>OX411337.1:9507337-12007337 GCA_948150665.1 Conistra vaccinii | reverse complement strand
ACTGTTTTCTCAAAAATTTGAAAAAGTGGAAAAGTGAGGTTTTGTTCTTCACCTCCTCATATAAGAGAGCCGGATGATCTGTAACTCAGAACCCTCCTACCTCAGACACTTTTCTCTATTTAAGATTGTGCATTTTATTAACTAGTGCCTGTAAAATATGACGGATATATATATAAAGATTTACGATTATTAATTTATTAATTCCGTTCATTCACCGGTCAGCTATTCTAAGGAAAAAAAACAGAAGTGGAATGAAATTGTTTAAGGCATATGTTGATTCGTTACTATAGTAACTTGAGTCGTTGTGAGGACGAGATTTAAGCTACCACGGATAAGGATTATCACTGATAGGGGCTCATAGGGGTCGGCTTAAATCCACGGTATTATACCACACCATGGTGAATTATTATGAGCTGTCTTACGCCTAAAGCTACGTGATAAAGCAATATTTGTTTGGTAACATAGCAATTCAAAGGTTAAATCCCTTTGTTCCGTCAAATTAAACCCGCCCTTAGTGAAACTAACATGAATGGTTCATATTATCATTGGTAAGGTTTAGGAGGTTCAAATACAAAGCGAGATTTAAATTAATATTACGTATTATTTTGATCGCAAGTTGACTTGATCGGGTGCATGATCGCACTTGATCAAGTCAACTTAGCAAGGTATAAATTTTTTTAAATGTTAATCATTTTGACACTAAATAATCCTATACTATTCAATCAATCAATCAATCAGCCTATTAATGTTCCCACTGCTAGGACACAGGCCTCCTCTCTGTGAGAGGGAGTGGGCTGTAATCTACCACGTGGGCTCAGTGCGGGTTGGTAGATGTCACATGTCTTTGGATTTTTGGTTCTAAGACACTTTTTTCCTCACGATGTTTTCCTTCACCGTTATGAGAGCAGTGGTGATGAAATTATTTACACAAAGTAAAGCGCCTGCTTGGGTTCGAACCCACGACCTACAACTCGTAAGTCGGGGCCGTTACCACTAGGCCACCACTGCTCTATATCCTATATTATTAAACGAGTAATATTTGTATATAATATTTTTAATCATGTTCTCGAAAACGGCTCTAATGATTTCAATACAAGGGGTCAATCAATATCAATGATGAAAGTTGCAATATAAGGGGGCGAAAAGTCGATCTCTCTAGGTCTCATTTCAGGGAAAATTCGTTTTCTCAGTTTTTTCATCAGAGCAAAACTCGATCACCCAAAGCTTAGAACAAGATGGCAACCTTAGAATAATGACATCATCATCATCATCAGCCTATTAATGTTCTCTCTGCTGGGACACAGGCCTCCTCTCTGTGACTGGGAGTGGGCCGTAATCTACCACGCGGGCCCAGTGCGGGTTGGTAGATGTCACATGTCTTCGAATTTTTGGTTCTAAGACATGCCGGTTTCCTCACGATGTTTTCCTTCACCGTTTTGAGAGCAGTGGTGATGAAATTATGACATGGCAGCATGGAATTAGTAAGTACTACTATCATGGCAGCATGGAATTAGTATGTACTATACATGGAATTAGTATGAACTATTCTATACTATTATGACCATTCTATATTTTCACCCGAACAGACCTCGGTCGACCAGGTACTATATTTAAAATGCCTTACAGATGTTGGCCATCATCTCAGTTACAATCTGAAGGATTTTAAAGAAAATTCATAATTCATTGTTCCGTAATAATGTTTCATTGTTCCGTTAATTATTATGTTTTAAAAAAGCAAGTGCTCAAGATAAATTAAGGTTTTCTTTTTTAAATTGTTAAATAAACCCGCCGGCTTGCCTTATTGCAATTTAAAAACTTCTCAAAATGCAACTCAGACAGCTGAAACCACCACCATAGTTCAATTATCCGACAAAAAATGTGACAGAAAATCATTGAAGGTCTCGCAACAATGTAGCCCACTTCAAAAAGCCAACTAACTGAGCGGTATTAGCATCCTCAATGAAACAAAAGACTGCCTTCAATTTCCTATCCATTCAAGTTTTCAGACTTTGTGTTACAAAGCTGCAGCAGAGATATGAAAATGTAATTGAATTAATTATAATTATCAATGGATGACTTTAATTTAATTACATTTTCAGATTTGTTAAACTGATTTGTCAATTACATTTTCTGATTTGTTAAACTGATTTGTCAATTACATTTTTAGATTACTTAAACTGTTACATTTTCAGATTTGTTAAAGTTTTGGAAAGAATATAAATAATTACAAACAAGACAAGGACAGGGACTTAAACGTGACTGGCGAAATGTGGGTGTATCCACTATATCTCTGCCTAACCTTTCGGGAATAACAGGTGTGATGATAAGTTATTATACAAAGTACAAATAAGCGTAAATAAACCATTTAACGAATAATTCACAGTTAATAAATTAATAAAAGTGATCGCTGATCGCTTCTAAGTAATGAATTGCTAACGAGTGTCATGTCCAACAATCCAACTAAGTTTGGTTTCAACAAGAGCTGATAAATGCAAATAGCTCAAATCTTCGAATCTCGATAAAAATCACAAACGAATCCGTAATGTAGTTATTTTAATTATTAACTTTATTTAATGTTTATTATTTTTTGTTATGGCGGTAAAAGAAATACACAATCACTGTCTACCTATTACGGTTCATAAGATACAGCCACTGGCGGACAGACGGACGGACGAACAGCGCAGGCTTAGTAATAGGGTTTCGATTGACACACTTTGGGTACGGAACCCTAAAAATTGTATTCGTGTTTCATAATAAATAAAAATGCACATGAGATTATGGGGGACCAAACTGTTGTTACCTAAATAATTTTCACTTTCCAAATAAACGAAGAAAACAATAAAAAAGTGTATCTACATGGCTAAATAACTTCCTCAATTAAGTCCCACGAGAACCCACAACACAATTATCTCAATAAAACGTGAGAACCAGGGAAACAATCCAGAGATATGAACAAAGCATTACGTATTAGTATATAATGAGCATTATTAGATAGACCGACCGGACCATAACTCACGAATCGGAAATGGGACCGGCTGACATTATCAGCATTGTAATGCCGGTAGTGAATTTGGGTTATACTGCATCGGTAAATACGGAATTGGGGGATAATTTTGATGTTTGCAGGCAAAGATATAAAGTCTAGATTGACAGTCAAAGCTGTGAGCTCGTCGAAAAAACGCCGACTGCCGATGGAAGTGAAATCTAAGTAACGGCATCTAACGAAAATTTCAGGAATTTATGTGGATTGCTGTCGGTACAAGATCGAAAGCTGTAGCTCCATTAAAACAATTCCAAAAATAGAACAGAGTGCGCTGTCAACAAATTCTACTCTCCCTCCGTCTTACGAATTTTCGATCAGGTCACGTGTCAGGAAACGTTACAAAAAATGTTATACTCGCTATTTAAAATATTGTGTCGTGACGGTCGGTCTAGCTCTCATGCACTACGTGCGCAGAGTATAACGTTCAATAAGGAACTTTGTTCCAAACATCTTCATCGAAAGCCAGATCGCCAACATTCGGTCAAAATGAATAATTTATTACACAAGAATACATGACCTGAAATATGAGCTTAATACTAAACCAATTTCTCAAGCAGGTCTCCATAGATTACAAGTTTGGAGAAAACTAGGAACTTTGAATATGAATAAATTGTATTATACCTTTGTTTCTTACAAGGTGTATCTACCATCCTAAGTAATACTCCCTAGGTCAATCTTCCTAGCCTTTTTCCCAACTATCTTGGGGTCGGCTTCCAGTCTAACCGGATGCAGCTGAATACCAGTATTTTACATGGAGCGACTGCCTATCTGACCTCCACAACCCAGTAACTGGGTAATACGATACTCCTTGGTAAGACTGGTGTCAGACTTTCGGGCTTCTGACGACTCGTAACGACTGTCAAAGATCCACAAATGACACCCGGGACCAACGGCTTAACGGCTTAACGGCACGGAGGAGTCTCGGTATGTAAAGATGGTCACCCATCCACTGACCAACCCCGGCAAGCGTAGCTTAACCTGATGGATCGACCAGTGCGGCATGTTATTACTTAGCCACGAGCTCCTCCCTAGGTACATGTAGAAAATAATTAATTAAATAATAAAAGCAGTTATACTCTAGTGGTGTGACAGTTGGACTGCCAAGTGATAGTTCTCTAGTTCGAACCCAAGGCACGCACCTTTGACTTTTCGGAATCATGTGCGTAACTGTGCGTTTGCACTGGCGAAACATTCCCAACAAAACATGTTGGGATCACTATTTTCTGTCAATTTTCCCTACAATGTTTGACAGTAACTAGAGATTTCAACATGTTTTGTAGTGATGTTTCGCCAGTGCAAACGCACAGTAAGGAAAACATCGTGAGGAATCCGAGAGATATTGCTCGACGGCATTTGAAGCCAAGTTAGAGGCTCATGGGTGGCTAAACTCTGACACCAGGTTAGGCACTAACCACACGAAAAGAAGAATAAGATTAAATAATTATAGTTGCAACCTCTTTATTGAATACAAAAAATTCTAATAACTATATTTTTGGCATTACAATTTATCCCCAGACTTCAACTCTCATCACATCGCCCCTAATCGCAATTACTTTTTTTATAATAAAAATATTCAATGTACAATTTTGACTTCGCTACGATTTTATAATAATGTATAGTTACCTACCGCACGGCGTAAAGTGCTCGATTTAAAAGCAAGAAATTTTGCGCAAGAGTTTGAAAATTAATTCGGGGTTAAATAGATAGGTAATGAAATGTATCGAAGTGCGTCACTTTTGCCGATGGGAAATACCATCGAGCATAAGGCTTGTCTCTTAAAAAAAACTTTAATTCATAATCAGTCATCGCAAATGAGATCATTTCACAAACGAAGCACAAATAAAAGTACTTTTATTCACTGAAATCGAAAATATTAAAAAGTCCACCGATTTGTTTTTATGGCCATTACTGGCTTTAAACTTTTAAGCCTATTAATTTGTCAATTCAATTAACTGCTTTTAGCTAATTGCTAAATTGTTCGTTCAACGATGTTTTGTGTAGCTACGAGTAATTAATAAAAAAACAGCTAAAAATAATCTAGTTTCAGCTCTATAACCAATCTCAAATATGCATTTGCCAATACACCCAAGTCAACTCAATCAAACGCCTTACGCAAATCCAAACATCCGTTCATCAAAAAACCCCAGACATTATTCCTTAGTTCACCTCGACATTTTACGGGTATTTTTAATTATTACGGCGGGTCGGCCGACGTGGAGTAGCGTCGAGCATCTACTAACAATGCCGAGGCGCACAATGATCTCTACAAAACAAATGTTCCACACAGCAATACCACTGTTATTTGTTGTTTCGCCTTTCTGCTTTCTTATGTCTGGATTAGCGTCTTAAGTAAGTGTTTTGCCTGGGTTTTGGTCTGATGGTTGCGAATAGAACTTTTAGGGATTTATGAATTTCAAAGTTACGTTGTAAATGTCAACTTGAATTGTCTGCTGTATCAAAGTGTACTTACTCCGGATCAATATTGAGAAAATGTTCAATATACCAAAGAACAATAATTAATGACTACACATACTAGGTAAGTAGACAACCTACTGAAGGAAAGAATGTAAAGAAAGAAATAAAAAGAAAAATAGGTTTATTCATCACAGAAACACGTGCATACAAAAAGACATGAGTAAACAAAATAGAGAACAGAAATAGTGCACGTCATAAGAGAGAGAGAGAGTAAGATAAATTATATAATGGGACTCGCACAGGAGGATCACAAATTAAACTAGACACAATCATAGAAACATAAAAACAAAAGCTATAAATCAAAAATTAATAAAAGAGAAAGTCCTGTACGAGGCCAAAAGGCTTCTATCTCAGAATGATGCTGCGACATTTAAAAACAAGTGTCGCAACGCTGGTACGAATTTGTATAGGGCCCGCTTATGTCACGGGCAGATACAGAAATTGATTATAAATAAAATAGTTTTATGTAAAATATTAAGAAATAAAAATAAATAAAATTATTATAAAATTGTGTCAGCGCCATAAGTAACCTCATTTCTTGTCACGTAAAAATAACCTTATTCAATAAACTCACTCAACCAAAGCCCTATAAATGAATTAAAGGCCGCATTATAAAAGCGAGTGCAACCTAGAAATAAATATATCTCACATAGTCACTTTAATCAAATTGAACCCGATGTAATTACCTTAAAATGGGACACTCTTTTCTTTCTCTCCGAAAACAAACCCATTATTTTGGTAACAAATACTTTATTATTCCATACTGAAACTAATTCTCAAATTAAATTGCTATCTGAAGAAAACATTCCATCGCACTATACATTAACTAGATTAAATTCAAGAAAACAACTTATTGCTATTATAAATAATTTATTTGTGTGTCTCTGGGTTACGGGGACATTAGAAGGAAACTATTTTGTGTTGTTTGTAGTAATAAATTGAAGCCTTGACTCTTATAGTCTTTGTGAACTGTCAATCAAAGAAGATATTAAAATGATGAAAGCTATAGACAATAGCTGCCAAACTCCTTAACAAAAGTGGTGCTAAGTCCTAACTCGTCAATGCTTTGTTAAACTTGGCAGACACTCTTATCTTAAGACCCAATCATTCATGACTTGAAGATAAGCCAGAGAATAAATTGCATAAAATTAAAAAGGCCGATAAAAGTGTTCATTCAAGTTTGACAATTAATCAAGTAGATAACAAATTGGGCTTAAATCGCTTTGACATTTGGAAGATAACCATTTAATCTTGAAGTTCTATGTTGATGGATCAACAAAGATATATTTAAACAAATCAATCTCCCTTCCCTTTCCTATCTGACCTCCAGAATCCAGTTACTGGGCACGATCACGCACACAAGCACGGAGGTTTCGGGGTCTCGGAATGTTAAGATGGTCACCTATCCACGGACTGACCGCAGCAAGCGTAGCTTAACCTGATCGATCGACCCGTGCGGCTGTTCCAAGCCCCTAGTAGAAGATAGACGAAGATATAATATAAACAGTCAATAAATATTATAGCAACAACTGCTCATTATATTAATTAGAATAACAGTGATAAAAATATAGAAATAATTTTAATTAATTGGGTAAATAAAATAATGTCCATAGCCATCACCTTCGGTGCCATTGAAAAATTCCAGTGACAAAGCCCATTATAATAATCAGAATAACACCAGTGATAAAAATATATAAATAATTGAAGTTAATTGGGAAAATAAAACAATGTCCTTAGTTCTTTGTACAGTCACGGACTTTAATTGATGAGCCACTTTCAAACTTTCAAATTTTGCAGTTTTATACATTCACGAGATTACACGATTAAACACAAACTCAAACCGCATGCTCGTCAACAAAATGACAAATTACTAATAATCGGAAATAGTCTTATCCTTATAGAGGTTGAAGGCTGACTAATAAGGTGTCTATGATAAATTAATACAATGTTGCATACGTTTATCCAATCTATTTAATATTGACCTCTTTTGAATTAAAACTCAATAAATACTCGTTATTTCTGAAAATCTATCTGAAGAGCAAAGAGTAATAGACCTGACAATTATTTTATTTATCGTTCATGAACGTCATCTTGGACGCTACGTGTTCGGGTAAAATCGTCGGTCCGACTTTTTCCGAAGTCGAAATGACCAATCATAATTTCTCCGTACGCTAACGTTACTATCGCTAGGCTAAAACAATTGTCGCTAGGTTACGGTTGCTAGACCTGCAATTGGTTTAATTTGGGTAGTGACTCCGCTGACAAGTTTGTAGTTCTGGCTCTCAGGTTAGCCAACCGTAAATATTGCATGAAAATGTAACATTTTAGAACAAGATAATAAGGAGACGTCGACTTCCCGTGTCTGGATGTACGAGTATAACCGACAACACCCGAATCACCCGATTTGCATTACACGGCTAAAATACAAACAGTGGAAGGTGGCTCATCAATTAAAGTCCGTGACTGTACTACGTTCGGTGTTGGTAACCAATGTCAACAGCCGCATTAATAACTGGCCATTGATAAATTCCAGTGACAAAGCCTACTGGCAGATGCTCAATACTGAAAGCAATCACTTTGCGAGCCGTTGGCTGGCTTAAAAAACAGATGACAATCACAAAGAAGATTCAACTTAACCTCTGACACGTAAGGTCCACATTTGGATACTATCCAAACTGGCTTGGTGCCAAAAACGAGTAATGAAAGCGATAGGCGGCGTGCAAAATTTTAATGCGTTGTCGAAACTTCATGAGGACCCTCTTTTGTGGTTTATTACTATGATTTGTATTCAAACTATTGTTTTAATAAATCGTTGCAATATGTCTGATAAAAATATTTTGCGTTTGACTGTGTAATTGTGTAAATATTTATCAACCTTTCTGATTCAAAAAGCTATTTCTGCTTATTATTAATCGATTTTTTCTGTATTTTTTTTTACTTTTGATGGATTCCCATTTTTCTCTTTAGTAAACAGCTGTCTAATGTGTTTGTTTTTTTATCATAAAATATAATTTGTATCGAAAATTATCTAAAGGCACTTTTAGATTACTAATAAAGATTTATTACTTTCATAAAAACATACTTTTATGCGATAAATTGAATAAACAGATCCCAGATACATTACTTAATCAAATTTAAATATTATAATTGGATCTTGTAACAGATTAATACCGACAGCCCTGGAGCGTTTCGGGAATAATCTCAACAAAAATAAAGTCAACATTCTAATAAGGGAAAATCTTGAAAGAGATATTTGTAAAGATAATAATGGAAATGGAAGCAAAAGGAATATTGTATTTAATTTGGAATACGATATTGAAGAAATAGAAGTGCTTTGATACAAAGCCGGATTTAATTTCCAAATTGATGATAACATAAAAATTAAAGAGAAATAACATTAGGTAAGCAATCACATAAAGGCTACTACCAGTGTGAACCATTTCCAAATTGTTTCTTGAAGATACTATTAAATGACCGCAGAAGCATCCTAATACAATTTAGCTTTATAGCACCCGAAGAACCACGAACTCCTGTCCGCCATTACCACGCCCATTCATTTACGTTTCAATGATGTTTATTCGTAATTTAATTAAAAGTTTACCTATTAAAAGCAACGATGCTCATGTTTATGCAAAATCGCTATACCAGGGGTTCACGACAACTTTGGAAAATTTAATAACGCTGGACACCAGTGGCCAGTTTAGGCTAAATAGTTAGAAAGTTGTGAAATGAGATTAGGAATAGACGAAACTGTAGACTATCTGACAATCGTTGCAAGTTATAATTGGCATGCAATCGGGTCCAGAAACGCTGAGTCAATTCAATTGGGAGGAATTAATAATAAACACTTTGGAGACAAATATTAAGTTGTGTTGTTTCTCGTTCTTTATTTTGAGTTAATAATATGTTAGTGTTGCTAGGGCTGACTATAAATATAAGAAAAATACTATTAGAAGAAGAAAAAGACTGTAACTATTGCGAGAATAGTTTTGAATAATGAATGTGAATGGCTAAGAGAAGAAACGAAGACCAAAGAAGTAGTAGATGGATTGTGTGAAAGATGGTAACAGCTAGAAAGGAGTGAATATAGGGAAAGCTGATAGGGATAAAAGGAAGAAAAAGAAATCGTGCAAAGATACTTAGCAAAAGATAAAAGCACGAAACTTATGATGAACTGTAACTATAAATTATTCCAAGTAAAGTCCAAGAAGTACAGTACGACACAACTTAGATGTAGCATCGGCAAAATTCGTAAAACCGATCACCATCCGAACTGAGTGCGCCTTTAAAATCACCAATATTTATTACTGCTTTAGGTGAAAATGATGTTTACGAAAACGCAATAACGTGTAAAATCAAACACATTCTTAAAATTTAAATGAATGAATGAAAATTTTCTAATTTATGCTACATCTAAGTTGTGTCGTACTGTACCGTATTCTATTTCAAGTTATTAACTGTATAACAACAAAAACAAATCTAATCTTGGTTGAGTTCAGCCATTACGGCGTGCCTAAAGTAGAAACACATATAACATTCACATTTATAGTGCCATTAAGAATTATGTATTTCTATGTTAGACAAACTAACTCCAAACTGTTAATGACGTGTTAGTTTTAAGGCCTGTCCCGAAACTTGTGACTAAAACTATTTACAAAGTTTTGAACATGCTTCTAAATTGAATGAACGTTACGTTGGCCAAGTGACGTCATCACTGGCTTGGAAGAGATTACGAGCTTTGTTAGTAGTAAGGTCCTAGTGAAAAAGATCAAAGGATGACCTACTGAGGCTATTGCATATTCCTAAGCAATCTATGACTATGTTCAAGTTTATCCCTTCGTGGTACTTCTTTTTGAACCACACATAAATAGGAGCCCCGCAAGGCCCCTCCGTCGGCTGTGCTGACAAAAAAAAACCGGTCAAGTGCGAGTTGAACTCGCGTGGACAGGGTTCCGTACGATGAATATGTTATATACAGGGTGGCAGGGACATCGACGCGAAGCCGGTTACCATGGATTCAGTACATCATTCTGAACCCCCCTGCGCTGAAATTTTTCGTCGGTTATTAAAAATAAATCAGCTGTTCCATACATTTTGACCGCGTAGGTATTGCACTTTTCCATGAAATAGCTGATTTTTTTTAAAATAACCGACGAAATATTTCAACACTGGGGGGTTCAGAATCATGTATTGAATCCATGGTAACCGGCTTCGCGTCGATGTCCCTGCCACCCTGTATACAGGGTTATTTGTAAAACACCAGCAACCTCTTAAGGGGTCATTGTACTCATCATTATGAACAACTTTCACTATGGGACCAAAGTCAAAATCACGAAAAAAAAAATCTGCTGAAAAAAAATGTTCTCATATCTTGTCAAAATGTGTGGAACAGCTGAATTTTATTTTGCGATTTCAGGTTTGGTCCCATAGTGAAAGTTGTTCATAATGATCTGCAGACGAGTTCAACTCGCACTCGACCGGTTTTTTTTTTAAACTAAGTAAGTACTATTTTATTTTGTAATTTTAAGTCTAGTAGATATATTCATTTAATTTTAAAAAAAACAACGAAGTTTTGACTTGCCCGGTTTACTATAAGGAGCCACTACATCATCAGACCTACGACACCAAGTGCAATATATTGGACTCATCAAACCGAATTATATGACTTAAAACTCGAAGAGTTTACTAATAGCCACTTAAGAGTTCTAACTATCCACCTCCTAGCTCCATCATCAGACCCTCGACACCAAGTGCAATATATTGGACTCATCAAACCGAATTATATGACTTAAAACTCGAAGAGTTTACTAATAGCCACTTAAGAGTTCTAACTATCCGCCTCTTGGCTACATCATCGGGCACTCGACACCAAGTGTACTATATTGGACTCTTCAAACCGAATCATACGAGCCCAAATTCCAGGGGTTTACTAATACCACTAAAGAGTTCCACTATACACCTCCTGGCTCCATCACCAGACCCTCGACATCAAGTGCAATATATTGGACTCTTCAAACCAAATCATACGAGCCCAAATTCCAGGGGTTTACTAGTAACCATTGAAGAGTTCCACTATCCACCTTCTGGCTTCATAACCAGATCAGCTCCAAGAGATACTAAATTATTGTATTGTCATCGAACCTCGATAAATCTAAAAAGTTTGAATGAAACGTTTACCTAGGACAAACTGTCCAGTGAGGTAGGTTCAATTTCGAGAATGGGGTCAATCGTGGAATCCGGCTCCACTGGGCAGTGGTCGGGAAGCTACGCAATATCTTCTCGTCTCACATACCGCAGTCGGGACCAGTGTGTGCGTGACCTATGGAGCTGAAACACGACGTAATAGCTCGCAATGGGCCTCATCGCAAAGGGCAATGGTGCTGTGCTTAGAGTTTCCATGACGACGTGTTCTAATCAGAAATTAAGAGATCGGCAGGAGAACCAAGGTAGCCGACATAACCCGAAGAATTGCCAAACTTATATGGCAGTGGGCAGGGCACATTGCTCGCAGAACAGATGGCCGATAGGCCTGGGGCCGAAACGTTTTGGAGTGGCAACCGCGTACCGGAAGAGGAAGAGGAACTGATAACTGGAAATCTCTGTTTCTATGAAAATCGGTCTAATTTGGCTGTAACACTATTTTTTTTAAATGTTCTTAACAAAATTTTTAGACCTTTG
The DNA here is from genome assembly GCA_948150665.1 of Conistra vaccinii. Taxonomy (NCBI): domain Eukaryota; kingdom Metazoa; phylum Arthropoda; class Insecta; order Lepidoptera; family Noctuidae; genus Conistra; species Conistra vaccinii. The sequence continues at coordinate 11,995,141 of OX411337.1, read as the reverse complement.
TATCTTTGAAATAAAGGAAATAAAATAATTAAATGTCGAATGAATCATCCCTCTGACGCACTATTTTTCTCATTGGAAACAGGCTACATAGGGGAACCATGTAGCCTGTTTCCAATGAGAAAAATAGTCTAGTAGGGATGTCTGTATGGAAAATTTTCTGTAATCTGCGATAAATATGATTGAATGTCCTACTTCTTAACATAGATATTTCATCTAAAATGATTAATTGAATTTTACATAGCTCACTGGCTAATGTGTTAGCAGTGCCTACCGACAATGCCGGCATAGTACTAGCGCACCGTGAAATCGGCAAACAGAATACATCGCGGAAGGTACGAGAAGTGAAGGATGCCTCGCCTAAGTACACGTTGGGCGAGCTCGTTGAACGTGTACTGGAGCCTTAGTCGAACTAGCAGTAGCAATAAATTATCCCAAGAACTAACTTAACATTGTAGTTGCAAAACATATTTTCCCAACCGCAAATACAATATTGAGAGATTTACAATGTTTTTTTAAGACCAAAGACTTCTTATAGGTTTTCCTGTAATCTATGAGTAAAGAACTATTCTCTGTATTTTTTTCATAATTTTAGGCTCAGTAGTTTCGGAGATAAGGGGGGGGGAATGGTCAATTTTCATAAATTTTCGTAAATATCTCTAAAAATATATATTAAATAATTATAAAAAAATATATATTTGAGATCCTGGTAACAATTCCTTTCATTTGATATGTCACACGGTACAATTCGCAAAACTTTTTTTTTTTTAATTTTCTTCTTTGCCCCACAAAAGTAAACCCCATATTCGAAATTATTTTATTTTCGTTACACGTTCGTGTTTGGGTCACAGAAATACATATGTGTACCAAATTTCAAGTTAATCGGTCCATTAGATTCGGAGCAAATTGGCTGTGACAGACGGACAGACAGACACACGAGTGATCCTATAAGGGTTCCGTTTTTACCTTTTGAGGTACGGAACCCTAAAAATTATAAAATACTATTAAAAATAGTTTTTCGTGCAAAGTACTTATTATCTTGAACAATCTCGTAAAGTTTCATGTCTAGGAAATAAACACTTTCTGAAATAAAAAATATGTATCAAACTTTGATAAAAACAACCTCAACTTTGTACTATTTTATTGCAATTGACGTAATTTTGACAGAAGATGTTGCTATTATTTTAGGGAGGTTTTATTGCGTTTTGATTTTGCAAATAATTTAGTTGACGCGCAATTTTTTATTGTTAAAAATTATTTTTCATTTTGTTTGGGTATCCATTTCACTGTGATTTGAGCTTTTTTTGGGTGAATAACTACGAAAATTTTGATTTTATGACAATCTACAAGTTATTTATTTTTATCCTGATGGTATGTGCTAAAGGTGGATCGAAACGCAAACGCAGTGCAATCAGAACTTAGGATGCAAAAGCGAGCCCAGCGAGCTTGAGACTTAGGACACCCCAGCTCGGACAGGTTAGGTTCGAAGGGGATTCCTTTCGTCGTAATTTTTTTCTTAAACCTCTCAGAATTAGCCACCCCGCGTAGCGAGGCTCCGTTGACTACGCCTGCCTAAAAAAAGTTATAATATATGTACCCTATAAAATTATAAAATAGGTGTAAATAAGGTGCTTCCTCAAAAAAATTACCAAAACATAACCTCAAAATAAGATCTTAAAAATTAAAAATATTTTTTTAAATCTATGCATTTCCTAAACTTCCCCCATGCGGGTGGGATGTCCTTCCTCCCCCCCCCTTCCTCTCGCCCCTTAAATATACATATATAAATGTATCCTTATACAGAAGTTGTTCCATAATCATTATTATCAGATAGAACATCAAAGGGTTTTAGGATGTGTTTCCAATCTTAGCCGAGAGATTAAATGAATATTTCATATGTCTGTAATGTTCCAGTAGGTACCTATAAATATCTACTCTAAAATCAAAATACAGCAATCTTGCTTGACGGTATAAATTCATACCTATGGTGATATGATTCTCGATTAGTTGAATACGATGAAGTCAACTATTCCTTGGTTTTCGAGAAACATTCAAATTCGTTACCCATAAAAAATATGCACCAAACACCTAACTCTTCTTTATTCAAATTGGTTTGTGACATTCGAAAATTCAAGATATATATTTTCTCGTCAAGATGGTTTCTGCAATTTATACCAAAATAAAAATACTTTTCAAGCCATGATTACCTGTCACGCTTGACATAAATAAATTACAGGCATCGAATTTTCTGGAATCACTTAAACCATAAATACAGCCGCTCGAAGCGCTTGATATCAAGGGAGCGACAGCTTGTCAATCTGCATTTCCCACACAAAATATTAAATCCGAGATGTTGCATGGTACAGGACTAGGGTTGCCAACCAAATATAATATAGAAATCCTGCTATATGATAGGCCTAAATACTATATTTCTAAAGAAAAAATATACTATGCGAAACTTCTATATTTTTTATTTTTATTTCAATACAAAATGGCGAGATGATCGCTATAGGACCAGTATTATTCTCATAAAAACTGAAATAATAGTATTTTGTAATTTATAATATAAAAATAGTTACGAGACATTACACAAAAACACCTATTAATAGAAGCATGCAGGCATGCCTGAGAGATATTTCTGAACGGTATGTGAAGCCAAGGCAGAGGCCCATGGGCGACTTTAAAACTCTGACATCAGATTAGGCACTGACACGAAAAGAAGAAGAAGTAGCAAAAAATATGCATGTAAAGATAAAAAAAGTGTGGCACTCGGGGACTGCCGCGGTAAAGCTATTGCATAGCATTTTTTATCAACTTATGCAATTGTAAAATATTAACCCGAATACAAGAAATAGCAATGGTGACATTGACAGGAACTGTTATTCACATTTATAGTTTTTAAAACTTGACACAACGTAATGGGAACATCAAACTAATAAAAAGGTTTTAATTTAACTATTAATAGTCAAGGATCATTCGTCTAAGTAAATTTGAACTTTATTGTCAAACAGTTAAACATAATTTTCAATACAACACTCTCGATAGATCATTCGTCTAAGTAAATTTGAACTTTGTTGTCAAGCAGTTAAACATAATTTTCAATACAAAACACTCTCCTTAGGTTTAGGTATTTTCGTTACGGAATTTCTGGATTAGGTCTCCACGCTCAAGGCCCGCGATAGAAGCTATGCAATAGCCTAAAATGTTTTTTAAACATACCTACAATTTTGTTAAAATGTTTTCGCCATAATATTTACAGGCCATGGCTTTGGAAATACTGTATTTGATATTAAAAAAAACTTGGCAACCCTATACAGGTCTCAAGAAATTAAGTTTCGAGGAGTCTTGATGTCGCAGTTTCGAATTTGGAACTGCTCGAGATGCATACTTATGTACTGGCGGAGTTATTATCGTAATAGTCTTATGAATAGGAGTGACTAATGAAGTGTTTTGGAACTGTTTATTTGTATGGGACACACGTTTTGAGATTGGTAAGGTTTACCCAGAGTGGTAACAGTGTGTTAAATTAACGTATTATTTGAAAACCTTTTGTTTTCATTGACAATTTTTATGTAGGACATGTTTTTTTTTTCGTTTTTCATTTTTATATCCTAAAGTAATAGTCAACAGTTTGTCAGAAGTACAAGTTTTGATGTGTAACATTTCTTTCCTCTCGCTTTCCTGCAATTTGTGGAAATGATTTCGTAAAAAGGGACGGAAGTGTGTAACAGAAAGCCCCAAGCGTGACCAATGAGCGTGCGCGGTGCTAGAGTTGGCTGTCAGATGGTACTAACCCATTTTCCGAGAGGTTGGTACTGTCAGCCAAGATGACAGATGTTACACACCATATACGACTAGTGTAAGACCCGCTCGTTTGTTCTTTTTTTGAATAATTAGTACCTAATAGTAATTGTTTTATTTTGTGGTAGAGCATACTTCGTGTCGTGCCATTTGTAGCATCGCATCATTTTCCCCCACACTTCCTAGTAATACAATGGAATCGAAACATGATAAATATAAAAACGCAGTATTATTTCAATCTTACTACAGTGGTGGAAAGAGATGGTGCTATACGTCCTGTAGAGCTTCATCTCTTTCCCACACTAAAGTAATATTAAAATAATACTGCTTTTAGAGGTGGTGGTACGCCACCAGGCTTCTAATATCGAATGATTAGATAAGACCTTCTTTGAAACCCTCATGTATCGAATGATTAGATAAGTACCTATGTATCTACTTCTTAGAAACGGGTTATTTTAAGTAAATACTTAGGCTTTCTTTTGAAAGATTTGTGTACCAAACAAAGCTTTTTGTCATGTTAAAAGTACCATCTAACAAATAAACACTCAAGATAATACATTATTCTTTTATTTTGTCTTCCTTTACGTACTTTCATTTTTCATGACAAAGGAAATATCAAACACAAATATTGCAAATATAAGTAGGAATGTACCCAGAAATATCTACGTTTTACAGGTCTTTTGATTCATATTATGTATACAATTTTAAGTTGGCCGACTAAATCGCAGAGTATACAAATAAGTATAGTGACATATTATGCTAGCCCGCACATCTTGTTCAACTAAATCTGTATCTGTAGACTGTATATTAGTAAGTTTCTATAGTTGGCCAACTTACAATTGTATGTGTGCTGGAGTTCTTAGGCTCGTATTACAGAACCTCACTCAAGACTCAAGCATTACTTAAAACTAGTTTCAACCAATCAAAAGGCTTTAAAACGAGTTTTAAGTAATGCTGGTTCTGTAATACGGGCCTTAGTCTCGATTAATAATTACATCAAGTCGACGTTCATCATCATCATCATCATCAGCCTATTAATTTTCCCACTGCTGGGACACAGGCCTCCTCTCTGTGAGAGGGAGTGGGCCGTAATCTACCACGCGGGCCCAGTGCGGGTTGGTAGATGTCACATGTCATCGAATTTTTTGGTTCTAAGACATGCCGGTTTCCTCACGATGTTTTCCTTCACCGTTTTTGAGAGCAGTGGTGATGAAATTATTTACACAAAGTAAAGCGCCTGCTTGGGTTCGAACCCACGACCTACAACTCGTAAGTCGGGGCCGTTGCCACTGGGCCACCACTGCTCTCAGTCGGGGCCGTTGCCATTTGCAAGTCGACGTTAGTATCACATTTTACACTGAGCTTGGTTATAAGGTCTAAAACACATTTTAGTATAATGTCCTTTTACCTAAAAATATCTATTTACCAAACCATCTTTGACCTTGATATTAGACAATACTACAAACAATGAACATTGTGTATTGGACCTCATAATTGTTTTATCATCTAAGATTAAATGTCAATTTACACGTCATAATAGTTTCAACCTTATTAATGATATACATAACATAATATCACACCTAAAGATAAGCTGAGGTGTACCTACATCACGGATATAGTACATCCAAATTTCGCCAGTTATGTTTCAGTCCCATGTAATAAGGGGCGAGCCTATTGCCATCAACCGGGCACAAATCCAGACTCCGGGCTGCTACTGAGAAATTCCAGATGGAAAAACTCAATAATACCCTACCCGGAAATCGAACTTAGGATCATTTGCGATTAGTAGACCAACGAGGCAGTCGACAATAACATAATTGTCAAAAGCGATAAAGCAGTCAAGAGGTTGACTATACATTCCACATCATCATCATCATCATCAGCCTATTAATGTTCCCACTGCTGGGACACAGGCCTCCTCTCTGTGAGAGGGAGTGGGCTGTAATCTACCACGCGGGCCCAGTGCGGGTTGGTAGATGTCACATGTCTTCGAATTTTTTGGTTCTAAGATATGCCGGTTTCCTCACGATGTTTTCCTTCACCGTTTTGAGAGCAGCGGTGATGAAATTATTTACACAAAGTAAAGCACCTGCTTGGGTTCGAACCCACGACCTACAACTCGTAAGTCGGGGCCGTTACCACTGGGCCACCACTGCTCTACATTCCACATCACTTGTATTGATTTCTTAGCAAAAACGATTGGGTATTGCTTCCTCAAACAATGTCGTTGTGATCTGTCTTACTTGATTTATGCCCCTGTTTACTGCAGAAACGGCAAGTCTAACATGAACATTTTTATTTGCTCTCAAAGCCATCCTAACTAATATTTTAAATGCGAAAGTAAGTTCGTTTGTTTTTATCTCTATATTCTTACTGGATCGAAAATGATGTGGGTGAAAGCGAGGGGCGCAGCTAGTCTCCGATACATGTGAAAGTTTGAATGTGTTTGCGTGTTTGGATGTTTGTTAGCCAATTACGCAAAAATGGCTGAAAGGATTTGAATGAAATTTGGCACACAGATAGTTTATAACCTGGATTAACACATAGCATACTTTTTATCGCGGTTAGTTTGTTCCTGTAGGATAATTACCAACGTCAACGCGGGCAAAAGCCAGTTATTAATAATGTTCTTATCTCTATGGAGTTAAATGAAAGGGGGTAATGGAAGGCAAGAATTTTCAAGCATTTAATCATTGTGTGCTGATCTTTCTGGCTTGCAGCTTATTGCACAACGTGGATTTCTTTGAGGCGTTTATTTCAACTTTTCTTTCCTACCTGGACTTTCACTAAAGATTTCCACGTCCAATTTTCTTTAGTCATTTGTTTCTTCTGCCAACTGAGCGGCTGTATGCCCCGTAGTTACCGGTTCGTGCTAATCATTAGAGAACTTGACTATACGGTTGTTGGTCTTCCGAATAATGAGAGCTAACCAGTACAGCTTCAAAGTGCGTGTCACAAGTGTATTTTCTTAAATACGTCTATAGAGCGTTTATTCTAGAAGTGGGCAACGTCGCAAATAGATGTCAAATATTTCGCTGTTTTGAATAATTTGGCAATATTACTACTGTAGGGAAATATGAAATGTGGCTAACTAGCGAACTATAATCCGGTACCCTAATTACGTAATACACAATCAATTCGTTTTGAAACAGATTACTAATCCATTGCTTCATAAGTTCGAAATTGAATTCTGCTCTGCAACGTAATTATCGCATTGAATGTTGTTGAACTGTCAAAATAAAACAAATTATCGCTATGGCATTGCTTCTGCAAGATACGTAATAACCCTACGGTATTACGTTATTGCAATTCATTATTAATATTCTAGTTCGCTAGTTAGTCACATTTCATATTTCCAACAGTATTATTGTCAAATTAATCAAAACAGGTAAATATTTGACAGCTATTTGCGACGTTGCCAACTTTTAGGATAAGCCCTCTTTTAATGGCAGTTTGAAATAATAGAACTACTAGACCGACGACACGTGTAACTTCAATATTAATAAGTGGTGGTTAATACATGACCTTTACCTTGATATTATGTGTTACTTCTGACTTTTTTAAAACAATACAAACATTTCTTATTTCAAGACTGTCAGCTTTTAAGTATATTATGTAAATATTATTTTACTTAGTACATGAAATATAAACTTTACAAATATGGATGTGAAATGTGAAATAAGCGCAAAATAAAAAATATTGTAGAACATTTTAAAAGAGTAACGGTGGAGTTTCTTGCCCATTCTTCTCCATACGAAAACTACCTTTTTGAAAGGGCGGGCGACTAGATTAAATTTTTTTTTTTTTGTTAATCTTGACGTTCAAAAGTGCCTTTCATATAATGCCTAACTGAAATAAATTATTTCACTTTGACTTTGCGCTCGAGCGAACAAGAAAGACAATAATTACATTATTGAGCCATATTAATCAAAGAAATGCGTCGTTAAGTCAGTTGAAGCTCGCATTATAAGACATGTGTCGCCACTTATTAATATAGAAATCAATAAAGCTTACTTATTGCTGAAATAGCCTCTAACCATATTAATATATCTTGTGTTTCGTTTAGGGAAAAGTTGCTTGACGAAAATGGAAGTGACAAGCGAAATCTTTGTCAAAAAAAAAAGAAACGTAAAGGATGATTTCTACCAAACGGCTCGCATCGCATCGGATCGGAAAGGATACTAACGGATGCGGCGACAGCCGATCGCGTCCGGCAGGATGTCGACGCATACGATCGATCGATACCGTAGCTTGCGAACGTATCCGTTTTTGCTCCTAGTCAAATAGTTTCATTTCTACCGTGTTGAAAGAAGCGAAACCCGAAAGTATACGATCGGATACGACAATAGGCGAACGGAGCCGATCGCGCGTCGCTGCATACTTTCATACACACAACTTAGATGTAGCATAGATTTGAAAATTTTCATTCATTCATTCATTTCAATTTCACGAATGTACTTGGCTATAAGACTTTACAAGTTATTGCGTTTTCGAAAGATCATTATCACCTAAAGCAGTAATAAAGATTGGTGATTTTGAAGGCGCACTCAGTTCGGATGGTGATCGGTTTTACGAATTTTGCCGATGCTACATCTAAGTTGTGTCGTACTGTAATATAGACTTTAAATACTGTGTACACGATTTAATATCGTTTAAAGATTGTAAAACCCGTTCCGATCCGAAGTGATGCGAGCCGTTTGGTGGAAATCACCCTTTAGTATAGAGGTGAGACCTACAACCATTTTTCTTTTGTTTTTTTTTGCGCTAACTCATCTAATGTTTTTTATGATTGACAAGGCGTAAACCCTGTATATTATACCGATATTGCCTGAAATCCTTTGGCACGTATAACGAGTAAATACTAAATCCTAGTTTTGGCAAACGTTTCGTGTAAACGCCAGTTATCGTGTATCTTGGTGTAACATGCCAACTACTAAGCCATCAAAATGATTCAGACTTTGGATGCCACGTTTTCGCGTCGTTAAAGGGTTAGATCCCGGCTTTGCCAAAAATAAAAACAGCCATTTTTTGCGTTCATGATTGTTTTAGGGTTTACCCTGTCAATTCTAATAATGGCTTCAGAAGCTCCCAAAATGAAATTTTCATTTCAGAATTCTGTTTCGTAAGGGAAAGGGGGAAATAATATACAGTTTCTCCAAAATTACACCAATGCTGACACGCGACTTCCCATAATATAGACCCCATTTTTCTCGCCTTTTTGCTGTATTTTAACAGAATCTGAACTCTGAATAGTTTTATGTTGACGTTTCATTGCTTTAGCAAAAGTTATTCAAATATTATTTTTCGTTTCGTGATTCAAATGACATCCCTGGGGGTTTGTTTACTAAATTCACGGCAACCGAGGATTTTTACCAAATGTTTTGGGTCGTTTTATTTTAGGCAAGCCTTTGTGAACGTTGACTGTACTATTGACTTTTATTAGCGATACGCGTTTGAGTGATATTTCGGTTCTAATGGACTGGCTATTTTTTCACAGTTCTTTTTTTAAGGATTTTCGTTTTTAGGTTGACCTCATTTAACTGACTATGGCAAAGCGAAAAGGAAGGGTTCCGATTTTAGCAGACTATTTATGTATGTAAGTATGTATGTTTTAAATGTACTCCACCGAAGCGCCTAAACTACTGAACCGATTTTGATGAAAGAGGATTCAATAGATCTGTACTAATAGCCCGGGTGACGTAGGCTATATAAATTCACCCTAAATTTTATTTGGTGATACCTCATCGTATGCCATTATAAGTTTGTAGCTTCCTGGCACCCACATGGTAAAAAGGCATGCGACCACGGTTTTACCTTGATTATTTTTGATTTCTGTCTGATATATTTTCTTGTTACGTACTTTTTATATCACTTTTATTTTTCCGTATGCGGGTTACAGTGTTTTAAACTCTTTATTTTATTTAATGTAATTATTTAGTAGCATTACCCAATTATTTAGGACTGGAAAACAAAGTGCAGGTCGATGGGTGGCGGCGGTGAGATAATCGGATGACATTCCGTTTAAAAACATTAACACCAAGGCGTTGCTGGCCTTCTTTGAGCTGGGGTGGATCGATTAACCGATTTTCCCACCCGTGCTCAAAATACGTGCTTTGACATGGAGTAGCGGATAGCAGCCCGTATTACCTATTACCCTCACTTATAGAACCTGGATGAAGCTGGAACGTGGGCATTGGCACCAAAAACGTCATCAAGTCTAAATCAATGATCGTAACTTCGTAAGTAGCTTTAGGCGTTCGAGGAACAGGGTGTAAAGTTCACTCATCCACCATAGAAAAGGGAGGATCCTCCAACCAGATGGGTGTTATGCCTGGCGGGCAACTGCCCGTAAGTTGATTTCGGATAGTCTTATCTATGATTTTCGCTCAGTAAACTCTAACTGCGCGATGCAGGAATTGTGTGACGTCATGTCTTTGCTGCGTAGTTCGTATGTGGCGGTGTTACCGCTACATCACTCCCCTCCGGAGACCGGAAGTCGATAGTGGGCTGAGTCTTGGATCTTGCGATGCTTCACAGTGCCAGCTATGGTTCCAGTGAGTCGAAACCGGGTGCCGCATAGTTCACGGTGAGTCGGAACTGTCTGCGGTGATTCCCCAGTGGGTCGGAGTGGCGCTGCGTCGTCATCCAGTGAGTTGGATGTGGTACAGCACCGGGTTGTGGCTGACTGCTTGCGTCGACCAGGAGAGGGTAGAATAGGCTCTGCTTGTGAGACCGGCCGGAAGTGCAGGTGCTGTGCCAAGGTTGCTGATGAAGCTGAGGGTGATGACCAGGAATGCGCGTTCGCTACATGCTGGTGGTCAGGATACCCGTTGAAGCCGTGGGTGCTGGCTCGCTGTGTGACTCGCCTCACAAAAGCTTGCGGGAGTGATGATGACGTCACGCGTCAGTAGTTTCACGAAGGCTGCGTTGACGTTCATTCTCGGGGTCACCAATTTAGGAGCATGAGGTACAGGGTGTAAAGTTCACACGGGTGTTATATCTGGCGGGCAACTGCCCATATGTTGATTTCGGATAGTCTTATCTATGTTTTTCGCTCGGTAAACACTAACTGCGCGATGCAGGAATTGTGTGACGTCATGTCTTTGCTGCGTAGTTCGTATGTGGCGGTGTTACCGCTACATCACTCCCCTCCGGAGACCGGAAGTCGATAGTGGGCTGAGTCTTGGATCTTGCGATGCTTCACAGTGCCAGCTATGGTTCCAGTGAGTCGAAACCGGGTGCCGCATAGTTCACGGTGAGTCGGAACTGTCTGCGGTGATTCCCCAGTGGGTCGGAGTGGCGCTGCGTCGTCATCCAGTGAGTTGGATGTGGTACAGCACCGGGTTGTGGCTGACTGCTTGCGTCGACCAGGAGAGGGTAGAATAGGCTCTGCTTGTGAGACCGGCCGGAAGTGCAGGTGCTGTGCCAAGGTTGCTGATGAAGCTGAGGGTGATGACCAGGAATGCGCGTTCGCTACATGCTGGTGGTCAGGATACCCGTTGAAGCCGTGGGTGCTGGCTCGCTGTGTGACTCGCCTCACAAAAGCTTGCGGGAGTGATGATGACGTCACGCGTCAGTAGTTTCACGAAGGCTGCGTTGACGTTCATTCTCGGGGTCACCAATTTAGGAGCATGAGGTACAGGGTGTAAAGTTCACACGGGTGTTATATCTGGCGGGCAACTGCCCATATGTTGATTTCGGATAGTCTTATCTATGTTTTTCGCTCGGTAAACACTAACTGCGCGATGCAGGAATTGTGTGACGTCATGTCTTTGCTGCGTAGTTCTTATGTGGCGGTGTTACCGCTACATAGCCATAATTGTTATTTTTTTGTACTTTTGTTGATTTTATTTCATTTACAGTTTTTAGGATATTTATCCTAAAAACTGTACAGATACGCTACTACGATGTTTAGCTAACCTAACAGACCGAAAAATCACAACAGATAAAGTTCTCAGGCCGTGACGAATTGAGTCCATAACCACTTTAGTTATGGATGGGTTCCCCTGCTAATGAACCCTACAAAATATGCAAAGTATAAAAGAGTGTTTAATTTCTCATTTCCTGTAACACACAAAAACGTCACAAAATTCGGTTGACACTATCCAAAGATAAAGATTTTTACGATATCAGAGATTTCTGAATGAGAACTTGCAATGTTTGTGACATGCATTATTGAAGGGTAAGAGAATAGTTAGAAGACTAGTGTTGTGCCATAATCAGTCATTTAGCCCTGAAATCGCGATAAAAAAATCTGCTGTTCCCTACATTTTGACAAGATATATTATGAGAATATAAATGTAGGGAACAGCTGATTGTTTTTTCGCGATTTCAGCTTTAGTCCCATAGTAAAAGTTGTTCATAATGATGAGTACAATGACCCCTTAAGAGGTTGCTAGTGTTTTACAAATAACCCTGTTTAACACAACTAGCTGTGCCCCGCGGTAACACCCACGTAAGTGTTGATAACGTGGGAATATCGGGATAAAAAGTATTCTGTGTCCTAACCCAAGTTATGGTCTATTACCCATGTGCCAGACCTATTCAACCGTTTTAGCCTGAAATTGTAACAAACAAACTCACTTTCGCATTTATAATATAAGTTAGTGTTTATGACAACACTAGAGCAGTGAGTAGAGCAGTGGTGGCCCAGTGGTATCGGCCCAGACCTACGAGTTGTTGGTCGCGTGGGTTCGAACCCAAGCAGGCGTTTTACTTTGTGTAAATAATTTCGTCACCACTGCTCTCAAAACGTTGAAGGAAAACATCGTCAGGAAACCGGCATGTCTTAGAACCAAAAATTCGAAGACATGTGACATCTACCAACCCGCACTGGGCCCACGTGGTAGATTACAGCCCACTCCCTCTCACAGAGAGGAGGCCTGTGTCCCAGCAGTGGGAACATTAATAGGCCGATTATGATGACAACACTGTCAATACTAATGTGTAAGAGTATTTTGGAACTATCAAAAAATTATCCTAGCATCGAATTAAAATAGTGTTTTTTTTAAACTAACGAAATGTTAGTGCCAATAAAGCCTTGTTAGTACTATTAGTAGTGTAATTGTAGTGGAGCCGACTATGGATTTTGCTGAACAGCCGACTAGCTCAATAGTGACTAAACTATTGGATAATGATTAAATATTCGTATGCAGATTGGGAACGTCATTATATATAAGTACGCAATTTTATTTACTGTCGTATTTTCATCTCTAATTTGAATAATAATAATTCATTCCGAGCTGATTCTTGGTACTAGGCACAGCTACACTGAAATGAAACTCAGACAACTTCCAAGCTATTCAGATTATTTGTGTCTTTGTTAACAGCTCTTGATAGTCACCCTCATGTTCAGTTCGTGCCAAATGTATACTAGCCTCGTCATCATGAATAGGCATTCTTATTCATAATACTCTTCATCTAGTATTTTATACGGAATTTATAGAAATCTGTCTTAGAATTGAGATCGAAAATAATATCTCCATTTCTGGTTCTTAAAGAATTTTATAAAGTACGTTTATTTGAATAAAATTGGCTTAAATTATTATTTTACGACGGAACTGTGCTTAATACGGTAGAATTAGAGTACAGAATTAGAGTTCTTAACAAACATTTAAAATATTTTAGACAAAAATCCTTTGCAGTCCTTTTATGTTGCATAAAGTTTTATAATTATAAATAAACAATCCCTTTCAAACAATGAAAATACTGACCGTTCCTAACTTTTAAATAAGTAGGTAAGCAAATTAAGTGTGTTGAAAACAAATCTAAATCCTTAGTGTTAAATTATATTTTACCAACTTTCCCATCTGCAAATACATCTGTTTCCAATTGCCATTAGACCCAGATCAAACAACAAAATAGTATTACCAGCGACGATAAAACTTTTCAATTCAAATGGAAATCTTGTAAAACTATTCTGAACAAAAAAATCGGGACTGACCGGCCAATTACGAGCCTTCGCCCGTTAAAAAGAAAAAAAAATCCCGCGAGTTCATTAGTATTTCCCGTTTTGCCGGGAAAAGTTCTACCCCCTTTCCCCCACAAATTCTGGCTGGCGAGAAACGCCGACGAATTTAGAGCGATCGACTGAAGCGAATTCTAGAATTGAAATTGATTGGATTTTGTTTTGGGTGTTCTAAATCTAAAATGTTTCGATGGGTTTGTGCAGGTGAACTTTGAAATTGTGTTCATGGGCATGGTAGATTTAGATCATTGAAGATGGAAGGAATTTTCTTTGGAGGTTCCGCTAGTATATACAACAACGATAGAACAAAATATTATATTTAATGATCTCAAGAGTTTTCCCTATTGCGAATGGTTTCCTATTCAGTTAAATTAAACGTTGTGCACTCATAATATATGACTCTATTTAAAAAAAAAAACTACTGCTCTATAAGAAACTGCATGACTTTTAGTAATTTAACTTAAATTAATATTAACATGTTCATTATTGTGTATTAAATCAACAAAAATTAATTTATAAAAAGTCTGTAGGTAGTTTAAATTGAACAATTTCCATCAACCGAAATTATTTTCCATAGTGGTTTGTGTTCATTTTAAAAATGGCTCAGTGAATATTAAACTCTTTCAATTAGTGGTCTCAAATAAAATTACATTGACCGACACGAGGATTCAAATTATTATTATTAAGAGTGGTTTGTACAATGAGGTTAATTTTATTAAAGATCGTTCTGCCTTTATAAAATTTAACTAATTATCTGAAAACATGATCACATTATAATATCTGACTCCAAAAATGGTTGATTGAATTTTTGATCGCTTGTTGTAACTATTTATTGATGCGCTGTCGTAGAATGATTTGAATTCAAATGTGTTTGAATTTCGAATTCGAATTATCAAATCATCCTACGACATCAAGATACTTACAACATAATTATTACGAAGTGTATAGAGTGCCGCGAGTTTCTTGTGGCACTCTAGTGTCACTGCCTCGGCCCGGCTAGGGTGTCGTGAGCGTTGCATTGTCACTGTCACTTGTTATTTAGGTTAGGTTAGAACTGTGACCACACAACGCACGAGCCGAGCGAGCGTAGCGAGCGGTGCCGCGGTAGCGGCCGGCGAAGTGCCAGGGTCCGTTTAGGCACAAGAGAATGTAATGTTTTGGGAATGTGGTGTTATACAGCGATCTAACCTCGATAATCAAACAAAATACCAAGTGACGTGACTTAGTGACAGTGACAATGACAATCCAATGCTTGCGGCACTTTGGCCGGGCCGAGGCGGTGTTACTAGGGTGCATGTAGTGGCACTTTATCCGATAGGGATAGAGTGCCAATGGTGGCACTCTATACACTGCCTAATTATTATCACATCAATCAATCTTCCTAGCCTTTTTCCCAACTATCTTGGGGTCGGCTTCCAGTCTAACCGGATGCTGCTGAATACCAGTATTTTACATAGAGCAGTCGCTCTATGTAAAATACCTATCTGACCTCCACAACCCAGTAACTGGGTAATACGGTATCCCTTGGTAAGACTGGTGTCAGACTTAATATAAATAATAATAATCATTATCACATAATGATAATGGTGGTGATAATTATTATCATATATTTTTACTACATTTTTTGCCAGTTTAATGATTCTTTGGGTAAGTTAAACCAGATAAAGTAGACTCACTTCGTGGATGGCACTAAACTACACAATAAGTATAACTACATAACTACACTATAAGTACAGTTATTTTCAATATTTTACACGTTGCCACCACTATCTGACTTTTTCCATCTTTCCCACAAATGATACCCCAGATTCTACGTTCTTAGATATTTTCTAGCAATTTGCCTTTAGTTTTGAGTCTACAAGGAATGTACTTAAAGCTTTATGTAAATCAAAAGACATAACACCCATTCAATAAATCAAATCACTCAATAGAAACCACCCAATCCTAATATTCCCTACTTTACCCAAACTAAGGGGGTTATTCCGTCCATTTTCCGGTGTCACCCCCGATGTTCCGGGCCTGCTCTCCAAGGGGCACTTAAGCGTATGACACGCCTCTGCGAGCGATCCCGTGACATCTGGCCGGAGTCCGAAGTGACCGCTTTCTGGGGCTAAGAGGAACGCCCATGTCGTAATAGAAGTAGCTAGTTTCGACTAAAGTCAACGTTTAGGCCGGTTAGGGTAAACAAGTGACTTTGCTCTGGTGAAAATAGAGAATGCTCATTTAATAGTATAGGATAGTTTGAATACTCATTCTATGCTGCCATGATAGTAGGTACTTACTAATTCCATGCTGCCATTTCATTATTCTAAGTTAGCCATCTTGTTCTAAACTTTGAGCGACCGAGTTCTGCTCGGGTGAAAATACGGAGAAAACGATTTTTACCAGATATGAGACCTAGCGAGATCGAATTTTTGCCCCCGTAAACCCCCAAATTGTAAGTTTCATGGAAATCGTTACAGCCGTTTTCGAGAACGTGATTACAAATATATTTATATATAATTATACTAGCGGACCTGGCAAACGTTGTTCTGCCCGAACAGCGCGGATGGTTTGAAAACACAATTGGACCCGGTAGGTGGTCCAATTGTGTTTTCAAACCATCCAAAAACCACTCAAAAATACACACAAAATTTCATCCTAATCGGTCCAGCAGCCGTTTAGGAGGAGTTAGGTGACAAATACACGTACCGAAGAATTATATAGGTATATAAAAAGATAAACAAATAAGTATTTTTAATAGTAAAGGATTATTTGCCAATTTTTAAACAGACTATTAAGGCGTGTACGCACGTACGAACAAGAACATGGTGAATACGAAGATCGAACACTTTGCTCACTATACCGCTTGACCGTTACAGTGGACATCAGGTGGGCATAACAATTAAAATTCTATGTGTCTCGTTAATGACAGCTGAAGGTTTAACCACTAACGCACTTCAAACAATGTGATCTTCAAAAATGTAAGCTAGATCTAAAAGAAATCTTTTCTTACCAGTGATTGAACCCAATTAGTAAATTTATAATGCCTTTTTATTTAATTTCTAGGAAGTCACGTGGCTCCCAAAAATACAAGCAATCATGAAGCGCTCATAATTATACCACATTCACAGCTTCACGTATTTTAATTTGGATAAAAATGGAAACCGAATTAACAAAATAATTAAATAAGCAGGGACACGTGTTGAAAAAGTAATTAAGCAACTTTTTTTCTTGTTTTAAACAAAACTCCTGTTTTTGTGGAATACACGTGTTTCTCAAAATTGGAGTAGGTACCCTGAAATTTTGTAGTCTTTTTTACCCTGGTCTTGGAAACGGGTGAACGCGCCACGTGTCCAAAATTAAAAACTATTTTATCAGGTAAAATGCCTCGTTGGTCTAGTGGTCGCAAGCGCTACTGCTGAGCGGTCCTGGGTTCGATTCCCGGGTCGGGCAAAGTGTTATTGGGTTTTTCTATCTGGAATTTCTCAGTAGCAGCCCGAGGTCTGGAGTTGATGGCAGTAGGCTTGCCTCCTATTACATGGGACTTAAACATAACTGACGAAATGTGGGTGTAGCTGGTACAGTTACACCTCTGCCCAACCCTGTGGGGAAACAAGGCGTGAAGTTATGTTATGTTATGATATTAGGTAAATTATTCTTTCGCCCTCCGGTTTCTTTTTTAATTTCTTCAAGGGCAATTAGTTATGCTGTAACTAACATTGAAATTTATCCAACAGATCACTCTAATAGGTGGATAAATGAGTACCTTCGAGGATGAAAAATGGGCATGATCAGCAATTCTTAAAAGTATACGCTTTTAAGAACGCCTTGAAGGATACATTACACGTGTCTGTGCACACAGACACGTGTAATGTGTAATGTAATTTATCGTGTAAATGTAATTACATGTAACGTTTGGAGTGGCGCTCGCGCTGATCCATCAGCTGTCGGTTTCTAACGCGCGAAAACAGTGCTCCTTTGTATGCCATGCACTTTTTTTTGCGTTACATTAAACATTACCACAGAATAGTGCAGAAGCCGCACTTTGCATTTTAGGTATGAAGCTATAAGCACGTCGTCTTGTCGAGCCAATTCAGTGAGGGTATCGTAGTCTGAAGATATAAGAGTTACGCGATAGAAAGAGAGGCAACTTCTAGGTGAATATAACTGTAGATAATAAACGATGTGCGACCTAAATTGCACTTTATTATGTCGGAGCAAGAGTCGCTTTTTATTTAAACGATTTTGCAGAGTGAACCATCTGTTTCTATCTGTGACATTACACAAGTATGTACACGCCTTTAGTTACAAAACTTGGTTCATAGATAAAAAGTGAAAGAACCGAAAAATCCTGTATTTCATAGTGTCAATTACTTATAATAATCCTTACAGAAAAGAAATCTCGAGACCTGAATATTTCAAGAAAAGACCGCTCATTCTTATAAATGACCGTCATTTAAAATCACAATGAAGGCGAGACACCGAGATAGACCCCTAATTGGGTCCATCAAAACCGTTGTCCTACTTTGTATCGCGTCGATATTATCATAAACCTCAACTGAGTAAGTTTTTATATTAACCTAGAAGTGAAATTATATGAAAAGGGAGTTTGGCTTGTTTCGGTGAGGGCAGATTTGGAATATTTTATTGTAATCATAATTTAATAATCTTTTGATTACAGCGTATGTTTATTATTCGCTCTCAAATCGGTGAAGGAAAACATCGTGTCTTAGAACCAAAAATTCGAAGACATGTGACATCTACCAACCCGCACTGGACCCGCGTGGTAAATTACGGCCCACTCCCTCTCACAGAGAGGGGGCCTGTGTCTCAGCAGTGGGAACATTAATAGGCTGATGATGATGATGATAAGTTTATTATGATTTAATACTATTTCATGTTCGTTTAAAAAAAACATGGAATAGTATTAAATGCAATTGGGCTGTATCTTAGTAAAAGAAGGACCTAAAGTCTGATTTACAAAGCATGCAATAAGTTGAAGCAATAAGAATTAAAAATTGCACCGTTAAAGCGTGTTTAGATGATGAAAGTCACTTAATTCATGTAAATGGCACTTTATTTAATAGGGCCTAATGTAGAAAAGCCCCGGGGAGTAGTGTTAGCAGGTCGGAACCTCATAAAATTGCATGTAGATTTTTAATTTAGGCACAATTTTTTGTTAGAATTCGTGATGCGTTTTCCCAACTGAGGTTAAATGCTGCGCCAAATGCTCCCGTGGTTTGCTTGTAGGCTAACCTAGTAGAATATTTTTCCATATTTAAATTTTTACAAAAATGTTTTTCCTCGTCAATGCATAGGTACTATCGCGGACACTGGCGCCTGACCACTTTTCGACCTTATTACTTAGGCAATAAGGTCGAAAAGTGGTCAGGCGATGGTACGTCAGTATTGAAAACAGGCCAAGTGCGAGCCGGACTCGCACACTAATGGTTCCGTAACGTATTAAGATCGAACAAAAAAATGCCGAAAAAAACACGTCTCTTGTATGGGTCCCCTTTAATTATTAACTTTTTAATTGTTATTATTTGTTGTTACAGCGGCAATAAAAATACACAATCTGCGAAAATGTCAACTGTCTATTTAATTAATTAATAGGAAAAGACGGTGAAGACGTTCCATGAGAATTGAGAACCCACGTGAGAGCCCGCTGACAGACAGAGACTTAGTAATAGAATTCCGTTTGAAACTCTTTGGGGACGGAACTCTTAAAATTAACAGTATAAACTGACCTCTTATTTTATTGAAACTCCGGTCTACGATAGGCCGGTTCAAGGTCAAAGTGTTCCCACCGACGACGTACTGTCGACTACATAAAGATGGAATTCACAACCTTTTATATTACCTCCGACAATGGATGGAATATACAGGGTGGACGGAGGATACGGGTGTGGTGTGGTCCAATAAGGACCAGGCCCGGGTCGACGGCGCGTTGTGTTCCGCGCGCTCCTCAAAGAGCACGACTGACGGGGTCCGCTAGAGCCAATGCATGCCGAAAGCATGGGAAAGTCATAAAGGGTTACCGTGGCCCCTGGTAACGTACAGGCAACTGAAGGAACACGGGTGGGTTTTAGTCAGTAAGAGCCTGTTATTTGATGATTTCCAACCCATAAAAAAAACAACGGTACCTCACTCAAGTGCTTATACATAAGTGTTATCTAAGTTTCCAACAAATAGTAAATGATTTATCTACTATAAAAATAAAGAAAACAATAAATAATGCTACTTTTTTACATCGTCGTAAGATATTCTTGCAATCATGTACGATTATAAATTTTGTAATGTAACATTTTTAAAGAGGTATATATGGGCGCCAAACCATTATTTGATTTTAATTTTAAGCTTGTTTTCATTATTTAGTACTTTGATGTGACTTTCATGTTATTTATTGAATTAATACTTGTATTTCCGGTAGAATTGATAAAAGTTTCTGTTATGTTACCTACTTCCTTTTGATTTATTTAAAATATTGTGGTTTCCGGTCGAATTTATAAAAGTTTAAATTATGTTACGTACTTCCTTTTGATTTATTTAAAATATTGTGGTTTCCGGTTGAATTTGTATAAAGTTTCTTTTCTTATACTTCCGTTTGATTTATTTGAAATATTGTGTTTCCGGTTGACTTTAAGTTTCTGTTAGTTTAAAGGATTTATTTTGACATCCGCTTGAATTATTTTAAATGTATAGAGTTAATATTATTCAGGATATATCTTGACATCCGCTTGCTATTTAAAATGTAATTTCCTTTAGAGTTTATATTATTATGGACTTATTTTGACTCACATATCCGCTTGATTTATATAAATTCTTTCTGGCGGTAAAGTTTCGCGGTTAAGGTTCGCAGTTAAGTTTGGCGGTAAACTTTGGCGGTAATTTTGTGTAATAAATACTGTTGTAATACGAATGGAAAGACATTCTTTGTGCGCTGCTCCTGGAATAAACACCCTGAATTGAAGTAAGGTATTTTCTGTCTACTCTCTGAATTATTTTCCTGTTATTCTCCATTTGTGTGATATATTTGTGCAACCAATGTGTGACTCCGGCGACGACGGCGATGATGCGCCGACAGCAGCGGTGGGATCCACCTCGCCCCTACTGAGGACATCTGGATTCCGCGTCCGCAAACCAGTGCCGATTGCCCAGCCAGACCCAACGTTCTCGATGGAGCAAGTGATGAGTCTGGTGACATCAATAACGAAGCAAGCCACATCGAGCGCCGTAGCCGCAGCGCTGTCCGCTACTCCAGCGCCTTCACGGGATCGTGGCTATTTCTACCTACCGCCATTCGATCCCGATGTGCGCTCACACGACATCAGGGACTGGTGTGCCAATGTTGACCAGACCATTGCAACTATTGGCATATCACCGCATGAAGCTCGCATGAAGGCAATACTGCAGCTGAAAGGAAGAGCGAAGACTTGGGCTGATACGTGGTCCCTTCAATCCACCACGTGGGAGCAAGTTAAGCAAGACTTGATCCAGACGTTCGGCGAAGAGTTCCGGTATGCTGACGACGTCCAGCGGTGGCGCGACTACACGTCGGAGCAGGCGAGCAGTTACGCGGACTACGCAACCACGGGATGGACGCTGTTCAAGAGAGTGCGGCCCGAAGCTGCGGACACCGAGGTAATTGATGCTCTTATCACTGGTATCTACCCTGATTTTGTGAAATGTGAATTGTTACGTAATACGCCTGACTCTTTGCCCAAACTAGTCTCCGTTTTGAAAACTTTTCGTAAGCGTGACCGACCGAAAACTGACAGTACAGACAAAAATCATCTCAACAAAAAACCCCGGCTATTGGAAACCCCTGAGTCGTTATTGGGTCAGTCGCCAATTTGTTTCAAATGTAAAAAACCTGGTCACCGAGCTCGTGACTGTAAGGAAAAAACAACACAAAATACATACTCTAATATTTCCGCAAAGCCAGTCTCTCAGGTTACGCCAGACAACCGTAAGTTCATTGAATGTAACTATTGCCATAAACAGGGGCATTTAGAGAAAACTTGTTTCCGTAAACAAAATGACGAAAAATCGAAGTCAACCGATCAAAAATTCGTTAATTTTTGTGGTCCTATAAATCGTTGCACGACTACCGTCAAAATTGGAGCTAATTCATATCCTTGTCTATTTGATTCCGGGGCAGATTGTTCGTTAGTACGTAAAAGCATTTCTGGTTCTATTCCGGGCAAAAGGAAGACTGTCAATACAGTTTTCAAGGGAATAGGCGGCGTGAATGTCATGTGTTCCCAGAGTATCTCGACTGTCGTCGAGATCGATCAAGTTAGTGTAGAATTAGAACTATTTATTGTTGAAGATTACCAAACCCAGTTTAATATTTTAATTGGCTACGATTTAGTGCAAATTCCGGGTCTTACTATCACATTAATAGATAAAAATATGACTGTCTCGAGGAATATTATTATAAATGAATGTTCTTTAGCAGAGTCGGAAACAAAACTAAATACCGATCTTGCTGACCCTACCATGTTAGACAAATTACATTCAATTTTAAACGAATTTAAAGACAATTTCACTTCTGGTAATAAAGTTTCTGAGGTAAAAACTGGTCAATTGACTATTAGATTAAAGAATAAAGATAAAATTGTTCAACGTAGACCCTACAGATTATCGCCAATGGAACGCGAAAAAGTCAAAGACATTTTAAACGATCTTAAACAAAACGGTATAATCCGAGACAGCTCATCCCCTTTTAGCAGTCCCATTTTATTAGTTAAAAAAAAAGATGGAACTGACCGATTATGCGTCGACTTTCGGGAGTTAAATGCAAACACAGTTAGGGATAATTTTCCATTACCATTGATTGCCGATCAGATTGATAGGTTAGGTAAAGCGCGTTATTTCACTTGTTTAGATATGACGGCAGGGTTCTATCAAATACCAGTTTCAGTAGATTCAATAGAAAAAACTGCATTTGTTACACCCGACGGTCAATTCGAATTTTTGCGGATGCCTTTTGGGCTGTGCAATGCGCCGTCTGTGTATCAGCGTGCCATAAATAAAGCTTTAGGTGACTATAAGGATAAGATTGCTCTAGTTTATATTGACGATGTACTTGTAATTTCTGCAACTTTAGAAGAAGGGTTAACTAACTTGGAACTAGTTTTGGAGAGATTAACTAATGCAGGTTTTTCACTAAACATAAAAAAATGCTCATTTCTAAAACAATCGGTTGAATATTTAGGAAATATAATAGAAAACGGAACCGTTAAGCCTAGTCCCAGAAAATTAGATGCCCTCTCTAAGTCTCCTGTACCAAAAAACATTAAAGAATTACGGCAATTTAACGGACTAGCTGGTTATTTTAGGAAATTCGTACCAAATTTTTCCAAAATCATGGCTCCATTATATGAATTAACTAAATCTGGCGTACCTTGGAGGTGGACTGAAAAGCAGGAAAATGCCCGAACGGAAATAATTTGTAGATTAACATCTTCCCCACTCTTGACAATTTTCGACCCTGATTTACCATGTGAGCTCCATACAGACGCTAGTTCCCTAGGTTATGGTGCAGTTTTGATTCAGCGACATGATAAGAATCCTCATGTCGTTGGTTATTTTAGTATGCGAACGACCAATGCTGAGAGCAAATACCATTCATATGAGCTCGAAACATTGGCTGTCGTCAAAGCTATTAAACATTTCCGCCACTTTTTGTATGGTAGATGCTTTAAAGTAGTCACAGATTGCAATTCACTGAAAGCATCCAGAACCAAAAAAGAACTAACGCCAAGAGTACACCGCTGGTGGGCATATTTGCAAACTTTTCAATTTGATATTGAGTATAGGAAAGGTGACAGGCTTTCTCATGCCGATTTTTTTAGTCGAAATCCCATAGCAGGCCCCTGTATTATTCCTAGAGATAATATATCGTTACAATTTTCAGTAAATTCTTCTACACTTGATCATAACTGGCTCCTAATAGAACAAAAACGTGACCCAGTTCTTAAAAACATAGTTGAACAACTTAATTCTGATACAATCCCAAAAGACATTGCTGACACTTATGTCATATCGCAAGATAAATTGCTTAGACGTAAAGTTCAAATAGAAAATAAAACTCGTAAACTTGTTATTGTACCACGTAATTATAGATGGAATCTTATTTGCCACTATCATGATAATCTTCAACACTTCAGTTGGGAAAAGGTTCTAGCTAAATTAAGAGAGCAATATTGGTTTCCCAATATGTCAAAAATTGTTCGAAGGTTTACTGAAAATTGTGTTAGTTGTAGAATTCGCAAAGGTATGTCGGGTGCTAAACAAGTTACCCTTCATCCTATAGATAAAATTGCAATTCCTTTTCACACAGTACATGCCGATATAACTGGACGTATGAACGGTAAACGAAATAACGCTGAATATGCATTTGTATTTATTGATGCCTTTACCAAATATACTCATTTAATTTATACCAACGATCGAACATCTGATACAGCCATATCTTGTTTGCAAGAAGTAATTTCTATTTTTGGCACCCCAAATAGACTCATAACAGATCAGGACAAAAGTATGACATCGTCTGATTTCAAGAATTTTTGTCATCGTTACGGTATTGAACATCACGTAGTAGCTAAAGGCGCTAGTCGGGCAAATGGTCAGGTTGAACGTATTATGAAAATCATCAAAGATAATATGTCTGTTGTGGAGCTTAATAAACAGTGGCACACTGCTATCCGAGATTTACAGTTGGCAATTAATTCTACCGTTTCCAAAAGTACGGGAAGAACTCCCATGGAGTTGTTGTTTGGGAAAAAATGTTCGCCACCGGGTATTAAGCTCTTACAAATCGATGATGATGAACCAATTGAAGATCTTAATACTGTTAGATCATTATGTAAATTAAGGATGGACGAGCGATCATTTCGGGACAAGTTAAGATTTGACAAGGGCAAAGCTCGAATCAAGCCTTTTGAAAAGGGGGATTTTGTCTTAATGCATAAACATGAAAGACATACGACTAAACTTGGTCCTAAGTATGAAGGTCCTATGGAAGTTCTAGAAGTATTGCCTAA
Source organism: Conistra vaccinii (assembly GCA_948150665.1). Lineage (NCBI taxonomy): Eukaryota > Metazoa > Arthropoda > Insecta > Lepidoptera > Noctuidae > Conistra > Conistra vaccinii. The sequence goes on along the minus strand of OX411337.1, from coordinate 11,970,340 downwards.
TAATCGCTACAAAGTAAAGCATGTCAATTTAAGGGGATGTTCCGAAAAGATCGCTAGTCATGATTTTTTGAGACCAGCACCTCTGGCTCAAAATGATCCATTTACGGATGACAATAATGAACCGACCGTATGGGCGGATGATTTGTAAATTATTTTAGCTACTCCACCTTCCTCCCTATTACACTGGCTGGCCACCATGTGTATCCTTTTTCCTGGTCTTAGGGCTATATCCCAGGCGGGTGATGCCATGAAATATGGCTAGATCCAAGGCGGGTGATGCCGTGTTAGGGGGCTATATCCCAGGCGGGTGATGTCATGTGATATGACTAGATCCAAGGCGGGTGATGCCGTGTTAGGGGGCTATATCCCAGGCGGGTGATGTCATGTGATATGACTAGATCCAAGGCGGGTGATGCCGTGTATTTTTGGCTAAGCTCGAGGTGAGTGATGCCGTTTTGATGTAAAATGATTTACAGCGCAGAGAGCGCGCTGGATCAGAATGGCCGTATGGGCGCCAAACCATTATTTGATTTTAATTTTAAGCTTGTTTTCATTATTTAGTACTTTGATGTGACTTTCATGTTATTTATTGAATTAATACTTGTATTTCCGGTAGAATTGATAAAAGTTTCTGTTATGTTACCTACTTCCTTTTGATTTATTTAAAATATTGTGGTTTCCGGTCGAATTTATAAAAGTTTAAATTATGTTACGTACTTCCTTTTGATTTATTTAAAATATTGTGGTTTCCGGTTGAATTTGTATAAAGTTTCTTTTCTTATACTTCCGTTTGATTTATTTGAAATATTGTGTTTCCGGTTGACTTTAAGTTTCTGTTAGTTTAAAGGATTTATTTTGACATCCGCTTGAATTATTTTAAATGTATAGAGTTAATATTATTCAGGATATATCTTGACATCCGCTTGCTATTTAAAATGTAATTTCCTTTAGAGTTTATATTATTATGGACTTATTTTGACTCACATATCCGCTTGATTTATATAAATTCTTTCTGGCGGTAAAGTTTCGCGGTTAAGGTTCGCAGTTAAGTTTGGCGGTAAACTTTGGCGGTAATATTGTGTAATAAATACTGTTGTAATACGAATGGAAAGACATTCTTTGTGCGCTGCTCCTGGAATAAACACCCTGAATTGAAGTAAGGTATTTTCTGTCTACTCTCTGAATTATTTTCCTGTTATTCTCCATTTGTGTGATATATTTGTGCAACCAATGTGTGACTCCGGCGACGACGGCGATGATGCGCCGACATATACTACTGTCTACCCCTTAACCCGTACCTACAGGAATGATGTTACGTAAATAGGAAAAAAAGACATACATCCCTGTCGTCTTATTATTCCGAGGTAGGTGTTAGCACGACTCACAAGTCAGTCGTGAAAACGGATCACCTAACCCTGACAACTGAGAAATGTAGTTTTGCCGTGTGGACCAATCGATCTTTCAATTTAAAAGTAGCTTACAGTTTATTTGCATTGGATATCTTTCCTTTTTGAGCGAGAAATGTTAGATTTTGACTACATCTTCTATTCATCTTTTAAGTGTATGTTTGTAATTTCAAAACAACAGCTTTTTACTGAATGTATTTGAAACTTTATACGGTACTTACAACAAAAAACTTCTTTTTTTTTTTGTCATTTGTCTGTCTGTTAGTTCCGGCTAATCACCGAAACGGCTGGACCGATTCTGACGTGACTTTCACTGGCAGGTAGCTGATGTTATAAGGAGTAGCTTATGCTACTTTTATTTTAGAAAAAGAAGACAGCAGCTAGTGTTCTACAAAATGTAAAAAAAACGTGCGGGTGTTGCTAGGAATCGTACTGAGAGTCTATTTTTGTGTGATATCAGGAAAAAAAAACAAAACATATTCGTCTAATTTTTTTTGAATGGGGAATTTTACCGGATATTGGTATTACCTGGGGCGCGGGCGGCCGTCTGTCGTCGTTTGGCAGGCAAATTGGTAAAAATTGCTCATTTTTAATTAATTCGGGGTAATTTTGGGACTAAATATATGATTTTTAAATAGCAATAACTTTTTTATTTTCAATAATAATTAGATTTTTTATTGCTTACAGCTAAAGTTATTGCTTTCGGATCAGTCCCAGTCTAGTTTAGTATCGTTTCCAAAAGATATGACCTTGGCCTTGTAAACCACAAGACTTCATAAACGGTGGCAATTGAATGTTGCTTTATTAAGACGAGTGACGTCATTCTTTACGTCAATAGGAACAAATAACTATGATATAGGCATAATGTGCTAGGCTCAATGATTAGACCATTATGGCCTTTGTAGTAGCGACTACCAGCCAATGGGGGATTGGATTTAGTAGAGGACCAGTACCATTAAGAAAAGTTACGGCTTAATTATGTTAGCTACTACTAACTCATGCCAAAAAACCATAATACAAAATAGGCCTAGTAAAAGCTACTAGATTCATAAAAATATCAATATTTTCCGTCGAAAACAAGCATAAAACGTAATCTCAGACACCCCAAGAAAGCTTAAACGCTCCATATAAAATAAAATGTTCCCAAGGACCCCTAATTGGGTCCTCTCGTGTTGGTGTCCCGAATTTATTCGACAATTATCATTATTTATGCTCTCTTCTACCATTTATGCGACTGTTGGACTTTTTTGGCAGCCGTTTTGGTAAACAATCGAAAAAAGGGAGATAGATTTAGATGTTATATGATTGGGGTGAACGTGGTACAGACGCTTATGTGGAATAAACATTATTTTGTTGATACGTAGGTAAATATAAAAAGAGTACTAAGAAAGGACTTTTGATAATTCATCCCGTTATGGGGTTAAAATTTTGTATGGAAGTTCGTAATTTTTGCCGATGGTTAAACCTATCAAGTAGTGGCTTGATAAACAATACCTAATACAGAAAGAGTCCTTCCAAACCTTGGAATCATCATCTGCCTAGCCTTTTCCCATCTATGTTTGGGTCAGCTTCTAGTCTAACCGTATGCAGCTGAATACTAGTATTTTACAAGGAGCGACTGCCTATCTAACCTCCACAATCCAGTTACTGGGTAACACGATACTCCTTAGTAACACTGGTTGTCAGACTTTAGGGCTTCTGACTGCTCGTAACGAATGTCAAAGATCTACAAAGGACAGCCGGGACGGGACGTGCTTTCCAAGGCACGGAGGGCTCTCCATACGTAATATATGATCACCCATCGACCGACGGGCCTCAAGCGTAACTACCTACCGTAGCGTAGTGTAGCGTAGCGTAGCGTAGCGTAGTGTAGCGTAGCGTAGTGTAGCGTAGCGTAGTGTAGCGTAGCGTAGGTAGTAAGCAAACATTCGATCGATCCGTGTGGCTGTTATTATTTAGCCGAGTCCGAGCCCCCATTTTTATTTCTAAGTAAGGAGTAAATTGACGTTGATAAGGTTGACAGTAAGGTCGACTGGTAGAAAATATCTACGGCTTTAAGTTCAACTCTCACATAATCATGTGAGTGATCTGTCAAAGATTCATTTAAGGTACAAGTAACGTTTTGGAGGTGTCAAAATGTCTAGGACATTTCCGTAACCGATGGATTTCAACATTGATCGTTGACGGTCAGATAAAAATCAAAGGGCAGGATTATAATCCAACAATAATTACTTATAATTTCAGCACTATCTGAACGTACGAAAATATAGATAGTAGTAGTACATTACTGTCGCAGCCGGCAACTGCGGCATTGCGGACGTTAGCGTGTTTCACCTCTCAACGACACCCTCAGGATGACGATTGACTTGTTGCGAACGCGGTCACGAGGCGTTGCCACGACAAGCGCCGAACGCGAACTGGTTGCGGCCAAAGCTTGTGTACTACTTTTCTCAAATAATGCGCGGAAATTCAAACTAAGTAAATTAATTATAAATTCCCGAATCAATGACGACCAACGGCCAAATAATTTTTCACGCGCCAATATGTTCATTAGTTTTTTCTTTACTTCTAAAAGGTCTATTTTGAAGCCAAATCGAAATTTTAATAAAATATTTGATAATGGTTGCCTTAATATATTGATGTAAAAAGTTCGTTCCATTTTTAAATAACACGACAGATAAGAGTTTTCATAGTAATTTATTCGGCCGCTAAACACGACAGATATGGATTTTCATACAAACATTTCCGGCCGGGCGCTCGACCAGTACAGCATTTTCTATTTATCTCGAAGAAGATTTTCAAAATAATGCACGAATTTTCAAGCATATTAGAGAAAAATTATTTACAGTACAGTACAGATTCTTGTTCATAGTCAGTGCCAGACTTTAAGCTGGTTTTCAACTATACATTTTGGCTAGTCTGTTCTGATTATATCTCCTGATAAATAGCCAGTCTTTCACCGTTCCTCGCACAAAAAAAGCCAGAACGAAAAGTATAGGTCTCACCACGAACGGTGTTGCACTTAAAATATTAAACTCTGTAATCTCGGCCCCTCCATTAAATCTCGAGAGAATTGCAAATTTTCAACAACCACCGTTAAATAAATGTTTCCTCAAACTCTGGGAAAGTTTTACAACTTTACGTCGACAGGAATGACGCATTACATTTTCATGTCAACACCCTGTCAAATGGATAAAATAAATATTTTGTTTAGGGTGAATTGAGGGCGTTACATACAGAGCTGTCAAGTTATGATGTGTGTGTTTTTGGGGGGCCTGCTTGTAACATTTCCTGTGGAGTTCCTGTCAAATTATAATGTGTTTGTTTTCTCAGAGTTGGGCTCTGATAATCCTGTCACAACCAGATATACATACATAATGATAGCCCCCCAGCTATTTACGTATATCTGGCTGGCTCAATCGACTAATTAATTTCATTTTTAGGAACCCATTTTTTTTACTTTTGCTTTTTTGGTGTCGGGTTGTACAGTCATTTAGAGGCATGAGGAACAGGGTGTTAAAGTTCACTCAACCTCTTTAGAAAAGGGAGGATCCTCCAACCAAAAGGGTGTTGTCTCTGGCGGGGAACTGCCCGTAAGTTGATTTCGGATAGTCTATATGTCGTTCGCGCGGTAAACTCTAACTGCGGGATGCAGGAATTGTGTGATGTGTCGTCGTCTTTGCTGCGTAGTTCGTATGTGGCGGTGTAACCGCTACAGGCACGAGCACCAATATGTATCCACTTAGCAAAATTTAAAAGCGATTTTCTCGTGTAATATTGACTGCAACTTTGAGATAAGGCCTATTTCCTATTAATATGGGTTCCAAAATACTATATTCGTAACAACATAAAATAACAATCAACACAGTAGGAGCAAATCACTTTTAAAGTTGCTAAGTGTATACATATTGGTGCTCGTGACTGTACATAGTAACAGGAGTTTCTAAAATTCTGAATTTATTTAGTTGCCGTTATAATAAAATAGACTAGCATAAACTTTTTATTCAAAACCCATTAAAACATTCTTGCTCCGTCTAAAATTTCAAAGTATTTTTACGTAGCTAACAGAATATTTTTATGACTCCTATAAAAGTATAATTTATTCTGTTTACTCAACGACTGTTAAAACAATGACTCGTTTGATAACACTGTAGAAATATGAAATTAATTTTTGGATTTTGACCACATTTTTGTTTATTTAATGAGTTTTATGCAAATCTGTGAGTGGGGGCACTTACTCGGTCGTACCTCGTTCTTTAATTCCCTTTTGTGTTAGAGTAAGCGAGTGTACAGAGATTTAAATTGACGAATAATATTTAAGGCAACATGGGCGCTTTTACCGCCCCGACTACCTGAAACAACTAACAGTGACTGCCGACTTAACTTCATAAAGTTGACGTTTCTAAAAAGCTGCTGTAATCGCATTTTTGCTACGTTTTAATTTTGTCTGACGATATTTACTAAAGTGTTCTTAGTAATTTTGAAATGTGTCAAATCTCCTTAGTAGTTGAACTATACGTACATGCCATACCTGTATGGAGCTTTTCTTTAAAATATATAAATAAATTAAAATTAAATGATATATTTTATTAAAATTTATTCAGACCACAAATCACACACACTTTTAAAGAACGTTCTATGCTGTCAATCGTTTGAAGATGACATACACAGAATCATAATTATTTTTATTTAACATGTTTAAACGCATTTATTATTATGTGATGCAAGCGGGCCTTTATTTTATTAATCATATTATACAGGTGGATTTTTGAGACGGGGTTGAAATGGCAGGTACCTTAACCGTGGAAGAGTTTCAGGAAAGCGTTCTTAGTCCAATATTTGTATTATTCGCTAACTGCATTCAAAGATTTTGCAATAATTGTATACATAACTAGCTACAGCCCGCGACTTCGTCCGCGAGCCTATATACTGGTAGTTCCGGAGATTATCCCGTACATACACACTAACAAACAAACAAGTTTTACCTCTTTATACTATTAGTTAAGTACGTAACATTTAATATGTACCTATATAGAGTTAATTACCTCCTGCCAAAATTAGTCGCAACATCTCCAATCTCCATGTTTTTATTCGCGGATCATTACACGAACGAATATGGCGCCCATAATCCACGGATTACTTACGCAGGAATTACTTTTAATATCTCTCTCGCGAACATTAGCGTGTGCGCCTCCTAATAACCCTTTTCCGCTAAATTGACTTTTACGAGACGCGTCGTATACAAGACGACATCTCCAGTTATACATTCCAGTATAAGCTGGCCTCGCATTGAAATGAGTGTACAGTAACGTTCATTTTTTTAACTGACTTCAAAAAAGAGGAGATTTCAATTCGACTGTATGTTTGTTACAAGTTGCTTTTTACAATAAAAAGAAACAAAAGATTTCCAAAAAAGACACTACACAGTCAAAAATAAATTTAATTTCGGAAGTTGGTGGTAAAAAACGAAAATTAAAACCATAGGCACCAAAGACTTTTTTTTAAATAGTTTTTTTATTAAAATTAATAAATTACATAGATGACGGATTAAAATAATAAATTATGCTTATCGATCGACCCGTGCGGCTGTTATTACTTAGCCACGAGCTCCACAATTATATTATTCTACAATGCTATTTAATGTTGATGTGTAGAATGTGCAAGATGACGGCTTTAAGATTCTTACCGTACTATGAGAGGTCAGGATATACTGGACGTTCATAGCTTGATATGTCTTCATGTGTACTTGTAACAGATGCTGGGAATCACATGCGATCGTGAGTGTCAAGTGGAGTGGATTACTATAAGACGATATCTCCGTATCTTTTGTAAGTCCCTTTTTACTACGCATTTGGTACGAAAAGGGTTGTGTGTTTATGTGAATTTAAGTATGTATGTTTTTTGATAGAGCCTAAATGGGTCGATCGATTTAAACAAATGAGGTTTTTATATAATATCTACTAGCTGCTTGCCCCGACTTCGCAAGGGTAGCACTAAGTACTTATTTACGGCGCACCTACCTATCTACCTACCCTGCCCTACCTACCTATCTACCCTACCTACCTACTTCTACCTATCTTCCTATCTACCTACCTATCTACCCTTCCTACCTACATATCGTGAATTCATGCAAGCCTAGTACTTTTTGTTAGGATTTCAGGCATTTATACCGGGATATCATAAGTGCAAAATTTAAAAACCACGACCTACCTACCTATATTATTACTTAGGGTAGGGCTTTTACGTCCTATTCTCAGACCTACTGAATATACACACAAAATTTCATAAGAATCGATCAAGCCGTTTCGGAGGAGTTTTGTTACAAACACTGTGACACGAGAATTTTATATAGGTATTAGAAGAAGAAGATACTTAATAATATATGTATTATCAAGGGGTAACATTTATGAGTTTGTATGTAGGGATTAATCTTCGGAACTACAGATCTGATTCGGAAAATTCTTTTACTAATGGAAAGCTACTGTAGCCAATGATATTTAAACTATAGATACGTTACCCGCGCTCTGTAGTGGCAAGATGAATGCAAGGCATTTACCGGACTTCGATTTAGTCGCGTACCAACCAGTGCCGCGGCTGCACGTAATATTAAAATAACTTGTGTGGATAACTTCCTACAAATAACAAAAAAAAATGCCGTCCTGTGTGTATAGGAAATGTAAAAATTATACTGCAACTGTGAAAGATAAAAAGTATCATTTCATGCGTAAGTATCAAGAAAAATGTCTTTTATTTTATATTTTTCGATACCTTCTAATGGCGGCTGGCGCCTGAAGTAAGTCACGTGCCGTTAGAGGAAGATGGGGTACTTTGCATCAGTGTGATAGTGTATGTTTGAAAGATTTGAAAACAGTGAGCTTTTTTCAGTTACATTTCGTGATACGGTGGTACTTGAGCGGTCTTATGATGGTACTGTGTAAAATGTCTAAATAAATTAGAAGTTTAATTGTAATTTAATATAAGCGATTGTTGTACTTTCTATTTAAAATTTTTAATTATTCACATTTTTTTAATAAAGATTTTTATGTTTATAATAGTGCATTTTGTTTTAATAATTAAGTAACAGTAATTACTCTTACGAAATCTGCATTCATATTTAGATCGAAAATAATATTATTTTACCCGTAAATCTACTACCTATAATCAACAAGAGAAAATAGAGTGTCCATTTATTCCCCACATGCCTCCTTTTGTATACGTTCGGCCAATCAGCATGCACCTTAGAGTGACAACGTAATGAAAGAAATATATTTATCTCTCTCTAACAACAGGAATTCCGTAGATGACATTTAATTTTCTTTCCCTTTCTTTGTTCGTCTAAGTACCTATCTAGCTACCGATAGTATTTACGCTGTTTTCGAGTGCCGTGATGTTCATGAATGACGCGTCTATTTATAATACGTCATTGACTGTAGCTCCCATTGCCGACATTTATAGGATATATATTTTCAATGTTAAAACAAAAAATTTCATGCTGACGAAGCCGCGGGCTGAAGCAAGTTTGAAATAATACAAACATGTTTTATAAGATCACGTTCACAAACTCCATTCATCTTCTTTTAAACTTTGCTACAAGCTTAATCGTCAAGATGTGTATGGTTATATAGACGTTAATCATTACCTACTTAACTTTAAGCAAAGATAAGAAAGGGGGATTAATTGTGTGAACGTTTTTGGGGTATAACTCACGCGTTCCTATCATGGGGGTAGACAGAAAAAACCAGAGCTCCACCTACAACGATCCTTACATACTTTTTAGGGTTCCGTACCTCAAAAGGTAAAAACGGAACCCTTATAGGATCACTCGTGTGTCTGTCTGTCTGTCCGTCTGTCACAGCCAATTTGCTCCGAATCTAATTGACCGATTAACTTGAAATTTGGTACACATATGTATTTCTGTGACCCAAACACGGACGTGTAACGAAAACAAATGAATTTTGAACATGAGGGTTACTTTTGGAGGGCAAAGAAGAAAATTAAAAAAAAATGTTTTGTTTATTGTACCGTGTGACATAGCAAATGGAAGGAATTGTTACAAGGATCTCAAATATTTTTTTGTTCATAATGATTAAATATATGTTTTAGAGATATTTACGAAAATAGACGAAAATTGACCATTCCCCCCCCCCTTTATCTCCGAAACTACTGAGCCTAAAATTATGAAAAAAATACAGAGAATAGTTCTTTACTCATTGATTACAGGAAAACCTATAAGAAGTCTATGGTCTTAAAATAACATGGTAAATCTCTCAATATTGTATTTGCGGTTGGAATGTATGGGAAAAAATTTTTTGTAACTACAATATTAAGTTAGTTCTTGGGATAATTTATTGCTACTGCTAGTTCGACTAAGGCCCCAGTACACGTTTAACGAGCTCGCCCAACGTGTACTTAGGCGAGGCATCCTTCACTTCTCGTACCTTCCGCGATGCATTCTGTTTGCCGATTTCACGGTGCGCTAGTACTATGCCGGCATTGTCGGTAGGCACTGCTAACACATTAGCCAGTGAGCTATGTAAAGTTCAATTAATCATTTTAGACGAAATATCTATGTTGGGAAGTAGGAAATTCAATCATATTAAACGCAGATTACAGCACATTTTCCATACAGACATCCCGTTTGCTGTAAATCTATTATTTCTGTAGGAGATTTTAACCAATAGCTGCCAATTGGAAACAACTGGATTTTTCAGCCTAAACCAGGACGTAATCCGATGGCAGTTTTAGCTCATGCACCATTTAGCCTGTTTCCAATGAGCAAAATAATGCGTCAGAGGGATGATCCATTTGACATTTAATTATTATATTTCCTTTATTTCAAAGATACAATGGTAATTTTTTTTATTAAGAACTTTTTTGAAAAATAGTGTTACAGCCAAATTAGACCGATTTTCATAGAAACAGAGATTTCCAGTTATCAGTTCCTCTTCCTCTTCCGGTACGCGGTTGCCACTCCAGAACGTTTCGGCCCCAGGCCTATCGGCCATCTGTTCTGCGAGATGTGCCCTGCCCACTGCCATATAAGTTTGGCAATTCTTCGGGTTATGTCGGCTACCTTGGTTCTCCTGCCGATCTCTTAATTTCTGATTAGATCACATAGATTAGATAGATTCTAATGAGGCCCATTGCGAGCTATTACGTTTCAGCTCCATAGGTCATCACAGCAGAATATCAGCGTCAGGTATATCTGCCTGGCACAAGCTGAGCTGGACTCCCATTTGGTGCAACCTTGAGACGAACATATGTTCGTTGATTAATTATTTTAAAGTGTGTCATGTCATAGCCAATAGTGTCACCACAATGTCATGTTTTCTTCCTTTTTTTTTTGTTTGTTATTTTTATTGGCACTGCGGCTATTTCCTAATAGCTAATTAGTTATCATTAATCGTGTTTTTGTATGTTGTGCTGTCTTTTGTGGGCACTAAATAAATAAAGAAAGAAAGAAAGAAAAATATTTTATTTGGGACACGCACAGGAAATACAAACAGTAATAAAAAACTAAAAGGAGCATATAAAACTAACAATAAAAATAGTTCGTATAACCAAAAATAAAGAAAAATTAAAAACTATTAACGACCTGTGCGAGGCCAAAAAGGCCACTTCAGCATCTGAAAAAAAAAAAAAAATCTCCAATCTAAATGGTTTATCTATCTATCTATCTATCACTGGCAACACGCACTGGTCCCAACTGCGGTATGTGAGACGAGAAGATATTGCGTAGCTTCCCGAACACTGCCCAGCGGAGTCGGATTCCACGATTGACCCCATTCTCGAAATTGAACCTACCTCACTGGACAGTTTGTCCTAGGTAAACGTTTCATTCAAACTTTATAGATTTATCGAGATTCGATGACAATACAATAATTTAATATCTCTTGGAGCTGATCTGATTATGAAGCCAGAAGGTGGATAGTGGAACTATTCAGCGGCTTCTAGTAAACCCCTCGAATTTGGGTTCATAATTATGATTTGGTTTGACGAGTCCAATATATTGCAATTTGGTTTCGAGGGTCTGATGATGGAGCCAGCAGGTAGATAGTGGAACTCTTCAGTGGCTACTAGTTAACCTTTCAAGTTTGACCTCATATGATATGGTTTGTCGAGTCCAATATATTGAACTTGGTCTCGAGGGCCTGATGATTGAGCCAGGAAGTGGATAGTGGAACTCTTCAATGGTTACTAGTAAACCCCTCGAGTTTGAGCTCATATGATTCGGTTTGACGAGTCCAATATATTGCACTTGGTGTCGAGGGTCTGGTGATGGAGCCAGGAAGTGTATAGTGGAACTCTTTAGTGGTATTAGTAAACCCCTGGAATTTGGGCTCGTATGATTCGGTTTGAAGAGTCCAATATAGTGCACTTACTTGGTGTCGAGTGCCCGATGATGGAGCCAAGAGGCGGATAGTTAGAACTCTTAAGTGGCTATTAGTAAACTCTTCGAGTTTTAAGTCATATAATTCGGTTTGATGAGTCCAATATATTGCGCTTGGTGTCGAGGGTCTAATGATGATGCTAGGAGGTGGATAGTTGATTTCTTTAGTGGCTACTTATAGTAAACCGGGCAAGTCAAAACTTCGTTGTTTTTTTTATTATTAATTAAATGAATATACTAGACTAAAAAGTACAAAATAAAATAGTACTTAGTTTAAAAAAAAAACCGGTCAAGTGCGAGTTGAACTCGCGTGGAGAGGGTTCCGTACGATGAATATGTTATATATGTAAAACACCAGCAACCTCTTAAGGGGTCATTGAACTCATCATTATGAACAACTTTCACTATGGGATCAAAGTTAAAATCGCGAAAAATAAAATCAGCTGTTCCCTACATTTATGTTCTCATATCTTGTCAAAATGTGTGTTGGGACAGCTGATTTTATTTTTCGCGATTTCAGGTTTGGTCCCATAGTAAAAGTTGTTTATAATGATGAGTACAATGACCCCTGAAGAGGTTGCTGGTGTTTTACAAATAACCCTGTATAACATATTCATCGTACGGAACCCTCCCCTCGCGAGTTCAACTCGCACTTGACCGGTTTTTTTGCTTCGTTTACGTTAATCTATCGGGCCATACACGCACGCCGGTTTCGAGTACTACGCACCTGACTTTTATCAAGAACATTACCAATAAGGTCACTATGCGTCTTTCTAGGGCGACCACTCCCGGTGTTTTGGGGATACACCTCTTATTTATATGATGAGGTATAGATCAAATTGAAAGAAATCGTTGAAAGCAACAGAAAACGTAGCACGTTCTTTTTACGACATCTACAACCCAACACCACATACCTATATACTACTTATTCACGACATCTACAACCCAACACCACATACCCACATACCTCTACTCACGAAGTATAAAAATTAATCTAGCATTATATCTCCCCCATTCACTCCAAGACAAAAGCCTGAGTGTTTTCTCATGCAACACACTACTTATATGGCACGATAAACAGGGAAACAGTCTGTTGTTTACCAAGTAAGATAATAAAATGTCTGTGATACTTGTTATGTAGATTGACATTCCATGTTTTCCCTTACAGTTTGTTCTACTGCTATATTAAATGGGGTCGATCATTGAAGGCTGTTATGACAGATACGAATAGGGATGTTAACAGTTGGTTTCTGAAAGCTTCTTCTTTATGATCGCATGATGATAAAATTGCTAATCCTTTCATAAAGCCTTTAGATTTTATTTTATTTATTTACTAGCTTTTGCCCGTGGCTTCGCCCGCGTGGTGGTCGGAAATTATTCCACGGGAAAGTACTACCAGGATAAAAGTATCCTATGACCTAACCTAGGTCATGGTCTACCCTTGAAAGCCCGTGAAAGAGTAACAATCAAACAAACAAACAAACTCACTGTCGCATTTATAATATTAAGTTAGAATTCACTGATACATAAATTCATTGGAGTTTTACCGTGCACCAAAATCGTCGACTACATAATTCAAATAATTAAAACAACTTAAGTACTTTGTCATAAGGAAACAACAAAGAACATTACAACAAGGGTAGGTATAAGCGAAATAGTTATCTATTTACTAATGGGGTCACATCGGTGACCGGGTTGGCTGTCCTTGAGGCGACGATAACCGACTTTTAATGATTTTGTACTGAAGATCGAGACTATTATTTTGTACTAGATCGATCTAAACGAGTAGTGTTACTTAAGTAATGATATGGAAAAAAAAAATGTTAAATTAGAGCATGTATTTAATAATAGGTAATAGGTAATACGGGCTGGTATCCGCAACTCCACGTCAAACCGCGTATTTTGCGTACGGGTGGGAAGATTGGTTATTCGATCCACCCCAGCTCCTCAAAGAAGGCCAGCAACGACTTGGTGTCACTGACAATCTCCCGTACGGTACGAGCATGTATTTAATACATGCTCGTACCCTACGGGAGATTGTCAGTGACACCATAAGCATGTATTTAATAACTTAATATAGGAAAATTTTTGATTAAGTTTATATTACATAATTAAATTAATTTGTAAAGTTATGTCTAACGCGGATAAAAAAACTGAGAATCACGCAAAATCTATCGAGCGTATTTTAAAGATAATTTAAATATTGACCTTTTAATATACGTGTTTTATTTAACCTTTCAAACGCCACACTACACCACACAGACATCAGCACTATGCTTAAAAATTCAACGTAAGTATATCAAGTAGCCTCTCTTCCTTTCCCTGACCATCACAAACAGCTTCCATCAGCAAATACGTTTCGTTCTTCACAGTATTAGACCACGGCCATACATAGCGGGGCTTTTTAAATATTCACACCCCTAGAGCGCTGTATCACTATATAGATAAACACAGAAGAGCCATTCAATATTTTGTTAATTATACTCAAGCTTAATTACACTCTGTTCTGTGTGTAATATACACAGAAAGAGATATTTCTCGACGATATGTGAGGGCAAGTCAAAGACCATGGGCAGCATGAAAATTCTGACAGGTTAGTAACCAACGACACGAAAAAGAAAGAAAGATACAGGAAAACGATACGACAATAATCTATTAAACATTGTAACAGCGAATCATTTTCACCTCCCTCTTAAGACCTATGCCAAATATTTTATGATATTCGGATACCTTAAGAGATGCCTTAAGGATACGAATTCAAAATTCAAAAAAGAAATAAAAAGTACGCGAAATTTCGCGAGTTAAAACGATTTATTCTAGAAATCCCCACTGACAAATTCCCAAGAGAGGGGATTGTTATTTTTTTCTCCAGAAATCCCCACTAGTTAAATAAAGTCAGCCTAGTGGGGAATTTTGGAAAAATAAGTAACAATCCCCACCAGGTGTTGTTGTTTCTTATTAAACAAAAAAGGCGTTAATCAATATGTTTAATAAGATAAGTAAGGAATTATGTCAATATTTTAATCAAATTCATTATACATTGTTTGCATGGAAACGAAAATCAAAAATAGTAATAAGTATAATGAAATAACATTAAGGTTGCCTGTCCACTGGAGCGGAGAGGAGAGGAGAGGAGCGGAGATGTGTCAAAATCAACCAATAGAATCGCACCTCTGGAGCGGAGTTTTGATTCTATTGGTTAATGTTGACACATCTCCGCTCCTCTCCTCTCCTCTCCGCTCTGGTGGACAGGCAGCCTTAAACTGTAGAAATAAAAAATTCAATAAAAACTGTAAAGAAAAATTATCCGGTAAAATTACAGTCTTCTTTTTTTTCGCCTTTAACGCCTTTTTTGTTTAATAAATTAGAAACAACAACACCTGGTGGAAATTATTACTTATTTTTCCAAAATTCCCCACTAAGCTAACTTTATTTAACTAGTGGGGATTTCTGGAATAAACCGTTAAAACTAGTAATAACGTAACATATTAATAACAGGATGATTGTTTTACCCGAAGGATTACACAGAGGTGTACCTATAGGTAGTACATACATCCATATTTCGACAGTTATAGCCAAAGTGCGAGAAATGCGTTAACTATTTTGCTTATCAGTTTAAAAAATTATAGATATATTTAAAGCGAATGCATCAACATCAAAATCTAGCAGTCGACGGTTACTCTCATCAAGTTGCTACCAGCCACCCTGTGAAGGTAGCCGCTCTACCGTCGACCTAGAGTAGAAAGAAGTCGTCTACAACTTTCGTGCATTAGGAGTGTGTCTTCTACAAATGCTTGCAATATGTCCGCAGCCCTAAAGCGCTCTAGTCACAGTGATTTAGTTCAGTGTGATTGCGTCAACGAAGCCCTGCGGCTGTTCCCGCTTCATTCACGATGTGGACACTTTCCCAAATAGATTCTGTTTGGATACAGACTTTTTGGAGACTTTTTTCTTTATTTCAGCTGGTATGGGCAAAGAGAGTTTAGCTCAAGCCATAGAGAATTGGACTGAACGTTAGCCTCACAAAAGTGACCACTCTCTAGAAAGAGACAAAGTGACTGTGCAACTAATACCTGTAGTACCTACAACTAAAGAGACAAATACTGGCCGCGAATTCGCTTTGTCTCACTCGTACTTTTCGGTCTGTATTTATATTTACTGCACAACTGAATACGGAACGTTCTTCTATGTCTATGGCTCAAGCTGTCCAAGGATCTTTTGACGCGTGGTCAAAATTGGAACTGACGCCGCCATCTTGTTATTTAATACATTTCACACAACAAATTGCACAATTGTTTACCAACAGCGACTCTCTGTCATCGTCATTCGTGTGCCAAAATATACTTTCTTAAGAAGCAGAAATAAAATCAGGCCATCTTTGGGCACTACCGATAGAAGTGAAAACCAAGTAACTCTCGCGTTGATGTCTTTCGTTCGAGCGTTAGGTGACGATGACGCGAGTTCCATGATTTTTGTTCACCCAAGTGCTCAACGTGCGTAAAGAAGTTTTCACTTTAAAAACGGCCTGGGGGCCTACCACTGGGTAAAGCAGTATTATTTATTACTTTATGTGTGAGAAAGAGATGAAGCTCTACAGGACGTATAGCTCCATCTCTTTCCCCTACTGGAGTAAGATTAAAATAATACTGGTGGTAGGCCCCCTGGTTGAGGAACATTTGCGAGTAGACTGTAGTCACGATTACTGAAGAGCTGCTTCGCCTCGCAAAGGACTTAAAGAAATGTTCGGGGTTAATGGTTAACCTTCAAAAATTAAAGAAGCACCAATAGAACCAAAAGCTATAGCTTTATAAGACACCGATGTTGGTAAATACTCTTCAATTACCATTGTGGGGCTTGGGAAGCTAAGATATGTAATTAGCATCCCGTCGAAGTAGTGCTTGAGGTAGTACCAACGTTCGAAACACTCTATGCAATCAACCCGCCATCAACCGAGCTGTCTAGAGCTATACTGGTGCAGTAAATTCGTTTCGGTACCAGCCAGTCTATTCCGTAAAATCTCACCTCTTCATTCCACGAAATGCTAGTGATTGATACTATTGAGAGCTGACTTCACACTCATTTCATATAGGTTTTGACGGTGAGATTTTTACATAATAGATCGGCTGAGCAATTTTAACCTTAGTGCAGACTTTCTTATTTGTAAAAACAGATTTTTCTAGAGCTTTTCTTTTATATACCGACCTGGTGAAGGCTGCCAGAAACACAGAACCGGTTGAAATGGCGGTGCTTGCGGGAGGTCTATGTTCAGCAGTGGGCGTCTTTCGGCTAAAATGATGATGATGATGATACTTTTATATATAAATCAGCGACTGGTATTTCAAGTATACACCCAAAACACGAACTTTCACTTCAAAAGCGATTTTCTCCAAAAGGTTTCAAAGGTATTTTATGGTATTATGAACATAGTGTTTTGGAAACATAAGATTATGAAATGGTTTTTTTCTCAAAGTTGCAATGTTTATTACTCGAGAAAAATGCTTTTGAATTTTGCGTAATTGATTTATGCTCGTGATGTACGAATTTAACCGCATTCAGCAAAATCTTGAAGTGTGCCGACCACTTTTTTACTAACAGTAGGTACTTGATTCTTATTCCCAGATAAGAGGAGCTACGGTTCAGTTCCGATCGTTAAGTACATGACCGGTTACCGATCCTACAATTTCCGTGTATAGGGGAAACTTTTATTGCTTTGTTTCCCAAAAAGACCTCTCGTTTAGTACAAAAGGTTTTCTATAAAAGCAAAATAGAAGACTGAATTTATAGACAACCTTAATCGAAAACCGAAGCCTTTTTGGCAAAATTAAGGTACCATTTCGTACGCAACCGCAAGGGGCAACTGTAGGCGACGTGTCGCGCCGTCATGTCACTGCAGTCATGATTCCAAACCCGACCGCAGGCGGCAGCAGCTCATATTCCAGTCGGTAGATAGAAGATAGAAAAACGTGTTATCGCTCGAGCGTTGGCGGCGTTACTGGTCTGCGGTCGGGCTACACGTGTCGCGTGTCGCTCGCCCGTAGCTGCCAACGAACGTGTCGCTATCTATGTAAAGTATTTCATAGATATCATAGAAACCACTCGTGTCGCGCCGATGCGTCACCTGTAGTTGTCTCCTGCGGTCGGGTACGGAATGGTACCTTTATATGAAAAATAGAGGAGTCATTTAAAAACTAAGGTTATTCTCGATTCCAAAAGCACAGTAAAATTACTCAATACTCAATATATTTATTGCTTCCACATGTGAACTTAGGTGGTAGGTTTAACAAAATATTATGATCATTGTGGACCCTGTCGGGCACAGCAAAAGTAGGAGAGAGGAAGAGGGCTTTTCTTTTTGTTTACTTAGTATCTACGAGTATCTATTGTAATTATTTTATAAAACTTGTAAGTTATAATTTGTCATTTAAATAATCATTAATATCATAATAGCATTTAGATAATAGGAATAGTTTTAATTTATTTATAAATGTATTCAATTACTACAGACAAATATCAATCAAAGGACATATATTATCCGGTATTTTTTTCGTTGATATCATCAACATTGAATAGCAGTTTTTTCTGTTCTGTGAATAGCAACAATGAATACGTATTAGAACACATATTCTCTAGGTAGCAGTAGGTATTAGGTATGTACATACAACACTATGGTTTAACGCAAACGTAATTTATCTGACCTTATGAAACGTTTTCATGGCTGAGCTTCCCTGAAAATGGTAATGAAATTGGCCTGGGATCTCATACCTACTTGAAAAGGACAAGGGGCCCCATTCATAATGAAAAATCAAAAAGTTTTTATTCACCCCAGTAGTATCATAGCTATGTATTTTTAGCTATAAATATTTTCTGTTTGATCTAACAGCTCCTTCAGAAAGACATCATCTCGAATTATTATTCCGCACCAGTCGGCAAATATCGTGTCCACGGAAATATTGTATGGTGGACAAGAAATATCATATTGGTTTCGTGCAATATTTATATTACTCCAGATATTTTCTTACAGATTTCATTTGTCGCCAAGGCAACTACTTATTTGGCCTAGGGTCCGAGGTTGTTACTTAAATGTAGCGTAAATAGGTTTTCTTCTAAGGGTCAATGTCTGTTACTAATTAGCGGGGAGCTACTTTACAAATTAGCCAATAGTTACTAAGTAAATCTCGGGTCTCTACTCCATTGCTGCTGGGGTAATAAATTGTACCCGGTAAGGGGCGATAAGCCTGAGCAAGTCTTTGATAAGTAGATCTACTGCCTTTAATATTAGACCAAAATAACAACAATTGACTGTCAGACTGCCTCGTTGGTCTGGAGGTAGCACGCGCTACTGCTCAAAATGAGGTCCTGGGTTCAATTCCCGGGTCGGGTAGAGTTATTGGGTTTTTCTATCTGGAATTTCTCAGTAGCAGCCCGAAGTCTAGAGTTGTGCCCGGTTGATGGCAATAGGCTCGCCCGGGGTATTACATGGGACTTAAACATAATCGGCGAAATGTGGGTATACTATAGGTGCACCTCTGCCTAACCCTTCGGGGCATACAAGCTTGATGTTATGTATGAAATGAGTCATGTAAGTTGAGATAAGATTTGGCAACAGAGGTAACCACAGAAGTTTGAGTCTAAACTTTACCTCTATTACCCATTTTATCTATAAGATAATTCAGCATTCTCTGGGATAACAACGTGCTTGTGACACCTCAGTTACTCGTACTCATATGAGGTGGCATAGGCAGCGGTGACCACTTATCTTCAAGTGGGCCACATGCTTATTGCCCACGCTCAAGCCTCTTCTTGTTTTCGTGTCGATTGAAGTTTTATTTTTTATTGTTTGAGCCCAGTAGCTCACGTTGATTGCGATATCAGCCATGAAAATTAAATTGTTTGTTCTATAAGGTGTTAAAAAATTTACTTTAGAAACTTTAAGAGGTGCTTTAGACCATGAAACTGAATAACTTTTACCTTTGGACCAATATTGAAATCACGATAAAAAAACAGCTGTCGCATACATTTAGAGCAGTAGGTTAAACTTTACTATGGAACAGCTGATTAATTTTTCGCAATTTCAATGTTGGTCCCATAGTAAAAGTTATTCAGTTTCATGATCTAAAGCACCTCTTAAAGTTATTTTTTTAACACCTTATAAATAGGATATCGGAATCACTTTTTATACACGTCATATTGAAAATAAGCTAGATGAATTCGGTTTTTCCTATCTGACTACTCTGAGACGAAAGGCCGAAACAAACTCAGAGGTCGCAATCTCTTTTAAAGTCCAGACATAATCTTGGTCAGGCGATATGAGGACCATGTAGATTAGTGTCTGAAATGATCTTTTGAGGAAAGAACCACACAGGTTTGAGTGGACCTGTCCAATCAGTGTAAGCATTATTTTGTCTGTAATCGTGGAGCTAAACTCTCAGTCACTAGTGACATTCTTTAGGTCATAAAATGTGTAAGTAAACAGGCACGCAGGACACTCCAACAAATCGAACCATGGGTAAGATCATGTCAATTCATGTTCCAATATCAAAAAGCTAAGAATTTTACCCGATCGGCAATCCTATGAACTGTCCAAGTTTGCTAAGACTTTGTTGAAAAACAACGCAGTTATGAGCAAGGTACTGGTTTTAGCGACTCCCAGCTGAAAGTTTTCAAGTTTTTTAAATCTTTCCTTTTAAAGATCGATAGTTTAAAGTGGTATTTTCAATTAAACTTTTAATGGACAGGCTTTCCGTAGAAGACGGGGAATTAAAATTATGTTAAAATCGGTAATTGGGTCGAGTGCTGGATTCCCAGTATGTGCCAATAATCTCCCAATTTCAGTTGGAATGGATGTCATCATCATCCAATCAGCCCACAAACATCCAGTATTGCAAATTGAGTCTACTGACAAATACAATAAGCTGTGAGCAATATTGCTTGGGGTCTAATGACAGACCAATATAATAAGCTGTGTGGGCGATTGGCAATATTGCTTGGCCAATATAGGTGATTGTAAGCTGCTATCTAGAAAAAAAAACAAAAGACGTTTGCTTGAAATACTGAGGCATTTATTATTGTCCACACATAAAAAGGAAATGATACTATATCCGGGATTCATAAACCATCATTATGGTGATGGTGGACAGGACTCCAAAAAGAAAACTCAAGATAATTCTGCCAATATTCTTTTTTATCTTTTTGAAATCAGCATCTCAAAAGGTATTCAAACGACACTTCAAAGGAGAAATTCTCGAACAAGAGTGATTTATTAATTCGTACTTTTGATAAGTACTATCCAGTACCGTCAGCGACAGATTAGAATTTGAATGGAAACTCTTAATAAAACAATCCTTATAAAATAAATAACTAGGTTCTAAGACATTATATAGCCGAAATTCTCAAATGATTATCGCCTTTCGTCGCTAACTGTTCTTGTCGTTAATTTAACTACGAATAAAGGCATGTACAGAGTTGTGTAATGTGTAATATATCTTGTAATGTAACGCGAATTCTGCGTTTGGCTGTGGACGCACTACGAGCTTTACATGTAACGGTTGGGGCTGGCGCTCGCGCTGATCCATCGGTTGTCAGTTTCTAGCGCGAACACACTGCTCATTGGGATGCCGTCAACACTATTTGCGTTACATTACACGATACTCCTTTAGCTTCTGGAAACTTTATAAAAAATTTAACCAAGTAACAAACTGTCAAATCTCACTTTAATGGGGGCTATCGCGTATGAATTTGCCGCTAGAGGCGCTAGTGTAGCATGAGGTTTCCGAAACATTATCAACTAAAAGTACTGACAGAACCTTACTCGTCAGTGACGCCAACTGGTAAAAACAAAAACGATAGCCCCCATTGCACGTCTACAGAGTTTCGCTAGCTGATTTAATTGACCCTGTAAAAGTTTAAACAAAAAAGAAAAAATATAAATGTTCATGCGGCGATCCACTTTCAATACTGTCGTCGTCAAACATCGTATTTTTAAATCTAACACCGCTCGCTTCTCAAACATCCCGATGCGGGCGAAAACGAATCCGGACTCCGGACGAAATCCTCGGTCAAAGTTTTGTACAAAATCCGTGTTTCAAATTCCGTAAAGCATTTGTGAAGCGGTATTAAATCGGTCTCCGGCAATACATCAAAGGGATTGTCGTGATTAGTCTCAGTTTGAATAATAGCAGAATCTAACAGATTTATTGGGTTAGGGCTACGCCAAAAGTTGTGACTTGGTAGAAGAGCTATAATATTGTGGATTTTGTTTGTAGATTGATTCTTTTTCGGCTTTGTGCTATACCATCGAGTTGTGAAGTTTGCTTTGTCAGTTTCAGTAACTTTATCATTATTCTCATTGAATCCAAGTACCTATTTCACTTCTCAATTTTTCTTTAATGTTTCTATTATGTGATAAATTAATTAGCTTTCAAATTCTTGAATTAATTTATTTTTTCTTTCTTCAGTTTGCATTGGCATCGATAGAGCTTCTCAACCACCAAGTCAAGTCATGAAATCATGTCAACCTTTTCATGCTTTACTGCAATGTTGCCCCGAATCAATCTGCCTAGCCTTTTTTTAACTATGTTGAGATCGGCTTAATTATATATGAATATCTACGATAACAGTATATATGATAGATGAATACCAGTATTTAACATGGAGCAACTGCATATCAGACCTCTGCAACCCAGTTACTGGGTAACACGATACGTCTTGATGAAACTGGATGAAACTTGATCAGACTGTAATGTGCTTCTGACTACCCGTAGCGACTGTCAAACATCTACAAATGACAGCCGAGGCCAACGGCTTAACGTGCTTTCTGATTCTTGATATGTAATGGATGGTCATTCATCCACGAACCGACTGCGGTAAGTGTAGCTTAACCTTCGATCAACCAGAGAGGCAAGTCTACTAATTTACAAACGTCACAATGGTCTCTCGATGGTGAGTTTTTGACAGATTTTGTATGGCAAATCTGTCAAAAACTAACAATCGAGAAACCATTGTGACGTTTGTAAATTAGTAGACTTGGCCCCATGTACGGCTGTTATCATGTAGCCACGAGTCCTTTTCCTACAGAACCAATAGCAGCAGTGACAGACAAGTTGTGTAATCGTCGGACTGCCAAGTCATAGATCTCGAGTTCGAACCCAAGACACGCACCTCTGACTTTTAGGATTCATGTGCGTTTTGTATACTTATCTCTTGCTTTAAAAACGGTGAAGGAAAACATCGTGAGGAAACCTGCCTGGGAGTTATTTCTGGACGGCATGAAGTGTAGTCAGAGGCCCATGGGCAGCATAAAAACTCCGACACCAGTTTTGTCACTAACCACACGAAGAACCAACCGAAAGAAGAACATAAAACCAATGTCCTTGTATTCAAAATAACCTATGTCGTCAACAAAAACGTGCATGACATTTTAGTTACGGTTTAAAAATAGGTCAAAAGCATTGAGAGGCTTTGCAAAAACACCGCGTATTTTCAGTGCGGGAACATTTTACGCGTATTTGGATACGTTATGATAGGAAATTTACTCTTTATGTTACCTATCTAAAGTGTTATGGTGCGATATAATTTGGGGAAAAATCTGGCTGCAGGGGTTGTTAAACTCAAGGTAGAGGTGATAAAGAGAAATAGTACGTATTGTCAGCGTTGTAAAGTAGGTAAGCAAATTTTAGTAGGGCAACATTACCCGAGCACCCCTATAATTTTCACAACATAAGATAACATCACGCCTGTATTCCCCGAAGGGTTAGGCAGAGGTGTTCCTATAGTAAACCCTCATTTCGCAAGTTATGTTTAAGTCCCATGTAATAGAGGGCGAGCCTATTGCCATCAAACGGGCATAAATCCAGACTGTCTCAACCAAATGGTCATGATGCGTAAAGTCTGTTCAGATTTATATTTTTTGTAATAACCTGAGTGGTAACAATAGGTAATGTCGTAAGTGCCATCCGCTTAGTGAATAGCGAGTTTAGATATATTTTGCCCGCTTTTACTCAGCCTCTCCCAGGCTGCGCCACAACACCCTGTCCTCTACCTTCCTCATCCAGTCGGTCCCAGCCACCTTCTTTACGTCGTTGATTCATCTAGTTGGAGGATGGCCTACACTACGCTTGCCGATACGCCCCACTGCAGGACTCGTCTACTCCACCGGCCATCGGTCCTTTGACAAACATAGCCAGCCCATTATCACTTCAGCTTGCTTACTCTGAAAGTTTTTGACAGCTTAGCTGTTCCTATTTTAAGTAGTCAGAATGTTTGTACAAATGAGAATGATTTTGTCTGTAAACACACACACGAACACGAGAACAATTTTCTACTGCCTTTACTTATGCATTTTCAGTTAACACCAAACTTGGGTACCTATAAGTAAACAATACCAATAAAACAACCTCAAAAGGCAACATAAACATTACAGGAACAACAAAAACAATATACTCTAATGAGAACGCGATGCGGAAGTTGTTAACCAGAGTTATAACTATTTAACTTTGGGCACTTTTCCGAAAGATTGTTCTCGATCGGAGTGAGTTAATTCCCCGTGAGGGGGCGCTGTCTCGAATTCGAAATTGGAACTTATCGAAGAGATCGTTTTCGAGTTCCGTTTACAAATGTCACAACGGAGGTTGGGGTAAGAATGGTGTTTCATGATAATTGTGGGATCATTTAGATGAATTTATTAGGGGTGCTTTGTGCGGTTTTGAGTAGGGATAGACTGTACATTTGAAGTTGAGAGAAGAACGTGCAGTCAGTTAAAATAAACAGAGCATATCATAAATTAAAGAATCATAAATTTTAGTGTAGAACTAACACTAAAATTTATGAAAGCTCTGGTACCTACCTATATGGCAGCATTTATATCGCTACATGCAAACTACGCATTACACTGACGTCACGCAGCAGGGTCAACCACGCGGCTATCATATATACAACGTCCCGTCATCAATCGCTGGGCAGTAGCCCACCAGACACAACACCCGTCTGATCAGAGGATCCTCCTTTTGCTATGGAGGATGAGTGAACTTTACACCCTGTTCCTCATATCAAATGACCTCGAATTACCTTTCCAAGTAATCTTTACACATTGTGCCAACAGTAATGCTTTTGCAACCCCAAATTGAAAGCCTCCTGTTTTTAAGTACTAATTTCACCTACCGTTGGGCTATGCCTCCAGGTATATCTGAAAAATACTATAGTCAATTTGATAAAAAAAAACCTTACATAAACAAAGAACTAACCAATCCCAATGATAGGAAATAACAAAAACTTCTACCGTATACAGACTATAACATAACAATAAAAAACAGAACCCTTCTCTATGAAACATGAATAAAATCTGGAAAAAGTTTTTGTTTTGATACTTTTCCGGGCAAAGCCCTTCCTGTTTTCCGTATGTACGATGATTAATGACACTTTTTGGATATTAATAAATAGCGTGGAAAGGGGAAGGGAACAATATTCAGATTTTTAAATGTCAACATAACTTGTACCTTCATAATGATTATTCAAACATTTGTTAACTATATTCCATCACTAACCATAGTCCATTGTAGATCATGTTCCATTGCTGCCTATAGTCCATTGTAGATCATGGTCCATTGCTGCCCACAGTCCATTGTAGACCATATTCCATTGCTGCCCATAGTCCATAGTAGATCATGGTCCATTGCTGCCCATAGTCCATTGTAGACCAAATTCCATTGCTGCCCATAGTCCATTGTAGACTATATTCCATTGCTGCTCCTATGGGAAGCAATGGAATATGGTCCAATTCCAGCGTATAATGCTAACTAACTAAAGCCCGATCTATATAATGTGAAATCAAATTGAAAAAGTGCAAAATAAAAACTTTTTACAAAAAAAGAACAACCGACTTCCAAGAAAGTCGATGTATTTGGTTTTGAACTTTCGTTTTTTGCCACTGACTTCCGAAATTAAAGTTATTTTTGACTTTGTAGTGTCTTTTTTGGAAGTCAATTTTTATGGAGTTAACGACTGTGTTTCGATACCCATAATGTCTGTGGAGTTTTGCTAGCAATTTTTTTGACCCTGTATAGACCGCTAAATATCTCACTACTAGCAGCGCCCCGTTTCACCCGCATAAGTCTCGATCCTGTCCGAATATCGGGAAAAAAGTACTATATTATGTTAATCCACATTATTAACTATTATGTGTGCCAAATTTCATCCAAATCCGTTCAGTATTTTTTGCGTGAAAGAATAACAAACATCCATCCATTCATTACAATATTATAGAAGGATTGATAACCTTTAGCAATCAGCAGAGTTAATTTTAAATATTCTTTATCACGTTCTATTTTAAAGACGAAATCATTCTTCGAAAACAAAACTATAAATCACAATCGCAAACAAATATGTGGCCAAAGTTTGCCCTTACCTATAGTGAGGAATATCAACAATTGCGTCACCATCATTGGCAAGCTTGCCCGTCGCACTAAGTATTAGACCTCCTATTTCGTTCCAAGAAAATATTTAGGTAGGTAATAATACCTCCAAGCCATTGAAAGCGAATAATGATACTGTAATTAGAATTAAATAATACCCTTTACAATTTCCCTAACATCTTGATATTTAACTTAAAACTAATAACAGTCGTGTAGACTAAGCAAGAAAGCTATTTTCGTGATTTGATCTTAAACAACTAACGAAGCTATTTTCAAAGCCTTCCAAATTGAATTTAAATTACAACTAACTTCAACTTGCCTCCGGTATTCAATTTAGGAGTCACGCAAAAAGTATAATTAATGAAAATGTAATAGGTTCCTGAAGAAAACCTCGGAGCTAATGATGATTATTTCTAATGTAAGTTGTTCTTAGAATTTGTTCGGTATTTATTTATTTGGGAATATAAATTACAATTAAAATAATAAAAACGGTTCTTTTACGTGTGCTCCCTTAATTACAGGAGGACTCAGCATGCACATATAACTAGGACTCTGGTGTAAACTGGATAAAAATAAAATAGAGAAAATAAATAATTAATGACGTAAAAAAGAAAACTTGTCAAGATTGGGCGTTCATGTTAAAAATTGTTTAGTATAATAATTATTATTTCACATTTGTTGACTAGGTATTGGAGGGAAGAAACAAATTTGGAAAGTTTCCAAATACTTTTTTTACATCTAAAACTAACTATTCGGTGTTACGATATTAATTGTTGCATTTCATAATCAATATTCTAGTTCGCTAGTTAGCCACATTTTTTTATTTCCATACAGATATATTATCAAATTAATCAAAACAGCGAAATATTTGACATCTATTTGCGACGTTGCCAACTTACAGAATAATCCCTCTTAAAATTTTTTTTGTATTTTGAAATGGGGAGGGTAATGTTCAAGGGGATCGTGTTACCCAATAACTGGGTTGTGTAGGTCGAATAGGCAGTCGCTTCATGTAAAATACTGGTATTCAGCTGCATCTGGTTAGACTGAAAGCTGACCCCAACATACTTGGCGAACATGATGATGTATTTGTACCTTCTTCACATAATATGGGAAAAGTCTCTCTTATAGAAGAAAAAGGCATTGATTAACAAACTCAATCGCCATCGCAAGGTAAAATACCTTAAAGTTTTAAACATTAATGTAACGCTCGAATTATTTTAAGATAGAATATGTTTTTTTGTATTTAAAAATTAAATACCTAGCAGTGGGAGGGTTAATTGTAAACTCTCATTGTCATAGTAAAAAATGTTGATGGTGTTATTTCCTGATAAAAATCGTTTTTTTTTTCTGGCCGGTACTTTAGTTTTTGGGTACAAATTGTTCGAAACTTTAATGTCTTTTAAAAGCAGGTGACAGTTTTCATCCGATTTCCAACAATTCAGACCCCATTTTCAATGTGAACATTTCAGGGTTTACGCCACTGATTACGTCTTATGCGCTTAACTTTATTGGCTCAAATTGAATAGTAATTAATTCACTTTTGATCCGCTTGTAGTGTCAAAAATCTGAGCGTAGTTTTGGCATCAAACTTTTTTTGCACAACATTTATATAAAGTATACTTAGACAGAACATTATATCACGGCTGAATTCCCCGAAGGGAAGGGCAGAGGTGTATGAGTAGTTACAGTACATTTTGCCAGTCATTTTTATGTCCCACGTAAAGTATAACATTTACGAATTGGGGCGGCTCTTACATATCAGGCACAATATCCGACTTTCTACCGGGAAAAATATCCGAAAAACTGCAATATCACATTGCCCCAGTATCGAGCTAAACACGGCCGGCTACTGGAGCGGTCAAAGGCAATTTTCTGCTCAATTTTGTTTGCGTCCAAATCACGGGAAACGTTAACGATGAAAAATATTGACTCTAATTATTTAGAAAGCGGGGTGACCTTTGGCTTTTTTTTTCTTCGTGATTTGCTGATTTGTTAGTTCATATCACAGAGGTATTATGAAAGTGGGGTGGACAGGGATGTAGCTTTTATGGTACAAAGTTTGTTAACAGAGATAGATACAACTTATTTAAAGTAAAATAATTAGGCCACGAAACATTCACGACTCAGGACGCGTCCTATTTATATGCGATTACCGCGCGACTACGCGATCGCCGCGCGAATACTTCATCATTACATGCATGTGTCACTTTTGTTCGGTGAATCTGAATGCGTCGTGCCGACTGCGGGCGTTTTCAGGTTTTCCGAACAAAAAGTGACATGATATGCACGCGATCGTGTATTCGCGCGGCGATTGCTTTTATATAGGACGTGGGTTTGTGGCTGCATGTACGTACATCGCCACATGCGAACTACGCATCAAAGACCTGACGTTACACAAAAATCTTAACGTCACACAAATCCTGCATCGCTCAATTAGAGTTTACCGCGCGAACATCATATACAACGTTATTTTTTGTACATACTTAACCTCTTAAGGGGTCATTGTACTCATCATTATGAACAACTTTCACTATGGGACCAAAGCTGAAATCGCAAAAAAAAATTTACTGTTCCCTACATTTTGACGATAATGAGAACATAAATGTATGGTATCCGACATCAATTGCTGGGCAGTTGCCCGCCACGACACCCGTCTGGGTCAGAGGATCCTCCCTTTTCTATAGAGGATGAGAGAAGTTTACACCCTGGTTCTTCATACCTCTAAAGGGTCATTGTTATTAGGCGGTGCTAATTAAGTACTAGACATCAGGCAACCTGCATGCTGGCTTGCCACCTGCCACCTCTACAAAAAGCGTTGACGTGACGGTCTATTATGGCATTTTTGTTTGATGACTTTGATGATTGAATGAATTTAAAAAAAATCATTTGACCCAAACGAATGATTTTCGAATTCTTCTCTACCTCATGACCAGGAAATAAAACTTAAGACCCACGTGATATTCACCTAATTTTATATCATTACAATAAATATCTACTAGATACATATAATTTTTTCTCCGACGATATCTTACTTCGTCCACGAATAGAAAAATATTAACGAAGTGACTTTCAAGTTTCTCGGATCTCTGAGATTTTATTGCGCAGACCTAATTCGTGCGATTGTCAGTTGAATAGAGCTTATGAATAGGAGTGTGTGGCTTCTTCAATCAATTCAAAAACATAATATGAGAATATAGGTTACAAACTTACAACTGAATCGAAACTATTCTTACAGAAAATGGTGATATTTTAGATAAGCTATCAACTTTGAAAAGAGCATTCTAATAATGTCTGAAGAAACGTTTACGGATATTGACCGTTATCTATGCATAATTTGGAATATAACAGGTATAGTACATTACTGCCGCGGCCAGCAAAAAGGGCATTGACGGACAATCGTGAAAATGTGGGCCGAGCGATGCCGAGGCACACATACGTGAATCCATCAATGCCTGGTTGCGGCCAAGGCTTATATAGGGTTTTCTTAAATAATGCGCGGAAATTAGATTTATTTAAATTAATTATAAATTCTAGAATGAATGGCGAACATCGATAACTTTCACGCGCCAATATGTTCATTTGTTTCTTTTAAACTTTTAACAAATCGAAATTTAAATTAAAACTTTGATAAGTTACCGTTTTGGTTCTTGGTTGGTTGGTTCTTGGTAATGAGTCAAAGTAAAAAGTATATACTTTTTATATACTTGTACATATTACTATTATTATTTTAATTCTGTTAGATTTTAAATCATGTAAATATCTATGGTCATAATAAATAAAGTTGAATCTCAAAAAAAAAAAAAAAAAAAAAGTAAAAAGTTCGTTCCATTTATAAATTACACAATAGATATGGATTTGCATACAAACATTGCCGGCCGGTCGTCCGCATGTATTTGACAGTACATTTTCGATTTATCTCGAAGAACATTGCTAAAATAATGCACGAATTTCCAAGCATGTTTGAAAAAAGTACCTATTTAACCTTGTAAATTTAATTCAATGTCATTTTTGTATTGAAACCTGAATATTCAGGATAGAGATAAATTATGGGAGAATTTCACCACCTGTCAGTGTTCATATTTCTGAGCGTTTATCCCAAAATTTGGCAACGTCACCAGTAGCTGTCAAAAATTTACCTATTTTGATTAATTTGGCAATATTACTGAATGTAAATAAAAAATGTGGCTAACTAGCGAACTAGAATATTAATAATGAATTGTAATTA
Organism: Conistra vaccinii; assembly: GCA_948150665.1. Lineage (NCBI taxonomy): Eukaryota > Metazoa > Arthropoda > Insecta > Lepidoptera > Noctuidae > Conistra > Conistra vaccinii. The sequence goes on along the minus strand of OX411337.1, from coordinate 11,939,911 downwards.
TAACATTGAATTTGATGTTGTACCCGATTTAGGTGTAAAACAGGCGTTTGGAAAGTTTCCAAATACTTTTTTTACACCTAAAACTAAATATTCGGTGTTAAGATATTAATTATTGCATTTCATAATCAATACAGGGTGTTAAAGTAATTGCGTGCCATAGCTTTAGGGTGAGTTCAGTATCCATAAAGGAACCCGTAAAAAATAAAAATAAAATTCCTTTAAAAAAAGTAAAAAAAAAACGAAAATTATCATAAGATGAACCCAATGTAGGTAGTACCTACTAATTAAATAGCGATAGTTTCGAATTGATTAAAAAATTGCTTAAAATATGTTTTTATTTTGTTTAAATGCTAATTCATAATTTCCTAGAGTTACGAATACCTACCTACCTACCTACTATCGAACGCAATGAAATACCTACGCCTGAACACTTAGATAACGCCGAGTGAAGGATAGGTAACTAGGTAAGTAAATATTACAATTCCAAGTATTTCGTGCTTATCTCCTTCAAAATTAAAACCTACAAATTAAAAAAGTTGATCTTGCAATAATATTTTAAAGTTTTTTTTTGTTTTTTTTTTATTATATTTTTTTTTTATATATATTTCCTCGGTTCCTTTATCGATACTGAACCTACCCTGAAGCTATGGCACGCAATTACTTTAACACCCTGTATTCTAGTTCACTAGTTAGCCACATTTCTTATTTCCATACAGTAATATTGCTATATTAATTAAAATTTGACATCTATTTGCGACGTTGCCAACTTTCAGAATAAACGCTTTTAACAAGATGACGCTGACATCTCTTGAACGTGGTTTTGTATAATTATGTGCTCAGTTTCATTGGTGAAATTCACCCTAAGTACTCTCCAACTGTAAAATACCTTAAAATATTTCGTCTGTATAGAACTACTTTACCTACCGTATCTTAAACCCTCAACTAAAAGGTCTCCTAGACCTGACAACCGTCATAATTTAGGCCTCCTTATGAGCCCAAAGTCTAAATTAAAATACAATAATATACATAGCTACTTACCCTGGTTTTCACGATTACTAAAACTGTCAAGAAAATGCTATATAACTCATTTCACTGTTGAATCCCAACTAAAGATGTTCAATATAAAAACTTTGTCCTTTAAAAAGTCGCGTAAAAAATTCCGACCTTCTGCGGCATTTTTATTAAAATCCCCGTTCAGAAAGGACTATGGGACGATATATCTTTCGACTTTTTTTAAGAGATCCCTTAAAATGTTAGAATAATGCGGAAAAGGGACTTAATGAAAGCTGTAACCCTCGAATGCAGGGTAACTGCAAAATAGGATGGAACGAAAGTTAGGCCGAGATTGGAAAGCGGAATAGGGTTTAAATTAGTCACTGTGCCCTATTTCGTGCAAAGTTTAAATATGGTAGAAAATCGGGGGCGCAGGAAAATAATCTTTTTTTGTGTGTGTTAGCAACTCGCTCGCTCACAGGTGGATCGGGTTTTCCCAACTAAATATGTTGGTGTCGGATTCTACCCTAACCGGATGCAGCTGAATACCAGTATTTTATATGGAGCGACTGCCTATCAGACCTCCAGAACCCAATTACTGGGTAACACGATACTCCTTGATAAGACTGGTTGTCAGACTTTTAGGCTTCTGACTACCCCTAACGACTGTCAAAGATCTACGAATGACAGCCGGGACCAACGGCTTAACGTGCTTAACTATGGATTTATTTACAAACCTAACCGTAACTTAAAACATTTTTCATGATAAATTAAAATAAAATTATCTTTTGCTAAAGAAGTAAAATATATTTAATTACGATTTACGACACTTCAGGGAATAATAACCTTATATTAGATGGTCGTAAAAACTCGTTAACTAATTTAAAAAGTATACGGTCCCATAAAAAGTAAGTTTAGGGGTACCTACTTACTGCAATGCTGTAACCTATAAATAAATTAAAATATTGAGTTTCGGCAGTGTCTCGTTACGAGTCGTCCGAAGGCCGAAAGTTTGTGCCGAAAGTTGAAAATCCAACAACGCACTTTTATGTGGGTATTTATTTAGGTGTCGCCTACTGAATCTTCAGTCCCTTTCAATTTGTCAACGGTTTTTCTCCAACTTACCAAGGGGTATCATGTTACCCAGTTAGGGTTGTAGAGGTCAATACGTTATTCAGCTGCATTTACAGAGTTAGACTAAAAGTAAGTATATCGGTCCCCATGTCAAATATCGTAAGGTTTTTTATAGATAATTCTTTAATTAAACTTTCCGAGAATATGGAAAATAACAATCAATTTGTACCTTATTGTGTGCGAGAAGATAACAAATATTATACTTATACGTATAATATATTATTATATTTTATGTAAACACACATACGTATATTACAACAACACATAACAAGCCGAAGACACGCCTAAGGCATTAAGTCCGCCTTTGTACCTTATTATGCGAGAAGTTTAAATAAATAACACACATTTAGCATATATTATTATTGTATGCTTTATTTCATTTACAGAAATACATATTTTTTTTTGTATTTTTAGAAAAACTTTTTTAACACATGTTTTATTAAACTGATGTAGGTAGGTTCAGTATCAATATTCGGGGTAAGTATACTAAAAGAAATGCAAGTCTCAACGCAACGCAGTTCTTCTACCATAAAAAGATGTAAGATCTAACGTAAAACCAAGTCTGTTAATTTATTCAGTACCTATCTATTTGTCATCATTACTCTTTATTAATTTTGTTTAACTAATTTAATTTTGTTTTGTTTTGTTTTGCAGTGCCCTTACAGGGTGCATGTTTGAAACTTTTACTCTTATTCCAACCTCTGTACAACATGTTCGCAATAAACTGATTTGATTTGATTTAATAAATAGAATGGCTATGCCATCGCATGGCAACATATATTCAGGGTTGGGCAGTATTTGAATTACTTGTAATTAAAATACGTAATTGAAATACAAATACGTAATTGGTATTTGTATTTCAATTACTTCTTATAAATGTAATTTGTAATTGGTATTTCAAATACCTGACGCTGAGGTATTTTGTAGTTAGTATTTCAAATACTTATGGCTCCAAAATAGGCAAAATACATTTGAACATAAATACATTTAGCGGTCTTATGAATGGGTGCGATCTGCAGCAATATGGCGACCGCTAAATATGTCAATCTTTAAAGTTGGCAACACTGCACTTAAACTGTAATGTAGTCTGTACTGCAGGTACATACGTCAAATTGTCAATTACATAACTTGTCAATTGTAATTTATTCGGCGATGGAGTGAATCATGTGAATGCTGTGACATATTTAGCGGTCGCCATTTTGTAAAATATGATGGTAAGAATATTATTCCCTTTGCCTTAGGCTGGGCTGGATTAGTTCTATTCTATTTATATACCTAACCTAACACCAGACTGTATTTTGTCATTTGTATTTTGTATTTTAAATAAAAATGGTCAAAATACTGTATTTTGTATTTTATATTTTAAATACACGACTTAAAAATATTTTGTAATTTGTATTTTAAATAAGTGCGAGATAGTATTTTGTAATTTGTATTTTAATTAAAGCAAAGCATGTATTTTGCCCAGCTCTGCATATATTCACAGAATAATCTACTATTTTAAATAGTCTTCACTATCATCACTACATAGTATAAAACAAAGTCACTTCCCGCTGCCTGTCCCTGTGTATGCTTAGATCTTTAAAATTAAGCAACGGATATTGATTCGGTTTTTTTTAATAGATAGAGTGATTCAAGAGGAAGGTTTATATGTATACTACATGTATCTATAATAATTATAGTAAGCTATAGTTTATAAATTTATCACGCGGGCGAAGCCGCTGGCGGAAGCAAGTAAATAAATAAAGCGCAGGGCTAATATTAGGTAGATTTCGTTGTATGTAGAATGAAGATTCTATTGCCGTGTGCAATATTCAGACCGTCAAAAGAATCTTCACAAAAATAACCATCCAATTTTTTCAACAGCGACAGAGTTACTTACGTACAAACTGAAAGAAAACTTCTGACTCTTTGCAGTATCATCTCACAGTTATTTATCAATATCGGCCACAAGTACCATCCTTAAGATTAATGGCGCCAGTCAGTTACATTTAACACGTATACCTATTTCACCTTTTTCATGCCTGCTTCGTAAGGTACCTCAGTATGTTTTGTAGGTAAAAGTGTACCTATTTTTCTTCTTCTAGTGTACTTCCTAAGTTTTTCATGGACATTACTGATATCGGTCAAGGAAAATCCTCATGAAGAAACTTGGAATTATAGTTAATAACATTACGCCGGTGTACCCCGAAGGATTAGGCAGAGGTGCACCTACATACAGTTAAAGAGTAGTGGTTGCCCAGTGGTAACAGCCCCGACTTACGAGTTGTAGGTCATTAGGTTAGGTTCGGACCCAAGCAGGCGCTTTACTTTGTGTAAATAATTTCATCACCACTTCTCTAGTGTCTCTAGGAAAACATCGTGACGAAACCGGCATATCTTAGAACCAACAATTCGAAGACATGTGACATCTACCAACCCGCACTGGGCTCGCGTGGTAGATTACAGCCCACTCTCTCTCACAGAGAGGAGGCCTGTGTCCCAGCAGTGGGAACATTAATAGGCTAATTACGTTATGTTATGTTATGTTATGCACCTACATATAGTACATCCAAATTTCGCCAGATACATATATGTTTAAGTCCCATGTGTGTGTGTGTGTGTCTTATTTTAAATGTAAGTCTGAAATCGCTAACTCGTCTTGAGCAAGTGTGGGCCTTTGCCCTGCAGTATTGGAGTATCGGGAACAGGGTTCAAGCTACATGCAGAGAGAGGAACGTGTCTAGGAATACCGCTTTCTGAATCAATCCCTTAATCCAGCTGCCCAACGAGAGCCTCCTTAGGTGTTGATCGAGGCTCTTAGCAATTAAGCCATTGGAAGAAACGACTATACGCACAATAATTGCTGAGTCCACATCCCACATATCGGCAACCTCGCGAGCCAAGTGAAAAATAAATCAAGTATCTTGTACTTCATTTGTTTATCTTTCTCGGCTTTCACGAGGTTCCCGTCATGCGGGACCGTTATGTCAATAATCATTGCGCGCCGCTCTTTTTGATCTACCACCACTTTATCAGGCTTATTGGCAACAATCGTTCTGTCAGTGATGATGGATCGATCCCAGTACAACGTGATATTTCCATTATTACATTTATTAAGTACATAAATTAATTACATTTTGAAATATTTTTATAAAAAAATAAACAAAATAGTTGCCCATCGGCATCGGCATCAGGTCCAAGCTGCCGGTGGTCAAGGCTCTAGAGAGAGGAACCTCTTATTATTATTATAAATATTTGGGCACTTTTATTCATCATAATATAAAAGTGCCCAAATATTTATAATAAGACATCCAAGCATAGAAAAGACCTACAAAACCAATTGCGGTAAGTGATTTTCCAATGATATAGGGTATAACCACAATTACCCATATTTGCAAATAAATAATTTTGAATTTGAATTTGAATCTATAAGGATATTTTTTGGTATCAGTATTACTTACATACAAATCACAACTATAATTATTTAATTTTCACAGTTGTATGAAATGGCGCTAATACGGCAAATGGATGAGTGTGTCGATTAGATAAACAATTAATTTACCAGAATGTACCTTATCGATTTCTTACATTACATTAACATTTTTATTGGCTTAATAACTGCTCTCAACTCTGTAGACCGTATTTCGAATTAAATAGTTAATTTCGGGAAAATGGGTCACCTCACTAGTATATGGGTCCCTGAGTATGTAAGGATAGAACATGCCGAATTGCCGAGCGTCTTACAACGTGCAATATCCATCCCTAATTTAATGTGACCCCCAATAAAATGACCCTTTAACCAAAAACCTATACTCATTCTGACGTACGTGAGGTAATTCCTTAATTGGGTCCGTAACTTGGGTCATTTTACGGTCTGCAGGGTATTTTGTAGAACTATTTCTTTTGACGTAATCGTTAAAAATACCTCTTTTAAGTTAAATTTTATACATATTGAAGTATGATAGTCTATGTTCATGTTTTATAGAGGTGTTTTGAAAAACCTATAAAATTAGCTTTTTCTAAGAAAATTAGACTACCGGATATATGTTGCTGATAACCACAGGATAAAAGAGAAGCTAACCCTAAAACAGTATCTACAAAAGCGTATGCGGGTGATAATGAAATAAAATCTTTTAATGACCGTATATAAATCTAATTATAACGAGGCTTGAGGTCCTACACATTTTGTTTTTCAAAACTGCACCTACTATTGACTTCCTTCATTTTTACTTCACCAGAAAAGCCAGGAATTCACATGCCAGTTACTAGCACAAATATACATATGCGAGCTACTTGCACGCCATTGTTGTGCTATAAAATTCTTGTAAGTACGTAAAAAACGTTCAAACTCAAGTCACATTCTCATCTCAGCGACAAGCAATGATAAAATTTTACAAAGATGAGGTAAACTGGTTTTTTACAGATTGAGACTGAGATTAGAGAGCGAAAGTTTCTAAAAAACTAGATAATTCCCCTCATTATCAACCTATAATGTTTCTACTTGCTGGGACACCGGCCTCCTCTCTTAGAGAGAGAGAGAGAGATTGCAACATGGGCATTGCTTATAACCTAACAAGTTTCTGGCATGTGTATTTCAAACTTTACTGACCAAGAGAATAATGATGAAACTTTCAAGTTACTTGCACGAGTAATGAATACTAAAGCAATTTCTTACAACTAGCCTCGATTAAAAACGGGCACACTACATCAAGAGGCTATCTAAACTCGACCTGAATATTTCAGTAACAGCTGAAAAGAGACCTACGCGCTTTCAGGTTCGCATACATTTTTAAACAGTTTTTACGCTCATAAGATTTAGTTAGGAAACTGAAAGTTTGTTATAATTCGAATTTTCAAATTCAACGGCTATTACTTTATGGTAGGGTCTAGACTGGGAATTGAATTAGGAAGGAGTTTTTGAGACAGGATATTTTAAGGAATTTTAAAGTTTTCAGCATTCATAATTTCAGCTGAAGGACGTCCACTGGTGACCACGACGTTCATTTCTGATTCGATCACGTAGGGAAACTCCAAGCATAGCCCTCTCAATTGCCCTTTGGGTGACTTTTAGCCTTCTAATAAGGCCCATTGTGAGCGCCGCACATTTCAAATTTCGAGCGATGATGGGTAAAATACAATTAATATAGGCTTTAAAACTGCTTGTCAAATGACGCCAAATTAGTTTTAATCTTTCAAAAAATGTGGATTTTGTTTTTTATTTGACACTACATTTTTAATAACCAACGACATGCTTTGATTTTTTTTTACTTTTGAAGGCACACTGGTTCCTAGGTATAAACCTAGTTTGGAAGCCAGGGGAACTATGTTTAAGACACTACCTCTGTATGTTGTAAAAATGTCTGTAATATGCTCTCACTTCTTTGAAATAAAAAAACTAAGGTATTTATTTAATTTATGTGATCTAATTATTATTCATTGTAACGATATTTTACGAAGCTTTTATTGAAAATAAGACCGGTATGTTTTTTACTGATATAAAAAAAAAACAAATGAAGATTATTTTTAATGCAAAACACAAATGCTTCTACGTTTTCCTCCTGTTGTTTATGTCCAAAAATAATTCTTTCATCAATTTGCATAATTTAAGAACGAGCCATTTTAGTTTTAGTCGTGGAACAATTTGCAGATCAATATTTCTTACTATTGCTACGTTCAAATACTCAATAAAATAAAGCATTTAATTATTAGCTGACCCGACATTCGTTATGTCCAAATTTTTATAATTCTTTTAAAATACCATAGATAAAAGCACTTTAAAATTTTCCCGAACATCCCGATTTTCTGGGAAATTTTTCCATTTTTTCTTTCTCTAAGAACCTTATTCGGACTATAATGAGGAACATAACAAAAAAAAACAAATTGGTTCAGCCGTTCTTAAGTGATGCGCTTACCACCGAACAGCATTTCATCTATAAATAAATAGAAAAAGCCATCATATTTGATTAAACGAAATAGTCGATCAAGGATTATCGTGTTCGTGTTCGTGTTGGATTATGTAAATTATGGAATATTTCCTGATGCAAATTGCTTTTGAGTAATACACATTTTTAATTACTGAAATTCGAAATTTTGGGTGGAACTTAAATCTGAGACGGGTTATATTTTAATTTTTTTGTTCATTTTTGGTTTATTATGAAATAAGCATTGATGAAATAATGTGTTATTTTGCAAATAATACTTAAATTGTTTATCTTAAAATTATTTGGAATATAATTATTTACGATGTAGATAATTGTAGAGCACAATCAATATTTTTATTAGAGGTTATTTTTATTTTATTCCTAAAAGTAGGTATACCTAACTATCGCAAATTATCGTTGTCAATGTTTACAGTCAATCCCTTAAACCTACTATCTGTAGTTTAGTTTATTTTTCAGTGTAAAAATCATCAAAAAAAAAGTTTACATAACTTTATAACTTACCTTAAACTTTGAAAACTTTTTTCAAACACCAAGCACGTAATTACAAACCACTTTTAACTTTAAACCACGAACAACATACAAAGTAATATACTTTAATCGAAGTATTTTTTTATAAGTATATTTTTAACATACAGTCCGCAGAACGTGCGAACCAAGCCACGCCGAACGCTAAACTGAAGCCGCGGTCCTACAGACCAATTTAGCTGAAGCTCCGAACTTACTCCATGCATATCTGCATTACTCTCTGACGTTAGTGCAAAAGGGAGCGGAGGAGGTCTTTCTAAACTAGTCAAAGCCCTTTGCGGGTTACGGTAATTGAATTTCAATTTACGATAGTAAGTAAACAAAGGCTGGAATTATGTCTTGGGTACACACATAGTCATAAATATTGTTTTGAATTAATTTCTTGAGTAGGTAGTAGATACCTGAAACTATATTTTTGTTTAATTACGATTAAAATCATTATTTATTTATTCAATTCATTTACAAAACAGGAAACACTTGAAATACATAATTACGTCACAGATGGATTGTCAAATCCGCTGTTTTACATACCTGGTATTATACGAACTAGCTGCGTAGTGTACAACAGCTGAACGAAGTTTAGTGATTTTCTATAATTACTGAACTTTAACACACAGCATTGTATAAAAGTTGGGTTTAGGTGAACGATTAGATGTTATGTAAAACAGCGTAAAATGAAACGTTAGATTATATATTTTAGTACAAAATTTTGTTGCTCGTGGCTCATAACATAACAAACAACGAGTGTCATAACAACGAAAATGAAGTCTGAAACAGAAATAAATAAAACGAGTAATAGGTATTAGTGAAAATGACCCAAGTGAAAACCGTGATAATGTCACGCTGCAAAATGACATCTTAGGCGACATCTAGCGGTAACACCTTGAAGCTCCAGAGTGTATCAATAATGCAGATATATGGCGTTGTGGTTGGTTTAATAATTAAATTTATGTTGCTCGAGCTTTCCACATTTATTGACATACTTATGTTAATCAACAACATTTTATAGTCATGCAGGGTTTGATAAACAATAAATAAATAAATCATAGATTAGCAAAAGTGGACAGTCACTGACGATTCTGTTTAGTCTGTGGTTAGATACTTCTCGAAGCTTCCAAAACAATAGCGTTCTTTGATACGGCGTCTGCGACGACGTTTGATCCTCGGATCCTGGTGAAGCTACGCGATGATGGTGATTGAACAGGTATGTTATTGGACGGGCACCGGTTCAGTGATGATCGTCTGATGTGTCCGATCAATAATCTAATTGGAATATATCTGTGTCGTTGTTTCAGTTGTAGCTGAACCTGTCTGGCTTTTTAGGCTAGCCTGAAACTGATACGAACGTGTGGAGACGTGACGCCCTGGTGCTATTCCGTGGTCTCGTGAATTTGCCGAGTCCCGACTACTGTTGGGCCGTGTGACGGTTTGACCACGAGCTGTTGGCAGTTAAGAGGTTTGACCCAACGAGTTCGAGTGGGCAGTGTGGTCGTCTTTCTATTGGAAGGCCTTACACCTATCTGGTTCCTCGTGCAGGAAAGTCTCGCCGCATCCAGGTACGATTCTGCATCATCATCCTTACGGTCGACCCGTAGGCCTCGCGTTCGTGGGAACACAGAGTTTTCTCTGTTGTTCCATGCCAAGGGTCTTGATTCCACAAACTGAGTCTAGAGGTTAATTCAGAAACTGAGAGGGAGTTATAAACTGAAGTCATACTACTACCTAACATTTAATTGTAGTAGAACCAGAGAGAGAGAATATACATGTGACCATTTTGATAAGGTCTCTTCAGAATATTAGTTTATAAGACCAGTTGTTGTAAAGTCAATGTGTTTGGTTGTGTCTCTGGGTGCTTTGCCCCAAGTGTTATATTTCTTATAGGAGCACAACCATATAGGTCATTACATACGATTGAGCTAAAGATTATTAAACGTTCATCTCACGGATCCTAACAAGCGACCTTGAGTTCTTATAATTATAGTCTCATGTTTGTACCTCCTCTGACACGCATTGTTACGGAGACAGAGCGTGTCGGGGCAGTTACCATTTTAATTAAGGTTGGGAAGGTTATTATAGTTTAGTGGCTTGCCACAATTGTGTGTACCTTGTTGATAATACAATAAACTTTGTAATGTGTAAAAAGGTAATTGTTTAATTGTTTCTTTCCCAATACCTGATAAATTAACTTTAGCACGGCACCCCCTTTTCGCCGGGTTACAATAAGAACAATTAAAAAGTTATCAGAGTTTTATGAAAGTCAGTCCTAAAAATGCTAAATAACCAAGTAACTGCGACCAACTTGGAAGTAGCACTCACCGGCCGTTGCCGCTGTACGTCTCACTTTGCTCGCTCTGGTGGCACGCGGATGGTCACAGTTCTAACCTTACCTAAACCAATTATTGGTCAGGGTGGCCTATATAGCTTAGTTACTGCGACCAATACGGCATTAGAACCCATACAAAACGCTTATTGTGACTGCCGATAAGTAAGTCATTCTGCATTAAGTCTAAACGTGGGTAGCAGTTTTGTTAAACGTAACGGATTGACAATCCAATTATTATTTTACATAACGGAGCTGTTTTATAAAACAGCTAGGGGTTATATAAGACAGCGGATTCGATTATCCATCTGCGACATAAGATACAGATAGAACAGTAGATTGTTTGCCTAGGGATCAAACAACTATTTTTAAGGCGAAAGTCCCAGAGCGCAGCGAGGGATCCAAAGTACGTCACTCGACCTTAAAAATATTTTTGTAATTAATAAAGAGCTCAAAATAACTTTCAAATATTATTCGAAATTTTAGATGCTCAGATTTTGCTACATTGTTTCTTATTTTTATACCCAAGCCTTACAACGATGAAAAATTGTTGGAATTTCATCATGAAAAATGAAAATGAATTTGAGGGTAATATTACGTACCGAAGGAAGGGTTTTCGTTTAATTATGTAGACTTTTCCGTGTGCGGGGTGTGAAGCTTTTTCAGGCTGTGTGAACTACAAGATTAATATTGGCAGTTCAGTGAAACATGAGCTTTATTAGGTACAGAATTTGAATATAAGGTGTGATGTACACAGGCGACGGAATAGGGTCAAAGTACAAGAAGGAATCACGGTCGTTTATCCTGTCCACGTTTACTTGCATGTTAACAAATGAATAAATTCGACGAAATGAACCTGCATTTATTTTACACCCTGTCCTTTTCGACCAGTGTGCATCGCGCCTTATATTCAAATTCTATTATAAATCCCACGTTTGTCATCGGCTGTGACAAACTACAAACGGTACTTGTTTACCTACTGGATATTGGCCTCTCCAATTTAAAGCCATGAAGGCAACGCAGGCAATTACCCCCCAGATATCCACACAGCTTGTTGTTCCACCCAGCAACATTTTCATTTATTTAGGTGAAGTAGTTAATTTGAATTAAAAAAAACAAAAAAAAAAAAAACACCTCTGTCTGGAACTACCGATTGAAGTGAAAATTAAGTAGCGCCATCTAACGAAAATTTCAGGAATTTATGTGGCTTGCTTTCAGTATAAGAACGAAAGCTGTAGCTCCAGTAAAAAGTATCCAAAAAAATAAAACAGAGTGCGCTGTCAACAAAAACTTGAACGTCTTACGAATTTTCGAACAGGTCACGTGTCCTGACGCGAGTTTAACATTTTTTACCCATCCCAAAAAAAGTGCACAACGCCGCTAAAAGAAATTTCCACTTCAATAATAATGAAAAACTTAAGTACAATGTAATCGAAAAGTTAATAGAACTAAAATAATTGAACCGATTAGATAGAAAAATAGAAAAAAAAATTTTTTTTTCTATTTTTCTATCTAATCGGTTCAAGATTGTATACACAACTCAAAACTGCTACAAGTCGAGATAAATCACTTTTCACTGAGGGTACAGAATTATTCTTTTGTATAAAAACCGGTCAAGTGCGAGTTGAACTCGCGTGGACAGGGTTCCGTACGATGAATATGTTATATATACAGGGTTATTTGTAAAACACCAGCAACCTCTTAAGAGGTCATTGCACTCATAATTATGAACAACTTTTACTATGGGAACAAACCTGATATCGCGAAATAAAAATCAGCTGTTCCACACATTTTGACAAGATATGAGAACATAAATGTAGGGAAAAGCAGATTTTTTTTTTCGCGATTTTAACTTTGGTCCCATAGTGAAAGATGTTCATAATGATGAGTACAATGACCCCTTAAGAGGTTGCTGGTGTTTTACAAATAACCCTGTATATATAACATATTCATCGTACGGAACCCTCTCCACGCGACAACCGGTTTTTTTTTTAACTAAGTAAGTAGTATTTTATTTTGTACTTTTAAGTCTAGTATGTACATTCATTTAATTAAAAAAAAAACAACGAAGTTTTGACTTGCCCGGTTTACTATAAGGAGCCACTAAAGAAATCAGCTATCCACCTCCTAGCTCCTTCATCAGACCCACAACACCAAGTGCAATATATTGGACTCATCAAACCGAATTATATGACTTAAAACTCGAAGAGTTTACTAATAGCCACTTAAGAGTTCTAACTATCCACCTCCTAGCTCCATCATCAGACCCTCGACACCAAGTGCAATATATTGGACTCATCAAACCGAATTATATGACTTAAAACTCGAAGAGTTTACTAATAGCCACTTAAGAGTTCTAACTATCCACCTCCTAGCTCCATCATCAGACCCACGACACCAAGTGCAATATATTGGACTCATCAAACCGAATTATATGACTTAAAACTCGAAGAGTTTACTAATAGCCACTTAAGAGTTCTAACTATCCACCTCCTAGCTCCATCATCAGACCCTCGACACCAAGTGCAATATATTGGACTCATCAAACCGAATTATATGACTTAAAACTCGAAAAGTTTACTAATAGCCACTTAAGAGTTCTAACTATCCGCCTCTTGCCTCCATCATCGGGCACTCGACACCAAGTGTACTATATTGGACTCTTCAAACCGAATCATACGAGCCCAAATTCCAGGGGTTTACTAATACCACTAAAGAGTTCCACTATACACCTCCTGGCTCCATCACCAGACCCTCGACACCAAGTGCAATATATTGGACTCGTCAAACCGAATCATATGAGCTCAAACTCGAGGGGTTTACTAGTAACCATTGAAGAGTTCCACTATCCACTTCCTGGCTCAATCATCAGGCCCTCGAGACCAAGTGCAATATATTGGACTCGACAAACCAAATCATATGAGGTCAAACTTGAAAGGTTAACTAGAAGCCGCTGAAGAGTTCCACTATCCACCTTCTGGCTTCATAATCAGATCAGCTCCAAGAGATACTAAATTATTGTATTGTCATCGAACCTCGATAAATCTATAAAGTTTGAATGAAACGTTTACCTAGGACAAACTGTCCAGTGAGGTAGGTTCAATTTCGAGAATGGGGTCAATCGTGGAATCCGGCTCCACTGGGCAGTGTTCGGGAAGCTACGCAATATCTTCTCGTCTCACATACCGCAGTTGGGACCAGTGCGTGTTGCCAGTGATGACCTATGGAGCTGAAACACGACGTAATAGCTCGCAATGGGCCTCATTAGAAGGCAGAAAGTCGCCCAAAGGGCAATGGTGCTGTGCTTAGAGTTTCCATGACGACGTGATCTAATCAGAAATTAAAGGGCCATTTAGATGGAGAGAGTTTCTCGACTCGAAGATATGATTATCGAAAGAACATTTAAAAAGTCTCTTCGTGTAAACATTCACGATTGTCGCCCTACCCCTTGGGCGACAATTGCCTCGCAATAGAATATATCTGTCTCCGTGTAAACATAACTACAAAGCGAGAATTGTATTTCGAGTTTTTGTTCTCTTTTATGACAAGAATTAATAAAACGAAAACAGAAAAAAAGATGTTGGGTTAAAAAATATGGATAGCGAGAAGAAACACTTTTGGAGCATCTAATACTTTGTGCCTTAAATAATACGTTATTATTATAATTATTATTTCTTATTACTTTGTGTCTTGAATTAGAATTTGAAGATGAAGAGACTTTCAAAAATATGTTTTGAGTTACAAAAGCCCAATTTTCATATTTACTTTAAAAAAATTGGACCGTCATTAATCATTTTCAGCCCCAGCTCCAGTCCTGAAAGATGATTAAATTTTTTTTCGTTCTTGCAAATACTGACTTCTCATATTTTTAATTTTTGCTGTTATTTCCTTTGGGCCAAATTCCTCAACTCGCAATTCTCTTGCAAATGCATTAAGAGCTGCATTTCTTGCATCACGATTTTTTTAATTTCATTCTCCGTACTCCACATAAACTCGTAATTTCTATACACAATGAACATAACATTATCGTTGATTTTTGTGTCATTTTGAGAACAATACCGTAGTAATCACTGAACTCGCAAGGCAAATCTCGCACTCAAAAACGGTTCAAACCGATTTGTACGATACTCGTACGAACTTGATAAAATGTCATACGAGATCGTGTATAGACAAGTCGAGAACTCGTAAGCAAAAATCTTCTTACTATATATTTCACTGTGTAAACAGTCGCAGTAGATTATCGCTAGGCGATAAATTACTTGCGGATCTCGTATGATATAATCGTAGGCAAGAATTTAGTTCTTGCCTGTATGTAAACATTATGATACGATAGTCTTATGGCGATTATTGCTTGCGATAGTAGCGTACGATTTCTCGCCAAGAAACGTTCGAGAAACTCTCCCCGTGTAAATGGCGCTTAAGAGATCGGCAGGAGAACCAAGGTAGCCGACATAACCCGAAGAATTGCCAAACTTATATGGCAGTGGGCAGGGCACATTGCTCGCAGAACAGATGGCCGATAGGCCTGGGGCCGAAACGTTCTGGAGTGGCAACCGCGTACCAGAAGAGGAAGAGGAACTGATAACTGGAAATCTCTGTTTCTATGAAAATCGGTCTAATTTGGCTGTAACACTATTTTTCAAAAATGTTCTTAACAAAATTTTTAGACCTTTGTATCTTTGAAATAAAGGAAATAAAATAATTAAATGTCAAATGGATCATCCCTCCAACGCATTATTTTGCTCATTGGAAACA
This sequence comes from Conistra vaccinii, assembly GCA_948150665.1. NCBI lineage: Eukaryota > Metazoa > Arthropoda > Insecta > Lepidoptera > Noctuidae > Conistra > Conistra vaccinii. Next base: position 11,924,260 of record OX411337.1, on the reverse strand, counting down.
GGCTAGATGGTTCCCACAATGGTGCACGAGCTAAAACTGCCATCGGATTACGTCCTGTTTTAGGCTGAAAAATCCAGTTGTCTCCAACTGGCGGCAATTGGTTAAAATCTCCTACAGAAATAATAGATTTACCAGCAACTGGGATGTCTGTATGGAAAATTTGCTGTAATCTGCGATAAATATGATTGAATGTCCTACTTCCCAACATAGATATTTCGTCTAAAATGATTAATTGAACTTTACATAGCTCACTGGCTAATGTGTTAGCAGTAGTGCCTACCGACAATGCCGGCATAGTACTAGCGCACCGTGAAATCGGCAAACAGAATGCATCGCGGAAGGTACGAGAAATGAAGGATGCGTCGCCTAAGTACACGTTGGGCGAGCTCGTTGAACGTGTACTGGGGCCTTAGTCGAACTAGCAGTAGCAATAAATTATACCAAGAACTAACTTAACATTGTAGTTGCAAAACATATTTTCCCATACATTCCAACCGCAAATACAATATTGAGAGATTTACCATGTTATTTTAAGACCATAGACTTCTTATAGGTTTTCCTGTAATCAATGAGTAAAGAACTATTCTCTGTATTTTTTTCATAATTTTAGGCTCAGTAGTTTCGGAGATAAGGGGGGGGAATGGTCAATTTTCATCTATTTTCGTAAATATCTCTAAAAACATTATATTAAATAATTATAAAAAAATATATTTGAGATCCTTGTAACAATTCCTTTCATTTGATATGTCACACGGTACTATTTGCGAAACTTTTTTTTTTTTTTCCTTCTTTGCCCCACAAAAGTGAACCCCATATTTAAAATTATTTTATTTTCGTTACACGTCCGTGTTTGGGTCACAGAAATACATATGTGTACCAAATTTCAAGTTAATCGGTCTATTAGATTCGGAGCAAATTGGCTGTGACAGACGGACAGACAGACAGACACACGAGTGATCCTATAAGGGTTCCGTTTTTACCTTTTGAGGTACGGAACCCTAAAAACGGTTTGATGACAAGAGGTTTTTGGTGCTTTTGGGTGTGAACCCTGTGTGAAATGTGGGGTGTGTGTGGGTCACCATGCCTGTATTCCCCAGAGGATTAGGTAGAGGTGTAAGTACCTATAGAACACCCACATTTCGCCACTTATGTTTAAGGCCCGTATAAGGGGCCAGTCTGTTGCTATCAACCGACCAAAGATCTAGATCTAGACTCCGGGCTGCTACTGAGACATTCCAGATGTCAAAACCGAATGACACGTTGCCCGACCCGGGAATCGAACCCGGGACGTCGTGCTTAGCAGTAGCGACTGTGACCATTTGACCAACGAAGCAGTCCTGAAAATAGTCATGACAACTACAACCAGCAAATAAACCGTCAAAGCAAATAATATCTATTTTACATACTATTTATAAACTCAAGTTTTTCTAACTGATCAGCTGTGCTGCTGGGGAGTTTGTTGCGCCACTTCTTCTTCCCAGCTAAAGCACTAGGAAGTGGTGAAGGGCGGGCGTTTTGGGATACTGTCTTATGTAATTTTGACGTTCGAATAGTGCTGATTCTCAGCCTAGTTTGAATAAACGTCTTTTGAATTTGAATATTCTATCAATTGTAAAAAGAAACTCTTTAAGAATCAAATAGTCTATTTGAATCCTAAAGAGGTCTCTTTACAATTTAAATTATTTGCCCTTTTTCCATTCAACATGAGATCACAATCGACTTAAACTGGGCCATGAAATAGTTTAACTTGTGAAAGGTTTGAAGAGTTAAATCCCTCTTTTTTAATGGGATGAACATGATGAAATGCATTTTGATATGTTGCATATTTAATTCCTTATTTATAGAGTTCATAATTTAAAAGTTTTAAATGGATACAGTGTTCTCCGTCTAAAAATATTTTTTCCTTTACTTTGAAAGAAACGTTATATACCACACTATTATTAATCTCATTCAAAGCTTTGAAAGGGGCTTGTGGCTAAGTAATAACAGCCGGGTCAATCGATCAGGTTAAGCTACGCTTGCCGCGGTTGGTCCGTGGATGGATGTCTACATACCAAGACCCCTCCGTGCCACAATCGCTAATCGTACCCATACTTTTAGAGGTATGAGGAACAGGGTGTAAAGTTCACTCATCCTCTTTAGAAAAGTGAGGATCCTCCGACCAGACGGGTGTCGGGTTTGGCGGGGAACTGCCCAACGATTGATGTCAGGGAAGTTATATACATACACTGAAAAAATAAATGGCTAGCAAAGTACCAATTTGGCTTGGCTAAAAATTATACGAATTATACGGCTACAAATAACCAAGACTTATTTAAAACGTTCAATACAGCTTTGTTAACACCAAACAAGCAAGTAATATTAACCAAGTTCACTTGTTCAATTCTAGCAACAAACTTTGCAGGCTCTCTCAGAACCGAGTCGCTTGGTTGTAAATAACAATAACTTGTTTATTTCTAGCCGTTACGTTTTTTCCGATATGCTGTTCGCGCTGTAAACTCTAATTGCACGATGCAGGATTTGTGTGACGTCAGGATTTTGCGTGACGTCAGTTCTTTGATGCTTAATTCGCATGTGGCGATGTTCACTCCACAGATGTATTTGAATGTTATTTCCAACTTTCTTTTTATGCAAATCTCTTGTAACCTGATCAATATAGATGCCAAACCCATATCAACTCCATTCCATTTCTAGAGCTATTATTATGCAGGCAACATGTTATTAGGTTGTGTTGTAAACAGCCGTCAACGTTTTACTCTGTGACGTCCAATTTCCGCTCTTTCGCCTTTTCTACATGCGAATCAAGTACATGTCCCAGACAGAAGCGAGTAGACCTAGCAACGACAAAGGGGTTGGCGAGCAACGAGCAGCGAGTGCGAGACGGAGACGAGTAATTACAGCCCGATTCAAACTTAATGGCGGTTCGGAACATGAGGCGAGTCGCTGCGCAGTAACAAATTCATGGGTCAGCGGGGGGAGGGGGGATACTGTGCAGTCAGCAGCTAGCTTCCGAGCCACCATTAACTTTGAATCGAACTAGGTATACTCGCTGCTATGCGTATGTAGTACTATGAGCAGTGGTGGCCCAATGATAACGACCGCGACTCACCAGTTGTAGGTGGTAGGTTTGAACCCAGACTGCTCTCAAAATACCAAAAATTCGAAGACATGTGACATCTACCAACCCGCACTAGGCCCGCGTGGTGGATTACGGCCCACTCTCTCTCATCGAGAGGAGGCCTGTGTCCCAGCAGTGGGAACATTATAGGCTGATTACAGCCCACTCGGCGGGCCCAGTGCGGGTTGGTAGATGTCACATGTCATCGAATGTTTGGTTCTAAAACATGCCGGTTTCCTCACGATGTTTTCACGAAATTATTTACACAAAGTAAAGCGCCTGCTTGGGTTCGAACCCACGACCTACAACTAGTAAGTCGGGGTCGTTACCACTGGGTCACCAGTTCACCACTGCTCTCACTGAAAAATTATAAACTAGTTTTAACAGCATTGGCTTGGCTCACATTGGCTGAGCTAACCAAAACAAACCACTAAATCTCCAGAGCACTGTAAAAATAAATTAATCAATTTAATTGAACTGAATTGACTTATGTTCACACGATTGGCAATAGTCCAGATGCCTCCGGTTATTAGAAATAGAGGTAGCTTTAATTAACGAGTAAATTAATTGGTCGTTGGTCTAGGTGGTCGCAAGCGCTACTGTGAAGCCGGACAACGTGGGTTCGATTCTCTGGTCAAGCAAAGTGTTATTGGGTTTTTCAGTAGCAGCCCCGAGTTTGGATTTGTGCCCAACTGATGGCGATAAGCTAGCCTCCTAGCCCCCTAATACATTGGACTTAACCATTAACTGGCGAAATGTGGAAGTACAGATACACCTCTACCTAACCTTTCGAGGAATACAGGCATGATGTGTCAATTAATTATTTATGCATTTCCACTGTTTCTCTCCTACCATTGTTGCTGAACAATTTCTAAGAACCAAACCCAAAAACATGTTTTATTGACAAAGTAACATTAGACTCTCGTGTCTCATATGTCAGCACTACATATTAAATTTAAAAAAAAGAGTTATAAATAAGTTATACTATTTTGACCAACTTCCGTAAATATGAAAGGTCTCTATGTAGATCTCAAGGGTCAAGGTAAAAATAAATGGCTTTTGAGAAAAAAAAACCTGCTTGCCTTATGAAATGCGCTTCAATTGCCCTTTTCTTTGCCAAAACCCATTCAGAAGCATACAATGCTGCGGGTATGATTTAAGAGCAGGCTACCAGCAATTTTATTCAAACCGTATTCCAAGAACATGGCTAACCATATTATAATAATAAACTAACATGTTCCGTGTTCACGCTACATTGCCCAAACTTACTTTAACATTACCTGTATTGGACTCGGTCCAAACCACTTCGGACTACACCCTGAATAATGTACAAGATATTATTACTTATTCAAACTACCATTTACTGAAGTTTTTTAATTTTCCAGTTTTTAAACATTTACGTTGGGAGGTTTTAGGCCAAGCCTGCACTGAGAAATCTCACCGCGCGATACTTATTGCTGCGGTTTATGTTCTGGGTACGAAATTGAAACGAGCGCGAATTTTAAATCGCCAGTGCGTGTAGATATAACCCGATTTTTATACCTGTGCGCCTGTCAACGTCGGTTTAAATAATAACAATAACAAATTAACGAATACTAAGACAGAACTGTGGAGACGAAACGAGTTGAGTAGACCGTACGGGGCTCTGAGGAGGTAATCGGGCGAGTGAATTCAATACTAACAACCTACGATTTTGACAGCTTAAACCGCATGGTTATAAAAATCGAGTTATACCTAAGATACCATGGACAGACCAAACAGAATTGCGATAAAAATTTCGCGCGAGGTTTTATTGGAGTGCGGACTAGGCCTTTAAGTTTGAAGCTTTGTCTGTCTTTTGGTATGTGACATCGTAGCTCCCAAACAAAACTGCTTTCAAGTCATTCTCGAATACTTGAGGTCCTTATTTCACCATGCTTTCTTCTATTCCAAATTTTAAAACTCTGCTTGATAGAAAAACAATAGGATATGATGTGTAAAACGGGTAAAAAGGGTATCTTATAATTAACTTAACTGACATACAAAAAATGACTTCAGGATTACATTGAGAATCATCAAATCATGCCAACAGTTGCAAGTTTCTTACTCGTTTTTAAAGTAATCTTTCTCACTTCCACATCTTCAATAACAAAACGTCTACAAACACCAAATAATTTTCCCACTTATTACATTCGCTAAATAATAATAAACATAATAAATGTGCTTCCTTCCTACGCCTAAAGCTCTCACACACTACACCCGTATGTCGTCTTCCCAGCGCAGTTCACTCAAACATCTAATTTCCGCACTCAGTCTGACCTCTCATTTATGTAGGTAATGCTTATGCTGATATCAGACGTTTGACTTTTTATTTATCTTTCTATTGTATGTCTTTCTTTCGGCATCTTTCACTTGCAGTGAAACGTCTGAACAAAATTTTACCAAAATGAATTCATTCGAAGATGCATTTGGCATCTTTCATTCGCACAAAAAAAATCAAAATATGAAACGTCTTTTTTAATTTAACGTTTAGTCGGATTTGGGAATTTTGTCTCAAGTCCTCCCACGGCACTATTTAGATATACCGGTCGTAGACTAATTTTGCCTGAGCTGTGTGAACGTGGAATGAAATAAAAATGAACACTCACTCGAATGAACATTTACTCGAGTGAGGCATTTGAACAGCCTAATAAACACTCCCAGGAGTACATAAATGTTCAAAAACACCATGTTCGCGCTCGATTTCGACTTTGCTGCCTTAGTATGAATTAAATAATACACCAAAAGCTTTCACATGGCATGAGTCGAGTCACTGTTGAGAGTTGGTACCAAAATGACGCATGGTCCTTTCTTTGCTAATAAACTCCAGTGTCCCAGTATTTGCGGCCATGCCACAGTAGTGTCAATTCAATCAATATGTTTAGCCTTTTCCCAACTATGTTGGAGTCGGATGCAACTGAATACCAGTATTTTACATGAAGCGACTGCCTATCTGACCGTTACAACCACTACTGGGTAATACGATACCCCTTGTCAGACGTCAAAGTTGGGGGTAGGAAAAGTGCGATTTTGAAGATAAAAAGTTTGGGGTCGCGTTTGGACGAGAATTATCGGTGTGGGCCTTGGTTGCAGTTTTTTTGGATCTATTTCAGTAGGGAATTGTTGCTTGGGTCTATTTCAGTCCGTAGTAGTCCAATGTGTTTACGACGTACAGTCCTGTTGTCAATTATTTAGCCTTGTGGTCTTAATTCTTTTTTTAGTTAGTCGGTTTATGCCAAGATGTATCTTTTTTGTCATCGTGATCTGTTTTTAAGCTACGTCATTAATAAGTCAGCTTTTTTTGTGGATACCTACTTCTTCTTCCCTCTTGCGTAAAACCTCATTATTAATTATCGCCCTTATTCCTCCTCATTATTAAAATGAAGACAAAACTTGAAACGAACAAAAAAGATTCGGAATTCTTTTCATTTTCCCTAAAGTTTTACGGTATTAATTTCAGGGTGCATAAAATGCTACATTATCCTCTGGGGACCAGACCCAAATTGTGGTGAGAGAAAATGAGGCCAAGTGTTTATTTCAGTGATGAAATTGCATACTTAATGCTGCACATTACTTTTTTTTATTACATTCGTTTTACTGGCCGAAATGTTTACGAATTCATCTCGGGCTCCTATATCAAACTGGCTGGTAATGGTAAAAAGTAAAATGTCTATAATCCATTTGAAATAAGATTAGTCATTTAAACAAACCTTTTTTTACAGTCCGTTCAACCGATTTTGACTAGTAAAATTTTATAATAAATAACTGCAAGGTAGAAGGTACTTGCATAGAAGTTTATAATGGAATATAATCAATTTCTCTTGTGTTGCGGCCCGCCGAACCAAAATTAAAGTGTTCTCGGCCCTTGACTTCAAAAAGGTTGAAGACCCCTGAATTATAATAACAAAACTTCAGTTATGGTTTACCCACGAACCGCATGTAAAGTACCTATAAGAAAAATACATCCATAAACTCATGCCTTCTTCCCATGGGGGTAGGCAGAAACTATAGAACGCTATAACCCACTACGCTCCTTACATACTCCTTTTGCCATACATAAGAAAAATACTTGAATAAATAATAGGTATCTACGAAGGTACTCAGAACTTCAGATAAGAAATGAAATGACCAAGACCTTTCTTCCCAGAGGTATCGTAAAAAGCGGCTGCGGGGTAATGACAGCCATCTTTTATTTATATTCAGTTCCGTCTATCCCCAGTGCATTAAATCTCGAGGAAATTACAACCCTCTAACCAATAATAATCGATTCTGAACTCTATCTGCAATCGAAGTATTTTTTTTTTAAGTGAAAATTTTTTTAGGCGCGTGGTCATTTCTTGGGAACAAAAGTCATGGAACTCGCGTGATTTTCAACGAAGGCGCGTTGAGCACATTTTTGTTGACAGCGCACTCTGTTTTTTTTTTATGGAATTACAGCTTTCTTGTACTGATAGCAAGCCACATAAAATCCTGACATTTTCGATAGATGGTGTTACTTAGTTTTCACTTCTATCGGCAGTCCCCAAAGACTGCCATTTTTCTTTTTTTGTTAATCTTGACAGCGTGACTCCATATTTTTAAACCCTTTTTTTATCAACTTAAATGGCACTCACTTTTAAAGGGCAGTGATAACTCCTAGTGGTGAGACCCGACTGCCAAGTCATAGGTCTCGAGTTCAAAACACACGCACCTCTGACTTTTCGAATTCATTCGTATTCAAGAGCAGTGGTGGCCCAGTGGTAACGGCCCCGGTTTGCGAGTTGTAGGTCGTGGGTTCGAACCCAAGCAGGCGCTTTACTTTGTGTAAGTAATTTCACCACCACTGCTCTCAAAACGGTGAAGGAAAACATCGTGAGGAAACCGGCATGTCTTAGAACCAAAAAATTCGAAGACATGAGACATCTACCAACCCGCACTGGGCTCGCGTGGTAGATTACAGCCCACTCCCTCTCACAGAGAGGAGGCCTGTGTCCCAGCAGTGGGAACATTAATAGGCTGATGACAGTATAATTATGATTTGCTTCAAAAACGGTGCAGGAAAACATCGTGAGGAAACCGGCATGAGAGGGCCAGAGAGATATTTCTCGAAGGTATGTAAGCCCATGGGCGGCTTTAAAACTCTAACACCAGGTTAGTCACTAGCCACACGAAAATAAGATCAATTTACTGCATTATAAAATGGACTACCTCACCTACTTCTACTCTAATGAACACACAACACAAGAGACTACTTGTACAACACTAATTCGAGCCGAGCAAGATACATTTGCATCGATGTATACTGAATATAATTCAGCCAAATATACCCGTCAATGTGCTTGTAAACGTTGTAAACTAAGTGCATATAAACTACGGGAACATGCAATATAGTTGCGTTAAGGCTTAGGGCGATCATAGACTAACAACTTACAGATGTTGACGACAGCCAAGTTGCTGGCTCTAGTATATGTTAGTCCGTTGCAGTTGTTGATCATAATAGATTAGTCTATACTGGCTATTCTGTTATCGTTTTTATCTACATGTTAAGGTGTTAAAATACTAACTTTACAAACTTTAAGTAGTGCTTTAGCTAGGGCTCTCACAGAAAACTGCGATGCGACGTCGCAAGAGCTTTGTTTTTAGGAGCTCGCAGATTTTTGCGATGCGATGCGAATTCGCAGTTTTTTGTGGGAGCCCTTAGACAATCGAATTGAATAACTTTTAATAACGGAACAACTGTGAAATCGCCAAAATAAAAACAGCAGTCCCATACAGTTTAGAACAGAAGATATTGAACTTTATTATGGAACAGCAGATTATTTTTTTACTTTTGTAACTCCTTATATAGGGTGACTGGTAATTAGTGACCGATACTTAAACACGTGACTTTACTAATCATTATGAACAACTTTTACAATGGGACCAAACGTGAAATCGCGAATCGCGTTCCATACATTTTGTAGAGTTTTGCGAACATAAATGTAGGGAACAGCTGATTTTTTTGGTGATTTCAGGTATTCACCAGTTATTTTTAAGTCCCATGTAACAAGCCATCTTTAATGCCATTGCCGGGTACAAATACAAACTCCGAGCTGCTATATACTGTGAACAAATTATCTGCATATTTATCAACTAGAAGACTTTCTCCGTGTGTGAATAACTTAAATCTGCAATAATTTACTGTCACACGTAAATTATTTCAGATTCAGATCACCGCTGGTCTGCATAAGGCCTTACTCGCCCCGTTAAGCTAACCGTAGCTTAACTATATCTCAAAGATTAACGATATTTCAAAGGGCTTTGGACCCGGGTGGTAACCGAGGTTTGATCCCCTCGAAAATTTGTTAGAAGGAAGATTAGATCATTCAATTAACGTTGAATTTTAGATGAATGGAGTCAGTTACGATATGTGAAGGTGTTATTTATTTAAAGCTTTTATGGATAGAGCCTTTTAAGCTAAGTTTGATGTAAGTATACTATCTGCTTTCTTGCTCAAGTTAATTTAGCATTTTTTTTCACCCATCTAATAGTTTCTGATATTAATATTTTGCTAACACGTTTGCTCAAATATTCAAACATAAACATTGCTACGTAACTCACTTTGTTGTATGTAGGAATCAAACCTGCAACCCATAGAACAAAACCCGATCGTTCAGGCTCTATGCCAAACCAGAAGATACAATATATCAGTTTTTTTAAATTTTTGTTACAGAAAATATAATTTTTCAATTTACGGATGATTAAAATAAGAGTAAGAATAAACAGAATTGAATCTGGCGTCCTTGCTAAGTTACATGGTAACCTGTATTAAGGATCGCCAGCCCATGTTCCCGCACAAGGTGCACAATTTTTTAAAGACTGCCTAGGACAAATATGAACACAAACTTTACGTAATTACTAATTAACTTGAAGTTAACTTTTTTATAACTTCAGCCTTATCGCGTAACGTTGCACTTTTTAGTTGATACAAAAATAAACCAATTAAGGAGCTGCAAAACTTTTGCTAATAAGAGCTGCGTTCGACTTTATTAGTTGATGAGTTATTAAGGGTGACCACACGGCAGTCAACCAGTCCAATGATTAGAATTTGATTTTGATTTAAAAGAGTGTCTATTGAGTTTCATGCCTATTTATCTACATAGGTTTTTCTACTGGAATGGACAACTAGCTTCATCTTTTCTGACTGACCGACTCCATGATAATTCAAAAGTGCCTGTAGTTTACTTTTTCAGTAACTATCTCCCTCTATTTCTCTTTTACTCCCTTTTCTGGTGAGCGTCAATCTTATCCAGGTTTTTCCGAGAAGTTGCTTGAAGTCATCCACCCATCCATCCCGCTGCATCAATTTGACTGTCCATCCATCTAGATCCGTCTTGCCAACGGTCTTCCTAAGCTGCTGTGCGCCTTCCAAGTCACAATTAAATAAGGCATCTATCACTTATATCACTTTACTATAAAATGTCCTTTGTATTTTGTTCGTAGTGGAACGAATCTTACATACTAGCTTTTTGTGAAGGACTGCACTAGTCATGCAGGATAATCTCATGAGTAAACTTCATGATTCCTTACGAGACTATTCTGCATAGTCTGAAGTCTCAAATACGCAGTAAACAAAAATGGCATCAATGATCAATTATTGCTCATTTCTCATTCTTTCTGAAGAAAAGCTGTTTTTTGTAAAGACAGGGAAATCGTTCAGCTACCGTACCTATATTCAAATCATAGGAAATATGTAGATTGTAGGTTTGAAATCGTTATAACACGGCAAATTGACGTAATTGTTAGATCTAGGGCGTCATACTTTTCATACAAACGCTCGTACGTGATTGTGGCGTAGTAACACATCTTTCTTTGAAATTTTTTATGTAATATGTATCTTGTGCACTATATCTAGGTTTCTATGAGAACAAAAAATAAAATAAATTAGAAACAAATTCAGTATAAGCCTCCAAAAATCGGCTTTTTTTGCACAAATTTTACCTGAACTTTGGCCGGTCATAATGTACTCATGAATTGGAAAAGTAAAGAAAACATCTTCATAGAAACCTCGCACTTGTAATAAAGATTCTAAATGACAAACATTTATTTCACAAACTTGTAAGGCTTACTCAAAAACACGTAGGTATGGCCTAAAACAAGTCTTTACACACTATTCTTCGTACAATGTTATCGCGTTCTCACTTGCTCGTTAGCAGTTCTCACTTGCGCTCGATGAAACAGCAAGCTTTTCGACCATGCTCGCGTTGCCGATAGACGGACCGGGAAGGGCCCTCTTAAGTGTAAATTTTCTTAACAATTATTTTCCCTGGATGTACTATAGCAATAACAGTAAAAGGTACAGGCTGGCATTGATTAACTTTTGATTTATTGATTGCATTTGGCATCTCAACGTTCAAACTTCGAACAAACACTCTAATTAGTTTTGTGAGTTGGCAATCAAGAGTTCTTCTGATCAATTAGCAGATGAGTTCCAAATGAGCTTCGTCTGTTTTACCTACTCTAATTATCCCTTGTCAGGAAGGGACGTTACAGCTTTTCCACGTACTGTTAAAGTTACAGGTATGCTATGAGGGTTGACGTAACACTTATCTCATTAAGTAGGTTATTCGGTTCTATATTAAGTCTTCTAATTGGTAGAGGGTTTTTTAGCAACCATATTTAGCACAAAAACTGGATAGCTGAGTGATAGCGCGTGATGAGAGAACGCCGAAAATGTATTTAAAAAGTTTCAAAGCCAAACGCACAGGGGATCGTTTTCAGATTTTAAAAATTGTAATAATATAATAACAGGACATTCAGCGTCGTTGATTTTCATGGCATTGTACCCACTTTAAACGTCCTCACGAGGATATCGACGGCTTTCAAATCGGGATTTCAAGTAGGTAATTGTAAATCGAACGACTCCGAAAAATTGTCTTTTTAAATCTTTTCATTTTTAAAATAACTTTAAAGGGAATAAAATCCGTGGATGACTTAAGTGGTAGATATTGTTTTTAATTCTCATTCACATGGAAATTCTTTTTTAACCGACTTCCAAAAAGGAGGAGGTTCTATGTTCGACTTTATGTATGTTTTTTTTTAATGTATGTTCACCGATATCTCCGCCAATTGTGGACCGATTTTAAAAATATTTTTTTTGTTTGAAAGGGTTAGCTCCCGAGGTGGTCCCATATAAATTTTATTAACTTTGCTTAGATAGTTTTTGAGTTAGCTTCAATAATACATATTTTTCCCACTTAGTTTATTTGGACGATATGATGATAACTTCCTGTCACAGTTAATTATTCCAGTTAGTGGTATTCGATATTGTGTGGGGTAGGTACCACAACTAAAAAGTGAAAAAAAAAACTTTTAACAAAAAAATAAAAACCGACTTCCAAAAAAAACCACTACAAAGTGAAAAATAACTTTAATTTCGGAAGTCGGTGGCAAAAAAACGAAAATTTAAAAACAGAGACACCGACTTCCGAAATTAAAGTTATTTTTCACTTTGTAGTGGTTTTTTTTGGAAGTCGGTTTTTATTTTTTTGTTAAAAGTTTTTTTAATAAGTACTTATTTCACCTCGGTACAATTTTTAAGGCAGCCACGCAGCATAGTGCTGCACTGAAAAATATAATAGGTACTCCACAAAATAAGGATGCCACATAACATCACAGTAAAAGCGTCACTCTTTAGTCTACATAAAAACGTATGTAAAAGGCAAAGTAAGTTTCACGGCTCGTTTAACTGTGTGAAAGAGATGCACGATGCAGTGTGGCGAGCAACGGCCAGTAATTAAAGTAATGGCTGCGAGTAGGGTTGCCAGCTGTCAGAATCCTGGCTAGGCAAAGGAAGTACTTGGATTAACTCTCTTGTTGTATGTGAGACGAAAAGCGAGCAAAGTTGTGCTATACAATCCCAAATTGTCTCGAACTTGACGAATCATCCAGTGTTTCCAAGCATCTTTCCAGCAGAACATAACATGTTTAGATAGAATCAGGCTGCGTCCTAACTAAAACGATCCTACTCGACTGTCCTTTTTATTCTGTTCGGCATATACGACGCGTGGTCGCGCAGACAGATAACACCTTCCGATTTTCCGAAAGAAAGTCACATATAAACGCCACTTTAGCGTATTCGCGTGACCGATCATTTTGGTTAGGACAGTGGAATAATACAATGTCAGCTGGACATCTTTTATCAGCTGCTTGTACAGTCAACCGAAACATCCTTGGTAACAATTTGACATAAACGGCGCCTTAAAGGCGTAGCAATTAGGGCACTTTTCGCAGTGCAAATGTTTTAACTAATTTGCGGTCGGCTGTAACAGAATTAGGTATTCACCTGGGTGCCAGAAATTGTAAATAAGTGTAGTAATCATTGTGTGCAATAAAGGAGAAAGCCGTTTTTGGGCCCAACCGTTACACGAATGAGATATGTACCAAAAAAATCTTCTATTTTTCTTAATTAACCCATTTTAATTTTAGCCTCATTAGCAATGGCCAAGTGTAGAAAATAAGTAGATTTCTATTTTATTGTTTTAAATCACCTTTGTAAACCGTTACAACACTTATTAAACGTCATTAACTTCACAAACGCTGGCATTATATCAATAGAGCGTACCCTAAGAATATTATCGAGTTCGTAGAAATCGATACTGTTATAAATAATTAAATAATCGAAGTGTATAGAGTGCCGCGAGTTTCTTGTGGCACTCTAGTGTCACTGCCTCGGCCCGGCTAGGGTGCCATAAGCGTTGCATTGTCACTGTCACTTGTTATTTAGGTTAGGTTAGGTTAGAACTGTGACCACACAACGCACGAGCCGAGCGAGCGTAGCGAGCGGTGCCGCGGTAGCGGCCGGCGAAGTGCCAGGGTCCGTTTAGGCACAAGAGAATGTAATGTTTTGGGAATGTGGTGTTTTACAGCGATCTAACCTCGACAATCAAACAAAATACCAAGTGACGTGACTTAGTGACAGTGAAAATGACAATCCAATGCTTGCGGCACTTTGGCCGGGCCGAGGCGGTGTTACTAGGGTGCCTGTAGTGGCACTTTATCCGATAGGGATAGAGTGCCACTGGTGGCACTCTATACACTGCTTTAAATAGTACTACATTGTTTTGATATAATTGTTTTTAGGTATTCAAATCAATGTAAAATAAAAAAATCTGGAATCTAATTGATTTTTAATGTAACCACCATTAAAAAATCATTCAAAGAAGTAAATAATCGATAAAATCAATTGCACCACGGATTGCACTAGTAAACGGCAAATGTCAATGTCAACGTCTGTCAATTGTCATGATTGTACTCGTACTGTCATGTCATGTTATTGTTGTCATTCGCCAAGCTAATGATTTTCCGTATTTCTCGGGATTTATTATTTCTGACTTCTACTCGAATACTGGCCTCCGAAATTGATTGCCATAGACTGCCCTCGCTTGAACATTGGGCACCGTATCCTGCCACTCCTGCTGACCTTTGCTGGAAAACTGGATCTGTATAATGCTCTTTTGACTGGATGACTGGATACAACGACATCAAGAGCCTGTGCATTAACGGAATAGCAACGGACCGCGCTGCATTACAATGGGAAGGCGAAGACTGAAAGATGAAATGATTCTTTCAATTGTACAGGAATGGGTCGCGCATCAAACGGTTAGTATCCGATATATCTATAGCGCAACATTTTCATACTTACTATGAAATTATTTCATGTAATCAAACTAAATAGTGTTATCGCTTATGTTCAATTGTCTGTTGATAGTTGTATTTTATAAAATGATACCAGCGCATGCAACAAATTCATATTCAATCTAGACATGTGACATCTACAATCTGGACTGAACCTGCATTGTTAAATTACAGATTTTTCCCTCTTTCAGAGAGGAGGCCTGTGTCCCTGCAGTGGGAATGTAATAAGGCCGCTTATGTTTAAGTACCCAAATCATCAAATGTGCCAATCAGATGTTTATTGCTAAATGCTAGTGCTAGACCTAATGACACATGATTGTTTGCTTCAGGTACTTAAATGAAAATGACTATCTGCCAAGCTTGCTGAAATCATACCAATGCTGTATCTCTTGATGGAAATGGACTAGAACAGACTGAACAGACACCGATGAATAGAACTGTGTAGAGGTGAACGGTGGCTGCAAGGGCTGTCAACATCGGACTCAACCTGGATGTTGAGAGGAAGAATAAAATCCAGCCTAATATATCCTATTACTAATAGGATATGTTTCGTTTATAATTATGTTAGTCGACACTTCGACAGCTCTCTAAGTGGGAGGGATGCTATAGTCCAATATAATTGCACCTGTATTGTTGGCAAAAGAACGGTTGGTTGCTGTGCCCACACACAGCAACCAACCGTTCTTTTGCCACGAGCATAATTATGGTATTTTAGTTGGGCTTAGTTGGCACGGCACCAGGGTAAGTACTCAATTGCCTCCTGCACAATTTCTGGATACTGTATTATATACCTAATGATAGTCCTAATGAAGAAGGTGATTAATAAAACGATTCATCACAAATAGGTGTGTTTTACTTTAATATATTATTGCAATCTCAGATTACTGTAATCCGTGATTGCATCAAATCCCCTAGTAGATACATACAATATTAGCAAATGCAAGCCAGTAGTGTTCTAAGTGGGCCTTGTCTAATAAACATAGTTTTCAGCTGAGGTTTTCAGTAAGATCATACAGATAAATCACCCGCTAAGCGCTTTTTATGTGGGTACCTACCAGGAGGTTTTAACCGCATCGTGATAGGCTGCAGGTGCTGCAGCACAGCGCCTGTGGTTGCCCAATTAACGTAGAAAACAAACAAAGCCTCAAAAATATCATTTTTTATTTTAATACCTCAAATAATAAAAATAACCTAAAATGTAAACATTGTCTGATTTTATCAATTTGGCCATTGCTGGGAGACGTGAAAATTGGCGTCGTGAATCCTTCCTAAATGCTCTAATTTATGGCCAAATTCCAGCCCTGTAACGCTGGGCCCAAGTTTCTATGGAGTTTGGTTTTCTCCTTTGACTGACTGACAGATAAACGCCCTCACGTCACAAATCCATTTATCGATTGATTTGTCGCTACAAAATTCAATTAAGCTGTCGCCATTTTAAATGTTAATTATTTTTAAACTGTGGTAGCCCTATGTATTCACATTTACGTTTCAATGGATGCGGCAATATCCGTATGGACTCTGAAGAATTTTATCCGTTTCATTAATTAGTGATGTGTCGATGTGCAGTGGGATTATTGGCGACTAATTAAGGCTAGCTAGCTACGTGTTAGAGAGGGTACTTTGTGCATATTTTTATACAGATATGCAGATTCAATCAATCTTCTCATAACTATGTTAGGGTCGGCTTCCAGCCTAACCAGATAAAGCTGAATACCAGTACTTTACATGGAGCGACTGCCTATCAGACCTCCATAACCCAGTTACTAGGTAGCACGCGATACTCCTTGGTAAGACTGGTTGTCATCTGATTACCGGGAACGACTGCCAACGATCTACGAATGACAGCCGGGACCAACGGCTTAACGTGCTTTCCGTAGCATGGAGGGTATCCATATGTAAAGGATCATCACCCATCCATGAAACGACTGCGACAAGTTGTTATTATTTAGCCACGAGCCCCACGGAACCACACAGAAAGGTAGATTCGTAGGTATATGAAGGTTAGCTAGTTGTCCAGGTACGCTACAGCTTCTTCCACGATTGAATGCTACGCAGATCATAATTATGTCGATCATAGTAAAATGACATACACTGTATTAAATTATTCTTAAAAGTATGTATGTATGTATTTCTATGTTCGTAATTGATAATTTTGATAAATTATAAATGATTTTATTTCTGTAAGTAAGTGTGTACATCCATCCACTTTTACACGTCATCAGTCACATTTGAAAAACGAGATGAGGTCTGCATTTCCCTTCGGACTACTCTGAGAAGAAAAGCCGAAACAAACTCAGAGGTTACAGTCTCTTTTAAAGTCCAAACATAATCTTGGTCAGATCATGAGAAGACCATGTAGATTGAAGTCTGAAATGGTCTTTTGAGGAAAGAACCACACAGATTGAGTGGACCTGTCAGGCCAGTGCAAGCATCTGTCAGTAACCGTGCAGCTCAACACAAAATTTAAAGAGCTCAACGATTCGAAAGAAAGAAAGGACATTTGGGTAGGCCGCATAAATTACTCAAACTGCCAGACAAAGATTAAAACGGAGAAAAAAAAAGAAAAACAATGACCGTACTCTGAATAATTATGTATAAATAAAAAGTCGTAGAACGAGGTATTTTCAAATACTTTACTCGACAACATTCGAACAATATTCGGATAACAGTTCCTCTTTTCTCTATGTAAATATAATTTTTCAGACAACACGCGAAAACTTTAGTATTTTTTACCTTCACAGCCCATATTTTACTAGCAACATTCATAAAAGTGTTCATCAATCATCATTTTATGAAATGAGCAAAACTCGAAAAGGTTTCTCCCTTCTTTGTTTATGCTTAGTTGTCTGTTTCTTTCAAAGTTTCTATTAATAAACAAAACAGGGAAAGTATTTTTCGTACTATTACGCAATATGTTAAAAGGTAAAATAGTACCACCATTCTAAGACAAACAGTATTTCTTTATTGCTTTTAGGAGTGCTTTGGTGCCGGTGAACATATAGTTTTTTGTGCCCGTCAAGGTGGAGGAACCAAGCCTTGGATTTCAAATCAGTATAATAATCTAAAGGTAGTAAATAGGTACGAAATATGAAAAAACTTATCCATTAACATGTCTGACCAAATTGTTTAATTGTCATTCTGGAGGGACCAACGTTTATGGTCGATGTTTCTGAAACGATTATCGTTAACGATTAACGTTACCCCACAATCAAATTCCAAAATTCTAAAGTAGAGTAAAGGTATTCAAATACTATATAGGTAGAATACTCCTCCGACCAGCGCGCAGCGTATCCATTTGGACCCTCCACCTTGACCTCAAAATGGAGGGACCAAGGATTTTGTTAAATAACTACGTATACATTGAGGTAACTAAAATTTGTGCATAGGTAGCAAATAGTAGATTTACAGTATTAAAGTTATACGTAGGCTGATTTAAAATCTAAGACTTGGTCCCTCTATATTAACGGGCAGAGTTTTTTAACGTTACTCAGGTCGTGGTAACGACTGTCAAAGATGACAGCCGGAACCAACGGCTTAACGTGCTTTCCGAGGCACGGAAGAGACTCGATATGTAAAGATGGTCACCCATCCAAGGACCAACCCTAAAAGCGTAACTTAACCTGATGAATCGACCCATGTGGCTGTTATTTCTTCTCCTCTTTTTCGTTGAATAGTGTTCATAAGTAAAGATTTAAAAGCTGCGAACATGATTTAATCACGTTTTTATATAGCGTCATCTGCTTGTGCAAAAAAATTGCATAGCTGTGTTACATTTTAAGATTCTTAGCACGTATGAGCACTTTTACAAAAATGTCGCATATAGCTTCAATGCCTATAAACTCATTCTATCTAGACTACCAGGCTGCTAGTTTGCAAGCCTGACCATTTTTCCATTTTAGCCAGTTTCCGCCGCCGTCTCTAACGACCACTGAGCACGCTTTACAACGTTCCACTGCGTTACCCTTATTGCAGCACTTGGTCTGTTTTTCAAACTAAATGGACCGGTATTAAGATCATGTTTTTGTTCGGCTGACCATTGTGTAGTGCATTTTCTGGGGGAAAATTGAGAGGTGAAAATGTGGGGCTGTTATTTCGTTAAATTCTTAATACTTCTAGGTAGAACATAACAGTTTAAATGGTTTATTTCCAACTAAAATTACTGGGTTCTATTCAGTCGAATTGCCAACACAAATGATTGATATTTGCATATACTCTTCGACTCGGGACAAAATTGAATGTATTTGCAAAGTACGTATCTTTAGTGTGGAAAAAAGCATAAGAGCGCTTTTTTATTTTGATGCTAAAAACCCAGGTGAACGTAAGTTTATTAAATACAATGTGGACACTACAACACTAAATGAAAACACTGCACTACTAATGCATAAGAGTATTTTGGAACCATCAAATAAATCCTAGCTTCGAAATTAGAAAAATAAGTTTTTAAACAAATTAAATAGTAGTGTCTGCTGATCCACCCTAAACCTATAAATTTCGTTAATCCAACCAAAAATCAACCTTAGGGTGGATTTTTTGGGGTGGATAAACGGAATAACCCGAGCCGACTACTACTACTACTTCTACTAGCTATATCTCATAGCCGGACAATCGGAGAGGTATTAGAGCGAGGGAAAAGCTTCATATTTCTGACTGACCGACTCCTTGACAATTCAAAAGTGCCTATAGATGGTTTAATTGAAATAAATGCTTTGAGTTTGAGTTTGAGTTTGTATTTGTTGAAAGAACGTTCCTTCAATAGGTTTTCCAGGTATTTCATCATTAAAAACAACTTTAACTTTACTCGTTACACCTCATAACAAGCATGTATCTAATTACAGTAACTTAACACCTCCCTCGTAAAGTAAATATAGCTACTCGTTACGAAGTTAAAATAACGATATACCAATAACGATATAGAACTCGTTATCTCACGTTTCGTATCGTTATTGTTAAAACTTTGTAACGTTGGCGTCTACTTTTCATTTAAAGTTAGACAACTTGTTACTTCTGTGTAGGTACCTACTTTGGAAGCACATGTCTGTGTTGTTATAATAATAATATCAGTTTGTAATGGTCTCGTTACAGGGCGAAGACTTCTTGATGAAGAAAAAAAGGCTTAGTTACCTACGTCAAAGTCTGAACGAGTATGATAATATTACAAACATAAACATACAGTACAATATTAGCAATATAGACCTCCTTATCGACTTCGATAACGTTTACTCTTCGAAATCACTTCCTTGCGTCCTTAGACGTAACGCTAGACCGAATATTGTTTTGAACACCCGGTCACAACTGTTGTGACCGGGTGTTCAAAACAATATTCGGAAAGGAAGGAAGGAAGACTCTTACCCCAGGTTCGCACGGAAGTGCTTTTGTAGCGGTGATTTTTTTTTCGTACACTGTATTTTCAACTCTCGGTATTGAGCCGAGCATTGAGAATTCAACAGAGCCCATCCGCAGCGCATTCCAGCGCATATCCCAGCGCGTCAAGAAAACACACTGTTGGATATTCAACTCTCGGCGTTATACAGAGCGTCGAAAATTTAATACGCGAAAAAAAATCGCCGTAGTTTTATTACGTTCGTGCGAAAGTGGGCTTACTAACTAAAATCCGCCCGTGTTCCTTCAGTTGCCTGTGTGCGGTACAGGGTTTAGGTCTGTATTTGCGTATTTGCTTCTCGAAACACTGACAGCGTTATGTACAATTAATATTACATTCCAGCCAACTTCGCAAAACACATAATTATATTTGTTAATATGAAGATGACATGTGTCAAGAATGCATTCTCTCAACCACTGTGCAATAGCGACATATCATCTAGATTCGTGGGGGGGTCATACGAGGGTCAAACATAGGTACCTACATAAATTCCTGTAAAAATATTAACTCCGACCACAGATTAACACAAATGAGACACTTCGGAAAATCATTTAAGAGGGATGCGCCAAGGTAGCCACCGAAATTCAAATTTTCTTTCAAATACAACTCCTTAAGTTAGCAATATAATCCTCACATGTCATGATTTCATGAAATATTCATTTAATATGATTATATGAAGTTAGAGAGTTGTATCGATAATTTTTATGGTTATAATTATATAAATAAATATTTGATACGGTCGCAAATCATATTTTAATCAAGATACAACCTGACGCTGACCTACCAGTTGCAAAAAAAAAAACAACGGGTTGCACTCCGGGAGTGCCGGCAGAAGTGAAAACTTGAACATTAACGTTGTGCATTTTTGAATATTTTGGAATGTTTAGGGAATAATTTCGCACGAATTGCTTTATTTATCAGTATAAAAGTACTATAATTTATGTGGTTAAATAAAATATTCATTAGTAGTAGTAGTATATTTATTTATTTTCAAAATATAGTCTAACAAACATTAACAATTTATTTAAACACTTTTCATGAAGTATGTTTTTTTACCCATCAATATGGGTAAAATTTCTTACCTCGCAATCTTTAATGTAATGTCAAAGACTATTTATTTTGGTATTTACTTTGTCGGTTGCTAGGCAATGGATCTTACGGTCACGTGTCCTGAGTCCTGACGCGAATTTAAAATGTTTTACCCATCCCAAAAAAAGTGCACAACGCCGCTAAAGAAGTTTTCACTTCAAAAGTAAGTACTTCGTAAGAAATTTTGAATTTCGCGGGCTAACTTGGCGCATCCTCCTTAAATAAAAAGCAACTCTTGGCACGAGACAATAAAGTGCAATTCAGGTTTATATCGCGTGACTCTTAGATCTTCTGAGTACGCTACAGTCACTGAATTCGCCCAGTAAGATGGGCCCGCCGCGTACTTGTAGCTCTTTATAATGTTGTGTTGTGTGCCTTTGTCTGTGCTAAATTTAATTTATTTCTTTCTTTTCGTTCCTAAACCGTGGGGTATCCCATCTGTATTAATCTGTGCTCCAATTACTGGAATTGTTAACGATAACAAATCCGATCCCCAGTGACCCTAGTCATTGGATAGGTAA
Source organism: Conistra vaccinii (assembly GCA_948150665.1). Taxonomy (NCBI): domain Eukaryota; kingdom Metazoa; phylum Arthropoda; class Insecta; order Lepidoptera; family Noctuidae; genus Conistra; species Conistra vaccinii. The sequence continues at coordinate 11,902,479 of OX411337.1, read as the reverse complement.
CTGCCTCATTATTTTACTACTCACATGAAGAAATCACATACCATCTGAAAGGCCTTAGCAGTTTCAAATGGCCAGCTAACATTTCGCTGACTGATTGCCTCTCGTCACGTGTGACATCACTGTGCCAAAAAAGTAAATCTATTGCCGTCCTCAGTTACACTATTATTCAGAATTTCAGATACTTGAAACTGCGTCCGGAAGCGGTGAATACGATGCCAAAAATGTTTGGAGATGGTCCTGTATACAAAAGTTTGAACAATAATAAAGTATTTGTAAGAATTGTAGAGCGCATCTATTTTTCTGCTGGAAATAGGGTTGGCAACAATACTCTAAAATAAACTATTGTACTCTTTTTTACCCGACTGCCCCAGAAGGAGGGTAATGTTTTTCGAGAGTATGTATGTATGTATGTATGTATGTATGTATGTATGTATGTATGTCTATTTCTTTGGCACGCTCTGTAGCCTAAACGGCTTGATGAATTTTAACATATGAGGTGTCGTTAGATTTGTCTTAATTGTAGAAGTGTCATAGGCTATATAATATTTATATATTGCATCTGCAAATACAAAAAAAAAGGAGGGGAAGGTTTTTTTTGAAATAAATTATAACAATATTGGTATCAAATAAAAGCTAGTAATGAGTCAATTACAAATTTAGATATCGCCGTCCCCGGAGAATAAAACGATAACTACAAAAACGCAACTTTTCAGGAAAAATAAAAAACATGTTTTCGTCAATTGCTCCATAAATAATGGACGTCGTAGAGAGACGATTTTCAGCTTTGAGAAAAGGTTATTTTTTTATGTTCATTTCATTTAAAATTATTAAAATTAGCAGCCCACCGGTATCGGCAACAGGGTTCGAGCTACCGGTGATCAGGTCTCTAGAGAGGAACCTCCTCTCTATGCATGCCGTGTCCAGGAAAACAGTTTTCTGAGTTAAGCCCAGCCCAGCCGCGCAATGAGAGCCTCCTGAGGTGTTGGTCGAGGCTCTCCGCTATTAGGCCATTACGCTGCTCCCACATCTCCGCCGCGAAACCGTGGCAGCGGAACCGCTGAACCAATTCCGCTGCCAATTCCGCTGCCAATTCCGCTGCGAAACATGTCCACATTATGTCGCGAATCTATGCGGAACAAACGCGGAACCGCAAAAAACCGGCGGACTGCGTGCGGAGGTGTAAACGGCTTCCCAGCAGATCGGCGAAATCACGCGAGAAAGAGATAAAATCATAATCTTACTGTACGATAGAGCAGGCAGTTTCGCTTCCGTTTCGCCTTTCGTACAACGGACAAGTCATGGCGGAATTTTTGCGGTTCCGCTGTTGCGGTTCAGCTAACGGCTATTGATACAATGATTGCAGAGTCCACGTCCTACATGTCGACAACCTCGTGTGCTAAGTCAATACTTGATTTTCGCGATCACGCGATTCTCGTCATGAGGGATAGTGATATCAACAATCATTGCACGGTGCTCTCGTCAATCTATCACCACAATATTAAGCTTATTGGTTACAATAGTCCTGTCAGTGATGATAGATCGATTCCAGTACAATGTAGTAATACCATTCTCTAAAACAGGGTCGGGCACATAGGTACTATATTATGTATTGTGTTCTGTAGTATGGTACTTCGGACTCCACAAGATTGTACTGCAAGGCAAGTTACTGGTGGATAATCCTAGTGAATAGATTGTGTCTGTGCAAGTACTCGCCGTTAGCAAGACGAGTACAACCGGAAACAATATGTCGGATTGATTCACCGGGACGGTGGCTTGCCGTTAGCAAGACGAGAACCACCGAAAACAATATGTCGGATTGATTCACTGGGACGGTGGCCTGCCCGACAGCTGTCAAGCGTACCGTCCTCGACAATGTATTTCCGATAATTATTCATCATGATAACCTCGTCTATATAATCGCACAGACAAAACCTTTGGTTTCCCCAAAGAGTTCGCCGAAATGCAGCCAGGATACAGACGCCAAAATGTCTACACCAGGCCCATGGAGAGCCCAGAAAAAGCTTCCGTGAAAATCTTTACCTTGCCATACTTCCTTTCGATCGTTAGTATCAAGTACTGTAGGTTGGCGCCAGCGCCATGTGGAGCGCGGTTGTGGAGGGTTTCAGCGTTTATTAAACCTCAACCCCCATACTTTTACGGGATGTACAGTCTCATCATTGATGACCGTGGGTGATGCATCTGATATGCCGTCAGCAATGTACGGACCTTCCTATCCAGAGCATCTAAATTATCCATTCGTCTGAATCTATTTTAGTATGCCGAAAGAATACATCAAAACCAGCATGAGCCACCGTTTAAGGCACGCACCTAGTTTCCGTCTGATAAAAGACTACCTATTTATCATTTATTCAGGCGGCCAAAGCAAAGAAGCGCTTCCTCAAGGTATCATGTCGGCAGCAGTGATGCCTTATGCTTTCGACAGTCAACAACACACGCAAATACTTGTAGGTTTCGGTTGAGGAGTGTGATCTTAGATGAATGGAATCCGAGAGTTGGATTCCCACGGATTCCGTAATCCCTTTCGCTTTACATGCATGACTGCTTATTTTTCCACACCAAATTCCATCGTGATGGCGCTACTGAACGTTTTTGCTATCTTCAGCAGCTCCATCAGTCGCAAATTGTTGGGGGCAAAGAGTTTCAAGTCATTCATGTAAAGGAGGTCAGATATCACCTGACCACCTCTTCTCAACTGATAGCCGATACTTGTATCTCTCTTGAGACTCTAGCCTTGTGCTTAGAGGTTTCAAGGCTAAGCAAAACCAAAGCGGACTCAAACTATCGCCCTGAACCCGCTCAGTCCTGGTCGTTTCATCAATCCCCCGGATCTGTCGACATCTTGGATACAGAAGGACCATCCTCCACTGCCCCATACACGACATCAAGAAGATGTGTAGAGTTGCGTCTATTTTGTGCAACTTTAGCACCCTAATGAGCTATGTATAGAGGACTCGGAGGCACCCAGTCATAGGCCTCCCTATGAAAGAAGCACGTAACGAACCAGAATCCAGGAACTTAGCTTATATTGCGTTTGTGTAAAATCTAAGTGAAGGAAGAGGATGACAATATGTCTTACTTTTCAAAACCATAAAAGTCGTTTTACTAACACAACGAAGCGACTGAATGGTTTTTTGAACGAGAATAAAATGATAAATGCATTTATAATAATAAATGCATTTATAATTTTATTCTCGTTCCGTTTATAATGATAAATGCATTTATTATTTTATTCTCGTTCCGTTTATATGCATATATATATATATATATATAAATGCATTTATCATTTTAAAAAAAATCGACTAGATAATGATCTAGTCGTAATTTTTTTCACGAGAATATAATTCCCGACCGAGTTTTCACGAGAACATAATTCTATGACTGTTTGTCATACTAACAAATCGGAATACATTTTGATAATATTATATTAACACTTTAGGTATTCTCGTAATTTAAGGCGCGTGTTAAATCTTTGAATAAGTACTATTGTAATATTTAGTAAATAACGTATAAAAATTACGAAACAATTTGAGAAGATGTATTTATAGCACTCACAGATCCCAAAATTGACATAATTTACACAAAAAAAATGATATATTAATAAATCGATAATAAATATCGATATATTAATAAAACTAAAAAGCTTGAAATAAAGAAAATTATTCAAAAAACAAAAAACCCGACTGCAAAAACACATAACTGAAAAGAGAAAAACAAGCATTATAATCTATAGAATTTTAGTATCGCAGGCGGGGACAAACAAAACTTACACCGTATTTCCGGTTATTAGTTTGTCCCCGCCTGCGATACTAAAATTCTATAGATTATAATGCTTGTTTTTCTCTTTTCAGTTATGTGTTTTTGCAGTCGGGTTTTTTGTTTTTTGAATAATTTTTCTTGAAAAAGTACTTTATAAAATATAACACTAGAATAAAGTATTACTAAGAGGAGCTTATGGCTAAGTAATAACAGCCGCACGGGTCGATCCATCAGGTTAAGCTACGCTTGCCGGGGTTGGCCCATAGATACGTGACCATCTTTACATACCGTGACTCCTCCGTGCCTCGGAAAGCACGTTAAGCCAGTGGTCTCAGCTGTCATACGTGAATCTTTGACAGTAGTTACGGGTCGTCAGAAGCCCGAAAGTCTGACAACCAGTCTTACCAAGGGGTATCGTATTACCCAGTTACTGAGTTGTCGAGGTCTGATAGGCAGTCAATCTGCCTAGCCTTTTCTCAACTATGTTGGGGTCGGCTTCCAGTCTAACCAGACTGGAAGCCGACCCCAACATAGTTGAGAAAAGGCTAGGCAGATTGACTCTTAATTTACCCTCTCTGAAATCAGATCTCTACTTCTTCTAAAAAAGTTGGCAACCCTAACTGGAAGCAATGTGGATGTAGTGATCATGAATGATCTTCATGTCTGCCAAGTGATATCGTGATATCACTCTGGTCGCTAGGTTCTTGCTTAGAGGAAATATTGAACTGATCCTCTAAAAAGTTATCGACCTACGCGACGTCGCGTAGGTCGATAACTTTTTAGAGGATCAAAAAGCGAGGAGCGGGGAGGGTTAAAAAGCGTACGTACGCTTTATAAAAATTAACGAACCTCAACTTTTTGGGCTCCTAATGATGCACAGTTTCTTAAATAATTGAACCTCTTTTTAACTCGTTTTTTCTCACAGTTGATTACGTTGAAAGCTTTCCGTTGGTCGTTCTAAAATACATAGTAGTTTAAAACAATTGTTCCTACGAATATCTTAGTCGAGTTAATGTTGGTTTGTACCAATCTATTAAACTTAGTTTTTTGCTGTTTGGTAAAATATTGAGGGCGAGAGGCAATTGAAACAAACGATTCCGGGTCAATTGAAACATTTTCTGAAGGTTACTAACTTATGTTACGAGTGTATATTAAGCAAAATTATTAGTAATATTATTTAGCCAGATAGTCCCGCTACGATTAAAACCCATTATCAAACAGATAGGGTATAAAACGAAAGACACAGGAACAATTTTCTCATAAACGTTTCAATTGACCCCAGTCTGCCCTACCTAAATTAAGATAAGTTTCGAAAACTACACAAACAGTGTGCAGTAGGTACGCAGTCTATGTGTCTAATCCACAGTCCTGAACCACATATTTTACGTGTCACGTTGTAAGCAAATAAATTAGATCTTAATGTATATTAATACGTCCCTATATATCACGACTTGAATCCTATATGTCTTGGAGGCATGTCTCTTGAAGTCTGCCCCGGAACTCCAACGTGAATGATTTAGGTATTTGTTTTTATGGGACGATTGTGAATAAATCTTTTATTGCCGAACTCTCCAAGTTTTTTCGAATTTTCTGCGTGTTTATTAAAACATCTTATATCAGAAAAAATATTTATTGGCAATCCATATGCCCGATGGGATTTCACAGCGGCAAAAATGACGTACTTCCATACAAACTTGCAACCCTATTGCACCCCTTTAAGGGGTGAATTTCCAAAAATCCTTCCTTAGTGCTCATTTTCATTAGATATATACGAACTCTTAAGGAAAATTTTGTGCTTGTAGACCCAGTCTGGTTGTGCGTTGTCTGTCAGTGAATTATTAAAGAATTAAAAAAAAAATATTAAGTAGATTATCGTATCCTATACCTTCAGGCTAACTTTGAAAACATAATAATCTTTCAAGGGTTGAAAGCCCTCATAAATGTGAAAAAGTTTTAGTATCCGATGAGCTACGAAATAGCGAAAAAAAAATCTGTTTCATACATATATTTTTAAAATTATCCGAGTTGGTCACTAAAACATTGGTTTACCCAATTCACAACACAAACGGGCCCCTAAAAATAATGTGAAGTATCCGAAAACGAGTTTGATAAATGATCGCAGAACCCTCGCTAGACGTGTACCTACCTATATGGAACCTTTCAGTGTTATGTTCGAGAGTCTAAGAATGAATTAACTTGTATAGCTATTATTTTTACCCGACTTCAAAAAGGAGGAGGTTTTTAATTCGACTGTTTTTTTTTTAATTCATGTTTTTCCTACTTAGCATTATGTGGATGATAAAATAATGATGATAAGTTCCTGTCACTGTTTACATAGCAGGTATTGGTACCTATTAGAATTTGTGTGACCATTAAGTATTTTGATTTCACAAAAAAAAACGACTTCCAAAAAATACACTACAAAGTCAAAAATTTTCAAAAAACGAAAATTCAAAACCAACGACACCGACTTCCGAAATTAAAGTAATTTTTGACTTTGTAGTGTATTTTTTGGAAGTCGGTTTTTTATTTTTTGGAAAAAAGTTTTGTATTACTTGCTACTTCATCATCTCATCTTTATGTCACGTTGTTGCGACGGATGTAATTGCTGAAACGTAGTCAGAAGAAGTACCTACAGTGAATTGTTTTAGGGTGGTCGCACATCTCACGGAAGATGTGTTGCATATCGTCGCGGTCGGTGGCGATAACGCCAGAACGGACTAGTAGATAATAAAATATTCAACCTTACTACAGCACAGTATAAATAAATAACAATAGTATATTCATAGAAAACGACCGAAATGACGCGCTTCGAAATCTCAGTGTATACCTATCAGTATGCAAGTCTCGAGTGCGCGGCAGTTTTCGCGAAAGGTTTACCAAGCGGCCGTAGGTAATCATTTCAAGGTCACTGCCGAGATATAATACTGTTAGTTTATTATACTGTACTTACCATAGATATAAGATTATATTTCTATGGTACTTACACACTCAACCTTGAGCTACAGTTTCCTAGAAGAGCGGTGGCCCCCACATAGTGTCTGTAATTTAGTGGTGAATGACGTCACTGAAACGATATTTATAAAAATAAGTTTTTGTGTTTTCCTAGAGAGCGTTCTTGACACCGTAAAATCAAACCACGCTGCGGAAAGATTGAAATCGCTAGATTTGCTATCACCGTACACTTAGTCACGCTAAAAAGTGTTCATACTGAAAAAGTGAGCTTGCACATTATTAAATAGCGTTTCCATGACAATCAAGTCAAGTCGCTGCGTCTTTGTGTGTCAGAGGTGTCAAAACGAAACAGAAATGCGACTTTTAGCGTGGTAGAGCGGATCTAGCGATTTAAATCTTTGCCGATGCCATCATTTTCAGGTAAACCGTCACTGCGGTCGTTAAGAGCGGCCACCGCTTTTCGACGCATCTTCCGTCAGATGTGCGACCACCCTAAGGTCTAAGGGTCCAAAACTGAACAGTGTTTAATTGAAAGTGGCTATTTATGTCGTATTTTTGGGAAATAGAAGCCGAAATCTTAAAAGAAGCATTTTTTGTCATAGAATTATTACCTTGTTTTAATCTAAATCAAGAATTTTGTGACGTTTTTTTTTCAGATAAATAACCGCTTACCTATTGCATCCTGAAATAAATAAATTATGATACCTACAATTTAAAAACAAATCTTCTCTGATGAATTATTTCGCTTTGCTCTACCAGGCGGGGCCACTAGTGGGGCAAAACGGAACGCCAAAAATTTTGCAATGGCATCGGCCCCACTAGTTTGATTTGATGGGGCAGATTCCACTAGTCCAAAATTTTGCTGGATTCTGCCCCACTAGGGTTGGCAGTGTCCGGCTCGGTCCCAGTGGAATAATTCAATTTTTTACATAATCTGACCAAAATTTTCCAGTTAACAATGTTTTCTTAAAGTTTTATTCACAAAAGCGCGTTTTTGGTTTTTTTTTGGGTTCCGTAGTCAACAAGGAACCCTTACAGTTTCGCCATGTCCGTCTGTCCGCAGCTAAGCTGAGAGTTTTACCTTGATGCGGTCCTGGAACATGTTTAATTTTCTTATATTATTTTGAAGAGCTAAGTTCAAAAATACGATTCAAGAAAATAATCGCTGTGAATTTGGTGCAGGATTCAAACCTAAGGACCTATTTCAAAGGAATAATGTTCTACATTTTCAGTTTAACCCAAGCTCAATAGATGGCGTTGGCATCGAAATAGAAGTCGCTATGGTTTCGTTCACATTTTGCCTTTATCTCGACCACATCTGAATTCCTTGTAATATATTTATACATATGTATATTTCGTTTCAGTTGAAACTTTTTGACTTTAGTCAGATGCATAAAAGCATACTGACTTTGATATTATACTTAACCCACGGCTTCGCCCGTGTGAAGATCAGAAATTGTTCCACGCAATCGTTCTACCAGGATAAAATACCACAGGTGTGAGTACTATGTACTATAGAGCTACTCGCGGGTAATATGTCTTCCGTTGATTTGAATGTGCCTTGGCGGCTGAGAGTGCTCACGCTGATGGTGGCGCGTGTGTTAGAATTTAGTTAAGTTCCTTTCAAAATGGTTGAGCTGAATGGTGCTAATCCATACGTCATGTTCGTGAACGGGCGCCGTCAGTTGGGACTAGTCATTCCTTAGTTGCCATGGCTTATTTAAATTTATTTTAATTTTTGAGTTGTTTTTATTTTTTTATTACGGACACTTTTAACGTGCATGTCTTTCTACATTGTTCTCACATGTATAATTTCAACATGAATGATGTAACCAATATTTTGTAACGATTTTTTTATTTAAAAGAGTGTCCGTGGAGTTTCTTGCCCGTTCTTCTCCATAGGTAGGTACCTACTACGTTTTGGAATGTGCAACTAGCTTCATATTTCTGATTGACCGACTCCTTGACAATTCAAAAGTGTCTGTAAATGGTTTAATTCAAATAAATGTCTAAGTTTGTAAAACTCCGTTTGCCAAAGTTTATCGAAATCCGTTCAGCCATTAGGCGTGAAAAGGTAACAGAGGAGTAGGTATTTTTACTCGAATCTATACCTAATCGGACCGGCTAGACAAAAGTGATTCAAAATACACAGCAGGCTACTCGATCATCCTTCAATCAATCTGCCTAGCCTTTTCCCAACTATGTTGGGGTTGGCTTCCAGTCAAACCGGATGCAGCTGAATATTAGTATTTTACATAGAGCGACTGCTTCTCTGACCTCTAACTGGGTTGTGGAGGTCAGATAGGCTACTCGCACTTAATATAAATTATTAAATCGTCTACGATCCACTAGATTACCCCGTAATTGCCTTAAAACAGTGGTTCCCAACCTTTTAACATAAGCGCCCCCATAACTTTTTTTAAAAATCACTACGCCCCTGAGTTAGGTACTTTGTCCAGTAGAAAAGCATAAGAATGTAAAGCGAGTGAAAGTGAAGTCGAAAATGTTTGCACCCTCTTGGATAGGTTAGATTTTTTCTGATAATTCTAACAGAAGTAGAAGTTATTTTATAATTTAAGAGCGAGCAAAGCGAACTCGATACATGTTGTACAATTTCGGATTCGGTTCATTTTCTTTTTGACCATAAGAAGAAGTAAGAAAAGTTATTTTGTCGATTTATGCAGAAAAGCTGAAGCTCATTTTACAGTAGTTAACGTAACTACTACAATATTATAAAACATTCGGGTTTTGAAAACTAGCCTTAACCTTTTCTAAATCAAGAACATACAATTTTATAAATCTATAGTTTATTATTAGAGCCGCCGCGGGGGTCATTGGTCATTCTACGCCCCCCGAGGGGGAGCGCCCCACCGTTTGGTAATCCATGCCCTAAAATAATAATATACACCTAAGCTCAGCAGTAGCGCTTGCAGCCACTGGACCAAGAAGACCTTCAAATAATAACACGATTATCTAAGAGGAAAGTCTGACTCAAAATGAAAAACAAAAAGGCTAATACCATTGAGATCAATGTAAACTAGAGAAGACACCGTGAACAAAAAATGTGTCCCTCGGATGTCAAGTTTGATAACTGCGGTGCATGCGCGGTTCAAGGAGATTCTCATAGATATCCGTACCCGCAGATGAGACACAGTCTGCTTCTTCTGCCTACTTGATAACTAATTTACCACAGCGCTAGATTTGCTGCGGAAGTGTATTTATTCTCGGCAAAAAGGTCTTAACTGCGGCGCGATCGCCGCAGTTGAACGAGACAAAGTAGGAATTTACGGTGTCTTCTCTAGTACGTTAGTACTTATATCTCGATGGCTAATACACATTACAGACAAACAACATTGCTTGGTAAAACAAGTTTAGCGATATTTTAGCTACTACTCGTATTAGGTAGGTATATATTAATCTTGGATTTTCATATTGTAGATAAGTAACAACACAATGGTGAACCCAGTTGGTTGGGCACAGCAAAAAAGTAGGAGAAAGGAAGCTTTGAAAACTTGTCAGTCTTCGGAACAAACTCTAAAATATTAATATTAGGGTTTGTTTTTTAAATATTTATAAAAAAGCCTGATATTCAAATTTTTGATTTCGAGCACCAATATTTTGTCGTTCAAATAGGTATTCGTGTTAACTTTTTAGTATTCGTAAAAAAAAATTAATATTTTTTTTTTTTATATAAGTACCGTTGGTAGGTACATATATAATATGTATTTTATATGCATTTAGTAAAAAGCTGTTATACATTAAAAACAAAGACGGACACTTCAAAATAATTTATTTGTATAATTTTTTTTTTCTTCTTTATGTAATTCAGGTAGCTAGTTACCTACCTACTTACATATTTATATGGACATTACATAGTTGTAGATAATATGTAGGTAGTAAGTAGGTAGAGCTCGTGTGAAGGAGCTCATCTGAAGCAATTCTACCACCATACCTATTTCAGCCACCAAGCAGCATTGCTGTGTTCCAGTTTGAAAGGTATGGGTGCTGATGTAGGTAGTTTCAGGAACATTAGTACTTCTGCTTTGTCTCTGGATGGCCACACACCTGCTTTGACTTCTCCTTTGCATGTTTAAGAGGGTATTTCTTCAAGCATGGTATCAATATCGGCTAATTCACGGCGATGTCTACTATGTGAAAAAACTGACTCTTTCATTTTAATTTTAGAACTCCTGCCTCTTCGAACGACCATGTTGTGTTACTCAAAACTGTATCTATTAAAATCCAAACTGTGCTTTAGCAGATTATCGCAAACATAAAGATAAGCGCGGTTGAGAACTTCGTTATATCAAAATGTCGTTGAAATACTAACTATAAACTTTAACATTAAGTCTCGATATGTTATTAGAAACTACATTAATATAGTTGTGGGTATAATCCTTAAGTAGAATAACTAGTTCGGCAGTTTAATCCAAAGTTAGTTGGTGTTGAGGAAGATCTTTAGAACTGGAACACTAATATTTTGAGAAACTAGACAATTAAATAAAACTGGCAAAACTTCACATACGTGATGGAATATGTAATGACGATAAAATAAAAACAGACAGACAGATGGATGAGCAATGAAGTGATCCTAAAAGGGTTCCGTTTATTCCTTTTGAGTTGCGGAACCCTAAAAAGGTTTTCTTAAATAATAATTTGAAGTATGTACGTGACTACAGCTGAGGGGCAATTCTTGTATTTTTATGAACGTTCGCATTCTAATCTCAGTCACCATCTGTCTAAAATACCTCTAGCAGGTAAGCGAGAGGAAAAATTTTCAGGAAAACGAGAGGAAACACAACACATCAAAAATTGTGTGTGAAGTTTCGCCAGCGAAATTAAATTAACCTTGTATATTTAACACATCACCAGCATATAGAAAGTCCACCGCTAGACATAGGTCTTTAAACGACTTTTAACTCAATCTTCGGCTACTGTCATCTCATCCAGCTGCTAGCAGCGTAGGTAGGTACTCATGCAATACTATTCGCACGGATATTTTCAGAATGCCCGACCCGTTAATCTCGATTTCGAGCCTGAATCACGATCTCTTCACAAGGCGAGCTTGCGAGCCAAACTTAATTCTAAAATAGTTTAAAGTTACATTATAGCCCAGTCAATAACAACATCAAACATGTGATTAACATTTTCGCACGTACCTAAGATTTTTTATTTTATGTTGTTAGGTCCCCTGAGAGTAGGCAAGGTTTTCAGGGTGGCAAACTTGGGTATAAACACCCAAGTTTGCCACCCTGAAAACTTTCTTCAGATTCGAACATTGTGAACGTTCCGTTTCCTCGGTGAGTACCTACCTGCCTATCGTAATTCTTTTCCTTTTTCAGATTATTGCAAAACCACTCTGTCAACCTTCAGAAATTATTCAAATCACGGCCAAAATTCAACATTTCTTCTGCCAAAGTTCGTTGCAATTTGTAATCATATTTCATAGACATTGTTCGACAAAATAATTCGAGTGTAAGCGACTCCATTATCGGAACAGAGAAGAAGACGTTAACGTTTCAAACAATGTGAAATTAATATGAGAAATTGGAAGCTCCTTGTCTCAATTCACAATTTATTTTTAACCCCCATCAAAACAGAGGTGTTTTAAGTTTGACCGCTATGTGTGTGTCTGTCTGTGGCACCGTAGCACTTAAACGGGAGAACCGATTTGCATGCGGATTTTTTTTATTTGAAAGCAAGTTTTCTAGCGAACGTTCATAGACATGTTTTATCAAACCGGTTCAGCCGTTTGAAGATTATCAGATCTTTTCTATTCTGATTGATCATGCATTACGTAATTAGGGTACAGGTTTCCCCACGATTTTTTTTCTTCACCGATGTCAGTACCTAATTATCCAAGATAAACTCAGACAGTACGTATGAATTGAAAAAGTCAATTGGTACTTGCCCAGACTTGAACTAACCGAGGGAAGAAATATGGTCTATTCTTTGGTTACGTACACCTTTGCATAAACGGTGCAGGAAAACATCGTGAGGAAACTGGGATGTCCTCTAACCAAAAATTCGAAGACATGTGACATCTACCAACCCGCACTGGCCCTGCGTGGTGGATTACGGCCCACTCCCTCTCACAGAGAGGAGGCCTGTGTCCCAGCAATGAGAACGTTATAGGCTGGTTATGTTATATGTAGCTTTGCATAGCATCGCATCACCTCATCTCACTCACCGAGTACGAATCCCAAGGTTTTAACACAATCATTCTTGTAATTTATCTTCCGTTTTCTTTGCTATTGATTCTCTAAGCACTATTTACTTTATAGAGAACACTTTATTGTGACTTTATACGTGTTATATGAGGTTTGAGGGTGTTACATGTTACCACTTTTATCTGAAAGGGATGCTCAATAAAATAGAAGGAGTTGTTTATTTCTTTCATTCAGTTCTTTTCATTTCAAGGAGAGTTTATCGTGTCAGTGTAAATGTATTTGTGTGTGTCAATCTGCAGGATTATTTTATTCTGGCTTTTTCTTTTTATCGTTTGCATCCGTATCCAGTGTAATGTGTTTGAAAGATAGTGATATAATGTATGATTGTGTTAGAAACATCAAATATACTTGATTGAATATACTATACTTTTTTAAGAGGCATTAGAAAGAAAGAAAAAAGAAAGAAAGAAAAATAGGTTTATTTGTCACAGAAACACGTGCATATAAAGAGACAATATTCAACAAAATAAAGAACATAAATAGTTGGCAGCTGCACGCTATGACTGTGATAAGAAGGCTTCCACTCAGCATAATGCTGTGCTATGGGGGACCCACAGCACAGCGCTGATTTTCAGTGGTCACCCGAAAAAGACGTACGGCTATCAAGTCAGGTTCAGTCATCATTAGGTTGTTAAATGTATCAGCAGCAATCAAATTGCTAGTTGTACCAGCCTCCACTGCAGGGCAAAGGTCTCTTCTCATACAGAGAAGGCACGAGCATTGATCACCCCGCTTGCTCAAGACGGGTTGACGATGTCAGACTTATATAAACTATAAGTCCAGGTTTTCTCACGATGTTTTCCTTCACCGATGTCAGTAACGTCCAAGATAAACTCTGAATGTAGATAAGAATTGAAAAGGCACATTGGTACTTGCCCGGATTTGTACCCATAACCTCGTGCATGAGTGGTGAGGCTTTAACAACTTGACCATCACGAAAGGGGCAAGTGGGTATGGTTACGGGACAAGTACTGCCGTGCTAATTAGAAACGCAGTAAGGAAGGATTTTTTCAAAATTGAGTTACTTATAGATATACCTCCGTACTGGAATTCTAAGCGCGGCTGTATATGTAACGAGTAGGTACCTATGGGTATTTAACAGGTGTCTCTTTTTCAAATACCTATGGGCTATGACTACAAAAACAGGCATTATTGCCATCAAGAACCTCAAGCTGCAAGTGTTTTTACTAGACCTTTCATTTGGTTGCTGTTATAGATATCGAAATGTTAACTTTTTGAGGTTATCTTAAATAAAAACGACTGAAATTAAAGATCTTGAAACATGGTCCATGAAATATATGTCTTCTCATGTAAAAGTAATAACAGTATGTGGGACAGGCTAATATAAAAAAGAACACTTGCTCCCTAGACACTTTTGATATATGTGTAAAACGAAAAGTAGTAAAATAAGGCATAAAACGTAGGGTTCGTGATTAAAAATTTGGGAGAGAAAAACATATTATTTTTATTTTTTTTTTATTTGCGTGGCAATCAAAAATAGGAATTTATTAGGTCATCATCATCATTTCAGCCCAGAATCATCCACTGCTGGGTATAGGCCTCCCCTTTTTTCTGCCATACTTCCCGGTTCCGTGCGTCTCTCATTCAGGTGCTTCCCACGACTTTGACGATATCATCAACCCGCTTTTGGAAGGCCCTGGTTTCTTTTGCGTAACCTTGGCCACCATTCGGTCACAGCTTTACTCCATCGGTCATCCGCGTCTGACTAGTCCTACCCAACTCCACTTGAGGCGCATCGCCCTGTCTATTGATTAGGTACCGTAAATATTCTTCGAAATATGGATGTCTATAAAGTTCCACTGTTGTTTGAGAAGTATCATCAGACAGAATCCATTCTTCCGCCTGCACAGCTGTTGTAGCGGCTGTACCCATGAGCTTTGCAGCACGATCTCTCTCCCGGGGGATACGGGGGCAGACCTCTTCAGGGATGGACTCAGGGGGCATCGTAGGGGCATCATGGCGAAAGCGGTCGTCTTGAATGCAGCTATTGTAGTGGTTGTGTAGTAGTAGGTAGAACGTTGAAGAGACGAGGAGTTGTTCTCAGAACCTTAAGACTTTTTGATCCGTATTTACGCTGAAACTTGTACGATAGCCCAAATCAATAACAACATAAAATATCGCAAACGCGCATGTAATTACGATTTTTTATATATATTATTAGGTCCCCTGAGAGTAGTTTATACCCTTGTTTGCAATATTGAAAACCTTGTGCAACTCCCATGGTGCTCGAAAAACTGCGAAATTCTGCTACGTTTTTTACAGATAGCAACAAACAGCTTTGGAGTCGTTTTATACCTAGCTAAGCCCAGCACAGTAAGTTGGTTAATTTTGCAAGCAGTGATAGTTTATTGTTTCAGATGTGATGACGATTTACTTGTTGCAAACCCGAACACGACGCGTTGCCACGACAAGCGCCGAACGCCAAACCAACAACAACAAGTCTTTATGACTCTTCTTCTTCGTCTTGCGAAGAACAGTTAAGCGGATTAGGTTACTAAATATACGTCGTCTATTTTATTTTATAATGGATTTCCGCAAAGTCACGTCTGAGTCAATTAACTGACTGAAACAACGCAGTCATTCCAGTTAAGATCCTTTGAACATTAAAGAAAATGCATTCTTCGATTTGCGACGACATGAAATGGTAAACAAAGAAGTATCTCAAATTACACTGAAGATTAGGTGCCGTACCCACAGAATCTTTATTCCTGGGTCTAGTGTTTGCTGTTTCGATTCTGGAAAAACGGGAATCGATACATCGTTTTAGTTTTGTAAACCGCTTTGAAATTGGTTCAATCTTTGTAGTAGGTACCGATAGGAAATCGATGAGTGTCTCTGTTTTGATTTAGGATGGCCTTGTGCGATTAGCTTCGTTGAATTCATCCTAATCCTATATCTAATATTATAATGAGAGTTTGTTTGTTACGTAGAAAAATTATGTGCTAAGGTTAATATTAATTAACTTGCGGCATGAGTAAGTAGATCCTTAGGTACAACCGGCACTCCAACAAAGCGTTTTATAAACAAAAATTCTTTTCCACGTTAGAAATGAGAACTCTAGTGTTCGTAAAGGTCTAAGCACCGTTGAATGTTTTTAAGCAAAGGTATGGTTCGTAGTGCCTCTCAAATCTCTGTTCCTACTTAGCTTAGAGTTTCAAAGACTTTAAAACATTTTACCTGTGTGTGGAGCCGTTCTTTAGGTACCTTCTTTTGTTCATGATTTTATCGAGATTTTCTTTTACGTTGACTGGAAAGATTAACCAGTTAGTAAGTTTGGCTGCTGGACTGATAACCCAGCTATCTAATTACGCAACACATTTTCGTAAAGGATTCAGACTAATCTGTTTCATTTTGACAGTTCAACAATATTCATTGCGTTATTTACGTTGTTGAGCAGATTTTGTTTCGAACATATATGGCAATGGCTTAGCCATCTGTTTCAAAACGATTCAGATTCTGGTTGATCGTGTATTACGTAATTAGGGTACAGGTATCGCGGAGGAGGCTCTTGAAAAGTACTGTAGACTCTTTGGGAGCCTATGGTACCGGTTCAAAACAAAAAGCTTCTTGCAGTAAAACCAATAATTTTATTATGTTGATGAATTTAATCATACATTTTTATATTCTGTTCGCCCGCTCTGATCAGCTGGGGGGCCAGCCGTCTACTCCTTTTTCAATTCTAATTATGAACAGGGGGGCCTACCACAACCACTAAAAGCAGTATTATTTTAATATTACTTCAGTGGGGGAAAGAGATGGTGCTTTACGTCCTGTAGAGCTTCATCTCTTTCCCACACTAAAGTAATATTAAAATAATACTGCTTTTAGAGGTGGTGGTAGGCCCCCTGAATGTTTGTGTCATCAATTTGAACACACTGAGGTTTTATTTTAAAACCATAAGGAGTAAAGCCTCTACAGTACCTACCGTAATTCTGTAAAAATGTATTTTATTCCGAATTTGCGTTGCTTTCCTTTATGTCATTTGGGAACAGACAAGCAGGCTACCTAATGCATTATGATAAGGTTACCGTAGACTGCAATAATACTAGAGGCATCGCAAAGGCTTTGTAATCTCAGAGACAAAGATGAATCATGTCAAGTGCTTTTAATTATTGCTTTGCATGTCTTAAGCCCTCCCTCTCACTGAGAGGAGGCTTATGTCCCAGCAGTGGTAACCTTATAGATATAATGATAAGTCTTAAGTGCAATTTAGTGCCTTGTGTGTGATCAAAATAATGTAGAAAAGATATTTTATTGGATGCATGATGCTGGCAAAGTTTGACACCGACCAACCGTTAGTAACATTGGGTACAGTACGACACAACTTAGATGTAGCATCGGCAAAATTCGTAAAACCGATCACCATCCGAAGTGAGTGCGCCTTCAAAATCACCAATCGCTATTACTGCTTCAGGTGAAAATTGTCTTTCGAAAATGCAATAACTTGTAAAGTCTTATAGCCAAATACATTCGTAAAATTGAAATGAATGAATGAAAATTTTCAAATCTATGCTACATCTAAGTTGTGTCGTACTGTACTGAGCTTAGAAACCAGTCGCTGCTTATTTAGTTAGACCAGCAATTGTTCCCAACATTACATTCTTGGTAAAATACACACACGAAACATAACTCATAATGCCTGTATTCCCCGAAGGGATAAGCAGAGGTTTACCTTAATACAACCACATTTCGCAAGTTATGTTTAAAAGTACCAGGTTATAGGGGGCAAGCCTATTGCCATCAACCGGGCACAAATCCAGACTCCGGGCTGCTACTGAGAAATTCCAGATGGAAAAACCCAATAACTCTTTGCCCGACCTGGGAATCAAACGCAAGACCTCTCTTGGTAAAATGTTGGCTAATAATTTCTCAAAGAGGAGTTCTTCTGAATGTTTTAATCCCTACAGCGTAATTAAAAACCAACGAGAACATCCTATATTCGATTAACTCAATATTCGAATCCGAAAAATAATCGAATAAAAAAAGAATCGATTACACCACTCGCCGCCCTACTTCCTCTGTTTACTTAATTCGATGAACAGCTACCCAGTCAGTATTGCCAGTACAAACACACAAAATGAAATTGTACATGTTTCTAGAACGATGAAGAAAATTGCTTTTACAGCTCCGTAGGGATTGGATTAAACCGTGTTGCCAGATTTAAGGCGACTTTTGAAAAAGGAGATGGTTTTCCTGATTATGATACTGGATAAGGAAAATGATTGCAACGATTCGGTGTATTGTCTTTTTTTTGGAATTACAATTATTTAGACTGGAGAATTCGGTTTTAGCTTTAAAGACCAGAAAATTGTTAGTGCCTGACTGATTTTTATTTTATTTATTGCAAACTGGGACTGCTCTTGAAGTCGATCTCGCTTAATGGAAACAGATGGATAAGATCTGCGATGGAATGAGCGTGCCCAGAAGATACCTGTTTAGTCTTGCTTTGAAGGCTGAAGGGTTATATGTGGAAGGGAACAAAGAGGCTGGCAGAGAGTTTAAGGTCTTCTTAATAACATTCTACAACACCCAATAAAACATACAAGTAATAATTGATTACTGGAAAATTATAATACGAGGGATATACATTACATAACTACTACTATTTAAATTATATAGAATTGTCGTTGCTACGGCGTAGCTGAGCGTACTGCTACGCCTGCTACGCCGTAGGCGATAGTGTGGGAAGTCGTAGCCAATCGCAGGTTGGTTATAATATTAATTTATCTATTCTCATATAATCGTAATATATTCGAATTATAAACTTCAAAACGTTTTTATAGTTACATACTTTATAAACACTGTGTCGAAATAAAAAATAAAAAAAAATCTTATTATAACACTTTTTCTGTAACAAAATAATGCTATAAAACATTTTTTTATTTAATCGTTTAATAATTAAAAATATAAAACCTCAAAATAATTCCCATTTATTATTGAACACTCTAATATAACGATTGCACCTCTTTTTCTTAAACTCAACTAATTCTCATTTTGGTAACTGCAACAAAATTGGATGTAGCACTTGCCGGCCGCTGCCGCTGTTTTCGGAGGACCAATTAAATTTTCTTAATAATTATGTTGTTAACTAGTTCCGCGCGCACTATAGTACTTACTTTCTATGAATCTAAAAGATTAGAACCCCAATTAGTGAGTACCTACCTAATTGGGTATCTAATATTTTGTGCACAATAATAAATTCAGGTTGTTACCACCCGAAACCCGCAGTGTTTAAATTATTTAAAGTTATTTTTTTTTTTATTTGGCGGTTTAAAGTCATTTGGAACGCGGTGGTGCACTTTTGTAAGAAACGGCAGATTTTTTTTAATAACCGACGAAAAATTTAACGTCTGGTCCAGAATCATATACTGAATCTATGGTAACAGATTGCGCATCAATGTCCTGTATATTTTTCATTGCTAAACTCCCGTGGGGTCAATATGCAGCAAATAAGATACATCAACAAAATGACTTGTATGAAATAATTTTTATTTACACAACATTATTAAGTATTTAAAGTTCATGTTTCGTCTGACTTTTTCCCTTTTCGAGCCGTTTTCTTACCTTTTCCTTTTTCTATATAAGTGATATGGATTTCACCTGTAAAAAATGAGTTAGTAAAATATATTTTTACACGAAACTCGTTGATTAGTAGTATAGCAGTTGGTTAGTAGTTGTAGTCGTAACGCTTGCAACCACTAGTAGTTGCAAGCGCTGATAAGCATGAGGCCCTGGGGTTCCATTCCCAGGTTGGACAATGTGTAATTTAGCTTTTTCAATCAGGAATTTTTCAGCAGCAGCCCGGAGTTTGGATTTGTGCCCGGTTGATGGCAATAGGCTCGCCTCTTATAACAAGAGACTTAAACATAGTACTGGCGAAATGTGGGTGCACAAAGGTACACCTCTGCTTAATCCCCGAGGATTAAGCAGAGGTGTACCTTAGTGCACCCAGTTTTGCAAGCGTGATGTTATGGTATGTAAAAAACTATGCTATGTATGAATTTAGTACCAAAATATATAAGAATAAGAAAACAAATATCTTACCGTATTCATCCACTAAATAGTCGGGTAAAAAAACACAGGAATATGAGTTGGTAATTAAAATTTGGTTAAAAGCATTAGGTATTGTTTCTCGATTTTGTCGCGAGAAGACATCTTGAGACATTTTGAAAGTCCAGGAAATTAAGCGTGATATTTGCAAAATTATGTTTTGGGTAAACGATTGTTATGTTGCTTAAGAGCGTTTATCCCAAAACTTGGCAACGTCGCAAATAGCTGTAAGCAACAATCATAACAATCTTCAACTAGGGTTTCCTAAGACAGCAGTGGCCGCCACATAGCGGCCATAATTTCCCGGCGAATAACGTCAGCGTCACTGAAACGTTATTTATCTAATACCTTTAAACGAGCAATAATACAAGGTGGAGACGACAATACAACAAAAAATTAAACGGCGTGTCCATAATGACGTTCCCATTCTGTATACGAAAATTCATTTGAATATCAATAGTTTAGTCATTATAGCTCGGCAAAATCCGTAGTCGGCTCGGGCTATTCCGTTTATCCACCCCAAAAATCCACCCTAAGGTGGATATTTTGA
Source organism: Conistra vaccinii (assembly GCA_948150665.1). Lineage (NCBI taxonomy): Eukaryota > Metazoa > Arthropoda > Insecta > Lepidoptera > Noctuidae > Conistra > Conistra vaccinii. Next base: position 11,881,896 of record OX411337.1, on the reverse strand, counting down.
AATATATGCCCGAGAATTCACCCAAGGCCTAGTTGGATAAACGGAATTTATAGGCTTAGGGTTGTTTGAAAAACTATTTTTTTTATTTTGAAGCTAGGATCAATTTGACAGTTCCAAAATACTCTTAAGCAATAATAGTGCCAGTATTTGAATTTTTTGTTGTATGGTAGTCTTCACATTGTTAATCTGAAGCTAGGAAACGACTCCAACGATTTCGATGAAAGTTGCAATTTAGTGGTTTACGGGGGTGAATAATTGATCTAGCTAGGTCTCAAATCTGGGTAAAATCGTTAGCTTTATATTCACAGCCTCGGAAATCTGATAAAACGTTAGTGTACCTGGACGATATGTTTATATTTTCACCCCGAGCAGAGCTCGGTTGACCAGATATTGAAAATAAATTGGCGTGTTTTCCTAGAGAGCGTTTATTGACATCGAAAGTCAAACCGCTGTCATCATCTTCATGACAGCTGTCACTACGGCCGTAATGTGACGGCCACCACTCTTCTAGAAAACTGTAGCTTTAGTAATAAGCAAAACAACATGGTTATATGTGGCGAGTTAAAAGAAATGGTGTGAACACGTTACCGTCAATATCTTCTATTTCCGTATTGTGTTTCTTCTGTAATACTGAAATTAATCAACAAATATTATTACAAAATATTTTTTGAAGTGTAATAATCAACAAATATTGTTACATTTTTTTTTATGTGTAACATTTTTCCCCTCGCTTTCCTGCTGTGTGTGGGAGTGATTTCGTGAAAAGCGACGGAAGTGGGTAACAGGATGGGGAAGCGCGCGCGGTGCTAGAGTTGGCAGTCAGAAACGACCTTGACGAGACTCTTCCCCTTTAATGTTGCTAATTACCAAGGTGAGATGTTAGATGTCACACTCACACATCATATGCGACTACTGTGAGGTTCGCTCGTTTTTATATTTCTTTATGTTGATATTTAATAAATTTCATGATGGCCCAGCGGTTAACCTCGCCTCTCATGCATGAGACAACCTCATGCATGAGAGGCGAGGTTAACCAGTTCTTTCAATTCTTTCAATTCATAGGTACTTTCTGAGTTTGTCTTGGACATTATTGACATCGCTGAAGGAAAACATCGTGAGGAAACCTGGACTTGAGCAAGCGTGGTGATCAATGCTCGTGCCTTCTCTGTATGAGAAGAGGCCTTTGCCCTGCCGTGGGACAGTAACAGGCTGATATTATTTTTAGATATTTGAACCCACTTTTACTCGTTAGTGTTCGTAGAAAAATAATGTTATTTTGTCCTAAAGTTAGCCATAACGGAGGATATTGAAAATGGCTAGTGACTGCTTTCAAAATGGTGAAGGAAAACATTGTAAAGAAACTGGCATGTCATAGAACCAAAACTTGGAGACTAGACGTGAGATCCACCAACTGTCCCCGTTTGAACGGCACTCCCTCTCGCAGAGAGGAGGCCTGCTGCGTCCCAGCAATGGGAAGATTATAGGGCGATTATGCTATTTAATTTAACTTAAAAAGGGACTTACAAGAAATGACAGGTTTCGCTCGCTCGAGTACTTCATGTTTTCCATAACGTGAGGTCAGATCCTTGATGAATACCTTTAGATCTTTCACCCACTCAGGATTTGCTACAAAATGTAATACTTTTTATACTATGGACCTTTTTCAGTGTCCGGAAAGCGACTAGAAATTAAATAGCACTAGATAGATGACAATAGAACAGAATTTGTGTCAAATTATCCGCCATATAAGATGATGAGTAGGTCATCATCTACCTAGCCTTTTCCCAACTATTTTGGGGTCGGCTACCATTCTAACCGGATGCAGCTGAATACCAGTATTTTACATGGAGCGACTGCCTATCTGACCTCCACAACCTAGTGACTAGGTAACACGATACCTACCCGTAACGACTGTCAAAGATCTACAAATGACAGCCGGGACCGACGGCTTAACGTGTTACCGTCAGGTTGACTGGACCAAATGAGATATGTACATGAGACCATGTGCACTATTTAATACCTATTTGCTACTATTTAGTACCTTAAAGTACCGTGCCTTAAAAGGCCTACTAATATTATAACCGCGAAACTTTGTGAGGACAGATGAATGGATGGATGTTTGTTGCTCTTTCACGCAAAAACTCATCATCATTTTCCTGCCCTTGTCCCATGTTACTTGGGGTCGGCGCAACACGTTTTCTTCTTCCACTCTCCCCTGTCAACCGTCATACCAACATTCACTCCCTTCTCTATCATATCATTCCTCACACAGTCCATCCATCTTTTCTTTGGCCTTCCTCTCCCACTCCATCCATCAACATTTATATTCATCACTCTTTTAGTCACATGCGTTTCCTCTCTCCTCATCACATGCCCATACCAGGCCAAACGATTTCCTTTTAACTTTTCTGTCACTGGCGCCACTTTTAAACTTCCCCTTATATACTCATTTCTTACTTTATCCATTTTCGTCACACCACACATCCATCTCAACATTCTCATCTCCGCTACATGCAATCTTTTTTCATCCGTCTTCTTCACGGCCCAACATTCCGATCCATACATTACGACAGGCCTTATCACGGATTTGTAGATTTTCCCCTTTAACTTGAGGGGCATCCGTGGGTCACAAGTTGTTCCTGTGACCTGCCGCCATTTCATCCATCCTGAGTTGATCCGGCACGTTACGTCTCGGTCTACTCCGCCATCTCCTTGGACAAGCGACCCGAGATACCGGAAGTCGGAGCAGATCGGTAAGGGCGTTCCGGCGAGAGATATAGGCACAGGACTGGAAGGACCACCAAAATCGCAAAACAAGTACTCTGTTTTGGTCCTACTTATTCGCAGGCCAACGGTCTCCAGTCTTTCCCACCACACCTCCAATCTGCTCTGGACCTCTAAGCCACTCTCGGCAACCAGTACAATGTCATCGGCAAACAGCATACACCAGGGAGCCTCTTCCTGGATATCCGACGTAAGAGCGTCCATTATTACGAGGAAGAGGTAAGGGCTGAGTGCCGACCCTTGGTGCAAGCCGACAGCCACATTGAAACTGCCAGTAGTGCCCACTGTAGACCGGACTTGGGTACTGCATCGACTGTACATCGCTCGAATCAACTGCACATACTTCCCTGGCACACATTTCTCCTTAAGGGCCCACCACAAGACTTCACGAGGCACTCGGTCGTATGCCTTTTCGAGGTCAACGAAAACCATGTGCAAGTTTTTATGCGCACCTCTGTATTTCTCGCACAGCTGGCGGATAGCGAAGATGGCATCCGTTGCTCCTCGACCAGGCATAAAACCGAATTGGTTTTGCGAAATTTCACTCTCTTCTCTCAGTCGCCTTTCAATAACTTTCTCCCAAACCTTCATACTATGTGACATTAGCTTTATTCCTCTATAATTGTTGCACTCCAGCACATCACCTTTGTTTTTATAGATAGGCACCAGCGAACTGTTGCACCATTCGTCAGGTATGGCTTCTTCCAGCAACAACTTATTGAAAAATAAAGCTAACCACGTCTATCCATCTACCCGTAATAACTTCCACACTTCAACTGGTATTCCATCCGGACCTATTGCTTTACCATTTTTCATCCCATTTACTGCTATTCTCACTTCATCCATACTAATCATTCTCACTAACCCCTCATTTATTGATTTATTCTCAAGCACACCACTCCAGTTATTCTCCTCATTCATCAGTTTTTCAAAATAGCCCTTCCACCTATCCTTAATTTCCTCATCATTCGAAAGAACTGTTCCAGTTTCATTCCTTATACATTTTATCTGACAAACATCCCTTGTCTTTCTCTCTCTAGCTCTAGCAAGCCGGTATAGATTTTTTTGGCCTGCTGGACTATCCAGTGTGTCATAAAGCTTGTCCTGGGCTTTTGCTCTCGCTATGGCCACAGCTTTCTTGGCTTTTTTCTTTAGAGCATCATACTCATTCTTTTTTTCTGCTTTCAAACTAACATTCTCATCTTCAACACTCTGCCATTCTTTGAACTTTCTCTTCTTATGCAACACATTACGTATTTCTGTCGCCCACCACCATGTTTCCCTATCTATGGTACCCTTTCCCTTCGTCTCTCCCAAAATATCTTTCGCTGCACTCCTAATACACCCGGCCATCTCATTCCAACATTCATTTACACTTCGATCATTCATCTCTCCCATATCTATCATTTTATCCACCACTCGCTCCGTAAATTTCTTCGCATAATCATTCTTCTCCAGCATATGCCATTTTATTTTAGGGGGAGGTCGCTCTTTGTTTTTATTGAGCTTTATTTTTAAGACCATTTCCATAATAAGAAGTCTGTGCTGTGAAACTAGGTCTTCTCCCGGTAGCACTTTGCAGTCTTTGATGTTCTTTAGCTTGTTGCGTCGTACTAGAAAGTAATCAATTTGCGTCTTGTGATTGCCACTTTTGTACGTAATTAGGTGTCCATCGTTCTTCTGGAACCAAGTGTTGGCTACTGCCAGGTCAAAAGTGGTAGCGGATTGCAGCAATGTCTCTCCCTCGTTATTTAAGTTACCAAAGCCCCATCCTCCATGCACTCTTTCATAAACACCTTTCATTCTTCCCACATGTCCATTAAAATCACCTCCAATTATCAATTCCTCATGCACCGGGATATTCATCAGAACTGTGTCAAAGTCCTCCCAAAACTTCTTTTTCACCCTTTCATCACATCCTACCTGTGGTGCATATACACTAATCACATTCAGCATTACATTTTCTAACATTACTTTGACAACGATCAGTCTATCATTAATTCTTTTTACCTCCATCACGCCTTCTTTCAAATTACTGTCTAACACTATTCCTACGCCATTTCTTTTCCCATCACTTCCACAGTAGAAAAACTTGTATCCTTCACCAATTTCCCGCACGTAAAAACTACTGAACGGATTTAGATGAAATTTGGCACACATATTGTTTATAACCTGGATACATACAAAGGATACCTTTTATCACGATATTCCCAAGGAATGGAGACTTATTCCGGTGAAACCGCGGGGCAATACTGGTATGCCATTATGTTTCAAAGGAATATTCTGCCTTGTCAATCCGAAAGGCGCTATCTCTGAGATAGGCCCTTTTAGTTTTTTTATACCATTCAATAGCTATAATAATTTCGCATCTAATGGTATAAGCCAAATACCGCTATCTAACTTAAAACACAAGAAAAAACTCATAAGTTCTTTATTACACAAATTCAGTTTTGTCAAAACTTATTCCGATTGAGACAGCGCCTTTCGGCTTAGCAGAGCAGTGCAGGCTAGTGTGTAATGCTGTGGTGGCTAGTGATGGCTGCGATTCTCAGAATCGCAGCCATAGTCATGTTGTGCCTTCAAATTATCGCCACGATGATATCGCTGTGTGGAGATTGATTCATAGAGTTTCTATTTGGCGCCTAAGGCATCGTCTCTCACATTGCAGACATCGGTGAAGGAAAACATCGTGGGAAGTTGAGATCACCTGGACTTATAGCTATTATAAGTCTGAAATCGCCAACCCGTCTTTACGAAACGTGGTGATCAATGCTCGTGCCTTCTCAGTATGAGAAGAGAAGAGACCTTTGACCCGCAGTGTGCGTGAGATCATTAAAATGAAAGAAAATTTGTTAAGATAAAAAAAACACTTACGTTCTTCTTCTTTAGTTTTTTTCGTTTTGTGTTTCGTTCTTAGGGCATCGTCTGGATCTGTAACATAACTTCAAGTTATTAATCACTAGCGACCCGCCCCGGCTTCGCACGGGTGCAATGCTGATACTAAATACACTACAGAAAAACTGTGAACGTTGTATATAAAAACATAGCGGCCCGCTCTGGCTTCGCACGGGTATAATCACATTAGAAACCTCAAAAATAGCAGTACTTCTCCACTATTTAATGGATGTTATTATACATATGAACCTTCCTCTTGAATCATTCTATCTATTAAAAAAAACCGCATCAAAATCCGTTGCGTAGTTTCAAAGATTTAAGCATACAAAGGGACATAGGGACAGAGAAAGCGACTTTGTTTTATACTATGTAGTGACTAGGTTTTCAACCACCGGCATAGTTCGTAGAGTAATTAATATACCATTATCTCTTCTCATTCTCGTATGTTGGGAGCATTTCCACGGAGCTCATTCACAAGAGCTCTCTTCATAATTAATTGTCAAATATTCCTCACAGCCTTATAGAATTAATTATTATTGACTTACCTTCACTTTCCTCTGACGTTTCCGCTGGATTGTCTGTAAGTGGGAGTGGTGATTCTGTGGTTTTAATTTCAGGAGCCTCTTTGTCATCATCCTCATCTTCATCTTCATCTAATAAATAAAAACACTTTAAGAAAATTACATTAAACAAACCTTCTCTGTATGAGAAGAGGCTTTTGCCATTGCAGTGGGACAGTAATAAGCTGGTATCAGTGGCGAATACTCCGAAGAACCCGATTCCCATCGGCTTCCCTTCGGACACAACCACTCTATCATCATTGAATAATCACACTATAAGTATTTGAATACAATTAAAACATTACAAAACGCCTACATTAAATATTTTGTCTTTATATCCCAACAACAAAACATTTCGCTCTAAAATAACTCGTAGGCGCATTCGGCTTATCGTGAGTTCAATTTCTATAGAAAATAAAATCCGTCTGACGTCACTCGGTCACGTGACTCCGTGCGTTTTATACCAAGCCAGGAAGCCGGCTTGCAACGAGTTATAGTAGGTAAAGTAGGCGAAAACGCGCGCGTGGGAATGAGAAAGAGCTATTGCTATTGCTCGCACTCGCATTTGATACTCGGTTGCTGTCGTAGAATTTCGTAATGCATTCGGCTTGAACTTCGCTCATTCGGTCGGACCGGAAATCAAAACATTCATCTATAATTGTAGTCTGTGCATTCATCAATCATTCCAATTTCCATTGACAATGTGAGATGTGTGGTCGATTTTTGTCGTAATCGCATTAGAACCATATAATTTGTTTACATTATAGTAGTTAATTTGCATTTTGTATTCATTAGTTTATCATTACAAGTAGTAGTAATATTAGTTTTTAGTGTAGAACAGTGATTAAGATAGTGTTTGTGTTTCGTGAAAGAGAAGTACGTATTTGGGGTAAGTAGATAGTATACTGGTAAGCATAGAGTATAGTAATAAGCCGGTATGCGCCGAGTTACGCTATGGACAGAAAAGTAGAAAACGCGCGGGAACGAGAAGCAGCTATTGCCACCTCGTTCACGCACACGCAGTTATTCGGTTGTTTCCGTTGAATTTCGTAATGCGTTCGGCGCGGAGTTCGGACATAATAATATTGACATTGAATTGATACAAATGTGGTTGTTTGTTTTTTGACGTAATCGTATTTTAAAAACAATTATTTACATTTTGATCGCTCATTTTTCATTGAATTCATAATTATGTTTCTCATTACTGATATTTGTTGTAGGTATAGAACAGTGATTAAGACAGTGTTTAAGTGTTTTGAGTTTAGTGATAATAAAGTACGTTGTAATGTGGTTGTAATTAGATAGTGGGGTAAGAATATAATTTATTATTTTGAAATTACTTGTATAAAGTAGATTTGAAAGTATTTAAAACGATCAGTAGGATTAGGATAGATTGTTGCTTGACGGATTATTAACTTTGTGAGGAAACATGCTTTTCAAGGTTAACTTTTGAAAATAAGAACCCAGATAATTATGACTATAAATTACAAACGACGTGATGGTTTTTTCAAACATTTTAATGTTTCCCTTTACGATAAATATCAATGATTGACTGGCAGTTATATCGGAGCTCGTGGCTAAGTAATAACAAGCCGCACGGGTCGATTCATCAGGTTAAGGTACGCTTGACGGGGTTGGTCAGTGGATGGGTGACCATTTTTACATACCGAGACTCCTCCGTGCCTCGGAAAGCACGTTAAGCCATTGGTCCCGGCTGTCATTCGTGGATCTTTGACAGTCAGTTCAGTTTCGTCACGTGCGGGCAAAAGCTAGTAAAGCAAATAATATGTATTGTTTCCCGTGTTTACTTTTCTCAGATTGTAGTACCTAGTATATGGATTGTTTGGGTATGAGTTCGGGCCTGGTAGTATATAAATATTTTTTTTTTTTTTTTTTTTTTTTTTTTTTTTTTTTTTTTTTTTTTTTTTTGGGTCCGGCTTTCGGCTTACCCCCTTCGATTCCCCACGCCGCGCCACTGGCTGGTATTATATCCTGTATTTCATTTACCTACAAACATATAATTTACATTATTAAATATTTTTATAAAAAATAGTAGCCCACCGGTATCGGGAACAGGGGCTAAGCTAACAGTGGTCAAGGCTCCTGAGAGAGGAACCTCCTAACGATACGCACGTGTCCAGAATTACCGCTTTCTGGATCAAGCCCTTGATCCAGCTGCCTAACGAGAGCCTTCTCAGATGTTAGTCGAGGCTCTTGGCTAGCCATTGGTCGTCACGACTATTGGCACAATATTATTATTACATTACTTAAATTTCAAAAACTTTTTGCAAACAACTTTTTATAAATGCTGGTAATTTTTATGATTAGAGTAGGTACATAAACTTTAGCATAATTTAAAACGTTCAAAGTTACTATGGTTTATCGACAACAACCGAAGCTTGGTGAATAAAATGCGACTATGGACCACTACAGTCCGGCCGTCGAGAGAATGCGTTCCTGACATCTGTCAGATGGAAATTTTCTAGTAGTAATAAGGAACAAATTCGCAAAATAAATATTCGTTAGTATGAAACTGACAGGTGTCAAGAACGCATCCTTTCGACGGCCGGACTCTCCGGGAACTTTTACGGTTTACTTTATCGCAAGCGTAATGCCGGTAACCCACCGGCATTACGCTTGCGATAAAGTTAACCATCGCGAACGGTCAACGGCATTAGGTTTAAAACTGTGTCATAAAACACTGTAAAACGAAGTAGGTAAAATAGTGTTTTCAGGAGGTCTTGTAGTTTCCAACCTTTTAAATTAGTGAATAATGAACCGTGAATAAAAAAAAAAATACATGGATTTTAAAACCAACGCGAACGCGTGTACCTACAACCGTGATCATTATTTGAAATTTTATTAAAATATAGATCTAATTTTATTTTCACGGTTTATAAACCTCTAGTGTGAGTTTCTTGCCGTATCACGAAATAATTCGCTAAGAAAAACCTACATTTAAAATGAGCCCTCTACGAGGGCTACCGGCATCCCATATGCGACTAGGTGAACCCTCCAGGAGGGCTCCCGGCACTGAACGTGTTAATAAAAATTATCATTATTGTATGTAGGAATAGGCCTGCCCCTCACAAGGTGGGCCTACCTAGTGCCTTAACTAGGAGAGCTCTATATCTAACAATACAATTCTAATACAGACCTGAATCATCGGAATCGATAGTGTCGCCAAGGGGCATGCGAAGTATTGGCTTGCCACTTTGCTTGACAACTGATTAAAAAAAAAATAGGAGTTAGTTTGAAATATATTTACGTAGCGTATGCTTTGGCAGAATAATTCCAAGGCGGTGCGTGCGTGATAAAGCAGAAAATTGTAGAACATTGTAAAGATTTTTTCTTTAACTGACAGTTGGCGTCAAATGACTTTGCCGCTCTGAAGTTAGGTTGCCCATGCGTGCTGGCATACTGCTTTTTAAGTAAGATTGAGTACTGCGCAGTCATTTGTAGCCTAATTCAGAGCCGCAAAGCTATTTGGCGCGAACTATACCTATGGCTTGACACCTACAGAGGATTGGTTCACGCCAGCTCAAGACAGAGAGAAGTGGAAAGGAGGAAGGCCTTTCGGCTGAATGATGCTAATGGTGATGCAGGGTATTATCCGCACTTGGTTGATATCCCGTCCAGTCGTACTCACTCAGCACTTCTCCTCCACATTTATAATACGCACAGCCAAAGTGTGGAACTGTTTGCCAACTGTGTAGGAAACACAGACGCTGTCAGACAGTTACACCACATATAAAACGTCTGCCTTCAAAGGAAGAGTGACAAAGAGTGGCATCTTGTAGGCTACGCTCATTCCATCGTAGACCTCATGCATCGCTTTTCATCAGGCGAGATCGAGATCAAGAGCAGGCCAGAAATAAAAATAAAGATACTATTCCTATAGAACTCTATGATAATAGCAACAGGCAGGAATGAATCCAGCAAAACGTTTTCATAGTCACATATAAACTATTTGTGTCGCTGCAGTCTGTCGTTGCGACTGGTTTGCGGTTGCGGTCGCCTTCGGAGTTATAACATAAAGCCTGAATTCCTCGAAGGGTTAGGCAGAGATGTACCTATAGTTCTCCCATGGTCTAAGAAAACAAGGTCTGGCATTCCGGGAGTGACACATGCTTACGTCACTATGCAGTTGCCACTTTATTGCAACAAATTACAACACGAATAAAGGAAAGATTTTCAGTCACCATTCTATTAAAAATATATAAAAAGCATTTTAATTGTCGTTTCATTTGTCTAATCAAACGAAACAATTCAATTTAAACATAAACCAACGTAGCTAATTCTTAGTTAAAACCTCATTGTTTTATTAACCCCCGACGGAAACCGAAGGGGACGTAACGTGTGTATCTGTGTGTCTGTGTGTCTGTGTATCTGTGTATCTGTGTATCTGTCTGTGGCATCGTAGCTCCCAAACGGTTGAACCGATTTAGATCTTTTTTGTTTTGTTTGAAAGGTGACTTAATCGGGAGTGTTCTTAGCTATGATTAAAAAAAATCTATTCAGCCGTTTGAAGATTATGAGGTCTTTACTTATTGATGAATGGATTTTAGCATCTTCCACAGGTCTGATTGAATTTAAATTTGGTAATCTGTTACTTCAATGGTATTAGAATAACATAGTAACCTTGAACTGATGCTGCAGCATTATCTGGTATTTGCAGGATACCCAACTCCTCAACAATTTACAGCAATGGTATCGTGTTTGGGCTCATTGGAATGGTCTCAATGAATAGGTTATAGATAAAATTATATATTTATCAGGGTCTGATGATAGAGAAACAAAAACAAAATCCGGATAAATTAGTAACTAACTTTACTGTGGGAAAAATACGTACAGCTGCGTAGAATTAAGCGAGGCACGTGTCGATCGTATCGTATGCACTAGTAATACGTATATAAAGTTTAAAAAGCTGGAAATAAAAGTTAAATTGAAATTTTAAAAACCCACGACAGAAAAATAATCCAAAATAATGAAAAATTGAAAATATATTTTCTACAATAGCATGCCGCGTCCCCCGATGCGACGACAAAATATTAACTACAAATTGTATTAAACTTAAAGGGCCAGTATATTTTATTTTTTAGCTTTTAAAAGGATTATTTTTCTGTCGGGGGTTTTTTAAATTTTAAATTTATAGGATTCGCACAGGTAATAAAGGTGTTTTGGGAGTTCTACTGGTAACACAGATGTGATGACGTAGAGTTGTGTCACCCACGTGACTACTGTGTCTCGGAATGCTATACCTGGCGAAGTATATTATGATACCATGAGTTCACCCACATTTAGCCGTATTTAGCTATAGTTATGTTTGAGTCTAGTGTCAGCTATATGAGAATATTAAAAATATAGTAAAAAATTAGTCTTTTAGAAAAATGGAAGTGCAGCTGACTGCACAGGGTACGCTGGACCATACCGTCTCTTGTGGTCATAACTTAACATAACGGCAGTATTCCCCAAAGGCAGGCAGAGGTGTACCTGTAGTATACCCACATTTCGCCAGTTATGTTTAAGCCACATGTAATAAGGGGCGAGACTATTGCCAGCAACCGGACACTAATTCTGACGCTGCTACTGAGAAACTCGAGCTGGATAAACCCAATAACACTTTGCCCGAACAAGGAATCAAACTCAGGACCTCATACTCAGCAGTAGCGGTTGAGACCACTAGACCTTCGGAAGGCAGCCTTCGGAATTGCACCTTTATAAACTTTGGAAGGCCTCCCACAAGATGGACCGATGACCTTGCCGCTTGAAAGGCCGCAGGAATCTGCTGGATGCCGGCCGGAGGCACAGAATCGGTCTAAGTGGCGGTGCTTGGGGGAGTACTACATATCTTACAACGTACTTTACACTTTTCATGTGTTTTTTTTGTTATATTTTACCTGTAGTACAATATGTTTTGTTGTGTGCCTTTGTCTGTGCCTGTGCTAAATAAATTTAATTTCTTTCTTTCTTTCTTTCTTTCTTTCTTTCTTTCTTTCTTTCTATATTTCCAGCAGTAGACATCTTTCGGCTAAAATGATGATGATGAAGAAACATTGGACAAACGTACCATTATTATTCTTACGACCCACTGGAATCACGTCGTAGCTAAAGTTCTCCACCAACCAGTTGACGAGAAGACTCATATCTCTCACCAATGTAGGGTCTTTCGTTTTGGGAGGTGGACTTGTCTGTGTGCCTTCATCTAGAAGATAACAGGGATAGGTATTTTACCAACACTAGTGAAAAGCAGTCTAATGCCACGCGCACTTGGGACACGAATTCGTATCGTACGTAAACGTACGATCGTGGTCGTACGAATTGAGTGCGCACACTGAATACGTTTTTCTCCGGCAAATATGTAAGTAGGTAGTGTTCCGGTGATATCGCATTGATCGCACGAAAAATCCGAACATGTTCGGATTTTTGTCGGACGTCGGAACTATACGTACGAGTCGTACGACTAACTCGCACCCAGTCTGCGCGCTCCCTTTGTACAAGTACAAAGAAAGTCGGGACCGTTCGTGCGTGTTCGTACTTCGTACGTGTTCGCACGTATGACATTAAATTTTGTACGAAAACACGTCCAAAGTGCGCGCGGCATAAGGCTTCCTGTACATGACGCCGGAGCCGGACCGCAAGTTTGTGTGTACGAATGAATATCGAACATGCGCCGCACCGAATCCGCATGTACATTGGCATTGATGAACCCCTCCAACCCTTTCGAGCCTCACGTGATTTATGGACGACTCTATGTATGTAGGAGTTTTATCTGGCGCGAATAGTTGCTTTGCGTAGCCTTTAACAACTAGTTTGAGGACGGCTTCCAGCCCAAGCCCCGTAAATGCAAAGCAATCTACCAGTATTTTACATACATGACCTCCATAACCAAGTTACTGGGCACCACGATACCCCTTATATAAGACCGGTTATATTGCAGTTTAAACTATGTATGTAGGTACGTATAGAAGTATATGTCAGAAAACACAAATATACTAACCTGAATTGGATTCTGCATAATCTGCGTTAGGTGACATCCGAAGTATTGGCTTGTCACCTTCCATTTTATCTATGTAAATTGAAAAAAAAAACGATTTAGTGTCGAGGCATAAATATAAACAATATACACTGGCACACACACACACTGGTTAACACTGGCGTAATAATATTTTTATAAAGGCGCGGTTAAGTACGTTAGCTGTGCGCTGTGCTCACAGAACAGATGGCCGTAAGGTTCTGGAGTGGCGACCGCGTAACGGAAGACGTAGCGTTGGAAGGCTCCCACAAGCTTGACCGAAGACTTTGTGAAGGCCGCAGGAATCCGATGGATGCGGTATGCACAGAACCGTTATCTAATTACGCAACACATTTTCGTACCTAAACGATTCCGACTAATCTGTTTTATTTTGACAGTTCAACAATATTCATTGTGTTATTTACGTTGTCGAGCAGATTTTTTTTTCGAACTTATGAAGCAATGGATTAGCAATTTGTTTCAAAACTATTCAAATTCAGATTGATCGTGTATTACGTAATTAGGGTGCCGGGCGAAGTGGCGATGCTTTGGGGAGGCCTATGTTTGTAAGGTAAGGTATCGATTAGGGAAATTCTAATAAGGCACAGTATAATTAAGTAACAGTAGGTATTATGTTTACATATCTGTTACTTTATTATACTGTGAATTGGGTACCTATCTCTATATGAGGAGGCGGAGCGCGTGTGGGTGAGGCAAACTTCGCGCTCTCACGCCCCTAGCTGCCGCAGAAGACGCCCTGGGCGTCGGGAATCGAGAGCCAATTTCACGGTAGGCGCGGGCTTGCGGACGGAGAGCAACGGGTAGCTCGCCGTCCGATAAGAACCAGGCCCGGGTCGACGGTGCGTTGTGTTCCACGCGCGCCTCAAAGAGATGTCAGCACCATACAAGTCGGCAGGGCTGGATGGCATCTTCCCAGCCCTACTGCAGTGGGGGGTAGATCATCTGACACCAAGGCTCGTGGAGATCTACCGAGCCTGCATAGCACTCAGGTATATACCTCTTGCATGGCGTGAGGTGAAAGTCATCTTTATACCCAAACCCGGCAAAACCGATTATACACAACCCAAGGCTTATAGACCTATAAGCCTCACATCCTTCTTACTGAAAACCCTCGAGAGACTTTGCGATAGGCACATCCGAGACGGACCTCTCCGGATAAAACCATTGCACAAACAACAGCATGCGTACTCCACAGGCAAATCAACGGAATCCGCGCTGCACAGCGTGGTTTCTAAAATTGAATGTGCAGTGGACCATAAATGCTCAGCACTGGCCGCCTTCATTGACATCGAGGGCGCCTTTGACAAGACCATGTTTAACAGTATAAACATGGCCCTCGACAGACACAGAATAGACTCAACCCTGAGCGGCTGGATCACCAACATGCTCAAACTTAGAGCTGTGCAAGTCACAGTAAATGACACTACAAGGGCCATCGTCGCGAAAGGCTGCCCGCAAGGGGGCGTCCTCTCGCCGCTCCTATGGAACCTGGTAGTAGACAGCCTCATCAAAACACTCAACGACAAAGGTTACTTCACCGTGGGCTACGCCGATGATTTAACCATAATAATAAACGGAACCCACGAAAATACACTATGCAACCTCATGCGTCAAGCCCTGAAAATTGTAGAGGAATGGTGCAACAAGCACCAACTCTCGGTGAACCCCACAAAAACCGAATTGATTCTCTTCACAAAAAAGAGAAAACTAACGACGTTACAGTTACCACGATTCTTTGGAACAACCCTAAGCCTTTCAACTGAAACCAAATACCTGGGCATTTATTTGGACAAACAACTGAACTGGGCAAAACACACGAACTACATCACTACAAAAGCCAGCATATCCCTGTGGCAGTGCAAGCGGCTGCTTGGCAGGAATTGGGGGATCAGCCCCAAGGTCACCCACTGGTTATACACTACAGTCATCCGACCTATTATCACATACGGCTCACTGGTCTGGTGGCCCAGGACAGACCTGAGCACAGCCCAAAGAGAGCTCGAAAAACTGCAGCGACTCGCTTGTGTTGCAATCACGAGCAGTATGAGAACTACACCCACCGCCGCCCTACAGGTAATGCTGGGACGACGACCAATGATGGCATCACCTTGTGATAAAGCCCCGAAAACACACCACTTTCAAAGGCACTACAACATTGTACTTACAGAAGAACGGTGTGACTACTCAGGCCCGAAAGAGATGAGAGTATACACTGATGGATCGAAAACCGACTCCGGCACTGGAGTCGGAGTCTTCTCACACGACTTCAACATAAATATATCCAGCCCGCTGGGGATGTTCAACACCGTCTATCAGGCGGAGTGTGTAGGCATCATACAGGCGGTCCATGCCCTAAAAGCCAGGAGAGTTACGGATACACACATACGTATACTTTCCGACAGCGCCTCAGTTCTCCAATCCTTACAGAAAAAATGTATAACCTCAAAGCTAACACTAGAATGTCACAATGCCCTAGAGCAAATAACGTTGTCTGGCCGCAACACGGTGACACTACAATGGATAAAAGGACACAGCGGATCGCTAGGCAACGACGCAGCGGACGAGCTTGCTAGACGAGGATCCAGCACGGCAGTCTGCGGACCTGAGCCTATTGTACCCATACCCTTCAACCAAATACGCAGGTGGCTACAAGAGTTCACCCACACACAAGCGGAGTATTGGTGGGCCTCGACACCGGGCTGCAGGCAGTCCAAAGAAGCTATGCCATCATTGGATAGCGGTCTAACCAGACGTTTACTACGCCTGGACAGGAACGGACTGCGCCTGGTGACGGGGACCATCACGGGACACTGCTCGCTGAACAAACACTTCCACACAATAGGCATAACGGACAGTCCTCTGTGCAGGGCGTGCATGGAGGCTGAGGAGACCGTTACGCATGTGCTCTTTGAATGCACAGGCGTCACCCAGATTAGAACACAAACCCTCGGATCACCCAGATCTTTCACGGATGTTCTGAACAGGCCAGGAGTTTTAATTAACTTCTGGAGGGAGGTGGGCTGGTTGGAATAACCCCCCCAAGCGGCCGCCATGGCCCACGCACAATGGTCCACTTGAAGGACTAAGTGCGGAAACCAAACCCTCTAACATAGATAGATAGAGATGTCAGCACAACTGGCGGGGTCCGCTAGGGTGAATGCCCGCCAGGGTTTCGGGAATGTCCTAAAGGGTTACCGTGGCCCCTGGCATCGTACAGGGAACTGAAGGAACACGGGTGGGTTTTAGTCAGCAAGAGTCTGACACGCCCTCTGACTCCGCAGCTCCGCCAAGAGCGGGAGAAGTTATTTGATTTCAAACCCACGAAAAAAAAAAAAATTATCTCTACATATCTGCATTATTATAATATAGCTAGGTACTTTAATGACAACTTACTAGATCGAAAACTATGTCCATTGAATCGTCTTGTTGCAGTTATAACTGGTATCTGAAAAATTGAACTAAATTACAAACACCTTCATTATCAACAAAAAAATATCTCTTTAATATTTCGATAAATAATACTTATAGAAAAAATTAAAAAAAAAACACTTGCCTCGATAGGCAAGATATGTTTTTTTTTATAATATTTCATAATTTGTTTTATTAAGTATGTTGGTAAGTACCTATTTGGTTACATAATTATGGTGCACCTTTCTTATTAATTTCATTATATTACTTACCAAAATTAAAAAATTCAACCAAACCATATTGGAGTTTTCGTACACGACTTCACTTAATCATTTTTCATAGAAAATTTAATGCAATTCAATTATAATAACAATTGAATAGTCAACCATTCGTAACATTGCTATTAAACATAAAACATTCAAACCTATACCTACTGACGTGCATTTATTGATTTATCCTCGATCAAGAAAGTAAAACATCATTGGGATAAAACGACTCAATCAAAGCACAGAATAGTACAGAAGGCGCACTCCGCATTTCAAATATTTACGCGGCGGCTCGTCTTGTCGGGCCAATTCAGTGAGCGTAACGTAGTCAGAAAATATAAGAGTTACGCGATACTTCGAATATAACTGTAGGTAATTAGCGCTGTGCGATCTGAAGTGCACTTTATTGAGTCGAGGCAAGAGTTGCTTTTCATTAAAATAATTTTGCGGAGTGTACCATCTGTACTAATCTGTGATCAAAGTTAATATTTTTTAATGACGCCGGTGTTCTTATAAATCTACATAATTATTTGATTTAACCGAGCGTAGGAAAAATTGTGTGTATTCCGTCACCGACAGAATCCGTTCCTGACACTTGTCAGGTGGGCACAATCAGCACGCTATTTGACACATCAATGACAATCTGTTTCATTTTGACAGTTCTACAACATTCATTGCGTTATTTACGTTGTAGAGCAGACAGAAGCAATGGATTAGAAAAAATATCCTTCAAAATGATTCAGATTGATTGATCGTGAGGTACGCAATTTGGGTTCAGGAACAAATAAAGTATAAATTCTTAAAACACGTGTTCTTTTGTTCTCAGCGTTCGTAGTTCTTTCACAGCAATTACATCTAATTTTGCATCGCATCGCCTTGACTGCATTCTCGTTGCTACAAGCTTGCTGTCAGATGTTAAAGGCCATTGCGTAAAATTGGTGCCTTTTGTTTTTTTGGCGGCTGTCGATAGGATATGAAAAAAGTGATGCAGAATAACATAACAAATAAATTATTATATGGGGTCTTATATCATAAACTCAGTCCGAACTGAGATATGGGAGTTAAAAGGAAAAACAATACTATTGTAAATATGCCTTTTGTTTTTTGGCGGCTGTCGATAGGATATGAAAAAAGTGATGCAGAATAACTTAACAAATAAATTATTGTATGGGGTCTTATATCATAAACTCAGTCCGAACTGAGATATGGGAGTTAAAAGGAAAAACAATACTATTGTAAAATTATGCCTTTTGTTTTTTGGCGACTGTCGATAGGATATGAAAAAAGTGATGCAGAATAACATAAAAAATAAATTATTGTATGGGGTCTTATAATATCACAAACTTAGTCCGAACTGAGATATGGATATCTCAGATATCTGATCCCAACATCGTCTAGCTATCGAAGAGTATTTGCATAGACATAACCTTCTAGCCAGGATTATCCACCAGCAACTTGCTCTGAAATACAGCCTTGTGGAATCGAATGCGCCGTCAGGTATGTGCCCGACACAGTTCTCGAAAATGGAAATATCACATTGTACTGGGATCGTTTCATCATCACTGACAGAAACTATTGTTGCCAATAAACCTGTTATAGTGGTGGTGTAGTGTCAAGTATCTTGACTTGGCTCGCGAGGTTGCCGACATGTGGGTCCGTTATGTCAATGATCATTGTGCGCCGCTCTACTCGATCCACCACCACCATGCTCACCATAATAGCTTCGAGCTTGTTTTATCTGATAAGTACCAAGAGCATATAAAATAAGGTCATCTGTGGTAAGAGTTGGAAAACTATTTAGTTCCGTGTGTCCTGCGGTTATTGCATGAAATATAGCTCTGTGAGCAATCATTGTGCTGATAGTCATATCAGCCAACGGCTTAATTACCAAGAGGCTCGCAACACCTAAGGAGGCTCTCGTTGGGCAGGTGAATCAATGACTTGATTCAGAAAGCGGTACTCTGGACACGGCTCGCATTGTCAGGAGGTTCCTCTCTCTGGAGCCTTGACCGTCGGCCGGTAGCTTGGACCCTGTTTCCGATACCGGTGGGCTCCAATTTTTTACATTTTTTTTTTTTTTTATATTCAAATATTTAAAAGGAAATACTTAAATGAAATAATAATAAAATAATATAATCATAAAAAAAATATAATGTATATTAAACGCGTAATTTTTTTTTTTTAATTTTAACTAAGTATTTTATTTTTTATATTTATTATATCTTGTAAGTAATATAATATAATATAATATGTTATAATTCAAATAAAACATTCACCATATGACCGGTTTTATTGTTTCTAACTAATACATAAATAAAATCAATATAATCATGTATTTGAATATATAATTAGTAATAACTACTTAAATAGTGAATCTCGCTTGGGAAGATCAAAATTATGCTTTGTAATAAGAATTATTCCATAATATATGAAAATAATAGTTAATCTTTAAACTGATATAGCTCAGTCCGGACTGAGTTTTCGATATAGGACGCCATACAATAATTCATTCATAATATTCTTCTGCACCGTTTTTTTCATATTGGATCGACGGCCGCCAAAAAAATAAAACGCACCAGTCTTCATACTAATTTGGTCATTGTCTTTTAATAGATAGGTGTCAGGAACGCATTCTAAGGGGCGTCGCTCACACGAGCTGGAGTCGAGGCGGCGTCTAGGCGCGGGCGCACAGTACATGAGCGCACTGCCATTTATTCCTAAGAAAACGTAGGCGACGCGCGAATTGTGCGCCCGCGCCTCGGCTCTAGCTTGTGTGAGCGACGCCCCTTAAATTCGACATCGGTTCAGTTGCCAGTAAAGAAACAAAAAAGGTGATTTATAAATAAAACTATCCAAATTTCAACATAATTGTCTAATCATTGTCTATAATACAAACATTCTTATCAACAACTTTGTATAAAATATTACATAAATATATACAAAAACATAATTATTAGTAAAATAGAAATTGACTTTATTTATTAAATAAATAAAATACCCACGGTCGGGTAACGGTAAAGTAAGAGGTAAAAAGACAGAACTTCATTGAATAAAACAACACAAATAGTCAACAGAGGTAAAGAGGTATTTTTTAATTACTGTTTCGTTTGAATAATCTCAGATCTGATAACAGCATTTAACAGGATTTTTTTCCAAGTATTCCAGTTATGAAAAAGTTTTAAAATTGTTTGCAGCAGGGACCGAAAACCTTTATAAATTGCGGTACAGGTATCGAAGAATTTTGGTTATGACTAAGGTTACCGCTATCTGAGTCTACCTCATTTTGGTTACCGTTTTTAGGGCCACGACAACCAACTTTTAACGATTTTATACTGCATACTAGCACATCTAAACGAGTAGTGTTAATGATTTAGAAAAAATATATGTTAAATTAGAGCATTTTCTTAAAACTTAATACAGGAATATTTTAGATTATGTTATATTACATAGTGAAATTAGTTAATTGTAAAGGTATGTCTAACGCGGATAAAAACTGAGAATCACGCAAAATCTGTCAAGAGTATTTTTCTGAAACCTTCACCATTTTAAAGATAATTTAATTATTGATCTTTTAACAAACTTGTTTTATTAAATAAAATACTTTTTGTTTTGTGTTTAATACATTAATAATGCGTCTAATTTGGGACAGCGCTCCTTGACAGGCGATAGACGCACGACGCGTTGCGTGAGCTCAGTACAGAACACTCAAGGTCACTGGTATACAGGGTGTCCGGGACATCGACGCGAAGCCGGTTACCATGGATTCAGTACATGATTCTGAACCCCCCTGCGTTGAATTTTTCGTCGGTTATTTAAAAAAAATCTGCTGTTTCATAGAAAAGTGCAATACCTACGCGGTCAAAATGTATGGAGCAGCTGATTTTTTTTTAATAACCGACGAAAAATTTTGGGGGTTCAGAATCATGTATTGAATTCATGGTAACCGGCTTCGCGTCGATGTCCCGGACACCCCGTATATCTGCGTCTTAATACTGGTTACATATACACAGGCGATGCGTGCCCTTTGACTAAAGCCGACGGCTCGTGTAAGATAGAGATATTTTTTATAGCGGTAACCGGTATTAAAACTGGTTGTATTCAATTTACGGTAACTTTTAAAACTACCTGTAAAAAATATAAATTTCGTAACCGAAAAATACCCGTATTGATCATACCGGTTTCGATCCCTGGTTTACAGAACTAAGAAATCGCTATTACGCCGTGTTTACACCAAAAACAAGTTTTAATAACTAGTTGTAAGTATACAAAACTCGCCAAAAACGTCAAAAATGTGAACAAAACAATTAACAATACACGTCTGAAACAATGTCAATACATGTTTTGATACTTGTCAAAAACATGTCGTATTATGATTTAGACAATAAATTCTTTTCAAAAGACATGTCGAAAACAAGTATCATAACTTGTATATGGGTGTAAATGTAAGATAACACACATTTTAATTATCTTTAGTTTTTAATTAGTAATGTGCTGAGCGACTTCAGCTGCCGACCGTACCATAACACATTTCTACATAAGTTTATGTAGAAATGCCTTTATTCTTTGAAAGGTTATGTGACATGACCCTTCAAAGAAATGCCTTTATTCTTTGAAAGGTTATGTGACATGACCTTTCAAAGAAAGAAATGCCTTTATTCTTTGAAAGGTTTTGTTACATGACCCTCCAAAGAATACAGGTTTTTCAATATTAAAATTATTTATCGACTAACTAAATAAACTTGTGGTTTCTATAGTTTTTGCTTACCATTTTGAAAAAAAGGCGTGAGTGTATGTATGTAATAGAAGAAACCCAGATAAAAACACTAATAATATGATGTAAACTTGATTTTTCAGGCAATACAGGGGGTTAATTTGTACGTTGCTTAAAGTTAAGTGACGTTCAAACATCAAAAATGTATGATTAAGAGCGAGCATTTTGAAAGTAGGCAACATCGCAAATAGATGTCAAATATTTCGTTTTTTTTTAAATTAATTTGGCAGTATTACTGTATGGAAATATGAAATAACAAGTGAACTAAAATATTGATTATAAAATGCAATAATTAGTATCGTTACACCGAATATTTAGTTTTAGATGTAAAAAAAGTATTTGGACACTTTTCAAATTCCTTTTTTACACCTAAAACGGTTACAACATCGAATTCATCGACATAATTCATTATTAAAATTCTAGTTCATTAGTTAGCGATACTTCATATTTCCATACAGTTATATTGCCAAATTAATCAAAACAGGTAAAAAGTTTTACAGCTGTTTGCGACGTTGCCAAGTTTTAGAATAAACATTCTTCAAACAGTCGCTAATCATTACTTAACTTTAAGCAACGTTTATAAATAAACCCCTAGATATGATTATCTATACAATTAATGAAGTGTTTTTTTGTAATGTCAAAATAACAGCTTTTAACAAAATGCATATGAAAGTTTAAACGGCTCTTAAAACAAACAAAACACTATTTTTTTTGTTTTTTTGTTGGTACCGGCTAATCTCCGCAACGACAGGACAGGTTTTGAAGGGACTTTCACTAGCAGATAGCCTAGGCTGATTTTATTTTAGGAAAAGAATAACGGTCGATGCGGGCGATGCCGCAGGCAGCAGCTAGTTTTTTATGATTATAAATAAAATGGCAAGACAAAGCTCAGATATTACAACCGCTAAAATATTAATGTCTACAGCACGACTTAACCTATCAAACCTCGACTTATGACACAGTTATTAAAGCGCCCGTTTAAGACAGAATGAACCTAACCCACATTAATTATTAATAAATATCTGGTCAACCGAGCTCTGCTCTCGGTGAAAATATAAACATATCGTCCAGGTACACCAACGTTTTATCAGATTTCAGAGGCTGTGAAAATAAAGGAAACGATTTTTCCCAGATGTAAGACCTACCTAGATCGATTTTTCACCTTTCATCGAAATTGTTGGAGCCGTTTCAGAGATTCAGATTATATATGTACAAGAATTACTCGTTTATGGCCTGCGCAGACGACGGATTTTTGTCCGTGGACTTTTTATTGAGAAGGGCGTAACGAGTCCGCGGATCGCGCTCAATCGATCTCGCGTAAGCATCAGAGGAGCTTGGATTAGGCAGTCAGTTCCATTCAGACCGCGAGATCGACTGAGCGCCACCCACGGACTCGTTACGCCCTTCTCAATAAAAAGTTCGCGGACAAAAATCCGTCGTCTGCGCAGGCCATTAAAGGTATTAGATTATCTCTCTTTTCCCGTAAAGCGCCGGTGGGGCTCCCGCATGTTCCGTTGGCAAAGCTATACTAAAATGTGCACGTTGCTTTACTATTTAAAGGTTCATGCATACGCGTCATTCAGAGTCACCGATCAGCAGATATTTAGTCAGTCAGTCATAGTCACTCAATCAATTTTCCTTTATCCATATTTCGTTCGTAGCAATAGGACTAGACGCGCCGGTAGTGACGTGACTAATACGTGTAGCCAACGTCCTGCAACTTCTACGTAACAATATTTTTTGACGTGACTGATCGGCTACTTGACATTGACGTGACTGATGTGTCCGTGAACCTTTACTCGGGATCAATGCCAGTGCTTATGCGGTTCCAGTGCGGCGCATGCTCGATATTCACTCGTATACACCACCTTGCGGTCCGGCGCCGGTGAGGCTCCGGCCCATGTACAGGAAGCCTAATAATTCTAATTATTTTGGTTAGATAACGCTGTTTAATTTTAAATCTATTCCAAGCATAAGTTTTGATGGATGTAAATTTTCTGGACTGCTTTTGCTGTATACATTGGTTTAGTTTGACATTAACTGTGGGTTGGTTCGTTTAGCCCAGGTACGCACAGACGATTATTTTCGCGCACTGGATTTTCAACTCTCGGTATTGAGCCGAGCGTTGAGAATCCAACAGAGCGCATCCTAGCGCGACAAAAAAACAGACTTTCGGATTTTCAACTCACGGCTCTAAGCAGAGCGTTGAAAATCCATTGCTCGATAAAAGCTTAAGCATAAGTGGGACCAATTATCTATATTCTTCGTGGCTCTCTTGCGAAACGGCGGGTCTCAAAAGGTATGTCAGTGAGTTTCAGGGGCAATTGTGAGTGTTAACCGCTTGCGCCCTCTGACGATTTCGACGAGCAAACTGCCGTTAGTGTTTTCTAGTAACGTGTAGATGTCGCTGGCAGTCCGAACTGGGGTCGAGTTTATATTTACTACAATGTCGCCGGGCTGTAGGCCTCCACTAAAAAAGAAAAGGATAGAATTAAACATTAAGAGCTCAATCACACGGCGCGGGCTTGCGGACGGTGAGCAATGGGTAGCTCGCCGTCCGATAAGGATCAGGTCCGGGTCGACGGCGCGTTGTGTTCCACGCGCGCCTCAAAGAAATGTCAGCACAACTGACGGGGTCCGCTAGGGTCGATGCCTGCCGGGGTTGAGAGAAAGTTCGAAAGGGATACCGTGGCCCCTGGCAACACACAGACAACTGAAGGAACACGGGTGGGTTTTAGTCAGTAAGAGTCTAACACGCCCTCCCGCTCCTCCCAGAGCGGGAGAAGTTATACAACCACACCACAACGACAACACATGGACGGGCGCTAATTTGTAAGAAAATGAATACTTTATTCACATGGACCACATTTGACCGTGAACATCAACCGGGTGGGCAATACCAACCACATCAAGGCCACGTCGTACCCACAACGAAACCAACTGCGCGACCGCGCACTAGAACCGTCCACATCGCAAACACAACGATCTGTTTGTCTGCAAACACTAGCCACAACGTAACCACATCGCAACTAGTAGCAACAACGCAACCACAACGCAACTGCAAGAAGTTACAGCGACACGATTCACACGTAACCATTGCTTCCCTCAAAACGGTGAAGGAAAACATCCATCGTGATGAAACCCGCCTGTCATACAACCAAAAATTCGAAGATATGTGACATCTACCAACCCACACTGGGCCCGCGTAGTAGATTACAGACCACTCCGTCTCGAAGATAGGAGGCCTGTGTCCCAGCAGTGGGAACATTATAGTCTGATTATGCACTGCTTGCCCACTTTTATTTCGCTTCGAACTGGTGTGGTTGTGATACGTCTGAACGGGCTCTTATAATTGAGTTTACTGCGACGATACTAATAAAATTTCTTGAATTGTGGGCAATTAAGAGGATGATAGTATTTCTATTTACATAATAGAGTACTATAAGCCTAGTATAGTATTGTTAGACTGAAAAGACTCTAAATTTCCTTAAAGTGCAAACAATAATTAGAGATGCGATAGTCTGAAATCGCCAACCCGTTTGAGCAAGCTAAGCGTGGTGATCAATGCTCGTGCCTACTCTGTAGAAGAAGCCTTTGCCCTGCAGTGGGACAATAAGGCTGCTTGTCCACTGGAGCGGAGAGGAGAGGGAGGAGCGGAGATGTGCCAAAATTAACCAATAGAATCGCACCTCGGGAGCGGAGTTTTGATTCTATTGGTTAATATTGACACATCTCCGCTCCTCTCCGCTCCAGTGGACAGGCAGCCTAACAGGCTACTATTATTGTGGCGTCACACAAAATTCTACATCGCGCAAACAGAGTTTACCACGCTCAGCATATATATAACTTTCCGACATCATTCGTTGGGCAGTTGCTCACCAGACACGACACCAGGTCGGAGGATCCTTCCTTTTCTATAGAGGATGAGGGAACTTTACACCCTGTTCCTCATTATTATACTAGTTGTGACAAAAGACAATCGAGCTAACGACAGCTTGAGTACAACCGAAATTTTTGCCACAAAATTTGTGAGCCATTCTTGTATACCTACTATATAGGTAGCGTCAACAGAAGAGTTCTTTGCTTAGTCACATATTGATATAATTATGAAAAGGAAACTCACTTGTAGGCTGGCGATCCGATGATAACTTTCCAAACTAGAATTCCATGTTCGATATCAGTTGGCATCTGAAAGTTTTAAAAAATTGTTACCGAGTCGGTTTCAGAATCGTCTAAACTTCTAAACTCACGATTTTATACGGTTTTGACCGTAAACATTTGCGATAAGGTTTTGGTTGTGGGCTCTCGTACTATTAGAAGTCAGGTATTATTTTAGAATAGGTAGGTATATATATTATATTTTTGTATTAATTTCAAAATCACCCTTTTCCACATTTTCTCCGACGACAATTCTAACAAAAATTAATGTATCGCAAACATAATTCAACTTTATGTTCAAGTGTTAAGGTTTATAATTATCCGGAATTAAAATATCTTTGACCTACTTTTTACCTTTGTGAATATTTAAAGAATCCATTTATTTATATTTATTTATTTAAGAATATTAATGTACAGTACTATCAATCGTGGCCAGTTGAGCAATAAATTTTTGTTCCTGATCCTTTATGTAGAGAATTCTTGATTGAAGGCAAAGTATAAATAAGTAACAGTATTATATCTTCATAGAAAACAACCAAAAGCCACGCGCTTCGATATCTCGATGTTTATCAGTACGCAACAGTATTGAGTGCGCGGCAGTTATGCACGCACGCGGAAGTTTTATCTACAGAGCGGCCGTAGATATTTGTTTCAAAGTCAATGCCCCTATTTAATACTGCTACTCTATTATACTATGTCGAAGATAAAAAGGTACCAAATGACACTTACCTCAGGATTCCTCATGCGTAGTTCCATGAGTATGTTCGGCGTTAGCGACAGCATGGTGATGCCAAGGTACCTCCGCGACACTTGCGGCGCCTTCGTCTTCCCTGGGGAGCGTTCTAAATTACCAATTTGTATTATTATTGAGTAAAAAATATGGCGGGGTTATAAAAATACATCATCAAAAATATTTCACAAGAGAGTATAAAAATCAGCCCGCTTGCACTACAAATCTCTAAATACGTTTAGTGCTACACGTGTTCAAAAAATCGTTCTGTTTCTGTCAATCGTTTAAAAATAACAGAAACAACGTGATGTTTTAAACTCTCTTAACACTTCAGAACGCCAAATGCTACGATCCTTACATACTCCTTTTTCCTCATTTACATTCATAAATCTGGTCATACACGCACGTCGGTTGCGAGTACTACGCACCTGACCTTTCTGAAGAACAGCACCAATAAGGTCACTATATTATGTCCTCCTAGGGCGTCCCTTCCCGAAGTTTGCACTCACATCTGCCTTGTTAACATCTTTTGTTAGTAGCCTTTCATTCATCGTTTCAACATGACCAAACCATCTAAGCATACTCTTTACAAGTTTAATCTTCTATTAAAACGCACTGTTGCCTTTCACATCATTTCTCAGAAAACATACTCTTTCCTCCTTAAATATTATGTTTAGCGGTAAACGCATTTAGTAATTTGTGGTGCAAACAGGCCTTGGTGGATGTACAATCAGCTGCAGAGAAATCTCACCTCCTAGCAATGTATTTTTATATTGCTAGGGGGTGAGATTTCTCTGCAGCTGACTGTACAGTAAAACACGAGGCAATGAGTTCGGCTATCTCCTTCTTAGCAAATTTGCTTCAGCAAAAATCTATTTAATGCGTACGGCAATAAAGTTCATAATTCAATTATTGACCGTTAAGACACATCTATGGAACGTCTGACTCGTGTCATACCTTATCTTAACAGCATAAAACATTTAAAAAAATACAGAAAAATGCGATATAAAAAGGCACAATTTTAGTCAAATATAATAAAAAGTATAGAACATTGAATATAGAGTTAATAGCTAGTTGTTATCAAAAAGTATAAATAAATTTTTTCGCTTGATTAGATAAGCTAAGCCCATGCAAGTATTAATTTTGATAACGATTATTTGCAATTGGAAAACTGTAATTTAACAAGCAAACAAATTATGATTTTCACATTAATTCTACAAAATGCAGTTTTTTTTCAATCTTACATATTATCTAACACATTCATTCATATTTAAACATATACAGGTTTATTTACAAACGTTGCCGCGTTGCTTAAAGTTAAGTTCCAAAACGGGTATATTGGAGGTAGGCAAGAAGGCTGCTAGGCTCAAATGGGACTAGGCGGGTCACGTCAGCCGTATGGACTATGACCGCTGGGCAAAAGTTTCTACACAATGAGTGCGTGAGGATGGATGGAGGGCTGGGGACGGCCCTAAAATAGATAGCCAGACGACCTGGACGTGAATCATGAGGGCTGGTTTGAGGTGGCGCGGGAAAGGAGTTCCTGGAAGGACTTGGGGAAGTCTTTGCCCAGCAGTTGGACAGTATAGGCTAAATATAAAAAGTTAAAAGAGGTTTTTAATGTAAAAAAAATATGGTTACGCAAACGCTTATTTACATTTACATTTACATTACTTAACTTTAAACAACGTTTATTTAAATAAATCCACAGGGCCAGACCAAGCAATATCACATAAGAGTTAGTTTTTTAAGAACTAAAAGTATAATAAGACAAATTTGACAGGTGCACACAAATATTAGTGAACAAATTCCACATTTAAAACAAAACAACTTACAATGCAAGTAATTTTTAAAACAAAATTATACAACATATAAAAAAAAACACAAAAGCCAACACAATCATTTAAAACAATATCATTATAAACTTACTCTTTGCCAGAAACTCCTTGACATAATCGATGGGTATAGCAAATGAAATACCGGAAGTCACTTTCATACTGTTTATGCCTATCGCTTCTCCATCTAAGTTCACTAGGGGCCCACCACTATTGCCAAACGTGATTGGCGCGTCTGTCTGTATGTATACCATGTCTTTGCCTGGAATTTGAGAAAAGTGGTGGATGAGTTTGAGAAAAGTGGTGGTTGAGTTTGAGAAAAGTTGTGGTTAAGTTTGAGAAAAGTTGCGGTTGATTTTGAGAAAAGAGGTGGTCGAGTTTGAGAAAGGTGGTGGTTGAGTTTGCGAGAAGTGGTCAAAAGATTTAAATGGGTTTTCGACCGCACGTCAGTGTTAACACCTTGACCATGAGTTGGACTATTAGCAGAACGGAGTTTAAATTGAATAATAGACCGCCTTATAAAGGTTTTGTTACTAGACAAGAAAAAATCGATGAACCCACCTTTTAAACCAAGTTCTTCACTACCTCTTTGGGTAGAACTGACTACACCAGCCGTCACAGTGTTACTGAGAGCTAGAGGACTGCCCATTGCCACCACCTGTAAATATATTATAAACATCGATGGTCATTAGATGATTGAATTGTAAGTATTGTCCAACTTGTTTATTAAAACTAATTTCGTAGTGCCATCTAATTAGGAAGATAAATTTGTATATGACAGCAAGATCTCTTCAACACCTTACGTCATCATTCTCCTGCCTTTATGCTAATTTATTTGGGGCCAAACATGTATTTTTCTTCCGTAAGTAGACACATTCTCCAAGCCTACATTTATGTACTGTAGAAGAAAACATGCGGGGCAGTCTTTGGGGACTGTCGATAGAAGTGAAAAAACTAAGTAACGCCATCTAATGAAAATGTCAGGAATTTATGTAGCTTGCTGTCAGTACAAGAAGGAAAACGGTAGCTCCATTAAAAAAAAATCCATAAAAATAAAACAGAGTGCGCTGTCAACAAAAAAGTGCTCAACGCGCCTTTGGTGACAATGACGCCAATTCCATGATTTCTGTTCACCTAAAAAGTGCTTAACGCGCCTAAAGAAGTTTTCACTTCAACAAGCAATTTGATACAGGCAAAAATATTCATATTTCCACTACCCTGTGAATATTCATTTTTATTGTGGGCGTGTTCTTAAAAGAATTAACCACGCAGCACACTTACAACATTATTAAGAAGAAGTGGCAAGTTAGTGGCCTGTATGCAAAGAGCAGTGATGGCCCAGTAGTAACGGCCCCGACTTACGCGGCAAGCCCTTTTTTTTGTGTAAATACACACAAGACATGCAACATCTACCAACCAACCTGCACGGGGCCCGTGTGGTACATTGCAGCCCACAACCTCTTAAAGAGAGGAGGCCTGTGTCCTCGCAGTAGGAACATAGGCTGATTATGCTATACAAATAGCTTGTTCAACTGTACACTGAAGAAATTGAATGTACAAATCTCACCATTGAATTCTCAAATGCAACTCAATGTAGTCTCACAAATGTCTCTGCCACTTTAAACACAATATGGAACACTAAACGGGACACAATTGACGTTTTATTGTACAGTCACCAAAAGAGTTAAGTATCCCGTTTTGTACTGGAGTGGACAAAACTGGATACTTAACTCTTTTGGTGACTGTACATATCTACATGCTTTTAGTGTCCCGCAGCGTCTTAAAGTGTAGGTAGAGCAGAAGAATTAGAAACGTCTCAAACATAAGTTTACTTTGATTATTCAGAAGTTCAAGGGATAAATTATAAAAGTTGGTAAATGAAGAAGTGTAATAAAATCTAAAATATATAAGTATTTAATATAATACTAGCCATTGCCCGCGACTCCATCTGCATTTCTACCTTGTATGTCATAGTTTGTTAATACTTATGTATCCTTCCCCAGCAAAGTAATTGCTTTACACATTATCAGCAGCAATGGGTTTCATTTTGACAGTTCAACAACATTAATAGCGTTATTTCCGTTGCTGAGCAAACAAATTTTTCGATAATATGAAGCAATATATTAGCAAGATCCTTAAAAATCATTCATTATTGTGATTGATAGTGTGTTATACAATTAGCGTGCCGGTCCCAGGCTACCTATCTGTCAAATTTCATGATGTTCAGTGGTTTAGATGTGAAAAGTTAATAGACAGACAGAGTTACTTTCGTAGGTATTTATAATATTAGTATGGATAGTATACTACAATAGAGCAAACATCATCATCATCATTCTCCTGCCCTTATCCCAATTTTATTTGGGGTCGGCGCAACATGTCTCTTTTTTCCATACTTCTCTATTAGTCGTCATTTCAGTAGTTACCCCCTTTCTAGCCATATCATCTTTCACACAGTCCATCCATCGTTTCTTTGGTCTTCCCCTACTCTTATAGCCATCGACATTCGACATACTCAAAACTTTCTTCACGACATTTTCCTCATTCCTCCGCATCACATGCCCATACCATGACAACCGATTACCGCACAACTTTTCGGTCACCGGTGCCACTTTCAGACTTCCTCTTATGTACTCATTTCTTCCTCTATCCATTCGTGTAACACCACACATCCTTCTTAGCATTCTCATCTCAGCTGCATGCAATTGCCTTTCATTCATCTCTTTGGTGGCCCAACATTCTGATCCATACAAGACAGCAGGTCTAACCATTGTTTTATATATCTTCCCCTTAAGTAATAGAGCAAACATATTGCTATATAAAGGAACATTTAAATTAATTAAATTACAAACCCACTCGCCGGGCAGGATGTCTGATGAACTGCCTAGTTTCATGACAGGTAATCCTTTTACTGGAATTCGGAGAGTAGCTAAGTCTGATTTGAGGTCCACATCTTCGACAAAACCAGTATGGATGGAGCCATCCTGAAAATTAAATGAAGTACATAAAACAAATTGAGAATTTATTGCAAAGTTTACCCATTTTAGCCTATGTTCAGCAGTGGACATCTTCTGTCTGTCTGAAAGAGTCCCTACCCAATGTGAATGTAAACAATTTAGGATGCAGGATATTCAATTTGAACTGCCTCATTGGAGTCGTTGGTCTAGTAGTCGCAATCGCTACTGCTGAGCATGAAGTCCTGGGTTCGATTCTCAGGTCAGGCAAAGTGTTATTTGGTTTTTCCATCAAGAATTTCTCAGTAGCAGCCCGGAGTTTGGATTTGTCCCGGTTGGTGGCAATAGGCTTGCCCCCTTTTATATGGGAATTAAACATAACTGGCGAAATGTGAACCAACGTACACCTCTAACTAACCCTTGCGGATTACAGACGTAATGTTATGTTATGGTATGATATTCAACTGCAATGTACCAGTTAGCCACAATAGGCATATCAAGACCTGCATTTCTAAACTAATACAGGCTTTTATTGGATGCATCCGGCCAGCCAGATTGTGGTCATGGCCGCATCAGTGTGCAAGTAGTTCCCTATTTTAAATTGCCTAGGTTTTAAGTAGGTTTTTATTGAGTTTATGAAAGAGTGCATAAATATTGCACAAGTATTGTGAAACAGAATAATATTTAAGTATCGGCTGATGCAACAAAATGCTGCGATGGAGTAAATAGTAACACAACATAACCAACCTGAGTAATGTATTTTGTATGATTTTGTAGGTCCTAGGTATTGACACAAGTATTTATATTCACCAAGGCACCAGTAACATCAGCTAAAAGCCTAAAGACTAAAACTATATTAGGCAATGAAAACATTACTTACAAATAGCCGTACATTCACTATAGCGTTAGGTTTGTTCACAACAACGTGAGCGTTCGTCAGTATAAGCCCATCTTCCTTCACTATGAACCCAGACCCGTTCGACAGAGTCACAGGCTTACCAGAAAACAGGTCTAGCCGACGACCATCTTTTATCTCTATATACACCACAGACGGAGCCGACACAGCCACCACATCAGCAATAAAGTTAAACTTCTCTCTTCTACCCCTTAAATTATTAGTTATAACAGTCGCTGCTATTAATTTATCTTTTAAACTAATATAACCTATCACCCCGGCCGCGACCGCCAAAATTCCACAATAATAACTGTTCTTAGTATCATTTCTATTATTTTTGCTATTAAAAGCTTGTAGTGCACGGCTAGAACATCTAAGGTTTGTATATATTACGGGATTTATTTGAAAAATACGAGTAAATCTCGAAATATTCATTGTTGTTATGTCAGAACGACAGTGATACGGATGAACCCAAATGTCAACAATGTCATGTTTGTCAATGTGACAACATGGTGATGTAAATCACTGATAATAACGAGTTATAACTGTTTATAAACGTTTATTTATACAGATAATAATATCATTAAATTATTTATGAAAGTTATTTCATTCATTCAATATCTTCACGCCATGTTCATTACAAAGGGTAGGGACCGGGACTAACCACAGAAAGAATATAGATAATTATTAAGAACTTAGAATGTGTAAAAGTTTTTTCGGATATTTTGCGGTTTCATGTTTCTCAATTTTGAAGTCTAAAATAGGTCGTGTCAACCTTGAATAGAAAATAGAGTAGGTAAATACAAATAGGAAATAACAGCAAACGACTACGCAGCAGGCCCAGAAAGAGATGGCGAGATGAGCTGGACTCCTTCATATAGGATTGGCCCACAATCGCAGTAGACCGGGAAAAGTAGAGAGGGAAGGGAGGCCTTTGCCCTGCAGTGGGACTACACAGGCTTATAATAATAAAAATACAAATAGGTACACAATACAGGTATTACTGATAGAGGAAAAGTCGATGACATAGTGATCATAAGCCACTATTTAGTATATCACAATGTTTTAATTAGATCGTTGACCCCCTAACTAAGCCCTGCTTAGTTAGGGGGTCAACGATCTAATCTTGTCTTGGGGGATCCTGGGGTCAGTTGGGGTTCGGAGTGCGATTGAACAGAAATAAATATCTTTATGTCACTTTACTTACAGGGCTAGTTTAGTAAAGCGTGTATTATTATATTGTGTGTGTCTGTGAGGGTACCTAAAAGTGTGAAAGAGGGATGTTGTTTGCTGGTACTTTGGCTTGTCGATAAACGGTAAAATAAAATAAACGTTATAACATCAAGTTCAATGGATAGCCTACTAACATTGCGATATAATAACTACTAAACGGGAGCATGCAAAAAAGTAAACGTACAAGT
This sequence comes from Conistra vaccinii, assembly GCA_948150665.1. NCBI lineage: Eukaryota > Metazoa > Arthropoda > Insecta > Lepidoptera > Noctuidae > Conistra > Conistra vaccinii. The sequence goes on along the minus strand of OX411337.1, from coordinate 11,848,186 downwards.
TTGTTTACTTTTCCACTTAATTGACCTTGCTTGCTACTTGACCGACGGCGACGGCGGGAACTAAATTAAGATTTGAACTGGTCTGGTTTTTCAATTTATTGGGTACTAAAAAAATTTAAAGGGGCACTGGTATTATTTTATTCAACCTAAAAATTCAGCTTTTGTTTATATTATTACAGGTGATTTAGAAAAATAAGTCAAGGTCGCAATTAAAATGATTTATTTGACAAAATAAATGATGCGACTTGGTTGTTGGTCGAAACCTGTTTTTTTATTGTTATGTAACTTTAATTACCAAAAATTGACATTATAGAACGTGTTTGGATGCACGTTCGAGTTTATGTAACTTATTGAATGCATTGACAACATAACTAATATTGTAGTTTACAACAAAAAAGAACCTACCCACAGCCTTTGTACAAGAAGTAGGTACGTACATGATGGCCCATTGGCACATTAAATGTACAGACATTGTGCCTCGTTGCCAAAAAAGTAAATTCAGGGTTTTAGAAAACAAAAAGACCAAAATAACGATAAAAGATCAATATAATTATTTATAGGTATGTATTGTTTACAAGGAATAATACAATTAATATTTTTACAGTAAATTATCTATTGTTTCTAACATAAACAAATCAAGTTTAGGTACATATTCCTAGGTAAAAATAGGAACTATAACTATATACATGCATTTTATATCCTAAATAAACTTACTAGACATAAAATATCCAATGTCTTAGATTATTTATTTAACTATGACATAATATATACTTATGTCTAGGAGCCATAAAGGTCTGGCCAAACTGAAACGATTCCCGCGCGGGATGCGGGACGAAATCAGCTTTCTCTGATTGTGTCAACGAATTTGTTCAAACTGGCGCGAGCAGTCACATCTCATGCCCCGCGCGGGATTCGACTCAGTGTGGCCAAAGCTTAAACAATATTTCCCGCCATTTTAAATGTCAATCAGATCGATGTGTTGTGGCAACTGTCAGATCGTTCTGCAATCTCTGTATTTCTAGGTTATATTACAATATTTATCATTTCATAATATTCTTTCGTCAAATGTTTAAAAACACTTTAAATAATATAAAATATGTTAAGTAGATTTATTTTTAAATGTTATCATTATTTCATTCTTTTATAATTTAGATAATCTGTGGTACTTGCTTGGCTCCTCAGCTTGGCTCAAAATAGGGCCACAGAATGGACATATTTATGTTATGACTCATGAGCCATTAGCCCCTTATGAGGCCAATAATAAATTAGTTGGATAGGCGGTAGAGTAAGTTATTATACCTGTATGTGAACACTTTCTTTAAGAATTCTCATATTTAACATTTTTTAGAACTGTTTTAAACCGGGATATGTATTGTACGCATAAGTATAGCTGTACAAGGATCTTGCGGCGCGTAGTCAAAATCGGAAAAAAATATTTTTCAAATCACAAAGTCCAACAGTGCCTCCTTGTAAACGTCACTCGAGCGCCAAAAGATCCTTGTTGCACTGTACAGTCCAGTCGTCGAAAGAATGCGTTCCCTGACACCTGTCAGTTGGACAATTTCTAGTAGTAATAAGGATCAAATTCGCAAAACATATTTTCGATAGTATGAAACTGACAGGTTTCAAGAACGCATTCTCTCGACGGCCGGACTATTAGTTCATCTTAAAGCTAGTCACTATATTTTCTTGACTATTCTTTTAGGTACCATCAGTATACTTTTATTATACATTTCTTTAAGGGCCTGTTTCACTACCTACGATTAAGTTCCTATTATAATATTTCCAACCATTTATTTAACTTTTGACATATACACGCTTATGAAGTTTGGTAATTATTACATTAAAAACCCAAGTAAAAAATGCAATGCTATAAGGGCACTTTGTTTTTTTCATTGAATTATGAATTCGATGATAATATTATTTTAATTATTATTTAAATTCGCTTAAGAGGAGCTCGTGGCTAAGTAATAACAAGCCGCACTGGTCGATCCATCAGGTTAAGCTACGCTTGCCGGGGTTGGTCAGTGGATGGGTGACCATCTTTACATACCGAGACTCCTCCGTGCCTCGGAAAGCACGTTAAGCCGTTGGTCCCGGGTGTCATTTGTGGATCTTTGACAGTCGTTACGAGTCGTCAGAAGCCCGAAAGTCTGACACCAGTCTTACCAAGGGGTACCGTATTACCCAGTTACTGGGTTGTGGAGGTCAGATAGGCAGTCGCTCCATGTAAAATACTGGTATTCAGCTGCATCCGGTTAGACTGGAAGCCGACCCCAAGATAGTTGGGAAAAAAGGCCAGGAAGATTGATTTAAATTCGCTTAAATTCATCATGAATTTCGAAATTTAGTCAGGAATGCAATTTGGACATCATTACTTTAGCTGTCAAAAGTTAAATAAATGGTTGGAAAGATTATAACTTACTTGGCAGATAATTTCATACAAATTGTGTTCCATTTTTGAATTTATTCGGTAAGTAGTGGCTAATCGGACATCGTAAAATAGGCCCTTACCATCACAATATACTTGGTCAACATTCCATTTTGGTATATTAAAATTCATAGGTACTTAGCAAAAACTTATTTTTAAACGTAATTTTCACAAAAATTAGAACCCTCGTAAAGTAAACAATAATTCCAGTGCATTAAAAAAAAAACTTGCAACTAATTAAGGCACTGAAAACATTTTTGGGAAAACTACGCGGTTTTTAAATTACAGCTTGACAAAAAAGAATAGAAGAAAATGGCATTATGTGTCGAGGTTTCATGTACGGTCAGTGCTCTGCATTACCTGACCCCTCTTACAAAGAAGAAGAGGGGAAGAGGGCTCGGGATAGTTTGGCCGACACCGCTATAACGCGCTTTACAATAAGACCGATATAACTGTCATGTCTGAATATATACCACTACGAACATTCGCGCATGACCTCACTCGTCTCATATTACCCTTTGGTTCCTAAAAAAAATGTTATTGTGCATGCTTCTGCGCGAAGTTGAGTTATATCGGCCGTATTGTAGGTATGTGTGCAGCTCACGGGGGGCACTGCAGGCCGCTCATTCATCAACGCTCACGCGTGGGCGTCCCGCCTTCCGCGCATTGTTAAAGCGCGGTAGAGCGGTGTAGGTCAAACTAGTCTTTTTTTAGAGACACTGAGACAGAGAATTAAGCTCAAAACACACACAAAGCATGTGCGTGTCGGGCGCGGAGCGGGTCGGGAGCGGGAGCCGCGCCCGCTTTTCGTGTGCTGACATCCATATAATACAAGGAATTAAAGTATACGGGGGTGGCAGGGACATCGACGCGAAGCCGGTTACCATGGATTCAGTACATCATTTTGAACCCCCCTGCGTTGAAATTTTTCGTCGGTTATAAAAAAAAAAATCTGCTGTTTCATAGAAAAGTGCAATACCTACGCGGTGAAAATGTATGGAGCAGCTGATTTTTTTTTAAATAACCGATGAAAAATTCTAACGCAGGGGGGTTCAGAATCATGTACTGAATCCATAGTAGCTTCGCGTCGATGTCCCTGCCACCCTGTATACAAGCCCGCCGTACTCCCGTCCCGACCCGCGCCCGCTTTGTGTGCTTTGAGCTTTACACTTTTGTCATACCTTAGCAGTCAAATTTTGCCAATAAAATAATTAGATTTATTTCTAGACTTTTTGCCAAGCCATACACTTACATACAAAATTATCATTAGCTCCACTCTTCGGTGTGAATGCTGCCATTACCGTTCGCTATACCGTTGCCATTCAGTTTTCCATTTACCGCTTTACCATGTATGACGTCACTGTTACCGTTGACCAATTCTTCTGGGTGGTAAGTGTAGAAGACTGTGCAGAATGCTGAGTCGTCTCGTGGTAGCTCGTAGTTTACGTGTTTAGCTGCAAGCCAAGCTGCCCCCATGGCACTAGAAACTCGGAGTCTGACTAGTTCGAGCTCTGTTTTTACCTGTAAATGGAAGAAAGGGGGTTGTAAAGTCGGTGACATGAGTGTTTTATAAGATCTAGATATAACATAACACTTAAGTTGAAATAATAAAGGATGATTGCTATTTGTTAATTAAAAAAAAAAGTTTCTTCGTCAAAAAGATCAGATTATACTAAGGCACAGATTAATACAGATCGAACACTGATATGGTGTCACTCCACCAAATTTTTTTAGTAAAAAGCAACTCTTGCTACGACACAATAAAGTGCAATTCAGGTCGCACAGCGCTAATTAGCTACACACATCAAAAGTGTCTAGGGATCAACATATATTTTTGCAATAACTTTTCTCCTGATTGATATTAATTAAAATTTTCTTTAAGGATTCATCAAATAAAGTGTTTTCGTTTGTCACAGTAACGATAAACCAAGTCACCTTTGCATTAATAAAGAAATTTGCCATTTTCCTAATAAAGGGATTTTTGACATTTGAACCACTAACATTAAAGTTCGAAAAAAAGACTGAAATAACAGTTTTCTTTAAAATTTTATTGGGTAACTTAAACAATTAATAATCCGTGTTTCTACCGCGAACACTAACAACACAAGAACATCGGTTTGGCATACTCAAAATGAGTTCATCCAAATCACGCTGTGGAATGGCCGCCCATGTTCGTTGCAACAACAAAAAAAGGTCTTCTTGCGACTGGATACCCTCCATATTCGGCAGAGCTCTTCTCTGTAGCATATCCCATGCATGCTCAATCGGGTTCAAGTCTGGCGACTGAGCAGGCCAGGGCAGGACATTGATGTTAGCTGCGGCGAGAGTCTGTCTTACAACTCTTGCGGTGTGCGGTCGTGCATTATCATGCATTAACTGAAATAAGGGACCGATTTGCACTTGTAGAGGAACGATGACGTCTGATACAATCGTCTCAGCATAAATTTGAGCGTTGAGGTTGCCTCTAATCCAAATCAACTCAGTTCTTCCGCCGATCCAAATACCCGCCCATACCATGATGGTTCCACCACTATAAGGATGGACTTCCTGGCAGGATTTTAATCGCTGTTGGCGTCCAGGGGTTCTCCAGTGTCGTATACGTCTTGTATCCGGTCTCATACCAAAACGAGACTCATCAGAAAAGCACACGAAACGCCATTGTTCTTCTGCCCAATTTCTGTGTTCAAGAGCCCATTGATATCGAATCCTACGATTGTGCATTGCTATAGGTGGTACCCGTAGCGGTCTTCGGGAATGAAGGTTCACTTCATGCAAGCGGTTTCTGACTGTTTGGTCGCTAATTAAGTTCCCTGAAGAGTGATGAAGCCTCACGGCTAACATCATGGCGGTTATTGTTGGAGCTCTTCGAGCTAAGATTTGAATGTATCGGTCTTGTCTCCGTGTGGTGCAGCGATACCGTCCTCCATGGCGCTCAGCCACGGTACCAGTGCTTCGGTAACGTGTCCAAAGTCGACTGATAACACTCTGACTTGTATTCAGAGCTAAAGCCACAGTACGTTGCCGGGAACCAGCTTCTATCATTCCCACGGCTCTGAGCATTTCTTCCCTGCTTAAATGACGTCGCTGCTCCATAATAACGTTGGTTTTAATCAGTAGTAGGGAAACAGTAGCACTAATAATGTCTTCAATGCGTTGTATGTTTTTATAGGGAAAATATTGACAGCTGATTTTCATCTTTTACTCGAATTTGATTCACAGTTCCTGATTCAAATTATGAAATGCACCAAAAAGGATCCATATAAATTTATAAAATCATAAATTTATTACAAAGCCACATCTCAATCTCAAGAAATCCGCATAAAAATGCTTGATCCCTAGACACTTTTGATGTGTGTAGTTTTATTCACCTAGAAGTTGCCTCTCTTTCTATAGCGTGACTCTTATATCTTCCGACTACGTTACGCTCACTGAATTGGCCCAGCAAGACGGGCCCACCGCGTACTTGTAGCTTCATACCTAAACTACGGAGTGTCCCATCTGTATTCATCTGTGACTAAGATTATTTTATCAGAAGGCATTCAAGAGCTATTAGGCCTTATTTCACGATGTTCGAATAGCCACTACTTACCGAATAAATTCAAAAATGGAACAGAATTTGTATGAAATTATCTGCCAAGTAAGTTAATAGGAACTTAATCGTAGGTGGTGAAACAGGCCCTTTTATTTAGAATCGTCTTTTGAGACCATTTGACATTAACGTCAGCAAGTTGTACGTGGCCTTATCTCAGAAATGGACTATTGCCAGACAGCCTCTGCTTGGTTCCAGTCTCCCAAACTACCTGGCTTTTCTCATAGAGCTCGAAAAAATTGAACTGATCATAATACAACTAACCTTCCTATTCCTCAACTGTTTCAACACTCCAGGCTTCAATATATCCCAGCTCTTCCACACAGAGCCGACGCACACAACGCGCAGGCGCGGTGTGTCACACCGCACGGCGAGCGCAGCCACGTGCGACGCTAGTGCGGCGCCCGCGCACGAGAAAATGTGGCGCGAGAGCTCATCACCTTTGTAGGCTAGAGATGATAGTTTTGATGTCACCCCTGTGGACAATTTTTTCTTTTAGCATTTACGTTGGTATCAATTTTCACGCCTCCCCCTTATGACATAAGCCAATTATTTTTTGACATAGAGAAGGGTGCCAAACGGAACCGTTGTTCCTGTAATTTCCACTATAAACTGGACCACGCCAAGGCTCCTCAGTAATTTATTTATTTATCCCCCAGTGGAATGCCATACTCATACAATTACACCAACACGGAGCAAAAAATCACTTCATGAACTCTTTTAGCCCAGGCTCGCATGGACATGATTTTATAGCGGCGATTTTTTTTCACGTATTGAATTTTCGACGGTCTGCTTAGCGCCGAGAGTTAAATATCCAACAATATGTTTTCTTGACGCGCTGGGATACGCGCTGGATGCGCTCTGTTGGATTCTCAATGCTCGGCTCAATACAGAGAGTTGAAAATCCAGTGTACGAGAAAACATCGCCGCGATAAAAGCACTTCCGTGCGACCCTGGGCTTAGGATCCATCCTGTGCGCGGTGGACAATGAACGGGCAGCCATACATGCTCAAGCAGCGTCAAGACACTTCTCCATATAGTTCTTTAAAAATTCATTGAGTCTCAAAAAAATTGCAAAGGATGTGTGCAATATAGATGAACGTATGCAACACTATGCATCCATATTGCACACTGTATTCTTTTCGCAAAATAACAGGAACTTTTGATGCAATAATTAACACCCTAGTAGTACTTCCCCAGGAGTATTTGAACAGGAAATTCCAATAACTTTTTAAATCTCATAGTCAACTCACCAGCAAACATAGACTTATCGAAGTGCTTGTAAGCATGTGGCAGCAGATCAGCCCTCGTATCAGCATCAAAGTGTTCTCTTATAACTTCCCACACTCTGTCAGTCGGGTGTAGTGAAGGCTGCAAGCCGTCCACATCGTCGAAGACTGTCTTCACTGCTTTGTGGGCTATCCAGTAAGCTGAGGATTTAATTTGAGAGATTTTAAACTTTCTGATGATGATATAAGGTTCTTTTTGGATAGTTTGGTAAAGCTCTTTTAAAATCTGTTGACATAATAACATAACGATTTGGTGTATGGTGTTAAAACGGTCCAAACAGAAGCGCTAAGTCTTACATTATTTTTGGTTTTTGTTCTTTATTATCATTTTATAGAGTACTTCCACTTTGCCCCACCAAGCCGCCCACTGGTGGGGCAAAATGGAATGCCAAAAATTTTGCAGTGTAATCTGCCCCACTGGTTCAAATAATCTTTTAATTAAAAACACTACCTAGGTATGTACTAAAGTCTAACGTTATCAGTCCTAGTTACATTTTTACTTAGATATACATTTCTTACTTTTCCATACAAATATAAAATACGAGCACCTACATAAATTCTAAAGTGCCAACCCTAGTAGGGCAAATTCCACTGCAAAATTTTTGGTATTCCATTTTGCACTACCAGTGGGGCGGCCTGGTGGGGCAAAGTGGAAGTACTCATTTTATATGACATTATTATTGTACCTTGTTAAAGAAATGAATAAAATGACTTATAAATTAAAATATTCTGAACGCTATGGCCGATAGTAGCGGCTAAGCAATCTGTTAGTTTATTATTAGGGCAAGGCCAATAGCCAATACACTAGGTCAAGAGTTTTGTTACTATGGAAACGAGTTGTAGGCCCAACAAAAATTGAAATATTGCTGGGTAGTTTTTTGCTCCACTTATTTTCTACCATAAATAGATAATTATGAATTTGGAAATTGTAACGTTTCAAAAGTGTTGTTTCGCCGTCAAAACGTTAGTTTTGAACCTTGTTGCTGCTTGAACCTCTATAGTTCTTGAGGCGTCATATAATACACGACACAAAAGGCATTACACTAATTAAATTACAATAACTTGTACATACCACCACCTTCATCTCCTAGAAGGTATCCCCATCCACCGCAGCCATGCTGCTGACCATCAGCTGTTCTCAGGAGAGCGTTGGATCCCGTACCTGAAAATAATGAAAGAATACAATTTAAGTTGATGAATCTTTGAGAAGTTCATAAGCGGACCGCTCTAAAACTCTAATGACTAACTTTCGAAAAGTTATAATAGCTAACGATATTAATAATTACTACGTAGCTGAGCCCCGCGGTTTCACCTACGTTAGTCTCACTCCCGTGAGAATATCGGGATAAAAAGTATCTATGCCCTAACCCAGATCATGGTCTACCCATATGCCAAATTTCATCTAAATTCGTACAGCCGTTTTAGCGTGAAAGCGTGACAAACAAACATGCATACATCAAAAAAATCTAATCTTTTTTTTCTGTTTATAATATCAGTTACTGTCAGGGTCCTCTTAATTTAATAAACTTAATAATAATTCGCCTCATCTTGCCATCTTTCTTTCTATAAAGTAGGTTGGTAGTGGTAAGTACTAACATCCGCAAATGCCATTGTCCGATTCGAAGAGGCAAAGGATTTCCACCAACAACAGCACTTCAAAAACTAATCGAGCTAAGAGCCAACACATTGAATTGCTATTCTATTATTAAACACAGCTAATCTATCTGTTATCAGCACATGGTTTTACAATTTGTGCTCGTAAATAAGCTGATAGCACTTCGCGATTCGAATGCATACTGCATAGCATAAATAGCCTATAATGTTCCCACAGGCCTCCTCTCTGTGAAAGGGAGTGGGCCATAATTCACCACACGAGCCACATGTCTTCGAATTTTTGGTTCTAGGATATGCCGGTTTCCTCACGATGTTTTCATTCGCCGTTTTAAGAGCATTTAATTTCATAATATATACATACTACATAGGTACTATATAGAAACAAGAAATGTGGCTAACTAGCGAACTAGAATGTTGATTATGAAATGTAATAATTAATATTTTAACACCGAATGTTTAGTTTTAGATGTGAAAAAAGTATTTGGAAACTTTCCAAATGTATTTTTACACCTGAAACGGTTTGCATATCAAATTCAGTGTTATAATTGCAATTCATTATTAATAACCTAGTTCGCTAGTTAGCCACATTTCTTACTTCCATACAGTAATATTGCCAAATTAATCAAAACATGTAAATATTTGACAGTTATTGCGACGTTGCCAAATTTTAGGATAAAGGTTCGTAGTTAAATACACAAAGTAAATTGCCTGTTTCAAACTCATGACCTACAACTCGTAAGTTGGGGCTGATACCACTGGGCCACTATTGCTTTGAATACCTACTGCATAATGGATGGTAAATCTACCGATAGCCATACCGATACCGAGATCACGAGATGACAACTAATAGAGAAGTATGGATGAAAAAGACATGTTGCGCCGAACAGAAATAAATTGGGATAAGGACAAGAGAATGATGATGATGATGATGAAATAGCTATGGTCTTCACAAATCTCATTGGACGTCGACCACAGATTATTACCAGATGGGACTTGGGACACTCCACAACATCATTTAAATAAAAAACGACTATTGCTACGACACAATAAACTGCAATTCAGGTCGCACAGCGCTATCACCTACAGTTATATTCACCTAGAAGTTGCCTCTCTTTCTATCGCGTGATTCTTAGATCTTCTGACTACGTTACACTTACTGAATTGGCCCAGCAAGACGGGCCCGCCCCGTACTTGTAGCTTCATACCTAAGCTGCGGAGTGTCTGTGCGTCGACATCGACTACCGCGTAAAAATATGTACCTACTTAATTAAACGCTTCATGCGTAGTGCCAAACTCTTGAGGGACCACAGAAGTGACGATATTCAAACAGTACGTGTGACAGTACGTCGTTACCAGACTCTCTAAGGAATACAGAAGTGACGCATGGTGTCGGTTATGTCATGAAGGTATTTTAATATTCTATTAGAGAATCAGAGAGGTTTGCTCACTACATATCATTGTTTCTGTGCATTATCAGATAGCCCGTGTTTTTTGTGTGATTTTCCTCAACAATCTATCTTCCTTAAAACTCCATAATGGACGGTACTCAACGCGTTTCGCGAATATGAATTTACGTGGCGTAACAGAAGTTCGTGCGACGAATGTTTGCAAAACAAATTCGTGAAGCGAGTATTCGTAGTGAGTACGAAAATTATCTATTAACCGAGCTTGTATTGACACAAATCGGCACAATAAAGTGGTGGATTCTAATAAACCAGTTACCAAACCCACAGAATAGACGGATTAATAATAAATTAAACCAGGGCTATAATGCAAAATGAATTTCGCCAGAGAGACAGAGCCAGTTTGCGTTCTGGTGAAGGTTTTTTTTCAATGCATAATGCGGTGCGTAGTGTCATCAGCGCAGTAAAGTAACTGTCACCAAAAAAAAAATACAAAAGCTTTCCCAAACGAAATGGTGTTCAGGAGCAGGATTTGACATGTCTTGAAACCTATAAACTGTGGAGGAAACTCCCTAGTCCCTGCTCGTAATCAGCATTGTTGACATGTAGCCGTTAGCATGGAGGTTAAGGGTTATCTACCAGCCTCGTTGAGCGTTCTATTTCATTGCGACCTACTTCTGATTATCATAACATTTCTGCCAGATGGAGACATTGACTTGCACTCTTCTTATCTTTGATAGGGCAGAGACTGATTGATTGGTATTTTTCTTAGCGTCGTCGCAACATGTCACTTTCTTCCATACTTCTCTATTAGTCGTCATTTCGGTAGTCAACGCCTTTCTAGCCATATCATCTTTCACACAGTCCATCCATCGTTTCTTTGGTATTCCCCTACTCTTATAACCATCGACATTCATACTCAAAACTTTCCTCACGACATAGTCCTCATTATGGCGTATCGATAGCAGATAGCACATAGGTATTTTTTTTAAGAAGTTCAAATAATTATGATTGGTCCGAAATTCAGCCACGTGAACTCCGCTGACTGATGCGGTCATGAGATCCTCAAGCGCAGGTGGCATGCGGCGCAAGATGGTAAGTGGGCCATTATCTGTGGATGGATACCGCATACACTCGAGATCCGAGTCGTCCATGCGTCTGTGGAGATTGTCTTTGCTAAGGCCGACTTGGGTTCCAAGTCTATTGAGATTTCAGAGTCAAAGATCATTCAACCTTCTCCTGTCCTTATCCAAATTTATTTGGGGCCGGCGCAACATGATTGTCCTTTTAATTCCATGCTTCTTTATTAGCCGTCGTCGTCCAAGTCAAGATTGATGCAACATATACAATTGGCCACTCTGCGTCCGGCGCTCGGTTTGGCAACACGCCGTATTCGCGACAAGTCTGCAGATATTGAGTCTGTCTTTATTCTGCAAAAGAGGGCTGTCAGAGCCATCTACAACCTCCGCAGACGCGAATCTCTAAGGGAACTGTTTAAGAAAATTAACATCATGACGGTACCTTGTCAGTATATATATGAAAACATTATGTATGTTCGAAAAAATCTACATCTTTTTCGTAAGATAAGTGACAGGCATAATTTTAACACTAGAAATAGGAACAAATTAGATCAACCACGTTTTAGATTGTCTAAAGTACACACTTCTTTTATGGGGTACTGTGTAAAATGTTATAATAAAATACCACTCGATATTCTTCAACTTAATGAGAAGAAATTTAAAACATGCATTAAACGCACACTATGTAGACAAGCATATTATATGTTAGATGATTATATCGTAGATAAAAATGCTTGGCTTAATGCTGGTCCTGCTCCACAGCCACTTGGGCTCACTAGTTGAAATTATTGTATTTGGAAGAGTTGCTACCCCTTTTCTTATTTTTTTTTTTTATTTATATTATTTTTCTGACATTACGAACAACATGTTTATTTTATTTTTATTTTTTATTAACCAATTTTTTATTGTTGAATATTCCAATATTTGATAATGATTATCTTTCTTTTTGATAGTATAATACATTGCAAACTATAGTTTTGTATAATTTTGAAGCATTTTTTCAGTTTTTGTAAATGTGAGTACCATGGGGCTGTTTATTCTGTTATTATATTATGTTTTATGTTGACTTGAAAGAGCATGGCAGTTGAGACTTTGTCATGCTTACTTAAATGTCTCGCCGATGGTGGCGAGTGTGTTGGATCATTCGGTTTCCTACAAAATGGTTGAGCTGGATGGTGCTGATCCACGCGTCATGTTCGTGAACGGGCGCCGTCGGTTGAGACTGGTCATCTCTTTTCTGCCAAGGCTTATTTTAAATCTTATACTTTGAATTGTCTCTATTTCTTTTTTTCACATTGTTCTCACATATAGAAGCAACAAGAATAATGTACCCAGGATTTTGTAATGTCTTTATTTAAAAGAGTGTCCTGGGAGTTTCTTGCCCGTTCTTCTCCACAGAGATCTACTTTTTGGAATGGGCGACTAGCTTCAACTTTCTGACTAACTGACCGACTCTTTGACAATTCAAAAGTGCCTGTAAATGGTTTAATTGAAATAAATGCTTTGAGTTTGAGTTTGAGTCAATCGTCATCCTGCGGATGCCTCGTTGAGAGGTGAATGAAGCACGTGTCGATTTCTTCCAGGTTATTTTTTATGACTCTTTAGGAATAGATAAGCGGAATAGGTTACTAAATATATCTAACAGGCCATAGTATGCCATGATAGGACACAAGCGCCGTGATAACGATAGATTTGCAAGCTCTTATCAAGACTTATTTACCACCAGGGCTGCCAATAGCTACCTAACTCCTTTTTTAATATAAAAGGCGATAAAGGCAACATAATATTAACATGAATAGAGCCGGTGAGAATTAATCAAAGCTAGCAGCTAAATTACATACGCAGGAAGAAAAAATTATAGGTATTATAGGTACAGTCCGTAGGTGTGATGTTGCATGTTTTTATGATTTGATAGGAAGTTTGCAAGTTTTTTTTTTTTTTTTTATGGGTGGGAAATCATCCAATGACTTCTCCCGCTCTGGGCGGAGCGACAGGGCGTGTCAGACTTTTACTGACTAAAACCCACCCGTGTTCCTTCCCTTGCCTAGAGCATTATGATTGGATAATTTCCACCTTGTGTATTTTGTTTGTTTTATATTGTGCGTCTTATTTGTGAATAAAACATTTTTTTTTTTTTTCTTCTTCGGTTATTATAAGAGACGAGCATTTTTAATGTTAGCAAACCTGCGCCAGCTATTTGCGTAACTCACGATCAATCACAATTTCCCATAATTTTTCTTTTTATGTGTTATTATTTCATCTTAAATAACCTACATGACTTAGGTACCTGTTCTACTAGAAATCTCATTATTATGCTAAGCTCAAGGTAGTTGAATGTTCCCGCCCTTGAGTTTGTTTAATTGCCTTTTGTTAGATGATCTCTTTTAATATTGACCGGTCACCACAAGGTTCTTGTAATTTAAATGTGAATGTTCTGCCGGGTTCAGACGGAACGATTGTTGGCCGATTTAAATAATGTTTTTCTATTGATTGTAATCTGTTGTGTATCTTATATGGGTGTAAGTAAGTAAGTATGCCTGAATAAAATTATTTGAATTTGAATTAGATGAAGGCAAATACTTATTCAGGTGGCTAAACGAAGTACCTACTTTAGTTTTATTAATTAATTGTCTGGCAAATAGTTCAAATAAAAAAAAACAGAAAATAAGAGTATTTCATTTTTACTTCATAAAAATTGCAATTACACTAGGTACTGTGTTGTATTGTTCGTGTCGCGTCGCGCGAGAAGTCGCGCTGGTCTGCAAAAACCCTTGAATTTACAAGTTATTGCGTTTTTCCTAAAGATCATTTCCACCTATAGAGTAACAAAGATTGGTGATTTTGAAAGCGTATTTTGCCGATGCTACATCTAAGTTGTGTCGTACTGCACCAGCTTGCAAGAAAGAAAATACTTAAGTTTTTAATTCAACTCATTGACATAATTATATGCTGTATTAAACTTTCCTACATAGCTCAATAACAATCTAAGTTTTGAATATAGTTCAAAACTTAGATTGAAATTCTTGATCTAACTAAACCCATTACCTACTTATAATAAAAGTTTGACACTTTTTGAATCCAACTCTTTTGACATTACCTACAAACAATTGAATGTCATTTTCAACACCCAAAATTATCACACGATTTCTTTTCGGGCCTTCATACCTACTTAAAAGTAGAACAGTGGTTTCAATCAACGACATTCTACATAAATAAAATTATAACTTAATGATGATTGAGAGTGATTCTTTTCGGTTCATGAATATTAATTAGTGTGAGACCTCTCGTGGTCGCAGATTCATAGTCTTGATTTTTGACGTTTGAGTGTTATACATTACATCAATAAAAACCGGCCAAGTGCGTGCTGGCCACGCACAATGAAGGGTTCCGTAGTTGGGATGAATTTATCCCAAAAACAAACTTAACATTGTAGGTTCAAAGTCAAAGTCAAAGTCAAAGCATTTATTTCAAATAGGCCTTTGAAGGCACTTTTGAACGTCAAAATTTACAAATTATAGTTATTATATATTATTGATTCTACCGCCCCTTCCAAAATGTAGTTTTCGTATGGAGAAGAATGGGCAAGAAACTCCACCGTTACTCTTTTAAAATGTTTTACAATATTTTGTATTCTCCCATATATCGATGTACGCCACGGTCAAATTTCCAACTGCTATTATGTAAGTGTGCAATAGCAAAATAATGCTTTTTATGTGATAAAACTACAAATAAATGATTTCCGAACTTTTTCCTTTACATGTGCTGTTAGGCCTTGCTTCTTGCAAAATTTTATGATTCTAGGTCAACGTGAGAAGTACCTAAACTGCGGAGTGTCCTATCTGGTCCTAGCTTTGTTATATATATATCTGGTCCTAATTGTTATACGGTTAACGGTAAAAAATAAAATCGCTCAAAAAGAATACAATTATTCACTTCTATGAGGAAAAACAAAATAATTAAGATAAGCGACGGTTTCGTTTGGTAATAAACTCAAAAAATAAAGTTATGCTGATTGCTAAGCAAACTTCCGTCATATTGTAGCTGCGTCCACAACACTACAAACAAGTTCTACCCATTATGGGACCAACTAATAAAAATAAATAATGATTCACATCACAAACATTAACATAAAAAGTTGCATCATCAAAACACGGCATTATTTATTATTTTATAACAAGTTTCTTCAATAAAAAAATCTGCATTCATTGAGCCCGTTTCAAAATTCTTTAATAGCTTTTTAAGAACATAAAAAATCGTATAGTGAGAACACGGCATTAGATTCTGTTATTACAAGAATAATAAATCATTTGACTGGTCACTGGTTGAAATTATTTGTGTCATGGTCTAAACTGGCTTCCTGTTGTAACGGCGTAAGTAATCAGTAACTGGTATTTGCGAAGCGAATTATTTAATCTAATAAAATAAGGTGAGTGATGCTAATAAAAAACTTTATTTTGCAATTAGGGCAATGATCACACTGTTAGGTCAGAATCTGGACACGCGGTAGTGTGTCAAGCCAAGTTCGGAGAAGAAAAGGTAGACGCCTCACGCACCCCCATGTTATCTTACTCAAACCATTTCGAGCTACTTTCGTCCTAGATAACAATACCTTAATAGGTGCACCTCTGCCTTACCCTTCGGGGAAACAAGGCGTAATGTTACGCGTTAGGTATAAAATTAAACCAAACGCAAATGTTTGTTAAGAAAGATAACAAAGTCTTCGACATCACAAGGTTAACAAAGTCTTTGAATTTATTGACCCAAACTACGGGGAAGTTTTAATATCAACAAAACGACGATGATAACAGCTTGTATCATCAAATCGTCATAGCCATCTGTTTTGCAACGCCGAAAGGTCCTTAACCTTTTCTGTTTTAATGTCAGTGTACGCTTAGCAAACGAATCTATGCTTAATGTTATTCAACATTCATCGTTTAGGAGTCGCGAATTTATTTTGCAAGGAAATAATCGAAGGTAGGTAGGTATTTACACGACTGCCCCAGAAAGAGGGTAATTATTTTCGAGAGTATGTATGTATGTCTATTTCTTTGGCACGCTGTTTGCTTAAACGGCTTGATGGATTTTAATATATGAGGTGTCGTTAGATTCGTATTAATTGTGGGAGTGATATAGGCTTTATAATATTTATATATAATATATTATCATCTGCAAATAAAAAAACAGGGAGAGGAATTTATTAGATCAATTTATAAATTAAGTCCGAGACACTCTCTCAGAGAGAAATTTAAGGAGATTAATGTTATGACTGTGCCTTCTCAGTATATTTTTGAAAATCTTTTATATGCCCATAAAAACATAAAATTGTTTAAAAAATACAGTGATATCCATAACATAAATACTAGGAACAAACACAAATTTGTAGTACCTTCAACAAGGCTCAAGAAAATAGGTGGGTCGTTCAGATGTCAATGTATACGCTTTTATAATAAACTTCCAAGCCACGTCCAAGAACTGAGCCTTAATAAATTCAAATTATTCATTAAACGTAAGTTGTGCCAGAAAGCGTTTTATACCGTTAAAGATTACGTGGAGGACAAAGAGGCTTGGGATTGAGCTGCTCCGATTTATTTGATTTATTTTTGTGTTTACAGTCAGAATAATCATCTGCTCAATGATATGAATATTTACTTTGTGTAGTATAATATTTTTATATTTTATATATTTTTTTAATAATTGTGAATGTGAGGACTATGTGGGTCATATTTTTATTTTCTCTTCTCAGTTACTTTTAATGATAATCTGGCAGTTTGAGTACTTTTGCGGCCTACCCAAATGTCCTTTCTTTGGTATTGTTCGTCGAGTTGTTGAGCTCCTTAAGCTCTTGAGTTGAGCTACACGATTACTGACAAATGCGTGCATTGACTGGACAGGTCCACTCAAATCTGTATGGTTCTTTCCTCAAAAGACCATTTCTGATACAAATCTACATGGTCCTCAAATGATCTGACCAAGATTATTTCTGGGTTTTTTATTGACATTAATGTATTTTATATACTATACAATGACATGAATATTTACTTTTTAAAGCAATATATTCTTTTAATTACTTATTGTGAATGTGAAGATTATGTGGGTCATTCCTTTCATTTATACTTTTTTTGTTTTCTCTCTGTTAGTTTTTATCATGGTCTGGCAGCTTGAGTAATTTATGCGGCCTATCCAAATGTCCTTTCTTTGGTATTGTTCGTCGAATCGTTGAGCTCCTTAAACTCTGAGTTGAGCTGCACGATTACAGACAAATGCGTGCACTGACTGGACAGGTCCACTCAATCTGTGTGGTTCTTTCCTCAAAAGACCATTTCAGACACCAATCTACATGGTCTTCACATGATCTGACCAAGATTATGTCTGGACTTTAAAAGAGACTGTGACCTCTGAGTTTGTTTCGGCCTTTCTTCTCAGAGTAGTCAGATAGGAAACGCCGGCCTCATCTAGTTAAAAAAATATGTTTGACGTGTAAAAGTGTTTGTACAGACCTACTTACAGAAATAAAATCATTTATCATTTATCATTTATTTTTAAAATAAATAACAAGAATACTGGTATCAAATAAAAGCTAGTAATGAGTCAATTCCAAATATATTTAAATCAATAAAACTAATAAAGAAAATCATTCAAAAAACAAAAAACCCGAATGCAAAAACACATAACTGAAAAGAGAAAAACAATCATAATCTATAGAATTTTGGTATCGCAGGGGGGACAAACAAAAGTTACACCATATTTCCGGATATTAGTTTGTCCACCCCTGCGATACCAAAATTCTATTTTTTTAATTTTTTCCCCATTCAACATCCCTAATATAAGATTACCCGTTATTGTGATAGAAATAGCTGTCTATGAATAACCTAATAGGTACCTGTTATTATTGACTGAGCTAACAGAACACAAGAATGGCAAAAACTGATCTCTGACATGACATGACGTTTTTACAAATTATCTTGTTTAACAACAAACACAATAATAACTGATTCCAACACAAATACTTACTTACTAGAGAAAAAACCATATAACAGCTGTTTGATACTCTAATCTAATCGCACGCTCAAACGTTAAATACTGTTTTTCTGTTGTCAAACATGTTTTTATTACTTTTTATGTAGATCACTGATGTGTGAATGTTTGTCTGGTCCGATAAATGTCAAATTTATACCAATTTTAATAATTTACAATTTCTCATTTAACTCTTTTGTCCAGTGTTGTTTTTTCAACCACTTTACAGAAATAAACATAATTAATTCATTTACCACCATTCAAGTAGAGAATTATTCATCATCATCATTTTGCTGCCCATAACCACAACACCACACATAACATATTTGGGGTCGGAATCAGAATAACATGTCTTTTTCTTACATACTTCTCTATTAGTAATCGTCATCTCATAACAGCATTGTTTAAAAATCCCCAACAGTTGTCCGTTTTCTTTTGTTTTGGAAACAGGCTGTTTAAGCACACACACACACACACACTACAATTCGGCCGTTCGAGAGAATGCGTTCTTGACATCAGCTGTCAGTTTCATAGTAACCAATATGTGTTTGCTTTTTAGAATTTGATCTTTAATACTACTAGGAATTGTCCAACTGTACTGGGACTGTACATACTTACCTACATTGCCACAGAACATCAAGTTCTTTCTCATTGCTTCTAGCTGTACTTATAAATAATTCAAATGTTTTGTCTTAGCAATAGATTCGTTGTCTGTTTTGTACATCACTCGCGGGTTCAATAGGAGTCAATTACTTCTATTCACAAAATGAAAGGCATTGACCGTTAAATAAACTGTTACTTTTCGTTTAGAGACTAGGTAATGGTTACTTAGATGCAGTAGGACCTACGCCTAACTAATATTCCACGGAAAAACCTCATTTATTGCTGATCATATAGTGATAGGAAAGTTAATTGACTCAGGCGCAACTTTGCGGAAATCCATTATAAAACAGAATAGACGACGTATATTTAGTAACTTAATCCGCTTAACTGTTCCCAGTTGAGCGGATTAAGTTACCAAATATACGTCGTCTATAGTGTTTTTTTTAAGGATAGGAGCTCGTGGCTAAGTAATAACAGCCGCACGGGTCGATCCATCAGGTTAAGCTACGCTGGCCGGGGTAAGTCCGTAAATGGCTGACAATCTTTTTAAATATCGAGACTCCTCCATGCTTCGGAAAGCACGTTAGCCGTTAGTCCCGGCTGTCTTTCGTGGATCTTTGACAGTCGTTAGGGGTCGTCAGAAGCCCGAAAGTCTGACAACCAGTCTTACCAAGAGGTATCGTATTACCCAGTTACTGGGTTGTGGAGATTAGATAGGCAGTCGCTCCATGTAAAATACTGGTATTCAGCTGCATGCACCCGATTAGACTGGAAGGCGAACCCCAACATAGTTGGGCAACAAGGCTAGGTAGATTGATTTATTGATACGGCAACAGATGGCCATTCGATTTCGATAGAATGTATGTACTTTTTCTTCTTCGTCGTACCGAAGACTCCAAATTATATGAGTTTTGACCAAAATTCTGCTACGTCGACAGCATTAGCATTGGTTTCACAAAGGTCTTTGATCGTGTAGGTGTTAGTAAGTACTTTGCACACTTGAAAATCTCAGGGGGTTGCTGAAGCCAGTCCGTCCTCTAAGGCAAATTCTCTTGGGCCTATCACATTTTAGTCTCAAACACTCACCAGCAATAAGCACCATCCCTCCATTAGGAGCTCCAGTGAACAGGGACCCAGCAGTATCGGAAGCCACGTAAATTGCCTTTGCAGCATCTCCGTCCCTTTCTTTCACACGGGCAGCCAGCTCTGAGTTACTGCTCTCCTGCTCGCACCCGGATAAAGTCAGCCCCTGAGGAAGTGAAGGACAAATTGATAGTAGTTAATAGGACTGATTGAAGAATGCGGAAGGTACTTGTCAAGGAATGAGCTGAAGTAATTGATGAATGCAACTTCGAGAATGTTTGGTCTATTTTGTTATTAAGAATAAAAGAGGACGTGGGATAATAGGTTGGGTTTAACTAGGTAATAGCAGTAACTACTTGTGGTATAAAAAGCTTGTCACAATCATTTATTTTAAGAATGTGGGCAAATGAAGTCCTGCTATGCGGTTTCAGGGTTCCAAACACGTTGCACCCTCTACCGTTTTGTGGTTAACTCAAGTTGAATAATTGCACTTATAATGTTCCCACTGCTGAGACACAGGCTTTTCTCCTCGATGAGAGGGAATGGGCTGTCATCCAACACGCGGGCCCAGCGCGGCTAAGTAGATGTCACATGTAATCAAACTTTCTGGTTCTTTGACATGCCGGTTTCCTCACGATTTTTTCCTTCACCGTTTTAAGAGCATAATTTATCTCAAATTGAGTAAGGTCTTATGCCCAGATGATGTGCATCAGCATACTGACGAACTGTAGTGAGAAATGGAGAATTTCTTGACATTTTAAGACCCCAAGATTCAGGACGGCAATTAAGCCCACGGTCCACCTGATGGTTAGTGGTCAACTGGTCACCGCTGCTTATGGATAGCTGCAATAACAGACGCATCGCAGATTCGTTGCAATGTCAGAGGAAAAGCTTAAATATCTTATGTGCATGTGCACCTTTAGAGCCATACCTCAACGGGACGCCATGGTGACTTGGCGACGTCGCCAGGTTACGCTGCCAACATATACAGAGTGGGTGACTCATGGTCACGCAGCCAACGATACATTTAATAGGCGACGCGAGCTGGCTGCACCGCCATGGCGTCCCAGTGAGGTATGGCTCTAAGAGCCAAACGTCAACACAGCAGAAATAAGTAAGAGCAGTGGCGAATTAATCACGTAGCAAAAGTAGCAATTGCTACGGGCCCCGCGCAATAGGGGGCCCCGCGTATCCAAACCCCAGCACATCGCTTCGATCGCTTTCATCTTAGTTTTTCTTCCTTCATATACTTTTCTACATTAGTCGACAAAGTAACTCCTACATCAGTATAAATTTTCAATAGGAAGAGTATCAGAGGTGCAAAAAAATTTCGTGTTCGCTACGCTCGCTCTTGCAATCAAGGCTCTCTTATAGGTAAGAATTATAATTACATCACTGCCAGCACCAGCTATTCTAAAAATTAACCATAAACCATAAAGGTTTAAAAAAAATAGGTACCTCATACAGTTAGCATTATTATGTGGTTGAAGTACGTACTTGACTGTTTAGGCACAGGAAAAAAGTATTTGTCTAGCTAGAAACATTGATTTGACTATCTCCTAAACTTTAGAACTTAAAATAAACCAAGTTCTACCATAGGGGGCCCCTAGGTAGAATTTGCTACAGGTCCTGCGCTGGCTTAATCCGACAGTGAGTAAGAGTAGTGGTAGATAGAACCTACCCGAACGAACTCCTTCACGAAGAAATCTAAAGCTCGACTCCCACCGTGCGCCATATCGCGCACGCGCACCAGCCCGCACGAGGACGCACCGCCACGCACGCGTCTTGCGCTACCACGCACGTTAGGTTTCCCACGGTGCGTCGTGCAGGCTGGTGCGCGTGCGTCCGCGATATGGCGCACGGTGGGAGTTGAGCTTAATACTTACTACTTAGTACACACGGCTACACATCAAGCTATACATTTCCAGTTTATGCTGATCTAGCATCGTATAGGATTTTCGTACAATGCGAGCTCAGCTTATACTGGAAAAGTATAGCTTGATGTGTAGCCGTGTGTACAAGTTACTCTAGTATGATGTAACTTACCAAAGAATCCAAAGGCCTGTCCCGAGGTATGTTCGCGTCATCTTTAGCGGAGTGCAGCATATCAATGATCCGCTTGGCACATTCATCGATGCCGAGCGTCCAATGGTTGGTGCCGGGTCCTTTAGCCCTGCCCACCACCTTGCCGGTCTCGTCACATATGACCAGGTTGGAGTGGGTTGCTCCCCTGTTGAAAAAAAGATAATAATTTACTTAGCATTAATGATCATCATTGTATGAAACGTCACCCAGCGGATGGTGAGGCGCCGGCGAGCGGGCTCCTCGCTTGAAGCGCGCTGTCGGCCCGACGGGTGACGGCTCGCGGGCCGCTCGCAGCCGGCGAGCCATCCGCTATTTTGTTTAACCATCGTAAAATAGATTTTAATACATTTGACTTAAAGTCCTAACTTGATTGACAAGTTATTTGCCGTGTCGGAGGCGTGCTGCTATAATGAGCGATAACCTTTAACCTGATGGATAGACCTGTGCGGCTGTTATTACTTAGCCACGACTTCCTCCTCCTTAGCCACAGTGATGATAATAATATATATAGATGGAAAAAGATATACTACGCCGATTTCATACAAATGTGCATACTTATTGCATACGATATGGACACGAGCTAGACGTAAGCTAAATCAATTGCACGGAATTTTGCTCGATCCCTGGCCATCCTCAACCATCTCATACCAGCCAGACTGCTAATACCAAGCTATAATTATTTCAAAACTAATTACTTAAGGTAAGAACTTAGTATTGTCTCTCACTTATTATTGGGGGCGCGGCAGTGCCCCCCGCCAAGTCGACTGCATTTTACATTTCATAACAGCAAAGGTATAATATATGTACATATACTATTTTCACGTAAGTACTACTTTATTAGTTTTTCATAGAATGCAAAACAAACTGAAGTGTTTTTCCTAAGAGTGGTAAATATATGATAAACAATATTACAGAGAGATACGTACTAATACTCGTATATAACCTCTCTACGTATGTTTTACGACAAGTGTGGGACTATTATTATTAATTTTATCTATGGGTTTTTGTTTCCATTTATATCAATTACAATTAAGCTCAAATAGGAAGCTTGTATAAATAGCAAAATTCTAGGTACCTACCTACCTTTATACGGAAGCAAAAGGAGTATGTAAAGAGCGTAGCAGGTGGCGTTCTATAGTTTCCGCCTACCCCCTTGGAAAGTAGGCGTGAGTTTATGTATTGTGTGTAAGTTTTATATCAACGTCACACACAACAAGAAAGTGTATAGGGGTCACAAATTATTAGTTGGTTTACCAGATGGTCCAATGAATAATCAACCATATAGGGTGCATAGCACTAACGGGTAAAAAGCAACAGATGCTCATCGTATGCTCTTGTTTAAAACAGGGCTGCGTTTTAAATTCATTCAGTTTTTGCAAGTGTGCAAACATATCGTGCCGGAACAAGATTTCCCGGTCAGTTTAAAATTACCTAATTAATTATCTCGATTAGTACTTATCCTATATAGCAGATAGATCGGCGATCCCAACATAAAAACTGCGTGCCAGCATAATTTAAATACTATTACCACATGCTTGAATTATGTAATACATACAACAAGTGCCTACGAGTATGTGCAATGAGAATATTTTATGCAAATATGTGCAAAAATATGCCTGCGATTGCAATTCCGGAGTATAGCATATAGCAGTGATATTACCAATGCCAAGGACAAAATGACAATGGCCGTTTGTGTTATCATAATATGTATGTCGTCATGATAATTATAAACTTAGTGCATTTGCCTAATAATTATGGGTTGTGTTTTCTTACATCGGAGAGTAGTCGAGCATTTCCGAGAAGCATAAAGGTGCGCCAGCTAAGTCTGGTTGTTTTGAGTTTTTCCGCAGTGTTATCCGATTGCTACAATTTCCTGTCCATCCTGATTTTAATATCAGAATTTTGTTTCTTGTACTTCCTCATTGTTTATGGCTGAAGACAAGACATGCCAAAAAATGTGTATCTAATCTTTGTCATTATTTATCAAGAAATACGCATTATTTTATGTCTGATGTTAAGTCTATATTCTCTATCTTTGTGATAAGCTTATAACTCTATTGAATGATTAAATAGATAAAGTAGTTCGATGATTGCAAAAACGGCCAAGTTCAAGAAAACTTAGAGTTATCAATACTAAGCAAATAAAAGGCTTTATTTTTATTATATAGGTATCTGATTCTGAAGAAGGCAGATAGCAGCTTAAGCTGGCTTATTAAGGCTTAAATTATATGACCTAAATATTTTTTTTTGTATTTCAAAATATCAGTATTTGCAAGAACAGCAACAGACCCCACCACACATTGAACATCCTTCAAAACCCCTTTTTGAAGGATGTTACCAAACCTTAGGAAAACACCAAACCAAATTGATACTACCGTCTCGATAAACAAACACCAAAGAACCTGTGACGTCTAATAAATAAGTTAGAGTCTGGCTAACGAAAGTTGGCCCTGGAATTATTTGCGAACTTTTTATATAGCAACTCTGTATGAACGTGAACGTCAATTTGACAAGGTTGTCGTTCGGTATCTCTGGTGTATTTAGTGTTGTCATGCATGTATTTTTTAAATTTGCCGCCAATATTCTGGGGCCAACTTTCGTTAGCCAGACTCTATGCATGCTATGGTGGGGGCTGCACGGTAGAGGGAGTGCGGAGCTTTGTACCGTGCTCGGCAGTCTACTCTGAGCAGGGGTCCATATTGGCTCACCTAAAGTTCTTTACCCGAAATTGTTCTTCCTAATGATTTGTAACCCGAATGATCACTCTTCCTAAAATTTTTCATCCTAAAGTTTTCATTCATACTATTTGTAGTGCTACCGGCGATGTTCATAACACTCATGTTTCCGAAAATTGAAATTAATAATATCATTAATGTAAATATATTTAAACTCCTACTGTTTTTTTTATCATAACACGCATTTATCCTACTGAGGGAACATAATCATGAACCAGATGCTTTGAAGGAAAAGATTTGTTTTTAAACTATTTCTTGTGATTACAAAACAACTGTTCACATTTTTACTTTTAGCCATTTTATTTTTGGTTATTGTTGATACATATTTATTATTATAACTATACCTGAGCTAATTATGTCTAAAAACCAACTGTTTGGCATGATTAAAGGTCGTTTCACTGATATTTGTCTTAAATGAATGAAATTCAGGTCAAAGTGTCGTCTTGGGGGAACTATGAAAAAAATACTTAGAAAAATTTCGGGACCAATTTCGAGGTAGCGATCGCCGGCCGCTGCCGCGGCACCGCTCGCTTCGCTCGCTCGGCTCGCGCGTAGTTGGTCACAGTTCAAACCTAACCTAACCTAATCCTAATCTAAACAAAAAAGATATGACTTTGAATAATAGTGTAAAAGATGGTTATGTTGTGAAAATATAGGAAAACAAATAATAGTATAATAGATGTTTATTGCTACTGACATTATGAAGTTGAATGCTTCGGAATTATGAACATTAGAGACAGAGTAGTTAGGAATTGTGATTGTTAGGATGAATAATGTTAGGAAGAACATTTTCGGATTTCCAATTATCGGAGTTGAAAATTTAGGTGAACTTTGGCGCACCCCTCTGAGCAGTCGTTGCGATAGCATGTCTAGCGCAGTAATATTGAAAACAGTGTTTTATTGTACATACCTAACCTAAACCAAGACACCACAGAACCGGTTTTTGCCTAGCAAATAAAAAAAGAGATCTTGAGAGATGGACTTCAAAAAAGGCTTAGTAAGTTCATGAACATTTGGCACCCATATACCTATATCGTTTCGACAATTTTCACCCAACCGGTAAATCATTCTCCTCTTTATCGTTTTTATAAACATACTTAAGTATTTATTTTATTTATACAGTTCAATTCAGTACGGGGTGACGCATCAACTCTTGGGCACATTCACAATTACTTTGTACGCAAAACACGTAGACTTTGCAGTAAAATCGTGATTTGTTTTTTAAGTTTGCATTTTATCTTATAACTGGAATGTCGCTCTAGTATTTGAACCTTTCTTTTGGTTACACCTAAATTCCTTGGTGCAGTTTTGGTTTGAATGTTTCGTTTTTCCTTCTAAGTAATTGGAGTACCTGATAAGTATTCAGACTTATAACACTTATGTATAATAGACTAATGAGAAAGGGATACAATACAATAGAATAGAATACGTTTTGGATTTTGTCCTTAACATGACAAAGCGTACCATCCACACTTATGACGATCCACACTTCACCACTACTGACGATTCAAGTCAATACCTGTTTCGGCTGGGACATTCTGCATCATCATCATCATCAGCCTATTAATGTTCCCACTGCTGGGACACAGGCCTCCTCTCGGTGAGAGGGAGTGGGCCGTAATGGCGTAATCCACCACGCGGGCCCAGTGCGGGTTGGTAGATGTCACATATCTTCGAATTTTTGGTTCTAAGACATGCCGGTTTCCTTCACCGTTTTTGAAAGCAGTGTTGATGAAATTATTTACACAAAGTAAAGCGCCTGCTTGGGTTCGAACCCACGACCTACAACTCGTAAGTCGGGGCCGATACCACTGGGCCACCACTGCTCTATACATTGCCTGCAAAGAACTACTACTACTATAAAGCAGGAACCTACTCAAAAGTTCCTCCTATAACGATTTTATCAGATCACTGCCAGTCTTATCTTGCAGCACTTAAAAGATTGTAATTAACAACTGTATTTTGAAGTGTGTACTCAAATAAAGAGGAAATTATTCTAATCATGTCAAGCATAACTCTAATCTGTTTTACCGATGATAAAGCGGTCTTTCATACTTTTTAGTTTCATAAAAATTTCCTGGGTTGCAATTCTGCAAATGTTGCAATATAAACCGAAAGAATTTTGTTAATATTAAGTTATACCTACTTCAGTGTTAGAGGCCAATACACTTATTTCTTAATTAAAGACTGCAAGCCTACTGAGTCTCTCAGTTCCACCTAGTTCTCAAATAAATATAGTCAAGTCCTTCGAAGGATTTATGGAACACCAAGTATCCAGTTTTGTACAAAGCCAGCCAGGAAAGCTGTCCCAGTCCCAGTTAAATTAACCACATTACATTGCCAGTTTAATCAGTAAACCACAACTAAAGCCAATACTATAAACCAGTCTGATTGCACAACTTTCTGTTGCACTAACTCGTTTTCATTGCATATCCTACATACATGAGATAGTACGACAGCTATTTTAAGAACCTATGGAGAAATTCAACTGTCAGATACCATATTATTTTACAAACACAGAATCGGAACTGCACAAAAACAGATAGCAATTTTGGAACATAAACAAAAACGTGTAGGATAATGGCAGATAACATTACAGACAGTATTAGTTGTATCAAGGATATCAACGTTTCTTATCAAATAATCATGCGGGCGATAGGAAATATTTTGCGGAAAGAACCTTCGTTTTGTGAAATTGAAATGATGACCTATATTATACTAGTGTTTTTGGGTCTAAAATGTAAGTTTTGGGATTTCCGATAAGACGCTGAGCATACGATGAACAATTTGGAATATGGGCATTCGCGCACGTAGGACAAAATGCCGGGGATTTCCATACGATTCCAAAAAAAGCCGCGAACGAATTTTCCATCGTCTGCTCAGTGCCTTACGATTCGGTTGAACCCAGAAGTGGTTGACCTATCAAAAATATCTTAAATAGAATGGTGAGCCCTGAATATTTTTGTAGTTCAGGGTTCGGGAGGGATATGAAAAACATTGTTATTGGTATTTTTCATTATATGACATTGATTTTACATCCTGTGATTAGTTCCTCACACACTGACTTATTAATTGTAAATTTTTGGTAGATTCGTCTATTTTTACAATGTTTGTGAATATGTGAACACCACACACACCACCACCACATAATACCACACATTTAATTTATCTGTCGTTTGCTCCAATTTAAATTCTTTTTACTGTATACAGTAATTTTATTCTAGGTGCATCGTCTTCACATATTATAATTATATAAATAATGTACTTATACAAAATATTGTAAAACATTTTAAAAGAGTAACGGTGGAGTTTCTTGCTCATTCTTCTCCATACGAAAACAACATTTTGGAAGGGGCGGTAGAATCAATACTATAATTTGTAAATTTTGACGTTCAAAAGTGCCTTCAAAGGCCTATTTGAAATAAATGCTTTGACTTTGATATTCTTCCAAGTTTTGTACAGGAAAGCTCTTTAAGAAATAGTTACAATCGATGACACACAATAAACGACTAACGTATAGGTAGGCGTCATTTATAGATTTTTCCTTATTACATTCTTCTATAAACATTGGGAATACCTAGACTGCAAAAACATGCCAATTTTATGTCGGTCAACCAGAAACATAAATAGAGGCTTGGCCCCTGCTACTGGGTATGCCATTTATTGACCGATAAAACTGGTGTATGCAGTTCTTTTTATATCGAAAACTCAACTTGCATTGTAGACATAGCCTAGTTTGAACTGCAAACAAACCGTTGGAACTTGGCTCTATTTTTGCATGTAATATTTATTTTTGGAGCGTTCATCAGAAAGTTTCCGTTCGCATACCTACTCATTGTGTATGTGACCCAATTCTGTCCAGCGCTCTCACTTTTGGTGAGAAATTGTGGACTAGTGGATCAATTTGCTTGTTCGGTTGCACGGTTGTCTTAATATAGAAGTAACACACGTGGTCGTCTGATTTGTCGATCGACTGAATAAATGAATTAATGAATGTTAATGATGATTTTTACACATCAATGGCCTGAAAAATACAGCAAGGTGAGGTGAGGATAGTGAAATTTTAGATTCTAGATAAATAGCAGTGTATCGCAATACTTAGGCTGAATTACCTGCCTATTAATTTACTGACAGGCGCAAAAGTAGGTAGTTTGCGTGGTGTAGCGGTAAATAGTATCTGTAGTCTGTGCTATTGGAGAGTTGAGTGTTTGATTTTGCAACTAACTATGACCTGCTTAGAATTGTTTCACATATAATTCAATAACCGTTAGATAATCTAGATAGTTCACACAAAATGGAGGTTTGATTAGGAGATAAGTTACTGAAATTGCCTCTACAGGTAACTAAAGTTTCGACGTAAACGAGGGGGGCTACATTTAGGACCAATGAAACTGAAGGCGATCAGCACATCTAAACCGCGTTCAAGCGCTTACTCTGTCAATATTCCATAACAATAATGACACTGAACTGACAGCTCTTGAACGCGGCTTATGCCCAGTACTGATTGGTGAAACGTAATATGTAATGTAACATATATTTCATGTTGCAATGCATTTGTTTGTGCTGTACCGGGCATTAGATGTGCAGATCGCGTTAATTTTCCTTGGTGTACCCTAAAAATATGATTCCGAACCCCGCTGCTCGCGGAATTGCTGCCGCAGCCAGCAGTTCTGCCACGTCACTACTGGTCGCAATACATTTTCTATAGGTTTATATGTGATTACATGCCGAGCACGGCAGCAATGTTGCGGCAGCACTGCTGTGACAGCCTTGCCGCGCGGCAGTGTCACCCTGCCGTGCCGCCACGACGTCAGACCAGTAGTGCGGCGTTCATCACAGTGATAACACTTGAACGTTGACAAGTAAATAAAACGGCAGCGGATGGTAGCACTTCTGCGTGCAGCTGGGTTCGGAATCATACCTTTAGTCTTATGCATCCTGGATAGATGCTGTCACCGTCCTTGCTGACTGGCAAATCTTCTTATTTATTTATTTAATACTTAAAATACTTAAAGCACAGAAATGTACAGAGGCGGACTTCTTACCGCTACAGCATGACCTATTCTCGTAACTATCACTTGTACCGATACTTAAGTAGTATTCGAAAACCTACCTTGGACATACTTTCACATTGCTAGTACCACTAGCCCGATGTTATTTCTGCATGCATCGATATGCCCTGATAAACAGCCCACATGCAATCCAGTATAATATCTGCCGGTAATATAATCTTACTATCTTATCCTACGTCATTCAGTTCGATATTTAATTACTGTTTACTGTGAGCCCGCGTTAACATCGATAGTAAACAATGAGTTGTAAAAGGATATAACATATCAGGCCACTTGTTACAGCTTTTGTAGGTAAGAGTTATTGAAAACCACAGGAAAATTTTGTGCTGTCTTTAACGTTTTTTTTTGTCCGATTGTCAAGGGTCCCGGGCCCCGGCATCATCTTTTTTCAGGTGACCTGCGTCTACTCAACACGGCGTAAAATATTTTCATGGAATGGCAATACTCACGCTACGATAGTCACGCCCGGCGCCCGTGGCATCAACTTCAATAGAAACTGTATGAAGCAAAAGGACACGTGCCTATTCATCGCGGTGAGAATTTGATGGTACAGTGAGACTATCGCCGCGATTCTCTCGCCCGAGTAAACGCTCTACTCTCATAAATTTTTCGGAAAAGGGTAAACGTTCAAAGTTATGGTACCTACACTCCCACACTGCTTCTTTAAATGTTTACGAAAATTAGTAAACATTTTCTAAACAAAAATTTGATCATTACATAATAGTGTTAGAAGATGTTTGTTAACATTTTGAACAGTAGATTGTGGGAGCACCATTACACAAAATGTCTATGATAATGTAGGTAATTCACTTAGCAATGTTTGGCAACATACTCTGTGATTTACTTTAGATCTACGTTAGTAGTAATTTGCTCTTCATTGGCTAATGGAGTCTTTGGGTCAAAGAATGCAGTCGTAATAAAATTCGTCGTTAACACGTGACCACAATGAGTGTATAAAGGTCAGCAATTATGACAAAGTATCTGTACCGCAGGCAGCATTTGATTGTTTCATCAATCATCAAAATTATATTATGTGGTAGATACTTACCTACCTACATACTACTTCCTTATGGCTGCCACAAAACCAATACTTACACCAAGTTACAGACAGGATCTTTTATTACAAAATACAATGTTTAGGTACAAAAATAAAATAATGTGCTGGTTAATGACAACTTGGCTGCGGTCACTGCCACTCACAATTTTCACTTATAAACTATTTTAAGTATGGGGGTGTGTCCAGCATTACATTCTTGGCATTTAGCTACGTGCATCGTGTCTTTATCAACTGCACTAAAACCAGCTGACATTTATATCAATCTGAATCAAAAGTAAACGTTATAAAAATTCAAGGCCGTCCACTGTTGGAATAATGAAATAACTTGAATTCCATAACGCGTAACAATTAAAATTCCACCGTAATTGCAGGTTTTAAAGTTTAATTCAGCCTGTTTTAGTTTCGTCGGCGTGGCTGACAAGCCGATCGAATGCTGGCCGCTGATTGGTCGAATATTACGCTTGTGAATGTAAGCATGTGAAATGCATTGTTGTTTTACACACTACTAAGGACATTACACTTTATTTATGTAAAATTTGGCTAATGCATTTTTTTTATACTTACTTAATTGTATTATACGAAATATGGTGTGAATTAATTAACTTGTAAGATAAAGATTACATCGGTAAAACTTTAATTTCAAAATAACATTTTACTTTATTTTATTGGCAATTTATTTCGACAAGTAGACAAACGGTAAAAAGCTGGAACATTACAAAACTTTTCTTTCCGTTCTATTCAGTTCGTTTTACACAAGAATTTCGATAGTTTTAAATCCAATAATTTCATTCCTAGGATAAAAACGGTATAGGTTCCGAAATAGACCCAGTTAGCATTGAAATAAATGATAAATACATTATTTTGCATTCCTAAAATCGGCATTGACATTTCGGCGGGCGGAAAGATTCTCGCAGTCGGAATTAGGCAAAAATAAATGATATAGGTTATAAATTAATGGCATTTAGACATTAATTAACTTGTTGCGAAACCTAGGAATGCTATATTCTCAAGGCGAGCCTTTCAACTTTCGATATTTATCACTTTGTGTAAAAATTGAATACAAACAGAACACTCACCCTTCTACGCCTCCAAAATACATTTTGATATCACTGACTTATATTCCACAGGAAAAATATAAGTGACGCGTACAACACAATAAATAACTAAAACGATTTATTACTTTCTCGATAATAACAACTCGTTTGTTATTACGTTAACCACAAACACGACCCACAATAGCGAAAGCGGGCGCTCAACTGAATGAATGAATGAAGTTTGCTTGAATGAAAATAAAAGTGAGAACGACGGCCGGCATTGAACGATTGCTGCTAACGCTAGTAGTGTTGTATGTGGCAATCATGGTAACGTTGGTTGATAACGGTTATTTAAGAAACGCTACTTTTTCCGAACCTCTTTAGTCGTTACGTTATTTTATTATTTATTCGTTTTTCAAGTTTTTCCTATAATACCTACTACTTACTTATTCGCTATAACCGACGATTTGGTCAGTATGTGTCAGTTAGTTTTATTTAAATTTAAAGGTACAGCTTGGCAAAAGAGAGTAAAATCAAAATTAGGGCGCCCTATCACACGTCTTAGGCCACTTCGAATGGGAAATGAGTAAAACAATTTAAACAAATTGTTAAAATAATACTGCTTGTTGGAGACTCAAAATCTACTAGCACTTTTGGGCAAAGTAGTCCCATCATCATTTATATCTGCATTACTTAAGTAAAATATTTAGTTCCAAAAGTCATCTCTTCAGTCTCTTCTATGTCGACCTGTAATAACTTTATTCTGAAGACTAATTACTATTAATAAGCACTTACCCTGATCATAGGTGTATAAATTATTTACGCTGATGGTGGCATACAGTCTGAAATACAGTAGATCACATATACTAAATTGGTTTCAACAGATGAGAGACGTCTTCTTATCAGTATAACGCACTACGTAGCTGCGTAGGTATCTGTGTAGACAGTGCAGTCTAAACCGTCTGGACTTTAGATATAGCCAGCACTCAGTTTAATGGGAACAGACGATTAGAAAACCCTAGTTTGCAAAAAAATAAAGGGGGCAGTAAAACAACAAGTAGGTAACATCTCGTATATTAATCCATAGTAATATTGATATCGCTCACACATAAACATACAACTCTCGCCTAACGAATATAGTGTTAAAACATCGAATACACAATCGAATAAACTTGAGGAACGTTGAGATCTTTAATTATCCATCGACTATTATATTTAGATACCCGTTTATGCTAATCGTAGGCTGGTAGGCAAGTCATTAGATAAAGTTAATTTATTTGAAATGCTCCGGCTACAGTATTCTAGATGTACAGCCAATCAAGTTTGTTCGGCTAAATGAAATCTCTCTATTTGTTTTTGTACATTTGCCTTAGTTTTAAATACTTATTTCCTTGAATTATATTTTGTCCAATTTCATAGTCTAGTTTAAGTTCAAAGATAAAGTTTAGGTACTTATAAAAACAGGCACTGTCGACCGATATTTTTTATGATCGGTTTTCCAAACTACAAGTACAGCTTATATTGACTTATTTTGAGATACTATAATATCAAATATTGCTTACTTTTATAATAAAATTCTATTCTCCTGTTTATAACAAAACCTGTTTTTCTTTTCATAATAAGGCATGGCATTTCTTGTGATTGTAAAAACAAATAAGGTTACACTTTAAACGCATAATGTGAATAGATTGAGAATATTTTGTAGTCTGTCAACCGGTCACATAAAAACCAGATGATTTCAATTGAAGGTAAACGGATTTCAACAATTCAACAAACGTACTATAAAAACTGAACTATGACATTGGTGAAAATTTTGGTAGATAATTTAGAAATAAATAACGGAGGGAAACAACGATAAGGTCCGAAATGATAGCCTTAAAGGGCCTCTAGCTTATCTACTTATTGGGAAAAGTACATCATTATTCATAGGCATTAGGCATAATACAAATGTACTCTTTAGAGTTGAGTGAGGATAAAGTAACTAAGGTAAGTACTACATTTGTATCAGTTATAAGCGTTTTAAATTTGGAGTTACTAGAGCAGACTTAGAGCGTGTTTAAACATGAATATGAAATATCCCGTGCAAATCACGCCCTATTGTCTAATTACGACTACATGTACTTAATTCTCTAACTTAACACTTTATAGTTCCTCTTTATAACAACATATTGGTTATCTGACATCATTTATTACGTAGTATTAGGTACAATTAAGTTCTGACAGTCTTTTCAATAAATAAATTCACTTTTAAAAAACATTCACTGAAGTACGCACATTTATAGTTTTAAAACAGCTCGTTATCAAACTATTCTTACATCATAACGGTTAAATAACTAAGTTATTTATACGTTACAACGATATAATTTTTACACACATTAAGATTAACAGTTAAGATGACTTTTCTACAGTAGGACGAGTTTAGTAACAATATACAGATAAAAAACTGATTTTATATACTGTATTACGTTATTTTAACGGTTATTGTAATGTTATTTGCTAAACGCATGCGACGGTTGACTGGAACTGTGGGTTCTGCCGTCGCATTGCTTGTCGTCACCTGAAAAGAATAATAAAATTATAAATGTATGTTGAGAACTTCATTAACGCACTGTTGCAAACTGTGAAAAGTAAGATGCGTAGTGACATCTGTTGAATTTCTAGTGCAACTGTCAAAGCAAGAAAAGTAGAGATAGGTAGCGCTGCAATTAACTACAAGTAACCAACATAGATGGCGCTATATTAAGTTTAGTATTTTTTTGTCGTAGAACTTGAAAAATAAAATAAGTAAAAAGTATTGCCGTATAAAATTTCTTCTTTCTTTTAGTAAAAATACGTTTATAAAAATGTACCTGTCGGCTGCAGTAGTGGTGGTAGTAGAAGCATTATGGTTGTTCGCTTCATGTTCTTCAAGGGAGTGGGAGTGAGTGGGTCTGTTGTTCTGCCGACGAGAACCTTCCCCGTCTGACTCTCGCCTCGGACCTCCACCGCCGCAGAAACACTTGCAGATTATACGTTTGAATGCGAATCTGAAAAATTACAATAAAACATTAGGGACCAATAATACTACTGCTGAGCATGAGGTCCTGGGTTTGATTCCCGGGTCGGGCAAAGTGTTATTGGGTTTTTCTATCTGAAATTTCTCAGTAGCAGCCCGGAGTCTGGATTTGTGCCTGGTTGATGGCAATAGGCTCGCCTCCTATTACTTGGAGCTTAAACATAACTGGCGAAATGTGGGAGTATCAGTTACAGGTACATCTCTGCCGAACCCTTCGGGGAACAAGGCGTGATGTTATGTGTGTATCAATAATGTAGAGCTGCATGGATTAAGATTTGCCTTAACATGTTTCCCTGGCCCCAGATTTTTATATTTGTTAAAAACTGGGTAAGTAAGTAGGTATATAAGTAGATAGGTACTTACACTACCTTTTCCTATTGCTTCGTTTAAGTTCATAATTAAGGTTAGTTGCTTGTAAACAAGCATCAGTCAATTTTAGGAAGTTTAGGGTGTGAAGAGGTTTTAAACTTGACGATAAAAAAAAAAAATGGCATTTTATCATTACCATCATCCTCGTTTTATAATACAACGTTAGTTTTTGTTTATACTAAACCTCTTAAGGGGTTATTATGAACAACTTTCACTATGGGACCAACGCTGAAATCGCGAAAAAAAATCTGCTGTTCCCTACATTTATGTTCGCATAATATATATCGTCAAAATGTAGGGAACAGCGGAACAGCTGATAAATTTTTTCGCGTTAGTCCCATAATGAAAGTTGTTCATAAGGATGACCCCTTAAGATGTTTAGTATAACTAAACAAACACTAAAGTTGTATAAGTACCATCGCGGACACAAGTTCATCACAGCCCATTGCGGAAAAACTGGTCCTTTGCCTGGACCACTTTGTTAACTTTACTACGCCCTTAGCATATGGGTGAGAAGTTGGCAACCGCCATTGTCCGTGGTTATACCCTACTTCTCTAAACTTGGCAAAGTTGACAGTTCACATATTTCATTGTGGTCCTTTTCGAGGCACAACTACCGAAACATTGACCATCGACAATTTTAGTTTCTAACACAAAATTAACGATTATTATTACCTAAAGTCCTTAGAAAACAGCGCATAAATCAGCGGATTGATCGCCGAGTTGCAGTACCCCAACCAGAACAGTACAGAGAAGACGATGGGACTGACGCACTCTCCACAGAACGCCCTCACGACGTACACGCTGAAGAACGGGAGCCAGCAGAACACAAAGCCTCCCACTATGATGCCGAGGGTCTTGGCTGCTTTCGTCTCCATGCGGAAGCGTTTAACCTGAAAATAATTTTGGGACGAGATGAAATAGACGTGTAGTATTATTTTTAATGTAAAAGGCTTTTTTAACGTGAAGTATTTAATATGTAGTAATTGGCCTCTAAGTCCACTGCATGCAGACACGTCAGTCACGTCAACGTCGCCGATCAGTCACGTCAATTTCAGGGACCTGTGTGAACAGATAGTCAGTCAGTAATCATAGCAAGCAAAGCCTGCTTCGTTCATAGCAATACAAGTTTTGACCTGCCGGTGCCGCGACGTCGACTGAAGAGCTACACGGTTGCCAACCACGTCCACGACAGAGGTGACCTTAGTTGGCGACCGGCAGCGGCAAATTGTTTCGATGTTTGGTCGTAAACCATCATCTACACGTTTGTAAACCACCAAGGTCACCTCTGTCGCGACGCGGTCAAAATTACATAAGACAGTCCCCCAAAACGCCCGCCCTTCACCACTTCCTAGTGCTTTAGCTGGGAAGAAGAAGTGGCGCAACAAACTCCACAGCAGCAAAACACTAACCTGGGCTTTAATATTCCTCTTCCCCATCCTCCGAGTAGTCCTGGGCTTATCATCATACTCATCGTACAACGGTCCTGGAGCCAGATGATGTGACGGTCGCACCCTCAACCTGCTTTCCGTCAGCTCCCTCCCATCTCTTTCATAATGGACTGCGTAGAGGGAAGGGCTCGGAGATCTACTCGAAGACCTGGAGTTCTCGTGAGCAGGACATATCTGTTCTGATGAGGGGTATGACACCGAGATCTTGACTTTTTCGTGAGCACGTCTCGCGCTTGAATGTCTGGAAGAGAAGAGAGATCATAGAAGAGTCATCTACAACTTTTACTATGGGACCAACAATGAAATCGCGAAAAAAAATTTGTCTGTTGTTCACTACATTTATATTCGCATATCTCCTCAAAATGTAGGGAACAGCTGATTTATTTTTCGCGATTTCAGTTTTGGGCCCCCAGTGAAAGTTGTTCATAATTATGAGTATAATGACCCCTTAAGAGGTTGTTGGTTTTTACCAATAACCCTGTATATTTACTGGGGGAGGTGGAAATAATGTGAAAGTTGTTAAGGTCTGCGGGGTAGCGCCAGCGCTAGCAGTACGCAACGCTCTGTCGCGGCGGTGCTAGCGCTGGCGCTCTTTTTGACAGTAAACGTACGTCATAAACTCATAGTACAACACGATTTGGCGCTATAGCACGGCCTCAGGCTAGCGCTCTAACGCACACTAAGTACGCGATCTATTTGGCGAAGCCTTGAATCACGTTAAAGGTATTTTTCATTTGTTGAGGTTAATTTAAAAATCTCCATTGATTGAACAGACTTTACATCGAGTTTTGACAAAGTACTTAGTGGCCACCACTGATCTTTTCTTGGGTGATTTTTCATGGCTCTAATGACGTACATTTTTCCTAAATAGAAAAAGAGTTTTGCCAAGCTTGGAATTTATAGCAGTAGCTAATAGCTGTACTTCTATCAGGTATATGGTAATCATCATAATTATTAAGTAGAATATTGCACAAATAAAGTATTAACACCACAAGATCCTCCCCATCTCACTCTGGTCTGGTCTCTTTTGAGATTAGTATGTTATCATTTTTAAATAACTATTTATTCACACAACTTTCGTTATTGCACCTACCACTGCTTGTCTCTGCATCACCCAAAGGTTGACTGGCAGAAAATGCCTATGGAATTAAGTCCGCCTCTGTGTGTCTCTCTCTGTGTTATTGTGCTTAAAGTAAATAAATAAATAATAATAAGATCCAAAAGTACCTTCTTAATCGTTCTGGAGAAGCACTTAGCGAGGTGCTGGTGGAGTGGTTGGAAGCATTTGACAGTGGAGATCCGTGTGGACGGTTCGAGCCCCGACCCCGATGTATCCTGAGTGTGAGACGGTTGTCGTCAAAGCGACTGCCAATACCTCCTTTTCCTGCAAATTGAGAACAGGCTGATAATACAAATTATTTTGCTCTTTAACACCAATATTGTTATTTTATATTACCTAAGTATATAATTTAGTCACGGAGAACAATATGCTTTCGGTTTAAGACTGTGGATTCTGAAAGTTTGCAACGTCGCAAATAGATGTCGAAAAATTTCGCTGTTTAGATTAATTTGGCAATATTACTGTACGGAAATATGAAACATGGCTAACCAGTGAACTATAATATTGATTACGAAATGTAAAAATTAACACCGAATAGTTACGTGTAAAAAGTATTTAGAAACTTACATCTGAAACGGTTGCAACATCAAATTCAGTGTTGTGTTATAATTGCAATTCATTATTAATATTCTATACTACTAGTTCATTAGTTAGCGATATTTCATATTTCCATACTAATATGCCAAATTAATCAAAACAGGTAGTAAATATTTGACAACTGTTTGTGACATTGCCAACTTTTAGAATGAACGTGTATGTAATAAATGAGCAAAGATTCTTGAATTCTTGATATACAATGTGGAGACTACAATAGAACAATACATGAAAATACTAGCACTAATAATGCATAAGAGTATTTTGGAAGTGTCAAATAAATCCTTGCTTCGAAATAAAAAAATGAGTTTTTCAAACATTTAAATATCCTATTTTGCATATAAATTCCGTTTATCCAACTAGGCCTAGGGTGGATTCTCGGGCATACGTTTCCGAATATCCACCTTAGAGTGGATTTTTTGGGGTGGATAAACGGAATAACCCGAGCCGACTATGGATTTTGTCGAGCTATATTGTCTAAACTATTGAATGTATTCAATTGAATTTTTGTATGCAGAATGGGAACGTCATTAGGGACACGCCGTTTAATTGTTTGTTGTATTGTCGGCTCCACCTTGTATTCTGTGTTTTTGAAATTTGAAATTTTAATTTTGTCTACTGCAGCCGACTTTCCTTTCAAGCATTTAGACGACAAGTCTTCGAAGAAAAAGTTCATCTGAAAATCTGAATTCACCTTTTGTAGTCCTAAAACCCTGATTAATTGCTTTGGTAGTCCTCACAGCAGCTTTGTATATCCTCCAATAGAAGAACAGCATCACGAACATAGGTATGTAGAAGGAGCCGAGGGCTGAGTACACGACGTAACCAGCATCGTTGGTCAGCTCGCAGGTCCATTCACAAGGGGGGTTGGGCACCCAGCCGTCTTTCATGTCCGCTTCTTCAGGCTGGAAAGAAACAGAGGCGTTATAAGTAGTGTCTTGTCTTGTTGGAAAAACCTAGGACTACCGTAGCGTAAACTCAAGGAGATGATGGATGACCCACGCAAGACAGGGGGTCTTGCGTGGGTCGTGGTTTTTTTATCGCGTCCTCCTGGATGTTATATAAGGTTACGCTAGGCAGTCATTCTTCCATACTAACGTCGTATGGAGTTTACTCCACTAAATGACAGTGGACATTAAAAATGAATTATATCTACCTTGTCTCGTCATTATTTAGCCGTGAAAGGAAAAAATAAAATAAGTTATGAGCGTCAAAACTTCCATAGTTCAACACTAATAAAATTTTAACGCATCTTTGGGCGTAAATAAATTAAAGGGGATGCGCCAAGTTAGCCAGCGAAATTCCAATTTTCTTACGTTTTTTGGCAATTTCCAGGACCTTGGCACATCCCCCTTAAATATGATCGAGGCGACGATATAGCGAACCTAACCGTTAGTTATTTATATATGTTGCGTGATTTTTTCCACGAGACGTCAACCCTGTGAGTAAATTCATAATGGATGACGTATCTATTGAGTAAAGTCAGCCATATTTTAATTGTAGGTAACAAGTAACAAGTTCATAATACAACCAATCCTTGCAAATTGCAAACTTTCAACAACAAAATCTGTCATTTTCCAATACACCGTAATTACCGACTGATA
The DNA here is from genome assembly GCA_948150665.1 of Conistra vaccinii. Lineage (NCBI taxonomy): Eukaryota > Metazoa > Arthropoda > Insecta > Lepidoptera > Noctuidae > Conistra > Conistra vaccinii. Next base: position 11,807,905 of record OX411337.1, on the reverse strand, counting down.
AAAGACGGCTCGGAAACGGAACGGGCACGTCGGAACAGAAGCTATCAAAGGGGAAAACGGACCGGGACGTCAAACAAGACATACGCGTAACATCCCGGAACTTCCCCGCCGTCAGGCAGAAAATGATGCCTTTGTGATACGCGCTTTTGAACCAATGGGCGGGTAATTTACGTTTTTGAATCAGTGTGTGTTTCTGAATGGTCTTGGTACTTCGAATCTTTTGGAATTTAATAAAAAATACTGGGTATAATCCCGACATCGACGCGCTAACTTTTATCATGAATCCAGTACATGATTTTAGACCCCCAGAGTGAAAATTCAACGGTTCTCATAAAAAAAAAATGCTGTGACATTTTGACGGTGTAGGAAGTACATTTTTGTATGAAACAGCAGATTTTTGACACTCTATATACTTTTTGGTGCGGTACCGGTAATCAAGAAACTTGCCAATCACATAATAGGTATATATATTATTCACACAACTCCTTACATTTATAAACATTTTATAAGCTCTTCGCTTATAAAATGTTAATAAATGTAAAGTTGTTATAACTACTACATTTTAATAAGAATGCATTTTGAGCACGTCTAAGAGAGCTTATTAAAATGAAAGTGGTTTAATTGACATAAATTTTAATGAATTTAAATATGTAAATGATTTTAATGAATTTAAAGATGATTGCGATTTACTTATTAATTTATCTTATACAATTTGATTTTAAGTACCTATTTCAGTTATTTATTTTAGGTACAATAGTATTATTTTAATCTTTGACTACTAACATAGTTTTTAAATAGGTATATACTAACAAAAATATGGATCACATACATACATAAACTCACGCCTTCAATTCCCATGGCGGTAGGCAGGAACTACAGAACGCCACTTGCTACGATCCTTACATACTCCTTTTGCCTCGCTTACGTTCATACATCTGGTCATACACGCTAAATATGGATCACTGTATCTAATTTAAATAAATAAATTTAAAATTAGATTTTCAGAACCAAATCTATGCAAATTAAACAACACCATGAGAGCGTTTCATCCACGAAACACTTATTTCACGTCGTAGGTTTTTATTACAGCTTCTACGTGTCTCTTCTCGGTAATGAGGTCATTTTATTCAACCTAATTATAAAGTATTTTAAATAATGTTATTCTTCCTACGGCATTACTACAATCTATGGCTATGCTTGGAGTTTCCCTACGTGATCGAAACCGAAATGAAGAGGTCCGTAGGAGAACAGATGGCCGATGGGTCCGAAAGGTTCTGGAGTGGCAACCGCGTACCGCAAGACGTAGCGTCGCGTAGGCCCCACACAAGGTGCCCCATTAGCCCCATTTTATGTCCAGGCAGATCACTGTCCATTCCAAGGTTGCCTAGAAGAGATCGCGGAAAGCGATCTCTTCTAGGCAACCTTATATAGATATAAATAAATAAGGTGGACCAATGACCTGGTGAAGGCCGAAGGAATCCGCTAGATTTGAGAAGCACAGAGCCGGTCGAAGTGGCGGTGCTTTGAGCCTATGTCCAGCAGTGGACGTCTTTTGGCTAAAATGATGATCACTAGAATCTATCGACATGTGACGGTTCCTAAATTATCCTAGGCTGATAAAAAAATAGTTTTTCCTAGAGATGTTATTTGTTTAACCCCAGTAGCACACCTCCGCCGTGAAACCGCAGTAGTTCAATTCAACTGGCTCGCGTCATGTTCTGCTAACCGAATTCCGCTACTCCAATTTCGCGTAGCGGAACATGACGCCAGCCATTGCAGTTGAATTGAACTACTGCGGTTTCGCTGCTATGGTTTCGCGGCGGAGGTATGCTACCGGCGTTATGGTCAGCTTCCCCGTAGCTTTCCACGTAGTTTTTATTTCGTATTTTCTGTCTATTATACGAAATCTTCAACTAACCTTTTTATCCTTCCAACCGACCAGCGGCGGAAAACAGATCACAAAGGACAGGACCCACAACCCAGCTATGAGGGCCTTCGCTCTCTTCCGACTCATGATGCTAGGATAGCTGACGGGTCTCGTGACGGCCACGTAGCGGTCCAGGGAGATGGCGCACAGATTCAAGATGGAGGCTGTACACATCCACACGTCGACGGCCAGCCATACAGAGCACCAGACGTCGCCAAATATCCATACCTGGAATTAAAAGAAAGGTTTGCTAGACTCTATTAAAGCGAAAGCGGTAGCCTCAAAAATTCAAATTTTCCTACGTTTTTTGTAATTTGCACGTTAGTATCAGGTTGTATGTTGATTCAAATATTAGGTATTCACGTTCGTAACAAATATAACACATACCAAATAACAATCATTAAAATAACTCTCGAATTTCAAATTACCCTATTGAATGAATATTGAATGACTCTTTCATGAAATCATAACATTTAGTTTAATTGATAACTCTAATGATTATAATTCTGCAAATAAATATATGTTACGGTCGCGGATAAAATTTTGATCAACGTACCTACAAACTCACACTGACTTGTAAATTGCAAAAAACTTAAGTAAAATTGAATTTTGCAGGCTATCTTAGCGCATAAGTACTTAAAACGACTTTCGAGACGCTAGTTCAGGGATGAAAAGAAGTCTTTCATTCTGAAACTCCATCAGTTTTCTAGTCATTCTGCTTATAGGTACTGCTAGAATATTTTGTTCAGCCTTTCCCAACATCAAACTTATTGAATAATGAATCAAAATTGATTGAAAAAAAAAAGGTAATCAGATGCAGATGTATATTATGGCAATATCTCCCTAATACGGAAAAATCTACCAAGAAAACACTTTAAGCCGAAAACTTCTGAAATTAAAACTTTTGCACCTTGACGTCTCTACCAAATATTGGATAAGCTTATGTAAATAAAAAAGTCTTCAAACTTTCCGTGTTTTGCTGCGATATTGGTAGCTTCCCTGTAATAACATACGCCACTCGGGTGCTGTTCGAGGCATCGTAAACTCAAAGTGAACTTTCAAAATTGCAATATGAATGGTGACAGGTTGCAAACTTCCGCTATGTATCTTGTTAACGACCCATTCTCTTCATCTGGCCCTTATTGCTTTTATGGGACATATTTTATTATGATGTGGTATACAAACTTAGTTTTTGTTTATGCTAAACCTCTTAAGGGGTCACTGTGCTCATCATTATGAACAACTTTCACTATGGAACCAACGCTGAAATCGAAACTAAACTAATTGATTTAAAATAATATATTATTATGCATTTTGCTATTAACATTTTTCTCTCTTCTGTTATGAGGTTCTGGTTCAATTACAATTTCGCATTTAGGCACTTTTGCTTAAGGTTCTAAATCATTCACTCTTTTATTTCACTTCTTGTCACTACTACTACCTACCTACCCACACAATAGCTACTGTAATGGCACGACGACCACTACTACTTCCGTAGTACCTACACAAGGTCTTTGTGCGAGCTGTTTGCTCGGTCAGCGCCAACGAATTAGGTGCATCCATCGTTCCTTTGAAACTCCCCTCATTCAGTGAATGGCGTACTGGATGTAGGTCATTCTGTATACGCTGCAGCGCTGTAGGCTGAACCTTAGCAGCCGCGTCAAGCGGTAAACTTCATGCAGTTTTAATGATGAATTTTACAAGTGTAACTAGTGTGGCAATATAACTTGTGGCTTCCGGAAATTAATGATGCCTTTATAGCCTAAAAAGCGAATAAAGATTGATGTCAAGAAGATAGGTTTCGCTGTTCTCCTGTCTGATATAGCAGACAAGATATAGCAAGATAGTGCTGTCAATATCGATATAGAGAAAATAGGCTTTCTATTTTCTCTATATCGATATTGACAGCACTATAGACTGACTGTGGTAGTACTGATGCGTCAGGCCGACCCCAAGATAGTTGGGTAAAAGCAGATTGATTGAACACTGAGGCGTCAGGCGTCACCTGTCAAAAAGTTCAAAGCGTTTTGTATAGTCGTGACTGAATGAGGAACGAATGAATGAAACGAATGATGAACGTCATCATTATATTTTATATTCATTGTCGAATGGAATACTTCTTGTCAAAATGAAGCCAACTAGTGACGTGAATTTTCATGAAAACCCACATTCCGTTAGTAGATTGTATTTGCTTAATTAGGTTTAGATTCATACAGGACTCTTATCTAATCCTGAGTTTATTACGCAGCAAGGCCACAAGACTATGGAAACTATTGAAAAAAAAATCGTCTGATTATTTCAAAACAAAAAGAGAACAGCCTTGGTGAAAATCTCCAAGAAATATTTACTTTACTTGCCTAATTTTAAGTTGATTTAGTGCAGCAAAGAAAAAATGTGATGCCAACTGGTGGCGAGAATTTTCATGAAACCCCTCTTTCCGTTAGGCTGCCTGTCCACTGGAGCGGAGAGGAGAAAAGAGGAGCGGAGATGTGCCAATATTAACCAATAGAATCTTGACTCAGGATCACTGATCTAAACTCAGGGGCGGAGTCAAGATTCTATTGGTTAATATTGGCACATCTCCGCTCCTCTTTTCTCCTCTCCGCTCCAGTGGACAGGCAGCCTTAGTAGGTTGTATTTGCTTTATTAGTTTTGGATTCATACAGGACCCTTATCTGGCTTAATCTAAGTTCATTATGAGGTAAGGCCACAAGTCTATTGAACCTATTGAAAAAAAAGTGATTATTCAAAACAAAAAGAGAACAGTCTATATTACATGCGTGGTGAAAATCTGCAAGAACTACTTGGCGTAATTTGAAGTTGATTTGTGTTTAGTGCAGCAAAGGAAAAAAAAGAGATTGACCAAGCGACTAAGGAACCTAGTATCGCTACGAAACATGCTGTGACTCAAAGATTTATGGTTTAATTTAGAGAATGATCTGAGGGCTTTCAAATGTAATTTACCATTTTATCATAAAATCTCGGCATTACACGGTAATTAGGTCTCAAAATCTAGGTTTAGTATCGAATCTCTTACTGACTTTTGGTCATTGTATGCTGGTAAATTCAAAATACGAATTTGACAAAATGACGTTTTAGTATTTTGAATGATCGTCAATTGCGACCTCAATTCCGACAGATAAAGGTTGATTTAGGGACTTTAGAAGTAAGTAAAACCTTGAGAATTGTCGACTTACCGGTGTTGGAGAAATCCAAAAAGCCAGAGTATTGTAGACATTTTCACTAACTTCTCTCAATGACTGCCAACGTAAATACCGCAGAAGAATCGAACAGTTAATACACCGACGAACTGAGTCTCCCATAGTGAGCAACTTTCAAATGTAACGCAATTATAATGATTATTTATTGCTCAAGAAAATGAAATTAATCAAAAAATTCAAATATTCACAAAAACAAACAAATGCACAATCGGTGGAAAGAATACAAGAAGTTAGTCACAGAGTAGAACCTGCGCATTCAAAAATTGGCGCCAATAATTGGCGCACGTACAGTCGCATTAAAAGCGCAATGGATGTTTTTCTACCACATATTGGTTTCTGCCCGCAGATTCACCCGCACCCATTTTATTTTAATTGATATGGGTACTTGTTTACGCTTATGTAAATATACTATAATCCAGACCAGACCTTATCTTTATGCAAAATGTGTTTACGTTAGTTATTTCTTTAAGTGGTTAATTAAACCCGGATGGGTTTACAATATTTACTTGTCTATCGAGACAAGCAAAAAGTTAAAGTGAATCAGAATATTCTTATTCACTTTAACTTTCTTTTTTTTTATTTTTATATATAGGTATATAGGTACCTACATTTATATTTGCCGTAAGTAAGTGTTGGGACAATTTCAGTCTTCACTTACAAAATAATCTATGCGACATAGAAACATAACATAAGTTATTAAATTAAATCCAAATTGCAAAATAATAATGGCCTATGTCATTCAAAACATAAAATGAAATCATTAAATTAATTATACAATAAAAATAAACTATTATTAAAGACCTACCGTTCGAGACTGTACTTAAAACTAAACGAATGGGACGTGCATACATGCTAGAAAGAGAAAACTCGCCGGACGCCAGCATATTTTGCTCAGGATGCGCGCGCATAGAATCTTATGGCGCGCGTTTGTTCTATTTTGAAAGAGTTTCTATTGATGAATGAAACAGGCAAAGGTATCTCAATACATTCTGCCTTTGTCATAACCATAAGGTACTTTTAACACCTACAGATTATTATTACAATGTCATAATAATAATTAGTTGTAATATCTTTTGTTACTAATTATTGAACTATAATTTCAATAGTTCGATGCGTAAATAAATTATTTTGCGTAAGTCAAGAAGGTTTTATTGTTTACATACTCTTTGAAGCCAATGACATGTGACATTACTTACGTGAAAAAAAAACTATGTATGGGTAAAATACTCAGATAGGAAATCGTAATAAAAACTAATACTTTTATGGTGTTTTTTTATCTGGAGAATTTAAGGATTCGCATTACCAGATAAAATTATTATAATTAAAAACAAGATTTATCAACATTATAAACTTAAGTCACAGCAGAGTAAATAGCGATACTAGATTTGGTCAATGTCTTTTTTGCACTTTAATATCGGTTCTTACGTGAAATCGGTCACCATTTCCATCATAATAAATTCATAGACTAAGAACAGGCCAGCTCGTCTAACAGATTAGCATAGCTTAGAAGATAGATATGACACGTACCTAGACAGTTGGGTACAATATCCAACGTGCGACTGTGCTCGACCACAAATCTGTTTAATATCTGTACGTAGGTTGATCAACAGATGTTATCTCCTACTATTAGTTTATGGTTCGAGTTCTATGTGCAAAGTGACTTATCAAAGAGGAGTTCTATATTGTAGGCAGAGAGAGATGTTCCGAAGGAATACACGTTCAAATGCTGCTGAAGTTTTGATGATCGGTTCATTCACAGGCCGGTCGGTTCACATCTTCTTCTACTTAATAAAAATATTATGTTCATTCATTTACTGGCAGACAACGTACAGACGCCAGCACATCAAGTTAATACAATCTGTTCATCATCATCATCATCATCATCATCAGCCTATTAATGTTTCCACTGCTGGGACACAGGCCTCCTCTCTGTAAGAGGGAGTGGGCCGTAATCTACCACGCGGGCCCAGTGCGGGTTGGTAGATGTCACATGTCTTCGAATTTTTTGTTCTAAGACATGCCGGTTTCCTCACGATGTTTTCCTTCACCGTTTTGAGAGCAGAGGTGATGAAATTATTTACACAAAGTAAAGCGCCTGCCTGGGTTCGAACCCACGACCTACAATTCGTAAGTTGGGGGCCATTACCACTGGGCCACCACTGCTCTCATAAATAATAATCTGTTAAATTTCTTCTTCTAATACAATCTGTTAAACAAACAGATTGTATTAGAAGAAGAAATTTAAACAATACGGTCTTTTGTGGTACGGAACCCTAAAAACCAAAAAAATTGTTATGCCTATAAGCTAAATTTCGTCTAGATCGGTTGTAAAATACGACCTGTAGGGAGACCATTCACGTTTCATACAAAGTTGGGCCCAAAACCCAAAGTGCCGGCCAGCGAAAAAAAATGTGTTACCCTGGTCGGGGAAGTCCTCCTCATAATTTTTTACTATGGCGCCGAATCTCTACGACCATTCCGTCAGCTGTTTTGTAAAGTTGAAAAATCTAGTTACCTTTAAGGTTCCTATCGCGTCTGGGAGGAACATTTTAGGGACGGAGCCTGTTTTGCCATTCTTCTGTTTTCGGTACCAATCGTCGAGCGACCCCTTAGGGATCTGACATTTGACGAATGAAACCAGGCAACGGTTATAGTCCGGTTTTTTTTTCAACTTGAGTGTAGCCTCTTTCACAAGGTGGTCTGTCGTTCGTTGTCCTCAAGGCCTGCGTGAGCTTTTACCCAGAACAAGGAAACATCTTTGATCTGGTGTAAAGCCGCGCCCACGTAAGCTCTCTCCTCCGCCGCCAGGAAGTGGATCCCACCTTGGTTCGCCGGAAGTGGAGTTTTTGCAAACGCACACGCTCAATCTCTCTGCCCGCAAAGGCTGGCTGGGGTACTCTTTGCCTCATACAGAACGCTTCTGCTTGTATTCGGAGGTCGTGTGGAAGTATGGCAGCCAGCATCAGGAATGTATTCAGCGAAACAGTTCTGTAGGATTTGCAGAACTTTTGGGCGAATACTCTTTGGACCGTATGACCGTGAACTAAGAAGATTATTGGAGCGCATTTTCTACACTCCAACCTTCTTAGTTGCCGGCGCCCAACCCTTGCCGCTCATCACCATTCTGCTTCCAGCTCCAGTGCTGCCGTGTAAATGCTCCGTATGACCTCCAGATGCAGACCTCTCTTCCACATTCTACACACGTTAGCGGCGTGCATGTTGAATGCGAGCTGATGGTAGTATTTTTAATTCCTTAGACATGCCTATGTCAACCCCGCCCATGCTCATGAGTGAGACATCTTACTTTAGCTTCCTAGTGACTACCATAAGGTTTGATGTGGTGCAAACTTCACCTTATTTTGGATGCCCCAGTTCCGAATATACTCGAGGGCGGCCTTGGCTTATCTTTGAACCTCCAGTGCTAGGTCATCGTCGAAAATCATAACCACAACGTCGGCGGAAGCCTGGTAGTGATCTCCCCGTTCTTCCGGCCCCTTTAGCAAAGGGTCCTGAAGTAAATTCCAGAGGATTGGATTCCCTTTATACCTGCACCATCCCATAACCCCGCCCCGCCCGCCGCGCCGGTTAGTCTATGTTCTATGTTTTATGGGGATTGGTTTCCGCACTTAGTCAAGTGGACCATTGTGCGTGGGCCGTGGCGGCCGTTTGATGGTTATTCCAACCAGCCCAACTCTCTCCAGAAGATAATTAAATCTCCTGGTCTGTTTGGAACATCTGTGTAGGATCTGGGTGACCCGAGGGTTTTTGTTCGAATCTGGGTGAAGCCCGTGCATTCAAAGAGCACGTGCGCGACGGTTTCCTCAGCCTCCATGCACGCCCTGCACAGAGGACTGTCCTTTATGCCTATGTGTGGAAGTGTTTGTTTAGCGAGCAGTGTCCCGTGATGGCCCCTTGACTAGGAGGCAGGCCGTTCCTGTCCAGGCGTAATAAACGCCTGGTCAGGATGGCATATCTTCCTTGGACTGCCTACAGCCCAGTGTCTAGGTCCACCAGTTTTCCGCTTGTGTGTGGGTGAACTCCTGTAGCCACCTGTGTATTTGGTTGAAGGGGATGTATACGATAGGCTCGGGTCCTCAGACTGCCGTGCTGGATCCTCGTCTAGCAAGTTAGTCAGCTGCGTCGTTACCTAGCGATCCGCTGTGTCCTTTTATCCATTGCAGTCTCACCATGTTGCAGCTACATACCGTTATTTGTTCTAGTGCATTGTGACATTCTAGTCTTAGCTTCGAGGTAATATATTTTTTCCGTAAGGATGCGCCGGTTAGTCTTTCAAGACATTAATTATTTTTAACTTCATTAATGAATGAGTGGTTTGTACCACTGCAAATATTCCCTGATATTTGCAATGGTTTGTAGTCATTTCGAGGTCACCTTTACAATGATTTTTTTTTTCATTACATAGCCGTTACTTTTATATATTAATAAAATGTAGGTACGTTACGTACAATAGATTTAAGAAAACAGCTGAAAGAACGGTTCGTAGAGATTTGATGCCGCCGCCGCCGTAGTGAAAAATGCTTAGGTGGACTGCCCCGACCAATGAGAATTAAACCACTTGAGAGCTGATAGACCGATTTCGTCTAGGCATACGACTCACCACTGCGGGCCGGGGGACGAAGAAAATACAGCGGTTGTGATTGGCCGGTGCAACAATGACAGGACGTATGTTTTAAAAATAGTGACCCGCAAGTCAGTTTTGCACAATAATATCGATATCGATAAAATCGACGTCTATTAATTCTATATTTTTTTAAACTTTAATTGATAGGGTGTAAGGCTGCCTGTCCACTGGAGCGGAGAGGAGAGGAGAGGAGCGGAGATGTGCCATTATTAACCAATCAAATCTAAACTCAGGGGCGGAGTCAATATTCTAATGGTTAATATTGGCACATCTCCGCTCCTCTTTTCTCCTCTCCGCTCCAGTGGACAGGTAGCCTTAAGAGGGTTTATTCTGAAAGTTGGCAACGTCGCAAATAGATGTCAAATATTTCGGTGTTTTGATTAATTTGATAATATTTCTGTATGGAAATAAAAAATGTGGCTAACTAGCGAACTAGAATATTGATTATGAAATGCAACAATTAATATCGTAACACCGAATTATTATTAAAAAAAGTATTTGGAAATTTTCCAAATGCCTTTTTACACCTATCAAATTCAAAGTTGCAGTTCAATTGCAATTCATCATTAATATTCTAGTAAGTTAGTTAGCCACATTTCTTATTTCCATACAGTATTATTTCCAAATTAATCAAAACAGGTAACTATTTGACAGCTATTTACGACGTTGCCAACTTTTAGGATGCGCCCCCTTAACTGGGTGCAAATAAAACACTGACGTTACACTTCAAATTTAACTTTATTCAATTAAATCAATGCTAAAATTGAATGAAGCTTATTTAATGGTCTGAAAGTATGTCTTATAAAAATAATAGCAATATTAATCCCTGTCGGATAGAACAATGAATTCTCATAATGTGAAATTCAAATTCAATTAATTTATTGTGCATTTAGGAGTCACTTTTACAGGTCATTATTTGACAAGCTAGCTGGAGTCGAGATTTCCTAACTGATAGTCATAAGGAATGTAAAACTCATTAAAGTACCTACAGAAATTAATTGGTTTGTTATCTCTGCATCACCTTAAAACGGGTGATAGACATGCGTACTTAAAGACCGCGGTTTTTAAGCTCGACAACTTGCGCGGCTCGCCGTCGGTGACACACGTGAAGACTTCTCACACTCTATCGCGATGTTTTCGACTTTTCTGAACCAAACTAAACAAAAATTACACAAATATCAAAACAAAATGCTGACTCGCGACTCGCGGCAATGACAGACGTACGAAACTACGAATTAAGGCGGGCTACGAGCAAAATTTCAAACTGTTGGATCGCCGGCGAGCTTAGTCGGCGGTTTTAAAGTGCGCGTACTTTGGGTGACACACGAGCGAGTAAGGTCGCCGAGCCATAAGACCACAGACCTGCTCGCCTGTCTGTCACCCCTTTAAGATAAACTAGCATAAAATGCCTAAGGCATTCAATTTCTCCTTTCTGAGTTTTTAATAGTGCATAAAATATTAAATAAATTGGCTTATTAAATTTTGTTTGACCTAGCCGCAAAATTCAATTTTTCATTATAGTTTTACAAATTTCATCTCTACTTGACATAGTATGTCGCTTGCGTGACAATAACGGTTAAGTAAAAACATCGCCCGCCGTTATTGTAGTGAATAGCGTTATTGACAAAATAAGGTGACGAATAGAGCTGAAATTTGCAAAAATCCAATGAATATTTTAATTTCGCGGTTAGGTTGGACAATTCCCCTTAAGAGGGTTTACATCGTACGGCATTTCATACAAACTTTCAAGCCCTTGTTTTTCGAAATGACTGAACCGATTTTAATAAAACTTCATACGCATATGCAAGATACAAAGGTCTAAAAACTTAGTTAAGAGCATTTTTTAAATGTCTTATTTAAAAACAGATACCTGGATATCTCTGTTTCTATGGAAAATTTAAAATCGGTCAATTTTGGCTGTAACACTATTTTTCGAAAATGTTCTTAACTAAGTTTTTAGACCTTTGTATCCTGCATAAGCGTATGAAGTTTCATTAAAATTGATTCAGTCATTTCGAAAAACAAGGGCTTGAAAATTTGAATGAAATGCCGTACGTCGTAAACCCAATAAACATTAAACTGAAATAATGATCTATATAATAAAACATACCAAAACAGGCAAAAACAGGGTCGGTGTTGCTGTACTAAATAAGCGGCGTCGGTTCTTTAAAGTTTCAAAGCAATCTGCAGTGAAATGCCTTGAACAAACAACGCAAATTTTTTTTGGAAATCAATTTTCCCTGTGGACTGCATTAATCCACTTTTCTTTCAGTTTCGGAATATTTGGAAATCTAAGATGTAAACATTACGTAATGTTACTTTTTTACCAGTAGGAAACATCGTAACTTTTATCGACAATATTATATAGAGACTTTGTTTTGAAGTTGTCACAACACTACAGCATTAGTAAAGATAAAAAGGGACAGATATATTGAAATACCCTAGTGAGAGAAAGGGACTTTTCAAAAAGACGTACATTTTTGTGCCTTTTTACGTAAAGAACCAGTTCAGCTTGAGCCCTGCAATTATTCATAATAATATTTTAAAATAAATATATTTTACTTACCGATGAAAAGTTATGCCACCTTTTTTATAGCTGGATGTTCTAGACGATTTCCCACACCATTTAATAGAACAGGAACTCATAATTGTTTATAATTATGCAGACTTTTTTTTAATGTGTCAAAATAATGTGTCAAAATAACCGCGTGTGCAGAGATCCAATAACTGGTCAAAACTAAAATGGCCAGTCATATTGTCATCTAATATCAGTGCATTTTCATTTATGTGTCGTGAGCCTGAGTCGCCCGTATGAGCAGTCAAGAGGATATATAGTCATTGGCCCCGACCTAGTTTATACTTATACTTAGACGAGATAATATTGCAAGGTAACTAGATTTTTCAACTTAAAAAAACAGCTAAAGGAATGATTGTAGAGATTCAGTGCCATAGTAAAAAATGATAAGGAGGACGTTACCGACCAGGGCAACACAATTTTTTTCGCTGGCCGGCGGTTTTTAACTTTGAGTTTTGGGCCCAATATGAATGGTCTCCTTTCTTTAATAGATTTTCAACTTTATCGCTAAAGAATAAGGTTCAATGTTGATTGGGAAAATTTGACAGATTGGAGTAGGTGGATGTGCTGGCGTCTGTACAACCTAAACCGCTGGGTGGCTAGGAGCATGAAATTCTGCAGAAGAGTTCCGTATTATTTTATTGATGGTGAGCACTAAAGCTCGAGGAGCTCGTGGCTAAGTAATAACAAGCCGCACGGATCGATCCATCAGGTTAAGCTACGCTTGCTGGGGTTGAACAGTGGATGGGTGACCATCTTTACATACTGAGACTCCTCCGTGCCTCGGAAAGCACGTAAAGCCGTTGGTCCCGGCTGTCATTTGTGGATCTTTGACAGTCGTTACGAGTCGTCAGAAGCCCGAAAGTCTGACACCAGTCTTACCAAGAGGTATCGTATTACCCAGTTACTGGGTTGTGGAGGTCAGATAGGCAGTAGCTCCATGTAGAATACTGGTATTCAGCTGCATCCGGTTAGACTGGAAGCCGACCCCAAGATAGTTGGGAAAAAGGCTAGGAAGATTGATTGGTGAGCACTAAAGCAGGATTTTTGAAAATTCATTCCCTAAGGATGTTGAATAGGGAATGAAAGTTTGTATGGTGTAATTTTTTCCGCTGTGAAATCCCATCGGGCACACAGTTTGTAAAGTTTGATCGAAACTGCTGTAACGCGCCTGAGGAATGTGCGGCGAGGCTCAGGCAGCACGTCGTGAGCGTTGTCGGTCAAACTATAGTATCCAATACTGAATCTTTACAAGCGTTAGGCTGCCTGTCCACTGGAGCGGAGAGGAGAAAACAGGAGCGGAGATGTGTCAATATTAACCAATAGAATCTTGACTTAGGATCACTGATCTAAACTCAGGGGCGGAGGACTCCGCTCCGGTGGACAGGCAGCCTTATAGTGGCTTATGTGACATTCAAAATCATTCAATTTGGTGTTAGAGTAATAATAATAATATATTTTATAGTGGTAACATTGCAACGTTCTAGAACAAAGTCTTGTGACCTTGTAGTACTGTCAAAGATGGATCATGTCTTGATCCTGTGGTTTTTACAAACATTTATTTAGTTTTTATATTGTGCTCTGTATCGTATTTCATAAACGGGTTGCAAAGAACCTGTTATATTTTCTTCAGTCCTAATATTTGGCTTTATCGTACTTGAAAACTCGAATAAGTATCCACGTTATAAGAAATGGCGTGGATTTACCTACAAGAGTTAATATACTGTTGATTTTGTCAAAACAAATTACAAATTTTAGAATGAAAATAGGTCATTTTAGAGTAGGCTTAAATATTGCTTTATACTAAGAAAGATCTATTGCGAGTCTCGCAATTCTATGCAATATATTACAACTTATTGCTTCTTCAGAGCAAATAAAAAGTACAATGGGATCGTAAAAGAAGTATGTAAATAAGAACCGACTGCAGGATGCAGAGTATTGCGGTGTCTAGGGCTGGCAGACAAAAGTTGGGAAACTCAAAATGCTGTAATTTTAACATTAACCTAATCCTATCCTACATTGTCGAAAATAAATAAATGAATATGAATCCCATTTTTAAATCTATAAAATACAACTTTAAAATTAAATGTAATATTCGCATTCGCATTCAGAATTGCGGCGGTGTCGCATTTATTTAGACCTCTGGAGGTCATGCGGATGCAGATGTGGGTGGAAAAGAGTGAATATAAGTAAAATCGTAATCAACCAAATGGAAATGAATCATCGAAATCATCAATATCTGTGGCATGTGGTATCTGCATACCCACATGCGAACCACGCATTAAAGGCCTGACGTCACACAAATCCTGCATCGTGCAATTAGAGTTTACCGCGCGAAAAACATTATATAAGACTATCCGACATCAATCATCGAGCCGCCAGACACGACACCCTGTTCCTCATACCTCTAAATATCCATCAAATACATAAAATTTCGTGACAAGTTTTTAAATTATTATAATTTTGTTATAATTAGCGCAAATTGAATTATGATCAACATAAAACGATACAACGCTGCAATTTGCAAAAAACGTAAGAAATGAATTTCGCCGGATCCGCATCCGCGGATGTGTGCCACCAAAAATCCGCGGATTTTAAAAATCGGCATTGGAAACATCCCTGCTATGTATCGGTATACATACACTCAGTGGCTAACATTTTATTTTAAAGTGCATTGTGCCAGTGCACAAACTATATACCAATTGCCACGGTGTATATTTTGTAAAGATGCATAAGAACCTTTGACGATCTACACGTTTTCTTAAGTACTTCTGCACGACGCTTCTGCGTATTCATTATTCATGACGAAGAAGTATTAAAGAAAACACGCGTCAAGCGTCAAATATGTAGCAAATATGTAGGCAACTTTAGCGAGTCAATAAGTTGGTAGCAAACAAACTGACAAAGCTATATAATTATTTAAGTATTGGGAAATACTGCGGTCCCAGGCTATTTTAGTGCTGGTTTCAGTATGAATGCTAGCTATTCAAGTACAAAAGCGTAGGTCTTGGTCAACAAGGGACCCTTTTGAAGTTGTGTATTGCCCTTTTTCCAAGAGATCTATTTATAACTTTCTTTTGAAGATGGAGTTGAATGAACGTCTGAGGTGCCACAAAAATATATTAGTTACCTAACGTACAAAAAGAGTCATACCTGGGGGTGTGAAACAGTTCCACAAGACAGTGCCACTGATTTCGTTAAAAACCATTGCTATACTTTCAAAACTGTTACACACAAGGATTAATAATTTAACTATATCTTCTTTTTAAGGCACCCCCCACCATCGACAATTAGCGAAAAATAAGTAGAGCCACAGATTAGTACAGATGGAACACTCCGCAAAATCATATAAATCGCGTAACTCTTATATCTTCTGATTACGTTACGCCCAATGAATTTGATAAGTCGAGCCCGCCACGTACCTACTAGTAGCTTTATACATACCTAAAATGTGAAATCTCCCATCTGTATTCATCTGTGGTAGAGCTAGCAACTAAAAACTAGTTGGCGTGCAACTAGCAGCGAGTGTGTAGTTCAGATAATTTTGTCGCTGGGATAGCCCGCAATGATAGGGTTAACAGAAAGGTCACTTGCTTATAGAAGCGAGTGATCTTCTGTCAACCCTACCATTGCGCAGGGATAAAGTGTTTCAATAGTCAATATATAACGTACTGTGGCATTCTTTAAACATAGAACGCGGCGCATAAGTTGAACCAAAATGGCGGTCGTCAGCGCAGGTAAAACTATGATTATACTTTGATTGAGACCCAAAAATGTTTTTCTGCGCATTTAAGGTCATAGTTCAACTTACGTGCCGCGATCTGTAGTAGCCTAAAATTACGTAGGTACAGCTTGGCAAAAAAGACGTGGATGTGGTGACATTTTTTTTTAAATATTTTACTTATACACCGTGAAATTTGATTCACAGTTTTGCTAGAACAAACGTTGTTCAGACCATGATCTACAACCATTCTATACCATTCAATTTAAAAAAAAAACGTCTGGTATTTGAGAAAACACAAAAAAGACTGATTTATTTATTTGCATTTCGGCCCGCATTGGCCGGACATCCTTGTAGTCCACCTGGACTCCTAATGTTTGAATACGTTTGAGAAACATAAGACTTATTTGAGAACGCCTAGTTTAGTTTCTTTTTAATAACATATTGGACGGTATAGAATGGACCATGGTCTGAACAACGTTTGTTCTAGCAAAACTGTGATTCAAATTTCACGGTGTATAGACCTTTATTGATGAAACTACTTTGCCGACAAGTGCTAGTAGATTTTGATTTGAGTCACTCACAAGCAGCGTTTATTATTGCACATTTATTTTAACAATTTATTTCCCATTCGAAGTGACCTAAGTGCGATAGTGGCGCCCTCAATTTTTTCCAACTCTTTTTCGCCAAGCTGGTATATCGTAAGGTCGTATAGGTACAACACAATGTGGGGCAACATTAAAAATTTCGGGATTTTCTCCGAGGCACAGAATTGGTTTTAAAAATACGATTGCTTGTGTAAAACTATGTTGTCGCAATGTGTTCTAGTGATTTTAGGGTTTGGTTGTAAAGTTGGATGTCGTATTGAATTTTATTGAAGTAAGGGTAAAGCAATTCGGTTTTTTATTTGAACGCCTGGATTTCGTACTTACTGTATGTGACCCTTTTTATAAAATAACAAAATGTCTATTGAATAGAGGTTGTGCTGTATTATTTCAGTTGAAATTTTATTTCGGTTCGATCCTATAAGTAGTGCTCTATTTTTTATTCATCTGATGTAGCATTAGGTAGGGTTACTGACAAAGGAAACTAATGGGGCCTTCACTTGTCAATAATTACCTCCCCAATTAAAACTTAAGTAGGTAAGTGACTGAATGTACTGTATTCGAGTTCACGTCTTTATCGAATTGGTATTTAGTCGCAAGTTGGGTACTACCTACTAAATACATTAGTAAGGGCTAACTGTGAACAGAAGCGACAGATGTACTGGAGATTAAATTGAATTGACTTTAATTAACGGAAAACGGAATATTATGATAATATACTACTATGTATATATGAGAGCAGTGGTGGCCCAGTGGTCTCGGGTCCGACTTACGAGTTCTATAGGTCGTGGCTTCGAACCCAAGCAGGCGCTTTACTTTGTGTAATTTATTTCATCACCATTGCTCTCAAAACGGTGAAGGAAAACATCTTGAGGAAACCAGCATGTTCTAGAACCGAAAATTCGAATTTCGTTTCATTTGTAAATTCGGGCCCGTGTGGTGCATTACGGCCCACTCCCTTCAGAGAAAATTTTCAACGATGGGGTTCCAGAATCATGTTCTGAATGAATCCATGGTAAAATGCGCGTCGATGTCCCTGTCACCCTGTATGAGACTGACCCTGTATTTCTGCTCTCTTTCCTTCGCACTCATTGTTAAATCTCACTGACTTATTTCTCTCTCTCTCCCCCTTTAATTACTATAAGATAAGTCACCAACAAAAACTAATACTCCACTTTATCATCAAGCGTAAAATGTCAAATAAATCGTGCTAGTGTACCATATTAACCCTTGTCATGCTGACACCTTATTTCCGTGTGTTTATAGCTGACAAAGTATCAAGTAGGGTCTAAAGCCCCGCTTTACGATCGGCGCGAGACGAAATACCTCGCCATTTATAGGGTTAACATCTCTATTAAATTGATGGGTACATAATAGGGTGGTGTTGAACTAAATAAAGGATAGTGTGTCGTGATTAAAAAGCATGTGTGGAAGTCATTACAATGCGAGAATTTAAGCAACTAGGTTTGGTAATAAAGTTGAGCAGCGATTATTATTTTTTCCTTTTACGGTACTAAACTCTAAAGGGTTCATGGTTTATAGTAAAACATAATTTGCTTTATTCTTCCACCTGGTTTAACATTACCTACGGAATGCAATAAGTCATCATTCTCCTGCCCTTATCCCAATTTTATTTGGGGTCGGCGCAACATGTCCCTTTTTTCCATACTTCTCTATTAGTCGTCATTTCAGTAGTTACCCCCTTTCTAGCCATATCTTCTTTCACACAATCCATCCATCGTTTCTTTGGTCTTCCCCTACTCTTATAGCCATCGACATTCATACTCAAAACTTTCTTGACGACATTTTTCTCATTTCTCCGCATCACATGCCCATACCATGACAACCGATTACCGCACAACTTTTCGGTCACCGGTGCCACTTTCAGACTTCCTCTTATGTACTCATTTCTTACTCTATCCATTCGTGTAACACCACACATCCCTCTTAGCATTCTCATCTCAGCTGCATGCAATTGCCTTTCATTCATCCCTTTGGTGGCCCAACATTCTGATCCATACAAGACAGCAGGTCTAACCATTGTTTTATATATCTTCCCCTTAAGTTTAAGGGGAAAGCGGGAGTCGCAGATTGTTCCCGTAACCTGCTGCCATTTCATCCATCCAGTGTTAATTCTGTGCTTAACCGCCCGATCTATTTCGCCATCGCTTTGCATGAGTGAACCGAGATACCGAAAGTCGGAGCAGACTGGCAGAAGCGTGCCATCAAGCGCTATGGCTCCAGAACTAGAGAGACCGCCGAAATCGCAGAACATATGTTCAGTTTTGGTTCTGCTGATTTTCAAGCCAACACTCTCCAGCTTCTGCTGCCATTTCTCCAATCTGCTCTGGATCTCAGGTTCATCCTCACCGACAAGAACAATGTCATCGGCAAACAGCATGCACCAGGGTGCCTCTTCCTGTAAGTCCGACGTCAGGGCGTCCATAATCAACAAAAAGAGGTAAGGACTTAAAGCCGACCCTTGGTGCAAGCCTACAGCCACACTGAACTCATCAGTATTGCCAGCAGCCGACCGAACGTACGTACAAGATTGGCTGTACATGGCACGAATTAACTCTACATACTTCCCCGGCAAACCTTTCTCTTTCAAGGCCCACTACAACACATCTCGAGGTACCCTATCATACGCTTTCTCCAGATCAATGAACACCATGTGCAAGTTCTTGTGTGCACGTCTGTACTTCTCACACAATTGGCGGAGTGCAAAGGTGGCGTCCATTGTTCCTCGACCTGGCATGAACCCAAACTGGTTTGGGGTAATCTCACTCTCCTCTCTCAGTCTTTTCTCTATTACTTTCTCCCATACCTTCATACTATGTGACATGAGCTTTATCCCTCGATAGTTGTTGCAGTCCTGTACATCACCTTTATTCTTGAAGATGGGCACTAGCGAACTATTGCACCATTCTTGTGGGAGGGACCCTTCATGCAACAACTTATTAAAGAATAAAGTCAGCCACATACATCCATCTTCTTTTAAACACTTCCATACTTCTATTGGTATATCATCTGGGCCTATAGCCTTACCATTTTTCATACTTTGAACTGCTTTTCTCACTTCATCCATGCTTATTTCCCTGACCAAACCCATATTTACATGTACCTCTTTGAGCACACCATTCCATTTATTCTCTTCGTTCATTAACTTTTCAAAATAAATCTTCCATCGTTCTTTTATTTCGTCATCTTTGCACAAAACCTTACCGGCGTCATCTTTTATACATTTCATGTGAATTATATCTCTCGTTCTCCTTTCTCTTGCTTTTGTGATCCGGTAGAGCTCCTTCTGGCCTCTAGGGCTCTCCAGTGAGTCATACAACTTCTCCTGCGCCTTAGACCTCGAAACTGCTACCGCCTTTTTTGCCTTTCTCTTCCATTCTTTATAAATCTTCTTCTTATCATCCTTTAAACTATCATTCCCGTTTTCTACACCCTGCCATTCTTTAAATGCAATTTTCTTTTCTTTAAGTATCTTTTGCACGTCTTCGTTCCACCACCATGTATCCCTTTCTATTATACCTTTCCCTTTCGATTCTCCAAATACATCTTTAGCTACTCTCCTTATACAATCCGCCATCCCTTTCCAACATACATTCACAGACTTTCCTTCCATATCCTTCATTTCAATCATTTTATCTACCACTTGACTCTTAAACATACTGGCGCATTCCTCTTTTTCTATCATACGCCATCTGGTTTTGGGTGGGGGCCGTTCCTTGTTCCTACTGGACGAGACACTGACTTTTACCTCCATTATTAAGAGTCTATGTTGGGACTAAGTCTTCACCTGGGAGCACTTTACAGTTTTTGACACTTTTAAGGCTGTTCCGTCTTACTAGCAAGTAGTCAATTTGTGTCGCGTGGTGGCCACTTTTGTAAGTTATAAGATGCTCTTTTTGTTTTTGGAACCACGTATTTGTTATTGCCAGGTCGAAGGCCGAAGCAGCTTGCAGTAGTGTCTCGCCATCAGTGTTACGGTCTCCGTATCCCCAACCGCCATGCACTCTCTCATACCCATCCTTCGGTCTTCCTACATGCCCGTTAAAATCACCCCCCACATACACTTCTTCACTATCTTGCACATCCATCATCACCCGATCAAAATCCATCCAAAACTTTTCTTTTACACTATCTTCACACCCTGACTGGGGTGCATACACACTAACTATATTAACCACTAAACTCTCCACAATTACTTTAACCGCTATCACTCTATCACTCACTCTTTTAACATCCACCACACATTCTTTCAACCGACTATCCAAAACTATACCCACACCATTTCGCTTGCCATCGCTCCCACAATAATAAAACTTATATCCTTCTCCTATCTCTCTAGCCTTCGCGCCCTTCCACTTTGTCTCTTGCAGACACGCTATGTTCAGTCGTCGCCTTTTTAAAACATCTGCTAGTTCCCTTCCTCTTCCAGTCATCGTACCTACATTCCAGCTCGCACATCTCAGTCTAGCTTCTCTCACACTCCGAGCTTGCGTCTTACGTCGCACCCGCCCGTTCTGGTGCGACAACCCTTGTCCATTTCCCACAGAAGCCGGGTGCTGCCCCTGCGCGTCGCCTGTGGGGTACGCCCTAGCCCTATCGTAGAGTTAAAAACAACTAAGTTTTATTTAAAAAAACGTGTGCGGTCAGGGGCTCCCGTCAGGAACGAAGTTCCTTCTCACGTATGATGAAAACAAAAACACAATTTTACCAACCGCCATCTTTGATTTTCATTTTGATTTCACTATCGACTTTAGCACCTTCAAAAACCATGAAAACGATACCAATAACGAAAAATTTGTTCGCAGGGGAATTTCATTTTGACCAAATTCATCGTATGGTGTGGACATAACGTTTTTCCGTTACGTGACGATTTCTACCAGTTTTCTCCTACCGCAAGCCACGTTAAAGAACTTCATTCCAATAAATTAAAGCTACATTCACTATTTCGCCTAACCAGAACATTATTATAAGTTCTTTCCAACATTATGTAGACTATCAAAATTAAATATTATGTAAATCCGACACAGACACACAGTTCCTAGAAATGTCATCATAAATAACGTAGAATAGGCTCCTATGAACGTGAGGACGCTACCAAGTTAGGATACCAAGAAAACTGAATCGTAAACTGTTGAGACTAGAATTTTGATGCCATAATGTTTGTGATAGAAACGATTTTGGTCAACGAATTTTCTAGCAAATGTTAGCTTTCCTTGCATACTCATACAAAGTTAGCCTCACGCCTGTATTCCCCTAATTTCTAGGCAGTGATGTACTTATAGTACGCTGACATGCCCACCGTGTATGTTTTAGTCCCATTTAATAGAGCGAGCCTATTGCCATCAAGCGGTCGTCCATTAATCATGTGATGTTTTTTAGCAAGTTTTTACCCCCCTCTGCCCCCTAGTGATACTTGGTGAGGTTTTAGACAACTCCCTAACCTCTGTCCAAAATCACGTGTATTTTTTGTTAAAAAGTATCTTTTAAAATTTCGGAACATTTTACTTTAAATACAGTTATAATCGTTGCCTGGCAACGGCAAGTAAAGGTCACGCGCCTCAACGAAAAAATAAATAACACGTGATATCTCACTACATCCCCCCCCTAACCCCTTGTGCTATTTCGTAATTTTTTCCTAACCGCTCCCTCCCCTTTCGAGGCTCACGTGAATAATCCCCAACCGAGCACAGATCCATATTCTCGGCTGCTACTAAGTTTCTGTTGGGAAAACCCAATAATGCTTTTGCTTGCATAGATTATTGTAAAGCTTCTAAAAGAATATCTCTGCAATATAACTTAATTTTTTTTTAAAGTAATTTTATACCTCATCATCATCTTTATGCCCTTGTCCTATGTTACGTGTGGTCGGCGCCACACGTTTTCTTTTTTCATTCTCCCCTGTCAACTGTCATGCTACCATTCACTCCCTTCTCTGTCATATCATTCCTCACACAGTCCATCCATCTTTTCTTTGACCTCCGTCTTCCTCTCTATCCATCACTGTTTTAGTCACATGCGTTTCCTCCCTCCTCATCACATATCCATACCAAACCAAACAATTTCCTTACAAATTTTCTATCACCTACCACCTTCTTCTCATTTCTGTCCATCTGTATACCTATTGTATGTATCAATTTGCTATATTGTATTGTAGAATGTTGGGCCACCAAAGGGATGAATGAAAGGCAATTGCATGCAGCTGAGATGAGAATGCTAAGAGGGATGTGTGGTGTTACACGAATGGATAGAGTAAGAAATGAGTACATAAGAGGAAGTCTGAAAGTGGCACCGGTGACCGAAAAGTTGTGCGGTAATGGGTTGTCATGGTATGGGCATGTGATGTGAACGAATAAAACAACGACGTATATTTAGGAACCTAATCCGCTTAACTGTTCTTAAAGAGTCATAAAGAACCCTGTAAGAAATCGACACGACCGTGTTTTACCTCTCAACGAGACGTCTTCAGGATGACGGTTGGTTGACTTATTACGAACCCTTACACGACGTGTTGCCACGTCAAGCGGCGAACACAGAGACGCTCTTTATGGCTCTTTAAGAACAGTTAAGCGGATTAGGTTACTAAATATACGTCGTCTATGGTATTTTATAATGGATTTCCGCAAAGTCACGTCTGAGTCAACTAACTATGTTATCATGAAAACCATAAAAATCTTCACGAAAATTTTCCGAAAGAAAATATTAAAGTCAATAAAGTTCACTAAAAGCCAAGCGAGCCTCAGCAAAAGATTCCCCCAAATCTTTCTCTATTTACAAATCAATTAATACATTCCCAACGTTGAATATTAATAAAACCAACTTTTCTTTTAATCTTACTAATTTTAGATTACACTTAATGAACTTCGAGGTCTCTCAGTAGTTTCAAAGTCGTGGCTTAACTGCCTTAAAGCATTCCAACTATTTCAATCTTAGTTGTTACCGTCGTAAGGATTATAATTATGTAAATAAGGATGAGATTCCCATACATTTGCGTATGTAATTATATTTGCGTAGGTAATAGTGGGTACCTATATCTTTGGCTTAGGTGTTTCGCTCAGAACAGGGTTACCTGAAAGTGTGTCTAGATATAGTTAAGTCTTCTTGTACATGAAGCTGCTCGGAGCCACACCGACGGTGCTGGACACTTTCATTTCAGTCTGAGATGTTCTGATTGTTTTTTCATCTTGCGTTCCGGTGCCGGTGCGTGTCAGCGTCAAGTACATAAAGCCTTAAAGTATCTATCCAAATCTATTGGACTAAAATATCAATAAACATGTTTGGATCAAATAATTATATTTTTTTCTAGCTTGGTCAGTCTCCTTGGTCTAGTGGTCGCAAGCGCTACTGCTGAGCAAGGGAGGCTTCGATTACCTGGTTGGCAAAGTGTTATTGGGTTTTGCTAATAGAAAATTTTCTGAGGGTCTGGATTTGTACCCGTTTGATGGAAAGAGGCGCGCCCTCTATTACATGGGACTTAAACATAACAGGTGAAATATGGGTGTGCCTTAGATGCATAATCAGCCTTTAATGTCCCCACGGCTGGGCCACGGTCTCCTCTTTTCAAGAGGGAATGGGTTGTAATCCACTACGAGGGCCCAGTGCGGGTTGGTAGATGTCACATGTCTTCGAATTTTTGGTTCCAGGAGATGCCGGTTTCCTCACGATGTTTTCCTTCACCGTTTTGAGATAAATTATTTACACTAAGTAAAGTGCCTGCCTCTGTTCGAACCCACGGCCTACAAGTCGTAAGTCGACTCGTTAGGTGCAGTCCGCTTAACCCTTCGAGAAATACGGGCATAATTTTATGTTGTAATGTAATTATCCTTCTTTAATTTAGCTATAGAGTCAACCTACAATCAATTCTATGTTTTTGTTCCTCTCAAAGGAATATTGAACGGAATTATAATGTAAGGCAAGATGGAACACGATATTTTCAAATTTTACTCATTTGAAAATATCGTGTTCCGTCTTGCCAGACAGGCAAGACGTTGTACAAAGAACCTTTTGATCCGTAACAAAAACCTTGTAGGTATATAATACTATGAGTACATAGTTATATTATACGAAGGGTATTGGGTGCCGCGAGTTTCTTGTGGCACTCTAGTGTCACTGCCTCGGCCCGGCTAGGGTACCGTGAGCGTTGCATTGTCACTGTCACTTGTTATTTAGGTTAGGTTAGGTTAGAACTGTGACCACACAACGCACGACCCGAGCGAGCGTAGCGAGCGGTGCCGCGCTAGCGGCCGGCGAAGTGCCAGGGTCCGTTTAGGCACAAGAGAATGTAATGTTTTGGGAATGTGGTGTTTTACAGCGATCTAACCTCGACAATCAAACAAAATACCAAGTGACGTAATTTAGTGGCAGTGACAATGACAATCCAATGCTTGCGGCACTTTAGCCGGGCCGAGGCGGTGTTACTAGGGTGCCTGTAGTGGCACTTTATCCGATAGGGATAGAGTGCCAATGGTGGCACTCTATACACTGCCTATATTATATGGGATATAGGCATAATATTATATGTTACATATAAAGACAAATATATTTTGAAAGGTGCAAATAGATCGCTGAAATCCATTGGAGCGTAAAAACCTTATATAGTCTATATTTTGTTGTATGAAGATACATCATAGAACAAAATATAGTCAGCCATCCGGCTACACATAAGAGTAGGGGAAGGCCAAAGAAACGATAGATGGACTGTGTGAATGACCAGGATGACGACTAATAAAGAAGTATGGAAGAAAGGGACAGGTGGCGCCGACCCCAAATAAATTGGGTAATGGGAAAGAGAATAATGATGAAGAATCCAAAAGGAGTCCTAGGGAAACTAGTATGTCTTGTATAGATGACCAGGCACTCAAATTATGGGATTCGTCAAATCCCATAACTCTATTTTCGAGCTGTCGTAAGACGAATATTTATCAGAACCGCAAGTTTTTCACAAGTATTCATCACATAACACTAGCAGTAGCGTTGTCCCAAGTAAGTATAAAAGAAAAACCTTTACATTCGACTACTCTACAACGATCAATGTAACTTAAAAGATAACCACTCTTACCTGCTGCCTATCTTTTATACCTATCTTTTATAGCCACGTCTTGAAGCCGGCCTACTTTTGCGGGTGCTATGCAAATACAAGTATGGCGTAACAAATACCTAGAATAGTTTTGAAAACACAAGTTTCGTAAATGCCTGCACGATTCAACGGTTTATACTGAGGTTCTCAAAGTATTTGAGTAAAAATGTAGGTGCTTGAAATATTTTATCAAGATTTTTCGTTGTTACTTGCGAGGTTAAAGAAAGGTTGAATTCAGGTTATAATATAATTTATTATTATAACATGAGGTGATATAGGCGTGGTAGCGCCTGTATTCTTCAAGAGGATAGACAGTGGTGTGTAGTATTTCGCCTGTTATCGGCAATAAATAAAACAATGGAAATACTAATGCATAAGAGTATTTTGGAACCATCAAATAAATCCTAGCATCGAAATAAAAAAAGTGATTTTTTCAAATACACTAAATAGTAGTGATGGGCCGAGTGGCCGACTGTGGGTTTTGCCAATCTTTGACTAGCTATAGTGACTAAACTATTGGATATATTTAATGTGAAATTGGACTCGCGAAGCTCATGAAACGGACGAGGGGATAGGCAGACTAAGAACGTCGTTAGATATACGCAGTTTAATTTATCGTCGTAATATCGTCTCCACCTTGTATACACATTATAAAAAAGTCGTTTTTCTTGTCTGTCTGTGTGACCGCGTTGTTCTTCTAACCCTAATTATGAATTTTGATGCGGTTTGCATCATCATTTAGAAAAATTCCGGAAGGTTTATGTGCATACAAAATATCTAATATTATCAAGATTATTTGTCAAGTCAAAATCGTGCCACCAAGGGCGTGTCGCTTATACACATATCTTAGATATATTTCTACTAGTATATATGTATAATAACATGTTAGCACCTTAATATTCTTCCGACTACGTATTGTCAGCATTTTGAATGAAAATGACAAAAAAAAATGTTAAGCACCCGCTACGTAGGTTAAGAATTGTTAAAAAATTGCCTAACATTTTCGTTCTTTAACCATACTTACGTAGTACAAGATCTGCTCCGAGACCAATGAGGCAGTGGTTTCAAGTTTAATATACTTCCTCGTTATTTTATAACAACTACTTGGCAGGGGTAAGTAATTCTGATCCAACCGGTAGGGAGAAGTAAGTATACCTACTCATATTTTTGATTCCAGCAAATCAAAGGAAAGAAAGTAATCATAAATATTATATGGACTTTAGGTCTGCCAATTTCCATTAGTCATCGTTTGAAAACGAAAGATTTTGTAACAATAATATCTCATGTTTTACGTAGTAAAAGCTTATATAAAAGCTTATCTGTAGAAGAAATATTATCAATAGATAAAACTGAACAGTTAAAACTGCATGTCTGCAGCAGAAAACTGTGCAGTTGTCAGTTTTGCCATAGCGACCGTAGCGAGTACACGTCTTTTTATTTCTCACGGTCCCACGTTTTCACATCTAGCGCAATTTCATCGTGACTATGTCGAATCAACGAGAATATAAAATAAAAAAGTACATCGTCGAGGACATCGCCGTCGAGGTAGACCGCGGTGAAGGTGGTCTGACGATCTAAACATGTTTGCGGGGTCAACATGGCCTGAAATCGCACAAAACAGAGAGATTTGGAATGAAAAAGGGGAAGCTTTTGACCAGCAGTGGGACACAATATAGGCTAATAAAAAAGCCAATCTTAACACCACACTGTTCTCGTTCGTCTTTTATTGTTTCCTAAAACGCGCAGTAACTCAATAATTGCCACGGCATCATCCATCTATGCCATGATTCCGCGGACACGTAGCGTACGGTAGCTATACGAGCTCCAAGAGATGACTAAAGCAACAAACAATAAAACTCACCGTATGTAGACAAAAGGGGCGTCAGTTATAACTTCATAACTGTCAGTTAAAACTAAACAGTTCAAATTGTCAGCTATAACTGCACGTGTGTAGCCTGCTTAAGGAATGTTTTTTTAGCAGACCAGCAAGCTGCGTATTTAAGTCAAAAGTGCAATGAACTGAGTTTACATTGCACCTCGACTGCCAGGCCAACAGCATTTGTTTTGTTGAAGCACCAAAGTTTGTGCTTTTTACGACTATGACTCTATTTAGCACCGTTTCCAGTCACGTCACGAACTACAAAAAATATGATTTCCACAATAAACGTCTAATAAAATAATTAATGGAGTGTTTTTATTTAAATTTACGATATCTTCCGGCTTTCGTAATGCTGAAAAACACGCGAGTTCACACCAAAAGCTTGTATTTGAAAATGTGAAATATTTTTTAAAGCAGAAGTCAGAGTGGCAGGTGTGCATAGTTTTGTTGGGCACTAACTAAACGTATCTAAATAGGAAGATCTTAGGTAGGACATTCACTATCGACCAACCTTTAAAGAGTTATTGAAATGTAACTTTTATCTTGGTAAGGTAAGATATAAATTAGAATGAGATAAGATAATTTTGTAGAGCGACAATAGCTGTAAAAAAAACGCGTCGTGATTTTGGCAGGACATACCAGCTGCCAAAATCACGACGCGTTTTTTTACATCATATTCATACTTATATATTCTGAAGCGCCCTAGTTAACTTACTAGTTTCTCTTATTTCATTTATGATTTTTGTAACTCAGTTATAATGATCTCTGATTTGACCCCTGAGTTTGTTTCGCCTTTTCTTTTCAGGGGTAGTCAGATAGGAAAAATCGACATGTAAAAGTGTTTCCGATGTCCTATTTACAGAATAAACAATTTAATTTAATTTCCCATTATTTAATATAATTTAATTTAATTTCCCATCATATATAATTTAATTTCCCTTCATTTAATATAATTTAATTTACCATCATTTAATATAATTTAATTTAATTTCCCATCATTTGATATAATTTAATTTAATCTAATTCATTGGATTAACTACCCGAAATTAATAAGATCATAGTCATTGAGAACAAACAAACGTTCGGTTGAAATCAATCTTCTTTGAGAAACACAGTCTAATATTCGGTAAAAACCCGGTAAGTTCGGGTTGCGTGTTGCAATTATTTCGCTCCACGTACTTCCCCCAGACCGGGGAGCACATTGATTATTGTTCGGCCGTACTAATCCGATTACAGTCACATTAGTTCAGTAAATTAGTTTTCCCACGTGGTTTCTGTAACATGGCCGGGGATTGGTTACAAATAATCAGGGGTAATCTACGAGAATTATAGGGAGATGAGACGATGGTAGACTTGGGAAAATATTGAAAGAATTGCCATTATTTTGTAGCGGTCAGCACCGTTAGTTTGACTAAATATCATGTATTTAATAACTAATTGTAAACACTATACCACACGCACATTTCATAACCTCTTACATCATAATTCTCGTTTGACATTCCAATCTGTCACATTCACAGTTCATTCACCATAAACTAGAGTATACCATTATCTATTGCTTTAACATGACTAACAAAATAATATATATTTATAACTATTACGTATTCACTATATTTACAACACACACAATATTTATATACATATTTAAATTAACCTAACAATTATACTGACACTCCACATCTGAGTAAACATGTAAGAGAAACGGAACGTATGTCCGACCGTGTAATGAGACGCACACATGATCGGCAGATTTTGATTCTGAGGCGATCGCCCTCAGTGCGCCCTCAGTGTACTATCTTGCCTCCAGCTGGACATACGCTACTTTTTCCGCTCCAAAATCTAGTCTTCCTCAAAGCACTAGATCTCTCCAAGTTAGCTTCGAACCATTGCTGTATTATCTGTTTTGTCTGTACAACTTGTGTTAGTCCTTACATTGTTTTTGTAACCTTATATGTTATAAGGGAGTGCCGAGGTAGGCAGTAATAGAAGTGCTACTGAAATTAAATCTTTTATTGAGTTTTACCCAGTAACCCTTCATTGGTGACCCCGATAAAGAACGATGCCTGACGGAGCCAGCGCGTCGACCGGAGCAACGGCAGAGAAGCAGGATGTCTGCAGAGTCAGCGTAAAGCTGCCGCCATTTTGGCCAGAGGAGCCAACACTTTGGTTCGCCCAGGTAGAAGGTCAGTTTACGATCGCCGGTATTACTGCCGACAGTACAAAATTTTATACCGTCGTGGGCCAGCTTGATCACCGTTATATGGTTGAGGCTAGGGACATAATAGAGAACCCGCCGGCCCAAGACAAGTACGCGAAGCTGAAGGCCGAGCTTATACGTAGGCTCTCTGATTCGCGCGAAAAAAGGGTGCAGCAAATCCTTACCCACGAGGAGCTAGGCGACCGTAAACCTTCACAATTTTTACGGCACCTGCAAACCCTGGCTGGACCAAATATGCCAGAGGCGTTCCTGTCCACGTTGTGGGCGAGCAGACTGCCAACAAACGTCCAGACGGTCATTGCGTCGCAGCCTAATCTCGCTCTCCAGTCTGTCGCAGAATTAGCCGACCGCGTGCACGAGATCGCGCCAGCGCCCGCCCCGGCGCTCACATCACCTCCCGCCGTGGCTAGCACTAGCACCTGCAGCGAGATCAGCGAGCTGAAACAGTGCATAGCGGAATTAACCAGACAGGTAGCCGCCCTTTCAACACGTGGTCAGGTACATCACCGCTCGCGTTCGTCTGACAGGTTTAGGCGTGGCAGCAGAGATTCGACCCCAGGCCGGCGTAGTCGATCGCGCTCCAGAGGCTCGTGGAACGAAGAACAATGCTGGTACCACAATAGGTTCGGTGACAGGGCCAGGCGGTGCGACCAGCCGTGTACGTTCGCGGGAAATGCCCCCGGCAGCCGGAAGTAGCGGCAAATGGCTGCCCCAACAAACCACGCCGCTTATTCGTTACAGATCGGGCCACTAAAACCACGTTTTTAGTGGACACAGGGTCCGATCTTTGTGTATACCCATGTACAGCACTACAACAGCGGCGCAGCAAGACAACGTACCAACTTTACGCGGCCAACGGTACCGCCATCGACACATACGGTTGGGTCGAGCTCCACCTGAACTTAGGGCTCCGCCGTGTATATTCGTGGAAGTTTGTGGTTGCAGACGTTACTAAACCGATCATAGGCGCAGATTTCCTAGCTCATTACAACCTATTAATAGATCTGAAGCATTACCGCCTCATCGACGGGCTAACACAGCTGTCCTCCACGGCGTCATCAGCAGCCGGTTCAGCAGCTGACATTGCCTCCGTCAAGTCCATTGGTGGTAGCACGGAGTACCATGAGCTCCTTCGGCAGTACCCGGAAATCACGCGCCCTGCGGGAAAACAGAGACAGGTCAGTCACACAACAGTACACCATATACGTACCACCCCAGGCCCGCCTATTTTTAGCAGACCACGCCGCCTCGCACCGGACAAGCTCAAGATTGCTCAGAAGGAGTTTGAGGCGATGCTAGCGAACGGTACAGCACAACCGTCGGAGAGCTCATGGTCGTCTCCCCTTCACCTCGTTCCCAAGAAGGACAACAGCTGGCGGCCATGTGGCGACTACAGGGCACTCAATGCCCGCACCGTCCCGGACAGATATCCCATCCCGCACATACAGGACTTTTCACATCAGCTGGCTGGCAGCAGAATTTACAGCAAAATTGACCTTGTTAAAGCGTACAATCAGATACCGGTCCAGTCAGCTGATGTCCACAAGACTGCAATCACCACTCCGTTTGGGCTATACGAGTTCCCATTCATGACATTCGGTCTCAGGAATGCAGCACAGACGTTCCAGCGTTTTATGGATGAGGTCCTCCGTGGGCTGTCGTTCTGCTACTGCTATTTAGATGACATTCTTCTGTTCTCAGAGACGGCAGCCCAGCATACTGAACATCTGCACCAGCTCCTGAAGCGGTTATCTGACTACGGTATTCTTATTAACTCGGCAAAGTGCGAGTTTTCTAGGACACGAGCTGTCCGCAGAAGGTGTCCGTCCCCTGCCGGAGAAGGTGCAAGCGATCCAGGACTACCCAGCTCCCAAGACCGTCAAGGAGATGCGTCGCTTCCTGGGTATGTTCAACTTCTACCGCCGCTTTATCCCGGAAGCCGCTCGCTTACAGTCACCGCTTAATGTAGTCCTCACAGGGCCTAAAACCACAGGAAATCAACCCATCACAATGACGCAAGAGATGTTAATAGCTTTTAGCGCTTGCAAACATGGTTTGTCCCAGGCAACCTTGCTAGCTCACCCAAATCCCAATGCTGAGCTTGCCTTATTTACAGACGCGTCAGACACTTCAATAGGCGCGGTGCTGCAGCAGAAGGCAGGTGATACGTGGCAACCTTTGGCATTTTTCTCCAGACGTTTGTCAGGGTCGCAAAGGAAATACAGCCCGTATGACAGGGAGCTCTTGGCTATCTACGACGCAGTCCGCTACTTCCGACACATGATTGAAGGTAGGCACTTTACCATATACACGGATCACAAACCCCTGTCATACGCGTATGCGCGCAGCCGGGAAAATTGCTCGCCAAGACAGTTCCGCTACCTAGACTACATAGCGCAATTCACAACAGACATACAGTTTGTCGCTGGGAAGGAAAATGTCGTGGCGGACGCACTGTCGCGTCTGGAGGCAATAACATTACCAAGTCTCAACTACACCGGTCTTGCACATTCCCAGGAGAGCGATCCTGAGCTGCAAGGCCTCCTGAAGAACAACAGCACTTCACTTAAACTTCGAAGAGTGCGTTTCCCGGACTCGGATGTGGAACTATTCTGCGACGTCTCTGCCACTAACACCCGCCCTTATGTTACAGAACCCTTCAGAAGGCAGGTGTTCCAGAAGCTCCATCAGCTGAGCCACCCTGGCAGACAGGCCACGGTCAAATTGATTTCCGCACGCTTCGTTTGGCCTGGCCTGAAGAAGGACTGCAGGGCCTGGACCAGAGAGTGCATAGAGTGCCAGAGAAACAAAGTCTCGCGGCACACATCCTCTCCCACCTCGCCATTCCCCATTCCTTCCCAACGCTTTGCCCACGTCCACATGGACATAGTAGGGCCACTAAATGTGTCTAATAATTCCAGATATTGCCTCACCGTCATCGACCGCTTTACCCGCTGGCCTGAGGCATATCCCATCGCCGACATCACAGCTGAGACATGCGCCCGCACCTTCATCGCCGGCTGGGTGTCTCGCTTCGGTTGCCCCCACCGCATCACTACCGACAGGGGCAAGCAGTTTGAAAGCAAGCTCTTCCACTCCATCGCAGCGCTCCTCGGCAGCCAGCATCGACCAACCACGGCGTACCATCCAGCCTGCAATGGCATGGTCGAACGCCTACACCGCCAGCTGAAGGCGGCCATCCGATGCCACACAGACACCAACTGGTCCGAGGCTCTTCCTCTGGTGCTGCTGGGCATCCGCAGCGCCTGGAAAGAGGACATTAAGGGGTCAGCAGCCGAGTTGGTCTACGGGGAGCCCCTAAGACTCCCAGGGGAGTTCATAAACCCTTCGCTCACCGGCGCCGTAGACTACACCGACTTCGCGGCGAGACTCCGACATCAAATGGCGAAGCTGTCACCAGAACCGGCGAGTCGACACGGGGATAAACCTTTCTACGTCCCCAGCAGCTTAGCGTCAGCAACGCATGTTTTCTTGCGTCATGACGCCGTGCACCGACCACTCGATCCCCCATACACCGGGCCATTCAAGGTGCTGCAACGAAGTGAGAAGACATTCAAGATCGAGGTAAAAGGCAGAGAAGTCACAGTAACCATAGACAGATTGAAACCCGCTTACCTCAACAACGAACACAACAACACTTCCAACTCGGCGGCAACACCAGCGGTTTCAACGGGTACACACGCCACCACGCCGCCAACCGTCACCGTCGAACAAAAAACCCGTTCCGGACGCACGGTACACTTCCCGGACTACTATCGCCCGTAATTTACCAACCACGGTCTCAGGGGGGGAGTAGTGTAGCGGTCAGCACCGTTAGTTTGACTAAATATCATGTATTTAATAACTAATTGTAAACACTATACCACACGCACATTTCATAACCTCTTACATCATAATTCTCGTTTGACATTCCAATCTGTCACATTCACAGTTCATTCACCATAAACTAGAGTATACCATTATCTATTGCTTTAACATGACTAACAAAATAATATATATTTATAACTATTACGTATTCACTATATTTACAACACACACAATATTTATATACATATTTAAATTAACCTAACAATTATACTGACACTCCACATCTGAGTAAACATGTAAGAGAAACGGAACGTATGTCCGACCGTGTAATGAGACGCACACATGATCGGCAGATTTTGATTCTGAGGCGATCGCCCTCAGTGCGCCCTCAGTGTACTATCTTGCCTCCAGCTGGACATACGCTACTTTTTCCGCTCCAAAATCTAGTCTTCCTCAAAGCACTAGATCTCTCCAAGTTAGCTTCGAACCATTGCTGTATTATCTGTTTTGTCTGTACAACTTGTGTTAGTCCTTACATTGTTTTTGTAACCTTATATGTTATAAGGGAGTGCCGAGGTAGGCAGTAATAGAAGTGCTACTGAAATTAAATCTTTTATTGAGTTTTACCCAGTAACCCTTCAATTTAATATAATTTAATTTAATTTCCCATCATATATAATTTAATTTCCCTTCATTTAATATAATTTAATTTACCATCATTTAATATAATTTAATTTAATTTCCCATCATTTGATATAATTTTATTTAATCTAATTCATTGGATTAACTACCCGAAATTAATAAGATCATAGTCATTGAGAACAAACAAACGTTCGGTTGAAATCAATCTTCTTTGAGAAACAGAGTCTAATATTCGGTAAAAACCCGGTAAGTTCGGGTTGCGTGTTGCAATTATTTCGCTCCACGTACTTCCCCCAGACCGGCGAGCACATTGATTATTGTTCGGCCGTACTAATCCGATTACAGTCACATTAGTTCAGTAAATTAGTTTTCCCACGTGGTTTCTGTAACATGGCCGGGGATTGGTTACAAATAATCAGGGATAATCTACGAGAATTATAGGGAGATGAGGCGATGGTAGACTTGGGAAAATATTGAAAGAATTGTGGCTGAAAATGAGGAAATTGGCACAAAAGACCAGCAAAGGTCGCACTTAAAAGAAGGCATAATTTGAATATGATATATCAATAGACTCACCAAGTTTGCGAACTTCTTCGGTACCATCATCATAATCTGTCTAGACTTTCCCTAACTGTGTTGGGATCGCTTTCAGTCGAATATTGCTGAATACCAGTATTTTACATGGACCAACTGCCTATCTGACCTTTGCAATCCAGTTGCTATGAAAAACAAACCCTCTCGGTAAGACTAGTTGGCAAAATTTCGGGCTCTCTGTTCACTAGCACTATCATAATATTATGGTCAAAATTATGTGGAAATGTTTTGAGTACGGCCAACGCCCGTTCTGCTACGCTAGCTAAGTATTATAGACGAAAATATTCTATATAGAATGGCGCTTTTAGTACAACCTTAAACATTTCAATATTACAATGGACTAACAGAATTTAATTGGACAGAGCAACGTAAAAAATACAGTATTCAGAGGTAGCAATTTACCTGTCTTGTGAATAATAGAGAGCACCTTGAAAAATCAGCTCCTTAAATTATAATAGTTCCAATCCTCAGGTTATACATTAGTTAACGTATTTTACTGTTTTTTTTTACGATGTAAAAGAACTTTTACTGATATCCTAACTTAATAATATTATTATAAATGCGAAAGTGACTTTACGCTTTCTCGTTAAAACGGCTGAACGGAATAGGATAAAATTTCCACGTACATAAAAATCCTTGATAGTTTCTCCATGTCATTCATATTTGACATGGAGTCGAGCATTAGAGCCTTAAAATAGATTAAAATCGTCTCACTTATTAAAGAAACTTTCTCAAACTTTATTCAAAACACTATTTTTAACTCAACCCATTCCTTAATAGTATAGGTTAATGTAACCCAAGTCGGCCACAGAATTATTACGACGTCACAAATCGTCACGCACACAATTTGGCTATATTCGGCTATATTCGGCTATACAGCATGTTTCAGAAAGGTATGGCCGTATTTGAGGGTGTGGTACAGACCAAACTGAAAAACTTTCTCCATGGGACCAACACCATAATCGCGAAAAATTATGAGCCGTTCCATACATTTCGGCTGAGACTCGAGTAGGTATTGAAGTTTTGTATGGGAATGTTGATAATTTTTTCCACATCCTTAAGCCACACAGCGAATACTCACTGCAAGTGAATTTGCTGCGAATTATACTCGCAGCTAGTATTCAGTATCTGCCTGTCACACACAGCGATTTCTACTCGCGAATTTCGACAGAGCAGCGCGGTGAGCGGAATGGCTACTCGCAGCGAGTAACCCTGTCACACACAGCGAATGCTCGCGCCGCGATTAAAATTGAACATGCTCAATTCTAATCCTCAAAGTGTCTACTTTCCGCCCTTTCTTATTTCCTACTAACCTCCTATACAAAGCTTGTGAAGTATTAACAGTTCGACAGATATTTATAATGGGTATTGTATTAAAACAACACACAGCTCTACCCTACAGCACTGCATACTAATAAAAGACGTAAAGATATAGTTTGTCCACAAAATACAACAAAACATGCTTTTGTATCAAAATTTTATCTATACCTCGGTCCTCTTCTCTATAAAATAGACTAAACGCGAAAGCAAATATTTATTCCATGAACCACGCAAATTAAATTCTCAAGGATGTTCTCCTAAGTATGTCCTACGAAGATACAGAGAATTTACTGTGTTAAAATGAATTTATGTACTCTCACCTACGTTAAGTATTTATTAAATTTAGAAACTAAGAGTTAAGCTACTCAACATTAATTAGTGATCTATTGTCTACCTGTTAATTATTTATTTATTTTATAAGTTTATTTTAGCTTTTCTCGCCTGAAACACAGGATTACCTAGTTCAGGCACGTAAGTCTTAGGATTATAATTTACACATAAGCAAAACTGTACACTTTTTATACCTTGTAATTTATTGAATAAAGATTATTATTATTATATTATTAATCGTTGCGAATGAATCTAGCCGCAGCGAATAGCCTGTCACACACAGTGAGTTCTCGTTGCGAATGCCTAATCGCAGTGAGTGTTCGCTGCGTGTGACCGGGGTTTTAAATTAACACACCTTTCTGATACATCCTATATAAGGTA
This sequence comes from Conistra vaccinii, assembly GCA_948150665.1. NCBI lineage: Eukaryota > Metazoa > Arthropoda > Insecta > Lepidoptera > Noctuidae > Conistra > Conistra vaccinii. The sequence goes on along the minus strand of OX411337.1, from coordinate 11,770,928 downwards.
TATTAGGCGACCCATAAACATCTTGTGAGATCAATATCGGCGTAGAAAATAACGCGAAACATTAACTATGGACATTAATTTTGTGGGCTATGAATAAAGAAATGATTTTGTTCGTGCTGGTTCGGTTTTTGCGAGGGTTATGAATGAAATATGTAAATGAAGTAATTGTAGGTAAAAACTGCTTTAGAACTTTGCATCTGGTAATAGTTTGAGATAGAAGGGCGATATCTTAAAGACACATTGCCGCATGAATGGGACGGTTACCAAAAGTAATTAGACCATACTGAGGAACAGGGTGTAAAGTTCACACATCCTCTCTAGAAAAGGGAATGATCCTGATGGGTGTTGTGTCTGGTGGGACGTTGTATGTAGGCTAGTCGCTCGGTAAACTCTGCTTGTACGATGCAGGAATTTTGTCACGTCACTGTGATGCGTAGTTCATATATATGTGGCGATGAAGATGGTGCCTCAAGACAAATTACCATATAATTTGGACTCCGGGTCAGAGATTTGACACTAAATGTAAAAAAAAACTTAAGTTGAGGCTACGTTTAAGATTATATCAAAACGGTGAAGGAAAACATCGTTAGGTCCTAGAACCAAAAATTCGAAAACATGTGACATCTAACAACCCGCACTGGGCCCGCGTGATAGAAAAGCCCACTCCCTCTCACAGAGAGGAGGTCTGTAGGCCCCAGCAGTGGGAACGCTGGGCTGATATGTTTCTGCAAAAATTTGGGTAAATTGTGTAGGTATGGTATTAAATATAAGGTAATTAAGGCTACACAGCAGACATTCAATGCTTTAACTGCACACAATTTCAATTAGGTTGCTTCACCTTAATCAAAATACACAAGTAAACTATGTATTTACATTGCCATTAAATAATTTCAATATGACACCGTAACTTTCGATGAAAGTGCAATGTATCAGAGTTAGTTTATCTCTCCGTTTATTGTGTATAAACCGAACTAAAGCGGAAACGTTGTAGGTCGCCGATAGGCTGGTTATTAATCACGCTGTATGTTACATAATTCTGCTATTTATAACATTTGGTCACCTAGTTTCACGGGTTTCAGTACCGTATCGTATGGTTTGGGTTTAACGATTACAGGTATGCGAGCGTGGACAAAGTTAATCGATTTTCTGAAGTTTGTGGTAATGTTATGAGTTTAGAGAGAATGGCAAAAGTTGATTCAAACATTCAGGAATATTGTTTTATGATATTTGGGTAAACCATGTTCAGAACTGTTTTGCACTTCCTCCTATTAATTCAGTAGAAATGAAAACAATGACTCTCGAAGGGGATTTAGAGACTTTTACCATACGGTAAAAGTTCATCAAAACATAATATTATAACAGGAATATTATTTCATGTTAACCATTTTCAGCATTCTTGTTTTAACATCCTTATTTACGTTGAATGATAACAATGACTCTTTAGGCTGCCTGTCAACTAGAGTGGAGACGAGAGCAGAGGAGCGGAGCTGTGCCAGTATTAACCTATAGATTCTAAACTCTGGAGCGGTGAACAGTGGACAGGCAGCCTTAGGGCCGCATTAGACGATAGACTTATTTGTCAGTTTTGTGAAAATCACTGCTGTGATTGACGGACACTAGCTGACTAGCTGTAAGTATTTAGTTTAGCTTATTTATAACTTAGTGAATTGTGCAAGGTTGTTGTGTTGATTTGAGTAAATAAACCTTTTTTTTTCGAAGTGTATAGTGCCGCGAGTATTCTGTGGCACTCTAGTGTCGCTGCTTCGGCCCGGCTAGGGTGCCGTGAGCGTTGCATTGTCACTGTCACTTGTTATTTAGGTTAGGTTAGGTTAGAACTGTGACCACACAACGCACGAGCCGAGCGAGCGTAGCGAGCGGTGCCGCGGTAGCGGCCGGCGAAGTGCCAGGGTCCGTTTAGGCACAAGAGAATGTAATGTTTTGGGAATTGGTGTTTTACAGCGATCTAACCTCGACAATTAAACAAAATACCAAGTGACGTGACTTAGTGACAGTGACAATAACAATCCAATGCTTGCGGCACTTTGGCCGGGCCGAGGCGGTGTTACTAGGGTGCCTGTAGTGGCACTTTATCCGATAAGGATAGAGTGCCACCGGTGGCACTCTATACACTGCCTTTTTTTTGTTGTAGATAAAGATATAAGTTTTCTTACTATTAATAAAACAAATAAAATACCGACTCAAGTGATAATTGAAGTTTGCATCTAAAGAAAGTAAGAAAACAATTTTTATTTTGCACATTAAAACGCACATTACAATAAAATGACAAAAAATACACACTTAAAAACATTACCCTCCTTCTGGGGCAGTCGGGTAAAAACTAGCCAAATATCTCGTATTCAAGCAATAAACGTTTGAAAATTTTACTCATTGCTTGATGTCAGGGTTAGGGACTAAAGAAAAATTACATTGCGTAATTACCTACTTTGTTTTGCGAAAGTGGCAAATGAAAACAAACAAACAAGAATCAACCAAGTATAATATATCAATAACAATAAAGCCGTGCATTGTCTATGCAATAGAAGGTCGTTGCTCAACAAAATGCTGTGACTTCGGCCGAATCTATCGTCAACAGCTCTTATTTTCAGCAACTACCTCTCGAATGACGTAGATAATGCCGTCCCTTTGTGTGATCTACCTGTGTAGTTATCATTCCCTCAGTCGTTCAAAATTAATGGAATTTATTGATGAATGAATGAATGAATGCCTAATGTACGCCTTTTAATAGCGACAGTAAAAAAAACAATACATATTTTTGAAGCTTTTAGACATCGTTTAATATTAAGTCTATTTAAAAAATAAGCTAAAATATTTTAGACATTGACATGCTGTCGACCTTCACGAATCAGGGTTCAGTTGGGTCTGTGCTGCATTAAATAATAACGCTAAACCGCAAAGGGTTAAGCCCATGCATTAGTTATTAGACTGCCAATCCAGTGTTTAGAAGCACTATAGTGCTCAGCTGTCCGTTGACCCTTACGAAGTTTAATTTTTACTCCAGTATTACAAAGTTTAAAATATCTTAGTTGCTACTTGCGACTAACAAGAACTTGTTTGATGCTTGAACTTGATGCGACTAGCTTAGGATCGTGGTGGAGGGTACGCAATTAGGCAAAAGTATGGCGTCATGTACGTCGCCACATGCGAACTACACATCACAGTGACGTCATGCAAAATCCTGAATCGTGCCAGCAGTGTTTACCTTGCGACTAGCATATATACAACGTCCCGACATCAATCGTCGGGCAGTTGCCCACCAGACACAACACCCGTCTAGTCGGAGGATCCTCCCTTTTTTATGAAGGTTGCGTGAAGTTTACACCCTGTTCCTCGACATACCTCAATACTCATTACTCTTACATTTTGCCAGTTACTGTTAACGCCCATGCAATACGAGGCGAGAAAATTGCCTCTGACCAGACACAAATTCAAACTTTTGGCTGTTATTGAGATGACTACTAGAAATTCAACAAAAAATAATCCGGCACCCAATATTTTACAAAGTCGTACCAACCAAAACCATAATGTAACTTCAGCAAGATTAACAATATACATATACAACTCACAATTTCTTCGTCCCAAAAATCTGAGCCCCTAATCAGGAACAACAAACCTTTTACACATTCTTTTTTTTCTGCAAACGGAGCCAAATGTCAGCGACAATACTCGCAAATCCTATACGAACAGGGATCTCAATTTGCCTTTGTACCAAATCCTCTTATTGCTTTCAAAGCGTATTTTATGTCTCGACTAGCTGAGTATGAATCTCTGAGTCTAAGTCAAGGTGAGTTCAAACTGGAGCGTTTCTTTGTTCTGTAACATTCACGCGAATGGTAAAATACAAGACATCTATACTAATTACTTCAGCATTGCCATACAATGTGGTAGTGCTGCCAGTCTTTTGGGCACTTTTCCTGTTGACAGCGATGCAGACGAATTTTTTTCTATACTTGTACATATTATTACTATTATTTTAAGTCTGTATATAAATTATTGTACTTTTAATGAAAATAAAACCATTAACTTTAATTCATTACTAATAATTATAAATTACCTTTATCTATATTTCTATACTAATATTATAAAGAGGTATTGTTTGTTTGTTTGTATGTAGGGGCTAATTTCCGGAACTACCAGTTGGATTTGAAAAATTATTTTTGCATAGGATTGCCCAATTCTGGAGGAAGTTTATAGACATCACGACCGTTAGAAGACAAGCAAAAAAAAAGTGTGAAAGAACGCTAAGCGAAAACAAAATAATAGCGTGGGTGTGCGATGAGATGCGACGCGGTGGGTCGGGGGCCGAAACATGCGGACGAAGTCGCGGGCAGAAGCTAGTAACTTATTATTATCGCATATTTTTTAGGCCTCTTGGGTATTGTGAGTTATATTTACTTGTAATAAAATCGGGGACAACCAAATTAACGATGAATGAATCTAGAAAGGGGATTACCTACTACTCAAATGATGACCAGGATAGAGATAAATGATGATAATTATATTTTGTTTTACTGAATCTTGTCTTGTTAAAATATTCGGCAACTTTTCTTAAAACGTTTAAAGTTCCAATAGTTTACCAAGCGAAGTAACCGCCCTCACTGGTCTCTTTGTTACGACCGCCCTGAGAGAAGCGGAGAACCGAACGAAGAACATCATACATGAACCTACGAAGGACTTTCAGGGACACGATCTTCAGTAATGAAGTACGAGACCAAGAAGCGAGAGTTTACTAATCAAGTTGAACAAAACACCGAGTGTGTGCTCGATTTTCGACAAATTGTTCGACGTTCTGTGACAAATGAATGCTCTAGTTTGTACTCACCTTTATAAAAGCAAGATCATGGGTACAAATTGATTTTGTCAGTCGTACTTAAAGCTTGTTGAGTCTGTATTTTGTTTCGTGATTTTTGTTGAGTGTTACTTGGTTGGCAACTACGTGTGAGGATTTTTAAGATATATCTTAAGAGTAAAAACTAAAATCGTGTGAAATTATCATTTAGTAGCTTTTGCCAGCGACTTCGTCTGCGTGCTTGTCGGATTATCCCAGGGGAACGTACTATGTTTTAAACTAAATTTTGGTCTAACCATGTGCCAAACGTAACGTAACAAAAAATTTTTTTTTTTTTTTAACCTCTACGGGGAAGCTCTGCTTTCGCATTTATAATATTAGCCTTTATTGTTATTTGTAAACATTTTATATTGTGGCTGTTAATTGTCCCAATATTAATAAAATAAAGTAAAATTATATTATTTAAGATGTTAATTTAATACACAACTTGTTTTTGCAATTTTTTTAAACCAATCATCTCCAGCAAATTATTTATGACAGCATGGTGAAGTTTGGTAACATAATTCGCTAGAAGTAACAGCAAAAAATACAAATAAAAGGGTTTACTTATAACTTTACGTTGCGTAAGAAAATGTGTGGTTAATTTTTATTATTTTTTATTTATTTATTTATTTATTTATCATCTTACATTTACCATTACAGGATAACCCAATGCGATAAATGCGCTTATCCTAACTAAATCATGCCCGCAACTTAGTCTGCGATTCAGGGTAAAATGTAACCTAGTCCAGTAGATCCAGGCCATGGTTTACCCATGTGCCAAATTTCATCCAAATATATTATATCCTATTCAACTTTTTGTTTTCATCCAAACTTAACTATTTTAATTCTATTATTATTTTTTGTTTATTTATAATTAAATTTTTTACTCTTTAAATTATTTTTGTTGAACGTTGTTCCAATAAAGATTAAAGAAATCCGTTCAACCATTTTAGCGGGAAAGCGTAAAAAACAAACAAACTTACTATCGCATTTATAATATTAGTAAGGATACTTCTGACGTGATACGTTTTTAGGCGAGATCAAGAGCAGGCCCATTTCTCAATAAAAAATCCCAAATAGTTTTTCTTACCATTTGCAATCATGATGAATAAACAAACCGGTGGTTCATTTCCTACTTACAACTATAATAAAAATAGAGTAAACAATAATTATATCAATAAACGACACAGAAAATAATTACATTTACAATTCGTGGGAATTAAGCCCGTTGGGTGTCAGGACAATTATATTGTTGTCAAAGGTAACGACAGGGTTAATTATGTTATTATTATTATAGTTCAAATAAATGAAATGTAAAAACAAATAGAGGGTGAAATGAAGTAATAAATAACGCCTCCTTAATACGGATTTTTTTCAAATTATTAACTATTTAAGCATAATAATGTATAATGCTACGCATATTGTAATTTTGGAACTTTTGACATAAATAACTTAATGCCTATGCACTTATGAAAAATCAGAAGCTAGGTGCACGCTTCCAATTGGTCGCTGCATATGGAAAAGAGCCGGCAAGAAACTCCGCGGTAATTCATTAAAATATTTAAAAAAGTTTTCAATTAATTTACTCGTTAATTCACACCCCAAAAAGAAAGGATTTTTTTTCGAATGCAAACACCACTTAGGCCACCATTAGTATGTTTAATCCAACCCCAGTCAACAAAGACAATGTACTAAAATTTAATTTCTTCTGACCTATCGACCAGCCCAATTTAGCGGCTATAAAGTTAGGCACTTAGTATTCAAACTCCGACCAAGCAGTTTAGCGTAACTAAAAGCTCAGTTAAACCTTAAGGTTATTACGATAACGAACTTGCAGTCTAGCGTTCGGCTTTAAGGCTGGGACAACGCAAAGCCGCAAAGGTCGGCTATGGGTAGGACCGTAGGACGCTAGAATGTACATATAGAAGCGCCTGTCCTGTACTCTAATTGCGTAACACGCGTTCAATCAATCTAAATGATTTTGAAGGATATTTATAATCCATTGCTTCATACTGTATGTTTATTTGAGTGTTTGTCTGCTCAAAACTGTCTGTTTAATTTTGAACTGTCAAAATTGAAGCCATTGTTACTGTTACAGTGTTAGGGGTCCCCGAAAGGAGCAATTATCAATTTTACGTGATTTTCAGCGATTGACAATATTACTATACTTAATAGAAATTGATGGCAATTGATCTTTCCCGGGATCTCTTACGCAATTACCCCGGCTGCTCTGAACGCATTTACGCGCAACCCAGTGTTTATTTATTCAATAGATAGTGCCATTTCAGTATTGGATTTCTTTTCCCTAGGAAACTGTATAATTTGGAACTGGTAGCTGCAATATTCTGACTAAATGATCGACTCTTTGACCTATGTACCAACATGAATTATTTGAAATAAATTAATTAACTTTGGATATCTTGACTTCACGACAAAAACTTAGCTTACTTCAATTGTTTTTTTTTTATCAATAGCTGTTGTGAGACTTTCAGAGGATCGCAGGAACCCCCATTCATGCCTTCAATTTCGAGGTGTTTAAAACGTTTAAAACGGTCAAGATTGTATTGTATTGATTTTAAATAAACAACCCTGTTTTGGCTTAAGTCGAGCGTGGGTTATAGCCGGAGAGTGAGGGTTATTTCGACGTCACCAATGGAAAGTAGGCACTTAATGAGTTTCGCTTCCAAACGGATTTCTAATTCTATGGTGCGAGTTACCACATATTTTTTTTTTTTTTTTTTTTTTTTCTGTAACAATTTTTACATTGTATCGAAATTTTACACAACATTTTATAACAATGACAAATTAAAAGAATCACAATATAAATTATTATCATAACATTAGTCAAATAAGAAATTAAAAAGTACCTAAGACATTAATTTGCGATTCACTGTTATTAACAAATAAACAAAAAATTTCACGTACGAGGAAACAAAAAATTTCAATACGAGGCGTAGTTAGTGAAGTATTTGTTGGTAATAACGTTGTAGTGTGCGGAAATGGTGGTGGTATGAAGGGATTTGGAATTGAATGGTGAAGTAATAAAGCTAGTAATTTATTGTTATGGTAGTTAAATGTGTTTGGTGATGATAAATGGTACAGTAAATAAAGAATTTAGTCACTTGAATGCTGGAATATTTTTTATAAAAAACTAAAAAATCATATATCTAACAAGAAAATGTTAAGAGCCTAAACTAATTTTAAATCCAATCGAATAATAAACCTTTCATTCAATAAAGAAGGATAAAATCGTTTCAACACAAAAACCCACGCAATTTGTTACGACTTCGTAGCAAGCGTAGCAATGACGTCAGCTCCTACGCTACGAACGATAGTTCCCGACAGCTACAATGTCACGGCTACGCCACTCGTAGCTACTACGACAACAGTTTTCACAGTCCGCAGAGCTTATCAAGCCGTATAAGTTGGATTTTATAAATATTCACATTCGATAAACTGTTGGATAAAACCTTGCATAATCTGGTTTCTTCTTTCAATTCAAAAACAAATCTACGCAAAATACTTCAACGATTTGCAGCGACTACGAGTACCTTCGTAGCAAGCGTAGCAATGACGTCAGATACCCCCGACAGCTTCAATGTCACGGCTACGCCACTGGTAGCTACTACGATAACAGTTTTCAAAGTACGCAAGAGCTTTTCAAGCAATATGGGTTGCGCATAACTGTATTCCTGATGATCCTTACTACTAATTGGTGTTTCTTTTCAGAGTTACACAACAATTTTACACGCCAAAATAAATTTTAACTCTGTCTGTTTTAAATTTATTTTGGCGTGTAAAATTGTTTGGTAATATATCACATAATTTTTATCATTTATTAAGCTAATTGAGTATGTGTTAGGCGTAGGTTCTCGTCAAAACGAACAAGAATACCTTTCTTATAGACAATGGTATGGTAAAAGTTTAGCCAGTCAGCAAGGTAATAGCAGAACTGACTACCCAGCATGCGCCAGTATAGTATATATATACAAAAATCGCCCCTCGTTGTCGCTTTTTTAACCGACTCCAAAAACGAAGGTGGTTTCCATTTGTATTTTATTTAACCCTATGTTTTCAAATAGCGTTACGAAGGTTCCACTAAAAACAGTCCCATTCCAAGCATTTTCGAAAAACGTATAAAACACCAAATCTAAAAGTTCATGTTATCCGCACAGACTCGAATTTCCCAGCTGAACCTGATTGTGGCGGATAGCGTCTACCGGACCGTGAAACCAAGTGAATTGGGTAATCTAACAAACGAACTAGCTGCTAAGTCGAAACGGTGTTGGTTACATGCTAGTACTGTTCGACGGTTAATTAATGCTATGCACTTTTACGAGGGATTTTAGGGTTTACGGAGATCCTTTAGCAGTTCAGGATTTCGTCAGCGTTTTTTTTAATAATGATCATAGCTTGTAAATGATCATGGCCAAACCGTGCCCGTACGTGGCCTGCAGACTTCTATTTCTTTCTGCATGTTCAGCCCATAATTTTCCCACTGCTGGGACAAAGGCCTCCTCTCTTCGAGAGGGAGTGGGCTATATCTACCACACGGGCCCCGTTCGGGTCGGGAGATGTCACATGTCTTCTAATTTTTGGTTCTAGGAAATGCCGGTTTCCTCACGATGTTTTCCTTCATAGTTTTAAGAGCAGTGGTGATGAAATTATTTACACAAAGTTTTAGAGGTATGAGGAACAGGGTGTAAAGTTCACTCATCCTCATTAGAAAAGGGAGTTTAGAGGTATGAGGAACAGGGTGTAGAGTTCACTCAACCTCGTTTGAAAAGGGAGGATCCTCCAACCAGACGGGTTGTTATGTCTGGTGGGCAACTGCCCGTAAGTTGATTTCGGATAGTCTTATCTATGTTTATCGCTCGGTAAACTCTAACTGCGCGATGCAGGAATTGCGTGACGTCATGTCTTTGCTGCGTAGTTTGTATATGGCGGTGTAACCGCTACAAAGTAAAGCGCCTGCTGTAGCCACAACTACAACTCCTAAGTCGGGGCTGTTACCACTTGGTCACAACTGCTAAACTCTTCGGGGTAAATCATTTCTTCCTGGCTATTATTAGAAAATTACGAAGCGAATAGATCAGGTACAAAAATATTATAATGAAGACCCAGAACGTATGCGTATGCGCTACGAGAGATCTACTTACAGAAATAGATATTATCATTTCCTGATGCGTATGCATGCAGGCCACACAAGGTGGAGCATCGATGGCTACTGTTGGAATAGTGTAATGGATAACCGAAAAACAGTTTGCCCGACGCAGGACTAGAAAAAAAAAGTTCCTTATGCGCGGCAGTGTTACTAGAGACAGAAAAAAACAATTAGATCTTCTGCTAACTACAGATATTTATTAAGAGGCCAAAGTGCAACAGGCGAGTTTTATTGATTGATATCAGGTCAAGTAGATACCAAAACGTATCGAACCCAACGTTCAAAGGAGTGACCTATTCCAATCCGGTAATTAACAAAATGTCAGAACAAGAAAACGGATTGAAAGCAATTGTTTTAATCGACCGACCATTTAGTTAATTAACTTGAACGGTTACCGAAAGTAATGGCTGAACATATTTCAGATGGATAAGGATTGTCAATAAAATTAACAAGTTCGTGTCAATTTCCTATTATTGTTTTGTACAGGCAAACTTCTGGAAATTCTGATTGATTTCCTTTGGGTCTAAAAACAATGTAAGAGTAAATTAGAAAGGTCTGTTTTTATTGTTGTTTCGGGTTCTTTAATAACAAAGTCAGTACATAGATCCCCGTTAAGTATGTATGCAGATTTGCCTATTCGAAAGTTTATAAAATATTCTAAATCATTTTATCGACTCGTTCCATTTCTCGTATTTTTTAAAATTAACTATTCGTCTGTTCCAACGGCCATCAGTCCTTTGAAAAACTTGGCCGGCGGCTATGCCAGCAAATACAGTCATTTTCCGGACAATTTCATTCCAGATATTATTCTTCAAAAAACCTTTGCTTACTAAATTAAAACTGTAAGGCGTGTCACACACTTGTTCGGGTTCCCACATTCGTTTTGTCAGTATTTGTTGAACAACAAAGGCTACTCGCAGCAATTACTACATACATTCGATTTTGCACCCGTCTGTGCCGATTAATGTTGACCCGAACCAGTGTATAGCACGCCTAATTACACTTTTCCTTCTGAGACCACCCCAAGCTTGGAGCCGTCAAATAAATGAGGCTTCGTAGTATATGATATAAATATTGATATAAATCAGCCCGGAACACGTGGGCACCCCGCGGCGAATCCGGCGGTTGTATCCATAGAGCACATAATAAAATAGAAGTCAGTGTCTATGGGCTCTTGGTTCGTGCTAAAATGAGTATGAAATCCTTTTTTATCATAGGGATGCGGATCACTTAAAATCACACCAAGGGACTTTGACGATCTTGGATAAAGTACTATTGGTGTTATTTATTACAATTATTAAGGCTAAACTTATTTTTTTTTATTTTATTGAAAACTTCTTTAACGGCGTTGTGCACTTTTTTTGGGATGGGTAAAAAATGTTAAACTCGAGTCAGAACGTGCCGTAAGATCCGTTGCCTAGCAACCGTCAAAGTAAATATCAAATAAATAGTCTTTGACATTACGTAAAGATTGCGAGGTAAGAAATGTTACCCATAGGTATTGATGGGTAAAAAAAAGCAGTCAAAACATACTTCATTAAAAGTGTTTAAATAATTTGTTACTTTTGTTAGACTATATTTTGAAAATAAATAAACATACTACTTACGAATATTGTATTAAACCACATAAATTATAGTACTTTTACACTGATTAATAAAGCAATTCGTGTTAATGTTCAAGTTTTCACTTCTGCCGATACTTACTTATACCAAACTTAAACGTATGTTCAATGTATCCCGAGCGGACTAGTAGACTGGCTAGGCTAATGTTTGCCATAGTAGGACCCGTATTTTTTTTTCTAAATGTTTTTAAGAAAAAGAAGATATTTTAAATTGGTTTTAAAGCCACCATCTATATCCCATCCTCACATGACATAACAACTGCTTAAATTCAGCTGTATTCGGCAATAAAAAAAAATTAAAAAAAAGTGACCATAGTACCTACCATACCATTTAAGCCTTCCTGCATGTGTGCTGAGTATTATCTTGAGTGTTCTGATTTTTATGCAGCATAGAACAATAAAATATTAAGGACCTGCCTTCTGTACACCTATGCCTAGCCATTGGGGGTAAACATACTTGTTATATAAACCAAGAGCTACAGGCTCCTCTATCTTGTTTAATCTTTTATAGCTCTATGTTTGTATCACACGATATTGACTACCCGTTTCCAATGATACCCTTTTTTCCTTGGAAAATAGACTATACGTGTACAAGGCATAAACTGTGGCGATTTAATTTAAAATTAAAATTATTTTTATTTTTATTATAAATTGCTTTTTAGTTAAATGGCATGCATATGTAGGATCCAGATCAGGTCGTAACTTTTAAACTAATTTGTATTATCACCGGTTTTTGGAAAACTCGTTGCTTGTACTTTGTAGGGGTGTATGCCTTGTTATTCGAAATGACACGTTGCTAAATATTACAGACAGTTTTTTTGCGATTTATGGCTCCTTAACATAATGTTGTTTAAATAAAACTGCTACTGTTAACCTTAAAAAAAAGAACGATTGGATTTACTAAATAGTATTGTTACAAACTTCATAATTATTCGTAAAGTATTTAATATTTTTCGTCTTTCTCCTGAAGGGTCTGAGTTTTAAATAAAAAAAACGTTTATTTCGACCTATAATTGTAGGTCGAAATAAACGTTTTTTCATCATAGCAGGCAAATATAATTAAAATGACAATTTTAATTATATTTTTTGTAATTTGTGTTTAGGTAAAGTCTCATAAACAAATTACAAACATATTAAGGTCGTTTAAAACTATTGAAACTAACTACTGATTTTTAAATTGGGTAAAAACAAATAGTGAATGAACTAAAAGTTATAATGACATGTAAAATATTAGTTCGGAAAGCAAATAAAACAAACTTGTTTTGAATCCAATGATTCGTTAACATACCAACTTCATTCAGATAAATATTATGACTGAAAAACATTTGTTTAGATTTCAGGCTCATATCATTGCATAGATGAATATTCAAACTGTTACTGAGTCAAATTGTTCGAAGAGTTTAGTGAAAATAATAATTTAGTATTCTATTCTAGATCTCATTCATCTCCCATTCATTTAGTTTAACAAAATAACTATTATTTATGTTACTAATAGGGTTAAATATTCTCCCGGTTAAACCTTCTCTCCTCTATTATTTTAGTGTTCTAGTCTAAGTTGACTTGAATAATATTATCGCGTAAAGAAGAAAATTAAGGGAATTCTAAGAGCGTTATCGCACTGACGATTTGCCTGCGTGTTCTAGGCGATTTGTGAACGTGCTCTCCACGTGTGCGAAGGGAGCTAGCTGCGACTACGTGACGTGTTGTCTGCGTTTTCCCAATATTGTACACTCGCTTGTCTCGCTCTCTCTTGTACACTCAAGTCGCTCTCATTACTCAAACGCGGCGAACACTTTGCGCAAACGTGGCGTGCTCGCTACGCACACGCAGCGAGCGCGTTGAACAATCACCAGTGTGATAAGGCAACTTCAAAGGTATCTCAAAAGAATCATACCTGATAGAACTCGCGGGATATCTTTTATTTGCCGTTCTATGGTATTAAGGATCAAAGCCATAAGAATTTCGAAATAGTTATTCTAGAAAATGCACAGCAATCAATTTCATTAGTATTCTATTATTTTATTGAAGTACACAGTACATAATATTTGTTAGTATAAACAATAAATTCAATGGTAGGTGCACCAGTTATGTCTGTCTTTTTTGTCCACTATTAAGTACAAAAAGGCTAGGCTGATGATAAAAAAATTATGTAAGAATGACATTAGACAAGTGTGCAACAAGACGGGTAAAGAAAGTAATATAGAGTAAGAAAGTAATATAGAAAAAGATTAATTTTTAAATTCCGCCCGGCCGGTTGTTTATAACTTGGACCACATCACATCGTCTCATCCGATTGCCTCCGCGTCCCGACCAATACAGGCCGAGCCACAGTTTAATGTAAATCCAAATGTGTGTGTGCTAAATAATTTACCGAACACAGTATATTCGACCACCCTGTCACTTGTGTCGTATATCGACACGGTCTATTTGTCTATGACGAGGCAGTTAGATTATTTCAACCTTAGTTGTGTAAGTGTTTGTGTGTGTGCTATGTAAGTTATACTAATATTATATTTTATATTTTTTACTAATATAGATGTAACGAATTGTAATACTAAACTATGGATCTCATCATTGTAATAACCGCAATACAGTTTTATTCATTTTCTTCCACATAAAATACATTTTTAAAGACTTAAAAACAGTAGCCCACCGGTATCGGGAACAGGGTCCAAGCTCAAGGCTCTAGAGAGATGAACCTCCTAACAATACGAGCTGTGTCCAGATGTACCACTTTCTGAATCTAACCCCTAATTTAACTAGATGCCTATTATTATTGTTTTTTTGACATTTATTTTATTTTCTGGGCTAGCCGGTAAGTGCTGACAACACGGGCCTAAGCCAAGTAATTATCAGTTGGATTAAGTGCGGTCACGTGCAGAGGATTGCACAGAAGATGGAAGCGTATTTCTGTTTTGATGTGGGTTTTCTGATTCACATTACAGAAACTTTCTGACGAGTCTGCATGTGTTTAGTATGGCTGGCTTCTGCAGCAGATAGTAGGCATTTCGAGGTAAATTAAGAGAGTTCAGGGACTGGTGAAGTTGTTTCAGTATTACTCCTGTTGTAGACAATACTATTGGTACTATTGTAACTTTTTGCAGATGCGTCGGAAAGTCGGGCTACTTCATCTTTTAATTCAATGTTATTGTTAGTACATATTCAATTTACTGGGAGGAGCTCGTGGCTAAGTCATAAAAGCCGCACTGGTCGATCCATCAGGTTAAGCTACGCTTGTCGTTGGTCAGTGAATGGGTGACCATCTTTACATACCGTGACTCCTCCGTGCCTCGGAAAGCACGCTAAGCCATTGGTCTCGGCTGTCATTCGTGGATCTTTGACAGTCGTTATGAGTCCTCAAAAGCCCGAAAGTCTGACACCAGTCTTACCAAGGGGTATCGTATTGCCGAGTTACTGGGTTGTGAAGGTCAGATAGGCAGTCGCTTCATGTAAAATACTGTTATTCAGCTGCATCCGGTTGGACTGGAAGCCGACCCCAACATATTTGGGAAAAGTCTAGGCAGATTGATTGAATCAATTTACTGGGAATTGTTGTCTAATCTGATAAACTAATTACGAGGTTCACTATACCACACAAGTGTGAACTGACTTGCTTGACCTGTGAAATTGTATTAGCCTCATACATCGTTAGGCTGTGAACAGATAACACGGTTGGACGATTTAGTGCTTAGACATAGTTTAATGGAGTAACTGGCTTGTCTATTGATTGTACCTATATCGTGCTGACAGAATAGAAGCTTGATTTAGTTCTATAGTTGTAAAAATATGTTATTAATTAAGTATACAAATTGCATCACAGACCATTTTGATCCGCGTGCTCTTACTTTAATTCTTGTTGCTGTACTTGTGATACAGATTTAAATACAGGGTGTCATGGACATCGACGCGGAGCCTGTCACCATGGATTCAGTACATGATTCTGAATCCCCCTACGTTGAAATTTTTCGTCGGTTATTTAAAAAAAAACACAGCTGTGCCATACATTTTGACCGCGTAGGTATTGCACTTTTCTATGAAACAGCAGATATTTTTTTTTAATAACTGATGAAAAATTTCGACGCAGGGGGCTTCAGAATCATGTACTGAATCCCATTCTCCCAGAATCCCGTTTTCCCCATACTAGGAATTTCTCCTGTATTGTGGGTGCGTTTACAAACATTTAAACTCACATACACAGACAGCCAGACCCGGAACAACTACTTGTAGGTCATACAAATATTTGTTCCGTGCTGGTTTCGAACCCGTGACACGTATCGCAGCAGTCAATCGCATAACCACTGCGCCAACCATGTCGTCAAACATTTATTAATGGCTAATTAACCTACACATTGATTGTTCACCCTGGCCAACGACCAAGACAGTGAACGATATTAACTATGCGTTCCTCGAGCAATTTCTTAAAGCTTTATCGTCTAATTTCATAGAGAAAAATCGTGATTAGCTTGCGGTCAAATTCACAAATATTAGAAAAATTACACTAGTATGTTCCTACATATAAAAGTGTCGGATAAAGTCATGGGCCTCGCCAAAGGGGTGCAGGGGGTATCGTGCCCCCCCCCCCCCCTACAGATTCAAAAACATATATATAAAGCCAATTCTCAAACTCGCCTCATGTTCCGAGCCGCCATAAAATATTGAATCGGGCTGTACGCCCAGTCGGTTTCACTTCTACTAAAGTTCTGAATAGTTTTGGCAAAAACGACCGATAGGTCCGTTTCCAATCCATACATTGAAAATGGAAATGATTATTTTTCATAGTTCCTATCGGGACTACCGAGTTAAAAATCAAATGTCCACCAGCGTCGTTTTTGGCCCCATTGTGCGCCGTAGATGTAAGAGTCGCCCTACAATGGTAAAGTTCATGTGCTATTGTCTCTTGACTGTACCTTCAAATCATACTTTTTCTATCCTCCATCTACCAACTTGCCCCCCCCCCCCCCCCCTGGGCGATAGGCTGGCGACGCCCTTGGATAAAGTAATTCGGTTAGCCGAATGCGGGCTAACAACAGTAGGTAATGAGCAGACTATATCGGAGTATCGGACGTGATTTTACTTAAGATTGTTTTAAATCGACAGACTACTCTAAGCTTTATATTTACGTATATAAACAATTTGCAAATGACTTGACGTTTCGATTTGGTAATACGAACCGTTTCGTAATTGCATGCGTACTGCTAACTAACGTCAAAGATAATGGTTTTGCTAAAGAGTGAAGACAGATGCATGTGATCGACAGTGTTTGTTTTGGTTGTAGGGCTATTTTAGGGATGCAAGACGTAACACTAACCTTACTACGTAAACACAGATAAACAGCTGTTTAACACGACATTTATGTATGGAGTTTGACGTCAGAGTAAGAGTCAACAAGTGTAGATTTTGTGCTAATGCCCCATTTTCAGTAAAACAGGCGACACCTGTCATGCGTAAAGTTATGTAGCGCAAAAAAATATCACCAACCACAAGGCAATGACTAAAGTTACATCACCCAATTCGTCGATGCGTAATTATTAGAACAACAGATTTTTATCAATATTCAAATTCAAATTTATTTATTTGGCAACAAGATCCAAATGTTAGTAGTTATACAAAAAACTTAGACACTATTGTTAGTTCTTAAATAAAACTACAAAGGACAACACTCATTTTAAAAACCGCATAAAAAAAATCTAAAAAACACACATGCACCTGTGATGAGACACCACGCCCCGTCAAGATAACCTATAGGAAGACACCTCCCTAAGGATCACCAGACGAACGAAATGCCTCAACACAGGCGCACGTACATCTTCAACTACAGTTTTCAGGATGCTGTTGTGACTCCCCTCCTCATAATTAACACGACTTTATTCCGGATGACGGCATGAAAATCGTCAGTAGGTACGAACCTGCGCGAACATCTCGGAGGCAATATTGACAGAGACCGAACTTCTACAGTACCACAAACATAAGTGTCAGAAATGTAGATTTTGAAGCTTACGAGTTGCCTTCTTCTTCTTCTTCGTTTCGCTCTTAACAGAGCGGTCGTGGTCACAATGAACTATGTCCAATCGCAGGTGTAGTCGTTGCCCGCCTCACGATCTCCCTCCATCTGGTTCTGTTACGTGACAGTCTGGCGCATTCATTGACAGGGCCTCCAACCGCGGATTTTATTTGATCGGTCCACCTCATCGGTGACCTCCCGCGTGGCCTATTACCTTCCACTCTGCCCTGCACCACCAGACGCTCTATGGAGTCATTATTCCGCCTGGAGACATGACCAAAAAATTTCAATATTCGAGACTGTACTAGTGCTGATAGACGCTGTTTGATGCCGAGTTCTTGGAGTATGGAGGCGTTTGTGCGGATTTCTGTCCATGATACTCCAAGCATTCTTCTCCAGCACCACATTTCTAGAGCGTCTACTTTTTTCTTTTCCAGTTCTCGTAATGTCCACGTCTCAGCTGCGTACAGAAATATGGGGAATACAAGTGTACGGATAAGCCTGATCTTAGTGGCGTGGAGTTGCCTACTGAGAAACGAATGGTGAAACGGGAGTGGTTGCATAGAAAACTGCTTAGATACGTTTCGCATTACCTTAAGCGTTTCTATGCTTGACATTAGTTAAAAGGGGGATCAGACTACTTGTAGAATAAATGGCGATAGCATCACTGTCATGAACTAAGTGGCTTTCAAATGTCGGGCTTGGAAATCTTCCTATACCGACTTACATTCAATGAAAAGTAACGTCTCTCTCCCTGTTTGTCTGTCTATCCGTTAGTGCACTTATAACCTGAGAACCACTTAACCATTTTAGGTGTTTTGTTTAATTCTAATGTTGTTTGGCATACATTAATCTACGTGAGCAGAACCATGTGCACAGCTAGTTATTATATTATTATAATCAGTTTAAGCAGTTCGACAAACAATGATGGGGAAAAAGGCGTGAGCGAAGGCGTGAGCGAAGGCGTGAGCGAAGGCGTGAGCGAAGGCGTGAGCGTGAGAGAAGGCGTGAGCTTATATATGAACGTATATTCTTACACTCCTTAAAATTTATCACTATAAATTAATGGGAAAAAAATGAGGCTTATTGACGAATTTATAAATAATTTCTGCTTTCCCTTTTGCTACTAATTTACCTTTTATATTTTACAAATGCCTAACTTATACGAAGCACTCTAATGAAAAATTTGGTCTAAGGAATAAAACTCTAGCATAAAGGTTAACATTTTTTTTATTTTTTTTATTTATTTATTCATTCAGTAGTGTACTAACATCTTTATACATACTAAGTTGGTGCAGACATAAACTCATTAGAGTTTTACCGTGCACCAAAATCATCGACTACATAATTTAGAAAATCAAAACAAACATAAGTTCATAATTATAAAATGATACAATAACAAAAACAAAAACGAGGGTAACAAGCGAAATATTTATCTATTACTTACGAACGAACAAAAAGTTCGTCCTTAAAACAAAAAGTGGTGGAGGAATGTGATTTAGATTGATACAGGTTGTTCCTAAAAGTATGTTAGTTATTAGTAACAGTTAACTTACTCACGATATTGTTCGGTATTATGTTTATTTATTTACTATTTAACTATATTAATTTATAACATTAACTTTCATTCACTATAATTATATTAGATATTTATATTTTGTAAAAAAAAATCCTTTAATTTGTACATGAACATCCTTTGGTCGTAACTTGAATGGACCCATTGAATAAAAACATTTGGGTACTATTCGATACACCGTTCAATTTCACTCGATTTTCGGACGCAAAAATAGGGCACAATCCTACTCCTAATCCTATTACTAACTAATGTGTTTGTATGTTTGTTACGCTTTCACGCTCAAACGGCTGAACGGATTTAGATGAAATTTGACACAAGAGTAGACCATGACCTGTATTAGAACATAAGTTACTTTTTATTTCGGTAGTACGTTTCCGTGAGATAATTTCCGACATACACAAGAGTGAAGCCGGTGGAAAAAGCTAGTTTGTTATACGATATTTATATTTATTCGAACAAGTCATTCGAATAAAACCGATTACATAGATTACCTTTTACGAATGTTCGAATGACCACCCTAGTTGAATGTAAAGTTTTTCAAAGACCACAGAATATTGGGGTTTTACACGTTTTACATTTATTTTATACAGTTTCAAAAGATTTTATTTATAATGTAAGCTCTTAGTAAAAGTCACGTTGTGTTTATTACACTTTCTGTTTTAAAAATAACTTTTACTAAGAGAGAGAGACAGAGAACTAAAGCCTTTTTTCATCTCATTCATAGTATTTTTAATGTTACCTGAAGATCCGTAACGGTGCCCACGCCACGATATTAAAATTTTCTTACGTTTTTTGCAATTTGCAGGTCAGTGTCAGGTATATCTTGTTCAAAATTTGATTCGCGACCGTAAAAAATATGTATTAACAGAATTAAAATCATTAGAATCATGAATACATCTCTCTAAGTTATAGATTTGTTCCATTGAATGACTTTTTCATGAAATCATGACATTTGACAACGACTCTAATGATTATAATTCTATAAATACATTTTTTTTATAGTCGCGAACCATATTTTGATCAAGATACAATCGGACACTGAACTGCAAATTGCAAAAAACGTCAGAAAATTTTAATTTGACAGCAATGGCTTCTTTCACGGATTCATTTGTTTTTAGATTATTTTAAATTGTTTTCGTACTACGACCTACCTAATTCGAGGATGGGTAAGTGCTTGTTTACTGACACGCGGGGCGTTGGTACACATAATCTAGGTACTTATTGCATTCGTACAATTCGAACCAGCTGTCCTCCACAAATAGTACGTACTTACCTACCTATTTAAGCCTAGAAAGAGCAAATGAGGCTGGGGACCAACTTTATCCATCATCATCATCATCATTTCAGCCGAAAGACGTCCACTGCTGAACATAGGCCTCCCCCAAGCAACGCCACTTCAACCGGTTCTGTGCTTCCCGCAACCAGTGAATTCCTGCGCCCTCCTTACTTTATCCATACTAAACTTTAAAGGAGGCAATATCAATAAAGTTTCATCCAATACAATTCCTCTTCTAAAAATATTCACCCACATAGTGTCCGAACTTGAAACTTTGCTGACAAGTGTGAAGGCTAAGTTTCCCAAGGTTGAAGACAAAGCTCTCGTGACCCTCGTTTTGAATGTGAGAGTCATGACGTCATTCGATCAGTCCACAGATTAAGTATGTTCAGAAGGCTCACTTCACAATTCGTGTGTGGAAAATGGGACTGTTTTAAAATCAGTCATTGTTCAAAGCGTATTGTCACAGCTACAGTGTTCGTTAAATTTTCATGATAATTGTTCTATTATAGTTAGAGTATATTATATGACAACATATGAAATGTGAACAAGTGTAGGTACTACTGTACCTTTGCCTTCAAGCAATCTTGAATCACGTAAGCAAGGCTCCAGAAAAGAATGCATTTATGCAGATGCTTGTAGGTTGCGGCTTACCAAGCAAGATTATCTGGCTGGTTGGAAAAGCATAAAAAATATTATCATCTTGTTCTTTCATACAGTAATAAATTAGGGCTTTGGATGTTAAATTGAAGAATGAGATGTCATACGTTTGAATCCCACTTGTTGCATTTTTGGCGTGCCTACCGCAAATATACGCCTTCTATCATAAGAAAATATGGGTTACACTGCTGTAAAACTCTCCTCCGACTAAGTAAAATAAATCCACCGTCTCCTTCAATCCATTTCGTCTATACAGGGTTATTTGTAAAACACCAGCAACCACCTGTACTACTATAGGACCAAACCGGCAATCGCGAAAAAAAAATCTGCTGTTCCCTACATTTTGACAAGATATGAGAACATAAATGTAGGAAACAGCAGATTTTTTTTTCGATTTCAACTTTGGTCCCATAGTGAAAGTTGTTATGACGATGAGTACAATGACCCCTTAAGAGTTTGCTGGTGTTTTACAAATAACCCTGTATAGTGAAGCTTCTGAACCAATTTACTTATTCCGTGATCGAGATCACTCTACCAAAAACAAAGACAGAATAATGTTTTTAGAGATCAAATGGAATGGTTTGTTTTATATTAATATGTATTGATTCTATCTCTTAGGGGATTAACTCGAGTTCTATTTTGAGATATAGAATGAATGTTTTTTTTTATTACAATATGTCTTGTTTTTGTTCATTTTTGAACGTGAAAAATATTGTCTATTTTTAAACGTTTTTAGACTAGTCTGTAAAAAGCTGATAGTCTTTCGTCGTTGAGTTATAAGGTTTTCGCTTTAAAAACGGCTACAGTGTGATAATATTGCACGATTTATAATGCCAAGCATTAGAGTGTGCTCTACGATCGAAAAATATTTTTTGCCCCATTTCTGCAACTGTTTTTATTGTTACACTCCTGCTAGTACACAGAACCTACTTAATTTATATACCATTGTATACATGATTAAATGGAGATTAATACTGTACTTTTTACTAATTGATTTAATGCAGCAGAAATGAAAAAAACCTCAAAATAGTTGAAAAAAAAATCCTGTCCGTCAATTTATGAAACTTGAAAATATTGTAGCTTGCGATAAAATCAATTAATTGAGTCAATTTTTTTTTATACATACGTTTCGGCCATAGAAGGAACCCTATTGAAAATAGCTCTTTTATTCAAAGTAGTTTAATTATAATTAATAAAATACTAACTAAAATATAATATCTTTATCTAAATATTTCCAACCTTGACTTAACGTGTTGCCTAGCAACCCACAACGTAAATATCTAAATAAATAGTCTTTGACATTACGTAAGGATTGCGAGGTTAGAAATTTACCCATATTGATGGGTAAAATAGCAGTCAAAACATACTTCATGAAAAGTGATAAATTGTTAATTTTTGTTAGAAACTTATATAATTATGTTTTGAATTTCTTTTTCGTTATTGAATGTGTGTTATGAGGCGTGCACTTTTGGAATTTCTAAACTATTTAATTATGAAATGTTTAGAAACAACGAGTATGTTTAGAAAAAAAAAAAAACATGGCGAGCACTTGATTTTCACTTGATCATATCAAAATGGCTACTCCTAAGATTCGTGCTAGACCGAGATTGATAAACGCTACTTAGCTGATGCTACGACTAAGCATTAGTTCTGTCACTGTTGCACAACTGCAAAACTACAAGTGCCAGATAGAGAAGGGAACATGAATATCTAAGCCAGAGCACGTGCTAAGTGAAATTTCTCGGCTTCCCCTTGGCCACAAGCTACACGCTCAAGCGACACGTGTCTTGCGACAGCGACTGTGGATAAAACAAATGAAAGAAGTGGTTTAGAGTAAGCCATGAGTCACCGAGACGCGACTTGCAGAGCGAGAACGAAAACAGATGACGCGCGCGAGTGTCGCTTGACTAAAGTTGCATCGCTCGAGGTTGTGAACGTAGCACTCGCCTCGGCTTATATTTGCATAACTATTGAAAATTAATTATCAATTAGTTTTCTCAGGAACAGAACATGCACTTTGTTGACTTTAATGACTTAATTTACTTGGGAACGACACACGATTTGAATGTCGCAGGTCTATTTGTGACATAGTTCATGAGTGTAACCACTCTAATCACATACAGACACTATGCTATTGAATACCCTCTGTTTATGTGGCGTTACATGTTTTGGAGAAAACTGTTAAAGCATTATGACATATGTATAACATACGTTGCAACGAACAACCCCTCCAAATAACATGCAATGCAACATGAAATGTAACATACGTTGAATTAAGTTCGCCTAGTTGTTGTTACATTTCAAATATGTGTGTACCTTTTTAATTACATATGACAGCTACCATTTGATCAATTCTATAATGTTCAGCACGTCTTGTTTCAAAATTATTTATGTAGATCACGCTCTTGTCAAGCAATTACAATATTCAGCAGTTAGAGAGAGATCAATGAAAAGGTCTTACAGACTTAGATAATCCATATTTCATCTTGCTACATAAATGAACTGTTTTGACTCCAATTTCCATAAAATATCAATGACAAACTGGTAACTTTAAAATTATTACCTTCTCCAAGCCTCAATGAACGCAAAAGCCTAGAAATAGCCGTTTACTGCGCTCTAATAATGTCATTGAAAACACCGCCTAGATAGATAACAAATTCAAAGTAAACTGAATCTTATTTTACTGTGCATAAATTTTAAATTCCCTTACTGACTTCAAAGAATTCCGTTCCATTACACAGAAAACGAGCGTCTATATCTTCGCGAACAAAGTTTAAAATCAGTTAAAATGATATCAAATAGTATGCTGTTTGAATTAGGACTTTATGAAGGAGGTTTTAAAGTTCAGAATCATTAAGTGGGTTTGTCAACCCTTTATTTTCGTAGCATCTGCAGCTGGAGGGCTCTTAAAGCGTCTAATTACTGAAAATGATGGTACCTTGTGATATTTCATGAGGGTTATGGCGATCATTTGTTATTTCATAACTCCACGCGCAGTAAGTGAAGGTCGGAGGTACTAGGAGCGCATGAATGCGTGTGTACCGTACTTAGAAAGTTAGTCCATGATAATTATTTACCCCTACTTCTTCATAGAGACTTCTTCATATTGTTCTGTTTTGGAGTGTTTTCACTTTTGTATTATGTCAGTTCATTACCCTTCTTTTGTACAGTACAACTATTTTCTTAATGTCCCTCGGCAAACTTTGTGTTTCGTCAATCATCAGATTTGTATGAGTTGCCCTTTACAATTGTTGCAGACCGAACGTTCGACTATAGTTGAACTGTACATAGTTTTATTTATCTTTTGCAGTGTTATTCTTATAATCGGATAATAGATAATAAAATAAATATAATTAGTGTGTGACAATGATTTTATTATAATTCGTTAGCGTCATCATAAACGAACAAATATTTTCAAAAGTAATAATTAGGTATAATCGAATGTCCTCAGTTTATTGTCATCAGTTTATTGCTGGTGTTTTGCCCAAGTGTTATTTCCGACGGAGATTCTGCAATTCTTACAGAATGCTGTAGGTGGCAGGGACATCGACGCAAAAACCACCATGTTACCATGGATTCACAATATGATTCTGAACCGTTGGCGTTCAAATAAACGTCGGCGGTTATTTAAAAAAAAATCTTCTGTTACATAGAAAAGTGCAAAAAAAAACTGACAAAAATTTCAATGCAGGCGGTTCCGAATCACGTACTGAATCCTTGGTAACAGATTTCGCGTTGATGTTCCTGCCACCCTGTTTAACCGTATAGTTCGGAAGCGCCCCCAATTGGACCCGAACACGAAGACCTCCGCCGGCTCGGTAGCGGATCCAATTGGACCCCAAAATGATGACATACGACATCCTAATTTAATAATGAAAATATTTGTTATGCTACCCATCAAATCATAAGAATGTGCGTTAATTAAGAGAGTTGAATAAAAAACTTATATGATAACGCCATTAAATCTTTCATATTTAAAGCGCAACTTAATTAATATTTACCTTAATAAAATGTAAGCCCGTAAATGTGATAATCGCCATTTTGATGACAGTGGTAGTCGAGGCTAAAAAACATGAAAATTGGGGATTTCGAACATCCAAACTCCACCGCAGGGGCAGTGAATAATACATCATTTAATTATTTGACGAATTCATCCATTGGTCAAAGTAACTATGTAGTGGTAATGAAGTTTTTTGATATCCAAAGTCGAAGTTTCGCGCCAATCGTGCGTGTTTACATTTTTACTTTTCACAAATATCACACATACACATGTAGATACGAATTAAAATGAGACAAATATTATTTAAAATATTATAAACAACTAGAAAATGTCCAGATCTTAACGTAATATACGAACACAGATCAAATATCACGTAATATTCATTACCACTACTCAATTTGTGTTCAAAATCTCCGATTAGTAATGTTTTTTTTATTGTAATGATGTGCGAAAGCGATTATGCCAAACGATTTTTTTCGATCGACTCGATTAATTATTATGTCGAATGTCAGAAATCGATACATGGATATTGAAATAAAATTGTTTTAAGCATTAAATACATAAAACATTGTTTATAATAATGATTTATACTGTTCTAATGTAATTTTAATCGTTTTTCGTACATTATAATATAATATAGAAACCGAGTCAACAGACAAGACTTATCTAGATGACCGGGATAGGTACGTCATTTATTTTATTTTATTTCGCGCCGAATTGTTTCTATATTTGAATTCAGAATGCGCTCGCTGCTCAAAATGATTTTAATTTATTGGACAATTATTTATTGTGGATTTTATTTTTGATATTTTCTGATAGTTTGCTACAGAATGCCCAGGATACTTTTCTTAGGCTTAGCAAAATTTTGTTTAGGAATGATGATAAATTAATTCAAAAAATTGGGAAGGTATTCCGCAAACACTTTTAATTAATGACGTTAATATTTTTCGTTAATTGTATAAGCTCGTTAGTTTTTGTTTCTATTAAGATACTCAATTATTAGAAATTGTTTTTTTTTTGTGGTAGTGTCCCAACGAAATTTAAAAAACTGGTTTAGGGTATGTCGGACCACGCACAGTGAAGGGTTCTGCAGTTGGGATGAATATTTACTCATGCACATTGCACAGCATCAATTTTATCGACTGCAAAAATAAGTTTGTGTTTTCCGAAAAAGCTATGAAAAACAAAGTTAATTCTGCGGTTGTATACGAATATAATCCGTATCACAGACCCGTGTTAAAACTATATTCCAAACTGCAGAGCGGCAGCTTGGGACCTAAACAGTGCCTACTTCGTCCCGCAATCCAGCCCTGCGTGAACGCCCTGCGAAAACGCCCGCGTTGACCCACTGTAAGGAAGACTGGACTGTGCAAATTTATAAAATCTAAATTTAGACAGGACAGAGATACAGACCGACAAGCACATAGACAAGGAAATGACAAAATTGTAAGGAATCTTTTACGATTTCGGAGACCCCAAAAACATCAATTCCGTTCAGATTTGACAGAGATGCTATATGAGATGAATTATTACAAACCTCCTCCTTTTTGAAGTTGTTTAAAAATAACTAAATAATACCACTATGAAATTATTAAAACAACGAACAAGAGCAAGTTGAACTCGCCTGGAGAGGGTTCCGTACGATGAATATGTTATTTATCATGTTTTTATACAAATAATTTATCCCAAGGACAAACTTAATATTTTAGTTCAAAAAAACATTTTACAAATAAAACAACCGACTTCCAAAAAAGACACTACAAAGTCAAAAATAACTAATTTCAGAAGTTGGTGGCAAAAAACGAAATTTCAAAACCAAGTACACCGGGTACCAGAACTAAAAAGTGAAAAATATTTTTTTTTACAAAAAATATAATAAAACAACCGACCTGAATACTTCAAATACCACTACCTGCTATGTAAATAACAGTAACAGGAACTTATCATCATATCATCCACATAGGCTAAGTGGGAAAAATACGTATTAATAAAGCTAACTCAAAAACTATCTAAGCAAAGTTAATAAAAAATTTATGGGACCTCCTCTGAAGTATGACCTACCAAACAAAAAAAGAATTATCAAAATCAATTAATAATTGACGGAGTAATCGCGTAACGACATACAAAAAAAAAAACAGTCGAATTGAGAACCTCCTCCTTTTTGAAGTCGGATAAAAACATGTTCTTCATACATTCCAGGAATCTATAACCAAGTAACAATTTCCGTATTTAAAAAAAAAATTGGCTCAATGGATTGGGAGATATGTGGCCAGTGGTCAATTTTTTTAAATTCATAAAAAAAACAAAACGTGTGCGGTCAGGTGACCCCATCAGGTACGAAATTTCTTCTCATGTATGATTTAAAACAAAAACAAAATTTTCTCATTTAAAATTTTGACCAAATCACACTTTCTCTCTCTCTCTCTCTATCAAATTAGAAGAAGACAGTCGCAAGTATGAACACTTTTTCGCGTGACTAGTTCTGCCAGTTTACTCCTACCGCAAGCCGCGTTAAAGAACTTCGTTCCAACAGGGCTGTAGGCAGGGAGGGGTTTTGGGGGTTCAAACCCCGCCCGAAATGTGAGAAAAAGAAAAAGAAAAGAAAATAAAAATTCGAGCTCGCTTCGCTCGCTCTTGCATCCTATTTTCTCTAACTTTTCTACTTAACTTAAACTTACTTCTATTCCTGTACAAACGGTCAAAGACAAAGAAAACATAACTTATGTATTTGAGTGGAATATCATGCTAAAAAATTCGAGCTCGCTCCGCTCGCTCTTGCGTTTTTCCGCTATGCGGCCCCCTATGTATTTTATATATAAATGTAGGGTGCAAAATTTTCTATTCTACGTTATTCTAGTTCTTTAAGATTTCTACATACGCGGGCCCCGGGCCCTCATTTAGATTGCCGGGCCCCCGATTGTACATTTTTTTATAAATCTATACTCTTTTTTACCCTCTCGAAATCAGAAATATGTTAATCTCCTAAGAAAAAATTCAACCCAAACCCCCCCCGCCCCCCCCCCCCCGAAATGAATTCCTGGCTACAGCCCTGTTCCAAACATATTATAGAAAAATTAAAAATAAATATCTGAGACCCTGACATTAAGCCCTTTCAATTGATATGTCACACGGTAGGTATAGGTAGGCAACCTTTTTTTTTCTTTTTTTTTCATTTGCCCCCAAAAGTGACCCCAAATTCAAAATTCATTTATTACGTTACACCTCCGTATTTGGGTCACCGAAATTCATATGTAGGTATACCAAATTTCAACTTAATCGGTCCAGTAGATTCGGATTAAAGTGGCTGTGACAGACCGACAAACCGACACACGAGTGATATTTTAGGGTTCCGTTTTTTCAGTCTTACGTACAGAACCCTAAAAACTTACCCCCTATACACATTGTACGTGATAAAATTATTAATATCAAAAATAAAATTGTTCATGGGAATTATACCAAAGAGTTTTTATTCAGTTTCTACCACTTTTTTCATGTTCGATTTTATTGCGAGTATCGATTAAGCTGAATGCAACTTTTGAATCGAAATAAGAAAATTGGGTAGACGGTCAGCACTAAGAAGTGTCACGTTGCAACATAATTTTTTGTATTTTTTATCAAGTTTTGATCGTGTTTTTTATGTAGTTTATGTATGAAATGTGGTAAAAGTAAGAATGTAGAGAGAATGCTAATATATTTATTTTTCCTTTTTCATATTTTCAGCAAGAGAGAAAATTGTTTAGGTACATTATTTTCAGTGAATTTAAATAGTCTACCTTTTGGATAGGTGTAGTAATACCTATTCTATACAACTTTCGCAGTGTACTGACGCGGTTTGACTGACCTCAACATATAATTAAAGATATTTGCCACAAACTTATGGTATAAAATAGGCGCGGTAACATATTTTTCTCAATAAAATCGAATGCTGAAAATTGATGTAAATTCCTGAATTTCATGACGTAATTCGCAACACCCCGTCGAGCCAGCTGATGTGTCACGTGTCAAAATCTTGTCGAGCAGAGAGGTTAACTAAAAATAAGCTTTCGGAAACTGGGAGTTGAGAATTAAGGTATACTCTGTTAATTCTATGGAGATCAGAATAAAACACGTGGCAAAATTTATAATAAAAGAACTAATGCGTTTCGTCTTTCTATTATTTACAACTTATTATTTCAGATCTCGTCTTAAACTGCAAAAAGTACATGTCAGTTTTAATAAAAATGAAGAATCGTCGTTTCTATTCTAAGCCAACTTTTAATACTCAAAAGATCTCTATTCTTATCCAAGAGTAATAAACAAGTAGTTCTACTATCTCAAGACTTGATAACTTACTGCCTGGGAGCGACTGAATAACTTGCCACTGCAATAAAACTATCTTTATGGGCTGTCTCTGAGTTTATTTAACTTTTTTCATCACACCGCCTCTCGACGCTGGGGTGAATATCCAAATCTGTTGGTTATTACGACGCAGTTTCACTTTGGAGCCGTGTTTGAGTGAAATGAGTATGTAGTGGGATTTTTATATATGGTTTGATATGAGCTTTGGTACGTGGTAGAGTTTCAGACAAGTTCTGGTCGCCTAAGTCATTTGTATCACGCGTATAAAATGGTCGTCGCGTTATCGATCATTGGATTGAATTAATTCGTTTAATAATAATTCATTTTTGTATAATGAATAAAGGAAATCTTTATAATTATTGTGTTTCTTTACGGTCGCTTGTATTTTCTGTGTTTGTTATTCCCTAAATAAATAAAAGATGGTCAAAAAAGAATTATAAGCTACTGGAATATTATAATTATTATCTACTGAAAGACACCAATAGACTATTAGACTTAATTCATAATAGATTCCCTCAGTCATTTGGATCGCTAACATGAATGGTTTTCCTTTGCTAGGCCACCTGACATAAATATTTCAAAATAATTGCGCGTTAATAAGGCACGGCATTTTGATGCTGAATAGCAATTGGCACCTCAATTGCGTAACACACTTTTTATTACAATCCAAAGGAAATTTCTAATCTATTCATCATTTGTTTGAAAAATTATTGTGCTTGACAGCATAAGTAACGCAATTACGCTAAGCGTTATGCTGATACGCAGGTGACGCAGGTCCACACGGCGTAAGGCAGAGCAAATTTTGTAATACATGAACGTACTGACAGATGCGTACGTTGCGGTGCAGGCACGTGCAACGCAGACATGTGTCTGTTCTACTCTGCGTCTCGTAGTAGAGCCGGCACAGATTTCTGTGCGACGTGTGCAGGTCGTCACTTGTTTTTTTGCTGAGCCGCAGGTAACGCAGCACAGCCGTCTATTGTTTGTACTACTCGTAGCTAGGACCCGAATGTGTCTGTATTTCAACATACGCTTAGCCTCAATGTTGTTGAATTGTCAAAATGAATTACATTGCCATTTTAAGTGTGTGACGTAATTACCCCGCTGCGTTGTCTGCGGGAAAGTAATTCGTCTAAGGCTAAAACTAGATCTACCTCAAACACTTCTCTGGTAGCTGAGAACGGCAGCACGGCGAGGCCGACCAACAGGTCAGCCACCGCCAGCGACACGATGAACAGATTGGTGACACTGCGCAGCTTTGATGAGCAAAGCACTGCCGCTATCACCAGGCAGTTTCCTGAAACAAAAGTCAAAAATTAGAATCTTTGTATTGGGGAAGTTTACCAAAAGCTTGTTCAGCAAAGGTCGCTAGAAGGTCACAGAAGTTGTCAAAAAACTAGTTTTTTTTAATAAAATTATAATTATAAAAGCCCTGAACATTATTATACTTAGTGAAGAGTTCAAACCAGTTTTGTTTCCTTGGCTTTATTCTATCTTGCGTCTCACCCAGTTGAAGGTGAAGTTGAAGAAATGACGTGCTTCGTTGCAATTGCATTTATATGGGTACAAATTTTTCATCTCATCCAAAGTACTACCCCAGTATCCCATTTTGACGTGAAATGTCTTTCCGTTCGATAAGTAGGGGATCACTTGCTAATATCGCATGCAACGGAAGCATGTCACTTCGGTGATGACTGTACATAGCTCTGTAACGACGTGCCATGATTATGACCCTGATCCATGTTTTACATATTTTGAGGATACATAAAAAAACAATTTATATGGATACTGACAGTTCTAGGGTAACAAACGACCGATATCTACATGGAACTAATTGACAGTAATCTTCCCCTTTGAGTGGAGCTAGCCCAAAAGTCTGACAGTCAGTCTTATCAAGGGGTCTTTTGTTACACAGTTACTGGATAGTTGCAATCAGAGCAGTCGCTCCTTGTAAAACGCTAGAATTCATCTGCTTCCGGTTAGACTATTATACAAAGAAGTTGACAACATAGTTGGGAAAAGTCTGGATGATGATGATGAAAGTTGAACTTGGCTATGAACACTTCCGTGCCTATGTTTGATTTGCAGATTATTGTGGTTTTTTGTTATTACTCTACAACACGCCAGTTTAGTATCTCCAGCGAGATACATTTGTATGAAATCGCCATGGAGCACGCGCACCGCTCCGGACGCGGCCAGCGGCCCGTGGCTGGTCGCTGGCCGCTGCGAGCTGGCCGCTAGCAAATAGACCTTGCCATTTTATGACCTGCTAGTCTCATCCAAGCTTAGGGGGCATAGCCCCCTGGCCTGTGGTGTGTGGTATGGACTGTGGTGGTGTGGTGTGGTGTGAGTGTGGTGTGTGTGTGGTCTACTATACCACAACCTTTCATATCCAGTTAGCTACAGTAAAATCCTTTTTTAATAAAAAATGGAGCGCAAAAGTTGTTTAAAAAATATTTGCACTAAATTCCGTGTTGTTATGATTAGTTTTCAGTTTTATGAATAACAAAAATAATAAATTCTACTATTCAAATAAGTTTTATTATTTTCATTTCTGTTATAACTGTACATAAATACTGAAAGTAGTTTTGTGATATACTCGTAGTTGCTCCAGTTTTTTTACAAAAAAATGTTGTGATGAACATAAAAACTAGCTGTTGAAGACATTTTCTTTGAAAGTGCTACAAAAAGGTTTCTTTAAGAGAGGGTACACTGAAGGTGTTTTTGAATGAAGTAGGGTAAATAGAAAATTATTTCCAGGTTTTTGAGTAATAAATTAGTGCTCATACCGAGCTGGAATGCTTATTTTGTATAATTTTATTGCGTTTTAAAGTGCACTAGCCCCTAATTTTCATATAAAACTGTTGCTACAATAAACTTCACACAACTTTTTTATACAACAAGTTCTTAGAACTGTTTTAAGTGTAAACGATAAACTAAGACAGTAGACACAACATGCAGAATATACGTTTTATACCTTTCTGTAGACGTGAAGTGGCAAAACATGAAGTACAAGACTAAAACCTTTAATTGAGAAGCCATTGGCCTGAGTATCAGCCGTTACTCAGATTTTTTACTTCGAGAAAGTAAATTAATAAAAGTGTAGATAGGTACATAATACCGTTTTTAGGGTTCCGTACCCGAAGGGTGACAAACGGAACCCTATTCATAAGCCTTCGCTGTCCGTCTGTCTGTCAGCGAGCTCTATCTCATGAACCGTAATAGGTAGGCAGTTGAAAATTTCACAGATTGAGCATTTCTTTTGCCGCAAGAGCAACAAATAATAAAATTAAAAATTAAAGAGGGGTCGCCATACAATAAAATTAAATTTTGAAAAAAAAATAATCTCACCCTGGCATGTGGGGTATCATTTTGTAGAACTCATCGAGTAGAGAATAAATATAATTTTTATTTGTTTTTGTCTACAAAAATGATGAATTAGGGGGCCGTAGAAGTTGTCTGTTTTAGACCATTTTTGTACGAGCTCTATCTCAACAACTAAACAAATTAGGAATTTGAAACTTGT
Organism: Conistra vaccinii; assembly: GCA_948150665.1. NCBI lineage: Eukaryota > Metazoa > Arthropoda > Insecta > Lepidoptera > Noctuidae > Conistra > Conistra vaccinii. Next base: position 11,737,916 of record OX411337.1, on the reverse strand, counting down.
GTGTATCATGTAACATATACTGTTTATAATCAACAAATACTAAAAACGCCGATTCATAACGTATTTTATATTATATGGGCGATTTTCTGCAACTTAAAGTAATAATTTTGTATTTCATGCTAATATTATGCGATATAAATTCCACAGATAACTATTTAATAGTCGGAGTAATGACAATAATGACATGGAATCAGTAAGTACCTACAATCATGGCAGCATATTATACTATTTCGATCATTTAAATTTCGATCATCTTTCTTCACAAGATTTTAAAACCGGCCAGTATTTTTTGAGTTTAAGAACTTTATCGACTTTTTTCAAAGTATCCCTAGACGGTGTTGATGTGTTTACCTCATGTTAAAACTACACTCCAATATACAATATATTCAGTAACATTGAAATGAATGCTGGCACATACAGTGTACTATTCAGTTACCTTGTGTATACAATTTCCGTTCCGAACCGTTGTGGATACAATTTCATATTGAGAAAAATTATTGGTGTAAAAATATTCGGTCACGGCGGCCAATCTAAACGGAGAGTGGCCTTCGGCGCGGGAGATATTATAGTGCACAAGTGTGTGCGCAGACACGAGTGCACTCTCTCTTCCCTCACTCTCATAGTCCGATGGGATGTGTAAAAATAATAAGTAAGAAATAATAGATTTCTGTATGACTATCAAAAATAACGTAAATAAATACCTGTATTGACCCGTGCGTTTGCACTGGCGAAACATCACGACAAAACATGTTGAAATCTCTAGTTCCGTCGACCAGGGTTACTTTGATCAATATTGAACTTTCAAAGTCCATATCTTTTAAATTTGTGGGTGTAAAAAAATACAAAAAATGTCTAATTATCGGTTTTTTTATTGGAAAAGATTACTGTAATCATAAGTGAAAAAATATGTCTTGAAATTGAGAAAAAAAATAAAAACTGGCTGATAAAGTTATACGTAGAATAGGGGTTACTTTGATACCCCCGGTTTTATTACGTGATTACAAAGTAGCCCCAATAAAAATTTTGCAGCACAGTTATTTAGAAGAACAATACATTTAACTTTTTCAATTAAAAATCGTTGATGAATTCCCAGCGCGTCCTCAAAAAAGGATTTAACAGTTCTTCAGTGTTGCTAACATTGAAAAAAAAAGCTACCAAATTGCGTTTCGTTTAACGCAATTCGCGATTTTATATGAATGGAAGTTTCGATCAAAGTCACCCCGTGATTCAAAGTAACCCCGGTTGACTGTTCCTGTCAAACATTGTATTAAAAATTGATAGAAAATAGAGATCCCAACATGTTTTGTTGTGAATGTTTCGCCAGTGCAAACACACAGTTATAATTAAAATTTGGCGTACTACTTACATTCTATTTTGTACAATATAGTCTGATGTAGCAAGAGAAATCGTTTTATTTATAAGTAACTAGCTTTACCCGGCCAGGCTTCGCACGGTTAGCACTAAGTACTTATCTACGGCGCATCTACCTTTCCTAATTACCTACCCTACCTACCTACCCTACCCTTCTTACCAGGGTAGGTAGGTACCTAACCTACCCTACCTACCCTACATATCTACCTGCTTACTAGTAATGGCAATTAATGCGATTTCGCATTAATTTCATTAGCATGTGAATTCTTGAGTCTTAGCATATTAATTGCTATTGCTATGCTAATTGCTAATATTGCGATAATTGATAATAATAATGAACTATGTGAAATTAAGGCGACCGCGCTTCGGTCCGACACCGTCGTTTCCTAGCCTAGCGTGCGTTTAGTTTACTCTCCGATAACGTTTTATTTGTGCTAGTACATCCCGGTTCTGGTAACATTGATTTCCTATAGGGATTCCCCAAAATAGTTCTCCTGGTGCGCAGATGTGGACGGCACAGATTCCGGTTGAACTGGTTGTGAAGGTGCATCAGCATTCTGTACCTGACGCACCTGTACCGAACGGGACCGAGTCGGTTCACATTCACCTAAAAAGCTATTCTAATGAATGACCAATGTGTTTAAGTTATAGATGGGTTTTTAAATTGGTGATTGATGTTCCGTAAGAAAGATTTTAGAGCACTGATTTATTAAACATAAACAATCACGCATTCATTCAGTCAATACTCGACCCTAAGGACGATCAAATCAAAGACAATAAGATAATAATTGTTAAACATCATTCTTCGCACCACTCTGCTCTGCTAATGCTAAGAATTTAATTAATTAAACAAACACAAGCATTCATTCAATATACAACTCTAAGTACGCGCAAATCCAAGATAATAAGATAACAATTGCTTAACCCATTCTTCGCAAGTTCGCAACACCTGCTAATAAACACACGCAAACGAGGTCACGGTCACGTGAAACCGATAGATTTAGTATTCCGGACTTCCCATGGGTGCGACGGAGAGCGAGCGCACGACGACGCTCGACGCTCTGAAATATGATAGTTTAAAAAAGTACGAAGCGATAAATTCACTTCGCACTTCACAGAATTTCGCAACTACATTTCATTTGCTAAATGCTAAATGAGCATTCGCATGCTAACAATGAATGCGAATGCTAATTATTCCATCACTACTGCTTACCTACCATATATACCTATTTATACCTACTAATACTATGTTAGTAGCAAATAAATAACTTTGACTTTAGTTAATGCATGTTACTGGATAAAGTTAACTTCATATTTTTCTCTTAAAATAAATGAAATATACTCCTACACCTATATTTTAACACAACAACATTTTTTCATTAAAATTAGACAATTTCTTTACAAATCTTTGTTTTTTTATAGCGCCTCTGTTGTTACCTTTACGAAAGTATTACAAAAATTCATAGTGTTAAATCTTGTACGACATGGTATGGAACCCTTCGTGTGCGAGTCCGACTCGCACTTGACAGATTTTATTATACTTAGTTATTTTAATTCACTTTTTGTATGAAATGGTCTTTTGTTTGCCCACTAATACATTTGTCAACGCGCTGATGCGGCACAGCTTTATCAAACTCATAATTATTACAGCCAAACGAATCTTTTAATACTAAAAAGCTCGGTCTCAAAAAGAAGTGACGAATTAAAAACATTGTAGAGAGAAAAAAATCTTTTGGAACGCCACATTAAATTCACTAACGAGATGGAGTTGTGAAAAGCCGCGTCCGAGAATGACTTGTATTTAAGGCTCTTTCAGATACTTCCAATTTACTTTAGTGTAATTACTGCCCAAAGTAAGTGCCTAAAGGAGTTTGTGACTCAGTGATTTATAGTTTTTGGGGCGAAATTGTTAATTGTTTTGCCTTTTTAGAGATTATTGTGAGTGATAAATAGAGAGAAGTCAGCAGACTGTGTGATTATGTTTTCCTTTTGGAGCGCGTACCTATAGCTTGATAGCTTTACGTAATGTAAATAATGGACGCTATTCCAAGGATGAATAGGAGGCTGAAATTATTGATATGTACTAGAAATAAAAAAACAAATTAATTACTGTCTTCATAAATGATAAATGATTGTAGGTTTGTACAAACACACATATTTTATTTAAAAACTAAATGTGGTCGGCGTTTTCTATCTGAAAACTCTTTTTTTTCTTTTTTTTTAGGTGGGAAATCATCAAATGACTTCTCCTGCTCTGGGCGGAGCGGAAGGGCGTGTCAGACTCTTACTGGCTAAAACCCACCCGTCTTCCTTCCCTTGCCTTGCCAGGGGCCACGGTTTCCCCTTAGGACTTCCTGCGGGAAGTCCTAAGGGCATCGGCCCCAGTAGGCATCGGCCCTAGCGGACCTCGTCAATTTTACTGACATCTCTTTGAAGCGCGCGTGGAGCACGACGCGCCGTCGACCCAGGCCTGGTCCTTATCGGTCGGCGACTGAGATCTCTGAGAAGCAAGGCCGAAACAAACTCAGAGGTGTCAGTCTCTTTTAAAGTCAAGACATAATTTCGGTCAGATTTTAGAGGCATGAGGAGCAGGGTGTAAAGCTCATTCAGCCTCTATAGAAAAGAGAGAATCCTCCGACCTGACGGGTGTTGTGGCTGGCGGGCAACTGCCCAACGATTGATGTCGGGGAAGTAATATATGGTGTAGTAGTATATGGTGTTCGCGGGGTAAACTCTAACTGCGCAATGCAAGATTTGTGTGACGTCTGGATTGTGTGACGTCAGGTCTTTGATGCGTATGGCGATGTAGATGCGCCCACGAGATCATGTGAATGGCATTCATAATGAATGCTACAAACTAAGGAAAATCGATGAAAACTGGGACCCTTACAAAACTTTTCGAAATAACATCGTTATAAATTCCTGCAACATACAAACGCTAATTTACTACCAGAAAGAAATCGAAGCTCAAGTTCCCTCTTCAATTATTCCGTGAATACTTATATCGAATCGCAAAAGTTTCGATGAAGTAAGTTTCAGGGATCGAGTAGGTGATTTTAATCGATTTCCCGAAAGAAAATTGTATTTTTTCCGACATATCGTTAGAAAAGTTTGAGTGAGTTGGCAGTTCTCGATGATATCAATTACCGAGGCGGATTTGATGGGGCAGAAGGACGAGTATGAAACTTGTAATGTTATTTTGGAACTTTGAATTTGCTATTATGTTGAATTGTAGATGATAGGAAAATAGAAGCTTGCTACTAGATCAATTTGAATATCTAGTTTAGTGGCAATTTATACAGTGTTCACTATTGATTATAGCTTTAGAACATTTTACGATGGCTGATGTTTTTCTTTCACGGTCTCAACTAATCTAGAGCAGAAAGAAAATTGTTTAAAGACGAAAAAATACATTTTAAATTTTTATTTCAGACGAATTAATTTTGCCATATTTGTTAGTTACAAAGGTCTTAAACTACATTGGTTTTATTTTACCCCTAAGTAGGCTTATGTTCTTGACATCTGAGAATAATAATAAATAATAAAAACGTTTATTTGTCACTAGAAAATAGATTAAAATATGACTGACACTAAAAGTCATGATTTTACAATTTATGTAACTTATGACAAATCCTAAGGCCGCTTGCCCACTGGTCGGTAAGTGTGCGGGGCGATATCGTTTCGGTACTGCGTGACGTCACGCATTTTACTGCATCGGTACTGAAAGCTTACCGCGCAGTGTTTCCACTTTTAGGGATTTCTCCCTGTTTTAGGGAAAAAATACCAATATTAAGTTTGGTTTAGGGATATTTTATTTTGACAGGGATTTGGGGAATATGAATTTAAGTTGGTAACCTTATTGTTTATAGTAGGCATCACCCAATATATTACTTGACTCTATGGCACCACCGATTTATTAAAGGATTCGATTTATTCAACCACCGATTTATTCCCTCAACCCAAACTCATAATGAATGCAATTCATCAAATTTTAATTTACCATGTTAATTGTGCCATTACCTTATTATTTATAATCATGCTCCCTAAACCAAGGAAATTTGAAGATTATTTAGGGATAATTCATTCAGAAACTGGGGAAAATCCAAAAACAAGTGAATTATATAGTACGAGAGCCCATGACCAAAACCATGTCACATCGTTTTACGGGAATAATTGTAAAAAAATCTTTACGTTTTGATGATTCTGAACCCGACTCGGTGGGCAGTACCGGTCAGAAACGTTACAGTTTTATGGGAGCCTATTTCTGCTATGTCAAAAAAAATTGGCAGACGGTTTCATCACAATGTGTCTGATAATAAAAATATACAAAGATTTTGTAATTTTATTACTAAAAAGTTTGTTTTCAGATATTTCCGTTGCGTCACTTTGCGTGTCAAACGTGGCCTGAGCACATTTCCAAAAATGACGTATCCGAATCAACTGACCAATGTTCACCAGAAAACAAGATTTTCAGATGGATTGCTATGGGTTTTATTGTTTGCCTCAAATTTAATTTTCTCAAATGGTCTCTTGGGTACGTACTCGAAGCTACTGGTTTCTGAAAATGGTGTTTTCGGTATGTAAAATCTATCATTTTTAAACATGATAAAAAAGAATTACCGACATATTTAAAAATGCGGTCAGGTCAGAAGATGTGACGCGGAAAATTTCTGAAAATAGGATTTTTGAATTTAAGAATAACCAAATCTATCGTTTTTATACGATTTTGTTCGTAAAACGATAAGGCAAAAATGTTGGTCATGCTCTCTCGTACTAATTGAATTAATTTGAATTTGGAATTCTAGATGAAAGCAGTGCAGTACACAGATATAGATATATAATAATACCTAGATAAGGCAAGTATCACGATCTGTATGAAAACCATGCGTGGCATTTTTGAAAAATGATCAAAGCGCCTATACCATGAAACTGAAGCGATATACGATAGTATCACTTGTTCCGATTGTCATAAACTGTTAACACTCAACGTCACATCAACCGTTCCTAGTAAAAAGCTATAAAGTATTACGAATATAGGCATTTTCTATTTTATTATTTATGTCCGACTAGCGCGGCGGACAGGCGCAGACCATATACTGTATTATATAAAATGAGACACACTGAGCCACGTTCGGGCACGCGAAGTAAATGCTCTTGCGCTATCTAGGTATATTTATATCTGTGTGCAGTACCGATTCGGTACAGAGTGCTTACCGACCAGTGAGGAAACATAAGCAGTACCGCGCAGTACTGTACAGTACTGCGCGGTAAAATACCGACCAATGGGCAAGCGGCCTAACTCCCAAACTAGGCTAGGCCTGTATTTTTGGGGTCAGTACAGCATTTTTAGTGAGGAGTGTCGCCACATAATTGACACGCAATTTATAAAGGCACAACGGTAAGTGACATGTGGAGTAGTACGATAGATCATGCAGTATAAAATTTTATTTTAAAAGAGACAAAAAGATTTGAAAAAAGAAGTATAGAAAATATGAAAATACATGGCTGGTAAAACGGTAACAAATAAAAAAGATACGTACAGGTAAATTAATAGCTAAGCACATTGATACCTTAGGTCAATTGGCCACGTTATAACCATTTCATGCAATTGTCAAAGAGTGACAGTTGTACTTGTGATTTGAATTCACGGCCAATTTTTGTTGGTAGTAAATTGCTTGACAATTAATTTCCCTGACTTAACAAACGGAACCTAGTCAAATTCAAAGAAAGAAAAGATTAGATACATCATCCAAAAGACAATATTTCTGGATTTATCTCTAAGTACTCGTAAATCTCAAACACACTTATTTTATCTTTTCTTCCGTTGGCTATGTGTGAAAAAAAATAAAAAAGAAAGAACTTCCGAAAAAAGACGAGGGTTAGGGTAAGTCGATATAAAAGATATACCATAAATATGTATGTTCTGATCATCGTAAGGTAAACACGCACTGAGAATCTTACGCTACACTAAGTAAGTAGTTTTTCTTATATTTTTCCTTTAGTTCTTCATATGATTTATATAGTACCAGTTTGGTAGTAAGTTTGTTTTTTCATAGAGTACATAAATCTCAAACATATGACTCGTATAATAAAATAAAGTTTTGAGTAGCAATACTATTTTTTGGCTCAGCCGCGAGGCGCACTTTCCTGTTAATTTCTTATTTTACACTTTTTATGAAATTGATGTGTATCAAATTGCAACTAAATTAGGCCATTAGAATCGGAGAAAATTGACTGTTACTGAAGGACAGACAAACACACGAGTGATTCTATAAGAGATCGGTTTTTCCTTTTGAGGAACGTAACCCTATAAACATTTTAAAAGAGTAAACAACTATGGAATATCTTGCCCATTCTTCTCCATACAGAACTAACTTTGAAACTAGAATCAATTCTATTTTCTTGTAAATTTTGACGTTCAAAAGTGCCTTAGTGTCAAAGAAATGATTTGCCTTTGACTTAGTCTAGGCCCTAGTTTAAGTTAGATTTCAATCCATTGCAGAGTACTGTGTAGAACAATCTGGTTATAGCAAAGATCTTTGGTGGATGGGTTTTAATGGATGATTGTATGGCATCCCACAAGGTGGACCGATGTCTTTGTGAAGGCCACAGGAATCTACAGGATGCGGGAACTGGTCGAAGTTGTGATGCTTGCCCGGAGACCTACGTTCAGCAGTGGACGTCTTTCGGCTGAAATGAATAATGAACGCTATGTACGCCTTAATTGTCATTTCCAATAAGATTATTTCTGGCAGATATGTAATGAACGTGGCTGTGCTTTTTTCAAAGTAAATAATTAAACCCAATAGTGGCTAGGATGAGACGAATATTTGAAATAAATAGAAACATCAAAACGCCTTTTTGTATTCTTCTCGAGTTCTGGAACCAATCCCGTCACCAGCAACCAATCTGCCTAGCTTTTTCCCAAATTTATTCCGGAAGGTTTATGTGCATAAAACATTAATATTATAAACTCAATCAATCTACCTAGCCTTTTCCCAAATATGTTGGGGTCGGCTTCCAGTTTAACCGGTTGCAACTGAATATCAGTATTTTACGTAGAGTGACTGCCTATCTGACCTCCACACCCCAGTAACTGGGTAATACGATACCCCTTGGTAAGACTGGTGTCAGACTTTCGGGCTTCTGACGACTCGTAACGACTGTCAAAGATCCACGAATGACAGCCGGGACCAATAATATAATGTGCTTTACGAGGCATGGAGGAGTCTCGGTATGATGTAAAGATGGTCACCCATCCACGGACCAATCCAGGCAAGCGTAGCTTAACCTGATGTATCGCTCCGTGCGGCTGTTATTACATTACACAACCACTATCCAATAAATAAAAAAACCCACGCAATAACCAAAGGGAATTGAATAAGACAGAAATACGAACAAATAATTAACTAAAACACTAATACAGCTAATTACTAACTGACAGAGAAACTAAACTATTGAAATAACAAGACAACATTGCTGAAACTTCAAAGGATCTACAACCTTTGATGTGCCACAGTTTGGATAGCTCCAGTCAATCTATGCTCAATTTCCCTTAAACTCTAACAAAGTAACTCTATAGCGTAGTAATTTTCCTGTCGCATAAAAAAGAGGATTATAGGTTCAACGGTAAGAGAGATACTCGTATATTTAGGAAATTTTACAACGTATGACTATGATAATTTATTATTTTTGTAAGGAGGTTTTTCGTGTTTTGTTAAGTACGGTAAAACCTGTTGATTAATGATATCTTATGAGCGTAAAGTATCTTTACATAGTGAACTAGGTACCTATTTGAACAAAGTTTTTGTCTTATTTGATAAACCTTGTGGAAGATACTTCGTACGAAATGTTCTAATATGCAAAGAATTGCTTCATTATACTTAATTTGTGGCAATGCTAATAATAAAAATATTTAATTTGACCAATAAGCCTGATATTGTGGTGATTGTTGATATCGCTGTCCCTCATGACGAGAATCTCGTGAAAGCGGAGAAAGATAAAAAAAAAAAAGTATCTTGATTCAGTACACGAGGTGGTCGACATGTGGGACGTGGACTCTGCAATCATTGTACCGATAATCGTTACGGTTAATGTTCTAATAGCGAAGAGCCTCGACCTATTGGTTGAGGCTCTAGAATCCAGCCGCGCAATGAGAGCCTCCTGAGGTATTCCACAGGAGGCGCATTGCGCGGCTGGGTTGTTTCAGGAAGCAGTACTCCTAGACACGGCACGCATAGTGAGGATGTTCCGCTCTCTAGAGCCCTGACCACCGGCAGCTTGGACCCTCTTCCTTATGCTGATGACGCAGTTTTTTTATTTTTTATTATTAAGAAAAAAAGAATATTAATAAAAATATTTAAAAATGTTATCAATATGTTAAATGCGATAAAGGAAAATATTTATAATAATATGTACTTTTAACTATGGTAGTGATAGAATAGAGTCGTTAAAGCAAAAACCGCCCCATTTTTTTTACTTTGGAAACGGGGCGGTCCTTTCAATTATTTCAGCAATTTAGCAGTTCGTAAGTAAAGCTTTTATCCCTCCCTATCTTTTGTTTTCAAAACAACCGCGAAAATAACAACATTCAACTCTACGATCCAAAAGGTGTTCATGGCGATAATACCAGGATATCACACCATCAAACCGGCTTACTAATACCGTCATGCGATTATCACCGTGCTTGCTGCTCGGTAATTATCGCCATTAGCTGCCAGGCCCGATTATTATGGGGCCTATGGTGCTACCGTACTTTCGGCAGGGGACAATTTCCGGCTGATACGGTATTACCCTGAAAGTGGGTACAGCGAGGTAAGTGCATAGCTGTATGCTTTGTAATGTGTTTGTGAATTTATAAAGAGCAGAACATTATTTCTAAGCACTTTTGAGAGGATGTTAGGATCTTGTAGGCTATACGTAGCCAGTCCGGGGCAGTGGTGCATAGTTATAATATTTTAGTTTCTGCCTCATTTTTTAAGGATAATGCCTGTTAAATATGTATTTTTTATTGTATTACATTTAGGTGTTAAAGTATTTTGTGTGTTCGGAATTTTGAGAAAACTAGTACGCTTCCATTTCAAAATAGAATATCAATCATAATAAGGAATTCAGCGTTATCGTCTTTCAAACAGCTAAACCATATGGTTTACTATGCGACAGATACATAGGATTTATGCAAATCAACACCGTCTGGAGTAACACAAATAGCTGCGCTTCCCCCGATATTAATAAACCGGATTGTATCCAATATATCACAACCCGAATCGATCACCCTTATCACATGAAACCTATACCATAAACCTTTAAAGAGACCCAACTCCGAACAATGTGTTGTTTTCTTTTCATGAAGTAATTCAAACAGATGCTGGTGACAAGAAAACGGAAAATATTGGAAAAGTTCTAAATAAATAAAGAGGAAGGTTGGGGTCAGAAAGACCCTCTTGTTACTATCAAAAAGGTTTTATTGTGCCTTTGTAGTATGGTACTGGCCGGTTCGAAGATAGGAGTTTTAAATTATGAATGACGCTAGCTCTTAGTGGCCAGTACAATTTGTGTGGGGACTTTTATATAGAACTGGCCATCTGACCCTGTCCGCCCGCCTCTTCGCACGGTTTTTATGACTTGACAAAACATCGAGGTTTTTGTTTTACATTAGTTTAATACTAATTTTTTATACACATAAAAGTTACAGAATAAATTCTCTAAATGATGATCAAAATTCTTTAAATGGTGGTGGGGCAAACCTGATTCAGAATCCGTTTACAAGAATAACGCAGTCACAACAGATACACACGAAAATCGACTTTTTATATGTATAGAATTGTCGATATACACACATCAAAAGTGTCTAGGGATCAACATATATTTTTGCAATAACTTTTCTCCTGATTGATATTAATTAAAATTTTCTTTAAGGATTCATCAAATAAAGTGTTTTCGTTTGTCACAGTAACGATAAACCAAGTCACCTTTGCATTAATAAAGAAATTTGCCATTTTCCTAATAAAGGGATTTTTGACATTTGAACCACTAACATTAAAGTTCGAAAAAAAGACTGAAATAACAGTTTTCTTTAAAATTTTATTGGGTAACTTAAACAATTAATAATCCGTGTTTCTACCGCGAACACTAACAACACAAGAACATCGGTTTGGCATACTCAAAATGAGTTCATCCAAATCACGCTGTGGAATGGCCGCCCATGTTCGTTGCAACAACAAAAAAAGGTCTTCTTGCGACTGGATACCCTCCATATTCGGCAGAGCTCTTCTCTGTAGCATATCCCATGCATGCTCAATCGGGTTCAAGTCTGGCGACTGAGCAGGCCAGGGCAGGACATTGATGTTAGCTGCGGCGAGAGTCTGTCTTACAACTCTTGCGGTGTGCGGTCGTGCATTATCATGCATTAACTGAAATAAGGGACCGATTTGCACTTGTAGAGGAACGATGACGTCTGATACAATCGTCTCAGCATAAATTTGAGCGTTGAGGTTGCCTCTGATCCAAATCAACTCAGTTCTTCCGCCGATCCAAATACCCGCCCATACCATGATGGTTCCACCACTATAAGGATGGACTTCCTGGCAGGATTTTAATCGCTGTTGGCGTCCAGGGGTTCTCCAGTGTCGTATACGTCTTGTATCCGGTCTCATACCAAAACGAGACTCATCAGAAAAGCACACGAAACGCCATTGTTCTTCTGCCCAATTTCTGTGTTCAAGAGCCCATTGATATCGAATCCTACGATTGTGCATTGCTATAGGTGGTACCCGTAGCGGTCTTCGGGAATGAAGGTTCACTGCATGCAAGCGGTTTCTGACTGTTTGGTCGCTAATTAAGTTCCCTGAAGAGTGATGAAGCCTCACGGCTAACATCATGGCGGTTATTGTTGGAGCTCTTCGAGCTAAGATTTGAATGTATCGGTCTTGTCTCCGTGTGGTGCAGCGATACCGTCCTCCATGGCGCTCAGCCACGGTACCAGTGCTTCGGTAACGTGTCCAAAGTCGACTGATAACACTCTGACTTGTATTCAGAGCTAAAGCCACAGTACGTTGCCGGGAACCAGCTTCTATCATTCCCACGGCTCTGAGCATTTCTTCCCTGCTTAAATGACGTCGCTGCTCCATAATAACGTTGGTTTTAATCAGTAGTAGGGAAACAGTAGCACTAATAATGTCTTCAATGCGTTGTATGTTTTTATAGGGAAAATATTGACAGCTGATTTTCATCTTTTACTCGAATTTGATTCACAGTTCCTGATTCAAATTATGAAATGCACCAAAAAGGATCCATATAAATTTATAAAATCATAAATTTATTACAAAGCCACATCTCAATCTCAAGAAATCCGCATAAAAATGCTTGATCCCTAGACACTTTTGATGTGTGTAGATGATAAAGGAGGTTTTGATTGAATGATGGCCCAGTTTTCTAAGTTATACACAACTTTAATATTGATTAAAAAGTTTGAATTATTTATCGCGTAATTTTACATAAATCCATGACGTTGATTATTGGAATTTATCCAATTTTATGCCGCAACATTTTATTTGTAACCATCACAATTATGGATTTCGAACGGTATTGTGTCACGACCACAACCACAGTTTGCAATAGCAGTATGATATTAAATGTGGTGGAGTAAACGTGAGTTTTGAATTATTTTGAAGTGAAAACTTCTTTAGCGTTGTGCAATTTTTTTTGGGATGGGTAAAAAATTTTAAACTCGCGTCAGGACGTGACCGTTAGATCCGTTGCCTAGCAACCGACAAAGTAAATATCAAAATAAATAGTATTTGACATTACGTAATGATTGCGAGGTAAGAAATTTTACCCATATTGCTGGGTAAAAAAAAGCAGTCAAAACATACTTCATGAAAAGTGTTTAAATAAATTGTATATTTTTGTTAGACTAAATTTTGAAAATAAATAAATAAACTACTACTAATGAATATTGTATTTAACTACATACATTATAGTACTTTTATTTATACTGATAAATAAAGCAATTCGTGCGAAATTATTCCCTAACCATTCCAAAATATTCAAAAATGCACAACGTTAATGTTCAAGTTTTCACTACTGCCGGCACTCCCGGAGTGCAACCGGTTGTTTATTTACCTGATTATAATGTCTGCAGGAGCTTTCAGAGCGGAGGTTATTCGTGTTATAATAATCATGGAAATAAAAAGGAAAGAGGCAATACCTTAAGTAAAATTCGCGGACTTACCACCGTCATGTCATGTTGTCAATCGCACCTACGCATTACGCATTCGCTGCACTACTAATAACTATAAACATATTTCTAGTAAGTAATCGCCTCTGTGGGCTGAGACAGGTGGTTTTTGCTCGGTTTGGTTGGCGGTAGTGCTTGTTCTAAGTCCGCCTGGCTAGCTACCACCATCTTATCGAAGTCTGTCACCATAACAAACAAAAATTATTTTTATTTATTTATTTATTAAAAATCCGTATTAACAATAACATACATAAAGTCTGCCAAACTGTATAACAGTTTATCAGCCGTTGTTCTCGTCTAGCAATGGATTACAAATTTTGAATTTATTTATTTTCAATGTTAACAGCATTGTTCTGTTTTGGCAGTTAGAGATAATACAGCAAGTTCCTCTGTGGTTGAGGATTCCAGGTGAAGCTCGTTTCCACCTTCGGTCTGATCATCACTTACCATCATACCAAGAGCTCCCAAATAGTGGATAAAAATAAAATGAAACTTGTAAAAGTAAGTTAGCAGAAATACTAGAACCACTAGTATCTAAGTTTAAGCAATACATTTACAGTAGTCCTTAGACTAATATCCATAATAGATGTGTCTACCTATTTTATGATGTAATATAAACATTTAGAGCTTCCTCATAAATTGAGGGCTGTACCTAATTCAGTAGTTATAAAACAAACAAATCTATTATCATTTGTATTGGCATAGCGAATCAGCATTTCCACATTTCAATTCGAATATATTTTATTTTACCTATAAACCTTCGCATCGTTTATTGCTCGGTAGTCACGCAGAACTATTTCGCTAATACTTTTATAAGAATAGTGGCTTTCTGAGGCTTTGTTTGTGCGGTATAAATAAATCTTAAAAGCTTTACCTTCCATTTTCACGAAAGATACTTGTTGTTTTTTAAGAAATAGTATTTTTTTAACGAAACATAGATACCTACTTGACTTATAGGCTCTATTTAACATAACATGCAGAGTGAAGTACACCGAAATTTCGTCAGTTGTTTTCAGTCCCATGTAATGGGACCTATGGCTATCAATCGGGCAAAAATCCAGAATCCGGACTGCTACAAAGAAATTTTTGATGAAGAAATTCAATAACACTTTACCCGACTTGGAAATCAGACCCAGGACAGATGCACTTATATGTACTCGTGTCTTGTAAGCGTGATGTCGTATACACGGTGTAAGTAAGGAATTTGCGCAAATTGTTACCACGAAATCAGTACATGATTCTGTCCCACCAGCGTAGAAATTTTACAGCGTTTATTAAAAAAAAAAAAACAACAAGCGAGCCTAACAGTAGTCGCATAATGTTGTGTAACACCTCACCTTGGTAATAAGCAATATTAAGATAATAAGCAACCTCAAGGAGCCTCGGGCCTCGTTTCTGACGGCAAGCTCTAGCACCGCGCAAGCTCGTTGGTCAAATCAAATAGCGCGCGCTTCCCCGGGGGGCTTCTTGGAATTTACTGCCACCCCTTTTCACGAAATCACTTGCAGGAAAATGAGAGGAAAGATGTTCAGTGCTTTATTCACCATCCATCTTTCTCTACGTCCCGCCAAGGCTACGCACGATGCACGACGCAAAACGACAGTGAATAGTCTTGACGTACGTCACGTAATAATAATAATTGACGTGCGTCAAGGCCAGTTACAATATTGCATCATCCGTATCCTTAGCGGGACTTACAGCAAGATGGATGATGAATAAGGCTCTTTACACATAAAAATATCTGCTGTTTCATACAAAAGTGTACATAATGTATGGAATAGCTGATTTTTTTCGCGTAATTTGGCTTATACCCTGTATACCTATGTACCATTTATTTTCGAAGTGTATCGTTAATTCACCGTTAAATGGTCCTATTCAGATTTAAGAGCGACATATTGCTTCCATACACATTTTGCTTAACAAAACATAACAACGGGCCATTGTACGGCATTATTTATTGCGGACCCTGTTTTCTTTGAAGAAATCTTTATCGAAGGAATTGAAGTATGATATACGGGTAGATAGGGCCCTATTGTGTAGCTTGTAGTACCTATAAGGTTCATACAATGGGAGTGAAGAGCAGAAGTCTAGGTCTTTCTGAAAAATGGTGTGAGGGAGTATTATTTTCATATTAATTTTGAAGTAGAGTTTAGCCAAGAGCTAGTTTAGTCTAAACAAATCCGTTTTTCAAACGAAAAAAAAGGATTACTTTGAAATAATATTTATTGACTTATTTATATATACTTTATTGTACACCAGATTGTGAGTGTGTTGTTTGTTTTTATATACTCACCAGAGAATATATTAAAAAAAGAATAAGTAAATACACTACAAAATATACAATACATACTTAAATAATATTTCTAATTAAACAAATATTATTTTACTGAACATTTGCGAAAGTATAATAAGACTTTTGGTTATAAAGCAGCATTGCATAGCTCCAGTTTTAAGAAAATACAGGCAAGTAAGAATGTTAAACTGTGTAAGGGCGGTAAAGTATCGGTAATACCTTTGTGTCACAAGGTCATTGACGCCGGTAACCTCTTTACAAACAGGAAGGCCGGTCGGCTTTGATCGTGGACTTCTTTCATAAGAGTAAGCCGCGCACAAACATCTGAAGCACCGTTATCGTCACACAAAAAATTGTAAAGGATTTGTAACATTGTCGTATTTGCAACTAAACCAGTATCGACGTTACTGGTTTAGTAGAAATTGGGTAAACTTGTCGTTATCGGGTAAACTTAAATTGGAAATAGGGTAAACTTGACAAAACTACTACATCATTATAGGTAATTTGAAGGTTGGTTGGTTGAGGTTGATATAGAAACCATACGTAGTGGCCGCTGCTGTGCTGTGTCCTGTGTGTGTTTTTGCTGTATGCCAAAACTTGGGTCAAATTTTATGTTCTTACTTTCTTTCTGTACGATATTTTACAGTAAAATGTTTTAATCTTACGTCAATATTTCACTGTTGATACGATCACAATAACAATATAATTAAAACACTTGAATATGAAAAAAAAGAGAGTACCCTTGTAATTGTTGAAAGTGTAATTATATTGACAATTATTGCTACCCTCGGCTTATCCTGCGTGGACATGAATTCTTTTCTTAAAGCCTTAGTTACTCTTTATAATATCCGCTAACTGCCAGTGAAAGTTCCGTCAAAATCGGTCCAGTCGTTTCGGAGATTAGTTGGAACAAACAGACAGACAGATTTTTTTTTAAATTGTTTTTTTTTTGTTATATTAAGTAGGTACCAGTAATAGTAATATACTTTCATTTGCGTATAGTAAAAAGCTATTATTTTGACATTACAAACAGACACTTCAATTTAATTTATTTGTTTGTATGGATGTGTATATTATAGAGTTCAACGAAAGTTATCTATCGCAAAACACGTTACAATAAAGTTGGTTGCTCCGAATAATGATACAGATATAAAATACTGAAGTTTTCGTGCGAAAATCCAAACTATTCACTCCAAATACCGCCAGTACACCGATGAATGATAACAGTTATCGATATTCATTCACAATGGGCCTGTACAAGCGCTATCGAACGCTCGATTGATTCCTCAGATTTATATACACACAGCTTTTGTATATAACTACTGCCTTTTGTAAGGGTATATCATTATTTTTTGCATATCGATATGTTTGGCGGTGGTTTTGTATTTTATGTGGCTTGTATTTGGATTATGCTGCTGTGAAGTTTTTGTTAAGGGTTTTTGCGACGTATTACTAAACCTCCGCTTTCCGTCCTTCCATCCGTCCGCCGCCGATTGTCTGTCAGCGGGCTGTATCACATGAACCGTAATAGGTAGACAGTTGAAATTTTTTCATTGATCGTGAATTTCAACTAGAGCTATAACATAAAAAAAACATGCGGGGCAGTCTTTGGAGACTGCCGATAGAAGAGAAAACTAAGTAACGCCATCTAACGAAAATGTCAGGAATTTATGTGGCTTGCTGTCAGTACAAGAACGGAAGCTGTAGTTTCAATAGAAAAAATAAAAATAAATTAAATAGAGTGCAATGTAAACAAAAAAGTACTCAACGCGCCTGCGGTGATGATGACGTGAGTTCCATGATTTTTGTTCACCCAAAAATTGCTCAAAGTGCCTAAAGAAGTTTTCGCTTCAAAAATTGTGTGTTTAGCTCCGACGTATGACTAGAGTTAACTTCTTAATAGACAAAGAGGGTAAATAAATGCATCTCATAAAACCTACGGGCAAATACAACAATCTCTTTTGTCTCCCTGGGGTTTTGTGATCATGTGTGACAATATCTACACAAAAACTGCATTGTGGCATCTCCAAATTACCCAACAACTAACATCATTCTAGCTACCCCTAGGAATACCCTAATTCAATAAAAACACGTCAGGTTAGTTAACATTCTAAACACAATTTCACGCTACAAATACGTGCAAAAAATCCCAACATACCAACTATTAGTGTAACATTTTTAACAATGTAAACACTGGGTCTGTTTACTTTGCGATTGAAACGTATAGTCCCCGATGTAATCGCCTAATGGAGTCTCCTCGTCCGAGCGGGCTCACCTTCCATACTAAATAGATTTGGGCAGAAGGTCCATTTAGCGAAGTTATATTTACACACTAATTAATATCCAGCGTGCCGCTTTAACGGCGATATTAATTGAACACACTTATACGGTTTCACATTTTCATTTTATGTATTTTAATTTCATTAAACGTTATTATGTATTGACATGGGGTACCAATTCGAACAAATTATAATTAGTCTTGAAAAAAAGATCATAGATGGCAGCATAGGTAACAATTATGAAATTAACAGTCACTAAAAAGCGATAAACGGAAGATTTTGACTGAAGTAAGATTAGTAAAAATCAAAACTTCCTTGTTTAATGCTGATTTATCTATTGTAACTCATAAATCTCGTATTTTCAACAAAAAAAGATAAAACCTTTTTGTTTAGGGCTCTTTGCAATAGATGGCGTTTTACATCACTGTACCACATTTATGCTGCAGCCAGACAATAGCCCGACTTAGGGAGGTCGCATTTCTTTGTATGGGATTGGGTATCTGTACGTAGTATTATATTATCTGTGGTATTGATTTATTTACAATTTTCTAAAAAAGAATCTTGTAGCAACCTGTATTTAAAGAACTGTAGCGAAGAGGTCATTTGCTGGAGTTAGTTATCATAACATCGCATCAATGAAATTAAAACAAATAACGTGCAAAGAGTAGACAAATTGAAGGGAAAAGAGACCCCTTTGCCAGCGAGCGTTTGAAAATTTTAATTTTTCAATTCACTAATTATTTTATCTTATTATAATTTGTATGATTGCTGGCCACTTGCTCCCCCGCGTGTTAAATTAATGTAGCCATTGTAGCGGTACGTTGTATTACGTATAAGTGAATCAAATCATGAAAGTAGTTTGTTCAGAACTGTTTACTGAATCAATTTCTGACATGTTAAATATATAGGTAACTTTTGTCCCAAAAATAATAAAAACCACGTAAATTACAGTCACACTTCCGCTGCACAGTCAAAACAAACCGAAATGGATGAAGTACCTACTACGCTAGACCCTTATACGTATGCGACTGTGTGCGTGCGTAGATTTGTAATGTGACCAGAATTTTTTCCCACAATCAGTATAACAAATTTAATAAATAAATAATGGTTTATACATAAATATTCAGAGAATGTATTATGATTATAGCATACTGTTGTAATTGGGGTGTTTGGTGGTGTGCGGTAATTCCGGGACATGTTGTAGAATATGAAACTGAATAAACAAGACCTGAATATGGAAATAACGCAGATAGAGTTAATAACGACATAATATAAAACCAACGTCACCTGATCGGTCTAGAAGTTATGATACAAACTGTAGTATGGCTTATATTTCACCATAAGTCCTTCGCGAGAAAAAGGAATAAGGTCGAGCCTATTGCAAGTCACTAATCTTGAACTATGGAGAAGTCCCTTGACGCTGCGTGAGCGTGAGTGATCCATCGCCGTGCGTTCGTTGTCCACCGCGCACAGGATGGATTTAAAGCAGCACATGAAGTAATTTTTTACTCCGTAGTGGGAGTGAGAGGATAAATAAATAAATTGACTCTGGGCTGGTTCTGAGAGTTTTCAAGTGGCAAATCCCAATTACTGTGTAATCCGAAAATCAAACTCAAGACAGTTCAGTTGTTGTGTTTGTGAAATCTTGACCAACTTTTATTAACTTATACCGTTACCGTTATTTTTGTTATTAACTCATTGACGACCGTTTGGCCTCATCGTGCATCGTTACACTAGTAGTGATACCCCATTGAGGCCAACTGTATGGCCAGCGGTACGGCCAGTGGTACGGCCAGTGGTACGGCCATTGGTACGGCCAGCGGTACGGCCAGCGGTACGGCCAGCGGTACGGCCAGCGGTACGGCCAGCGGTACGGCCAGCGGTACGGCCAGCGGTACGGCTTGTGGTATGGCTAGCGTTACGGCCAGTGGTACGGCCAGTGGTATAGCCAGCGGTATGGCCAGCAGTACGGCCAGCGGTACGGCCATCGGTACGGATATCTACTTAAATACCTCATTAGTCAAGCTTTGATAACTTAAAGTAAGTTCAATCGTGCGTCGTGTACCTTCTATCCATTCCTCTGCATTGTCTCAGGTATAAATGAATGCCAGTTACATAAAGAGCCCATGCTTTCATTTCTAAAGCGTGGCGGATTTTGTAAGTTCAGATTCGTTCTATGTCGAAAACATTTGAAGTCAGTGTCCTTTTCACAGATACTTGTTTGAATTGTGACTTAAAAGTAGAATGGATTAATTATTTTTAATTAAATATGAATGTTTTAATTGTAAAATAATATGACGTTATTAATGAAAATCAGTACAAGTGTGTGTAATGGTATGGTAATATTGAAATTTTTTTTATTTGTCACTGTTATAGTTAAAAGTTATATATTATTTGAAGTAGAGGGTCCATCATGGACCATATGGCGTAGAGGATTTGATACAGTAATAATGGTGAAAAACAAGTTTTTATGAAATAAATACTAAAAAATTAATAAAATTCAAAAGCTTGCTCCACTCGTTACTTCAAAATGTAATCTAAAAACTTTGAAATCATCGCTTAGAATATTATTTTCAGGTAGCTCCAGAAATTTTCAAACGGAGAAATCTACCTTGTCACCTTTTATTTAACATGAGAATAATATAAATATAATACTCAAACATAGCACCAAACAGTACCTAAACAAAGTTTTATTTTAATTCCGTACACTGTATATTTTCGCAGCCCGTCTAATGGACGATACCCGATACCTTTTAATTACATTTCTTTCAAAGCAAACATTTTCTTAGAAAACACCTTTTACATTAAAGAAAATTCTCTCTTTGAAATAACTCACTAAAGTGCATGTGCTACACGTAAATCACGTAGCGCTTCGTAGTACGTGCTACGACGTAGCGGCGTAGCGCGTAGCACGATACAATAGGGGAATGGGATTAAAAGTCGAAGGTACGAATGTGTTAAGATGAAAGAGGTACAAACGAAAACGCTTGGCGAGACTTCAAGGGGCGAAATGATTAAAGTACCTACTTAATTCGCTGTCTTGTTACCGTTGGATTTCAATTTAGAATTACACGTTTGAATTTTGCTTTGTTTAATCCTTATTTTGTTTTAGATAAACGTGTTTTGGAATATGCTAAGTAGAACATGTTTGGTATTAAATTATTTTGGTAAATAAGTTATTTTTAGAAAATTCTCGCTTCCATATAATATTAAAATGGATCGTTTTACGTCGCAGCCTTAACCTTTTGCAATAGATTCATCTTCTTCTTGGTTCTATAAAAAGACTTGGTAATTAATATTACTTTTGGCTAGATGGCAAAGATTGAAACAGTATGTTTGAAGTGAAAACTCTTTAGACGCGTTAAACACTTTTTGGGTGAACAAAAATCATGGAATTCGCGTCACCGTCTCCGTAGGCGCGTTGAGCACTTTTTTGTTGACAGCGCACTCTGTTTTGTTTTTTTGGAATTTTATATTTTAATGGAGGTACCTTTCGTTCTTGTACTGACAGCAAGCCACATTATATTCCTGACATTTTTGCTAGATGGCTTTACTTAGTTTTCACTTCTATTGGCAGTCCCCAAAGACTGCCCCGCATGTTTTTGTTTCTTGTAGTAAATTGCTTTCTATGAAGTTAAAATCGATTCTCCGTATTGATTTTAACTTGCGATGTCATGTTAATCGAGGGGCGTATCACAGATCCATTAGCCACCATGCAATTAGTTTGAAAAACTGCGTTCACTCCTTTGTCATTTTCACAAAACAGTTAAAATGCTAATGATAATTTTATCATGATTGACACAATTTTCTGCCACCACTTTCCATTAGGAAATATTTAACTGCTCTTCTAAAAACTTATAGACATTCTAATGATACATACTTTTTTGAAGTAGGTGACTATCTTTTTAACTTTCTGGTCTTTTCTCACAGCTGGTTGCAGTAATTAAGGGCCCGTCTCCACGAGCGAGAGAATCGCAACGGATCTGCGCTTCTACGTCGGGTAATCTTCACGAACGAGGATTATTCCGCCAGCGTATCGACTCGTAACGGAATCGCCGTGTTTCTTTTGTTTTGACGCAGGCTCGCCGAGCTCCGCCGTGATTCTCTCTCTCGCTTGTGGATACGGCCTCTAAGAGAGTGTATAGAAATACGTGGCACGACGATAATATTGACACGATTCTCTCGCTCGTGGAGTTGGCCCCTAAGCTGGGTACCTCGATCAAACGGGAAAGGTTAGGTTGGAACTGTGACCAGCCATGCCTGAGCCGAGCGAGCGCTACATCCAAGTTGGTCACAGTTTCTATTGGCCAAGGTAACTGATAGCTCGAAGAATTGTCAAACTCAAGTGGCAGTGGGCAGAGTACATTGCTCGCAGAACAGTGGCTGATGAGGCCGAAAGATTCTGGAGTGACGACCGCGTACTGGAAGACGTAGCGTTGGAAAGGCTCCGCAGGAATCCGCTGGATGCGGACAGCACAGAACCGATCATAGTGGCGGTGCTTGGTAACGGCTCCGGCTTACGAGTTGTAGGTCGTGAGTTCGAACTCAAGCAGGCGCTTTACTTTGTGTAAATAATTTCATCACCACTGCTCTCAAAACGGTGAAGGAAAACTTCGTGAGGAAACCGGCATGTCTTAGAACCAATAAATTCGAAGACATGTGACATCTACCAACCCGCAGTGGGCCCGCGTGGTAGATAACAGCCCATCCATCTCACAGAGAGGAGGCCTGTGTCCCAGCAGTGGGAACATAAATAGGCTGATGATGAAATGGATATTCTGTAATGACGATCTCTTATGTGGTTCTAAACAACTTAGCTGTGATTCTAAAGGCTTGTGCCTTGTGAAAGCCCGAGCGAGGACTGAAATCTCAACGGACCTACTACCGAAACGTGATTGAAATAAATGAGCACACTGAACAAATTCATCGCTCAGAATTTTGCTTTTTACTGAGATGTCAAAGGTCACGCTCACAACAGTACGTTTCTTTTTGTTAAGTCTTTATCCTGGAGCACACATCTTAGAGCAGCCTGACACGCTGTTCTGTCACAAGTGGATTGCTTGTGGCGGAATCTACATCGCCACATGCGAACTACGAATCACATTGACGTCGCGCATAATCCTGCATTGCGTGAGCAAAGTTTGCCTCACGATTAGCATATATACAACGTCCCGATATCAATCGTCGGGCAGTAGCCCACAAGAAACAGCACTCGTCTGGTCGGAGGATCCTTCCTTTTGTATAGAGGATAAGTGCACTTTACACCCTGTTCCTCATACCTCTATACTTCAAAAGGATGGGTATTGAATCTTTAAAATAGCTATCTAATACATAATTATTATAATACGTATGAGTTCTTATTAGTTTTCTGTCATTTCACTATTTTGAAACCAATATTTCGTGGATTTTTTGTGGGTTACAAGTCTCCCTAGTTTTTTTTGTTAACTAGTTTAATTGTATTCTGTCACACTTAAGTCGTAATGTGTAACTGTTATAATACGTCCCAATAAAGTAAAATGAGAGAGATAATTATGTCACTCTTACTCGCAATTACAATAGGGTAATATCAGTTAAAAAAAATTATTAGATACGTATTTTTTGCTTCAACATATTAATAAAGAATGACTTAGATAAAACGCATTAAAGTTGGAGAGTGGCGGTGCGCTACGTCACAAGTAAGAATAAAATCTACATACTCGTGACATCATGGCACATTTTAACTCAATGTACAGCCATAATCTTTTGATAACGTTATAATATGTGTCCATATTTTTTTAATAATTAATCTAAAAGACGGACAAAAACTATTTTTTTAGTCATCGTCCCTGTTACTGTTTTGTTACAAGTTTGTTATGGCACGCTGTTTCGTCACTCAATTGAAACTTATGTCACGCTTACCTGCAATAACAAGCACATCAATAAGGGCGAGTATGGCTAAGCTGACGAGGCTGACGGGCTCGTCCCAGCGGACGTCTTCGAGCAGCGCCTGACACGCTGATTCGTTCAACGAGCGCATATTACGCGCGTCGCACCGCGCGCGCGAACCGCCGCGCGGCGCATCGCCCGCACGCCGTCAGGTTGTCACTGGCATAGTGCTGGGCTCTGTAACAAGCAGAAAATAGGATAAGATGATAGTTACATACATACAATCACGGCTTTTGTTATGGGTGTAAGCAGAAAAAGCAGACCGCCACCTGCTACGATTCTTACGTAAAAAATCTATACTAACGTATTGTTTGTTTGTTTGTAAGTGACACTTGTATGTAGGGGGAACTACCAGTCGGCTTTGCAAAATTATCTTTGCATTGGATAGCCCAATTCTTGAGAAAGGTTATAGACTCGCGGACAAAGTCGCAGGCAGAAGCTAGTGTGTTATAAAATGAAGGACGCCATAGAGACCAGAATGGTGGTCCCATTCTGAATAAAAGTGTTAAATAAAAAAATATTTCAAAATATAATTTCTTTTGAGAAATATTTTGAAGGGTTTACAAAACTGTCAGTAAGCAATAGTCCTAGAAAAAGGGAAATTCTATCAGCAATAATGATTATGAAATGTATGAGACTGATACTAGGTACCGAAAAGCTTTATCAATCCTGCTGAAAATCGCTGTAGAAATACGAAAACTTTGAAAGCGATTGCCATTTTTCTAGGCCTGAATTGGATTAGACTTGACCTTTACACAGGAATTATTATTTTCTCCAACGCTGATACACGCACAAGAGTACCACCTCAATAATCCCGAAATTCTTCTGATAAATTTAGGGATTTAAGAAAAATACCCAACAAAAAGTCTCACAGTTTGATTTAGGAACCCACGCTTCTGCAAACACTGCCCGAATTAGGAACCCAAACACCGTCCCACACCCATCCCTATCCTACACCCGTCTGCCGATCAGTAAGATGGATTATGTGAAGCAGAGGTATACATAATCATGAACACACAAGAGGTGCGAATAAATTAGCCATTTACATTCGGGCTTCTAGGTATTGCCCTCGATTTATTAAATTAAATCTGTTTATTAAAGCACCATAAATTATCTTGAAAATGTTTAGAACTTCAGTTTTAATCAAATATTTATGTAACTTTGGACTACCTCGAGGAGCTCGTGGCTAAGTAATAACAAGCCGCACGGGTCGATCCATCAGGTTAAGCTACGCTTGCCGGGGTTGGTCAGTGGATGGGTGACCATCTTTACATATCGAGACTCCTCCGTGCCTCGGAAAGCACGTTAAGCCGTTGGTCCCGGCTGTCATTTGTGGATCTTTGACAGTCGTTACGAGTCGTCAGAAGCCCGAAAGTCTGACACCAGTCTTACCAAGGGGTACCGTATTACCCAGTTCAGGAACTGGGTTGTGGAGGTCAGATAGGCAGTCGCTCCATGTAAAATACTGGTATTCAGCTGCATCCGGTTAGACTGGAAGCCGACCCCAACATAGTTGGGAAAAAGGCTAGGAAGATTGATTGGACTACCTCGTTGGTCTGGGTGGTCGCAAGTGCTACTGTTGAGCAGGAGGTCCTGGGTTCCATTCCCAGGTCGGGCAAAGAGTTATCGGGTTTTTTTATCAGGAATTTCTCAGTAGCAGCCTTGAGTCTGGATTTGTGCCCGGCTGATGGCAATTGAGTCGGCTCCTATTACATGGGACTTAAACATAACTGGCGAAATATGGGTGTACTATAGATATACCTCTGCCTAACCTTTGTGGGAAATACAGGCGTGATGTTACGTTACTTTAAATTTTAGCTTCATCGTCCGGCAAAATCGTCACTTTAGTAAAGTGACGATTTTGCCGGACGATGAAGCTAAAATTTGAATGATGAATTATTATATACATTATCCTCATGAAAGTGAATATGTTTATTCTTTCTGAGTGAACCGAAGTATCTTAAACTGTATTTTGCATACATTTAATATAAAGTAGACTGTGTGTTAAAATCTGTCACATTAACACCCCGAACAAAGACAAACACGTAATGGATCTAATTAACGCTAATGATTTAATTAATTTGTTTAAAGAATCATTAAAATCGAGTCTCATGTTGCTTTCTGCAACAAGTTAATGGAAGATTAGCATTTAATGACAGCTTTAAAAGTTAAATTTCACATCTGCATCGGGCGGTTATTAATACTCGCAATGTGATAAGATATCGATACCAATAACAATATCGAATAGATAAATTCCTGGAAAGACATCTACTCGGATAATGGTCAGAAACTGTGCATGAGTCAATCAGACATTAAAAAAAAAACAACCTAGAAATTCCCAGTACTAATTGAAAAAGCGTGGGTTTCGTTTTCAAACGTACATGTCGCCCCGAAGCGAAGGATGACTGAGTAACATTGCACGCCAGTGTATCTACGTCATAGAGTACGTCGACTTTATCTGCGCATTGGTTAGGTAAGTTTGCGTGCTATTTTTAGATACTGGCATTATAATAATAGAATGGACTGTGAATATTTTAATACCATAAAAGTCTTTTGAAGAAAATAAAAAGAATATCTAATAATACGAGATTGTATGGGTAGGAGGCGAATGATGATCCTAATAGTAACAATTGAAGTGTGTATATAATTTTAATATAAGATATTTTTTGCTTGCTGAAATATGTAAGAAAGCAAAATATGTGGAACTTCTTATATTATTTAAGACATTTTATGCAAAATAGAGATATTCTAAATGTATCCAATATTTTAAAATAGTACTAAGTTTTTTGTAAACTTCACTTTGAGTGCTCAGGAGACTATACATAATTGGAATGACAACAAAAACAATTTAGTCACCACGTTTTTTTCTTTACGTAAGCAAAATATTACGGCGATACATTGAGTTAAAATGTGGCAGACGTCACGCCTACATATATAGATTTTATACTTAGTTGTGACGTAGCGACCCCCACTCGCCAACTTTAATGCGTTTTGTCTAAGTAATTTTTTATTAATTATGTTAAGCAAAAAATACGTGAGGTTTTTTTTTAATTATCTAACTGACGGACTAAAGAGTTTTTTTTTTACCCAAGTATTATCAGTACCTATTCATAATCTCAAATCGCCAATGAGTAGCCAGAATTACGCAGCACTCAACGGTGGTGTGTACATTGAAATACTAGTGTTATGACGTACAGTAAGCGGTCATAATTTCATTATCATGCTAAGAACTATTTTGCTTCGAACACGCGTAGGCCGGTCTGTGTGCGGTTTCTACATCTGTGTGTTTAAGTGATGTGTTCACAAACTAGCGTCGAACGAAACAAAACGTACCGTCGCTTTCACACCCAAGAGTAAGTAATTACGTGTGACCTTGGTCGGTTCATACCATTGCTAAAATTCACTACTATTTATGAAGTCCTAATAGCTGATAGCGTATAGTATCGGACTGTCAGACACATAGGTCTGGGTTCCAATCTCGAAACGAGATTTTTAGTTTTCTTTTCAACAATAATCTTTATCTGTTCTTTTATTATTAGATAATTATTATTATTATATTATTATTCTCGTTTATTAAAACGAAAATAATAATTTTCGTTTAATAAAAATAATTGAATAAACGATGTAATAATTACTATATTGTTATTGAATTATGGGGTTAAGAATAAAAATGTTCAATAAGTGATAAAAAAAATGTTTATTCGATGTAATTATTATAAGAAGTATAGATAAATAAACTTCTAGTTAAAAGAGTTTATTTTCTCATAAAGAACAAAAGTAAAGTAGCTAATCAGTGAACTATGACAATCAGGCTTAAAATATTGTATCTTAGTAATATAACAATATTGTGCTTTAATTACTCCGTGTGTGGGTAACATACCACAAGTTTAGCAAATCTACCGACGTAAATATAACAAGTGCGGACTCGTTGTCACAATACAATTAAATTACTCAGTATTACTACTTTAATTTTATTCTACTGCGAGTGAGTTCGTTCTATCTCAAACCTCAAAGTTAACAAAGGACATAATGAGGTTATAGCTTAAGTATTCATTTTCATTACGAAAAGAAGATTGAAACTAAACCTCTAAATAATTCTTATTACGGTTAAGACACAATATAATTTGAATATTACTAAAATCAATATTTGTAATATAATAACATAATCCTTGGTATAACCTCCATTATTATCAATGCAATTAACCCTTACGCCCCCCCGCCGCGATGACGCAAATATACCTTGACTCCCGTTACGTACCGGAGACCGCCGGCGGCGCGTCGGAGATAAGAGCGCGCTAACATAAACAAAAACTGAGAGCTTCTTGTTACGTAAATAGTCTTATCATTAATGGTTTTGGGTCCCTGATTAGACAAAGGATTTTTTATAATACTTAGAATCTTTGTAAGCGAACGCTAGTATTGATAAATAAACATTCTTATCAGATTCTTATAAGAAATTCCTTTGTGCATTGTTTTGATGATTTATAATAAAACTACTGGTTCGATTCACATGAAATTTCGCAGGATACATTATGAATACACATACTATCGGTCAAAACCATTATTTACGAACAAACACAATAAATAAAAACACCAATAATTAAAAAAGTTCAATAATAGGTATCCGTATCATTACGTAACATTACTTAGTTGATAAAAAATATTGAACTCTTATTTTTTTCTGAAAAATGGCATTTTTATTATGCATTATCTAATAAAGAATATAAAATAAATGACTTACCAGCGATTACATACACAAAACACACACAAAACTCAAAATTTCACAACAATACGTTTTTTCATTACCGAGTTTGTTTACATTTTTTGATGGGTCCGTAATAGGTAATTACGATGTTATTTAGTGCAAATATTAACTAAATACGATGACGACACTACTTAATTATTTAAAAAACAACATTTCCCGTCGATTTACACTTAAAAAACAATAGAAAACAAATAAATAGAACGCGGAGTGCAGCGCGCTGAACGCATGCGTGGACGCCATTTTGCCGTGCCAAAATGTTCAATTTTTACTTTTTTCTAGAATTGTTTCTGCATATTTTGACGTTTTAGTCGATGTATTTGACAAGTATATTACCAAATCCATAGAATAAAATTAACCACAGACCATATTAGCCCCTATCCATAGTACAAATAGACCTTGAATCAGCGTGCGCCGACTGCGTCGCATGCGACGCAGTGGGGCTTGACGGATATGGCAAATTTTGCGTGTTTTGCGACGCAATGGGGAATGAGGGGTTAAGTAATCGTTGACGCATGGATCCCACAATATTGAAGCACATATCTGTTCCCCTTAAATCCCATATTTCCATGCAATGCAACTTCAACTGGTCATCAAATCGCTCATTCCGTGCTTCCCATCGCTGTATCATCAAACCCCATATGGGGTTGAGGTAAGGAGATTGTGCTGGCCAAGGTGTAACTTTTATATCCGGGTGTTTTTAAAAAAGTATGGTTTTAGAGCTGGTTTTCGATGATGTAAACCTTCTGCGTGAAGTGCACGGCGAACGGTTCGTATAGAAGACGTGTCGAATAATTCGGCAAAATGTCTTGTCGGTTTGAAACCACTTGTTTCATATTGGCTGACCATGCAATGTGCTGTCGCTGCGCGTTTTTTATGAGCTGGGGTCTTCCACTTCGCTTTCGACTGGCAAAGCCCCTCTTCCTCATATCTTTCCACCCAACCACTCACAGTATTTCTCTAAAACAAAAAAGGAGTACTGTTAGGCTACTAAGCAAAATACTATTATGTATTACTATTTAAATACAAAATTATTTAAAGTAAAAAAAATAAAATTATAATATTTATGTGAAACTATTTCACATAAATATTATAATTTTATTTTCATCGATAAATAATAAAAAAAGGTAAATAAATTTACTTTGAAATTATATATTTTTTCTTCAATGACCTTATGGTAGATTAAAACGTTTCAAAAAATAACTACGAGGATCAGCAGTTAGGGATACTTTAATTAGATGTTTGATAAAATAATTAAATCATAATACTTACACTCAGTCCGGTTTCATCAGATATTTGTGATATACTTATAGGCCGCTTTTACGCAGCGCAATAATATTCGCTTTCATTTCTATATTTATACATATTTCCTTTCATTTCGAAATGAACTATAACACCCATAGATATAAGAAAGAATGTTATTTATATTTCTATGATAACACCACTAATATATTAAATATACGTCACTAACTCACAATAACAACCAACCAACAACGTTCTATTTAGTCGCGGTGAATGAGTCGTATCGTAAGTTATCTACATCTGTCTACCTTAATATCATTGTTTATTTAGGTTTCTGTGGGTATAATCATAAAGTTTGATGAGTTTAGTGAACAAGGCGAACGAAAGTAACAAGGAACTACTTATAGTCAATAGCGTGATCATTCGAGTGATTTTTAAAACATAAAAAAAAACTATCACCGCGCGTGAGATTCGAACCCGCGACTCGCTGCACATGAACGCGCTAACCCAAACTTGATAACCGCTTAGCTATCATGCCATATACCAAACTGTTTGAATTTATGGAATACAATAATTTGTAAACTAATGAGAGTGTGTGTCTACAGTATAGAAATGACTTATTATAAGAAGGTCGTAAGTTAAAGCGAAGTGTCAATCTACTATTTTTTAAAGTTGTAACTGCACTAATGACCCCTACTGTACCTACTGGCTACTCAGTGATTTGAGAATGAACAAGAACATGGTGAGTACGAACATCAAACACTTTATTCGTATGTGCGTACCACTAACGAATATCAAACATTTCGTTCGTCAAAAATGTTCGTGGTGACCCAATTGCGAATGGCTACTAAAGAGAGTGAGGTTGAGCGCAAACTGCCTTCGTTTGATGTTCGTGTTCGCTTTACTAATTTACGTCCACACGCACGAACCAAATGTTCCGTGTTCGATGTTCATGTTTGCTATGTATTGTTCGTTCATGCGTACACGGCTTTACAATCCATCTTAAAAATCAAATTGAGTTTTAATTTTATATATTTTCGGCATTTTAGAATTTTTAATGAACAATCAGACCTACCTAACATCAACGTGATCAGTGATACACCACTCTCCTTAAATAAATGGGATTACCATTTCCCAAAATTGTCAAGAACCATGTTTCACAGAAACTCATTAATATTAATACTCAGTACACTCCGTTAGGGTACGTTTCCACCAGCGATGTGCGAAGTAGCTACGATACTACAGTGGCATGAGGAACATTGGGGAAAGTTCCTCATCCTCCATTGAAAAAGGAGGACCCCAAGACCAGACGGGTGTTGTGACTGGTGGGCGAGTGCCTAAAGATTGATGTCGGGACGTTGTATATACGGGGTGGCAGGGACATCGACGCGAAGCCGGTTACCATGGATTCAGTACATGATTCTGAACCCCCCTGCGTCGAAATTTTTCGTCGGTTATTAAAAAAAAAATCAGCTGCTCCATACATTTTGACGCGTAGGTATTGCACTTTTCTATGAAACAGCTGTTTTTTTTTTTAAATAGCCGACGAAAAATTTCAACGCAGGGGGGTTCAGAATCATGTTCTGAATCCATGGTAACCGGCTTCGCGTCGATGTCCCTGTCACCCTGTATACTCGCCCGAATTTGCGTGACGTCAGGTGTGTATCGTAGTTCGCATGTGGTGTTGTAAATGCCGCCATAAAACTATGTGTTTTCCACCAGAGTTTAGTAGTAAGATGTGCTATGAAGATGTGCTATGAAGATGTGCTATGAAGATGTGCTATGAAGATGTGCTATGAAGATGTGCTATGAAGATGTGCTATGAAGATGTGGTATGAAGATGTGCTATGAAGATGTGCTATGCATCCTTAAAGCCTTTTATCCCTATGAAAATCAAACGATCCTATTGGTTGATACCACAACATCCATCGCTTCGAAGCTAAGCACATCTTTGGTGGAAAGGCAGCCTTAAGATCTTCCATGTTTATACACTACGTGCCTACTTCAAAGGTCTATAATTGTGTGGGATAGAGGTTCTCAATTAAACTAAACTCAGATTAACAAATAGGAATTCGAAATACATGTTATAGATACAAGATTGAGTGTGGTACAAGCAACGATAGTAATTATGCTTAAGTAAGTATCGTAAAGTCGACTAATATAATTATATCAGTCAACTTTTAATTCTGGATAAGAAACTTTATGAATTTATTATGAAGCCTTTGTCTGTTGATACATTAAAAACAAGTGAAAAATGAATTTCTTTGTTGAAGATATTCTATTTTCTAAAACAGGTAGCGTTCTGTTAGTTCCAGAAAAATAATTACAAGAACACTGGAAAAACGATTATTTTTTCTTTTATTGAGGATTTTTTTTTCTGCTTAGCTTCTGAGAAGATATAAGTGGGATTCAGAAACAATTGAGCAAAACCAACAACTTACAAGCAGGACAACTGAAAACTGGAAGCTGTTGGTATGCAACTCATGGACATAGTTTACTTACAGCATTACTGTACAAAAAAGGGGTTAAAAAATCCAGGTGTAAACAGACAATGAACAACCAACCATCCCTCTTGACACCAACCCATCGAGGTCTAGGTTACATATTCTTGCACCACGCCCTAGCGGGTCAAGTGAGCCAGTTCACTAATTAACCCCCCACGTTCGTAAGCTTTTGTTTGACTTTCTAATCGCTCCACAGAAACTATGTTTCTGGTCAGACTATCGCTTTGGATTAACCCTCTTAATTGTAGGGTTAACATTTAAATTGAGTTTACAAATATTTTGATTAACGATAAGGTTTGGGTGTCCATTTGTTTGATAGTGTTTTGTTAATAAGTTTATGTCATGAATCTTAACACAACACCGCGTTTACACCCGTAAACAAGCTGTGATATTTGTTTAAACAAGTTTTGTAAAAGACTTGCCAAAAACATGTCGTGTGTATAAGGCTGTGTTTCCACCAGAGATGAGTGAGGATGCGTAGCGAAGCGAGGGATGTGTGTGAAACTAACCAATAACAACGCTAGCTTAGCTCAAGCTATGACAGTGAAGCGATGTTATTGGTTAGTTTCACACACATCCCTCGCTACACATCCTCACTCCTCTCTGGTGGAAACGCAGCCTTAACATTGTTTGAGACATCATCATCATCATTTCAGCCAAAAGACATCCACTGCTGAACATAGGCCTGTTTGAGACATAATATATCATGTGTTAATTATTTTTTGTTTTGGGTGTAAACGATACACAAAAACTGTAGCAACAACATGTAGAATACATGATTTACCTTAGTACAAACGCGGGGTACGAACACGAAAATAGTGAAAGCATAATTATATACGTATACACACCCCATTTAACTTTTGTATGACGGGTGATCACAATGCAATCAATCCTTGGAGTATCCAGGGCCTACACTAAAAAAATCCACTCCAGGATTCAAAATGCCTTTATAAATTCACCTTTACACAGTCCCATACTTTTATCTTCAGTGTCTATCCGACAGTAACAAATCTACTACAAGATGTAGGTACCCATGGAGCCCGATACCATTCATGAGTACGTTTATACTATTGGTTTACTGACCCGGCAACTGATGCGTGTGCAGGTGACGTGGAGATACTCTCAGTCACCGCCCTCGCATCACTGTCGGGCCACTACACATATTGTGGTCACAACAGACGTCACTACCGAATCGCTCTGTAACCACATACGATAGAGATTTGATGATATTCTGAATCTGAACTTTACAGGGGTTCTTATTGAATCATATAGTTGTTTGTCAAGGTTCAAGAACTTTTGATTAGATGATGAATTATGACTAATCATCATCATCATATGATACAAATAATTAAGTGAAGCTAGTTGGAAAATATTATGAAAATTATGGTTATATGTGGGCTATTTCCGACTTGTTGGTGCGTTTCGACACAAATCTCATATATATATTTTTTTTTACCCACCACGGGGAAGGTGTTGGCCTGCATCTCACCTGATGTTAAGTGTTGATCAGGCCGAAGGTGGAGCTTCACCCGGAATCCTCAACCACACAGGAACTGGCTAATCTTATATATTAACTGCCGAAACACAACAATGCTGTTAACATTGTTGTTATGGCGACAGACTTAGATAAGATGGTGCTAGCTAGCCAGGCGGACTTAAAACAAGCCCTACCACCAGACAAAAGGAGCAGAAAATGATGCTCCCACTGGGAATCGAACCCGGGACCTCTGGTTCTGATACAGGTGGTTTTACCACTAGACCCCAGAGGCGGGTAATAGAGGTGGTTTATATACAAAATCACACTTGGAAAACTATATAATAATATTAATCATATTTAGAGAAATTGTGAGTCAGGCAGTGAAGGTTCTCTAATGACGATTTCTTACAATCGGTCAGCTAATGATGAAAAAATTAACTTAAAAGTCACATAATATTCTACACCCTCTGAACATCAGGACGGCAACCAGTCGATTATCATTTAAAGTGAAGGCACGTGAACATATTCATAAGAAGTTGGCAGATTCGTCCCAGCGCTGATTTGCTGGATTCGTTTTCTCCTCTACCTATCGTTATTTCTCTTCACGAAGTTTATTTTGTTTATATGTATGTATCTGTGTATCTATATATTAGTATTTATTCTTTTTCGAGTTATTTATCAATTATATTGCACCTGCCATGTTTTGTCTCTGCATCACCCTAAGGTTGACTGGTAGAAAATGCCTCAGGCATTAAGTCCGCCTTTGTACAGTATTTTTTACTTGTGCATAAAGTTTTAATAAATAAAATATTGTCAGGTTCTAAACTAAAACTTCCCTAGTGGATAACCTTCGGGCTATTACGAAAGAAAAAACATTTTCCTCTAAAACACTAATCAATATCAGCTGTTTGTCTTCGAAACGAGTCAGTAGCATGCCACGAACTCCTTAATAAAAAAATCTTGCAATTCATTCATGAAATTGATATTGTTACGAGGTAGCCTCAATAATATTGTTTTTTTATGGCGGAGGCAGGCGCATTGCAGATGCTGAAACTACGTTATGGAAAAGGGAAGTGTATTAGTTCATAGGAATACTTATGTATATCTTGAAAGAAATATTATAGGTGAACAAAATTCGAGTTAATTCAAAAGCCAAAGAAAAAAGCTTCAATAAAATGGGATGTTGAACATAATTATATGGAAATAGCGACCCGCTTCTTCTTCGCATGGTTATCACGACTTGACAAAACATGGAAATTTCTTTATTAAGTAAATTTAATACCACTCACGTATAGACATAAATACACGCTTTAACGCTCAAGCCCCGCGATTTGACACTGACGCGCCCCATTTCGTCACTTTTGACATTTTTCTGGATTTTTCGGTGTTACCTATCATTTTTTCACAATTTTACTTCTAATCGACGATAATATACGTCAGGATATAGAGAGAAATAACCCACGGACCAAACGGAATCTCCATCAAGCCCCACCGTGGCCATCGGGGTACGCGCGGATTTATATTTTTTATTTGATTTTTTCGTTTACATATTTATACATAATATAATTATATAATAGTTAGTTGTATATATATAATTTAAATAGTGTAATTAGATAATTTTTTCTTGATCATTAATATTTAACATTTTTTATAAATTTGAATGCCAAAACTTTATATTACTCCATTATTTACAAAAACATTGAGCTTATATTTATAAAACAGAGCTAAATTGACTAAACAAGGATGTAATAAGTGGCACCTTTTGCTTCATTAACCAACAACCTCGAAGGGAGTCTAAGGTGAAAATTATACGACAGAATAAAAATAACATTTTCAAGACAATGTTTACTTTGTGACCTTACTTTGTTGAGTATTGTTTTAACATGTAGTACTGAATTGGATCTATTTATTCTATTTATCCAAGTAATAACAGCCGCATGGGTCGATCGATCAGGTTAAGCTACGCTTGCCACGGTCAGTCCGTGGATAGGTGACCATCTTTACGTACCGAGACCCCTCCGTGCCTTGAAAAGCACGTCTCGGCTGTCATTCGTGGATCTTTGACAGTCGTTACGGGTCATGGGAACCACGAAAGTCTGACAACCAGTCTTACTAAGGGGTAGGGGGTATTACTCAGCAACTGGGTTGTGCAGTCGCTCCATGTAAAATACTGGTATTCAGCTGCATCCAATTAGACTGGAAGCCGACCCCAAAATAGTTGGGTAAAGGCTAGGCAGATGATGACAGTTTTTTTAAACATCAAATTATCTATGCTGAGTACTAGAAGCGATATCGAGGTTTTAATTAATGGAGGAGGTTCCTTTAAAGAACGACAAATGCAAAATAGATGAGAAAACGACACGTGTACGTGGGAAGCGACATTTATTAACCATTAATAAGCATTGCCTGACATTTTATAACCTTGACTTTTATAAGAATGCGTGGTGGGCTACAAAATGCAAGGTGAGGTAGTAGATAAAATGAAGGAAAATTTATTTGATTTTAATGGAAAAGGTATACTTCCCCCGCGTTTATAAACTTTTGTAGTTGTTACTGTAGAAGTCTATTTTCACCCTATGCCTGAGGGCTAAAACAAATAGCGATCGCTTTCAAAGCGTATCGTCTTTCTACAATAACTTTCAACAGGTTTTAATATAAACAGCGTGCATCCTAAAAGTTGGCAACCTCGTATTAAGGCATACGATTATTGCTCTTGAACGTTCCAAAAACTTGCACCGTGTAAATGGGGCTTTAATGTATCAACCAACTTAAGGTAGAACAAAATGTAAAAAAAAATTGCTCTTAATGTGTCGTTATTTATTTTTATCTATTTATCCGTGACTAGGTATCTACCAACGCCATTAGTGTTATTGTCCATTCAATTGTCATTTGCCTACAGACATATCAAATGGACAACAAGCATTGTTTATTCCAAGCTATTAGATATAAATGGGACTAATGTCCGCTTGACTACTGACGGACCTGAACTGTTAATATACCATTAAACATACTCGCACAGGCATAGTACGAAAGGGTGAGCTGTGGCTTATTTTCCCTAACCCCATTTCGCCAGTTATGTTTATGTCCCGTATAATATACCTTATTGACAGACAAATGTTCTATGTAGACTTGTCTGAGAAATCAGCTGTTCCCTACATTTATGTATGTTCGCAAATCTTGTCAAAATGTAGGGAACAGCAGATTTTTTTTTCGCTATTTCTGCTTTACACGAAGGTACAACACTGACTCTTTGGAACGCGAACGTAACAACACTGTGGGAATTAAAAATGCGTTCGGATCAAGAGTTTCCCTTCTATACATTCGTATTCCATGTTACTACAGTTGTTGCACAAGCGGGCGTCAATCATTGCCATTTAAACTCTATGCCAATGACTTAAAAGTCGCGATTTGCAAGGACTATACCAAGAGATCGCGTAGGAACATAATTGAAAACGTGGGCGGTTGTAGAATCACACTCGATGAATGCCGTTAGATTCGTTCGGATCAATTGAGTTCCACCGGAATCTGGAAGCATATCTGTTGATCATGTTTGTGATTGGTTAATAATTATGCCGTCACATTTGATTAAAAAGTCTTGAGGAAAATTTAAAATATGAATAAGGATAAGTAGGGGAAGACCAAAAAAACGATGAATGGACTAAACTAGACTGGAAAGATGATAATTATGGCTAGAAGACTACCGAGACGACGACTAATAGAGAAGTATGGAAGAGAGAGACATGTTGTGGCGACCCCAAATAAATTGGGATAAGGGCAGGAGAATGATGATTTCTAGTAACCTGCTGGTTGGCTGAAATGGCATCAACTGATTAAAGAGAATTGATACTAGTTGATTTATATTTTTAATTTTTTATATTTTTAATAGTTATTTTTTTTTATAGTTTTTTGATAAAATAATTCGAGTCGAACTCGCACACGAAGGGTTCCACCGTACATTATTAAGCAAATAAATTAAAACACTAAACGAAGAATATTATTATTTTTCCTCTTAATGAACATCGCAAAGATAAGTTTTGTATTTCTTAATGATACTATGAATCACAAAAGTTATTTTTGCAGTTGCAGAAAATCACCCACATTTAAATAAATACCTTATGAAATGGCGTTCTAGTTCGTAGTATTTGGTAATTATATACAAGGTGAAGACGACAATACAACAAAAAATTTAAAGGCGTGTCCCTAATAACGTTCCCATTCTGTATACAAAAATTTAATTGAATATATTCAATAGTTTAGTCAATATAGCTCGGCAAAATCCATATTCGGCTCGGGTTATTCCGTTTATCCATCCCAAAAATCCACCCTTAGGTGGATATTCGGAAACGTATGCCCGAGAATCCACCCTACGCCTAGTTGGATAAACGGAATTCATAGGCTTAGGGTGGATCCGGCATAGATTACATTTAATTTGTTTGAAAAACTCATTTTTTAATTTCGAAGCTAGGATTTATTTGACAGTTCGAAAATACTCTTATGCATTATTAGTGCCAGTATTTTCATTTATTGTTGTATGGTAGTCTCCACAATGTATAATTAAAATTTAATTACATAGTTATTTGCATATATATAGTTTAAATGGTGTAAATAGTTAGTTGCGTTAAAAATGAGTTGTAAATATTTTATATTGACATAATTATATTAACAAATATATATTATATATTGGTATATAATGTACCATGTAAATAATACATGGTACCTGATATACAGAAGTTTTAAATTCTTAACTTGTTTAGTTGTTGAAATAGAACTCGTACAAAAATGGTCTATAACTAATAAGTTTTACGGTCCCCTATTTCATCATGAAGTATTAAAAAAAAAAATTTGTTCTCAAATTCTTGTTCTTCTCATTCAAAAATTACACCCCACATTGGCAGGGTTAAAATGATTATTAAAAAAAAAATGAATGTATTATTATATTATTTTATTTAATTATAATCATTTGTTGTTATAGCGGCAATAGAAATGCATAATCTGTGAAAATTTCAACTGTCTACCTAGTACGGTTCATGAGATACAGCTTGCTGACAGACAGACGGACAGCGGAGGCTTAGTAATAGGGTTCCGTTTGGCACCCTTCGGGTACGGAACCCTAAAAACGACTTATGCGAGGCCAAAAAGGCTCATATTTCAGCATAAAGCTTTGTGCAGACCAGCGCGACTTGTCGCGCGACCCGACACCGGTTATTGTTATATCGTGAAGTTTTCTTGGAAATTGTATTGTTCGTGTCGCGTCGCGCTGGTCTGCAAAACCCTTTATGCTGCATAGCAGGTGGCGTTTGCTTCTTTTACAACAGTAATACTACAGTCAATAAAATTAAACAATAATTAACAAGCTTTTCTTCCCTTTCAAACAATATTTATTTATAAAAATCAAAACTTTGTCAATGAATATTATCATTACAAATGGCTGTCATTTGCCTGCGTAGCCGTAGGCAGCACCAAGTAGCGTAGGAATATAATTGAAAATGTGGGCGAGTCGAGAAATTGCTGACGCTAATATTGTCGTTAGATGCAAGGGGTGGAACTCGTGGGTGGTGCGCTATAGTTAGAATACAATAGATATTAGGTACTATTATAAATTCTCATGTAGGCAGATAGACTTTCATGTGAAGACATGCGAAGAGGTTTGTGTAAGACATTCTTTCATTAAATTCTATAAACGGGTAGCTTAGTGTCTACTAAGCTCATTATCATGACCTGTTTCTAGTACCTACTTGAAAAAGAACATGATTTTCATATTGGAAAATTCTAAAATATGTATAGTTTTCACCCGCGCCTTCGCCCGCGTGGAGGTCGGAAATTAGCCCACGGGGATATACTATCGAAATAAAAAGTATCCTATGTGTTATAAACTATATGTGTGCCAAATTTCAACTAAATCTGTACAGCCGTTTTTACGTGATGGAGTAACAAACATCCAAACATACAAACTTTCACATTTATAATATTAGTAGGACAATAGGATAGTAGAATACTAGGATAATAGGATAGTAGAATAGTAGGATGTGCCTGATGCCGCAAGAACAGCTCGTGTAATTATATGGCACAGCTTTACCACACCTTGATATGGCTCTTTAATAATAATAAAAAATTACCATTTTATGAAACCACTATCCACCTATATTCTTTTTCCTACTTAACCAACGTTGCAAATTAAAAGCATAAATACAAAAAGTCTGCATATTTTTGAACCGTATCTTTCTCATTTTCTTTTAACGTCCTTTTTAAGCTTTCCACTTAATATCTTTCTTCATTAAAAGTACAAAATTTTTGTCTCTAAGCTAAACTAACCGCAGCTGAAAGCGGGTCTCCTTAAAATCTTGAAGGTAACCTAAATAACCTAGGCATCCCAATTTTATTAGCAAGATTTTATTATCAAGTGATCCTATGCTTTCAAGATAAACCCTAATAAAATTTGCTATTCATACAATACTCTATTATGTACCTTATTCGGGAGAGAGAATGGAAATGATATCGATACAATTTCAATTGTATCGATATTCGATATTGAATGACATAAAAATGTTTTCAACCGAAAATCGAGATATGATAGAGCATAATTGAAATGGGACCGCAGTTGTATAATATTATGAATAACAGTGGTTGTAATTGCATATTTTTGTTGTTTAGCCGCACGGGTCGATCCAAGGTT
Source organism: Conistra vaccinii (assembly GCA_948150665.1). NCBI lineage: Eukaryota > Metazoa > Arthropoda > Insecta > Lepidoptera > Noctuidae > Conistra > Conistra vaccinii. The sequence continues at coordinate 11,697,152 of OX411337.1, read as the reverse complement.
AAGCAACGCTTCTCGCGGTCTGGTCGTGGATGGGTGCCCATCTATTACATATCGACACTCCTCCGTGCCTCGGAAAACACGTTTTAAGTTATTGGTCCCGGCTGTTATTCGTAGATCTTTGACAGTCGTTACGGGTAGTCAGTAGCCCTAAAGTCTAACAACCAATCTTATCAAGGGTTATCGTTTTACCCAGTAACTGGGTTGTGGAGGTCAGATAGGCAGGCGCTCTATGTAAAATACAGATATTCAGTTATTTTTTAAATTAATAATAGTAATATATTATGCATCCGGTTAGACTGGAAGCCCGCCCCAACATAGTTGGGAAAAGGCTAGACAGATTCATTGATGTTTATGGAATGGGATTTCACGTGACCGGAGGGCTGGCTTGTTCCTTGCCCAAAGAATCAGCATTGCCATTCAATATGGCAATGCTGCCAGTCTTCTGGGCACGTTTCCGCATGTTTTATTATTAATTATGATGTATGTAATGTATCAAATACAATATAAATTGATAAATAAATAAATAACAGCAATGCGGACGAGTACTTCGACGCCATAAGGTTATAGCACACATATCAACTCGGGAAGGGATCGGCACCGTATCGCCTTTCACCTCGCCGTCAAACAGGCGTCATCCTTACGTAACCAAAGCAGATCAGCAGCTCCGATACGTCGCCTCAGCGAGCCGTAAGCGCGGCGTCGCCTAGCCGTAGCCTAGCCGACGCCGCGCTTACAGCTCGCCGTCCGCTCCGGCATATTGCTATTCTGTAAGAGACGTAAGTTCGGGTACGGAGAGACGTAAGTGCGGGGACGACTAGCCGTAAGCGTGGCTTCGCCTAGCCGTAAGCACGGCGTCGCCTAGCCGTTGAGCACGCACGGCACCGCGGTTCATGAGCCTGTCCCGAGGCGAGGCGATTACGTTACGATTCCGATTAGTGTGCGTTGCAGTAGGGAGTCTCATATTAAGAATAATGAATGGCTCGAGTTGATACGGTGACGATCCCTTTCCGAGTTGATATGTGTGCTGTGTCCTTTAGGCTGTTTGTCCACCGCACCGTGAACGGGACGTCAACGACAACGAGATGACGACACCGAAGTAGCGGCAGTACATTTATTATGGCCGGCCGCGTAATCTTGTTTCTCGTTTTGTTTTTGTATTTATTTGTATAGTTAATTAGTTTGTCATTTAATTTAGTAAGTACCTAGTGTAAATATTTAAATACTGTGCAACTTAAGAGCTTTGTAGCGGTTAGACCGCCACATACAAAAAACTACGAAACAAAAAGACATGACGTCACACAATTCCTGCATCTCGCAGTTAGAGTTTACCAAGCGAAAAACATAGATAAGACTATCCGAAATCAACATATGGGCAGTTGCCCGCCAGACATAACAACCCGTCTGGTTGGAGGATCCTCCCTTTTCTATGGGGGATGAGTGAACTTTACACCCCGTTCCTCATACCCCTAAATTGGTGACCCCGAGAATGAACGTCAACGCAGCCTTCGTGCAACTACTTCAGCGTGACGTAATCATCATCACTCCCGCAAGCTTTCGTGAGGCGAGTCACACAGCCAGCCAGCACCCACGGCTTCAACGGGTATCCTGACCACCAGCATGCAGCGAACGCGCATTCCTGGTCATCACCCTCAGCCACATCACCCCGACTCACTGGGGAATCACCGCAATCACCTCAATCACCGCAATCACCGCAATCACCTCAATCACCACAATCGCCGCAATCACCGCAAACAGTTCTGACCCACCGTGAACTGTGCGGCACCCGGTTCCGACTCACTGGAACCATAATCACCATCGCCGCAATCACTGCAGACAGTTCCGACCCACTGTGAACTGAGCGGCACCCGGTTCCGACTCACTGGAACCACAGCTGGCACTGTGAAGCATCGCAAGATCCAAGACTCAGCCCACTATCGACCTCCGGTCTCCGGAGGGGAGTGATGTAGCGGTTAGACCGCCACATACAAAAAACTACGAAACAAAAAGACATGACGTCACACAATTCCTGCATCTCGCAGTTAGAGTTTACCAAGCGAAAAACATAGATAAGACTATCCGAAATCAACATATGGGCAGTTGCCCGCCAGACATAACAACCCGTCTGGTTGGAGGATCCTCCCTTTTCTATGGGGGATGAGTGAACTTTACACCCTGTTCCTCATACCTCTAAAGCTTTGTTATCAAAATAGTAATATAAAGTTGGTATAATTATATTTTTTTTTGTTAACAGGCTTCTGTTGATTGAAAAGGCTTTTTAGTAAATACTCAATTCAAGAATCCTATTCAAACAAAAATACTAGGAACCACAGTTTTCTTGTAAATAACTTAATTAATTTTTTCGCCTTCGCTTTTTCTTTCAAAGTTATTCAGTACTAGCTTGTGCTCGTGGCTTCGCTTTCGGAGCTCGGAAATTATCCCACGGGAACACACTAACGGTATAAAAAGCTTCCCTTTTCCTAACCCAGGTAATGGTCTACCTATTTGCCAAATTTCATTCTAATCCGTTCCGCAGTTTTAACGTGAAAGCGTATATAGTCCTCCAGACCGTATTTCGGCCATGGCGGCTAATTTCAACGGAGACTTCGGCGCGGTGGATATTATAGTGCACAAGTGTGTGCGCAGACACAGGTGCACTCTCTCTTCTCTCACTCTCATAGTCCGATGGGACGGCAATCTGACACGAACGGTGGCGACGGCAATCTGACACGAACGGTGGCGACGGCGTGAATGCGTAGCAACCAAACAAACAAACTTCATTTTCGCATTTTTATTAATAGTTAGGAATAAAAATGTAAGGTTTCCTACAGTTACTATAGTTAGAAAAACATTAGCCTGGCCTTTTGAGCTACCAACGGCTATTTATTTGAAAACAAAATAAACCGTTACTTGGTTGTGTTTTTTTAGGGTCTACATTAACTTTCTAAACTATGTGCCTAAGAGTTCTAATGAATTTCGAGAATTCTAGAAGTTTTCAGAGAATTAATGAAGAATCTGTTTAATTACTGTAATTACATAACATCATGCGTCAAGGGTTAGGCAGAGGTCTACCTACCTTATATGTTTAAGACATACATAACACAGACATAGTTTAAGCCTTATTTACTAACACTAGCTTTTGTTTATATTAAAATAGGTATATTTAGGTTAAGGTATTTGTCTATGGGCCTGTGTCGCATGAAATAAATGGTATTATTATTATTATAAAGTCCCATGTAGTAAGGGGCGAGCCTATTGCCATCAACCGGAGTCCGGGATGCTACTGACGAATTGCAGTTCCATTTTGCCCGACCCGGGAATCTAACCCAGGACCTCATACTCAGCACCAGAGCTTGCAACCACTAAACCTCAGCCTGTAACCATCATAGAGCAAACTAATGTCAGTTTATCAATACGCTACTTACACGAGTTTGATAGCAGATTGTGTTTTAAACGGACGAATTTGTTGTTACGTGCATTTGTCTCTTTACCCTAATGTAAGGCACCTGACGGACCTGTTCCACCGCTGGCGAATAACGAGAAGCGAGTTATAGAGCAAGCAACTAGAAACGAGCAACGAGTGCGCGACGGCGACGAGCGATTTCTCTCTGGTATGCATATAGCGTATATACCAAGCGTGAGTCCATCGGCAAGTGTTCTGCCCGCCAAGCGAACTCTTGTCACTGCGATAAACGAGTACTTGCCGGAGGTGTGAAAAGTCACCGATCAACTGGTGGATTAATATAGGTGTCGGAAATACGTTACTGAGTTGACTAATCGGGACGCCAGCGCCGTCTAGCGGCTTCCGAAAGAGTCTGAAACATAACGCTTGGACATGCCACCGGCTGGGGCTCAGCAGGGCAGACTTCATGGGTGGCGGTCACGTGGTGAAGACGTTTAGAAACTGTCGCGCGTTCCGAATAGTTGTCTTGAAGTACCTAGTGTGTGTAATGCTAGTGTGATTTGTTATCGTAAATTTTAACCCTTAATTTATCTGTTAGGTCCCAGGGACTCCGCGCGAATTTTCATTTTGGTCTAAAAACTTTATTATCGCGTTTTTGTTTTTGCGCGTCTCAGTACCTTCCTGTAGGAGCGGCCCGGATGCAGGGTGAAGAGGACGTTTGCCTGCGCAACACGTAGAGGTGAGTAATGGTGCCCATGGAGTCCAGCGGACTCCATGGGGGTATTTGTGTGACAAGTATATTATTTCGCTGGATTGTTATGTTATCATTTATTCAGTCTTATGTTTGTGTTTTAGGCTACCAAATGGCTTCACACAGTCGGTCAGCCAATTTACTTCAACCAGAAGCTGAGTCGATAGCCAGACTGGCTCAGATGTGATGATGAGTTGTACCCCTACCCACAGATGAACAAAATGCTCAAGATGACAAGTTGCCCAGATACCAAAGAAAATACGGTCATAATATGTTTCATCCGCCTGAATAGAAAGACAGTATACTTATGCCATAGCTGTTTGAGGCCAGTATGTTTGGCATTTACAAAGAAAGTATATTTTTGGGGTGCAGCTAAGCATATAAATATTTCATAGATCTATGAGCTAAAGATAAGAAGTAAAAACCGCTGCACGTTTTTTTTTCTTGTATTAACGGGTGCCATTTTTTATTTAGTTTTTAAAAGTTGATTATATTTTAGACTTATTATTGAAGGAAATAGTTTAAAATAATAATTTATTGTATTTAAGTTTTGAGCCACAAGTTGGCATTGATTATTGTATTCTTATTTTTTAGTCTATTAGGTTTTTAAATTGTCAACAAGACTGTTACAATCTAATAACGAAATTTGATATTAAAATATATAAGTACAATGTTGCTAAATATAATAAACCATTTTTGAGTACACATTTTGCTTTTATTTTGACCAAAATCAATGATTTTTATGCAAGGAGTCCCATGGACTCCATGGGGTAAATTAAGTGATTTGAGGTCACCAGGTAAACTAAGGGTTAATTTGATATGAACTTCAAACGGTTTTTCTATTGCGCAATAACTAACACTACGCATTAGTATGCCCACAATTAAAATATGCCTGATAATAACGAAAGAGACACATTCCCTCCTCCGTTATATGTATCTCTTTTACTTGCACGGGACCTACAATCTTTCGTACGTTTCTTGAGCGTAAAGTCTTTGATATAAAGACAAATTCAGCACATATCCCATCATAAGCTTACATGGAAATAATGCGTAGTACACACACTACGCAAAACAATCGCGAGGATAACTCCTAACGTCTCAAAAATACGCTAAAACATTCGCTCTTCCTTAGGCAGGCTTTAATTAGACCCATTGTTTATTTCTCTAATTGCTTTCCGGCAATTTGAGAGATCTCTTCAGTAAAACGTAAACAGTTTTAAGATAAACGGGAATGGAGTGGGCCATATTATACGAAATGTATTGAATTGTCGTCATCGCTGTGGGGGGAGAGGGGAGGAAGAGACAATCGCGGATAATCACGTTAATACTGGATGTATCGGGAGAATTTGAAGAGTATAATATTAAATTAGGACATGCCTGCGTTTCTAGAAGTTTTCTTTTACATAAAATGTAACAGATGGAACCTAGGTCTGTACTGATGTACTTGTCAACCACTTTGGTGTACAATACATTATATTTTGTCTATAGATCTTCTATCTATCTACTACAACTACACATTACATTGATGTTATTCGGTCCTCTTTTTCTTCTTCGTGATCACCATGAATTGTGTCCAATCGCAAGTGTAGTCTTTGCCCGCCTCACGATATCTCTGGTTCTGTTAGATGACAGCCTGGCGCATTCATTAAGGCCCTACCTCAAAAATAAATAGTAGTCTTGAAAGTGACACAAACTATCTATATTTTAGTTTGACAGCACTAAGATTGCACTGAGTTACTAGCTTAGTGAAAATGGAATGCTATTCTGAATTTGACGTTTTTCACCAAAAATTTTGATTGTAAAAAACCAAACCTGACTATTTTTACATCGCGGTTAAAATGATGTGTAATAAAACTTGTTGTCGCAAAAGTAAGGAATTTTTCGACCCCCATTATAAAACGCATAAACACATTATAACATATTGTAGGATGTAATTTTTCATATATTCCATACAAAAAGTGAAAATTTTTATGTAAAACACGCGCTGAGGCTGCCCCTCCCCCAGGGGGTAGGGCAAACAAGTACCACGTGGACTGGCGACGCGATTGTCAAATTCGATTTTAGTTGTAGAGTAGATATTTTTTTGCAGAATAGCTTTAAGATTCTCATAGCCAAAAGTAAGGAATTTTTGTGATAGTTTAGTTGGTATAGTTTGGTGTACATACAAGAGAATTGGTACCAATATGTGTTGCCTGATAACTCAATTTTTAACCAATTCACATTAATGAAGAAGTTTTTCGAAATTCTTAAAAAGTCCTCTCTTCAGAATAAAGCTGTTTTCAGACCAGCGCGATTTGTCGCGCGACGCGACACGAACAATACAAAACTTCACGGTATAACAATAACCGGTGTCGTGTCGCGCGAAAAATCGCGCTGGTCTGAACAACAACTTAAAAGTGGGTGTATCCATGAATAATAAATAGGTATGTGTCACCATCTCTATCGTCTTTATCGATAAGAAATTTTAATTCGATAAGTTGCGACGCCAAGTTCGAGAGTCGGATGAATTAATGCGTGCGTCGATAAGATCCACCATTTTAATTGATCCTATAAATCTAAAGTTCACCTGTGAATTGACTGTTGATTAACAGGAGTCGGGTTCGGTTCCCGGTTCAATTTTGTTTGAAGTTTATAATAACGTTTTGTGTTCACGTCAATCAGAAACTGAAAGTGGTTTACGTTACAAATTCCTATTACTTTATCGTAAAGGGTGAATTTTGTTGATTAGTTCGTTTGTGTTTTGTTTCATGCTTGTATGTACCATACTGAGTATTGAAGGGCAGAAGAATGACCAAAAAAATAAATAATTGAGTAGGTAAAGGAAGTGAGAGGTCCAATAAACTAAATAGAAAACATATAAAACAAACACAAACAAACACAAACAACGATATTAAAGAAATCAAGGAACACAAGGCAATGTCATAGAATTCAGCCTAAACCTTCCAGCATCATAAAATGTTAGCAACAGAAAATTAATTATACACTCTAAGGTGAAACCCTTAAAGTCTAAACTAACAATTGTCACTAAAGCATCATAAAACATTTTTTCACATTGTTGTTTGCATAATATTTTCGTTTGTAACAAAACAATCGGACAGTTCTCGGCGGATGAGTTCCCTTGCGACTGGTTTTTCAATTAACTCGGCTGTTAATGGAAGAAACGCTCTGGCGGGTACGGCCTAGGACGACCTATCGATATGTCGACTTGTAAAGCACAACACTATGCATATTTTTCTTAATAGAATATAGGCTGTGATGTCGATGAATTTGATTTATTTTATTTATACGTTTGAAATGTCACAAAATACAGCTGGCTACTTACTTCTTTGGCGAATGGAAGCGTTATATTTTTTTATTTAGAATAGTGTGTATTAATATCTACGAGGTTAAATCAAAGTTAAAGTCAAAGTCAAATCATTTATTTCAAGGAGGCCATTAAAAGGCACTTTTGAACGACATTTACACGAAAATAGAATTGATTCTAGACGCCTTTCGGAGTTCGACTTTCTTGCAGATTCTTCTCATACGAAACTGCCTGTTGGAAGACAGGCAGTTTCGTATGAGAAGAATCTGCAAGAAAGTCGATCTCCTTTTACAATATTTTGTTACATTAATTATAATTATATGTGAAGTAGATAACCATTATTTTAATTTAGCAATCCCTCAGAGTCCTGATTTTTATTTAAATGCGGATGGTATGGAAAACTACCAAATTCAAAATTTATTTAATTTAAGTGGACTGTATTTAAAGGTTGGCGGTGGTGATGAACGGGCGATAAATAAGTAGGAATGGGTACAAGGAAGAGCACGCCTTACCTTGCAATATCTTCCTTTGCGGGTCGCGCGCGACACGCGTTCAGCTTGAAGATGGCGGCGACGGGATCCCGTTTTCGAAGCTCGACTAAATGGAGTCCCACATGCACCAAATTACACAACGACACCCGCGGGCTGTTATTAGTTAAATAGTTCAATCACAGTTTTTGTTGAAAGCGGTTGAAGCGGATTAAGCGAGCAGAGCGGCGGCGTGCGCGCAGCGTTTTCACACACGGCTTAGCGGCGTCACCGTCCGAGCGGGATTAATGCGCGTCCTCGGTCAAGGCGTGCTTTTTTAGGAGGGAGAAAGGGATATATCATCGCCCGTTGTAATTAGTTGTAAATACCCCAAGAGATGGCGTTACCATTTCCCCCCGGCTTTAAAGGGTTGCCTTTAGAAGGAACCAAAATAAAATAAGCCATGTTAGGTATACTACCGCATAACCTACCCATAAGCTAAGACAGCGTTATGATATTAAATTATCTAAATTAACTCTATCGGAACACTTATAACGAAAGCTATTAACTAAATACCTAAACTAAGAGAGAGATCCAACTTCAGGCTAGATCTCACTGAGTCGGTAGCGGACAGAGACGCACAACAGGGCGCATATAACTACCCTTCGCGGTTTTTACAGTAACAACGCGGGTTGTACCGTCTTTAGATGTGTGCAATTTCTCTATGAGGGCTAAGGGCCACGAAAGCGGCGGAGAATTATCATTCATGACAATGACTAACGTACCCTCCTGTATAGGGGATGCAGGACTATTCCACTTGGACCTAGCCTGAAGCTGATGAAGGTATTCAGAACGCCAGCGCCGCCAGAATGACTGCACGAGCTTATCAAGCAGACTATGTCTCTGAAGCAAGCTAGAAGAGTCAGCTTCAGGAGCGGGAAGTGACGACAATGGCGCTGTGTTCAGGAAATGCGCAGGGGTTAACGCGGATGGTTCTGCAGGGTCACTACTCAGTGCTGTGAGCGGACGCGAGTTAACCAGTGCCTCGACTTGAGCGAGCACAGTTAAAAGCTCTTCGTAGGAGAGAATCTGTTGACCTATGATCTTGAAGAGATGCGTTTTTATTACCTTGACCATGCTTTCCCAACATCCGCCGAAATGTGGAGAAGCGGGCGGAATAAACTTCCAATCTATATGATCCATGGAAAGTTCTTCCTGAAGACGGGTACGATATTCTCCTTTGATAAACTTATAGAGATCGCGTAAATAAGCATTTGCACCTACGAAATTAGTTCCGTGGTCCGTGTACAAACATTGTATAGGGCCGCGTCGCGAAAGAAATCGTTTTAGGGCTGCCAGAAATGACACTGTGCTCAGATCCGTCGCAACTTCAATATGTGTAGCGCGCGTCGTCAAGCATGTGAAAATGCATAGCCAAGCTTTACGGCTTTTAACGCCTCGACCACGCACTGGCGTGTACTGCAGCGGTCCTGCGTAATCACAACCGGTATGTGTGAACGCTTTATCTACCTGCTTGACGCGATGGCTAGGAAGGTCAGCCATGAGAGGAAAGACCTGGCGAGGACGGAATTTAAAACAGACGTTACATTTATATATTCTGTGGCGAATTATTCGTCGTGCAGCTAAAATCCAATATTTATGCCTGAGTAAGGACATAAGCAACTCTGGACCGGCATGGAGATGCTTCCTGTGATAGAAATCAACAAGAAGGTCAACGACATGGTCGTGACGCGGTAAGATGCAAGGATGCTTATAGTTGTGAGGTTCGTCCGAATTAGACAGACGACCGCCAACGCGTATGATGCCGTGCTCATCGAGAAACGGCTTGAGCTTAAGAAGCGCGGGAGAACAAGGTACATTATTTATTAAATGTTTAATGTCATTACTAAAATAAACAGCCTGGACAACTCGCAACAATTTATACTCTGCAAATTCAAGGTCAGAGCTAGAAACAGAAGCCCCAATAGGAAGTTGCCTAAGAAACCTACAGACATAAACGATGGCGCGTAGTAACTTAGACCACGACGACATGCGAAGCGCGAGCGCATAGATTGGAGACTCCGCGACCTCAACGACCACGGGATTAGAAACAGACTTCTGTTCGGGTACATCCTCGGCTCCTGCACTGTGGTCACAAGGTTGTATGTTCCACTCTGATGGATCATGTGAAATCCAAGGAGGCCCACGATACCACAAAGGATGTTGCAGAAGTTTAAATGGAGTAACCCCACGAGAAAGGCAATCAGCAGGATTCTCAATACCCGCGACGTGATGGAAACAAGTAGCGGGAACCAGCTCTATTATTTTAGTAACGCGATTGGCGACAAAAGTCTGCCAGCGGTGCGGAGAGGAATAAATCCAAGCGAGCGCTACCTTGGAGTCAGAAAATGCGTATATTTTATTGATGGGGTAGTGGGGCAAAACTGTGTCTTGAACCTTGCGGAGTAACTGAGACAGCAGAAGGGCCGCGCACAACTCCAGTCTCGCAACCGAAATGGTTTTGACAGGCGAAACCTTGGACTTGGCACAAACTAACTGTACTGAGTAGTTAGGACCAATGCGGACTTGTAAATATACGACTCCGCCGTAAGCGCGTTCACTGGCATCAGCAAATCCTATTAGATTGACAAAACATCCGTCAACCAACCCAAGATGACGTGGAATAACAATTTGATTGAGCGAGGAAAGCTCAATACAAAATTGTTTCCAAGCGGCGACAATATGGTCGGGAGGTGTGTCATCCCACTCACACTTTGATAGCCAAAGCTCTTTGATCAAGAGCTTGGCGTACAAAATTGTGGGAGCCACAAAACCCAGTATGTCCCATAGTCGAGCCACTGTGGACAGCATGGTGCGCTTGGTGCACTTATCATCGGGCGGTACGACGTCAAATCGAAAACTATCACAGGATTTATCCCAGCGTAAACCGAGAACCTTATGCGGTACAGACCTCTCAAACTCAATGTCTGGAGAAGCCTTATGAGAATCAGGTAGGTGTGCGAGAACCTCTTTACAATTGCTTGTCCATTTGACAAGATCAAACTGGCCTCGCTTGAAGAGCTGAATAAGCTCTTCACAAAGCGAAATTGCTTGCGGAGCGGATGTGACACTACATGCGATGTCATCCATATATAAAGCGGAGGTGGCGACAGCTGCTGCAGCGGGAAAGTCGTCGCCTTCATCAGCGATCAACTTGCGGACAACACGTAACGCGTGATATGGACTGGACTTGAGTCCAAAACAAACACGATTAAATTGATATACGGATAAAGGTTCACTGTTGTCAAAACGATAGAAAATCCTTTGAAATCTACGGTCAGATTCACAAATGCCGATATTTAGAAACATTTGGCGGCAATCAGCTGACAGGGCGACTTGGAAAAGACGAAACTTTATTAGGATGTTAAATAAGTCACCCTGTAGATTAGGGCCGGCATGTAAAATGTCGTTAATCGACTGACCCGAAGTAGTCTTGCAACTAGCATCTAAAACCACGCGAAGTTTAGTGGAGGTCTTATCTTCGCGAACTACGCCGTGATGCGGAATATAATACGAGGGAAGGGAATTATCCTCGTTGTTGACAACCGGACTCAAAAAACCTTTATTTATATAGTCACGCATGACGTCATTATAGGCGCCGCGTAACTTGAGCGATGTATTAAGTTTGCGTTCTAAACAATAGAAGCGTCTAAGTGCGGCAGCGTATGAGTCGCCTAGCGAATACGGGTCACCACAAAAAGGTAACGCTACAACATATCTGCCACTGTCATCGCGAACAGTGGTAGCGCGGAAGTGTTCTTCACACTCGAGTTCCGTACGGCTCTGCGAGGGCGGTGCGGAAATCTCTTCAAGCTCCCAAAATCGCTTAAGAAGAGAATCAATATTATTTTCTTGAAGAACAGCACAACAAGACATAGTATATTTAGAAGTATGTAACGTAGGTACGGTACCCATAATCACATACCCCAATACCGTCTCAATAGCGGGAGGTATATTATGTTGTTTACTGCGTACCACATTATTTAAAAATATATGTGGTAATAAGGAGGCCCCTAACAGGGCATCGATGTCTCCCGGCTGGGCAAAGTCAGAATCTGCCAGCGGTAACATCTCGAGATGTGTGAGTTGAGATACGTCCACTTGCGCGTTTGGCAACGTGTCCGTAATACGTTCTACGATAAGTGAGGAAATGTCAAAATTAATGTTCATATTAAAACGGGAATATATTTTAACATCTACGGAACCCTTGCAAGATTTTTCCGACCCACCGATCCCTTTAATTATTAATTTCGTATTCTTAAAGTTATTCCACAGTCCGAGGCGTTTGAAGCAATCAGAAGTAATAAAATTACTTTGTGACGCACTATCGAGTAAACAACGAATTGTATGTGGTCTGTTATTGACATCGTAAACAATAACTTGTGCTGTTGCCAACAAAACCGTTGTGGACGCCGCACATTGCTGCTTGATATCGCGCTGAACATGACAAGCTCCCGAGCGCCGCCGACCGTGCGCGGCAATAGATGTCGTACACAGCGATACCTCCGACTGGGAGGTGAGCGGGACAGCAGTAGTATCGGCGGCATTCGGAATCGGTCGCGGTGACGTAACAGACTGGGCAGGTTTACGTGACTCATCCGATACCGGCGGTTTTTTTTCAAAATGCAGCAATGTATGGTGGTTCTGCTTACATGATCGACATTTAGAATTACTAGAACAATTACTTGTTTTATGTTTTAAGCTTAAACAATTAACGCAAGCTTTGTTTTCTTTCACACATTTAAAACGCGCAGTCGGGTCTAAATTATTAAAAGCGGGACATTTAAAATAATGGTCGTGCTTAATATTATCGCACAGACACTTATTAGAATTATTATTGTTAGACTCTGAACATGCTACGTAAGATTGCGGGTTAGGGACGGGATTACTCTTGTTATTTCGCGATTTATTCGACCTCTGTTTAACATTGTTATCATTTGACGAGTTAAATGCACTAGGCTGTGTATTATGATTATAATATATTCGGCACTGATCTTTGATGAAGGAAATGAAGCTATCTAGTGTAGGTATTTTATTATTACGTTCCGTCATCTCGAAGGCACGAACCGTTTCTGGGTCGAACTTTTTTAGAGCAAGTTGTAATAGTATAAAGTCGGAAAGATCCTTTAATTTTAGGTTTTTAAGGGCACTAACGGCGGTAATAAAGTTATCTATGAACAGCTGGAAATTCGAAACAGAGGCGGGGCCAGACAATTTAAGATTCAAAGCCTGATCAAAGTAGGTAGACGCTAGGACACGAGTATCTTGATACCTATCAAGGAGTGACTGGAATATGATCTGATAATTCTCAGCACTGGGAGTTACACCTGCAAATACGGATTGCGCTTTCGGTGACAGTTTACCTATTAAATAGTACAACCTGTCTTCGTCTGTCAGAGAGCCATTATCGTGCACTGTTGACTTAAAGCTAGCATAGAACAATGGCCAGTTCCGTATATCGCCATCAAACGACATAAGTTCAATTGGGGGTAGACGGGGCAATCGGCCTGGCGGCGGCGCTTGCGCGGTTATGTTACTTCTACCCTCTAGTCGCGATTGTATGCGTTTGATGATGCAATAAAGATCCTCGAATGAAGTGTACGCCTGATAATTCGGCTTCGATTCGGGATTAATAGAGAGTAACTTTGCGTTATAAGTGTCCAACAAATGATGAAAGTCTGTTCGAATATTATCTACTGTCATACAATAACTAAGAAACGATTCTGATTTAGTTTCGGAAGTATGGGCAGTTTTTGAGCGCTCATAAATGTCCTGAATACGCTCAAATAAAACATTGCGTTTAGCTTCCAAAATCGAAAGTTCTCTTTCTTTCGACATGTTTATGTTGGTATAAGTAGGTATGTACAACTAGTATTATATTAAATTATCTGTGGTACAACCTATCCAAACTATGATATCTAAAGTTCGTATTATACTCTTAGATGAAATAAGATACCTAACTAAATGTAAGGTAGGTATAGGTATGCGGCGGCGTTATTACCTAGCTTGGCGGGAACTTTAATAAAAATGGCGGTATTACTAAAAGATGCTTGAAGTATGGAATTTACAAGACAACTATGATAGTTTTTATTATAATAATTATGTAGTAGGTAGCTACTTTGAGTATATTACCTACTGGGTGTGGGAATGACCACGTAATGGGTATAGCTAGGTACTTTAACCAGTTACGTAGGCACTTCTAGAAGATACCTACGCTTTATATGGGAGAATATGGATTATAAATCCTTCTCTTGCGGGGTAAGCGATTAATCCGACTCGCTAGGATCATAAATATGGTATGGAAAACTACCAAATTCAAAATTTATTTAATTTAAGTGGACTGTATTTAAAGGTTGGCGGTGGTGATGAACGGGCGATAAATAAGTAGGAATGGGTACAAGGAAGAGCACGCCTTACCTTGCAATATCTTCCTTTGCGGGTCGCGCGCGACACGCGTTCAGCTTGAAGATGGCGGCGACGGGATCCCGTTTTCGAAGCTCGACTAAATGGAGTCCCACATGCACCAAATTACACAACGACACCCGCGGGCTGTTATTAGTTAAATAGTTCAATCACAGTTTTTGTTGAAAGCGGTTGAAGCGGATTAAGCGAGCAGAGCGGCGGCGTGCGCGCAGCGTTTTCACACACGGCTTAGCGGCGTCACCGTCCGAGCGGGATTAATGCGCGTCCTCGGTCAAGGCGTGCTTTTTTAGGAGGGAGAAAGGGATATATCATCGCCCGTTGTAATTAGTTGTAAATACCCCAAGAGATGGCGTTACCAGCGGATCTTACATAATTTTACCAGATTTTCGTGACATTGGTTTACAGAAAACAAATGGTGACTCACTGAAATATAAATGTAATAAAGATGATTATCAATAAGTCACAGAGGCCGACACTAAAGACTGCGGGTGTCAACCTCAGGACAAGCTGCTGTACGTCACTGAACGTCGCTTGCTCCCGAGTCACCAGTCCTGACTCTCTGTATACAATGTGGAGACTACCATACAACAAAAAATTAAAATACTGGCACTACTAATGCTTAAGAGTATTTTGGAACTGTCAAATAAATTCTAGCTTCGAAATAAAAAAATGAGTTTTTCAAACAAATTAAATGTAATGTATGCCGATCCACCCTAAGCCTATAAATTCCGTTTATCCAACTAGGCGTTGGGTGAATTCTCGGGCATACATTTCAGAATATCCACCTTAGGGAGGATTTTTGGGTTGGATAAACGGAATAGCCCGAGCCGACTATGGATTTTGCCGAGCTATAATGACTAAACTATTGAATATATTCAATTGAATTTTTGTATATAGAATGGGAACGTCATTATGGACACGCCGTTTAATTTTTTGTTGTATTGTCGTCTCCACCTTGTATATTGACTGCTGAGAACAAAATATCTACAAACGTGGTATACAAGGAAGTTTTTTTAAATGTGGCTGTTATTGTAGTATATCGTGGTCTCTTTCGACTTCCACGAGAGCGAAGTCGCGGGCAGAAGCTAGTAAATGTAATAAAGATAATACCTACTGGCTAAGCTGTTAGCTTAAGCTAATAACGTCAACATAATTAAACTTCCAGGTAGTTTCAAAGTCCTGTTATTGTCTCCAAGAGTTTCTAGTTAAAAAGCTTTGTTCTGAGAAAAGTTTAGCATTATCTTGAATACATCGCTGCCCCTACAATAAGTCCCGAAGATTTACTGGCATTTGTCTTCACCTTGATAAAAAAAGGAATTCAGATTACTGTGAAATAATTTGGTTTGTGCTATCAAGAATATTAAATAGAATATGTAATTAGGGGTTTGTAAATTATTGATGTGTAGGTCACCTTGACTTTTTGGGCGTCTGATACGTAAATGTCGGTATAACCATAGGGTTACTTAATAGTAGACTGATAGTAATGAAATGCTGTAAAGGTGCTTAATTTTCATTGTTATAAATGTTGGATTGTCAGCTTGCACTATAATATTCGGCACAGGGAGCGACGAAAGTCGATTAATGCTTCAGTTTTCTAAATCTTAATAATTTAGCTAATAAATAGCATAAGCGGTTCCCACAGCTGGGACACAGGTCTCCTCTCTGTGAGACGGAGTGGGCGTAATCCAACACGTGGGCCCAGTGTGGGTTTGTAGATGTCACATGTTTTCGAATTTTTGATTCTAGGATATGCCGGTTTCCTTAAAATGTTTTTCATTACCGTTTTGAGAGTAGTGGTGATGAAATAATTTACACAAAGTAAAGCACTTGTCATGGTTCGAACTTACGACCTACAACTCGTAAGTCGCGGCTGTAACCACTGTATTGAGCTGAATGTATGTAAAACTAAAATCAGAACAAAAGTAAAATTAAAAGAAAATTAACTTTTATTTATTATATTATGAAATACTGAAGTACAGTAATTAAACGAATAATTTTGTGTTTAATACGAATAAAAGTAGCAGAGTGCTGGATTTGTGCTCAGTTGATGGCAATAGGCTAGCGCCCCATTTTATGAGACTTCAATATAACTGGCAAAATGTGGGTGAATACACTATCATTAACTGTCTAACTCTTCGCGGATTATAAGGATGATGTTACGTTAAATAAGTTTCCTCTATTTCAAAACTCCCGTTAACTCTTCGGTAAGGAATTGTCAATTAATCACGTGATGCTCGAAAAGGGGGGAAGGGTTCGGAAAAAATCACGAAATACCTGAAGGGGGTGTGAGATGTGTGTGTGTGTGAGATATCACGTTTATTTATTGAATTGAAAACTTCTTTAGCGGCGCTGTGTACTTTTTTTGGGATGGGTAAAAAATGTTAAACTCGCATCAGGACCCGTGACCTAATCGAAAATTCGTAAGACGTTCAAGTTTTTGTTGACAGCGCACTCTGTTTTTTTTTTTTGGATTTTTTTTTAATGGAGCTATAGCTTTCGTTCTTGTACTGACAGCAAGCCACATAAATTTCTGACATTTTCGCTAGATGCTGTTACTTAGTTTTTACTTCAATCGACAGTTCCAGACTGCCTCGTTTTTTTTTTCGTTGAATGCGCGATTTCTAAACCAAAAAACGGCGCGTGACTTTGACTCGCTGCTGCCAGGCAATGATTATAAATACCTGTATTTAAAAATAAAATATTCTGAATTTTTACCGATTAAAACAGTCACTGGGGGGAGGGGGGGGGGTAAAAAGTTGGTAAAAACGTCACGTGATTAATATGGACGGTTCGGTAAGCCTGAACATCAATGAAACCTTGTCATCGTTATGTCAGCTTCTCCTCTGGGTATTATGTTATGCAATCACTACACAGTTTGTCCGTCTCAATATCCGTTGATGACAGTATTCATCGCAAGTTTAGATACAGTTTTAACTAGTTTGTAGTCAAATATTGTAATATCCTTCAAATATTGTAGTACTATTTTGCAATAATATTTTGACAATAATGAGAAAAATTATAACTTTGGTACGCAATTTACTCCGAATTTCCTAACAAAAGAACTCTATAATCTTATTTCCGACTTTTGGAAATCGAACCTTACGATCCGCGACTAAGATTTTTTTATTATACTTGAGAAGAAAAGCTAAATAAAGAACCAAATATCTCAGGCATCAAGTTTATTCCGGGCTAGGAATATTTTTAGGTCAGCTCTTTGCGTTAGGTATTATTAGGTTCATTTAAAAATACATCAATATGAAATAATTACAGCTAATTACAAAACGATTGCTCTAATAAAAACTTTTTTACAAAAAAAAACAACCGACTTCCAAAAAAACACTACAAAATGAAAAATAACTTTAATTTCGGAAGTCGGTGGCAAATAACGAAAATACGAATCCAAACTTCCGAAATTAAAGTTTTTTTTATAAAAAGTTTTTATTGATCGCTTTTTAGTGTACTTATATAAAAAATACCTAAATCGCTATAGGTGCAAAATTTGCTAATTTTGCAAATCCGTCTATATATATATAATTATGGCGGAGTTATGCCCGAACATACATAAAAAAAAAAACATCCGAATTGATAACCTCCTCCTTTTGGAAGTCGGTTAATTAAGGTTAAAAAAGCCTTAACGATTCGCATACCGAGTTAATAGATGTACATAGACACGAGCCAACATGTATCATTCATGGGTACCAATTACCATCCAGCTGGTACCAGTATCGATTTTACCTTGGCACATCACTAGTTCCTCGGACATAGTGCTACCAATCCCAGAGTAATTTTAAAACCACAAGGAGAGTTCGAGTTCTTAAGTTAGTTTAAGTTTAAAAGAGTTGATTGCAGAGTTGAAAGTTTCAAATAGTTTGTCTTGTCCGGAGTTTTGTAACGTTGGTTTTTCATTTTGTTTTCTTTGTAATTTATTGCCTGTTGCCTCAATCAGCTACCTACCAACTCATTCTGAAGTAAGTCAGCGATTCTCACAAGTTGTAAGTCTTCTTGTTTCGTCTTCTGCAAACAGTCAGCAAATTGTTAGCATCGCGAGGCTTTATAAGTATGTAGCTCTCACTGTATGTATATGTGGCATCACATATAAGTATATAGGCTATTATAGGAAGCTATTTCAATGTATCATAAGTTGTGCTTATTACCCGTATCTAAACGGTTAAAGCAGACCCCTATTCGGCGTGTATGGTGAACTACGGCCCATTCCCGTTCACGTTAAGATGAGGCCAGTGCCCCAGCAGTTGGAACATTGTAGGCTGGTTCGTAGATAGATTATTAGAAGCCTCTTTTTCTGAATTGTTTTTTTCTTAAAGCATGTCTCTCAATTCAGCATGTCTTTTGGCAAAGGCCTCCGCCATTGAATTCTACCACGAGCCACTCTCATCCAGTTAGGGTCCGATGTAAGTTTTATCTCGTCCTCTCATCTGATCTACTTTTTGATAGAACTGAAAATGCGTGAAAAACTGAAAATAATTTCACATTTTCACGACAGGGTGCTGTTTATTTAAACAAAAAACTATGAAAGAAACTTTATTGGTTGTAGTCGTTTGTTATAAGCTTCTCCTAATAAACAACGATCGGAATTAAGGCTTTCATAATAGGTAATCGACGCCACCAGTTGGCGCCACTTTGACAAGAGGTCTTCCATTTCCAAAATGATTATAAAATATAATAATGATTTTTAATATATATGGTTCATCATTCGTTCATTATTCAGTAACGACTGAGGAAAACATAGACTGTTTGACACTTAAGAAAGGTGCCCAGACCTGATGACTCAGTGCTGCCACCTAGTGAACGGCATTTCAGAAAAACTTCATTATCTGTAACTTATGTCTTCGATAAATAGTGCTGGAAAACGTTTGATTCATGCGGACGTGGCCTAGTTTAATTAAAGGTGTGTTCTCATGATAAACGGCTCTTACACACAAAAATAATACAGACATCCTCTTCAAATAATAAACTAACTCTTTGATCCCATATCCGTCAGGAAGCTCACAAAATTGGCCGCGCAAATTGCTACAATTTAGACAGACAACTACATATAATAAAATTAAATTGCCTTGTAAATCATGTTGATATAACTGGGTTAGATTCAGCAAAAACGTCGCATCGTCGTGCCCGGTTGAAACTGGCTGGGTGGCTGGGTAACTGGGTAGCCGGGTAACCGGGCCGTACGGATAATCCGGCTCCAGTCGGTAATTAACTTAAGAATTTCCGAGGCGCGGATCCAGATTTCATCGTCACTGGTTCCCGCTTAGAGTAATGACAATGAACTTTGTGACATACGGATATTAAAGTAGAAGAGTACTTAGTTAATAATACCAGCATATTATATTACTGTACCACTGCA
The DNA here is from genome assembly GCA_948150665.1 of Conistra vaccinii. Lineage (NCBI taxonomy): Eukaryota > Metazoa > Arthropoda > Insecta > Lepidoptera > Noctuidae > Conistra > Conistra vaccinii. The sequence goes on along the minus strand of OX411337.1, from coordinate 11,677,385 downwards.
GGGCAAAAGTCTCTTCTCATACAGAGAAGGCAAGAGCATTGATCACCAAGCTCAAAAAGGGTTGGCGATTTCAGATTATGAGATTAAGATTATGTCTGGATTTTAAAAGAGACTGCGACCTCTGAGTTTGTTTCGGCCTTTCTTCTCAGAGTAGTCAGTTAGGAAACGCCGACCTCATCTAGCTTATTTTTAATATTTTTCAATATGACGTGTAAAAGTGGTTCCGATATCCTATTTACAGAATAAACAATTTCATTTCAGACTTTTATTAATTATAATTATAGTTTCTTCACGATGTTTTGCTTCACCAATGTACTGTCTAAGTTTATCTTGAACCTCACTGAGTTCAAGATAAACTTAGACAGTACATATTATGAAATGAAAAAACTCACAATTGTGAGTTTTGAAACCATAACCTTGTACATGAGAAGCGAGGCTGTAACCACTAGGCCATCACTACATATAAAAAGAATAGTTATAGATAACTACAATTCTTCAATAAAGTGAAAATTTACAACATTAATGTTCAAGTTGTCACTTGAATATTAATGTTGTGAATTTTTGAATATTTTGGAATGGTTAGGGAATAATTTCGCATGAATTGCTTTATTTATCAGTATATTCCTCCTGTTCCTCATACCTCTATATAATAATTAAAATTGTCATTAGGTTTTCTTGTCTTTAGCATGACTTCAATTTTATTTAGGATGTATCACACAAAGTTAATCATCATTTTAATTTCTACGTAATAATTATGAGACCCAAATTCCAGGAAAGCATTCTCTCATTTACGTTCCATTGAATTCTTAACAGGAAAAGGTACCTCCGATTTGGAACTTCAATACTTAATTTAGCACTCGTAACGTAAATGAACGTAAACGTTACGAACGAACGTTACGAGCGAACGTTACGAACGAACGTTACGTTACGTTACGGTAACGTTTAAAGGTTTCTTTCACTAGTGACTGATCTTGATCTCCAAAGACTAATATATCTCAATCAATCTGCCTTTTCCCAATTATATTGGGGTTGGGCTCCAATCTAACCAGACGCAGCAGCTGAATCAAACCATTGCAGTATTTTACATGGAGCGACTGCCTATCTGACCTCCACAACCCAATAACTGGGTAATAGATGCCCCTTGGTAAGACTGGTGTCAGACTTTCGGGCTTCTGACGACTGTCAAAAATCCACAAATGACAGCCAGGACCAACAGCTTAACGTGCTTTCCGAGGCACGGAGGAGTCTAACTCTCGATATGTAAATATGGTCACCCATACACTGAACAACCCCGGAAAGCTTAGCTTAACCTGATGGATCGACCCGTGTGGCTTTTATTACTTAGTCACGAGCTCCTCCAATGACTTATGTATCTATTATATTATTTAAAAGCAACCTCTGCTCCCCGCACGGGTCCAATGGGGTCATGTCAAAATATCGTGATTTCTGCGCTATTTTTATAAGTTAAATAATCAGATTTGACACATAAAATCCTTCCAGAATAAATGCTCTAAATGATGTTGGAAACAGCATCAAAATCAATAGTGTAGTTTAGAAGACCGAAACAGTCACATAGACAGACACGAAAACCGACTTTGTTTTATACTACGTATAGTTAGATATGTAGCGGTTACACCGCCATATACGAACTACGCATCAAAGATATGACGTCACACAAATCCTGCATTGCACAATTTGAGTTTACCGCGCGAACGACATATATATACAAGATCCCGACTTCAACCGTCGCGTCGGGCAGTTGCCCGCCAGACACGACACCCGTCTAGTCGGAGGATCCTCCCTTTTCAATAGAGAATGAGTGTAATTTACACCCTCCTCATACCTCTAAACATATTGACGATATATATAGAATAAAGCCTCAGATCTAAAATATAATTTAAACAAACAAAACTCAGCTTGTCACCTATAATCATGTCAACTTCCAACATTAAACATGTCTCCAACATAAATGTGTACCTACAACAACACACCACTGTATGAATTATTCAATTGTTTGTGATGCTTAAATTCCGTGTGTTCATTGCTTTATTTTGCCTTCAACGCATTATTTGAATCAAAAGATTACACCAATTTTTTATATTTTTTTTATTCTTGGTTTATTGTTTATTTAACTAATAAAAAATATGTAATTTTGATTTTTGTTGCAATTATTAATATTTTTGAACAACTTGCTGCAGCCCGCGACTTCGCTCGCGTGTACCCTAATTATTTTTCAAAAATAAAAATCTAAACCTATGTTACTCCTTATAACATCAACTATCTGCCTGTGACAGTCCCGTTAAAATCGGTTCAGCCGTTTCGGAGATAAGCCGGAATAAACAGACAGACAGACAAAAATTCAAAAGCCATATCTCCCAACTGAAAATAAATTAGAATAAATGCAGGAGGATGGTAGTAATGTGCGCGACGGTGTCTTTAGTTAAGGATACTCAAATACAGATCTTTGTGCCAACAATTGTTAAAGATAGTTAGAATTAGAAAAATAGAATAGAAGAAAAATCTGCGAAATTGTATTCTAGATCCGAGAAAACAGAGGGGCTCGCAGCCAAAAGAATTACAGCCGTACGGATCGATTGAAGACTAAGTTTCGCTTGCGGTTTACGCTATCGGTGCGTGGTGAGACTCACGCACCGATAGCGGCAAGCTGCGGCGGCGCTCTGTTCACACACATACATCCAAATCCAACGGACACACTACGACATCGTCAACGAGCGTCGCTGCACGGCGCCGGCACGGGGACCGGGAGGCAACAGCATCATCAATGCATCATCGAACGCGTTCGGACATACTTACCTTTTGCAGTTTTGCTATATTTATGAACCAACAATAAACCTTTATAATACACTCCGGTGCTTTACTTTTACCTGGGCTTGAACACCCTCCATGCCTCGGAAAGCACGTTAAGCCGTTGGTCCCGGCTATCATTCCTAGATCTTTGACAGTCAACTCAAAAAACTCAAAGCATTTATTTCAATTAAACCATTTACAGGCACTTTTGAATTGTCAAAGAGTCGGTCAGTTAGTCAGAAAGTTGAAGCTAGTCGCCCATTCCAAAAAGTAGATCTCTGTGGAGAAGAACGGGCAAGAAACTCCCAGGACACTCTTTTAAATAAAGACATTACAAAATCCTGGGTACATTATTCTCGTTGCTTCTATATGTGAGAACAATGTGAAAAAAAGAAATAGAGACAATTCAAAGTATAAGATTTAAAATAAGCCTTGGCAGAAAAGAGATGACCAGTCTCAACCGACGGCGCCCGTTCACGAACATGACGCGTGGATCAGCACCATCCAGCTCAACCATTTTGTAGGGAACCGAATGATCCAACACACTCGCCACCATCGGCGAGACATCTCAGTCTTTACTGGTCTCTAGAAGCCGGAATCTGACATCCAATCTTACGTGGTAACATAGGCAGTCACTCCATGTAAAATACTGGTATTCAGTTGCATCCGGTTACACTGGCAGCCGACCCCAACAAAGTTCGGATAAAACGCAGAAAGATCCAAGAATAAGTTTTATTATTTTATCAAGTTCAGTAGGCCGTATGTCAGTGATAACATAACAAGTATAAGCTGGCCTCGTATTCTATTGAAACGCCGTACTACGCTAGGCCAGATCAAGGTCAAAGTATTACCCCTGACATGAGGCGTACTATGGGTAGGGCACATTGCTCGCAGAACAGATGGCCGATGGGGCCGAAAAGTTCGGGAGTGGCGACCGCGTACTGGAAGACGTAGCGTTGGAAGGGCCCCCACAAGGTGGCCCGATGATCTTGTGAAGGCCACAGGAATCCGCTGGATGCGGGAAGCATAGAATCGGTCGAAGTGGCGGTGCTTGGGGAAGGCCTATGTCCAGCAGTGGACGTCTTTTGACTGAAATGATGAGGAGGCCTACTGTATGTCTCGAATAATACCTTATAATATTTGGAACATCTTAAGATTTATAATGACTAGACAGGTCCTGAGTTTGATTCCCGGGTGGGCAAAGTGTTATTGGGTTTTTCCATCTGAAATTTCTCCCGGAGTCTGAATTTATGACCGGCTCATGGCAATAGCTTCGTCCCCTATTACATGGAACTCAAATATAACTGACGAAATGTAGATGTACAATAGGTACACCTCTGCCAAACCCTTCGGGGAATACAAGCGTGATGTTTTATTCTGTCTAAGAATAGACTTTTCAGATATTCTTGTTAAAACACTGGAATTTATCGACTTTCATTATTGGCAACACTGTTTTTCTGCCAAGGTTTTAACTTTTTATCCCCAAAAGAGCTTTTTAAAGTAGGTACCGAGTGTAGGCGTTTATTTACGCCGCCCACAGGAATTGTTTTACCGAACGACGTGTCTCGTGGCTAGTTTCGGTACCAAAAGTGATTATGTTAGTCCGGGGACAGAAGTAAAACTGTTTTATTGAATCTGGTCAGGTTTGACTGTCTGGTTGAAAAAGAAAATTCCGCTTTATGTTTGTCTGCAAACCGAATTAAACAATTTTAAAATTTGATTTAACACAGCTTTTTCGTCATGGATTGGCAAGAGGTCGAGGGGTACATAATCGCCCCACACAAATTCGTATACTATTACTTCCTATGTAAATATCAGTGACAGGAAGTTATTATAACATTGAAAAAAATTAGTATTATTGAAGCTAACTCAAAAACTCCTAAGCAAGTTGATTAAAAAAAAAAATTGGGACCTCCGCGCAAGCTTCAAAAGAATCATGCAAATCTGCCTAGCAATCATGAAGAAATTTGTTTCAAAATTCAAAATATTTTATTTCACATAAACCTACATGGGCACTTATGAAACGTCAGAAGCTACGCACGGTTCCAATTGGTCATTTCCTATGGAGAAGAGCCGGCAAGAAACTCCACGGTTACTCTTTTAAAAATAATTGGGTTTAATCGATGAACATACATAAAAATACATACAGATGAACATAGAACGTCCACCTTTTTTTAAGTCAGTTAAAAACAAATCAAATCATTTATTTAGTTCCAACATGGGTAGGGAGATTTTTTTTTTTTTTTGGTGGCATGTCGTCATATGACTTCTCCCGCTCTAGCGGCGTGTCAGACTCTTACTGACTAAAACCCGTGTTCCTTCCCTTGCCTTGCCAGGGGCCACGGTTTCCCCTTAGGACTTCCCGCAACCCTAGTGGGTAGGGGTAGGGGTATTAAGATGTCATACATGTTTTATTAATGTTCTCCATGCTCTGCCGTCACTTGGGCACAAGAACTTGCGCCGCAACTATAAAAACCTCGTATTGTTCTTTTAAAAGTCTGAAGTCACCGTTCTCTTATACAGTGAACATTTAAACTTAACTATAATAATAAACTGTCTTCTGACAATAAAATAAAACAGCGGACAACATTATAAGGCAGTTTTATACAACACCGCTGACCCTTATTTAATTTTATTGCTAAGATTTGTTGATATTGCTTGTACCAGCAGTGCGGTGGCATAATATAAATTACTTCAGAAGAACCGATGCATAATTATTATACTATACTATAATATTGTTGTCAAGAAGAAATTATTAGTCGTCTGGAAACACGAATTTATTTATTTATTTATTTAATACTTAATTCACAGAAATGTACAGAGGCGGACTTAATGCCATAGGCATTTTCTACCAGTCAACCTTTGGGTGATGCAGAGACAAACTGTGGTAGGTGCAATTGCGAAAAATTGAGGAATAGAAATAATATTATAAAATTTTATTCAAATACTAAGATACACATATACCTATTACAAATTATAAATATAATATATAAGCTTAATCATATATACGCAAATAATCACAAATAATAATATATTTATATAATTGAATATACTAAATCAAATAAGACAAACAATGGGAAAACATTAACGTTGTGATGATACTGCCAGCTTCTTACGAATATGCTCGCGAAGTTGGTTGCCATCCTGATTCGAATTCAAGTTGCAAACAGCAGTTTTGACAGCACTTTTGTTTTGGATAACATCGATTATCATACAAATAACATCGAAGTGTCTGTTTGTAATGTCAAAATAATAGCTTTTTATTAAATGCATATTATGAAAGAATTTTTTTTCTATTTGTTGTGCTAACCTCCGAAACGGCTAGACCGATTTTGACAGGACTTTCGCTGGCAGATAGCTGATATTGTAAGGAGTAACTTAGGCTACTTTAATTTTAGAAAATGAAAAATAATTTGGGTCCACGCGGGCGAAGCCGCGGCCTATCATGTCATACATTGCTTATATTGTACAAATATCGCGACTTTAACCTTTGATTGATGCGGGTTCATTGTCGAGCAGAAGCATGATAGGTACGAGATAAATAAAATTGCAATCACCAATCACTTTCTTTTAATATTTACACTGTTATAAATCTAGTTGCCTGTCTTACAATTATTTATAGCTACCACATTATCTCATTAAGAAAGAACAGAAAATAAATATTCTGGTTTCATATATTATTTTTTTTTTGTTTATTTTGATTGTATATTGTTTATTTTTGTTTATTGTTTGTTCATTATGAGCAGCCGCACTGAGAACGGTCTGCTTTAAGATCGCCTACGCGTCATGCCTGTAGGTATAATTGTAGTAGTGTAGTATCAAGTGTACCTTCTGCACAATATTTCATAACATGGAATCATTGTGCATCTCCGTAAGGCAGTCGTAACATTTTATTTAAAGTGATAGAGCCGCGCTTAGTTTGGGGACTAGTCCGGAAATGTAGGTCCAAATTGATAACTATTAGGGGATATTGTTTTTTAGAGCATAGATGCTGCATATAATAAGGGTTTTGTGAGGATGGTGTTAACTTTTCATGGTTTTTCGGCGGTTGTTATTTTGGAGGACGCCATAATGCTTATTTCGAATGACGTTGACGTAAAAGATAATTTAAGATAAAGGATTAACCGCTCGTGTCTTTAATACGTCTAATTCTTAGCAATCAATCTGCCTAGCCTTGTCCCAACTATGTTGGAGACGGCTTCCAGTCTAATCGGATACAGCTGAATACCAGTATTTTACATGAAGCGACTGCCTATCTGGCGTCCATCAATTCCTGTGACGTGCAACTGACAGGACACGCAGGACACGACATGAAGTGTCCCAACGTTACTTTGTGGACAAGCACCACATTTACACACCAAAGTGGAGTCATCTATGAACAGATTTTCCTTGCTTCGGCCAATCTGGGTCCGAAGTCTGTTTAAGGACTTCCAGGTTCTTGGTAATCGGTAGCTGGACGTCGGGAATCGGTAGCCGATTTCCGGTTACCGTAGGCGCGGGCTTGCGGACGGAGAGCAATGTGTAGCTCGCCGTCCGATAAGGACCAGACCCGGGTTGACGGCGCGTTGTGTTCCACGCGCGCCTAGAAGAGATATCAGCACAACTGACGGGGTCCGTTAGGCCTGATGCCTGCCCGGGCTGCGGCAAAGTCCTAAGGGGAGACCGTGGTCCCCGTCAACTTACAGGCAACTAAAGGAACACGGGTTTTAGTCAGTAAGAGTCTGACACGCCCTCCCACTTCGCCCAGAGAGGCAGAAGGTATTTGATGATTTCCCACACACAAAACAAAGGTTAAAGGCTTCCAGGTTACCCAATGCAACTCATGTCCAGGTGGAAGAAATAGCAAAAAGTTGTAGGTAATAGCTACAATACGGCAAATTGACGTAGTGAGTCAATTTGATAAACAGTCCTTGATTGAACCTACTACCTATTTACTTATAAAGTAAAGTAAAAATCGTTTATTTCAACATCTAAAATTACAATATTGAGGTACCGTTGGTCCCAAATTAGGCACAGCCTGTATCTTGGGCACCATTACTTATAGAATTACGTTTACTTTCTTTATAGAGCGCTTTCACAAGGAGTTCTATGTACTCTATAGGTACTAAATTCCTGACAGACACTAGATAACACTTTGAAATCGAACTCAAGACCTAACAAGATAAGATAAGATAAGATTTTATTTTTCTCACCACAATATAAAGTACATTTTCAAATGATCATAGGCCAACAAGGCGGTAATAGGCCAATTGAGGCGAGGTAGTACTTGATATATAGCATGCCATGTTACGAGCTAGTAAGCAACCTCCATTAAATTACTGGGTAACGACGCAATCAGGATTGCATTTTTCATACAAATGTGGTTGTAATGAGGCTTACTAGTTACATGAATATTGTTAGAGGAAAATACATAATATAAACTCAGGTCTTCTTCCAAAAGGGTAGGCAGAAATTACAGAACGCCACCTGCTTCTAACATACTACTTTTGCTTCGTTTACGTTCATACATCTAGTCATACACGCACGCCGGTTGCGAGTACTACACACCTGGCCTTTCTGAAGAACATTACCAATAAGGTCAATAATAGGAAAACATAAAAATTAAAAAAAAAATTGTAATTGTGAGCTTTTTCTAACATGGATGCCTTAGTAAAAAATTGGCTGTGACAGACGGACAGACAGCCACACGAGTGATCCTATAAGGGTCCCGTTTTTGCCTTTTGAGGTACGGAACCCTAAAAACAAAACTAATCGTTCTCTGCTCAGTATGAACTATCAATAAAAAAAATTTAATGACTTAGTTTTATACCAAGCTACGGCTGACTGCGAGAACGGTTAGTTTTATAATTCGTAACTATGATAACATAAAAAGTGTTTTAATATTAACTAGAGGCTCGCTCCTCTTTCGCGCGGTTTTTACAACTTGTATAAACATCAAGATTTCTTAGGTAAACGTAAATTTAACTCCGGGTCCACACTCTTGCGAGTGTGCCTTTTGGAGTCCTTTGCACGAGCCGCAGCAAGCGGAGCCTACACGAGTGCTACCCAACCACACTCTCGTTTTATTCAGTCGTCACTGACGCCTCGCACGTTCCGTCCTTTGATTCAAGTTAAACAACCGACACCGAGCGAAGCGAGAGACGACAAGAGGAGGAGAGGGCACCAACCACACTATCACGCTGAACGCTCCCTTCAACTCGTCTTACTTCCTGTAGAGTGTGGACCCGGGGTAATAGTAACACGTGAATACCTCATCAAAATGTGTTGCGTGGTGTAGAAGAACAAAGCGGACATACAGACAAACGCGAAAAGCGGCTTTGTTTTACAATAATACTAAAAATGTACAGTTATAAGATATAAGTACCTAATCTGGTTTGTATTTGTAACGATTACAAATTCAGTTTATTTTTCGAAAGCGATCTTTTTCTCATCATTTTCGAACTTTTCATAGTATCGAAGCAATTTCATAAAGGACAAAACAATTCGAAATCCAAAAACAATTTACTCAAAAAATAATGGCCATTAAAATAAAATTCAAATTAGAAATGAATGAACGAACAACAATTAAAAAAACCTCAGTGCACGGTTATAATTAAGCCTATCGTCCAATGGCTGCGACAATGCTAGCTTGAGTATCGTGCGCTAGGTACTTGTGGCACAAAGCGGGGCCACTTGTGGCACTTCAACACGAAGGTATAGTTAGTTGTAACATATTAGGTTATGTGGGTTTTCATAGTAGTCTGAGTTAAGTTTTTTGTAGTCCTAGTATGTACCTACTTGCGGCTATAGTGATGTTGAGCGAATTAAAACGTACGAGTATGTGTTTACTACTAGTTGGTGTATCGCGCGGTCCTACTTTACACAAAGCGGGGCCACTTGTGACACTTCCACACAGAGGTATAGTTGTAGTGTACGTATGTGCATTTTCATAGGGGTTTCAGCGTAGTTTTTTTGTAGTGCTAGTGTTAGATAAAGTATTGTGTAGTGATGTTGAGTGAATGAAATGTAAATATATTGTAAAACTAGCTTGACTATTATTGCGTGGTACGTGGCAAAATATGGGGCCACTTGTGGCACTTCAACGTGGAGGTATTTTAATAACGAAGCTGTAACTGTAGGTGTGTTTAAATAGTAAGAATAGAGGTGCTACTCAAGTTTTTTTGCGGTGGTGGTATAAGTTAAACTATTCGTAAGTATTTACTGTTAAATTTGCGTAAATAAAATATCTAAGTACGTTGATAGCTGTCATCGGCTTGTAAAATTCGGTTACATGCTTGATTTAAATAAAAAGTATTATAAGTTAGGTTACTTAATTTAAGATACTTGTTATTCTATCTATGAAACACGAGACAATACTGAAAAAGGACCCCAGGGTATTATTTTAAACTTAGTAAAAATTTTGTTTTGTACTTATTAAAATGTATTTTTATCTTTACTAGACCCGTGCGGGGGATTATGAAGATTATAAAAAAAAATCAGACTGATGCTTTTTAGAAAGTTACTCGTAGTATCAAATTCTACAACGGGGACTATATAAATAAAAACAACGCCATATTTTTCAGCGAAACCAAACAAAATGTATAAAAAATATAGGTACTTTTTGTTTTCAGCTAGAAACTAAAATATAACTGGCAAAAATATGTAAATGTGTAACTTTATACGCCCTTTGTGAAAGTTATGTGTAAAACAGAATGAAAGTTAGACAAAAAGGGAACGCAAACATCAAGGCATCAGATATTAAACACACCATGTAGTTTTGGGCAATATTTGAATAGGGCTAACGCGCATTTTTTTTTGCGGAAATCGTCTAAATTGTACTCATGTAGGTACATACATTAACAAGACCACAGGGTTTTGTTACTTGGACAGAATTATTCCTGAAATACTTGTATAAAAGTAATGGTCTGATTCACCACCGAATAATTTTATTTCACACAAATTCTGTTCTATTTATGAATTTGTCTGGTATAGCTTAATGGGAAATTGTGAAAGTGGTTCTATAAGTAAACATACCCAGGTTATACCGGGGTATAACCAGTCGGTTATAAAGCTCTTTTTAACCGACTTCAAAAAAGGAAGAGGTTAAAATAATGTTCGTCTGTATGTATTTTTTTTATTTTTTTTTCATGGATATTGTCGTCAATTGTGGACCGATTTTGAAAATTCTTTTTCTTTTGGTAGAAGAAGCTTACGCAATGCTCCCATATTAATTTTATTAACTTGCTTAGTTTTTGAGTGAGCTTCGTTATTACGCATTTAATACATTTTGTGTACCTTGATGATACTATAATACTTCCTGTCACTGTTGTTTACCTTACGTAATAAGTGAAAAATAAAAATCGTTTTTCAAAAAAAATATCTGACTTCCGAAAAATAACTTAAATTTTGGAAGTCGGTGTCTTTGGATCTGTATTTTAGTTTTTTGCCACCGACTATTATTGATCGACCTATTATATATTATATCTTTGATTATTTATTCAAACTTCTCGCACACTTGAGGTACAAAGGCGGACTTAATGCCTTAGGCATTCTCTACCAGTCAACAAGGGCGGTGAAGAGAAAAGATGGTAGGTGCTCTGAATTAGAGGAGATAACAATTATAAAAAATATTAAAAAGATATAGCTATAAATTATAGCGTTATTATATTTTGTCTATATCCAGTGTTGTCCAGCAGTAAACTATAGCAGTCAAATTCTTGATAGGAATACTTAGGTGTACGTAAATACGTGATCGCGTTATGAAAAATGGAACAAAATAATTAATAATTTTATGTTCATTGCCACAATCAGACTAAATAAGTAGTAGGTATTAAGTTACTAACAAGTAAAACGGTCCCTCATTTGGGTCATCCCTCATTCGTCACAAACACGACGCACAAAATACAGGTTGATGTTTAAAAATAACCATTTAAAAAGCCTCTCTCCAACGGTCACAAATAACCGAGATCATTTATTCAACGCACACATGGCGTAGGGTTCCCACAGTCATGCGGAAAGGTCGAAATTAACGCGGGATGAAAAGTAAATTGCAAATCGATGTTAGAAGCGGAATGGATTAATCTTACCTTTAAGTGTGGACGAGTGGATGAAAAGTTAGGAAAAGGTGGGTGAAGTGTGTGTTTGATTTATGTTTATTCATTCAAAGATTTTGGGTTAATTAATTGCTGTAGTGGGTATTTATTTACATGGTCCCGATTCAAAAGGTGATAATGGGAGTCTTGTGGCATTGGCACATACTTTAAGACTTTGTTTCTAAAGTAAGTACTTAACGCAATGCAAATTAAATGAAATTACTTGTCTTTAGTCTACCTATGCCAACATGTTTACCAACCTACCACATTAAAATATCTTGAAAACTGAAGGATCTTGTTTTTATAAAAATAAAAGAAAAACACATTCTATTTTTGGAACTTCCGATATCCTCTTTGAACGCATTTTCTTAACCAATAAATAAATAAACCATTTCACCACAAAATATGTATGTATGAATTCATCTTTTCCATTTTCCGCCTATGTAATATATTCATACGGAACCCGTTTTCACAACAAACTGACAACCCTATCCAACGCTTTCATTCGTACATCATTTATAGGGTGTTATCGTTTTAATAAATTTTGTTTTGTATTGAAAATAATATTATATCGCGATGGCGATATAATATTAATTTTTGTCGAAAATTATTAATTTATCTTGAGAGGGATAAAGCTTAAGTTCCAATTAATTTTAGGTAGAGTGTTAAAGGTAATTTAAGTTATTGGCTGGCAAAAACTAAAATAATGTTAAGACGATAATTTTTCTCTACAGTAAATAAACTCATTACTTAAAGGTGTCGTTTTATGACTTGTGAGCTTGAACTACCCATTAAGCCATAATAAAATAGTAATTATGCTTATGAAGGTACCCGGTAGCTCGAACCAGATCTTGTGCAAATGTTAAAAGTTTTTATCATCAAAAAGTTAACTCATGAGCTACCCACGTAACACCCATGATGCAGGCTGCTGGAAAATTATAAATAACTAGGTAGCTTCTGCTCGCGACTTCGTGCGTATGAAACGGCCCCCGACCCATCGCGTCACATCCCATCGCCCGCCCGCGCTATTACTTCGTTAGCGTTTTCTCTGACTTTTTTTCTTTTTGCTTAGCTCTAAAGGGTCGTAGCGTTATGTTACATAACCTATGACCTTCCTCAAGAATTGGGCTATCAAATGCAAAAATAATTTTTCAAATCCGATTAGTAGTTCCGGAGATTACCCCCTACATACGAACTTACAAACAAACAAATTTAGCTTCATTATAAAAAAAAAAAATAACTCGCGAGGTTGTCGACATGTGGGACGTGGACTCTGCAATTATTGTATCGATAATCGTAACGGTTAATGGCCTAATAGCGGAGAGCCTCGACCAACACCTCAGGAGGCTCTCATTGCGCGGCTGGGTCAAGAGCTTGATTCAGAAAGCAGTACTCCTAGACACGGCACGCATAGTGAGGAGGTTCCTCTCTCTAGAGCCCTGACCACTGGCATCTTGGATCGTGTTCCTGATGGGACACCATTTTTTATATTTTTAAATGTTTTGTATGTTTTTTTTATAAAAATATTAAAAATGTAAGAAGAAATATCTTAAAAAATGAAATAAAATTAAAATATAAAAAATAAAATAAATATAATATATTATGTAATTATAATATTATTAGTATAGATTATTTCCAATAAATTTCGCAAGCAAGGAGTAAAAATAAATAATTTCCTGCCACTCTCTACCACTGTGTACAAACCCTAACGCCACCAATGGCCATTACCGGCGGTTATTAAACGTGAGGAGTCCTTAAGAATATTTCATTTAAGGAGAAAGAAATTATCCAATATTCGAGTGTCCCGATAAAATGGCTCTGAATTATATTTTAAAGCCGTAATTTGTCTTCCATTCAATGGTTTTAACGAGACATTTTTGTTGGTAACGTATTATTTTACTGGGAAATTGATTTATTGTCAAAATAATTAATGTTTGGTAGACTGTAATTAAGTAGGTACTTACTGAATGTTTTTTGCGGGACCGGAAAATTGTTCTAGCTTTTCTGGCGTCGAGTTGTGTATAAAATCTAGATAGCTAGGTTAGTGGCAAGGTCTAGAACAGTACCAAATGCCTAGTTTCTGTATTAAATACTAATATTATTCCATTCCCATAGATTACAACTTCAACAGTCAAATAAAATTACACAAGTACAGTTGCTTTATCTCACGAAACCGGGTGAGCCATACTTGTGCAACTACAAGTATGGCTCACCCGGTTTCGCGAGTCAGTAGTGTGCATGTCTATACGCATTACAACTAATGCATAAAGACATGCACACTACTGACTCGCGGCCACGACTGGGCGCTCCCGAGCTTACGCACGCAAACAGTGTGCATGTACACTTACACACACAAGTATGGGTCACCCGCTGTCGTGAGATAAAACCACTATACACAAAATATATGGTTACACACGATATAATGGTTGACATACGTTGTTAAATTTAAACAGACCTAACTCGTCGCATCACTCCGTCCCATTACTCCGTTTTCGCTTAGCATTCTTTCTGACTTTTTTTCTTTTTTCTCGACTCCTGAGGGCCGTAGCGTGATGTTTTATTGCCTATAACGTTCCTCAAAAATTGGGCTATCTATTGCAAAAATAATTTGTCTAATCCGAGTGGTAGTTCCGGAGATTGCCCCTTACATAGAAACAAATAAACAAACAAACAAAACTTCTTTATATTATTAGTATAGATGTTAACTAACGAAGGGTGTTTCCATTAACCCGCAATAGTATAACGTCCATAAATACAAAAAAAAAAAATAGAATGAAAATAATAAAAAATATAATGAAAATAATATTCACAAAAATATTAAATTGATACGTAAAAGAAACACTCTCTACATGCGCACTTGTTGCACTTGTCTTTCACGTTGAAAGACAAATGCGCGTGTAGAGTGTGTTCCGAGTTGAGCTGCACGATTGGACCTGTCCAGTCAGTGCACGCATTTGTCAGTACAAATTCGTGCACTGACTGGACAGGTCCACTCAATCTATGTGGTTATTTCTTCAAAAGACCATTTCAGACACCAATCTACATGGTCTTCACATGATCTAACTAAGATTATGTCTGGACTTTAAAACAGACTGTGACCTCTGAGTTTGTTTCAGCATTTCTTCTCAGAGTAGTCAGATAGGAAACGCCGACCTCATCTAGTTTAAAAATATGAATGACGTGTTAAAATGTTTGTACAAACCTATTTACATAAATAAAATCATTTATCATTTATTGTTATGGTTTTGGAAACACCATTTTACTATAGATTACAGTTTCTTACAAATCGTACGCAATAATTAATCAACAACATTCAGAAAGAGTTGCAACTCAGCTTTAAATCATACGAAAAGAAAACAATCCAAACTTGAGAAACTTACGAAAGAATAGAAACAGAAAGAAAATAATTCAGTTGATCAATCAACTCAGATCACTGCAGTCAATTTGAAACCAGTCTATTGGCCTGCCTGCTTCTCTGTCTATACCTTCACAACTACAAAATGAATACGAGTAGGTATGGTCTACCTACATAGTACCTAAACTGCAAGATAAACAGGCTTGCGTGTATCTAATGTTGACGAGTAATATGAATCCACATCAGTTAATCACTAACCACTGGTTGTGAACGGTCGGTTGCCCTGAACTTAAACTGTAGTTAGACTAATCCAAGAGCCCGGGGTTGCGGGAAGTCATAAGGGGAAACCGTGGCCCTTGGCACAGGCAAGGGAAGGAACACGGGTGGGTTTTAGTTAGTAAGAGTCTGACACGCGTTACCGCTCCGCCCAGAGCGGGAGAAGTCATTTGATGATTACCCACCCAAAAAAAAAAAAGTCAAGGTTAAGTAACATTTAGTGCATTTGCAGACGGCATACAATCGGTGGCCGATTTTTTGTAGGAGTTAAATGAAACAGTAGAGATCAAAATTAAATGTACAAAACGAAGGTTTTCCATAAAAAAATCTGACCGATTGTAGGACCTAGAAAAAGTATGCCGTGTGCGAGCGCGCTTAGAATTCTAAACTCACGGATAACGTAAAAGGATTTTTTAGCTGTAACGGCTGTGCTTGAAAGCTAATGGGTATTCCATTAGCTTTTAAGCACATTGCTAGCTACTCAGGTTTCGTGTTACTTTATAGTTAGTTACCTGTCATGTCCTGGACTCCTGGTATACTTTAAGAAAATATTTTTAACGTCGTTTTAAGTTTTGATATTAAAAAGTCTATGTACCAACATGGTAAGTTTTTTATCAATGTGAAATTGGACAACTAAGCGACAAACAGATGACACTTTCTGTGATTTGAAATGTATTACTATTCTGCTACTGTATTATATTACTATAGGTAATACTAATATATTTAAATTGCGCTTTTCTTTTGTGACACAATATTGAAATCTTCTCACACACCTTACTCCACATGATGAACTCAAGCCTATTTAAAATAGAATACTTTTCTGCAACCTTTTGCAATGGTATCAAATACGTCCTAACTCTTTCATTATGACCCAAATTAATCACTTAATCTAATCGTAATTAGTCAGTCGGTGCAGCCGAGCGCACGAAGTTCAATCGTGTCGAGTAGTACGCAAACCCGTTGATTAGCTGTCACTACGATAATGAGCTCACTACCAATGTGCTTCTAAAATGATTGGATACATGCTTCACCAATGTATTCGATATCTTTTGTGTTTTGTGCTTTGGTATTGATTTTGTGGTATCGTTTGCGTTTATAATATCTATGAAACTTAGATACACATATCGAGAGTCCAGTTTTATGTTATCTTCGAAACTATGTATTTTTGAAATACTTGTAGTAAAAATTATATAAAAAGTCCTAAACTTTTTGTATTGATTTTACTTATCTATCTTCTTATCTATTGTTTTAATTTCTTGTTCTACTCGAGTTTATTATCTTTTTTTATGCAGATGTTTCTGTGACAAATAAACTTATTTTTATTTCTTTCTCTTTCTCGAGTTATGGGACATCAAATGTTGTATATAATAATGTGTGTGTACACACACTGTTTAATAAATAAATTATTATTTACCTATCCTCTTATAATTTTGGATAAACTAAATAACACATTACAAAGAAATGCTTCCAAACCAGAACAGATCCAACAAAGATAGAAAGTCTTCCTAGAATATAATGATTTATCGTCAAAACAATGTTTTCTTTGAGACAGAATATATTTACATTACACCTGAAACAGTGACATACAAATTGATATCCTTGTAATGTATAGTTTAGCTTTTATTTAAGCGACCCACTCCTGCTTCGCACGGTTTTTAAGACTAGAAGGGTTATTCCGTTTATCCACCCCAAAAAATCTACCCTAAGGTGGGTGGATACTCGGAAATGTATGCCCAAAAATCCACCCTAGGCCTAGTGGGATAAACGGATTTTATAGGGCTTAGAATGAATTCTCGGACATACGTTTCCGAGTGTCCAACTTAGGGTGGATTTTTGGGGTGGATAAACGGAATAACCCGACTTAACAATACATCGAGATTTCTTTATTACTTCTAATGTAAGTTTAATATTAATGCCTATTTTAAGAGGGTTTACGTCGTACGGCTTTTCATACAAATTTTCAAGCCCTTATTTTTCGAAATGACTGAACCGTTTTTAATTAAACTTCATACGCATATGCAGGATACAAATGTCTAATACAAATTTTCGAAAAATGGTGTTACAGCAAAATTAGACCGATTTTTAATTTTCCACAGAAACAGAGATTTCCAGTTATCTGCTTTTAAATAAGACATTTCGAAAATGTTCTTAACTAAGTTTTTAGAACTTTGTATCTTGCATATGCATATGAAGTTTCATTAAAATCGGTTCAGTCATTTCGAAAAACAAGGGCTTGAAAGTTTGTATGAAATGCCGTACGACGTAAATCCTCTTAATAAATACTCTTAATGATGGTGATAACCGTTTCGACATCCGTTGCGTAGTTAAAGAGCGTTGATCTGATACAGAAAGTGGGCAACGTTGAAAATAGCTGTCAAATATTTCGCTGTTTTGATTAATTTGGCAATATTACTTTAAGGAAATATGAAATATGGCTAACTAGTGAACTGAAACATTGATAATGAAATGCAATAGTTAATATATCGTAACACCAAATATTTAGTTTTAGATGTAAAAAAAGTATTTTGAAATTTTCCAAACGCCTTTTTTACACCATCAGTTATTATTTTGCAATTCATTATTAATATTCTAGTTCACTAGTTAACCATATTTCTTATTTCCATACAGTAAGCAATATTGGCAAATTAATCAAAACAGGTAAATATTTGACAGCTATTTGCGACGTTTCCAACTTTTTATTTATTTATTTATTTATTTATTTATTTATCAATAACAAGGTTTAAAATGACTCTTAGCTTAAAACTATGCCCCACAAAACCGTTTTCACGGTTTGTCTGCGGGAACAGAACACACAATAATAAAAAAAAAGGTTTAATCGTGCGAACACTTAATTCCCACTTAATACACTTATAAATTAAAATATCTATTCTATTTGTTCTCCCTCAACAATCTGTAACCAGTTTCCTAAGAACAATGCTTACAAACTCCTGAGAAAGAACTGCTTAAGCAATCTGGCAAATTTACCCTTTATTTCCTGACTTCTTATATCAGAAGGCAATTGGTTGAGAAGGTATGGTACTCTTTTATCGAGCGTTCGGTCGCCAAAATAATTCCTTATTCTAGGTACATCAAATTTACCTGCTGATACCATCCTAGTTGCGTGGTTATGGCTAACTAACGAGTGACGCCCCCAGCTGCCATGGCTGTTAACCAGAAGTAGGTATTTATGTTTTAAGCTGATTGGAAGAATTTTGCAAATTTTAAATAACTTATTGTAATCATCTTTACATTTATTTTTAGTTTTCTTACTTACTAATAGTTTTAAAAATCTAATTTGTTGTGCTTCTAATTTATCTAAATTACTTTTGAATGTGAGACCATAGCAGTCGAGGGCGTAACTTAGTACTGGGTCAACTAATTGTAGATAAAGGCACTTAAGGGTATTTCTTGGTACTTTAAAGCTTAGATGGTAGAATTTACCAAGCAATATTCTTAGTTTAGTACCCAATAACTCAATGTGGTATGACCACGAAAAGTTCTCGTCAACTTTTACTCCGAGATATGTTACACATTTATCGCGTACAATCATTTTGGATGAACCCTCCTAAGAAGAACAATGCGGTCACACAGACGGACACAAGAAGCGACTTTAATGTGATATAATATGGATAGATATAGATTCACCTAAAACAGTGACATACATATTGATGTCCTTGTAATGTAGTGTAGCTTTTATTTCCATAGTGTAACTTTAGAAAATAAAAGCATTCATTGTAACACGTGTATCTTTACACATTCCTTTGTTCGGTTTATCGAATAATAATCATGTATTGAAAGCTTTCTTACTTTTATTTTTGTACAAAATCGATGAGTAATTGTGTCCTAATCGTCCTAGGACAAAGGTTAATTCATTCATGATAAATGTCACGTACGGTTAATGTCAGACTGACAATAAATAATTTACTGAACTCATTTTATTCGATTCTTTATTTTTAACGTCAAGCTACCTACGAGGTTTAAATACCATAATGTGAGTTAAAAAACTAGAAAGTTCTTGTATTGTTTGTAACTATTATTAAAACAAACGTATATTCTTGTATTATAATATTTAATTAATACTTGTTATAACTTTTACTTATTCGCTATATTTTAATATGTGTCAAGTGAGTGACAGTGACAGTTGACATTTGACAGTCCGGCTGCATTCCGTTACTCCTTTATTATATTACTACATCATCCCCTTTTTGTTTTAAATTCTATCCTTACATTTTCTTAATGCTTAAATATACTACGTTGCCAAATTACTACAGTTCTTATTGATATTGAAAAACCATAATCTTCTAGCAACTCTTCTCCCTCCTCTCTTTCTCTTCCTTCTTGTTCGCTCTCTCTCTCTCTGTTAACACAGACTTCTAGAACTCAGATTATTTTTTTGTATGCATTTGTATCTGTGGCAAATAAACCTAATTTTCTTTGTTTCTTTTCTTTTTTCAGTATCGTTTTTCAAATATCACTATGATCTTTCTAAGTTAATCCACTATGCTACTGAATTTTGGTCAAACACCTAGTGAGAAAACGGGCATGATCTTAATTTTCATGAAAATAACCATCACCACCATGCATCGCAGACAAACGTGGAAGTCAATGCTCTTCATTTGTCTCAATAATATATATACTCGTTTATGACTATCCGACATCAATCGTCGGGGAGTTTCCCGCCAGACACGACACCCGTCTGGTCGGAGGATCCTCCCTTTTCAAAAGAGGATGAGTGAAATTTACACCCTGTTCCTCATGCCTCTAAATTATAAAAATAACATTGTCCTTCTTACTAGACATACCTACATAAATCACCCACTAAGCTACCAATTCCTCAAAATCGATTACAATCTGACCACAATTTATGTCTTTTGTTTGACGATACACGTGTCTTCAACAATTTATTATTGATTGCCTTATATACTCTGGCTAATTGTCCTTCATAAAAGTTCATTGACACGTCTCAAGTGGCTTGTTTAACTTGTTGAATGGCTATCAAATTCAATACAGTGACGTGATTGGCTGAATTAAATTCGATACTACACAACAATGTGCTTTCGTGTGATGAGATAAAGCCGTAATTTGCTAAGGGTTATTAACGTGCAGATTGCCAGAGATTCTACTAAATGCTATGATGTGTGGGTAACACAATCGTTTAATTGTGATTGGTAACCACATTAGCATTGCATTTTTTTTGGGCAGTCGTGTTAATAGAGATAAGTGTGAAATGAAATGAAATGACATTTTTAATTCTGTACATAGGATATCGGAAACACTTAGTTATAGAAAAAAAAAAAAAAAAAATCAGCTAGATGAGTTCAGCTTTTTCTATCTGACGACTCTGAGAAGAAATTTAAAAACAAACTCAGAGGTCGCAGTCTCTTTAAAAGTCCAGACCTAATCTTGGTCAAGCCATATGAGGACCACACAGTATGCTCGCTGCCACCATTATTCGTCAGTCATCATTTCAGACAAAAGACGTCCACTGTTGGACATAGGCCTCCCCTATGAATCGTTTCATCAACTGGTCCTGTGTTTCCAGTATTGTTACCTTGATGTAATTGCTGTATGGCGTTCCAGTGTGAGGATAATTAAGCATATTACTTATAAACATTTTTTTTCACGTAGGTACTGAGTAGTCAAGCGTTTGAAATTGCTCGTTTGATTATGCTAAAACTACAGTGATTACAATAATTAATATTAATTGTGTATACTCCGGCCGTTGAGAGAATGCGTTCCTGAAAATCTGTCAGTTGGACAATCTCTAGTAGTAATAAGGATCAAATTCGCAAAACACACTTACCCACGCATACATACACACACAACACAACACACATTCGTTTATCATGCCTTTGACATTACGTCCGTATCTAAACATTTGTGTGATTGAAGTATTAATTAAATACATAAATAAATAATAATAATAGGTAGTTTTTTGAGGAACTAATTATTTATTATTAAGATCTCATGTAAAAATGTACCAAAAATCACACCAATAAATGAATTTGAATTTGAAATATTCGATAGTACGAAATTGACTGGTGTCAAAAACGCATTCTTTTGACGGCTCGACTGTAAGTAGTAGTGTTTTGTTGTCTGCATTCAAGTTTCTTCAAATTATTTTCAACAACCTTTCTCGTCGTTTTCAACCTATCGTTTTCAACATAAAATTATCAGTTTGCTTTATTCAATTTAACCCTACGACCTACGTGCCTCATTAATTTAGTTAAATCAATTTTCCACATTGTAAATTGGATTGTAAATTATCTCTGTGAACATAATTCGCAGACAGGTTTTAAATCACGTAGTGAAACTGTATCCGATTCAATTTGTGTTATTTGCTGCGACCTGACTTGAATTCGAATTTGAAGTTACGCGTATAGAAATACCACTTTATTGGAATAAATGTTATAAGCTTAGTTACTCGTCAACAACTTTTTATTAAGTGAAAGTCAAAATAAAATTTAATTCAATCAAAGTCAATTTCGATTAGAGCAATATTTACGTGTGGCAAATTTTCATTATGGCGAGTTTACAATAACCCATATTAGGCACATAAGAAAATAAAAAAATATTCGGAAACACCAAATGTGCACGCCTCTTATAGCTCATTCAAAAATTTTATCCATCACTATGGATAAAATTTCTTACCTCGTAATCTTTACTTACTATCAAAGATATTATTTAGGTTACTTCGTTACTTCGGGTCGAATTTGGAAATATATTATGCATATAGATATATTCGTTCTTATTCATTTTAATTACTACTTTGAATAAAAGAGCCATTTTCAATAGGGTTCCTCCTATGGCTGAAACGAAAGCAATAAAATAAAAAAAACTCAATTAATTGATTTTTTCGCAAGCTACAATGTTTTTCTTAGGATTGTTTTAAAAACTATTTTGATGTTTTTTTCGTTTCTGTTGCATTAAATCAATTTTTGATTTAATGACGTACAGAATTAATCTCCAATTATCTATACAGTGCTTTATAAATTTTCTGTTTTGTGTACTAGCAGGAGTTTAACAATAAAAACAGTTGCAGGAAGGACGCAAAACAAATTTTTCGATCTCAAAGCACTCTCTAATGCTTCGCACTAAGAGTCATGCAAAAATTACTTACAATGAAAGCGAATACCAAAATGTCGCCCATGAGAAGAACAGGCAGAAGACCCTCGATGATGAAAGAGAAGTTCTTTCGTACGTGTTAGAGTCGGTTATCGAAGAACCGACTGTAACACGTACGAAAGAACTTCTCTGTATAAATCGAATTCGACGTCAACTCAAAGAGATTTTCGGTGAAATAGCGCTAGCTATGTCACGTAATATTATCATAGCCAGTTCATTATTACTCAGTATGGTACGGGCAAGGTTGACAGTATACAGGGTGACGATTTAGTCACCTACACCTGTCAAGGGGATGATTCTACCTGCCATAATAAACAACTTAACTAACTAACTAAATAATATATTTCTATTCAATCTTAGACTATTTCGATGCATGTATGAAAAGTTTTAGTTTAATAGCGAAAGTTCTTCAGTATGACGCGTAAAATCAACCACTTGAAGGATGCTGGTGACTAAATCGCCACCCTGTGTAGTTATGACTGATCTAATATACTCTGCCCTTCAAAAACCTACAAATAAAATACCATTTATCTATTTTTCTTTTACCAAACTTGATAATCACGGCTAGTAATTCACAAAAAAACCTCGCCACATCCATAATTAACCTTTACCTAATTACTTCCCTGAATTTGATAAATGAGGTGTTGTTCGATTTTTATCAGTCACGAAACTGGAATATTTTTACAGGTTACAGTGTATTTAGCTTCGCCAACATGCCGATAGTTTCACATAATTACTTTCACGTATATAACAGCACGCTATCACAGAATAAATAGGTACAGAGGGTCGGCTTCATACAACAAATGGCGAACACGCTCGCACACATGGATTCGCTTTAAGCTTTGTGCAGACCAGCGCACAGCGCAGACACAGGTTATTGTTATACCGTGATGTTTTCTTCGAAATTGTATTTTTCGTGTCGCGTCGCGCGACAAATCGCGCTGGTCTGCAAAAGCCTTTACTCGCGACCAGCATATTTTGTTTGACATCGCCGTTCGTATGTGACTATGACTGTGTGCGTGTATCTGTTTTCACTCGCTGAATTAAAGAAAGAAGATGATGACTTTCCTTTCCTTCTATTTCTGTTTATTAACAACGTACTAGCCATTCATTGAGAAAACCATTCTTTAAAGATGTTGCAGTCTTGGCCAAGCTCAAAAGAAGGAACAGCTCCCTAATTACGTAACACATTTTCGTAAACGATTACGACGAATCCGTTTCATGTTGACAGTTAAACAACATTCATTGCGTTATTTACGTTGTTGAGCAGATTTGTTTTCGAACTTATAAAGCAAACAGCAGCAGCAGCAGCTTCGAGATTAGGAATCTGTTCTAAACGTTTCAGATTCTGATTGCTCGTGTATTACGCAATTAGGGTACAGATTCGATAAATTTCGACACTTTTTTTTCTGAGCGAGAAATAAGACACGGCCTTTGGTAACAAGCTATTTATTCGTACTGAGCTTAGATGCGTGTGCGCACGACACGCAGGTTGTGAAACTATAATATCTATAGCTAGTTACTAACTAACCTAACAGAACGAAACAGTATTTATTAAGACTCGCACAGTAGATCACAAATGAAACTAAACACACATAAAGAAACATAAAATAATAATAAAAAAATAACAAAACTTCTATCTTGGGGTGATGCTGCTAATTTTGGAACCGGTCTTTTGTATTATTCCGTGACGCTATTTTGTTCGCTAGCCACAATATGAGTGCCAAAGTAGCTGGCCTGTGTTTACGCGTGTGTTTATTCTGCGAAGCACCTTTGTAACCATCGGGCTTTAATGTTTAATAATGCATAATATCAATGTTTAAAAACGATTTAAATGCTAGTATTTGTTTGCATTATGATCAAACTGATCTGATAAAGCTGGCAAATGTGTTACATTTAAAATCAGTTAATCTTCTTCTTCTTTTCGTGCGGTTATTGACTAAGCCGGGCAGACTTCTACCGTATTCTCTACCGTGTCCTCCGGGCAATCCACACAATGGTGACACCCGGGCGTTTCCTCCCACCTTATGCGAAACAGGAACCTCCCGAAACAACCATGTCCGGTGAGGACCTGCGTCAGGCTGAAGATGAGGACGCCGCCGTGGCGCCTCTCTAGCCACTCCTCAAAGAGTTGTGGCGTGCCGAATGGGCATTGGCTTCACACGCCGGCGAGATACTCTCAGGCATGCTGATTTCCTCACGATGTTATCCTTCACCGTTTTTGAAGCAGGTGATAATTATACAATACGCACATGAATCCAAAAGTCAGAGGTGCGTGACTTGGGTTCGAGACCTATGGCTGCTGTTAAATAATAAATGCATCAGCTAATAAATGCTGTTGAAGCACCCATCATCATCTTCCTGCCCTTGCTACATGTTACTCGGTGTCGCCGCAACACGTTTTCTCTTTCTATTTTCTCCTGTCAACCTTTATCTCTTTCAACCGATTCACTTTCTCTTTCATTATCATTCCTCACACAACCCATCCATATTTTCTGTGGCCTTCCTCTCCCGCTTCATTCATCAACATAATTATTATGTTCATAAGTTTTTTAGTCACATGACATGTGCGTTTCCTCCTATAACATCACATGCCCATACCAAGCCAAACGATTTCCTGTCAACATTTCTGTCACTGGCGCAAATTCAGAGACGGAGCCATAATCATCATAATAAAATAATAATCGTCATTTGTATAAATAATTTCATCACCACTGCTCTCAAAACGGTGAAGGAAAATATCGTGAGGAAGCCGGCATGTATTAGAACCAAAAATTCGAAGACATGTGACATCTGCCAACCCGCACTGGGCCCGCGTGGTAGATTAGGGCCCACTCCCTCTCACAGAGAGGAGGCCTGTGTCCCAGCAGTGGGAACATTAATAGGCTGATGATGATGATGATGACACATCCATCTTAACATTCACATCTCCGCTGCATGCAATCCTTGTTTAATCTATCCATTAAAAAAAATGCTATGCTATGTATGGTGAATTGGGTCTCTATTTATTAAAACAATGCTCTAACTAGAATGAATCTCGGTTGGAGGCCCACTTGATTGTAAATGTTCTCGACGTCAATGGATATCTGCAAAACTGGAGGCAACATAAGTGCGTTGCGTTTTCAAAGAAACAAAGCCAAAATTTCTCATGTGTAGTAATTACGTACACTGGGATCCTTTAAACCAGAACACAGAAACGCTCCAGAACTCAACTTATGAAGCCAGCTAATTATTTTTAAATGAGCAACCGTGGAGTTTCTTGCCGGTTCCTCTCCATAGGAAACGACCAATTGGAACTTTGCACCTAGCTTCTGACGTTTTATAAGTGCCCATGTAGGTTTATGTGAAATAAAATATTTTGAATTTGAATCAATCTAGTTCTAAATTCAGACTCATGCTTGAGCATTATTTATCTACACCAATAATTATAATAAAAGACAAAATATTTGTATTTTTATTTGCAATGAATAAACTCAAAACTACTGAACCGATTTTAATAATTCTTTTACTAGTAGAATGCTATATTATCACTGAGTAACATGGGCTATAATTTATAAATAACACTGGTAAACAGTAGTTTTGTTTTATGAAGTTTCATACCTGATTTTGTATGATTCCGCCACGCTGATTCCAGATCTGTTGTCAGTTATTGTCTAGCAGCTCTAGTTTTTGAAATATTGACATATTACATTTTTAGCGAAAAATACCCGATTTTAAAATTAAAAAAATTGTTTCTCTAACCTAACATAAAAAAACTTTCTTTTATCAGATTTTCTTGCATGAATCGAAAGTTCAGCCTTGTTTTGAATGCTCCAGCAGTAATCAGCCATCATATTTGCATTCCAACGACCCTGGTATCGCTCTTCCATCGTGCGAATGTCCTGATGAAAGTTTTCTCCTTATTCTTCGCTTAAATCGCCTAAATTTTCTGGGAAGCGGTCTAAACGGCTGAAGAGGAAGTGCATCTTGATGCTCATGTTTACATCATAGTCTTTGAAAGCGCAACATGAGATGCTCAAAGTGTTGAATGTAGTCTGGAGACTTTTTATTTCCTAAGAAATTTTGTACACCCAAACAAATTCAATCCATGCAGATTTCTCTTTATACTGTCATTCAATTAATCTAATAGCTGATTTTAAATGAGGGTAAGTCCATTTGGAACGATTTATGCGGTTTATTCTGGCAACATTCACAACACAAAAATAACAGTAATCGTGATGATTTGTCGGTTCACGCCAAATCATAGGACTTTTGAACTTCAAAGTAGATCTTTTTTTACTAGCCCATAAACGCAATGATATTACGCAACTATCACATACAAAATTTG
Organism: Conistra vaccinii; assembly: GCA_948150665.1. Taxonomy (NCBI): domain Eukaryota; kingdom Metazoa; phylum Arthropoda; class Insecta; order Lepidoptera; family Noctuidae; genus Conistra; species Conistra vaccinii. The sequence continues at coordinate 11,650,423 of OX411337.1, read as the reverse complement.
GGATCCATGGCTTACCAAACACTTGTAATGGCGCCCCAAAGAAGTCCAAGTAGGCCTTTTTTATAAAGTCAGACGGACTCAAACGACATTCTTGAAACATATATTTACCACAAACAGCACAAAAACTATTTGGATCGTTTAAGCAAGCTCTTCTTAATGTAGACATATCGGTTTATTTATGGAATTTAATCATTTTCTACACTAAAAAAAATATTAGTAAGCCGCGTAACGAAATTTTAAGAAGTACCTGTATCACAAAAACTAGAGCTGCTAGAAAAAAACTGAGTGTAGATATGAAATCAGTGAACTCAAATTACTAAAAAACAGGTTAGAAACTTCCTAAAACAAAAAAAAAGTTAAATTTTGTTTACCAGTGTAATTTATGAAGCTAGTTATTTATAACAGACTAGCAACCCAACACTGCTACGCACGGTTTTAACAACTTGACAAAATATAGAGATTCCTTTATTATATGTAATTTAAATATGAAAGTATTATAGACATAGTCTTTCAGAATAAATTCTCTAAATTTTGGTGGAATCCGTTTCGTAGATTTGAAGAATAACGCGGTCACACATACAGATACAAAAATCGCCTTCAATTTATAATATGCATAGATCAACTTATATTTATAATAAATTGAAACGTAAATTGATTATTTACCCTGTTGCGGAACGAATGTAAAAATATCCTAACGGAATGGTTAAAATCACAAACGTGCGATGAAATTGAACTTAATTAGAATTAACTAGAATATGCTAATGAAGATCTTGTAGGGTAACCATAACATACATCAGTTAATCAATCATTAACACACACACACACACACATACCTACTCACACCCACACACACATCCTCACACCACTTACACAAACAAACACTGCACATACCTGAACATGCTACCTCAATTTTGTAACATCCTAGAACCTAAACGTTTTATTTGATTTTTTTAATTATGACTCAACATTGTAGCTAGTAACCCATGGGAAGTTACGAAGAAACCACATCACAAGTATCCTTATAACTTACCGGGGCTGCCTCAATTTTGTGCTGTAGAACAATTGTATGAGAAACAATAAAAACTTTATTTTATTTCATTTATTGATAATAGTGTTACTTACATACTAATGTCGGTCGTTCACATGCAAATCGAGACCCCAGACATCAAGCTATTTATAATACAATGCCCTACTTGAATAATACACTTATTTTTCTAAGAATGAGTCTGCGAGAGACTAGACTTATTTTTATTACGTTTGATAAAGGCATTAGTGTACTTAAAGAATAAGGGAGTGTACAAACTGAGGATATCCCCGCGCGGGATGCGAAACGTGACTGCGCGCGATCGCTATGTGAAGCTCTGGCCAAACTGAAGCGAATCTCGCGCGGGATGTAGGACCAAATTAACTCACGCCGATTATGTCAACTAACTTGTATAGAAGTATTCAAAGGCTTGAGCAGACAGGTGTGACGCGACGGTTCGACGCAACTCTGGTGGAACAACTTCTATGAAAACTTCATGGAAATTTTTCTACCGGGTATCGCGTTGCGCCTGTGTATGGGTTTCTTTAATTGGCGCAAATAGATGCGTTACATTATAATCCTCAAAAAAGTTGTCACACACACTTTGCGTCCTACCCCTCCAGAGTTTTAATGATTAGGAAGTCACGCGACTATTCGCCTCAAGTTGAACACCTCCATACAAGTAAGTTGCCACAAATTCCGTCCCTCATCCAGCGCGAGATTCGCTTCAGTTTGACCAGAGCTTAAAATGAGTTTGTTTCTTAACCCTTTGTGACTGCGCAACATGTTAGTTTTGAAACACAGTGGGATTAAAAACTGAATTACATGAGATTTAACGTTTCGCTAAAAATATAACAGTTTTAATTTTGCGTAGTGAGCTTATGGTTAGAAATAGTTTTTAAATCTGAATAGTATTTTCCCTATTCTTATTTTTTGATAAAGCTTGTTACTCTTTTGTATTAGGTATAAAATAAAAGCGTAATTTGTGACACAATTTACTGGCTATTTTTGTTACTTTTTGGAGTATTTAGCCATATTCCAAGTTGTTAAAACACTTTGGAAATGCTATGAAATGGAACTGTTTTCGGAGCAGCCTGCAGTCATTGGGCATTTCATGTACAGCACATCAGTTCTAGAGCAAACAATTTGACATTGACAGTATGTCTTAGCAGTAAGGGCGATTTTGGTAGTGCATGTTTTATTAACACCAATGTTTGGTTGACTGAACCTATTTGCACCTACACCCTTAGATATACCCATATACATTATAACGAAGCATGAAAAATAATAATAAATGACACACTAGCGATTCGGTTGTGCTTCACACGGGTGCAATAGCGATAATAATATGTCAAAACACTAGGATTTCTGTGCTATATTTAAGTAATAAATAATAAGTAAATGTTTTTTATTACTTATTTTTATAAAAATATTAAAAAATGTAAATGATATGTAATAATAGTAAATAATGATTTAGGAGAATTTTTATTCTGTAGATGAAAGTTATATAGAATTGTTTACCCCATTAATCCCAAAAAAAATTGTTATATGATATTAAATAATTATTTCCTTATTCCCAAGAATTGTATTTCCTCTTTCTCAAACATTTTACTCGTTTGTCCCCAGAGGGCCAACGTTTAAAACTCATCAACAACTTAAAAGGTCGTTCGACAGTAAATGTCAACTTAAAGCCTTATAAAGTTAGTTCAGATAGTCTTGCGAGTAGATCACAGCCCATAGGCATTACATGCAGTTTAATGGGAGAGTTTAGGGGCTCTTTACGAGCGGTTCCTGGTTTAATGGCTGGTGTGATGAGCGAGGTATGTGGGACCCAGCTGCGGTTGCCGGGTTATGGCTTGTAAGGGGATTGTTTTCCGGAGCTTCAATGCGTCTGAAAACTCCCTTTTTGAGGAATGGGGTCCTTTCGACTCATACGTTTCTAAATTCGATAACAATAAACGTTTATTATATTCTATTCTACGTTGTCACCAGACAAAAAAAACCAGTCAAGAGCGAGTCGGACTCGCGCACCGAGGGTTCCGTAAGGAGCTTCATAATTCTGTAGCTTAATAATTCTGTGCCTAGAAACTAGTCCTCTAAATTGCATGAGCGCCCATACAACTCAGAAGACTAACTTAATTGGCGTCAACTATGTATGTATGGGGGGACACCCTCTAATTTTGAACTTTTTTATTTTTTGTGAATGTGAAACTTCATGCATATGCAGGATACAAAGGCCTAAAAAGTTAGTTAAGAACATTTTTTAAATGTCTTATTTAAAAACAGATAACTGGAAATTTGTTTCTACGGAAAATTTTAAATTGGTCTAATTTGGCTGTTACACAATTTTTCGAAAAACTCATAAATACTTTGTCCAACCTGGGAAACGAACTTCTCATGCTCAACAGTAGCGCTTGCGACCATTAGACCAACGAGGCACTCACTTTACCATCAATTATGGGGGATATTAATAATCGATATAATTTAAACGAATGACAATTATAATGAGTGACATAATCAGTGTGATTAACAGTGTGTCGGTAATTGCAGTTTAATTACTGAATTGGTTAATACTGCTAACTGTGTGCCTGTTTTCATTAATCTATATATAAAAATGAATCCCTATTTCCTTGGTCACGGCATCACGCGTGAACGGCTGGATCAATTTCGCTAATTCTTTTTTTGTTGTGTTTGTTATAGTAAGGAGATGGTTCTTAGGATAGGTAGGTGAAGGTAGGGTAGGCAGGTACGTAGGTATGCAAGTAGGTAGGTATGTATGTTGGTATAGTAGATATGTAGGTAGGGTAGGTAGGTATGTATGTATGTAGGTAAGGTAAGTAGGTAGGTAGGTAGGTAGTTAGGTATGTATCTATGTAGGTATGTAGGTAGGTAGTTAGGGTAGGTAGGTACGCCATAAATAAGTGCTTACCCGTGCGAAGCCGGGGCGGGCAGCTAGTCTCTTAATACAATTTCAATTACAATTATTTCAATTCATGCCAAGCCATAGGTCTCTAATTCGAACCCAAGGCACGCACCTCTGACTTTTCGGATTCATGTGCGTATTGTATAATTATCAATTGCTTAAAAAATGGTGGAGGAAAACATCGTGAGGAAACCGGTATGTCTGAGGGATATTTCTCGACGGCATGTGAAGCCAAGTTAGAGGTCCATGGGTGGCTTTAAAACTCTGACACCAGCTATCTAATTACGCAACACATTTTCGTAAAGGATTCCGATTAATTTGTTTCCTTTTGACAGTTCAACAACATTCATTGCGTTATTTACGTTGCTGAACAGAATTTATTTTCGAACTTTTGAAGCAATGGATTAGCAATCTGTTTCAAAGCGATTCAGATTCTGATTGATTGTGTATTATGTAATTAGGGTACAGGTTAGTAACTAAACACACGAAAAGAAGAAGATTTTAATTAATTTATGTTGTAGAGTTGCAGTGTTCGATTTGAATGATCTATCATTCAAATCGAACATTCTAATGTATATTAAACTGTTGGGCATCTTCAAGAAGGTTATAATGGACTATAGATTTTTTAATATTAGTAATCAGAAACCAACTGAACCACTGACATCAGTGTAGAAAAACATCGTGAGGATGTGGACGGACTTATAGTTCATATAAGTATGAAACAGTCAAACCTTGTTGAGCAAGCGTGATGACTTATGCTCATCTTCTCTGTATGAGAAGACCCCTTTGCCCTGCAGTGGAACAATAATAGGCTGATATTATGATGATAAATATCTAGTGCGTAAGTAGAAACCTTAAATTCCTAAATACTTAGCTCTAGCGCATGTCGCTACGACACCACCGAGCTACGGCGTAGCAAAGTGCTACAATTTCGTAGAGTCTGCGTCATCACTTTGTTTTTAGGGAAAATATTTGACGTTTATCGGATGTCTCAGATATTATTTTTTATAAACATACATAACATCACGCCTGTATTCTCTGGAAGGTTAGGCAGAGATGAAATATTTTTCCTTAGTAACTTTCGCACATCCCTAATACTGCACACACACACATGCACACATGCATATTCCGACGCTTATTAAAGCGTACTTATTAAAAGAAGGATCACATTCAATTAATTTGAAATGACTCCTCCAGTAACGCCTTCTTTGCCACAAAGTGCGGCTGCAGCGCTGCCACTGCGCTGCTTCCGCGCGGCGTTTTGCGGCAAATTTGAAGACGCCCTAACTTCTTAGAACATGTGTAAATAATTGTATGATTTTGTATTTTTATTCTTGGATTCTGACGACACAGATACAATGTATTTTACAGGTTTTGCCACTGCTTATGGATTTTTGTTCATTAATTTTACTTCTCGCAATTTATTTACGTACAGGTGAGCCAATACAGTACACAGCAGTATTCACCACAGATAACACTAAAATCATAAAAAACAGACTGTACTTCAATAAAATAATAGTGTATAGCCTTATTATGTTACGAAAAGTATGTTTCAATTAAAACAAATAATTTCACGTGGATAAAGTCTGTCAATAAGGTACCATTTTTATTTTAAAATATAATAATGAGGGTAGATAAAAATAGTATTACACATTTATTTACAAGAAAAATATTTTCTCATTCTCAAGGTTTTTACAAGTACCTAAGATTAAGATTAAGATCAACATACATGGGACACACGGCTGGTAGTTAATTAAAGCATACGATTTTAAAGAAGGTATTCACGTTCAATTAAGGGCACTACAGAAGAAATTCTTCTTTTATATACGTGTAAACAAGAAGTCAATCTATTTTTAACCAACTTCCAAAAGGAAGAGGATCTCAATTCGACTGTATGGTTTTTAAGCTATTGCATAGCTTCTATCGCGGGCCTTGAGCATGGAGACCTAATCCAGAAATTTCGTAACGAAAATACTACCTAAGAAAAGAGTGTTTTGTATTGAAAATTATGTTTAACTGCTTGACAACAAAGTTCAAATTTACTTAAACGAATGATACGAGAGTGTTCTATTGAAAATTATGTTTAACTGCTTGACAACAAAGTTCAAATTTACTTAAACGAATGATACGAGAGTGTTGTATTGAAAATTATGTTTAACTGTTTGACAACAAAGTTCAAATTTACTTAGACGAATGATACGAGAGTGTTGTATTGAAAATTATGTTTAACTGTTTGACAATAAAGTTCAAATTTACTTAGACGAATGACCCTTGACTATTAATAGTTAAATTAAAACCTTTTTATTAGTTTGATGTTCCCGGCCATTACGTTGTGTCAAGTTTTAAAAACTATAAATTTGAATAACAGTTCCTGTCAATGTCAGCATTGCTATTTCTTGTATTCGGGTTAATATTTTACAATTGCGTAAGTTGATAAAAAATGCTATGCAATAGCTTCGCCGGGGCAGTCCCTGAGTGCCACACGTCTTTTTTTTTTTTTTTTTTTAAGGTATGTTTGTTACGCAATTACTCCGCTAATTATGCATTGATTTTGATGATCCTTTTTTGTTTGGTAGGTCATACTTCAGAGGTGGTCCCATATAAGTTTTATAAACTTGGGTAGTGTTTGAGTTAGGTTCAATAATATACGTATTTTTCTCACTGATGATAATATGATAATAAGTTCCTGTTACTGTTATTTACATAGGTGTTAGTGGTATTAAAATTTGTATGGGGTAGTAGGTACCACAACTAAAAAGTGAACAAAAAAAATCAACCAATTTCCAAAAAAGACATTACAAACTCAAAAATTACTTTAATTTCGGAAGTCGGTGGTATTAAACGAACATTCGAACTTCCGACATTAAAGTTATTTTTGACTTGGTAATGTCTTTTTTGGAAATCGGTTGTTTTTTTTTTTGTAAAACGTTTTTTTATTCGAAGAATCTGACGTCAAAAATATATTACTATGCATTCTACAGATTGTCAGCTTATGCATTTTTTTTTCATTACTTTTATTTCTGCTTTTACTTTTCGCAATTGACTCACGTACAGGATGAGCCAATAAGACGTCCTGCTTAATAATATTATCATGAAAACCGTTTTATACTGATCAGGACTTAATCTCAACTCGTAAAATGAGATGGAGTTGAAATTTCAACTGCCTTGGGGTACTCATGAAATAAGCCATAAGTACTAGAAAAAACATTTATTTATAAAAACTTTTCGGAGCATCTGATAACATAATTAGAAAATCATTGTAAAGGTATAATTCCTAACTAATTGGTTGCACAAACCAATAAATATTACAGCTATGCTAAATTGAAAATCTTTTATCGTACTCAAATCGTAATCAGATCTAAGTATTTATACTGGTGTCATTGACAAACCTCTGTTTATTGCGCTGATGCAAAGGTCACTTCTCTGAGCGATTTCACGCATGCACGAAAGAGAGCATTACATTGTGTACTTAAATTAATTTTTGAGTAAGGCACCAAATGTCATTTCAGTCCTACAGTTGGTATAATTCATACTTTACAGTTTTATCTCCTCTAATTCAAATCAGTAGATGTTGAGAGAATCAACAGAGGGTTTCGAATAACATTGACTGTCCTATTTATCTTCTGAGATCATTTAGCGAATCTCAAATTTTCGACCTTGGATAATTCACTGATAAAGGGCGGAATTCTTTTAGGGATCTTTGAGCCAAAGCAGGCTTAGCAACGTTGGCTAAGCCTACTTTTTTAACGCAACGGTTTTTACTGGGCACTGGATTCTCAACGCTTGGCTTGGCGCTGAGAGTTGAAAATTCAGTGCGTGTTTTTCTGACGCTGTGTTAGAAAAGCGACCGTGCTAACGAGGGCTTATTGTATGTTTGTCTTGCTCAAGACTTCGAGCATTTGCGAGCTGTATCCGATTTGAATCCGAAAAATGTCGGTTCGAAGTAGCCGTAGTAGTATTTGTATGACGGGTTGCGCACTAGGTCCGAACTCCATTCGTCTTAATTTGTAACAATTTCAATTCGAATCTTGAATTCAAATTCGGAACGTATTCGGAAGTAAATAAAGTGGAAAATAATAATGTTAAGCAAATGATTGTTCGCTTTTTCTTAAAAATAAAATAATATTAAACTTACCTACGGCCAGTATTCTTAATTAATTGAGTTGTTCATTTACCTGAAATAAAGAAAATTGATGACATTAATTATGATCCTCGTTTAGCTAATGTTACTCGAGCATTACATAAAAAGTAAATATCAATTGGATTAGGTTCAAGGTTGGAAAAAAGTATTAGAATGTATTATAATACTATTAGACTTGCTGCAAATCTTTTATAAATAAAGCAGAAGTAAGAGTAAGTATTAATTATAATGTCTATTTTACTTATTGACGTTGACTTGAATAAACGATGTTAATAATAAAACAATGATCAGATAATTACAAATAATAATAAATCAAAAGGAATCACGTACGTAAATAAAACAATGATCAGGTAATTGCAAATAATATGATATAAAAGGTATCAGGTAAATAAAACAATGATCAGGTAATTAAAATAATAAGAAATCAAATAGAATCGGTTAAATAAAACAATGATCAGGTAAATAAAATAATAAGAAATCAAAAGGAATCAGGTAAATAAAACAATGATCAGGTAATTACAAATAATAAGAAATCAAAGGGAATCAGGTAATAAGTAGATACAAAATAAACGGAAAATCAAAACTGTGACTTGGTATAAAAAAATGGAAAAAAAAACTACAAATTACTTTTTTGTACGGAACACTTCTCCAAAAGTTTGCCCACGTTTGACAGCATTAATTACACCGCATGCCTTTAAATTCCGTTATACTAGGTATACGGTAATGGAACGTAAAATTATTTCCATTCGAGGGATTATTTTAATTACTTACTCTGATTCAATTAATGAAATGATAGCAGAATGTGTAAATAATTTTAATTTGTTTGCTTTAAACCTTCCTTTTTAGAGCAAGTAGTTTTTAGACTTACGAGTTGTAGGTCGTAGGTTTGAACCCCGACAGGCACTTTACTTTCGATTCTGGAATTTATAATTATTTTACTTTTTTTGTATTCCCGCGCATTGTATGAAAAAAAACTATACAAGCCTTGGCTGCAACCAGGCATTGACGGACTCACGTATGTGTGTGTATCGTCCATCAATGCCCTAATGACTGACCTCGACGGTAATGTACAATTTCTTCACGAAATACTCATACTTTATTTTTCCCTTAACATCATGGAATACGAAAACAATGGTAGTGTTTTGTTTTTAAAACTACCCACTAAGGCTGCGTTTCCACCAGAGATGTGCGAGGATGCGTAGCGAGGGATGTGTTTGTAAAAACCCAATATAATCGCTTCATTTACCTCGCCTCGGTCAGCACAGCTCTGGTGGAAACGGCTCAGCGGAGCTACATTTTTGCGCATACAAAACAAGCGAGGGATGTGTGCGAAGGATGTGTACGAGGGATGTGTGCGAGGGATGTGTACGAGGGATGTGTGCGAGGGATGTGTTGCGAGGAATGTGTTGCGAGGAATGTGTGTTGAGTAGGATATGTTGCGAGGTTTGGCGGCAGGCAGGCGTTCGCGTTACTCCGCTCCCACTACACCGCACCCCCGTCGACACATTTCACAGCTTCGCAACGCATCCTCGCACCACATGCGCATTTTCACAGCTCCGCTACACAACCTCGTAGGCACATTTTCATCGCACAGCTTTGGTGGAAACCCCCACACATTTTCACAGCACAGCTAGACATCCTCGCACGACACATTTCCATCGCACATCTCTGGTGGAAACGCAGCCTTACCCAGCTTATCTGAACATCGTACACACTTAACATCAGTCTGTTGATCGTGATGTATTCGAGCGACCCTCGTTATATGCCTTGTTATGTCCGTAATGAGACACTACCATTTTACGTCCCTACCTAATACATGTTATGGTTCGGACCATTATTATTAAACTCAGTACTATTTTCGTAAATTATTTTACTACATTTGCTATTTTATTTTTTAAATTTATTCTTGGAATAGATTATACTTTCATTACAATAAGTTCACACTATTCTTCTTGACATTTCATTCATCTAAAAATACATCACACATATTTAAAATGTCAAGCTTAACCTAAAAAAAATCACAAATATTCAATGCGAACTCTCACAAATCACGCTTCAAAATGTTTACGTGCCGCTCCAAAATCTAATAACAATTTATTAAAAGTGTTACCCTCAAGAAAAAAAACTTATGCAAAAAAAAGGTTTTCATAAAAAAGCCCTCCGATTTCACCACTAGTATTAAATAACCCCAAGAGCCTTTGTAATCTTAAATTGACGTTGGCAACTTCGAAATCATAAAACTTTGGGTTGCAAATCATCCTTACGCCGGTCATGCGTTAGTGGGGACCTTTTTCGTCCCCAATTTTAACCCGTGACTTGCTCCACGTTGGGGCCAAATGGTCGCTGTGTGAGGGTTAAGGAGTAGTGAAAGTGATGAGTTCAGAGCGGGGTTATAAGGCGATGTGCTGAAAATATTAGCATTATGGCTAAAGTTTCAAGAAGTTTAGCTTTTGAGATCTGAAATTATTATAGACTAGCTGCGCCCCGTGGTTTTGCCCGCATAAGTATCGATCCCGTGAGAGTATCGGGATAAAATGTATTCTATGTCCTAACCTAGTCATGGTCTATTCATGAGTAAAATTTCATCTAAATTCGTTCCCAAAAAATCAAATCCCTTCTCTTCTTTAATATTAGTTTAGATTTTAATAATTGAAATGTTTGTAATGGCAAATTATATATTAATTATGTCGGGAATTGCATCGAAAAAGTATATCATATTTGAGTCAACAAAGTTATTCGTATTATCTGTAGATGAGCAAGTCTCATCTTGCTCATCTTCTTTCCTTGTTCTCCTTCCTCAAGACTCAATGCCGTGAACTACTTTGCCACTTCAATTCTTCCTTGTTATATGAAAAGAAATCTTAGATGTCACTGCATGCAAAATGTATTGTACATTAAGTTTATCTAGTAAATTCAAATAATTGTGATTGCATACAATCCAGAACCTACTGATTGGCAGAAAACACTGACCCCTGTACACACAACAATGCGCTGCGCATGCGCTAGGTAAAAATAACACAGGTGTTTTTACCTAGCGCATGAGTCTGGGCTTCACTTTGTTTGTACACATTGTTTATGCCAATATATCATTATTTATTTATTTATAATTTACCAGCCTGCTTTTTTTTATGACCGTAATATGGAGTAAAATATTAACAGCAATAATCTCCTCACCTGCACCACAAACCGAAGGTGTACGGTCGGCATATTAAGACGGTACGGAAATAAGCAACGTCCCCGTATCTCAGCCGGCTCGTGCTTGACCCAATTCTGGATTAAACCAGTTCGTTAACCAGCACACAGCTGCGTTCCCTAAATGAATTAATATGAAACATTTATTTAATTAAACAATTTTGTCAGAACAAAACATGTTGTTTTCGTTTTGACGCCTTTTTGGGACGCTGGTATGGGAGGGTTAATTTGATGAATAAAATTGAATTAATATTTTTGTTCGTATGTATCTTGTAAATTACCGGGACAATTTTGAAGGATACGGTTTATTGCGTGGGTTGACTGAGGGAAATTGGCCCCTTTTCCACTTAAAAGCGTCAAAAAGGACAAATTAAACATCAATAGAACAAGAAGCGTCCCCGTGGCTGTTATTATCAAAACCCCGCAATAAAGAAGTCGCTTCCAAAGCAATGGTTAATTAATTTTCTCAACGCCTTTTTAGATAATTATAGACAATTTAATTTGCGAAATAAATCTATCGAAAACATTATTTAACTATAAATATTATAAATTAAAGTCGCTTTTCGAGTCCGCGTGTGTGACTGCGTTCTTCTTACTATGCAACGGATTTTCATGAGGTTTTCACCGTCATTTAGAGAATTTATTCCGAAAGGTTGATGTGTATAATAAATGTATTAAAGTTACATTTAATAAAAAAAAACTCGATGTTTTGTCAAGTGGTAAGAATCACGCAAAGAAGGGGTGGGTCGCTAATACATAATAAAAAAAAATGTGAACCTAAAGAGGGCTCTTCTATTTTATATATTTTCAGTAAAATTTTACTTATTTTCTCTACTTTTTGTTTAACCAATATTTTATTTTGAGGTTCCTTATAAAATATTATAAAACAGGAAGATACTCGGCACTAAATAATTTCCTTAAGTATAACACGTTACTAACTAAGAATACATAAATTAGTTTGCGACGCCTGAAGCCAAGGCAGCAAGGTTTTATAAAGTACTTCTAATTTATTTTCTTTTAATTATGTAAAGTGTCTTAACGAAAAGGAAACATTTTAAAACGACGAGGCGTTTTTATTCTGTGGCCTTATATGATAATTTTATTTTACCCCGTGGCCGCGAGATACACGCTCAAGCGACAGCGTATCCGTATGGTTTCTCCCAATTATTTAGTAGTAAATTAGCCGATTTTGTAGGCCTGTTCCTAGAATTTGGAGTAAAACCATTCAAAAGTTACATGACTTTTAAGATGGCTCCTCAATTCATACATCTGGATTGAGGACCCACCTTAGAACTCGAAAACTAGCCGACGGCTATATTTGAAAATTTGGTAAGATTTTGTAGTACTGCATAATCTCAACAAAAAAAAGCTCCTCACTCCAGACGTGTGAATTGAGGAGCCACCTTAAAAGTCATGTAACTTTTGAAGGGTTTTGCTACAAATTCCAGGATCGGGCCTACAAAATCGGCTGATTTACTACTAAGTATTGGTAGTACCCACGTTTAAATATGAGACTGGTTCCTCAATCCACACGGACACGCGACAGCGACTGCAGAGAAAACAAATGAAAGAAGTTGTTCAGACAATGTCACGCGTGGAGCAATGCTGCAAAAGCTGTGTGGCACATTAGGGCCTCTGGTGACGCACACGCGTTTTGCTTGACGCAAGTCGCTTCGCTCGAGGCCGTAAGCAGGGCCTTAGAGAAAAATATAGTGTGTAAGTTTCGCGGGAAGTATTTTAGTAGTGGGTCATCCTTTGTCTTTCAGTGGTTGCCATGAGTCAAGGATTATGTCAGGAAGAAAAATGGTGGTATTTTCCTGAGTGCAAGTTTTGAAAAGTGTTGTCTAGGGTTTAAGTTTTAAAAGAAAAGTATGAGGAAAAGGAAATGTATGAAGAGATAAATGTGCTGAAATTAGCGAAAAGGTTTAGTCAAATGTTTGTTACGATTTTAGAGCTTAACTTCTAAAATAGCAGTCTGTATTTTTGTAGCAAGCAATACCTAATGCAGCTAAATATTTATACTGAATCATTAAATGTAGGCTTCAATATTATCATTTTTGAAGTAATCGTATTGTCCTATTTGACACTTACGACCGACCGGTCTTTTTCCAGAAACTTCCCGGCTTAGCAAATCCAGATTTTCATAATTTGATCAGTACAAACAGTAGCAGCTGAAATCACAGTCCTTTTACAAAAGACTAACGAGCGCTCTTTGTATTATTACAAAATATTTCAGAAGTTCGACTCTGTACAATGAGTGAAACCGAACGCACACAGCTAATAATGTACCCAGGATTTTGTAATATCTTTTTTTTAAAGAGTGTCCTGAGAGTTTCTTGCCCGTTCTTCTCCACAGAGATCTACTTTTTGGAATGTGCAACTAGCTTTAACTTTCTGACTAACTGACCGACTCTTTGATAATTCAAAAGTGGTTGGCGGTGGCTGTAAATGGTTTAATTTAAATAAAAGCTTTGTGTTTGAAAGTTGAGTTTGAGTTTGAGTTCCGCTTCACGTACAACGAGTGCAAGATCGCGACTGGCATTCGACTGAGATTAGGGCTTGTATCTACACAAAACTGCGATGCGACGTCGTATCGCAAAAATCTGCGACGGCTCCTTAAGATTTTCTTCCGCAGCTTCTGCGTTGCGAATTCGCAATTCATAATAAAATCGCCGCGATTTTATTACGTCCGTGCGAACATCGGCTTACTGTATGGAGCTGACCTTCTGTACCTATATATTTTGTGGCATAACCCTCGCAATATTCCAGGAACGCTTTGAAAAACTCTAGGGACCCTATTTTTTTAGTTTCGTATGAAACACAACGCTAATGGTGAGATCTGTCCCATTTATGTTTTTTAAGCGTGTTAGCATTATAATGAGATTTACAGGAATATTTTATAATATTTTTAACTTTGTAGAAATTTTATATGTCACTCATAACAGTGTAACTTAGTAATAGTTTTATATTACTACCATGTTAAACATACATATTGTTTAATTGTGGTATTTAATCAGTTCTTAATGATTGAACAAAATAATGATAAAACGTTAGCCAAATTACATTTGTCTTGTCTCTTTTTTGCTCCCGATAATTACGACATGCCATCTTACTTCCACACGTCATCTGATAGAGTGACATTGAGCTGTTTTTGAAAATCGAATGTTAGGTAGGTAGGTAGTTTATATACCTATTATATTGCCTACAACCATCTTCATCTCGCAATATGTAAGCAAAAAGTCTAATTGAAACACTATAAAGGTCATGTTTGTAACAGAAGTCAATCAGATTGGATTATTCATCGATAGACCACAAGATATTAAATGTCAGAGTTAAGATCCGCTGATCAGCTTTCGTACCTTATATTTAGCTTTAATCCGACTACAAAGGCTATGGTGGGAGTTCTACTTGCTATGCATTATTTATTTTATTTGTATAATGAAATAGGAATGTTTATGTAGGACTTCTTCTTTTTTATCTGGTCTGTGACTAATCTGGTGTCAGAGTTTTTATGCCACCCATTAGCCTCTGAGTTCGCTTCACATGCCGTCAAGAAATATCTCTCAGGCATGCGGACGGAGAGCAGAGGGCAGCTCGCCGTCCGATAAGGACCAGGCCCGGGTCGACGGCGCGTCGTGTTCCACGCGCGCCTCAAAGAGATGTCAGCAAAACTGACGGGGTCCGCTAGGGCCGATGCCTGCCGGGGTTGCGGGTAGTCCCAAGGGGAAACCGTGGCCCCTGACAAGGCAAGGGAAGGAACACGGGTGGGTTTTAGTCAGTAAAAGTCTGACACGCCCTTCCACTCCGCCCAGAGCGGGAGAAGTCATTGGATGATTTCCCACCCCATAAAAAAAAAGGCATGCTGGTGTCCTCAAAATGTTTTCCTTCAACATTTTTAAACCAAATAATTAATTTTACAATATGCACATAAATCCGAAAAGTAAGTGGTGCGTGCCTTGGTTTCGAACTCGAGACGAAAAGCGGCATGGCCTAGAAACATATTCAAATAAAAAATATTTTTCATCCCACCATCTCGGAAAGAGTATTTTTAATCTTCAATATCTGAGTGGAAAAGCCGTTTTTATTCGCTAGAGGATAAAGTAAATTGAATTTAGAACATCGTGTGCACTAAGTTTGTGAATTAAAAAAAACATTAAACCTATTTACTGCTACCTCTATGGTGCCGAATATATCATACAACTTTTTTTTAATTTTTTTAAAAACTCAGACTCGGAACCTTCTTAGTGTTCTTTTTTCAATTTGCTTTGTACGCGGTTCTTTACGCGGCATTTTTTCACGTCATTGTTAAACCTTTTATTAAAAACAAGAAACTTGAAAACAAGTGAAAAAACTAAAATGAGTGATTCTAGCGACGAGGAAGTTTGCTTGACGCCAACAGAATTGACTGAAACTGTTAATAATGCGCAAATGAGCTTTCTCCCTCAACAATCACGCGAGAAGTATTTAAAACAGTACGATATGTTCAACACGTGGCGACTAGCAAAAGGAGCCAAAACTTTCTCAGAAATCGTTTTGCTGGCATATTTTATAGAATTATCCGAGAACAAGAAAGCAAGCACTCTATGGAGTACGTATTCGATGCTAAAAGCAACAATAAAGATGAAAAAAGACAAACATATCGATACCTATCCTAAATTAGTGGCATTTTTAAAAAGAGCCTCATCTGGTCATCAACCAAAAAAATCGAAGGTTTTCACAGTATCTGATATTGAAAAGTTTCTTAACGAAGCACCCGATTCCGTATATTTGGCGGCAAAAGTAAGTCAGTTGCACATTCAGTATCTACTTAAGTATATTAATCTCAATTAAATTGTATACTTAGTAGATGTTGATAGGCATAATTATGCGTTCATATCAATTTTATTCATTTATCTACTACAATACTCTTTACGTTACAGGTTGTTCTTATTATTGGAATAAACGGAGCATGTCGAACTAATGAACTAACACAACTTAATGTCAAAAACATTGAGAAACATTCAGATGACTTACTATTAATTAATTTACCTAGACAAAAAGAGACCGCAACTTCGTCATTCGCAAGGAATACGTAACGATTGTTGAGAAATATCAAGCCTTACGCCCGCCTAACACTCCAATCAATCGATTTTTTCTACAGTATCGCAATGGAAAGTGTGTTAGACAGCCTATGGGTACTAATAAAATTGGCAGTATCCCACGAGAAATAGCAATTTTAGAATCCTTCGCTTGCTCGGTCATCAAAATTGAACACGCGGTTAAAAAGCAACTTTGCACTCTTGTATAACAAATAACTATTATTTCTCATAAGCCTACATGGGTACTTATGAAATGTCAGAAGCTAGGTATACGATTCCAATGGCAGGGATGTCCGCCCTTATTCCCGCTAGGTGGCGCTAATGAGTTTGGAGGTCATAATTTGAATTTCTGGCGGTCAAATATGTAATTTTTTCGTGTGTTGAGTTTTTTTGCGGGAATTTCGAGGTTTACTGATAAAAAAATGACTAATACATAGGGTAGTTGGAGTGTAAAAGACTTGAAGAATGAATTATGTAATAGAAACGCAAAATTATATGGAAAAAAGGAACATTTGATAGATAGGTAAATAACCACTGCAAGTTATGTTTTTTTTTCCTAAAGAATAGTCTTTAAAATGTATCTAAACCTACATCTGATATGATAAGTATGTGAATAAATATCTATGTTAAAAGTAACACGTAATGTTTTACTTCAGTTTGGCAGTATGATAGAAATATTTAGTATTTGTCTCTTTTAATGGCTATAATCCACTTTTTTCATAACTGTTTATGGCTTGGGAACCTGTGTCCTGGCTTTCTTGAGGAGCATAAAGGCACAACACTAAGGCATTTTTAATTCATGAAAAGTAAATATCTTTGATGAAAACTTCGCTCCAAAGAAATAACCAATATTTGACAGTTCGCATGACCCCCAAAATAGCCAGCGCCATCTGTTTTGATCTTTTCAGATTACCTGCCACTGGTCGTTTCCTATGGAGAAGAGCCGGCAAGAAACTCCACGGTTACTCTTTAAAAATAATTGGTTTTTACAATATTTTCAAACACTTAACAATGTTACTAGGTATGGAAGGACAATAAGTGACAAATATTTGAAGACATGTGACATCTACCAAACCGCTCTGGGCGCGCGCGGTAGATTACAGCCCACTCCCTCTCGAAGAGGTGAGACCTGTGTCCCAGTAGTGGGAACATTATAGGCTGAGTATGCAAAGGCCTCATACAAAAGTCTTATATGATCCCACATAAGTTTTGATGAGGGATTTTGTGAAAGATGATATTTATTGGGTTCCCATTATGAACATGAGACAACAGTCAAGTATGATCCCACACTAATTTTTGACGACGGATTTTGTGAAAGATGATATGGGTAGAAAGGGGGTGACTACTGAGATGACAGCTCTCTCTCTGCCTAGCCTTTTCCCAACTATATTGGGGTCGGCTTCCAGTCTAACCTAATACAGCTGAATACCAGTACATGGAGTGACTGGCTATCAGACCTGCACAACCAACTGGGTAATACGATACCTATTGATAAGACTGGTTTTCAGACTTTCAGGCTTCTGACGACCCGTAACAATTGTCAAAGATCCACGAATGATAGCTGGGACCAACGCGTTAACGTACTTTCCGAGGCACGGAGGAGTTTCGGTATGTAAAGATGGTCACCCATCTACAGACCAACCCCGGCAAGCGTTGCTCAACCTGATGAATTCACCCGTGGGGCTGTTATTACTTAGCCACGAGATAAGATGACGGTTCATCATCATCATCATCAGCCTATTAATGTTGCCACTGCTGGGACACAGGTCTCCTCTCTGTGAGAGGGAGTGGGCCGTAATCTACCACGCGGGCCCAGTGCGGGTTGGTAGATGTCACATGTCTTCGAATTTTTGGTTCTAAGACATGCCGGTTTCCTCACGATGTTTTCCTTCACCGTTTTGAGAGCAGTGGTGATGAAATTATTTACACAAAGTAAAGCGCCTGCTTGGGTTCGAACCCACCCACTCGTAAGTAGAGGCCGTCACCACTGGGCCACCACTGCTCTCAGATGACGGTTAATAGAGATAAATGGAAAAGACATGCTGTCATGACCCTAAATAAATTGGGATAAGTCAGTTCAGCAGGCGGATGATGACTAACATTTTAACCTCAACAAAACAATAAGGAACACCCACATCAAGTTAACAAACTCATTTAATCTTTAACCACGTCGTAATCCAGTTACAAACACATTACTTTGGCAGACAATGCTTTTAATATACTTTTTTTTACCTCATATAGACTTCCTTTCAACCTTTAGAGCTCATAAAGGTATTGTCGTAAAAATGTAATAAAGCCTGCACTCCAGTGGATTAGCTGGGCGATTAATATAGCTAGCTTTATTTCTTACCTCACCTTATGACGTTGAAGAGGTGAGGCTTGGGAAAGGCATGTGATGTTACCTTTTGTATAAGTTTTACAAGGCTCCTTTTAGAAATCTTGTAGATTATTAAGTAAGTTTTAAGGCACTTTCTAAGTTAAATTTTAAATCAATAATTAAAGGTACTTAACAGTCCAGTATAAGAAAGTCGTTAATATTATTAAACCAGAACACTATTTTGTTTTAGTAATTCTTTTCTACCAAATCTTGTTCAGTCTTTTATGTAATTTTTTTTGGCGTAGATAGAGAAAAACTAAGCATAGGAAAAAGAACACATTAACTACAATAAAAAACTTATAGTACTGTAGTTTCTGCTACCCCTCATTGTAATAAGATACTTTACGTAAGTATGACTCAGCTTTTTCTTATCGCGAATTTGTTTTTCTCAAAGGCGATTCATCGTCTACACCACAGAACCAATTAATTTTGCAAAAGTTTCAGGAGTCAAATATTTTTCTTTGGAGACCAACCTTCAAAGTTGTAAACTTTGAAAAATAAACCTTATTATTAACTTTTGGTTTAAAATACACGTTTAACTTTTGGTATGAGCTGCAAAACGATATTACTATTTTTAATCATTTGAATTCGAAAATTTGTATTTTCATAAAACATTTTGGTGCAATTTAGTTTTGTGGTTGCGTTCAGTTGTCGAGCAGTTGGAGTTCTGTAGTTTCTGCCTACCCCATGGTAAACACGCGCTAGTTTATGTGTGTGATTTTAGTGTCGCTAATTTAGTGCCAATAAAATAAGCAATCAATCAATCAACATCTTGAGTACAAGATGATGATAACCAAGTAAATGTTTTTTTGTCAATCGGTGGTATTGTCATCATGTATAGCAATAATGACATTATAACCTTACCATAATGACATTGTAGCAAATGTGTCATCATCATCATTTCAGCTAAAAGGCGTCCACTGCTGGACATAGGCCTCCCCCAAGCACCGCCACTTCGACCGATTCTGTGCTTCCCGCATCCAGCGAATTCCTGCGTCCACCTTGTGGGAGGCCTTCCAACGCTAGGTTTTCCGGTACGTGGTCAACACTCCAGAGCCTTGCAAATACCGTTTAGTGCTAATTTAGTATTCTTAAAGCCTGTTTCACCACTTACGATTAAGTTCCAATTAACTATTGGCAGATAATTCTATTCCATTTTTTAATTTATTCGGTAAGTAGTGGCTATTTGGACATCGTGAAATAGGCCCTTAACATTTTGATAAGTTATTACAAGTAGATTTTTGATAGTGGCTGTATGCCTCATTTTAATCTAAATAAATATAGTTCAGAGTAGCTTTTGCCCGCTGCTTCGCCAGTCGGAAATTATTGAACTGGAACGTAGGTACCTACTACCGGGTTAAAAAGGACCTATGTCTACCTGTCATCAAAATTGTTTAGTCAATCAATTTCAGTTATTTTTCAATAACAGACAGGTAGATAGACATATTCACTTTCGCATTGTTAATTTATCATCATCATCATCATATCAGCCGAAAGACGTCCACTGCTGGACATAGGCCTCCCCCAAGCACCGCCACTTCGACCGATTCTGTGCTTCCCGCATCCAGCGGATACCTGCGGCCTTTACAAGGTCATCGGTCCATCTTGTGGGAGGCCTTCCAACGCTACGTCTTCCGGTACGCGGTCGCCACTCCAGAACCTTTCGGCCCTATCGGCCATCTGTTCTGCGGGCAATGTGTCCTGCCCATTGCCACTTAAGTTTGGCAATTCTTCGGGCTATGTCGGTTACCTTGGTTCTCCTGCGGATCTCTTCATTTCTGATTCGATCTCGTAGGGAAACTCCAAGCATAGCCCTCTCCATTGCTCTTTGGGTGACTTTTAGCCTTCTAATAATAAATTACATTGTTAATTGCATAAAACAAAACTAAAAGAACTATAAGTCTCTACATCACTATCGCCTATAGTCCGCGCGCGACTAGTTGGCCGCTCATCTTATCACAAATTATCTCGCTATTGCAATCTCATGTGCGTTTTGTCTAAACTAGCCGGTACTTTCAACGCGTGTTGCCGTCGCGAAGTGAAAGTTCCGGACTTTCACTATAGCGCCCACTACACTACTTTCTTATTATAAGGGTGCCTTTCCACCAGAGATTTGCATAATATATACTACGTTGCTATGGATGCGTTTGATATCCACCAATCATTATGCATTGGTACAAACCTAGGTATAAACCTAGTTTGGGAGCCACCTATGTTTAAGATGCTTCTTCTGTATGTTGTAAATGTCAGTAACAATGTTGTCACTTTTTGAAATAATTTTTTTTATTTTGGTACGTTTTTTGGTACGCATAGCATAGCAATAGTAGAAACGGGTTCAACTAAGCTATGTTTTTTATAGGGAAGGATGCGTGCTTTGGATGGGAGCTATGGATGAGTGGTGTAGCTATGTGCAGAGCAGCCGCAGGAGCACCCCGTGTCTTCCTTTCTGCCGATGCATTGCATAGCTCTACCTGCGCATCTTCCTCGCACATCTTACTTGCCCCGCTACATAACTTAGCATTACGAGTATTCGAAACAAGTCACATAAGATAGTTAATTGACTCAGGCGTGACTTTGCGGACTTTAGGATGCCCTATTAAAAAAAAAACCGTTGTAGCTCACTTTGCGTTCGGCTCTTGTCGTGGCAACACGTCGTGTCCGAGTTCGCAACAAGTCAATCGTCATTCTGAGGATGCCTCGTTGAGAGGTGAAACACGTGTCGATTTCTTACAGGGTTCTTTATGACTCTTTAAGAACAATTAAGTGGTAAGTTAGTAAGTATACGTCGTCTATTATATTTTACGGTCACATAATTTCGTAGCTTAGATTTCACATCCTCGCAGCATAACTGCATAGCACATCTCTGGTGGAAGAGCACCCTAAAGCCTGTTTATAAACGACGGTGGACTTTCTTGTCAGTTAATTAAACTGAAGCCTGTGTGAATGGCTGCCATTATAACGTTCATATCTTCACAATACCGCGATAAAGTGGTTTGCAGACTTGTCTAGACACTTAAAGGCTTAGGGTATAGTGATAAAGTTAGAGTGGGTTAGACTTTTGTTTGATGCTTTATTTTAATTAGTTCTATTTACTATTTGCTGGGACTTTAAGAGCGAGAGATTTAATAACGTTATTGGCCTGTTAATATCTAACTGAATGGCACTGGCTTTTTTTCATACAAAATTCTATGTTGATCATCCCTATTTTGATAATTCTTTTTTGGCGATTTCAGAAGTCCTGTTTCCACGCGATTTTTTATCATGAGTCGGATGTAATATTATTATTAGTTGAACTAAGAAATCAATTTACTGGATACATTAGCTACAATTATATAAGAAAAAAAAAAAAAAAAAGATTAAATATTATTATTATTTCATTACTTTTTTTCGTTTATTTCTTTAATATGAATAATTTACACAACTTTTTTATTATATTTAGGTTTCAAGTTAAATTACACTAATAATCTTCAAAATTATTTAGGTATAATTTAATTATTCTTTAAGCCTAGTTAAAAAACATAACCATTACAATTAACAATAACTGATCAATCAAAATGGTCTCCATTGATAACGAAACAACCAACGCATTAATTGGTGACACAAGTTAACGCGTCAGGGGCCGCAGGGATATATCACAGACTCCATCGGTCAGTCATACCATAGTGTAACTACTTACAGTGGTTAAACGGGAGCATTCTAGCAGAGCAATCATACTGAGGGTCAAGGCGGCGGAGCTTGTGTCCAAGACTGCAGTTCGGGGCATAAGTAGATGCCCCGGTAACACATATATATTATATTATATATATGCGTTACCATTATATTATACAATACGACAACACACTTACATATCTGTATAAATGTGTGATTACTTAACAATATTGAGAAATACAAGTTGGCCCATTTATAGTGGTCCAATTTGTATTTTTTCTAAAACATTATAATGCTTCATCTAAACAATACTTCACCTTAAGGTCTAAAACCGTATTACCATTTGAGAATATTCTCAAAAATAACTTCTTGCCAAAATACTGCTTGCTAGCTACATGTCTATAGTACTTACACACCAAATTCGATTAAGTGCAATCACTTTCCAATTTAGAGAGTTTTACATGAGTAGAAAAGAGACAAATAAAAAAATAATTAGGTTGCGTTTAGGTGAATCCTTGGGTGTCCGATACAAAAAAAATTGGAGCTCTATGAATGGACCAACCTGTATCAAAAATACAATGTGTGTAGGTTACTAACTGACATGACTGTGTGTTCAAAAACACAGCTGTCAAAATTTGCAGACTCTTTTTTTAAATGTATGGGCGATGAACCACTGTAATTAGTTATACTGTGGTCATACCCCGGCGATCAATCGGGCTAATTTGTAGCCACTTACACGGATTGGATTCCGAATTACCGCCCCGAGGTTGATCTAGCCGTTAGTCTACATTATGATTCGAATAGACTTGATCATTTTGAGGATGACCTTCTAATGGTAGACCATTTTTTTCAATGGCTGGTGATTAATATTGATTTTGTTAGACTTATATTTATAAAAAATAGGCTATTGCTGTCTCAGTTGATGTAGTTATCTCTTCTTACTGCCTCGTTGGTCTAGTGGTCGTAAGCGCTACTGATGAGCTTGAGGTCCTGGGGTTCGATTCCCGAGTCGTGCTAAGTGTTATTGAGTTTTTCTATCTTGAATTTCTCAGTAGCAGCCCGGAGTCTCGATTTGTGACCGGTTGATGACAATAGACACGCCCCCTATTGGGTGGGTTCTGTGATAGTACGTAAGTGTACTATAGGGTAGATGGTCACCCATCCCCGGAAAGCATAGCTTAACATGATGGATCGACCCGTGCGGCTGTTATTACTTAGCCACAAGCTCCTCCTACCTGGCCTCTTGTTCAGAGCCGCCATAAAGTTTAAATAGGGCAACTAACATAAGACTGTGCTGTGGCTCTTATAGAAGGTGGAGACGACATTACGACACTAAATGTCGTAATTTTCGTATAATTTATTGTAGTAATTTTCGTATGCAGACTAAGAAGTCTACATACGTGCTAATTTCAATCGCATTTTACACTTTTTGTTAGATTTTATTTTTATCTTTATTGATGGATTTATTTTTATCTGCTGTATAAATTGTGTGCTTTTTGGTCTGTGTTAAATAAATGTATTTTCTTTCTTTCTTTCATACGAAAATTCAATCAAATCCAAAAGTTTAGTCACTATAGCTAGTCAAAGATTGGCAAAACACATAGTCGAAACATCACTACTACCTATTTAGTTTGTTTGAAAAAATCACTTTTTTAATTTCCAATGGTAATTTTGGTATTATTTGATGTTTCCAAAATACTCTTATGTCGTATGGTTGTCTCCACATTGTATAATTTACATTTAATTGAAAAGCCGCGAAAATGATAATATCCTGAATCCCCGTGGTATAATAATGAATTAATGTCTTTGTGTATATCACCCATAATGTGAGGTGTCATAATTATGAATGCGTGAAGGTAACGCTACGTTAATTTCATTTTAAAGGCAATCTGATTAACATAACAATTAATGTTACGATTTACGTTATTGTGGGAAGTCGTAGTTTTTCTATTAGATGTTTTTTTTTTTATAATCGGAAGTTTTGGACCAAATCACATATATTAGTGAAAAGTGCAGCTTGGGTTATAGAGAATAATTTATATAATAATAATCATCATCATCATCATCAGCCTATTAATGTTCCCACTGCTGGGACACAGGCCTCCTCTCTGTGAGAGGCAGTGGCCTGTAATCTGGGCCACCACTGTTCTCACATTTCAGATATTTGACGGGAATTCACCATCTTCATACATTCAAGTCGCCAGTTTTCAAATACTTAGCTATCAGATACTACGTAAATTTCACGCCACTTTAACCTGAGTGTCTATTTTCTAAGCATCACCCGTAGTTTCGGCCGAAGTTACGTTCACTAAGTACTCACTCACTCATTTACGGTACGTCCGTAAGTTAGAGTACTAACCGCACGTAACTTCGGCCGAAATGACGGATTTTGCTTAGAGAGTAGACACCCTGCAGGGTAAAGAAACTAATGTACAGTCCTCGTAACTTAGTTATTGACTGGCAAAACTTAGATTGCCTTCTAATTGATGGAAACAAGAACATTATGTTCTCGGAACGAATACCTACGAGGTACCCACTCAAATTCACGATCAACTTAGACCTGTATATAATAATCCTAATCCTTACTATCCTAACTAATATTATAAATGCGAAAGTGAGTCTTTGTTTGTTAGTTAAGTTTTCACGCTAAAACTGCGGAACGGATTTGGATGAAATTTGGCACATGGGGTAGATCATGACCAGAATTAGGACAAAGGATACTTTTTATCCCTATATTCCCACGGGATTGAGACAAAAGCGGGTCAAACCGAGGGGCGCATCTAGTAATATTGTAAATGCTAAGGTGTATTTGTTTATTTATTTGTATGTTTGTTTGTTACGCTTTCAGGTCTTAGTTACTGAAACGATCATCATGAAATTGCATACACGTTGTTAAGGGTACAGAAAAGGACATAGAGTACCTTTCATCCAGAGCTCCAGTACTGTTCCCGAGGGATAGAAAAAATACTTTAAGACGCGAACGAATCCGCGGGCAAAAGCTAATCAGACTATTACATTTCCACTTCTGGAACAACAGCCTCTTCTCTGTGAGAGGGAGTGGGCTGTTATTCACCACGCGGGTTGGTGGATATTTAATTAATTATTTATTGATATGCCACCTCAACGACATAATCACTAAAACATAAATGCATACAAATATCACATACAGTTTTGGTATTGTGAATTCGTAACTTACAGAAGTGCACAGCACTAATAGAGAACTTAATTATTATAGGACGTTTTAGCTAACGTTAGTTGATTTAGTTACAATTTACAAAATAAAAATTAAATAATATGTTCACAAATACGATGGCAAGTACAGAAATATTTAACTAAATAACAAAAAAGCCCCAAAAATAAGGAAATGGAAGAGGATACAATTTTATTAATAGTCGCTTGTGTCGCACAGAGGTCTTCAGACTTCGAGCTGGTTAAAAGTCTCGTAGAGAATTGACGAAAAGGTTTAGAGGACATGTCGGTTTCCTCACGACGTTTTCCTTCACCGTTTTGAGAGCAGTGATGCTGAGTTAAATACGTATATCTGCTAAACTAATATTATCTCAGAAGATACTTCTATTATTTTATATCTGTATCTTTATACAGGGTGTCCCTCGTAACCTGTACCAGCAAAGGTCTGTGATCAGGGGACACCAATACCCATCGATTGAACCCCCATGTATGTTCCGCGATATTTTGTAGTTTTCGAGAAATGATTTTTTTTCATGTCATGTTGGTAATTCGAAAAACGTGTTTCAGATTGTTTTCTCAACTTATTTTTTCCGGGACTACTCAGATTCCACACGTCTTTAATTACATTTATACTTACGATAAGTTCTTGTTTTTGGGGATTTTGTTTATGGAAGCCTTATAAGAGGAAAGTTTTCGGCCATTTTTTTTACGTGGCACGTATTTTTCGTCCTTTTCCACGACAAATTACTTATATGTCGTGGCAGTGAACAGAACATATTATTACATCTAAGTATATCATCTTAGTTTTCCTGCAAAAATTATTAACTAGCTTCTGCCCGCGACTTCGTTCGTGGAAATCGTAAGACACCACAATTTATACTACAATAACAGCCACATTTTTATAAAACTTCCCTATATACTACGTTCGTAGTTTTGTTCTCAGCAGCCAAAATATACAGAGAGTCAGGACTGGTGACTCGAAAGCAAGCGACGTACAGTTGTCCGTGTGAGAAGCAGCTTGTCCTGAGGTCGACACCCGCAGCCTTCAGCCTTCAGTGTCGGCCCCTGTGACTTATTGATAAATCATCGCAAAGCATACGCTCACAGGGAACTGGGGAATAAGACGTATACGCTATTTTATACTAAACAATCACGTCCTCACTTTTACACATTGACCTTTGTTTTGAGACTCATTGTAACTGGTACCACAGGTTCACGATCTACCATCACTTTCTTGTCTTGTCTCATAGGCATATACTTAGCTGCAGTCTTTATTTTTCACTATGCTGCGCTGCCGAAGGCCTTAAGCTACCATTAAATGATCGGGTATCTAATGAACTGCATTCAAGACATAATTAGCAATAATTAGATCTATAGCTCTTCGAATATTGCTTTGTGTATGATCACGCTTAATGTGTTGAGAACAAATTAGGTATTAACCATCGATAATTTGAGACGAGCTGTGGTTATTACCTGAATAATATTCAGGTAATAACCACAGCTATATAACAATATTGTATCTACTTGATGTATTTAGGATTCAGTGTTAGTTCACCTCCGTCGCGAAACCATAGCAGCGAAACCGCGTTAGTTCTATTCAACTGACTCGCGTCAACTCGCGTAGCGGAACATAACGCGAGTCTGTTGAATTGAACTAGTGCGTCTAAGTCAAAATACAAGGGCTAAATAATGGAGGAATAATAATTATATGGGGTACTATAAACTTTATTC
The DNA here is from genome assembly GCA_948150665.1 of Conistra vaccinii. Classification (NCBI taxonomy): domain Eukaryota; kingdom Metazoa; phylum Arthropoda; class Insecta; order Lepidoptera; family Noctuidae; genus Conistra; species Conistra vaccinii. The sequence continues at coordinate 11,623,120 of OX411337.1, read as the reverse complement.
TTCTTCAGTATAAAATCAAAAGGAGGTAGCCTAACTAAACACTCTTAACAAATAAATTCTTACTAAAGTAACTAAAATAACAGCTTCGGACAAAATCTGTAATGGTATTTCAAATTTTGAACACGTTCCAATGACGTGGTGTCCCTCCATTGGTCCGTACAAATTGTATTGAAAGCTGATTGGCTGTGACGTCAATATTGTTTCGCTGTCAGCTGTTATTGAAAGGAGACACGTAAAATGTCTTATCCTCTTGTTTCTGATGCCTGAAGGACTTTTATATTCGAGTCGATATTTCTTATTTGCTTAGGACTAAGGAAGATGGTTATTTAATCACGATCAGTAGTTTGTGACCCTTTTCAGCTTTTTGGTGATATAGTACATTACTGTCGTGGCCTACAACAAGGGCATTGATGGACGATTGTGAAAAAGCAGGCCGAGGCGAAGCCGAAGCACACATACGTTAGTCCATTAATGCCTGGTTGCGGCCAAGGCTTGTAAAGTACTTTTTACAAATAATGCGCAGAAATTCAAACTACGTAAATTCCAGTATCAATGACGAACAGCGATAATTTTTCACGCGCCATTATGTTCATCTGTTTTTTCTTTATTATTTGCAAACCAAATCGAAAATTAAATAAAATCTTTGATAAGTTACCTCTTTTCTGTTGCCATGTGTTGAAGTACAAAGTTCCTTCCATTTTTAAATAACACGACGGATATGAGTTTTCATAGTAATTAATTTGGCCGCTAAACACAACAGACATGGATTTTCATAAATGCATTGCCGACCGGGTACTCGCATGTATTTGGCCAGTACAGCAATTTGGATTTATCTCGAAGAAGGTGGTCAAAATAATGCTCGAATTCCAAGCATGTTTGAGAAAAAATATTTTTATTACCTATTGAGTTTTATTTAGTTTAATCGGGAAGTATGGAGAGTGAAAGTGACGTCTCATTATTTTGGCGAGCCTTGTTATCGAAATAGTCATTACCGTTACAAACCAAAATGAGAATAATGTACTTACTAAACTAAAAGTTTTTGGGTTCCTTGTTAAATTCTGCGAGGATTTTTTATCTTCATTTATTACGTTGGTTCGGCACTACATTTTATCTAACAAATGCCATTAAAACAAAACAGCACATTTTATGTTTTTGGGGAATTTGACAAAATATTGGTATCTACCAAAGTACTAGGCAGGGCTATCTGGTAGTATCTTATTTCCCCGAAGGGATGGGCAGGGGTGTACCTATAATAGTACACCCAAATTTCGCTACTAAAATGTTTAAGTCCCATGTAATAGAGAGGAGCTCGTGGCTAATTAATAACAAGCCGCACGGGTCAATCCATCAGGTTAAGCTACGCTTGCCGGGGTTGGCCAGTGGATGGGTGACCATCTTTACATACCGAGACTCCTCCGTGTCTCGGAAAGCACGTTAAGCTGTTGGTCCCGGCTGTCATTTGTGGATCTTTGACAGTCGTTACGAGTCGTTAGAAGCCCGAAAGTCTGACACCAGTCTTACCAAGGGGTATCATATTACCCAGTTACTGGGTTGTGGAGGTCAGATAGGCAGTCGCTCCATGTAAAATACTGGTATTCAGCTGCATCCGGTTAGACTGGAAGCCGACCCCAAGATCGTTGGGAAAAGGCTAGGAAGATTGATTGTAATAGGGGGCGAGCTTATTGCCATCAACCGGGCATAAGTCCAGACTCCGGGCTACTACTAAGAAATTCCAGATGGTAAAACCCAATAACCCTATAATATCATGCTCAGCAATAGCGCTATCTGATATTTAAATCTATAATGACTATGATCAAGTTCTTCTAAAATAAATTAAGAAACCCTCCAACATAACACACAAACGCACATAATTATCAACTCCCTTCATACCAAATGGAGCGTATAATCTTTTGTACAGAACCCTCCATTATAAAAGGTGTTCACACTCGACCGATCCTTGTTTGGTTACAAGCCCGCCTTTTGTATAAACAAGGATTTAAATAAAGATGCCGGTCCACTGCAGCCCAGGGCTAAACTAAGTACGTGTAGTTAGCTTCGCTTTGTATGAAAACTTATGTAGACACTGCGATCCACGGTCACGCTACGCATGGCTGGTAAACAAATGAACCGTGCAGCTAACATGGCAAACCTCTCCGTGCACATCTTACGTAGCAGTGGACGGTCGACTTAATGCCTCGGTATATATGTACCTAAAAGGTAGTTTTTATTGCAAATGGACAAAGTACAAAGACTGTATAATATCCCGTGAGGACTATTGTTGTGTTTTAATGATGACTATATGGAGAAAAGAAAGAGGAAGGTAAAATCTATTACTGTGTTGGTATTGAAATAATATTGTTGTTCATTTGTTTTGTTATTTGATAAAGCAATGCTCATTCATGAATCTCTTGATCAAATCTGTCAGCTGTAGGTAAATATAGATTGTTCTAAAATACGCTGGCCAATTTTAGCTTTGAATCCCAGGAAAATATTTAGTGAACAAAAGTGTCATAAATTGTGAAAAAAATGCCGAGTTGAAAAAAAACTGCCTGTATTATTGAATACTTAATTAATCTGAATATGAAATTGAATATGATTCAGTATGAATACGATTATACTAATCGGTATTTATTTGGACATATGTAGATATGTGTCGAAATAAAGGTTCTTCGCATCTAGTAGGTTTTACTAAGGCAACCTACGTTTTAAGACGCAGATACATGCCAGTGACCTTGAGTGGATAACTGAGGTCACACAACGCATCGTACGTCCAGCCAGTAATAGAACTCGCCCATCAAGGCGCGTCGTCCCAATTAGACGTATTATAAATTTATTATACACAAACCAAAAGGTATTTTAATAAAACACGTGTACGAAAGGATCAATAATAAATTATCTCTAAAATGGTAAAGCGTTTAAAAAAATACGCTCGATAGATTTTGCGTGAATCTCAGTTTTTTATCCGCGTTAGACCTAACTTTACAAATTAATTTCACTAGATAATATAAACATAATCTAAAATATTCATATATTAAGATATAAAAAAATGCTCTTATTAGATTATGCTGTCCCACTTCTGGGCAAAGGCCTCACTCCACTCCTTCCATCGTTCGCGAGCCCGCGCGTCCTCCTTCCAATTTTGACGGAACCTTTCCAGCTCGTCCCGCCATCTCCTACGTGGTCTGCCACGACCCCGCCTCACTGTCTCAGGGCACTTATTTAACATATATTTCTTTTTTTCCAAATCATGAACACTACTCAATTAGACGTGATCTTCAGTATAAAATCATTAAAAGTCGGTTAACGTCGCCTTAATGACGTTTTTCCATGCGATCTTTACTTCCAACTATATTTTAGTAAGAACATAATATAAAAGTAAAAATATAGAGCCTACGAAAATACTAAACTGATAAAGTATCATTATACCTAACGACCAAGTTACTAAGCGTTAGTCCCATTTTATCGTACAGAGACCGACATAAAGACTGCCCAAATGACGCCTGACGGACATCGGGGTCCTTGACCCCTTCATGCCTCTAATAGGATGCCTTGTAAGGCAGAAATATGAGACACTGAACACTCTGAAGTGAAATATATTCTGAGTTCAAACCAGGGTGTCTCAAAGTGACATTCAAATGTGTTGTTGTGAATGGGATGCCATATAAGGCCCTTGTTTAAGTATTGTCTGGGGATTCATTGTTTTAATGACATTTTGTTAATATTTGGGGTTAATTAAAATGGCCTCCACAAATGGAGATTCTTAAATCTATCTACTACGTCGTGTAGGTACACCATGGGCAGTCGGAGTCAGACCAACTATTACTTTGCTAACTTTGCCTTGTGGCTTGCTTTGTTGGGAAGAAGACTACAGTATAAACAGCAAATAACACGAACGAGCGCTTATCTTAAAACTTGGCAACGTCGCAAATAGCTGTCAAATATTTACCTGTTTTGATTAATTTGGCAATAAGTATGGAAGTAAGAAATATGTCTAACTAGTGAACTAAAATATTGATTTTGAAATGCAATAATTAATATCGTAACACAGAATATTTAGTTTTAGATGTAAAAAAAATATTGGGAAACTTTCCAAATGCCTTTTTTACAACTAAAACGGTTACAACATCAAATTCAGTGTAATAATATTGCAATTCATTATTAATATTCTAGTTCGCTAGTTAGCCACATTTTATATTTCCATACAGTAATATTGCCACATTAATCAAAACAGCAAATAATTTGACATTTATTTGCGACGTTGCCCACTTTCAGAACAAACTCTCTTAAGTCCGTCTCTGTACGTTTGTGTGCTTAATATATTAAATAATTAAATAGTTTACTGTTTACTGTTCGTGCCGATACTACAGAAACATTTCGGAAAATAAAAAATATACTGTTTCATTTATGAGATAATTTAAACACGTCCTCGGTTCGGCTCGCTCGGGTCAAGCCCCGTTCGGTTTAAAAAAATATTAATATTATACATTGAGAGTAACTTCATATTAATGTTTTGTTCGGACACCTTATATAAAGATAAATCATTCATTAACTAGTAAGCTCTTGTTTTACTCCCAGGTGACAGCGATAAATTCGAATTACGCTTTCGGAAGTAATAATTGGTCTCAACGTCGTGTTAGTGTGTTTTGGTGATAAACAGCACGTGCTTGGATCGAGCTTGTTGTTGATATAAATTAAATAATATAATAAAAATAAAATACCTAAATTAAAAAAAACGAGCGAGCTTTACAGTATTCGCATATGATTTGTTACAGCTGACATCAGATCTCACCTTGGTAATAAGCAACATTAAGGTAATAAGCAGCGTTTCTGACGGCCAACTTTAGCTCCGCGCGCGCTCATTGGTCTAATCAAACAGCGCGCGCTTCCCCGGCTTCCTGTGACAGACTGCCACCCCTTTTCACGAAAGCGCTCCCACAGATTTGATTATTTAAATTTAAATTGATTTAGATCATGACTGCAGAAAAGCAAAAGTACACATAAAAATATAATAATAAGTCACTTATATTTTATGACAAGACGAAACACTAAATGGATCGTAACTACATATTTTTTATTCCAAACATACGTACTTATTTTATGTCTCCTAATTAATCACACACACAGCAACATTCTGAAAGCAATTCGATCAATTCAGTAGTTTGAACTGAACCAAGAATATTGCATACCGTTACCGATTATTTGAAATAACGGTCTGCACTCTGTGAGTCTTATCACGCGATATTACGAAGCCATCGACTGCAGCAAAGATTTAACTCGCTAGATTGGCTCTCACCGCACTTGGTTACGCGAAAAAGTGTCCATACTGAGAAAAGTGAGTTCACACAATAGCGTTTCCATGACAATCAAGTCACTGCGTCATTGTGTGTCAGAGCTGTCAAAATGAAAAAGAAACGCGACTATCTTTTGACGCGGTAGGGCGAATCTAACGATTTAAATCTCTGGACTTCAAGTGATTGCTCTACGATGTATTTTGCATAGAAATAGCTCCATAAAAAAAAAAATTGACGGAGTAAGGCTACTGCATGCAATTTCGTCGGGCCGACGCTACGGTGTGAAAAACAAAACGGTTGTTTTGATACAAAGTGCAGGCTATGTACGTGGACATCATTTGAGAGGGGTAATGGAATTTTGAGAACTCGCTTTGGGAACTGTGGAGCATAGTATTATGATGCGAGTGCACAGGTTAATGGATCAGATACGAGTACATAGATAAATCGTTCATTTGTGTGCACATAAAAGACAACGCAACATACAAAAGCATGATTAAATAATAACATATTACATGAATATTAAGAAAACACTTACAGGCTGACAACGGAAGAGTTTGTGGCTGAGTAATAACAGCCGCACAGGTCGAACTATCAGGTTAAGCTATGCTTGCCTGGGTTGGTCCGTGGATGGGTGACCATCCTTACGCAAGCACGTTAAGCCGTTGGTCCTGGCTGTCATTTGTGGATCTTTGACAGTCGTAACGGGTCGACAGAAGCCCGAAAGTCTGACAACCAGTCTTACCAAGCACCATTTTACCACCCAGTTACTGGATTGTGGAGGTCAGATAGGCATTCGCTCTATGTAAAATACTGGTATTCAGCTGTATCCGGTTAGACTGGAAGCCGACCCCAACATAGTTGGGAAAAGGCTAGGCAGATTCATTAGACTTACAAGGTGACAATAAACAAAGAAAAAAGGAAAAGATACATATTTCGAGGACACGACAAAAATATTTTATTTCGGTCACGCACAAGAAAAACTAACACATAATGATAACAAAAAAAAATCTGTGCAAAGCCATAAAGACTCCTATCTCATCATAATGCTACGATATTAAAAAAATATTCCATATCATTAGATTCAATTAACTGCCTGTTTCAATTAATAATAATTATAGTCTGATAAAATCGTACTTGGAAATAATTAACTGGAACTGAATTACCTAGAGCAAAGAGTTCCTGAGGTCAGTTGGCAGTTGTGTTTACTTACGGTTTTAATGATGAGTATTAATGTTTCCGATGTTTAGCAAAAATCTGTTTCTTTAGTTGGTTGTTATAAACTCCGGTAACAGTTTGAAAATCATTATCATCATTAATACAGCAACAGCCTCCTGGTCACTGTGGCTGATAAAATGGAAGGTATAATACTCAGGCACTGGACCAGGGAGCCAAGTCTACTAATTTACAAACGTCACAATGATCTCTCGATGGTGAGTTTTTGACAGATTTGCCATACAAAATCTGTCTACTAATTTACAAACGTCACAATGATCTGTCGATGGTGAGTGTTTGACAGATTTGCCATACAAAATCTGTCAAAAACTCACCATCGAGAGACCATTGTGACGTTTGTAAATTAGTAGACTTGGCCCCCAGGAGACAGGTATTATTTCAAATCGTGCCTTGAAGTAATGTTTAGTTTATTATTATTTTTGTCCGGTGATTTTGACATTATTGATGGTAATTTTGACAAAGTTATGATTTTAACATTATAATTTATAATTTTGACATTACAAGTAATCATGTGCCAAATATTATTATGTACTAACACTAGTGTTTAAGATGAGTAGGTATGTAATTACTAACAAATTGGATTGTACGATCTGGAAATAAAATAATTTTTATTTGAATTATTCTCCTGCCTTTATCTCAATTGATTTGATATCGGCGCCACGTCTTTTTCTTCCATACTTCTCTATTAGACGTCATCTCGGTAGTCACCCCCTTTCTATCCATATCATCTTTCACACAGTCCATCCATCGTTTCATTGGGCTTCCCCTACTCGTATAGCCATCCACATTCATTCTCAAAACTTTCCTGACGACATTTTCCTCAACAGAAATATTTATAGTATAATATTTTATGTGTGTAATGTATTTGTAATCCATCCGTTGCTTGGAGACAGAAATAGGCACTATAAAGGTGTTACATGCCTGAAATAACTGATTGAGAAGGAGTTCTAAAATACAATCCATGTATATTGTATACTAAACTAAAGCTGATGAGTTTGTTTATTTGTTTGAACGTGTTAATCTCCGGAACTACCAGTCAGATTAAAAAAATCTTTTTGCATATTTTGTTAGCTCAACTCTTGAGAAAGGACAGGAGTCGAGCAAGACGAAAACCGCGGGCGATGCGACGCAGAAGATCGAGGGCCGAAATTTCACACGGACGAAGTCGCGGGCAGAATATTGCTATGAAGATAATTATAATTATACAAGTTAATCACAACTCATTGATGTCACATAATAAATAAGTTATAATGAGACAAATATAAATAATAATATAATAAATTACGAACATTAGTCTCGAAATCAACGCACAGAAAGTGATTAGATACAATTAATTACCTCACAGGTTGTTCTCACACAAATATGGTACGGTACAATTTCCTACATGCCATAGCATTTTGACACGTATTGCTGACAACATACGGACAGTTTCGAACACCCGTCAATCACAGAGATGGTGACAGTTTGATGGTATACCAAACAAAATCAATTTCAGACTCTATATTGTAAGATGTAAGGTACAATTCAGGTTGTAAAGTAGTAGGTGTTAGGAATGATGGAGTTAATTTGGCGTACGGTTGCGAATAGTTGGCCGTAGCACAAATTACTATAGGAATTGTTCCAGTTAAAGTGGTTTATACTCATTAAGCGGTAGCGTAGGCGTAATGTGGTAATGCAATGCTGAAGCAATTAAGAGCGAATTTTGCTGTTGCGGTATGTCGGTTAAAAACTTTGGCTCTTTCCTCGCAAGGCCATTCGAATTTTTGTTTTGCATCTATATATATACATTAAATTAAAGTCGCTTTTCGTATCTGGCTGTGTGACTACCTTGTTCTTCTAAACTAAGAAACGAATTTTGATGAGTACTTCCACCAAGCCGCCCCCACTGGTGGGGCAAAATGGAATGCCAAAAATTTTGCAGTGTAATCTGCCCCACTTGTTCAAATAATGTTTTATTTAAAAACACTACCTAGGTATGTACTAAGTTTAACGTTACCAGACCTAGTTACATTTTTACTTAGATAATAATATACATTTCTTTATTCTCCATACAAATATAAAATACGAGCACCTACATAAATTCTAAAGTGCTAAACCTAGTGGGGCAAATTCCAAATTCCATAACCCAGTTACTGGACAACACGATACAGGACCAGGACAGAAGTCTGAAAGTCTGACAACCCGTCCTACCCGACTATCAGGCTTCTGACTATTACGGGTAGTCAGATCGCCTTTGACTTTTCTCAGTCGTAACAGAAAGATCAAAGGACTTAGGTATTTGGTGTATATTATGTTGTATTATAATTATTGTGATGTGTATATTCAAATATTCCCACAATTTCTTTCATCTTAAGGTTTTTTCAAGTATTGGTCGAGATTCACTATAAAATGTTTTTATTTTATTTTCATTAATAAGTACAATAATTTATATACAGACTTAATAATAATAGTAATAATATGTACAAGTATATAAAAAAGGGGGCGAACAATTACAGGGCATCAAAAAATTCGTCTGCATCGCTGTCAACAGCAAAAGGTGCCCAAAAGGCTGGCAGCATTGCCACGTTGTATGGCAATGCTTATTCTTTGTCCGAAGAAAAGGCCAGCCCTCTGGTCACGTGAAGAGTCGACCAACCGCTTGGCGATGTCTTGAAAAACCAAGTGGGCACTCGGGCCCCATGGCCCTAGTGTTTCAACCCCAAACGGCTCAAACATATAATTCCCAATAAGATTGGGATATTTGCGCCGTTTGAGGTTTTCCGCACCTGCAGCAGCAGCCCCAGCACAGCTCGCCGTGCTAGGAAGATGGGATGGCGCAAGGGTGTCGACACACGTTGCATCCCACACCAAAGGCCTACCCACCTTCCAAGGCATTATGGTTATACCGTCTGGTCTCTTCCCATCGTCGCGTGCCAAGCCATTGGGTTCTAAAACAGCTGGCACCCCGGCGGTGACAGGAGCTCGACGGATGATGTCATTGATGCAGGCGTGCCGTGCTATCCGGCCTGCGCTCTTACTGCAGGATAGGCCATGATGTCCGAGACAGTCGACAACTTCACCGCATTGGCAGCGATGCGGAGCCACGCAAGGAGCGCCCAGACGCAGACAGGTAGCGAGCCGGAAGGTAGTGTCACCCAGCATAGTGCCTATGTTGGGTGACGGTAGCGCCTGAAGCCAAAGGCCCGACTCCCACTCACCCACAGCGGGCGGGCACGCTCAGCAGTATTGGTAGACGTATTAATAAGATTGTTCCGTACCAACCTGCAGAGCGGCTCGTCCCACTGCCTCTGGGAGGATGGATTCACAGGCCGATCTGTATTCGGGTAAGCCGCTTTCCAGGCGTTCTCCGCATCTGTCAAGCACGGCACTTCATAGTCAACCACGCAGGGGGCTAAAATTTTCCCGGTCAACTTTTCAGTGCTGTGGACAGAGGACAGGAACGCGGGTAAGCTAATGCTGGTAATTTTGCGGACGCCGAGGCCACCAAGACGGATGGGTAGTGTGGCTTGCAGCCACGCTCGGTCGTCCAAGACCACATTTAAAATGGATGTTAGGGTGCTGCGGATGATTTTGTCAATTTTGTCCAAGAAGTGTGACTGCTTCCATAGAGAGGAAGAGCGTAGAAAATATATAAAATTTGGACCAAAACAACAGTATCTAATCAGGGTGAATGCCGAATGTAGATTAATTTTGGAGAGTCTGTCCGAAATGTCGTTGAACTTTTTGATTTTTTCGTCGATGAAAGGAGAAAAGCTGTCTTCTAAAATTGGGGAACCTAGGAGCTGAAGTGAACTTTTTTTCTAAAATTTTGATTTGTGGGGCTATTGCATTAAATTTGTCAAGGGTCATTTGTCTGTCGGTAATGTCAGAAAGGTAAATTTCACATTTTGATGGGTTAAGGTCCAGGCCAATGGATTTGAATTGTTGTTTGAGGAGTTGTAAGTCGTTCAAAACGGTGTCTACATCACCTCCTAGGGTTCCATCATCTAAATACCATACGTTAAATTTTGAATTTATGGGATGGAAGAATTGGGGGGTTGGCAGAATTAGACACCTTTTGTATTTTTTACCAGCTTATATTTAATAAAATTTTCACCTGTACAATCGCCTTTTGTTTCTCCACTTTTTCACCTTTTTTTTTCTTCTATAAAAAACAATAGACGACGTATATTTAGCTATTCTCATAGTCATAAAGAACCCTGTTAGAAATCGACACGTGTTTCTCCTCTCAACGAGGCATGACGATTGAGTTGTTGCGAACCCGGACACGACGTGTTGCCACGTCCAGCGCCGAAAGCAAAGTGACACTTTGTGAAGTTTCACTTTGCGTTCAGCGCTGGTGGTTTATAATGGATTTCCGCAAAGTCACGCCTGAGTGGAAGCGGAAGACCAGTATCCAAATTACGTAATACACGACCAATCAGAATTTGAATCGTTTTGAAACACATTGCTAATCCATTGCTTCATAAGTTCGAAAAAAAAATCTGCTCAACAACGTAAATAACGCAATGAATATTCTTGAACTGTCAAAATGAAAAAGATTAGTCGGAATCGTTTACGAAAATGTGTTGCGTAATTAGATAGCCGGTTGACAACAACAGTGAGTACGACCCGTGATGTCGAATTGATATCAAGCCTGATTGTATACCCAGCTGATCTTAGAAATACCTTTCTTGAATAATGTCACTTTGAATTAGATAATATCTTTAGCATGCTAAATGAAATAAAATAAATTATTAGGTGGGATTCATCATCATCATCATTATTATTTCAGCTGAAAGAGGTCCAGTGCTGGACATAGTCCTCCCCTAAGGTTCTGTGCTTCTTGCATCCAGCGAATTCCTGGTGAGGTCGGATTACATTCAAATAATCCAAAAATTTCTTCCGTCTTAAGGGTTTTAGGTTCAAGTTCCCGTCAAGATTTGCATTGCCAAAAGGAATTAGTCTTCCGCTTGACTTGTTGGTGCGACCCGTGATGTCCCAAGTTCGATTTACAAGGCGGATAAACAAAATAATTGGATTTTTCCGTCTCAATTATAGATTGTAATTGGAATTCCGCCCCTGTCCCATGGGATGTTTTACGGATATGGTTTTCTGAGTTACAGGATAGTGGCTCGTGGCTTAATAATAACAGCTGCCCGAATAGACCGAAGGTTAAGCTACGCTTGTCGCGGTCGGTTCATGGATGGGTAACCATGATCCATTATACATATATCGAGCTGCTTTTCATACTTTCCGTGCCTCGGAAATCACGTTAAGCCGTTGGTCCCGGCTGTCATTCGCAGATCTTTGACAGTCGTTACGGGTAGTCAGAAGCCCAAAAGTCTGACAACCAGTCTTACCAACGAGTTAAGTGTTATCGAGTAACTAAATTGTGCAAGACAGATAGGCAGTTCATCCATTGAAAATACTGGTATTCAGCTCGATCCGGTTATATTGGAAGTCAACCCTGACATTGTTGGGAAAAGGCTAGGCAGTTGATAATTATGTGAAAAGTGTCTTAAGCCAAGAAAGGTCAGCGAAGTGTGATTCAATAACCGAATTCAAAAAAAGGAGGAGGTTTTCAGTTCATCGGAATATTTTTATTTTTTTATGTATTTTCCCCGATTATTCGAAGACGACTGTACCGATTACAAAAATTCTTTTTTTGTTTGAAAGGGTATACTTTCCAGTTGTTCCCATTGTCATCAAGTCAGGATTGGATGATGGAATCCTGGAGAAGTCGAGGGAACTCTTGAATTTGCTCTCGGAAAGCACCATTTAGTGAAGTGGAACTGATGATGAAGACCACAGATGGCCACCGGAACTACTCAATAATACGTATTTCACGGGTTGCGACCTTGCGATTCGATTACTTTAATATGGTTGCCAAGCAATTTATGCCCGTCACAATGCATAGGGTGAAGAGGAGCTGATGGTAAAGTACCAGAAGAACTCCTCAACAAAGAACGTCACTGCATCAAGAAAAAAAAATATTGTAAAAGGGATGAGCAGTTGACATTAGGCTAAGTATTGTAACTTAGATAAATTACAAACTGACCCACTAAAAAGTGAGAAATAAAAACTTTTTCACAAAAAAAATAACCGACTTCCACTATAAAGTGAATAATATAACGAATATCCGTGTCTTTGCTTTTGTATTTCCGTTTTTGCCACCGACTTCCGAAATTTTTGTTATTTTTCAGTTTATATTGGAAGTCGGTTGTTTTTTTTGTGAAAACTATTGTTTTTGTTTTGACACTTATATTTACAGCAAAAGAGAAGATGAGTCTTACCGTATGCTAACAGGTTGCAATTGACGATATTAATTTTAAAGTGTCGGTAACATTTATGGTTTTAAACCCATAGCCTAATTTCTTTTGGGTTGTTCAATAAGGAATTTCTCAGTAGCAGCCACGAGTCTGGATTTGTGTCCGGTTCATTGCAATAGACTCCCCAAGGACTTAAACATAACGGGCGAAAGGTCGATGTACTTATACTCGTAGATACACCTCTGCCTAATCCTTTGGGGATGACAGGTGTGATATTATGTTATGTTATTAGGTAAGCATAATAATTTAATCTCGGGGTTATCACCTTGTGTGATAATGACCGCCTATTGTGTGTTATAATATACTCTAAGCTAACAGCTCATTGTACACTAATTATAAATTATATTTGTCATTTTTGTTTCACAACAAAGTGATTAATAAATAAATACTTTAAACTGAGAAAGACATTGAGTTGGCATTGAAATAAATTGCCTTTGAACGTATTTTTCTGTTCCTTTCTTCTTGTTTGTGTGCATAAATAGTTAAATAAATAAATAAAGACTTTGTCTTTGCCTGATCTGCTGCGATTCGAAGCCTCACCCATAACAATTATCTGACTGTCGAGTCATTTTGACAGAATATTTTGTTTTGAAAATACAGCCATTAGTGAGCATTTGGAACTGAACAATTCAGAGCACTAGTATTTAACAAACACTTCTCTATTGACAGAAAGCTGGTACTAAGTACACACGTAAGTTAGTATACCTAGTATTTATTTACCAATAAGTATATCTTATCTATATTTATTTACCACCGCACCACTTGCGCACCGCACCGCTTGTGCACCGCGCTTGGCCCTCAAAACTCAATCATATTTTCGTTGTAGCAGTAGAAAATATAGACAACTAGCCTGCCGCGCTAGCGATAAGGGCAGTAAGTACGTTTTGCATTATTAAATTGGCAGTCAGATCAAATTGTATAGCTCATTGCACTGATTCCGAATCTATGTTTAACTCAATTTGGACAAAAAATATACTTACCAGTAGCAGTGCCCCGCGGTTTCTCTCACATAAGTCTCAATCTCGTGGGAATATCGGAATAAAATGTATAATATGTGTTAATCCAGGTTATATACTATCTGTGTGCCCAATTTTATCCAAATCTGTTCAGCCATTTTTGCGTGATTGAGTAACAATCATCCAAACATCTAAACACCCAAACCTACGAAACATGAAAATTGAAATTTTTACATTGACGTTTTATTTTTTTCGAATAATGGGCTTTGGTATTAACAAGTATAATTTTTGTATGTGCGTTTTATTTTCTTAGATAACTAAAGGTCAAAACTCCACTAAAGTCAAAGAGACACTTCATCTTAGGCAGCCGTAGTGATTCTTATAAAAATACTTTGAATATTACTCATTTTGACAGTATAGCGTCTTATCACCTCGTAGGCACGCCTGAAACTCAGCGATTTCGAGATGCCTGGCCCATCGCCCGAAATTTCTTGGCAGTCTGTGTCTTCTTTACTTAGCAATACTCTGTGGTTGGATGTATGTTATGTACTACATTGTGTTTTGAATTTAAAGTGTTTATTGAAAATTCAGATATGCTTCTACGGTAAGCTGCACGCCATAGTGGTAAAATAACCAGTATAGACTGACCTCTTAATCAATTGTAACTCCATACTACTCTAGGCCAACCCAAGGTTAGCAACTGTAGTGGTAAGTAACTATTACTACTGGCGAATGGCCTACTATACCACAGTATAAATAAGTAACCGTATTACGTCTTCTTAGAGTTTCAGTGTATACCAGTACGTAACAGTCTCGATGGCACGGCAGTAACGCACGGACGTGGAATGTTTATCTACCGAGTGGCCGTAGGTAATTATTTCAAGCACACTGCCGAGACATATTACTGTTATTTTATTACTACTGTGACTATACCTAGTTGAAATATATATAAATTTATGTTACCTGGCTTGCTGCCGTGTTTAAAAGTGCTGTTCGCTACTAAGCGTCAAGTTCAACAAAAAGGTAATAATAAGATTTTTCTGTCAAGAAAATGTTCAGTTAAACAGATTTCAAACTGAGTTTCATTGGTCGTTTTTATGACATTTATAAACCTATAACAATGTGATTGATGATATCTATTCGTGATATTTTCGCTCTTTAGTGTCACTGGTATCAAAATCCCAGTGATTTTCAATTTCATATCGCATCCCATTTTCCAATAACTACACAATTTATTGACAGTCAACGAAAATATTACTTAATTACTTGATTCAGGCGTGACCGTAGATATATTTAGTAACCTATTCCGTATATATAGACTTATAAAAAGCCCTGTAAAAAATCGACACGTACTTCACCTCTCAACGAGGCTCCCTCAGGATGACGATTGACTTGTCGCGCACCCAAACACGGCGTGTAAAAAATGTTAATTGTATTTTTTTAAGTGAAAACTTCTTTAGCGGCGTTTTTGGGATGGATAAAATATGTTAAACTCGCGTCAGGACATGACCGTAAGATCCGTTGCCAAGCAACCGACAAAGTAAATATCAAAATAAATAGTCTTTGACATTACCTACGTAGATTGCGAGGTAAGAAATTTTACCCATATTGATATGTAGTAATAGTAATTTGTTTATTTTTGTTAGACTATATTTTGAAAATAAATAAATATACAACTACTACTAATGAATATTGTATTTAACCACACAAATGATTGTACTTGTATACTGATAAATAAAGCAATTTGTGCGAAATTATTCCCTATCCATTCCAAAATATTCAAAAATGTACAAAGTTAATGTTCAAGTTTTCACTTCTACCGGTACTCCCGGAGTGCATCCCGATGTTTTTTTTAAATATATAGTGGTAACAATACTGGTAAACAGTACTCATTCCTTGTCCGTACCAGAAAATACATTTACTTTCCTGTTAGAATAATCAACAAATCCAAGATTATTCATCTTAAAATGCACCAATAAACAGTCAGAAAAATACTCTCTACAATTTTACCCGTATGAGTCACAAATATAGCCAAGGTTCACATTACCAAACTCATAATGGAAGCTTTTTAATATCATGTTACACAAGCAAATGGATTTCCGTAGACATAATAATGAAAATACACGACATTATGATGTATTGTTTGACTAAAATAATGTTCTTAATAATATTCGATGTTGAAATTTAATGCGAGAGATGTAAAGGTGAAAGAGCCAGGAAAATTTAAATTTTCTAAAGTTTTCTGCAATTTGTAGTACAGTGTCAGATTATATGTGGAAGAAAATATGAGTCAACTGTAACAAATATATGTTTTCAGAATTATAAAAATTTAAATCATTGATACAACTCTCTCAGTTTAAATTTCTCTATTTTCATAAAATCATAACAATTGAGGCCATTTCTAATTAAGAGAGTTGTATTGATGATTCTTATGATTAAAGTTAAGTATGTTAATACATATTTTTTACGGTCGTGAATCATATTCTGATCAACATACAACTTGACACTTACCTGCAAATTGCAAAACACGTAAGAAATTTTGATTTCCACGCGCTACCTTACGGAATCTTTCTTAGTAGTCATTGAGCTGAACCAATATCTAGCTAGCAGCTAAAATGGCAAGCATTTAGGGAAATATGATAAAATCTTATAATATTTTGCTAATTTGAGCAATAGCTGCTCCTAAGTTGAGATTCCTTTGGAATGGAATGGGCAATAAACTCCAGGCGCTCCATTTTCATCAAGTCAAAATAAAAGTCAGTGGGAACAATGGAAGAAATTGTCTATGCTAAAAAATGGAATCAAGATATTACCTGAATTTCGTCAGAACCTCTATCCGTGGGTTTGGTGTAAAACACAAACTGTGTCACACCATGAAGTCACTATTTCCTGAAAATAAAGAAAACTTAATATTAGAAACATTTCCGTTTTGATTCACTGTTTCGAATTCACACGAACAGGAATAATCTGAAAGTCTGAAACATTGGTTATTGCAAGTACCCTTTCAATACTTTCAGTAATCTTATCATTTTAAGTATAATAAATGGTACGTCATTTGTTAAAGCTGCAGATCCAACACTGTGGGATGATTTGATAATTTCAAGCATTCTGATCCAATATTCATCATCATCGTACCTAATTTTAGACTAAGGACGTCCACCGCAGGACATACATAGGCTATCCTCAAGCTTAGCTACATTGACTGTTCCTGTCCTTCTCGCATCCAGCGGATACCAACCACCTTCACCAGGGGTTTGGTGTACCTTGGACCAGTATTATGTGGGTAGGACTTATCATTTCATAAATTCTGTGTAGCTTAATTCCACCCCAATAGAAACAATAACAGTTATACCTACGAGTAATTTTTTACCACCAAATTAAAGGTGCCTAATAACGACCAATCAACGCCTATTTCTGTCTACCGTTAAACAATAATTCATTCCTAAAATATTCTATTCACAAAGCCTGATTCTTTATCTCTATAATAATACAGGAACGCGTCCTTCGAAGCAGCAGCTAATTACGTTGGTGACGTCATGAAATCAGTGGAGCATGACGTCAGATAGCGTGAGCCAGTGATCGGGAGCTTATTACGGATTATGTTCAGAAGGTTTATATAAACACATAAAGGAGACGCACGAAGTATTAATGGTTATATAACTCAGGGAGGCAATTAATTTAATGAAAAAAAAGACTGGTTCGTCGTAGGTGTTAGTAGTACTTAAGGCGACGATAACCGCTTTTAATGATTTTATACTGAAGATCACGTCTAAACGAGTAGTGTTATTGATTTGGAAAAAATATAGGTTAAATTAGAGCAATTTTTTTTAAATAACTTAATATGCGAATATTTTAGATAGTGTAATATAAAATAGTGAAATGAATTTGTAAAGTTACGTCTAACGCGAATAAAAACAGAGAATCACACAAAATCTAACAAGCGTATTTTTGTGAAACCTTCACCATTTAATAAGATAAGATAATTTTGGTATTGAACTTTTAGTACACGTGTTTAAAAATAATACTTTTTGTTTTATGTACATAATAAATTAATAATGCGTCAAATTGGGGACAGCGCTCCTTGATGGGCGAGTCCTATTACTGGCTGGACGTACGATGCGTTGCGTGAGCTCAGTACAGAACACGGAAGCTAACCACTCAAAGTCACTGGCATATAACTGCGTCGTAATATTAAGTTAGTCCTAAACAATTCTTTTTAAAATCTATTCTATGTAATCAAAAACCTAAATCGAATCTAAAGGTCGATATTGATCGACGGAAGTCATAATCGATGGTAGATCGATTAACGTAATTCTGCTGCCATGCATCATATTGATCGCATCAATCGACCGTAATCTATTGTTTACCTTAATTTTATTACGTGGCTTTCTTCAGCGCTCTCAAAGCAATAAAAAAAATCAAATATAGTTTGGAAAATCCAGAAGTTCACGCCTCATACATAACACTCATTCATAAACGAAAAAGAAATTCAAAACATAGTTTCTAACAAAAATTAACAATTTAAGTATCACTTTTCATGAAGTCGCAATGTCAAAGACTATTTACAAAGATATTTACTTGGCGGTTGCTAGGCAACTTACGCACGTCAAGTCAAAGGTTGGAAATATTTAGTTATAGATATTATATTTTAGTTAGTATTTTATTAATTATAATGCTGCTTTGAATAAAAGAGCCATTTTCAATAGGGTTCCTTCTGTGGCTGAAACGAATGTATAAAAAAAATCGACTCAATTAATTGATTTTATCGCAAGCTATAATGTTTTCAGGGTTCATAAATTGACGGACAGGATTTTTTTTTCAACTATTTTGATGCTTTTTCCATTTCTGCTGCATTAAATCAATTGTTAAAAAGTACAGTATTAATCTCCATTTAATCATCTATACAATGGTATTAAGTAGGTTCTGTGTACTAGCAGGAGTGTAACAATAAAAACAATTACAGAAACGGGGAAAACAAATTTTTCGATCGTAGAGCACACTCTAATGCTTCGCATTATGAGTCGTGCAAAAGACATTCACTAAAAATATTACTAACGTTATACTATAGGTTGTATTAAATTTTCATTTTATTGAAATGCTCGTTAGTTCGAAACTAAAGAAAAATCAAGCTACAGTTTTGCCAAGACCTTTAAATTTGCGTTTCAGTAAATTATAACTTGCTTTTTCGATAGCTTTTTCGTCTTTATTTTTCTCTGTTAAAACCGGTTTTTTACTCCGTATCGCCAAGCCATTTCCTTATCACGGGTTGTTGTAAGCGGTGCTTCTTTATCTTCGTTATTACGCTATCGGACGGCCCATTGACGGCGCCTTTATGTTGATATCACGGTGATAATAACACCACTGATTTAAGGGTGGGCCGGATAAGAAAAGGTTGTATTTTTAGAGAAGGTTTTTGTAAAACAAAAAAAGGCACTGTGGACAGTTTGATTAATTTGTAAACAGTGAAGTAGATTATTAGAGTACTGTAAACATTTTGAGAAGGGTGTTCAAGGTGGTTTTATTTCGTACTAGAATTTTCCTATAATCGTTTGTTTTATTGATCATGCAATATATCAATCGTACTTCTTGTACGATGATTATAGAGTAAATAAAGGAGCATCGATGATAGACGGTTTTTTGTGTGTTATGATCACTTTGTTTAGTTATACGTGTATAGGAAATGAAATGAAATTGTTAATTCTGTAAATAGGATATCGGCATCACTTGAGCGTTAATTCTGAAAGTGGGCAACGTCTCAAAAAGATGTCAAATATTTCACTGTTTTGATTCAACATCATCATCAGCCTATTAATGTTCCCACTGCTGGGACACAGGCCTCCTCTCTGTGAGAGGGAGTGGGCCGTAATCCACCACGCGGGCACAGTGCGGGTTGGTGGATGTCACATGTCTTCGAATTTTGGTTCTAAGACATGCCGGTTTCCTCACGATGTTTTCCTTCACCGTTTTGAGAGCAGTGGTGATGAAATTATTTACACAAAGTAAAGCGCCAGCTTGGGTTCGAACCCACGACCCACAACTCGTAAGTCCCCCCGTTACCACTGGGCCACCACTGCTCTCTGTTTTGATTAATTTGGCAATATTAGATACTGTATGGAAATATGAAATGTGGCTAACTAGCGAACTAGAATGATAATAATGAATTGCAATTATAGCTCTGAATTTGATGTTGTAACCGTTTTAGGTGTAAAAAATGGCATTTTTGATTAACTTTCTTACATTTAAAACTAAATATTCGGTATTACGATATTAATTTATTGCATTTAATACCCAATATTTTAGTTCACTAGTTAGCCACATTTCATATTTCCATTGAGTAATAATGTAAATTAATCAAAACAGGTAAATATTTGACAGATATTTACGACGTTGCTAACTTTTAGGATAGATATGCGCTCTTAACACGCTATATAAAAAAAACATGCATTGTCTTTGGAACTGAACCAATATGTAAAATGTCAACTCCGTAGGATCAGAGGAAGTGGTTTTAATTCCGCTTGCAAGATTTGGCCTAAACAAACAAACACACAAACATTGCAAGTTAAATAAAAGCTTGAAAAATAAGCGAGATGGAGTTGACATTTCCTACCTTATTACACCTGAGAAGAAATAAATAGTGAAACAAAATCAGGGGTCAGTCTCTTTTTAAAGCCAGACATAATCTTTGTAAGATCATAATTAATGTGAGGACCATGTAGATTAGTGTCTGAAATGGTTTTTTTAACCACACAGATTTGAATGGACCAGTTCAGTCAGTGCAAGCACTTGTCAGTAATCGTGTAGCTCAACTCAGAACTTAAGAAGCTCAACGACTCGACGAACAATACAAACAAAGGACATTTGGGTACGCCGCATAAAGTACTCCAACTGTTAGAACATCATTAAAACTAACAGAGAAAAAAAAATCACCCTTAATGTCCTCACATTCACAATAATGAAAGTATTGTAATACTTTAGGTTTGTTCTCACGGATTCATTCTCCAATTTAACTGTCTTTAGCCCCATACATCTTTTCCTAAATAAAAACCTTGCTGTAGTAGTAAGCTGAGTAACTGCCGTATAGAAAGTATACCAGTTGCTCTGTTTTATTTTTCTCAAATCCCATGCCACCGAAACTCAAACCACTTTACAAGAACAAAATCATTAACATCGTAGCCTTTATTTTAATTCCCTAAAGCACGACGTCACACACAAAAAATACCCACACACTGTCATATTGTCCACGTATAAAAATATCGACTTGTCTATTGTAACTTTTAAACGAGACACAGCCAATGTCAACTCACTAAGAGTAAACTTCTAAATCAATAACCAGCCTGTCTGCCAACACAAAAATCTTTCTTTCCTCCTGGGTAATTTAATATATCCAAGATCAAGTTAGGCGTCGCTTTTTTGCACCCTCTGTTTTTCGTCTACGCGTAAAAAATGTATAAAACGAAAGATGTTTTGTGTGCTAAAGCTTGAGTGGAAATATTTAAGGCTTTCGGATAGTGTTACGGGATTTGATCATGTTGATGTGGCATTAAGGGCGGATTTCACCAACGAAACTGAACGCGATCAGCACATACGTTTACATAATTTATTTCTCATAAGTACTTAAATAACAGTTCACTGGAAATGAGTTAAAAGTGCTTACATCTAAGTAATTATAATTATCATATTTGCCTCTGGGGTGTTGGTGACGTTACAGGGTACATAATTTATGTTTCTTAAGTTTTGCTTTAAATATTTTTAAACTATCACATATCTATAGATGTAACTGGCATTATTGTTATGGAATTTTGACACTGACAGGTCCTGAACACAGTTTAACAGTGCTGATCGCGTTCAGTTTCATTGGTGAAGTTGGCACTCAGTTGTCAATTTATTTGAGTGAATCGACGGCCTTTGAGGTGTTATAATACAAGTAAATTGGGAAAACGATAGGTTTAGTTTCCATATACTTAAATGCTGCCTCTATGAACGATCAAATTGCAAGCATAGCTTATAGCATAATCACCCAATAAACATTATTGAGTGATTATGAAATGTGGCCACTGCTGGATGCAGGCCTTCTCTCTGTGAGAGGGAGAGGACCATGATCCATCACGCAGGCCCAGTGCCAGTTGGTGGGTGTCATCCTGCAATTAGTAGAACCAACATTACGGCATAGGAACTATGTGATGAAACGCACTCTAGTCTCAATCGAAATCGAAATCGAGCGAAAATCAATTGATTTTCGCTGGAATGACATGATGAATTTGATGAATCAAACTTGTTCAAAATGTAGGGAAATTAGATGTATTTTTGACAGATTGAGGGTGTGTTTCCACTAAAGTGGAGACGAGCGTAGCTGAGCGGAAACCTACAGGAATCAACCAATCACAATGGTTGAAATCCTCATCGCGTATTTCGTCTCGTCTGTGAATGAACGATTCCTGCACGTCTCCGCCCAGCTCCGCTCATCTCCGCTTCAGTGGAAAAACACCTTAAGACTGAAATTGGAATGCGATCGTTCTTAAATACAGATACGGAAATTGCCCCATAAATGACAGTGATTTAATGTAAGGACTAATTTGTGCAATGGGTCGTACAAGTGCGCAGGATTGGAGGGTGGAAAATCGATAGGATACTAGTCACTGTGAAGATGGACGATGGACCATGGTAAAAGTACTTAAATTAAAATACTGTATGCCACTTCTTGTTCTTTTCGTGTGCTTAGTACTGCAACTAACCTGGTGTCAGAGTTTTAAAACCGCCCATGGGCTTCTGTCTTGACTTCAAATGCCGTCGAGACATATCTCTCAAGCCGGTTTCCTCACGATGTTGATGTTTTTGTGTGTGGTTATGTGTTTTTGTTTTTTTTTATATGCCACTGTCAAAGGTAGACATTACCATAACCATTATTGGCTGAGTAGCTGAAATTCAACAGCTCCATTGAGCCTAGCAGCTGATTACAACCAATATGGCTAAAAGCTAGGCAGGCGAGCAATCAGATAACGTAATTGAAAAAGCGGATAAAAAGCTGCAGCTGTTACAAAAATGTTGCCGAAAAAACGTCAACAAAACACTTGTCACAGTAATACAGACCACCTAACCTAAAGTGCGTTAATCTCGCCAAATACGTCCATATTCATTACGGATTACCGTGGCAGTATATAGATACCGTCATGTGAAACAGGATCGGCTAAGCTTAGATATTCGGGTTGGTTTTCATATTACTTACAGTATCTTGGCTGACAGTCCTTAGTATAATTCCGAGATCAACAAAAAGGTGTTACTGGAATTATCAGCCCGGAGTCTGGATTTTTGTAGGGTTTATAGCAAAAGACTCGCCCCATATTACGTGGGACTTAGTGATAACTTGCAAAATATGGGTGTAGGTAAAGAAAGAAAAGTATTTATTGGAAATCGTACAGGAACAGCACCAAATAAATAGAATGTCACAAACAGAAAAATATAAACAATAGTACATTACAAAATAAAGTCCTGTACGACACCAAAAGTCCCCTATTTCAGCATGGTGCTGCGACAAACACCAATAACCTAATTCTAAGAAACAATATAATATTATTAATGCGAAAATGAATTTGTTTGTTTTTTTGTCACGCTTTTACGCAAAAACGGCTGAACGGATTTGGATAAAAATTGACAGATAGGTAGCCTGGGACCTGAAGAAAGACATAGGCTACTTTTTTTCCTGAATCGCAGAGGAAGCCGCAGGCAACAGCTAGTTTTGCCATAATTAGCAGAGGTGTGGTGAAGCTTGTTCACTGTGAAATGACGCGTCCCGTCATCGCATTTACGTACACGGTAATGCGGTAGTGGGGTGCGTCATTTCTGAGTATACACCCACTACCGACTCTTTGACAATTCAAAAGTGGCTGTAAAGCTGCCTGTTCACTGAAGCGGAGAGGAGAGGAGCTGAGCGGAGATGTGCCAATATTAACCAATAGAATCTGAACTCCGCACCAGAGGTGCGATTCTATTGGTTAATATTGGCACATCTCATTGGTTAATATTGGCAGCCTAATTGGTTTAATTGAAATAAATGCTTTGAGTTTGAGTTTGACTAGAAAGAACGAAAAATAGGTTTACTTGTCAGACGTGCATACACTACACACCTCTGCCTACCCTATAAAGTAATAAAGGCGTGATGTTATATTACACAGACAGACTTGACGTCACAGTGGTTGCTAGCTAGATTATCCGGAATAGTTTCTGTAGTGTTTCAATTTGTGTTATCATTCCCAGCTGCTGGCTACTCTTTGGGCACTTGAGGCTCTCGCTACTCTTGGCCTTGGCTGAAATATGCGCTTGTACTCTTAGGAAGATGTTTGTTGGTCTATAAAATAAATAAGACGAAGGAGAAAACTTACTACATGCATCAGGAGAACATCTAAAGGTATCTTTTAGAAAATTTAAAAGAAACAATGGCGTATTTTAAGAAATAAATAACACCGTCATATCTGTTACCTACTAGGTATATATGAACATGAAAAAGGCTCCTATTTTTCAACCAATTTTATTTTTAAACTAGACTTCATTTGCAACAAACTTTAATTAAATTGTAGGTCAATATGAACTCAAAAATCAATCTGCCTAGCCTTTTCCCAACCATGTTGGGGTCGGCTTCCAGTCCTCCGAATGCAGCTGAATACCAGTATTCTACATGAAACGACTACCTATCTGACCTCCACAACCCACTAACTGGGTAATACGATACCACTTGGTAAGACTGGTTGTCAGACTTTAGGGCTTCTGACGACCCGTAACGACTGTCAAAGATCTTCGAATGACAGCCGGCTTAACGTGCTTTTAGTAGGCCAATATGAACTCATCTGATTTAAAAAGGTAGATGGACTTTGTGACTGTCCATGAGTCAAAATGACATTGCCAAAAAATACTATACAATTATTGATAACCTCCTAATTTTTTGTTAAATCTGTTAAAAAGTAAGTTCTTTATTCTGAAGCAGGGAATGTACCTGTTAGATGTTCTGTAGTTTCTACTTAGCCCAAAACTTTAATATTTGAGTAATGGCTGCTCATAATACAGATAATTTGTATGCCATGCCAAATCTACTCGACCTTGGAACATGCATTACAATTGAGATAAAATTACTGAGCAATACAATACAAAACAATAGGTACCTACATCTTATTATGATAAGCGAATATTATTTGTTCACTATGATACCAAGAACAATCTATTTTATTAGCCATTTACATATCAAGCAAATATTAGATAACCGGTAATGTTCCTTCAATTTGATTTAATGTTTTCTTAATTGTGAACTTATTTTGTTTGGTCAATGTATAAATGTTGGCATGCATTTTCATTATAGAAACCATACCCGTTCGCTCTTCTTTTGTTTTTCATATCAGGGAACTTTAGAATAAAAACGTGAATAAGAACGGACACGTCTTAAAACACGTATCGTCTTTTAAAAATCACGTTCGTCAAAGAACATGAATCGTGATTTTTTTGTGACGGATCCGCTGATGTGCTCGTCCGAGACTGAACTCTGAATCACGAATCAAGTGTGAACATCTATTCGGATATTTTAGGGAATCGCGAAAAAACTCGTTACCGTATGCAATGTAAACGTGCATCGGTCATGCCGTATCGTTATCATTGACGAATCGTCAATGACGGGTCCCGTGTGAATGAGCTGTTACCTCGGTTCTCCTCACTCACTGATGTAATGTTCTAATCTGAATTGTTTCATTACAGGCGAATGCTCCCGGTGAGTGAGAGCAGATTTTCTTTAGACAAGAACTATTTCCTGTCAAAATCTGGTTTCCAAGATAGTGTGGTGATTGATGAAAACTTTATCACCGGTTTTTTTAAAATCACTACATTGGTGATTGGTCGTTAGTGACTGATTTTAATAATGAAAACGGAGAATGTAATATCCGAGGCCTTAAAAATAATAAAAGAAAAACTTCTCACGAATAACCTAAAACGTTTAATAACATACAAAAACATTTTTTTCATAATTGCTATTTAAAAACTTAATAAACTTTGCAAAACCTTCGCTAATATTACTTTGCGAAACTAAAAAAGATGATTACCAACGCGCCTCTACGGTTTCGTAAGAAAATCTTATTCAAATTTTTAAACAGAATTTACTTAATACTGTACAAAGAAAATCACTGTCTGCTTAATTAGGACATTTTTGACACTAATCTGATAAGCTTAGACAAGTTCTACCCATTTTAGTCTTGTCAACTTTGCTAAATATACTTAATTTTCTTCAAGGAATGTTAATATTCTTTGTGAGTTGTTAGAAACATGTTTTTACGCGAAAACTGAACTGTGCATTTTGCTGTGATAACCTATGTTATGAAAAAGTTTTGTGACAGACTAATATTAATATCACTTCTATGTTTTCAGTACTGCGTAGTACTTGCCACTGGTACGTGTCTGACCGTTGAGGAACGTGGAAGACGCCATAGGAATATGTAACGATGGTAACTCGTTTCGAAGTGAAGTTTCCTGCCTACCCCTTGTGAAAAAGGTGTCAGTTTTTTATGTATAAATGCTTACTGAAAAAAAAAACAACAGGTTGCACTCCGGGAGTGCCGGCAGAAGTGAAAACTTGAACATTAACGATGTGCATTTTTGAATAAACACTTTTCATGAAGTATGTTTTGACTGCTTTTTTTACCCATCAATATGGGTAAAATTTCTTACCTCGCAATCTTTACGTAATGTCAAAGACTATTTAATTTAATATTTATCGTGTCGTTTGCCAGGCAACGGATCTCACGGTTACGTCCTGACGCGAGTTTAACATTTTTTACCCATCCCAAGAAAAGTGAACAACGCCGTTGTAGAAGTTTTCACTTCAAAAAAGAACTTATTCAAATAATCAGCACTTCTTTGAATGATAAAAGTAACAAAACGCGTAGACAAAGCTAGCTATGAAGAAATGGCGTCGATGCAATCTCCCTAGCAACTCGCCTGTGTGTTATATTAACTTCCGATCATGTTCTCATGATATCAGTTCCGCGTTTTTTCCACCAAAGAGTAGGCGACCACATCCTCGTTTATGAGTTTAGTCTCGTTTGGTTCCCAGCAAAGTCTAGGCCACCACTTCCTTGCTTGTGGGTGTCGTAAAAGGCCACTAGGAGATAACGTTAAGAGGATAGACAGTGTATTCCTGTTAGTCAATAACAAGTGATTAAAAATCCCTTTGACATAAATAGTTGTTGTTATCGGGGCCATGTTTTATGATGACAATGACGGAAAGACTAAGGCCGTGCGTGCTTTGAACGATTTTACTCGTGCGAATACATAGGAACTCGCACGAACAACCCCGACCTTCCAAGTACTAAGGAAGCGCGCAGACTGAGTGTGACTTAGTCATACGTATAGTTCCGACGTCCGAAAACAATCCGAACTTGTTGGGATTTTTCGTGCATTCAATGCAATATCACTGGAACACTACCTATTTGACGGAAAAAAACGTATTCAGTGTGCGCACTCAATTCGTACAACCACGGTCGTACGTTTACGTACGATACAAATTCTTGTCCAAAGTGCGCGCGCGCGGCCTAAAGGCAGTTGTGATAATATGTCCTTACTAAATAAATGTTTTCTACTATATTTTATTCTAAATTGATTTAATACACAAACTTTATACATAAACTCACGCCTATTTTCCCAAGGGAGGTAGCAGTAACAACAAAACGCCACCTGCTACGTTCCTAACATACTCTTTTTGCTTCGCTTACGTTCATAAACGTACGCCGGTTGCGAGTACTACGCACCTGACTTTTTACTTCTTGTATCATCCCTAGACCTTACAAAATCAAAACTCATCCACGCAAATCTTAGAAGAAAAAATAAGAATAAGAATCAATAAAGATAGCGTTATGAGCGTTTATTGTAAAAGATACTCGTAGCAACGTCACAAATAGCTGTCAAATATTTACCTGTTTTGATTAATTTGGCAGTATGGAAATAAGAAATATCGCTAGCTAGAGTGAACTAGAATATTAACAATGAATTGCAATATAACACTGAAATTGATGTTGTTATCGTTTTAGGTTTAAAAGAGGCTTACTTTTTTATTTGATGTTGTAACCGTTTCAGGTGTAAAACAGGCATACTTTTTTACATCTAAAAGTAAATATTGGGTGTTAGAATAATTAATTATTGCATTTCATAATCAATATTTTAGTTCACTAGTGAACTAAAATATTCCATACAGTAATATTGCCAAATTAATCAAAACAGCGTAATATTTGACAGTTATGTGCGATGTTCCCACTTTCAGAATGCACGCTCTTGTAAGCAAACCTATGACAAGGCAGTCTTCTACGTTCAAAATATTATCGCGAGATAAAGTGTCGCGAGAAAAGTTCCAAATATTAGGTACTTCACAATCCGCTGTAAGATTCTCGAGACTATCTTCGCTAGCAGATACTAGTTGTCTCTTTACGTGTCGGAGTAACTCAATTTACGCTTCAATTGTTTCAATTTCTCAAGCAACATTTTATAGCCGATAAAATCCATCTTCATTTTATTGGACAACTCAAGATCTTTCGAAAGTAGAGTTTGTAGATATAAATATGAAGAATGTTTCATGGATAAATACTGGATGAAATATAAAATGAGGATCTGCTTGCGTATCTCTAAAACAAACGCTTTTCGATGTTTTGAAAATATGGGTTATATTTCGGATAAATTTTCATCTATTTTCTTAAATATCTTTGAATATATTTATTTTAAAATTATTTAAAAAAAAATGATATTTTCACAAAAGCCCTTTGTCCCGCCCTGAAACAAATTTACTTACACCCGAAACGTAATCAAATAAATATTTTTTTAATATGGTTATATTCGATTTATATACGTTACGTCCGTGTTTGGGTCACAGAAATTCATAATGTGTACCAAATGAACTAAATTATTGGTCTAGTTGATTCGGAGTAAGGATAGACAGACATACAGTCAGCCAGCCAGACAGACACACGAGTGATACTATAAGGGTTTCGTTTCTTCATTCGAACGTGCGAAACCCTAACAAAGATTTCGAATTCGAATTGTGTGCAGCCACTTGACGTTTGAAACAAACTTTTCAAAATAGCAGAAACAGTAGATCAATGTCATTTATAACTAACAAAAGACAACCATCCCATTCCATACAAAGCCTTATTTCACATCAAATAAGTCCAACTTCATTTCAAAAGTCTTCCAGAAGTATTATGAGACAAATACGAGATACCTTTGTAGCGAGTTGCAAAGCTCCCGATAATTAAGTTAGCCACCGCCCTGAGGCGAATCATGCGAAATTATAGGCTTTGGATACGCGTATATGGGGTTTCCCTTTCACTTCGTGAAGGTTTATTTTCCTTTGATTATTTTTTTGGGTAAAGGGTAAAGTGCATCGATTTGGCTGTGAGGTGAAGTGGTTTTGTTTGAGGTTATAGTTTGGATCGGTAACCCTTCTATGTCTAGATTTTGAGCAGCTACGTTATAGCTGCTCAAAATCTAGACAGGCTAGAATATTAATATTCAGCCGCGCCAAAGGATGGAATATTATTAGCTTTTGGGATAAAAGCTATTTTATACGACTTCACATTATTCAATACTAGCTGCGCCCCGCAGTTTCACCCGCATAAGTGTCGATTCTGAGGGAAAAACGAAATAAAAAGTATCCTATATCTCAATCCAATCTATGGTCTACCCATGTGCCAAATTTCATCGAAATCCGTTCAGCCGTTTTAGCGTGAAAGCGTAACAAACAAACAAAAAATAACTCACTTTCGTATTTATATATTCTTCTTACCTGCTTAAAAACGAACTAAAAATTAAGTAAAAAACAAGTTGTATTAATTAGGTAATCTGTAGATAGTCAGCGAATAACTTTTATAAGTACTACTTTATTCGCGGTACTCATTTATTCGCTATATTCGCATTCGCATTATAAATAAAATTGTCATCGCTGTCGGGGGACCGTTCTGTGGAATACTTTTTAGTATCCCCCGACTACAATGACAATTATATATGATGTAAGGTTTCTAACGATACGCCATTCATGTAAATCTGTTCAGGCATTTAAAAGTTATGGTGGAGTAAAGAAACTCACATACATACACGTACATGAACCCTGAAATATTACACTTCTTTTTGGGCAGGTCGTGTAAAAAGTTATCATCCAGAGTTACCTATATCATAAATACGTGCCACATAAAAGTATTTTTTGGATAAACTTGTTAACTACATAATATTTTTTTTTCGACTCAAGACCAAAAAAGTTTCAGCATTTCAATAGTTTCCCTCAAGGCAAAGGAACTCCGCCGCGCAGCCTGCTTGGCGAACTTTCCATAATTACCTCCTTTGAACGCAAAGATTACACAGAGCGTAAAGAATATTGATAGGACTATTACTTACTAAAAGATTTAGCCAATTTATTCATTAAAACTGTACTAAAAAAAGGTTAGAAGATTAGCTATTGAGAGACGAAGAATAAGAAAAAAAAAGCTTAGAATTTCTACGCTAGATGCGTAAAAGGCGAATACGGATTTTTTATTTTAAAGAATTTACATTACCTATTTTTTTTTTGCGAACAAAAGAAGCACCAGGTAGGTAGTAGTAACATAAAAGGTACAAAACACCTACTTTAAAAAATAACACGTAGTAGAAATAATAAATATTACCGTCACATAAATCCGTATATTCTAAATCAGTAAGGTAACAGAATTATTATTGTTTTGCCACATAATGTTATTTTTACGAAAATACGGTTCAACCCTTTCAACGCTGAGGGCTGGATTTTTTTCTTTCGTCACTTAGCGGTATAGAGTAAATCCATTTTTAAAAATTAAAGTTTGTAGATATTCTGGTTTGGCCCAGACCTAGCTTTAAGTATTAAAAGGGTTAGCCTGGGACTAAATCTGCTGGCCATTTGTGGCTATGATGATACACTCTCTCACCGCTGTAAACTGTGCTGTAAATTATATTCTTACCTTAATTGACCGCATGCGGTCTTTAGGGCCGCTGACCACATGTGGTTAGAATGTATTGATTACAACACTATATTGGGTTTTCAGACCGGAAATTGTCAAAACTGAATGTCTGAACCCAGAATAAAGAAACAGAAAATATGATAGATCTTCGTCGGATAATTTAATAAAAAAATGTCTGAAAACATTTTTATTGTGGTCCTGACCAATTTCCAGCCATTAAGAAAAGGAAAAACAAAAGCATTGTTAAGAAAAAACGTTAAAAAGATTTCGGTATAATTTCTAATCTTTTGTGGGAGAAGAAATGCGAACGAATCTTTTTATTTCGTCCCTTCGAATTAGAATAATAATGATTTTTAATAAAGCTGAAGTAAAGTGGTGGCTTAATTAAAAAGAACCGAAGAATAAAAAGGAGCCACGGTCATAATAGCCCTAAATTAAAAATAAAAAAAATAAAAATTAATAATAAAAGCTAAAGTATCGCAATACCTAGGAGAAGAGATTGGAAAGTGAGAATAAAATAAATTTTCACACCACCTGCTCGCTAATGTCAAATTATATATTATGTCATTCAAACCTAACCTGAATCAAGTCATTAAAGACCCAGGATCTAGCCGGGAAATAATATTGTACTGAATTTCATTATGACCCCCTGGTGCACAATGTGATTTGATTATGGAACGTCAATTAATATAATTCGTATGAAAATTGTTACCATAAAAAAATCTTATTTTCTATTAAAACACATCTCGACCAGAGTTCATATGTTTTAGTGGTCGTTGACAAACAAAATAATTTAATTACACAGTATACTACAGTACTGTCCTGTGCGTTAGAATGTTGGATTTGGGGATCATATACACCACATTTACGATATTATTTATTACGTTTTTGATGACATTACATGAGTTAATATAAAATAAATAGTATAAGAAACTGCACACAACTAGGTATTTTCCGGTTATTTAACAGTTTTTTGAACTACTAAACTGAGAATCGAATAGATTTTTTTACCTCGCAGTAGGTGCGAAAAGTAGAGTATTCTCCTCGGGGACAAAGGTGTCTTCGTCTTGGGCGAGCTTGATTTCCACGCTGCACTCAGGATCTTGTCTTAACACCAGCATTAACCTACAGCTCCCTCACTGCCCTCGGGAACTCGAGAATCCTTCATTGCGTTCGGGATTCAAAATCGCACCCGCGACATTAAAACACTGTTTTATTTCCTTAGTGAATAATCTAATATTTTGTTGGACCACAGAACAGTACTGAATAAATTACAGTGTTCAAATAGAAATAAGTTTTGTGACGGAAACCTAAATGTAAGGATCGGCGTTCATTCGTTTTTGCCGTCTGGCTGCTTAATCTTTTATCCTGTGGATGCCTTAATAAATAAATTAAGGCCTCCAGGTAAGAGGAAGCCCTGGCTGGAAGCCTTAATTTATCTATTGCCTTAATTTATTTATCTAAGTGACTAAACACTACGGGCACCCGTGGGATACGGACCTTGGATTAAGGCGTCGCTGAGGGACAGGCTGGATCGGAACGTACCTTCTTAGATGAAAGATCTATCTACCTGAGCAGCTCCATATATAAACAGGGATGATGCCTGGGTCAAAAAAAAGAAATTCAATTTAGCCCAATCAATCTTCAATCTTCCTAGCCTTTTCCCAACTATCTTGGGGTCGGCTTCCAGTCTTACCGGTTGCAGCTGAATACCAGTATTTTACATGGAGCGACTGCCTATCTGACCTCCACAACCCAGTAACTGGGTAATACGATACCCCTGGTAAGACTGGTGTCAGACTTTCGGGCTTCCGACGACTCGTAACGACTGTCAAAGATCCACGAATGACAGCCGGGACCAACTACAGCTTAACGTGCTTTCCGAGGAACGGAGGAGTCTCGGTATGTGTAGATGGTCACCCATCCACTGACCAACCCTGGCAAGCGTAGCTTAACCTGTTGGATCGATCCCTGCGGCTTGTTATTACTTAGCCACGAGCTCCTCCTTTTCTTCTAATTAGTCAAATTCTATTTAGTCCATCAGTCAGAAAAAAAAAAAAATTGACACGTATATTTTGCTTTATCATAATAATAAAAAATTACTTAGATAAAACGCATTAAAGTTGGGGAGTGGGGGTCGCTACGTCATAAGTACGTATAAAATCTACATACTCGTGACGTCAAGGCACATTTTAACTCAATGTGTCGCCGTAATCTTTTGTCTCAATATACAAATACAATACGGACAAAAAATATATTTTTAGTCATTATCCCCATTGACGCAAGTGTAATCTACTACTTAATTAGAGATAATTTTATCAGGTTTCTATAGTTTGAAACTTCCTCAGATTTCTTCGACAGTGAGTTAAGCAAGTAGAACGCAATTTAAATTTGTCCGCAAAATAAGCTAAGTAACTTCTCTCAAGAAAGACCAACATTTTCCTAACAAGGCTACATACATTACCTTAAACCATGCTCTTGAAAAACTGCTCCAACTCAGCTTGAAGAATAAAAGTAATAATGTTGAACCCATCGGAGTTTTCTCAAGGAAAAGAACGATAAATTCCGTACCCCACTTGGTTTCGCAAAGTGAAACTTTCTTAGGGGATTATAACCGCAGCAAGTTTCTTGAAACACAGCTATTAGTAAGTATATAACAAAGCATTGGTACAAAAGTACCAAAGTCTTAACTCCGGGAGTCCGTTGCGGTGGGCTTGGAGGAACTATTGTTTTAAGTTCGGTACCACTTAGCAGTGATAGGGTTGTCGACTGTGTGTTGTTTTGATGTTTATTTATTTCGGAAGTGTTGGCACGTTTTGGTTGATTTAGGGTCTTAAGACGCTTCATTAGGTCGGGCTTTGACTATAATTTATGAAGTTCTTGTAGGGTTCAAATTATAAGAACTAATAGATATAAAATCACGCCTATTTTCCCCGAATCATTAAAACTGTCTCTAATTATCGCGCATTTGCTGTTTAGAATTAAAAAGACAAAGATTTTGAATGTCAACAGTTCACAAATCTAGTAATTTTTTTTGGAAACGTCATACATCGTAGGTATTTATCATTACCAGAACCAGACATTTTTCACTTCCCTTTTTTTTTTGTTTTATTCCCCTTCTCATTATAATCATCTCAAAATCTGTAAAAAAACATTTTTCCAACCAACCAAGCTCACATTCCTCCACCTTCAAGCCAGCTAATCCTGTCACACGACACACCACGCTCTCAAATCTTTAAACCGATTAAGTTCAACATTCTTCACAGAGCTAACACGGAGATTTCGTTACAAGCTCAGATTCCTTTACAATAATAACCGTGTCGCGATTTTTGCAAATACATGCGGATTTGATGGTGGAACATCCCTCATAATCTCCAATAGGGTGTTTGAAAATCATATAAATCAATAAAAAAAAATGAAGTTTTAAGAAAGTTAAGAGAGGGATCTAGCATTGTTAACGAATTTTTGAGATAATAGAGTAGATAATATGATATGAAACATTTGCAGTGTCCTTACACAGGGTGCATGTCTTAATACTGTGTCATGAAATTTTAATGCATGCCTACTAACTAGTTTTTTACATGTTAGCAAATAAATAAATAAAATAATAGTACCTATAAGATAGACCAAAGAAACGATGGACGAACTGTGTGAAAGATGATATGGCTAGAAAGGGGGTGACTACCGAGATGACGACTAATAGAGAAGTATGGAAATAAAATACATGTTGCGTCGACCCTTAATTAATTGGAATATGGGCAAGAGCATGATGATGTTAATGAGTGTCCAGTAGGTACGCATCCTGTCGTCTTAATTGGCAAAAAAAGAGGCTGTCTGGGACTGCCAATTGAAGTGAAGTAACGCCATCTAACGAAAATGTCAGGAATTTATGTGGCTTGCTGTCAGTACAAGTACGAAAGCTTTAACTCCATTAAACAAAATCCAAAAAAAAAACAGAGTGCGCTTTCAACAAAAACTTGAACGTCTTACGAATTTTTGATCAGGTAACATGTCCTGACGCGAGTTTAAAATTTTTTACCCATCCCAAAACAGTGCACAATGCTGCTAAAGAAGTTTTCACTTCAAACACATAAGTTTATTTTGTAGTATTAAACCACAGAGGAACATTTCAGTGTCCCGAATAAACCAATAAAAGAGCTTGTAGATCGATAGGTTTGGTTAAAGGAATTAAACCTGTATGTACACGCATTACAGGTAAGAATACCAACAGGATTCGTATACCAAATGACTGGTTCCAAATTCCTTTTATCCAAAACTAAACCAGGAATAAAATTATAATTGGCCGGAGATATTTAATCCATTGTATTATACAGCCTTTTGTATTGGTCCCTCAACAATTTTGATATAAAAATCGTCGGAAATTCGCTTTTATGAATGAGAATACGCGACGAAATGTTTCGTTAGAAAACTAATGTTCTGAATAATTTCTTTATTCATAGAATTAAGACATTTATTCGCGGATAAACGTAGTACTTATTATTAGATGTATAATGTAAAAATAATAGATGTTATAAAAATAAAAGATTACTCAAGTAACATTGGGCAGGATACATTTGTAGGATAAATAATAACAAGTGGACATAGCTTTTAACAGAATGGGTACTTATAGACAGGAAAAGTAAAAAAAGGAGACCAAGTAAAAGATGGAGAGATTTCTTCAACCAGAGATGTGGACAATTGTGGATGCGAGAGGCGCGGGAAAGACGTATGGAAGGGTTTAGGAGAGACCTACGCCACCACAGAGGCGAATCACTTCTACTAAAATAAATTCACTTATACACCATGATATTTTTGCCGTCTTACAAAAGCAGCCCGCTTCATGTATTAAAGTTGATGTATTGTAACAATTTTTTAATTGCTCCTACAGGTATTTCATGTCGGGCACATTGAGTGGCACTTTGAAAGTGACTAAAGTGTCACGGTGTATATACATACATATTTAGACATGTAATCTACCTATACTGTTCTAAACTATAATAATTATGTCAAGTTAAGATTAGTAGTAGTAAATAAAGGCTATTTTTTATTATTTTATATTTATGTAAAAGCAGATACAGAGATTGAACCTAATAAATATTTTATTTGACTAGGTTTGTCTTTAACAATACATAGGATCAATGAGGAAAATCTCTTGAAAATTTTGTGTATGAATGTGGATATGAGGGGAAGACCAAAGAATGGTGGATGGACTGAGTGAAAGATGATATAGCTAGAAAGGGGGTGACTACAGAGATGACAACTAATAGAGAAATATTAAAGAAGAAGACATGCATGCGCCGACCAAACATAAATTGCATAATACCAATACATAGCCAAAGCTAGGAAATAAAAACAGAGTGCGGCGCGTTAAAAAAATGTGCTTGAGTTTGACCTGCTTTTAATGCAAATCTAACACGGAATATTCTACATAGTGTTTTATTTTAGTATCCCGCTTCCTTCAGTAATCAAATCGAGACCACAGAAATAAAATCAACATCTTGCTGTGAATATAAAGTCTTTACCTTGTCGAAGTGTCAAAGAAATTAAAGAAAAACGTTCAATTTTAACAGCTGTTTATAATGTTGACAGTTTCGACGCCCACTTTCTTTCTTTCTATAAAGACTTTATGGAAAGTGTGAGCGTATGGTGGTCATATCATCATCTGTCCAGCTTTTTCCCATACTATGTAGGGGTCGGCGTCTAGTCTAACCGCATGCAGTTGAATCCTAGAGGACGTAAAGCGCAGGCCACACTGGGAACGACGCTAAGTTCGTTTAGCTTTGCTCATTTAGCTACCGCTTCGGTTCATACTTCCCGGCGTGAACTGACATATGATTTATTATATGACATTGATTTTACATCCTGTGATTACTTCCTCACACACTGACTTATTTTAATTGTAAATTTTTGGTAGAATCTAATATTTTTACAATGTTTGTGAATATGTGAATACCATGTATCTACCACAAAATTAATTTATCTGTCGTTTGCTCCACTTTAAATTGTTTTTAGTTTACTTATTTACAAAATATTGTAAAACATTTTAAAAGAGTAACGGTGGAGTTTCTTGCCCATTCTTCTCCATACGAAAACTACCTTTTGGAAGGGGCGGTAGAATCAATACTATATTTTGTAAATTTTGACGTTCAAAAGTGCCTTCAAGGGCCTATTTGAAATAAATGCTTTGACTTTGACTTTATGCAAACACGCGCTTACTATTATGAGCGAACCTAAACGAACTTAACTTCATTCCCAGTGTAGCCTGCGCTTAAGACAAGTGGCAATTGCTTAAAAGCGTTTTGTATTTCTTCAACGACTGTTAACGCGATTGACATAAGCTTTTTGGTAACATAAATGAACATACTTACATAAATGACCATACTTTCATTTTTGACTTTTCCCTTTTTGCTGGGATTCGTTTGTCGAACGTTATTAACTGGAGGGTTAAAATTAAGATACATCTCTCTTGACTCTAAAATACTAGGTTGTGATAAAATTATAAGCATAAACAGAAAAATTAAAAATCTTAAAAAAGCCCTTGGGATTTCTTAAGAAGACGTTCAAGATTTGTATGAAATATTTGGCAACACAAATATGGGCAATACTTGAATCAGGTATTAATCTTTATCGCTGATGATAAATCACTGTGTACTTTGGCTAGCCAAGTACTTTGGTACTTTACATGAAGCGACTGGCTATCTGACCTCCACAAACCAGTTACTGGCCAGCTACTGGTGTTGGTCGTATTATAGAACTTGTAAATAACATTGTATTTGTTACAAAAGGTGGTTCATTGTTGCATTTTTATGTCAGATGAAGTTTTAATGTTACGTTGTTTGCTCTCGAAGAAATAAAGCGAATTTGTTAGTTAGTACGAGTAGTCTAACTTTTAAAATAGTTTTTTTAATACCTTTTTTACCCGATTAAGCTTTTTTTTAATATTGTGTAGTAGTATTAGTTTAGTATTTTATCATTAAAATCATCAATACAACTGTCTAAGTTCAAATTGATCAAATATATGAATATTTAATGAAAAAAATGACGTTTGCGGCCAACTTTGCGTATTACTTGAAATTGATAGAGCTGCAAATTGCATATAACTTAAAAACAAATATTCACGGGCTACCCCTACCGCTTTCGCTTGAAATGTAAAAAAATATGACATTTAAAGCTAATTTCTTATTCACGATCTGAAAATAATACGAATACGTAGAAATTACAGGAAGTGAATGAATGATTCGATACCACGTAACGTACGAAACTGTGCAAAGTAACACCAAAGGGTAATAAATTATAGTAAAGAAAGAAAGAAAGAAAGAAAAATTGTTTATTCTGCACAAACAAAACGCACTTTTAAAATAAAACATAAAATACACAGATACAAAAGTAGCCAAAAGCCTCGTATTCAACCAGTAAAATAAAAGTAGTAGTAGTAGTAGTAGTAGTACTTTTCTTCTTACAAAAAAAGATACCTACCTACCTACAACAGTCCAGATCCAATCGTCCAAATCAATGCTGTCAGAATGAAATCGTGCTCTACATCAGTGGCGACACAGATTCCATCCAAGATTGAACATTTTAGTATCGGCAAAAGTAGGTTGGGAGGCGCCGGCAGATCTAAAAATGAGAATCTGACTCTAATGAACGGACGGAATAGAAAGACCGTCTTATTTGAGATATAGATACATAGATTTGGGTCAGACAATGAGGAGCTCTTGGCTAAGTAATACTAGCCGTACGGATCTATCCATCAGGTTAGGCTACGTTGGTCCGTGGATGGGTGACCATCTTTACATACTGAAACTCGTCCGTGCCTCGGAAAGCACGTTAAGCCGTCGACCCCAACATAGTCGGAAAAATGCTTGGCAGATTGATTGATTGATTTGACAGTCAGACCAAACGTTGAAACAATTTTGCCGGTCGCCAACCGAGGTCACCTCTATCGGGGATGCGGTATGCAACCGTGTAGCAGGCATTTTACATATAAATGAAGTACGTTTAGATTTGCAACCAGCAAACAGCAATCTGATGAATATGGTAAAATGTTGCATGCATATTTATGCACATGTTGTAATGTATTGTGGGATATTAACTGAACCTTAAAATTCATAAATGCATTTTTGTGGAAAAAGTGTAGCGGGATTTTCGGCTTTCGCAATTTTAAATCTTGTTTGTAAGCTAATTTGGACTCCATCAAAGGAGCTCAAAAACTTTTGCGTAGAACCCAGTATAAAATAAGACCTCTTTCAACCAGATAGTGTTTTGCGGTGCCCTAAATGGAATAGCTTAGGTGCCATACGGTCAAATGCCGTTAAAATCGGAGCTGAAAGTGGAATACCTGAGTACTGAGGATCCAATGTAAATCTTTGGACTCATTGATATTAAAGAACAATGTTCAGTTACCTTAATCCTTTGTCTAATAACACATTGTTATTGATGCGTGCCAAAATTATAATATTTATAACCGTAAACATATTTTAAATTCTCTGCACGTGCCGAGATTCAATGCTCGTTTAAAAATATAAAACTGTTTTACATTGCGGTGTAAGTTATGAGCGAAAACTGAAACATTGTTAATTTTTTTGATATTTAAAATATTGTCTTCATAGGTTTGATTCAAACTTAAGAGTTTGTCGATCAAAAGTTTCGTCGTCCCATCGATGGTCGTGAAAACAATCAGTCGCACTAACGTTCGTCGATCAAAAGTTTCGTCGTTCCATCGATGGTCGTGAAAACAATCTGTCACACTAACGCGAGCTGATGTGCTGTCGCACCGCTGATGGTCGACCTATCGTACTGTCGCCCTAGCATTTGTCGCGCATTTGTTTGTCGCAACTTTGATACGGAGTCTAAGAGACGTTCATCACCAAGCTTGCTCGTGCCCATTCAAGAAGCGATGCATACCATTAATTTAGGTTTCAAGTTTAGTTAAAGTCACATGGATAAAACAGCCTCCACGAGAAACGATAATTAAATATCGTCCGATGCACCCTAGCCAGATGCCTTGATTACATATACGGAGTACAGTGGCGAGACAGCGCCAAGACAGAATTAGAATTGCTTTATTTTGCATAAAATATAGTACATAAACGGTCTTACATAATAAGAAGTTCCACATATTTTGCTTACTATAATTTTTCAGCATGTATTTTTACACCTTATCATAAAATTATACACAAAAAACTTCAATTGTTGCTATTGAGATCATGAGGCAAAATATAAAAAATAAAAATTCTTAAAATTACGTTACATAATATTATTATATTACTAGTGAGATCATATTTCGAACTTTGCTTATAATTTAAGAACTCACTTATTGTATAGAACGCATTATTTCTTAAGTTTCTTTTTAAAGTAGTGTAGTGGCAGTGAACTAGTGTGCTTCTACATCTTGTGACAGCATGTCAGTTTAGATCTCTTGAAAGGATTTTTTTATTTACTACGGCTATCTACT
This sequence comes from Conistra vaccinii, assembly GCA_948150665.1. Lineage (NCBI taxonomy): Eukaryota > Metazoa > Arthropoda > Insecta > Lepidoptera > Noctuidae > Conistra > Conistra vaccinii. The sequence continues at coordinate 11,582,896 of OX411337.1, read as the reverse complement.
ACTACTATCTCGCTCGGAGTGCTCATTAACAAATAATGATACTTCTAATATATACGGACTAGCTAAAGTTAGTAGTCCTTATTTCTTAAATAATAATAATCAGAGCACTCGGCTGAGTGCTCGGTAGGGTATATCTAGCCAGTGCCACTGTAGCCGTATGCCCTGTACGTGTAATCAAGACTTTGCCTACGCTACCAACTGCCTGCCTGGCTTACATTCTCGAAAGAAGAACGCATCACATGGGTGAGCATTGGAGAATCCAAACCCTAACGCTTAAGTAGCGAGCCCTCCAAATGATTTTAAAAGAAATTACCCACATTAAAGATGAAAGACCAGAAAACCCTTTGAAAATATGAAACCGCCATTCGTCCGGGGTTCAGACCGTATCATGGCGGCGCTTCGCAGAGATTTATCATTATCACGGGACGCGGTATAAAAATCATTCGAGTGCGAAATAGGAGCCGAGGCGGACGCGTCTGCGGCCACTGAGGTCATAAGGGTGTTTTAACCGATTGTGACGATGAGAGGAGTTGGGTGCTTGAATGTTGGGGATACGATTTTTTATAAGATAGATTTTTTTTAAGATACCTCTGTTATTTTTCGAAATTTGTTGATATAATCGTAATATCCATCTGCCAAGGCTTTTCCTTACCATGATGGGTTTGACTTCTAGCCTTACTGCAATTGAATACCAGAAAAACCGAAAATCGATATTAAAAAAAAAATGTTTAGCAAATTCAATTTTAAAATCTTGTTGACAGTACTAGATGTAGTAACAGTAAATGCAAACATTAGGCGTAAAATATTGTCGATTTTACAGATGAGTTATTTTGAAGATGGTTTAGAAAGAATAATGTCAAAAGGATGAGCAGTACCTATATGTACAAAAATGAAAAATAAACTTCGATCACCATATAATATTATTATTACAAAAACTTTTGTTTTTGTCCCCTTAATGATTTTGGCTTAGCAATGATGGTGACCTTCCAGCTTCCATCGACAAATGGGTCACCGATAGCCAACCGTTAGCAAACTACTCTACCCAACAAATTGTGTTTTCTATTTACCCAGTGTGATCAAATCCATGTCCAACCGCAGTGGTCATAAATATGGAAATAGTGGCGGATGTTGGGTAACTATTAATAGTGTTCAATCGAGCGGTATGTTTGCTTTCATGCAAAAAGGTTACATGAAAAACTTTGATTCGAATGGTTCTTGAATATTTTTATCATTTATTTCTGCGTGTTTAGTACTTACACGTTTAAAACAGTTTTTATTTGTTGGTAGATTTGACATCATAATTATTATGTAATATTCTTCTTTTTAGCGTGTTATGTTAAGATTAAGATCACAATAAAAGTAAGTAGAGTCAGCAACGATTAGCAACATTCAAAGATTCAAAAATGAATTAATAGAAACTTACCAGCTATTAGGATAGGCAAAACAAAAATAGCTGACGTGGCTCTAAAAGCTGCTCAACTTAAATGGGATTGGGCAGGACATGACTGTCTCATGCCGGACAAACTGTACGCCCAAAAATAGCAAAAAACTGGTGCCTTGAGACAGTGAGGCGGGATCGCGGCAGACCACGTGGGACATGGCAGGACGAGCTGAATAGTTTTCGTCAAAACTCGAAGGAGGACGCGCGGGCTCGCGAACGATGAAAGGCATGGAGGGAGGCCTTTGCCCAGGATTGGGACAGCGATGGAGAGTAAAGAAAAAAAAAATCATTACGGCCACTGGGCCATAACCAATTTTGGCCCAACGTGGCCCAGTCCCCGTAAACACTGGGCCACGTGATGGCCCAGTGGTAACGGCCTAGCCTCATACACGAGGTTGTAGGTTAAAATCCGGGAAAGTACCAATGTGGCTTTTTTCAATTCATTATCTACTTTCCGAGTTGGAAATTACTGACATTGGTGAAGGAAAAACATTGTGAGGAAACCTGAACTTTATAGCTATCTAGCTTGAGAGAGTTATTGAAATAGCTTGCATTGAGCTCGAGCAGTTCATTGTATTAAGCGTGTACAGGCCCCCATGTGCTTCATATGATATTTTTGAGAAATATATGGAAGAAGAATTATTAAAGACTTGTAACAGTAATAAAACAGTTGTTGTCTGTGGAGATTTCAACATTAATATACTGGAAAAATCTGCTGTAGTAAATAAATTCATAAGCTTATTAAAGTCATATAATTTGTACAATACATTCTTTGAGCCGACTAGAATAACTGCCACTAGTGCTACCTGTATTGACAATATTTTTACAAACTTAAAACCTTCTAGCCATTTAATTATAAATGAGTTGGACTCTGATCACTGTGGCCAGTTAGTCACTTTCCCTCAAAAAACAGTTAGAGCTCAAAGAAAACTTGTGAGTTTTGTTCCTGTAAATAAAAGTCGCTTGGAACAATTTAAAAATAATTTAATAGAAAAACTGCCGGGTTTGCCTTATCATAACGACCCGGATCAAGATTATGCTTCCCTATTTAACGTCATCAATTGTGAGTTTAGGAAGGTTTTCACCTCAAAAACATTGCCTGTTTGTGACCGCGTTATATTCAGTGATTGGGCAACACCAGGCATTTATAAAAGTAGACAGAGGTTATTTGAATTATATCATGAAAAAACATAATAATATAACCATGATGAAACTTTCAAAGAGTTTGTTAAGAATTATTCTAAAACTTTTAAAAGAGCCTGTTCCTCAGCAAAAGCCTTACATATTAAAAATAAAATAAAATCTTCTGGAAATAAAATTAAAACAACTTGGAATATACGATTCCGTACTGTCGTTCTTCCCTAAATTCAGAAACGGGAAGAACGACAGTACGGAATCGTGACTTCCATCTAAAAATCAATGATGTAGATATTAAGACAGACGTGGAGGTGGCAACTGAGTTTGAAAATTTCTTCACTAATATTCCCATTTTAACAACCAAAACTCTGTCATCGTCGTCCTCCACTTCTGCTTACTCAATACTTAAAGAATGTGTACCAGAATGTGACAAGCCTTTTGAATTCACAAGTATTACTACTAAAGACATAATAGAATCTTTTAAAAATCTTGATGTAAAAAAAACTGCTGACCTTTGGGGATTATCAGTACATACCATGTCTTCAATAATTGATGTTATTTCACCCTTTTTAGCAATCGTTTTTAACTCTTGTATTGAATCTGGTGTATTTCCTGATCTGATGAAACTTAGCAAAGTGATTCCACTGTTCAAATCTGGCAGCACAACTGATCCCACAAATTTTCGGCCTATTTCGATATTACCTACTTTGAGCAACATTTTTGAAAAATTAATTTTGAAACAAATGTTAGGGCATTTCAATGCACATAATTTACTTCATCTGAAACAGTTTGGCTTTACAAAGGGTCGTTCCACTACAGGCGCGGGCGTGGAATTACTGAAGAGCATATTCGAGGCCTGGGAGGAGTCGCAGGATGCTCTTGGCATTTTCTGTGATTTGTCCAAGGCCTTCGATTGCGTACATCATGATACACTCATCAGGAAACTGCACCACTATGGTATGAGGGACAAGGCTCTTGACCTTCTGACTTCTTATCTGAACAACAGAATTCAGAGGGTCGATGTTAATGGCAAGAGATCTGCAGGATCTGCGGTCACCATGGGCGTTCCGCAGGGTTCAATTCTAGGTCCTTTCTTATTTCTAATTTATATTAATGACTTACCTTACCACATAAGGGATAATCACAAGATCGTATTATTCGCAGATGACACATCCCTCATTTTTAAAATCAAACGTCAGTTAGTCAACTTTGATGAAGTTAACGATGCACTCTCTAAAGTTGTGCATTGGTTTAATGTAAATAATCTTCTCCTGAACGAAAAAAAGACTAAACTCATAAAATTTTCAACGCCAAATGTCAGGCAACTAACTACCAATGTTCAAGTTAATGGAATAGAGTTGGACCCTGTTGAGTCAACAGTTTTTCTTGGAATAACTATTGACGGTAGATTACAATGGGGCCCACACATAGAAAAATTGTCAGGAAGGCTTAGTTCAGCCGCATATGCTGTTAAAAAAATTAGGCAGATAACTGACGTAGATACAGCCAGAATTGTTTATTTTAGTTATTTTCATAGTCTGATGTCTTATGGGATTCTTCTCTGGGGAACCTGTGCGGACATTAATTCTATCTTTGTTCTACAGAAAAGGGCTGTTCGAGCCATTTACAACCTAGGTCCAAGAGATTCCCTTCGAGAGAAATTCAGAGAAATAAATATTCTGACTGTAGCCTCACAATATATTTTTGAAAACTGATTGTATGTACAAAAAAATTTATCAAATTTTAAGAAAATGTCCGATGTTATAGTTTAAATACCAGGAATAAACACAACCTTGCTGTACCTACATCGCACACGTCTTCACAGAGTAGGCAACTCGTTCATGGGTCAATGTATACGCTTTTACAACAAACTTCCCATTGACATTCGAAACTTACCCATTAAACGATTTAAAAACTGTATTAAAACCAAACTTTGTAAAAAAGGGTACAATAAAATTTCAGATTATTTAGAAGATAAAAAAGCTTGGGATTGAGCTGCTCGCTCTGTTATACCTTGTGATAAAACCATAAAACTTGATATTTTAATTGTTACTTATAATCATCAATTAAACCAGATTTAAAAATATTTACATAGAATAATAAAACATATACTTAAAATAATAACATAATCAAATTATATACAAAATGACATGATTACTTTGTAAAGTATAATATTATTTTAATTATTGTGAATGTGAGGACTATGTGGGTATTTTAATTTTTTTTCTCTTTAATGTTTTTTTTATTTTTTTTATTTCACTGTTAGTTTTAATGATGGTCTGGCAGTTTGAGTAGTTGATGCGGCCTACCCAAATGTCCTTTCTTTGGTATTGTTCGTCGAGTTGAGCTCCTTAAGCTCTGAGTGAGCTCCACGATTACTGACAAATGCTTGCACTGACTGGACAGGTCCACTCAAATCTGTGTGGTTCTTTCCTCAAAAGACCATTTCAGACACTAATCTACATAGTTCTCATATGGCTTGACCAAGATTATGTCTGGACTTTAAAAGAGACCGTGACCTCTGAGTTTGTTTCGGCCTTTCTTCTCAGAGTAGTCAGTTAGGAAACGCCGACCTCATCTAGCTTATTTTAAACATTTTTTTTAAATTGACGTGTAAAAGTGATTCCGATATCCTATTTACAGAATAAACAATTTCATTTCATTTCATTTCATTTCATTTCATTTAGCTGTTGCAATGTCCCTTTTCAAGGTCATGGCGTAACAAACGTAACAAACAAACAAACCAACTAACAAATTCGCTTTCGCATTTATAATATTACTTTGGACTATAGTTAGGATTAATATAAGTCTGAAATCGCCAACCCGTCTTGAGCAAGCGTGGCGACCAATGCTCTAGCCTTCTCTGTATGAGAAGACGCCTTCCCGAGTGTAAGTCATTAGTTCGATCCACAGCGGGACAGTAATAGGCTGGTATAATTATATAAGTAGCAGCAGCGATAGTCTAATGGTGTGAACGTCGGACTGCCAAGTCATAGGTCTCGAGTGTCTGACTTTTCGGATTCATGTGCGTATTGTATAATTATCACTTGCTTCAAAAACGGTGAAGGAAAACATCGTGAGGAAACCGGCATGCCTGAGAGATAAAACACAATAGACGATGTATATCTAGTAACTTAATCCGCTTCTTACACTCTCTTCTTCGCGATTTCTTACAGGGTTCTCTAACTCTTTAAGAACGGTTAAGCGGATTAAGTTACTAGATATACATCGTCTATTGTGTTTTATGATGGATTTCCGCAAGGTCACGCCTGAGTCAATTAACTATGCCTGAGAGATATTTCTCGACGACATGTGAAGACAAGTCAGAGGCCCATGGGCGGCTTTAAAACTCTGACACAAGGTTAGTCACTAACCACAGTAAAAGAAGATTATATAACTTACTAATATTTCAACAATAGTTATTTTCTATGATATAAAATAATCCGAAATATCAGAATACCTATAACTTATTCCGTCCGGGAAATCATATATTAGATTATTTTCGCAGCCTTCAATTTTCCGTCAGAAGTGAAAGTCCTATACACAGGAAATTGAGTCATTTGGTGTCCCAGATTCTATCGGACATCCCGGAGCCTCTTGCTACATACCTACAAGTCAGTACACGTGTATGTAAGAAGGGACTTACGAGTATAAACCTTATGTCGAAAATATAAACATATTTTGGATGAATGTGTTGTAATTTGGTTCAGAGTGTATTTTCAAAATCCTGCTGGGGTTGGTTGGTGGTGGTTGGCTTGTTCTAAGTCCGCCTGGCTAGCTACCACCATCTTATCTAAGTCTATCGCCATAACAACAATGTTAACAGCATTCTTGTGTTTCGGCGGTTAGAGGTAAGATAGCCAGTTCCTCTCTGGTTGGAGATTCCGGGTGATGCTCACTTCCACCTTCGGCTTGATCATCACTTACCATCAGGTGAGATATCAAGAGATTCAGGGCGGTGGTAAAAAAAAATTGATAGAAAACACAGGAAATTTTTGACATAACACTGTGAACGAAATTTGATCTTTGACATAAAGTAACAACTTAGAATTTTAATATTATTTACCTATTGATACTTTTATCCGTGCATAAGATTTCTTCTCTTAAGAAGAAAGCGTCAGGGTAGCCCGCGAAATTCAAATTTTCTTAAGTTTTTGCAATTTGCTGGTCAGTATCAGGTTGTATGTTGATCTAAATATGATTTGCGACCGTATCAAATGTTTATTTATAAAATTATAATCATAGAAATCATCAATACAACTCTATAAGTTCATGTAATCCCGTTGAATGACTATTTCATGAAATCATGACATTTGGGGATTATGCTAACCTAAGGAGTTGTATTGCTGATTCTAATGATTATAATTCTGTAAAACCATATTGTTTACGCTCGCAAATCATATTTTAATCAAGATACTGACTTGCAAATTGCAAAAAACCTAAGAAAATTTGAATTTCGCGGGCTACCTTGGCGCATCCCCCTTAAGGCATCACTTACAAAAATAGGTTGTTATTCTCATCCATGCGGGCAAAATCGCGGGCAGATGCTAGTTATGCAAATTTTATTATATTACCTATGCAGATTGCTGATATCATGTCCTATAAATTCTATAGCTTGCTTGTCTGCTGAACTGTAGGTCAGGTAATAGCGAACAGCTATTGTTGCACTGGATGTAAGTACTTGTCAGATCACCTCGTTAATGTAGACGATAATAGTAGTCATTATTAGCCTTTTGTTTATGTGCTGACACGTTTTACGATAACCCATAAAGATATCGGATTTAATTACCGTGTATACGAGTATGCCTTTTGTGTTTGTCGGCATGCTGTCTCATTTGTTTACTAATAGTATTATTTATAACTAGGCTATAACTATGAGGTAACCTAAAGAGATTGCCTCATAAAAAACTTGTATGTATGGAACTGTCTACTTCGCAATGCTACAAAAACTGCTAAAACTACTACGCCACGTCGCTACAAAATAAGACTACACTTTCATACGCCACGAAAACTATGTCATGCTACGAATAGACTACTGTCACGCTACGCTACTAGGACTGCGCTACGCTACAACCTGGAGACTGCACTACGCCATTTCACCATGCTACGCAATGCTATGAATAGTATGCTTCACAACACTTCGTTATTAATCGAATTAATTAATTATTAATAATAAAAATAATTTAATAAAAATACAATTGGTATCGTATATTTAGAAACCTAATCCGCTTAACTGTTCTTAAAGAGTTATAAAATAAAAACCCTGTAAGGAATCGACACGTGCGTGCGTGTCACTGCATTCGGCGCTAGACATGGCAACGCGTCATGTCCGGATTCGCAACAAGTCAATCGTCATCCTGAAGATGCTTCGTTGAGAGGTGAAACACGTGTCGATTTATTACAGGGTTCTTTATAACTCTTTAAGAACAGGTAAGCGGATTAGGTTACTAAACATACAACCTCGTCTATTGTATTTTATAATAGATTTCCGCTAAGTCACGCCTGAGTCAATTAACTAATTATTAATTTACCTAAACTTACTTCAATAGTTATCAGAGATGTATGATGTATGAAGCCCAAGGCTATACCAAAATCCCCGAAGTTTTTACAGTAAAAAAAATAAGTCCAGTTCGTAACACAGTGTATATTTAACGCTCATTATTTTCCTTGTGACAGCTTAACGACCCACATGATATACGTACCGTTAATTTGTGCAAAAAAAACCTCACAAAGTGATTTTTTTATCCGGCCGTGAAGAGAGAGCTTAGATAATTTTATTTTATCGTTATTTCTCTGCTATTAAATAAAGTTTTTTTACGCGAATTAATTATACGGAATTATGAGTATAATTTGAGGAAAAATATTTTCGGCGAGATATTTTTTATGGAATCCGGATATAAAGTCTATTAAGCGGGTTTTGGGAGATTATCAGAAGTTTTCTTTTTAATAGCAAAGTTTTATTTGCTTGTTATGGATTCTAATAAAATCAGTTTATCATTTTATCAGGTAATCAGTCTAATTGAGATGACTTTACTTTAAGAAACTCGGAATTACGGGCATAGGACACCCTTAGGCTGCCTGTCCACTGAAGCGGAGAGGAGAGGAGCGGAGCGGAGATGTGCCAATAGAATCGCACCTCTGCTGCGGAGTTTAGATTCTTTTGGTTAATATTGGCACATCTCCAGTCCGCTCCTCTCCTCTCCGCTTCAGTGGACAGGCAGCCTTAGTGCTTGTTTACGGACACGCGGGGCGTTGGGCGGGGCGTGCGGCGGGGCGGCCCGCACAAAATTCAAACATATGGCGTTGTATGAGAGTGTTTACGGAGAAGCGTTTTTATAGGCGTTTGCTTGAAATCCAGGCGGTGCCCGCGGCGTTGCACGCCGCGTCGCACGCAGCGTTGCCCGCGGCGGGGCACGCGGCGGGCAACGCTGCGTTAAACGCCGCGTGCAACGCCGCGGGCAACGCCGCGGGGCACGCGGCTGGGCCCGCGGCGTCCTATGTACGCTCAATACCTACGAAGTACGAACATCGGCGATATCTACATATAACATCAAATAAGTAAATCTATGTTCCGTTGGAGCTCTAAACAATTAAAGCTTCTAAGTAAACGAACGAACGAAAAATATGGCCAATTATGTGAAATATTTTGATACTCGCACATGAATCAAAACCTACCGGGTACCTACTTTCCGTTGACCTAGAATCATGAAATTTGGCAGGAAGCAAGATCTTACAGAACTAGTAAAGGAAAAAGTCCGAACTTTTTTAATTATTCGTTTAATCACAAAAAAAAAATGTGATTACAAACTTACATTTGCAGTTGGAGAATTGACCGTGACGTATATCGATGTATGAGAAAACATGTTTGTCAACTACTAAATTAAGTTGGTTCTTGGTATAAATTTTATTCATCCCAACCACGGAAACCTTCATTGTGCGTGGTCCGACACGCACTTGGCCGGTTTTTTTAATGCCTCGTTGGTCTAGTGGTCGCAAGCACTACTGCTGAGCATAAGTTCCGGGTTCGATACCCGGGTCGGGCAAAATATTATTGGTATTTTCCATCTGGTATTTCTCAGTAGTAGCCCGGAGTCTGGATTTGTGCCCGGTTGATGGCATTAGGCTCGCCCCCTATTACATGGGACTTAAACATAACTGGCGAGTTGTAGGTACTATACGAACACCTCTGCCTAACTTTTCGGAGAATGTAGACGTGATGTTATGCATCCTATGTATTTCTTTATTTATTATTAAATATTTCAATCGCGCTTGAATATCTGCTCCCGCCTTCCGCTCCCGATGCACACCGCGTGCACCGCCGCGTTCACCGCCGCGTGCAACGCCGCGGGCACCGCTACATTTCACGCCACGCCGCACGCCCCGCCGCACGCCCCGCGCTTCCATAAACAACATCGTACATCGCCATATGTTTGTGTTTGCGCGTGTGATGACGCGGGCCGCTGCACGCCCCGCCTCTCTGTTAACAGAAAAAACGTCCGACGCACCGCCGAACGCCACGCTGCACGCCACGCTCAACGCCCCGCGTCTCCGTAAACAAGCACTTAGGCCGTTTGTCCACCGCCACGTCACGTCAGCGGGTCGTCAACGAGAATGAGATGAGGGCGCCGAAGTAGCGATACATACATTTACTATGACCGCGTGTCCACCGCACCACATAATAAATATGGAAATAATGGAAACTAGTCCTATTTGTTGATATAATTACCTACACTTCATTGGAGCGTTAGGGTTGTCACTCTTAATGTTTGTAAAATTGAAAAGTGTTTTGAGTTGACTGGTAGAAATTGCCAGTAGTATATTAAATGGTATTCCCATAAAAATACCTGCATCTTTTAATGAAAACTCTTATATCGCTTTTCAGTACCGTGGGGACTAGTTGCCTTCAATAAATGCAACAGGTTGCTGTATCACACAGCAATCTTTGTTGAAGCCAATGAAAATATTGGTACTTTTACTGCGTTCGATATACTGGATGAAACACCAAAATGTTTTATAAAAAGGTGCTCAGTTTCATAGTGATGTATTATTATCGCTCTTGGCGATAAGACCGGCTATTGTGACACTCTGTGTAAAATTTCAATTTTTTTTGTTGTACATAATAATGACTATTCCATCTATTTAACTATCGTTTATTTTTTGTAGACTATGTTCCTGTCCTGAGCTTATGATCAGCTCAATGATATCAGCTTTGAACGTTGAACATCATTCTGATAACCGTAGGTAAGAGTTGTTTCGTTTAATGACCGGAGCCAATTACAATATTTAAACACAACACATTAGTAACATAACAATTTAAAATAATGTAATCGTCAAAATTACCATAGCTCGATGACTTTTATAGGTGATCAGTGATCACAGTAAGAATTCGTTCTTACTCGTTGTATGTCTTCAATAAAATATAAAATTCTTAGAAAGAAGTGTTTTATTTCTTGCTATGCAGTGGTTGTGATTATAAAGCACAAGTAGCCTACAATTTTCCCTCTGCTGAGACACAGGCCTCCTCTTTGTGAGAGGGAGTGGGCCATAATCCACCACGCGGGCCCAGTGCGGGTTGATAGATGTCACATGTTTTTGAATTTTTGGTTCTATGACATGCCGGTTTCCTCACGACGTTTTCCTTCAAAATTTTGAGAGCAGTGGTGATGATATTATTTACATAAAGTGCCTGCTCGGGGTTTGAACCCATGACATACAACTAATAAGTTGCGGCTGTTACCACTGGGCTATAGGAAGCCACTATATTTAAATTATTAACCACACCTGCATAAAAGAAGAATTACAAAACAATGTTACGCTTTAATTTTCCGCACGGGATCAAAAACCGTTTGGCTGACAGTTATGCGGAGTTTGAGTGGCCTCGGCTTTACAGAATGAAGCCAAAATTGCACGGTATTTCCGAATGTGAGTTTATGAGGGATGTAATGTTTTATTTGATCAATATTTTTTCTAGTAAATAATCTCAAATTCAGTAGAGTGGAGACTGCACCAACAAGTGCCTGACTTAAGTTGCATAAGAGAGGATGGAATGTAAACAGCTGAGATTTTGTCCTTATAAATACAGTGATTCAATCAGGGATGCAAAAAACCATTTTGGGCCTCATATGTTGTTATAGTTAGTTTGTAGTGGCCCAGTGGTATAACGACTGCGACTGATGAGTTACACGTCGTAGGTTCGAACCCAGACAGTCGCTTTATTAGTGTAAATTATTTCATTACCACAGCTCTCAAAATAGGGAAGGAAAACATCCTGAGGAACCCGGCATGTCGTAGAACCAAAAATTCGAAGACATGTGACATCCACCAACTGGCACTGGGCCCGCGTGGTGGCTTATGGACCACTCCCTCTCACAAAGAGGAGGCTGGTGTCCCAGCAGTGGGAACATTATAGGCTGATTATCCTTATATAGTTATCATCGGTAGCAAAGGATATCGTGTTAGCCAGTAACTGGGTTGTGGAGCTCAGATAGGCAGTAGTTCCATGTAAAATACTGGTATTCTGCTGCTATTTGTTAGACTGTAAGCCAAGCCTACCCCAATATAGTTGGGAAAAAGCTAGGCAGAAGATAATGAGTTATAATCGGTAACTTAAACAACAATTTAAGATTAAGAAGAAATATGTACAATTCTAGGTTTCTTGCACTAACTAGACCTAAAATCTTACAGCTGAAAAACTAACCAGCCATCTGTTGCAATTTAAACTTTGTTATAAATCAGGGTAATTTGACAGGGTAAAGTTACCCACGACAATACTTTCCCATTTAAACGACATTACATAGTTAAGCGCAACAAATCGACTATCGTCTAATAGGCTATTGTACGCTCCAGTTTACGGCCAATAAATCTGCCAAACGAGGAATCGAACAGGCCATTTTATTGTAACACTTTTTCATGTGACGTGCGATTAAACATGTGTAAGGAACAGTTGGTGAATGTGCGACAAGGGTACTTTACATGATGGGCAATTTTGGCTTTATGTTATTCTTCTTTGATTGTTTCTTTTATTTAAAAAGAGCTATAAATGCTGAAGGTAGTAACTTAAGTCTTAGGCAAAATTACCGTTGACGATAACGTTGATTATGATGACCTACATGTCATGATGGCCGCGCCTCTCATGCATGAGGGTTCAAATCCGGGCAAGTACCAATGTGACTTTTTCAATTCATATGTACTTTCAGTTTATCTTGGACATTATTGACATCAGTGAAGGAAAATATCGTGAGGAAACCTGGACTTGAGTGAGCGTGGTGATCAATGCTTGTGCCTTCTCTGTATGAGAAGAGGCCTTTGTCCTGCAGTGGGACAGGAATAGGCTGGTATTATTATTATTTATTATTTTAAAATTATCGTATTTTTATTTTAAGACCGTTTGCATTCAAACAAAACTATACCTAAGTTAAATACATTTTGACAAGTCTTTGACATTGATTGTCATTGAGATGAGATTACGAATTGCATTTGTACGCGTACGGGAATTGAACTTGTTAATTTTATGATGTTTTCTATGACATAGATACCTACCTAGCTATAAAATTACATTTTTTCATAGTGCACCCAAGTTCTGACTCGGCTGGGCAGCGTTCGGGAAGCTACGTGCTATCTTCTGGTCTCATATACCACAGTGTCCAAAGACGAAAGTTTTTTACTAGTGCGTGTTGCGATGATTGGCACTGTAACGTGGTCGCTCACAATTGGCCTCATTAGAAGGCTGAACGTCACCCAAAGGGCAATAGAGAGGGCAAGCTTGGAGCTTCCCTACATGATCGAATCAGAAACGAAGAGATCCGTAGAAAAGCAAGGTAACCGACATAAGTTAACCGAAAAAGTACCAAACTTAAGTGGCAATGGGTAAGGCAGATTGTTCGCAGAACCGATGGGGCCGAAAGGTTCTGGAGTGGCGACCACGTACCGAAAAACGTAGCGTAAGAAGGCCTCCCACAAGATTGACCGATGACTTGGTGAAGGCTGCCGAAATCCGCTGGATGCAAGAAGCACAGAACTGATCGAAGTGGCGGTGCTTGGGGTAGGCCTATGTCCAGCACTGGAAGACGTCCAGTGCTAGACATAGGCCTAGCCCATCATTTCGGCTGAAATGGTGATGATGATGGTACCCAAGATAAAGCAACATCGTCAATTTCTAAGCTCTTTTAAAGTTTTTTAATAATCGAATAGCCAACTTTTGAATCACATTAAGGCAGAAGTCTAAAAACTATTGAGTGAGTATATATATATCGCTTTGATTCGTTTTTATCCTAAGAAACTAACTGAGAGCTTACCTCCTACACAAGAACGAACCCACGCGTTGGTCACAAATGCATCTAAGTACCCTCATTTATCATCGTGACAAGCTCTAGTGAATCATTGCTTGGCTCGGATTACCGCAGTGTGCTCTCACCCTATCATTAGAGCACATGTTCACGAGGCGGTTTCTATACGGTATGGTGCAGGTCACTTAGATAAAAAACATACCTATCCTTGCTATCGCGAAGTCGAGTAATAACTCAAGGGCCTCTTTCACAGTGTTTAGATATGCACAATTGATAAGCTTATTTGTAAAAAAAACCGTACCGAAACGTAATCGAGAGGTAGTGAAACGGGTACACCGTTCAGCTGCCGGTATAGCTGGCACTAGGTTCTTATTGGTAAACCGGATGCACTCTGCCGATAAGTGTGAACACATTACATTTGGTACTTATGCGTCGCCACCGCGGACCTGGCAGCCAGAGCTTGGTAAAAAAAGCAAACTAGGAAAACCTTTTTCGGGCTAACAAAACAACGTTTTTCTTTAGACAAGGTTAAACCATCAAGCCAGTATTGCACTATGAACGTAACTATAGTTGAAATACAGTTCTTTTAAAGAGAATAAAGTAAGAAACATCTTCATGGTTAAGGGTCGCGCCACACCTGCCGAACGTTCCGCGGCGGAACGTTCCGTCGCGTCATGTTTGCTTGCATTTCTATGGACGTAACGTTCGGCTGATGTGTCATAGGTAACTTGAAAAACATTAGGAACGTATTCAACCGAACCTTCCGCCGCGGAACGTTCGGCATATGTGGCGCGACCCTTAAACCTATGTCTGAAGATAAACTCTGTTTTGTAATAAGACGATTTTAATCTTGACTTCGTGCATCGTGAACAAACGTCCTTAGTATTACATACATAACTGAAGACAGAACCGGCGATAGTTTCCGGCGCTGTCCCGGGTGGAATCCGTCTCGTGGACAAGTGCCCTTACAGCCGTCTTAGGAACCATCTTAAGTGTTTAGATCATTGAGATGCTGATTTGATTAGCATGCTTGATACGTGTTTAATTAGGAATACGTTAGCTCCTCTTGAGAATTCAGTTCGAACGGAAATGATGGTGGCACGTTAGCAAGCTAGGTATTTTGCGTCTTAGTGATTCCCAATGTTATTTGGGAATCATCAAGGAACGGCAACGGAACGGCTTAAGACGCAGATACATGCCAGTGACTTTGAGTGGTTAGCTTGCGTGTTCTGTACGCGCTCACGCAACGCGTCGTATGTCCAGCCAGTAATAGGACTCGCTCATCAAGGGTATTTTAATAAAACACTTATACTAAAAGATTAATCATTTAATTATCCTTAAAATGGTGAAAGTTCAGAAAAATACGCTGGATAACTTTTGTGTAATTCTCAGTTTTTTATCCGCGTTAGGCATAACTTTACAAATTAATTTCACTATGTAATATAAACATAATCTAAAATATTCGTATATTAAGTTAAAAGGAAAACGCTCTAATTTAACATATATTTTTTCCAAATCATTAACATTACTCGTTTAGACGTAATTTTCAGTATAAAATCATTAAAAGTAGGTTGTATTAGTCTACATCATTCCTAACAAGGTTGTTAAGCGAGTGTGTGACGTCTGATAACATATCAATGACGCCTTTGCACATTTCATGGAATTTGACGCCGGATAAGCGCTACAGATTATTGTGTCAACAGAACCTGAACATTTGTGTGTGTTGATCTGTACGAGTATCAGTATGAACGCTTCTGAGTTCGATTACATACTGATACAACTACAACAGATTTTTTAAAGCATCGGAAACAAAATCACGATAAGATTATTATTTTGTTTAAAAACCGACCATCTTGGCACACAACTGTCAATCAATCTTCCTAGCCTTTTTCCCAACTATCTTGGGGTCGGCTTCCAATCTTACCGGTTGCAGCTGAATACCAGTATTTTACATGGAGCGACTGCCTATCTGACCTCCACAACCCAGTTACTGGGTAATACGATACCCCTTGGTAAGACTGGTGTCGACTTTCGGGCTTCTGACGACTCGTAACGACTGTCAAAGATCCACAAATGACAACCGGGACCAACGGCTTAACGTGCTTTCCGAGGCACGGAGGAGTCTCGGTATGTGAAGATGGTCACCCATCCACTGACCAACCCTGGCAAGCGTAGCTTAACCTGATGGATCGATCCGTGCGGCTTGTTATTACTTAGCCACGAGCTCCTCTTGGCACACAACTGTATGGTTATGAAAACAAAAGTGATTGCACCTACTCGTCGATCGATAGAGATTAGACCCTGAATCGTTGTTACCCGATTGTGTCATCTGCCAAGTCTTTTCCCAACTATGTTGAGGTCGGCTTTCAGTCTTAAGCTGAATACCAGTGTTTTACATGAATCAACTGCTTGTCTGACCTGCAAGAGCCAGTCACTGGAAAACCCATTACCCTTCGGTAAGCCTGGTTGTCCGACTTTTACTTTTTCAACTATTGTTGGCCGAATGTGTATTTACTAAAATAATAATATTATAAAATACTCAAGAAAAACATCCAGTTCCTTCCAACTTATAACGGCAACATCTAAAATACCATATTTTTTCGCACCACATTGCATAAAATATACCAACCTTGCTCCATCTAATATTTTTATCTTCTCTAGGCCTTCCTACGTTGTATGGTCGGAACAAATGGCCTCAATTACAGAAGGCTGCACAGAACGGGCCTGACCGTAATTGATACCAGTCATTTACCGTAATGATTGCGAAGCCTCTGAAGGTGTAAATGAAAGCCTGAACTAGACTGGGACTTATGGTGTTTAGTGACTATATATTGGGAGGTAGTATTTTTCGTAAAGGGTTGATAGATAATAGAATGAGGAGCTCGTGGCTAAGTAATAACAGCCGCACGGGTCGATCTATCAGGTTAAGCTACGCTTGCCGGGGTTGGTCAGTGGATGGGTGACCATAATTACATACCGAAAGTTTCCTCCGTGCCTCGGAAAGCACGTTAAGCCGTTGGTCCTGCCATTCGTGGATCTTTGGCAGTCGTTACGAGTCGTCAGAAGCCCCGAAAGTCTGACACCAGTCTTACCAAGGGGTATCGTATTACCCTGTTATTGGGTTGTGGAGGTCAGATAGGCAGTCGCTTCATGTAAAATACTGATATTTAGCTGTATCCGAATAGACTGGAAGCCGACCCCTACATAGTTGAGAAAAGGCTAGGAAGATTGATTTTTAATTTATCTATATTAATTTTATCTAATAAATGCTGATGCTGTGGTGAAACGATTAGCAAGTCAGGTTAGTAACTGAGCACGTATTTCAAGTTCAAACCTAAGCACTTTGTATAAGCTGTTCAATATTTTTAATTCAAGACAAGATGAAAATGCAATTTATACTGGGGCATATAATATTTGAAGTCAACTTGCATTATTCCCTTCATTGATTTCTCATAATTCATAAAATAACTATTTTCACAGCTGACAGTTTGATTCCAGAAAATCACAGCATCCAATTTATTTTAATTAACTTAGTAATTTCTGGAATGCAATCAAGACATCGATATGCTTGCAACCTTTCAGAAAACGTTTCCCTGAACATCTTCCTTACGAAACCTCATCAATCGGTTCAGTGGGTCCCGAGATTAACGAACACAGCTGTACTAACAAGCTGACAATTTCAGTGATATATATACGAGTACTTACTTAGCAATTTATGAAGAAAATTTAGCTACGGCGTTATGTTAAGAAAGTGATGCTGTATAGGACAATATTAAGTAATTACCATTAACATTAATTAACATGGGTTCCTGATTTATGATTCAACAACCCATTACACAAACCTACCTATAAACTTGTCAACTAACATTTCGTCATCATTTCAGCCGAAAGATGTCCACTGCTGGACATAGGCCTCCCCCAAGTACCGCTACTTCGATCGATTGTGTACCTCCCGCATCCAGCGGATTCCTGCGGCCTTTACAAGGTTATCGGTCCATCTTGTGGGAGGCCTTCCAACGCTACGTGTTCTGGTAGGCTGTTGTCACTCCAGAACCTTTCTGTAATTTATATTATCTGTTCTGCGAGCAATGTGCCCTTGCCCATTGCCACTCTACTTTGGCAATTCTTCGGGCTATGTCAGTTACCTTGTTTCTCCTGCGGATCTCTTCACTTCTGATTCGAGTATGTAAGTAAGTTACATTTAATGTTAACCTGTTATACCATACATGCACTAAGCAAGTCCATGCGCATTCAGTCTTATATCTTGCGGTGGCGTGGACGTGAAAATTTGCCTATCCTACCCTCCTCAAGGAACTGAATAAATTTTGAATACAAAAACTTTAAAGTTCTGGGCTCATAATTAGAGTTACATAAATCAAAATTTAAATAATTATAAAAGCAAATTAACACTAATATTTCCGCTTAAATTCCAAAAAGGCTCACCAAAGAATGAATAATCGTAAGTCGTAACGTATCATACACGACTATAACGAACTTAGGTAAGAAACTGCGATGCGCAAACGTGGCTGATTTGCAATGCAGATGACGGCACGGCGCTCGTTGCCGCCCGTATGCATGGCGACAGTAAGTGATTTTAGGACATTTGCAAAGTTCGTGTCAGGTTTAGCCTACTTTCAGCCTGATGGCTTTAACTTCCGCAGTCATTTAGTGTGTATTTTTAAATCTGAGTGCTGTGTCTTAAGGCTCATTATTTTTAAATGGATCTGGATGTTGGCTTGGTTGCAGAGCTTCACGTTAAAAATACTATGTTTACAAAACAAAAATCTGATTAAGCTATTTGCTGCTGGTGAGAAGGTATATATATCTTTGAAACGGAATAGTTACGATTAGGAAGAAACTTTAAATGTGAGATTCAATACTAGAATTCCCAACATGCTGGTTATCCATTCAACTACAACCAGTCGAACACTCAACAAAGTCTTCATTCGGATATTCATTGAAATCAAGTCACCGAGACCAGTCCAACAATTCCGAAAGACAATTACATTGGAAGTGCAGACGCAGCGCCCTTATAATTTGACCACACGGATCTGCCAAACGCTCTAATACTGAGAGATCCCACCACAATAGCACTCCAGTGACAGCGACATAGAGTAGTAAATGAATGGAGGGTCCATTCATTTACTACTCCTGATGACCGTATAGGTATTATAATTATTTTCATCGTCTAAACTAATAGTATAAAGGGAAAAGATTTGATTTGTTGTATGTACACACACCTTCACACACACTTACAACACCTACACCGCACAGATACACGCCCGCATACACTTTAGTATTAATAATTATAATTATGTCACTCTCTGTATTTCATTTTCGGTGTACTTCATAATTGGCGTAATGTTTAGAATTCTACAGTACTAATGTTATACTTACTTTCAGCTATGAAGTTACCTTATAATAAATAAATAAATGTTTGTTTGTAATCGACCAAAAAATAGGTACTTATGCGATTTAAAAAAATCTTTTCACCTAAAGACAACTTTATTAATATCAGCGTGTAACATAGGCTGTGTTTTATAGACTTCCACTCGAACGAAGTCGCGGGCAGAAGCTATAGTCTCTTATAAGGTGAGTAAAAGGTTATGTCAATAACCTCCTCGTTTTTGGAAGTCGGTTAAAAAAGATGAGGCATTTCCAATCTGCTTACAAAGTATGGATATAATTTATAGCATGGTAATTAATTTAGACAGAGGTTTTTTTATATATCCAGTACTTACTTAATTTTGCTGAAGATTTTTTATGGTAACGATGTGTAATAGATTTTGCAACCACTGTATATTGTCTTCAATCATCTTATAAACTCAACCTATCAAAATCACATGGTAAGTCCCAAAACCAACACATCTAAGTATTTTTCTGCCGTTGCACATACCAAGAATGGGTACTCAACTGGCCATTCAAACCGATTCATTGTATTTTTTTTTGAGGTAGTTTAAAAGGTATAAAAATACTTGTACACATAAGATTCAATCGAAAAAAAATATTCACGTGCGCACTCCATTTCACGCACTACTCCGTGGTTCTAGTTAAATCCGCTGCGCGTCCTACGGATAGTTTGCATTCAGAATAGAACGGTCAATCGAATGATGAAAGGGATTAGTTTAAGCGTGTGTTGTGATAGGACGTCATGGTATCAACATACCTAGATGCGTATGAACGAATGAAATGGGGTGACTACCGATATGATGACTAATCGAGAAGTGTGGAAAAAAAAGACATTGCGCCGACACCCAAAGAATGATGATGATGACGTATGAACGAATGAATGAAAAGAGGGATTCAGAATGTTGTTAGTAAGTCCTGTTTACATTGACGTAATTTTGATTTTAATAAACAAATAGTAACATTAGTAATCTTTATCAAAATTTTAAAAGTAACACTGTTTATAAACGTTTATTTATTTAGATACATCTTGCCAAAAATACAAACAACATGTTCATGGAATCACTTCTGTGTCAGTCTGGCTGTCAAAGGCAGTGTTCTTCGAAACTTCTTGCTATTTATAGATTTAGTAAGCGCAATGATAAACAGTTGTGCCCCAGATAAAACTTTGGACTTGAAGAAATAATTTAAGTTTTAAAGTCTTTTTTCAGAAAGGAGTTTTCTTCTAGATAAATACGAAAAGGGAACATTTGTATGAAAATAGTACACCTACATTTCGCCAGTTATGTTTAAGTCCGATGTAATAAGGGGCGAGCCTATTGCCATCAACCGGGTACAGATCCAGACTCCGGGGTGCTACTGAGAAATATGGGTGTACTATACTGCCCAACTCTTGGGGAAACCAGGCGTAATGTTATGTATGAAAATCACCGCAAATCATAAATAATCGACATTTAACCACTTTTAATTACTTTTGAATCAAAAGTAGTCAAATGTCGATATTAATTTAAACACAAAAATAATATTACCATACTACAGTTCACTCTGACTTGACATTATGCTTGAAATGTGTGACCTTGAATGAAAGCGTTTCAACCGTGACTGCCAGACTTTTCATTCTATCGGTCAAGGCCGAACACTTGCATTTACCAGGGCCACATAGCGTGATATGAATTGATTGCACCCCATTAAAGTGTTCGAAGTAAACTAGGCAAGTGAAGGATTTATAAATAACTTTAATAGTTTTGAGGTCACCTCTATTTATTAAGTTATATATTTAAACTTCAAACTATACAGTTTTTATTTTTAATCAAGATAATATTTACATAAAATATACGCTAACAGACATAAAATAATAATTATGTACAAGGACAGTTATATAAAAAAGAAACAAAGAATAGGGTGTAGCGGTTAGACCGCAACATACAAAAAAAAAAAAAAACTACAAAACAAAAAGACATGACGTCACACAATTCCTACATCTCGCAGTTAGAGTTTACTGAGCGAATAACATAGATAAGACTATCCGAAATCAACATATGGGCAGTTGCCCGCCAGATATAATACCCGTCTGGTTGGAGGATCCTCCCCTTTCAATAGAGGATGAGTCACCAATTTAGGAGTATGAGGAACAGGGTGTAACAGTTCACTCATCCACCATAGAAAAGGGAGGATCCTCCAACCAGACGGGTATTATATCTGGCGGGCAACTGCCCATATGTTGATTTCGGATAGTCTTATCTATGTTATTCGCTCAGTAAACTCTAACTGCGAGATGTAGGAATTGTGTGACGTCATGTCTTTTTGTTTCGTAGTTTTTTTTTTTTTTGTATGTGGCGGTCTAACCGCTACAAGGGCATCAATAAATACGTTCGCATCGCTGTCAACCGGTAAAGTGTCCAAAGGGTGGCCAGCCCTCTGGTCGCGTGAGGAGTCGACGACGGCTTGGCGATGTCTTGAAAAACCAAGTGGGCACTTGGACCTCATGACTCTATGTTTCAACCCAGTGACGAACGAATAACTCCCAATATGATTGGAATATTTTCGCCGTTGTAAACAACTTCACTTGTACACCAATTTGTTGCTATTCAAAAGTATCTCATAGAATTCTTTAGGAAGAAGCTATATTTAGCTAAATATATTTATTTTATGTGGCTATGAGCACTTAGGTACCATTAGTTGAGCACTAATATGAAACCCGTTTTTTGCCACCAAAATTCAATGTTTATTTCGATTTCTAAGTAGTTTCTCAGTAATTGTACAAAAAACTCTTGAAGTAAAGTCTTTCCATTTGTAATAATATGTTATATGACTTGTTTTCTGAATGGATCAAAGGTAAAGAGGAAGTCATTGTTTTTGATCAATTATCTTGGTATTAACCAACTTCTTACGTATGGAGTTCTAAGAAAGACTAAAGACTCAGGTATTTTTAAACTCATTTACTAACATAATAATCATCACGCCTGTATTCTTGAATGAGGTTGGTAGAGGTACATTTAATGTTCCCACTGCTGGGAGACAGTGCTTCCAGCCTCAGCAGACAGTGCCTTCTACAGCCTCTGTTCAGTGAGAGGGAGTGGGCAGTAAGCCACTACGCGGACCCAGTGTGGGTCATGCTGGTTTCGTGACGATGTTTTCATTTACCGTTTTGAGAGTGGTGGTGCTAAAATAATTTACACAAAGTAAAGCACCTGTCTGGGTTCGAACTTACGATCTAAACTCGTAAATCACGGCCGTTACCACTGAGCCACCACTGCTCCAAGAGATACATAGTTCATCCAAATAACGTAAGTCTGGACGCAATAATATATACCTACTGAATACTACTCATTGCGGCGCAGTAATACAATCCTTTGATGTTATAATTTTAGAATATAATCTCTTCCGGGATATGAGTCCCGGACGAGATTATATGATATTATATTTAGTCATCTAAGGAATGCATTAGTCGATTATATTGGAATAGATTAATTTATATAAATAGTATTGAATAATCATACTTCTGCTTAGCGTGTTGATGGCAAATACAAATTTCCTGTTTGACCCAGAATCACAGAACAGATAAAAGTGGTTTTTTATCTGTTCTGGACCTTTTTTATCTGTTCTGTGCCCAGAATCGCTAATGCAAACACCATTCGCTGACGCAAATATAAGGTCCTCACGTGTACAGGTGACAGGGCATGCGGTGCAAGATGAAAGGTAGACCATGGTCTACGGGGAGACGCCGCTTAGGCATTGAGGATCGGAACTATCGGAGAAACCCCACCTGTGGAGATTGTCTTTACTGCAGCCGACCAAATAAGGTCTTCGTGGAGTATAAAGAAGAATATCTGGATGTATAATTATGATGTCTGGTAGTGGATTTAAAAAAAGCCTAGCCTTTTCTCAACTATGTGGGGATCGGCTTTCAGTTTAACCAGATGCAGCTGAATACCAGTATTTTACATAGAGTGACTGCCTATCTGACCTCCACAACCCAGTAACTGGTTAATACCCTTGGAAAGACTGGTTGTCCGACTTTCGGGCTTCTGAAGACCCGTAACGACTGTCAATGTCAAAGATCCCCGAATGACAGCCGGAACCAACGACTTAACGTACTATCCGAGGCACAAAGGCTTCGGTATGTAAAGATGGTCACCCATCCACGGACCAATCCCGGCAAGCGTAGCTTAACCTGATGAATTGACCAGTGCGGCTGTTTTTACTTAGCCACAAGCTCCTCTTGGTAGTGGATTAAATGGAATGAAATTACCTTTACCCTATTAAAGCCATAGCAAACAAGATCTAGTTTTAGTAGTCACTGCAGGCTAAAACCAGAACCAGTAATGGATATAAAAAAATCGAAATACGAGTAAACCCATCAATCACGACCAACCATTACACTACTCACTACTGTTCCAATAAAACTAAAATTTAGACTGATGGGAGAGAATGTAGGCTACATTCTCTTCGTAGTAACTACAAACACTAATAGTAGGTAAATAATCTACTCACATGTAAAGTTAGCGAAATTAATTGTATAGGAAACAGACTATCAACTTTAATAGTTCAATATTCAAATGACAACTGTTATTCTTTGACAGTCACAACTGTCAATCTTTAACGGCCATCAAAAAAAGTTAACTTAAGTGGATATACAAAGCCACAATAGTTTGAACGGTTTGACTTCATCTTTCCAGAAAACTCAACGAAAAAGGTCATATATTCACCTTAATGACTTTGACGCTCCAGCTTACAAATACCACGCGCGGAAGCGGCGGCACAACTAACCAATGAGATTTTGTCGTGCCAAGATAATAAAAAAACGCAACAATATGACAAAAGCACTGTGGCCCTCTGGCGGCATTAAACTTTGATTAAGATAATGATTTGAATACCTGAAATGTACTTTGCATGTATAATTTTAATTTGTAAAACATAAAGTGTTGTGTCGCGAAGAGAGTAGATGCTTATTCTTCTTTTCGTGTGATTTGTGACTCACCCGATGTCAGACTTTTAAAGCCACCCATGGGTCTCTGACTTGGTTTCACATGCCGTCGAGAAATATTCTCAGCAGGCATAAAGCTTGCTCTATGTATCTTTTACTTGTACTTATATAGTTTTTATTTGCACCAAGGACAGCCCCATTATATGTCCAGAAACTTACTGTCCATTCCAAGGTTGCCTGGAAGAGATCGCAGTAAGCGATAAGGCCGTCCATTGTATATTTTGTAGTGTCGTACTTTTTCTTTTTGTAATGTATTATCTGGTGTCATCATCATCATCAGCCTATTAATGTTCCCACTGCTGGGACACAGGCCTCCTCTCTGTGAGAGGGAGTGGGCTGTAATCTACCACGCGGGCCCAGTGCGGGTTGGTAGATGTCACATTATGTCTTCGAATTTTTTGGTTCTAAGATATGCCGGTTTCCTCACGATGATCTTATCTGGTGTACAATAAAGTAAATATAAATAAATAAATAAAGCTGCCAGTACCTGCTAAAGCCACGGTATGCTGGAAGAGAGGTTGCCGCCTGACGGCTGTTATGGGTTTGACTTTACTGGCGTCAGGAAACGCTCCGTAGAAAAACACACCACCCTACTTTTATAAATATCGTTACAGTGACGTCATTTGCCAGTAAATAAACTGCAGACGCTATATGCTGCATGACATGTACGTTGACACAGCTGTCTATCGAATGTATTATTCAATCGTGAAGCGACGTTGTTTTTAAATACATTGATGAATGACGCGTCATGTGGTATGCCGGTGACGTATTGTTTTTAATAGCATTATTGATTGAGCTCCTCCACTAGTATATACACTATGCTTTTTACGAGTACCTTGAATTCTTGTTGATGTTATCAATCTATGATAAAACAGCAATCTTTTACACAGTTTTTAGTTCTTATAATATTATGTAGGCTTAATAACCCTGCAGGTTAAGCTTACTGGTTATATGTCGGCGTCCGTTACGGGGATGTAGGAGAAGTCATTTGCGAGACACACACATCAGGCGAGACAAAACACTGGATATTCTCGTGTAGTAAGAAATAATATGTTACAGGTAGGTACATTACAGCACGGTGATGCCTACGGATAAATTTTTATGGTTTTTTTGTTATACATATAATAATATTTATTCATAGTTTTATTTTGTTGTATTTTGTTGTAAGTACTGTTTATTTTATTTTGTTACTTATTAGATATTCACAAATGACTGAACCTGACTTGATTTCCGTACGTCTTTTTCGGGTGACCACTGAAAATCAGCGCTGTGCTGTGGGCCCCCCATAGCACAGCATTATGCTGAGTGGAAGCCTTCTTATCACAGTCATGACGTGCACTATTTCTGTTCTCTATTTTTTTTTTACTCATGTCTTTTTGTATGCGCGTGTTTCTGTGATGAATAAACCTAATATTTTTTCTTTCTTCTTCTTCTTTCTTTCTATTTGCAACAAAATTACCCCTGACGACCCCTATGCCAATGTCAAACATTTTCGAGTAATTTGACGTTTTATATTTTAAAATTTATGAAATAAAAATATAAATAAAATAGAGCTTGTGGCTGAGTAATAACAGCCGCACGGGTCAATCTATCAGGTTAAGTTACGCTTGCCGGGGTTAGTTCATGGATGGGTGACCATCTTCACATACCGAGACTCCTTCGTGCCTCCAAAAGCACGTTAAGCCGTTGGTCCCGGCTGTCATACGTGGATTTTTGACAGTCGTTACGGGTCGTCAGAAGCCTCAAAGTCTGACAACCAGTCTTACAAAGAGGTATCGTATTACCCAGTTACTGGGTTGTGGAGGTCAGATAGGCAGTCACTCCATGTAAAATATTGGTATCCAGCAGCAACCGGTTAAACTGAAAGCCGACCCCAACATAGTTGGGAAAAGGCTAGGCAGATTGATATGACTATAGGTTACTGCCCAGAGAGGCTATTTTTGATTAACCCTCATTTTCAATGCAAATGACAAAATTACTCACATTACCAGTTTGTGACCCGTCGCGAACTGTACCATACTATAATCACTGATTACTACCCCGATGACCTACTTACATACTGGAAGTGTGACGTAACTGTAAGTAATGCTATCCCACGCGTAGGCGGCGATAACCCTTCTAGTAGAAGCGTGGACAATGATCCATTGTTATAGGTATGAAATATTATGAATGGAAGTTTTATTGGTGGCCTGAATTGGAAATAATCGATGGAAATGAATGCCATTGAGTCAATTGTTGACTGTGAATATCGATAATCTATTAAAAGCTTGGGCCTGTGCATAATTTTTCAGTCTATATTTTTACATGTTTTTTTATGTAGATACTGTAAGGTTTTATGGTATTATCAACCTTATGTTGTACTGGCTGTTATGAATATATCAGTTCGAACTATCTGATGAGTCACTTTCGAATTTAGAATAGGTTCGTAATAATTGTTTTATATAAAAAATAGCAGAAGGCTAGCTGTCACTTCGTAGGCGCGTATTCATGTTGTAATATATTTTGACTTCAAATATCTAATTAAATACCTATTATAAATATAACACATTGCTGTGTCATTGAAGAGAACCCACACACTACATATATAGCTACAAATAACATATTTATCCCATACTAAGAGCGTCTCGACGCCCCGCACAAACACGCACCCCTCACAATACTGTTTTATGTTTTTTTTTTGTTTATTCAATATAATAATTACATAATTTAAAAACTTACAGACTTAAAATAATAATTTATGGAATTTTATTTATTTAGTTAGTAAAAAACAATTTGTTTTGTTTTGACGATTGTACATCCTTGTTTTGTGTCTGTTTTTTTTGTTTCTAACTTTAGGTAGATAGTTTTAAGAAAGAAAAAAGAAAATGCGTTTATTGGTACCTATTACAGCAGAAAAATACACTTAATAACTATAAAAATAGATAACAATGATTATAATGCCAAAAGGGCCTCAGCTCAGCATAATGACAGATGACAACACAAAGTGTACCACCTGACGCTGATTTTCATCTGCAGCCCACGAGTGGCCATAATGCGCGTTAACTTCTGGAAGGTGGCAACGGGCAGTTGTAAACGCAAATCCGCCCAGAGCGAGAAAAGCTCCGCCCAGAGCGGGAGAAGTTATTTGATAATTTCCCACCCAAAAAAAAAGCGAAAGGAACGTGTTCGCCTAGGGTAGGCGATTTTGAACCACAAATCAAGTTTTCCTCTCGATGTTTTCCTTCACCTATCTCGGATTACCTTAGACAGGGTCCATAATTCTCAACCCGTAACTTAATACTTTACACGTCACGAATCTAGAAACCTACGCCAAAAGGTAAAGGGAGTGAATTTACCTAAACAATTTAGGGTAGTACTTTTTCCATTTATTGCAACATTTTACTTTTTTCTGTCACGAGCCAGTCACATGACTTAACATAACATCGCGCCTATATTCCCCGAAGGGTTAGGCAGAGGTGTGCCTATAGTACACCCACATTTTGCCAGTTATGTGTAAGTCCCATGTAATAGGGGACGACCCTATTGCCATCAACCGGGCATAAATTCAAAATACAGGCAGCTACTGAGAAATTCCAGATAGAAAAACGAAATTACACTTTGCCCGACACGGTAATCGAACCCAGAATCTCATGCTCAGTAGTGCTAGCGACCACTAATACCAATGAGGCAGTCTTTGGTTATCCGTATGACAATGAATTTTCCGATAAACGGATCAACAGTTCTCATCTAAAAATAGAATTGCAAAGTGTTCGCCTACACATTGAACTTTTGAGAATTTTGAGCGACCACTACAAACTGCCCACATTATCACTTCACTAGCCGCTAAAACTGGTCAGTTTCCAGAGCACAAAAACGCCAAACTGAAAAAAGCTTTAAAGTGGGATAGGATAGGATAGTGGGCTATATACGTCTCGTATAGCTCCATCTCTTTTTTGCGTTGTATTGTTTGACACTTCCCTATAAAATTCAAATTCAAAAGTCATTTATTCAAACTAGGCTGAGAATCAGCACTTTTCGAACGTCAACATTACATAAGACAGTCCCTCAAAGCGCTCACCCTTCACCACTTCCTAGAGCTTTAGCTAGGAATCATCATTACAGGCTATTTCTAACCATTTTTTTATTATTATTTTGTATTATTTTAGTCTTTTTTATTTCTTCTTAATTGATCATATTGCATAAGGTTTAATAGTATTTCCTCCCGGGAGAGGGCACTGGCTCTTGTAACACAGGTTAACCACCTAGCACAAGTGTCAGGGACTTCACACAATTTGTAACCATTTCTTATGTAATAAAGATTATTATTATTATCTCCTTTATTTCATTTATATACATATAATTTACATTTTTAAATATTTTTATAAAAACAAAATAATACAAAAACATTTAAAAATATAAAAAATAGTAGCCCACCGGTATCGGGAACAGGGTCCAAGCTACCGGCGGTCAGGGCTCCAGAGAGAGGAACCTCCTGACAATGCGAGCCGTGTCCAGGAGTACCGCTTTCTGAATCAAGCTCTTGACCCAGCTGCCTAACGAGAGCCTCCTTAGGTGTTGGTCGAGGCTCTTGGCAATTAAGCCATTGGCTGATACGACTATCGGCACAATGATCGCTGAGTCCACATCCCACATGTCGACAACCTCGCGAGCCAAGTCAAGATACTTGATTTGTTTATCTTTCTCGGCTTTCCGAGGTTCCCATCATGCGGGACCGTTATGTCAATGATCATTGTGCGCCGCTCTACTCGGTCCACCACCACTATATCAGGTTTATTGGCAACAATAGTCCTGTCAGTGATGATGGAGCGATCCCAGTACAATGTGATATTGCCATTTTCGAGAACTGGGTCGGGCACATACCTGTAGTACGGCACTTCAGATTCCACAAGGCTGTATTTCAGAGCAAGTTGCTGGTGGATAATCCTGGCTACAAGGTTGTGTCTATGCAAGTACTCTTCGTTAGCTAGACGAGAACACCCGGAGATAATATGTCGGATTGATTCTCCCGGACGGTGGCATGCCCGACAAATGTCAACCGTGCCGTCCTTCACAATGAATCTCCGGTAATTGTTCATCATCATAACTTCGTCCATAATTGCACAGACAAAACCTTCGGTTTCCCCAAAGAGGTCACCAAAACGCAGCCAGGCTACGGACGCTAGGAAATCTACATCGGGTCCATGTAGGGCCCGGAAATAGCGTCCGTGAAGCTCCTTACTCTGCCATACCTCCTTGCGATCGTTAGTGTCAAGCACTACAGGCTTGCGCCAGTTCTCTTTAGCCAAGGAGAGCGGGGTAAGGCCCTTGTCCACCGCGACCACATCTCGATGCATCCCCACGTCGGCTTCTTGGAAATATTCCCTAAGACTGCATATCTCGCGATTGTGGAGGGTCTTAGCGTTTAAAAAGCCTCGACCTCCACATTTTCGCGGGATATACAGTCTCATTACCGATGACCGTGGGTGATGCATTCGATATGCAGTTAACAGCGTACGGACCCTCCTATCCAGGGCGTCGAGTTCGGTCTGAGTCCATTTGAGTATGCCGAAAGAGTACATCAAAACCGGCATGACCCAGCCGTTGAAGGCGCGCGCCTTGTTGCCGCCCGATAGAAGGCTATTAAATACTTTCTTCAGGCGGCCAAAGAAGCGCTCCTCCAACGATTGCTTCATGTCAGTAACATTAATGCCCAACGCTTCCGACATACCCAAATACTTATAGGTTTCGGATGGGGAGAGGGCTCTAAGGTTTATGGAATCCGAGAGTTGGGTTCCCACGGATTCCACAATCTCCCCTCGCTTTACATGCATGACCTCACATGACAAATGTCACACCAAATTCCATCCTGATGGCGCTACTGAAAGTTTCAGTTATTTTCAGTAGCTCCATCAGTCGCAAATTGTTGGGGGCAAAGAGCTTTAGGTCATCCATGTAGAGGAGGTGAGATATAACCTGACCACCTCTCCTCAGCCGATAGCCTAGACCTGAATCCTCCAGCAGTGTGCTTAGAGGATTCAGGGCTAAGCAAAACCAGAGCGGACTCAAACTATCACCCTGAAATATGCCTCGCTCGATCCTTATCGGTTCGCTATTCCTTTGGATATTTCGACATCCTGGGTAGCGAAGGACCGTCCTCCATTGCTCCATACACGACATCAGGAAGGTGCGCAGAGTTGCATCTACTTTATACAACTCCAGCACCCTCATGAGCCATGTATGTGGCACCGAGTCATAGGCCTTCTTATAATCTATCCAGCATGTCGACAGATCTATTCGGGAGCGGCGAACCTGCTGGCTAATGGCCATATCAATGAGGAGTAGCTCCTTAGTACCGTGGGACCCGTTCCTACATCCATTTTGAGAGGCAGACATGATTGAGTTGGTGTCTACATGATTGTTAATTTTAGCTCTCAAAATGGATGTAAGAACTTTATAGACCGTCGGTAAACACGTGATCGGTCTATAATTTTTGGGTTCCGCGGTGCTACCGGATTTATGGAGCAGGTGGGTGAGTCCTGTCGTAAGGAACTGGGGCAGCGAACCAGACTCCAAAGCAGTCTGGTACTGAGCCGCCAAGCGAGCGTGCGACCTTGTGAACCATTTTATCCAGAAGTTGTGCAGCCCATCCGGTCCTGGAGATTTCCAGTTAGGCAACGGACGGACTGCACGAGCTACATCTTGGGAGCAGATGGTAATAGCCCCCATTTCTGGAATTGGATCGCAAGCTCGCTCGACTTCCCGAGTCCAGTCACCTTCGGTGTGACTGACAGGCACCGACCAGATACTCCGCCAGAAAGAACACATGGCATCATCATCTGGTAGGCGCGTGTCAGCCACACCTTGGGCCGGTCGCTCCCAAGCCCTATAAACCCACCTTTCGTCACTCTGGAAAGTGTGATTCTGGGTGTATCGCTCCACTCGCCGCTTATACCTACGGATACGGTTTGCCCATGCATACACTTTCTGCTTCAGGAAGTCGATGCGCTCTGTAACACGGGACATATAGTCCTCAGGGCTGATATCAGTTCCTGAGAACGCCCGCCTCACAAAGCGCATCACTCTAGGGCGATTATTGCCCTCCCTGAAGCAGATTAGTTTGCCGATGAGCGCTCTGGCCCCACCAATACGGTGCTCAATCCTGCACTGCCAAGCTGGTACGGCTGGTTTCGGTCGTGTAGCTCCAGAGTCATTAGCAAATTTGACGTGAGCTACACGACATGCCGCTACAGCCGCGCAGTACAGAATTGAATGAGTATCGGTGAGGTCTTCGCAGCCATCAAAATAGTTTGATAGCTGCGAATCCAGAACCGCCACCAGCGCCCTATTTTTGTTATGCATGGGCAAACGAGGTAAACGTGGTCTAAGTTCGGGCGGCATGTTCCGGTATTCCCGAATCGCACCTTCCAAAGCACTCCTCAATTCCTCATTGCACTGGGTACTTACGTTTGTAGCCCTGTCATCAATCCCCTCGTCAGCTTGACTTGTAATTAACTGCGGTGGTATTATTGCAGTGTGCGACGGGGGGGCGATGACATGGCTACTTTGCATTTCGATTCGCAGGCGATCAAGTGCAGTGTCATCCAACATGTGATTACGCTGGATGACCCGCACTTGATCCGACAGTCGTTGTGCCGAAACGTTGACTGCTGGCTCAAGCACTTGAAAAAGAGAGAGCATCCGGACACGGTACGCGGTCAGGTTGTTTCCCCCCTCTGTAGCCCCATAGTATGAGCGCATGACGTTTTCGTTGATTGATTGTGTCCATCTCATGCGCTGCACACTTCCGCCGGGAGCTGGGACCCTGTCAGAGGCCGGTGGGCCTCGAGGTCCTAAGCCGTCCGGCGGCCGGCGTCCTCCCCGTCGACGAGCAGGTGGTGGTGTCGTGGGCGGAGAGAAATACTCGTCACTCGAGCTCGACGCAACTGCCGCGGCTGGTGTCGTCCCAGCGCTCACAGTGGGGCTGGGTACCGGCGGCGGCGAGGCGGAGCTGAGCGACGAGTCCGGAGGTGGAAGGCGTGCTCGACGTGTGGCCGATCTTGTCAACATTTTATCTTCATTTTCCTATTTTCCTTTTCTGTCCATTGATAAATTAATCGGAGGTGACATATGTCATGTCACCTCCGATTCGGTAGTTTTTAATTTAATTCTATTTCATTTTGTTGTATTTGGATCTCTTTAATAGGTTTTTTAGTGGTCTTACGGTGTCCGGTTTGGTTTATATTGAAACACTATTGTTAAAAATGCGTGAGAATTAATAATACTGATAAAATTGAGAAATGAGACGTTTTGTTGACACGGTGTTGCCAGATCATTATTATTATTATTATTAAGAAGAAGTTGCGCAATAAATAAATAAATAATAAAATATAAGTAAAAATCTTTTTAAAACAAGCTTTTATTGAAGTAAAAAGTACAAAATAAAGAACAGACCATTATAATTAAAGCGTATATAAAATTTCGTGTCTGTACTGTTGACCGTTGAGGAGTTTCCTCGTCTGGAGCCAATCCTGGGTAGCCAATCAGGGCATGCTTGTCATAAAAATGTATTGTCATCGGAATTGAACCAACATATAAAATTTCAACTCCTTGGGATAAGAGAAAGTGGTCTTAATTCTACTTGCAAGAATCCACCTAAACAAACATACCAACTAACTTACATACAAACAAACAAACATTGCAAGTTGAATAAAAGCTTTTAAAAATATACGGACCCAGGTGTCCTCTTAATGACGTTTCCACTGCTAAAAATGGTTGATAACGGGGGTACGCAGCGCTTCACCGCTGTATCACATCGGAAAATAATAAAGAACGTTTTTTTGGGAGATTTTGAAAATTTACGATCGTTTTTATTGGTCGTTTTAAATGATGTGTGTTACTGTCGCATTTTATTTGTTTAGTATTGAGACCTTACAATAATTTCGATTGAAAATGAAAATTTTTGGTTGAACTGGCAAAAATCGGAGTGTATCCTGATAAACCACAGGTAATGTATGACAGAATATTTTATGGTAAAATCTTTATTGACATACTCGTGTAGGAATCAGGCAAATTGTTATATTTTTACGAAGAAAATAAATGTTTTAAATAAGGTGCGCGAAAATTGAACAATACCGTTCAGTCTAAACTTAAAATTGTTTTTGTGGTGTTGTATGCGCCCAGGACTTTTTTGCCCAAATGGTTAAAACCAAATCTAGCTTTATGAATCAATAGCAATCCCGCTTTTATGAATCTAGTACTTTTCTCCTATCTTAAACGAGCAATATTTGTATGTTTATACATTTGTAATCTCGAAAACGGCTCTAACGATTTCGATGAAAGTTGCAATATACGCGTTTACGGGGGCGTAAAATCGATCTAGCTTGGTCTCATATCTGGGAAAATTCTTTTTCTCCATATTTTCACCCGAGCAGATTTCGCTCGCCTAAAGTTTAGAACGAGACCTTAGAACAATGATTTAGTAAGTTCCTACTAACATTTTATGTTTCCTTTGCCATTACAGATAATAAATGATCTAATGCTACAAAGTAACTTAAAATACCTTACGTGCTACATAGTACGTGGCCCTTGTGAACGCACCCAGTGTACAGGTGAATCATGTCTATGTCATCCACCACCGTGTTGAGAGTGAAAAAGAAAAGAAAGAAAAATAGGTTTATTCATCACAGAAACACGTGCATACAAAAAGACATGAGTAAAAAAAAAATAGAGAACAGAAATAGTGCACGTCATGACTGTGATAAGAAGGCACTCCGCATAATCCACTCAGCATAATGCTGTACTATGGGGGACCCACAGCACAGCGCTGATTTTCAGTGGTCACCCGAAAAAGACGTACGGAAATCAAGTCAGGTTCAGTCATTTGTGAATATATAAAAAGTAACAAAATAAAATAAACAGTACTTAGAACATAATACAATTATACAACTAATTAAGTTAGTGCGCAGTGCACGAGTCAGCAGCGGTGCGCGCCCCAGCAGGTTAATGCGTGCACTCGGCACCACCAGCAGCTGCGGTTTACGCCGCCACGCCACGTACCCATCCGGTAAATTAAACCCTATTTCTGATAGTATACCCGAGTTTTGTATATTACCTCTTAAAACTTTGAAAAGATACGTTGCCAGTGCCACTTCACGCCTAAGTTCTAATTTGTAGTAGCCCACCATACCGAGACTGAATAAGGTAGGATACTGTAACGGGTATCCCGGATATCTCCCATACAGCTTTAAATAAATAAATCTGACGAATTTGTTCTGTATCCGTTCGAGCATATTTTTGTATTTTATTTCACTCGGACTCCAGACGGCCGCATTATATTTCAGATAACTCCTTACAAGAGCCTCATACAAAGCCCTCAATGCGCTGATGTTGGTGAAGTCATCATGGCTGCATGGAATTAGTATGAACTATCCTGTACTATTAAATGAGCATTCTCTATTTTTGCCAGAACAGAGCTGGAACGGCCAGGTAGGATCAATAATATACCTACATAAACGCGTACCAGCTGCGAGTACTACGGACCTGACCTTTCTGAAGGACAAAAGCTATTAAGCTGCTAAATAATAAATACAAGAATTCAATAAATACCTAATTTCAGTATCAAGTGCCTCTTCATATGTTCACGTAAAGAGTACATTTGACGCCCTCGTAGAAACTACGATATTGGATACTTAGTTAGTTCAGGTACTAGTTAAGGACCGACTTCGTATGTAAGTTGAAGAGCTGAGACCAACTCTTTTGAAGTTATAAGTGCAAAATCTTCCTTTATGTTAGTACTCGTAGTTGGTAACGATCTTGATACTCTTTGGGTTACGAGGTGTAAAATCTTTTGGTAACAAGCAGACTATTGGGATAAGTGGGAAAAAGTTTTTGTGATAGAGTATCGGGTGTCAATTGTTTTTAAGTGTTAGCTTTGTGTTGTTAAGGCAGTAGTCCCACCCGGCGAGGACACGACTAACTATCGCCTATTTTTTTGCTCGAGAAACGTACTATAGATATACATTCCGTGTAAACAAAAGAGATGCATAATATTAATAGTTGATCGCTGAATGTTCACGCCAGCGCGAGAACTCGCTTCACTAGTTTGACGCTGAGCGACAAGAGCTATCAAAGACAGTCTTCGGTCAGCGACGCTAGAGTGGAGGTCAGAACATTCGCTGAGAGACTCACGCTTGGTACATACGCCGTCGCGCACTCGCTGCTCGCTACTCGTCAACTCGTTAAAGTTTTTAGCTCAACTTGCTACTCGTTAATCGCCGGCGGTGGGAACACCACCTAATGGTCTCGCTAAGTTTTTTTAATGGCGGTGAAGCCCCGACGTTTTACACGTTTACGATTTGACGTTGACGCGTGCTTTACGTCACTTTTGACATTTTTCAGAGTTTTTCGGTGTTACCTATAATTTTTTGATAATTTAACTTCTAATTGACGAGAATATAGGTCAAGCCATAGAGAGAAACAGCCCACAGACCATATTAGTCATTATTTAGCAGTAAAAATACACTCGAGAGCAATGAATCCGGGTCACTTAAAGAATCCTAAAAATCTCGGAAACTAAAAATGCTAGGTTAATGCAATAAATTGTATTTAATAGACAATGTAATACTCCTTAAATGAAGGTATTAAAACTTCTTAGTTATTGTAAAGTTATATCATAAAAAAATCAAATTTGAAAAAGGGCCACTTTCGAAGATGGAACTACGAAATTACAGCATTTGGTTTTGCTTTTGTTTGTAATCTGTCATTTATGTGGGTACATAAACCATGTTGATAGTGCTCTATATTCATTATTCAAGCTGAAATTATGTCGCTTACGCCTGAAGAATGCACCAGAATACTTACAATGCTGGAAACCGGCCAGAGTCAGCGCGATACAGCCAGGACTGTCGGTGTGTCGCTGTCAACAGTACAAAGAGTTCTCCGACGTTACGAAGAAACTGGTTCTAACCTACGCAGACCAGGAACGGGCAGAACCAGGTGTACCACAGCACGAGAGGACCGATACTTGGTGAACACCATGCTTCGAAATCGCTTTCTCACAGGAACTGAACTCACAAATCAGTTTCGACGCCTCGGAGGAAGTAACCCAAGTGCATGGACAGTAAGACGTCGGCTTGCTGAATCTAACTTAAAACCCCTTAGACCTGCAAACGGCCCTAAACTGGAGCGTGGGCATCGTATTTCAAGACTAAGATATGCCCAGAGCCACGTAAATTGGAGTATTGAAGATTGGTCAAAAGTTATGTTCTCCGACGAATCAAAATTTATGCTCTACAAGCACGATGGAAGACACAGAGTGTATCGAAGACCAGGGGAAAGATTCAAGCAAGCATGCATCGAAGAAAAAGTAGCCTACGGTGGTGGGTCTGTACTTGTGTGGGCCGGAATTTCTTCTGAAAGTCGCACAGAGCTGGTGATCATAGAAAACGGCTCTTTAACTAGCGTAAGATATGTGGAAGAAATCCTCAATGATCACGTTGGTCCATTTATGGTCAATTTAGGTGAGGATGCTATATTTATGCATGACAATGCCCGACCTCATACAGGTAGGATTGTAAATGACTACCTTCAAGAGATGAACATTACTCGTATGGAGTGGCCAGCGCGCAGCCCGGATATCAACCCGATCGAGCATGCTTGGGACGAGCTAGGCAGATGCGTAAAACAACGAAACCCTCCCCCAATCACGCTTCGTGAGCTCAAAATTGCTCTCACAGAGGAATGGGAGAATATTCACCAAAATCGTATAAGGAACTTGGAACGCGTAAACGCAGTAATGGAAGCACGAGGAGGCAATACGAAGTATTAAAATTCAAGAAAATCGTAATAAAGTTCAAAAATTTCATGTTTCCTATTTTTGTTTTAAGGAGAGATCAGCAGTTTTTTTCTTTATGTAATTTTGTGTTAATAAAATGTATGGTGACTCATATTTTTTTAACTTTCATTTAAGGAGTATTACATTGTCTATTAAATACAATTTATTGCATTAACCTATCATTTTTAGTTTCCGAGATTTTTAACATTCTTTAAGTGACCCGGATTCATTGCTCTCGAGTGTAGTTATATAAGCCGCGTGCACCCGCTGTGTACCGATGTACACAGTGGGGCTTGACGGAGATGTTTTGGCGTCTGCCGTGTACAAATGGACACGGTGGGGCCTTTATCTGTTAAATCCATTTCCTTGGCTAGAATGTACAGAAGTAGCTTATCATCACTTTATTTTGTGAGGTAACTCGTTGAAAAGAGTTTACATATTCAACAAGGCATATCTACCTATATGGAGCTTATGGCGGCTCTGAAGTGCGCTACGTGCTGTGCAGTGCCTCACCTCTCACCCCCGCTGATATGTGAATTGCGTACTGCACAGCGACTCGCCTCATGTTCCGAGCCGCCATAAAGTTTGCATCGACATAATACCTGAATATGTTGGACCAAAATATTAAAACTAAATCTGCACTTTAACAAACGCGAAAATTGGGCCCTCTTCCATTAATTTGTTTGTTTGTCTCTTTATTTGGTAATCTTTAACTTTAGTCCAAATACTAACAAAGAAAAACCGAAAAAATTCCAAAGAAAAGTGCCTCCCATCCGTTTCAAAGTAAAAAAAAATAATTGACGAGGCCAATTTTACTGACGGTTCTATTTCTTCACAATGAAGATTGACATCTTAACAAAGATGGCGGCGCGGGAAATACTAGCGTACAGATAACCTATTTTATTTACAAGTCTAGACTACAATCGTATTTACATAAATTGTCATTTATTATTTTAAGGCAAAGTACTAACAGCCGCACGGGTCGATCGATCAGGTTAAGCTACGCTTGCCGCGGTTGGTCCATGGATGGGTGACCAACTTTACATACCAAGACCCCTCCGTGCCTCGGAAAGTACGTTAAGCCGTTGGTCCCAGCTGTCATTTGTAGATCTTTGACAGTCGTTACGGGTAGTTAGAAGCCCAAAAGTCTGACAACCAGTCTTACCAAGGGGTATTGTGTTACCTAGTCACTAAGTTGTGAAGGTCAGATAGGCAGTCGCTTCATGTAAAATACTGGTATTCAGCTGCATCCGGTTAAACTGGAAGCCGACCCCAACATAGTTGGGAAAAGGCTGGGCAGATGATGATGTCACTTATAATTTTAATTGACACTTTATACTAATCACAATAACAACAACAAAAGCATAAATGGATTAGAGAAAAACAATTGATGATTGATTCGCAGAATTTCAATTGTTTTGTGTCACGTTATTTGTTATTTGCATAACCTCTGGCTCAGTGGTCACTGACCTTACACGATAACTTCAAACATCGTAAATATTTGTAGTAAATAAATCGTTCAAAGTAATAAAAGTATGGTTGATTGAAAACAGCAAAACAGTTGTTTATGTTTTCCGAGTGTAGTAAAAATGAATATTAAAATCTGTTTTGTATTGAGATGTAAAATATTGGACGTGGACCAAAACGTAATGTTTCTTTACCACACTTGGCAAATGAATCCACGAACGCAGTAAGTAATCTTAGCACAGATATAAATCTACCTAGATGACGGGATTGTATGTGATTCGCGTGTCGAAAAACGGAGTAAAATTACAATCAATGATCGTAATCATTTAGCATTATCGGCACCAGAAATCCACCGAAATCTATAAAAGTGCTTTTTTATGCCATATTGAGCTGTAAAGACTGTATAGAAAAAGTCGGCCGAGGCATTGGAAATGTTTTCTTTCATTGGTAAGTAAATATGTTTTTAAATTATGTGTGAAAAAGTGGCACGCTTGGTTTTCATACAGATGGAGAGACGCGTTATCTAGTTAGATTTATATCTGTGAATCTTAGTACCGTAGATTAGCATGCTCATTATGTTCACACAGTTTAAGAGCGTTTATTTTGAATTTGGGTAACGTCTCAAAAAGATATCAAATATTTAGTTGTTTTGATTAATTTGGCAAGATTACTGTATGAAAATAACAAATGTGGCTAACTAGTGAACTAGAATATTAATAATGAATTGCAATTATAACATTGAATTTGATGTTGTAACCGATTTAGGTGTAAATAAGGCATGTTTGGAAAGTTTCCAAAAACTTTATAACATCTAAAACTAAATATTCGGTGTTATGATAATTATTGCATTTCATAATCAATATTTTAGTTCACTAGTTAGCCATATTTCATATTAGTATTAGTATTATTTTAAGGTAAATATTTGACAGCTATTTGCGACGTTGCCAACTTTTATGATAAACGCTCTTAAGACAGCTCTTAACACATAATATTATTATATGCTAGTGGCCTTGCGTGGTTAGCTTGCGTGTTCTGTGCTGAGCACACGCAACGCGTCGTACGTCCAGCCAGTAATAAGACTCGCCCATCAAGCAGCGCTGTCCCAAATGAGAGGCATTATTAATTTATTATTCATAAAACCATTCATAAAGTATTTTAATAAAACGCGTATACTATAAAAATAATAATTAAATTATGTTAAGATGGTGAAGGTTTAAATAAATACGCTTGATAGTTTTTCCGCGTTTCTCAGTTTTTAATCCACTTTAGAACTTTACAAATTAATAATAATAAACAGCAAGTCAGTTATTTAACTTAACAAAAATGACTCAAAAATAAGAATAAAACCCTTCAACAACGTAGCAGGATTGACTGCCCAAGTTAAGTTAGTTAGTGCAGCTATTCTTTTTTTTTAACTTGTTAGGTCATAATTATGAAGTATGACAAAATCAGGGTTTTGTGAAAGTTATAGCCATTTAGCATGTGCTTTGTCCAAAATTCAACTGTGTCTCAACTGCGACCCAAATAAAACCGAGAACGGGCTCAAATGATGATTAACTACGAAATCACCTACTTATTTAGTTTAATTAAATTGTAATAGCCCAAACAAATTCACTTATACAAAGTGCACAAGTTTTAATATGCGAAGTTAGCAACTCTTCATTCTGCACGAAAGTTTTGATGACAACAATAAGCAGTTAAAAATGTATTTTTAAAATCTGTTTAAATTGGCTGAGATAGCTCACTTAAACTTGTGACTTTCTTGGAAAAAGAATGATTTTTGCACTTAGTACTACAGTATGTACGAGTACCTAAGAAATATGACCACATTATGATGATTTGCAACATCATCATCAGCCTATTAATGTTCCCACTGCTGGGACACAGGCCTCCTCTCGGTGAGAGGGTGTGGGCCGTAATCCACCACGCGGGCCCAGTGCGGGTTGGTAGATGTCACATGTCTTCGAATTTTTGGTTCCAAGACATGCCGGTTTCCTCACGATGTTTTCCTTCACCGTTTTTGAGAGCAGTGGTGATGAAATTATTTACACAAAGTAAAGCGCCTGCTTGGGTTCGAACCCACGACCTACAACTCGTAAGTCGGGGCCGATACCACTGGGCCACCACTGCTCTCACTGGTGGCTCCACTGATTTGCAACACTGATATTAAAAACGTGATATTTAAAAGTATATTGAATGTCAAGAAGCTGACAGTAGTCACTGTCACTTGAACAAAAATGGGGGAAAAATTTACAGAGAGCTCGTGCTATATATATGATTATGAAAATTAGAGAAATAGTACGACATTAAGTATTAATGGTGGATGCCAATCAATGTTAGATATAATAAACGATTGTAATGGAAAACTAATTAAGACTTAGCTTCATTACCTTAGACCGAGATAGCTTGCGGAGTAAGCAAACTGAAGTGGCAGTGAGCTGGCCATGTTTGTCAAAGGACCGATGGCCGGTGGAGCAGACGACGTATCGGCAAGCATAGTGTGGGACGCCCCCCAGCTAGATGGACCGACGACCTTAAAAAGTTGTCTGGGACAGACTGGATGTGGAAGGCGGAGGACAAGGTGTTGTGGCGCAGCCTGGGAGAGGCCTACGTCCAACATTGGACAGCGATAGGCTGAGTTGATTGATTGACCTTAGACTGAATCCATTTATCAGGCTAGTGCTAGACTGAACGTGTTGCACAAACGGATGCCGAACTCTAGTGAATCCTAGTGGTTGATCATTGGGACGGGTAGCTTTGGTTTCACTCTTAGAAAAAACTATGTAACATAATGGACATTTTATAATTAAATTTAAATTATAAATAATAATAATTTAACAGTAGAGCAGTGGTGGCCCAGTGGTATCGGCCCGACTTACCGAGTTGTTGGTCGTGAGTTCTAACCCAAGCAGGCGCTTTACTTCGTGTAAATAATTTCATCACCACTGCTCTCAAAACGGTGAAGGAAAACATCGTGAGGAAACCGGTATGTCTTAGAACCAAAAATTCGAAGACATGTGACATCTACCAACCCACACTGGGCCCGCGTGGTAGATTACGGCCCACTCCCTCTCACAGAGAGGAGGCCTGTGTTCCAGCAGTGGGAACATTAATAGGCTGATGATGAATAATTTAACTTTATGAAATTATTTAAATATTTTTATATTATTTAGAATTCTATATTTTGTTTCCGCGGAATACGAATAAAACTTTAAAATACTCTCTGTATACTGGCCTGAATACCCTATTACTTGAAAAGTGAGGGTTAATACGAGCTCTCCTTTAACTGCTGCATCGAAGAATACAATATTTATTTTTATTGCACGACTCGTAATGCGCAGCATTAGAGTGTGCTCTACGATCGAAAAATATTTTTTGCCCCATTTCTGCAACTGTTATTATTGTTACACTCCTGCTGGTACACAGAACCTACTTAATTTATATACCATTGTATAGATGATTAAATGGAGATTAATACTGTACTTTTTACCAATTGATTTAATGCAAGAGAAAGGAAAAAAACATCAAAATAGTTGAAAAAAAAATCCTGTCCGTCAATTTATGAAGCTTGAAAACATTGTAGCTTGCGATAAAATCAATTAATTGAGTCAATTTTTTTTAATACATTGGTTTCGGCCATAAAAGAAACCCTATTGAAAATGGCTCTTTTATTCACAGTAGTTTAATTATAATTAATAAAATACTAACTAAAATATAATATCTTTATCTAAATATTTTCAACCTTGACCTATCGTGTTGCCTAGCAACCCACAACGTAAATATCTAAATAAATAGTCTTTGACATTACGTCGTAAGGATTGCGAGGTTAGAAATTTACCCATATTGATGGGTAAAACAGCTGTCAAAACATACTTCATGAAAAGTGATAAATTGTTAACTTTTGTTAGAAACTATGATTTGAATTTCTTTTTCGTTTATGAATGTGTGTTATGAGGCGTGCACTTTTGGAATTTCCAAACTATTTATTCATATTTATACGAGTAGGTACCTTTGACAGGGATTCCATATAATTTTATGGCACGTTGCCAGCGTTAGATACGCGCAAATG
This sequence comes from Conistra vaccinii, assembly GCA_948150665.1. NCBI lineage: Eukaryota > Metazoa > Arthropoda > Insecta > Lepidoptera > Noctuidae > Conistra > Conistra vaccinii. The sequence goes on along the minus strand of OX411337.1, from coordinate 11,540,293 downwards.
AACTGATTGTGTGCTCATCAGCAAGGGTACAACCTCATTAAAGGGAGGTCTCTGTCACGTACCTAGGTATATTTATTACAGAGGGATAAAAATTAACCTAGCTATTTCCTTTCAGAACTCCAAGTTTAATTTTGAGCCAAATCCAAAAATGGATTAGAGTAATAATAAAAAACAAAATGATGATAAATGAAACGAAATTGTTTATTCTGTAAATAGGACATTGAAATCGTTTTTGCACGTCATATTAAAAATAAAAACAAGTAAAGAGCGAGTCGGGCTCGCACACCGAAGGTTCCGTAAGGAGCTTCATTCCTTTATGTACCTAAATAGTTCTGTGCCTAGAAACTAGTCCTCTAAATTGTTATATGAGCGCCCATACAACTCAGAGGACTATCTTAATTGGCGTCAACTATGTATGTATGGGACACCCTTTAATTATACTTTTTTTTTTTTCGGAATTTTTCCTTTACTTGTGCTGTAAATCCTGTGCTGTAAGGCCTTGCTTTTAACCAAAATTAACAATTCTAGGTCAACCGAAAGAACTTTACAGGTTTTGGGTCGAAAACCTACCTAAATGGTGCTAAGCAGAGCGTCGAAAATCCAATACGCGAAAAAAATCGCCGAGATTTTATTACGTCTGTGCGAACGTCGGCTACCTATCTACGTAAAATTACACAAAAATCTGCTTAATTGCTTCAATGCTCATCAATGAACCAAAAACCCAGTTCAATGAATGGCATCGCATTTTGCATTGAATGCTTTTCAAGTCTCATTCGAGGTCCATTTGATAGCAAACATTACCTCCCACGTATTAATAGATCGAAGGTTCCTGAATATAAACGTGCCAGCAATTAGCTTAATGAAATCAACGCCAGGTCGCTGTGAAGGAATAGGTCAATTACTTATACTATGTTCTTTTTATGATGAATTTTATGACAATTTATAGGCTGTCTCTGTTCCATAATTAATCCATACTAAATTGTAAATGCGACAAGTAACTGTCTGTCGAAGACATGTGACATCTACCAACCCGCACTGGGCCCGCGTGGTAGATTACGGCCCACTCCCTCTCACAGAGAGGAGGCCTGTGTCCCAGCAGTGGGAACATTAATAGGCTGATGATGATGATGATGAACTGTCTGTCTGTAACGTTTTCAGGCCTTATCGCCTGAACGGATTTCGATGAAATTTGGCACAGGCATAGATAATACCCTGGGTTAGGACATAAAATCCTTTTATCACGGTAGGTAGTACTGGCTACACATCAAGCTATACTACTATAGCTATAAGCGGTACTATTTAAAGTTATTATTATTTTTTCTGTTTTTAATTTTATGTGAATATTGTGAGCCCAAAGGCTTTTGCAGACCAGCACGACTTGTCGCGTGACACGACACGGACAATACAATTTCTAAGAAAACTTCACGGTATAACAATAACCGATGTCGCGTCGCGCGACAAGTCGCGCTGGTCTGCACAAAGCTTTAACCTGAGTCAAATTAATTTATTTTTTCTCTTTATTTTCTTTTTTCTATACATTTCCAGTATAAACTGACCTCGCATTGTACGGAAATCCTATACAATGCGAGATCAGCTTATACTGGAAATGTATAGCTTGATATGTAGCCGTGTCTACGTACGTTCCCGTGGGATAATTTCTGATCACCACGCAAGTGAAGCTGCGGGCAAAGTCTGTGGCAACATAAAAACTTTTTACAAAACAACCGACTACCAAAAAAAAAAAAACACTACAGAGTGAAATAGAGCTTTAATTTCGGAAGTCGGTGTCTAAAAAGTGAGACTAGTACAAATTACGTTCTTAAAAATAATGTATAATCAAGTAACCAATTACTTTCGATTTAAGGCTCAGGGCCGACGCGACGGTGCGACGCGATTCCGGTAGAACAATTTCCATGGAGTTTTCATAGAAATTATTCTACTATAGTCGCGTTGTACCTGTCTGTGGGAGCCCACCTCTCTGGTCAAACTGAAGCCAATACTGCGCGGGGTGCGTGACAAAATTCGCCTATTTTGTACTAAGGTATCAAAACTGGCGCGAATAGTCGTGTGACTTCCTAATCGCGCGCAGTCGCATCCCGCATTCCGCACGGGATTTACCGCAGTGTGGCCGGCCAGAGCTATGTCACAGCTTTAAAATTGAGCATTTACTACCACAAAATGAACAGAACCATAAAACTTCTTCAAAATGTGCTCGTCTGGAAAAATTATTTACCTACTACCGCTGTTCTTGTTTCTGCCGCTAAGCAGCATTGCAGTGTTACAATTTGCGGGTTGTTTTATTGAGTACCTGCCAGTGAAACTGCGGGCACATAAAACTTTTCATCTTTATCTTTTAGGCAGCAAATAGAAAGACCTCTTTTTACTGCACTATTACGAGTGAGTTTGCATCGAACGGGTCGGTGGCATTGGGTGGGATTGTATGGTATTCACATCATGACCAGGCATTCGCCAGGCCGACGAACAAAGGGGTTCTTGACCTCTTCGTGCCCATATTAGTATCAGGAGACACCGAACGCTGTGAAGTGAAATCACGTGGGTATATTCTAAGTTCAAACCAGGGTGTCTCAAAGTGACATTCAAATGTGTTGTTGTGAATGAGATGCCTTATAAGGCCCTTGATTAAGTATTCTGGCGATTCATTGTGTTTTAATGTCATTGTGCTAATATTTAGGGTTAATAAAATTAAAATGGCCTCCACGAATGGAGATTCTTAAATGTATCTACTACGTCATGTAGGTACACTATGGGCAGTCGGTCTGAGTGTTTGAGGTCTGGTTATACATTTTTTGACCACAGTATAAACAAATAACACGAGCAACCGCTTGTCCTAAAAGTTGGCAACGTCGCAAATAGCTGTCAAATATTTACCTGTTTTCATTACCCAGTATAATAACGCTTTTAGGATGCTGTTGGGGCTGCCGTGGTGCTGCAGCGCGTCTGGCATGTTTGCTGAAGCGCGTACGGACGGCTTTCAAGCCATCATGCGCAAGAAGGCAAACTCCTTGCTGCACCGCTTACGAAGCAGCGGCAACAGCATCCTAAATGCTATTGCTGCCCGTTTTGACTGTCCTTTCCACAATCTGTGGATAAGGACAGCCATAGGCATCGGCTAGGCAGAGATACTAACAATACTAACATAATCTTAGGCACATTTCTGTTACTAACACACTAATTTATGATTCTAGCTTGTAACATTATAATTAAGTACCTATGTAACCTATTATGGAGTTTGTTCTCTGAAATAAATAAACTCATTCATTCATTCATTCATTAGGTTGGCAATATGACTGTATCGAAATATGAAATGTGGCTGACTGGGATATTTGACATCTATTTGCACCGTTGCCCACTTTTAGAATAAACGCTCTTATGCCTATGCCCCTGTTCAAACGGTACGTAATGATTTTACTATAGGTATAATGTTGCGATCACATGGTAGTTTCAAACCGTATTTTTTTTTTGATCTGCTGGTTGTTGACGAGATAATCAGCCTAGCCTTTTTCCAACTATATTGGGACGGCTTCCAGTCTAACCGGTACCCTAATTACGTAATACACAATCAATTCGTTTTGAAACAGATTACTAATCCATTGCTTGATAAGTTCGAAATTTAATTCTGCTCTGCAACGTAATTATCGTATTGAATGTTGTTGAACTGACAAAATGAAACAAATGATCGCTATCGCATTGCTTCTGCAAGATAGGTAATAGCCCTGCCGATGCAGCTAAATACCAGTATTTCACACGAGCGACTTCCTATCCAATACACGACTGGGTAATACGATACCCCTTGATAAGACTGGTGCCAAACTTTTGGGCTTCTGACGACTCGTAACGACTGTCAAATATACACGATTGACAGCCGGGACCAACGGCTTTCCGAAGCACGGAGGAGTCTCGGTATGTAACCCATCCACTGACCAACCCCGGCAAGCGTAGTTTAACCTGATGGATCGACCCGTGCGGCTGTTATTACTTAGCCACGAGTTCCGACGCCTATAACTTGAACAGTGTAAATACGCCTTAAGACTGAGTGATTGGTTTTGAGAGTTCTATTAACGTACAAAGACTAGTTTGTGGCTACTCTTTCATCAGCAAGTAATAAGGAAACCACAGTTTTCCTATAGCCTATCACATTTTTCCTATAGCCTATCACATTTTGTGGTTACTGAAGTGACATTATTATTCGTTAAAATAATAATCTGGATTGAGAATATAGATTGCTTCTACTTTTTAAACCTGTAATGTTAATCTTCACCCATCCACTGACCAACCCCGGCAAGCGTAGTTTAACCAGATGGATCGACCCGTGCGGCTGTTATTACTTATCCACGAGGTCCTTCGGAATCTTGACGAGTGATCCCAACTTATTACCGTAAATTATCATAGTGATCATTTTCGTGTGAACGGGGCCTGACTATCGGACTATATCCGTAGATAGTAGGTACTGTTGATTATTACTTTACTGAAGATTAATATTTAATTAGAAGTTGTAATTAGGTAAACATTCTTCCCACTACTACGTGACATGTACATAACATAACATAATCAGCCTATTAATGTTCCCACTGCTGGGACACAGGGCTCCTCTCAGTGAGAGGGAGTGTGCAGTAATCTACCACGCAAGCCCAGTGCGGGTTGGTAGATGTCACATGTCTTCAAATTTTTGGTTCTAAGACATGCCGGTTTCCTCACGATGTTTTCCTTCACCGTTTTGACATCAGTGGTGATGAAATTATTTACACAAAGTAAAACGCCTGCTTGGTTTCGAACCCATGACCAACAACTCGTAAGTCGGGGCCGTTACCACTGGGCCACCACTGCTCGCTACGTGACATATACAGGAAAGTAATTAGCTAAATGAAATCACGCATTAATTCGCAAAACCTAGTCGTAATGATATAAACAGACTAGGCTGTCTTTTCACACCTTTTTAATTATTTAGTGACGTGAACTTATGTGTTGCGAGTAATTAATTTAGTATGCCTATGGCTCGTTGTTTATGAATTCTGTGTGTTGAATAATGGATTACTGATGACCGCTAGTTTTGGGGTTTTCGGCCTATTTTAAGCGGAAGCTTACTCCTATTTTTTAGGGTTCCGTACCTCAAAAGGAAAAACCGGAGCCCTTATAGGATCACTCGTGTGTATGTCTGTCTGTATTTTCGTCTATCACAGACAATTTGCTCCGAATCTAATGGACCGATTAAGTTTAAATTGGTACACATATGTACGAGTACTTATGTGACCCAAACACGGACGTGTAACGTAAAAAAATGAATTTTATTTTGAACATAGGTTTACTTTTGGGGGCAAACCAGAAAATTTTAATAAAAGTTTTCGAAACTATACCGTGTGGCATATCAAATGAAAGGGCTTGTTACGAGGATATCAATGTTTTTTTTTTTGTTATAAAATAAATACTTTTAAAGATATTTAAGAAAATAGATAAATTTTACTATTTCCCACCATTCTCCGAAACTAATGATCCTAAAATTTTGAAAAAAATGCAGAGAATAGTTCTTTAATCATATGATAGATTACAGGAAAACCTCTAAGAAGTCTATGGTTTTAAAATAATATGGTAAATCACACAATATTGCGCCTACAAACTTAAATTTGTAGGAATGAATGTGAGACCATGATTTTCAACTACAATGTTATGTTTGTTCTTAGGATAAGTTCATTCCAACTACGGAACCCTTGATTGATCGTGGTCCGATACGCACTTGGTCGGTTTTACTCTTCTACAGAATCGCCCGGTGTTTAGATTAGCCGGCTCTAACATTTTAGTTGTTTATTTTTTCAGCGAAAAACGGTACTTTACTTCATAATAAAAGTCTGCTGGGTATGTTAGTTGTAAATCAGATGATGAAAGGTTGTATGATAAATTATAAACACTCTGTATTCACGCCTTATGCGGATGAGATTCGGATAGTATTAATACGCTGGGTATTAACCACACTAGCTATTTATCTTTGGTGCGGTTACTAACACATATCTCACAGAGGGTAACACGAAACCCACCAAACTAGATATCTGTAGAATTTACAGATATTAGTTCCGCGCGGAAATTACACTCGCATCCGAAGCATAGAGGCTAATCGCTTACGAGGTGCTCTGCATAAGCGAAAAATGCTGCATCACATAGCTTCATAGCACAATATTTATGATATTATATTTCAATGACCTATCCTAATCAATTTTTTTTAAATAAATGCGAAAGTGATTTTGTTTGTTTGTTACGCTTACATTTATTTATTTATTTATATAACAGCTTAAACTATCCTTACAGGGATCACCCTAATGCGACAGCTAAGAACTTAAAACTAAACTACATTATAAGTATACTTACAACTACATAAATTAGAATAAAGAAAAAAAATTAAAACTAACAACATTATTAAAATAAAAAAAAACAAAAACATGTCTTCACATTAATTACAAAAAAAATAAAAATAAAAAACATAGTACAAAAGAAATTAAGTATTATTTTTCTTGTAGCATAATATAAATAGTAATACCCTTGCGAATTCATTAAAACAACATGTAAACACATCAATCTGGGTTTGAAGGTCGTTGATGGTATGGATAGCTTTGGGAAGGGGTGCCTTGGCAAGCAGGTTAGTTCTGGCTGTAGGTACCAGTAGCAGTGGCGGGCTGCGCCGCCTCCACACGTAGCGGTCCGGCACACACAGAGTCAAGCGCTGCAATACTCCCGGGTGGCTCTCCACTCCACGAAGCACCTTCACCAAGTAGGCGACCAGCGTAAACTCCCGTCGGACATATACCTAGTTGATTATAGCCAACCATGCCCAGGACAAACAGAGTGGGATACATCAGTGGGTAAAACGGATATACCCCATATAATTTATACATAATGCAACGGCTGAACGGATTTGGATGAAATTTGGGACATGGATAAACTATATCGTGTGTTAGGAAAAAGTATACTTTTTATCTCGATATCCTCATGGGATCAAGGCTTATGCGAGGGAAACCGTGGGGCACAGCTAATATAATCATTATATGACTAGTGACCAAGGCTTTAAAATAAAATTATTTCCATTAAGCTTAGGATGTGAGGGAAACTTTTTTAAATCGTAATTTTTTCGGTTTCTTTTGGGACAACTCTTCAAAAATTGCAGTGTGTTAAAGGATCATTAATAAACTATTGCGTTTATCAAGGTTTGATCGATAATGCGCTACATGATAAGGTAATTTTAAAACAATTGGTTTAGAAATCATTTAAATAGGTAAGATAATGAGTACCGCTACACCAGCTACCGTTACACCAGCTATCGCTACACTAGCTATCGCTACACCAGCTACCGCTACACCACCTATCGCTACACTAGCATCGCTACACCAGCTATCGCTACACCAGCTATCGCTATACCAGTTATCACTACACCTGCTACCGCTACACCAGCTATCGCTAAACTAGCTATCGCTACACTAGCTGTCGCTACACCAGCTACCGCTACACTAGCTACCGCTACACCAACTATCACTACACCTGCTACCGCTATACCAGCTACCGCTACACCAGCTATCGCTACACTAGCTGTCGCTACACCAGCTACCGCTACACCAGCTATCGCTACACCAGCTACCGCTACACTAGCTATCGCTACACTAGCTGTCGCTACACCAGCTACCGCTACACCAGCTACCGCTACACCAGCTATCGCTACACCAGCTACCGCTACACTAGCTACCGCTACACCAGCTACCGCTACACCAGCTACCATAACACTTTGGTGGAAATAGACACATAGTTTTGTAGCTTAGCTTTATCCTCGTTGACTGTTTCGCTACCTCGCACTCTTGAGGAAAGGTAGCCTAATTATTGGCATGAACTAATTATCTTGCCAAAATTAAAAGACCAGTTAAATGAACGTAGACCTACTTCAGCAATGAGTCATATACACGATAGTATGTCGCATTTAATTACAGGATAATCTTTGTCACCACAAATGGAAGAACAAGCAATTAAATCGTCCATGTTGGTTACGGACCACAGCCTAACATAGTCGCTAATGTTTTCATTACAATAAACCAGTGCGCCCATATTTGAAACTAATGTACCCATTTACCTACTGTATTAATGATATTCATTCTGATTCAGATTAATAACAATGATTGTCATTCAAACGTTTTGCTTTGTGTCACAGTTATTGTTTATTTACGCTGGGATATAATGCAATTATAATATGTTTTTATATGCTCATGTATCCGATTTGCCTCGGAAAGCCCGCTAAACCGTTGATCCCAGGTGTCATTCATAGATCTTTGACTGTCATTACGGGTAGCTTAAAAGTCTAACAACCAGTCTTACCAAGGGGTATTGTGTTACCCCGTAGCCTCTTTGGTTGGGGAGGTAAGATAGGTAGTCGTTCCATGTGAAATACTGGTATTCAGCTGCATCCAGGTACACTAGAAGCCGATCCCAACATAGTTGGGAAAAGGCTTCATTGCTTGTGTTAGATTTGAAAAAAAAGTACTGTATTCATGACGTCAGATATTTTTAACCGACTTCCAAAAGGAGGAGGTTCTCAATTCGTCTGTATGTTTTTTTTTTTTTCTTTTTGTTTGTTTATTACGCGATTTCTCCGTCAATTGTGGACCGATTTTGAAAATTCTTTTTTTGTTTGAAAGGGTATGCTCCAGAGGTGGCCCCATATCAATTTTATTAACTTTTCTTGGATAGTTTTTGAGTTAGCTTCAATAATACGTATTTTTCCCACTTAGTTTATATGGATGATATAATGATAACTTCCAATCACTGTTATTTACATAGCAGGTTAGTGGTATTCGAATTTGTATGGGGTAGGTACCATCACTAAAAAGTGCAAAATAAAAACTTTTTACAAAAAAAGAACAACCGACTTCCAAAAAAGACACTACGAAGTCAAAAATAACTTTAATTTCGGAAGTCGGTGGCAAAAAACGAAAGTTCAAAACCAAATACACCGACTTCCGAAATTTAAGTTATTTTTGACTTTGTAGTGTCTTTTTTGTAAGTCGGTTGTTAATACAAAGAGCTTGGTTGTCTATAGGGATATAGAGGCTTTCCTATATAGCCAATACTATGTCATTTAGTTCTGTTATTGCGTAACGGAAATATATTCTTTTCGGTTGTTTTTGAAGTGAAAACTTCTTTAGCGGCGTTATGCACTTTTTTGGGATGGGTAAAAAAGTTTCGCGTCAGGACACGTGACCTGATCGAAAATTCGTAAGACGTTCAAGTTTTTGTTGACAACGAACTCTGTTTTATTTTTTTGGATTTTTTTTTGTGGCGTTACAGCTTTCGTTCTTATACTGACAGCAAGCCACATAAATTCCTGAAATTTTCGTTAGATGGCGTTACTTAGTTTTCACTTCAATCGGCAGTCGCAGACTGCCTCGTTTTTTTGTTTAGGCAATGACATTAACGTCTAGCTTTATTTCTAATCCTCTTTGCATGCAACGAACGAGTCATCATGTAGGTATAGAACGAGAAACAAAAATATTGTTCTCCCAAAAAGTGCTCAACGTGCCTAAAGAAGTTTTCACTTAAAAAATTTGGTTATCATTGAACTCCATCGATAGGATATTATTATCATAACATGACATCACGCCTTGTTTCTCCGAAGGGTTGGGCAAAGGTGTACAGTACGATTCACGAAAGATGACCACAAATGGCGGCCATCTTTTTAGGTCCCTTTGGAGGTGCGAGGTGAGGCGCGGGCGGAATGCGTCAAGACCGGAGCGACGAGCGATTATTTAAACAACATTAAAATATTATTTTGTCTTAAGTCTTTTCTTCATGAGTGTACGTGCGCAAGACGGCCGCCATTTGTGGTCATCTTTCGTGAATCGTACTGTACCTGTAGTTCACCCACATTTCGCCATATATGTTTGTCCCATGTAGTAGGGGGCCAGCCTATTGCCATCAACGGGGCACAAATCCATACTCCGGGCTGCTACTGAGAAATTCAAGATAGGAAAATCCAATAACACTTTGCCTGACCAGGGCATATATCGGAACAGAACCTCATGCTTAGCTGTAGCGCTTGCGACTACTAGACCGCCGAGGCTGTCAGGATATTTTTATTTATTTTTATTCGGAAAAAAGAATCCATAGTATGTTAGTAACATTATACACCGTGAAATTTGAATCACAGTTTTGCTAGAACAAACGTTGTTCAGACCATGGTCTACTACCATTCTATACCCTTTAATAAAAAAAAAAACGTCAATGGTATTTGAAAAATCACAAAAAAGACTGATTTATTTATTTGCATTTCGGCCCGCATTGGCCGGACATCCTTGTAGTCCACGTGGACTCTTCATAACTCTTTTGAATACCATTTACTACCGCGATGAGTCCTTAGATGTTACGGTTAATGTTTTAACACGTTTGAGCAACATAAGACTTATTTGAGAACGCCTAGTTTAGTTTGTTTTAATAACATATTGGACGATATAGAATGGTGGTAGACCATGGTCTGAACAACGTTTGTTCTAGCAAAACTGTGATTCAAATTTCGCGGTGTATAAAAACAACTTATTATCTAGTGATACTAATCAACCTCCGCACAAATTGCGTTACAATTGGAGACCTGTACCCTAATTACGTAATACACGATCAAGCGGAATCTGAATCGTTTCGAAACAGATTGCTAATCCATTGCTTTAAAAGTTCTAAAAAAAATTCTGCTCAGCAACGTAAATAACGCAATGAATATTATTGAACTGTCAAAATGAAACAGATTAGAATCGTTTACGAAAATGTGTTGCGTAATTAGATAGCCGTTCATAAGTAGCTCGGGTCCCACTTCAATTCACTTCACTATATTTATCATCATCAAATAAATTAATGACTTTGACAGAGTTGACTGTCCTTATAATTCACTGTTGTCAGTCAGCAGTGAATTACATAAGGACAGTCCTCGTTACAATGTACGATGTACCATCGTATCGTGTTGTATATTAGCACTTATAGTATTAAGGACAACGTTACCTGCAACCCTAAATGAGTCTTGGCTCGAATTAAAGATTTTGAATTTGAATTGACTAATGTTATACAATCACCCATAGGTAAATGAGATACTTAAACAAGGCCATCTAATTACGTATGCTTATTGAATTTAAACCACGCTAACATCGCTTGAAGGCGATATAATATCTTAAACTATCGCTTAGAAACTAACTTTGCGACGTACCCGACTTAACTTAACAATTGTAATTATTATGATTAGATTAGCAGTTGATACACTATATTCGTGTTGGGTTAACGTTAATGTCATGGGCCTTGAAAGTTAGAGTAAGTAGGTAGTGCTGTAATTAGTATACCTATGTAGGTAGGTCCTATTAATAGTGTTGTAAAAAAGCTGCCTGCTACTGAAAAGTCAGTCTCAAATTTTTTTGTTTTATTTTGGAAGTGTATAGCGTGCCGCTAGCGGCGGTTCATCCCTGTCGAATTTTAATTTTACAAAAATGAAACAGTTTTTAAAACATATAAATAGATAGGTACTGAAAATTAAGGTTCTACAAGTATTATGATTTCGTTATCTCTGAGTCAAAAGTCTTACAAGAGTTAAGTATGTATTTAGGTTTTCTTATTATGTATTTCATATAATTATTAGTACTTTTACTCCGACTAGAACATAGTCACATCCTTTTCGATAAAATAAGCATGACGTCACTCTGCGCCACAAAATAAGGTCTTTATCGGAATCAAAATGGCTGTTTACCGCCAAAACAGAACAGTTACCATATCCACAGCCGTTTAAAGTACTATCCCCTCCATTTTATGTCTCTTTACGTCCTTGCTAACCTCGTCACGTCTCTTCAATGGTAATCCAAATCCATTTTATTTGACAACTAAGTGCTGATTTCACCAATGAAACTGAACGCGATCAGCATTTCTAAAACGCGTTCAAGAGCTGTCAGTGTCAAAATTGATATAGAATATTGTACACTGACAGCTCTTGAACCCGTTCAATTTCATAGGTGAAATCCGCACTAAGATCGTCAAATGACGCCAATTACTATACGAAGTAGGAGTGGGGGTAAGGCCTGTCATCCACGACGCTACTTATAGTGTTACATACCAATGAGTAGCCAGAATTTCTTAGCACTAGTATTTCAATTTTCAATTTTGGTCCCTACACGACATTATAGACATTATTAGACTATACTCTATTTATTATAACATAAGAAAAATAACGGTAACATAACGACAGTTATTGTGTTATATTGTTGAAATTACTGCACTTTAAGAGTTAGGGCCTATTTCACGATGTTCGAATAAATTAAAAATGGAACAGAATTTGTATGAAATTATCTGCCAAGTAAGTTAATAGGAACTTAAACGTACGTGGTGAAACAGGCCCTTATTTTTTTAATGGAAATGATTAATAGATTACATTGATTTGTATTTATTGTGAAATATCGGAGTTTAATACACGTTTATATCGAAATAACGAAAGGGATAACCGTTATTTTTCTAATCCTAACTAATTTATAAAATAATGTGAAAGGGGGTTGTGTTTTGAATGGATTTGGATGAAATTTGGCACATGGGTAGACCATAACCTGAAGAAGGACATTGGATACAGGGGTCATTATCCTCATCATTATGAACAACTTACACTATGGGACCAAAGCTGAAATCGCGAAAAAAAATCTGGTGTTCCTTACATATTTTATGTTCGCATATCAGTCATAGTCAAAATGTACAATGACCCCTTAAGAGGTTTAGTATAAACAAATAATAACGTTGTATAAATATGACTATTCGACATCAACCGTTTTGCAGTTGCGCGCCAGGCACGACACCCGTCTGATCGGAGGATCTTTCCATTTCTATGGTGGATGAGTGTACTTTACACCCTTTTCCTCATACCACTAAAGATTTTCCCTTTTGAGTAGCGTCGTGGGCGATAGGCTTAAAGCCTGGCGTAGAAGATTGGTAATCGGTCGCCGATTTGAGCCTGATTCCTGTCGGATTCAATCTACATGCAAAGTTGCAATCGCATTCGTCATGCAAATGGGTGACAATCGACTAGCCGCAAAGACTATTTTATACGACAGTTAAAAAATGAACGTTCAAAATGCCCTGCACCATAATTGCGTAATACACGATCAATCATAATCTGAATCATTTTGAAGGATATTCCTTATCCATTGGTTAATATGTTCGAAAAATTTGTCTGCTCAACAATGTAAATAACGCAACGAATGTTGTTGAACTGTCAAAATGAAATAGATTGTGATTGATCGTGTTTCACTCAATGAGGGTGCTGGTTTGATTGACATAAGAAAATTACAGTATTTTTTTTTTTGTAATTTGTAACAGAAAGGAGAAAATTAATCCCGTCCCGTTTTAGTCGTCATAATTAGTTCAATATTCAACGGTGGAGACAGGATCCCTAAGGCATAGCGTCTGAATACTAATTAATTTCATCTTCTGTCACCGATTATAGTTCGCTCAATCATTGGACCAATTATAGTCGCTAGGCTGCGCATAGAATAATACAGGGTGGCAGGGACATCGACGCGAAGCCGGTTACCATGGATTCAGTACTGATTCTGAAACCCCCTGCGTTGAAATTTTTCGTCGGATATAAAAAAAAAAATCTGCTGTTTCATAGAAAAGTGCAATACCTACGCGGTCAAAATGTATGGAACAGCTGATTTTTAAGCTATTGCATAGCTTCTATCGCGGGCCTTGAGCGTGGAGACCTAATCCAGAAATTTCGTAACGAAAATACTACCTGAGAAAAGAGTGTTTTGTATTGAAAATTATGTTTAACTGCTTGACAACAAAGTTCAAATTTACTTAAACGAATGATACGAGAGTGTTGAATTGAAAATTATGTTTAACTGCTTGACAACAAAGTTCAAATTTACTTAAACGAATGATACGAGAGTGTTGTATTGAAAATTATGTTTAACTGTTTGACAACAAAGTTCAAATTTACTTAGACGAATGATACGAGAGTGTTGTATTGAAAATTATGTTTAACTGTTTGACAATAAAGTTCAAATTTACTTAGACGAATGATCCTTGACTATTAATAGTTACATTAAAACCTTTTTATTAGTTTGATGTTTAAGTTTTAAAAACTATAAATGTGAATAACAGTTCCTGTCAATGTCATCATTGCTATTTCTTGTATTCGGGTTAATATTTTACAATTGCGTAAGTTGATAAAAAATGCTATGCAATAGCTTCGCCGGGGCAGTCCCCGAGTGCCACACGTCTTTTTTTTTTTAATAACCGATGAAAAAGTTCAACGCAGGGGTTCAGAATCATGTACTGAATCCATGGTAACCGGCTTCGCGTCGATGTCATGCCACCCTGTATAGTTTGAAAGATTTTAAGAAAGAAAAATATTTTAATATTGAGAAACACAAACAGGAAATACAAACAGTAATAGTAAAACATAATAAACAAACAAAAACAAAAAGGAGTATTTTAAAAACAAACAAAAAATAACGACCTGTGCGAGGCCAAAAAGACTCCCATCTCAGCATAATGCTGGGATATTTAAAAAATTATAAATACCGCAGCGCTGGTATTCTGATAGGGCCCCCTGTGATGTCACGGACCCACCTACGCACCTACATAAATCCCACTATTTAGCACAGAAGAGGTTTTAATACCTAAGACGTAGGACGAAAATGGTACGTTAGAACGGAAATAAAAGGAATACATAAAAGCCTGCTTATCTTACAGTCGTTATGTTCGATTGAGAGGCTTATAGGACGATTCTGACGTCATTGTGGCTGGATTTAGAAACGAAGTCTGAATTTTCTAGATACTTGAAAGGTAGGGCGAATTTCTTTTAACACGATCAGCACCTCGAAACCTAGTTCAAGAGCTGTCAGCTGTCAATAGCAATAATTGTTAATCGGTCGTACCTTTTCTACGTGAAAATGAAATTTATTCATACAACCTTTGTCCTCGGTTTCGCCAGCGTGGATGTCGGGAAATATCCCACGGGAACGTACTACCGGGATTAAACGGTATGGGCACAAGGAATTTTACCGTCCAGCAGTCCGTTTCTGACCAAACTAGTATAAACATTTATGGCGTACCATAAAGGCCGTAAAAAATCATCGGACTGCCCGGACGGTAAAATGCCTTGTAGTGCACAAACGCCCTATGTGTTAACCCAGGTTATAAACTATCTTTGTGCCAAATTTCATCGAAATTAGTTCAGCCATTTTTGCTCCAACCCGGAACACACATCCAGACAGAAAAACGGTCAAAAATTCTTTAAAACTATATTTAAGGTATCAGACTCGTTCCCACACCTTTTAGCAATTATTTTGTTTAAAAAATATTCAGAGTACAGTTTTGAGTTCAGATAAGGAAACAAATTCAAAGTTCTATGTCTCATTTTATACTGATAGTAATTATATTATTCGTTAACAATTTTGGTACTCATAGAATATTATTTTAAATATACTTAACTTAACCTAATAGCCTCAAGTCAAACATTGCGCCTACATCAAAAACAATAATATTCTCGGTAATAAAAACTTCTTAATTCAAACGAAAAGGAATGTGTTCTCATTGTAAACCTTTTAGTACAAGACCTCAAGGGCACGAAAACGTTTTAAAACGTAAACGCGTTTACCCGTTTATGGTCACAACAAATTTGACCGAATTCCGGTACCTAAGAGAATTGCAATCTGTGCCGAAGGAAAATAAACCCTATTTTGTTAAATGTAGGGTTGATATACAGCGGATCAATTAAAGCAATTTCCATTTTTGGAAGGTAAGGACTGTCGCTCACCACAGTTACGACTCCTCCCCACAAATTGAGTTCTGCTGATTTGCGGAAAGTTAATTGGTTACTTTAGATAATTGTTGCGGCTGTCATAAAACATTTTGGTGTAAAGATAAGAATTAAAACAATGAGAAATGTGTAACGGCTGAAATCTTGAAACTAACATTATAATTTTCAAGACACTGTCTGTATGTCTCACACTGAAAATTTCACCTAAAGTACAGGAAGAAACATGATGTCTTGAAGTTGAATGTCGTTTTCACAAAAATAATTACGGTTAATAATTAAAGAAATTATAACATAACAAAACATATTATAACATATTAACAACAGTGTATTTTTAAAAGAGTAACAGTGGAGTTTCTTGCCCATCTTCTCCAGCGGATACGAAAACTACATTTTAAAAGGTGCGACTAGAATCAGCTTTGTTTATTTTGTTAATTTTGACGTTCAAAAGTGCTTTTCATGTGCCTAATTGAAATAAACTATTTTGACTTTGAACTTAAACGTGAACTGTAACGTGGTCGCTCACAATGGGCTTTATAAGAAGGTTAAAAATCACTCAAACGGCAATGGAGAGGGCTATGCTTGGAGTTCCTCTACGTGATCGAATCAGTAATGAACAGATCCGCCGGAGAACCAAGGTAACTGACATAGCCCGAAGAATTGGCCAACTTAAGTGGAAATCAGCAGTGCACATTGCTCGCAGAACAGATGGCCGATGGGGTCGAAAGTTTCTAGAGTAACGACTGCGTACGGGAAGACGTAGCGTTAGAAGACCTCCCACAAGGTGAACTGATGACCAGGTGAAGGCCGCAGGAATCCGCTGGATGTTCCCTGGAGGCCTATGTCCAGCAGTGGACGTCTTTCGGTTGCAATTATGATAAACGCCTATATTCCCCGAAGGGCTAAGCAGAGATGTACCTATAGTATACCCACATTTCACCAGTTATGTATGTGGGTGTATAAATATTATGTTTTGTCCTTTTCCATTGAAAGCAAAAGCCTGACGTCGGTTAAAATCAATGAAAGGCTAAAAATAACATACGTAATTATTAGTTCGTTACTCCGTTCACCATATTATATTAACCTACAAAATGGGTAAAGTATGTTATGAATCATTATCATGGCCATCTGGATATTAACTAAATGTATGCCAAACTTCTTGGAGAGCAGTGGTGGCCCAGTGGTAACGGCTCCGACTTACGAGTTGTAGGTCATGGGTTCGAACCCAAGAAGGCGCTTTACTTTGTGTAAATAATTTCATCACCACTGCTCTCAAAACGGTGAAGCAAAACATCGTGAGAAAACCGGCATGTCTTAGAACCAAAAAATTCGAAGGTAGATTACGGCCCACTCTCTCTCACAGAGAGGAGGCCTGTGTCCCAGCAGTGGGGAAATTAATAGGCTGATTATGATGATGCCAAACTTCTTTACCTGTGCTTTATGCTTCTCTGTTCGATAACTATAAATACGTAGGCTTAATGCTTAACCTGAACTTTTATCGAAGGTAATAAGTGCTTTCAAACTCATTAAATATTTAAACCCTTTTTTTTTGTGCTTCATACCACAGCAGTGTTCTACGAGTAGACTTTAAACAAATGAATAAATTGTACTTAATCTATTTTGTTTCTTGTTGGCTCAGGGGTAACTAACTCAAACTGCATATATTTCAATTTACAGGCACTTTTGAACTGTCAAGGAGTCGGTCAGTCAGAAATATGAAGCTAGTTGCCCATTCCAAAGCGTAGTAGGTACCTATGGAGAAGAACGGGCAAGAAAATCCACGGACAATCTTTTAAATAAAAAAAATGTTCAAAAAAATTGGTTACATCATTCATGTTGAAATTCTACATGTGAGAATTATGTAGAAAGACGTGCTTTAGACGTCGAGACGTTAAAAGCGTCCTTAATGAAAAGATAAAAAAAAATACAATTCAAAGATTAAAATAAATTAAAATAAGCCATGGCAGCTACCGAAGAGAGCTACCGAAGAGATGACCATTCCCAACTGACGGCACCCGTACACGAACATGACGCATGGATAAACACCATTAAGTTCAATCATTTTGAAGGGAGCTAAAGGGGACTTACGATTTGTAGGTGATGAGTTCGATCCTAGGCAGGCGATTTACTTTGAGTGGATAATTTCATCATTTATGCACCTGCTTTCAAAACGGTGAAGAAAAACATAGTGAGGAAACCGGCATGTCTTAGAACCAAAAATTTTAAGATATGTGACATCTACCAACCCGCACTGGACCTGCGTGGTAGATTACAGCCCACTCCTTGTCGAAGAGAACAGGCCTGCGTCCCAGCAGTGGGAACATTATCGGCTGATTATGCTTATACTATTTTGTTTAACACCAGTTGCACATATACATTTTTGTATAGCTAAAGTAAATAACAGCCTAACCCTTCTTTTGCTACGGGTGTCATAAGGTTTAACGCCAAGTATAGTCCTCTTACCTTCTAACAAAATTAATATGTAATCGATTGCAAGTTCCTCTGAGAAACATAAGTTATCACCCAGGATGAAAACACGCTTGAAATGTCTGTGATATTGAAAAAGCAGAAGACCTAAACCAACACCCACTGGGTCTTTGTTTCAATTGTATAATAAAAACCTTGCCAGTTTATCACAACATTTTATGCACTTCTGTCTCTTATCACTAGCGGATATTTTACAGCTATGATAAATTTAATTTAATAGTCACCGTATCATTATCAGTTTGTAAACCCTATACCATTCAAACAGTTGAAGCTAACCCCTTATTTCAATTTTCAAATAAGTAATATCAGTAAAAAATAAATTCAAAAATTTATCTATGACATAAACGAGAAATAGTATTATATCCACGTTCGTTCAGAAAAAAAGTACGTCGCACGATGACGGAGGCATTATGCATGCAAATTGGAATTGGCTGCCTTTCGGAAACTTACGAAGTGACGTTTTACTGTCGAGTTTTTTTTAATTGACTATAGCTATCTGATACTAATTTGTAAATTCTGAATATGAATATGAAATAAAATGGTGCTGTGGCTTATTTCTCTTTCGTTTCTAATTGTTTTAAACTTCTCTTTTTCAGAGGTTCTTGAGAAAAGAATCTTCCATGAAGTATTACCACCAACTTTATTTCGACGGACAGACAGCATTTCTGTGTGCAGGTTGAGAGACAGTAATGAAATTGGAATTTGTATCGACAATTTTCTTGGATTTGAGTCGCAGATGAGTACCTATTGATAGATTTCGCAACAAAGTACTTTTAATCTTCTTTCCAGGTAACTTATAAAAAAGACAGACAAATAAAAATAAACGAGAACATTCTAAAAACTCAGTAATTTAATTCCAAAACAATTTAGCACGAAAATTCATTCGTGTACCAACAAAGTGTGTAATCCTAACATTCCCGAAATTGGCAGACTGATCCTTTATCGAACTTTGAGCTCGATTGGACACAGTTGTGACAAAAACCCAATTAAACTTTACTGTTCCTATGGATCTAATCCATTCTAGTTTTGAGCCATAGGTAACAGAGCAAACGTGAGCTACGTATGAAGCGGCTTAAAGCCTCAATAGAATCTGTAATACAGCATTCACGGAAATAATGATAAAAAAGTACTGTGCAATATCGAATTTCGGTCGAATCTCGAATCTCAAAATGTATCGTGTTTTCTATTAAGGATAGTATTTCCATTATTTCCTGTTGATTATTAATACTGCTTGTGAAATTAAAAGAAAAATTTACTGAGGTAGTAAAAACATTACCATCCTTTTTGAATCCACTGCAGTCGTGTAAAAAGATCACAAAAGAAAAATCGAGAGGAAACAGAATCTATACAGGTATGAGGAACGAGCTGTAAAGTTCACTCATCCTCCATAGAAAAGGGTGGATACGACCAGACGGGTGTCGTGTCTGGTGGGCTACTGGCCGACGATTGATGTCGGTTGATACGAAAATATTCGTCGCGCGGTAAACTTTGCTTGTGCGATCCAGGATTTTGCATGACGTCAGTGTGATGCGTAGTTCGCTTGTGGCGTTGTAGATGGCGCAACAAATCCATTCGTCTGAATTAAAGACCCCGCAGTAAGATGGACAAAATGGTCAAACTTTAAACTGTTATTAACCAATAACAAGTTTGTCAAGAATAAAAAAAAACCTTCTTTTCTTTCTAAGCAAACGTGATAATTAACGCAACGAGCATTCATGAATGCTCATTTCTTATCTGTATGAAAAGTGGACTTCACCATCAGTAGGTCAATTATTTTATACAAATATTATTATTATACGTTTACGAGCTTCAGCTATATTTATCAACACTAGACCAACGTACATAGAGCATGTCTGCTTATCATACCCCGACTTGTAAGAGGAAATTAAAGGAAATGGGTCACTGAAAATCATAGTCGGCGAAGGGTTAACGTTAGTCTATTTGATGGGTATAAAAATGGATGTTTATGTTCTATATTATCTTTTTTATTATATTTTATGGAAGTGGAGTAGAACTTTCATTTTATTTAGGAAGAAATGTAGACCATGATGCTTAAATTATTTAATCACCACTGCTCACAAAACGGTGAAGGAAAACGTTGTGAGGAAACCTACATCTCCTAGAACCAAAAATTCGAAGACATGATGTGACATTTACTGGGCCCGCGTGTTGGATTACGGCCCACTCCCTGTCACAAAGAGCAGGCCTGTGTTCCAGCAGTGGGAACATTAAAAGCTGTTTATGCTTAATTATGCTACTTTTCAAAGCAATTTATCTGTAGACAAATAATAATGGATATATAATAATAATTTATGACGAAAATCACTTACGAATTACAAATGTTAAGACAACGTCAAACATGTAAAGTTGTATTTATTTGCTTTTATAGCAATGGCAATAGATTACGTAAGTAGCTGTTTATAGTACTGTGATTTATTTATAAACATTACAAATTATTATCGATGGCAATAATATTAATAATATAACTAGATATTAAAACATATTGTAATAGGTTTTGTAATTTATAAAATTACAAATAGGTTTAAAACACTATTTACAACAGACAGTATGATGACAATCACTAAGCTTGCATAAATTATTAAAAAAAAAACTGTTGTAGGGTGCTGAATAATATACAATATGTCCCGGAATTAATGGACACCACCAAACATCCCAATTAAATTATATAATTATTATAATCATAATACATACACTGAATTTTTATTATTATGTATAAAATATTGTTTATTTAAATTAATTATACTGATTGTGGGAGAAAATTGTGTTCACGTTACAAATTTACGCACGCACATGGTCGCATACGTACCTACTGATGTGGTGGCAAAAACGAAAATACAGAACCAAACTGAAAAATAACTTTAATGTCGGTAGTGGGTATACTACCGAAATTAAAGTTTTTTTTCAGTTTTTATCAGTGTTTTAGTCGGTTGCTTTTTTTTCAGTTTTTGTCTGTACACTTACAGCAGAAGTATGACTGTAATAAACGTAGCTTTAATTATTGTTGGGATAAAAAAATATTTAATAAATGACAGATATCGATTCAGATAACGATTCCCAACAAACTGCTTTCACTATAATTAGCATTAATTAAGTTATACATTGTATAAAAAATTAACTTTTGCTTTCAGCTTCACCAGCGTTAAGGGCTGAAATTATCCCACGACAACGTATCAGGCACCGAAATAAAAAGTACCTACCTTCTGTCCTAACTCTATAGGTTATTGTCTACATGTGTGCCAAATTTCAATAAAAGCCGTTCTTCGGTTAAGGCACCAGACAGACAGAGCTACAAGACAGAGTTATTTATTTTGGTATCCCTTAGTGGGATTTATAATAATTATGTCTGTGTGTATCCGTGGCTTCACAGCAAGCCCTCTATCTAATAACGTAACATATTTTCGTAAACGATTAGGACTAATCTGTTTCATTTTGACAGACCAACAACATTCATTGCGTTATTTACGTTGTTGAGCAGTTTTTTTTTCGAACTTATGAAGCAATGGATTTATCGTGTATTGCGCAATTAGTGTACAGATTAGAATGCCAGCGCTGCTGTATTTTTTTATTTTTTGTACCTCATCATTATGCTGAGATATGAACCTTTTTGGCCTCGCACACATTATACAAGATGGAGACGACAATACAAGAATAAATTAAACGGCGTCTCTAATGACGTTCCCATTCTGCATACAAAAAATCAATCGATATGTTCAATAGTTTAGTCAATATAGCTAGAAGATCGGCAAAATCCATAGTCGGCTCGGGTTATTCCGTTTATCCACCCCAAAGAATCCACCCTAAGGTGTATAATTTCGGAAGCGTATGACCGACAATCCACCTTAGGCCTAGTTGGATAAACGGAATTTATAGGCTTAGGGTGGATCCGCATATTCGGCATACACTACTATTCAATTTGTTTGAAAAACTAATTTTTCTAATTTCTATGCTAGGATTTATTTGGCAGTTCCAAAATACTCTTAGACTCTTATGCATTAGTACCTAGTGCCAGTATTTTCATTTATTGTTGTATTGTAGTCTCCACATTGTATATAATTATTTTTATTTTGAAAAATGATTATGTTAATTTTGTTAGTTTTAAATGTTTCTTTTGTTAACGCAAATAAAATATATTTTATTCTTTCTTTCAACCAGTCTTACCAAAGGGTATGATCCAGTAACAGGGTTGTGGAGGTCAGATAGGCAGTCGATTCATGTAAAATACTGATATGTATGGTAGACAGATGTCGGAAGGATTGGTGTACGCTGTACGTTTATTTATTTATTTATTTTATCATAAAACGGCCAAGGCCAATTACATTAGCTAAAGACACAAACACATTATTTAAGTACAGTAACAAGAGTATACAACTAGTCGACAGTCATACGCTCATCTCACAATACTCCAGACGTATTGACAAGATCTTCTTCCATTCATCCGCGAACACATCACAGCTAGGCTTAACGTCCAAGAGAGCGTTGAGCTTAGAGAGTGTGCGAGGGACAGGAGACTGGGCTCGAGCGAGCGACGGTTCGACTTCGAAGCACGGCGAACAATCTGGGAGCCTACAGCCACCTTTAAATAAAGCATCTATTTTAATCTTACTTCAGTGGGGGAGAGAGATGGAGCTATACGTCCTGTAGAGCTTCATCTCTCACACTTAAAGTAATATAAAAATAATACTGTCTGCTTTAGAGGTGGTGGTAGGCACTCTGAGCCTCCTGTTACGGTTATAGTTTATTGGAGCTAAAAGATGGGATAGTTCGTCATAGTTCCATTTTCCGCAAAGGATCTTAAAATATATGTTTTCTTTTTATTTTATTTTAATATCTCGTGACGTATATAAAACGTTTAAGAAAAAAAATATGCGTCAAATAAATCCTTCGCATCGCTGTCGACTGGTAATGTAATAATAATTTGGTTAAATGATGTTATTGTTGTTTCATGACAGGAGGACGCAAATACTGAATTTATCCCCGTGTCGTAATCCTTAAGTCACCTTTCTGACACCCCCGTGTTCCAAAGGGATGGCTTTGTCAGTACGTACAGTCAGCCTCACTAAAATGTGAACTTCGACAATAGTTTATTTAATTGACTACAATTTTTGTTCCATAATATTGTATCAAAGTGTAGTCACAAAACATTTTTATACATTGGGTAATTAATTGTAGAGCCTACAAATTGATAAAGTAATATGTAACACAAATTGCAGACTCAATCAAATGAATTCTCGACGATAATAATATTATCGCCAAGAATTCAAAGTCAGACTCAAAAAGCTGTATACTGTACTACGAACGGTAGAAATAAGTTTATGACATAACTGATTTAAGAATGATTGGCAGTTGTTTATCTACTAAATGTTGCCCGCAAATTCGTCTGCGTTTATTTTGTATTTCATTTTTTTTTTATAAACATAAGTAGATAGGTCCATTTCCTGGTCCCAGGCTAGCTATATGTAAAATTTCAAGACGATTGGTTCAGTGGTTTGGGCACAAAAAAATACCGACAGACAGACAGAGTTATTTTTGGATTTATAATATTATTACTGCCCAACAGTAAGCGAGAGTGGATAAATATATGGATATGTATTAGGTAGTATGGATCCAACTATGGTTAATTAATTCCCTTCCTGTTACTCTCCCTCTTCAAACTAATTCAAAGTTCCTCCTGTGCTCCTCTTGATCCAACTCTAAGCTTCAAAGTTTAGTTTTTCTTCATAGTTGCTGTCACACAGTCACGATTGTTTTGTACGGTACTTTAGATAAACCTTCCTGCAGCAAATGCAGATGAACATAGATACGTATACCTACAGTTTATACCTACAATGTACCAGTCCTATGGTTTGTTCTATATTCAAAAACTGGATTCATTCTTTTTAACCGACGTTCTATGTTTGCCTGTATCTTTTTTTTTTGTTAGTTTCAAAAATTTGTGAATTTTTCGCACTTACTTTAGTGGATGATGTTATAATAACTTCTTGTCACTGTTATTTGTGTAGGGTAAGTACCATAATTAAAAAGTGAAAATAGAACTCTTTACAAAAAAAAAAAAAAATCGACTTCCAAAAAAAACACTACAGAGTGCAAAATAACTTTCATTTCAAGTGTGTGTCTTTGGTTTAGAATTTTCGTTATTTGCAGCCGACTTCCGAAATAAAACTTATTATCACTTTGTAGGGTTTTTTTTGGAAGTCGTTTGTATGTTTTTGTAATTAATTTATTTAAAGAGTTTAGAAATCGTTTTTTTTTTCAAACACGAGGGTACAGTCCGCTACATCATTTATTAACGTAACCTTTGCTAATATAACCTTTTGTTAATCAATTGTCACAAATGAAAATGTGTATAATATTAAAATCATACGGTTTTTAAGTAGATATAGTACCAACCTTAGTGCTGAGCTGAATTAGATAGTAGGTAATTAAGTGTGCCCTGCCCTGTCATTATACGAATAAACACAATGCTCTAATTAAAGATAATTATAAACCAGTTTTGTTCGGGGCTCATTACATTTTATGGCGTAAGTATACATTTTTATGGCCATTTTGTTTTTATCTTAATGCGTTTTTATCTTAAAAACTCACAGATTTTTTCTTTTGCTTTTTGTGTAACATTAATATTATTGTTTAATTATTTTTTAAATTTATTTCTGTTTTACAACGCTTTGGCTGCATATTTGTAATTATAGAAATGTCTTTTTTGCACATATTTAAATGCTGTATTTCTTGGGTTCACCATAATTTTATCCTACAGGTCTATAATTTTAAGCCTTTTTTTTTTTGGGTGGGCAATCATCAAATGAGTTCTCCCGCTCTGGGCGGAGCAGAAGGGCGTGTCAGACTATTACTGACTAAAACCCACCCGTGTTCCTTCCCTTGCCTGTATGTTGCCAGGGGCCACGGTCTCCTGTGTATCGAGTGTTAACCCAATTTTTTTCTGTTTTTTTTTTCTTTCTTTAGCCTCCATTTACGACAGCAAAAAAATGGGTTAACACTTGATGTACAAGCCATTGTCAACTTTTTTACTAAAACTGGTATAGTCGTCGGCACGTACCTATAACTCGATTTTTATTACTGTGCGCTTGGAGCTGTCAAAACATGCTATAGTATTGAATTTACCCGCCCGGTTACCTCCTCAGTGCCCTGACGCCTCATAATACGGTCTACACAACTCGGGTCGTCTTCACAGTCGGCTTAATATTCTTTAAGTTGTTATTGTTATTATATCATATACACTAATATTTTGGTTGACAGGCGCATATTTATAAAAATCGGTAATTTAATGGCAAGGTTTTGGCGTATTTGCTAGTTTGCGCATGTACACACAGTGCAACAAAAAAAAAATACACTTATATTGCATGTCATTCTATGGTGATTGAGATAAGTAAATTATTTTGGAACATGTCTGTTAAGAAAAACATGCGAAAACAAACGCATCTACGATTCTTGCCAAGTTACGTGCCGGCGACTAATATTCAAAAATTATTCTAACTTAAAACACTTGAAAACGCTTTGAAAACGTACACAAAGTATATTTTTTGCATTTATAGTATTACAACGGACAATGAATTTACCAGCCTTCGAGTGACACTGTCTAGAATAAGTGATAAGATTATTGATCGCTTGATTGAGTCTGCCTTATACGAGTATTATTTACCTACAGAAGAACTTTTTCGTTTCTCAATATCTAGGATTAGATGATACCTATCTAGGATATTATTTTCAGTAGAGCTATCTTGGTATAGGTAAAGGCCTGTTCGGTTTTTCTCAAACTCTGGACTAAGTTGAGTAAGAACGATGCTCAAAAATTATAAAGTAAAAACAAAATTTAATTTGACCCCGTGCTTTCATTGTTGACAGTATTAAGACGCAGATATATATGCCTGTGAGCTTGAGTGCTTAGCTTGAGTGTGTAGCTTGCGTGTTCTCTACTGAGCTCATCGTCGTCGTACGTCCAGCCAGTAATAGGACTCGCCCATCAAATAAGACGCATTATTGATTTAATATAAATATAAAAAAGGTATGTTTAATAAAACACGTATATTACATAAAACACGTAATATAACACGTATAAAGATGATTTAATTATTGATCTTTTATCAATATTTAAATCATCTTTAAAATGGTGAAGGTTCCAGAAAAATACGCTTGATTTATTTTGCGTGATTCTCAGTTTTTTATCCGCGTTAGACATATCTTAACAAAAATTATTAATTTCACTATGTAATAAAATATAAATATAATCTAAAATATTCTCAAATTAAGTTATACAAAAATGCTCTAATTTATCAAATGTTTTTCCAAATCATTAACACTACCTCGTTAAGATGTGATCTTCAATATAAAATCATTAAAAGTCGGTTATCGTCGCCTTAAGTCGACGAAAAACTCAGGAGGAAAATCGTAACGTAATTTTCATAGATATTTTAAATTCCGCACAGTAAAGTGATTTAAGTGCGTTGTAATCCCGCCCAGTGACATTATTAATGACAATAATTCATTGATATAAATGGCCGTCGTTAATTATTACGTATTAATATTAATTGTCGAATTTATCTTAATATTGCTACGGAAGGAAGTTTTTTTACCGCTGACGTTTATAATAATATTATCGTTTCCTTGCAATTTGCTAGATTGTTTATGATAAGTAGGTTTGTAGGTACTTGTGAGTAACAAGAGTTAATGTATTGAGAGTCATTGATAAATTGATAACCTTCTGGAGAATAGTAGTAGGTTATCAGTTACTATGAACAGTATATTTATTTTATTTTGTATTGTAATAGTAAAGTAATTTGTAGACATTTGTATTTTTCAAGATACCTAAACATGTTCAAAGAAGTAAGCGATAAAAAAAACTATAAATCATGTTTTATAATCCAGATGCTGCTTAAAAATATGCCACGCTTGTTTTCTTTAATAGCTTGTAATTTTCCTTTAATTGAGCAAAGCAGTAAAAAATGTCTGAACAATTAATTTGTAACTCCCGAAAATTACGACTCATTTTAATTAGACACCACTTGTAGCTTTATAGTCGAAAGAACGTAAAACTGGTATTGTCTAGTTAAAAGTCGTTAACTTTTTACAAAAGTGGATACGAAATATTTAGTTTTGTAAAAGGTTTGGCACCTTTCATAAAAAAAAAAAAAAAATTGTATTTATAATTTGGTAATAAATTAAGTTTAGATTTACTAAGCATTAATATATTATAATATATTACTCTATAATACAATTTAAAAATAAACCTGTCCTAAAAAATGGTAAAGTTTACATTAAATGACTAACCTTTACAAAACTGCAATCTGTAAACTCACAAAACAAAACACTTCACTCAAAACCAAATTTTTTCATAAAAAAACACTCGAAAAAAAAAACAAAACTGTATTCCACGCGCCCTGAAAAAAAATTGCTTTCGACTTTTAAATCGTATTGTTTTCTGTTACAAAAAAGTTTATTTCGTCCGCGATATTATTTTACTCAGTGATGCGACGCGCGCAATGCTCGACGCTCGCTTACCGCCACTGAACGTCGCCGGTTTCTTTACGCGTGCGCAAAGGGAACTGGCAGAATCGCCAAATGCTTTATTTTTAGTGTTTCGCTTTTACCTGCGCTTTCAATTACGAATGCATTGTGACTTTCCCTACTTTTGCATCTTTTCTTCGTTTTTGTTAAGTAGATACTTTAATCTTGAAAATTCTTGAGACGCTGTCGTTTACGTTGTTATGTATTTCTTCCAGCTAGTTTCGTGGATAGGTATACCTACTATGTTTCTGCAGACAATGAACAGCTTTTTATTATTTTACAGAACAGAAAAAAAAAAACATTGTTTAAAAAACAATGCTTTTATAGGTAAGTAAGTACCTACCTACCTATTTGTTGAAATAATAAACTGAGGTTATTGACACTTTCACAATCGACCTAATTATTGATAAGCGCATTGCATCAATATCTTTTCGATAGCTTATCAACATCAGACACAAGTTGGAGGTCGAAAGTTCATACGCGCAGTGTGCATGACCTTTCACATTACTAGTCAACGTCATTTGCAGTTGTACCATTGCACAATGTGGTAAACCAATGTGTTCGAATTGATTCAAAATACAAAAACCATATATTCTAATTAGAATGCCAATCAGCACTTTTTGAACGTCAAAATTACATAAGACGTTCCCCCACAAGGCCCGCCGTTCACCACTTTTTAGTGCTTTAGCTGGGAAGAAGAAGTGGCGCAACAAACTCCCCAGCAGAACAGTCGTTTCATTATGTTAGAAGTAGTATATTCAAAAACAATTATTCAAGCAGAAATAAAAATGTAAACAAAACTTAATACTTAAATAAAAGCCTCCAGGCATAAAGGGCATTGCACTATCCGACCTATTCGTGATTCAACTGAATTTACTGAATCGACACTTTTAATTTTTTTTTTTCTTGAGGCCATTCGCACGAAGTTAATTTATTTGTAGGTTATCCGGATCCCTTCAACTATAAACCGAAAATACACAAACTAACTTGCGCAAATGCACATGCACGCTAGTGTCACATTCACCAATCTCGCTACTTTGTACTTCCATACTTTTGTACGAGTACCGGTATTGTGTATAGAGATCCAGGCAAGTGAATGGATGTTTCAAAAAGCCGGTCAGTGAATCTTCGGCCTCGAGATTTTTCTATGTTATTAGGTTATTGTAAATTGCAAGATGGTAAGCCAGGTAGGAGATGGCGGGACTAACTGGTTCAGACAAAACTGGAAGGAGGATGCGCCAGCTCGCGAAAGGAGGAAGAAGTGGACTCCCTCCACTCTTTCTAACTTTCGCGCGCTGGCCTTTGCCCAGGAGCGCAGGCGAGTAAAAAAATAAAATAAAATGTTTATTTAGGTATATGGTATGGTATCGACAATGAGTAAGTTGAAATCCATTTTAACTCAGTCGCTTTTGATGGTAAATTTAAAATAGCCTGAACCTTGTAATAAAATGTTAGCAGCAGCTGTTGTAAATGATCCCATCTTAAAAGTTCATTAATATAATGATCTTAAAATGTATTTCCTACTTCTTGTTAATTTTATATTATAGCTATCTTGCCTTGCAACAAAAATCCATAAGCCCACGTTCGCACGGACGTACTAAAATCGTGGCGATTTTCGACGCTCTGCTTAGCGTAGAGAGTTGAATATCCAACAGTTTATTTCTTGACGCGCTGGGATACGCGCTGGATGCGCACTGTTGGATTCTCTATGCTTGGCTCAATACCAAGAGTTAAAAATCCAGTGTACAAAAAAAAATCGCCGTGATAAAAACACGTCCGTGCGAACCTGGGCTAACACTTGAATTCCGTATCGTCAGTTACAAACTTGTTATATCTTACAAGGCAAACAATACTGTTGTCGAGTTCTCCCAACTGTCAATATAAGTAAACTGCTGCGTACAGTCAGCAACAAAGTTCGTGAATTGCATTGCAGGAAGTGACAATTTACTGCCTTATCTTTTTATTGACTTATTGTTAGTTTGTTTCTCTAAAGAAAGTTTTTTGCTGATTGTGTCTTGTTTTTGGAGAAAGAGGTTCTACTAATAGCGGAAATTATGCGAAATACGACTGCGGTAGACTTCGGCCGACAATTTCCAAATATTTTCTTCAAAGCTCCGAAAACTTGGAGTCGAATTGCAGAATTACAAAGACAGGCTACGCACTGTCACCCTCGTCGAGACACTTGGTGCGGATGATCTCTCGCTTCTGACAGTGGTTCAGTCAATGGTTGGAAGCGAAAACGCGTGGAATATTTTTATTTTTTTGGCCTCTTTTTGCGAGGAGGTGATGCATGCAAAGGAGGCGGCAGAGAGGGAGAGAGAGCATACCTCTGATTCCACCCGCACTGGAAGAGCAACTGGGTGTTGAAGGGCGCTTAACGATCACCGGCCACCATAAGGCAAGGGGCTTGGGGGCGGCGAAATTGGGGCTTTGTTATCGCTCGAGCAGTTAGGGTCAAAGCGGCGGCACGCAGTATTACATGCGCGCCTTAATGGGAGGACGTCCGGTCGTGGAATCGGCCAGACCATCTCATCCTCCACCTTCCATATCCAGTCTTTCTTCGCTTCCTTTTTAAAGTCATCAGGTCCAGGTATCATCGTTGGGTGACCATCTTTACAAACCAAAACCCCTCCGTTCCTCGGAAAACACGAGCAGTGGGTCCCAGCTGTCATTCTTGGATATTTGACAGTTGTACCGGGTCGTCAGACACCCAAAAGTCTGACAACCAGTCTCTCCAAGGGGTATCATATTACGCAGTAACTGGGTTGTGGAAGTCAGAGCAGTCGCTCCATGTAAAATACTGATATTCAGCTGTTAATTAGACTGGAAGCCATCCCAATATAGTTGGGAAAAGGCTAGGCAGATAGTACCAAAGTTGGAATATTTATGCAGTACTTGTTGACATTTAGGTTTTCAGTAAAGGTTTCGTACCCACATTACATTTTTTACCTTTGTATGAGTTTGAAACATTCAACAGGTCCGCACTAACTGGAGCGATTATGAAAACAATGTTTTGGTTCATGCATGTATAATATTATTATCTTTTTAAAATGTCAAAAGGTCTTCTAGTCCTTTTCAACGGTAGATTTCGCTGAAATGATAAGATAAATACTCTTAGTTGTACCTACTTCGTAAGAAAATACCATTAGGGACTTAGCGAGTCATTGGGCAATGAAGAGAGCTATTGCTTGGAGTTTCCCTACGTGATCGAATCAGAAATGAAGAAATCCAGATGAGAACCAAGAAAGGTAACCGACATAGCCCGAAGAATTGCCAAACCTAAGCAATGCCCACTGGCATTGCTCGCAGAACAGGTGGCCGATGGGGCCCAAAGGTTCTAGAGTGGTAACTGCGTACCGGAGGACGTAGCGTTGGAAGGTCTAAACAAGGGGGACCGATAACCTTGTGAAGGCCACAGGAATCTACTTGATGCGGGATGCATAGAACCGGTTGAAATGGTTTTGGGGGAGGCCTGAGCAGTGGACGTCTTTTGACTGAAATTATGACAAGTCTTTGAATGTGTAAGAGAAGCTGAAAAGGGTGTTGTTAACATCAAACTTGGCAGTCTGACTGCCACGTTGGTCTAGATGTCGCAAGCGCTACTGCTGAGTAAGAGGTCATGGGTTCTATTCCCGGGTCGGGCAAAGCGTTATTGGGTTTTTCTGTCAGGAATTTCTTATTAAAAGCCCGGAGTCTGGAATTGTGTCCGGTTGATGGGAATAGGCTCGCCCCCTATAATACGTGACTTAAAAATAACAGCCGAAATGTGGGTGTCCTACAGGTACACTGCCTTACTCTGCGGGGATAAAAGCCATGGTGCTTTTTTGAAAATCTGTTGTGTGAATGCAGTAATTTACCCAAAGAACAACACTTAATAACTGAACATGTTTTTTTTGCAAGTGAAGTGAAGCCTGAAGCCATTCACAAATTAAAACACACCAATTAAATATGTAGGTAATGTAGGTACAGTAAATCCAATACTGCACTGACTATTCACCTGAAATTCACGACTACACAACTACCTGCGGCTTTTGAGATATATTTTTTTGTAGCCAACTGTACATTGCTCAGCCGTGCGAATAAAATAAAAAATGCATGTAAATTTAATCATTCCAGTGTTACTCGTAGTACGTTTTTGTTCTGTTAAATGTTAAATTTATTAAAGCAATGATTTTAGTACCTATATTGAAATGTGGAAATATGTCTACTACAGGTACACCTCTGCCCAAACCTTCGGGGAAACAAAGCTTGAAGTTATGACGTTATGTTTTATTTTATTTAAAAAATCTTTTAGCATTTTATTGCTTACCGATATCAGAATAACTCAGTTCAAAGAGTTTTGGAGCGGAATCGATTTGCAAAGATATGCTACTGTTGTCGCGTTCATCACGTGTCGGTTATCCACAGACTGGATAAGAGACTCATAAAGTCATAATCGTCCAATCACTTATTGTCGTATTATGGTTTAAGTAGTCTCCATGGCCTGAAGTTTAGATATTACACTCAGTGGGGTCACGGGCGCTCAAAGTGGGACTCTGTCCGCCGACCGAGGGACCTCATGGAAGACGGCGCGTTCACGTGCTGCCTTGCACAGCGATACTCAGGGCTCTCTCCTTAACAGTCTCCCCATAACAGGCGGGAACAAGCACAGAGCGGGTTCCAAAGTAGTCTTGGATGACCACCGGCGTAACCATCTCACACTCCCTGAACTTATCCGCAAAGTCCGGGCACCGTTTCAGGTATAACTTTACACCCATATTTGAATAGTTGTATGAAATCCCATGTAGGTAATAAATAAGGGGCATGTCTGTTGCCAACAACCGGGCACAAGATTCTGGCTAGCTATCTAGATTCTACAATAGAACCCAAAAGGGAAAATCCGGGTAACCATTCCAAACCTGGGGATCGAATCCAGCAGTCTTGCGACTATTAGACCAACAAGGTTACGAGGCAATCATTAAAATCAGTAATAGGGCCCTATCAGAATACCAGCTCTGTGACATTTATTGATAAGAGCCTTTTGGACTCGCACAGGACTTTCTGCTTATAATTAAAATTTATTTTGTTTTATTTTTATTGTTTTTTCTTATTATTAAAAAATATATATTTCAATGAGTGAGTTTTAGTTTAATTTGATCTCCTGTGCTTATCTCAATAAATACTTTTTCTTTCTTTCTTCTTTCTAATAGTATAAATTGAAATAGGTACTGTGAGGGGTGCAACCTACGCAAGCAAAATACCTAATACTAGTACCACTATTATTATCTACGTTTAAATTAAACGCGGCTCATCCAGTTTCAATTAAAATGATTTAATTTAATAGTACTAGGCAATTTTATTCGATTTGTAATTAATATTGCATTAATTTGCTGGGATTCGTTTGTCGAACACTCGAACTGTAGTGTTATTGACTGAAGGGCTAAAATTAAGATTAATGATCTTTCTTGACTCTAAAATACTAGGTTGTGAAAAAATGATAAACATAAACAAAAACAATTTTTTTTTAAGCCCTTGGGATTTCTTAAGACGTTCAAGATTTGTATGAAATATTTGGCAGCACAAATATGGGCAATACTTGAATCAGGTATTAAGCCCGCTTTTGTACCTTTATTGTGCACTAAGTCAATCAATCTTCCTAGCCTTTTCCCAACTATCTTGGGGTCGGCTTCCAGTCTAACCGGATGCAGCTGAATATCTGTATTTTACATGGAGCGACTGCCTATCTGACCTCCACAACCCAGTAACTGGGTAATACGATACCCCTTGGTAAGACTGGTGTCAGACTTTCGGGCTTCTGACGACTCGTAACGACTGTCAAAGATCCACAAATGACAGCCGGGACCAATGGCTTAGCGTGCTTTCCGAGGCACGGAGGAGTCTCGGTATGTAAAGATGGTCACCCATCCACTGACCAACCCCGGCAAGCGTAGCTTAACCTGATGGATCGATCCGTGCGGCTTGTTATTACTTAGCCACGAGCTCCTCCTATTGTACCTCCTATTGTGCACTAAGTGTGCTAGTTAAATAAATAAGTAAATCTAAGCGTCATAAAATGTTACAAGCACCAGCACGTACCACTCTGTGTTTAGACGAGGCATAAAACCTTGGTGTAAACTTAAGGCGTATACAATCATTGTATAGCAAAACTTGCGTTCAATCTACGCAGCAAAGACATGACGTCACACAAATCCTGCATCGCGCAGTTAGAGTTTACCGCGCGAACGACATAGATAAGACTATCTGAAATCAACTTACGGGCAGTTGCCCACCAGACATAACACCCGTTTGGTCGGAGGATCCTCCCTTTTTCAATGAGGATTGTGAACTTACACCCTGTTCCTCATGCCTCTAAATTGGTAACCCCGAGAATGAACTTCAACGCAGCCTTCGTGCAACTACTTCAGCGTGACGTCATCATCATCATCACTCCCGCAAGCTTTTGTGAGGCGAGCTAGTCACACAGCCAGCCAGCACCCACGGCTTCAACGGATATCCTGACCACCAGCATGCAGCGAACGCGCATTCCTGTTCATCACACTCAGCCTCATGACCCCGACCCACTGGGGAATCACCGCATTCACCTCAATCAACTCAATCACCGTAATCACTTCATTAACCACAATCGCCGCAACCACCGCAGACAGTTCCGACTCACCATGAACTGTGCGGCACCCGGTTCCGACTCACTGGAACCACAATCACCACAATCGCCGCAATCACCGCAGACAGTTCCAACTCACCGTGAACTGAGCGGCACCCGGTTCCGACTCACTGGAACCACAGCTGGCACTGTGAAGCATCGCAAGATCCAAGACTCAGCCCACTATCGACCTCCGGTCTCCGGAGGGGAATGATGTAGCGGTTACACCACCACGAACTACGCAGCAAAGACCTGACGTCATAGAAATCCTGCATAGCGCAGTTAGAGTTTAAATCAAATCAACTTACCGGCAGTTGCCCGCCAGACATAAAACCCGTCTGGTCGGAGGATCCTCCCTTTTCAAATGAGGATGAATGAACTTTACATCCTGTTCCTCATACCTCTAAAATTGTATCTATGTAGTTATGCATACCAGGCATCAGTTCCCATAGTAGTGAATCACTCGACACCCTGTTTCTTATCTCTTGTATTAATTATTTAGTTAAATAGCCATGTCACCGACTGCAGTTATTCGACACCGATAACGTTAATCTGAAGTAGCCTGGTGGTTCATTTCAGAAAATACAGGGTGTTAAAGTAATTGCGTGCCATAGCTTAGGGGTAGGTTCAGTATCGATAAAGCAAACTAGGAAAAATTAAAATTAAATCCAGAAAAATTGTGTGAAAAAAAAACATTAAAAAAAATTGTTAGGTCAACCTAATTTAGTTTGGAATCAGGTATTTACAAAGATAAAAAATCAACTTATTTACTCATGTTTTGATTTGATTGCTATTTTAAGTTAGTAGGTACTAAATTAGGTTTACCTTGCAATTTTTTTTTAATGTTATTTTTTAAATGATTTTTATGGATTTATTTTTTATTTCTCCTAGTTGCCTTTATCGATACTGAACCTACCCCTAAGCTATGACACGCAATTACTTTAACACCCTGTAAGTATATTGTTTGTTTAGATTTTTATAAAATATGTACCAATAGTTCATAAACCATTCCGTCTACTCCTAATTCCTGTAAAAATTGTAATTGAAATTTCTTTTAAAACTAAATCACTGTCGTTCATATTTGGCTATGTACAACATAGGTTTTATGAATATCGCAAGCGTGTATCCACTTGCTTACAATTCTTGAACGGTAATATTGTGCGTAACTTATGGCATACGGTTAATGCTCTTGAACGTTTCATATACTAATATCGTGTAAATCAGGCTTTATTCTAAATACCAGTTATCCTTTTCTAAATATGAAATATAGTTTCAACGTACAATTTAATAATAACATGTTCTACAAGCTTTGCTCTTCATTTGTTTCCATGCAACAAGTAGTCATTGCTCCGTTGAGTGGGTCGCACTTATTGTTTCAAGAGTTTCAGCTCATTGCACGATCATTTTCTGTATTGAGGAAAATTCTAGGAGAAAGTTTAAGTTTTAGTTCTTTGAATAGTCTCTTTAAATAGCTGTTGTCGCAATTTCTTCAACTTTTAAAAGCACTTTAAAAGGTGATTGAATAATTGTGTCTACAGGGTGGTCAATGCGCATTGTTCATTCAGTCTGCTTATACAATATTAAAGAAAAAAAAAGGAAAATTTGTTTATTTAACACAAAAAAACACGTTACAAAAAAAAATACAATATCACTATCACTACTTATTATAAAACAAAGTCACTTCCCGCTGTCTGTTCTTATGTATGCTTAGATCTTTAAAACTACGAAACGGATTTTGATGCGGTTTTTTTAATAGATAGAGTGATTCAAGAGGAAGGTTTATATAATACATGCATAATATAGTAAGCTATAATTTATAAATTTATCACACGGACGAAGCCGCTGGCGGGAGCTAGTAAATAATAAAAGGTTAAAGTTTGACAATGTTGTCCATTGCTTAATTTCAGGGCAGGTATCAAAACCAAAAGCAAAACAAACTGCGGACCTGCGGTATTAATATTTTATCACACACAAATCCTGTAAAATAAAAATGTTTTATAGAACTTTTAAAAGGTTAAAGGTTTTTTGCAAGGCCTAATTTAATTTACAGTACCTACAATTTATTTTTTCAATTTTTTTAAGCCACACATTAGCATTTTTTCTAGTTTTTCTAACACTGCTCAAAGGGCAGTTATAACTTTTATTAAAATTATGAAGTAACAATGACACCCAATTTTAGACACCAGATTAATCAGAAGTAAGCTTCTCTAGTGTCTAAAATCCAGTGTGATTGTTGTTTCATATTTTGTATGATTTAAATTATGACCATTTATTTTATTAGTTGCTAAAATATGTACCTGTTCCATAAAATAAAAACCAGCCAAGTGCGAGTCGGACTCGTACACAAAGGGTTCCGTACCACTGTACTATTATTTTAAAATTTAAATACTTAAGTAAAAAAAATGCCGAATAACTTTATTTTATTTTATTAATCGTTGTTATAGCGGCCATAGTAGTACAAACTTTGTGAATATTTTAAGTGTATACTATTACGTTTCAAAAGATACACCCCTGTAGTCTGTGACAGACGAACGGACCTTACTAATAGGGTCCCGTTGGCACCCTTTGGGTAAGGAACCCAAAAACTGTCAATCTTAGTTTACAATTTAGGTTAAGCCACATAAAATCTTCCCACAACACAAGACACCTGATATTTTTATACCCGGAAAACGAAATCATGAAATATTACACCATTTTCCTTCAGATGCATGTCAGTGATGCCACAAAAATATAACGTTCTTACGTGAGAGGTAACTCGTATTATTTACGAGGGATATTATAAGTTGACGGGGAAAACAAAGGACGATCGTATGGCATCAGAATTTTAAATCATCCGTATATTTTTGGTTTTTGGTTGGCAGATGTGAGTAAAACGCCGGTACCTCGACGCCCTAGGAGGACATTGTAGAGACCTTATTCATTCAGGTAAAGCTACGCTTGCCGCGGTTGGTCCGTGGATGGGTGACCATCTATACATACTAAGACCCCTCCATGCCTCAGGCACGTTAATCCGTTGGTCACGGCTGTCATTCGTGGATCCTTGACAGTCGTTACGAGTAGTCAGAAGCCCGAAAGTCTGACAACCAGTCTTACCAAGGGGTATCGTATTACCCAATTACTGGGTTGTGAGTTGTGGAGGTCAGATAGGCAGTCGCTCCATGTAAAATACTGGTATTTAGCTGCATCCGGTTGGACTGGAAGCCAGCCAAATTTCGTCAGTGATGAACGGGAAATCTGCTTTGGAGTCCCGCAGGGGAGTATACTTGGCCCAACACTATTTACTATATACAATAAAGCCCAGTTGTAACCCATGTTATGGCGGTGAGCAATTTGCCAGTAGGTATTTCGATTATTTCCTGAGTCCCAGAGAAATTCAATTGTTTATTAGATTCATTTGTAACAACAGTACTAGCCTCTTAAATCATCTCTTGGTTGTCATGCAGAAAAATTGGGCATAACCATATATAACTAACCCAATATTTGCTCGCGACCCATAGTTTGGGAAGTGCTGCCCTAAACTGCCTATGGATCTGCTGACTTTAGAAATACATGACAGAAGTGTCTACGATCTAAAATTATTACAACATTTTTGAATGAACATTCTTTGATTATACTTACTATTATTTAAGTTTACCTTAAGTACTTTGTTTTCAACTCTTAAGTTCGTCTTAAATTACTGAGAAATACTGGTTAAGTTGAAATCGGTTTAATTAGTGTTTGCCTATTTGCTTGGATGACACTTATTGCTAAACTTTTAATCAATTATTTAGTTTCCCTAACTGGCTAACTGACTTACAGATACAACTTTTTATAATGAACCTATTAATTTTTTAGAAGCATGAGGAACAGTGTGTAAAGTTCACTCATCCTCTATAGAAAAGGGAGGATCCTCCGACCAGACGGGTGTTATGTCTGGTGGGCAACTGCCTAACGATTGATGTCCGAAAGATAACAAAAATATGCTGAAATATGCGCGCGGTAAACTCAGCTTGTGCGATGCAGGATTTGTGTGACGTCAGGTCATCAGTCAGGTTGTAAATGCTGCCACAATCTCAAATGAAGAATTTAAAATTGGTTGCTAATAGGAATACTGCACCCTTAATGTTAAGTAGTTCCTGCTGCTAATAGACATGCGATAATATCATTGCACGTGCGCTAACGCAGAATAAGTTGCGATGTCGCATGTCATGTACCTTTTTAATCCTTTATTAAAACGAACTAGGTTCTTAATAATTAATTACAATCTAGCCTTTATGACTAATAAGCAATTTTAATCTAACTTAATTTTCTAAGTCATATTTATTTTCAATATTAGAATAGTGTTACTTTCCACAAGTTCGTTCCACTTTCTTAGAATCTGATATTATAATATAAACACTTTGTTCATGTGTTAGGTATACGTGTGTCATTGTCACTATTATTTCTACACTTTACACTACACTAACTCAAAAGATTTTGTTCGTTTTAGTCTTCGCACTATATTTGTTCGGTCTAACAGCTGAATTGTCTCCATGTTCACAATGTCGGTGGAGTCGGTGTCCATTGGCCTCAGCAAATTTTTGGATTATTTTGGTGTTAGGTCACGATAGAGGTCGGTATTTCTTAGTACGACCTAATTCTGAATATTTGTATATTATTGATGTTGATCGGTTTGGTACAGCCCCACTCATGTCTCATGTACCTGTGGAAAATTAGATCGAAACCCAAACCTTAACACAAATAGTAGTCCTCCAGACCGAATTTCGGCCATGGCGACCAATCTCAGTGCAGATTAGTTATCGGCGCGGTGCTGGAAATATTAAAGTGCACAAATATGTGCGAGATAAAAGTGCTCTCTTTCGCCCCTCACTACCATAGACAGCAATCCGACACGACCGGAGGAGAGAGATCAGGCGCAGGACCAACGACTTAACGTGCTTTTCGAGGCACGGGGGTAGCCGAATTTCAAACTCCTGGCTGTTACTAAGAAATTTTTCTAAAATCCTTCTTTGGTCTCTCAACGGGAATGTAAAACTCCGATCAAGAAGCGAAAATGTTAATCAATTTTCAAACACAAACACACTTATAGCAGGCATAATGGTAACTTCTCGAACTGCCATTTTCATTCACAACCAAAAATGTGCTTAACATTTTAATTTCTTGATGTGAACGAAGTCGCGTTCAAAAGCTATCCTTATTACAAAAAGCCTCCAATCACCGTGAAATCATATTAAATCGGCGCCGATTCAATTTGGCACGATAACTCTCATCCATTTGCGAATGTAAACAGGGCGAGCTCTGATTACAATAAACATTCCACTTGATTATTTTACGTTTCATCATTTTGAGTGGTTGTTCGGTGATCAATCGATTGTGGGCTTCGATACTTTGCGGGTTTATGCTTTTAAAGTTTTTATTTTGTAAAAGCTACAGTTAAAGGTCTAAAATGATTGATTTATGGTCTAGAATGAATGAGTGAATCAGATAATGTTAAGATCTAGAATCCAAAAATCATAATATTTCCAATGTCCCAATTTTTTTTATACCATTTGGAACAAGACAGCCCCCAAACCACCTACACTTTGATAATCCATACTAATATTATAAATGCGGAAGTAACTATGTCTGTATGTTGCCTTTTCACGCCAAAACCACTGAACCGATGGTTATATTATAATTTAACTGATAGGGAGTCTGGGATCTGAAAAAGGACAAAGGCTAGGCTAGGACTTTTCACTCTGGACATTTGTTTAAAAAAGTATGAAGTACAAAGTACACACAGACGTAGTCGCAGGCAACAGGTGGTAACCGATCAATCTGATCACAGTATGTCCTAACGGTCACAGTATGTCCTCGTAAAGGTGTCCCGCTAACTATGAACTCCTAGTAATAAAGAAAATTATTCAAAAAACAAAAAACCCGACTGCAAAAACACATAACTGAAAAGAGAAAAACAAGCATTATAATCTATAGAATTTTGGTATCGCAGGCGGGGGGACAAACAAAAGTTAGGTACACCATATTTCCGGTTATTATTGTTATATTATTATTGTCCCCGCCTGCGATACCAAAATTCTATAGATTATAATGCTTGTTTTTCTCTTTCCAGTTATGTGTTCTTGCAGTCGGGTTTTTTGTTTTTTGAATAATTTTCTTTATTTCAAGTTTTTTAGTTTTATTAATATAATCTTAAATTGGAATTGACTCATTACCAGCTTTTATTTGATACCAATATTGTTGTAATTTTTTTTTAAAAAAAACCTTCCCCTCCCTTTTTTTTGTATTTGCAGATGCAATACATAAATATTATATAGCCTATGTCACTTCTACGATTAAGACGAATCTAACGACACCTCCTATGTTAAAATCCATCAAGCCGTTTAGGCTACAGAGCGTGCCAAAGAAATAGACATACATACATACATACTCTCGAAAAACATTACCCTCCTTCTGGGGCAGTCGGGTAAAAACATTACCCTCCTTCTGGGGCAGTCGGTTAAAAAGAGAAACTTCACAATATAATCACCGTTGGCAAGCAAAATAGTTACTTACTGTTGACTCCAGTGATACTATAAGCTGTCTTAAAAAACTGGTGTATCATGTTAACCTTTAGCCTCGTATCTAGTAACCTTTAGCCTAGTACTAGGCAATATTTGGCGCACGACATGTTGCACAACATAATGAAAGTTAGCATATTGCACGCATGATCAGTTTTCGACAACATGTCGCCAGAGAAACTAGTGTTGATTTCACCGGTGGTGGTTATAATTTCATAAAAAAATGTATCAAAAAGAAAAAAATCACGTTAGTGGGTTAGAAATTACTTACAAAATATAGAAAATGTATTCAGTGATGCGATTCCACTCGATAACACTGCATGATGCACGGAAACAAACAACAAAGCGCGCGTCATATTGCGCGCCAGCTGGCAACGTCGCGCGCTGTTGTGCAACGTTCCCTAACATGTTGAGCGTCACGTGTTGCGCGTCAATTGTTGCCTAGTGTATACGAGGCTTTTTTGTCTAAAAAGACAGAACCGACAGACAGAGTACTCTTTACTACCTAACTTATTATTTACCTATAAGTTAAAGAATGAAGATTTACAAGATGTTAATTTGACGAGAAACGGTGTTGTACTTAGCTATTCTCTGTTTAAAACCTGTTACACAAAATTTTCATTCACGAATACATTTTACAATTTCAAAGTAATGAAAGTAGCAGTTTCTAGAATTCATTTTCCTTGCAAATTCTGCAAGTTAAATGAGAAACATAAGCCGTATTCCTGAGTAGAAGAACAGAAAACTTGTTCCAATGGTTCCAACAAACTGTTGAAAGGATAAAGCTGCGTGCCCATTGGAGAGAAGCGAAGAACATAATGCCTTGCATTTTGCCATCCATTTCTATAAAGGTTTGAAACATTCGTCTGTTCAACAACTTAAAAAACGCAATAAACGTGGCTGAACTGTCAAAATGAAAGTGCATTGGATATTGTTCATTTATTAAATTGTAAAATGTTACCTTTAACTGTAACACATACGTTTTTGCAGACCAGCGTGACACGAAAAATACAATTTCTAAGAAAACTTCACGGTATAACAATAACCGGTGTCGCGTCGCGCGACAAGTCGCGCTGGTCTGCACACAGCTTAACTCTTCTGTAACCCCGAGGGGCAGCTTACCCACGTGCCTCTGTCCCCTGAAGGCATGTTTTTCTTTCAAGAATGATAACGCGTTCGAAACCAAAAAAGTAAGTATACGCATCTCTACATAAAAGCTGCTGTACAATATAAATAAAACTACAAAACCTGGCTGTTAAAATATCACTAATCAAGTTTTAAATAAAAGAGGCTGGTAGACAAGAACCGCTACACTTTTTTTAAAGTCATAATACGCATCACGCATGTTATCTTCAAAGGATTAGGCAGACACCCACATTGCACCAGTAATGTTTAAGTCCCATGTAATTAGGGGCCAGCCTGTTATCACCCCCCCCCCTACTGAGAATTGCCAGATGAAAAAACCCAATAACACCTTTTCCGAGCACTAAACTAAAGAGGGAAAATTAAAACTTATTGTACCATATTTACAGCCCGGTACTGTAAGCTTGTTGACTGAGGCAATGTCGAGCGGTAACGTGTATTGAGTGGAATTCTTTTCACAAATAAAACACTTTCCTGACTTAGCTTTTCTCTGCTCCAATGAACAAGCAGCCTTAGGAACTTTATAATACAATCAAATGCTAAGAAATGTAAGCTAAATTATTAGTGATAACAGAGCCGTTTTGAAAACTAAAATTTAATTTAATTATTTGATCGTAAGTGCTTGTCTTCTGAAGCTTGGACAGTATATTTATCTTCAGCATGTCTTATATTAAAACTCCTTGCTTTACTTGCTGCTACTAAAACTGGCGGAAGGTCTCTTGGACAATAATACAATTTAAAATAATAATTTCTGAGCCGTCCTGCGTCTGAGGGATCTTGAATTTGATTCCCAGATCGGGTAAAATGTTAATAGGTTTTATTATTAGGGAATTTTAAGTAGCAGACCAGAGAGAACAGTGGCGGAACGGCGGCGTCTAACGAGTTGTACGAGTAGGTCATAATTTCAAACCTAGAGGGGCACTTTACTTTGTGTAAATTATTTCATCACCACTGCTCTCGAAACAGTGAAGGAAAACGTCGTGAGCAAATAACAGCATGTCCTAGAACAAAAAAAATCGATTACATTTGACATCTACCAACACGCACTGGGCCCGTGTGGTGAATTACGGCCCTCTCCTTCTCAGCGAGAGGAGGCTTGTGCAGTGGCAACATTATAGACTGATTATGCTAATTAATTATGATTATTATGGGCTGGCCCCCATTTCTTGAGTCTTTTAACATCACACGCCAAATGAATGTGTACTTAATACACCTCTGTCTAGCCCCGTCGGGGAAAACAGGCGTCATGTTCGGTATTTACTGCGAAATAAAAGCAATGCATTTTTTGTGAACTTAAAACATTTTTCAAACTTCCATCATTCATCTTGTACCTAATCATATTTGCAGAAGAACCAATACTTAACCATAAATTTTATATTTAATATTGTCAGTAAAAACTATTAAACTTACTTTAAAACCTGTCAACGAGACAATAATTTATTATTCTTTTTCTTTTTTAACAAAAAAAGATAATCTAGTAGCGTCACTATTCGACCTTTAAGATACAAATGAAATTCGCAGCAAGAAGGAGCTTCAATAATAATTAATGACTCCAAGAAATCAATATTTTCCTTTGCTTTGTTTTATTTCAATCCAAAGAGAATTCATGAATTCAGTAGGTCTTTTCAAAGATATTTACAATTAGGTTCTTGTTTTAAAATAATTAATTAATTGCCTTTGAGCTGGTACGGTTGGTATTGTTAATCCTAAATGTAAGTTTACACGGGAAATTTAAGTCGTGATTTAAAAGATACATGTTTTACCATCATAGTGGTTTTGTTATGGTAATACGTAGACTTTGCACCTACTTAATAAACATAAAAGATAAATAGGTGAACACCTTACATAAAAAGAAAAATAAAACAATTTTTGTTTAATAAATTTTTCTTGATGGCAATTAAATGTCCTGAATGAATTTGTTATAGCTTTTTTGTTAATAATAAATAATATACCTATGTATTGTTATAATTATAATATAACCAGAATACCCGCGAAACGGGGCTTTGAATTTTTTTTAGATTTTGTATTCATGTTCTTTTTTATAACTAAGTATAATAATAATTATCATCCTCTTTAGGTTATGCATGAGCTATCTGAATATCAAAACATATTTTTATTGTTTCACTGTTACAATGTAATTATAAGATAATAGGATAAACCACGAAAGATGTTAAGGATGCGATGAATGTTACTCAACTTTCACAAAAGATTATGTACATAAACATAAATCTTATAAATGTATTGTTAGTAATTTAATGAAATATGACGAAGAAAACTGAGTTGGTTTCCAGTTATGTTTGTATATTCATTTTAGCAAGATACATAATTCAATAAATCTTGCATTACATTTTAAACCAATTACAACCCAATTTCTCTAAAAAAATAATTTTACATTTATAAATTTAAAACGCTTTTTTTAGCCACTCTTTCGCTCTTTATATAATTTGGTAGGCTAAGTCGAAAGTCATGTCAGTCTGACTGGGTAATTACCTAGGTAGGTAATTCAGTTAAGTTTTATTTCGGGCCGCCTCTAGCGAAATGCATTTTCTACGTATGAGCTAATTCGGGCTTTCGTTCAGATTCAAAGTTTTATTTTATACGCAGATCTGGACACAAATTTCTGCTTGCTTAATGTAGACTTTACTAAAAGTATGTAAAATCGGAGATAGCGAATTGATTACGAACTTTAATTGTTCGTATAAACAAATCCCAATTATCATTCTATTCATGACCGTTTTATGAAATGGCTATATAACACGGCATATTGACTCAAAAAGAGTACGCAGAATAATGTTTCACATT
This sequence comes from Conistra vaccinii, assembly GCA_948150665.1. Taxonomy (NCBI): domain Eukaryota; kingdom Metazoa; phylum Arthropoda; class Insecta; order Lepidoptera; family Noctuidae; genus Conistra; species Conistra vaccinii. The sequence goes on along the minus strand of OX411337.1, from coordinate 11,495,331 downwards.
TTAAGGCGCAGATATAAGACTTTTGATAATTTTAAATTAGTAATTACTCCTAAACGTCTGGTCTTATATCTTAAAAAAAAATATATGTTATACTAGACAATTTTCTTCGTAATTTGATGTAGGAATATTTACGATTATGTTTATATCACATAGTGAAATTAATTTGTAAAGTTAGGTATGTCTAACGCGGATAAAAAACTGATAATTACGCAAAAGGTATCAAGCGTATTTTTCTGAAACCTACACCAAATTAAGGATAATTAAAATATTAATCTTTTAGTATACCTGTTTTATTAAAATACCTTTTAGTTTATGTATAATAAATTAATAATGCGTCAAATTGGTGATGGCGCTCCTTGATGGGCGAGTCCTATTACTGGCTGGATGTACGACGCGTTGCGTGAGCTCAGTACTGAACATGCAAGCTAACCACTCAAGGTCACGGGCATGTATCTGCGTCTTAAGAAAATATACGATAACAAACAGTACCTATAACGTCTCTGCAAACGAAAATAATCCCTATAAATTTAGAGATGTAATTCCTGAGCTCTATTCTTAGAAACCTCTCTGAAGTTGAGCCTACATAACGCCACCAATCAATTGGTCTGGAAGAGTCAGTAAAAAAACCGGCCAAGTGTGAGTCGCACACGGGTTCTTTATATTATTTGCATAAATTGAGCGAACGCAAATGGTATAAATTGGAGGTGAAGTTGCAGATACCAGCTCGTTATTCTATAATAGGAATACTGACTGGGGAAAAAAAAACACTAGTCCGTCAGTTAGATAATAAAAAAATATTAGATACGTATTTTTTTATTTATCCTATTAATAAAAAAAAGATTAAGATAAAACGCATTAAAGTTGGGGAGTCGGGGCTCGCTACGTCACAAGTCAGAATAAAATCTACCGGGGAGTGACATCACGCCACATTTTCACGTATTGCCTACTCAATACGAATCCGAATAGTCGGAGGTGCGTGCCTTGGGTTCGAACTCGAGACCTATGACTTGGCAGTCTGACGGATACACCACTAGGCTATCACTGCTGCTTCATTCGGTGTTGCCAACATTCAAGGCTACCTATTACGGGTAAATGATAAAGCCCTGTGGCAAGCAGAAGCACGGGTGGACTGAGGGACCGACTTGTCAGCGTAATAGTGTCCCGTTTTCACCCGTTAATCTCGGAACCCTAAAAAGGAAACCGCCCAAAATTCGATTTCAGAACCGCGCAGCAACATCGTAAAACACCCAAAAACATTTCAATATGTCGGAAATTCTATAACCAAAGGAAACTAGATCACATTGCAGATCGTCCTGAGTGCCTGTAAATTTCGTTACTCAGACCCGTAAAGCCGAATTAGGCCGAATCAATCCGAACTTGGGCCCACGTACCGCCGGTAAAAAGAACTCAGTTTTATTTGCGCCCCGGGCTTTTTAAGACCCCACTGGCAGAGGATATCTGATGAATATAAATAGGAGGTTATTGTAGCTGTCATCTGTTTGTTTTCGTTTTTGGAATACGTATTGTCTTGGCGTCTTTTGTTTTTCGGGCAGGCACGCTTTTTGGCCTGTTTTGAACTTCGAAGCAAAAACTGATGGATTTCTCTTTTACGTGAACCTATGAAGAACTTTTAAAACGCATGGCCTGCAGATAGGTTTTCCATGTCTCGGTGTTTGTGCATACCACTACGAGCATGTTGAAGCTCTTAAGCACGATACAGGAGAAATTCCTAGTAAGGCAACTTTGGGTAACGTTTTAAAGGCGATTCTTTTTTGCCATCTGGGTATTTCATAGCTCCGTGTATCCTAGATAATTCGCAAATTTCGTGGTTAAAAATTTCAGTGTAATAAACCTAGTTACCGGGTCTACCTCCAGGCCAATTTCACGAACAGCCATTTACCCCTATTAGTACTGGGGTCAGATTTATTTTTTTCATTTCCAATTTACATAGAAATATGAAAGTAGCTGGTCGGTTTATGCTAAATTATTTGGTAATACGGTCGACCCGATGGTTCAATTTGTGTAAAGGAGCGTCTACACCGCAAACATTCGCGCGTAATGAGCATTCATGGGCAATGAACATTATTTTGAGCATTGAAAACGTTGAACCGTGCATTAATTAAAACCCACATGAGCAGGATTACGAATTTTCTCTGATAAAGGCATTCTTATAGCATCAACCTTCTGATTATAATGAGTAAATACTACTTCTTATTCCCAAAAACGAGTGGCAATGCCCATTGGAATTTTCACGTACGAATGGTAACTTTGAAATACACCTTCATCATCTGCCTAACCTTTCCCCAACTATGGTGGAGTCGGCTTCCAATATAACCGGTTGCATCTAAATATCAGTATTTCACATGGAGCGACGCCCTAGCTGACCTGCACAACCTAGTGGTTGTCCCAGCTAAACCACTAGGAAGTGGTAAACGGCGGGCGTTTTTGGGAGATGGTCTTATTTAATTTAACGTTCGAAAAAGCTGATACTCAGCCTAAATTTTTTCAAACATTCTGGCTTCTGACTACGCGTAACGTCTGTCAAAAATCTACAAAATGATGATGCTGGCTTTAAAACCGTTGCCTTAAAATGCTCGCATATGCAAGTTTGCGGTGTGGACATACCTTAATACGGTCTACTTTATTGTAAGCTAAATGGTAAGGTCCTATATTATTCCCATGTTGACCTGATAGCACAGAGGTTTTATTCAACAAAATACGATGTCTGTAAATGAAACAGGTTATTGCTTGCTCGCCCAATATTATTGGTGAAGTCATGTATTATGTGGGTGGGTAGTGTACGCTAGCTTGCCATCCTAGGATAGTTATTCTAGAATAAGTACCTGGGCGACCGAGTTTTGCTTTGGTGAAAATAGAGAATGCTCATTTAATAACATATACTAATTCTATGTTATATAGTTTATACTAATTCTATGTTTAGTGCATACTAATTCATGTATAGTACATAGTAATTCCATGCTGTCATGATAGTACATACTAATTCCATGCTGCCATGATAGTACATACTAATTCCATACTGCCAAATGTCATTATTCTAAGGTAGCCATCTTGTTCTAAACTTTTGGGCGACCGAGCTCTGTTATAACTACAAATTATTATTGACAGTTTTTCAAAGTTAGTTTTTTTTTGTAATATGAAGTCATGTGTGTTTTTTTTTATGTTACTTTTTTCTTTTTAAAGCTTTATTCAATGCTATGATCATCAGCCTAGCCATTTGTCCACTATTTTAGGTAATAACCTAACGTTACCAGACGCAGCTGAATACCAGTATTTTACATAGAACAACTGCATAATCTAGTTAATGGCTAACACAGTACCCCTCGGTAAGACTACGTGTCAGACATTCAGACTCTATTCAATAACAAAATAATTTCAAAACCTATTTCTAGGTCTATAAACAGGCCACCTAACATCAGCCCGCGACGATGCGATCAAATCGCTGACGGCTACCTATAAAATCTTAACTGAAGAATTTAATTTACTCCATCTATAAAGCTATCTCATCCTTATCACTTTGCAACAGGGTTTAAAATTGTACAGCAGCCAATAAAAAGAAAATAAAACTTTTTGTTAGCAGTAAATTAAAATAATCTTTCATCGTGAACAGTTTATGGCCCTGAAGAATTTATTCAGCATCAGGTATCAAGTAGAGTGGTCTATAAATTATCTATTGATACTCTTTAATCCCTTTTTTAGAGACTTTTTATGTCGTCACGTTTTTAAGCTATCCTGGAGTTTAGGAAACCTATTCAAGTTATTCTGTAGTCGTTTCAAACTCACTAGTTTTTAAAATGTGCGGATTTAAAAGGTTAATCCAATCTATGTATAAGCGTAGGTAGCGAGACAACTGCCGAAAATACGCATCGGAAATTCGGCGTGCCTAATTTACTACGAAAATTACGTGACTTAATTTCGGTAAACGTCTCGCTGAATTTATGTTGCGTAATTTTCTGCACGTTATTTAATTTTAAAATGATATGTAAGATCTTGAAGCAATCTATTTTCTTAATCCAGATTATTTTTTTACGAATAACAATGTCACTTCAGCAACCACAAAATGTGATAGGCTATAGGAAAACTGTGGTTTTCTATTACTTGCTAATGAAAGAGTAGCCACAAACAGGTCTTTGTACGTTAATAGAACTCTCAAAACCAATCACTGAGTCTTAAGGCGTATTTACACTGCTCAAGTAAACGTCGGAGCTCGTGGACGTGGGGTTGGTCCGTGGATGAGTGCCCATCTTTTCATACCGAGACCCCTCCGTACCTCTGAAAGCACGTTAAGCCGTTGATCCCGGCTGTCATTTGTGGATCTTTGACGTTACGGGTCGTCAGAAACCCAGTAAGGATTGTGGAGGTTAGATAGGCAGTCACTCCATGTAAAATACTGGTATTCAGCTGCATCCGGTTAGACTGGAAGCCGACCCCAACATAATTAGGAAAAGGCTAGGCAGATTGAAATAGACGCACAACCTGTTACCTTGGATTCAGTACACGATTCTGAATGAAAATTAATTTTGACATTTTTGCTGTGCCATACATTTTCACCGCGTAGGTATTGGACTTTTGTAGGAATTAGCAGATATTTTTATGTGTATCATCTTTTCTTTTGTTTTCCTGCAAACAAAATGAAAATCTAAATAAGCAAATTTGTGTGTGTTTCGTGAAAAGGGACGGAAGTGTGTAATTTTGATTTGAACAATTGCGTGGTGCTAGACTTGGCGATCAGAAACGACCTTGACGAGTTTGCTAAAGCCCCAGCGAAGCCATTTGGCTCCGGCAAAGTTTACCTGTTGCTTATTACCTTAATGTTGCGTATTACCAAGATGAGATGTTACACATCATTATGCGACTACCGTAAGGCTCGCTCGTTTTTTTTTTTAATAACCGACCCTAAATTTCAACGGACAGGGGTCCAGAATCATGTGCTGAATCCATGGTAACAGGTGCGCATCGATGCCTCTGCCACGCTGTATTGCACGGAGATTTCTCGTAACATCTTTAAGGCTAATTAGGCTTAAATTGCAATTGTCTACAGTGCAGATGAAACCAGGTGGGTTTAAAGTTCCTTGCGATTTTTTTTACACGCGTGTCTCAGGTGCATTATGAAATTAACAGATACGCAAAAATATGAAGTAATCGTTTAATTTAAAATGTCAAAGAAAGCTGTTTTTAAGGCATGGTAGCGAATTATGTGGGTGAAGGCGTCCCATTGCGGAGTTTTTTTCGCCTAGGACATGTAGTGACCTTATTGGTGATGTCCTTCAGAAAGGTCATGAACGCAAACGAAGCAAAAGAAGTTTGTAAGGTTCTTAGCAGGTAGCGTTCTGTAGTTTCTGCCTTCCCCTGGGAAGGCGTGCGTTTATGTTTATATGTTTCAACCAGTCTGAGCAGACTCTCTATCGCTAATGACGTTCGAGTTGCTTAGTAAATAGTCTAGTACAGGGGTTCTCAAAGTGTGCGCCGCGGCGCAGTAAAGTACGGAGAGTAAAGAGAGGTGCTGAGAGTGGTAAAGAAGAGCGTGTCACGGCGCCTCCGGAAACTAAACTCAGGTATTTGCGGGTACAAAGTAAACAATTCACTGAAACTAGCTGATAGGTACTTACGCTAAACTATACAATAAATAAAAATTCAGGCTCTTAATGAGAATGTTTTAACTTTTGTGTCTATCTACCCATCATCAATCGACCTATCATTGTATCCTATTTCGATTAGCTAGGGCGCCGAGACAAAATACTGAACTGTACAACTTCGGGAACCCCTGGTCTATATGTGAAAGATTAGAGACCTGTAAATTAGCCCTGAGGGTGTTATAGTGATGAACTAAATTTGTTGTTCGGGACATTAACAAAATACAATAGACGGGACATTTACCACATCATGTATTATTCCACATCCTTAGAAGCTGTAACTGATTCTAAATGCAATAACTAAGGGTTTCTCGGCGTAGCCATATCGTTGCTTGCGTATAATTAATACATCCAGACCTTTGTGGACTGTTACATGTTCCATTATAAGATATACCAGCAAAGATTTAAATCAATAGATTCGCTCTACCGCAGATGGTCACGTATCTGTTTCGTTGACAATGACATTTCAACAGTGGGCACTTTTTCGCGCGACCTAAGTACGATAAGGGCACCCTAACAATCTAAATCTTTGTATAACCGGAATACAGTGACATAAAATAGAATGTATTTTATTTCTGTCATATTTTACGAATATGATTTTATACTGAAGATCACGTCTAAACGAGTAGTTTTAATGATTTGGAAAAAATATATATTATGGTGATTGGTTAATTAGGTATAGCATTTTCTTAATAACTTAAATAGGAATATTTTAGATTATGTTTATATTACATAGTGAAATTAATTTGTAAAGCTATGTCTAACGCGGATAAAAAACTATAAATCACGCAAAATATATCAAGCGTATTTTCCTGAAACCTTCACGATTTTAAAGATAATTTAATTATTAGTCTTTTAGTACACGTTTTTTTATTAAAATACCTTTTGTTTTAAGAATAATAAATTAATAATGCGTCTAATTTGGAACAGCGCTCCTTGATGGGCGAGTTCTATTACTGGCTGGACGTACGACGCGTTGCGTGAGCTCAGTACAGAACACGCAAGCTAACCAATGAAGGTCACTGGCATATAAATCGTCTTATTATCTTTGTGTCGAAATTACTTCCACATAAAATGCAATAGTAGGTACCTTTCACATTTTTTCTGTAAAAGTTGAGCATACTCATGAAAATTTAAGTAGTTTCCGCTGCTTGTGTAATACCCACGTAAATGCGGTGCAAACCTTACCTTACTACAAAATTGAAAAGTCTCATACTACTAGCATATTGTTAAGCTAGTAGGTAATTTCACAAGCACTTCAAACTAGATGAAATAAGTCTTTTTAAGACAAGAAAAAGAAATTGCATTAAACAAATTTGACGAAGGTTTAGACGAATAGGGTGTAAAGTTCACTTATGCTCACAAGAAAAGCGAGGATCCTCTGGCCAGATGGGTGTCGTGTCTGGCGGGCAACTGCCCAACGATTGATGTCGGAAAGTTAAATATAGTATGTTGATCGCGCGGTAAATCTGCTTGCGCGATGCAGGATTTGTGTGACGTCAAGTCTTTGTTGCGATGTGAAGATGCCGCCACAAAGGTAATGAAAAAGCCCAAAAGATCGTCCTAACAAACGAATCCAAGGAATTCCTTCTGTAGGCGTAAAACCTTAGCTCAGAACTAAATTCCATAGTAAATAAATCTTCTTATTCTACCAAAAAAAGTCTACAATTCGAACGAAATAACAGAAATAAAATAAATTTAAAAGGAATTCCTTAAGCCCCTCGGAGACGACGCAGAGCAATTATAAAAGATTTTAGAACCTCTTACAGAATAGGTACAGAATTCTGAAGGTATCAGTTTCTTTTTCAGCAATATCAGCTTCTTTTTTAAATTTTTGTAAGGTCACGTTTGCAATGGGTCACGTTTTACCTTTTCGTTGAAAAATGCTGTTATTTTTGCGGATCAATTTCACCAAGATTTTAAAATTATTTTGGTCTGATCTTTTGTGTGTGTTATTGTGATCTTTCCTCTCACTTCCCTGCAATCAAAATCTAAATTTAAAAAAATCGAAATTATCAAATCTGTGTAAGTGATTTCGTGAAAAGGGACGGAAGTGTGTAACAGGAAGCTGGGGAAGCACGCCCCAATTGATTTAACCAATAAGCGCGCGCGGTGCTTGAGTTGACCGCCTGAAACGACCTTGACGATGCTCCGCCTCTGTTATATTAATATTAAGCCTTGGAAATATTAAAGTAATAAGCATTACCTTAATATATTACCAAGGTGAGATGTCAGATATTACATAGAATAGCGAGAGCGCTACTTCCAAGTTGCTCGCAGAAATGTTTTCACCATTTTCTGACTATCCGTGTTTTTGCAATATCCCTAGGGTTTTTTAGGCGAAAATTTGAATTATCAAAGTATCCTATGGCACATACACAGAGAACTTTGTCAAATTACAGCTTTGTCTTGAAAGTTTGAAACCCTTCCGAATCAAACGAGACTTACGCTCAACTTCGATTAACCGATAATGTAGCTGATTATCTAGTAGTTCTTCCTTGCTAATAAAAGTTACTCCACTAGACTGAAACACACATTGAAACTTCTCTTCCACCCAAAACAATTTATTTCACTACCCAATTTGTTAAACTCCTGAAACATGTTCAAGACGTACTCTGTACAAACCTTTAACTAGGAATTTGCATTTAATCACGAAATGGTTCCATCTCCAGTTGTAAACGAATCTATTACGTTAAAGTCGAGGCTGCCTCGTATTTGTAGAACATTTGCTATTGATCGTAGTGTGTTCTGTATAAATTGTCTATTCCGATTTAGATGGCTAGGAGGTGACATTGTTTTATTTCTCTTCTTTAGAATCAGGTTTTTCGAATCTCCTTTCTATATGCTTGCCTTTTGTTCAACTTTGATATAAACAAAAGACTGCCGAACAGTTTTGAAATATGAATTCGAAATGATTTTTTTTTTAAACAAATGAATTTGTTTTCAAATATGAGCTGTCACTCGAATGAAGTTCGAAAATAATCCTACGGAATAGCATTATTATGGTTGCACAACATGTCCGTTACACAAAAATGTTATTTATCGCAATATCGTAATTATGGTGTAATTAAGAGGAGCTCATCTCTCGACCCCTTCGCGTGATTATCTCATTATTAGAGGCCCCATTTTAGTTGATACACTAGTTGACTATACTATAGACAAAATTATAATGAGCACCAAATTAATTGCAATACAGTATTGTTTTAGGACCGCTATTTGACGTGATTAACTACCTACGTCAATCACTGTACTATTTGAAAAAGACAGGTATTAGTTGATTTTAATGCATCTATTGTCATTAAAGTGCATCTCTGCTAAATCCGTTGGACGAAATGACCATTTGGAACCGTGCACCTAGCTTCTGACGTTTCATAAGTGCCCATGTAGGTTTATGTGAAATAAAATATTTTGAATTTTGGACATAAAGCTTCGATTTTCTAGAAGAGCGGTGGCCTTCATATTATAACAGCCGTCATGAAAATCTGTCATCTTCACCAGTATTTGACATTATGGTGTCAAAAAACGCTCTGTTTTTGAACCGTGGTTATTGTTTGACCGTTCACTCTTAAGTTTTACACGGATTTCGTAGGTACTGTAAAGGTTACATGCAAAAGACACACAGATTTCGTAGGTACTGTAAAGGTTACACGCAAAAGGCACTCGGATTTCATAGGTACTGTTAAGGTTACATGCAAAAGGCATGTTTTTTATTATATGACATTGATTTTACGAGTACATCCTGTGATTACTTCCTCACACACTGACTTATTAATTGTAATTTTTTAGTAGATTCGTCAATTTTTACAATGTTTGTGAATATGTGAACACCATGTATCTACCACATAATTAATTTATCTGTCGTTTGCTCGACTTTAAATTCTTTTTACTTTATACAGTAATTTTATTCTAGGTGCATCGTCTTCACATATAATTATATAAATAATGTACCTATACAAAATATTGTAAAACATTTTAAAAAGAGTAACGGTGGAGTTTCTTGCCCATTCTTCTCCATACGAAAACTACCTTTTGGAAGGGGCGGTAGAATCAATACTTTATTTTGTAAATTTTGACGTTCAAAAGTGCCTTCAAGGGCCTATTTGAAATAAATGATTTGACTTTGACTTTGACTTTGACTTTGGCACACAGCTTCCATAGGTACTGTAAACGTTACATGCAAAAGGCACACGGATTTCATAGGTACTGTTTACAGTACCTATGAAACCTATGAAACCTTTCATGCAAAAGGCGACCTTATGTCTAAGGCCCACTTGCGCGTTAACAGCTAACTCGGAGTAAACAGCTAACTCAGGGTTAATCCAATAATTATCTTTGGATTAACCCTGAGTTCTAGCAAACCCATAAATGCGCATATTCATTTTCGCTTGAGTTTAGCTTTCGATATTTTTTTTTTTGTTGGTACATTGGCGTGTGCTAGCTGTCATTATGGCAAATATATTTTTTTATTTAATGTTTTGTGTTGAGTAATGTAAATTATTTGCATAATATTGTATAGAATCAAGTTTTTTTCTAACTGAACAGACAGCTGTGCTGCTGGGGAGTTTGTTGCGCCACTTCTTCTCTCCAGCAAAAGCACTAGGAAGTGGTGAAGGGCGGGCGTTTTTGGGGGACTGTCTTATGTAATTTTGACGTTCGAAAAGTGCTGATTCTCAGCCTAGTTTGAATAAATGACTTTTGAATTTGAATTTTGAATTTGAATTTTGAATTTGAATTGAATTTGCAAGTACGCCTTACAGGCTGATAGAAAAATAACGGTTGTCATGCCCATTTTCAGTCACTACTTCTTTCAGACTTATTCATATGTACTCATTTCTTATAATTTTTCAACACCACACATCCCTCTTAGCATTCTCATCTTAGCTGCATGCAATTGCCTTTCATTCATCTCTTTTGTGGCCCAACATTTTGATCCACACAAGACAGCAGGTCTAACCATATGCGAATGCGGGATTCGCAGATTGTCCCTGTATATAAAATCAATGTAATATAAATAAATTTGATCATCTACTCGTATTTATTCCACGCACCCACGCAATTAGCTCTATAAGCTAGCGCTCTTCAAGCGCTATAGAACTCTATAACCTTGTTGAAATTGTGTGACAAATAAGACTTTAATGCTTACGCATATGTTTACAAAAGAAAATATTTGTATTTAATTTGACTGAGAAACAAAACGTGACTTGTTTATTGTGAAAATTGTGAAGGATTTGTATTGTTATGAATAGTAACATGTGTTTTTACACGAATAAGTTCATAACTGTTACACATACAGGCGTATGTCTAACAGTTCTGAAGTTATACGTCTTCCATTATTAAGAGCATAAAATCACCACAATTTCTCTTACAGTCAGCCTAAAAACGATGTAAGATTTCAATTAATTGTGTACAATCTTTGTTCTATAATGTTTAAATAAACTGAGCCACAAAAAAAATCACATCACTATCATCATTATCTTCTGCCCTTGTCCCATGTTACTTGGGGCCTATTACCAAACTTAAGTGGCAATGGGCAGGACACATTGCTCGCAGGATAGATGGCCGATGGGGCCGAAAGGTTCTGGAGTGGCGACCTTGTAAAGGCCTCAGGAATCCGCTGGATGCGGAAAGCACAGAATCGGTTGAAGTGGCGGTGCTTGGGGGAGCCCTATGTCCAGCAGTGGTGGGGTCTTTCGGCTGATATGATGAAGATGATGTATTGTGGAACAAAAATTGTTGACAATCAAATAAAATTTTGTCGTTGTATACTGACATCTTTTTGAGATTGACTGTTGCCGTTTTCATGTCTACAATGCCTGGTAATTTTTTTCTTTCCCCGATATTTTTTATTTTTATACTTCATATTATAGTTATTTTAGTCTACGTAAAATTATTATTACCCTAGCAGTTAAACCTGAAGTAGAGATAAGATGCATTGCAAAAACAATAGTGTCGTAAGATAATAACATAGCAAATTCATGATCGTAAATAGGTACCTTTCTTGTATCTCTTCAAATCCAAACCGAAACACAATTATAAATTACACACAAAACCCATACAATTCACACCAAAAACATTCGCAATTTCTTTCATCAATCTCACTTTTCAAATTTCCGAAACTAACCGTATTTTTAGGGTTCCGTAGCCAAATGGCAATAAACGGAACCCTTATGGATTCGTCGTGTCTGTCTGTCTGTCCGTCCGTATGTCACAGCCACTTTTTTCCGAAACTATAAGAACTATACTGTTGAAACTTGGTAAGTAGATGTATTCTGTGAACCGCATTAAGATTTTCACACAAAAATAGAAAAAAAAAAAATTTTTGGGGGTTCCCCATACTTAGAACTGAAACTCAAAATTTTTTTTTGTTTGATGAAAAAAAAATTTTGAGTTTCAGTTCTAAGTATCCATACATGTGGGGTATCTATGGATAAGATCTTCAAAAATTATATTGAGGTTTCTAATATCCCTTTTTTCTAAACTGAATAGTTTGCGCGAGAGACACTTCCAAAGTGGTATAATGTATGTCCCCCCTCTGTAACTTCTAAAATAAGAGAATGATAAAATTAAAAAAAATATGATCTAGGAAGTAGTTTTTTTCAATACGTCATAAATCGTAAACCGCAATTTACATTTAACGAACTAAAAGAACTTTTATATTATGTTACGTGCTGCTACAGAACCCGTCATGGGCGAGTCCGACTCGCACTTGGCCGCTTTTTCTTATATTTAAGAAAGAATCCTGCTAAACTGTTGTGAAGATTTCTGTCTACCATTAGACGAGCCTAATCCCTAATGTAGTGAAAGAAACGTACTAACGTTTATCTTTTAGAAGGGAATTTTTTATTCATATTTAATCTCTCTGAAACGGTGTGGGGAATCAGGAACCGATTCGGAGAACTGAGTTTGTTTAATGTTATTTCTTTTTTTGTTTTGTTGTTGCTACGCGCTTATACAATTTCTATTTGACTTTTTGGTTGAAAGTTACGTTTTCGAGTTTTGCTATTCATTGTTTTATTTAGGGGGTTATATTTTCTCACTTCATTAAAATCATATAAATTCTATTCATAATATTATGTGCTGAAATTGGGTCATTCAATTCAAATTCAAAATAATATTATATTTTGAGTAAAGTAAAATATTTTGAATTTGAATTAGTGACCCAAGTGAGAGCCTATATGGGCACATATGAAACGTCAGAAGATAGGTGCACGGTTCCAAATTGGTCGATTCCTATGGAGAAAAGCCAGCAAGTACCTCCATGGTTCCTCTTTTTAAAGTAGTTGATCTTACAATGTTTTATTATTAGGCACAGTGTTTATAAATGGGTAGGTACCTATGTGGGAACAGTATAGGTGTCGTGGTCAGATCTTAGGATTGATCATTTCATGAAGTGGTCGACCATTTCATGAAATGTTTTCATGAAGTAGAAAATCGACCGCACCTCTTGATGTGGTCTGGCCAGATCATTGAATACTCAACGTTTGACAATATAAACAGTTAAACGCACGACTACTTCATGATGCGGCCAAACATTAGTGATCGTATCGTAAAATAGTTCGATTATCCACCGGTAGAGGCGTTGATGTCATGACTACAAGAGTATCAGTACTAACCAATGGACTGTCTTGATTTTCGGAAGGATTGAGAGATTGCAATGATGCTATTAGCAGTTAAGAGAACTTGTTGGTAAATCCTTTGCACGTGAATACGTTATAATATTCGTGCCTATGACGACACGGAGGCGCTGCCGGAATAAAATATTTCCTTACACAAATAATGCCTGCACTATTCTCAATCTCACGCATACACTCTGATTTACTCATACTCACACAATAATACGCATGGCTGTATGCGTGCTGCTTGTTTAGATTTCATTCCCTTTTTCACTATAGTGCGTTTATTATATCTTGACCCCTGACATGTTTGGCAGCACTAAATTTTACAGTCATATGATTGATAGTACCATTCCGTCAGTCGCCATTTTGAACAACTCGATTGGTATTGAAACTAGGTATGTACATAAGACTGCAAAATTCAGTGCTACCAATCGCGTCACGGGTCAAGTTATAATGAACTCACTCGTGTACTTGATAAGGTATTCACTTGTAAAAAGTTAAAAAAAAGTTCACTTCAGCTCCTAGGTTCCCCAATTTTAGAAGACAGCTTTTCTCCTTTCATCGACGAAAAAATCAAAAAGTTCAACGACATTTCGGACAGACTCTCCAAAATTAATCTACATTCGGCATTCACCCTGATTAGATACTGTTGTTTTGGTCCAAATTTTATATATTTTCTACGCTCTTCCTCTCTATGGAAGCAGTCACACCTCTTGGACAAAATTGACAAAATCATCTGCAGCACCCTAACATCCATTTTAAATGTGGTCTTGGACGACCGAGCGTGGCTGCAAGCCACTCTACCCATCCGTCTTGGTGGCCTCGGCGTCCGCAAAATTACCAGCATTAGCTTACCCGCGTTCCTGTCCTCTGTCCACAGCACTGAAAAGTTGACCGGGAAAATTTTAGCCCCCTGCTTGGTTGACTATGAAGTGCCGTGCTTGACAGATGCGGAGAACGCCTGGAAAGCGGCTTGCCCGAATACAGATCGGCCCGTGAATCCATCCTCCCAGAGGCAGTGGGACGAGCCGCTCTGCAGGTTGGTACGGAACAATCTTATTAATACGTCTACCAATACTGCTGAGCGTGCCCGCCTGCTGGCTGTGGGTAAGTGGGAGTCGGGCCTTTGGCTTCAGGCGCTACCGTCACCCAACATAGGCACTATGCTGGGTGACACTACCTTCCGGCTCGCTACCTGTCTGCGTCTGGGCGCTCCTTGCGTGGCCCCGCATCGACACCTTCACCGCATTGGCAGCGGCCAATGCGGTGAAGGTGTCGACTGTCTCGGACATCATGGCCTATCCTGCAGTAAGAGCGCAGGCCGGATAGCACGGCACGCCAGCATCAATGACATCATCCGTCGTGCTCTTGTCACCGCCGGGGTGCCAGCTGTTTTAGAACCCAATGGCTTGGCACGCGACGATGGGAAGAGACCAGATGGTATGACCATAATGCCTTGGAAGGTGGGTAGGCCTTTGGTGTGGGATGCAACGTGTGTCGACACCCTTGCGCCATCCCATCTTCCTAGCACGGCGAGCTGTGCTGGGGCTGCTGCTGCAGGTGCGGAAAACCTCAAACGGCGCAAATATTCCAATCTTATTGGAAAATTTATGTTTGAGCCGTTTGGGGTTGAAACACTAGGGCCATGGGGCCCGAGTGCCCACTTGGTTTTTCAAGACATCGCCAAGCGGTTGGTCGACTCTTCACGTGACCAGAGGGCTGGCCTTTTCTTCGGACAAAGACTAAGCATTGCCATACAACGTGGCAATGCTGCCAGCCTTTTGGGCACTTTTGCTGTTGACAGCGATGCAGACGAATTTTTTGATGCCCTATAATTGTTCCCCCCCTTTTTTATATACTTGTACATATTATTACTACTATTTTTAAGTCTGTATATAAATTATTGCACTTATTCATTAAAATAAAATATTTTCCTTGTAAAGTCTTTTTCATTTGTTTTTTCTTACCTACTTATAATTCTGACCTTAGATATCAATTCCTATGAAAACAGTCTATTAAAAAACAGTTATGAATAACTGAAACGTTAAAAAGTTATCTAACTTAATTCATTACGAACGATGCTTGCAAAATAAAACAGAACAAAATATACTTTAGCAAAGGTCGATTAAGAGAAAAGGTTCTGCGAAATTAACGCAATGAATTTATGAAATGTTTTAATGCGAAATAATACAAAAACATCGCTATTAGGATATCAATTTTCACAATGACAATCGTGGAACGTAATTATTATACGAATAGAATAACGTTAGTAATAAACAGCAAAATGCTTAATTCCGAATGAAAAGATACATTGGATGATGTTTCAAATAAAAATTGGAGGTTCAAAGCATAATATGCTTTGATCCTCCAATTTTTATTTGAAAACCATAACTACTTTAACTCGTGGTAATAAGATTAAAGACTAAAAAACCGGTCAAGTGCGAGTTGAACTCGCGTGGAGAGGGTTCCGTACGATGAATATGTTATTTAAACAGGGTATTTGTAAAACACCAGCAACCTCTTAAGGGGTCATTGTACTCATCATTATGAACAACTTTTACTATGGGAACAAAGTTAAAATATTTGAGATCCTTGTAACAATTCCTTCCATTTGATATGTCACGCGGTACAAAAAACAAAACATTTTTTTTTAAATTTTCTTTCATGTTCCAAATTCATTTGTTTTCGTTACACGTCCGTGTTTGGGTCAAAGAAATACATATGTGTACCAAATTTCAAGTTAATCGGACGATTAGATTCGGAGCAAATTGGCTGTGACAGACGGACAGACAGACAGACAGACACCCGAGTGATCCTATAAGGGTTCCGTTTTTACCTTTTGAGGTACGGAACCCTAAAAAAGTAGCAATGGATAGTAAATAAGTGAACAAGTCGTTGTTCTTTTCTTTCACGTGTTTGTAGGGTTGGGACTATTATAAAATGAGTCCTCTTTGCTATTTTTTTTTCCTGATGAGCTCCGTTTATATAATTAAACGCGGCTTGTAAATATTTGATAATTATGAATTTCTGCTTTGCAGTGAAGTTAACGATAAGAACTGTAAATATGCATTCTTAATTGCTTATTCAACATTGACACGGGATGGTTTTGCTGCAGTTCGAATAAGTAAGTACAGTTTTTCTTCGTTATAGTAGAGTACATTATGTACTGATTGTGTTAAAGACTGATTGGAATTTGTGGAGAAGATAACTCATATAAAGTGACAGGGGAATGGATTCCACCATACGAACCCAGTGCGTGTTGGTAGTGTTTTAAAAAAGAGTTTCACATTGTGTTTTTGAATTCATAACATAATATCACGCTACCAGGCGTTCCCCACAGGGAGGTGTAGATACATAAAGTGCACCCACATTGACTTCATTCATTTGTTTCCCCCTTATTTGGTGTGCATTGAAAAATATTCTGTAAATCTCTTTCATTCAACGTTTAAATTCTTAGTTCGAAAATGCGAGGAGAAAATATAAAGCAAGACCAAATAAACCTACTTAGCATAACCCAACATTACGTAAACTACGTGGGAAACCTTTTACCGCACTGGTGACACAGAAATAGATGTGCGCGCGTAAACTAAATCGATTGAATGAATGAAGTGAATGCTCATTGATTGAATGAAGGGAACAAGTGAATGAGAAATACACACTTTGTGTAAAGGATTGGTTTTATAGGATAGTTAGTATGTAGGTTTTATTGTGTTTTGCTAGAGAACTTTTTGAATACATAGGTTTTTTAAGTGTGTTTTATGTAATCATTTATAGCGTTCATAGCAACACAACATCACGTCTGTAATCTCCAAATGGCCAGGCAGAAGTGTACCTATAGTACAAATATGTTTCGCCACTTATGTTTACGTTTCATGTAATAGGGGGCGAGCCTATAACCATCAACCGGGCATAAATCCAGACTCTGGGCTGCTACTGAGAAATTCCTGATAGGAGAACCCAAAAGCACTTTGCCCGACTTGGGAATCAAACGCAGGACCATGCTCAGCAGTAGCGCGTGCGAACACTAGACTAATGGAGGTAGTCATAGCAACAAATATCGAAAAAGGTCAATAAATACAAAATCATTACAGAAAAAAGTGTCTTCTTTAAATTCGACCTTAAAATTCTCCGTTAAAAATCACAACTGGCTGAAAAAAACGAATCAAATAAAAAGTATAAAGGTAACATTAAATCCCAAACCAATGGAAAGTGAGATTGAATGAAATAATGAATGAACGATAAAACCCAAAGGAATATAAAAGTCTATTGCGTGTGAATAAGCAATGGAATTAAAAAAATGGCCGTAAACCATACTGGAGAGTTTTTTAACTTCCTCTAAGATAAAGTGGAATTAGTTGGAAACAATGGAATGGTATAATTATTTTTATCTGGATTTTGTAACGGAAATAGTGAACTTGAAATCGAGCATGCAACTGCTGATTGCGCAGATTGATAGAATAATGACGACGTAACGTTGGAAGGCCTCCCACAAGGTGGACCGATATGCCCTGGCGAAGGCCGCAGGAATCCGCTGGATGCGATAAGCACAGAACCGATCGAAGGGGGGTGCTTGGGGAGGCCTATGTCCAGCAATGAACGTCTTACGGCTGAAATGATGATGATAGAATAATGTTAAATTATATACCTAAGTTTTATTTTATTTTATTTTTTGTGTTCTTTTATCCCTCGTTCCCAAGGACGCGAAAAAATCGCGCGTGATAAAATCGCGTGGCGCGCTTGGAATGGAGCAAATGGAAATCGGATTATTACGTATCTTGCAGAAGCAATGCGATAGCGATCATTTGTTTAATTTTGACAGTTCAACAACATTCAATGCGATAATTACGTTGCAGAGCAGAATTAAATTCGTACTTATGAAGCAATGGATTAGTAATCTGTTTCAAAACGAATTGATTGTGTATTACGTAATTAGGGTACCGTACATCTGTTCGCACGGCCGCGATTTTTTCGTGGTCATAAGTAGGTATTTAGGTGGAGTTTATCATAAAGAAAGTAAATAGGTATTAAACGGGTTTAATTTGAGAAGAAACAGTAGAAGAAACATGCTATTTATTATAATTTTCAGGATATTATTTCCAAATAATTGTATGGAGTAAAAAATTGGCCTTTTAAAAATAGTTCATTATTCAAGGGCTTTGTGAAGGCCGCAGGAAACAGCTAAATACGGGAAGCACAGAATTGGTCGAAGTGCCGATGCTTGGGGGAAGCCTATGTCCAGCAGTGGACGTCTTTCGGCTGAAATGATGATGATGATGATTCAAGGGATGCATCCAACATTTTTTTGTAGTTTCCTGGCCTCCTAACTAGCTACCGTTAATTATTTTGCGGAACCCATCGTACGTTTGAGCTGCACTGCTCGCAGAGTTAATTCCAAGTGATTTTTTCACGCTCGTTCGAACAGTCTAGAAAATTGCGCTAGGCGATTTTATCCCGCCGCGATTTTATTTCGTCCGTGGGAACGTGGGCTTATTGTGTGCGTGGATCAAATAAAATTTTCATTCTTTGTTTAGAAAGTATTTATGCTATGGATTACAAAATCTGCCAAAAGGACATGGATAAAGTCTGGCCCAGCACGGACAAAGACCTAATAATATTTTTTTTTGAAGCTTACAATATTTAATTAAATTTCCATAATGGCTTTCATTTGTCCGCATAACATGGTGGAAAAAAATCAATTTAAAAAGAGTATTAACTGTTTTTTTTATTTTGTTTACCGTCATTTTATGCCGATTGTCATTAAAAATCATAATCCTTCCTTATGGCTTTGCCGTAGTCGGGTAAAAAGTCAAGACATCATGTCTTTCATTAATGACATGACAATCTTATGTCTTGTGGCTCGCATGAATGTTTTCATGTGGTGTTTTACAACGACCATAGGATTTGTTTCTGGAGACATGTTGTTACTGCTCTCCCGACCGACCCGCTTTGCATCACGGACTTTGCATCTTCTCATTTCGATTTACTTTAGTTTTGCCCTATTTCTAAGTGCTCGTTTACGGAGACTCGGGGAATTTATTGAGCGTCGCGTGCGGCCGGCGGCGGCGCGGCGTGGCGTTTCCCGGTGCGGCGGACGTTTCTTCAGTATACTGACAGGCGGCGCGTGCAGCGGCCCGAGGCATCACACGCCCAAACACAAACATATGGCCATTTACTATGTTGTTTATGTCGCCGCTGTCTTAAAACTTGTCTTAAAAGAATGTAATATTGGATTAAAATTAAGAAACATCTTTGGAATTTCGCAATGTCTTCTACTTCTTTCTAGCCTTTTACCAACTATGTTGGGGTGGGCCGCCAGTCAAAGGCGGTTTACACACGGCACCGCGCACCGCCGTGGCAGGCGCTGAAGCGGATCTCATGTCGCATTGGCCTCTAATAAATCCGTTGATGCCTAACACACGTACAGCGCCCGACCGCGCGATCGAGCGGTGCTAATCCCGTTGCCAAAACCGCCCTCCGCGGCGGAGCGCGGTGCCGTGTGTGAACCGCCTAACCGGATGCAGCTGAATACCAGTATTTTACATGGAGCGACTACCTATCTGACCTCCACAACCCAGTAACTGAGTAATACGATACCCCTTGGTATCGTAACCCTCCCGGAGGTTTCACTTCCAACTACGAATAATAAAAGTCGTAGACTTCCAATATTTGCATGGCGTATGAGTGTTATGAAAATGGCTAGAGTCGAAAGTGTTAAGGAGGTTGTATAGCATTGAGATGGAGGTCAGATACATTGGCGTGTTAGAAATTAAAAAAAGTGCTTTTTATTCACTGTTTTCAGTGAATAAAATAAGCTTTTTAGAGGGGGAATGGTATAAATTACGTTTTCACCACAACGCCAGCTGTTCTTATAAACCTAACCGATCAGCTGGGCAATAGGGATGATGACTAAAAAATTTGTTTTTGTCCGGTATGTAGTTTATGAAAAAATAACGTAAGTACACATATTTTTTCTTTTTTTACTTTATCAAAAGATTACGGCAATACATTGAGTTAAAATGTGCTATGACGTCATGAGTATGTAGATTTTATACTTACTTGTGACGTAGCGAATCCCAACCCCCAACTTCAATTGCGTTTTATCCAAGTATTTTTTTATTAATATAACGATGAAGCTAAAAATACGAGTCTAATATTTTTTATTATCTGACTGACGGACTAAATAGAATTACTTTTTTTTTACCCAGGCATCATCCCTATTTCCTTATCTTTAAGAACGTTCACATTTTAATCTGTAAAAAGAATTGATCAGATCACCATTAGAATGCTACTTCAATCAAATATCACTTAACACCAAAACGACATCTCTATCGAGTCTTCATTCCACATCCGTATGCAAAGTTTCACATAAACACACAATTCCCGCTAGAAACCGGCCATCTTTGTTGTTTACGAGTACAGTAAGTATATTCATGAGGTAAACAAACGACTCCAGCTGGTAGCAACAGCGATGTGCACTACGACACAGCTAAGAAGTGACATCGGCTTATCATGTTACACACGATCACTTCTAAACTTGCGCCTTAATTGAGTTCAAACGAACGAGTGTGACAATGCCAAAATCTTTTAAAAATTCGCGAGAAGACCGAAAATAACCTTGATAAATGATAAAAAAAAAATATAAAGATTAACAAATGGTTCTTTTTAGTTCCTGTTAGTGACTAACCTGGTGTCAGAATTTTTATGCCGCCCATAAGCCTCTGACTTGGCTTCACATACCGTCGAGAAATTAACTAAGGCATGCCGGTTTCCTCACGATGTTTTCCTTCACCGTTTTTTAAGCAAGTGATAATTAGGGTTCTTGTTTTAAAGCGAGGATTTGTTGGTTTATTCTACTGTCACGTCTTTTTTAATCTAGATATTTATTTTATTGGTCTGTTCTTGTGAAAACCGAGCTGATTTATTTATGTCTGAGATTTAAGTAAACGACTTGACAGTTTGCATGCGTAAGTCAGTGTTATTGTTAGCGTATTACTCAAAATGGCACCTAAAGAGCTCAAATTGCTTTTGGTTGTTCCATCAGGTGCATAATGTAACTTCTAAGTTGTGTCGTGCGGTAAAAGCAATGTATCACAAGTTATCGTCAGAGGAAGTTCGCGCATCGGTTGAACATACGGGCTTTGTGACTGACGAAGGAAAGTATTCGCGTTTGTATGTTAAATATTAATGCTTTCTGTTTTTCGTGTTTAAATAACATAATGAGTTGTATTTGAGTGCATTTTTTTATCAAGATGTAAACAGCTCCTTTTGAAAATGTCAGATGTAAAAACCTTAAAATGGTTGTGCGACGGACTTTGCTATCAATCCCAGAATCCCACTGTTTTGGTCTGAAGTTGTGTCTAGATGATGAATCTTATCCCTTATAACAGAGGTGCCTCTGACTACCTTTTCATACATACCCTTCTTCCTGCCCTTGTCCCATGTTACTTGTGGTCGCCGCAACACGTTTTCCTTTTCCACTCTCCCCTATCAACCGTCATACTATCAATCACTCCCTTCTCTTTCACATCATTCCTCACACAATCCATCCATCTTTTCTTTGGCCTTCTTCTTCTGTTTCATCCATCAACCTTTTCATACATACATGATAAAATGTTCTTCAGTTTTTTATCGTATTCCGATTTGAATCAAAATAAAGTTCAGCTAATACAATACAAAATGTTACCCACTTTCATACCTATAGCTCACCTAATCAATCAATAAACTCAGCCTATCGCAGTCTACTGCTGAACATAAGCCTCTCCCAGGCTGCGCCACAACACCCACCTTCCACATCCAGTCAGTCCCAGCCACCTTCTAAAGGTCGTTAGTTCAGCTGGGAGGCACACTACGTTTGCCGATACACGGTCGCCACTCCAGGACTCGTCTGCTCCACCGGCTATCGGTCCTTCGACAAAAATGGCCAACCCACTGCCACTTCAGATAGACCTGCTTACCTAATGATAGAGACAAAATAAACAAGAAAGATAAACCCATGACGCCACCTGTTTATTTTTATTTCCGGAACAAAAGTAACCGTAGAACATTTTCCTGATTTCAAGTTACCTCAGCAAGATCTAATCAAAATCAGTTCCGCTGTTTATTTAGGTGTGAAGACGAAATAAACTGGGGATATTTTTCTACACAAGGGATATTTTTGTTCACACTTAAAATAACAATTGAAATAATGGAAGGAGGCTTTTGCCCTGCCACTGACAGTACAAGCTAGCTTTATAATAATAATTATAATTACTAAGTATTTGTCTTGGAGTGTGGGTTCATTTACAAAACAAATTCTGTCAAGTAAACTTTTAGATACAAAACTAACTCATCTTCATTCTCCTGTCCTTATCCCAAATTATTTGGGGTCGGTGATTGCAACGACCCCATATAATTTTTCTTTTTCTTCCATACTTCTCTATTTGTCGTCATCTCGGTAGTCACTCCCTTTCTGGCCATATCATCTTTCACACAGTCCATTCATTGTTTCTTTGGTCTTCCCCTACTCGTATAGCCTTCCACATTCATACGTACACAAAACTAACTATACTTAAATAACTTACATTACGTCTGGAACCTGTGCACAAACCATAACCTGAACTATGACCATGACCTGGACACCATGACCTGTTAGCACAAATGCCAATCATTTATTCGCTGCACTGTTTCAGCAATATACTAATTTCTACACTTATATCTATAATTAAAATGAATTAAATAAAACATTTTCCTTTTTTATTTTCGTTAAATTTTTATGGTGAACATAATAAAGATTATTCTATCTATATTTTAGATTATCTTCAATCTAGCACCGATGAAAATGTTTACCTAAGTACTTAATCAGCCTCTCTTTCAAATATCAAGCTATTTTGATATTACAACAGACACATCCACATTATAATTAAAATACATACATAACATATGAATAGCAGGCGAGGCTATTGCCATCAACCGGGCACAAATCCAAACTTCGGGCTGCTACTGAGAAATTTTTGACGGAAAAACCCAATAACACTTTTCTCGACCCGGGAATCGAACCCAGAACCTCATGCACAGCAGTAGCGCTTGCGAGTACTAGACCAATGAGGCAGTATAATTATAATAATGAATGCAAATTCATAAGGTAGCGGTAATATTTAAATTTTACGGGACATGATTTACCTAGGCGGTTTATTCGATTACACTGGTAAACAGTAGTTTTGTTTTATGAAGTTTCATACCTGATTTTGTATGATTCCGCCACGCTGATTCCAAATCTGTTGTCAGTTTTTGTCTAGCAGCTCTAGTTTTTGAAATATTGACATATTACATTTTTAGCGAAAAATACCCGATTTTAAAATTTAAAAAATTGTTTCTCTAACCTAACATGAAAAAATCTTTCTTTTATCAGATTTTCTTGCATGAATCGAAAGTTCAGCCTTGTTTTGAATGCTCCAGCAGTAATCAGCCATCATATTTGCATTCCAACGACCCTGGTATCGCTCTTCCATCGTGCGAATGTCCTGATGAAAGTTCTCCTTATTCTTCGCTTAAATCGCCTAAATTTTCTGGGAAGCTGTCTAAACGGCTGAAGAGGAAGTGCATCTTGATGCTCATGTTTACATCATAGTCTTTGAAAGCGCAACATGAGATGCTCAAAGTGTTGAATGTAGTCTGGAGACTTTTTATTTCCTAAGAAATTTTGTACACCCAAACAAATTCAATCCATGCAGATTTCTCTTTATACTGTCATTCAATTAATCTAATAGCTGATTTTAAATGAGGGTAAGTCCATTTGGAACGATTTATGCGGTTTATTCTGGCAACATTCACAACATAAAAATAACAGTAATCGTGATGATTTGTCGGTTCACGCCAAATCATAGGACTTTTGAACTTCAAAGTAGATCTTTTTTTACTAGCCCATAAACGCAATGATATTACGCAACTATCACATACAAAATTTGGGATCCATGGCTTACCAAACACTTGTAATGGCGCCCCAAAGAAGTCCAAGTAGGCCTTTTTTATAAAGTCAGACGCACTCAAACGACATTCTCGAAACATATATTTACCACAAACAGCACAAAAACTATTTGGATCGTTTAAGCAAGCTCTTCTTAATGTAGACATATCGGTTTATTTATGGAATTTAATCATTTTCTACACTAAAAAAAATATTAGTAAGCCGCGTAACGAAATTTTAAGAAGTACCTGTATCACAAAAACTAGAGCTGCTAGAAAAAAACTGAGTGTAGATATGAAATCAGCGAACTCAAATTACTAAAAAACAGGTTAGAAACTTCATAAAACAAAAAAAAAGTTAAATTTTGTTTACCAGTGTTATCTTCTATACCTATGTAAAATTTACTTGTACCTTACCTTTATCAAAAGGATTATGTATCGTAAACATAATTTTGGACTCGAATCAATCAATGTCGGTGTCGCATATTATCAATCTTTAGCATGGGCGTAAAGTAAACTCTTCTACACTGAAAGATGACGCCATGGTTATCTTTTTTTATGAAACTGCGTAAAAGGACCTTCCTACGAGATTGAAATTGATTAGGCGAGAATGAGAATAGAAACGGACCCATATGCTTACTAACTTTTTGAAATGTTTAGAAAATTGACGACACAGATACTGAAGGCCAATTTATTTTCGTAATATAAAATATAAAAAATGAAGTCGCAATATCATAAATTAGAAAAAAAAACTGAAAAAAATGTCAAAAACTTGTCAAAAGTTTAGGTAAATTAGAGTTTTTTTTTCACAAATTGAGACTGATATGCTGACGTTCTTAAAACTACGAATTTTCCCTTTGTTCGATTTTTATTCACCTCAAAAACTTATTCAAAATAAAAATTTATCAAATCAAAAGTCATTTATTAAAACTAGGCTGAGAATCAGCACTTTTTGAACGTCAAAATTATTTAAGACAGTGCACCAAAACCCCCACCCTTCACCACTTTCTAGTGCTTTAGCTGGGAAAAAGTGGCGCAATAAACTCCCCAGACTTCTATTCTAGAGACGAGTTTAGTAACATGTCTGTCACCAGGCCTTGAATACAGCGCTTTCATTTTGTATTGGTAAATAAGCAAGAGAAAAATCGAAAAGAGTGAAGTATTTATTATCTACTAATAGATTTCTGATAAGTTGCAAATAAATGATTATTTGTCGTCCGACGCGACGACGCCTTGCTGCATACTAATGAAGCGTCATTTGTCATCATGGAGGGAACATTTATCATAATGACTGATTCTGCAGAAATAATTTTCATTTAACGGTTCTAATATTCTCCTGTAGCCTTACGATAACATTAAAACTTGAGTAACATATTTTTGAAGATTTTTTAATATTCAGTTTTATTTAAATCCATCCATCATACGATTTTATGACATAAAAGATCGAGCTGAAAACTATGTATGTACTGACGGTGGATCTATCGCAGCCATCTGGTTAAATTAGCCAGCTAATTGAATGCCTAGGCCGTTCATTAAACTGCGGCACCCAATTAAATAGCTGAAGGACAACTAACCAAGTCATTGAGCGCAACGTTTAACCAGATGGCTGAATGTCGTGTAGTAATAAGTTAGGTTAGAACTGTGACCAACCGCGTACGAGCCGACCGAGTGAAGCGAGCGGTGCCGCAGCTGCGGTTGGCGAGCGCTATTTCCAAGTTGCTCGCAGATATTTTTCACCATTTGAATCACTTGGCTGAGTATTGGTCAGGTCACTTTCAAAATCGGTCCAAAATTGACGAAAATATCGATGAACAAACATTTAAGACAAACATAGAACCCTTATTGGAAGTCGGTTAAAAAGAAAGCTGAAATTACTTCCAGATTAATACAATCTTCTGTCTTAAAACCTTTGTGGTTAAGACCATGATTGGGATAATCTATTTGGGTCCAACACCTAATACAGGAAAAACGATTTTCTTTATCCACAGCGCTATTTTTCTTTGAGCGGTTGCCCTTTCCCGTACCTACTACTGGATATTTTCTTGTGCGAAAACCACGTAGGTTGAAAGTTTAAGTCGATACTATTATTTATACTCGTGACATTTTCGACTTGGGTGTTGTGAATGTTACATACTGTGTTTGTGTGGGTTATAAATTGTCTTGCCGTTATTTCAAGGTTGGCGTTATTTTACGTCACTAGTTACAATAACTGGCTACGGGGCATGTAGCCGAATAGCTAGTTTCGAGTCAAACTACACGTTTTTTTTTGTTGCACGTTATTTTGTAAGTAGTTACATTTTCCATGCAGTCTGTCCTAAACCTGAATAAAGTATGAAGGGAAATTTATTTGTGTTAATACTTTAATGATGTGACTGCATAGGTAGCTACAAAAATTTATTTGTTCCAAAAACTTAAAACTTTGCATTAATATCGATAAAATCCATGCAGAACCGAATAGAATTTAAAAAAATAACTAGTTACTAAAATCAGGTGTTTTTAAAACAGGCGACGCCTTCGAAGTCACTAGTTACGTTACGTTTCGCGAAAATCACGTAACGACCCACCCCTAGGTTGTATTCATGTTAAGTTATGAAAACCGATATTGTCATATATATCAAAACATTGTTGTAAGTTCACAATAATATGTGCTTTAGGTTATATTCAAGTTCTTAATGTATGAAGTAGTGAATTTCCATCTGAAAACACGATTATTTATTTCACTTTAGATTAAAGTCTGAGAATGCTTCCATTACTCCTTCTAATGTTTATTTAATTGGTTTGGAATATACTTCGATCATAGGTATTTGTTTTTTCTAGTTACATAATTCAGTTATCTACTTGTGTGCTACTTAGGCAACTTTTACTTTGTACGTCATTATCTAAGGTAAAACATGTAGTCCATTATTTAAAGCATTAGTATACAGTAGAAATTGGGATTTGTAAGGTAAGGTGTTACCTTACAAATCCCAATTTCTACTGTACTGTACTATTATATACTCATGTTTTTTCAGCAGGAGCCCGTGGCTAAGTAATAACAGCCGAACGGGTCCATCCATCAGGCTAAGCTACGCTTGCCGGGGTGACCAACCGTGGATGGGTGACCATCTTTACATACCGAGACTTCTCCGTGCCTCGGAAAGCATGTTAAGCCGTTGGTCCCGGCTGTCATTCATGGATCTTTGACAGTCGTTACGGGTCGTCAGAAGCCGGAAAGTCTGACAACCACTCTTACCAAGGGGTATCGTATTACCCAGTTACTAGGTTGTGGAGGTCAGATAGGCAGTTGCTCCATGTAAAATACTGGTATTCAGCTGCATCCGGTTAAACTGGAAGCCGACCCCAGTATTGTTGGGAAAAGGCTAGGCAGATTGACTCATGTTTTTACAAATTAACTATCTTTTCTCTTTTAAATCATGTATGTAAATACTTAACTCCAATATTAGTACCTATTTCAGTCATTACACGTTACAACAAAACATCACCTTATGCTCTTAAATGATCATTACTTTTCAGTATTTATATCACGTAGAATTGAAGACAGATGTGGGAAGTTATTAAGCAGAAAGTCTCGGGGGATATTCAACAAGTGTCATGAGTGCCAATAATCGTATTATCGAGAGTTAACAAGACTAACTGTAACGACTGAATGAGCAATTAAAGTAACCTTTTAATGAGATGAAATTACTACACGTTCACTGAATGAGCAATTAAAGTAATCTTTTAATGAGATGAAATTACTACACGTTCATTGACGTCACGGCCAGAGGCGTATTTTTTTCATGTTTGATATGACGCTACTCAGCCGGTTAATTTTATCAAGTCAAAACAGACAAACCGCCTATACCCGTGTAAATCGAGTACATTACTAAGAAGCCACATGATCCAGTGTCGTATTGCACTCACTTAAATTTTACTAGTGTCCAGGCAAAAACTTATATATTTCGAGATGCCCGCCGTTCTACACTCACACGTCGACGCGCCTCCGGACATTAGTTCTCTATACTGCCACTCGTGTAGTGTCACGGTACTCTCGGTAATCATCATCATTTGCGGCAGTCCGGCCATAGGCGTGGTATTATTTTATATGAAAATTTGTAGTGCCATTTTCAGAATGTCAATTTCATCTGTGTCCGTGAAACTGTCCATTGAACAGGATTGAGAATAGGTGTATCGTGTTACTCAGTTAGTGGGTTTTCGGGGTCAGATAAACAGTCGCTTCTTATGAAATACTGGTATTTAGCTACATATTGATTAGACTGGAAGCTGACCCCAACGTAGTTAGGAAAAGGCTAGTCAGATATCGAGATGACGATGATGAGAGGATGATGTCGCTCACAATGGGCCTTATTAGAAAGCTAAAAGTCTCCCAAAGGGCAATGGAGAGAACTATGGTTTGAGATTCCCTTCGTGATCGAATCAGAAACGGAGAATAGAACCAAAGTAACCGACATAGCCCGAAGAATTTCCAAACTAAACTGGCAGTGGGCAGTGCACATGGCTAATAGAAGTTCTGGAGTGGCGACCGCATACCGGAAGACGTAGCGTTGGAAGGCCTCCCACAAAGTGGACCGATGATCTTGTGTAGGCCGCAGAAATCCGCTGAACCGGTCGAAGTGGCGGTGCTTGGGGGAGGCCTATAGGTTCAGTAGTTGACTTTTTCGGCTGAAATGATGATGTTGACAATGTTAAGCAGATCAGGATGAGACACCTAATAAAATGTATTTTGATTTCATATCGACGACATTTATAGCAATTTTTCCTATAAATGTTTATAGAAATAAAAATAATAAAAGAATACCTTTCTAAAAACCTCAAAAATTAATAATGACGTTGCAGTCCCCATTAATATTTTCACAGCATTTCCACAAACCAACTCTTCACTCCATTCCACAGAGAGCAACTCAAACTAGTTAAGTACCTATCCTATGTTGAGTTGTACTGCAATTTAATTTGCATTAAAACCGAGTTCTCTTAGTTAGTTAACTGTTAAAATACTTTTAGTGAACAATAAAATTAGTTAGATTGTTTCAACTTACTGTAACTGGTCAAGAGTTTTAGTTTATTGCTGTTTTTTTTCATTAAAGTACCTAGAGGAGACATTTATGTGGTATAACTTAGTTTTCAATGGGCAGGTCACATTGCTCGCAGAACAGATGGCCGATGGGGCCGAAAGGTTCTGGAGTGACAACCGCGTACCGGAAGACTTAGCGTTGGAAGGTCTCCCACAAGATGGACCGAATATCTTTTGAAGGCCGCAGGAAACCGCTGGATACGGAAAGCACAGAATCGGTCGAAGTGGCAGTGCTTGGGGGAGGCCTATGTCCACGAGTGGACGTCTTTCGACTGAAACGATGATGATGATGATGATATGTTTATGCATGATGGGACAAGCTTGCTGAATTGACCCTATTCAATAAAACTGATATGTGATATAATCCGTCAATTTGTATAGTTTATTAAGTCTACATAAGTTTATTTCATAATTTTCTGCTATATTAAACAGCACTTGTCGACAATTTTGTAATATTTTGTCAAAAATTGTCTGTGATATTAAAGTGGCCCAGGGTGTTTTATCGAGAGAAAAGTAAAATTAAAATTGAAAAGGTGACACTGACGACCACCAACAAGAACGTCGCGGTGGCACCGTTGGTAGTACCCTTCAAGAGACCATTTTGTGGTAATTTTGAATAAATTTAATTTTACCTTTCAACTTCCGGTCCTGGTGAGGGTCCGTTGTGGTTGTGTCTTATTGGCCTATTTTAATTTAATAAGTCACATGATTTATCTTAATTAAACGAAGCCTGTACTTACACTACAATTCCCCCTTTCCCCAGTGAAACTTTATAAAAAGTTCTACTAGTATAGGATCCCGCCATAGAAGGACCTTCACCGAGCTGGTTAATGGATGAAAAGTATTTTATATTCAATTACCTAAATATGTCAATAAATATATCGCAAATGGGTTGTCTAAAAAATTTCAGTCCAGAATATGATTAAATTAACTTATACTTCGTGCCAATTTTATCGGGCCACCAGTTTTCATCAAAAATATATTTAATTAAAAATACAGGTTATTTAAAAATGCACGATTTATTGAATAAACACAAATAGGTATTTATTTAGTAAACAATAGAAAAAACTTAATCTAAAGGCGATAAGTTTTTTCAATTTACCCTTTTTCAGTGTTCTAAAAGAAGGCCCCGCAGTGTTTTCATGTATGTTGATCCTTTTCTTTAAGAACTCTCGTTATTGTTCATTTTGTTTGTGTAGCTTCGGCCATTCGGTCAATAATTTTCTAAAATCGATCCTTTATAAATGTGTTCTTACTTCTTAGACTCCTGAGCCTGTCTTCATAAACTCGTGCACATTGAAAATTATTTCCTGAGCTTGACTTTTAAGTGGTTGCCCCATTTTTTAAAGAACTCATTTTAAATCATAAAAAATAACACTTGTTGCCACTACGTGTACTTTTGCCTGCTGCACGACCATCACTACATAGTATAAAATAAAGTCGATTCCCGCTGTCTGTCCCTATGTATACTTAGATCTTTAAAACTACGCAACGGATTTTTTTAATATATAGAGTGATTCAAGAGGAAGGTTTATATGTATAATACATGCATAGTAGAAACACTGATAGTTTTAGAGGTTTCTAATGTGATGTCGTAAATAAACACATTTTTTTGCGCTTACATTGCAAACGCTCTACGAGATAGATCAAAATAATGTACTACAGTATTGTACACCTTAAAAATTTATTCGCAAGTTGTGTACCTACTCTACTTTTTACCATTGACTGCGAGAAAGTAAATAGTAGTGTTAGTATATAAAAACTGTCATAGTTGTAATATTTATAAGACTGCCTCGTTGCGCATTGGTCTAGTGGTCGCAAGCGCTACTGCTGAACATGAGGTCCTGGGTTTGATTCCCAGGTCGGGCAAGGTATTATTGGGATTTTTCAACAGGAATTTCTCAGCAGCCGCCCGGCTTAATCTAATAGCTCTATGGAATAGCTCCTTTGAGCCAGCCAATATAGGTACTTTCAGCACGTTTAATTTGTGTTTTGTACATAATTCGTAAAATACGTGCTGTTCCAAATTCAAAATATTTTTATTCTCTTGTGAGTAAAAGACAG
Source organism: Conistra vaccinii (assembly GCA_948150665.1). Taxonomy (NCBI): domain Eukaryota; kingdom Metazoa; phylum Arthropoda; class Insecta; order Lepidoptera; family Noctuidae; genus Conistra; species Conistra vaccinii. The sequence continues at coordinate 11,463,988 of OX411337.1, read as the reverse complement.
TTTTTTTCACTGTTATCGATGAAATGCCCTTTTTTGAGTAACAATGGTAAAAAAAAAATTAAAAAGCATTTATCTATTTTAATACTATGTTTTCTATATTACATTTAAGCGACTCCAAAATGATGCACAGCATGTACGAGTCTATCAAATTCAAATTCAAAATATTTTATTTCACATAAACCTTCATGGGCATTTATGAAACGTCAGAAGCTACGCACTGTTCCAATTGGTCGTTTCCTACGGAGAAGAGCCGGCAAGAAACTCCACGGTTACTCTTTAGAAAATGATTGGGTTTATAATATTCTCAAAAAAAAAAACAGTGTTATTAGGTATGCGAAGACAGTGTAGGTCTTTCAACAAGTACCAAGTACTTAACAAAACAGAAGATGGTCAACAAGTCTACAGTCCACTAAGCCTCACAAGCGTTAAGCGTTCTCACATTCACAAAATAGAAAATAATCTGTATAAAACATAAATAAATTAATAAAAATAAAATCTATTTTAAACGAAATGACATGATTGCTATTGCAACTGTAACAAAGCGGATTAATTAACATGTCCACAAAAGCCAATAAGCCAAGCTAATAAAGAGTTGAAATTAAATAGTAGGTAGGTATATAATGTCAAATAATATGATGATTATGTCAAGGAAGAATGTAAAAAAACAAAAATATTAATCTTACATATTTGCCGTTAATGAGGTACCAGAGAGGCCACATGTGCAGAAGGAATTATTGCCAAACTTCTTTGTCTTCAACGTAGTCTTTAATTTTATAATACGCTATCTTGATAAGGACACCTTTGATGCTGGTTTTGAACTTCCCATCGCTAAGTTCTGTAACCGACTTTGGCCACTTGTTATATCGCTATCCTATTCATTTTCAAGGACAAATAGCATGCGCACTCTCTTTCTGTGTACTCTTCTATCGCATGGGATGGTTCGCTGGGACCTCTCTGTCGCACGTATTCACTCGCAGCAATATTTTACTTTTTAAGAGCGATTACGACGTACGGCATTTCATACAAACTTTCAAGCCCTTGCTTTTCGAAATGACTGAACCGATTTTAATGAAACTTCATACGCATAAGCAGGATACAAAGGTCTAAAAAGTAAGTTAAGAACATTTTCGAAAAATAGCGTTATAGCCGAATTAGACCGATTTTAAATTTACCATAGAAACAGAGATTTCTAGTTATCTGTTTTTAAATAAGACATTTCGAAAATGTTCTTAACTTACTTTTAATACCTTTGTATTTTGCATATACGTATGAAGTTTCATTAAAATTGGTTCAGTCATTTCGAAAAACAAGGGCTTGAAAGATTGTATGAAATGCTTTACGACGTAAACGCTCTTAAAACTCGACAACCGGAATTCTGGACTGATTTTTCGCAGACAACCCTATACCACCGTGTTCGTAATGAAATAATCTTTATTTTAATTTAACTTTAATTCATTAACCAGACCGGTGCAAGTTACTAGTTTTTTTTATCTGTTTATACCTGCCTACCCAAGAGTTGTGACGGGAAAAAAATTGTCAACCCAACGTTTGCATATTCTATGGGCTACATACTTTCGATTGGTATGGAATTTACCTATTAAACAAAACGGTGCAAAGTAAAAATAAAATTAAAAATTAAATGTTAATTTAATCATATTCTGGACTGAAATTTTTTAGACAACCCATTTGCGATATATTTATTGACATATTTAATTGAATATAAAATAGTTTTCATCCATTAACCAGCTCGGTGAAGGTCCTTCTATGGGGGGATCTTAGACTATACGAGTACTACAACCAAAAACATTCATAGATCTACATAAAACAAGCTTGGCGCTAATAAACCTCAAAAAGTTCCTAAACTGTCCAGCACCAAAATAAATGAGCCAGTATTCTCGTAATATCTAGGTTCAACTGTCCCTGTAGACAGCTTAATCAGTGTTCCGTCATAAGCGCTTATGTTTTAGTCTGTCTCACTAATTGGCAACGACAAATGTGGCTTTTAGTTTCAGTGACAGAATTGCTGTTGGTATTTAGGTGTGTGTGTGTGTGATTTGTCTTTTAAATGAGAGTGTTGTTTTCACTTTTTAGGGTAACTAACTAGCCTCTATTAATCTTTCCCTTGGGTTATCAGAGGCTGGTTAGATTGCTCAAATAAAATAATATGAGAAAGTGAAAGAACAGCCTTGTCTGATTAGAAAGGTAGGCAGACTTACGTACTCTTTCCAGGTAAAGTCTTACTAACCGCTAGCCTTCAAAGCAAAAACGAACAGCCACCTTCTGGGCGTGTACGTTCTATCGTAGACCTCATCCATCTGGTATGATCAAGGTCAAGAGAAGGCACATATTAATAAAAATTTAAACTAATAAAACAAAACAAAGCGTAAACCATTTATAGTAGGTCTGTTCGGTAGAATCTGTTCTGATACATTTTCTATGTTAGTTGTTCTGTTAATTTTAGACCTCTAAAATCAAGTATATTTATGTTTTCCTTCGTCGTTGAATAACGGTGTAAGGTACTTAACAAGTTTAAAATCGCCTTTACTCTAGCTAAAGGCGCCTGTTCCAAGATGTTGTGTCTAGATAGTATAATATTGCAGTTTCGAGCTGCAAGCGGTTAACGGTTCGCGTGTCTATCGTTAAACAGAAGCACCTTCTTGCTTGTTTCCTTTAGTTTCCGAAAAGTAAATCAGCTAGCCATTTTATAAGCTACCTAATTTTATTTAAACACAACACCTTTATCGCTCTCTATAAGCCTGTTTCTGAATAAGAAATGAAATTATCCGGAAAAGAACCGGAGTTACCGACATAGCTTGCAGAGTAAGCAAACTGAAGTGGCAGTGGGCTGACCATGTTTGTCGAAGGACCTATGGCCGGTGGAGCAGACGAGTCCTGGAGTGGAGACCGCGTATCGGCAAGCGTAGTGTGGGACGCCCCCCAGCTAGATGACCGAAGACGTTAAATCGCTGGCTGGGACAGACTGGATGCGGAAGGTGGCGGGCAGGGTGTTGGTGCGCAGCCTGGGAGAGGCGTATGTCCAGCAAAGGACTGCATTAGGCTGTATTGATAAGCCTATTTCACAGTGTCCAGATAAGCACTATGTTTAGATAAATAACAATATTATAAAACAATAAATAAAACAATGGTTTTATGAAGTGGGTTTTTAGAGAAGTTATTGTCCGAACTTATCTTAAGGTATATAGGCTGTAAGTCTGTGTTTCAGTCAGTCAGTCAGTCTAATAATAAATATAAAAAGTGGCCAAGAACAAGTCGGACTCGAACACGAAGGGTTCCGTACCACCGTATAACCGATCATCTGTCGATTGGCCTTTAGAAGGTCAGAACAATTAAAATTCTATTGTCTCGTTAATGACAGTTGAAGGTCTGAACAATTCATTTTTTTAACACGTTTTTTGTTTGAGGATTGCTTTAAATAGGGATGATACCTAAAATGTGCTATGACGTCACGAGTATGTAGATTTAATACTTACTTGTGACGTATCGACCCCCACTCACCAACTTCAATTGCGTTTTATCCAAGTAATTTTTAATTAATATGATAAAGCAAAAAATACGAGTCTAATATATTTTAGTATCTAACTGACGGACTAAATAGAATTACTTTTTTTTTGACTTAGGCATCATCCCTATTCATAACTTCACTTTACTTTTATTATTTGATGTTATAGCGACCATAGTAGTACAGACGCCAGCACATCAACCTACTCTAAACTGTCAAATTTTCCCAATCAACATTGAACCTTAATCTTTAGAAATAAAGTTGAAAATCTATTAAAGACATTTGACAGATTGTAGTAACTTGATGTGATGGCGTCAGTACACACTCTGTGAAAATTTCAAGTATCTACCTATTTCGGTTCAAAACCAAAAACTACCGTTTTTGGGTACAGAACCCTAAAAGGTTCGACTCAATCAATGAAATGTATTTTTTTCTGTGTGTGGAGAACACATCAAGAGAGTTTTACTGAACGTGTTAGATGTTATTTTTGTACGGAGGTAATTTGTTTCCTGGATTACTAAGAACATGTAAAAAAATCGTCATGCGTAGCAAAATTTAATCAACCAGTTGGCATAATTTTGAACTTACAAAGGAGAAAAAATGTGTTTATGAAAAATGAATAAAAAAGGCAAAATGTGGCTTTGCATACAAATTATTACGGAAAAGCTTAAACAAATGATAATTTTACAAAGCGAAGGACCCATGTTTAACCACTCGTAATTTTAAGTCTCGCAGGAGTTGGAAAAAATTATCCCCTGTGAACACTCTTAAAAATAAATTATACACGGCATACAACATTGTACATACAGGGTGAGGACGTCAAAACGACTCTAAATTAAAGTTCGTGTAACTAACTAATTACGTTTCCAGTCTACATACAAAAATGCAATCAAATAATAATTATCTAATCAGTCACTATAGTTAGACGGCTGATTGGCAAAACGTATAGTCGGTCCATCACTATTATTTAGATGTTTGGATTTAGGTATTCGTTGGTTTCAAAATACTCCTATGCATAGTAACCATTGTAAATGTTTTCATTTATTTTGTCGTCCAATCTGCCTAGCCTTTTCCCAACTATGTTGGGGTCGGCTTCGAGTCTAACCGGATGCAGCTGAATACCAGTATTTTACATGGATTAACTGCCTATTTGACGTCCACAACCCTGTAGGAACAAGGTAATCCAATACCCCTTGGTAAGACTGGTTTTCAGACTTTCTGGCTTCTGACGACCCATAACGACTGTCAAAGATCCACGAATAACAGCCGGGACCGCCGGCTTAACGTGCTCTGCGAGGCATGGAGGAATCTCTGTAATAAAGATGGTCACCCATCCACGGACCAACCCGGCAAGCGTATCTTACCCTGATAGATCGACCCGTACGGCTGTTATTACTAAGCATTTATTGTCGTCCCTTACAGCAAAACATAACATCACGGCTGTATTCTCCGAAGGGTTAGGCAGAGATGTACTAATAGTAGACCGTACATTTCACCAGTGAGTTCATGGGACATAATAAACATAATAATATTAAACATAACCATGTTGAAGTCCCATATAATAGGGGGCGAGCCTATTGCCATCAACCGGACACAAAAACAATCGGGCTTCTACTGAGAAAATTCAGATGGAAAAACCCAATCACACTTTGCCCGACCCGGGAATTGAACCCAGGACCTTGTTGTCAGCAGTAGCGCTTGCGACCACTAGAACAACGAGGCAGATATCTCAGATGAATATTCTTCTCACCATGTCCATCTTATTAACGAAATAGATCCTGTTGGTTTTCTGCAATGGATTGAGTATTATAGTTTATTAAGGTTTTTTTGTAAATTGGCTGAAATATGACGATTATTGTTGAAGATGTCGGAAAAAATCATGCCGACTTCCCAATCGGCATTATTTTTGTTGGCATGATGATGACGGCGCACGCCAGTAAAGCTCCTGCTTTACTGGCGTGCGCAAGAGCCGTAAACCGTAAACCGTAAGAGATACATAAAATTAATGCTCTACTGTTTATCTTAAAAAGTTCATCAAAAAAATCCACGTGTTATATCTTCCAACACCCACGCGGGCGAAACCGCAGGTAGAAAGTACTATAAATTTAAGTCGCTTATCGTGTCTATCGTATGACGGCGTTATTTTTCTAAACTAGGCAAAGAATTTTGTTGCAGTTATCCATTATTTAGACATTTTTTTCCGGAAGGGTTATGTGTATAATTTTATTAAACTTACATGTAAGAAATCATGTTGTTTTGTCAAGTCGTATAAACTGTGCAAAGCAGGGGCGGGTAACTAGAACAACAGTAAATTGAGACAAAGTGCAAGTGAACTAATAATAACTTTTCTTCCCACACAAGCAAGTAGTTACTACGACTCTTATTAACTTTCTCCATCATTTCTTTCCCACTCGAGCTATAAATAGTATTTTCATGGGTTGTAATAACACGGATGTGCATCATAAATCTGTAGGGGATGACGGTAGGGGGACCAAGTTAAATGTCCCGGAAGAATTAGGGACGGGGCCACTTCTGTTACTCTAGGCAAAGAGTTAGGAATTCGTACAGAAGCGTCAATGTAGTTTCCTTCGTAAGTTAGTGCCCCGGATTTTCTGACCCCTCTCTCAAAGAAGAAGAGAATCCATTCCACCAGAATACACGCCACGCGCCGGTTGCTGAGGCTCGCGGACTAAAATATTTTATAAAACTTGTCAATTTTGTCAATGATCCAATGCAGAAAGCGGTGACACACCCCTAACTGCGTTGAACGTATCTTGAAACTAAAAGTTTTAGTAAAGTGCTACAATGATATTTTGGTTCTTGAATGACAGTGACAGTGGGCGTTGCTGGTAAACATTTGTGAAATTTTCACAGAAAATAAATGAGGGTTTTCATGAAAATTCACGTCATCAGTTGGCATCAGTTGGCAACTAAGGAAAATTAGGCACTTTTGGTAGGTGCCCGGATCTAGTGAACGTCATTTCAGAACAGAACCAGAACCAGACCCAGAACAGAACCTTAAGCGCTCCCGCAGACATACAATTAAGTCGGCCAACTATATTGTAACTTACTAAGAAACAGATTCCGATTAAGTTGAACAAGATGTGTGGGCTTGAATATAATTGTATGTCTGCGGGCTCTCTAAAGCGTTGTATTTAGAATGCATTCGACGTAGAAATGACACTTCTGTACTTATGTTCTAGGTGAGCTCCAACGTCAACTGCTGTAGACGGACGGATAGATTAGACGATTTTTTTATCTAATATCGAAACGAGTAAAGAATTCGTTCCATGATTGATGTCCTGATTTCTCATGATAGTTTATTTTCATCGCGACGGTATAATTTGAAAACTTTGATCTCTGTTCTGAGTTTCGAGATAATTGAAGTTTTATATTATTTCTGGGTCGAATATATTGGTCGAGTATAAAAATATTAATTTTAATATGAAAATGTCTTTGAATACTGATTCATTCATTTTAATATTATTAAAATAAAGATATTATGTATTGTCTGTTTTTAAAAAACCATAGTATTTTAGGATAAAAACAGTTTAATTTTATAAAATCTAGATGTTTTATAAAATTGTACTGTTTTTATCCCAAAGAACCAGTATTTTTAAACCCTAGCAGAATATCAATGTAAAGTTGCTAACAAAAGCGTCTTAAAATAGAACATCGCTCGTCAGCATTCCCTTGAACAAAAAGGGTTTCTGCAAGAACTATCATACTTAACGCCTTTTGAATACGTCAACGATTTCCGAAGGTTTTCTCGACCTTGTCGAATGTACTAGTGCGTGGGTTTAACACAGAAAAGTTTTATAAATAGGGACGGCATTGAAGTCTTGTATAAAGAGAAAGTTTGTTGCAGAGGCTTATTCTACTAAAGCTGTGGTTAACATGCTAATTTTATTTACTGGATGGTGTATATTTACAAATTCTTACGGTATAATAGTTAGTTACCTACTGAATATATCATACAGAAATCAAAACATAGGTACAAAAGTGGTCAAAGTAAAGCCGTGATTGTATACCTGTATAACATGTGGGTGCCAGGAACACTTACAAAATTATAATGGCATGCGACGACGGCATTTTTGTACCTATGTCTTGATTTCTGTCTGAAATATTTTCTTGTTTCGTAGGTTTTAGATCATTTTATTTTCCCGTAGTCGGGTTACAGTTTTTTAAACTCAATTTTTTATTTGAGATTCCTACATCCTCAAATCATACTTAAGTACCCTGACTAGAATTATTCCAAGTTTCTAAATGTCCGAAAAAATTAACTTGACTAATCACAAATTAACAGGACCAATCTATAATTTTTAAGTACCTACTACCCTATAAAAAAATGTTGGAACCAATCAATCAATCTGCTGTAGTTAGGAATGTTGAAGCCAATAAAATCTATAAAATCAAATAAAAAAATCTCACACGATCTATTTCAATCCTTCCATCTGTTCGAGACAGCTATCCTGTTCACTTCACGCGTTGGTAGGCAGTAGAGGTTTTGTTTCTGTTGCTATGTCGCCTGCATGCCTTGGCCGGCCCCTGTACATCCTCTGATAGGTTCCATGAAGGTATACTGTGTGGTCGATTGTAAAGATTATGAAGTTAATGAAGGCTGAGTTTTTGAAGGTTCGAAGATCTTCTTAACAATAATAATTAAACAATAATTATTAATCATTAATCAATCAATTAATTAATATTTAATTAATTAATTCATTAATGATGACATAGACTATAACCTCTCTCAAAAATTGGGCTATTAAATGTAAAAATAATTATTCAAATCCGCCTGGTAGTTCCGGAATTAACCCCTACATACAAACTTCTAACAAACAAACAAATACCTCTTTATAATACTAATTAATTTTTAATTATTAAAAATTAATATTATTTATTATGATTTATAGTTATAGGCTATGTAACATACCTACGTCCTTAGAAGACGAGCAAAAAGAAAAAGAATGAAAAAGAAAGCGGCGATGTGATGCGACGCGGTGGATCGGGGCCGGACTTTAACGCGGACGAAGTCGCCGGCAGAAGCTAGTCACAAACTATAATTATCAAAGGAGTAGGGTTTCAGATAACCTGCAAATAGTACGAGTGAAAGAAACAATCTAGAGAATTTCGAGATATTTATTATAATATATGTTCATATAAGAAAGAAGATTTCAAGTACCTAAATAAAATTTTCAGAAAAGCAGATCTTTTTTACCTAAAAAAGCGAATATCATTTACCTCATCATTCCAACATTTCCAAACGGTTTTGTATGATTAAAATGGGGCTGCATACTGCTGGGGCCCGTTTTATTTTTATCCACTCAATTTCTATTACGTTTTCAGCAAAATATGCTTGTTGTCTTAAACAGTAATCAGGTTTAAAAAACCTAATTATTGTTTAAGGCAACAGGTTAGTATGATATTATGGATGTATCCCTAAGAGAGTAGTGGTGGCCCAATGGTAACGGCCGCGACTTAGCGCGTTCGAGCCCAGGCAAGTGCTTTACTTTATATAAATAATTTCATCAGCACTGCTCTCAAAACGTTGAAGGAACACATCGTGAGGAAACCGCATGTCCTAGAACCAAAAATGCGAAGACATGTGATATATATCAACCTGCACTGGGCCCGCGTGGTAGATTACGGCCCACTCCCTCTCACAGAGAGGAGGCCTGTGTCCCAGCAGTGGGAACATTAACAGGCTGATGATGATGATGATGATGATTATGAATGTATCCCTAAGAGAGCAGTGGTGGCCCAGTGGTAACGGCCGCGACTTACGAGTACAGTCGTAGGTTTGAGCCCAGGTAAGTGCTTTACTTTATGTAAATAATTTCATCACCACTGCTCTCAAAACGGTGAACGAACACATCGTGAGGAAACCGGCATGTCCTGAACCAAAAATTCGAAGACATGTGATATCTATCAACCTGCACTGGGCCCGCGTGGTGGATTACAGCCCACTCCCTCTCACTGAGAGGAGGTGTATCTCCCAGCAGTGGGAACATTATAGGCTGAATATTTCGTATCCTTTTGGGCATAAACGCGTGATGGTATCATAGTTTCGTAGTAAACTAAAAAAAAATATTCTAAATCTCAAGCTATAATTTATTTTTTTCCTCGAGAGACTCCAAACACTCTTACCATGCATCATTGATTCACATCTTCTTACGCCATGAGATTTCACCTTGTCAGTATTCGCGATTACTTTTTATAAACACAGAAAAAAGCCTGAAAAACCCCTTTTTTCTACGCTGATATCGGAGACGCTTACACTGAAATTCAAATGAGAGCACGTTTCACGTTATTTTAGACTGTTTGGCGTGATCTCTGACGATTCTCGAAATATTCAATAATCGACCTTATCGTTTTAGTAATAGTGTTCGTTTTTATTTGGTTTTGAGATATTTATTTTAGGAGCTAAATTATCTTGGAGTAATTCACAATCTTTCTCGGCCCTGTACAGGGGATAAGTTTTGAATTTTGCAAATAAAAAAAGTTAAGGCTTATGGCCGGGAGTTTGGTCGGTCCGAGTGTTAAATATTTCTGTAGGGCTGTTTTTATTTTGGCCTGGCCGACGTTTTTCTTTTTTAAGAATTTTGTTACTTTATTACTGACGCCTAATGATTTACGTTGTGATTTTAGAATGAGTACACTCATCGAATGAGTTAATCATTAGGCGTCAGTTGTTGTTTTTGGGTTATTATTATCAATTTCTGGGGACAACATTTTTAAACATAATTTATTTATTTAATTTTTAGGAAAACTTACAGCTAAGCAGTTACAGTGAGTAATAGTATAAATAAAATATGGCCAATTACAAGTTTCCACATGTAGTGATAATGTTAGATCTTAGATGCATTTGAAACAAAAACAAAAATAACTGTGATCATCGAAGATCTTTTTCGCCCTTTTTTATCGATGAGTTGGGAGTATTTTATAGCAATAAAACCACACCACTACTCAGAACGGAGACATTTAATGTGTGAGATGTCGCGACGCCCCCGCAAGGGGGCGTGGCGAGCGGGGTCAGGGCTTCGCCCCTCGCCCGCGGAAGCAACACGGTGGCCCATTACGATGTGCCCCTCTTCGTGGTCGGCTTTAGCGCCTGTGGAAATGATGCACGCAATGTGCATCTGTGTAAATGGTTGCACTGAATGTATCTGTAGAGGCGTCGCGACGCCGTTATAACGACGGCGTCGATCTTCACGGACACCCCGGCGTTCATACCGCATCAGGTTAGACCCCCAGTTACCTGGGGGAAGCCCAACGAGGCAGACCAGCGACTGGGGTGCCGACTTGACGCACCTACAGGTCGAAATGAAGCGTCCCTCTCCTCGTTCACAGATCTAGCCGTTAGCGATTCGAGGGGTAAGCAGTAATGTGTGTGTGGGTGGCTAGTTATGTAGTGTAACGCCACCCAGTGTAGACACGCGTCGCGGCCCGCGCTGCGTCAGCGTGTGTTGTGTGTAGGCGTCTGTATAGTAGTGAATGTCTGTATTCAGTTGCGCGATATACCTATATTAACTTAGAATACATCGCGCAACAGATGTATGTGTACATCTGTAGAGTCTTATTATATCGAGTTAGCTGCGTGTAACCTGGGTGCTGCTAACTCGAGGCGTCACAATCGGTGCGATGGGGTCAAGGGTCCGCTACCAGGTCGCGGGGGGTGGGTCTCGCGTCAGGCGGGCGCGCATGCAAGGGCGCTATCTGCCTGACATGGGGCCAGGCAGAAGCGTCGGCACGCGCGAACATCGCCTTCGCGAGTCGCCTCACAAACTCGTCCAGGCTCTCTATCCCGAGATCCCGGGCGATGATATCGTTCCTCACGAAACGAGGCGCGTCAACGATGGTCCGCAGCGCAACACTCTGTTGCGCGCGGAGCAGCTTGCGGTTCGTCTCGCTCGTGAGGGCGAACCACGCTGGGGCGGCGTACGTCAAGACTGGGCGAATATACGCTTTGTATATGCCCAGTTTGACGCGCGTCGGGATGCGAGAAGAGAGCACGGGCCTGAGGAGGTTGCGGGCTACCCTACCCTGTACGGCGACCTTGCGGACATGGGGCCCCATCGTGAGGCGGCGGTCGATGGTCACACCCAGGTATTTAGCCTGGGGCGTCCAATCGACGGCGGCTCCGTGGAGTTTCAAAGGTGGTGGGAGCGGTGACGAACCTGTGATGATCGCCTGCGTCTTACCCACGTTCACCGACAGCCGCCACTTCGACAGCCAGTCGGGGAGGAGGTCGAGGGCGCGCTGCATTTTGACCGCCGCGTACTTCGCGTTAAGCGATGAAGTGATGTACGCGGCGTCGTCGGCATACAGCGCGAGCGTCGCCTCTGGAGTGGTGGGGATGTCGTCGGTGTAACGCGAATAACACGCCGGCGATATGCAGCTGCCCTGCGGCACGCCAGCCATCACCGGGCGGGCGCCGGATAGCGCCCCGTCGACCACCACCTTGAAAGTCCTGTGTGACAGAAAAGATGAGACCACCCTTACAACGCGACGGGGCGCGTCGGACGTGGCCAACTTATATACCAGGCCCTCGTGCCATACACGGTCGAAGGCCTTCTCCATGTCAAGGAATACTGCCACCGAGTACTCCTTCTTGTTTCTAGCTGTGGTCAGCAGGTGCAGTACCCTTGACAGCTGAAGCGTCGTGCTATGCTCCGCCCGAAAACCGAATTGCTCCGGGCGTGGGGCAATGTGTTGTGATAGGTGTCGCAGCAGGAGCACTTCGAACACCTTGGAGACTGTCGGCAGAAGTGTAATCGGCCGATAGCTCTCCGGCTTCGCCACATTCTTCCCCGCCTTGGGCAGCATTATGACGCGCCCCTCCTTCCACGAGGTGGGAAAGGCCCCCGTGCGCAGTATCGCCGTAAACAGGCGCGCCAGTGCCGCTACCGTACGGAACGGCAGGTGGCGCAGCGCTGTGTTCGTGATACCGTCGGCCCCGGGGGCCTTCCTAGGCTTCGTTCTTAGGATGGCGCGTCTAACTGCGCCAGGCGAGAAGAAGATAGGGTTTTGGGGGTATGAGGAACAGGGTGTAAAGTTCACTCATCCCCCATAGAAAAGGGAGGATCCTCCAACCAGACGGTTGTTATGTCTGGCGGGCAACTGCCCATTATGTTGATTTCGGATAGTCTTATCTATGTTATTCGCTCAGTAAACTCTAACTGCGAGATGTAGGAATTGTGTGACGTCATGTCTTTTTGTTTCGTAGTTTTTGTATGTGGCGGTCTAACCGCTACATCACTCCCCTCCGGAGACCGGAGGTCGATAGTGGGCTGAGTCTTGGATCTTGCGATGCTTCACAGTGCCAGCTGTGGTTCCAGTGAGTCGGAACCGGGTGCCGCTCAGTTCACAGTGGGTCGGAACTGTCTGCAGTGATTGCGGCGATGGTGATTGTGGTTCCAGTGAGTCGGAACCGGGTGCCGCACAGTTCACGGTGGGTCGGAACTGTTTGCGGTGATTGCGGCGATTGTGGTGATTGCGGTGATTGAGGTGATTGCGGTGATTGAGGTGATTGCGGTGATTGAGGTGATTGCGGTGATTCCCCAGTGAGTCGGGGTGATGTGGCTGAGGGTGATGACCAGGAATGCGCGTTCGCTGCATGCTGGTGGTCAGGATACCCGTTGAAGCCGTGGGTGCTGGCTGGCTGTGTGACTCGCCTCACGAAAGCTTGCGGGAGTGATGATGATGACGTCACGCTGAAGTAGTTGCACGAAGGCTGCGTTGACGTTCATACTCGGGGTCACCAATTTGGGGGTATGAGGAACAGGGTGTAAAGTTCACTCATCCCCCATAGAAAAGGGAGGATCCTCCAACCAGACGGTTGTTATGTCTGGCGGGCAACTGCCCATTATGTTGATTTCGGATAGTCTTATCTATGTTATTCGCTCAGTAAACTCTAACTGCGAGATGTAGGAATTGTGTGACGTCATGTCTTTTTGTTTCGTAGTTTTTGTATGTGGCGGTCTAACCGCTACAGGGTCTTCCTCGGGAGCTATCGGCGGTGCGAAGTAATCTCCCAGGTGTTTCTCGACCGCTGCGACATGCTCGACGTCGCTGGTCGGGTTCGGGCGGAACTGACGCTCCAGGTGCTCGGCGAAGACCTCCGCCCGGTCCTCTGCTACATACTTGAGCGCCCCGTCGCTGTTGAGTAGAGGGCGCACCGGGGCTGGGGTATTCGCCAGCTGGCGGCACAGTTTGTGCACAGACGGCCAGCTGTCTGCGGCGGCGTCTATTCTATCTTCCCAGCCCGCGGCGGTATGGGCCGATAACTCGGCCTTAACCTTCTCCGCGAGACGGTTCAATTGAGTCTTGATGGTTGGGCATCTTAGTTGTTGCCACTGCTTGCGTACGCGCCTTTTCTCGGCGATCATCGCTAGGAGACGAGCCGGCAAGGGCGGCAATAGCCCTCTCCCTTGCGGCTGCGTCGTCGTCGCCGCTTCCAAGGCGCTCTGCATGCAAGCAGTGACGTCACACGCCGTCTGCTCTACGTCCGCGGAGGAAACGATAGGCCGAGTCGGCGTGGTGGTCTCCATCTTTTCTGTAAACGCTGTCCAATCCATTAATCGGCGTGGCGCTAAAGGCTTCAGTCGGGTCGGCATTTCCGATAAGACGACGAGTACAGGTTGGTGGTCCGACTGTAACTCGTCGTCTATCACATGTTGAGTGACCTGGCAGCGTAGCCCTCTGTGGACCACGATGTCCAGCACGTCAGGCATGTAGCGGGCCGCGTCTGGGTAGTGTGTGGGCGTCTCTGGGCCGGACACCGCGTACCCGAAGGCTTCCGCGTCCGCGAAGAGTCGTCTCCCCTCGGTATTCGTGGTGGACGAATTCCACGCTGGGTGCTTACAATTAAGGTCACCGGCGAGGATGGAAGCGTTGTTGTGGTGCGGCGCGCTTATAAGCGCCCTCAGCTCAGCCATATCAAGGCGGGCCGTGGGCGGCTTATAGCACGCGTAGATGTTGATGTCCTCGCCGGCAACGTGAAGTTGCACACCCAGCGCGTAAAAAGTGCTGAGTGACGGCAAGGGGAGCTCCTGATGTACGACTCTTCGCCTCACTAGTACCGCCAGGCCACGGTACCGGACGTCTTGAGCCGACCTTTCATCCTTCCTGTAGACGTGATAACCCGGGAACGTTACCCTATCTTCCGTCCCCAGGTGCGTCTCACTAATTAGCGCCACGTCGATATTTTGATCCCGAAGGAGGTGGCGGAGGGTTGCGACCTTATTCTTAAGGCCGCGAGCATTCCAGTGCACCATCCTCAACGATCTAGCCATCACACAATGATAGTAATGTGGCCAGACCGTCGAGGATCACTGTCTCAATGTCTCGGCCCTGCCTCAATGCTCTAATCAGCTCCATTAAGAGCTTTATCGCGCAGGTTGTGAACGCTTTGTTGGATTTCGCCGATTTACTCGACGAAGCTTCTTGATGATTATCGGCGATCGCAGCGACACCAGTGGACAAAGCAGGGAAGCTTCCCTGCTCTGTGACTGGCCGCTGCGCTAGCTGCTTTTGCGCAGCGGTAGCGACGCCCCGCGGATGTTTGGCGAACTTCGGAGCTTCCTTCAGTTGCCGCAGGGTGCCGCTAGCGTCGCTGCTGACCCCCGTCGACACAACCGGCGCGATGTTCGAGACAGGGTCGGCTGTGTTTGGAGCTGGAATCTCAGTTTTTGGGGGGGGTTTCGTCCTCTTCCTCTTCCCCCCGCGTCTCTTCTTCTTCCTCCGCCCGGAGGAGGAGGCCTGTCTGTCCGTGGGCTCGTTGGCCGGCGCCATCAGCGTCGTGCCTTCTGCCTCCACGGTGGCAATATCAGTCGGCCTAGCCGTCTGTGTCCGGCTTTTGGCCGTGATGGCGACGGTCCCCGCTCGCTTGTTCTTGATCTCCATCTCGAACACGGGGCACTTTATGTTGCTCGCGGGATGCGGTCCTCCGCAGTTGGCGCATGTGGCCGGCTCTTCCCGCGGGCGAGGGCAGTCACGTGCCGCGTGTTCGCCTCCGCATCGCACACAAGCGAGCGGACGGTGACACTGGTGCGAGCTGTGCCTGAACCGCTGGCACCGGTGGCACTGTGCGGGCCCACGCTTCCCTTTCCAGGCCTCTATTTTGACACCACACATGTACATAAACACGGTGGTGTCGTATATGGCCCGGACGTCTGGGGTCTTCTTCAAGATGGCGTGAAACACACAGCCGGGTCGTCCTTGTGCGCCCTTAATATGACGCACATACTCCGGCTGGTATCCCAGCGCCCGGAGCTCCTCCTCTATCTCCTTCGGGTCCGTGTCCGCCGGTAGGCCCCGAATGGCGATCTTGAGGTTCTTCTCCGCTGGCAGTGAATACGCGAACCAACTGACGCCACTGCTCTTCTCCAGGCCAGTAAGGTATCGCTGGACTAGCCGATACTCGTCTTCCGTGTCCGGGGTGAATCTCACCCCGGTCCGGTACGGACGAGCATTAGGCGGCCTGCCCAGTTTCCCAGCGATGGCCCGGAAATGCATGGCCCAGTTGGGCAGCGTCTCCACGACCAGCGGAGGGTACTTCATCTTCTTGTTCCCCTTCTTTTGCTTATTCGACGTCGATGTTGACGCCGCCGCGGCATCGCCGGCGGCAGCAGAGGGGGAATTGGTAGCCATGGGGGCGGGGGGTAAGTGTTGGTTACTTACCCCTGCAGGTGTCACGGGTGGAGTTGGAGATTGCGGTGGAGTACGGCGGACCGTGTCGGCAAAGGTAGGCGACACAGGCGCGCCTCGACCCCGCGGCGCGCTATCGCGCTGTGGCCGCGGCGGGTCAAGGCAGTACCTTTTCGCCTCCTCCGACACAGTCTCGCCAGAGCTTCTTCTGCGCCGCTGGGCTCTAGCTTCCTGCTCACGCTCGAAGCTGAACCCCAGCGGCGATGATGATGGTGGTGAGGGTGATGCCGGCGACATCAGAGCGTCGGCTGCAGACCTGCCTGCGGTGGACCGCAGACCGGATCGCGGGGTCATATCCGGGGACATGTCCGCGCGACCGGATGCGGCCGAGCCCACGGACGCCAGCGACATGCTCGACCCCACGTGTGAGGAGCATGCCGACAGCATGGCGGGCGAGTCGCAGGCAGAGACTCGGGGAGGCGCCGGTGAGTCGGGCGTCTTTGTGGTCATCTGGGCCGCCCGAAAATACGGGCCGGCACTAGCTGGCCGCTCCTGCTCAGCCGGCGGCGGCCCCGCCAGCGAGAGGCGGAGGCCTGAAGCAGCGGTGCGCTGGGCGGGTGCAGCTTTGGACGCGGTTGGCACGTCCTTTTGAGGCGCAGGCGGCGATACGAACCGCGGCGGCGGAGCGGCGGCTCGTGCGGTGGGGGCGCGGGCACGTGCAGATGGCACGGGCGCACGCGGTGTAGGTAGCGCGGGGTACGCAGTGCGCGGCGCAGCGGGGCGCATAGCGGGCAGAACGGGTTGCACGGGCGCGGGTACGCGCACGGGCGGTATAGCGGCACGCGCATGTGGCGCGCGGCCTGTATTGGCGGCAGGCCCCGGGGCCTGGATAGGCACCGGGCGGAACGCAGCGGGGCGGACGGCTACCGCGTGCGGCCGGCTCGACGACGGCGTAGGCGCAACGCGCGCAGGCGCCGATGACGTCGGTGGGCCGGTAGCAGCAGCGGTGCCTGGCTCCCCTCCTCCCTTCTTCTTCTTCTTGGCGGTGACCTTCTTGGTCAGTGGTGCACCGGACGACGCGACACCGATGTTCGGCATCGACGTCGCCCGGTCCAGCACCGGACGGTCCTCTTCGGACCCGGCGTCATGGCCTAACGAGCCACGCACGCCGGGTTTCGACATCGCTGGGGCGTGGCCTCCGCGACCGCGGCGGCGAATAAACGCCGGGCAGCGGGGTGGCTTCCCCTGTGTTCGCACAGGTATTCGACGACTCCTGCACAAACACAAGGAAAGAGGTTAAAAATATGCGGTCCGCGCGGATAACAGAGACTGAACGCGTGAATCGACCAGTCCGAGTGACCACTAGCCAATCCGGAGACATTTAATCAATAATTTCGAGGTCTCTTACACCTTGCTTGGTAACGAAACCATAGCGCGAATTTAAATCGACCAACGCCATCTATCGAGACATGAGGTAAACTTTTCCTACACAATTGGTTTATTCTATTAAATATTATAACTTTAACATACCGCCCACCAAGGACCTAGTCCTTTCAAGCCGCCCACCATGACATAATCGAGACTAAATACATGGACTACTTCAGCATTGCACTAAAATCCTTGGTGTTCGGAAACTACAGTGTTCATATAATTTTAACATAAATACCGTAAAACTAACTTAGGTTTTTAACATTATAACAATTCAATGTTCTTAAGAACTTTTACATTTCTAAAATTAGTATCTGAGTGGACTGTATATATAACATAACAAAATAAAAATCAAAAAGAAAACAATAAAATTACACTTTAACATTCATCGTTGACAGGCAAAATGCATAGCTTAGAAGTTGGGCGTTTGACTCGGGAGTCCTTACACTGAAGGGTAACTACTCGCACTAAATTGTCCTTGCCAGGGTGTAATTCGACTACCTTCCCGTATAACCACTTAGCAGGTGGTAAATTGTCCTCTTTTATGAGGACAACATCACCAACCTTCGGATCGCGCGTACGTTTAGCCCACTTGTGTCGTTGGAAAAACATAGTTAGATACTCCTGAGACCAACGTTTCCAGAAAGATTGCGTCATTCTTTGTGTCAATTGCCAACGTCTCAAGCTACTGACTGTCACGTGTTCATAATCATAATCTGGTGCTGTTACCAGTGGTTGACCTACCAAGAAATGTCCTGGTGTCAATGGGTTTGGATCTGACGAGTTCACACTAGATTGTGATATAGGTCTGGAATTCAGACACGCCTCGATTTGGGATAAGACGGTACTTAGCTCCTCAAAAGTCAGAGTCGATTCGCCAATCACCCGTTTGAGGTGATGTTTGGTGCTTTTGATCCCAGCCTCCCATAGACCTCCAAAGTTAGGAGAATGAGGCGGGATAAAATGCCATTCGGTTCCATTATTAGCTAATATAGGAGCAATTTCTCGGGAAATAGATGCACATTCATCGCGAAACATGGCTTTAAGCTCTTTTGACGCCCCTACAAAGTTGGTGCCATTGTCGCTGTAAAGGTGACTACAATGACCCCGTCTAGCCACGAAACGTTTAAATGTAGCAATAAAGCTTTGAGAGGTCAGATCAGAAACCGCATCTATATGCACAGCGCGGGTTGCCATGCATACGAACAGACATACGTAGCCTTTGTAGGACTTATGTCCACGACCCTTTGCTGTTCTTATTTGAATCGGTCCCGCGTAGTCGACACCTGAATGGAGGAAAGGCTTACTTGGGGTCACTCTACATGATGATAACTGACCCATCAATTGGGTTTTTGTTACGGCTGCATAACGAATACACGGTACGCATTCGCGGATGTGAGCCTTGATCAAATTCTTTCCACGAATAACCCAATATTTAGAACGAAGAAAATTAAGTGTTAATTGGGGTCCGCCATGCAGTACTCTTTCATGAGCATCTGCTATGAGTAGTCTTGTCAAATGGGATTGATGAGGAACTATGATGGGATGCTTCATAGCATCACTTAGTTGCGAATTTTGGATCCTACCCCCTACTCTCATCAAGTCCTTATCATCTAAGTAAGGATTCAAAGAAGTCAAACCGCTACTTTTGCTGACGTCTCTTCCCGCTTGTATTTCCTTTATTTCTGTTTCAAACCAAACCTTTTGACTTTGCTTGAGACAGCCATGCATGGTGTCCGCAATCTCAGAAGCTGCAAGGTAAGGTGTTAACTTTGTCCGTGCTTCTCTGGCGATCTTTATTTTTAGGAATCGTCTGCAATAGGTAAGAGTCCTGATCAACCTACGGAACGATGAAAATCTGGACCACATCAGTTCAACCGGATGATCGTCTATCTGTGCTGCATGAACCTTGACAGATTTTAGTTCCAGTTTAGTCATTATAGCCTTAGGTCTGCAGTATTCTATGGTGTCCGCAAGCAACCACGACGGTCCATGTTTCCAGAGCGAGTCGTCTAACAAAGATGTGGATGTTGTACCCCTAGAAGCAATGTCAGCTGGATTGTTTTTCGTATCGACATAATGACATTGAGTAGAATCAAGGGCGTTAAGGATTTCAGACGTCCGGTTTGCGACGAAGGTTTTCCATCTACTCGGGTGATCGCTTAACCAAGCCAGCACGACCGTTGAATCTGTCCAAGCATGTAAATTGGATTTTGGGACATTCAAGACACAAGCCACTTCTAACAGCAATTTGGTAACTAAAACTGCGCCACATAGTTCCAGTCGTGGTATCGAAATTTGTTTTATTGGAGCCACCTTCGTTTTTGCAGTTACCAGACTACAGTGGACTCGACCCACCGCATTGATGACTCTGATGTAAATAACTGCGGCGTATGCTACGCTTGAGGCATCAGAAAAACCATGCAGTTCCACCGTTTGATCATCGCTTTTTCCTTTCAGCCACCTAGGAATTCTGAAACTATTAAGTGTATGCAACTCACTACGATAAGACTGCCACTCTGTTAAAAGATCCTCAGGCAGTTTCTCATCCCAATCCAAACCAGCGATCCATAGTTTCTGGATGAAGATTTTAGCGGTAATTATACATGGTGGGCGGCTTGAAAGGACTAGGTCCTTGGTGGGCGGTATGTTAAAGTTATAATATTTAATAGAATAAACCAATTGTGTAGGAAAAGTTTACCTCATGTCTCGATAGATGGCGTTGGTCGATTGTCTCCTCGGCAAACTTTTTACAATAACACAAGAGATGCTCTTCGGAACAATGCGGACAGGATATTTTTGCAACTACGTGAAATGCGTTAGTACTACTTTTAGACTTGCTACTTTGAGGTTCTACAAATTCAAAAGCCCGAAAACGTTTAT
The DNA here is from genome assembly GCA_948150665.1 of Conistra vaccinii. Taxonomy (NCBI): domain Eukaryota; kingdom Metazoa; phylum Arthropoda; class Insecta; order Lepidoptera; family Noctuidae; genus Conistra; species Conistra vaccinii. The sequence continues at coordinate 11,443,509 of OX411337.1, read as the reverse complement.
CCAAAAAGTCCCGAAAATCGTTGAAAGTGGGAAGTTCCTCGCAAGATTGACTTACCTGCAATTCCCACTGCTTCCGAGTCTCAACGTCCAACTTGGAGCTAATCAAATAAATAATAATAATATCCCAAGCGTCTACTTGCACCCCTAGATTTGACAATTCATGTAAGCAATCGGTTGTGGTATCTAAAATCTCCTTGAGAGCAACAGATGACTCAGTCGTCATTTGTTTTTGGTTTAGTAAGCGCTTGAGAATACAATTGGCTAAAAATCTCTTATTATTGTAACGACTGTTTAACAGAGTCCAACATTTCTTATAATTTGCATGTGTGATCGGTATGTGCCTTATGAGTTGTGATGCTTCACCTGACAACTGAGATCTTAAATAGTGTAAGCGTTGTACATCATCAAGCGATTGATTACTATCAATTAGTGACAAAAACAAATCCCTAAACGTTGACCATTCCTGATATTTACCACAAAAAACAGGAATCGTTATTTTGGGCAATTCAGCAATTGGCCTCATTTTAGGTTGGCTATGGTCTGGTGAAACGTCTCTCATTTCAGAATACAAAGATTTTGGTAATGCATTTTTTAATTCTACCTTATACGTTATAAAAGTGTCTGTAACCGCTTCAAAGTCATCATTTTTTATGTAACTGGTTGCACTCAATTCAGTTGCTGTGTGGTTGACAACAAGCTCTTCATGTCTTCTTGTGAAATCTTCAAACTGTTTGTCTAATATTTCCAAACGTGAGTCTACATATGCCTGGTTTATTCTGTCTTTTGGAGATTTTTTGAAGTTAATAAGCCCTTTCTCAATGCGACCTTTAATATCTTCCAACAGTCTTAACTTAGCCTCCATGATTCCAAATTCGGATACTTCGGTATGAGCAAATAATTTGATGTGTCTAAATTGCTAAGCGTCAATTTAAAATTTCACTTTTGAATGTCGTAATTTTTCTAAGTGTTTGACCTGAACTTTAATTCTAGGTAAAATCGGGCATAGATTCGGGATCTCGTCAATTTTTGACGAATTATTCTAAGTCCCAAGTTTCTTCAAAATCTTCTAAGTCATGCAATAATTTTAAATTTTTACAAGTCTCTGACACTTGGAACTTAGTTGGAACTTATAATCAAACAAAATGTACTCACTGTTTTATGTTGCACTTTGATCACTTTTAAACCACTTTCCTTTAACGCTCCACTTCGTTTCGTAGACCTCGCTTCGCTCAGCTCAGCTTCGTTGACCACGCTCGGCTCAGCTCCGTAGACCACGCTCGGTTACTGAGGTCAGCTTCACACTTGCACCAATTCGACCAACTAGCTGCTTCTTAACTCTCAACTCCGACACCAGAGGGCACTTATAGGATTTTTTCAAAAACCGTTCCGGATCGTAGGACCTTATGATCATCGAAGATCTTTTTCGCCCTTTTTTATCGATGAGTTGGGAGTATTTTATAGCAATAAAACCACACCACTACTCAGAACGGAGACATTTAATCAATTTTTTTTTTTTTTTTTTTTGACTAGGGCATCTCGCAGGTTACCACTGAGGTATTCGTCTGCTTAACCGGACTTTCCTGTGGCTGCCTTAAGCTCCTAAAAGAAACTCAAAGCCTCCAGCCAGGGGCATATAAACTAAGCTAATTAAAACTAGGCGAACGCTCGCTAAGGGCACCCCCTGTGGGGTACGAACCTCGGCTTAGGGCGTTCGCTGGGGGGAGGACAGCAAGAGGGACAGGCTGGATCAAGGATGGATCATTATTATTATCAGGGGAATTTAAAGCTACAGGCTCAGCAAAAACGCGGGCTGGCGCATCGTTATCGAGCAAGGGTCGGGGGGGCATTTAATCAATAATTTCGAGGTCTCTTACACCTTGCTTGGTAACGAAACCATAGCGCGAATTTAAATCGACCAACGCCATCTATCGAGACATGAGGTAAACTTTTCCTACACAATTGGTTTATTCTATTAAATATTATAACTTTAACATAAGCAAATTAATTATTTGGTTTTGAGATATTTATTTTAGGAGCTAAATTATCTTGGAGTAATTCACAATCTTTCTCGGCCCTGTACAGGGGATAAGTTTTGAATTTTGCAAATAAAAAAAGTTAAGGCTTATGGCCGGGAGTTTGGTCGGTCCGAGTGTTAAATATTTCTGTAGGGCTGTTTTTATTTTGGCCTGGCCGACGTTTTTCTTTTTTAAGAATTTTGTTACTTTATTACTGACGCCTAATGATTTACGTTGTGATTTTAGAATGAGTACACTCATCGAATGAGTTAATCATTAGGCGTCAGTTGTTGTTTTTGGGTTATTATTATCAATTTCTGGGGATAACATTTTTAAACATAATTTATTTATTTAATTTTTAGGAAAACTTACAGCTAAGCAGTTACAGTGAGTAATAGTATAAATAAAATATGGCCAATTACAAGTTTCCACATGTAGTGATAATGTTAGATCTTAGATGCATTTGAAACAAAAACAAAAATAACTGATTACCAGTTATGTAAAACAATAAAAAAAAAAAGTTAAAATATATAAACATTAAGAGTATTAATTTAAATTTAAAACTATTTGAATACAACAGCAATACAAAATAATTAAGCGATTAATTAAGTAAAGAAAAAAAAAATACAATTTAATACAAAGAAAAATAGATTGACCTACACATATTATATTCAGAGAATAAATAAATGAGTGAAAACATAAATATAATAACAAATACTGTTGATAAACAAAAAAAAAAATATAGGAAATAATTTAAATATTTAGTTATTGCACGACTCATAATGCGAAGCATTAGAGTGTGCTCTACGATCGAAAAATATTTTTTGCCCCATTTCTGCTTTTATTGTTACACTCCTGCTAGTACACAGAACCTACTTAATTTATATACCATTGTATAGATGATTAAATGGAGATTAATACTGTACGTTTTAACAATTGATTTAATGCAGCAGAAATGGAAGAAGCATCAAAATAGTTGAAAAAAAATTCTTGTCCGTCAATTTATGAACCCTGAAAACATTGTAGCTTGCGATAAAATCAATTAATTGATTCATTTTTTTTTATACATTCGTTTCAGCCGTAAAAGGAACCCTATTGAAAATGGCTCTTTTATTCAAAGTTGTTTAATTATAATTAATAAAATACTAACAAAAATATAATATCTGTAACTAAATATTTCCAACCTTGATTTGACGTCGTTGCCTAGCAACTCACAACGTAAATATCGAAATAAATAGTCTTTGACATTACAGTGATAAATTGTTCATTTTTGTTAGGAACTATGTTTTGAATTTCTTTTTCGTTTATGAATGAGTGTTATGAGGCGTGCACTTTTGGATTTTCCAAACTTTCTTTATTTAAAATTTTGCTGTGCCCGTCAGGGTCCATAATTGTTTCTATTTATTTATTCTTACCACCTGTATAGTGTACACTATGGATTGCCATAAAGATAAATTGAAATTGATATGAATTTGTATTCATATTTTTAGGCTAACTGGGTATGAAACCACTGTCCACATCATTAACCTCAAATAATAAAAGAGAAGGAGCGCTACAGATAATTATTTCCAACCACAAATAATTACTGGGAATCTGACACTTTAATATCTTACTATGCAGTACTCTACACGGCTCGTCTGTGACCTAAAATTAATAGAGATGCTGACTAAAAGTATTTGTCAGTCAGGTGGATTATTAAAAAATATTGGACATGTATTTCTTATTTTTTTAAGTAATCTAAAGATTACGGCAATACATTGAGTTAAAATGTGGCACGACGTCACACCCCGGTAGATTTTATACTGACTTGTGACGTAGCGAGCCCCTACTCCCCAACTTTAATGCGTTTTATCTAAATCTAAATAATTATCTAATTTAATATCTTCATATAAAATCTTTTTATTAATATGATGAAGCAAAAAATACTGTCTAATATTTTTTATTATCAAATTGACTTTTTATCATTAAGTATCTGACATTTTTTTTTCCCAGACAACATCCCTTTTTTAAATAGAATTGGGAACAAATTAAAACTTGACAATGCTGCCAGTCTTCTGGGCACGTTTCCAGATGACAGCGATGCGTACGGATATAGTTAGTTAGTCATTATACTTAGTACATAGTGTAAATAGTTTATTGTGTTAAATATAAGTTGGTTGATGTTTTTATATAACATAGTGTAAAAATAGCATTGTTTTGAATGCTGTGAATTTTTTTCCGCGCCACCACGACATTCAAAGATACCTATAATAAAATTAAAAACATTTTTTTTTTAAATAATTATTCAACGAATAACCTTTGGTTAAGTACCTTGAGTGAAAAACAAATCAGTAACATGCACCTGTTTGTCAACATTCACACAAACAGACATTCACATTTAATAGGCGTAAAGGCAGTATAAAAAGTTTTGGGTCATCCGATCGCGCGGAAGTTTAACTGTTCATCGTTAACTGGTATTGATAGTGGAGTTTCTTAAAAGAATGAACCATTATGGTAAATAATAGGCTTTGTGGTCCTCGATTTATAAGTCGTACAATAAAATGAGCAGTTTTAGAAGAATAAGTGACAGGGGAGTACATTCGGTTTTTTAACCGACGAAAAAAAAAGGAGTTTTTTTTATGTATGGCCACGCATAACTTTTTACTGAATAGTCCGATTTGAACGATTCTTTTTTATTGGGGAGGGTATACCTGGAAGTTGGTCCCATAAAAATATAAAAATAGAAACCCACCCCTAAGTGTAAAATTTTTGGGTTGATTGATGTTTCACGTATTGAATTTTTAAATATGAACCGATTCTGTTATAATTTCGCACACATATATGTTGTTTTGATGACACAACTACACAATAAACACCTGGACTTGATCTGATGATGAAGTCAGATGAAGTTGGAAGACAGTCGCGAGAGCTCCTCGCCAATTAACAGTAGCTATATCGTGTTTGGGCTTATTTCATTCACCCTGGTGAGAACTTTACACCTAGCTGGGGTATGACTGTAATCGACGGTCAGAGGTTGAGACAAACATTAAATGGTAACTCAAAAGCGTAAAATAAAAACTCTCTGCAAAAAAGTTCGATTAAATTTTTTGAAAAAAGTTTTGGTTGATTGATTTTTGGGTGCAGGCACAGATTAGTACAGACGGATCACTCTGCAAAATTATTATAACACGAATGTAGTATGCAGTGTGAAACACTGCATACTACATTCGGCGCTAGACGTGGCAACACGTCGTATCCAGGTTCGCAAGAAGTCAATCGTCATTCTGAGGATGCCTCGTTGAGAGGTGAAACATGTGTCGATTTCTTACAGGGTTCTTTATAACTCTTTAAGAATAATTAAGCGGATTAGGTTACTAAATATACGTCGTCTATTGTATTTTATATTGGATTTCAAACTCACGCCTGAGTCAATTAACTATCTTGAAAGCATGAAACCGATTAAGGACGAATTTCAGCAGTAAGGTGAACTTCACCCTAAAGGGTTGTATTTTTAAATATAGTAAAATATTGCTGAGAGAGTCCGGCCTTCCTCTGAAGGAAGATATTCCTGAGTATGCACAAATGAATTTATTTTTTCTGCAAGATTACAAAAATAATCTCCTGATTACATTTAAAAAGTCTCTCTATATCACAGTTCGATGCACAAAAATGGACCGATCTACTCTGTACCGATATCACGTTCTACAACAAACTGCAATTACACCTTTAAATCCATTTACTTAGAACTTAAATCCACTTGTTATAAGATACCTAGTTGTTTGGAACTTATTAGAAAACATAGCGCGTGGCAACTGGGCCCCGCTTTGAAGAATTTAAGTCAAGGAAGTGGGTTAGTATGGCGGCCGGGCGGGTAGATGGACGTGCTACCCTGTCTTTAGTAAAGTATTGTGTACTTTATACAGGGGAATTTTATTTCAGAATGTTCCGTCACCTTTTATGTTTAGAAACGTTTTTGAAAGACAATCTCGAGATTCCATCTATCTAAAAAAATATTTTAGAGAGGAAGAAATGATTGTTTTTCAAGCTCAAAGCATTTATTTCAATTAAGCCATTTACAGGCACGTTTGAATTGTCAAGGAGTCGTTCAGTTAGTAATATGAAGCAAGTTGCCCATTCCAAAACGCTGCAACTCCAAAATCAGGGCTATCACATACTGTCGAAAGGTAAAGTTTAAGTTCATCATCATCATCATCAGCCTATTAATGTTCCCACTGCTGGGACACAGGCCTCCTCTCTGTGAGAGGGAGTGGGCTGTAATCGACCACGCGGGCCCAGTGCGGGTTGGTAGATGTCACATGTCTTCGAATTTTTTGGTTCTAATCTAAGACATGCCGGTTTCCTCACGATGTTTTCCTTCATCGTTTTGAGAGCAGTGGTGCTGAAATTATTTACACAAAGTAAAGCGCCTGCTTGGGGTCGAACCCACGACCTACAACTCGTAAGTCGGGGCCGTCCCCACTGGGCTACCAGTGCTCTCCTATAAAAGTTACCTTAACCTAATAAGCCGGGATCTATTTCTAATTTAACCATAACCAGCACTATTTTGCTTAGAGCGATTACCATTTATCCTCCGCCCCGCAGTACCTAAGGGATAATGAATCCCTACCATTAGTTTCTACGTATATCGTAATACTACGGTAATGTCTTTATGTTTACAAATCCAGCTTGCCTATACAAACTTGCGTAGAAATAGAATGCGATGAAAGAAAAAAATATTAAGCAGAATATTTCCCTGAGGTGTACAATAAAACGTGTAACATTATCGTTAGGGCCTCATGCTCTGTTTACAAAGGGACAGTAGTAACTGTACTGGCTTACTTGGAAGAAAATTTTTGAGAGTTCCTTCAATAATCAAAGGACACTAATGAGATCAATTGAGTTTAGAGTGGGTAAAAAAATATTGTAAAACATTTTAAAAGAGTAACGGTGGAGTTTCTTCCCCATTCTTCTCCATAGGAAAACTACCTTTTGGAAGGGGCGACTAGAATCAATGAAATTTTTTTGTAAATTTTTGACGTTCCTTTTATGTGCCTAATTGCAATAAATTATTTGACTTTGACTTTGGTACTAAAAAATATTACCACATTAAATTCTATACTCACATGGCTGATGTAACGTCGCCGTCTTCTCGAGTCTCTGAAGTCTTCTTAATTTCGTCATAGATTGAGCCTTGATGTATTCATTAAAAGTTGGCTCTCTTTGTTTTTCGGGCAGTCAGAAGTCTTGGTTTTCTTACAGAGTTTCGACTCAATATTAACGACTCTGATTGCTTTGAGTTTTAATATGTACTATCCTACAATCTTCTACTTTTTCCACTTTTACTACATTCTTCTTCGGTTTCGCTCAATTCCTTATCATAACTAATTGTCCAGGTTAAAAGATTTTGTAAAATATCGTAATGAATCCAATGCATTTCCTACACGTCCCTTACACAGTTTAAAAATTTCACACGCCCTTAAAAATATGCACTAACTGGCAAATAAACTCACAAATCCAAACGCACCTCCGCAGATGGGTACAGAATAAGAAAACAGAATAACAAAGTGCCATAAAGCCCTGAACCGTCCAACTTCAAAACTAGTAACGAGGCGAGTTCAAATAATATTTTTTATTTGGACAAAATATCGCTCCAATGGGCGAGCTTTTTGAATCATTATCGTTTGGGATAGGGATCTCTTTTTGAGAGAACTGCGGAAATTTCCGAGAGGGACAAAAATGCTTCGGGACCCGTTATTAAAGTATTTTTGTGGGAGATTCGATAATAGTTTTTTTTAGGCAGAATATTATTTTTACATTTTCAAAATACCATCGTATATTTAATTTGAAGTCCTATGACCTTTCTTCTCCTTATTTTCGTGTGGTTACTGACTAACACCTGGTCATAGTTTTAAAGTCGCCCATGGGCCTCTGACTTGGCTTCACATGCCGTCAAGAAATATCTCTCAGGTCCGGTTTCGTCACGATGTTTTCCTTCACTGTTTTTGGAGCAAAAGATAATTATACAATACGTACATGAACGCAAAAAGTCTGAGGTGTGTGCCTTGTATTCGAACTCGAAACCTATGACTTCGCAGTCTGACGGTCACACCACTAAGCTATCACTGCTCAGCAGTCCTAATGACTGTAAACCTTATAAAGAATATCGATGGCTTATAATAAAATAAAGTTTTATAAGCATAATATTGACTTCCCACAAGATGGACCAGTGACCTTGTAAAGGCTGCAGGAATCCGCTGAATGGGGGAAGAAAATAACAGAATCAGAAAGGCACAGAATAAATTGGTCGAAGTGGCGGTGCTTGGGGGAGCCCTATGTCCAGCAGTGGACGTCTTTCAGCTGTAATGATGAAGCATAATATTATGAAACTTTGACTCAAAAACAATTAAGTTGTTTCTGACACATGAAAAATAACAATTAATTTCGAAACAACGCCAAAATGTTCAGCAGTACCAACAATTAATGTTATGCAATAATATTCGACACATAACCAGTAAGCAACATGCCCAAACAAAGCACATAAAATCCTATTTTCGCGTACAAATCCCACCTGAATGACTATGCATGTAACCACTTATATTTCTATTTCAGTCTGCAACAATCTGCAAACAATACTACCGAATTGGCAATCATGTCCTACAATATTGACTCAGAACTTAGGTACAGACCATTGACAATATTCTCATTTCTATTTTTAGATTACATTTGATATTTTCAATATCAGCACCCGATTCGGAACTTTTTGATAGCGAAGCGAAGTTACCAATCGATGCAGAATAAATATTTATTCAATGTAAAGTAAGGGACATTAATGTTAAGCAAAAATCTAAAACATATAAACTGGATAAATTTCTTACTATTAAGAGGTTTTATTCTGAAAGTTGGCAACGTCGTAAATAGCTGTCAAATATTTCGCTATTTTGATTAATTTGATAATATTTCTGTATGGAAATAAAAAATGTGGCTAACTAGCGAACTAGAATATTGATTATGAAATGCCACAATTAATATCGTAACACCTAATAGTTAGTTTTAGATGTAAAAAAAGTATTTGGAAACTTTCCAAATGCCTTTTTTACACCTAAAACAGGTACAACATCAAATACAATGTTATAATTGTAACTCGTTATTAATATTCTAGTTAGTTAGTTAGCCACATTTTTTATTTCCATACAGAAATATGATCAAATTAATCACAACAGCGAAATATTTGACAGCTATTTGCGACGTTGCCAACTCTTAGGATGCACCCTCTTAACTTACAGACATAACATAACATCACGCCTGTAGAGTGTAGACCCTTATCCTTCTTATTACAAAACACGGTCTAAATTTGGTCCAAGCTTAATCCTTCCAGTCAGTTGTTTTATTTCGAACCTTATTCCGACTGGTTTAAAGTTCTTAATTCAAAATTGACAACTTAGACTCGGATTTAAAATCAGTTTTTGTATTTAGAACTTTAACGATGTCAAAATAAATTTCGAAATTCAAAAATGGCTCACTGGTTTAAACCTGGTTCTAAAGATAAACCTTGTTTTGTAATAAGGCCGGTTGGGCAAAGGTGTAACTTTTAGTACCCTTTCATTTCGCCATTTATCTTTAAATCTAATGCAAAAGGGGGCTAGTCTATTGCTAATCATAATATTCATAATCAGCCTATTAATGTTCCCACTGCTGGGACACACAGGCCTCCTCTCTGTGAGAGGGAGTCGGCCGTTATCTACCACGCGGGCCCAGTGCGGGTTGGTAGATGTCACATGTCTTCGAATTTTTGGTTCTAAGACATGCCGGGTTCCTCACGATGTTTTCCTTCACCGTCTATTGCTAACTTACAAACTTTTTAAATAATATAAAAAAAAACTGGCCAAGTGCGTGTCGGACCACGCATAATGAAGGGTTCCGTAGTTGGGATCAATTTATCCCAAAAACAAACTTAATATTGTTGTTGAAAAACATGTTCTTCCATACATCGATATACGTCACGGTCAATTCTCCATTTGCAAATGTAAGTTTGTAATCGCAAAAAAAAAATTGTGTGATTAAACCTACACCGATTTTCAGACTTTTTCCTTTATATGGGCTTGCTTGCTATACTTTGCTATACTTTGCTTCTGGGTCAATGGGAAGTACGCTGTAGGTTTTGATTTATTTGCAAATATCAAAATACGAGGCATAAATAGTCGTATTTTTTATTGCGTCGACATAAAAGCTTGATTGTTTAAGAGCTCCAAGGGACCACAGACCTACCTACATGTTTGATATTAATTTCAACTTGATACCTCCACGCATTCCTGAGAAAAAGGGTCTTAACAGACTGACAAACGGATTGACAACGCAGGGTTCTATAAGGGTTCCATTTTTTCCTTTTGAGCTACGGAAACCTAAAAATTATCTTATATATATATATCTCCATATTTAAAAGTAGGCCTCTACAACTTATTTGTTAAAACCTGTTGATTATGAAATAAATAAACTTTAAACTTTTAAGCGTCAAGCAAATAGGGATGATGCCTGGGTCAAAAAAAAGTAATTCTATTTAGTCCGTCAGTTAGATAATAAAAAATATTATACTCGTATTTTTTGCTTTATCATATTAATAAAAAAATACTTGGATAAAACGCAATTGAAGTTGGAGAGTGGGGGTCGATACGTCACAAGTAAGTATAAAATCTACATACTCGTGACGTCATAGCACATTTTAACTCAATGTATTGCCGTAATCTTTTGATAAAGTAAAAAAAGAAAAAATACGTGTACGTAATTTTTTCATAATCAACATTCAGGACAAAAAAAAAATTTTTAGTTTTCGCCATCTGTTGACTATCTAGTTTTTCCACATAATGAAATCACAACTGTCGTTCTTTGACAGTGGTACTTGTACTAAATGGGTTTAACACAGTAAATTTAAATTCAAAAGTCGTGTATTCAAACTAACCTGATAGTCAGCACTTTTCGAACGTCAAAATTACATGAGTCCCCCAAAAACGCCCACCCTTCACCACTTCCTAGTGCTTTAGCTGGGAAGAAAAAGTGGCCCAACGAACTCCCCACCACCACAGACCACAGCTGTCAGTTCAGTTAGGAAAACTTATATATAGTACTTATGCAAAAATAATTTACATTACCACTTATTGCAATTTACAACTAAAAAAAAACCATAAAAAATATTGTCATGAGAAGATTATGTCAATAATAAATGAACAAAAAATTAAAATAAATTGACTTATGCAGTCAAATAAAATAAACCAAACAATTAGGAGCTCATATAGCATCATGTAGTCGTTGATTCTAAAACTCTTATTTGTTTCTTGCGGGGGCTACATTGGAGTAGCTTAATTAGTCCCAAGCCATTTTGTCTTCAATTGACGTAGGGTGTCAATTTACGTAACAGTTAATTTGTCTGATTCTATATTTAGGCAACGTTACCTAAGCTTACGACGAGGTTACGTGATTAGTACCCTATCTGGCTGCTTGCACAACTGCCTATAAATATAGGCGTCACAGCTTTACGTAACCATTAACTGGGGTCAACAGTAATAAGGGGTCAGGTGAAATCTTCACAAATAAGTATGTTCATTGAAGTCTTCAAAAACGAAATAGCCTGTAAAACTTAAAAAAACACCCATTTCATGAAATGGCCGAACACTTCATGAAATGATCAATTTTAACTCTGGTCACGACATAGCTATGTCGGAAATACGTTACTGAGTTGACTAATCGGGATACCAGCGCCGGCTCCCGGCGGCGCTCGACAAAGTCTACAACGTAATGCTCGGACCAGCCGAAAACTGAGCGGACTTCATCGGTGGAAATCAAGCAGTGAACACGTTAAGAAACTGTCACGCATTCCGAATAGTTGTGTCGTGTACCTACAGTGTGTGAATTGCTAGTGTGATTAACGCGATCGTAAATTATAATGAAATCTGAACTGCAAACTGTTTTTCTATTACGCAATAATCGACACTCCCATAGTACGCCCACCAGCATTGCCAGATTTTTTTTCGCCCAAAGCGGGATTTTCAACCCTTTTGAGTAAAAAAAGCGGGATTCTTTCGTCGAAAGCGGGATATAATAAGAAAATGTAAATAATCCGTATTTTTAATTTTTTACTGATTTTGTTTCAAATTAAGTTTACAATGATATCGATAGCTATAATAGAAAATGTATTTTAACGAAAATACGTTACTTTACATAACTATCACTGTCTGGTTTACCCTGTAAGGCAGTTAAGTCTTCAGAGGTATATAAAACAAGTAATACATTACTTACTAATTGCTTATTTATTCGTCTATCCCCGAAAAGCGGGACTGAGCTTGTCCCGCGCGGTACATTTAATTTTGAACAAAAAATCGGGACGTCCCGCCAAAATCGGGACGCCTGGCAACACTGACGCCCACAGTAGTTAAAATATGGCTGATATTAACGAAAGAGATACGTACCCTTCTCCATTAGATAGAATTCCAATGATTATTATCAGAATTCAAATGGTTTTTAAGACCGTGTCGACCTGTTAATCGAAATATGGTAAAAAAAATCGGATAACAACGAATTGAGAGAACTAAAATTGATTTAAAACTTGCTGTCCTTTAATTGGCAATTAACACCTCATTTTCTCCCACAATCCTTCAAGCACTAACTTAATCAGAGGTAAAAGATAAAGAATAAAAGATAAAAGTTTATACCAACCCAGCTTTTAAACGTGAAATCCCTTCACTGGAACCACATGAATTATTAATAGGAGTCCTCAATACACTTAGACCGTCAATTGAATTAAACGGTTTCTTTTAAAATGGAAACGCTAAATGTGAATCGTATTATATGCTAAAAGATCTTGGAGCGAGAATTTCTGTGGCATTTTAGGAACCAGGAAATGAATTTAGTTAGAGGCTTTTGGGGTCTGTTTTAAATGTGGTAAATTCTCCATGAAAGGGACGAGGTTAAAAGGTCATTTGCTGAAATTGTTGGTCTCTATGATCTTGATGGAGGTTAGGTGTGTCCTTGTCATTGACAACCATGGATAAAAGGATCGTATAAGTGGAAAGAGTATGAGGAAGGACTATGAATTTAACATGTAAGAAACTACAGAATTTTACTTTATTATACTAAAAGTTCCGCTTAACTATTCCTAAAGAGTCATATTTAACCCTACAACAAATCAACATGTGTTTCACCTCTCTACGAGGCATCCTCAGGATGCCGATTGACTTGCCACGCTGAGCGCCGTTCTCTGCGTCCAGCGATATACTATCTACTTCTATTGTATTTTATAATGGATTTCCGCAAGGTCATATTATAATAATAAATAGTCGCAATTTGGTAGAGTTTATTATATTAAACAGAAACAATACTCTTTACATACCCTCACCCAACATATTAAGGCCACATGTGGGCAATTGCGCAATTGCGACCATGGTCGTAGCAAGCACCGCCGCGATCAACAAGTAGGTGGGAATCCTCAGAGATTGTTTCACAGTGCATTGCTGCTCAGATAAGCACTATCCAACATGCATGCCGTAAATACCTTAATATCTTTACCTTCCTTAATCTTTACCTTTTTCATACCTTAATATATTTTTATATCGATAACCGCGGGCTATCCGCTGTGTTGCTTTATGTTTTTTTTTTTTTTGAAGAATTTTTAATTAAAAACTGGGAGTTACCTTGGAAGGTTATGTATTGTTTTTCAGGATAAAATATTATACCCTCTTATTTTTCTTCTAATCTCAGGATAATCAAATTCGCCATACTGTCCAAAACTTTGTGCGTAGGTGTATGTAGAATTATTATGTATGTATCCTATAAAATTTTGGTCAAAGTTTGAACAGTATTTCCTATTAATCCGATAAGCTGGCTTAGTGTCAACCCGTAATACACATACAAACAAAACTTTCCTTTTACACTAACGAAGTGTACAGAGTTCTGTGTACGAGTATAACATGTTCATTAGAAGGTACACATTTGGATAATGTTGCAAGAACGTGTATTCTTGGTCTTTGACCTACGTTTTGACTAATAAAAACAACTGCCGATCGCAGTTCGTAATTTTTTTTTTAAATTAGGATGATGCCACTTGCCCTCTTGACTCGATTTATTATCTGACTCTCATTAAAAATACACCTATTATCTGAATCTCATTAAAATTACACACTACTGCGTGTATTTTTCCAATATTCATTTGAAAAAAAAATAAGTTTAAAAAACTGTAACCCCGGCTATGGGAAAATAAAAGTGATCTAAAAAGTACGAAACAAGAAGATATTTCAGTCATAAATAAAGACATAGGTACAAAAATGGTCAGGGTAAAGCCGTGGTCGCATGCCGGTAACCATGTGGGTGCCAGGTACACCTACAAAATTATAAAGTTTAGACTCAAATTTACCAAAAATCCTATGCAACTGTAAACGAGTTAAGAACTGAGGTTCACACTACGATTTTCAATATTCAACACAACTCGCTGTTTAAAGTTTACTGCAATCGAATTCCTTGCTATTTGAATTTTAAAATAGGTTTATTACGGACTAATTGTATCACTCTTATTTAAGTTATCGTAACGTTTATCAAGCATTAAAACGGAAAAGTATTTAAAAAAAGTATTTTAAACTTGAAACAGTAGCAAACTGGGCACTTGAAATCGCTCAAATAAATCAAAGAGAAACAGTTTCTATTACATAAATAGATACTTTATAATTAATACTAGCATGTATTTACGTATCGTCAGGTGTAAGTAATTGCGTAGTACCGCCAAGTTCTCAGCCTCGGCTCAACCAAGTTAAAGAAAGCCACACAATTAGAAGCAGGATTAAGGCGAATGCGTTTCAATCCATCCCTTTCTGTAGAGGTTTCGTCTGGTTGACTTTGACAACTGACCTCTGCGAATATTTTATAAATTGATGGCATATATAATGAGATACAGAGCGCTAACACACTGGGACGCAATGGCAACATCGCTGGTAATGTAGACATGGTTACCTCTGGCTTCCTACCGTAGCCAAATGAGGTGTCCAAATAAAGGTTTATTCCGAACCTGACCCGGTAAACCTAACCGGTACCCTAATTACGTAATACACAATCAATTTGTTTTGAAACAGATTACTAATCCATTGCTTCATAAGTTCGAAATTTAATTCTGCTCTGCAACGTAATTATCGCATTGAATGTTGTTGAACTGTCAAAATGAAACAAATGATCGCTATCGCATTGCTTCTGCAAGATAGGTAATAGCCCTGCCGGTCGCGGGTTAGGTTAGGAACATGAAAAAAAAGGTAATATTTGTTCCGAACGTAACCCCTTTTCCTAACCTGACCCGACATAATTATCGTTCCTATAACCCAAATTGCTACATAGATAGGTTTTCGCCTTAAGAGTTTAATATTTACTTTAAGTAACCAAAAGCTATGTTGGCTAAAATGTTATTTATTTTTACTATATATTTAATTATTATTATTTTTGTTAGTTTTTGACTATTCTCGGGACCCTGGGGTCCCGGACCTTTGGAAGGCGTACGAGGGGCCGAAGCCAACTCGCAGAGGCCCGTTAGACGTTTGTAATGAAATGAGGCACCAACCGACGGTTATCCCTGTATGCACTATGCAAGTGCACCCAAGGACAACCCCCGGCTGGTGTAGGACTATTGCAAGATATGGAAACAAAGATATTGGACTATGGGTTTGGGTGGCTTAAGTTGACTGGTGACCTGAATCTATGGAAGGACTATGGCCCCTGCCTGATCAATGTTTTATATATACACGGATAAAATGGCGGGGGGTGACTTGCACACTCAATAATGGGCCCCCGAAAACGGCCGCTAGCACAAAGTGTCGTAGCGACAAGGGGGCAACATGTCCTGAGGTGCTTATGAGGAATGGAGCGGTATTCCACGGCTATCAGGACAATCCCGGAAGTACGGTCAAGATCCCTACCAGCATCTTACTGGAATACTTCCTTCCTCCGAGCACGTTTGCTCTTGCGAATCTCCACTCAAGCCAGCTAATTAAGGCAAGAATGAGGTGGGAGCTCTGTTCCTCGTCAGTATTCACTCCAGCCGGCCAATAAAGGCAAGCCAGAGATGAGGAACAAGATTTCTCCCGGGAGATAGGGTCCGTGGGGTCGCTACTGCCCAACAGCTCGCCACATGCTGCCCTGCGGATTTTTGTATCTCTCTTGGTCTGGCTCCTCATCCTAGACCTGTTCCGACAAAGTTAACTCTACCGGCACAGACCTAGGGTTCGGAGCACGCAAGCCCAACCACGACGTCAACGTAGAGATACGGCGGTGGGGTTATTTTTGTTAATTATTAGTGTGATATTTTGATTACGTATAGTAAACATTAAACTCTGATTTGACACATAGGTACCTACTTTTTATTCTAAGAAAGAGGAAGGGAAAACCTATCTATATCGCAATTTGGGCCGGGTTCGGTTTTCCGGGTCAGGTTAATCAATCGTTCCATCTCTTGTTAACAGACTTCCAAAATAAACAAACTCATTCAACTCTAGGAATAATTATGAAATTAATATAAAAACAGGCCTTTTATTAATAATCTTGGTAGTTTATGAGCCTGCAGTGCTTATAGTACCTACTAGGTGAAACTTAGATAGTCAGCACTGCCATGTGTAGTGCCAGATCATGTGTAGTGTCTGTAAACGCCTTAAAATAAAGTTGAGCGGAAAATAATAAAATTGAATCCATGTTAAGAAAGCTGCCACACCCAGAATGCACGTATGCTACGAGTTCGTAGCACAATGGCAGAGTGAGCTACGCCGTAGCTTCGCTCTCAGCGTAGCGAACAGCGTAGAGGGACAAGCGAGTGTATTTAAAATGATTTTTAATCTTCACAGCCTAAACCGCATAATCTAGAAGTATTAAATTGTATGTAAGTAAATAAGATCTTCTTATAAGAACTTGAACACTAAGAAATGATTGTTGAAAATTCATCATAATTATTGAGGTTAAATAGGGGATGAAAGTTTGTCATTTTGGCCGATGGGAAATTCCATCGGGCACACAGCTTGTTAATTTATAATTATAATAATTTCATGCTCAAATGCTGCAACATTTAAATGTAAAGTCAGGGAAATAATTATAAAGCAAATTGACTACCAACTTAAATTGTCCGGATGTTCCAATTACAAGTTTCATTGTTTGACAGTTGCATGGAAAGTCAAATCATTTAATTCAAGGAGGTAATGGGGACTTTTTAATGTCATACAAGAAAATTTAATTGATTCTAGTTCGCAAAGGTAGTTTCGTATGAAGAAGACTGGACAAGAAGCTACATAATTGCGCTTTTAAAATGTTTTTTAGTATTTTTTATACATTTATATTATTATTATGTGAAGACGATGTAAATACCTACCTGGAATAAAATTACTATAATATAATATGTAACAATAATTTAAAATGAAGTAGTGACTAACAAATTAATTATGTGATAAATATATGGTGCCCACTTATTATTTAAAAAAAAATATTGTAACCGTAGGCTAAGACTGTCAATTTAATAAAAAAATAAATTGTAAACAATTGCAATTTTAATAGTAATTTTTAACAGCAGTTTTTTTGTTTATCATTCTTAAAACAATTAGCAACTTTTCCTTACCTAGCCCAAACCGATAAAAAACATTCAAAACAATGTTGACACCCTTCCTTAGATGGCGTGGCGTCAAATTAGATCTCTTTATGGTTTCGCTCACTACGAATTGATATAAGAATCAAACATTTGCTTGTGACCTACGAACTACGTCTTGAAATTTTTGTACAGTTAGTTGTATATACGCTTGAAGATGCGAATAACTTATAATTACACTGCAAACAACAACAAACAAGTTAATATATTGTTTAAGTTGAATAAACAAAATATACATTTTTTACGTTGATATTGTCTTAAAGTTAAATTTTAAAATTTCATTTAAAGTTTCATACATTTCCATAGTAGTTTTCATGAAAATCTAAGATTACATACCTAGTTTAGGGATCAATAAAACTAAGTACGATTTTCAGTTTAGTTACAATTTCCGTAGACCTTGCCTGTGTAAACTAAACGTTCTACACGCCCTAATAAGCGTCTAAGGGACTACACACATTTATTCAGCTGTATTCAGCGTATGCCCATAGAAAACAACGATTTTGTATGGAGACGCGTACGCATCTGTTCAGCTTTCCGCGTCTATTCAGCTTTCGCGGCAAACAAGTATAAAATGAGGACAAAATTAAATGTGTTATTATCATGCGAGTGCTATAGATAGAGTTCAGCGCTGTTCTGCCGCGTTCAGCGCTTTACGCGGCTGATATACGCAGAACTGTATAAATGTGACCAAAATCGTTCAGCGAAACGCGAATGGAGCTGAATAAGTGTGAGTAGTCCCTAAAGCTCCACACTAAACATAAAACTAATAACATTACATTACCACGAGCAAAATCAACAAGCGTCTCCTTAACACAGAGTCGCGAACTTAATTACTTAGAAGAAACCTTCCAGCACTTGGGGGCACAATATATACATACAAGTACCTATCTCTCGTTATTTAATGTATGGCCCTGCGGCTGCGACTAGGGTTGGCACTTCCAAACAATATAAATTAAACGTCGGTCCCTAGATGGTTAATGGGCTGGTTATCGCAACCTCGGCTTAATTCCCCGTATCACACGTAAGGCTGATATTGGGGGAAGTTTAGCGAGAATCTTTAGGTTTTGAAGTGGTTGTTGGTGTTCTTCTTTTGAATTGGGGACCAATATTATTTTCAGTCTATCTTGCGTTATGGATTTTTGTGTGTTTCGGGATAGTAACCAAGCAAACGGTCTACCTATAGGATAGTGGTCACGAACGCATATGAATATTACAAAATATTTTAAAAGAGTAACTGTTGAGTTTCTTGTCCATTCTTCGAAACCAAAGAAACGAAACTTATACGAAAGCTACGCTATTTTGGAACCCCGGCTACTAGAATCAATTCGTTTTTTTTTGTAAAATTTTTCGTTCATAATGTGCCTATTTGAAATAAATTATTTGACTTTGACTTTGCCTTTTGTTGTGTAAATAATTTCATCACCACTGCTCTCATAACGGTGAAGCAAAACATCGTGAGGAAACCGGCATGTCCTAGAATAAAAAAATCAAAGACATGTGACATCTACCAACTCACACGGGGTCCGCGTGGTAGATTACAACCCATTCCCTCTTGAAGAGGCCTGTGTCCCCTGTGTATGGTAGTCTCCACATTGTATAATGTATCTCTTTTACTTACCCGCGACCTACAATCTTTTGTCCTTTTCTTGAGCGAGAAAATCGAGGATAGCTAATCGCTTCCTCGTCACCATTGAGACAGGTGCCTTCAGCACTTCGGCACAAGCCTAAGGCCGATCAAAACTAAGCATTTACAAACTCAATTCACCAATCATCATCATTATTTCAGCCGAAAGACGTCCACTACTGGACATAGATCAAGCCTCGCCTCTTCGATCGGTTCTGTGCTTCCCGCTTCCAGCAGATTCCAGATTTATGCAGACCAGATAAATCACCAAAGATAAGCCATGATTCTCGTGACTCACTAACGCGTTATTAACCTAGTTTGTGATTAGTTGTGTCGTATACGTAATACCTTTGCAATACTAGTGCTGTGACATTCTGACCACTCATTGGTGTTGTACTTGATACACGTAACTTTTGAGTAGCGTAATGGACGACGAGCCTAGCATATCAAAACATCAGGCCTGTATTCCTTAAACGGTTAAGCAGAGGTGTACCTATAGTACACATATATTTGGTCATACAAATTATTCGAACTATCAAGCTAAGTCAACATCCTGTGATTCGTTAAAACTAAATTCTCCGCCTTTCATTTCAATATCTCATATTATTTGTCATTGATGAAGTTTTCCAATATTTGGGAGCAGGTACGTAACGTGTTTCTGACATCTGCTCTCACTCTCTTGAATACTGGCTTATCACAATCTGTGGATCTTATTGATCTATTTAAAGTAATATTAGAAACAGGTAAAATTGTTTGTTTATAATTATAGTTTGTAAAAAGGTTATCTATGGAAGAACTGATCCGATAACAAAAATTCTTTTACTGAGCTACTACTACTGTAGTCACAGGATAAATGTGTTATGTTAAAGCATGCGAACGAAATCTCGGGCAGAAAGTATACTATAGTAATGAATATTTCATTTCAAACTACCAAAAGCACAAAAATACGAACTAAAAATCAGAAATATTTCAAAATGTCACGTTCAACTGTTCTTAGAAAACTTGTAGCTAACAGTATTTTCAAAAAACACAATTCCCAAGTACGATAATCCTATTTCGTTGGAAATCAAATATTTTGCATCTGAAAAATGAGTTTCAATACCGCTGAAAGTCGTGAAAAACTTTTGCTGCAAAGGCGGTGTTGGTATTTGTCGGTGACTGTACGCGCGCAGATTCTGACGGAGCGTGTAGACGAACGCTTTGTGCGACTGAATAACCTGTGTGGCTGACTGTATAGGCGGGAAGAAAAGTGTTACAGGGTAATTTGAAGACTGTAAAATTAAAATATTGTCCCTAAATAACGTTAAGGATAGATATGTAGTAGAATAAGTGTAACGATTTTTTTTTTCCATGTTTAGATTAGATATAAAAATGACACTATGGCATTGTATTTTCATTATAACTATACTGTTCAGCGAGATTTCATCTCAATCGGATATCGGGATTTGGACTTTGTCCACGCTGTATGGGAATTTGGCTCGGTGTGGACAGGTACTTTAAGTATAAATATAATACAGGTTTAATAGCTAATACCAGTAGGAAAGAGAATATTGTAATAAGATTGTATCGCGATGCTTCTAAGTCTTGTTTTGGGTACTTGTTGTTTGGAATAAAACACATTTTTATTTATACATTTTGTTATTATTCTGATTCATAAGTTAATAATATATTGTCTAGGAACTGGGCAGATGTATATATATTATCTTGGTACCCTGTTGAGCTTAAAAACCAAATTATAGTCCGTACATGAACACAGCAACCCACTTCCCCCTACTATGCAGTTGGAGCAACACTGTTTGATTGAATTTCATCCCTGACTGTTATTTTCATTTCCATGCATTGAGATCAATTAGGCGGCTCTTTCTTTTACCAACATTTAAAATATAATATCCAAGACCTGTTGAGAAAGGTCACAGTAAACATGACCTAGAGAAAACAAATAAATCTCGTTCACATTGTACAAATGCTTAATGTTTCCATGTAACATTTTCGTGTTTTCGTTGACATGTACCACTTTAATAGACACTATAACAGATTCCATTTCCACAAGATCGAGGGTATGCTTTTTCCTTTGCTTGATATCAGTACCACAATTCGCACATAGGATCTGTAACACAGTTTCCACCACATGCAGGAGTTGAAGCGAAATTGCTTCGTTCGTATCCTTACGATTCAAGTTTCGGCGAGTTCGATATCCGTAGTTAAGCTGGGGTCAACGGTGGGATTGGTGTCGGAGTTCATAGGCGTGCCGAGTCAACGTGAGAAGTTGTATGAGTACCCAAAACCAAACCAATACTTGAAAAAATATCACAGTAAAACGAGGAAAACAATATTCACGATGCCAAGAAATAAAGTGACTTGAAATGACAATTCTGACATTACCTAAACTTTTTTTTAAATAATCGATTTAATAAATGTTATAAGTGAAACTCCTTGACCAACTCGATACTTTAAAATACTTTCGTTTACCAAATATATGGATAAAAAATGTTTGAAATAATGTAAGTGATTACAAATAACATCTTTTATTGACTGTAAACTCCAGACTCTAACATGAATGAGGAGGAAGTAGTTGAACTTCAAAAATAATAATTATATCAATTTGTAAATAATTATTTTAATCTATACGATTAATCGTTGCTACGTTGGCATCACTGTGAATTAATGAAAAAAATGAAGGTCGAGGCATGTCAATATGTCGAATTAAACAATTTCAGTACTTATTAAATACACTATTCATGGGTGCAAGTTGATACAAAAGTATAGAATGAATAAGGGTTTAAAAACGAAACTTAATTTTTGATTAATTTGTTTCTTTTCGAGCATCGTGTCCACACGAAGCCGAATTTGGACAATTTCCTTTGGACAAACAATTTTACTGTTAGTTGAACTCAAAAAAATATTTTAAAATATAACACAACATCACGCCTGTATTCTCTGATGGGTTAGGTAGAAGGTATATTACCAATAGTACACTCACATTCTGTCAGTTATATTTAAGTCCAATATAAAACGAAAGTCAGTTAATTAACTCAGGCGTGATTTTACGGAAATCCATTATAAAATTCAATAGACGACTTACGAGTATATTAAAATTTAGTAACCTAATCCGCTTAACTGTTCTTAAAGAGTCCTAAAGAACCCTGTAAGAAATAGACACGGTGTTTCACCTCAATGAGGCATTCTCAGAAAGGCGATTGACTTGTCGCGATCCTGGACACGACGTCTTGCCACGACAAGTACGGAACACTGCGTTCGGCGCTTGGCGCCAAGTGACAGTGTTCTTTTTTTCGTGACTCTTTAAGAACAGATAAACGGATTAGGTAACTAAATTATATACGTCTCCTATTTTATTTTATAAGCGAAAGTCAATTATTTCCGTACAATGCTACAAAGCTGACAAAAAAGCAAATAAAACGAACGCTCAAAAGGTAAAAAAATAATTCATTAAAGCAAACAAGTCATTCGTTCATTGTTATTAACCCGTATCCCCGCCATCATTGTTTACTCTGCCCTGAACAATTACTTCTGTCTGCCAATTTTAGATTCTTTGCAAAACTCCAAATAATTACCTTCCCTTTTATGCATAACTCGATTGAACGCGTAAGAAAAACGGCTTTTGTTTCACGGCTAATTTAATTTTTGATTCGATTGTACAGGAAGACAGCTGCGAAATATTATGTGAAAGGTTGATTTGACATTTCAATTGATGTTAGCCGGCGTTTAATAAGGCAAAATATTCCTTAAAAATTAAACGTTCACGCAAGTAGAAACTGCGCAAATTATTGACACCGAAAGTCTGAGAACCAGTCTTACCAAAGGGTACCGCATTACCCAATAACTGAGTTGAAAGCAGTCACTCTAAGTAAAATACTAGTACCTATTCAGCTGCAAAGGCTAGGCAAATGATGATAAATTGTCCAAGTCTTCGCACACCGATAGCCTTCTTTTAAGGAGTTTAAGTACAGAAAAAAGCCACATTAGTCTCGACGTAGAGTAGCAGAAAAATACTGTGAAGGAAAACATCGTAAGAAAACCGGCTAGAAAACAAAAATTCAAAGACATGTGTCATCTACAAACCTGCACTGCGCCCGTGTGGTAGATAACAGCCCACTCTCTCTCGAAGAGAGGAGGCCTCCGTCCCAGCAGTGGGAACATTATAGGCTGATTATGCTTATTTTTGCATATGTCGGCGTGAGAAAGACAAACATTTGAATATAGATTTATAAATTGCCTACGTAACAATTTTTCTTAATATTTAAAATATTATTCAAAGACATCTGCACGCGACGATACATTTAAAAAGTTGACAAAAGTAAACACTTGTGTCGTCACATGCCCAAGAGTTTGTATGTGAATGGTTATTCGCGTCGCATTGTGAGCCCAAGACTATTTCTACACTCGTCTCCACTCCACAAAAGAATACCGAGGCACACACAAACACCGTGCAAGCTTTCGCTATAAGATTTCTAAAGTTTGTAGAACACTTTACGTTTTAGTTGGAATACGTTGACAGTCAAACAATTGAGATGCGAAATGTTGTTTTGGAAGACTGCTTTTATTTATTTGATGCTTCTTTGTGGCTAGAACCTATAGTGCTTCAAGTTGTTTTTTGACTCATTAGCCTAGTGGACTGGAAAGGCCTTTTCTTATTAAGTACTAGCTGCCCGGCCCGGCTTCGCACGGGTAGCACTAAGCACTTATCTACGGCCTACCTACCTACCTACCCTACCTACTTACTTTCCTACATACATACCTACTACCCTACCTACATACCTTCTTTACCTACCCTTACATACCTACCTACTTGCATACCTACCTACCTACCTATCCTAAGAACACTCCCCTTACTATAACGGCAGCCGTTTACGCATGATGCCGTGACCAAGGAAATAGGGATTCATTTTTATATCTAAAGATTATTACCCGACTGCGGCGAAGCCAAAAAATTAGGGTTATATGTTTGACCTGTATGTATGTATTGTTCCCTCGTAACTAGTAAACGGCTGAACCGATTTTGATGAATGATATGTCGTTAGATTCCTTTTTTGCGCGAGCGTCTCTGGGTATTTTAAATAGAGCACGAGATTTATTAAAGTTTTCAAACAACTGACAACGCGTCAATACACAGTAGGTACGTTCAACCTCTGTTAACTAAATTACCCCAACAGTTATAAATTAATGTATTGCTAAAAAAAAAACAAAAAAAATGTAACATTAAGTATAATTTCTGTACTTATATACCTATTGTTTTTTTTTTGTTTTCTATGATGTAACAATGTTTTTGCATGCTGTCTATCGCTTATTATTGTAAATATTTTTTTTTTTGGATGGGTCATCATCAAATACCTAACTTCTCCCGCCCTGGGCGGACCGGGAGGGCGTGTCAGACTCTTACTGACTAAAACCCACCCGTGTTCCTTCAGTTGCCTGTACGTTGCCAGAGGCCACGGTTTCCCTTTCGGACTTTCCCGCAACCCCGGCAGGCATTGGCCCTAGCGGATCCCGTCATAATATTGTACACTTGGCTTGTAAGTATGTTGGCTTGTGTTTGCAATTGCTTGAACAGTGTTTAGAGGTATGAGGAACAGGGTGTAAAGTTCACTCATCCTTTATAGAAAAGGGAGGACCCTCCGACCAGACGGGTGTTATGTCTGGCGGGCAACTGCCCGTAAGTTGATTTCGGATAGTCTTATCTATGTCGTTCGCACGGTAAACTCTTAACTGCGCGATGCAGGAATTGTGTAACGTCATGTCGTTTGCTGCGTAGTTCGTATGTGGCGGTGTAACCGCTACAAGTGTAACAATTGTAGATAGACCAATAAATAAATAAAAATAAAATAAAAGAAATAGTTTTTTTCAAACCTTTGAGAAAATTTTCAGGTAATAGACATCTTATTCATCTTCATAATTATGTAGGTATCATAGCAAAACCCTTATTTAGGCTTAAGCAAAGAATAAACTAAAATATTTTCGTTTCGTATCAGCTGCCAAAGGGAGCGCAATGAAGTGAAACGTCTGACTAAATACCTACTAAAGAGCTCTGAAGAGTACACGCAGGACCAGTCTGTTTATTAAACCAATCGTATCGCTTAAAATGATTTATTTATTTATTTTCACAACACTTCTATCATTTCAGGATATCCCAAGGCGATAGGGTAGTACTTAGCTTATACTTCATTTTACAAATTGTAACACAAATGGTATTCTGTTATTCTTGTGAATTCATTCAATGGACAGGAAAAAATGTCAAGCCTTTCGGCAACTTCATTGAGTGTACGTAAGGCGCAAGTAACTGGCGCTTTTAGAAGCAAGTTAGTCCTGCCGCGCGGCACCGCCAGCAGCTGCGGCCGTCTCCACCTCAGCACGTAGTTGTCTGGCACGCACAGATTCACCTCCTATAATACCCCCTGATTCTTGATTTTACCATTGATTACTTTAAAAATATAAATGACGAGAGTCATATTCCGTCTTAATTCTAACTTGTTGTATTTTTTAAGATATTAAAAGGTAATTTATGGTGTGTGTTTGTGTGTGTGTGATGTGTCTTTCCTCTCCCTTTCCTGCAATCTGTGGGAGTAACGTGAAAAGAAACGGAAGTGTGTAAAAGGAAGACAGGGAAGAGCGCAATATTTAATTTGAACAATGTTGGCAGTCAGATCAAGCCAAGCCATTTTCCGAGAGGTTGGTTTTGTCAGCCAACATTTCAAATGTTACACGTCATATGCAACTAGGCTCTGTAATGCTGCGATCGCATCTACGTTTATCGTGACGAAGCTTCACACAGTGATACGATGATAACCAACTATCATCGGTTATCGTCGCGATAGTTCGGGCTGCATTGCACTTGTCGCCCGGGTGGCGGTACATAATAACCATGTCAAAGCCGCTAATGTAACTACAGCTTTAGAGCGATAACTTTTTAGCGAGCAAATCATACGAAGCTTCGGCACGCATTGCTTTGTCACGATAAACGCAGATGCCGCAGCATATGGATTGCTTGTTTTTTTTAAATTTCATTTAATTGATAAGACCATGTTATATGGTGTCGCACGCCATAAAAGGTGCCCTCTTTTTATACAAACCATAAAATATGATTGTACGGAATATACAGTCATCAATAGTTAGCCTCGCCACATGTACAGGACATGACATGACACACTCAGACGAATAATGTTAAAGATATGACTTTAAGTAGAATACCTCCACGCACAACTTGTCACTCGAATTGTAGTTATATTATAGGTAAAAAAAACAAAGCCTAGACGAAGCAGCAGGCACTGCTACTCTTCAAAAGCATCTAAAACGCCTACTCCAGGAGCAGGTTACCACAACGTAACAAATTATCTGAATAATACTTACTTAACCTCGTAAGAATTTATTTTTACTTCGTATAAACCTCAGGATTTCCGTCGACTTAATTTATTTAACTTGAGCACTGAAAGGGAAAATTAGGTACACGTAACATACACGTTTCTGTACCAAATCAACCGAAATGTAACGTGATACAAAATAAACAGGTAAATATTTTCTTAGTATATTTTTTGTTACTCATTTATTTATAAGAGTTTGGTGTAGCCTTGAGCCTAGTTTAGGCACCAGTCTCCCACAATATTAAATATCAAATATTTATTTATACAACTGTAATTGCTTTGTTTTTTGTTATGTTGTGGCAAGAGAATAAACAGTTTTTATTATACGTCTTTGATATTTCTCGGGACCCTAGGGTCCCGGACCTTTAGAAGGAGTACGAGGGGCCAAAGTCAACTCGCAAAGACCCGTTAGACACTTTTAATGAAACGTGGCACCAACCGACGATTATTCCTGTATGCACTATGCAAGTGCACCCAAGGACAACCGCTGGTTGGTGTAGGACTATAGCAGGATATGAAAACAAAGATATTATTGTACTTTGAGTTTGGGTGGCTTAAGTTGACTGGTGACCTAGAACCATGTAAGGACTATGGCCCCTGGCCGATCAATAATTTTTATGTACACGAATAAAATGGCCCCCGAAAACTGTCGTGAGCACATAGTGACGTAGCGACAAGGGGGTAACATGTACTGAGGTGCTTGAGGAGTGGAGAGATATTCCACGGCTTTCAGAACAATCCCAGAACCCAAAAGATGGTCAAGATCCCTACGAGCACTTACTGGAATACTTCCTTCCTCCGAGCACGTTTACTCTTGCCAATCTCCTCTCAAGCCGGCCAATAAAGGCTAGAATGAGGTGAGGAACAAGACTTCTCGGAGATAGGGTCCATGGGGTCGCTACTGCGCAACAGCTCGGCACATGCTGCCCTGCGGGTTTTGTATATCTCTTGGTCTAGCTCCTCATCCTAGACCTGTTCCGCCAAGTCAACTCTACCAGCAGAGACCTAGAGTTCGGAGCGGGCAAGCCCCAACACGACGTCAAAGTAGAAATACGGCGGTGGGGTGATTATTATTATATCACAGGATATATCGCACACAGAGGAGCTCGTGGCTAAGTAATAACAAGCCGCACGGGTCGATCCATCAGGTTAAGCTAAGCTTGCCGGGGTTGGTCAGTGGATGGGTGACCATCTACTACTGATATCACGCGGGCTCAGTGTGGGTTGGTAGATGTCACATGTCTTCGAATTTTTGGTTCTAAGACATGCCGGTTTCCTCACGATGTTTTCCTTCACCGTTTTGAGAGCAGTGTGGTGATGAAATTATTTACAGAAAGTAAAGCGCCTGCTTGGGTTCGTACCCACGACCTACAACTCGTAAGTCGGGGCCATTACCACTGGGCTAACAGTGCTCTACTATTTACTTATGCCTATTTTTTATGACATCCCTAGGCACCTCTTATAAACCTTAAACTTGAACAGCACTCTAAGGTACTTGTATTGTTACAAGAAGGCTCGACTTAGCAAATTGAAAGGCCCGGTGAGAATGTGTAAGTTAAATTACAAAGTCTTCAAAGATTTTCAAAGTGTTAGGTACATAGCTCGGCAGATTTATGTAAGTTAACCACTTCAGCTTGTCTGCCAGTTAACGTTAGAGCTTTCTGATTTGGTCCAATACCAAACAGACAGCTAAATTGAAATATTTTCGTATATAAGGACCGTTCGTTATGTACAAAATGATGTATAGTTTTTATTAATAAAAAAATCAACCTTTTAATATTATAAACGCAAAAGTTTGTGAGAATGAAATGGATGGATAGATGTTGTTACTCTTTCACACAAAAACTAATGAACGGATTTGGATGACATTTGGCACATAGGTAGACCATCACTTGGATTAGGATATAGAATACATTTTAGGCAGTGTATAGAGTGCCACCAGTGGCACTCTATCCTTATCGGATAAAGTGCCACTACAGGCACCCTAGTAACACCGCCTCGGCCCGGCCAAAGTGCCGCAAGTATTGGATTGTCATTGTCACTGTCACTAAGTCACGTCACTTGGTATTTTGTTTGATTGTCGAGGTTAAATCGCTGTAAAACACCACATTCCCAAAACATTACATTCTCTTGTGCCTAAACGGACTCTGGCACTTCGCCGGCCGCTGCCGCGGCACCGCTCGCTACGCTCGCTCGGCTCGTGCGTTGTGTGGTCACAGTTCTAACCTAACCTAACCTAAATAACAAGTGACAGTGACAATGCAACGCTCACGGCACCCTAGCCGGGCCGAGGCAGTGACACTAGAGTGCCACAAGAAACTCGCGGCACTCTATACACTTCGTACTTTTTATCCCGATATTCCCACGGGATCGAGACTTATTCTGGTGAAACCGCAGGGCACTGCTCCTAAATATAAAGTTACAGTAAATAAAACGCTGTTGCGACATTAGAAAAAAAACCTTATAGTATGTATTTTATCAATCTGCCTTTTGCCAACTATGTTGGGGTTGGCTTTCAGTTTAACCGGCTGCAGCTGAATACTAGTATTTTACATGGAACGACTAGGCAGTCGTTCAACTAGGCAGACTGGGTTCTGGAGGTCATATAGGCATCTGACCTCCAGAACCCAGTAACTGGGTAATACGATACCCCTTGGTAAGACTGGTGTCAGACTTTCGGGCTTCTGACGACTCGTAACGACTGTCAAAGATCCACGAATGATAGCCGGGACCAACGGATTAACGTGCTTTCCGAGGCACGGGGGAGTCTCGGTATGTAAAGATGGTCACCCATCCACTGACCAACACCGACAAGCGTAGCTCCTGATGGATCGACCCGTGCGGCTTGTTATTACTTAGCCCCTTATACCTTATAGTATTTGTGACACAACACTAAAATTTTATTCCGGTGTTAATTTTATTCTAGTTTCTATAAAAATGGTGAGAAAATATAGTTACGCTTACAAACTAACTGCTTCTCAAAACCTTATTTTACCATATTTATGTGACAGAATCGGCAATATCCATTTCTATAGTGCCATCTCTTTCATGATCGAACAAAGGTTTATTCTATTCTGGTCTACCTAATCTGTTGGTGTAGGTACTGGAAGTGCTTACTCTGTAAAGGTTGAGCATTCTAGAATGTCTGACGTCACACGATGGACAGATATAATTATTTACTTTACCATTGTTAGATGGTTCAATGAAAACCCGCTAGTTCAGGAGCTATTAAGAGCGTTATTCTGAAAGTGGGCAACGTCGCATATAGCTGTAAAATATTTACATAGCTGAGCTGATTTGATTCATTTGGCAATATTACTGTATGGAAATAAGAAATATCGCTAACTACTGAACTAGATTAATGAATTGCAATTACAACACTGAATTTGATGTTGTAACCGTTTTAGGTGTAGGTACAAAAGGCATTTGGAAAGTTTCCAAATACTTTTGTTACATCTAAAACTAAAATTCGGTGTAACGAAATTAATTATTGAATCGATCTCATCGAAAACCGGCTAACTCTTATTTTTTTCCTCTTTGAAAGTTAAACGATACTTACATTTTTTTCTAAAAGTTTTGATTAAACGTCATTAAAAGTATGTTTAGATAATATTTCGGAATCGTGGAGAAACAGAAACCGAACTAACCTGTTTTGACGTAGAATAAGCCTTTACTGTCTATGGCAGACGAAACTATTTTGTTTCTAATGTGCGCAGTGTCTAACAAAGTTGAAACAAAAATAAAACTCACTTGAGTACCTACTAAACAACTCATATGAATTTAAATAATTCAAATGTGTACTTATCACGGCTCTAATTTATGCTGGTAACACGAGTTGCCTGTCGCCGATTTCAGGACTTTACATACGTCACCTTTTTTATTTTATGAATATGTAAACTTCTTGGGAGCGTTCTCATTTGCCGTTAGCAGTTGAAAATGTTATTTGACATAGTATACGTTATTGTGGTTTTATGCAAAGTGTTCATAGTAATTTTAACAAGTTTAGTAAGGTGTCAAAAATACTCGTATGTTAGATAGGTACTAAGTAGGTTTTAAATCATTTACTTATGTACATACCTTCTTATCATTTTTTTTTAAACTGCTATAATTTTTTGTTGAATTAGTTTAATTGAATATTTAATAATTCGTTTAAATCTATGTTAACCTAGTGCTGCTATTTTTACG
The DNA here is from genome assembly GCA_948150665.1 of Conistra vaccinii. Classification (NCBI taxonomy): domain Eukaryota; kingdom Metazoa; phylum Arthropoda; class Insecta; order Lepidoptera; family Noctuidae; genus Conistra; species Conistra vaccinii. The sequence goes on along the minus strand of OX411337.1, from coordinate 11,412,690 downwards.
ATGTGCCAGTCATATTTTTTTTTAGTTTGGCACTTTGTTCGCAGTTTATTAAACATTATTGTTTTCTGTTTCGGAAAGAAGCATAAAAAGGTATAAAAAATGTTGTAATGAAAATGAAAAATATGGATTCTTTAGTTCATATTCATGAATATTTTCACCCACAATAGGATGTTAATGAAATCAAAGTTAACCGGTATGTATGTTTATCAGCATTGTAGAATGTACTACTGTAAATACATCAATGACATAATCTCTCAGTCCAAGTCTCATTACTTATAGTCTTGTATCTAAATGAACAAAGTTACGTCATTACGTCATCCGTCGACTCTGCGGATGATGGTCAGCTTCCTACCCTGCTCAACGCCCCTAATTAGCAAGACATACGTATAAGTATGCATACAACTTATACATAGATAACCAAGCGGATGTTTATTTTGTTCATTTCCATAATTTTCCGTTAACCGATGTGGTAAAGAAGTGTAATATCGATAATTTTTGAAAGTATAGATAGTTTTGTAATAATTATTCATTACTAGCTGCGCCTGCGGTTTCATCCGCATAAGTCTCGATCCTGGAAGAATATCAGAATAAAAGGTATCCTATGCCCTTTTCTAGGTCATGTTCTACCCATGTGCCAAATTTCATCCAAATTCGTTCAGCGGTTTTAGCGTGAAAGCGTAACAAATAAACAAACTCACTTTCGCATTTATAATCATCATCATCATCATCATATCAGCCGAAAGACGTCCACTGCTGGACATAGGCCTCCCCGAAGCACCGTCACTTCGACTGATTCTGTGCTTTCCGCATCCAGCGGATTCCTGCGGCATTTATAATATTACTTAATATTTACTAAACTAATAAGGACCTACTCGTGATGTTTTTAAAAATGGAACTGAAAATTCATATACGAAGTGTATAGAGTGCCGCGAGTTTCTTGTGGCACTCTAGTGTCACTGCCTCGGCCCGGCTAGGGTGCCGTGAGCGTTGCATTGTCACTGTCAGTTGTTATTTAGGTTAGGTTAGGTTAGAACTGTGACCACACAACGCACGAGCCAAGCGAGCGTAGCGAGCGGTGCCGCGGCAGCGGCCGGCGAAGTGCCAGGGTCCGTTTAGGCACAAGAGAAGTAATGTTTTGGGAATGTGGTATTTTACAGCGATTTAACCTCGACAATCAAACAAAATACCAAGTGACAGTGACAATGACAATCCAATGCTTGCGGCACTTTGGCCGGGCCGAGGTGGTGTTACTAGGGTGCCTGTAGTGGCACTTTATCCGATAGGGATAGAGTGCCACTGGTGGCACTCTATACACTGCCATTCATATATGAATCAATTCAGCTACATTTATATTATCTACAAGAGCTGTGGGTACCGCATGCGGTTGCTCTCAAAAATCGTACCACTAGTTAGTAGTGTCTAGAACTGCTATTTTTCTTAAATACATTCAAGCGCCTTTCCAAGCCGACACCTTTCTTTTACTTGGGCCACATCGCTACGCAAAATCGAGTCAGTTCTATATAATTTGATTGTGCCCCGGATCGAACGTGAGTTGATTCCTAAGGTGCCAAACGGGCCGCCCTTTTAGTCCGCAAATCCTACGTGCCGTCGGCCTTGCAAATTGGAAGCGCACTTGGCAACCAAGATAACTACTGAGTTCTTTAGATTTTCGTGTGTTCAGATAATTGAAGTGTCCTGTAATGTCTTTGGTTAAAATTTGATCACTTTGCTGGGGACATGAGTGGCACGGACTTTGGTTGAATCTGTTTTATAGAAAAGGATAGTGATACATTTCGCACACAGCCTACCATGAAGTGCGGTACAACGGAAACATTTTCTGAGAGAGAAAATTTAGTTTGATTTTCTTTTTCTGACCGCATAATTACTAAGTTTTACTATAGCACCGGAACCTATAATATTAATTCATTTCCATCATAATAATTTGATTGATAAAGCAACAGCCTACTTGGCACGGTAATAAAAAGCGATAAAACAAAACGTTTTATTTCATACTCCACATAAAAAGTTGAGCAAATACAAATCCAAGATGGCGGAAATTCGACAGTCACGTACATGTTTTATTTTACTTCAGTCTGCTTTATCTTCGCACATTGGATTGCTTGAATAAGGCCCAAATGATCGAAATACATGTTTCGCAAGGTACTGAATATAATATAGCTGTACAACTTTTATTCCTTTATGGTTATTGGTATATCGAATATTCTGGAGTCGTTTGAGCTACGTGTATTAAGATGCTTGATTTAATGTAAGTATTCGTTTGTCAAAATAATGTGAATTGTAAATTGTAGCAACTTTTAGGGTTTACCACGCGTTAAACATTTGCCTACCTCAGTAATTATAGCAATCTTTCTCACATCTTTTTATTGCAGCTTTGAAAGAGAAGGCTCATAATCATATTTTGTAGCGTGCGGTTACGAGCAGAAATGATGATGATGAATGATCAACTTTTGACTTACTGTTGTTATAGTACATTACTGTCGCGACCTGCAACAAGGGCATTGCCGGACGATCGTGAAAATGTGTGTCGAGCCGTCAATGCCTGGTTGCGGCCAAGGCTTGTATCAAATAATGCGTGGAAATTCAAACTAAGTAAATTAATTATAAATTCCCGAATCAATGACGAACAACGATAATTTTTCACGCGCCAATATGTTTATTTGTTTCTTCTTTACTTTAAACAGCTCTATTTGCAAGCCAAATCGAAATTCTAATAAAATCTCGTTTAGTCCACTCTCGACCCCTAAAAAAAGATTTGTTTATTGGTTTCCACTCAACCCTTAAACATAGTTCACACTCGACCCCCAGGGGTCGAGACTGAATTTTTATACAAAAGACAGGCATAGCTCGTCCACTTTCAACCCCTAGTTCGGTAACTACCTAAAATTAATATTTTGGTACAGTAAGCTACAGCTACTAAAGGCAAAATACGGAAACTGATATAAAAAAAAATAAACTAGCAATTAATACCAACGCCAATATGATGTTCCGTTTTTGAAATTTTTGAAGTGAAAACTTCTTAAGCGGCGTTGTGCACTTTTTTTGGGATGGAAAAAAATGTTAAACCTAACCAGATCGAAAATTCGTAAGACGGAGGGAGAGTAGAATGTGTTAGTAACTTAACAAAAAGTACCAGGCTTGCATGAGTTCAAGATAGTATTTCAATCATTAAACGTTGTGCACAATATCTGAGCAGTAACCTAACAAAAAGTACTAGGCCTGCATGAATTCACGATATTATTTCAATCATTACACGTTGTGCACAGTAACCTAACAAAAAGTACTAAGCATGCATGAATTCACGATAGTATCCAATCATTATGTTATGCTACTAATAGGATTTGGATGAGGCAGACAGATAGTTTATTACCACGATTAACATAATATTATAGGATACTGTTTTCATTTCCATCGGCTGTCCCCAAAGACTGCCCCTCATGTTTTTTGACGTGGTATTGATGGCCTTCCAGAAGCAGTACACCTGTACACGTCCTCCTCTGTGGGAAGTAATAAATTTTAAATGCGCCCTATTATCACTTGCAGTCGATTTATCTATCACATTTATTTGCAAATAGAAATTTGACATGCCAATCACTTGATAACTACTAAAACGCAAATAATTTAATACAAATTCGTGTCTTCGTGGCGATGAGCTAAGCATATGCTCGGTAAATTATATTGAAGGTATTTTACGAGTATTTAAATAGTATGCAACTATAAGGTAGACTGATGACTGTACTTTGGGGGTCGAGAGGAAACTAAAACTTGGCTGGAAAATAAAATCCACTCTGGACCCCCAAGGGTCGAGAATAAACTATAGTTAGGGGTCCAGTGGACACATTATTTATTGGGAGTCGAGGGGGCGAGAGTGGACTAAACGTAAAATCTTTGATAAGTTACCTTCTTGGTTGCCATGTGTTGAAATAATAAGTTCGTTCCATTTTATATAACACCACAGACACCACCACACGACACCATACCACAGTTTTCATAGTAATTTAATAGGCCGCTAAACATGATCGAAATGGATTTTCATACAAACATTGCCGGCAGGGTGCTCGCATGTATTCGACCAGTACCGCAATTTCGATTTATCTCGAAGGTAGTTGTGAAAATAATATTCCAATTTCCAAGCATGTTTGAGAAACAACAATTCATTCAAATAGGTATCTTTTATAGTTGTTTTCTAACATGAGATGTATTAGCAGATAATTATACCGGTCATGGAATTGATGAGGTTTCCAGCAAAATTTATCTGACAAATTATAATCTTTCATCTCTCTTATATCAACTTATATGACTGTTATTTTTCTTATAAAAGATTTATAGATGTTTTATAGAATTGATCAGGCTAGCAACCAAGGATTAAAGTGACAAGTTAGTTTTTTTACTACAAAATTTATATTTGACGGTCATCTCTCAGCGTTTGCAAACCATACTATATCGCATCTATACAAAACTCCGTAGTGTACCAAATCTCCGCAGAAGCCTGTGATCGCTTCCTATATCTTTTGAGTATAGGTATGCACGGTTGCAAATCACAAACGGAGCGTAGGGAATTGATATGAACGTTATGGAAATGTGCAAACAGCATATTGCGACGTAGAACATTCTGGGGCACGTTGGCGATGATTTTGTTTCGTATCGACTAAAATATAAGTTTTGTAATTTTATTTAGGTGCTGTTACTGTTAAGAATTTTCAGTCTTGTAGTTAAAAAACTTTAGAAAATTAGAACTCAATTGACTGCACACTCTAGTAGGCCACTGGGCAATTTCTAAATCCTTTCTTCTAAATCCTTTCAATACCCAGTAAGATTCCGGTGCTCCAGACCATGCCCCCATTGGTTGGACTGTCGAAAGGGTCTGTAAACTTAAACATCATCATCAGCCTGTTACCACTGCTGGGACACAGGACTCCTCTCTGTGAGAGGGAGTGGGCTGTAATCTACCACTCGGTCACATGACTTCTAATTTTTGGTTCTAAGACATGCCGGGTTTCCTTACGATGTTTTACTTCACCGTTTTGAGAGCAGTGGTGATGAAATTATTTACACAAAGTAAAGCGCCTGCTTGGGTTCGAACCCACGACCTACAATTCGTAAGTCGGGGCCGTTACCACTGGGCCACCACTGCTCCACAACATATTCAGGACAAAAAGAACGCTATTATTAGCGTTGCATATTACACTGACCAGGTCACAAAAAATGCCACTGAACCCGCAATACTTCCTAGGCCTAAATATACAACAAGCACCTTCTTACCATCGATTTCTAAAGAAGAAGTACTAAACATGAAAAGTGTTTTATTAGACAGAACATAGGTACCAAAGCGGCAAACCGCAAAGAAGATAAGAGGCGGAATTTCTGCATATCTGGGTCTCATGTACCTTTAATTATTGTGTCAAGCAATTTCTAGTCTAATCTTGAACAAAGTGTGCCACGGCAAGCCCTTTAATTTTAAAAACAAATGACGCACAGTTTGACCTTCAGTTCTCAGACCTTCATCAAAAATACATCAGAAAAAAGAATCTATCCACAACACACAATACTCCAAAACAGTTCTTAAATACACAAAGTTTCATCAATAAAGTAATTACGCTCCCTCGTAGATTTTTATTTTATGCAGAACCCGCTTCAACTTTCTTTGGAGAAAGATGCAGGTGTTCTGCCAAGTTTAGCATTTCTCTTTAATCTTGTCTTGGCTATCCTCAGATGGTATTCCCCTTGCGACAAGGTTAAGTACCTTTAAGATTTAATGAAGATCCCTAATTGGACGGTGGGGATTAGTATTGGTTTTGATTTAGTTTTGGGCTGATTGTTATTGTTTTGAAATCGGTAATGCTCTTTCCGTTCTTGTGAAAGGGCTAAGCCCGGAGAATTACGGGGTGGTGTAGTTTATAACATAGAAAAAGTAATTGTTTTTACACGACTGTTGCAAAGAAGGAGTATGATTTCAGGCTTCATTTGTATGTATGTTCAAGTTTCTTTATTCAACCATAACTTTTAAATGCCGGAATAGGTTTGGTTGTATATAGCTTTAAAATTTTTACATCATCATATCATATTTTTGAAAAAAAAAACAATATATTATGGTGACAGTATGACACCGTTATTAAAATGAGAAGAAAAAAAAATCTTCACGTATGTCGTATTGTATGTCAAATTGAAGGCCTTCATGAGCACATTCCAAAACTATAATTTGTTGGCATACATTTTACGTACGTTACACGCAAAACAAATATTTCATCTTCCTTCACTTGTCAGTTCACTAAAATGTATAAAATAAAAATAAATCATAGATAAAATATTAAATGAGTGACCTTTCGCTTTGTACGCAGATTAACTCATACAACTTGTTCTTTATTTCTTAGTTCGTTTTTTGGCAGAGCAGTCGTGTTTTGCACGACTCAAATGCGACGCATTAGAGTGTGCTCTACGATCGAAAAATTGTTTTTGCTCCATTTCTGCAACTGTTTTTATTGTTACACTCCTGCTAGTACACAGAACCTACTTAATTTATATACCATTATATAGATGATTAAATGGAGATTAATACTGTACTTTTTAACAATTGATTTAATGCAGCAGAAATGAAAAAAGCATCAAAATAGTTGAAAAAAAAATCCTGTCCGTCAATTCATGAAGCTTGAAAACATTGTAGCTTGCGATAAAATCAATTAATTGAGTCAATTTTATTTTGATACATTCGTTTCATCCATAGAAGGAACCCTATTGAAAATGGCTCTTTTATTCAAAGTAGTTTAATTAATTAATAAAATACTAACTAAAATATAATCTTTATCTAAATATTTCCAACCTTGACATGACGTGTTGCCTAGCAACCCACAACGTAAATATCTAAATAAATAATCTTTGACATTACGTAAGGATTGCGAGGTTAGAATTTTACCCACATTGATGGGTAAAACAGCAGTCAAAACATACTTCATGAAAAGTAATAAATTGTTAATTTTTGTTAGAAACTATGTTTTGAATTTCTTTTTCGTTTATGAATGAGTGTTATGAGGCGTGTACGTTTGGATTTTCAAAACTATTTTATATTTTTGTTATTATTTTTTCTTTTGGCAAAGTGACATTGTAGCAATTTTTATTTTCTTATTAATTTTATCTCAATGACGGTTCATATTCAAATTATATCATAATTCATATTTAAATTATATCATGCATACTTAGTTTAAGGTACAGCTCACAATTTCAGTTACCAATTTCTACTTAAAAATAATTGGTCTTTTACCGGTTGGTATGTAAAATCAATAAAACACTTAGAAACTTGACAGTCCGCACCTTCATTGGGGACTACGCGTATCAAATATATAAGTATTTGTATAGATTATCACATATTTATCGTAGATAAGCGTAATTGATAATATGATAAATTCTTTCTAATCTAACGAGATATTTTTTTTTTGGAAATATCCGTACGTAACGTAAAGCGATATTAACGAGATTATCAGCTCTTGTTTTGACAATATCTATTTAGCTAAAATCAAACTGTCACTATCACATAACATGATAAAGTTATCTTTGATGTTCATGTTGCAGTAAAGTGTACACCCACTCCTATATTTTCGTTTATTCCTATTTATCCAAATACGAGGCTTTGTATGTATGTTCATCTTTTCCTTCATAACTCATATACTCCTCGTCGTATTTTGACAAACGAGGTGTTTGACAAACGAGGTTGAACGATTGTTGGAAGCGTCGTGTTTTTCCCCCGGTTTTTATAAATTATAATGACTTTATAATGATGTCACCTAAAATGACTCAATTTATACGAAAACCGAGGTTATATTATACAAGGTGGAGACGCCAATACAACAAAAAATTCAACAGCGTGTCCCTAATGACGTTCCCATTCTGTACACAAAAATTTAATTGAATATTTTCTATAGTTTAGTCAATATAGCTCGGCAAAATCCACAGTCGGATCGGGTTATTCCGTTTATCCACCCCAAAAATTCACCCTAAGGTCTGCCCGAGAATCCACCCTAGGCCTAGTTGGATAAACGGAATTTATAGGCTTAGGGTGGGTCCAGCATAAACTACATTTAATTTGTTTGAAAAACTAATTTTTTTATTTCGATGCTAGGATTAATTTGACAGTTCCAAAATACTCTTACGCATTTGTAGTGCCAGTATTTTAATTTATTGTTGTATTGTAGTCTCCACATTGTATATAAAAATTAAAATAGATGGCTTGTTTATAACTTTTTAGTTGGCGTTTTTGTCGTAGTTGGATTTTAGTTTTTACCTTTATTTTTTTAGGTAGTTGTGTTGGCAAAGGTCACGGGAATCCGTTGGATGCGAGAAGCACAGGCCTTGCGATCCTTGATGAATTTTGCAAACAAGTGAAGTGATTTGATTTTGTTGTAGGTACCTATTGTAAAAATAAATAAAAACAGGTTTAAAAACTATAAGTTTGTATGCAATGTCAATGGCAGTTAACAAAATGCCCGCTTTCCCAAACATAGAGGTCAAGAGCGGATACCACATACAACGTGCCGCTACAATGGCGACATTAATTTAACACACGGGTGCCGCTAGTGGCCAGTAATCATAAAAATGTAATAAGAAAATAAAAATCGTTAAAAGAAAAATTCAAATTTTCAAACGCTCGCCGACATAGGGCTCTCCCTCTTTGCATGTTATTTGTTTTATTTTCATTGATGCAATATAATGATCCGTGACCCCGGTAAATGACCTATGCGCTACAGTTGTTAAGTACAGGTTGCTTCAAGATCCTATTTTAGAAATTTTTAAATAAATCAATAAATTAAAACGTTTAATGAAATTAAAATATTTTCTTAAAAAGAAAACGCTATTCCGTATAAGTGTGTTAAATTAATGTCGCCATTAAAGCGCCACGCTGTATACTCGTAAGTAGGTTACATAGTTTTACGAAAAAAAATGTTATATTGCAATTGTTGATTTGCGTGAGTTCAACCATGTATAACTACATAAACACCTACAGTACAACTTAAAGAGGCTATGTTTGGCAATGAATAGGTACGTTTACCCACTCAAATAGGTTTTTTAATCTTATTTACTATTCGACCTTTAGCGGTAACATGTAACTCTAGTAGATATATTTCGCATATACCAATAACAACAGTGATAATACGCTAACGTTTTGCGTGTAGCCGGTTTGGCAAACTAGAAATTAGTATTTAAATAAGTAACAGTGTCTTTCTATATACAGTTACCTTCAATTGTTTTAGGCACTCGCACACGATGAGGTAAGTTTTTAAAAACACTATTCTTTTTTATTTAATAAGGACAACTTTGAAGTTATAATATAAATATTTTAAACGCTACCATTCCATGGTGAGGTCTAACTTCAGATCCGTCTGATTTGACCAAAATGAACGTACTGTGTGTGGCTGTACGGCCTCAATGTTGATCACCTATGACAGCCGGAACGATTACTGTACCTACTTAGGTACTATTAGAATTGAATCGTTGAAATTACACAGTCTAATAATAATTGTTTCTTGTGTGTGCACGTATCTATCTAAGATCGATTTGCACTGGCTTATTCGTTCAGATTCACCTCTTCACCGATTGCCTTGGACTCCTATCCAAACTGTGTTCTTTGGATGAAGCTGATAAAGTTATATTGACTGCTTACTTTTCTACAAGGGGTTTACTTACCAGTCCGAATTTCTTCAAATTTTGAATACAGTTAAATAGTTTCCTTGATTGTACCTTTAAGTAGGTTGGGTAAACTCTTCTATAACATAATAATTTGTTATGTATAAAGCAACAGAGTAATAAATGTAATTGTATGTTATCTAATCACCTACTATCTACACCTAAATCTCTATTAAAATATTAAACAAATGCTTCTTGATAAAATTAATTCGCGACAATGCTACTTTACGAACTAATTGAAGTTTAACGCTCTTCTTTAACGCAGTGTTTTGGTGTTCAATAGATTTTTGTACCAGATATTAACTGCAGTGATTGCAGTTTCACTGGTTACTGCTAGCAAGAAAAATAGTTCAAAAGCAGAAATGAGAAAATTACCGGAAGGACTGGAGATTGGCGTGGCAACCGCCGCATTCCAAATTGAAGGCGGTTGGAATGCCGCAGGTACATAGATATTATTCACTTTTGAGCTAAATAATCCTTCTTGAATTTAAGTTATAAACTGATGTGTGTTCTTCAATTTTTACTTTATGCGTCGCATATTTATGCAAGGCACACAAGGAAACGTTAGGAGACGTGTGTTTGCTATGAGAATAAGAGGCCGTTTTCTTGCCTGCAGTCATCCCCTTCATGTCTACTGTTTCAGACAAATCTCCAAGCATCTGGGACACCTATGGTCATACCCCGGGTCTAATAAAAGATGGCACCGATGGAAATGATACTTGCAAATCCTACGAGTATTATAAGAGAGACATCAACATGCTCAAGTTTCTGGGGGTCGACTTCTACAGATTTTCTATTTCATGGCCAAGAGTTCTACCAAGTGGATTTGCAAATAAAATTAGCCATGATGGTATTAGGTATTACAGTACTTTGGTTGATGAATTGTTGGCGAATGGTATTGAGCCAGTCGTCACAATATATCATTGGGACTTGCCACAAAGTTTGCAAGATTTGGGAGGTTGGGCCAACCCTCTTATTGTTGGCTGGTTTGAGGACTATGCCCGTGTGTTGTACGATGCCTTGGGTGATCGAGTAAAAACCTGGATAACTTTGAACGAACCGAAACAATTTTTGATATTTGGATATGGACAAAACAGGTTTGCTCCTAATATTGTTTCTCCTGGAATTGGGGACTACATTGCTGTGAAAAACGCGCTGTTGGCACATGCTAGGGCATGGCATTTGTACGACAAAGAATACAGAGAAAAGCAGAAAGGTAAATTCTTTTTATTCATCATCAGCCTATTAATGTTCCCACTGCTGGGACACAGGACTCCTCTCTGTAAGAGGGAGTGGGCTGTAATCTACCACGCGGGCCCAGTGCAGGTTGGTAGATGTCACATGTTTTCGAATTTTTGGTTCTAAGACATGCCGAGTTCCTCACGATGCGATGTTTTCCTTCACCGTTTTGAGAGCAGTGGTGATTGAATTATTTACACAAAATAAAGCGCCTGCTTAGATTTGAACCCACGACCTACAACTCGTAAGTCGGGGCCATTACCACTTGACCACCACTGCCCTCGCTGGGCCACCACTGCTCTAACTGGGCCACCACTGCACCGCATTTATGTCCAAGCTAGCCTTGCTGAAAAACGGGATTTCTTCAAACGTGATCTCGCTCTGGGGTCTCTGGATATTTGCATGAATATAATAATACGGTGTACCTAAATTGATAAATTAAAAACAAGATCTTATTTTTGTTTTTAGGCATTTGTGGTATAACAATAGCGACAGATTTCCGTGAAGGCGCCAGTGATTCTCACGCGGACATAGAAGCTGGCAAATTGGCGTTGGACTTCGAAGTCGGTTTATACAGTCACCCGATATTCTCATCCACTGGTGGATTCCCTAAGAGGGTAGTCAAACGAATCGCAGAAAAGAGTGCTGAGCAAGGCTTTCCCAGAAGTCGGCTGCCGAAATTGTCACATGAGGAAATCAAATTCATAAAAGGTCAGTGCCACTGACTGTACGCATACTGGACCTAGAATGCAGTTGATAGATGGCCATAAGCAATACATTTTTAGGCGCCAAATAAAGACGCCGATTGATCTTAGTTTTGTTTCACTTTGAGCCAAAAACATGCATCAATCTTCCTAGCCTTTTCCCAACTATCTTGAGATCGGCTTCCAGTCTAACCAGATGCAGCTGAATACCAGTATTTTACATGGAGCGACTGCCTATCTGACCTCCACAACCCAGTAACTGGGTAATACGATACCCCTTGGTAAGACTGGTGTCAGACTTTCGGGCTTCTGACGACTCGTAACGACTGTCAAAGATCCACGAATGACAGCCGGGGCCAACGGCTTAACGTGCTTTCCGGGGCACGGAGGAGTCTCGGTATGTAAAGATGGTCACCCATCCACTGACCAACCCCGGCAAGCGTAGCTTAACCTGATGGATCGAGCCAAAAACATGCATATGGAAGCAAAACATGAGACATTTTCGGACAGTGACAAAGTAAATTTATTTAGACGGCAACTTGGCACTTGTTACAATTCGCCTTCTACTTTTTCAATCACTCCCACTTGCTTAACCAAAAGTCATCATATGCGCAGCCGCACAATGCAAATATGAAGTTTGTATAGGTTAAGGGACTGCTGCCTTATAAGAGGTTGTCCTGTAAATTGACTTCATAAAGGAGATTTTCAATTCGTTAATACCTATATTGAACTATCTCTAAATATTACAGGCACAAGTGACTTCTACGGGTTCAACCACTATTCTACTAAGTTTTATACCACGGACAAATATACGAAGGGAATGTTCCCGGTTCCTTCGTATGAAGACGACATCGGGGCAGTGGGCGACTACGGGGATTATTGTCCGGCCCCTATGATACATACTACCGTAAGTTTTAGATTAACATCTTATTATATAACTTTGATCTATCTGAACTTTACGAATCTTGTGAATCTAGAATTTACTCTACATGATCAGTAGAGTAAATTCTAATATAATTCTAATCAGTAGAGTAAAATAATGAGCAGTGGTGGCCGCGTGGTAACGACCTCAATTTACGAGTTGTAGGTCGTGGGTTCGAACCCAAAGCAGGCGCTTTACTTTGTGTAAATAATTTCATCACCATTGCTCTCAAAACGGTGAAGGAAAACATCTTGAGGAAACCGGCATGTCTTAGAACCAAAAATTCGAAGACATGTGACATCTACCAACCCACTTACCCACTCCACCCCACTCCCTCTCACAGAGAGGAGGCCTGTGTCCCAGCAGTGGGAACATTAATAGGCTGATGATGATGATGATGAAGATGATCAGTGAACAAAATGGAGTTCGTGGCTACTATTTTCAAAGCCATTTTCTGGGTTGTATTCGGCTTTCAGTAAAATCAAATACGGCTAAATGCCATCTGTTCTCTACAACCTAGTTAAATGCTAGCCAATACCGACAATCTGGGACGAATGAGAAGTGAGACGAATTGTCAGACTTTTACCTTTATGTCCACTCATGCGTCAGTCAGCTGACAGTTTACAGTGCTTTCCGAAAGAAACACAAAATATTTTAGAGCAGATATATTATATACAATGTGGAGACTACCATACAACACAAAATAAAAATACTGCTAATGCTTAATAAAAGAGTATTTTGGAACTGTCAAATAAATCGTAGCTTCGAAATAGAAAAAAATGTTTTTCAAACAAATTAATATGTTGTGATCCACCCTAAGCCTATAAATGCCGTTTATCCAACTAGGCCTAGGGTGAATTTTCGGGCATACGTTTCCGAATATCCACCTTAGGGTGGATTTTTGAGGTGGATAAACGGAATAACCCGAGCCGACTATGGATTTTGCCGAGCTATAATGACTAAACTATTGAATATATTCAATTGAATTTTTGTATACAGAATGGGAACGTCATTATGGACACGCCGTTTAATTTTTTGTTGTAGTGTCGTCTCCACCTTGTATATTGAATTGGTTTAGATGAATCATTGTTACCCATCAAAACATTTTTATTTATTATAAACTTTCAGAAAATTCCCAACGGCATCAGAAAAGCTTTAAACTGGGTGAAAGATACATACAACAACCCGCAAGTAATGATCACAGAGAATGGATATGGTAATTTTGGTGGGACCAATGACAAGGACAGAATTGATTTCTACAAAGCGTATATTGACGCCATATTGGATGCCATAGAAGTGGACGGCTGTAACGTCGTTACGTACACGGCGTGGAGTCTTATGGATAACTTTGAATGGGATTCTGGGCTTAAGTAAGTATTTATCATGCCAAAATTAATAAATAATACTTAGCACGTACTTCGGATTGCCATTATTCCTGCCACTATCGGACAACTGTCAAACTACAAGTGCAAGACAAAGACGGGAACATAATAAACTTATCTAGGCCAAGGCATGTCCTAAGTAATGTTTATTAATCTCAACAACCAAACTAACCAAATCAAACTATAAACTTAAGTAGTGGGCGGGCCACATTTGTCGTAGAATGGATGGCTAACGGGGCTGAAAACTTTTAGAGTAGAGAACGAAAGACGCAGCATGGGAAAGCCCTCCATAAGGGGATCACAAAAATGTAGTGACGGTCGCGGAAATCTGCTGGATACTGGGAGTACAGGACCGGTCGTTGTGACTGTGCTTGGAGAACGCCTACGTCCAGCAATAGAAGTCTTTCGGCTAAATGATGTTGACATGTCTACTGTCTTCTTTATGTTTAGCAGACAGCGAGATATCCTCCCTTGCAGCTGTAGCATTTAAGCAGGGAAGAAGGAACAATCGAGCCTAATACTAGGTACTGTAGGCCGCATGTCAGTGGAACCACAACCAGTATAAGCTGGCCTCTTCTACTATTGTAACTCCGTACTGCGCTAGGCCAGTTCAAATTCAAAGCGTTACCACTGAAGTGCGTACTATCAAAATACTCAACTACTTACTATAATTATACGGGGTGTCAGGAACATCGACGCGAAGCCTGTTACCATGGATTATTAAAAAAAAAATCTGCTGTTCCATACATTTTCACCGCGTAGGTATTACATTTTTCTATGAAACAGCAATTTTTTTTTTAATAACCGACCAAAAATTTCAACGCAGGGGCGTTCAGAATCTTGTACTGAATCCATGGTAACAGGCTTCGCGTCGATGTCCCTGACACCCTGTATACATAATATTATTATGAGTATTTCATCTCCTTTTTTGCTTACTTGTACTATATTATTAATATTCTAAGTCTGTAAGTTTTTAAATTACGTAATCTGTCATCAATCGTAATATTTTAAATCTTAAAAAGTAAATAAAAATATAAATTAACTAATATAATTTATTTTCAGGGCTAAATTCGGTCTTTTCGAAGTCGATTTCGAAGATGATAAGAGGACCCGCAAAGCAAGATTATCAGCTCTGTGGTTTAAAAATTTAATAGCCAATAGGACATTAGACTCTACGGTTGTACCAAAGTTTGACGAATATGTGCTTTAGTGTATTATATGAAAGAAAAGGACTGTCTTATGACTACGATAAAAAAGGTTTATTATAATAGAAAATATTAAGAACCAAATATGTTTTTAACATACTAAATTGGTCACATAATTTATGCTTATTATTTTATTCTGTTACCAAATCTTTAGACCCATCGTGGTTTAGAAAGAGAGGATCACCCATGATATGACAGGGACGATGTTTTACGAAGTCAAAATTCCGAAAAATTCTATGTGCCATAAGGCCGGGTACTGTTGGTACTTGAATAGTTAAAGGTTATCTTTACCTTTCATAACACCACCACCGCATCTATCCTACCTACCCTTTTACTCTCACACGTCAATGCACCTACATCAATCCGTGGGTTCCTTTCTTGTGTCAGATTTGGCAAATTGTCAACGACTGTACCCCTCATTATACTGAGCCTCTTTGTATCAGCTCTGTTCCTTTACAAGGCATATTTTGCGTTTCAATTGTCATAAATAGAAAGATCTTTCTTCTCGAATGTTTGCGAATATTTCGTTGTAGTGCTATTTTCAGGTATTGTTAGCATTGGGTTTGAATAGAGCTATTGTTATTTGATGATAATTACTTTGGTTCTTATTTAACAGAAAATGATAAGACCTGCTTTTATTGACAATTTAAATGTGTTCATTATCTTTAGTTATTCTCCTTTGTTTAGTGAAGAAAATTATCTCTTTTGTGAGTACAGACGAAATGAAAGATAATTATATAATTAGAATAAAAATAATATTATTATTCCTAGAATTGGTTTTACGTTTTTATACCATGAGTGACACAGTCGTCAGCTTCTTATCGTTTTCTAACTTCAAAATATGAAGAACATAGTATTTCTATCATAAACTTATTATATTGTATTATATCTATTATCTTAAAACAAACTTGTGGAGGTTGCATGGAAATACCAAGAAGGCTATTATATCTACAGTATCTAACATTTATGTTTACTATTATCAACACATACGTTTCTTATAGGATTAACTCAAGATCACGCAGTCTATACGATTCTCTTAGGGCTCTGCTAGAGACAGAAACTTCTCGGACTTACCCGAAGCAAACACGAGTAGAAACCCTTTCATCATAAATCAATATGCCTAGCCTTTTCGCAACTATGTTGGGGTCGGCTTCCAGTCTAATCGGATGCGGCTGAATACCAATATTTCACATGGAGCGACTGCCTATCTGACCTCCACAACCCAGTAACTGGGTAATACGACACCCCCTGGTAAGACTGGTTGTTAGACTTTCGGGCTTATGACGACCCGTAACGACTATCAAAGATCCACAAATGACAGACGGGACCAACGGCTTAATGTGCTTTCTGGGGCACGGAGGAGTCTCGGCGGTATGTAAAGATGGTCACCCATTCACGGAACAACCCAGGCAAGCACAGCTTAACCTGATAGATCGACCCGTGCGGCTGTTATGCCTTAGCCACAAGCTCCTCTTTTTATACTACTTCTTTACATAGTATAAAATGAAGTCTGATGATGCCTGTTCGCTTAGATCTTTTAAACTATTCAACGGATTTTAATGCAGTTTTCAGCAATAGATAGAGTGATTCAAGAAGAAGGTTTATATGTATAATATCAACATAATTATTATAGTACAGAATAGAGTCCACGCGAGCAAAGCCGCTGGCAGCAGCTAGTATTTCATAATTGCATAATAAAATAGTGAGGGCCTAATTTATGGCAGCTATCTGTAAACATAAAATAATAATATTCCATGAAAATATTAAATACAATTTCTATGATCGTCAAGTCGAACGAACTCGTTAGCTGTCTCATGTTATAACGCGAGAGACGACGTGTTTACGACCTCACATCCGTCACTCAAATGTGGATGAGACTGTTAAATATTGTAATTAGGGTTGGCAAGAGTTTATCTACAAGGAGGAGGTCGTCGCTAAGTAAAACAGCCGTGTGAGTCAATCCATAAGGTTAAGCTACGCTTGCCGGGGTTGGTCCGTGGATGGGTGACCATCTTTACATACCGATACTCCTCCGTGCCACGGAAAGCATGTTCAGCCGTTGTTCCCGGCTGTCATTCATGAATCTGTAAATATTGAGATTTTTTAGCTCCGAAATCTGCTTTGACGTTTTGTGTGAAAACAGAGCAGTCATGCAGATGCAGTGCATGCAGTTCTTTTTCAGATTTTGTAGTTAGTCATTTTTATTTTATATTTTTGTCTCAACATCAGTGCTTTCCATTCAGAACTTGATTTTTATGTTCCTTCACTGAAAATATTGTCATAGATCTTCATTGCCTCTTGTATCTTCAAACCTTCTTGCTTCTTCTCTTTGTATTTGTCTCACACATAAAGCTTAGGTACTAGTTCAGCAAAACGGCTTGCTCTTTGATTTAAACTCAGAGAATTACTTAAAAGACTGCCACTGCTATCCGTTATCAAACTGGTGCGGAATACTTAACTACTTAAACCAAGTGAACGAAACTTTCAAATGCCAACTTTTATGGCATTATCATATCAGTCCCCAAAGGAAAATAATCCTCAGAACAAACATTACCTTCAGCAAAAATCTTATACAAACATCCATAACGAATTCCATCCGACTATAATCCCTTTGCCATTCAAAACGACGCCCGTGGGAAGCCATTTCAGCGCAGCCCTATTCACTCGGAACAAAGCTCGACAAAATAAATCCAGAAAGAAAAACATCGGAACACAGCTCACCTATTCGGTTATAAAGTTTCCCGAATTCGTCAACCCTAGTTGTGATTTGGGGCAGGGGTGGCCACAATGTGGCGTGTTCGCAATAAAAGAGCAATACGGTGCGCAGCGGTCGACTCCGACGCGATATTTGGCACCGTCGAACTATAGAGCTGTTGGTGCAATAGAAGCGACGTAGGGACTATTTTGAGGGCAGAAAACTGACCTAGATAGGTGACTGTTGAAGTTCAAAGATTAACTGATCAATTTTTGAAGCGGTGGTCCTTAAGTTACATTAGCTTTAAGGATATGCTACATTGATCACGCAATCTCGGTACGCAGAATATGTATGTGTCAAGGTTTGGATCTCTATATACGAGTAGATTAGGTATTCAGGAGGTTGAATATGCCCAGTATTGTCCAGGCTAAAGTCTAGGCAATTCCTGTGTTTTGCCTAGACGTTAGCTTGGTTAGTTAAAAGTTCCTACTGTAGTAACCTTTCCCTGCCGCCAAATAGCATGTTGTTTTTCGTAATGCCCATACCGGAAAATTCGTGGACGAAGCACTGCAAAAACGGACACTTTTCAATTCATTTCTAATGGCACAATCAAAAAGTACGTGGAACACGTTACTAAGCTTATGTGAGATATAGTATTTTTATCTCAGGCGCTTTATTTGCTAGTATACAAACATAGTGTGAATGTGTGTAAGCGTAGGAACTCTCGATACAGTCCGAGACAATGGCGAAATCGGAAGTGTGTTTGTGCGTGTGTGTGTTATGTGCTGATGCTACTTGTCTTGTCTTCACGCACACATTCACTTGGTTACCACAAGTAAAACGCACGTTGCCTCGTGAGATATAAATACTGTACGAGGGATTATAGATTAGAAGAGGGTAACTGTCAAAAAAGAAGCTGCTGCGCTAATTCGACATATACTTAGTCAAATAAAATGCAAGTCTTTCTATAATCAAAACAGGGAAAGACGAAATAAGTCTAATCAGCAAAACCACTTTAGCATCTCGCCTTAAAGAAAGCAAAATATCATCGACCCAGCTTATTCGATTTTCCTCTTCCACAAAGAAGGAATGTTTGGAATTCATTAGCCGCATATTTTTGTGTCAACCCTAGTTATGATTCAGGGAGTGCGGTGTCGCAATCCCGACGGGAATTCTGCGACGGTTTTCTTAGGGCTGCAAGAATTGGATAAAATTATTATTAGCTGCTGGTTTTCTTCAAATCTATATTTATATCGTTTGGTGGCGTTGTTTTACGATGCTTGTCAGTTGGTGCTTATGTCATGGGTAAGTTATTAATTACCTTTTGTTGATTTTAGAGAACAACGTATATTCGGAGGCCAGTTCGTAGCAGCATTATGTTGATTGCACCAATGAGAACACAGTGCGGTTGTGATCACCAATTCTAATTAAAATACTGGAGTATTATACTGACTATACAGGAGATCCTATCTGGTTACGATAAGAGACCCCGTTGCAATACTTCTTCGTGTTTAAGTTTGATGAAAAAATTATTACTTCTCAATGTCGAGTCTAAATCCTATCAGATCTGCTTACCACGGCATTGAGAAGAGAGATTGTTGCAATATTGAAAACTTTGCATTTGAACGGTAGCGCGGGCCGGTGTTGCGAGTTCGTTCATTTTCGTACTCATATCACAAATAATGGCAGCACTGGACCCATTTTCGTTTAACATTTAAGCTACCGTTTTTAAACCGGTCTTTGTGGATAACACAGGGTCTGGCTAATTGATGACAATACACCTGGGGATCGTTCAATCTACAAATAGTTAAGTATAGTTAAAGTTAGAACATTAGACCATTCTGTACACGGGACAGTTTCTTTACAGTACGGTATATAAACCGCGCCGTAGAAAAACCGTAGCGGTCAACAAACTCCCATAGTGATCCAAACAACACTGACGACCGTGCCTACACACGGCGTATAAACCGCGCCGTAGAAAAAACGTGTCTGTCAACCAGCTTCCATATCTTCCAAAACGTGTATATACACAGGCCTTGAAACATGATCTTTTACCTTAACTAAAGCCACTTTTACTTGAAGAGAATTTCTCAACCAACAAGAAGCGAGAATGTACACGCAAGATTCTCAGGCTAGAACTCCAGGGCGATTTATTTTTATCACAATCATGATGTGTGTCCAATCATGGGGTAAACGAGCTATTAAATTCTGGGGTTACTGGGGTACGTTATAATTTAAAGAGTTATGGGTAAATACAGTTTTAAGCCGTTTGGGGTCGAAACGATCGGGTCATGGGGCCCGAGTGCGCATCTACTTTTTAAGGAAATTTGGTTTGAAAACTGGTCGACACTTCCCGTGATCATGGTTGACTCGTTCTTTGGTCAAAGAATTAGCATTGTCATTCAACGTGGCAATGTTGCCAGTCTTCTGGGCATGTTTCCGGATGACAGCGATGCTGACAAGTATTTCGTGTTTGTTTTTGTATTTATTTGAATAGTTATTTAGTTAGTCTTTTAATTTAGTAAGTACCTCGTTTAATAAAAGAATATATTTCGTGTAATTAAAGTTTTCCATTTAAAGTGCCTTTGTGAGTACCTAACAAATACGGCGCACCTTGAGCTGTCAAATCCACGTTTCCATACAAATTGTTCCATTTCTTCGTCAAACATCTGTTACAATGTCAACATCCTGCTAAACAGTATAAAACTGAGGAACATTATTCAGAACGTGTACATATTGTTATGTACTTCGCGTTGTCAAATGTTTCAGTATGTGCTCGCTTCCTTTAAATAATTGCGTGTTGACAGACTAAAGACTTGAACGAAAATGTTTTCAATGAAAATGGTACTTACTTGTCGCTTTATTTCTTTCCACCGTCTCTCTTAAATTGTCATGAATAAATAAATGGCTCTGGAAGAGGTATATAGAATATTTATGGTAAAGTATAAGTCAATACAATACAATACAGTCGCTAGTCGTTATCTTTTATACATTTAGCGGCGTCATCTCAGTATTAACCGAAGTGTTACCGTTTAACCTTCTTCTTATCATATTATAATATATACCGTTTAACCTTCTTCTTATCACAAACAACGTTTACAAATAAGAGATACGGAAACGTTTTCAATGAAAATGGTACTTATTTGTCGCTTTATTTCTTTCCACCGTCTCTCTTAAATTGTCAAGTAGACATATAAATAAACTAGTTTTTTCCCGCGGCTTCGCTCGCGTGGAAGTCGGACCAAGGAAACGTACTACTGGGATAAAAAGTATCCTTTGTTCAGGTTATAAACTATCTGTCGCCTAATACAAATCCTATTAGTAGCATAACGTAATGAACTAATTTATTTATTTATTTATTATTTATTTATTTATTGGATCTCCAACAGAAGCTACACAATTTCATTCAAGTACACAGTCTAAGAACAGGGACAAATACAGTATGCGCTTCCAATTATAGAAGACCACATCATTCTCTTATTATCTAGGTAAATACATTAAGTTTGATAAGGTAAGGTAATATAAACGAAAATAATGATAAAAAAAAAAAAAAACACATACAACACGAAATACGGAGATAGAAATTAAAATACTAAAAAAATCAAATAACAAATTAAATTAATAATAGAAACATTAAAAAAATATAATAATAACCATAAAAGAGGGCTACTGCCCAACAGCTCGCCACATGCTGCCCTGCGGGTTAAACCATAAAAGGCAACAGACAAAAATATAGATGTGATTAAAGCTTGGATATAATGACTTTTAAATCTTTTTTAAACTTTGACATTTTGCATGTAATATCCAGTTCATTACGCTTCGATACTTCGTTGTACTGCCTACAGAGCCTTGGCAAAACGGTGATGATTGAAGCTATCGTGAATTCATGAAACCCTCGTACTTTTTGTGTAACTGTTCAAAAATTGTGCACGATGACTAATGATAGAAATTGATGAATTGATAGAAATAGAGAAGAATTGTAGAGGAGCTTGAGACTAAGTAATAATAGCCGCATGGGTCGACCCATCAGGTTAAGCTACGGTTGCCGGGGTTGGTCTGTGGATGGGTGACCATCTTGACATACCGAGACTCCTCCATGCCTCGGAAAGCACGTTAAGTCGTTGGTCCCGCTGCCATTCATGGATCTTTGACAGTTGTTACGGGTCGTCAGAAGCCCAAAAGTCTGACAACCAGTCTTACCAAGGGGTATCGTATTACCCAGTAACTGGGTTGTGGAGGTCAGATAGGCAGTCGCTCCATGTAAAATAATGGTATTCAGGTGCATCCGGTTACACAGTAAGCCGACCCTAACATAATTGGGAAAAGGCTAGGCAGATTGATTGTTTAATAATTGAAACAATATCGTGAATTCATGAAAGCCTTGTACTTTTTGTTAGGTCAGGTTAGGTACTGCTCAAAAATTGTGCACGTGTCATAAACAGAATACCGTCTTGAATTTCGATTGCAGCGTCACCTATCGGGCCCAATTGTGAATAGCAAATTCCAAAAAATAGATGTATTTGCGTGTATCTTGATATAGGTCGTTGCCGCAGCCGCCATCTTGGATTTACATTTAGACCTCCCTTTCGGCTTAAGCACATTAGAAAACTATAAAAACGACACCCATGATGATATATTTGAAAATGTTTACAGCCGCCATCTTGGATTTACTTTTTGACGTCACTATCGGCTTTAGCACCCTTGAACAACCTTGACTACGAAAACGACACCAATGACGAAAAATTTAAAAAAAAGTCGCAGCCACCATCTTAGATTTACATTTTGACCTCACTATCGGCTTTAGAACCCTTGAAAACTACGGAAACGACACCAATGACGAAAAATTTTAAAAAAATCACAGCCGCCATCTTGAATTTACATTTTGACCTCACTATTGGCTTTAGCACTATCTACTACTAAAACTACGAAAACGACACCCATGACGAAAAATTTGTTAATCGCAGTCGCCATTAAAATATTTAACCCTTTTCACCCCGTTAGGGGTTGTTTCCGAAATACCTTGATACGCGTTATTCTTTTTTTTTTTGTTTTAAGTATAAATACCGAGTTTCGAGTTATTCGGACCTTGCGTAAAAAAAATTTCATACAAACTTTGACACCCCCCAATTCCCGTTTACGGGGTAGCTTAGAAAAATTAAAAATGACAGACTTTATGATTTACTTAGATAAGTATTCGTGGCAAGTTTCAAGTTTATTAACTCAAGGAATAAGATTTTGCATACA
Source organism: Conistra vaccinii (assembly GCA_948150665.1). Taxonomy (NCBI): domain Eukaryota; kingdom Metazoa; phylum Arthropoda; class Insecta; order Lepidoptera; family Noctuidae; genus Conistra; species Conistra vaccinii. Next base: position 11,389,609 of record OX411337.1, on the reverse strand, counting down.
ATCGAAATCCCCCCTTTTCTCCCCCATTAAAAGTCGAATTTCCAAAAACGCTTTCTTAGCGGATGCCTACGTCATAACATCTACCTGCATGCCAAATTTCAGCCCGATTCTTCCAGTCGTTTGGGCTGTGCGTTGATAGATCACTATGTCAGTCAGACTATGTCAGTCAGTCACCTTTGAGTTATATATATTTAGATGGCTCTGGAAGAGGTATATAGACAAATAATAAAGTATAAGTCAATACAATACATTCGTTATCTTTTATACATATATCGGCGTCATCTCAGTCTTAACCGAAGTGTTACCGTTTAACCTTCTTTTTTAACCGACTTCCAAAAGGAGGAGGTTCTCAATTCGTCTGTGTTTTTTTTTTTTTTTTTTTTTTTGTATGTTTGTTACGCGATTTCTCCGTCAATTATGGTCCGATTTTGAAAATTGTTTTTTTATTTGAAAGGGTATGCTCCCGAGGTGGTCCCATATTAATTTTATTAACTTTACTTGGATAGTTTTTGAGTTAGCTTCAATAATACGTATTTTTCCCACTTAGTTTATATGGATGATATAATGATAACTTCCAATCACTGTTATTTTAGCAGGTTAGTGGTATTCGAATTTGTATGGGGTAGGTACCACAACTAAAAAGTGCAAAATAAAAAGTTTTACTACAAAAAAAGAACAACCGACTTCCAAAAAAGACACTACAAAGTCAAAAATAACTTTAATTTCGGAAGTCGGTGGCAAAAAACGAAAGTTCAAAACCAAATACACCGACTTCCGTAATTAAAGTTATTTTTGACTTTTTAGTGTCTTTTTTGGAAGTCGGTTGTTCTTTTTTGTCATATAATACCGTTTAACCTTAAACAGGTTTGTATGAAATTTGGCACAAGGGTAGACTATAACATAGAATACTTTTTATCCCGATATTCTTAAGGGATCGAGACTTATACGGGTAAACCGAGGGGCGCAGCTAGTGCTATTATAAATGCGATAGCGAGTTTGTTTGTTACGCTTTCACGCTAAACGGCTGAACATATTTGGACGATATTTGGCACATGGGTAGACCATGACCTGGAATAGGACATAGAGTAATTTTTATCCCGATATTTTTACGGGATCGAGACTTATGCAGGTGAAACCGCAGGGCGCAGCTGTAAATAAATAAAAATAAACATTTGTGTAAAGTATATAGATGCCCCAAACTGAACAAAAATCGCTGCAAACTGCTTAATCACTCTGCTTATATCTAAAGTTATGTACGTCGGAAACAATATCGCGCCACCGTTTGGCGTCCTATTAAAAACCGTTCAGGCCGCAATCACAAGGTAAATAGGCACAGAAGGTCAGCTTCATGTAAAGAGCGAAAACGCACGCGAAAGACGCGTACTTACGGCGATCTCGGTCAAATGCCAGTCGCGACTTCGTAAGTGCGTTTGCAAGTTTGCACTCGCTGTACGAGAAGCGTAAAAAAGTAAAAAAGCTTTATTCAGTTCAGAAAAACACGGTACTAGATTTTAACAAATTTTCTGAACCCCACACTAGGATTCCCTGTGTCGTGGGGTCCAGTCTCTTCCCAAGCGTGTCTGTGTCTATTTGTATAATATGTTCCGAAAGTATCTAATAATAGAGTAAAAAAACCCTGTTCATGTTAAATTCTTACGCAATCACTCGCTAGCTCTTGCCCAGGGCTTCACCCATGTGACGGTCGGAAATTATTTCACGGGAACGCATTACTGGGAACCTAATACTACCTCGGTAGTTTACGATTTATCTTTTCTACTCTCTGTTTAGAGGAAACCGGGCCCCTGCCCATGGCCACGAGCTACGTTCAAGCGTCACAAACAACTCGCGTATGGAAAAACAAATAAAAGAAGTTGTTTAGAGCAAGCATAAGATACTTTTTTATCCCAATAATGTGTTTTAGAATAGATCATACATTCGTGTATTTTCGCTCATTGGACGGAGTTAACCGTCTGAATCTATCTATTTTGTGCCCAAATGTTCAGCCTCATTTGCATGCGCCCCTTGCTCACCGAATTTAATACTTTGCGGGAGTACCGAAAGAATAGCTGTTCTTAAATATAAGGAATTTGAATAAAGTTTGTTTTGATACTCTTATATAAGTAACAGGTTGATTTTTTCTAAAGGAAAATTAATATTGTTTAACTTTACAAATAGAGGAAAAAAATAAATTCTTTTCACCTAAATTTTGATCACCGATTTAATTAGGTACCAAAAAAATTGTACATCTAAATTACAATTTTGAGGTACCGTTGGTCCCAAACCAGGCACAGTCTGTATTTTGGGCTTACTTATAACAATAAAATATTATTAAAAAATATATATTTCTGTTATTTTTAAATAAAAGTTGAAAGTGGTGACAGTTAAACTAGTTTAGCCTCTTCGAGACTCCAAAACTAAAATTGCAAAAATGAACTAATTGAGTAAGAAAAACTAAAATAAATTAAATTATTAGTAGAAATATGTACGTAAGAAAACTTGTTGGTGAACGCTACGTAGGATGCACTCCTACCGAATAATGCTATTAATTATTTACGTTAGCCGATCACATAAGGCGGTTCACACACGGCACCGCGCTCCGCCGCGGAGGGCGGTGGTGGCAAAGGGATTAGCACCGCTCGACCGCGCGGTCGGGCGCTGTACGCGTGCTAGGCATCAACGGATTTATTAGAGGCCAATGCGACATGAGATCCACTTCACCGCCTGCCGCGGCGGTGCTCGGTGCCGTGTGTAAACCGCCTAAGAAGCTCGACATCTTCAATTAAGCACACGGTTAGTTACCCTATGCCAGTTTTGATATTTTTGATCCCTCGGGAAAGTTGTATCCCGATTTCCGGAAACAAAGTCATTTTCTCAGCCCTAATAAACAGATTGGTGATTGAATCGGTAGAATATTTTAGTTTTACCTAATAACTCATGTAATTAGAATCTACAACAAAACATAATTATACACAACTTATGAAACACAAATAATGGTTGCAAACGCTACTACTGAGCATGAAGTCCTGGGTTCGATTCACAGGTTGGACAGAGTGTTATGGGGTTTTTCCGTCAGGGATTTCGCAATAGCAGCCCGGAGTCTGAATTTGTGCCCGGTTGATGGTAGACTCGCCCCCTATTACATGGGACTTAAACATAACTGGCGAAATGTGGGTGTACTACATTTCGCCTGGCGACTGGCGTGATGTTATATTTATGTTTTTACCTATTAAGTAGGTATACTCGTTCACATTGTATAGAAGACCACAGCATACACAATAAAGTATTATTATTAATTATTCTAAACACAAAACCATACAAAAACACCTACCCTTGAAGTTAGCACTCCCTGAGGTGTTACGTAACCATACTTTACACTTTCCCCAAGCGTCTATTACGTATACCACGTCGTAAACAAAGTTACCAACTTTGTAAACAAATCAAATCACTAATTAATTTATGCAAAATCTAAATACAGCCTCATTTAAATGAGCATTAGAACGCTCCGGTAACTTTCCGACGTAATAAAATATTCTTAAGGAGAATCGGTGAACGCTTTTAAGTTATTGATACCGTATTGATAGGTACATAATGGCAAAGTTTTGATTACAGATATAGCTTAGTAAGTACTAGGTGGTGCATAAGTAATCACCTGATTTTCTAAGGCTTGGCTTATTTTGTAAATAAGAAAAATCGTTCTGGTTATTGTTATAATTGTTTTTCTCAAACAGGCTTGGAATTTCGAACATTATTTTGACAACCTTCTTCGAGAAAAATCAAAATTGCTGTACTGGTCAAAAACAAGCGAGTGCTCGGCTGGCAATCTTAATATATTATATGAAAATCCTTATCAGAATCTGTCGTGTTTAGCGGCCAAATAAATTACTATGAAAACTCATAATATATCTGTAGTGTTATTTAATTATGGAACTAACTTTTTATTTCAACACATGGCAATCAAGAAGGTAACTTATCGAAGAGTTTATTTAAATTTGGAACTGGTTTAGCAAATAGAGCTGTTTAATGTAAAGAAGAAACAAATGAACATATTATAAGCGCGTGAGAAATTTTCTTTGAATGAAGAGATTTTCAATTACTTCAATTATACCTTGTAGATGAATTCATAAACTAAATGTTATTACCTACTTGATAACAAAAATCAAAGTAAGGCTACTCACACAATACTACTAATCTGTAACAATACTAACTCGATAACGACATAACGCATCGATTCGATGAATACAAGCATCGGTACAAGCATAGCTGTTCTCATCGCTGTAAGTGTACTGAGAGATAGACATGTGGCCACTAAAAGCGATACCTGTGGGGTAATTGCGTAACACTCTTAAGCCGCCCTCCGACGGTGCGCCATATCGCGGACGCACGCGCACGACGCACCGTGGGAAACCTAGCGTGCGTGGTAGCGCAGACGCGCGTTGTACGCGTGCGTGGCGGTGCGTCCTCGTGCGGGCTGGTGCGCGTCCGCGATATGGCGCACCGTGGGAGTTGGCTTTAACAGTGGCAATGACTTCTCATATTGACAGTTCAACAACATTCATTGCGTTATTTACGTTATTGAGGAGACAAATAATTCGAACATATTATGAAGCAATGCATTAGCAATATCCTTCAAAATCGTTCAGTTTGAAAGCGTGTTACGCAATTCGGATTCTGAATAGTAATAGTAATATTTATTTTCACTTCAAAGACACAAAAATCTGTGTAGCCCTGGCTCTTGTACTAGGAGTACCTGTATCACAAGAGTTAGACCTCTCGATTTACAGGGAATACGTAATAGATATAAAAATGGATTAGTTAAGATATTCTAATCTTAACTAATAATTTTTTTGTGATATGGCATCTCGCAGGTCAACCTAGGAGGTGGTCGGCTTAACCGAACTTTACTTTCCTGTGGGTGCCTCAATAAATTAAGGCCTCCAGCCAGGGCATAAAACTTATAAACTAGGCGACTACATGCTAAGGGCACCCCTTGTGGGGTGCGAACCTCGGCTTAGGGCGTCGCTGGGGGAGGACAGCAGGGAACAGGCTAGATCGGATTAAATTAACTATTAAATAGTGAGATAGGGGGCATAGTGGCAGATTTAGAGGTAGAATGTTCTATAGTTCTATTTTCGAATAAAAATATAAAAAAGTGGCCAAGTGCGGGTCGGACTCGCACACAAAGAGTTCCGTAACACCGTACAATACTTATCACTTTTTTTGGTTTCTTGTAAGCTAAGATGCTAACAGAGTTGATTGATGGTTTAAAAAATTTACTATTTGCTGTCGCAGGCACAGTAGTACACACTCTGCGAAAATTACAAATATCTACCTCTAACCTTAGTAAAAGGGTTCCATTGGCACCCTTTGGATACGGAACCCTAAAAAGTAGTGTACTGCAACAACAATGCAATGCAATACAACTAACAGAGTTGATTGATTAATTGCATTGGTTAAAACCAAAATAGCGAAACGTAAAAGCCCATCTGTCAATACCATTCGCTGTCAATATTGGCTTCTCTAAAAATAGGTAGGTACAGTTTTTTGTTGCTTTCTATTAAATACTGCAACATGCCTGGTTTGGACTGTTATTGACATAATGAAACTGAAATCATTATAATTATTATCTTCCCATTTGTATTTTGTTTCTTCCTATTTTTGGTGTCCGTCATGGAGAAAATATAAAGCAATTGTTTAAAGATGGCATAAGTAGCGGCAAAAATACGCCTAAACTGTTATAGGACATTAGGGCGGCTGCATTGTAACGAGAAATTCATCATACATCGTACATTTTGTATGAACCATCGCATATTACAGGCGGGCCGAAATGCGCTTTTTTGTAATGGAATACAATGCACTGTAGCCAAATCAACTCAGCGTATCGCAGTACATTGCTGGACAAAGGGCTCTCCCAGGCTGCGCCACAATACCCTGTCCTCCGCCTTCCGCATCCAGTCTATCCGAGACACCTTCGTCCATTAAGCTGGGGGCGTCCCACACTACGCTTGACGATACGCGGTCTCTACTCCAGGATTCGTTTGCTGCCGGTCATTCTTCCTTACAAATGTTGTATGGTGATTACTCGTGTGTTTAACGGTGTACGTTCAAAACTAAAAATTATATAATTTTTCTTGTCATTATTTAGCCCTGTATGGAAGCAGAATTGGAAAAAATATATCGATTTGAAAGTTATGAGCGTCGAAATTTCCATATTTCATCACTAATTTTAACTCGTCTTTGGGCGTTAATAAACAAATTTTGTAATAAAAAAATGGCAAAATAGAAACCTTACATGGATAGATAACTTATTCAATAGTTCAAATAATTTTGTTTTGAGTAAATACATTAAGGGGCCGTGCACGAAATCGACTGATTTTGATCAATTTTGTTCATTAGTTCTGAGAATAGGAAAAAGAATTTAAACAAAACTATTTGTGATTTGAAAAGTTGAGTTCTTTGTTTTGCATGTGGTGGAAAGAGATTTTTCAAATAAATTAAGTATTCATGGAAAATTACAAATATTCGCAATAAGTTTTTCGAAACTTGACGCGAGACTGACGTTTGATCACTGTTTTACAAGAAACTACTTTTGATTTTGAACATTTTAAAATATCATCCACATTGTTATATGGTCTACTTGCATGTGGCGGAACCACTTTTTTCAATCTCCATACAAAATATAGCAGAAAAATAATGTTGAAAAAAAACCATATTTTTTTAAAAACCCTTTCAGTAAGGTTTTTTTTCCTATTATTTTGCAAACCTTATCAAGAAATTTAATAAACACACATTAGTCTTCAGCTATCCTTGAAATAAAATCAAAAGTTTATTTTATGATTATACAATATCTTCAAGTAAATCAAAGGCGAAATAAACCGTGTTTTCGAGAGCGCAGAAGTGATGCAAATATTAAAAGGTGCTGTGACTGACACGAATGGTTTAGCACTACGTAAACTGCACTTTTATACTTACACAGACTTAATGTTTCAATTATTTTAAGCTTTCTTACAATTAGATAAGTTATTGACGAAAATGGGTTTTTTTCGTGCACGGAGTCTTAAGTAATATTTTCATAATATCTATACGCCCAAAGGTCTGTTCATGTTTTAAGAGCGCTCGTTTTCGCTATAAATGATGATTTATAGCGAAAACGAGCGCTCTATTTCACTAAATAAGTAAATAAATAAAAACTAGATAAAACATTACTAAATTAATTAATAATTAGACTAATTAGCATGCATATTAGCCACCAACGAGTTCAAGCCGTCGACTAGTGTACCCTTAAGTTTGATTACTCTGCAAGCTGTGTTCGTAACTTCGGTGCACTGCAGCCCGATGCAACTGTAATATGCACTTGCCTTAATTAATAGTCGTAGATATCCGTATCCGTGTTAATAGTCCATTTTCATAAGCGACAGCGACTGCGGAAAAAACAAATGAAAGAACTTGCTTAGAGCATGCCACGAGTCACCACGGAGCGAGTTGCAGAGCGACGCGCGACAGACGCAAACAGGTGACGCGCGCGCGTATCGTTTGACGCAACTTGCATCGCTCGAGGCCGTGAACTAAGACAAAACAAAGACAAACACTAATCAAATTACAGAAGCACTTCCCGCTGTCTACATGGCCACTCCAAACTGTTTGTAGTGCTAACTCAATATAAGTTAGCTATGCACCTGCACCTGCATACATTGAGCGACTGTTACTGTGTTATACCTACTGTTAATAGTGTATTCCGTATTTGGGATGAATTTATTCCAAGAACAAACTTAACATTGTAGTTGAAAAACATGTCCGGAATGTATGGGAGAACATATTTTTGCGACTACAAATGTAAGTTGGTCGATTATTACTTATCAACTTGTAAAGCCTACTTATCTGTGATAGCTTTCCTTTTAATTTCGTTTTATCTACTACACAAATCTAAAACCAATCATTTAGGTGGCTCCGCCCACGCACTTGACTCTTAATTCGCAAATGGATCCCTGAATCCAAAAATCCATACACCCACAATATTTTTGAAGGACTTTTCCAACGACTTGCCATGCCATGAGAAAATAAAAATATCCCCACATTACGGCATCCTAATTACGTAATGCACGATCAATTTTAAATTGAAACCAATTGAAAAAGATTGCCAGTCCATTGCTTCATACGTTCAACAAAAAAAATTGAGTAGATTATTTTTGTCGAACTTATGAAGCAATGGACTGGCAATCTTTTTCAATTGGTTTCAATTTAAAATTGATCGTGCATTGCGTAATTGGGGGGCTGGTAACCAATAAAAAAAAAATACAAATTACAGCTTTCTAATACTAAAAGTCTCTGAGCTAAGCCGCGGACAGACAGACAGACAGACGTACTTGGCGAAACTATAAGAGTTCCTTGTTGACAACGGAAACGGTTTTGAATGGCGGTCTTTATTAGTATATGTTGCCGTCGTCGTTCCGTGATCTGTGGTTCACATCATGTACGTTCCAAGAGAACAAACACCTGAATTACGTCACAATCTATTTAAGTCCACAACCTCACGCTCGCGTTTGTTTTAAAGTCCCTCGAGGATCCAGATTGTAGCGACAGGCTACAGGTAGTCTCTAAATTAGGTCAAAGCTGAAAGATGAATTTCCTGCTTACTCGTACTTCGTTTTGTGCTGGAAATAAACTGCACGTATAGGTACGTCTGTCTGTTATAAAAGTGACTTGTAAAGGTACGGTTGAATGATGTAAGAAGGCGAACTAGATTTTCACTACAATCTTTTCGCTATTTCTTTGTAGAAGACTTCCTTAGCAAAATTGGTGATAAATCTGTACCTAAAAAACGCAACTACGACAAAAATGTTAACTAAAAAGGTATAAATAAGACATCACAGATAGACAAATTCAAAATCCGGAGTCATTTCGTTTCACCAAACTCCAAACTCCAAATCTTGGCACGGTTGGCGCAGTGGTTAAGCGGTTGACTGCTGCGCTGCGTTTCCCGCACGCATGTTTGTGTATGTAAGTAAATGTTTGTGAACGCACCCACAATATAGGAGAAATTCCTAGAGCGATGCAAAAAAAAAATAGTGTTCTTTTGCCAACTCCTCCCATTAAAGTTACGATTACATTCATACCTAAACATTCGAATTCCAAAATCAGTACCTACCAACGATATGCTAAATCCACTAATTGAAAGCTGTAACGACCTACCTATATACCTGTATAATTCAAATACGTAAACGAGAATTCCCGCAAGCACATTCATTGAAATTCTATTAGCCATATACACGTACATTTGTCGTACCTACGTATTTAATAGTGACAGTGTAAACGAATCTATTTCAGTCTACGCAGAGTACGTAATGAATGAGTGAGCAACGTGATCTGGTTGAGGTGTTACGCATTTGAAAGATGCATAATGAATTAAGCAGTAGTTATAGATCCTTTTCCATACTATATCAATCAATCTGCCTAGCTTTTTCCAACTATGTTGGGGTCGACTTCCAGTCTAACCCGATGCAGCTAAATACCACTATTTCACATGGAGCGACTGCCTATCTGACCTCCACGACCCAGTTACTGGGTAATACGATACCTTTTGGAAAGACTAGTGTCAGACTTTCGGTCTTCTGACGACTCGTAACTACTGTCAAAGATTCACGAATGACAGTCGGGACCAACGGCTTAACGTGTTTTCCGAGGTACGGAGGAGTCTCGGTATGTTAAGATGGTCACCCATCCACTGACCAACCCCAGTAAGCGTAGCTTAACCTGATGGATCGACGTGCGGCTGTTATTATTTAGTCACGAGCTCCTTTTCCTTACTATATATATATACATATTCAGCTTATAATGTTCCCAGTGCTGGGACACAGGACTCCTCTCTTCGAGAGAGGAGTCCTGTGTGTGTCTGTATAATCTACCACGCGGGCCCAGTGGTCACCCATCCACTGACCAATCCACTATAATCTACCACGCGGGCCCAGTGCGGGTTGGTAGATGTCACATAATATCTTCGAATTTTTGGTTCAAGGACAAGCCGGTTTCCTCACGATGTTTTCCTTCATTGTTTTGATAGCAATGGACGAAATTATTTACTCAAAGTAAAGCGCCTGCCTGGGTTTGAACCCACGACCTACAATTCGTAAGTTGGGGCCGATACCTCTGGGCCACCACTGCTGCTGCTTTCCTTACTATAATATAGTATTTGTATTCATGAAGCGACGCGTTCTTTACTTGTGGTTACCAAGTGTGAATGTGTGTGTAAGCGCAGGAGCTCTCGGTACCGTCCAAGACAATGGCGAAGTCAAAAGTGTGTGTATGCGTGTGTGTGAGTGCTGACTCTACTCGTCTTCACGCACACATTCACAGCGTGTCTGTACATTTGGTTACCACAAGTAAAGCGCGCGTCATTCGTGAGATAAAATTACTTTACCAGCCTATAACTGTCCCTCTGTAGGCCAAAGGCCTCTTCTCATACAGAGAAGGCACAAGCATTATCAATTTCGGCGCGCTACTAGTTTAGGTAACTAACGAAGCACAGTGTGTCTGTGTGCGTTCAATCTATCGCTGACAATCGTAGTGTGCGTTGGCGCACGGAGCAGCAGGGAACAAATAATCTTGGTCCGTTACCGCTATTATCAGCACTCCTTAGTTTTTACTTTTGTACTTTTTAAATTGTGAGTGCGAGACAAAACACTGGATATTCTCGTGCAGTAAAAAATATGTCACAGGTAGGTACACTATTAATTGGCGATTTCAGACTTATGTTAAATATAATATAATAAAGGAAAACATCGAGAGGAAACCTGGACTTAAAGTCCAGGTTTCCTCTCGATGTTTTCCTTTAGTCTGTAGTCTAGCATAAACTTAGAAAAAAACATAATATAATTGAAAAATTCACATTGATACTTGTCTGGATTTGAACCCACAACCTGGGCATGAGGCGCGGGGCCTTAACTATTTAGCCGTCACCACTCCTTTTCCACCACTTTTCCTTACTGATGAACAAATACAAAATGTTTGTAAAATTGCTTGATAATCAAACGATTAATAGCTTATCGGATTTGGATAAAATGTATCCCATTTTTACCTACTAATGCGACTTTTTCAATTCATTGTAATTTCTAACTGCAAGGTCTTCAAGTGTATGTGCGCACTACGAAAATAAATCGATGCGAAGAAAATTCATCAATCTGTGAACAACAGAAATGTACTACAATTCGCGCACTGCGAAAATTAATCGTTTGCGATTTATTATAAAGTTGTCACTAAGTTTTTGTACTTACATAAAGTCGCAACGATTTATTTTCGTAGTGTGTTCATACCCTTAAATTATATAGACCTTGTCGGGGATTAACAGACATAATATATGATTATTCGGGTTCTCCTGGAATGCGAGTGATACCGCAGGCTAAACTGGTGGTTCATAAATATTAAATATTGTGTGCATAAAACCGAACCCTTAACCGTACCTAACTGATTTCTATTAGATGCGCCGCGCGGTTTATCCCCACATAAGTCTCGATCCAGTGAGAATACCGTGTGCCAATCAATGCCAATGTTTTAGCGTGAAAACGTTACAAACAAACAAACACACTTTCTCATTTATAATATTAATAGTTAAAGTGGGCAACAAACGTAGATAAGAAGTATTTGAAAAAATTATACCTAGGTACCAATTTGGTGTGGTTTCGTTTCCACCATGTTTCGATTTGGCATTGTATCTTTAGTGTTCCCTGCCTCAGGGGAATTATATCGGGTTCAAAGTTTGCAGTCCTCTGAACTTATTTGAGAATTTCCTCTATTTAGGTTAGTATTACCATTTAGTTTATTTCGAAATGCGACTTTGTTTGTATCTATATTCACGTAATTTTCATTTTCCTTTCCCAGCTGTCAGCAAAATTGTTGTCTATCCTTGCAAGGTATCAGGGGGCCAAGTCTACTAATTTACAAACGTCATAATGGTGTCACGATGGTGAGTTTTTGACAGATTTTGTATGGCAAATCTGTCAAAAACTCACCATCGTGACACCATTATGACGTTTGTAAATTAGTAAGTAGACTTGACCCCCAGGTATCTTGCAGGGTAAACGCTTCTCTTTACAGAGCAATATCAACATTATTTTCCCCTTAAAAACCAATATTATTACAGCAGACATACCTCGAATATTCTAATTCGGTATACATTTAGAATTCAGTAATATTACCGGTGGCTTCGGTGACAGACAGCCGACAGCGGTTTAAGAGTCCCCGTAATTTGTGTTAATTGGCCTTGAATTGATTATTTCGTTCATTTTTGTGCCTTTTTATACCGTTTCTGCAAAGTGCTTGAACGGATTCGACCTTTTTAAGTCGGTTATTTACCTACGTAACGCTATGTTGCGTACGTCTTGCATGTTGGCGGTGAAAATTCTTTAATGATTTTTACTAGTTTATTTAAAATTGTATGGCCATAAGATATGCCAGCCTAAGAGACAGTGACGGCTTGTCTAACATAAATAATAAACAAAGAGGGGCAGCAGGATTGTATTAGGCAGGTGATGGTAGTACTGCATGGAACACTTCCGGTCCTCAGTACTATCGGTTGGCGTAAATCTTCGCCACAAAAGTGGAGAACAATGTTGGTAGGTAATAGATATTGTAATAATGTAAAGTTGTGCATGCAGTTTGGCATGAGCACTTTTGAGAAATATCAACTGAATTCTTCAACAATCAATATTTTTATTCGGTGGGGCCATTAGATTTGTGAGTAGATAATTTGCTGTTGAAACTTGAAAATATTACTATATACTACTACTTAGGGTTTTAAGAGTGTTTTAATGAGACACAGACCGGTTCTTTGTCCCAATTTCAAAAAGAGAGATTTCGTTATTATATACTTAAAATTAACTACCAAATCAGTCTTTCCAATAATTAAGCCTCGTGCAGGCTGGCGGCACCAGTAGTTATTGTTCTACCTCGAAGTTTTCTTAGACATAGTTTTGTCAGAGTCGCGTCGCGCCGGTCTGCACGACGCTTTTCCTTTATTAAGTTCGGCTAGATTCCAAAACCCATTAAGCCATTCGCCAGCCATTTAGCCTTCATACGCTAAAAACAGAAGCTAATTAAATTTAAATCAGTCTCACCTATTTTAAATCGAATCTACGTTCATCGTAACCAATCTTTTAAAATGCTAATTAAGTGAATCGTATTTTCATACGAGGGGACATTTTTCTGACATTTCGTTCACGTTACAGAATACTTTATGGAAAATTTGTAGCCACTAAACGACATACGAGGGAGGGACATGATGTATGAGCTTGGTTTTAACGATATTTTTATTTATTTAAGACTCTTCGGTGCGAAAATTGTTTAGATAATAAATTGAGGGAATCTGTTTAATTTTATAGGGCTTTGAAATTAAAAGAAAACAGAGTTTATCACGTTTTGGATTACATACTAATTTAATCATGAGGGTTTGGAACCGTCAGCGAAAAATCGGCCGAAGAAGGTAGCTAGGCAACGTTTCAAAACAGTTAATGAAACAAAGATCTAACTAAAGTGAAAGAAAGTGCATGCTGCATGCGTGCATTTCTTTTGTATCTAATACTACTAGCTGACCCGACTGAAAAGTAGTGAGAATTAAGGTTGAAACCTTCTAAATACAGACGAATATGTTACTATTTCCCTTTCTTTAGTGAGTGTTTGCGTAAGAATTTAACCGGAACAGGGTTTGTTTACATTTTCATTGGAAAACTCTGGAACAGACTTTAGACTTTTTTTTTTTTAGAAACTTTTAGTTTTCCAAAAAAAAAAAAAAAATTCTCCTACGTCAATTATTGTTTTTTATTAGGGTTCCGTACCCGAAGGGTGACAAACGGAACCCTATTCATAAGCCTCCGCTGTCCGTCTGTCTGTCAGCGAGCTCTATCTCATGAACCGTAATAGGTAGGCAGTTGAAAATTTCACAGATTGTGCATTTCTATTGCCGCAAGAGCAACAAATAATAAAATTAAAAAATAAAGGGGGGTCGCCATACAATAAAATTAAATTTTGAAAAAAAAATAATCTGTCCCTGGCATGTGGGGTATCATTGTCTAGAGCTCATCAAGTAGAAAATAAATATAATTTTTATTTGTTTTTATCTTCAAAAATGATGAATTAGGGGGCCGTAGAAGTTGTCTATTTTAGACCATTTTTGTACGAGTTCTATCTCAACAACTAAACAAATTAGGAATTTGAAACTTGTGTGTATCATGTACCGTATACTGTTTATAATCAACAAATACTAAAAACGCCGATTAATAACGTATTTTATATAATATGGGCGATTTACTGCAACTTAAAAATAATATTTTGTATTTCATGCTAATATTATGCGATATAAATTCCACAGATAACTATTTACTAGTCGGAGTAATGACATGGCATTAGTAAATACCTACTATCATGGCAGCATATACTATTTCGATCATTTAAATTTCGATCATCCAAAAAGGTCTACAAAATAAGCTCTCTTCAAAAGATTTTAAAACCGGCCAGTATTTTTTGAGTTTAAGAACTTTATCGACTTTTTTCAAAGTATCCCTAGACGGTGTTGCCGTGTTGATGTGTGTACTCGTACCTCATGTTAAAACTACACTCCAATAGACAATAATATTCAGTAACATTGAAATGAATGGTGGTACATACAGGGTACTATTCAGTTACCTTAAACCGTTGTGGATACAATTTCATATTGAGAAAACTTATTTGTGTAAAAATATTCAGCCACGGCGGCCAATCGGAGACTAGCCTTCGGCGTGGGAGATATTATAGTGCACAAGTGTATGCGCAGACACCGTCAGACACGAGTGCACTCTCTCTTCCCTCACTCTCATAGTCCGATGGGATGTGTAAAAACAATTTTTATTTTCGCTTGAGTTTAGATTTCGATATTTTTTTTTGTTGGTACATTGGCGTGTGCTAGCTGTCATTATGGCAAATATATTTTATTTAATGTTTTGTGTTGAGTAATGTAAAATATTTGCATACTATTGTATAGAATCAAGTTTTTTTTCGTAACTGAACAGACAGCTGCGCTGCTAGCGAGTTTGTTGCGCCACTTCTTCTTTCCAGCAAAAGCACTAGGAAGTGGTGAAGGGCGGGCGTTTTTGGGGGACTGTCTTATGTAATTAGCCTAGTTTGAATAAATGACTTTTGAATTTGAATTATGACTATCAAAAATAACGTAATACCTGTATTGACGGAATGTTGTAATTAAAATTTGGCGTACTACTTGCATTCTACTTATTTTGTACAATATAGTCTGATGTAGCAAGAGAAATCCTTTTATTTATAAGTAACTAGCTTTACCCGGCCCGGCTTCGCACGGTTAGCACTAAGTACTTATCTACGGCGCACCTACCTTTCCTAATTACATATTTCTACCTAATTACATACCCTACCTACCTACCCTAACTGCTACCTAACCTAACCTACCTACCCTACATATCTACCTGCTTACCTACCACTTATACCTATTTCAATCAATCAATCTTCCTAGCCTTTTTCCCAACTATCTTGGGGTCGGCTTCCAGTCTTACCGGTTGCAGCTGAATACCAGTATTTTACATGGAGCGACTGCCTATCTGACCTCCACAACCCAGTTACTGTTACAACACATATACCTATTTATACCTACTAATACTATGTTAGTAGCAAATAAATAACTTTGAATTTAGTTAATGCATGTTACTAAAATAAATGAAATAGACTTCTACACCTATAATTTAACACAACAAAACGTTTTTCATTAAAATTAGACAATTTCTTTACAAATCTTTATGTTTTTTTATAGCGCCTCTGTTGTTACCTTTACGAAAGTATTACAAAAATGCATAGTGTTAAATCTTGTACGACATGGTATGGAACCCTTCGTGTGCGAGTCCGACTCGCACTTGACCGATTTATTTCATTTCATTTCCGCGCGCTTTTCTTGCGGGATTTAATCGGTTAACACTTGTTAACTGTCTGTATAAGTGTAAAAAATAAGCCTATATGTAAACAATAGATTTTTTACATACTTATTTAAAGTTTCGGTTTCGATTTTGGTTTCGGCCGAAAGTGAAACAGGTACGGAAGACTCGGTTTCGGTTAAGGTAGAAAGTCCTGTTTCGGTCAAACACTAAAAAAAAGTGACTCTGACTACAACACAATAAAGTGCAATTCAGGTTGCACAGCGCTAATTAATTACCTACAGTTATTTTCACCTATAAGTTGCCTGTCTTTCTATCGTGTTCGGACTACGTTACACTCACTGTATTGGCCCAACAAGTCCAGCCCGCCGCGTACTTGTAGCTTCATACCTAAACTGCGGAGTGTCCCATCTGTATTCGTCTGTGATTCTACTAGCTTATGCCCGCGGCTTCGCCCGCGAGGGTTTCAGAAATTATCACACGGGTTGAAACTACCGGGATAAAACGTATTCTAAGTCCTAACGCAGGTCATGGTTTACCAGTGTGCCAAATTTCTTCAAAATCTGTTCAGCCATTAAGACGTGAAAGCGTAACAAGCAAACAAACTTACTTTCGCATTTATAATATTAGTTAGGATCTATTAAAATAACCTATTAGTACAATGTTCTCACCGAATTATAAATTTAACTCAAAACGTTCAGTTTCGAATAAAATAATAACACAAGAATAAAAATGGCGCGTTCATATTGAATATTCATGCTTTAGGTACATATCAATGACAGTCAGGCATTTTAACTTAATTATTGGTAATTCATTACTAGTACTTACTGTTCCGAAATTGACATCAGATAAAATTACGGCACTCTGGGATATTATAATCGTATTTCTCTTTGTCTTTTATTTTTGTTTTATAGGTACATTTTTGGTATGGTGGTCGCATGGAATAATTGGTTCGATTCTCATATCAGCAAAGCGTTTTATTTTTATTTTTCGGCCTACATACATAGGCATAATCCTCCTCTAAAAACATAAAAGTACTCTTTTAAAAGTCCTCCAAAGAATGTAATTGGTTTATCAAACGGCACCAGACCCGTTTATTTTATTCCCAAGTGCTATAAACCGTTCCGTTTTGTTTATAGAAAATATTTTTGTTAGTTCATTAAAAACGAATTTTAAGTTGCGTCCCGTCAACGTTGCTCGTAAAAATACAGCTCGTTTTACTGCTAGGTCGTTTAAGGGCGTGTAGTGGCTTTAAATCATTTTTTTGAGCGAAAACATTTATTTTTATGACATTTGTGATGGTGATTTGTTTCATTTTTATGCAGTTCATTTGAAAGGGTTGCAGTAAGCGTTGCAACACACACCTGCTGAAAATAACGCTATGGAAATTCGGCATGCTTGAGGCACACATGAGGCCGAAACTTCGTCATGAAGTATGCATTCTAATAGAACTCGCCGAATTTCCGTTGCGTAATTTTCGGCAGGCGTGACACTAGGTACGCTTAGATAAAATTAAAATAAGAAAAAAGAAAAGAGATAAATTCCAAATAAAGGCTCATTCAGATATAAGGGATAAGTGTCGCTGTCGCGCAAGGAAACGATACCGAATCGGTACGCGATATCGCTGTAGCACTCAGTAGCGATACTGTTTTGCCTTCTGGTTAGTCCACAGATTTAGAGTAGAGTCACTTTGGATCAGTATTGTTACCGAGCGCTTCAACAATATCGCATACCAATTCGGTATTGCTTCCTAGCGCAGCAGTGATCATATCGTTTATATCTGAACTTTAAGTTGAGATATTTATAGCAGTAGCGCAGAATTGTAACCAATCGAAGAAATAGAGGAAGCCTTTCACCCAGCAGAGCGACAGTCCGGGCTAATAATAATAATGATTGGTCCCTCCCACCCTGATGATGATTTCTACAATTCGTAATAAAACAGAACATCCAGCTCATTTCCGATAAAATTAAATATTATCCATAAAATATCCTCATTTCAATATCTCGCTATCACTTATGGAAACAGTAGGTAAGTACCTATAGCACAGCGAAGACACGGTGCCTCGTAAATCTAAGTCGTCATAAAGATCCTGCTCATACACTTCCAATTTTATCGAGAGCCCAATTTACCGTTCGAGGTCGTAAAATATTTGGATTGGAGATAGTGCCTTATCTACATCGACAGTTTTATACTGGGTGATGTTTGATTGGTTGCGTTTTGAGGATGTTTTTAAAGAAATATTATGTTAGTTGTTGTGCGTTCGTTTTTTCTGCTTCAGCGAATATAACTGCACAATTCAATCAATCAATTGAGGCAAACGTTTCTCTGTTCTTCACTATGCTTTTAATAAAGAACCGCAAAGCATAGCCACGTCAAGCGCATTAAGTTCCACAGTAATGAATGTGAAAAAGACTGATAATAATCTATTAGACAGATTACAAATCAGCTATAAATAAAAAATAACACTCAATAAAAAATAAACAATATTTATAAATAACATAACACACACAACACAATAAATAAATAATAAACAACAACACACACACATGATAATAAAAATAATATTAACATTTCAATTAGGTACTCTATTAATATTATAATCTCCGCCGGAATTATTAAAACGCTCTAACATTCTAATAATCCTGGCATCTAAATACAAATATTTTGATAAGCAGAGCGAACAAAGAATAATTTAATTACGTATCGTTATCATCGTAATATCTATTTGGGATGTTAGTTAATAATAATCTTTCAGTATTTAAGAAACAATTATGTAAGTAGGTAGGAACGTATCTATATATGTTTAGGTAAATGAAATAAATACATAGCACAAATACCATTCGAGAGAAATGCTACATACATAACATAATATAACATCACGCGAGTATTCCCCGAAGAGTTAGGCAGAGGTGTACCTCTTGTACATTTCGCCAGTTATGTTTATGTACCATATAAAAGGGGGCGAGCCTATTGCCTTCAACCGGGCACAAATCCAGACCCAAAAAATACAATGAAAACAAAAAAAACACGTTTTGAAACTGTTACGAAACTGAAACTTTGTGTTTTTTGAGAAGTTGGGTACTAACCGGCACTTTCAAAGTCCTTATTACTTTTATTTTAGTTTAAAACTTCTAGGTTTGAGAATATCTTATAGGTCTGATAATATTATTATAAGGAAGAATCTAGAACAACCGCCAACGTTGAAATTCAGCCCTCCAATTACGTAACACACTATTACAATCAGAAGATTTTTAAGGAAATTCATATTCCACTGCTTTACATTCATGTTTGAAAAATTCTTCGTGAATAACGCATTCAATATTGTTGAATTGTCAAAATTAACGGCATGCGGATTATGATTGTGTTACGCAATTACCATGCAGGTATGA
Source organism: Conistra vaccinii (assembly GCA_948150665.1). NCBI lineage: Eukaryota > Metazoa > Arthropoda > Insecta > Lepidoptera > Noctuidae > Conistra > Conistra vaccinii. The sequence continues at coordinate 11,370,305 of OX411337.1, read as the reverse complement.
ATACCTTTGCGCAAATATGGGAGTGGCGCGAGGAGGCGAAACACCGAGGAGTACCTCCGCTGCCTCAAGAAATCACGGCACAGAGCGAACCGAACTCCGGCAGGATCTCATGGTGACATGGAGAGTGCGATTGTCGCAACCCAGTGCTGGGTACGCCACAATTGCGCTCTTTGAGGAGTGGCTAGAGAAGTGCCACGGCGTTCTCATCTTCTGGCTGACGCAGGTCCTCACCCGACACGGTTGCATCGGGAGGTTCCTGTTCCGGAGAGGAAACACCCAGGAGTCACCGATGTGTGGATTGCCCGGAGGACACGGTGGAGCATACGGTGGAGGTCTGCCAGGGCATGTTAAGGAGCGAGAGGTTATGGATAGACTACCCAGAACCCGCCTCCTCCTTCGCGAGCATTAGCAGAAGGAGGTCAGAGTCGTCACCTCCTTCTGCAAAGCAGTAATGCTCGCGAAAGAGGAGGAGAAAGGCGTGAGAGAGAGGCAAATAACGCGCACACCCCTAGTTGCCACAGGAGACACCCTAGGCGTCGGGAATCCCAGACCGATTCCCGGACACCGTACGTTACCGTGGTCCCAAAACTGAAGGAACACGGGTGATTTTTAGTCAGTAAGAGTCTGACACGTCTTCCCACTCCGCCTAGAGCGGGCGAAATTATTTGACAATTAACCACCCAAAAAAAAAGTAAAGATACCTGCAAGGTAATAATTTCGAGAATATAGCTACAGCAACACACTCCTCCAGTGAATACAAGCGTAAAATAACCTACAAATACAATTTCGGCCAAAAAAAGAACCCACATCTCCACTAGACCATAGCATCTAGGAATGATATACGGCAAGCGTTTCCTCCAGCTATCTAAAATTTTTCATCGCCTACATAAACAATGGAATGCTATAAATCTAAGGCAGAGCTGTGTCAAACTTACACACAAGTTTGATTAATCTTTAACCCTCGCTGCGTGTGGTGCGCTTCATAAAGATCTGTGTACACATAAGGGTAAAATTAATGGGATATTTTTGTACTTTGTAAAAGTGACGTGAACTGACATGAAGAATAATTTGGCGTTAAAGGCTATTTTTCAATTGTTAAGTAGGCAGACATGTTTTACAACCATCTGTTGTTAGCCAGTAAAAGTATTCGTTCCTGTTCTGGCCCGTATGAATATGGTCGCAAAACCCAGATGCTGTCTGAGATGGGACTGAATCTAGTCAGCAAGGATTTAAGAACGTTTATCCTAAAACTTGGCAACGTCGCAAATATGTGTCGCTAACTAGCGAACTAGAATTAATTGCATACAGTATAATATTGCCAAATTAATCAAAACAGCTAAATATTTGACCGCTATTTGTGACGTTGCAACTTTTAAGATAAGCGTTCTTAAGAATGTTTAAATGTCGCTACAAAGTTTTTTTTTTTTAAAGAATATTCTAAGATGTCTTCCTTCAGTCTTTTTTCTAATAAAGTAATATTATTATCACCCGTTTTTTCCATGCGTTTATTATAAAATCCATGGTCTGGTCTATGTTCAACAAAAAATCATTTTACATGCTGAAGAAAAGAGCCATGATGTTTTGTTCAACCAAATAACAACACAATAAATATGTTATTATTTATTGACTGCCCCACAAGATTATTTTCACTTTGATCAATAACGTGGTGCATGTAATTTATTTTAAATATAAATAAATAACTGAACAGCATCTGCTCAAAAGTTTGTAAACAACGTAGAATATTATTTTCTTTTACATGTTTGAATGTAAACAGCGTGAATGATTCATTCAATATGCATATTATTTTATTTGTTGGTGATAAATCCTTCGAAATGAAGGTTCTGTTTGCCTTGCAGTAAACAGATGTTAAACCTTTTACATCTGTTGAACGTAAAATCAGGGTATTTGTGGAACGCCAGTAAAATATTTCCTAGCTGAGATCGCAGTGAAAGAAATGTTTTTCTATTGGAAATAAGGTCTGATTGCTTTGCATGGACGTATGTGGAATTAATTATGTACAGAAAATATTTGTTTCTAAGCAACTTCAAGAGCTGTCACTGTCATATGTTGACACTGACACCTCTTTAACGCGTTTTAGAGGTGCTGAACGCGTTCAGTTTTATTTTTGAATTTCGCCTTTTGCTAACTGATCGCTTAAGAATAAATGCCAAAACAAAAGTCGGGTCATGTCCTTTGTATTTTATTTTAGATTTTTTATATGATAGCGCTTACATGTATACGAAGTAGGGTAAAACACAGATTCTGACTTAAGGTGAAACAATTTGATATTTTTTCCATACAAACTTCGGAGGGGTTTTACTCCACTGTTTGACATCGTACATTCAAAGTATAGCATGATATCGTTAGGTCTCATTATTAATTGTGTCTGTACGGAAGCAGAATAGTAAAATAAAAAGCCATTAAAAAGTTATAAGCCAACAAAGATTCGTTTTTCTTGCTAATTTTAACGCAACTTTGGGCGTAAATATGTAAGTAATACAAGAAGTGTGAAATCTCGAAAACAAAATCCGTACCGACACAGAAAAATTATCGAAGATTTCAATAAATTTTATTTGTAATTGATTTATGCAGTGGTTTTTTCAGAAAAACCTTTTTTCCAAAGGCCTTTTCGTAATTTTTGACGCGCTCGTTTTACTAAAATTGGTCGGTACGGTGTTTCTGTGCGTGCGAACTATACGTTGTCCATGTAGACCAGCTTCTAACTGCTCATCACTGATACTATCTCTGTCGGACACGATGCCAGGTGAGACAGCGTGGTTTTTGGCCATGCCCACCATTGAGTTCGAGCCCGCGACTAGTTCCACCTTAACATATCCCACTAAAATCTGTATTATACTAACACTGCCCAGTCAGCAAATTTTTGTCCACTTAATTCAGTCCTATGTTAATTCCATGTCCTCCAACCTTTTTTAATTAAAATTATTTAATCAACTCAATTCTCCTCTGGTGTATAAACTGCTTAATTTTATTTGTCTGAGAACTTGAGTCAGTTAACCCGTGCGTGGTAAGTTTTCATGACGCATTACAATAAGGGTTATAGCGTGGGTCACACGGGTTTTAATAGAAACTTAAGACTTGTGTACTCGTACTTGTCTTTATAAACTTCAGTAGTGTGGACGTCTTTGGAGTGCCTTTTAAACATACTCAACATTTAGGCTGACTGTCCACTAGAGCGGTGAGGAGAGGAGCGGAGCCGAGTTGTGCCAATATTAACCAATGGAATTGCTTAAAATCTCCGCTCCGCTTCAGTGGACAGGGATTTGCGAACTAGTTAAAAAAATCATATAAATCCGGGAAGCGGAGCGGGGAAGCGGAGTGGGGAAGCGAAAAATTACTCGTGGTGTGAACTCGGCCTAGCTCCGAACAGTCCCCAACTCCGCTCCTCACTACCTCGTTCCGCATCAATGGACAGACACAGTCCGCAACTCCGCTCCGCATCACTCCCTTGCTCTGCTCCGCTTCCATGCTTTTGATGTCCAAAATTGTTAGATAAAGATTGTGTAAAACTGTTTTAGGTAAGTAAGCAAAGCAATTGACATTGTTTTAGGTCAATTGTTAATTCAACAACTAAAAACAAATCAATCGTTTTAGGTAATAGTACATTGTGATACGGGTGTGCTGTATTGGTCATTACTCACCAGGCGGTATTATTCGCGCGAGCCATAGGCGAGCGCGATAATATAGCCGAGTGGGTAATGATCAAAGCACACGCGTTTCATACGACGTTTTTCAACACATTTGCGAGGAAAGAAACCGTCTTGTTGTAAGAACTTATGCTACAATAAAGTGCCATCTTTGATTTACATTTTGACATCACTATCGGCTTTAGAACCATCGAAAACTACGAAAACGACACCCATGACGAAAATGAGAAAAATTTTGCAGCTGCCATCTTGGATTTCCATTTTGACCTCACTATCAGCCTTAGAACCATTGAAAACTACGAAAACGATACCCATGACGAAAAATGAGAAAATTTTCGGAGCCGCCATCTTGGATTTCCATTTTGAGCTCACTATCGGCTTTAGAACCATCGAAACCTACGAAAACGACACCCATGACGAAAAATGAGAAAAATTTCGGAGCCGCCATCTTGGATTTCCATTTTGACCTCACTATCGGCTTTAGAACCATCGAAAACTACGAAAACGATACCCATGACGAAAAATGAGAAAATTTTCGCAGCCGCCATCTTAGATTTCCATTTTCACGAAATTCACACTTTCTCTTTCTCTCTCTATCGATTTAGAAAAAGACAGACGCAAGAATGAAGCCGCGTTAAAGAACTTCGTTCCAAAAACCTGTTTACTTTGTCACACTATATTAAGTCGCAATAAGAAAGACATGTCGTGCCTTGATAGTACTTACTAATTCCATACTGCCAGACTGCCATGTCATTACTCCGATTAGTAAATAGTTATCTATGGCGCACATTACCGCACTAGTGCGATTATGTAAAGAAAAAAGCACGTGTCTATAATACACTGCATTATGAACCTAAAAGCGGTTAAATAAGAGCCACTTTACGAGCAACTGTGTTGAAAAATATTTTTTTGACGTGAATCGAATTGATGAATGGGTAGAAAGCAGACAGATAAATAATATCTCAATTTAATTAACCTCAATTCGAACTTAATTTACCTACATTGCTCAAAAAACAATCAATCTTTCCATTGATTGATGGACATATTAATTAAGCCTCAGCACCTGAATTCTATTTTATAAATTTTCCAATGGAAATACATAAATCATTTCGAAACCCAAACTTAGCAGCAAAACTTGAAATTAGACCCGAACAAAATTCTGAAACTGCTCATTAGGAACAAAAGTTTCCGTTTTAAGTAATATAATTTCGCCCACACATAGCTTTGGAAGTTAGTTCAAAACATAGAGTAACGAATAAATAGAGTGATAAAGTTCTTGCAACGTTACGCACCGTTGCAACAACCTATATCACTCTTTATAGCGGTGAGCATACAATAACGCTATTATAGCTATTAAAATAATATTGGACATTACAGCGTAATTTATGATGCAAAGACGCTCGTGATTATCAAGTGACAGACATGACATTTGTGCCAGCAGGGAAAGGTTCAAAGTTTTTAACTGTACAACATTCAATAAAAATAAAAATATTGATACAGTGGGCAATCTTTAGTGAAATGGCATAATTAAATAAGGGCTAGCATAATGGCACTACTGTAGTACATACCTACCCACCCGCCTAGATCGATTATTTTTTCAATCAATCATTTGCTTCTACGAAAGATCTTGCAGAGAATGACAGTACCTATTTTATATACCTACTGTTCCGTTATTCAATTATTTAGGTAGTCAGTGCCTTTTCGCCCACATCTTCAAAGTAGCCAAAGTATGCGTATGAATCTTCCATTCACTAAACACTCTATGGTCCAAAGTGAAACAATACTTAAGGCTTCTGCCGCATCGTGATCCTCGTCCGTGTTTCTGCTAGAATTGTGCTTATTATTACACTGACACATTTCCTTTAGTTATTTTGTTGAGCTGGGCTGGGAAAAAAAAATCTACTGAATTTGTAAAAAAAATTATGATCTGGGATGTCTTTATCCAAACTGAAAACTTTGTCCTAGAAGTAAAACTACGGAGCAATTTGGTTTTTTGTTTGAGTAAAGTCGTTTGATCGCATTTTCTTTAAGAAAAATTGTGTAAGTAGATATTGCTTAACGATTGATATCTACTTACACTTCTACTTCACAAGTAAGATGACAGATTTACATATTTTTCTCTTGATTAAAAGTTTCAGTTTGGATGTGAACCAAATCCTTTTGATTAATGTTGAAACATACGTAGGTATGTAATTTGCCCAGAACAGAAAAGTCTGGGTTTAAAAAACGAGTTACGCTTACAAGTATAATTATTATGTATTGTACACTATCGGAATAGGTTACCTTGTAATGATATGTAGATGTAAGTTGGAAAATAAATAAATAAACGATAAAGTGACTGCACCTTACGTACGAATAGTCCCATATTTAGTCCACCTTATCCCGTAACTCAACACACACCATTAGTCGGCCAAAAACAACACATTAATAATTTCACCCACGAACAAAAACACACAGACTTTGAAAAGGGCACTCCAATAGAAGAAAATAAGGGTAAGAAAAACTACTTAAGAAAAGTAAGAGAAGTAGAAATATGAATGGTTCATAGCACTTACGTGAAGTACTTCGGATGGGAAGAGCCAACAAAACTTGGATAACTTATTGTTATGTTACTTGAGTATTTCGTGAGAACATATCTTTATTACTTCTGTATCGGAGTTCGGTGTAAGGGTGGGCAGCCAATGGAGTGTCTTTGATTTGCAAATAGAATTTGAAGGGATAAACTGTATAGCAGCGTGTGGAGCTTACTCAAACCTATACTGCTGTAGCGGTTACACCGCGACATAAAAACTACGCAGTAAAAGACATGACGTCACACAATTCCTGCATCTCGCAGTTAGAGTTTACCAAGCGAAAAACATAGATAAGACTATCCGAAATCAACATATGGGCAGTTGCCCGCCAGACATAACAACCCGTCTGGTTGGAGGATCCTCCCTTTTCTATGGTGGATGAGTGAACTTTACACCCTGTTCCTCATACCCCTAAACTGCATTTGAAATAAGATTAGACACTTAACTAAACCTTTTTTACAGTCCGTTCTACCGATTTTGACTTCTATTGCGTTGGTGGCATGACAAATGGCAGCTGCAGTAAACAATTGGTATTGTAACCACTTTTTGCTTTTAATGCCATCCATCTGCCTACGGTATAGAAGTCAGAATCGGTTGAACGAACTGTCAAAAAGGTAGTATTAGGTAGTTAAACTTTACGAATGAATAAATTGTTTTCACCCACCTTACTTTATTTAAAGGTTCCCAAAAACAAGCGTGACTTGACAGCGCGACGCGAGTCATAAAACTATTTCTAAGACAACTTCACAGTAGAACTAGTATCGGTGTCGCGTTGCACCTTTTTGGGAGCCTTAAAGTGCAATATACAGGAAGTTATCAATCTACTTACAATAAACTGTTGGTCTTTACCACAAGCTGGGTTATAGCAGCAGGTTGGTCCACTGAAACCGGTCTACTCATGCTTCCTCTTTTACGGTACATATCCATTCAGCGTAGACACAAAACCGAATGTTCAGAGCAGTAGGTACGTCTAGTGTTATTTTTGGTTCCATTTATAAAAAAGATGACATTAGCCTTAACTGAAAACATTATTTTTTTGGCACATCAGATCCTGGCAAAAAGCCACAAAACAAAGCATTAATAGCCACAAAAAGCCTACTAGACTAAAAGCTATGACTAAACGAAAAACATTTCTTTGGTTCGTTTAGAAATATCTCATTCAAGGATTTCTATATCTGATATAAGTTATTATTATATGGAGCCAAGTTCAGATATAACGGTGTTGATAATTTATGTGTCTGCGCCTAAGGTTGGCGCCATGGAGTCTGATTGAGGGCAGGGAGACGCGGTTGCCAAATCTTATGGCGTTGGCGACCTCTGTGACTAGGGGAGAGCTTTTGGGAGAGAATTGGGTCAAAATACAAGGTCAGATTGTGTATTAGAACTTTGAGAACGTATTATTACTATCAGATGAAAAAGTAATAGAGCGCAAAACCGTAATGTGGGTGTACAGTCACGAGCACCAATATACTCTTAGCAACTTTTAAAAGTGATTTGCTCCTACTGTGTTGATTGTTATTTTATGTTGTTACGAATATAGTAATTTGGAACCCATATTAATATGAAATAGGCCTTATCTCAAAGTTGTAGTCAATATTACACGAGAAAATCGCTTTTGAATTTTGCTAAGTGGATACATATTGGTGCTCGTGACTGTACCTACTAGAGGTCACCTCTGTCTTACCCTGCGGGAAAAAGAGGCGTGATGTTGTGTTGTGTTCAATCAATTCAGCCTATCGCAGTCCACTGCTGGACATAGGCCTCTCCCAAGCTGCGCCACAACACCCTGTCCTCCGCCTTCCGCATCCAGTCTGTCCCAGCCACTTTCTTAAGGTCATCGGTCCATCTAGCTGGGGGGCGTCCCACACTACGCTTGCCGATACGCGGTCTCCACTCCAGGACTCGTCTGCTCCACCGGCCATCGGTCCTTCGACAGACATGGCCAGCCCACTGCCACTTCAGTTTGCTTACTCTGCAAGCTATGTCGGTAACTCCGGTTCTTTTCAGGATAATTTCATTTCTGATTTTATCCTTCAAAGAAACTCCAAGCATAGCCCGCTCCATAGCGCGCTGAGCGACCTTGAATTTGTGGACCAGCCCAACTGTCAGTGTCCACGTTTCGGCACCGTATGTCATCATCGTGTGTTGTGTTGTAAAATGCAAATTAAAAAAAATACGACCATGTGCGAGTCGGATTGGCACACGAAGCGTTCTGTACCACTGTAGAATATTTAACACTGCATTTTTTTTTCATATGGATTTGTTTACCCTTTATTTCTCAACTTTATTTTGCTTTTAGTTGCTATAGCGACCATAGTAAAACATATTCTGTGATTTAAAGTGTCTACTTATTACAGTTCAAAACCTAACGGACGGACGGATAGACAGCGGATCCTTAGTACTCGTAATAGGGAACCGTTGGCACGGAAACATAAAACGGATTTCCAAATAAAAAAAAAAAAAAATCAACAAAACATTTAAAAAATATATTAATGTTTTAGTTACTAGAGAAGTTTTCAGGATAAAGAGAGTATCAGTTAAAAATAATGTCTAGAGACCTGACTCATTCAGGGATAACCATAACATCAACTAAAAACGTAATAAATCACTAAACCAGCCAGGCTGATAAAAGAGATGACTTTGGAAAGTTCAAAGAAAGTAATATTACCGTCATATTTTTTTGTAAATTCTACGAAACTCTGGTACTTACATCAATCACTTGTTGCGTTAGGCTTCGCTTTGATAATATTATCGAGTCTTTTTAAATATAAAATTTTGATGATACTTATTCCTTACACTTCACAGTAATAATTTGACTTTATTGTGGTTTCAAATTGTATTTTAAATAGGTAACTGATATCGTTTTTATTTTATAAGGTTTTTTTTCAAAGCTCCGTAAAACCAAAATTGGACCAGTAATATTCTTGCAACAGTTTTATGGGTGTTAAAAGTAGCTGGAGTCTTTCAAAATACCTATTAAAATATAACTACATACAATGTTCAACAACTCCAATAGAGCATAGTTGACTCTGTCAGTTTTCATTTCCATTTTGAACCAAAAGCAAACTCTCTAACTTTCCCTTCAATCCTAAGCAACCAAAACTTGCTGGCTATGCAAAATAACTCATAAAACTTAGGTCCACAGTTTCAGCAGTTCCACCAATCCCCCTGACCTTGCAGGCATGGTCCTCATTGGAACTTTGCCCGAATGCTCGAATGCCCAAAGTCTCCGTACATCAAATGTCTGGGCCATAACTCATACTTTATAGAGATGTGCCGTGACCTTAAGATATTGTTTTTGTCTGTATTCGCAGTCCTTATTAATATGTTAATGGCTACCCGTCTGCCGAACGGGGGAATAACTCGGCGAAATTGGTTCGAAGTTTGGCTTGTTATTCAAGGCTCTGATTTGAATGGTATGATGGTATATAATGGGTAATACTTGGTGTGAATTGTGCACAGTGATTTATTTTTGGGCCAAGTTCAGTAGGAAAATTTGGCACTGGCGAAGTAAGTACCTATCTAAGCTGTTCCAAAAATAAAGTTTCTCGTCGGTTATATAAATGTGCGTTCAAGGGTGACATTGGATGTAGTTCTTCACGGCCTTTTTAATAAAAAAGATGGAACGGTATGAAAATCGCTCCGTCTTTTTTCTGAAGCATACGTTTTCTTTCTTTAGTCTTGTTTTTAGTTTATTCTCCAAAATACACCTGTGCAATAAAGCTAAAATGGTTTGTCATACGTCAGTGGTTTTAAAGATATAAATAAATAAAGAAAAAGAATCACGAATTTACTCAATAATTTATAGATCAAGGGATACTTTAATATTCATTATAAAATCAGCTCAGCTAACATGACATTCTGAAAAGAAATGTATCTAAGCATTTTATATTTATTGACATGATCTGTAAAAATGATAGTGTAAATCGATTATTATGAATTTCTCTTTGCTGTAAGATGTCTACAAGAATTTATCGATACATTTTTACTTATTGTTGTGTACCGTTGACAAAGATATCAAGAACTGCAAGACACGTTCCCCGTGGGAAATCGTCACCTCGCTCTCAAAGTTGCATGCACAAACGATGTTCTACGTTCACATTATATTTGCTTAGATGACTTTCTTGTAGGTGTGTTTTTTAGGTAATTCATACCTATTGTGGGAATCCTGCCAGATCTCTCCGCGGTCGTGTTGAATTGGCATCCCATCGGATTATGAGAGTGAGGGAACAAGTAGTGCACCTGTGTCGCGCACACATTTGTAGATGTGCACTATAATAATCATCTTCTGCGTATTTGACTAGTCTCTGTTGAGATTGGCCACCGTGATCAAAATTCGGTAATGAGGATATATTATTATTTTTTGTGGTTATAAACAGCTCACTGCTCACTTGCACCTTTGATAACCTAAGGAATGCCAGTGATGCTGCAATGAACGTGGTGACCTACTAGTCTCTAACAATATCATCATTCTCCTGCCCTTATCCCAATGTTTTTGGGGGGGTTGGTGTTTTTGGGGGACCTCAACATGTCCCTTTCTTCCATACTTCTCTATTAGTCGTCATCTCTATAGTCACCCCCTTTCTAGCCATATCATCTTTCACAGTCCATCCATCGTTTCTTTGGTCTTCCCCTACTCCTATAGCCATCGACATTCATACTCAAAACTTTCTTTTCGAAATTTTCCTCATTCCTCCGCATTACATACCCATACCATGACAACCAGTTTCCATGACAATTCCTCTTAAGTACTCATTTCTTATTCTATCCATTCAAGAAGAATAAGCACTCAGTAAGGGTACTTGGGCCAACTACATTACAATTACAGTATTACCAGTCTTGAATATTTAGTACACCTACTGTTGATTGCGATTGATGGTGGAGAAAAGCATTGTAATATTGCCAAGAAACAGTAAGTTGTTGGTCAAAATAAATGCTAATCGCTACATCATGCAACCTCTTCGCATACAGAGATCTTTGCCCCTTTAGGTCGTAAAAGGTCTGTTTGTAAGGTAGTAAAAAACCGGGCACAGCTGTGGAAATGTTCCTAACATTACCTGACTGTGAAAACGTACATAGATACCAGGTATCTCTATATGTTTCTAAGCAAAAACGTGACTACATTTGCACGGTAATGTTAGCAGGCGTGACATACATCAACTAAATGGATTCACGAAATGTGATATAGTTGCGTGTGTATACTCGTTACTGTGTTCCACTATGCTTTTAGCAGACTGAATGGAGTTTACGATACACGCTTTTGTGATCAATTTATTTCCTTTGTTGGTGTAAAAGCATCTTGATTAACAATTGGTTGAATTTTGATTGGACATCTCAGTATTGAAAATGTTACATGTTCAACTTTGCAAATTGCAAGTTAAGTTAGGGAAATTAATCGCTAAGCTTATCAACTTAAATTGTCCGTATATTCCAATTTGCTTAACAATACAATATTATTAACAAATAGATTATGCGGTTATATTATCAAGTGTAACATTTGTGTCAATAAATGAATAATTAATCTTCACATGATAGTAAATGTATTTGTCTGGACCGAATGCTATTATATTATTTTCTTTACAATTTGCCGCTGATAAAATTGCATTAATTTACAAGTGTTTACAACACTATAATATAAGAAATGTCTAAGTAGATTACTCTTATTTGCCATTCGCATACAATTATTGTAGTATTCGCTTAATCAGTCAAGATCATGTTATAGTCCTACCGGCCAAATTAATGCTATATTTTGCAAATATTATATGTAAAAAGTAAAGAAAAATTCGTACTTAATTATTCATACACTATTTGCTGATGCAATATCCATTTAGAGCAACAGAGGTGAACAAATACGCACTAAGTAATGACCGGTAATTATTATCGCATCGCATTCGCATCGCCGTACGTTCTTCTTGGTGTGCCAACGTAATGCGCAGAGTAAAATACATACACAATGCCCCGCTAATTTCTTACATCGCATTTTACACTTTTTATTAATTTATTTTTTTATCTGCTGTAGGCATAAATTGTGTGGTTTTTTGGTCCGTGTTAAATAAATGTATTTAATAAAATAAGTAATGTACCTAATGTATAATAAATGAATGGATAGACCTGCATATAAAATATTATAGAATAATCGAATGAATGGAAATATAAATACATAGGTAACATGATATAAATAATTCATGAAAATTAATGAAGCGCTCTCTACCTATTTAAAAAATTGCTGTGCCCGACAGGGTCCATAATTGTTTCTATTATTTTTTTATTTACCACCTGTACATTATGGTTTGCAATAAACGCTTTTATTTGATTTGATTTAATATGTATTTTATTTCTTTTATACCATTCCCCCTCTAAAAAGCTTATTTTATTCACTGAAAACAGTGAATAAAAAGCTCTTTTAATCACTATTTTGGTGTTTGAATTTAGAACACACAATGTATTCGACCTCTATCTCAATGCTATACAACCTCCTTAACACTTTCGACTCCACCCATTTTCATAGAACTCATAACTCATCATTCCGCCATAAAAGTCTATGACTTTTATTATTCACGTCCACGTGGGCTCCCGGCATCCCATACCCAAGTAGGTGAACCCTCCAGGAGGGCTCCCGACACTGAACGTCTACATTTAAAATGAGCCCTCCGCGAGGGCTCCCGACATCCCATATCCAAGTAGGTGAACCCTCCAGGAGGGCTCCCGACACTGAATGTCTACATTTAAAATGAGCCCTCCGCGAGGGCTCCCGACATCCCATATCCAAGTAGGTGAACCATCTAGGAGGGCTCCCGACCCTGAATGTCTACATTTAAAATGAGCCCTCCGCGAGGGCTCCCGACATCCCATATCCAAGTAGGTGAACCCTCCAGGAGGGCTCCCGACACTGAATGTCTACATTTAAAATGAGCCCTCCGCGAGGGCTCCCGACATCCCATATCCAAGTAGGTGAACCCTCTAGGAGGGCTCCCGACCCTGAATGTCTACATTTAAAATGAGCCCTCCGCGAGGGCTCCCGACATCCCATATGCAAGTAGGTGAACCCTCCAGGAGGGCTCCCGACACTGAATGTCTACATTTTTAATTTCGCTAGTTATGTTTAAGTCCCATGTAATAGGGGGCGAGCCTATTGCCATCAACCGGGCACGAATGCAGACTCCGGGCTGCTACTGAGCAATTCTAGATGGAAAAATCCAGTATCACTTTCCCCGACTCGAGAATCGAACCCTGGACCTCATGCACAGCAGTAGCGCTTGCAGCCACGATACCAACGAGGCCGTCTTAATTTACCTTTTCAGTGAAATGACATTCTTCTGTACATTCATATTGTGTGTATTTTGTATTGTGTGTTTTTGTGTTGTGTGTATTTGTGTATTGACATTCTTTTTTCAGTACATTTGTGTGCTTAAAGTGTTAAATAAATAAATGAAATAGTACAATAGTAGGCTTTTGGGACCCTCTTATTGTAGTTTGATTGCATTTTGAGGCAAAATGGCTTTTTGTTTAGTGTCCCAGTTATTTTGAGGGAAGTTTTTGGTAACTAGTATCTATTAGATCGAATAATAAATAAAATACGTGTTTTACTGGTAATTCTGTATTTTCACTAATAATTCACTCCGATTCAATATCGAGTTCGCGCTGTGTTACAAAAGCGCAGGAACGCTCCTGTCTCTGTCAAGCTGTTAAATGACAGCTCGCTCTGCTAGTACGATGTATGAATTCGATATGCCATCTTCTGAATTCCGTAGGGTTATTACGTATCATGCAGAAGCAATGCGATAGCGATCATTTGTTTCATTTTGACAGTTCAACAACATTCAATGCGATAATTACGTTGCAGAGCAGAATTAAATTTCGAACTTATGAAGCAATGGATTAGTAATCTGTTTCAAAACGAATTGATTGTTTATTACGTAATTAGGGTACGGGTTATAACTAGGTATTTGAACTCTATATTACACTACTGATCACACAAAATGTGCTAGCTGCTGTGCCATGCCAAGAAAAGGGCTCACTAGGCCTGTTCTATAAAGTCTGCCACAATATTTTCATCTCACGATACAGGATCATTCAACTGCTATGACCACGAGAATGTCTAAGAAGGTTGATAAAGAAAGCTGTATAAAACAATCAGGAGAACAAAACTCTAAAACCTTCAGATCCTTGTTTACACCGGCTTTTAATCGGTATGTCGACATAACAATCCCTCAGACCCCTACATCGGGACTTTCATATATTATGCCATTGAGTATGGAAAAAAATTGACAGTAAAAAAAGAAATAAAATAATTAGGTATTTCTCAACAAAACGGAAATTGATCGATTTTAGGGATGAAAATATAAATATGTAACTTGCTGTTGCCCGCGACTTCGTCTGTGGTCCAGCATGAAAAATAGCCTATCTTCTTCTACAAGTCATGGTCTACCCTCCTGCCAATTTCATCCAAATCTGTTCAGCTGTTTTAGCGTAACAAACAAAATTTATAATATTAGTAAGGATAACACCATACTCAATTCTGCCATCTTTTGTCGTCATCCGTATGCACGATGATAACCTTTTAAGGCTTTTAACCTTTTTTGATGTATGTGACCTTTAAAAGTAAGTGACTGCGTCGTTCGACTTGTTGTCACAAATGGGACTGCTGAGCGTGAAGTATTGTTATAGGAGAGCTCGTGGCTAAGTAATAACATTGCCAGGGTTGGTCAGTGGATGGGTGACCATCTTCACATACCGAGACTCCTCCGTGCCTCGGAAAGCACGTTAAGCCGTTGCTCCCGGCTGTCATTTGTGGATCTTTGACAGTCGTTACGAGTCGTCAGAAGCCCGAAAGTCTGACACCAGTCTTACCAAGGGGTATCGTATTACCCAGTAACTGGGTTGTGGAGGTCAGATAGGCAGTCGCTCCATGTAAAATACTGGTATTCAGCTGCAACCGGTAAGACTGGAAGCCGACCCCAAGATAGTTGGGAAAAAAGGCTAGGAAGATTGAAGAAGTTCCGAATCCGCTCTAGGTTTGGAAATTCCTAGACCCGAATCTGGATTTGTAAATAGGACATAAAACATAACTGTACACTTATTCCTACCTCTAGCGGGAAAAACAGGCTTGATTTTATTAAATAAATAGAAGATATTATAATTCTTTATTATACAGTATATTAACTAACAGAAGGTGTTCCCGTAAACCGACAATAGTATAGCGTCCATACATGCAATTATTTTTATTAAATTATTGAAAAATAAAAGTATTTTGTTTTATTATAAAATTTCACAAAATGTTTACAATTGATACGTAAAAAAAACACTCTGTACACGCGCCGTTGTCTTTCAACGTAGAAAGACAAGTGCGACAAGTGCGTGAGTACAGAGTGTTTCTTTTATTAATTTTATGTAGACATTTTCAATCGGGTGACGCAATGGGTGGCTAAAAGCGATATTTTATATATAACCTTTGAAAAGATTAAGGGAGAAGGAGAGACAATACTGCAGGTGATTGTGTTCTATGAAGTAATTTCGTATCGTAACGTAATTGTAAATAGGTAACAAAAGTTTCTGTTTCATTTCAATACAAAAACTCATAACATGTACCTACAGTTTTTGCCGCCTTCATATTTCTTCCTAAATCTTAACGCTTTCCACTTCAGGCGTTTTTCTTTCGAGTCTACGACAAACATGGAGATGTTTTATGTCCTTCGCTTTTGTTTTGTTTGTGAAACGACTTCAAATATATGTTTTGTTTGGAATTACAACAGTTAACAAGGGATTTATTAGAGCCTAATTACGTTACAGCGTATTTTTTTCATGGCATAGATATTACATAATTATATCGATACTTACTTATCAAATACCCACTCAGTTACGTTTTTAATTATTGTATGTTTGGCCAAACTTAAATTCATGGCGTATGGAAAAGTTCTCTAAAACTTGCATCCCCATTGTATTTCATTTCATTTTTCTCTCTGTCTCTTAGATTTCAATAACATCGTAATAATTTATTTTCCCCAAACAGGAATTAAAACTGCGATAATGCACAACTTTCCACAAAATTGCGAAAAGTGGTGCATTATTGCAGTTTTTGCACCATTTAGGGCCAATTTCTCGAAAGTAAATGATCGTAAAATCGCAGTTGACGTGCACTTGTCAATTAGTCAAATTAGACTAATTGACAAGTGCACGTCAACTACTGTGATTGGTTGAATGAATTAACAACAGCCAATCGCAGTAGTTGTAGATCGTGAGTTCAAACCCAGACAGGCAATTTACTTTGTGTAAATTATTTCATCACCGCTTCTATCAAAATAGTGAAAGAAAACATCGTGAGGAAACCGGCATGTATGTCTGTATGTTTTGTATGTATGTAATGGCAGTAGTTTACACGCATTTGACAAGGTGGGTGGCAGGGACATCGACGCGAAACTGTTACCATGGATTCAATTCAGTACGTGATTCTGAACCTCCCTGCGTTGAAATTTTTCGTAGGTTATTTAAAAAAAAATCGGCTGTTACATACAGTTTGACCGCGTAGATATTGCACTTTTCTATGAAACCGTAGATTTTTTTTTTAAGAACCGACTATAAATTTTATCGCAGTGGGGTTCAGCATCATTGTATTGAATCCACGGTAAAAGTTTTTGCGTCGATGTCCCTGCCACCCTGTATAATGTTTCCACTTGCTGGGACACAGGCCTCCTCTATGTGAGAGGGACTGGGCCGTAATCTATCACGCGAGCCCAGTGCGAGTTGGCACATGTGTTCGAATTTTCGGTTCTAGGACATGCCGGTTTCCTCACGATGTTTACCTTCACCGTTATCAGAGCAATGGCTAAGAAATAATTTACACAAAGTACCTGTCAGGGTTCGTACCTTTGATCTACAACTCGTAAGTCACGGCCGTTACCACTGGGCCACCACTGCTCATTTGCCACATACATTTTGTGATCATTTTTGTTCGAGAACCTGGCCGTCAGTTAATCCACTGTAGTCATCAAGTAAACAAGAATCCAAAGTTCTCACTCAAAAGACCCATTTGTAAGAAGAATGAAATTGTTCCCCGTACAGTAAATGAAACTTACCTTTTGTAAGACCATCGTGTTCAGGGGAGCTCTAAAGGATTGCAATGCAAGACAAAATTTCTTGCTTGAAAGTTGCGCTTACATGGGCAGATTTTTCAGCAATTATTGTATGGCAACGGTTGCAGTGCTCAGGCTAGGTGGAGCGACATTCTTTGCAGGCTGGATGCTCGTAGTAGCTGCATGAGAGTTCCCAAACACTGAGCTCCACCCTAATTGCGTATCACACGATCAATCATAATCTGAATCATTCTATAGGATAATGCTGCATATGATCGAAAAATTTGTCTGCTCAACAGCGTAAATAACGCAATGAATGTTGTTGAACTGTCAAAATGAAAAATATTGTGATTGATCGTATGTTACGCAATTAGGGTGCCGAATGGCGTGCAATTGGAGTCCGATGTCCAGCAGAAGAGTGCTGCAGGCTGATGATGAACGGTTGCAAGAGATATAAGTAGCTAGACAAAATGAGTGGAGTAAATTATTTCATCACCGCTTCTATCAAAATAGTGAAAGAAAACATCGTGAGGAAACCGGCATGTATGTCTGTATGTTATGTATGTATGTAATGGCAGTAGTTTACACGCATTTGACAAGGTGGGTGGCAGGGACATCGACGCGAAACTGTTACCATGGATTCAATTCAGTACGTGATTCTGAACCTCCCTGCGTTGAAATTTGTCTGCTCAACAGCGTAAATAACGCAATGAATGTTGTTGAACTGTCAAAATGAAAAATATTGTGATTGATCGTATGTTACGCAATTAGGGTGCCGAATGGCGTGCAATTGGAGTCCGATGTCCAGCAGAAGAGTGCTGCAGGCTGATGATGAACGGTTGCAAGAGATATAAGTAGCTAGACAAAATGAGTGGAGCTATCTAAACTTCATTTGAAATAAGATCAGACGTTTAACTTAACCTTTTTTATAGTCCGTTCAATAGATTTTGAGTATTGCGTTGGTGGCATGACAAATGGCAGCTGCAGTAAACAGTTGGTATTCTTACCACTTTTTTTATTTTAATGCAATCCTTATGCGTACGGTATAGAAGTCAGAATCGGTTAAGGATTGTAAAAAAGGTTTGTTTAAATGTGTAGTCTTATTTCAAATTGAGTATAGTTATAGTTTAATCTCTTAAAATTGATTTCAGCAACATTAGTTACCTCTGCATTTTTTATTTTTTAGATTTTGATGAGGTTTTTACCATCGGTTAGAGAATTTATTCCAGAAGGTTTATGTGTATAATACGTTAGTATTATGCTGCGGCCGCATCTGCGTCTGTCGTGACAAAGCAATGCGTGCCGAAGCTTCGTATGTTTTCCTCGCTAAAAAGTTATCGTGCTAATGCGGTGGCCACATTACCGGTTTCGCCACGTTCATTATGTACTGCCACCCGGGCGATAAGTGCTACGCTGCTCGAACTATCGCGACGAAAACCGATAATGGCTAGTCACATCTGCGTACTATCGTATCACTGTGCGAAGCTTCGTCTGATGATAAATAAGGAATCTCGATGTTTTGTCAAGTCGTAAAAACTGTGCCAAGCAGGGGCGAGTCGCTACTTACTCTTAGGTTAATGAATTTATTGCCTAGTATATTAAGTTGCACCATTTAGCTTAATATGGTGTGCCGGTATTTCAAACAGCAATGTCGGTATCACAGTAAATTCCTGTACATACATACATACTTAGCCAATCTGCCTTGTAAATACTCGTTGTTACCTTTCATTTGTCCTTTCAGCATGACCAAACCATCTTAGCATACTATCACTACTAAAATACGCTTTTAAATCGTAACGTTGTCTTATCACATCATTCATAGTTATAGTTACCGGCACGTAAGTGGGCAACGATTTTCGTAGTGGGGGAAGTTCGCGCACGTACTATTTCATACGTTTTTACATGCGCGAACTTCCCCCACTACCCCAAAACCTTGCCAAGTTACGTGCCGGCTTGTACTCCAAAAATGCTGCTCCGCAAAAAACGCATTTCCACAGCATACACATATTTGACCAATTTTACCCGAATTAAGAATTATTTATAATTATTAGGAATTATTTATTATTATTGCCAGAATTAAGCAATTTAAGTTGCTCGTGTAAGCCTTCCTTAAGAATTCAGTATTCCTGAAACAAAAGAAGGCGTAATTGTCGTCAAGTAGCTACTTGGGGAAAAAGGAAAAGTTTTCAGCTCCCGTGGAATATTAAGAAGTTACGTTTTGGAGGAATAATCTTTTAATATGAAACTTGATATAGGAGGTAGGTACCATTTTTTTTGTTATCGTATGCTTTATAAGTTAGACTTGTTATTTCGCTATAAATATCACTATATTTTAATAATTTAAAATATGTTTTGAACTAATCACAAGCACAAATAGGGTTATAAATGCACTTATTTTCAAAAAATAACAAAATGTAAAATCTATTTTCTCGTTCTTTAAGTATTCATAACCGTGACATAATGGCATAACTAACTAATCCGTACATATTATAAATTAAAGTCGCTTTTCGTATTTAGAGTATTTATTCCGGAAGGTATACATGCATAACATAACATAACATAACATAACATCACTCCTATAATCCCCGAAGGTTTACGCAGAAGTGTACATATAGTACCTAAACCCACATTTCGCCAGTTATGTTTATATCCCATGTAATAGGGGTCGAGCCTTTTGTCATCAACCGGGCACGAATCCAGACTACGGACTGATACTGAAAAACTTATGATGGAAAAACCCAATAATACTTTGCCCAACCTGGGAATCAAACCCGGGATCTCATGCTCAGCAGTAGCGCGTGCGACTATACCAACGAAGCAGTCATAATTGATTTGCATAATACATTAATATTCAACTTAACTAAAATAATGAACATCAATTGTTCTCCTAACTGTAATTATCTGTAGTCTTCATTTATTTTCGTTGCTTATATATTTAGTATGTATGTATTTATGTATCTATTATTTAGTATATTATGTATGTATCTGTGTATCTATTCTAGTATATTGTTTATTTATTATTTGCACCCTCTGTGCCCTCTTGCTAGCTCAAGTGAGGGAGACTCAACGGACAACGTTGGTTGGAGTAGATAAGTAAGAACAATGAAACTGGTTGAAGTTAACTGTTTAATAACTCAGCACATTACATGGGTGTGCAGCTTGCGCAAGCTCTGAGATGGTAATGGCGACAATACTGAAAATGAGAGTGCATGAAAGTATGTGGCGTTCTGAATTTTAATTAAAAATAGAATGATGAAGTGGCCAGACATAAAAAGTTTGCCAGTAATAAGTGATCGGATGAGAAAGAACACAATCAGTGTCGAAACTGTTTACTATGCATAGAAGAAGACAGCTAGATAATTTAATTTTACTTAGTTAAGTAATTAAGTTGGAATTTCAAAATTGGGTCACGGTGAAGGATGCCAATAAAATGTGAAACTTTCGGGCATCCCTGAAAGTTACAAAGATAGAATATAATTAAGGAAATCGTTAACAAGAGTTATTTTTGAGTTATTATTGACTTAATGATACGCAAAATTTTCGAATTATTTGGAAAGTTTGTTACTTGTTGTGAAATGTACCTACGTAAATGATGGGGTAGGCAGAAGTGTTTGATAAAACCCACATTTTACCGCTTCTGTTACATAATTCCTATATTTTAGAAGCCCAAGCCCATCACTATTAACCTGACATAACCGTCCGCCTTTGTATAGTATTTTTTATAATAATAATTAACCCTTTCCATTCTGAACATCTATGCGTTCTGGTATAAATATAAATCGGGTTCATATGGAAAAAGTCATTACCACTTTACCCAACACAGGAGTCGAAACCAGTAAGGTACGCTCAATGCCTACCTAGACGACATTATTACGTTCAAGCCAGTAAAACACACATACCTACTCTACTCTAAGCTTATACACATACAGGTCCAGTTGAAAACCAGCATCAGACATTAGCTGTCTGACATTTTTTCTGAAACTATTTAGCTCAGCCGCGGAGAAACTTTCCTGCCAATTTCTTACGTTACAATTTTTATTTGTTTTCTTTTTAGTTCCTTACAGTTTCGCCATGTCCGTCTGTCCGTCTGTCCGCGGCGTAGCTCAGAGACTCTATGTACTAGACAGCTATAATTTGGCATGGGTATACATGTATACCCATGCCAAAAGTATATTAATCACGCCGACAAAATGGTAAAATAAAATCATGAAAAAAAGGTATAGTGGCAATGTTTTTTTTTTTTGGCTCAAAAATGTCTAAACAAAACAAAAAAATACAAGTTCAAATATGTTTGCCACATATTATGGCGTGCAATCACAGCTAAGTAGGCTCTACAAGTTAACGAGTACCTAACCATCGACCAACTTCTACAATATTAAGTTTGTTATTGAGACAAATTCATCCCAACTACGGAATCCTTCATTGTCCGACACTCATTTGGTCGGTTTTTTTTTGGGTAGTTGTAGTATAATAACAAATGATAAATGATAAATAAATGATAAATGATTTTATTTCTGTAAGTAGGTCTGTACAAACACTTTTACACGTCAATCATATTTTTTTAACTAGATGAGGTCGGCGTTTCCTATCTGACTACTCTGAGAAGAAAGGCCGAAACAAACTCAGAGGTCACAGTCTCTTTTAAAGTCCAGACATAATCTTGGTCAGATCATGTGAAGACCATGTAGATTGGTGTCTGAAATGAATAAATGGTGTGTTGTGTGCCTTTTAGTCTGTGCTAAATAAATGTATTTTCTTTATTCTTTCTTTCCTTCTTTCTTTCTTTCTTTCTTATACTTTCTTCCCAAAATTTGAGTACCCCTAAGATAAGATATAAGACTTGGCTAGGCTGAGCCTCCAATCCTGACTATATCCGTACATAACGTACTCAAAGCGAAACACATACATTCTCTTCTCCGTATTTACAATTCATGAGAACGTTGACAATGCTGATAACTTGTTTCCACGTGAAAAATCAGCAGCATCGATTCTCATATTTCAGAAGGAATGTTTAGATTTATTTGCATGGAATTAATTTGCATGTTTATTCGTTTGGAAAGTGAGAAGAATGAGTTTTTCGTGAATGGAGTGATGGTATCGTGTTTTTTTTATATGTTTGTGTTTTGTGGACCTAAAGTTATCAGCATCAACGCATATATGTAAATGTAAACTCCACAGGGCCTAGATAAAGTGACATTTAATCAGCGATATGTAGCGATAGTAGAAAAGTCAAAAATGTATTGGATTGATTTATGATACCGAAAAATTTATTTCAATCCTGTTGTTTGCTGTACAAATACGATTCGATTGAAAAGTGATCCTCACTTGTCAAGACCCCTTAGAATTCGAGTATTTTTTTTTATAAATTACCCCTAACCCCGCGTCCTATTTAAAAGCGAAAGTCGCGCGATTGTTCGAACTTTTTGTCCAGTAAACCTGAACGCGTGGTCGCACCGACAGAGGGCGCTTTTCGCTTTTCCGAACATAAAATGGCTGCATGCGATCGATCGCACATTTGCGCGATGATCGCTTTTAAATAGGACGCGGCCTTACTTATTTCAGAACTCTTTCTTGCCTACTTCACAATTTATTTATACCATTTCATAATGACTACGTCATCAATCATAGTAGAAATGCATTTATTACTAGCTGCACCCTGGTTTCACCCACATAAGTCTCGATTCTGGGGGAATATTGGGATAAAAATTATCCTTAGTCCTATTCCAGATCATGGTCTACCCATGTGCCAAATTTCATCCAAATCTGTTCAGTCGTTTTAGCGTGAAAGCGTAACAAATAAACAAAGAAAACTCACTTTCGCATTTATAATAATATATTATTATTATATAGTTAGGATTACTAACCTAAGTGATACGTTAGTGGTCCTAAACACACAACCACGGAAATAAACCCAAAAAAATTGTAGATATTTAACAACTTCTCGACCACCATAATTCCGAATAACCCTTCCTTCCATAAAATCATAGCTGTTTACCAGAACCAGGTTCAGTTAATAAACTCATCAAGGAATCTTTAGTAATTACATATTAACCAACTGTTTAACGAACCGCTACATTTTTCATACACAACCCTTCAAACACAGCACTAGTCGATGAAAAATTAAATCTCGTTCACGCAACTAGAAGCGTTTGCGTTTGTTACACGGATTAGTAAGTGATTGGAGTGTTCATGTAGGTATTGCTATTTGTTGTGTTTCACAAATTATTTTTTATAGAGTGGTTACATCGTAGTTCTTTCCGTCATAATCAGCGAATAATGTTCCCACTTCTGGGACACAGACCTCCTCTCTGTGAAACGGAATGGACTGTAACCACCACGCGGCCGCGGGGCTAGTGCGGGTTGGTGAATGTGACATGTCTTCGACTTTTCGGTTCTAGGATATGCCGGTTTCATCACGATGTTCTTCTTCTCCGTTTTGAGAGCAGACAACGTTTTAAGTTTTAATAATTTGTAGACAACCACTTTTCTCCAATCGTGTCGTCACAGCATAAAGATAGCGAAGACCTCTCAGGCCGCGCGGCGCGATGACGTAACAATCCCTCAAGCCGCGCGGCACGCCCGCGGCGCGTCAGAGATAAGAGCTCGCTAATATAAACAAAAACTGAGAGCTTTTTGTTACGTAAATAGTCTTATCGTTAATGGTTTTGGGTTCCTGATTAGACAAAGGATTTTTTATAATACTTAGAATCTTTGTAAGCGAACGCTAGTATTGATAAATAAACATTCTTATCAGATTCTTATAAGAAATTCCTTTGTTCATTGTTTTGATTATTTATAATAAAACTACTGGTTCGATTCACATGAAATTTCGCAGGATACATTATGAATACATATACTATCGGTCAAAACCATTATTTACGGACAAACACAATAAATAAAAACACATATAATTAAAAAAGTTCAATAAATAGATAACCGTATCATTACGTAACATTATTTAGTTGAAAAAAAATATTGAACTCTTTTTTTTTCTGTATTATGCATTTTTATTACCTATTTATTATTTATTAAAGAATATAAAATAAATGACTTACCAGCGATTACATACACAAAACACACACAAAACTCAAAATTTCACATCAACACGTTTTTTCACTACCGAGTTTGTTTACATTTTTTGATGGGTCCGTAATAGGTAATTACGATGTTATTTAGTGCAAATATTAACTATATACGATGACGACACTACTGAATTATTGAAATAACACCATTTCCCGTCGATTTACACTTAAAAAACAAATAAATAGAACGCGGAGTGCAGCGCGCTGAACGCATGTGCAGACGCCATTTTGCTGTGCCAAAATGTTCTATCTTTACCTTTTTTCTAGAATTGTTTCTGCATATTGACGTTTTACTCGATTTATTTGACAAGTATATTACCAAATCCATAGAATAAAATTAACTATAGACCATATAAGCCCCTATGCATAGTACAAATACAGTTTGAATCAGCGTGAACGTACTGCGGCCGTACAAGGCTTGACGGTATTGGGAATTTTCGCCGCCATGCAGCAACGATCAGCACCGACCGGTGCTGGTCATGTCATGGTAAAAAAAAAGAACGTAAAAAATTATTACATACGAAAGCCATTCATTTTATACATCATACTTACTTCGCTGCCTTTTTCCTTTAATGGGTTACTTCAAGAAAAGGCAGCGCAATAACTGGTATTTATTACTAAACATTTTCCAAATAGTTGCGGCAAATTACGCTGTGATAATACCTTAATACTCCATTAACTACCTACTCTATATATTATAGCAAAACAAAAAGCAATTTACTCGTAATTATATGACCCAAAT
This sequence comes from Conistra vaccinii, assembly GCA_948150665.1. Lineage (NCBI taxonomy): Eukaryota > Metazoa > Arthropoda > Insecta > Lepidoptera > Noctuidae > Conistra > Conistra vaccinii. Next base: position 11,345,174 of record OX411337.1, on the reverse strand, counting down.
ATCAGGCGAATAAGCCGAGATTGAGCCCTTTCAGGCCATCATTAAAAGCTCATTTTCATTCATTGAAGTGCTTCATAGTATGGAGACGTTTGTACCCAGTTCTTTAATTAAGTTTCCTTTGAAGATGCAGGCGATAGAAAAAGAACAAGTATTTGTGTTGCAGACTATCCGTTTTGAGTAAGGAGCGTCTTTTAGGATAATAATAATAATATGCATAATCAGCCGGACGAAGGACCCGTCTCTTTATTATGTACTGTAGTGTTGGTTATTGCACAATTGAAAAACCGTTTGCAGTACAGATCACATTATAATTTACTATCTAATTAATCACAATTCACACACTGTAGGTACACGACACAACTATTCGGAATGCACGACGGTTTCTAAACGTGTTCACTGCTTGACCGCCACCCATGAACTCTGCTTAGCTCCAGCCAGTTGTTGTGTTATCGACCCTGTCGAGTGCCGCTAGACAGCGCTGGCGTCCCGATTAGACAACTCAGTAACGTATTTTCGACAAGCCTATAATGTGCCCACTGCTGGGACACAGGCGTCCTCAGGGTGAGAGGGGGTGGGCCGTAATCAACCACACGGGCCCAGTGCGGGTTGGTAGATGTCGCATGACTTAGAATTTTTGATTCTAGGACATGCCGGTTTTCTCACGAAATTTTCCTTCATGGTTTTGAGAGCAGGGGTCATTAAATAATTTACACAAAGTCAAACGCCTGGGCTGTCTGGGCTCGAACCTCGTAAATTGCAGCCGTTACCATTGGGCCATCACTGCTCTGCTCTTTTAGGATAATTGTATATATTATTTTATTCAGCATGAATTTAATCAATTCCAAAATAATTCCTATTTTGATATCCTAAAAATACTATTCGATACTCTAATAAACTCACTGATCATCCTTTTGTGATGTGTCCTAGCCGTGCGACCAATTTGGATATAGCGCTCGCCGTCCGCTGCCGCGGCAACACTTGCTTCGTGCGGCTCGAGTGTCATTGGTTTGGTACAGACAGTTTTTAAAAAGATCATTGGTAAGTTACAATAAGAGCATTGAGTAAAAAAGACGATCATAGAATATAAGAATAAAAATATTTTGAGCATCAATTTTATATTGCCCCCATTAACTCAGGGGTGCAAGAAAATAACTTCCACGAGAGGCGATTCCTTAATCAACAACTTACTTAACACTTTAAAGGTATGATTTCGAACAACGCTGCATGCTGCAGTGCCGCATGCCAGTGCTGCCCGCCGCGTGATACCGAATACCGCTGCGCGGCACTGCTGTTCGTGGTTTACTTCTCTACAGTTGTCAAGTTGTCAACATTTACGTGTTATCGCTGTGATGAACACCTCACTACTGGTTTGCCACGGTAGCAGGGCGACACTACCGCTCAGCAGTGTCGTCGCAAGCAATTTTGCTGCCGTGCTCGGAATGTAATCTCATAAAAACCTATAGAAAATGTATTGGGACCAGTAGTGATGCGGCAGAACTGCTCCATTGCCTCGTGCCGCGAATTTCACAATCGTACCTTAAGGGACATTAAACGCCCATAGGCTATACAACAATAAAACTTCTATTGTGTCTCGAATTCTCAGTCAGTGTTCCATGCGTTAAGACTAAAGTTATAAGTTAGTATTAAAATCATTTATCTCGAATATCCGAAGTAAATCGAGTGAGAGCAGCGAAACAAGACAAACGTTTACGACTGATCGTTCACACATCAAACAAGCAACACCTAATGAACACCTTGGGTTGGCATTTTGTAGTTTCCGCCCAATCACGTGATTTTCATACGTATTTTGTATAAAACGCTTTTGGGATTCGATATTTTTGTAGGTAAGTTAGGTTTGTATTTAAGGGTTTCGTACTTCAAAATATGTCTTAATTATGTTGCAAAACCTATTCGTATGTAACCAGTATCTTTTGGAGCAGTGGTGGCCCAGTGGTATCGGCCCCAACTTACGAGTTGTAAGTTGTGAGTTCTAACCCAGACAGGCACTTTACTTTGTGTATTTAAATGCATCTTATTCTCAAAATGGTGAAGAATAACATTGTAAGGAAACCGGTATGTCCTATAACAAAAAACCGAAGACATGTGACGTCCACAAACTCGCACGGAGCCCGCTCCCGATCACAGAGAGGAGGCCTATGTCACAGCAGCCTACAATGTTTCCAACATTGTAAACGTGTTCACTGCTTGACCGCCACCCATGAACTCTGCTTAGCTCCAGCCAGTCAGTATGTTATCGACCCTGTCGAGTGCCGCTAGACAGCGCTGGCGTCCCTATTTGCCAACTTAGTAACGCCTACAATGTTTTCAACATTGTAGGCTTATTATGCAGTATCTTTTATACATTTTTTGTAACCTGGAGTTTCCAAAATATAACGTAACTCATCTAGATTTTTCTAACTAATTGGCAGTCTGACAGAATTTTTTTTACTCTAAGAAGAGTCCCAGATTTCACATAAACCTTGAGATAATGTCTCATGAGGATTATACAAAATAACAAGCAAAAAACTTCCAGACTAAAAGCAAATCTCATGTATAAACATAAAGGTCACACAGATAAACCACATACAGCAAACTAATATATGACCTTGAATTATGACCTTGAAATTAAAGTAGACTCAACTTTTCTACCCCTTGTTCTCACACTTTTCTCGAGTACAGCTGCATTTAAAAGACGTTCTCGAATCTACTTACTACTATACTGCTATACCGACTCAGTATTATCATAATGTCAATGTTACAGAATGACACTCAGTTGAATATAATTAGGGATTAGTCTCAGTTCAAGCGCCCGAGAAGCTCGTCTTGTATGCTGCGTTTTGGACGCTCAATAAAATTTTATTAATTTCTATGTAACGAATTATAACAAGAGCTGCCGTAAAAGGGTGCGCGTAATACGCGCGACGAACGCGCGTACGACGCGCGCCTTTCTCGGGCGCCCTTAGTTCACCCTCGACGAGTGAACGCAAGTTTCTTTTTTCCTATTTTTCCTTGTCGTTTTATCTGCATCAGTTATAAACTTAAAAGAAACACAGTTATACTGTGCATGTTGAGGGTTCAATGTTACAATAAATTGTGGAACTTTTGTTGCGTTAGACGAGCGAACAACGCGCGGCCGGCGCGTATTCGACGCGCGCCCAACACGTAGAGTACTGTGCGCATGCCTCGGGTGCTTGTATAACTGTCGTAGACAGAGAATTCTATAGACTGCTGGATATCTTCCTTTGCATTCGCACAAGAAAAAGAAGAATATATTAACGTCACTAGCAAAAAAAAGAGACAGAGTAAAAATATTTCTGTCCTCGTTCGCGTGTCGGCTGAGCACATCATTGTGCACAACAAGTTTGACGTTTGTAGCGATTGCAGATTGGATTATTATCAATTACACCAGAATAAATACAAAATACGATATTTCAGTGCTCAATTCGATTATAAATAACATTTGTGCAACTGTGCGAAATGGTGAGGTGCAGTGTAATAAACTGTAAAAGTGATAGTTTGATGAAGATTGCCGGATTGTCGTTTCACTCGTAAGTATTCGATTTTTTAAGTATTAGATCGCTTTGTGTTCTACTATTTATAATCAAATAGTCGCAGTAATGTACCAACTAATTTGTATAATGTGTTACATCTCATAAAATCGTGATTTGAGCAATATTTTTATTTTCATTCTTCAACATTCAGTGTTGCCACTTTTTGACGGGGAATTTACCTTTTAATTTGGGTAATACCATTGATATATTAAAAGGAGGAAGATATGTTACGCGCTAACATCGCAATCAGTAAACCTGGGCTTTGCGCACCACTACATGCAGCAAAAATCACACATCTGTGATCAGTGTGATCACAGTCGCAAACCTACCAGCACGCTTAGCATGACCACCGTAGACACGGGTTTTGTCTACGGAAGAATAGACAAAATGACAGATTGTGATTGTTTAACTGTCATTTTGTCTATTCTTTCGTCGACAAAACTTGTTTCTACGGTGGTCATGCTACGCGTGCTGTTAACAATAGACAAGAACAGCGATAGGAGACGGCGCTGTCGTGCGAGCGAAATCGCGTTAGTACTCGTCGAGTCGTCGCCAATAAGTCTCGACACTCGCACATTTTGTGCGTATCGTGTCTCTCACGCATGTTGTAATATCTATCTCGCTCTCACAAACATGGCGAAGAAAATATTAAAAATTATTATAACTTTCAACAAATTAGCATTTTTGGCTGTACTTACGACTGGTAAGTAATCCCGTGTGTCTTATTTTCCTTCCTAGTATTATTAAAACACTGTGTAGCTGCACAAGAAGTTATTTTGATGCGTATTTATCACAAAAAAACTGTAATTATGGAGCTGTTTGATCAACGATACCCCGTGCGCGACTGAGTGCCGACTACAGGCAATCATGTAGTTTGATAGGACTAGGCGCTGTTACTCAGTCCCGTATCTACCGCTTTTAATACATCAATGGGTAATACTTACTGATTTTTTTATGCAATGTCAATAAAAATAAAAAGAACTTTATTTCATCCATATGATATTAGTAATACACACTATTTATAAGCTATATCTAAGACGACCCACCGACCAAAAATTTTATGTACTTGCAGATTTCCAAATAAACCCGAAATAAGAAACATGTGGATTGCTGCTACTAGTAGGCCTAATTGGGCTCCAAAAATGACTTCCAGGATTTGCAGCCAACACTTTGATGGTAATCTTTTAATAAAGAAAGAAAGCAAAACTTACTTATACCCCGATGCTGTTCCGAATACGGCAATAAATATGAATATATCATGTGATTGCAAAGATTGAATTTCAATACAATGGTTATAAAATTTTAACGTTAAATTCCATTAGGTTACAGAATCAGTAAATCGCGGAAACACTATGATGATTAAGAACAGCGAAGCCACATCCACTGAAACATTAGCAGGGAGCTCAAAAACAGTTAAATCTGTAACTTCTGTAAGTATATAGGATTAAAAAAAATTACAGCTGCATAACAAGCAGAAAGTTATATGTACATAATTTTGTTTCAATAATAAATGCCTAATTTAATAACATTTTCCTTATTTATTTTAGTATTCGTCACCTGAGTTTTCGCCCAGAACATTGAAACGAAAATGGCAAAAAGACCTCAACCTTTCGGAAACGCAAATGGCAGAAAGACGTCAACCTTTCGGGGTGTAATGTAAACTATTTGCATACTATTCTATACAATAGTATGCAAATAGTTTACATTCAATCAAGTTTTCTAACTGAACAGACAACTGTGCTGCTTGGGAGTTTGTTGCGCCAGTTCTTCTTCCCAGCAAAAGCACTAGGAAGTGGTGAAGGGCGGGCGTTTTTGGGGGACTGTCTTATGTAATTTTGACGTTCGAAAAGTGCTGATTCTCAGCCTAGTTTGAATTTAGGCCGAAACACACTTGTCACACCCGACGCCATCACACGCTTACTCATTGGCCACATTTCATCTCGTTGAGCTATTTTTCATCATTTGGCCAATAAGCAAGAGTGTGATGGCGTCGGGTGTTACAAGTGTGTTTCGGCCTTAAATGACTTTAGAATTTTTTGAATTTTAAACATTGCAGTTGCATCATTGTTTGTATTTTTTTATTTCTCAATATAGAAACCTGAAATACCAACCTCATTTAAAAAAAACGAATTTTGTGAAGAATATTGGGTAAAATGTTACAGAACACTTGGTAACCCTAAACAATAGATGTACCTTTTTTTCTGTCCTTTTCGATGACACGGATATCGTGAGTCTATAGAATTCTCTGTCTACGATAACTGTCCTTTATTGTGTTATTTTAATTAAAAATATGACATTGACAATATTCAATAAAACGTATATGTTTATAAATAAGTTTATGTCAACTAGACATTGAGACATTGAGAGCAGTGGTGGCCCAGTCGTATTGGCCCCAACTTACGAGTTTGTAGATCGTGGGTTCGATCCCAAGCAGGCGCTTTACTTTGTGTAAATGATTTCATCACCACTGCTCTCAAAACGGTGAAGGAAAACATCGTGAGGAAACCGGCATGTCTTAAAACGAAAAATTCGAAGACATGTAACATCTACCAACCCGCACTGGGCCCGCGTGGTGGATTACAGCCCACTCCCTCTCACAGAGAGGAGGCCTGTGTCCCAGCAATGGGAACATTAATAGGCTGATTATAATGATTATATGAACTAGACATTGGTCAAAGATCTATTTTGAACTTTGTATACAAGTGATTAAATAATATACTTATGTAGTTTTCGTAGTCTGCTCAGTATAGTAGCTGCAAAAGGTAATTTGGGTCCTGACTCGATAAAGGAAAGAATTTGTAAACTGACGAAGGTTTAGACTGTACATAAAACAAGTGAGCAAAAAGATTCCAAGGGCTCTCGACTTTTGTTTGCTCTATCAGCTCTGTGCTCGGCTCGGCTATCCCGGTATTTGATTTCCTACACTAGATTTAGCTGCGTTAGGTTTTTTAGCTTCGTATTCAAATGTACTGTATTGATTTAGAATCGATTGTTTATTTCTTTTTGAAAGTTGATTTGATAGTATTTTGTTTTGGTCTTGTTCTTCGGTTAGGTTGCATTTCACACAGCAAGAAACCATTATTTATGAAAATGTAGTTTGGTGTTTCTCTACACGTCTAGTGAAATTGCCTGCGTTTTGACCCCTGTTTTTCCTATAAACAGGGGTCAAAACGAGAGCTGGGCGGAGCGGAGCTTAGCGGTGCATGAATTAACCATTCACAATGATCAAAATCTCCGCTCCGCTTCAGTGGAAACAGTGTTAGCGGAGTGGAGCGGAGCTGAGTAGAACTGAAAGGAGCTGACCCGAGAAGAGCGGACTTCATATAAAATATATGAGCACGCGATCCCGACCGGGATAGAACGGAGACGAGTGAAGCGGTGTTGAGAGGAGGGCAATATTACTCAATACTTCATCTGCTTCGTCTTCTAGTAGAGAAAGATATAAAAGCGCTTTTTTTTAACGACAGCATAACGTATAAGTTCTCTGAGAGTTTGCGCCGCTTCACTCCATGCTGCTCCACTCCACTCCGCTCCGCTTCAATGGAAACTCTCAGCACTTTTCACTGCTTTTCTCCACTCCATACCGCCCAGCTCCACCTCTGTGGAAACGCAAAGTGAAAGAAAAGTTAGTAGAAATTACGGGATAAAATAAACAATTTTATACAATCTGCAACGTAGGTAACATAAGAAATGTTGCAGTGAACTGAGGTATTAGAAGCCCCTAAGTCTAAGCAGCTAGTATCAGTCTATTGAGATTACATGGATGACTTTATAGACAGTCTAATATCCATGTAGGGCGTTATTAAAGTAGAAAAGCACTACAAGTAATCTACTCCCTCAGAAAAATAATTCTACATCACGAAAGTTAATCGGCTTATAATAGAACGCCCTGGTAACAAGAGAAATTGGGAGTCTTTCTTTTACTTTTTCCAACTTGTAAGTCACTTTCCAAGTTAGTAAAGTTACCGAGCCCCACGTACAGAGAAGCACATAAAATGTCACTAAGATTTACGAAATACATCGCGTCTTGGACACAAAAATCTGCTTTGATCTCAGATTTCTGAAGATTTGTTTTTTCGAGTAATTCATCAACTCGTCTGTTTATTTTGTTTAAATTCATAATTTCCTAGAGTTACCTACCTACCTACTAACAAACCGCAATTAAATACCTACGCCTCAACACTTCGATAACGCCGGGTGAAGGATAGGTAACAGGTACGTAAATTACAATTCCAAGTATTTCTTCTTCCTACTTTAGCGTGCTTATTCCTTCAAAATTAAAACCTACAAATTAAATAAATTGATATTGCAATTTTTTTTTATTATATTTTTATTTTTCCTCGGTTCTTTTATCGATACTGAACCTACCCGTAAGCTATGGCACGCAATTTCTTTAACACCCTGTATAATCACGCTATTTGCTAAGGGGGATAAGGAACATTTTCATTTTCCTCAACGGATTACCGCGGAATTTAATAAGACGAGTTTTTTTTACTTTAACATTTGAAGTTATAAGGCCAATAGAATAAACAGCCACGTGAGCGAAGCCGCGGTCACAGCTACTGGATTTTAAACTTACTTCTTGTTCATTCACAGGGTTCATTCCCGTAATTTCTACAGGGTGTAAAGTTCACTCATCCACCATAGAAAAGGGAGGATCCTCCAACCAGACGGTTGTTATGTCTGGCGGGCAACTGCCCATATGTTGATTTCGGATAGTCTTATCTATGTTATTCGCTCAGTAAACTCTAACTGCGAGATGTAGGAATTGTGTGACGTCATGTCTTTTTGTTTCGTAGTTTTTGTATGTGGCGGTCTAACCGCTACATCACTCCCCTCCGGAGACCGGAGGTCGATAGTGGGCTGAGTCTTGGATCTTGCGATGCTTCACAGTGCCAGCTGTGGTTCCAGTGAGACGGAACCGGGTGCCGCATAGTTCACGGTGAGTCGGAACTGTCTGCGGTGATTCCCCAGTGAGTCGGGGTGGCGGTGCGTCGTCATCCAGTGAGTCGGATGTGATACAGTGCCGGGTTGTGGTTGAGGGTGATGACCAGGAATGCGCGTTCGCTGCATGCTGGTGGTCAGGATACCCGTTAAAGCCGTGTGTGCTGGCTGGCTGTGTGACCCGCCTCACGAAAGCTTGCGGGAGTGACGATGATGATGACGTCACGCTGAAGTAGTTGCACGAAGGCTGCGTTGACGTTCATACTCGGGGTCACCAATTTAGGGGTATGAGGAACAGGGTGTAAAGTTCACTCATCCACCATAGAAAAGGGAGGATCCTCCAACCAGACGGTTGTTATGTCTGGCGGGCAACTGCCCATATGTTGATTTCGGATAGTCTTATCTATGTTATTCGCTCAGTAAACTCTAACTGCGAGATGTAGGAATTGTGTGACGTCATGTCTTTTTGTTTCGTAGTTTTTGTATGTGGCGGTCTAACCGCTACACACTTTCATTAGGTAATTACGTGGAAAAACTTCTTTTGAGAGAGGATTTTTTCAGGTTCAGAGCGTGAACCAATCCAATATACGAATTGAAAGAAAATACATTTATTTAGCACACACAAAAAGTCACACAACACAACATAATTATAAAACAAGTAAAAAAAAGAAATAAACAAAAAAGGAAACAAATAAAAAGTGTAAAATAATAATTTAACGGGAAAGTATAAAGTAAGTATAGTATAAAGTATATTTATCTCTGACGTAAAGTGTACCTACAATGTACTTTCTCAAAGGGCACCTTATTTATTTCCCTTTCATTTACAACTTAAATACAGATTTAGAGACCAAATAACTTGTACTGACTTAGATTTCCTAATAAAATTCTACGAGTATCAACTGCTATCCGAGGTTCATCCCTAGCTTTAACAATAACCCCTCAAAAGCCTCAAAGGATACATTGATACAGTGGCAAATTGGTTCAAAATCATGAACTGTTTTACGGGTTTACTTTTAGCTTTAGCTGCGTTCTTACGAGGTTTATCAGTTAATGAACTTTAAGTTAATCATGTAACATTTAAAGGCAACAATTTTAACGCTTATAAGGAATTTTACTTTTTAAAATCTTTTGCACGACTCGTAATGCGAAGCATTAGAGTGTGCTCTACGATCGAAAAATTATTTTTGCCCCATTTCTGTAACTGTTTTTATTGTTACACTCCTGCTTGTACACAGAACCTACTTAGTTTATATACCATTGTATAGATGATTAAATGGAGATTAATACTATACTTTTTAACAATTGATTTAATGCAGCAGAAATGGAAAAAGCATAAAAATAGTTTAAAAAAAAATCCTGTCCGTCAATTTATGAACCTTGAAAACATTGTAGCTTGCGATAAAATCAATTAATTGAGTCAATTTCTTTTATTTTTTACTTTTAGCTACGATTTTACTTATAGCTATTCTTACGAGGCTAAGCAGTTAACGAACTTTAAGTTATAGTGCTAGCCGGTACTTTCAACGCGTGTTGCCGTCGCGAAGTGAAAGTTCCGGCTAATTTAGACAAAACGCACATGAGATTGCAATAGCGAGATGATTTGATGACGAGACGATGAGATGAGGTGAGCGGCCAACTAGTCCTGCGCGCACTATAATCATGTCACATTAGGCAACAATTTTAACGCTACTAAGAAAGTAATGTATTTATCTTTTTTGGTAGGAAAATGTTAATATAGGTACCTAGTATTAGTATTTATTCGTATTCAGAAGGAGAACAGTCAGTAACAGTCAATGATAGTACACACATAGCTTCGAGGAAATGAGAAGGAAAAACGAGAGAAGACATTGATAACGAATTAAATTAAATTAAAAACTTATATTTCCTTTGATTTTGTGATAACTCGAATCACTTAGATTCGTCCTACCTTTATAAATATTTTCCTAGCAAAAAGGATAAATAATCAACAAAAAAATGCATAACCTACTAGGTTTGGTTATGGTTAGGGTTATACTAGTTTTGTATAGCCGCTGGCCCCTCATTCTATTGAAACTCTGTACTATGCTAGGCCAGCTGAAGGTCAAAGTATTAGGTACCACCAACGTAACGCCTACTATACAGACAAATGGTACAATACAAGCAAAAGGTCAATTAAAAAAAAGCATTTGCATGTAATGTAATGTTCCTGCGAATGCTCGACGCTGCATTCGACGCTCACGGCGAGTGAGCATTTACCTGTAACATTTATGCCTATCCTTGCGTTCATTGTAATGACCTGCCCTCGGCCCGTGCACCTCACTCCGCGTTGCCCGTTTGCCCTGCTAATTTTTACACTTTCTGCTAGTTTTTTTTTTTTTATTGTTTGTAATTTTTTTATTTTTTTTATCTGCTGTAAGTATAGATTGTGTGCTTTTTGGTCTGTGTTAAATAAATGTATTTTCTTTCTTCTTTCTTTCTATGTTACACCAATACGCTCGTTGGTTTTTAAAGTCAGTTTGTAACAAAACATCGAGCGTCTTGTTCGAAGTGGGGTTCGATCAAATTTAAAAACGGCGAATGCTCGAGGTTCTGTTACAACTTTACGAGTACAAGTAAAGCTCTAGTCTACGAGTATACTCACCTTTTAATGGAAACAAACAAAAGGCGATCTACTTTTGCAAAGGGTGATATGATTGTCATTCAATTGTCAAAGTTGAACGATTTGAATGAACTTTCTTTTTTTTTTGTTCTTTTTTTAGGGTTCCGTACCCGAAGGGTGACAAACGGAACCCTATTCATAAGCCTCCGCTGTCCGTCTGTCTGTCAGCGAGCTCTATCTCATGAACCGTAATAAGTAGGCAGTTGAAAATTTCACAGATTGAGCATTTCTATTGCCGCAAGAGCAACAAATAATAAAATTAAAAAATAAAGGGGGGTCGCCATACAATAAAATTAAATTTTGAAAAAAAAATAATCTGACCCTGGCATGTGGGGTATCATTTTCTAGAGCTCATCGAGTAGAGAATAAATATAATTTTTATTTGTTTTTATCTTCAAAAATGATGAATTAGGGGGCCGTAGAAGTTGTCTGTTTTAGACTATTTTTGTACGAGCTCTATCTAAACAACTAAACAAATTAGGAATTTGAAACTTGTGTGTATCATGTACCATATACTGTTTATAATCAACAAATACTAAAAACGCCGATTCATAACTTATTTTATATAATATGGGCGATTTCCTGCAACTTAAAGTAATAATTTTGTATTTCATGCTAATATTATGCGATATAAATTCCACAGATAACTATTTAATTGTCGGAGTAATGACATGGAATTAGTAAGTACCTACTATCATGGCAGCATAATTATACTATTTCGATCATTTAAATTTCGATCATCCAAAAAGGTCTACAAAATAAACTTTCTTCACAAGATTTTAAAACCGGCCAGTATTTTTTGAGTAAGAACTTTATCGACTTTTTTCAAAGTATCCCTAGACGGTGTTGAATTTGTGTGTACCTCATGTTAAAACTACACTCCAATAGACAATAATTATATTCAGTAACATTGAAGTGAATGCTGGCACATACAGTGTAAGTACTATTCAGTTACCTTAAACCGTTGTGGATACAATTTCATATTGAGAAAAATTATTGGTGTAAAAATATTCGGTCACGGCGGCCAATCTCAACGGAGACTGGCCTTCGGCTTGGGAGATATTATAGTGCACAAGTGTGTGCGCAGACACGAGTGCACTCTCTCTTCCCTCACTCTCATAGTCCGATGGGATGTGTAAAAATAATAAGTAAGAAATAATAGATTTCTGTATGACTATCAAAAATAACGTAAATAAATACCTGTATTGACCCGTGCGTTTGCACTGGCGAAACATCACGACAAAACATGTTGAAATCTCTAGTTTCGGTCAAACATTGTATGATAAATTGACAGAAAATAGAGATTCCAACATGTTTTGTTGTGAATGTTTCGTTGGCGTACTACTTACATTCTATTTTGTACAATATAGTCTGATGTAGCAAGAGAAATCCTTTTATTTATAAGTAACTAGCTTTACCCGGCCTGGCTTCGCACGGTTAGCACTAAGTACTTATCTACGGCGCATCTACCTTTCCTAATTACCTACCTATCCTACCCTTCTTACCAGGGTAGGTAGGTACCTAACCTACCCTACCTACCCTACATATCTACCTGCTTACCTACCATATATACCTATTTATACCTACTAATACTATGTTAGTAGCAAATAAATAACTTTGACTTTAGTTAATGCATGTTACTGGATAAGTTAACTTAATATTTTTCTCTTAAAATAAATGAAATATACTCCTACACCTATATTTTAACACAACAACATTTTTTCATTAAAATTAGACAATTTCTTTACAAATCTTTGTTTTTTTATAGCGCCTCTGTTGTTACCTTTACGAAAGTATTACAAAAATTCATAGTGTTAAATCTTGTACGACATGGTATGGAACCCTTTGTGTGCGAGTCCGACTCGCACTTGACAGATTTTATTTAATATATTGTAATCTCGTGACTTTAAAGACTGATTAGGATTTAGGCCCACATATCTTATTATTTTTACCCGTAACGGGTTAACAGTTCTAAGCGAGTTAAGCTTACCTTGCAAACCCTTTCGTAGAATTAACCCTTACAATTTATTATGGCATTTAAAGGAGCAGGTTAGATGGCTTGGGGGCAAAAAGCCCAAAGCTTGCATTATGTAGATTACATTACATACCAAGGTATTATATCTGGCCAAAATTTTGATATAGCATTCCTTACTTATTTAAATTCTGTGTGCTTAATTTTTTCGAATTTAGGAGTTAATAATTAGACAAAGAAGGAGAGGTATATGATGATGAAACTATTTTTATTTTTCGGTGATTCCTTTTTTTGAGCATTTTCAATTATAGAATTATTTATAAGCTGAACAATTTTTCTGACCAAACATTTTTGGATAGGTAGGTAGAAAACCACCAAAAATTCGAAGACATTGTGACATCTACCAACCCGCACTGGGCCCGCGTGGTAGATTACGGCCCACTCCCTCTCACAGAGAGGAGGCCTGTGTCCCAGCAGTGGGAACATTAATAGGCTGATGATGATGAGGTAGAAAACGTTTAGAATAAAACTGCACGCCCCTCCCCAAAAAATTCTATACAAACATTTGAAAAGTGTATGCACATAAATGGGCGTGGAGTTTTTTAATAAACGATAACTACTTACCTATAAAAGAAAGATCATTACACTCGTCACGTGTGACTTACCAATAAACACAATACATTTTACAGCTATTACAGGTTGCTTCAAAAACACACATCAACAAAAAAGTCCGTTCCATACAAACTAACTTACCGGTTCTTCATATAGGTACTTGGCCTGACTTGGCCCCTGTCTACACTAGCCAGACTTAGGTAGGCACGTGATATGAATAGAAAGTCATACTCTTTGACTACCAGCCTTTAAGAATATTCCTATTATGTTCTTCTTTTGGCCTAGTTTATTTGATTTGCTTTGAGGCTACGGAGAATGATAAGTAAAGAAACGCAGACAAAAAAAAAAATAACTTTTCAGCAAGCTGTCTACGTAAGGTCTGTTTAACAATTTGTATAAAAAGTACACTACTCAACTAAATCTAGAAAACTAGTTCAAAGGTTTTTTTTTAAATAATTTAATACTTTGAATGGTACATATTTTATATAAATAAAAATTACGCTTCATGACGTCACACAATTCCTGCATCGTGCAGTTAGAGTTTACCGAGCGAAAAACATAGATAAGACTATTCGTAATCAACTTACGGGCAGTTGCCCGCCAGATATAACACCCGTGTGGTTGGAGGATCCTCCCTTTTCTATGGTGGATGAGTGAACTTTACACCCTGTTCCTCATACCCCTAAACACTTAATTTACTAGAGATTTTAATTGTTTGATTAAATAAAAGAGGAGTACGTGATTTTTTTTTTAATCAAACTCCGAACAAAACACGTTTTTGTAGATAAAAAATATAACGTAAAAATAAAAATAAAACATTCCTAGCAACTTTTTAATAATTTGTTGGACCTCCCAAGGCAGTAGCGACGGCTTTATATCGGCGTGTTATAATGATTTGGTTGTCTTTTTGTCACCTTAAGAATTATTAATATCGCTCTATACTCTCCATGCGCTTTCAACTTGCATTCGTCCAGTTTTTTATAAGAAAAGACACTAACGCATCGAGGTGACGCATCTTTTAGTAGCATCCTATATTCGCGTCGCTTTTCTTGTCTGATAATTTTGATGTTCCTTCGATGTCACATAATGGTGCTACCACTTGTAAATGCCTTCCACAAATAGTCACATGTATTTTTATCGTCATCTTGACTACAGATATTAATGCATAAAACATGAAATCAGATATTATTGCGGAGCTGTCCATAGTACCTACTTAATGTATTTATGCTTGTGCCTGTACTTCACTATTAACTTACTATACAATATAAAAAAGAACGCTTTAGGTATAGTGTATACAGGCTTTAGCGTATTCAAAATTCATCACAAATACATTCGAAAAAAAAATGCAACCAAGAATTTGAATGAATATCGGATTTTTTCTAAGGAATACCTAATACCCGCGTCTTTTCTCTTGGAAAAATCTGCTGAAATTAGAACCATGTAATCCGGATTAAGGTATTATTCCGATTCATTGCCTAATTCCTGTTTTTCTTTGCTGATTGAAAACCAGCCAGGCATATCAAAGAAGATTGGTAATCTTGGTTAGCAATCAACCGAATGAATATTTATAGGAGTTTTATAAAACGAATCCATCTGATCTGTTTGTGAAACACCTTTTATCTAATATAGTTCAAAGAGATAGTTCATAACATAATAATGATCACGCCTGTATTCCCCCAAGGTAAAGGCAGAGGTTTATAACGGTACTCCCACATTTTTAGGGTTCCGTACCTCAAAAGGTAAAAACGGAACCCTTATAGGATCACTCGTGTGTCTGTCTGTCTGTCTGTCTGTCTGTCCGTCTGTCACAGCCAATTTGCTCCAAATCTAATGGACCGATTTACTTGAAATTTGGTACAAATATGTATTTCTATGACCCAAACACGGACGTGTAACGAAAATAAAATAATTTTGAATATGGGGTTCACTTTTGTGGGGCAAAGAAGAAAATTAAAAAAAAAAGTTTTGCAAATTGTACCGTGTGACATATGAAACGAAAGGAATTGTTACAAGGATCTCAAATATAATTTTTTTATAATTATTTAATATATGTTTTTAGAGATATTTACGAAAAGAGATGAAAATTGACCATTCCCCCCCCCTTATCTCCGAAACTACTGGGCCTAAAATTATGAAAAAAATACAGAGAATAGTTCTTTACTCATAGATTACAGGAAAACCTATAAGAAGTCTATGGTCTTAAAATAACATGGTAAATCTCTCAATATTGTATTTGTGGTTGGAATGTATGGGAAAATTTGTTTTGCAACTACAATGTTAAGTTAGTTCTTGGGATAATTTATTGCTACTGCTAGTTCGACCAAGGCCACAGTACACGTTCAACGAGCTCGCCCAACGTGTACTTAGGCGAGGCATCCTTCACTTCTCGTACCTTCCGCGACGCATTCTGTTTGCCGATTTCACGGTGCGCTAGTACTATGCCGCATTGTCGGTAAGCACTGCTAACACATTAGCCAGTGAGCTATGTAAAGTTCAATTAATCATTTTAGACGAAATATCTATGTTGGGAAGTAGGATATTCAATGATATTTATCGCAGATTACAGCAAATTTTCCAAACAGACATCCCATTTGCTGGTAAATCTATTATTTCTGTAGGAGATTTTAACCAGTTGCCGCCAGTTGGAGACAACTGGATTTTTCAGCCTAAAACAGGACGTAATCCGATGGTAGTTTTAGCTCGTGCACCATTGTGGGAACCATGTAGCCTGTTTCCAATGAGCAAAATAGTGTGTCAGAGGGATGATTCATTCGACATTTAATTATTTTATTTCCTTTATTTCAAAGATACAAAGGTCTAAAAATTTTGTTAAGAACATTTTTGAAAAATAGTGTTACAGCCAAATTAGACCGATTTTCATAGAAACAGAGATTTCCAGTTATCAGTTCCTCTTCCTCTTCCGGTACGCGGTTGCCACTCCAGAACGTTTCGGTCCCAGGCCTATCGGCCATCTGTTCTGCGAGCAATGTGCCCTGCCCACTGCCATATAAGTTTGGCAATTCTTCGGGTTATGTCGGCTACCTTGGTTCTCTTGCCGATCTCTTAATTTCTGATTAGATCACGTCGTCATGGAAACTCTAAGTACAGCACCATTGCCTTTTGGGCGACTTTCAGCCTTCTAATGAGGCCCATGGGTCATCACTGACAACACGCACTGGTCCCGACTGCGGTATGTGAGACGAGAAGATATTGCGTAGCTTCCCGAACCAGTGTTCGGGAAGCTACGCAATATCTTCTCGTCTGGGCACTCCACTGGGCAGTCCCAGTGGAGTCGGATTCCACGATTGACCGCATTCTCGAAATTGAACCTACCTCACAGGACAGTTTGTCCTAGGTATACGTTTCATTCAAACTTTATAGATTTATCGAGGTTCGATGACAATACAATAATTTAGTATCTCTTGGAGCTGATCTGATTATGAAGCCAGAAGGTAGATAGTGGAACTCTTCAGCGGCTTCTTGAAACCCCTCGAGTTTGGGTTCATATAATTTGGTTTAACGAGTCCAATATGTTGCAATTTGGTTTCGTGGGTCTGATGATGGAGCCAGCAGGTGGATAGTGGTTCTCTTCAGTGGCTATTAGTTAACCTTTCAAGTTTGACCTCATATGATTTGGTTTGTCGAGTTCAATATATTGCACTTGGTCTCGAGGGCCTGATGATTGAGCCAGGAAGTGGATAGTGGAACTCTTCAATGGTTACTAGTAAACCCCTCGAGTTTGAGCTCATATGATTCGGTTTGAAGAGGTCCCATAGTAAAAGTTGTTCATAATGATGAGTACAATGACCCATCACATAGCTCGGCTAATCGCCGCTCAACGTGCAGTTGAGCGACAAGCTTACACAACCGCAGTGTAGTTCTGATCCCAGTGATATCGATGACATGATAACGAGTGTGCTTAAGTGCGGTAGCCACAAGATTTGTCAAGATGTTTATTTTATCCTTATGGCTTCATGTTTTTCTAAGTAATCACCCTCTTTTTGGCCATTATATTATCATTTCATAATCAATCAGGCCTAAAATCTCGTCTGTCAACTAAACCCGTAGAATTTTACTATCACATGGCTCAGCTAACCGCGGGCTCAACGCGCGGTTGAGCGACAAGCTCACATAATCGCAGTGTGGTTGTGATCCCAGTGATATCGATGAAAGAAAGAAAGAAAGAAAGAAAGAAAGAAAATACATTTATTTAGCACAGACTATAAGGCACACAACACAACATATTGTACTAAAAGTAAAAAAAATAAAATCATAATAAAAAAAATGAAAAAACAAATAAAAACTGTAAAGTTCGATGACATGATAACGTATGTGGCTAAGTGCGATAGCCGCAGGATATAACCTGTAGTTACCTACTTACAGCAAAAAAATGAACACCTTGTTATTGTATAAGTTTCTTTAATTTTACGATCGTCATCTGCCTAGTGTTTTCCCAAAAACTATTTTGAGGTCGGGTTTCAGTCTAAACTAAACGAATGCAGCTCAACATTTTGAATGCCAATTTAAACTCGACAACTCGGTAACTTGGTGGTAACACGCTACCTTAAAGTCTGAAGACTAATCTTACCAGAGTAAGAATGTTTGTAAAAAATTTCGGGGTTCTGGCTACCCGTCGCCCAGCTACGACCCACATTATGATCATTATCAAATAATTCTTTAAATTAAAATACTGCATCATCAAAACGAGTAAACGATACAACACTCTGTTGTGATTAACCAAATAATATCGACTAAGAAAACATGGACCAAAAAACAAAACCTTTTCAAACATTCACCTTCAGGATTTCTCAAAGTTGCCTAACAACTAAAACTCCGTAAGTGAAGTTACGACTAAGTACACTTTTTCCTTGAACTTACTAATTCTTGCGAAACCTTCTGAACAACGTGAAATATTTCAAAATTAGTTGTTATTTAGTTTCCCCCAAAAGTTTATTTGCTAAATAAAAAGGCTACTAAACGTGAGATCTCAAGTGGCAAAGATTTAGTTTTTATGGGTTTTTCTAAGAATTTTTCCAGCGGTACGTGGCTATGTTTCGCAAATGGGTCACCTGCATTATGCTGTACGATGGCTGTTTTATGCGGATTTGTATATTTTCTCCCCATTCGTTTTATTTTTCCGTCATGTACTTTATTTTTCGGTTTCACCCGCATGTCTTGACCCCGAGGAAATGTCGGGATAAAAAGTATTCTATGTCCTAACCCAGGTCTTCATCTACTAATGTATCAAATTTCATCCAGATCCGTTTAGCCGTTTTAGCGTGAAAGCGTAACAAACCAAACTCACTTTCGCATTTATAATACAAACAAAAAAAAAAGGGGATTTTATGCTGCATTTTAAGCGCAGATTAATTTATTTCCTTCTTTTTTTCAATTAATTAATATCTACCTGCTCAGTTACAATCTACATGTTAGATTCACAAACACCACTGTCTCAGAATCTTACGTCGCATCATACAAGCAAAATATACCGCGAAATCTGCATAATACTATACGAAAGACTGACAGTTCATCGTCACGAACAAAATCTTATAAATTAAGCAAATCACGAAGTGGCGAGCAACACATAGTACAACTTTATTAGACTTTTCAATAGAACTAAGGCCTCCATCAAATATTTGTTAAACCATTGCAGTACTGACGTCTTCTACTTTCTGACGATTCTAAAGCTGACAAGCATGATTTCTTATGTAAATCAGAACATCGTTTAAAAAACTTTCATATCTCAGTATGACGTGGTAACCCTTTGTGAATTGCGCCTAAGTATTGGGCCGTAGGCTCATAGTGTTATGCAAATCTGACGTCAGCATGTATGATAGAAGGGTCGAATATTAAAACCTCGTTTATATGTTACACCTCTGGGAAATCAATTTCGCGTGACGTGCCAACTTTTCAATGGAAAAGTATTTTCATGAAAGTTTCTGCAAGAATCTATCAGTGTTATGTGAAGTGAGTCTTAATGAAAGGAAGATTATG
The DNA here is from genome assembly GCA_948150665.1 of Conistra vaccinii. Classification (NCBI taxonomy): domain Eukaryota; kingdom Metazoa; phylum Arthropoda; class Insecta; order Lepidoptera; family Noctuidae; genus Conistra; species Conistra vaccinii. Next base: position 11,325,463 of record OX411337.1, on the reverse strand, counting down.
GGATTATAATACACGTGTAGTACAAAGTACAATACACGTAATACACGTAGTTATATATACAAGTAAAATATTATGACAAAAACAAGAAAATACGAAAACAACAAGAACCAACGTAGAGCCGGCTTTGCTTGGACAGTTCTTGTTGTTTTCGTATTTTTTTGTTTTTGTATAAATATTTGATTTATTATATTTGATTTATATAATCATGTTTGATATATTTATGTTTGATTAGTAGTTTATTTATTTATTTAGAAGTATAAAAATTATGTGGGTACTAGTTAGGGATGTTGAAACTGTTTGTTCTCTCCGAAAAAACCAGCGTCAGACAGCATTTGTCTGGTATTAATGCTAAAATGAATCTTTTTGGCGTAGCCGTGACCTAAACTATTATTGTTAAATAGTAGATTGTTTACTAAGGGAGCAAACAACTATTTTTAAGGCGAGAGTGTTTCTTTGAATCCAAAGCGGAGCGAAGGATTCAAAGTACATCACTCGAGCTTAAAATAGTGTTGCTCCCGAGGTGAACACTCTACTTTTTATCACCCTCTATGAGAAAACAAACGTGTGCGGTCCGACCCCCATCAGGAACGAATTTCCTACTCACTGATTTACACAAAATAATAAAATTATGAAAATAAAAAAAAATCGCAGTCGCCATGTTGGATTCACATTTTGACCTCACTATCGGGTTTACCACCCTCGAAAACTAGGAAAACGATACCCATGACGATTTTTTTTTTTTCGTGTCCACCATCTTGGATTTAAATTTTGACCTCACTATCGGCTTTACCACCGTCAAAAACTACGAAAACGATACCCATGACGAAAAATTTGAAAATTTTCGCATCTGCCATCTTGGATTTAAATTTTGACCTCACTAGCGGCTTTATCACCCTCGAAAACTATGAAAACGATACCCACGACGAAAAATTTGAAAACTTTCGCGTCCGCCATCTTGGATTTACATATTGACCTCACTATCGGCTTTACCACCGTCAAAAACTACGAAAACGATACCCATGACGAAAAATTTGAAAATTTTCGTATCCGCCATCTTGGATTTAAATTTTGACCTCACTATCGGCTTTACCACAGTCGAAAACTATGAAAAAAAAAATACGAATCCGCCATCTTGGATTTTAATTTTGATCAAATTCACACTTTCTCTCTTGCCAGCCTGCTACTTATTCATACAATGTTCGTGATCGATCTCTTTGGTGAATAGAACTTTTACTAACAATTTCCACATTCCAAATTCAAATCACTTTTAGTCCCTAGGGATTAAAACGCTATTTTGGTCCCTGTTTACGAGGATTAAACTACGTGTTTTTGAATAGATGTGATAAAAAGATTATTTTCACTTTTTATTTTGTTCTTTTGTAGTTCACGAACTGTGTCCAAATAAACATTATTCTATATTTCTTTCTTTTTTAGTTGTATTATGGGAAGCTAAGAATCTTAGATTGTAAAGTATTGATCAAGGTGGATCAAAGACCCGGTGAAGATAGATAGTTAGAATGCTCCTTATTTTACTGTACACCAAGTTCATTGAAATCCTTTGATTGAGAATAGCATAGAACCAATCTTCCGTCAAAGATTTCCGGTGTGGTAATCTTTGACGGAAGCCGATAACCGAACGTGGGCGTCTTTTGTCTGAAATCATAGTATAGCGGTATGAGGAACAGGGTGTAAATTGACCATCAACCTGTTTCCTATAGAAAAGGGAGGATACCCCAACCAGACGGGTGTTGTGGCTGGTAGGCTACTGCCCGACGATTGTTGTGGGGATGTTGCATATATGATGCGTGACGTCAGTGTGATGTGTAGTTCGCATGAGGCATGTGACGATGCCAGGTAGACCAACAATCTGGAGAGCGTGGTTTGGTTATTATGCGGCGCAGAAAAGCCATGCTGTCTCCGTCAAAGATGGCGCAGTGACGCCTTCGATGTTTGTGTCTTTGAAGTATGCACTCCAGTGCCGTTTTGTGGAAATATAACTATTATAAATGTTGCCAGTTGTTGTTGTCCAGTGCGTCAAAGAAAATATATTTATGAAGACTTTAAATATGCTGAATTTATTATATTATTATGCTGTTAATAATGATGGTAGGTACCCATTATAAGGGATGTAACAACTGACATTATATGTATAATTGATATTTTATTGTGTTTGTACCTTTGGGTATACAACAATATCAATTGTGTCATTCAAAACCAACACTGAACATTTTTTACATTCATCACTCCAATTTGCAACGCCACAAGACTTTCATTCAGCTCATAATCACTTTCATTCATTCGCTAAAACGTTCCTACTCTGGTGAAGGCGTTAGGCAGTAAATTAACCAAATGTGTGCACTGTGGTCGCATTACCGGGAGTATCGTGTGTAAATGTCATCGCGACATTTACACACTCTCGCCGCATTAGCTGCTTTATTACTCGAACGTAGCTCGTCGTTTGTTTCAGGAATCAGGATCTTAGGGTCAATTTACATTCCGGTGGAAGGGAAGGAAAGCGTCAATAAAATGTAGCTACTTTTTCGCGAGAAATCTTGAGAAAACTCGAAAATCTTTTCATGTTTAAAATGTAAAGTAACGTTTTAACAACTAAATCCAAACCATAATTTAGCGTTATAAACGTAAAGTGCTAACAAAAGGATACTAAAATTATCTCAGCTCCTATTTACGAGTATATAGTTACTTTCGAGTTTCATTTAAATAATATTCTGTCAGGTATAGTACAAGATGTATATAGATAGATGGCTAAATTCGTGAAATAAAGACAGATAATTACACATGATTGTTACACATGATTGAGGTACTGGGTACCTACTATTTGTAAGTAATAACTTTTAAAATAAAACCCTCTTTTAATTATCTGCAGAGAACTTTGCTTCGTAATATGCAGTGATTAAAAATCCAAGCCCGCATGTCCTTTGTGCGCGCAACAATGTCACATATCAAGCATTCACGTTGAATATACCTACTTGTCACTCTAAGTACATACTGTACTTCATTTGTTGAAATTGTAACTTGAGTACACAGTTGTTCTGTTTGCATTAATCAACTCAGCCTATCGTAGTCCAATGCTGGACAAAGGCTTCTCCCAGACTGCGCCACAACACCCTGACCTCCGCGTTCCTCATCCAGTCTGTCCCAGCCACCTTCTTATCATAAGAAAGTGATAGGTGGTTCCTTTATTGATTGTTTGCATATTTAAATGTAAATAGCTTTATGAACATTTTTAGCCCAGGATTTAACCACCATGCGCAAGCGGTGCGCGGGGTGCGGGCCAGCTCCAATACTGGCCTGAAAATGATCGCTGAGCGATTTGACTGCCCCTTAATACGACAATGCTGTAACAGACATGTATAACCAGGGCACTTAACCTCATTGACACTGAGCTACATATATTTTATAATGACTTGTTTGATGAAATTATTCTTTTTAATTTAATATTAATTCTGTGACCCTTATAATGTGACATGTAATTTTAATTTTGATTCTATCACTCATTCGTTTATTTTAATTGCATTTGACATTTTATTTTAATTTTAATTCTGTGACCTATTTAATTTGTACCTATTTTAATTGCATTGACATTTTATTCTTGTGATTATTCTGTTGCAGTATTGTGAAATTTAATTTATTGTACTATGGGTTTTGCCTGAAATAATGTTTTTTTATTTTTACGTAAGCCACGGAATTTTTAGGGTTCAAGAAATCTACCTTGTCTGCCAGAACTGTTTGGTGTTGTGGGTCTAAGCGCGACTGCGGAGCATTCTTTATTCGACTTCCAGGTCGAAAAAAGTGTTATTGGGTTTCCTAATTTGATATTTTTCAGTAACACTCGGAGTTTGGACTTGAGCCTTTTCAATGGCAATCGCCACCTAGTACTGAGAGCTAACAGGTAAAATGTATACATTTCTTCCTAACTCATCAGGAAATAAGTCCTACATGCGTGTTGTTTAAGAAGTAAAGTAATCCAAAATCAGTAGTAGGTATTCAGTACAAAATGTATTTTCAACTAGCCGTAGGTTCTACATTTCCTTTGCAATCTTATCGCAATGGCCCAGCTTTGACCTAGTGCCGTGCCAGACATAGAGACAAGGTGACAGTGCATTACCGATGACCTAAGCAGTATAAAAGAAAGAGGTGACATCACTAAGCAGTTGCTAGCGGATGTAAACATAGGTGCCTCACCCGGTGATAGCGTGTGTTTTGATGACGCCCTATTTATGGGATAAACCTTACTACTCACGATGCGTTTGCTAAAGAATATAAAAGAGCAAAATAGTTGTTTGTGTTACAAGGGGACAAAGTAATATTTTGTTCTTCCAGGGCATTATTTTGAATTCAGAGCTAAGTGAAGGATTCTATAGTAGAATCCCGAGCGTAGCGAGGAATTCTAGCGTAGAATCCTGAGCTTAGCGAACAACATATTTTGTCCCCGAGTAATACACACTATTTTTCATCACTGCCTATGAGAAAATAAAAAGCTATTTACTTTGTTTTTTTTTTACATTAAAACTTAACGCGAGCGCCTTCAACCTAACTATGCAAATCAGTACGCTATCAAAAGCATGGAGTGGACCAACAAGAAGAGAGAAACCTCAAACTCCCTAGGGAGCAAAGTTGATTTTTGCTCCCGCTATCCTCTATATGTATGGTACAGTGGTGGCCCAGTGGTAACGGCCCCGACTTACGAGTCGGTCGTGGGTTCGAACCCAAGCAGGCGCTTTACTTTGTGCACACACAGATTTAAAGCGCGTCCTTCCGCCCATTTCTATGAAGACATCATACTGTTACTTATTATTATATTGTGAACATACCGTTTATTGCCGCCATAATGGGCAGTCTTGACTTTCAAAAACGTGCGACCAAAAATCGCACCTCGAATGTCTTCCCTTACAAAGTGTAACGTATCTAGCTAATGGTGTTTATTTCGATAGCAACCGCGCTCGTTCGAGTAATGTTCTATGAAATTAACTGTAATCAACTCTGATCATAATAAAATTTTGTCGACACGACTATTTTTCTAAATTGCGTGTGTTGAGTGGGAAGTTTTGGGTAGGTATGTGGTTATTGATCTATTTACCTAGAGTAAGAATGAGGTGTATTATACATATTACAGGTTCAAAACAGTATATCTCTGGAATTACACTAGCTAGGTCATTTAATTTAACCCAAGGTTGTAATGTTAGGTAGGTAATTTAGAGGTATGAGGAACAGGGTGTAAAGTTCACTCATCCTCTATTGAAAAGGGAGGATCCTCCGACCAGACGGGTGTTGTGACCGACGGGCAACTGCCTAATGATTGATGCTGGATAGTCTTACATAATATGTCGTTCGAGCGGTAAACTTTAATTGTGCGATGCAGGTTTTGTGTGACGTCATGTCGTGAATGCATAGTTTGCATAATGGCGATGTAGTGAGTGTAGAGAGTGCCCTCACAGTACCTACTGTACAATCAAAATACCAACATTTTGGCCATAGTTCTTGTCCCATAAACTAGTGAAATTATATTACCACTAACTTGTGTCCACAAGTGCAAACTCCGTGTTGCTACTGACAAATTCCCACTGAAAAACACAATAACACTGGCCTACCTGGAAAACAAACCCTGAATCTCTTGCTCAGAAGTTGCGCTTGCAACCACTAAACCAATGCTGCGTCGTTGCAAGGCAAAACAAAAGCAATTGACTATACAGGCTGAGTGGCAATATTTGAACCATGATATTTCTTCATTTAGGCCAGAAATATAAAAAAAATCATTTTATCTATATTCAAGTTCAATTATAATTTTTTTTATTCGATATTGTTGACCTAATAAATGACTAAGTAGGTATCATGGTGATACGTGATTAAAATATTGCCAGTGAATTAAATTTCAGCCCGTATGAATAATATTAAAACGTCTGAATAACCCTGCAATACCTAATAACTTTTTATGACAGGTGTGTAAGTAGCATTTACATGCGGTATTGAAGCGAACCACTGCGTTTCATTTAGACAGCAGAATATAGCGCAGCTGACTTACCGCAGAGGCTTTTTCTTGAATTTTGATGCGCGACGCCATTTACCTGGGGTACATACGGCTGAAAAGTTATGTGAGTATTTAGCGTACTGAGGTAGCTTTTATATCAAAATATTGTAAAACATTTTTTTTTTTTTAAAAGAGTGGAGTTTTTTGCCCATTCTTCTCCATACGAAACTATCTCTTGGAAGGGGTGAAATAAAAAAGAAAATCCTTGGGGCAAGATTAAAAAAAAATGATTTGACTGACTTTGATGACGACCCTACATAAATTGAGTGGGCAAGCAATGGGCTCCTGCACTGCCTACTGCAGTTAAGTGAAAAATTACTCCATTTCAGGCTTTCCTGTTTCTCAAAGTCAAATCGTATATTTCAATTAGACCATTGAACGGCATTTCGTTACAAATTATAAGAAAAAAGATGAATAGACCTACTTTGAAAGAGGCAACTAAACCTCTTCCAAAGGATAGTTTCGTATGGAGAAGAATGACAAGAAACTCCATACTCTGTTTAAAAAAAAAACATTCTTAAGTTAGTAAAATAAGGACGATACTTATTCCAAGCTTTCTTGTAGAAAATAAGAACATTATTTTCATATCTTTACTACCAGAACACCCACGAAATTGTTCTAAATAACTTTTTAATTAGTTTAGATTTTATATTCATATTCTTTATGCGTATAAAAAAATCGCGTAGCTCTTGACCTAAAGAGGTGTCCTTTAGGTCAAGAGCTACGCGATTTTTTTCTTTGGCGTAGGTCTTAAGGGAGGCGTGAAAATTGATTCGCTGTTACAAAGTATGTCTAAGCAGATTTTCACTTTGTGGCTTCTCCATAGCCACATGAAGTTAACTGAAAATTCTCGCGAGAAAAGAGCAGATATTCTTTCGTCCCGTATGTCACATATCTAACGGCACACACATTTGGAACGGATGTTATGAAATCCGTTCTGCGTTCCAAAGTATTATTCCACCAAATCTCTTATACTGAGAATACTTACAAGATTTACAATGAAAAAGCATAAAGTCACGTTTATTAACATTTTCAGCGTAACGTGTTTTTTGAGGAAAATGTAGCCGGAGCCTACTTAGGAAAACCAAGTTAGAAAAAAATACAAAGAATGTGGGAAGGTATAATTTTTCAAATATTTGCTGTATATTATGTTCGTCTGTCCATTTTTAATGGCTGTGGCTTTAACGAGTGTCCTTGTAAAATTTACAGCATGAAAAAGCATCAAATTATCATTATTTTATTACAATATAATACCTATTTTCAGAGTCTATTATATTCTGTTAAAAGACTACGGCATTCAAAATCCATGTCTAATTTTATAAGCGTCAACAAACCATTAGATAAATATCTAGGTAATTACAAAACTAATTGAAAAGCTAACGCCCAAAACAACATGTAAAAACTTCCCCATTAAACTCATCAAAGGTATGATTATAGTAGTTTTCCACCCTTTCAAATGGAATCCAATATAATAGCACTCATCATACTAATGACAGCGGTAAACATTTGACCCAAATACCTGAAAGACATTCATGAAAGCCACACTGATTTTCAAATCGTTCAGTCGACATATTCTATAGTTTTTTTTTTATATTTACAAGTTAAAATACAGCCCTGTATACAGGGTGGCAGGGACATCGACGCGAAGCCGGTTACCATGGATTCAGTACATGATTCTGAACCCCCCAGAGTAGAAATTTTTCGTCGGTTATTAAAAAAAAAAAACAGCTGTTTCATAGAAAAGTGCAATACCTACGCGGTCAAAATGTATGGAGCAGCTGATAAATTTTTAATAACCGACGAAAAATTTCAACGCAGGGGGGTTCAGAATCATGTACTGAATCCATGGTATCAGGCTTCGCGTCGATGTCCCTGCCACCCCGTATAAGCCACCATCATAAACTAGCACTTCATTTTGAACCGTAACCTTAGCTCAAAAAAGTTTAATTTGAATCGCTTGCGCCAGTTAGTACTTCTATATCTAACCTTATATCAAAGTCAATTGAAACTTCGGCTCTAACTTCCAAAATATAAAGTCTGTTTTCAACTGTATTGATAGTAAGTATTTCTGTAACTGGTCCCATATTTGCTTTGCAACTAGACTTGGAACGATCGATGAGGCATTTTGAGCTCAGATTTGCTATTTGGACTTACACAACTTTATGTTGATTTGTTGCTTCAAATAGTTTTATTCCAGTTTTTTAATCGATGAGGGAGTTAATAGTGTGAATCATGAGACTCAACTTAAAACTTCTGACATACAAAACCATGGCTTTCATTTTCAACATAAATAAACACCTGAAAAGCAGAATTGCAAGCAAGTATACTTTGAGATAGTTAATTGACTCAGACGTGACTTTGCAGAAATCCATAATAAAATTCATAAATCCATTATCTTTGCGTTCGGCTCTTGTCCTGGCAACACGTTGTGTCCGAGTTCGCAACAAGTCAATCGTCATCCTGAGGATGCCTCCTTGAGAGGCGAAACACGTGTCGATTTCTTACAGGGTTCTCTAAGACTCTTTAAGAACAGTTAAGCGGATTAAGTTCATCGTCTATTGTAAGTATACTTTGGCAGAGTTTTGTTATTCACCCTTAGCTTTCGTAGGTAGGTACAGTCGTGTCCTCATTGACTCTTGTCCCCGTTTAATTAAATGCCGTACCTGTCCAATTCATCTATGAGCCCATATCCTGTTCATCGATGATCGTCATCAACATTATCATCTACCTAGCCTTTTTCATGCCGTTTCCCAACCTATGTTAAGATCGGCTTTCAGTCAAACCAGTTGCATCTGAATACGAGTATTTTACAATGATGTAGCGATTGTCTATGATCTCCACAACCAAATAACTGGGTACTTTCTTATATTACATTACGAGTATACCTATTCATCTACAGAGGGTGTTTTCTATTGTCTTTACCTTTTGTTGCACATTTTTCAACATTAAACTACATATAAACATTTTCGAATTGACGTATATAATCAAATTCTATGTATCCTGGCATGTTTGTTTAAAAATTTGACTTGAATGAATTGGTTTACATTTCATTTCCAAATCTTTCATTTTGTATTCCCTCATCCCATTTCCTTTGACACACATCCACCACACCACTATTAAAATGCTGTACCTGTCTTCAAACAAAACTGTAAGTAAAAGTTCTATCTGAACTAACTGATTTATATTCCTCACGCGAATCCTTCCCTCGTCTCCTCACTCCATTAAGACTCGTCCTGATTGTTGCTGCTCATGTAATGGGTGATTTCCTTGGATAGCTTCCTTCCAGTGATGAAACGTGTCATTTTGTGACGCGGCGTCGCATACGTAACTAAGTGCTCCATAAATATTCAGCTGGAGGCTCAAGGCTTGCCGTAGAATTGTTACTTTTATACTTGCTTACCTCTGAATACCTAAACGTTCTATTCTATTGAAGTGATAAAGAAATTGGAGCTATTTATAGTGTTTTAACCTGTGAAATAAGTAAAAATTCAAATGATCTATTTTACATGTTATCTGGTAGATCTGCTATGTAATTACGCAACATTTTCGTAAACGATTCCGACTAATTTGTTTCATTTTGACAGTTCAACAAAATTCATTGCGTTATTTACGTTGCTGAGTAGATTTTTTTCGAACAGAAGAAGCAATGAATTAGCAATATGTTTTAAAACGATTCAAATTCTGATTGATCGTGTATTACGTAAGTAGGGTACAGATTTCATAGGTTTTTTATTTTATTTTTTTATTTAAGTAATCCATACTATTACATAGTTATAATATATAGTAATGATTAAGTACAATATACAGGGTGACTTATACTACCGGTGGTCAGGGCAGAGACAGGAACCTCCTCAAATTACTGTAATTATTATAGTATCTGCTAAACTGCAAAGCAATTTGTCGGCAGTAGAATCTCGTGGATTAAAATCTAAGTTAACACTTGCTGTTTAACCGCACAGAGACAATATCTGATTAAACCACTATCGTAACATCAACTGTTCAATATTTTTGTTTGTTTACACGTCACTAGATGGCGTTGTACGTTTTTGATCGATTTCTGAATCGCGGTGGCGAGATTTTCCACCAATAATATAAGGTCTTAGAATTTAAGAAATTTTGTTAACATCTATCTAAACCACCAAACCACTTGTTATCTACGGTGTAACCACTACATCTGTGAATAAACAAGCTTTGAGTATAAAATTGAATAGTTTTTTCAATCTCAACCCCCGGTATCTAACCCCCACTATAGCGAGGGTTATTCACTTGTTAAATCTAAGACTGTAGGCCACGAGTCCGTATGTGGATACAGAGTAGTTACCCACACAGCCATAACTTCTACAATCACAGCCATCGGCATCAGTCAATTATATTGGTTGACTGATGCCGATGGCTGTGATTGAGACCATGCCATAGTACAAAGTGTAACTGTAAGGTATGCAAACTTAGACCATCTAATAGGCATTACTTTTAAAAGTTATTGACTACCTCATAGATGTTTCTCCGTAGCAGTCTCAATAATTATAACTATTCATTTCCACTAGTGATTCATTTTCAACTAGTGAAGTCTACCAACCGACTACGTGACTAAAGAAAGAAAAAAAGAAAAATATGTTATTTGGGACACGCACAGGAAATAAAAACAGTAATACTAAAAATTGTAAATACACACATCAAAAGTGTCTAGGGATCAAGCATTTTTATGCGGATTTCTTGAGATTGAGATGTGGCTTTGTAATAAATTTATGATTTTATAAATTTATATGGATCCTTTTTGGTGCATTTCATAATTTGAATCAGGAACTGTGAATCAAATTCGAGTAAAAGATGAAAATCAGCTGTCAATATTTTCCCTATAAAAACATACAACGCATTGAAGACATTATTAGTGCTACTGTTTCCCTACTACTGATTAAAACCAACGTTATTATGGAGCAGCGACGTCATTTAAGCAGGGAAGAAATGCTCAGAGCCGTGGGAATGATAGAAGCTGGTTCCCGGCAACGTACTGTGGCTTTAGCTCTGAATACAAGTCAGAGTGTTATCAGTCGACTTTGGACACGTTACCGAAGCACTGGTACCGTGGCTGAGCGCCATGGAGGCGGGTATCGCTGCACCACACGGAGACAAGACCGATACATTCAAATCTTAGCTCGAAGAGCTCCAACAATAACCGCCATGATGTTAGCCGTGAGGCTTCATCACTCTTCAGGGAACTTAATTAGCGACCAAACAGTCAGATACCGCTTGCATGAAGTGAACCTTCATTCCCGAAGACCGCTACGGGTACCACCTATAGCAATGCACAATCGTAGGATTCGATATCAATGGGCTCTTGAACACAGAAATTGGGCAGAAGAACAATGGCGTTTCGTGTGCTTTTCTGATGAGTCTCGTTTTGGTATGAGACCGGATACAAGACGTATACGACACTGGAGAACCCCTGGACGCCAACAGCGATTAAAATCCTGCCAGGAAGTCCATCCTTATAGTGGTGGAACCATGGTATGGGCGGGTATTTGGATCGGCGGAAGAACTGAGTTGATTTGGATTAGAGGCAACCTCAACGCTCAAATTTATGCTGAGACGATTGTATCAGACGTCATCGTTCCTCTACAAGTGCAAATCGGTCCCTTATTTCAGTTAATGCATGATAATGCACGACCGCACACCGCAAGAGTTGTAAGACAGACTCTCGCCGCAGCTAACATCAATGTCCTGCCCTGGCCTGCTCAGTCGCCAGACTTGAACCCGATTGAGCATGCATGGGATATGCTACAGAGAAGAGCTCTGCCGAATATGGAGGGTATCCAGTCGCAAGAAGACCTTTTTTTGTTGTTGCAACGAACATGGGCGGCCATTCCACAGCGTGATTTGGATGAACTCATTTTGAGTATGCCAAACCGATGTTCTTGTGTTGTTAGTGTTCGCGGTAGAAACACGGATTATTAATTGTTTAAGTTACCCAATAAAATTTTAAAGAAAACTGTTATTTCAGTCTTTTTTTCGAACTTTAATGTTAGTGGTTCAAATGTCAAAAATCCCTTTATTAGGAAAATGGCAAATTTCTTTATTAATGCAAAGGTGACTTGGTTTATCGTTACTGTGACAAACGAAAACACTTTATTTGATGAATCCTTAAAGAAAATTTTAATTAATATCAATCAGGAGAAAAGTTATTGCAAAAATATATGTTGATCCCTAGACACTTTTGATGTGTGTATGAAAAATCAAAAAGGAGCATTTAAAAACTAAAATAATAATAACGACCTGTGCGAGGCCAAAACGGACCATCAAGGAGGCCAAAAAGGGCCAGGATATCTTAGCATAATGCGGCGATATTTAAAAAAAACATTAATGCCGCAGCGCTGTTATTCTGATAGGGCCCACTGTAATGTCACGGACACACGGATAAATCCCACTAACATCTCTATAACAAAATAAATAAAATAATAAAAATAATAATAAAAAACAAATATAAATAAAAACCGAAACTATGTAGGTACAATAACTAACAACTACTACGAGTAGGTAATTTGTTGCTAAGCTGAGTAAATAATGAACAGCATTGGAAGATGGAAAGGACTATACAGTTTTCCGGATGCAAAGTGAAAGATATTTCCCGAACGGTTGTTCAATCCGCAATGGAGATAGAAAAGATACACCGTATGGTAAAATTTATCTTACGACAAAACACGTATCTACCTATATTTGTCACAAAATAGAAAAACCAAGCAGTGGTACATTTTCGTTCATAAATCGTTCGGTACTACAGCTTGTGGAAGCGCATCGCTGATACCTACGTAGAAGTTAGTGATAAATGGATACACTTTTCACTGCTGATACAAGCTTTGAAGTGTTTCGGATATATTGGTATTGTTATACAAAGCGATGAGGCTATCACATGCATAAACAGGGTGGAATTATTTAACGCCACCTGGATGGCATTGCAAATTTTACTCAAATTAAATATTCCTTTATTTTTAATAAAAAACAAATATGCATTCAAAGACTTTCGAAAATTTACCTCCCACACTCGGGAATCGAACCGGCTAAAATCAGAAAAAAATAACATCCTGTATTTATATGGCTAGAGCAGTGGTGGCCCAGTGGTAACGGCCCCGACTTACGAGTGGTAGGTCGCGGGTTCGAACCCAAGCAGGCGCTTTACTTTGTGTAAATAATTTCATCACCACTGCTCTGAAAACGGTGAAGGAAAACATCGTAAGGAAACCGGCATGTCTTAGAACCAAAAAATTCGAAGACATGTGACATCTACCAACCCGCAATGGGCCCGCGTGGTAGATTACAGCCCACTCCCTCTCACAGAGAGGAGGCCTGTGTCCCAGCTGCAGTGGGAACATTAATAGGCTGATGATGATGATGATGATGATGATTTATATGGCTAAATTTGGTAAATATGATTCTAAACATATCCCCGTTAAAAAAAATCCAAAGATAATTCTTAATTAGGTACTTACTAGCGTAAGTAATCTGATGGACCTTTGAGTAAAAGTGCTTTATAAATTTTGGTCCATTGAATTTATAAGTTAAGATTTTATGGTTTTCCTTTCATTTAATTTATCATGTTTGTTTGAGAGATTTGATCCTTATGATTGATCTTATCGATTGATGCCATAAAAATACAGCGTGCTATTTTTTCGGATTTTATCCGGTTCGATTCCCGTGTGTCGCAAGCGAACTTTCGAGAATCCTGGAATGCAAATCGACGCTTGAAAGGCGACATTGACTAAGCGACATAGGGCTAATTTTACAGGAGAACAGTTTAAAGTTTGACTTTTCAGAAATAAAATCATGTAAATTCTTGTAACCATTCCACAGGCGTAATTTTTACTGTTTTGGAAATCTTATTTTATTATCTACATTGTGGTATATGCAACTATTCAAAAATACTATTATATCAAAAGTTAAGTGTCGGTTAGTAAATTTTACCAGAAAATTGAAACCGCAAAAATATACTAACCGACACGGTCCATCTAAAAAAGTACAGTAAAAATGTAATAAAGAGAAATTATATCGAATTGATATCAGAGCAAAATAACCTAACCAGAATCAAAAAGGTTGCGAAATAGAGACATTGATTAAAGCTAATAGATATCTAAGGCCGCTTGTAAAATTATTAAAGGTACTTCTTAATCAAATAAAACGAGAAATACAAATCAACAGGCACCAACAGGTTTTTGTTTTTAAGGGCTTATTTTTTAACTAAACGCCATTTAGCATAAAAATAAAATGAGTTAAAATGACCTAGATGATAACTAAAAATCTTCTTTGTCAGGAAAAAACATACCATACGCATAAAAATATATTGCCAAGGGCAGGGTAAAAATTGACCAAGGGCTAAATTTGCATATTACGATTAGGACACCCACCATTTCTTAAAAAGAAGTAAAAAATTTCGTCGCTAAGTAAACAAAAAAAAGTGAAAATACGTAAAATCCAAAATGCTGAAGCGACATCAAAAGTCGTCGTAGGAAGACGTAAGTGCGACCAAGCGACGCAGAAAAATCAGGCGGTTCGAACTATGTATGTAACTCAATATGGCCCAAAATGTCGCTAAGTCAATCTTGCCTTTCAAGCGTCGAAATGTATTTCTTTTTAAAAATAAAGGAATGTTTATTTTGAATAAAATTTGCTATCTCTAGTATATTTAGAGTAGGTACTTTCCCTCCAGGTGGCGTTGAAAAATTCCGCACTGTATATCTAAGTATCTAATAAAGTACATTGCAATTGTATATACATATACTTATTATTTTGCACTAATGACAACCCCATTTTTAAGTCCACGCAATCACTATCCATTCCAAGGTTACCCGGAAGAGATCGCAGAAAGCGATAACGCCGCCCATTTTATGTTTTGTTGAAGTAAATTTATTTTTTGCTATGTATTTTCTGGTGTACAATGAAGTATACATAGAAATAAATATTGTGGTGGCATCTACATCCGCACTTGCGAACTACGCATCAAAGACGCAATCACGCAATTAGAGCCAATCGTTGGGCAGTTGTCCTCGAGACACGACACCCATGTGGTCGGAGGATCCTCCTTTTTCTATAGAGGATGAGAGAACTTCACACCCTGTTCCTCAAATAATATATTAAATGGTACAGTCATGATCATTAATATATTACTATGGACAGCTCCGCAATAATATACGATTTTATGATTCATCCATTAATATCTGTCGTCAAGATGACGGCAAATACGTGATCATTTGTGGAAGGCATATACCTACAAGTGGCAGCACACATAATTTTTATATATTATAAGGTGTATCTATTCATACCGGAAATCTCTTAAGGGGTCATTGTACTCATCATTATGAACAACTTTCACTAAGGGACAAACACTAAAATCGCAGAAAAAAAACAGCTGTTCCCTACATTTTGACGAGATATGCGAACATGAATAAGTAACATTAACCATTTTTTTTACCGATTTCATAGTTGGTCCCATAGTAAAAATTGTTCATAATGATGAGTACAATGACCCCTTAAGAGATTTCGTGTATGAATAGATACACCTTATATGTGTCATCGAAGGAAAACTAAAACTATCGGACGAGCAAAGCCCCGCTAAAATATAGGATGCTGTATCGGCTTCAGAGAGGAGGAAGACGTTTCTTTCTTCTTGAACCTGTACCACTTTTTACGACTTCCAAAAACTCGAAGAAGTATCCTTTTTATTTTAAGTAACGTTCACATTCATACTCGTACTCAGCTATGCTAGCTACACATCTCTACAATATTTTTTCCAAAACTAATATTTCAAGTATGTACCTGTGAAGATTTCTTACGGAAAATTGTTTCTTTTGTTTTTTTTCTCTCTTGGGAAATAACCGCAGTTTGTCATACTATAACATGTGCCAAGAGGTTCCTACGGTCATATATCTACATACCTGCCCGGGGGAAATGACCAATTTCCAGGATCCTAATACCTTTCACCAGGTAAGTACGTTGGCTGGAATGATTTAGGGATAGATCATTTTTTACGGGTAAGAAAAGAACCGCAATATAAACAACAATATTATAAAAATTGGCTAAGTGCGAGTCAGTCTCTCACACGAAGGGTTCCATATCACTGTATACTCGTATTATTGAACACTACATTTTTAATTTAGTAAAACAAAAACAGGTTCCTTATATGGAGGCTCCCTTTTTAACTTTATTTATTTTTCATTGCGACATCTTCAACTGTCTACCTATTACTGTTCATGAGATACAACCCGCTGACATACAGACGAACAGCGGAGGCTTAGTAATAGGGGTTCTGTTTGGCAGCCTTCGGGTATGTAACCCTAAAAAGCAATGAAAGAATCTTGTCAATGTTGATCAAAATGAATATAATGAGACTTTGTTATTAAATTATTTTTATTACAATAAAAATAAATACATACATACTCTAAAACTAGTTATCTTTAACGAACACTAACAATCTGAATAGCCCCTAGGTAATAAGAAAAATAATTTACATTTTCTCTTCAATCTATAACATTTGTTCCGAGAAAAACAACATTATGTTCGAGTTATTGGATCCACAAATATTCCACCAAAGTTATAAATTATTGAGCGTCTAAACTTACAATTAAATCTATGGATTTGGATCAACGTCTATAAAAGAAATGATCTAAATCCTAACAGTCTTGATCTAAACTTCCGATACGGTATCCACTTCTATAACATGAGTATGCTTTCTCTTCTTATGAATTCCTTCAAACTCATTCTGTATCTCTTGCAACGACCGATCTTTCGTCTCGGGGACAAAGAAATATACGAATACTATACCTACAATGCAAGTTATTGCAAAAGCCCATAGCGTCCAACCAAGTTCTACCACGACTACCAAATTCTGGTAAAACTTCGTCACAGCAAACGCCAAAAACCAATGGAAACCAGCAGTTAAGGCGGTTGCTCTTCTTGTCATGTGCGGGGGGAATATTTCTCTTAACATCAACCAAGGAATTGGCCCAACACCAGATGCATAAAAACTTACAAAAAGACATAAAGTGAAAAGTGGTACCCAAGTACTACTCGGTGATAAATTAGTTTGTTTTAAATGGTAAAAGATACCTAAACAGGCTAAATTAACAGCCATAGCTGCGAATGAAATCATTAAAAGTATTCTTCTTCTTACTACTTTCAGAAGCATGGTAGAAAAGTATGTGGATGAAACGAAACAGAAGCCTAAAATGATAGCTGCGCTAGGAGGATTGAGACCAATGGCAAAAGTTTCGAATATTTTCTTTGCGTTGAAAAGCACGGGGAAAATGCCACTCATCTGCTGGAATATCATGAGCCCGAAAGAGACAACAAGAGCTTTGACCGTGGACCTAGTACCGAAAAGTTCCTTGAAAGTGACTTTGATCTTTGCTGAACTTCTGAGGCGCTCCTTCAAATCTCTATATTCCCCGTCGATGTCGTTGTCAATACCCCTGAAGTAGCGTAAGGCTGCCTTGGCTTCTTGGAATTTTCCTTGAGACAATAAATAGGCTGGTGATTCGGGAAGGAAGATGAAGGCGACGAAGAAAGCTGTAGGTACACTGGCGCAGAGCATTGTCAATACAGAACTGTTCTCTACCAGACCTGGAAATTAAGATACAAGTAAAGTTAAGGAAAGGACTATTTCTGGAATGAGAAACGAAGTAAGAAACATTTAAAAAGGGTAAATTCTTTTTTTTTAACTAAATGTTTTGGGATTTATACTCCTAGCTAGCAGGTGGATTATTTATCTAATATAACTTCAGCAAAAACCTCAAGATGTTATAGTGCTAATGCAATGAAGTAAAGCAAGAAAATTTACCAATAATATATCCAAACAGAACTCCGCAGCTGAAGTGTACGTGATAGAAGTTGGCCAAAGTGGGAAGAATGTGTTTCTCAGCTATATCCTCAATGTAAGGTGGAATGCCGACACTGAAGGCTCCCAATGCCACTCCTCCGACGAAGCGCCCCACGTAAAGACCGTACACATTTGGACTGAAAAATGGAAACAAGGAATTGTGTTACATAGTTGCAAAGACTATCAAAACATCGTACTTGGATTTCCCGTAGAATTAGGCATATGTATGTAGGTATTTCGTACAACCACATTTTGCCTCCCCTTTGCTTATCCCACATAATTAAGGGCATCGATTCTAAAGAATTAATAACACTATAACCGACTGCAGATCGTAGACCGTAGTCATAGTCATGACCGTAGTCATGACCGTAGTCATTCTGACTACGGTTCTGCTCAGCAGTCGCAAAAGAGGTCGATACTATTCTTGCGGACGATACACACTACTTTTTTTGGCATTTTGACAACGTAGTATACATATAGTAACGTAGTCTATTATTATTCGGGTTGAGATGACTCGGGCTGAGCTGTCTCTGACCCGCGAATGCAACCACTGAGCCACCATGGTAATCAAATAGACCGTTGAGTTGAGACTTGCGAAGTAAAAAAGAATAAAATGTTTGAACATTTTATTCCTGAGCTAATAGAGCACTGGCGTGAATGAAGGAAAGAAAACTATTTTTTATTCAAACAACACAACACGTACCTCGATGCGACAAGTATCCATGACACAACCAGAGGAAGCGCCAAGTAAAGCAGAGTCTTTTTTCTTCCGAAATACTCGGATATGAGACCGGCTGGCCCCGCGCCCCATAACGCTCCGAGGCACAGCAGAGAAGCTACCCAAGATGCTTCATATGGTAAGAGCTGAAAAAGAAGAATTTGATTATTGATATTGGTATCGCCACTACTACCATATAAGTTTTAATAACTGGAGGAGTAGATAAAAACATTCTTTATTTTATGCCGTTTTCGTGAGAAGAAGCGAGGAAAGAAGTTAATTGTATAGGTATCACAAAACATACCTTTGTTTAATGATATAAAAGTCATTGATTGACTGCAATTTGAAGAACTAATCAGAAGACTGCCAAAAATCGAGCATGTTAAAGCAAGGTAGATATTCTGATATCACTTAAAAGGATTCCAGCGCACATAAAAAAATACCGGAAACATTCTAATTTCACAGAACTAAAGCTGAATTTGTAGATAATATATTTTTGCTGGTAACCCAATAAACTTTAACTAAAACCAGGTCCCAATTTCAGCCATGCATAAATAAATCCTAACCTCAAAAATATAATCCAGAGACTCGTTCCAAGAATAATATAACTTACCTCTATTTTAGTGTGTTCTGAACTAAGTATGCTTGGTGTTGTGTTCTCCACAGCAATTACGTCTCGGGTCGGCGACGGAGGCTGTAACATACGTGTATTTATCGACTTCATTAATCTCGGACAGAAATTATAACCAGGATTATGTTACCAGTATTGTTGTTACAGAATTAATTTATGGATTAAGGGGAAAGAATTGCGTGGGAGTTTTATATAACGGCACTGGGTAAGCTGTTTTCGATATTGAGGGTTTCATAAAATGGCGATTGGATTGTGTCAAGATTGGCATCGGTATGATTTTTCTGCTGAAGGGATATACCAGAGTATTTCATTAATCAATCGACTATTTTTGGTGAATATGTTAATTTTTGTAATGAGCAGCGTGATGATGCAGCGGTCTACAAGAAGAACAATGAAAAGAACAAGCATTACAATAAAGCTGTGTATTAAGTGGATGTAATTTTATCTGAAAAAAAGTATCCTTTCAAAAATAAATAAGTAATGAGTAGTTCTTATATTAAATTCTGATCATTTGCGAGACAGCTAATAATCATAAACTCGGAAGATAACTTAGGAAACTAGTTACGACAGCAGTATAATTACATACATAACAGGTGAAATAAAACTCGCAGTCAACCGCAAGTATAACAAATAGTCCAGCTCACTAATTACTGCAGTATGCATATGCATAAAACAAACAAATTACCAACATAATAGTACTCCAATTTAAAGTCCCCTTAGTACGAAGTCGTTTAAAAGTAAACGATATAAATTGTATCTAGAAAGAAACAACTTGAAACAGAAAACTGCACTTCTCGTTCCAAAATTACGGTAGTACAGTAAAACCTCAGGCAAGTTCTTCGGTTTCAGTATCATATATTGTAAAGTTAGTTTGGTAGCATTCGCGCCCCTGTCGACAAGTTTTCTTGTTGATATGGGCCAGGGATGGCGAACCTTTTCACATCTGCGTGACAAATTAGTTTTTTTGTCTTAAAATCCTTTATTTGTGCTTTGATTGATGGTTCAGATAATAAAGTATCGAATTTATAACAAACTGTAAAACTTGTGTAGGTTACTGTATTAGATTTGCCCATATGCGAATTTGCCATTATAAGAATTTGCCCCTATGAGAATTTGCCGTTTTGAGAAGTTGCCCTTTAGCGAACAAAGGGATATGACTGAAATGGTAATTAAACCGTAAGCTGCCTTATTAGGCACTTGCAAGGCGGTGCTTGTGGAGGTTTAACCTTCAGGATGTATTCCCGGCAAAATTTTTAAGAAAAATATATTGTGGATCAATGACCAATGCCGTGCCCAGAATTTCGGTTTCCGGGTTCGTCATCTCTGATATAGACTCTCAAAGCTACTTAATTCCTAGGGTAGATGTTTCGTTGTTTGTCTAGACATTATGTTATGACTAATGAAAACTTTGAGTTTCGTGAAACTTTGACAATATCTTGATTTTCAACTAAAGAAAATGTTGAAATGACTTCTCTACTTTCTTTAATTAGTGAAGTTATTAATGAGATAAACAGACTTGGAAATAGAATCTTTTCCAGACACATAATCAGTATTTAAAATGAGCAATGCAACAGACACTAATCTCGTAGTATACCGATAATGCTATCACATTTATTTATTTAGAGGAGAACCAACAGCTATAACAGATGAATAACAATTTCAATTGAAACATAGAGCCAATTACAGGTTCCCACCGGTAAAAATAGAAGAAAAAGTAGTAGAAATTGTGGGCTCTCCAAGCACGATAGAAAATATTATAGTAAGAAAAAAAATTGATGGTATAGACTCGTCTTAGTCTTCTCTAGCTTCTATGAAATAAAACAATAGCGGCGAGCACCTATTGTTTTTTTGCGTAGAAGCTACCTCGTCCCCCGCCAAAAGTGACAGACTTTTTGTTCAAAATATTACGCTTAAGGCTTCTCCAGTGATATATACTCTAAGTACCAAATACACATGGCATTAAGGAACAATATTGTTATTGTAAAATTCTGTTGGCAGCTACAAACAAAAATTTATACTGTTGGCAAACTAGATACAAACAATTTAATCAATTGTACCCACAAGTCCGCCAAGAAGCTATGTGAAGCCTGATACCATCAAAATTATTTGGCAATGCAGCGCTATCTGCTAAAGTAAGTGTTCCGTTTGCCAGCAGGATGGAAATGTTGTGGATAAAATCGCAAATTGTGGACTTTGGACAAACTAGACTACTTTCTAGTCGACATAAATTATATTCTGTTTACAGACAGCTGACATTTTATGGAAGCACTCTCTAGAAGTCTCGGAACCTCAGATCACGTGCAACAGAACGAAAATATATGACAATCATGGTGACAATTTTGGAGAGAAATAGGTAGGCACTAAAATTGACAAAAATACAGCCATCTTTTCCAACAAACACGATCCGAAGTTTTGCTAATTAGAATTTGTGTTGCATGTTCAACGATAATTCGATATTGGAACTGACTTCCAAACATTCGAGTCAACCCGTAAAGTACGTAAAAATAAAGAATAACAACTGCATACACAAAATTTGACTGTCTCACCTGCATTGCGCATTTTGAGGGATAAAACAATATGCAAACATAAATCTACAGTCAGGGCAAGCAAAAACAAACTTTGTTGTTGTTTATATAAACGTTATTGGCTCGCAAATAAAGTATATATATGAAGTTGCAATATTATGATAACTTAAGTCATGGTTTCACCGCATGCGGCGCGCTGTCAGTCTCTCTGAGTAGTTCGGCAAACTTCGATAAAGTTCGTGTACTTAAAGTTTCCGCTGCATTTAGGCAACTAACAAGAAACTGAAGGCAATCATTACAGATTGTTCAGGAATTTGATAGCAGTATTAAGTTATAACTTTAGTAGTGCTCCAAATACGCCTTTGATAGATAAATTCCTAAACAGACGTCTAGGAATTTATCTATCGAAAGATTGAATTTATGAGTTTAGCTGGGATATTATTATAAGTTTATGTGATACAGCCTTCACTGAAGAGGAGACGAGCAGGAATTCGTCGGTAACATTGGTTTAAATCCACATCGCGTCTCTCTTCTCGTGTGTGATTAGTTAATTGAGATTCCTGCACGTCTCCACTGGGTCCACGTCCGTAGTAATACACCCTAATCTTTGCATCCTCAGTTAATTATTTATTTATTAGACAATAGATTCTGATGTTCTTGTCTTGTCTCTTGTATGCATTTAAGTGTAGTTCAAATGTTAATAATACTCTATTTGTAAACAACACTGTACGAATATTCATCTGCATTTCGTTCAAATCGCAAATCTGACGTTGTCGTAAATACCACAGGATAGTTTAGCCGTTTATTTACTTAGAGATAGGCATAAGCCTTTCAAAGTTGAAATCGACTGCACTAACTTATCATTCTGTCTTTGCCTAAATATTTATGAAGCGAATGCTTCTTTAGCGGCGTTGTGCACTTTTTTTGGGATGGGTAAAAAATGTTAAACTCGCGTCCGGACGTGACCGTAAGATCCGTTGCCTAGCAACCGACAAACTATATATCAAAATAAATAGTTTTGACATTACGTTTTGTTAGACTATATTTTGAAAATAAATAAATATACTACTACAACTAATGAATATTGTATTTAACCACATAAATTATAGTACTTTTATACTGATAAATAAAGCAATTCGTGCGAAATTATTCCCTAACCATTCCAAAATATTCAAAAATGCACAACCTTAATGTTCAACTTTTCACTTCTGCCGGCACTCCAGGAGTGCAACCCTCTGTATAAGGCTTTTGCCCTGCAGTGCAACAATAATAGGCTGATATAATTTTTTATCCCATTCATTTGATAACATACAAATTCATAGCTATTTTCAAACATCCCATGAAACGGGTGCCGTGTGTGATAAATTGACAATTTATCGCTAGAATACCGTCTGTAGCTGCCGACAAAGCGATCAAATGAAACTTTCCCTACATTTTAATTAACGACAACTCATTATAAATGATATCAAGTAGGTACTGGCTTATAAATTGTCTCGACGTTATCAAAAGCAGACACGTCTCTAGAAATAGGGTCGATCAATGTACTACCTACTTATTGGCTTACGTGATTCATTCATGGTTCTAGGTTTTCTCATTCGATCCATTGTGTGATTAACTGATTAGTGATGGATTTGCCGTTCTATCCTTCGTTTCACTGATTGTAAGTCTGCGGGCGCGAAATTAGCGGCGACCGAGCGATGGCGACAGTGGAGCAGCGGCGACATAAACAAAAGCATAGCATTCTGAAGTGACGCTCACGAAACGGGCGAGAGCGGCGCGGGGCGATCGAGCAGGGCACGGGCGGTGGCGACGCGCAAGTGATAGGAACAAACTTGTTTGATTTCGCCGCTCAATGGCCGCTCGTTCCAGTATGATCTTGTATTTTTCTCTAATAATTATTTAGGTGCAGGGAAAGGAGTACATTTCCTTCATTGCAATATTAATTTCACCGCCGTTGATCACACCCTCATACTGAAAATTATTTTTGAAAATGTAAGTTGCGTACACAGTTTAGTTAATAGATCACCTCACAGGACCTCTCGGATTTCTTACAAGGTTCTCTAAGACTCTTTAAGAACAGTTAAGCAGATTAAGTTACTAGACTAAACATACATCGTCTATTGTATTTTTTTTTAATAGATCACCTCTTCTTTCTTCGTTTTTCATATTTTGGAACTTTATTATACTCATCATCATTCAGCCGAAAGACGCCTGCTGTAATTTTTTTAAACACCACACCTTGGAAGCTTTTGGCCTTCATCTTATCTTATGGTAAGTGCTGATCAAGCCGAAGGTGGAAGCGAGCATCACTCTTTATCCTCATTCACAGGAGAACTGGCTATATAACCTCAAACTGCCGAACACAATAATGCTGTTAACATTATTTTTATAGCGACAGACTTACATAAAATGGTGGTAACTAGCCAGGCCAACTTAGAACAAGCACTACCGCTAACCAAACGGAACAGAAAATTTTGCCCCTGCTGGGAATCGAACCTGACTATAATAATGTACGAACATAACTATAATAATGTACCTTACTATGGTTATAATTACCATTACGTTTGCTTAGATTCTTTTAAACGTCTGTAAAACATAATGTTTACTATTTTTGGTCTCTTATAAAAGTTATTGTTTCATAAATCTTTTTTATTTTCAAGCAAAAAATTAAAATACGCTTTAATAAATTCAATATAGTTCTCTCATAAATAACATCAAAAGCTTTACGTAAAATTCTGTTAATAACGACTCCTTTCTGAGCATAATATTTTAAAATTCATAAACTCGTTTAGCAGAACAAAAACAATGTTGGGAGTGAAATTCAAACCTCGAAGAAAAAATCTATGAAATTTAATTTAACCCAGTGGGCACTTTACCCTGTGAGTTAAGATTCAAAAAGTCCTAAGTTTGGGGAATAACAACGAGCTAGTTTTGTGTGGGAGGTACACGGGCGGTTTTTGGGCGCAATTCCAACATTTGGTGGTGGCATAAAAGGTTTACTGATTGTAAATAAGGCAAGCTCGTACCAAAATGTTTTTATTATTGTCGATTTTGTATTATTCTCTTTCTAACCGACTTCAAAAAAGGAGGAGGTTCTGAATTCGTTGGATTCCTTTGCATGTTTAGTTTCCTATGATCTCTAAGAATAACTAAGGAAAATGTCACTGCTCTTGGCAACACAAAAAAATCCTTCTTTTGCTAACTTCTGTCCGAATAAAAAGGAAAAGAACTTTAAATTACAATGGCTTGAATAAATATTTTCGGCTAGTTAATACAATCTAAATAAAATAAGTATATTATGTACAAATGATGTGTAGGTTTTTCTGTTTGAATTTCTATTTGAGTTTGAGTACCAGCCCGGAGTCTGGATTGGTACCCGGTTGATGGTAATAGGCTCGACCCTATTACATGGGACTTAAACATATGTAGCGGTTACACCACCACATACGAACTACGCAGCAAAGGCATGACGTCACACAATTCCTGCATCGCACAGTTAGAGTTTAGCGCGCGAAGCACATAGATAAAACTATCCGAAATCAACTTACGGGCAGTTGCCCGCCAGACATAACACCCGTCTGGTTGGAGGATCCTCCCTTTTCTGTGGTGGATGAGTGAACTTTACACCCTGATCCTCATACCACTAATATAATGGGTGAAATGTGGGTGTAAGTACCTGCTACAGGTACACCTCTGCCCAACCCTTCGGGGAGAGAAGGCGTGATGTTTTGTGTTGTTATATAGATAAAGGTTTAAAAAACATCCTTGACGAAGAGCTTGTAAGGCATCAAAAAGTTCGTACTAATCGCTGTCAATGTGAGAAATGCCCAAAATGCTGGTAGTATGCAATCAGCATTACCATCCTACGTGGCAACGCTTTGTCCTTATAATTGGCCAGCCGAAATAGTTAATTGTTATTAAGAATCGCAATCAGCGAGATGTTGACGATGATATACCACGCGTCACTCTTTCTGGCCTTCTCTTTGTATTTCAGTTGGTTTCAAACTTTTGTTCTTTGATTACAAGTTCCCTAAAATCTGCATAATTGAGTTGACGACGCTGCCGTCATCAAAATGAAGGAAAGATTTCGTTGCCTACAAAATACCGTATTACTTTGATGTCTTCAACATTTGCTTAACCAAGCCAATTACTCATTTGTATAAAGTAAGCCTTGGTTGGTTTCTTTTGTTTTTCTAAATATTCTGTTGCTATGCGGCTTTTATTTATTACGAACGATATATTTTTCTGCATTATCGTCTTTTTATACTGCAATTAAATAGTGACCCATAATTACATTTATTTTCGTATGAAGCATTAGTAGGTATTGCAACTTATTGAAATCATCATGTTCTTTATTTGCCTAGCCTTTTCCTATGTTGGGGTCGGCTTCCAGACTAATCGAAGGCAGCCGAATACCAGTTTTACATAGAGCGACTGCCTATCTGACCTCCACAACCCGGTTACTGATTATAGTGATTATACAAGGTCTTATTGCAACTTATTGATATAAAAGGTTATTGGTGACTCGCCCGAATTAACTCGTACGAATCCGGATGAATCGACCATTTTAATAAATATTAAGTTTTCGAATCGACAACTCCAGCTATACGCAGTAGTAAAATACACTGGTGCATAGAAGTGGTTAAGGTATATATTAAAATATACAAATATATGTATATTAAAATATATATAAAAGGTACTCGTATATTGAAATAAACAAGATGGAAAATGAATAAATTATTATTCAGATTAAAGGTAGCAAGACATTGAATAAAAAAAGTGGTGATTTTTTTAAAGC
Organism: Conistra vaccinii; assembly: GCA_948150665.1. Taxonomy (NCBI): domain Eukaryota; kingdom Metazoa; phylum Arthropoda; class Insecta; order Lepidoptera; family Noctuidae; genus Conistra; species Conistra vaccinii. The sequence continues at coordinate 11,298,885 of OX411337.1, read as the reverse complement.
CCATCCATCAGCTACTAGAACGTTGTATAACGCAGTCTTGCCTTATAACCTTGTTTTACTTTTCGCAATGTAAGAACTCAGTTTTATCTTGAAGGAAAACTTTCAATACAAAATCTAAAATTATGAAAACTAATTTTTGTCAAAAATAAAGAATAAAAAAGTAACCGAATTAAAATCTAATTAGTATTCAAAGCAATCTTTGATACAATTAAGATTCAAATTATCTTTAGTTGTTTAGTTTGTACTTAAGATTTGTAATTAAAATACGAATTAAGGTTGTGTTTAATTAGTGTCTCAGAAGAAACAGTAGTGGTTTGCTAATAGAACATTATTGTTATTCAACAAGTGTAGACTAAAGTCAATCAGTGATGGAATGGCGATTAAGAGTCGAATCACTAAGTGTAGCGGCACACCAGGCGGAACGTTCGGCCCCGACACTTCAGCGACGGAATTATCGGTCGTAGTATTCGGTTGGCATGACACACCAGACGCGCCGAACGGTCGGCGGCGTTTACTTCAGCGCGTTACGCGACGTAACTTTCGGCTGATGTGTCATAGGTAACTTGAAAAACACTACGAGCGTATTCAACCGAACCTTCAGCGCCAAACGTTCGGCAGGTGTGGCGCGAACCTAAGGCGCCATATCCACGGGCGAGAAAATCGCGGCGATTTTCTCGCCGTGCCATCAAATTCAATAGAAACTCTATGAATCAATCTCCACACGGCGATAATTTGAAGGCACAGAGTGACAAACGCCGCGATTCTAATAAAAAAAAAAATCTTTACCAATATGAGTCAGTTACTTAGTTAGGCTAGTCGGGTCTATACATATAAGATTAGAAAAATACTGGAAAGGCTTTTTGCCCGTCAGTTCAGTCATCGCTTTTTTAAAGCGATGATTGATGATAAATTGATAATACAAAGCTATGTACTAAGGTGACTGGTTATTAGTGACCGATACTTGAACACGTGACTTTACTCATCATTATGAACAACTTTTAGTATGAGACCAAACCTGAAATCGTGAAAAAAAAATCAGCTGTTCCCTACATTTATATTCTTGAAATCGTGAAAAAAAATCAGCAGTTCCTTTCATTTAAAAATCAGCTGTACCTCCGCCGCGAAACAGCAGTATTTCAATTCAACTGGCTCGCGTCGTGTTCCGCTACGCGAAAGTCAAGTAGCGGAACATGACGTGAGCCAGTTGAATTGAACTACTGCGGTTTCGCTGCTACGGTTTCGCGATGGAGGTGTGCTACTGGGGTCAAAACGCAGCGTCAACCCGCTCGTCTACATCGCACGCAGCGGTCGCGCCTAACCGCGGTTTAATTTATTGCTGGCCGCTAATGAAAACATTATTTATGATCTCTAGGCCCCCCTCCCTCACTACTTACGTATAAATTTAGTAGGATACCCCTTTACACATAGTCGTTAGACTAAGAATACTTGGGGTACATTTGAATGTTACAACAACTTGCGAGTAATTCATCAACTCGTCCTACAAGCCTACGGCCCATTTGGGACGACTTGACGAAAATCAAAATAAATAATATTTTCATTCTGCGAGTCGTCCCACGTTTCTTTTTGTGTGGAACTTTAAACTTTATCAACGTTTGGTACAGTCAGTAAAAATGTAAATAGTAGGTGTTTTTTGTTGGGAGCAAATGTCGTTCCATTCTTATTAAAAATAATATTTCATCGTTAATTGGTCATTTGTGCAATCAGAATAATACATACTGCATTCACCGTCTTTACTTATGTAGCAAGAATGGGCAGGAAATAATAATATAAAAAAAAACTCTGAGTCAGCCTTATCTCATTTGACTTACAGACGATACTGCAATAACCTCATAAAATAATTTACAGAGTTTCAACCTAGTAAATAATACCTTTATTTTATCAATATTTATGTCAACTTACCTCGAAAGGCTCGTGTATCAATAGAGGCAGTGCTGATGATGACCACGCCACACATACACCAGCCGCAAACGCGCCAAGATTCACTGCAAGGAGAAAAAGAACAACATTTTACAATGTGTACTGAATTAATGCACATTATGAAAGTAGTGTTCAGAATCATTTACTGAATAGATTTCTGTGATTTTTAACCGACTTCCAAAAGGAGGAGGTTCTCTATTCGTCTGTATGTTTTTTTTTTGTATGTTTGTTACGCGATTTCTCCGTCAACTGTGGACCGATTTTGAAAATTGTTTTTTTGTTTGAAAGGGTATGCTCTCGAAGTGGTTCCATATAAATTTGATTAACTTTACTTGGATAGTTTTTGAGTTAGCTTCAATAATACGTATTTTTCCACTTAGTTTATATGGATGATATGATGATAACTTCCAATCATTGTTATTTACATAGCAGGTAGTGGTATTCGGCAGGTATTCAAAGTGTGGGTTAGGTACCACCACCAACTAAAAAGTGCAAAATAAAAACTTTTTACAAAAAAGAACAACCGGCTTCCAAAAAAGACACTAGAAAGTCAAAAATAACTTTAATTTCGGAAGTCGGTGGCAAAAAACGACAGTTCAAAACCAAACTTCCGAAATCAAAGTTATTTTTGACTTTGTAGTGTCTTTTTTGGAAGTTGGTTGTTCTTTTTTGTAAAAAGTTTTTATTAATATAGTAAATTTTTTTGTCCCAAAAATAATTAAAACTTCGGAAATTACAGTCACATTTCCGCTTTACAGTCAAAACAAACCAAAATGAACGACGTACCTACTACGTTAGACCCTTATATGTGTGCGACTATGTGCGTACAGTACGACACAACTTAGATGTAGCATCGGCAAAATTCGTAAAACCGATCACCATCCGAACTGAGTGCGCTAAAAAAACTATTTATTGTATTTATAATTAATAAACTGACAACTGAATTAGATTAGCCCGTGTTTAAAGATGTGCTCGTTTTTTCCTTATTAAATAATGTCGTAGGTCTATATGTTACATGGGGACCCCTCAAGTTTTAGAATATTATACTACTTTAACACTGAATTTGTTACGAATACCTTCAAAAAATCTTACCAATCCCAGTAGCAATATACTGCGTAGTGATGCCAGAAGTATCTCGTTTGATGTCCGGTACTGTGTCCATTCGCCGTAGCATCTTGATGTTCATTCCATTCCTGTTCTCTGGTTCTTCGGTCGGCTCATTTTGTGCTGCGGCTGCTTCCGCGTCTACTTTTGAAGTGCTTTGCTCGTCCACTGTAACAAAAATAATTATTGGTTACTACAATTATTAATTTTAATGATTTATATTAAATTCCTTATGTCTCCTGAGCACGAATGGCTCATAAATTTTATCTAGTAGAATAAACCGAGCTGTCATTAACGAGACACAATAGAATTTTAATTGGTATGCCCACCTGATGTCCACAGTAACGGTCAAGCGGATAAGGGTCTATTTCACTATGTCCGAATAGCCACTACTTACCGAATAAATTAAAAAATGGAACAGAATTTGTATGAAATGATCTGCCAAGTAAGTTAATAGGCACAGTTTACCTCCAAAACCCAGATACTGGGTAACACGATAGGTAAGACTGGCTGTCAGACTTTCGGGGTCGTGTAACGACTTTCAAAGATGCACGAATGACAGTCGGGACGAACTGCTTTAACATGCTTTCCGAGGCACGGAGGTGTCTCGGTATGTAAAAATGGTCATCCATCCACGGATCAACCGCGGCAAGAGTAACTTAATCTGATCGATCAACCTGTGCTGCTGTTATTAATTAGCAACGACCTCCTTATAAAGTTTTAGCCTCCATATACCAACCAACTAAGAAGAACATACAACCAACGATATAAAAATATTCTTGAGTGCCACTCATGTAGTCAAAAGCGGTATTAAATGGCGGTCAGCTAAATGGACTGACGACCTAATTGAGGTGGTGTGGTGCTATACAACGTGTCCCTTTTGATATCCCATTACTCTAGGTTATTAATGAGACCATGTCAAAAAATTTACTGACAGATGAATTATTTTAATTGTTTTTTTTACATTTCAAATAATTCGACAAATTCACGATTATTTATCTAAAACACCCTTACAAGAAATCAATAAAATAAAGAAAAAAATTATAATATTTAAAACAAAAAATTAAAAAGAATGAAAATGATTTACTTGAATAATCTCTAATCTTCGAAACTATGTATTTTTGGAACACGTGTTCTAGCACTTTTTGAGTTATAGGACATCAAAAAGAACACGTTGTATAATGTATGAGACGCAAGTAGGAACGTTAGAATAGAATAGAACTAAAATAGTAACTAATACTCATACAATTTATTCACCATACAAATTACAGATTGATAATTATGAATGTAAAAATGTTAGGGTGACACTATGGACGGCCGTATTGCTAAAAACGATATTTTATAGACAACCTTGGATGGATTTAAAGGGAGAAGGAGAGACAATGTTCATTTTTAAAGGGATTCTTCATTTTCATTTATTGTTCTAGATACAGGTAGAGGTGTAATAATATCTATAGAACTTTTTGATAGTGCCTGCTTGATAAAAAATCTTGCATAAAGCTACAGTTTAAACGGTGCCCTATTCGTAAACTAGTTAACAATGTGTATACATTTAGCAGTAATACCTTTCCTTATTATAATTATTATTTTTAAACCAATAGGAATGTTGACTGGGAAAAAAAAACTATTTAGTCTGTCAGTCACACAATAAAAAAAATATTAGACACGTATTTTTTGCTTTATCATTAAGAGGGTGCATCCTAAAAGTTGGCAACGTTGTAAATAGCTGTCAAATATTTACCTGTTTCGATTAATTTGGAAATAATACTGTATGGAATAAGAAATGTGGCTAACTAATTGACTAGAATATTAATAATGAATTGCAATATTATAACATTGAATTTGATGTTGTACCCGTTTTAGGTGAAAAAAGGCATTTGGAAAGTTTCCAAATACTTTTTTTACATCTAAAACTAACTATTCGGTGTTACGATATTATTTATTGCTTTTCATAATCAATATTCTAGTTCGCTAGTTAGCCACATTTTTTATTTCCATACAGAAATATTATCAAATTAATCAAAACAGCGAAATATTTGACATCTATTTGCGACGTTGCCAACTATCAGAATAAACCCTCTTAATAAAAAACGGTTTAGATAAAACGCATTAAAGTTGTGGAGTGGGAGCTCGCTACGTCACGAGTCTAGGCCAAGTCAAGGCTAGTGACGTCATACTACAATTTAACGTACTGCCTACTCAATGTATTGCCGTAATCTTTTGATTACGTAAAAAAAAAATACACGTACGGACAAAAAAAAATTGTCAACATCCCTATTGTTGAATGTATAAGCTGTTAGTGTTATTTAATATATAAACAATAATAATGTAAAGTTATAATTATCCAACAACAACAACAACAATACAACAACAACAACACAACAACAACAGCAACAACGGTAAGCAGCAGCGGCAACGGCGGTTGTATTAGCTACAATTTCCAGCTTATTTTATTTAAAAAATAAAGTTTTACGAAGAATAGACACGGAAAAAAAATCACATCATCTTATTATTTTTGTTTCATCATCAGAATTTTAATGTTTATTCCTCTAAAATATAGGTTGGTGTAAACCTTTAGTGTGTTAGTAGCCATTGTCGAGAAGGTTTCGTGTAAACTATTTGCCACAGCCACACAAGACGCCACAAATTGCTGGTAGCTGGAACCACGGAACGTGGCTGCACTGCAATTTCTGCAGAGATAAGAAGCAATAGACTTGGCTTCTTGGGAACATTGTTTGATTTAAAGTTGCGAGTAAGAAAGTATGAGTTGAAGAGAGGGAGAGAGATTAATGTGATAGACTACCCGTTTCAATTCAAAATTCTTAAAAATAATAATACATATTCGTATTTTGCTAAAATATTTAGGATTTGTGATGCAAATCTAGACAGCTTAAAAACCTACATAGCTGTTTTTTTTTTATTGTATCTTAATACAAAAAGTTTGTAACATTAAAATAACCTGGAATAATTGTTTATGGCTCATAGCATCAGATGTTATTGGAACAGAGGAAAAAAAATATTATCCTCGGATACCACATTTTTTTAACTGGTACGAAAGTGTCCAATAAAATTAATAAAGCTCAATAAAATAACTCATTGATGTACTTATGTAATAAAATTATTATGTATAATCACATTCCTCGTGTCTGCAAGAGATAGCAAAAGTGCGAAGTGTAAACAATTATTGTTTTTTTTTATAACATCACCTTTTATTTGATAACGTAAGTGTAGCAAAACAATTGTAGCGAGTTGTCTGATAGTCGTATTTATTTAAGTAATTATGTTATTTTTGTTTTTTTGTTTACTTTCCTTATAGATAAATGAACAAAAAACCCTGGTTGATAGCCTATTTCCACAATTGTGATACTGGTTAAGTTATATCAATCTGCCTAGCCTTTTCCCAACTATCTTGGGGTCGGCTTCCAGTCTAACCGGATGCAGCTGAATACCAGTATTTTACATGGAGCGACTGCCTATCTGACCTCCACAACCCAATATCTGGGTAATACGATACCCCTTGGTAAGACTGGTGTCAGACTTTCGGGCTTCTGACGACTCGTAACGACTGTCAAGGATCCACGAATGACAGCCGGGACCAACGGCTTATCGTGCTTTCCGAGGCACGGAGGAGTCTCGGTATGCAAAGATGGTAACCCATCCACTGACCAACCCCGGCAAGCGTAGCTTAACCTGATAGATCGACCAGTGCGGCTTGTTATTACTTAGCCACGAGCTCCTCATACTGGTCAAGTTATATAATAAACATAAATATATTTTCTTTCTTTCTTTCTAATCTAAATGCAATAGGAAGGTATATGAGTAAAAATATTGAATAAATAAATGTTATATTACATAATATTTAATTATTATGATTATCTACTTACACATTTAAAAGCAAAGTTCAATTTTTCAATTTTGAAGGCAAATTACCAAAAGATCATTGCCGAAAGTCGTAACACCACTAACCTTTCCCGGTTAAATGAAAGCGAATATCAAAGTAACAAATACTTAGATTAAAGAAAATGATTATTTACTTATACAATAAACTAGATTATTACATGCAAAAAATTCAAATATGAAAACCACAGTTTCATTCTACACCATAATTTACGGCCGAACTCAATAACCTATCTATCACCAATTTTGGCATACTGGAGATAGAAATATCTATCTATCTATATATGGTTTTAACGTCCAAATAATCTGTCAGAGAATAACGAATCTTACGAAATTGTGGGACGATATTCAATGACTGATAGAAGTATACTGCCTACCATCAATTAGCGATCTGTTTTTAACTGAAACTAGGATATTGGGTAGGGCCGTAAAGTTAGATCTTAATATTACCTTGCTTTGTCAGTTCTATCGACATCATAGGTCTATGACTCACGATCTCAGCGTTTCCTGAACTCTACAAGATTATAGCGTATTGGAAAAGATTTTACTTTTCCATTTATTTTTGTTAGACTTAGAGCAAAATTACGACACTATTATTGACTACCCTCTAACTGAATTAGCTAAGAATGGAGTTTTAGATTTCGAAAATATTTTAAGTTTTCCAGGGTTTAACTCTAAAGAATTTACTGCAAGTAGCCTAATTAAAAGTAGACTTTATTCTGATCGTCTTAATGTACCTTTTTCCCCGTGTGCCTATCATCCAAAGCCAGCCTAGATGAATGTAAAGATTGTTTGAATTACAATCATCCAAACTCACAAACATTCAGGCTTCGAAAAATCTAAATATTTTTAGTAAAAGAAGTGAAGGGAAAAAGTTACCGTTGGGAACTTGGGATAGACGTAGTGAAGACCATGAATCGACAAACGTAAGGAAGGACGCCCTCAGACTAGGTGGAGCCACGATTTTCGCAGGGTAGCTGGTAGCAGCTGGATGAGAATTGACGAGAATCAAGCTGAATGGCGTGCAATTAGATATAAATTTATATGAACCGACAATTCAAAAGTGCCTGTAATTGGTTAATTTGAAATAAATGCTTTGAGTGAGTTCATAAGATCGAATAAAAAATACCGGGCAAGATAAACTTGTTGCACTATACCTACCTTGGCCTTAAGATTGTCTGCGTTGTGTTGATAATTACTTTAAAAAATTAAATCGGGGGACCAGCCCTCGATTTCATTTTTTTAACTACGAGTTATGTTCAAATTGAACTTTTTTATTTCTCTAACTAAACTTTTAAATGATTTATGACCCACTGTGACTGTCGAGGACTTTGATTAAATGAATGTCGAAAACAAAAAACCTTAAACCAAATCACACTTTTGCGTAGGTAGTACTTTATTTTGGGATTTGTTATAACCCTGCCTAAATATAAACTGTTCGCTCGTAGTAGCAAAATAGTAAAGAGAAGGTATTATAGATGAGTAAGATGGATGTGAAAATGAGACAGCAAGTTTTTATGTGGAACTTTCCGAATCCGAATATCAAGAGTAGAACAAATTAACGGACGCGTCCGCGGACGTCCACGACTGACAGACTGTCAGGTTTGTCAGTTACATACGATCACGTCAATATACGTCCGCGACTTACGACTTACGACGGTAAAGCGCAGGCCACACCGCCAGCTGGCGGGCGGGCGGGCGAAGCGAACGAAGGAAACGACCGAAGGAAACTATACAAACTACGCGAAATATCGGTAGCTCGCGGTGTGAACCGAAGTATGTAAAGAGGTGAAACGATGTTCGTTCGCTTCGCCCGCCCGCCCGCTAGCTGGCGGTGTGGCCTGCGCTTAAGTCGCGAACGTTAACTGTCAGTTCGAATGTGAATTGACGTGATCGTAGGGAACTGACAGTTAACGTCCGCGGACGCGTCCGATAATTTGTTCTACTCTTTAGTGTCGTATAAAATATGTCAGGTAGGGGTATCCCGATGAGCCACAGTAAGTACGACTGCAGAGCCACATCACAGACGATGCCACACCAATATCGTCGTGCTCTATGTGCAATAACACCTGGATTATGTAAAACCTTTTTGAGGCCAACGCTAACGTTGTCAAAGTGACCGAATTCAGCTATCTTATTACGCAACACATTTTCGTAAACGATTCCGATTAATTTGTTTCATTTTGACGGTTCAACAACATCCATTGCGTTACGTTGTTGACCAGAATTTATTTTCGAACTTTTGAAGCAATGGATTAGCAATCTGTTTCAAAACGATTCAGATTCTGATTGATCGTTTATTACGTAATTAGGGTACTGGTCGAAGCCACAGATTAGTATTGAAGCTTATTTATAATATACGTATAAATGGAATCATCAACGCGACGAAGAAGAACTCAAAGCTGCAAAGTCTCGACACAGTTAATGGAAAATATGACACTTTTACTTAAAGTAAACAAAACAAGTTCTTCATTCACAACACACATGCATTACAGCTGTAAACAACATATTAATTACTGATAACTCCTTCATAGTTCCAATACATTGAGACTAGCTGCACCCCGCGGTTTCGCCCGCATAAGTCTCAATCCCGTGGGAATATCTGGATATCCTATGTCCTAACCCAGGTCATGGTCTACTCATGTGCCAAATTTAATCCATATCCGTTCAGCCATTTTAGCGTGAAAGCATAATAAACAAATAAACATACAAAAAATCTAATCTTTTCTCTTTTATTAAGTTTAGATAGACACTTACAAAAAATCTAATATTTTCTCTTTATAATATTAAGTTTATTTATTTTAGTTTTTAATATCTTCACCACCCTTGGTTGACTGGTAGAGAATGCCTAAGGCATTAAGTCCGCCTTTGTACCTTTTTTGAGTGCGGAAAGTTTAAATAAATAAATAAGTTTTTATACAAATACAAAAAATCAAGTCTTTTCTCGTTATAAAATTAAGTTTTGATACAAACAATTAATAAAAATTAAATCTTTTCTCTTTATAATATTAAGTTTAGACTAGAGATCCGCCCTTATGCATGCTTTGCATGGGTGCAATCTACTGATGTGGCGACATGTCAAAACATTGAGATGTCTAAGCGGTCACATAGAAATGAAAAACGACTTTGTTTTATAGTATGATTACTCATATCTCTTTCACAGTTCACATGATACCTAAAATATTATTGTAGAAAAGTCCGTAGTCCGTAATATACACGTATCAATCGTTAAGAGGAACGATAACATATTGTTAATGTTTACAGGTCACCCTCATGTACTTCCGTGACAAAACAAGCACTTAAAGACGGTAAAAGTCCACTTCTGCTTTACACCAGCAGTTATTATTTAAATGTGTGTAAATAAACATAAACTGTTAAATAAATAAATAAATAATTATTTACATATCCTCTCATCATTTTGGATAAACTAAAAAACACAGTACCAAGAAATGCTTCTAAAAGCAGAACAGATCCAACAAAAATAGAACGTTTTCCTAGAATGTAATGATTGATCGTCAAAACAGTGTTTTCTTTGAGTCAAAATATACCTACAGTACCCCTGAAACAGAGACATACATATTGATACTCGTATACTGGTAATGGTAGCAATAATTAAATTAATTCAAAAGTCATTTATTCAAATTAGGCTGAGAATCAGCACTTTGCGAACGTCAAAATTACATAAGACAGTCCCCCAAAACGCCCGCCCTTCACCACTTCCTAGTGCTTTAGCTGGGAAAAAGAAGTGGCGCAACAAACTCCCCAGCAGCAAAATTATCTGTTCAGTTGGAAGAAACTTGATCTACCTATTAAATAAATATAATTATGCAAAAATAATTTACATTACCACATATAGCAATTTAACTCATAAAATAAAAACATTATAATGAGTAGACTATGTCGACAATAAATGAAAAATAAAATAAAAATAAATTGATTTTAACAGTCAAATAATATAAACTAAATAATTATAATGAGCTCATAATAGTGTCATGTAGTTGTATATTCTAAAACACTTGTTTGTTGCTTCAGAGTGTAGCAAAAGCTACCCTAACAAAAAGGCAAAAAGACACTAAAAAGACTAAAAAGCTTGGGACTAAAAAGTCCCAAGCCTTTTTGTCGTCTAAGTAATCTTTAACTTTATGCTGAAATGCAGCTTTTAAACTGATTAAAAAACATCATACCTATTGCCTTTATAATTAGGTTGGTTGAAGTCCAGCTGAACCGTTTTAATCTATAAAGTAAGCAAACATTTTTAGCAAAATTATTATTTATTTGTATAACGTTATCGGAAGAACCTCGATGTCTTATTCATTTTAACGAGACACATCATTGTTATAGTGCCATGCCATTATCGATAAATAAACAGGCCACACCCCTCTACTCATATAATAATATACAATCATTAATATTATTAAAAGCTCAAGAAAACGGGGACACGTATCACTTGGCAGTCCAACACAGCTAGGCTATCACTGTTATAACCAAGGCATAACCAAGAGGTATTGTAATTGGTATTTGCAGAGTGTTAACGCTTTACAAATCATCTCTGAGCTATATGCCAATTTTGTCAAATAGCATAATCAGCCTTTAATGTTCCCACTGCTGAGACACAAGAGAGGGAGTTGGCTGTAATCTACCACGCTTGACTTGTGACTTCTACCAACCCGTGCGGGTTGGTAGAAGTCACATGTTTTCGATTTTTTCAAATCAAATAATTTATTTTTTGCCAACATGGGTAGGGGGTATAGACGTCATACATGTTTTATTTATAATGTTCTCCATACTGTGCCGTCACTTCGTCATTTTTGTTTCTAGAACATGCCGGTTTCCTCACGATAGTTTCCTTCACTGTTTTTCGTCGCGTAAATAACAAAAATAATTTTGTTTGAATTCTTTTTTCCTAACGAATTAATAACTTAAATGTTGCTGTCACAAAAACGCCTGAGAGGTTGTTTAGTTCATCACGGTCTACATCCTTTATGTCTAACGACTTACAGTGGCAACTTCTTTCTAAGCTCTGCGATACAAATACTTAAAAATAAGTTGGTTATGGGAATAAATATCACATGGAGTGTTTATAAGCTATAAACAAAAAGTACCAGGCTGTCATAAAATCAAGAAAGTCTTATAGAGGAACTAACTAAGGTAGCCGTCGCGTCGACAGGATAAGGGGCGACTAATCGGCAGTTGCGGTCATCGGAAAGTCCTAAAGGTAGGTAAACGTTCACTAGTGGACGATGGTGACGACTCATTGTGAAACTAGCAACCATAGCAGTCACATTGGAAACAAAGCAACCAAATATGTTTAGGTTGGATGCGTAGGCGTTGTAGATGCGGGCCTGCGGACGGTGAGCAATGGGTAGCTCGCCGTCCGATAACGACCAGGCCCGGGTCGACGGCGCGTTGTGTTCCACGCGCGCCTCAAAGAGGTCCGTTAGGACCGATGCCTACCGGGGTCGTGGGAAAGTCCGAAAGGGAGACTGTGGCCCCTGGCAACATACAGGCAACTGGAGGAACACGGGTGGGTTTTAGTCAGTAAGAGTCTGACCCTCCCACTCTGCCCAGAGCGGGCGAAGTTACTTGACAATTTCCCGCACAAAAAAAAAAATAGGTGTCGTGGATAACGACGAATGATTACATAAACGGCACTATATATTTTTTGTTATAGTAAATTATAGTCGATTATATATTGTTATGTCATTATGTCAAATGAAGCCTTTGAAACTTATACATTATAAATATATTTTATTGATAAACTATGTTCCATAACATAATGCATGAAATTTAGCATAAGTAATCGTAATTTTAAATAAAGAGGCTTTTTTATGTTTATTTAATTTAAATATTTTATTTTATAGTAAATTAAAAGTGTCTCATTTTTATATTTTTGTATTTATTTATTTGTATTTATTGGATTGGGGAATTTCGGAGGATATTTATTCTGTAGGTACACTAAGAATTAAATCACTTGAAATATTATATTTTTTGGTAACGTAAACAACCAATTGTACCTATATTAAATACAAATAACGAACACCCACGCAATTAAAAATGAACAAAAACCCTGAACGTCATTATCATTTTTATAATTATTATAATAATAAAAAAACATCATATCTAACACTGTACAACAAAAGTTCAAGGTCATGCTTAAAATTAAAAGAAAAAAAACACCTACTTTGGTATTCCCAAGTACACTTGCCAACAACTGCACTGAGGTTCTTTTTTCAAACTCACAAATAGAAATAGTAATGTCAGAGTTGTTGCATCGGCGCGCCGGCGACTGGAAGCTCAATAACATAATCTTGATAACAGCGGACGTTGGATACGTCAAAAAATAATAAAACAGGGATGGACAAACGCGGGTTGCTGTGTTTTTTATTTGATATCTCTGGCTGAATGGACGGGGCGGAGATAAAAAAAAAATTGTTGAATTATAAAACGGAATAATAAGTTTTAAGCAAGTTATTTTCGAGTTTGAATCACAGGAAATGTCAAAACATTAGATGTATTAATGAGAACACAGGTTTATACTTATACGTTGAGCTTTCCTATAGAACACTAATTCACAAAAAATCGATGATAAAAGTTGTCAAAAACTAAGCCAAAATTTTTAAGTTTGTAAAAAATATTATCTACACTTTCTCTTCCTCTAATACCGTTCAAAACAGATCAAACAACAGGTGCGAACCAATTAAAAAATACACGAAAACAACTTGTTATACTAAGTTTATAATAATTTTGTTGGCTCGCCTCCATCTTGACTTTTGGCAATTTCGCTTTCCTTTGGCTCCTGAAACTTTGCTTTAATGAAAATTATACAGGAATCGGTAATTTATTTATTAATTGACGATGAAAGATTGTGTTTTTGAAAGGATTGGTTATTAGGGGAGGTACTCTTAGTAAAGTAATTGCAGGGAATTGTTCTGGTTCATATTTGAACTCAAAACGTTTATTTTAATTACCATTAAAATTTAAGTAGAAGGACAAAGTGCTAAATTAATATTTCATGTCTTTGATATAGCTTACTTGAAGGAGCCCGTGGGTAAGTAATAACAGCCGCACGGGTTGATCCGTCAGGTTAAGCTACGCTTGCCGGGGTTGATCTGAGGACGGGTGACCATTTTTACATACCGAGACTCCTCCGTGCCTCGGAAACCACGTTAAGCCGTTGGCCCCTGCTATGACAGCAGGGGCCAACGGCTTAACGTGGATCTTTGGCAGTCGTTACGGGTGGTCAGAAGCCTGCAAGTCTGACAACCTGTCTTACCAAGGGGTATCGTATTACCCAGATTACTGGGTTATGGAGGTCAGATAGGCAGTTTCTTCATGTAAAATACTGGTATTCAGCTGCATCCGGTTAGACTGGTAGCCGACCCCGAAATAGTTGGGAAAAGGCTAGGCAGTTTGATTGAGAAACAAAAAAAATAATAAAAACAAAGATATTTTTTTCTAAATCAATATAACAACTTTGCACAAATTAGTAAGTTATAAATAAGCAGTAAAAGTAGGTAACATTTGTTTGGTATGTATCGATACTTATGCATACAGGGAACTGTTACGGGGAACAGAGTGAATACTCTGGTCCCCGTACAACTGTATTACGGTCGAACAGTTTTCCTCGTTCTCTGTAAATGTACTTATAGTAGCAGACTTGTGACACACCTAAAATAGAAACATCTTAAAATGGCAATCAACAAGATGTCATTAAGTAAAATTCACTCTTTGACGCGGTTCATTTATTTTAAGGCCCCTCCCTACCCGCCCGTCAGAGTATGACAATTAAACATTTCAGTTTTCAGCTAACTTATTTCAGTCAAACTTTTTATTCCTTATTTCGTGGAAAAGCGAAGTTTATTGTTATTTCTACAAAAGTGCTGTTTCACTTACAAAACCCCTCAGACCGCAATAACAGCCTGTATTCCCCGAAGGTTTAGGCAGATGTGCACCTAAAGTACCATCAGACCGCAGTGAAAAAAAAATTAAAACTTAGTTACAATATTATAAATCACAGCCACAGCTTGCGTACCCCTGGTGCGATACCCCCGAGTCGTCCCGTAACCTCCCGCCTATCTATCTTAGCGCTAAACGCCCATAACACGCACAGATAAACCCGTTATCAACGACGTGATTTTTATAAATAATATACATACATATGTACGTATTTATAAAGATACTTAAAAGTAGGTATGTAATTGAATGGAAAGAGGCCAAAAAATAGTTGGATGAATTATGTGAGGGATGATTTGAACGGAAAGGAAGTGAATGATAGTGTGGCGGCTGACTCGAAACAATGGAATACTCAATCATCTGCTGAACGAAGTACCATAGGACAAATAAAGGCAGACAAAAAATGAGGAAGTCAAATCATTGCAAATCAAATATTTTATTAGAACAAAAAACAGGTTCATAAATGTTAAGGGTTCGTTAATAGCTACATTAGCAAATATAAAAATTTAATAAAAGTGTATGAATGTATTTACTTTCTTTCTTTCTTTTCTTTTTAGTTTAAACACTGTGTTGCATCCATTAGCGCCCACGTCGTATAGGGCAGACGTCGGCGTTCCAACATCTAAAATACTAAAAAAACTTTTTTGCAAAAAATTAAACCGACGAAAAAAAACTGAATAGCGAAAAATAAAAACTTTTTTGCAAAAAAAGCGAAAAATAAAAAATAACTATGTATTTAGTGACAAATTGATGACCATCAAATAAGAAAATTTGAGGCGGCGCCTAAAACACATTCAACGAAGATCTATCAAGTTAACATTTTACGCTTTATGTAATTATAATATGTTTGTTTGGCGCCGCCTCAAAATTTGTCGGATTAATTTTTTGCAAAAAAGTTTTTTATTTTTACCTTTTGAGTTACCATTAACCGCCTGGCCACGGGACATTCGCTACAGCGAAAATTCGCGCGGTGCGAACGGCGAAGCGTCTTGCGACTAAAACAAATGTATAGAATTTCGCCCCGCAAGACGCACCGTGGCCAGGCGGTTTTAATGTTTGCCTCAACCTCTGACCGTCGATGACAGTCTGTCCCAGCTAGGTGTAAAGTTCTCATCAGGGGGAATGAAATAAGTCCAAACACGATGTAGCTGCTGTAAACTGGTGAGGAGCTCTCGCGACTGTCTTCTGACTCCATCATCAGATCAACTCCAGGTCTTTATTGTGTAGTTGTGTCATCAGAACTACATATGTGTGCGAAATTACAACAGAATCGGTTCACAGTTGAAAATTCAGTACGTGAAACATCAATCAACCCCAATTTTTTTACACTTAGGGGTGGGTTTCAATTTTTATTTTTTTATGGGACTAACTTCGAGGTATACCCTTCCCAATAAAAAAAGAATCGTTCAAATCGGACCACTCAGTAAAAAGTTATGCGTGGTCATACATAAAAAAAAAAAAAAAAAATATTTACGTGTCGAATTGAGAACCTCCTCCTTTTTTTTTCGTCGGTTAATTAATAAAAAAATAAAAAAAATTGTTATCATCGACCAAAGTCATAATTTCAACGCTAAAGTTGTGTTCTGGTTTGAAGTAGTGTAATCACACGCACATGAGACATTTCAGCTTTTCTATGATGGCAACGTATTTGCGGGCGCATCGAGCTTTTCAGCGTGCGGGGAAGCAGGGAAGCTTGGCGGTTCTGGCTAAAAATGGCGGTTCGCGTGCTAATTTAGGTAGGTATTTCTATCGTAATATTAAAACAAATACACATTTTGAAAATGTAAAACGTACGCGTTAATATAGAAAACATGGTAGTTTTGTTATTATTAATAAAAAAATAAGTTTCAAAAACTGTAACCCGACTTCGGGAAAATAAAAGTGATCTAAAATATACGAAACAAGAAAATCTTTCAGACAGAAATCAAGACATAGGTACAAAAATGGTCAAGATAAAGCCGTTGTTTGATGGTGTTCCTGGCACCCACATGGTATACAGGCATGCGACCACGGCTTTATCTTGACCATTTTTGTATCTATGTCTTCATTTCTCTCTGAAAGATTTTCTTGTTTCGTACTTTTTAGATCACTTTTATTTTACCGAAGTCGAGTTCGAAAGTTCATTGTAACCGTCTGTTACATGATCAATGTGCAAAGTTTAAGTTCCCTAAACTAATTTTAATCTAAATTTCCGGTACTTAGGCTGATTCATAACATAACACCGAAGCAAACAGTCAGAGGTGACCTTAACTTTATTTCTGGCATTAAAAATACATTATATAAATGGCCAAGATAATCCACGGGTCACTGCAATCTATTGATATGACTGCACGATTGTAAAAGTTACGTAAATCCACAAATATTAAAGCTCTTACTTTGTTTGTCGTATTTCAACGATGCAGTCTACTATCTTATTACTCTATTCGTAAAAAAATACAACACACAGCAAAACTAAAACAAGCAATTCGTGTACACATTTTCCGAGAATTTTCACACTTACGCTACAATTTATACGATGCACAATAAAATTTGCCACTGCCACAGAATAGTACAGAACGTGCACTCCGCATTTTAGGTATGAAGCTACACGTACGTGGCGGGCTTGTCTTGTCGGTCCATGTCCGTAAGCGTAACGTAGTCAGAAGTTATAAGAATTACGCGATAGAAAGAGAGGCAACTTCTAAGTGAATATAACTGTAGGTAATAAACGCTGTGCGACATGAATTGCACTTTATTGCGTCGTTACAAAAGTCACTTTTTATTTAAATGATTTTGCGGATTGAACCATCTGTACTAACCTGTGCCACTGCATCGTTTATACAAATTCTCTAAAGTTGAATATCCTCTTCATTTAAAACACATCTAAAGCAATACTTAACTAAAATAAGTCCAGTTTCTGAGCTTTTCCGGCAAATTTCATACGTTATGTGCTACAATATCCTACATCGCACACTTTGTGGGTCCCCCGTGTGTCGTTGACACTTATCTAAGGTGATCGAGCGGGCCTAAACGGACCGCCCCGTTCATTATCTTTTGGTACAGACAAAAACTTTTTTATCTAACCCTTTAAACGCGATAAGCTAGGATATTTTTAATTTTTTCTAGTTATTCCATTGTTTTACAGATAAGGGGTGTGTTTTTGTCTGCGGTTTTTTATATATAATAGTTTATTATTGTGTTTAGAAATATTTCTTGATTGGTTATGTACCAAAATGGTGATTGTGTTGGTAGTATTTAATTGGCAGTCACGGCTTGTGCGATTTCGCAATTTCTTCAAGTTGTTAGGATCTTTATAGTTTTTTTATGTGTATAATTTTATTATTGTTATAAATATAATATAATAGGAACATTAATAGGCTGATTATGTGTATAGATAACAACAGGAGAAAATAACAAAGAGATTTTCTCTTATGATTTTTAAATCCCCAAAGACGACTTGACATAACAGTATATCTTTATTTCTCAAGGACTAATCCTCATAAAAATCATGGATTTAATCATGATTTATCTATTAGGAAACTACATTTACGGTGGAAATATATTCCAGCCATTACCTACATCTCAAAGAGCGCATTATTTATCCAAGTGACTGATGGGAACTAGAATATCTTTAGATAGCAGTAGTTTTTTCTTATGATTTCTTTGCTGAAATAATGCTCTTATGTCTCGTGAAATAACAATGAAAAATATAATTAAGTAGGTAGGTATGTGAGCAAAATGTTGTAAAAGTATAAATAAATAAATTGGTTTTGTTCTTAGTATTTAATCAAATGCAGCTACGTATCACGGTATGTAGGTACGAAATATATCAATCCACAAAATGTAATGGTTGCTTGACGTCGCGTTAACGCCAGTAGCACACCACCTCCGCCGCGAAACCGTAACAGCGAAACCGCGCAGTAGTTCAATTCAACTTGCTCGCGACATGTTCCGCTACTCGAATGTCACGTAGTGGATCATGACGCAAGCCAGTTGAATTGAGCCACTGCGGTTTCAATGCTATGGTTTCGAGGCAGAAGTATGCTACCGGCGTAACAGCGCGTAAACGCTGCGCTAGCGTGGCGTAGATCTATAAAATGATTGTTAGGACAATAATGTCGCGGTTTCGTTACGTGAGATGCAAAGGATGTCTGAACACGAACTGTGATGATAACAATATCGCACCTACATCTTGACAAGATATTTTGAACCACCATATTTTGATAAGTTCTAAATTAAATCGAAAGATAACGCAAAAATCAGTTTTGTGATGAACTTGCAATTATTTATTAAATGAGATTATGTATTATAATCATTGGCACAGTCTAGCAGATAATTATAATTGGATTAGATCACCATGTAAACATGACATTTATGAACAGGAACGATAATATTATGTTCGAATGTTTAAAAGCTGCCAGTGTGTCCGTAGTGCTACCGTACATAGTGTACCTAAGATTATTATATAGATTCTTTTCTATTTTGTGAATGTGAGAATGCTGTAGGCTTAGTGTACTGTAGATTATGTGATCATTTTATATTTTGTTAAATTCCTGATACTTGTGGATAGACCTACACTTATATCCTCCCGAAACTATATTAACACTGTTATTTGAAAATATTGCAAAAGCCAATTATTTTTAAAAGAGTCACCGT
This sequence comes from Conistra vaccinii, assembly GCA_948150665.1. Classification (NCBI taxonomy): domain Eukaryota; kingdom Metazoa; phylum Arthropoda; class Insecta; order Lepidoptera; family Noctuidae; genus Conistra; species Conistra vaccinii. The sequence goes on along the minus strand of OX411337.1, from coordinate 11,279,358 downwards.
GGAATTTCTTTCCGGGCCATCTCCATAGGAAACGATCAATTGGAACCGTGCACCTAGCTTCTGACGTTTCATTTGTGCCCATGTAGGTGTATCAATATTCCTAGCCTTTTCCCAACTATCTTGGGGTCGGCTTCCAGTCTAACCGGATGCAGCTGAATACCAGTATTTTACATGGAGCGACTGCCTATCTGACCTCCACAACCCAGTAACTGGGTAATACGATACCCCTTGGTAAGACTGGTGTCAGACTTTCGGGCTTCTGACGACTCGTAACGACTGTCAAAGATCCACGAATGACAGCCGGGACCAACGGCTTAACGTGCTTTTCCGAGGCACGGAAGAGTCTCGGTATGTAAAGATGGTCACCCATCCACTGACCACCCCGGCAAGCGTAGCTTAACCTGATGGATCGACCCGTGCGGCTTGTTATTACTTAGCCACGAACTCCTCCCATGCCCATGTAGGTGTATGTGAAATTATATTCAAAAATTATGATTTTGGTTTGGTTATGTGAATGCTCAGCATCTTCGGTAGGTCGCAAATGTCTGTTGAACAGCTGAAAAGATTAACATTTATAATCAATTTATTGATTACTGATTTATTCACGATTTCTCTTTTCTTCGCTTTACCTATAGGTAATTCTTTTTCCACAAAGAGTTACCTATAGGTAAATAAAATATCGAGGTGAACTATGACCCCAAACTAGCCGCGCCTGTGTCTTGACAACAGTCAAAGACCTTTGAATAATTAATATATTATTATTATCCTTAATACTTCTTTTTGTTTACTTTTTAAGTCCCAACTTTTGATAAATGCCACCCTCGAAAGTTAAGCCGTTCAAGTACTGAATGGCTTGCATTCCATGGTGCTCTTTCTCTAACAAGATAACTGCTTGTTCACGCATCGATCCTGTGTAGCTTGCATGTGCGTACGCACGTACGCCGCCTACCCTTATCATTTGCATAGGATTTTTTTATTAAACGCCTGGCTTCCATAGTTTACGGATTGCAGTAAGCTTACTGTATATCTATTATTACTCTTTATATATACAACGTGAAATTTGAATCACAGTTTTGCTAGAACAAACGTTGTTCAGACCATGGTCTACTACCATTCTATAACAATCAATTTAAAAAAAAACGTCAATGGTATTTGAAAAAACACAAAAAAAGACTGATTTATTTATTAAAATTTCGGCCCGCATTGGCCGGACATCCTTGTAGTCCACGTGGACTCATCATAACTCTTTTGAATGCCATTTTGCTACCGCGATGAGTCCTTAGATGTTACGGTTAATGTTTGAACACGTTTGAGCAACATAAGACTTATTTGAGAACGCCTAGTTTAGTTTGTTTTAATAACATATTGGATGCTATAGAATGATAGTAGACCATGGTCTGAACAACGTTTGTTCTAGCAAAACTGTGATTCAAATTTCACGTTGTATACATACATACAAATAAATAAAATTGAAGTGTCTGTTTGTAATGTCAAAAGAACAGCTTTTTACTAAATGCATATGAAAGTATATACGATCCATACAACAAAAACACAATTTAATTTTTTTTTTTCTGTCGGTCTGTCTATTTGTTCTGGCTAATCTCCGAAAAGGCTGGATCAATTTGGACGGGGCTTTCACTAGTAGATAGCTGAGCCCACTGGGCGAATCCCTATGTTCCCATGGGAAAATCGGAATAAAAAGTATTCTATGTGCTACCATGTCATGTCTATTTGTGTGTTATTTTTATTGAAATCTGTTAATCCGTTGAGGCGTGAAAAGGTAATAAAGAGACTGACAGACTTATAGTCAGAGTTAAGTACTTTTGCATTTTTATTATAAATATGAAAGTATGGATGTATTTGAGGATGCCATGAACCCAAAAGGCTCGTCCCCGTATTCTTGATGGGTACAGCCTTTTTGTTTTTTTTTATGTGTGAGAAATCATCAAATAACTTTTTCCGCTCTGGGCAAAGCGGAAGGGTGTGGGCACTTTTACTGACTAAAACCCACCCGTGTTCCTTCAGTTGCCTGTATGTTGCCAGGGGCTGCGGTAACCCTTTAGGATTTTTCCGCAACCCCGGCAGGCATCGGCCCTAGCGGACCCCGTCAGTTGTGCTGACATCTCTTTGAGGCGCGCGAGTAACACAACGCGCCGTCGACCCAGGCCTGGTCCTTATCGGATGGCCGTCCGCAAGCCTGCGCCTACGGTGGCCGGAACTCGGCTAGGGACTTCCGACGCCCAAGGCGTCTCCTGCGGCGGCTAGGGGCGTGAGATATGTACGTTATCAAAACTTGTAGTCAAGGGGATTCTCTGTAGAGGAGCAGCGTGATATTTTCTAGAGAAGGTAATCCCAGATACTCTCACCATCTGGCTGGCACCTGTTTTGCTTATTATATGCTTATCAAGTAATAAAAAAAACATTAATTAAAAATAAGCAACAAAGTGCATTATCATTGTTTATTAAAATAAAAATAATATTTAATTTAATTTTAATAAACACCGCTATCTGTAGGTACCTACAGTCGTAAAGGAGATTAGAAAGTCAAGAGATATTGGAAACAAGATTCATGTAATAAAAACATATTGTGATATTGATTTATAGTCGTAGGCCCCTACAAGAATTGATAAATCGTAAAGAGTACTTGCGAATGGGTACCTACTTTAAAAAAATGAACACACTGACAGACAGTGTTGTTATTACTTTGTAATAAACAAAGTGTAACTAAATTAATGTGTAAATAAAGCAGTGATAGCTTAGTGGTTGACCATCGGACTGCCAAGTTATAGGTCTCGAATTCGAACCCAAGGCACGCACCTCTGACTTTTCGGATTCATGTGCGTATTGTATAATTGTCACTTGCTTCAAAAACGGTGAAGGAAAACATCGTGACTCGTGAGGAAACCGGCATGCCTGAGAGATATTTCCCGACGGCATGTGTGAAGCCAAGTCAGAAACCCATGGGCGGCTTTAAAACTCTGACACCACGCTAGTCACTAACTGAAACATCACGTCACCTGGGTCTCTAACCACTCGAAGAGAAGAAGACTAACTGAAAAAATGACTGAATTTATGCACATTATGAAAGTACACATCATGTTACTACAATCTGTCAAATTTCTTTAATAGATTTTTAACTTTATCGCTAAAGAATAAGGTTCAATGTTGATTGGGAAAATTTGACAGATTGGAGAAGGTTGATGTGCTGGCGTCTGTACATAGTTTATTCAGAAGCGTTTACTGAATCGATTCCTGTCATTAATATCATTATAATTTTTAATATCCCAAAAATAATGTAAACTACGTAGATAATAATTACAGTCACATTCCCACTGTTCAGTCAAAACAAACCTAAATGACCACACTTATTCCCACATCCGTGTAAGGCTGCCTGTCCACTGGAGCGGAGAGGAGAAAAGAGGAGCGGAGATGTGCCAATATTAACCAATAGAATCTTGACTCAGGATCACTGATCTAAACTCAGGGGCGGAGTCAAGATTCTATTGGTTAATATGGGCACATCTCCGCTCCTCTTTTCTCCTCTCCGCTCCAGTGGACAGGCAGCCTAATGAATTTAATTTATAAACAATATTTTGTACATAATAGTAAAAATTCAGTGTATGTAATATGATTAATACATATATATATACATAACATAATCAGCCTAATAATGTTCCCACTGCTGGGACACAGGCCTCCTCTCTGTGAGAGGGAGTGGGCCGTAACCTACCACGCGGGCCCAGTGCGGGTTGGTAGATATCACAATGTCTTCGATTTTTTGGGTCTAAGACATGCCGGTTTCCTCACGATGTTTTCCTTCACCGTTTTGAGAGCAGTGGTGATGTATTTACACAAAGTAAAGCGCTTGCTGGGGTTCGAACCCACGACCTACAAGCAAGGCTCGCAAGTCGGGGCCGTTACCACTGGGCCACCGCTGGTCGCATAGGATTAATAACATAATAATTATTACAATTGGGGGTTTTTGGTAGTGCGCGTTAATTCCGGGCCATGTTGTAGCATAATAAGCATAATCAGCCAAAATGTTCCCACTGCTGGGACACAGGCCTCTCTGTGAGAGGAATGGGCCTTAATCCACCGCGCGAGCCCCGTGCGGGTTGGTAGATGTCACATGTCCATCTGCCTCATGTTTTCTTCACCGTTTTGACTGCAGTGGTGATGATATAATTTACACAAATTAAAGCGCCTGTCTGGGTTCTAAACAAAAAGACCTACAACTAGAAAGAAAGAAAAAATTGTTTAATTGTAATTTTTCAGTGTTTCCTATCATATTTTGACAATTTTACTTCTAATCGACGAGAACATCTGTAAAGTCATAGTGAGAAATAGCCCACAGACTGACAGATCTGATGCGGTAGTTCCAGAGATTAGCGCGTTCAAACAAACAAACAAACAAAAAAACAAACTCTTCAGCTTTATTATTAGTACTTATACAATATGTAAAAAAACTCTCTCAGATACGAAAGGGGCACATTTATGTATATGTACTGGAATAAAATAACCAAAAAGTAATAAAAATATTATTATTGAAAATAGAAATGATATTTCTAATTCACATTTTTTGTACAAAAATGATAGCAAAATAATTAAAAAATTAAAAATATTTTCTACAGGGGTCTTACTTATGAGTGCTCGTGCAGATCTCTAGAGCGCGTCAACAACATCAGGTACCTGGGTATCATAATTGATAGCAACCTTAGTTTCAGAGAGCACATTAAACAGTAAAGTGCTCGTGTACGGAAACTAATCTTTGTTTTTAGAAAGCTCAGATATGCCACCGACGCCAAACTACTGAAGCAAGTCTACTTTGCGCTTTGCCAGTCCATAATAACGTACTGCATCTCGTCTTGGGGAGGCGCTCCGAAAACCATCCTGAAAAAAATAGAAATAGCTCAACGAGCTATTTTAAAAACTATCACTTTTCGGCCTATTCTACAACGGAGCTCTATCAATCATGCATTTTATTTTTAGTATAGTGATAAAGCAACACGGTAATCTCATATACGATCCAAATACTCAACTCAAACGTAGAAAACATGCAGTATGCAAACATACATATTTTCCCAAAACATCTTTTATTAAGAGATTCTTTATTTTCCTTGGTCCTTACCTATACGACAAAATCAACAAAATTATGAATATATACCCACTTAATAAGACACACTGTAATAAAAACTTTTTACAAAAAAAATTAAAACCGACTTCCAAAAAAAACCACTACAAAGAGAAAAATAACTTTAATTTCGGAAGTCGGTGTCTTTCTTTTTTAATTTTCATTTTTTGCCACCGACTTCCGAAATTAAAGTTATTTTTCACTTTGTAGTGGTTTTTTTTTGGAAGTCGGTTTTAATTTTTTTTGTAAAAAGTTATTATTTTTCACTTTTTAGTTGTGGTACCTACCCCACACAATATCCAATACCACTAACTGCAATAAATAACAGTGACAGGAAGTTATCATCATATCGTCCAAATAAACTAAGTGGGAAAAATATGTATTATTGAAGCTAACTCAAAAACTATCTAAGCAAAGTCAATAAAATTTATATAGGACCACCTCGGGAGCTTACCCTTTCAAACAAAAAAATAATTTTCAAAATCGGTCCACAATTGGCGGAGATATCGGTGAACATACATAAAAATAAAATAAAAAAAACTTACATAAAGTCGAACATAGAACCTCCTCCTTTTCGGAAGTCGGTTAAAAAGAAAATACAGGACTACCTACTAAAACTTTCTTATGATGAGACAGAAGCGATTTTGAACATTCTAAAATAGACAAGCTACTATTTTACTCGCTCATTTTATACAATCATTCCATTAACATCAGACACTCACCCTCACTCACGCGCACACAAACACACACACACACACACACACCCTCACACACACTCACACGCACTCTCACACTACACTTAATCTATTTCTCATACTTTATGCATACTTTACACATACATGCGTACATGGCAATCTAATAATGTTTACAACTTTAACATGGCTACTAAATGTTCACAATTTATGTATGGGGATCAAAATGCAATCCGAGAGACAGATTTTACCACCTAGTTCGGATGCAGATAGTCTCTAACTATGTGTATTACAAAGGAGAAAGCCGTTTTTGGGCCCAACCGTTACACGAATGAGATATGTACCAAAAAAATCTTCTATTTTTCTTAATTAACCCATTTTAATTTTAGCCTCATTAGCAATGGCCAAGTGTAGAAAATAAGTAGATTTCTATTTTATCACCTTTGTAAACCGTTACAACACTAACGTCATTAACTTCACAAACGCTGGCATTATATCAATAGAGCGTACCCTAAGAATATTATCGAGTTCGTAGAAATCGATACTGTTACAAATATTTAAATAATCGAAGTGTATAGAGTGCCGCGAGTTTCTTGTGGCACTCTAGTGTCACTGCCTCGGCCCGGCTAGGGTGCCATAAGCGTTGCATTGTCACTGTCACTTGTTATTTAGGTTAGGTTAGGTTAGAACTGTGACCACACAACGCACGAGCCGAGCGAGCGTAGCAAGCGGTGCCGCGGTAGCGGCCGGCGAAGTGCCAGGGTCCGTTTAGGCACAAGAGAATGTAATGTTTTGGGAATGTGGTGTTTTACAGCGATCTAACCTCGACAATCAAACAAAATACCAAGTGACGTGACTTAGTGACAGTGACTATGACAATCCAATGCTTGCGGCACTTTGGCCGGGCCGAGGCGGTGTTACTAGGGTGCCTGTAGTGGCACTTTATCCGATAGGGATAGAGTGTCACTGGTGGCACTCTATACACTGCCTTAAATAGTACTACATTGTTTTGATATAATTGTTTTTAGGTATTAAAATCAATGTAAAATAAAAAAATCTCGAATCTAATTGATTTTTAATGTAACCACCATTAAAAAATCATTCAAAGAAGTAAATAATCGATAAAATCAATTGCACCACGGATTGCACTAGTAAACGGCAAATGTCAATGTCAACGTCTGTCAATTGTCATGATTGTACTCGTACTGTCATGTCATGTTATTGTTGTCATTCGCCAAGCTAATGATTTTCCGTATTTCTCGGGATTTATTATTTCTGACTTCTACTCGAATACTGGCCTCCGAAATTGATTGCCATAGACTGCCCTCGCTTGAACATTGGGCACCGTATCCTGCCACTCCTGCTGACCTTTGCTGGAAAACTGGATCTGTATAATGCTCTTTTGACTGGATGACTGGATACAACGACATCAAGAGCCTGTGCATTAACGGAATAGCAACGGACCGCGCTGCATTACAATGGGAAGGCGAAGACTGAAAGATGAAATGATTCTTTCAATTGTACAGGAATGGGTCGCGCATCAAACGGTTAGTATCCGATATATCTATAGCGCAACATTTTCATATTTACTATGAAATTATTTCATGTAATCAAACTAAATAGTGTTATCGCTTATGTTCAATTGTCTGTTGATAGTTGTATTTTATAAAATGATACCAGCGCATGCAACAAATTCATATTCAATCTAGACATGTGACATCTACAATCTGGACTGAACCTGCATTGTTAAATTACAGATTTTTCCCTCTTTCAGAGAGGAGGCCTGTGTCCCTGCAGTGGGAATGTAATAAGGCCGCTTATGTTTAAGTACCCAAATGTGCCAATCAGATGTTTATTGCTAAATGCTAGTGCTAGACCTAATGACACATGATTGTTTGCTTCAGGTACTTAAATGAAAATGACTATCTGCCAAGCTTGCTGAAATCATACCAATGCTGTATCTCTTGATGGAAATGGACTAGAACAGACTGAACAGACACCGTTGAATAGAACTGTGTAGAGGTGAACGGTGGCTGCAAGGGCTGTCAACATCGGACTCAACCTGGATGTTGAGAGGAAGAATAAAATCCAGCCTAATATATCCTATTACTAATAGGATATGTTTCGTTTATATGTTAGTCGACACTTCGACAGCTCTCTAAGTGGGAGGGATGCTATAGTCCAATATAATTGCACCTGTATTGTTGGCAAAAGAACGGTTGGTTGCTGTGCCCACACACAGCAACCAACCGTTCTTTTGCCACGAGCATAATTATGGTATTTTAGTTGGGCTTAGTTGGCACGGCACCAGGGTAGGTACTCAATTGCCTCCTGCACAATTTCTGGATACTGTATTATATACCTAATGATAGTCCTAATGAAGAAGGTGATTAATAAAACGATTCATCACAAATAGGTGTGTTTTACTTTAATATATTATTGCAATCTCAGATTACTGTAATCCGTGATTGCATCAAATCCCCTAGTAGATACATACAATATTAGCAAATGCAAGCCAGTAGTGTTCTAAGTGGGCTTTGTCTAATAAACATAGTTTTCAGCTGAGGTTTTCAGTAAGATCATACAGATAAATCACCCGCTAAGCGCTTTTTATGTGGGTACCTACCAGGAGGTTTTAACTGCATCGTGATAGGCTGCAGGTGCTGCAGCACAGCGCCTTTGGTTGCCCAATTAACGTAGGAAACAAACAAAGCCTCAAAAATATCATTTTTTATTTGAATACCTCAAATAATAACAATAACCTAAAATGTAAACATTGTCTGATTTTACCAATTTGGCCATTGCTGGGAGACGTGAAAATTGGCGTCGTGAATCCTTCCTAAATGTTCTAATTTATGGCCAAATTCCAGCCCTGTAACGCTGGGCCCAAGTTTCTATGGAGTTTGGTTTTCTCCTTTTAAGCCATTATTTACTGTATATTGTCAAATATTCAATTTTGTAATATGTGTTCTTTTTTGGTGAATAAATTAAAATTAAATTAAACACTTGCTAAACGAGACGGCCTCCCGCACCCCATTTACTAACCCGGTAATAATATCCATGGATTAAAAAAAAATGTTTTTTTTTTTGTTTTTTCCTGAACATTACCACATAATATAGATTTAATACGATACTGAACAACACCCTCACGCATCGGACAGGGTTTTTTTTACATGTTTTATTTATAGATTTACATATAATGTTTTTTATTTTTATTGTTGTCGTTGAGATGAAATGTCGACTAGATTTTAAACGTTTTCACTTACAGGAATTGGCCTTAGAAACACAGACTAAGAGAAATCTGCTTACCTCTTTAGTCGAAACAGTCGTGAAGTGAGGTTATTATGAGTCAAGCATAGCCACGCCTCATGGTGTGATCGAAGTATACGTGACGGCCCAGTGATCTAGTTACGTAAGTTATGTTTAGTCTAAGTTGAGCCGCGGGGCCTTGACCCTTACTTATCTGTTGCAGCGTGCTATCTGCATACTAGAGATATTGTATGCTAGTTGCAGTAGATTGAATAGGGATGTAATAATATGAAAATATTTCGTCCGTCAGTCAGATAATAAAAAAATATTAGACATGCATTTTTTGCTTCATCATATTAATAATAAAGCAAATAAAATCTGTCAAGTGCGAGTCGGACTCGCACACGAAGGGTTCCATACCATGTCGTACAAGATTTAACACTATGAATTTTTGTAATACTTTCGTAAAGGTAACAACAGAGGCGCTATAAAAAAACAAAGATTTGTAAAGAAATTGTCTAATTTTAATGAGAAAATGTTGTTGTGTTAAAATATAGGTGTAGGAGTATATTTCATTTATTTTAAGAGAAAAATATTAAGTTAACTTTATCCAGTAACATGCATTAACTAAAGTCAAAGTTATTTATTTGCTACTAACATAGTATTGGTAGGTATAAATAGGTATATATGGTAGGTAAGCAGGTAGATATGTAGGGTAGGTAGGGTAGGTTAGGTACCTACCTACCCTGGTAAGAAGGGTAGGGTAGGTAATTAGGTAGAAATAGGTAATTAGGAAAGGTAGATGCGCCGTAGATAAGTACTTAGTGCTAACCGTGCGAAGCCAGGCCGGGTAAAGCTAGTTACTTATAAATAAAAGGATTTCTCTTGCTACATCAGACTATATTGAACAAAATAGAATGTAAGTAGTACGCCAAATTTTAATTATAACTGTGCGTTTGCACTGGCGAAACATTCACAACAAAACATGTTGGAATCTCTATTTTCTGTCAATTTTTCATACAATGTTTGACAGGAACTAGAGATTTCAACATGTTTTGTCGTGATGTTTCGCCAGTGCAAACGCACGGGTCAATACAGGTATTTATTTACGTTATTTTTGATAGTCATACAGAAATCTATTATTTCTTACTTATTATTTTTACACATCCCATCGGACTATGAGAGTGAGGGAAGAGAGAGTGCACTCGTGTCTGCGCACACACTTGTGCACTATAATATCTCCCGCGCCGAAGGCCAGTCTCCGTTGAGATTGGCCGCCATGACCGAATATTTTTACACCAATAATTTTTCTCAATATGAAATTGTATCCACAACGGTTTAAGCTAGGTAACTGAATAGTACACTGTATGTGCCAGCATTCATTTCAATGTTACTGAATATATTATCTATTGGAGTGTAGTTTTAACACGAGGTACACACATCAACACCGTCTAGGGATACTTTGAAAAAAGTCGATAAAGTTCTTAAACTCAAAAAATACTGGCCGGTTTTAAAATCTTGTGAAGAAAGTTTATTTTGTAGACCTTTTTGGATGATCGAAATTTAAATGATCGAAATAGTATATGCTGCCATGATAGTAGGTACTTACTAATTCCATGTCATTACTCCGACTATTAAATAGTTATCTGTGGAATTTATATCGCATAATATTAGCATGAAATACAAAATTATTACTTTAAGTTGCAGAAAATCGCCCATAATAAATAAAATACGTTATAAATCGGCGTTTTTGGTATTTGTTGATTATAAACAGTATATGTTACATGATACACACAAGTTTCAAATTCCTAATTTGTTAAGTTGTTGAGATAGAGCTCGTACAAAAATGGTCTAAAACAGACAACTTCTACGGCCCCCTAATTCATCATTTTTTAAGATAAAAACAAATAAAAATTATATTTATTCTCTACTCGATGAGCTCTAGAAAATGATACCCCACATGCCAGGGTCAGATAATTTTTTTTTCAAAATTTAATTTTATTGTATGGCGACCCCCCTTTATTTTTTAATTTTATTATTTGTTGCTCTTACGGCAATAGAAATGCTCAATCTGTGAAATTTTCAACTGCCTACCTATTACGGTTCATGAGATAGAGCTCGCTGACAGACAGACGGACAGCGGAGGCTTATGAATAGGGTTCCGTTTGTCACCCTTCGGGTACGGAACCCTAAAAATGAGTGCGGGCTCACTACGTCACAAGTCGTGACGTCATGCCACATGCTCAATTTATATCTTTTATCTATACAGAGTGGGGCGACGTTTAAAAAACAAAAAAAAAATACGAAAAAAAAGAAAAAATACCTACGTGTCCAATATTTTTTAATTATCAACTTTACGGACAATAAAAAAATGTTTAGTCAACATCCCTATTGTATTGAATGAATAGGATTGTTAGGCCGTTTTTCGTCTGACATCTAGCTATATTGGACTGCTGAGAATACAACGGGATTGTTGTCGCGTGGCCAAATTCGGAGCTAATAATAATAATAATAATAACCCCACCGCCGTATCTCTACGTTGACGTCGTGGTGGGGCTTGCGCGCTCCAAACTCTAGGTCTGTGCCGGTAGAGTTTACTTTGCCGGAACGGGTCTAGGATAAGGAGCCAGACCAAGAGAGATACAGAAAACCGCAGGGCAGCATGTGGCGAGCTGTTGGGCAGTAGCGACCCCACGGACCCTATCTCCCGGGAGAAATCTTGTTCCTCATCTCTGGCTTGCCTTTATTGGCCGGCTGGAGTGAACACTGACGAGGAACAGACCTCCCACCTCATTCTTGCCTTAATTGGCCGGCTTGAGTGGAGATTCGCAAGAGCAAACGTGCTCGGAGGAAGGAAGTATTCCAGTAAGTGCTCGTAGGGATCTTGACCATCTTCCGGGCTCTGGGATTGTTCTGAAAGCCGTGGAATACCACTCCTCCTCAAGCACCTCAGGACATGTTGCTTCCTTGTCGCTATGTCACTTTGTGCTAGCGACAGTTTTCGGGGGCCCATTATTGAGTGTGCAAGTCACCCCCTGCCATTTTATCCGTGTAAATATAAAACATTGATCAGGCAGGGGCCATAGGGGCCATAGTCCTTCCATAGTTCCAGGTTTCCGGTCAACTTTAACCACCCAAACCCATAGTCCAATATATTTGTTTCAACATCCTGCAATAGTTCTGCACCAACCGGGGGTTGTCCTTGGGTGCACTAGCATAGTGCATACAGGGATAATCGTCGGTTGGTGCCTCATTTCATTTAACACGTCTAACGGGCCTCTGCGAGTTGGCTTCGGCCCCTCGTACGCCTTCCAAAGGTCCGGGACCCCAGGGTCCCGAGCAATCTCAAGAGACGTAAAAATAATAATAATAGATAAATAAAAATTATAGACCGATCACTTGTTTACCGACGGTCTATAAAGTTTTTACATCCGTTTTGAGAGCCAAAATTAACAACCATATAGACACCAACTCCATCATGTCTGCCTCTCAAAATGGATGTAGGAATATGTATATAAGGAAATAATAATAAAATATTTTATTTCCAAGTAACAAGACTCATATTGTTAGTAACACTTACAAACTATGTTAGTAATATACCTAAACAACTACACACAAAAGAAATGAACTCAAACAATAAAATTAACCATTAGAAGGACTATGCAGCTGACTTAAAAAGTAAATGATAGGGCAATCCAGTTTACTAGCAATGACAACCAGGAGACTGTTCGAGCTGGCACGCACTCTGCGCAAAAGGGATGCTGCACGCTTGCGTCTGATCGCAGCGAAGCCGTCAGTTTGCGCGTCTGCGAACACACCCGAGGCACTGCAACAGCGTGGCAGCCCCAACAGCATCCTGAATGCATTGTTGTACTGGACACGAAGAGCATTAACAGCTTTTTGAGTGAAACTGGTCCAAAGGCTACATGAGTAAAAAACTTGGCAATATGCCTTAAAAAGTGTTAATTTAACCGCATCCGTACAGCGTGAGAACCTTCGGATCAGCATATTACCTCTCACTGCTAATGCTCTTCGCTCCCGGTCTACATCTAGATTGTCCCTCAAATCCTCCGCTACAATGTGCCCTAGATATTTAAACTGAAGAACACGGTTCAAGACACCACCATTCAAAGTGATCGTTGGGTATCTCTCAGCGGCTTTATTGTCCGCCTTAAAGATTAGCAACCGACTCTTATCCGTGTTATATCTCAAACCGTGCTCCTCCGCGTAACACTCACAAACTTTGATTAATTTCCTGAGACCTGCCATAGACGGGCTCAGCAGCGCCATGTCATCAGCGTAGCTAATGTTATTAAATGCTACCCCATCTATGTAACAGCCAGCATGTAAACTGCTGAGCTCGACAATCAGCTCATTTATATATAAATTAAACAGGGTAGGGGAGCTTAATCCACCCTGCCTAACCCCACATTCCATCACATACTCATCCGACAGTTCATTTGCCCATTTTACACAATTAATTTGATGTGTGTACCAGTATTTAAAAACACTCATCAACTCACTGGGTACATTCGCGTCCCCTAGTTTAGACCATAACTTGTCATAAGACACCATGTCAAAAGCCTTTGACATATCCAAGAAACAGGCAAAAACAGGAGTCTGGTTGCTTGTATAATATCTTACAGACTTCTTTAGACATAAAATTGCAGTTTCAGTAGATAATCCCTCTCTAAATCCATGTTGAGCATCATGGATCTTAACATTATTCTTTAAAAAGTTGTTCAATAAAGAGTCAAAAACTTTAGCCACAATCGTGGCTAAGGAGATTGGTCTGTAGTTCGCTTTATCTGATATGTCACTGGTCTTATTTTTTACAATAGGAACTACAATAGTTTTCATCATATCCTTAGGCATATAAGCGTGCGACACACAACAATTATAAAACAATGCTAGTACCCTGGGCAAATGGCTACCAGCGTTCTTTAAGTGTTCCACACTGAGCCCGTCGTGTCCCGGGGACTTACCGCGCTTCATATGTACCAATACATTCTTTACTTCTTTGGCTGTATACCTTATTGTTAAGCTTTGTGAAGAAGGCCGCCCAAGTTCACCATCGTCTGAGGACGGGCCCAGTGGAGATTTAAAGAGATTTAAAGATAGTGGCTAATGCCACTATCTTACTTTTTAGGGTTCCGTACCTCAAAAGGAAATACGGTACCCTTATAGGATATTCATTGTCCGTCTGTCTGTCAGTCTGTCTAGAGACCCTTATCCTCAGGCACGCGTGGAGATATCAAGTTGAAATTAAAATCAAAACTCAAACTCAAAACTCAAACTCAAACTCAAAACTCAAACTCAAAGACAAAACTCAAACTCGAAACTCAAACTCAAAACTCAAACTCAAAGCATTTATTTCAAATAAACCAATTACAGACACTTTTGAATTGTCAAGGGGTCGGTCAGTCAGAAAGATGATGCTAGTTGCCCTTTCCAAAGCGTAGTTGGTTCCTATGGAGAAGAACGGGCAAGAAACTCCACCGACACTCTTTTAAATTAAAATATTGTTACAAAATATTGGTTACATCGTTCATGTTGAAATTAAACATGTGAGAACAATGTAGAAAGACGTACATGTTAAAGTCCGTAATTCAAAGATAAGAACAATTCAAAAATTAAAATAAGCAATGGGCAGCTAAGAGTTGACCAGTCCAGTCCAAATAGAGCTCTAAAAAAAACTTTTTCGAGAACGTGATTACAATTAGATAATTATACAAATATTGCTCGTTTATTAGTTTAGGTTGTCCTAAAAAAACAATAGTAAAATAAAATAACGCGTTAATAAGAACGCAACGTATTTTTATTTTAATCCATTTTGTTTTCCGATACAGTGGGATTTGTAAATGGAATCAGCATTTTGATATTCCTGCAATAATAGGCACGTATGAGAAAGATGACATCTTTTTCATTCCTGTAAATTATTCCTTAATTAATTTTTCCGTTTGCAAATACAGTAAAAAAAATAAAAATTACACATGTATTATACCTACATGTATTTTTCAATTATACTATGTGCCTAAGTACTTCGTACTTTGTGTTTATTTATTCTTCTTCTGTTTTGCACCATATTTAACTATCTATCGAAAATATACGGTCTTTCACGTTGGAAGGTAAGCTACCTATTAACCACCAAATTCAGACCTGGTTTAAATCTAAATAAAATCCATTCGTTATTTACGACATGACAACAGTTTCATGTGAAAGGTCACTAACTCCCAAACGGACTGGCAAATAGAATGTGTTTTAATTGAATTTTAGTTTGATTCGGATCGTTCGCTTATGCTAACCTTTGCTAGGGCTTGTAACTTTGTTTGTTTTATTTTAGGACTACAATTATATACCTACCCAATGCTCAATTTCCAGTCCAGTGTACCTAAATTTGTCGATTATTTTTATAAAAAGGCATGATACTATTCAATGTAGTTATAACTTTACAAAAAAATAAATAAAAGAGTAGTGGTGGCCCAGTGGTATCGGCCTCGACTTACGAGTTGTAGGTTTTGGGTTCGAACCCAAGCAGGCGCTTTACTTTGTGTAAATAATTTAATCACCACAGCTCTCAAAAACGGTCAAGGAAAACATCGTGAGGAAACCGGCATGTCTTAGAACCAAAAATTCGAAGACATGTGACATATACCAACCCGCATTGGGCCCGGGTGGTAGATTACGGCCCACTTCCTCTCACAGAGAGGCCTGTGTCCCAACAGTGGGAACATTAATAGGCTGATAGTGATTATGTATGAATGTATTATGTATAACTTTACAAATATTTATTTATGAGAAAATGGACTCCGTCTTCACAAGCCTATAGACGTATTCAATTTTAAGTGCCTTGTTGGTGTAGTAGGTGGTAGTTGAATGCTACGAAGTGGTTTATCACTTAGATAAACCTCAGCAGCAGACCCAAGTTTGGCTCAAGCTCAGGATTTACAAAAACTGCAAAATAATGCATATATAGATTATAGATTAGTTAAGCATGTCGGCTCTTTGCTTAAACTTTATTACAAAGGCGTTATGTTATGCTACACCATTCAAAGAATCGCTCCAACACTCGAAAGTGCGGCTTTCGCATGAAATCCGCGTCGAGCTTCTTTCTTCCCAACATTAATCTTCTTTTCACGTTTTGGCGTCATACGAGAATACCAAATACTGTAGTGATAAGATTATACCGTCAACAATGTTGGGAGCGAACCTAACTTGGGTGCACTGGTCATACTGAATTAATGCCCACTTGTAGAGGGTATTTTTCATACAACATGGTTCATGGCTAAGCCAGCCACACGAGAACATCGTTCACCTTCTACGCATATCGCAGTCGATATGTGGGTACAGTACGACACAACTTAGATGTAGCATAGATTTCAACATTTTCATTCATTCATTTCAATTTTACGAATGTATTTGGCTAGAAGACTCTACAAGTTTTCGAAAGATCATTTTCACCTGAAGCAGTAATAAAATTGGTTATTTTGAAGGCGCACTCAGTTTGGATGGTGATTGATTGTACGAATTTAACAATAACAGTAACAATCCGAGGCCTCTCCGTGGCTTAGAAAACACTTTAAGCCATCGGTCCCAACCGTCCAACTTACTCGTCCCGAGTGTCCCGACCGAGCTTGTGGCTAAGTAAAAACGGCCCCACGGGTCGTTCCATCCTGTTAAGTTTGTCATATTATTATGTAGGCCATACACGCTTTATGGTCTACGTCTACCTGTGCACCGACATGTTGTATGTTTCAAGAATTACACAGGTCTGTTCCAATACACATTCCGGTTTTCCTGATCAGGCCCACCTGACCCTAGCATGTATGGCCCCCATCTAACGGCGACGTGATTAACAACAGGTTTCTCTTCACCTACATACATGTAAACATTGATATCCAAATGATAAGTCATTCCTAATTGCCCTTATTAGTTAGGTACATACAAAAATTGATAATGATAACCTTTGATTTAGGTTACTTTGAAGCGACCCGCTCTTGTTCTATGCCTTCATTTTTAACCGACTTCCAAAATAAATACTACAAACTGAAACAAAACTTTAATTTCGGAAGTCGGTGGCAAAAACTAAAGTACAGATCCAAAGACACCGACTTCCGAAATTAAAGTAATTTTTTTATTTTGGCAGTCAGTTGTTTTTTTCAGCGATAGTTTCGAGGTTCTATTTTTAAGCTATTGCATAGCTTCTATCGCGGGCCTTGAGCGTGGAGACCTAATCCAGAAATTTCGTAACGAAAATGACTGAGAAACAAAACACTCTAAATGTGTTTTGTATTGAAAATTATGTTTTATTGTTTGACAACAAAGTTCAAATTTACTTAGACGAATGATCAACGAGAGTGTTGTATTGAAAATTATGTTTTACAGTTTGACAATAAAGTTCAAATTTACTTAGACGAATGATCCTTGACTATTAATAGTTAAATTAAAACCTTTTTATTAGTTTGATGTTCCCGGCCATTACGTTGTGACAAGTTTTAAAAACTGTAAATGTGAATAACAGTTCCTGTCAATGTCACCATTGTCACTCTTGTATTCGGGTTAATATTTTACAATGCCGAGAAATTTAAATATTCAAGAAAGAGCAGCTATTATTAATGAAGAAAGTCACGAAAAAATATTGAAAGAAAATATAGATCTGTTATATTTAGAAGATATCAAGTCTCAAACTTATGTTTCTTATTTCAGTTACCATAAATCTATAGTTTCGTGAATAAAGAACGTGAACTAATTGATCATCGTCATAATTCTGGTCGCCGCCCCTTCCTTAGTGCTGCACAAAGAGCTGACATGAGACGATAATATGAAGATAACGATTTTGTGTCAACCAATTATTATGCTGAAATATATGAAGTTTGTCCAAGAGTAATAAGAAACGCCTTACACTCAATGGGATTGCATTATAGACAACACGCAAACGAAATTGACTGATGCTCATAAGCCAGCACGCTTGGAATATGCACGCATGCATTTGAACGACGATTGAAGTACGACAATATTTACCGACGAAAAATGCTTCAAATCGAGCCAACATGGGAGGCTACATATAAGGAGATATAACGGTACGAGGTATCTATACAGAAGACCCTGTAGTGCCTAATTTTAGTTCCGGACAAATTTCGGCTATATGGGGATAGATGTCAGCGGTGTATCAGTTACAACACTGCTTATTCAGTTATTCCTTATTTTCAGTTAAGATTGCAGGCTAATAATAAATCTCAATCGACATATTTTCACAGAAGTGATTGTTTGTTTTATTGAAATATATTTAACTCTAGCATTAAATTCGTTTGATTTCTGTGAACACAGGTATACACCAGTGATTTAAGTAGCACGGCGAGTTTTACTCTTTCCTAAGTCAAAAGTAAAACTAGTAGTTCTGCGAACAGTAGACCTCGCGAGCACAAACTTTTTGGGAAAAATTAACCGCTTAGCTTGAGGCTTAAGTGCCTGCTACACGGTCGCAAACCGCGTCCCGACAGAGGTGACCTTAGGTTTACGACGAAACGTTGAAACAACTTTGCCGGTCGCCAACCAAGGCCATCTCGGTCGAGGACGCGGTTGGCAACCGTGTAGCAGGCACTTTATCTTAAAGTTAAAGAACGACGTTCACATTTCAAGCTTTTAAGAAAATAATAAAGTTCTATGTTTACCTGTGTTTACGTAGGTTTTATTTAGTACTTTTTAGTTCAATAAAAGCTTGTTTAAAAAATTCTTTTACTTTATTTTATTCTAACATTAGAATTTGATAAAATATGTGTTCTATCCATTGAGGTATTATTGTACTAAGTTCTATCATCTTATCACCTTATATGAGCCACTGTGTAAAGTTTAAGTATTCCTGTGGCCACCTGCCGGCACTTTTATCAGACCCTAGACGACGCCTTGGGCTAACGTACCTACTTGTCAAAACAAATCGAAATGGTCTAAACACAACGGTGCTATCTTGTCTAATTAAGGAGTTCAGTATAGTGACCTTCCAGATCCATTAAGAGGCCCTACACCTTGGGCTACCTGGCCTGACAAAACCGACGACCGTAAAAACAACAGTTTTTATGGACCTGGACAGTACCTAGTGTAAGAACACTTGTCAAGTGAGTCCAAAAACGATGGCGATGGTTCTACCTTGTGTAATGTAACAATTATGTATACAATTAAAATAAAGAAAGGTTAAAGGTTAAGAGTTAGAGTCTAGAGTATAGTTAGGTTATAAGAGGTAAAAGGTAAAAAGGTTAAGAGGCCGGCTTCACACGACGTGGGATGCACAGGATAGGCGGGACCAGGACCGAGCTGAGGTGCAGGTAGACTGACGGACAGGAAGGCAGGCAGGCAGGGAGTACAGAGGAGCCGCCGCGCACGCCGCACGCTGAGTAGGAGGTTCCTTCACCCTGTACTGTAATGTAACGCTCAGCTCCGAGGAGCTAAGCGTTGATACACTTGTTAAGTTGAGGAGTTCCTATGGCCACCTTCTGGCTCCATTAGAAGAAACCTGAACACTAGCATTCATTCTTAGATAGGGCCCCAAACTAATCTTATCTCTCTAGCTGATAAGAAGTAGAAATCACACGTAACTTCGGCCGAATCTTCGTATTTAGGGTTTTGACCTGCAGGAAACAAACCATGAACGACAGCTTGTAGTTTTACCGTTCGAAAATATTACCAACGCACTTTGAATTGACCGCGATGACATAATTTTTTCCTATCAAAAAAATATGACATCAATACGTCAAATAAATTGAAAAACTGGCCAAGTGCGTGGACCACGCACAAATAAGGGGTCCGTAGTTGGCATGAATAATTATCCCAAGTACAAACTTTAACATTGTAAAAAACATGTTCTCTCATATATTCCAACCGCAAATGTAAGTTAGTCGATTATTACTCGTTAACTTGTAAAGCATACTTAGCTTTGCTAGTTTTCTTTTTAATTTAGCAAATGTATCCATGAATCGAAAAAACGTTTTCACACACACACACGCTACCCCATAACACAGGACAAACGAGAAAAAAAATTACGTGTAGTGTGAGGAGGTACCCTAAAAAACAATCATGATTTTATTTTACGACTTTGTCGGCGTGATTGATAGTATAGACCTATACCTACCAAATTACAGCTTTCTAGTACTAAGATTCTCTGAGCTAAGCCGCTGACAGACAGAAAGACAGGCAGACGGACATGGCAAAACTAAATCAGTTTATTGTGTACTACAGAACCCTAAAAACCAGACAAATTATGAGTAAAAAATTTGTAGGCCAGCTAGAAAAATTAACAAATAGGTTTGAATAAATAGCGAGCAATTTACTGCATTTGAGGAGGTATTCTGCTCATCATGCCGAAGATCCTGATCAGATCTTTAACATTTTTTTTAGATATTTAGAAAGATAGGTAGATAAATATATTGATAGATAGATAGATAGATAGAATAAATACTCTTTAAAGGTCAAAAACCATAGACCAAAACCAAATACCTAAAACTAGCTTAGATAACAGCAGTTCTAAAACATTCAGACTTCAACAATACATCTTAAAGATTAGGAGAACTTAAGAAAGGGCTGGAATTCAGTTCATTCCTTTCCTATCTTAACTACAGTCCCCAAAACTTCCCTCTCAAATCTAATCAGAGGCGCTAACGATACCCGTAAACAAGCCACGTAGAGCTTCCAAACTTTTCTAACTCATTAATGTACAAAAGTACGTTTTGGATAACCCTTTCGAAGGGCGAAAGGGTTTCTAAATAAATACTGGAGAACTTGGCCAGTTTGACGACATAAATGATTCGCTAAGTTTTTTCAATGTTTGTTATGGGGTTGTATACGACTTTGTTTTATGCAGTTAGATAAACAGCTATCTAATTACGCAACACATTTTCGTAAACGATTCCGACTAATCTGTTTGATTTTGACAGTTCAATAATATTCATTGCGTTATTTACGTTATTGAGCAGTTTTTTCTTTCGAACTTATGAAGCAACGGATCAGTAATCTGTTTCAAAACGTTTCAAACTCTGATTGATCATGTATTACGTAATTAGGATACAGGTCTTAAATGAAATACTTGGGGTGCAGTGTCTTAATTTAAAATCTATGGAAAGAGTGTGCCATGATAAAATACAATAGACGATGTGTATTTAGTAACTTAATGCGCTTAACTGTTCTTAAAGAGTTAGAGAACCCTGTAAGAAATCGACACGTGTTTCCTTTGCGGTCGGCTCTTGTCGTGGCAACACTTCGTGTCTGAGTTCGTAACAAGTCAATCGTCATCCTGAGGATGCCTCGTTGATAGGCGAAACACGTGTCGGTTTCTTACAGGGTTCTCCAACTCTTTAAGAACAGTTATGCGGATTAAGTTACTAAATATACATCGTCTATTGTATTTTATTATGGATTTCCGCAAAATCACGCCTGAGTCAATTAACTACCATGATAAAATCTTAGTTTGTGATCATGGTTACCTTAGTCATATCTGTTTGATACGGTTATTTTTAATTTCATTTGTGACAAAATTGGAATTGTTTTATCTTTTTTGTTCAGCCTATGCTGTTGCACAATTGGCCAAGGTTCCTCCAAGTCCTTTCCTAATAGTAGACCATTAAAAAAAAATTGGTTTATTTGCTTGCTTCTGAAATATCGTCAATCTATGCCTCACTCCTACATGTTATTGAATTGAGCCCAACATCTCAAAAAAAACTCTGTATTAATTTTTATTTGTTTACATAACTTAAAAGCAACTGAAATCATTTGCGTCATTGAAAAAATAAGTTGGCATTTTCCACAAAGTTTCCCTGTGGCAAATCGATGTAAATGTAACTTTTATTTGAAATTCAAATCTTAACTCGTTTTAAAAGTTCGCAACTTTCTGAAAGTTTGAAACAGGTCAGGTCCCTAGTCAATAGGGGTCTGAATGCTGCAACCATTTTGATCAGAGGATTTATTCAAAATTATCAAACATTTTGTTAAACTTTTCATCTAAGCTTAGCTAAGACTGTTAATGAAGCATCTCATTTTTAGTGGCAAAAAATATTTAAATGAAAGATCAAAACATTACCTACTCCTATAAGATTTTTTATACTGTGTGTATTTAATCATTATTGTACTATAATATTATACGTACATATCCATCAGGTTAAGCTACGCTTGCCGGGGGTGGTCAGTAGATGGGTGACCATCTTTACATACCGAGACTCTTCCGTGCCTCGGAAAGCACGTTAAACCGTTGGTCTCGGCTGTCATTCATAAATCCTTGACAGTCGTTACGAGTTGTCAGAAGCCCGAAAGTCTGACACCATTCTTACCAAGGGTATCGTATTATCCAGTTACTGTCCATATAAAATACTGGTATTCAGCTGCATCCGGTTAGACTGGAAGCCGACCCCAAGAAAGTTGGGCTAGGAAGATTGATTTAATATTATACGCGCAGCGCTGGTAGTTGACTGGAAACGAGGTGGACCGATGACCTGACCTTGTGAAGGCAGAAATCTGCTGGATGCGAGAAGCAAGGACTTGTCGATACGGGGACGCTTTGGGGCTTACGACCAGCAGTGGATATCTTACGGCTGAAATGATGATGTTGATATTTTATAATAGATTTTGAAGAAGAATAATAATGACCATTCTTTAATAAAATAGTAACTGATAGAACGATTTACACCGATCACATTTTCTGAAAGAAAATCCGTGTAATCCCCTTTGCCGTAAAATGATTTGGGTCGGGTTTATTTTGCGATCCAAGAAAGTTACCCTAGAAACGATCTGCTCACTCGACGACTTAATGCAAACTCTGTAAATAGATTCACCGTAAATACTGAAAAACTGCAATAAACTTAACCAAATCGAATTAGTTTAACAGGGTATTCAGCGCCATCTATGTTGAATAGCGTGCACTGACTTGGTGGCACGTCGCGTTGTCACGAGCACAGCTGTCTTGCAATATCTTCAAATGAATAAATATTGGAAATGGGACCAAGAAATGTTTAATAATAATCGTTTATTCTTAATTATTATGATATCAAGCGGTAACAGTTAGGTACTGTTTAGTTAACTCTATGTAAAGAAATAAGTACGGCTACCCTAGCCGTACTTCCTACCCTTCACAGGAATCCAGCTTATAGTACCTAATTATTTTGTTTCAGGTGTTATACGTTAAAGTCATTAACGTTTCAATCTCATGACTAGGTTCGTGGCAAAATAATAACAGCCACACAGGTCGGTCGAAGTTTCAGAGGCTACGCTTACCGCGGTCGGTTGGTGGATGGGTGACAATCCATCACGTATCGTGATTCGAAACCTCGAGACGTAATGAGATGAGACTTTCTGAGACACGAAAGTGTCTCAAAAAGCATGCTAAGCCATTGGTCTCGGCTGTCATTCGTAGATATTTTATTCTGAAAGTAGGCAAGGTCAAATAGCTGTGAAATATTTACCTGATAATGATTAATTTGACAATATTACTGTATGGAAATAAGAAATGTGGCTAACTAAGTACCTACCTAGAATACTGATTATGAAATGCAATAATTAATATCTTAATACCGAATTTTTTTTTTTTTTTGTAGTGTATTACTTTTTCGTCTTGTAATGTATTATCTGGTGTACAATAAAGTATATATAAATATAAATAAATATTTAGTTTTAGATGTAAAAAATATGTTTCGATCTAAAACGGTTACAACATCAAATTCAGTGATATAATTGTTTAATTCAATTCATTATTGTTATTCTGGTACTTAGTTAGCCACATTTCTTATTTTTATTCAGTAATATTGCCAAATTAATCAAAACAGCAAAATACGAGTATTTGACATCTATTTGCGAAGTTGCCAACTTTCAGAATAAATGCTCTAACAGTCGTTACGGATAGTCAGAACTCAGAAGCCGAAAAGTCTAACAACCAGTATTACCAAGGGGTATCGTGTTACCCAGTAACTGGGTTGTGGAGGTCAGATAGACAGTCGCTCCATGCAAAATACTTGTATTCAGCTTCATCCGGTTAGACTAAAATCTAGGCAGATTTTTAACGTTTAATCTCATAATTTTGCATTCAGTCAGTCACGGCTATGCTGTCGTTCAGTCTTTCCGAGTATTTAGGAACACAATAAAGCGTTATATTTGCAAAAATAAAATAAAACCACCTCACGCCTTGTATTATTAGCTTTTTTTGGGAACTAGCTATGACAGCGCCATTTTGACAGTTGCGTTCCCCAATAAAACAACACGAGAAAAAAAAAATCTGACTGTCGAAAAATCTACTTCCAAAACTAACTTAGCTTATCAAAACTCACCTGAACTTAAGAGTTGTAGTCAACAAATTGCATTAGCTGACAACAAGAGAATGGAGATTCTAAGAAATCGCTTTAACTCCACGACGAAATATCAATTTAACTTAGCTTCACTGAGAAGAAAAACTTTCCATCCAGTCGTCAAGTTGGTTTTCGATTACTTGTAAGGTTGAAACCAGTATTTTTAGCCGACTTTGTAATTTAAAAAAGGGTTATGCGTTTTTGTAAAAAATCGGCGGGGTTTAGATGAATATTGGTGCAGTCATGGCTTAGTACAGAGGAGACAGAGGAAAACAAACGATGATCACGATCCATGTCAAAAACTTGATGGTAATGACATTTTTTCTCTGATATTTGTTAGTTATTATTATTGTATACGGGGTGGCAGGGACATCGACGCGAAGCCGGTTACCATGGATTCAGTACATGATTCTGAACCCCCCTGCGTTGAAATTTTTCGTCGGTTATTAAAAAAACAATCAGCTGCTCCATACATTTTGACCGCGTATTTATTGCACTTTTCTATGAAACAGCTGTTTTTTTTTTAAATAACCGACGAAAAATTTCAACGCAGGGGGGTTCAAAATCATGTACTGAATCCATGGTAACCGGCTTCGCGTCGATGTCCCTGCCACCCTGTATATTAGCTGTTGTGCAGACTCAACCTGTTTTTAAGCCAGAAATACAAGCCGTAACAAGCAAGTAACTTTATTTTAGGAAAAGTCTACTAAGGGAGATTTAGAATATAGTAAAACCGGCCAAGTGTGTGTCGGACCACTCACAATGAAGGTTTCCGTAGTTGGGATGAATTTATCCCAAGGACAAACTTCATTTTGTAGTTATAAAAATCTCTCATACATCGATATACGTCACGGTCAATTCTCCATCTGCAAATTAAATATGTAATCGCAGAAAAAAAATGTAAATATACTACAAATGAACGATTTTCAGTTTTTTTCCTTTACTTCTTGCCAAATTTAATGATTCTAGGTCAACGGCAAATATTGGTTTTGATTTTTTTGGAGTGTCAAAATAATTATGTATGTTGCATAAATGGCCGTATTTTTAATTGCATTGACTTAGAAGACTTTATTTTTTAAGAGCTCTAAAGGGACAGTCCCTTTAAAGCTCTTAAAAAATAAAGTCTTCTAAGACCTGCGTATTTGATATTAATACCCCCACGCGTTCGCGAGTACAGGTCTTGACAGACGGACGGACGGGTAGAAAACGAAGTAATTCTATATGGTTCCGTTTTTTTCCTTTTGAGGTACGGAAAGCTTAAAAATACCAGGAAAAAAATTGAGTAAAAAACAGATATCTTGTGTATGGTATAAAAATGTTACAAATATATTTAAAAATATTAATGTTGATTCCATCTTTTATGTAATATATTTATTATATTTCCTGATGTGTAAAAGTGACAACCTTAATCGCTCTGCAAATCCGACCGTTTGCCAGAGCCTTAACTTCGATGAATTAACACCCTGTATATTTGCTGAAAACATATTTCTTTTCAGATATTTTAAGATAAACATGGTTCAATTTAGTTTTAACTTAATTTGTGGACATACCTACTGTTGATATAGTAACAACATAGTTTCCCTACATAGTTGGGAAAAGGCTAGGCAGATGCTGACTGTTGATATAGTAAATCACGAGCGTGGGTTGTGTGACTCTTAAGTGCATTGACATAAGGTTTAAATTACTAAAATTGCATAGCCTTATCAAACGACGTATTGGAAGAGTTCGTGGCTAAGTAAAAACAGCCTCACGGGTCGATCCATCAGGTTAAACTACACTTGCCGTATGTTTACCTAGGACAAACTGTCCAGCTAGGTAGGTCCAACTTCGAGAAAGAGGTCAATCGTCGAATCCGACTCGGCTGGGCAGCGTTCGGGAAGCTACGCAATATCTTCTCGTCCCACATACCACAGTGTCTCAAGACGAAGTCTTTGACCAGTCCGTGTTACCAGTGATGACAACACGCGCGCGTGTGTTGCGTGTTTCACTGAAACGTGGTCGCTCACAATGGGCCTTATCAGAAGGCTAAAAGTCACCCAAAGAGCAATGGAGAGGGCTATGCTTGGAGTTTCCCTACGTGATCGAATCAGAAATGAAGAGATCCGCAGGAGAACCAAGGTAACCGACATAGCCCGAAGAATTGCCAAACTTAAGTGGCAATGCTCAGGACATATTGCTCGCAGAACAGATGGCCGATGGGGCCGAAAGGTTCTGGAGTGGCGACCACGTACCGGAACACGTAGCGCTGAAAGGCCTCCCACAAGATGGACCGATAATGACCTAGTAAAGGCCGCAGGAATTCGCTGGATGCGGGAAGCACAGAATCGGTCGACGTGGCGGTGCTTGGGGGAGGCCTATGTCCAGCAGTGGACGTCTTTCGGCTGATATGATGATGATGATGATGATGACACTTGCCGGGGTTGGTCAGTGGATGTGTGACGATCTTTGCATACCGAGACTCCTCCATGCCTCGGAAAGCACGTTAAGCCGTTGGTCCCGGCTGTCATTCGTGGATCTTTGACAGTCTTTACAAGCCAAAACCCCGAAAGTCGGACACCAGCCTTACCAAGGGGTATCGTATTACCCAGTTACTGGGTTGTCGCAACATAGTAGGGAAAATTTTACTTCAGTAGGTACCTACCTACTTTAGATGTGGCTTATTTTATTCATAGAATTTTGAGACCTCTGAAATATAATTTTATGAATGTTTCACTTAGTGACACACAGTTTCACACCTACGACTCCATTCTCTAATGTATTTTCTTTCTTCTTTCTTTCATTCGCATGCAAACTTTAACCGTTTGATCGGCCTTAAGTCATCCGAAGGCCGTTTGTCCACCTCCACTGTCAACGGGACGTCAACGAGGACAAGATGACGGCGCGTACTATGGCCGCGTGTCTACCGCACGTCCAACACCTGAGCGCCGACGAAAAAAAAACAAAATTCGAAAATTCGGGGTCGGATATCCCCGAATTTACGAATTCTGCTTCTTTTTTTTTTTAGTTCGCCGTGAAAACACGAATACGTTTGATCTTGTCCACACACTGTCGTCGCATCGGCGCCGTTTGCCCGGCTTTTGATTTGTCTCTTTTACAAACGATCGCCGGTAACAGAGCGTCACGTTCTGCTCAAATAATCTCGTTTTTGGTTGAAGTCCTGTTGACGGTGGCGGAGGACAAACAGTGTAAGTCCCTTTTTGGGCTCAATGTCACTCTCATGCTCAGTCAGTCCGTCATTCACGAATTATATGAAAATATTTATTTCTAATTAAGTTTGTGGTACAGCAGGTCGCACGTCAGTACTTTGATTGTGAGCTGGCCTAGTAGGTCTGGAATTTTAATAGAATAGGAGACCAGCTTATACTGATTTTGTTACTATTGACGTACGGCCTACTGTACACGCATATTTTCAACTATATAACAGGATTTTGTAGGTTTCTAACTTTTAGCGGTTTAGTTAAGTAGTGGCTATGAATAATTAAATTTATGAAAACTTTTTAAATAGTTGTAGAGTGTGAGGCTTTAAAACTTAAGCATATTTCATCAGCAAGAGTTTCTTTACCAACATTTTCGGGAGATAAAGTTTTAAACGTTTCTTGATAGTTTCAGAAGTATCTGAAAACTTATAACTTTCATTATTTTGGCTTATTTAGTTTACGTATTTGAAGTACTTAATTAATTTTCGCCTTCATAACTACTGATTTTCATCCGCTTATGAGTTGATATGAAACCGAAAACTAATTATGTTATACTTTACTCTTCTACTCTTCAACCAGATAAATTGAAGAGTTTACATAGCGATCTGCAATTTACATAAAATATTCTTAGGAAAAGGTTGTTCTTCTTCAAATACTTACAGAGAAAGAAAAATGTCATAAACCAACAGCAGTTCTGTAAGAAATAGAAAATATTGGTACTTGGAACACTTACCTAAATAAATCCGTACAACCATAAAATTGCCGTCCAAATTCCTGCTAATATTAACAGTATTAGCTTTCAATTGAATGTGAAACCCCACGTTACCCACGAAAGGACGCCAAAGAACTTATATTGTGTGGACCCTTGATTTTTATACCCCAGCCGCCCCAATGGGCTCATATAATTCTTTTATGACCTACTAAATTTGCTCTTTTCATTCAATACTGGGATCTTTCCGGCTTTTTCTAGTATTATCCGGAATCACTGGTTAATTCTCCGTCATAAATTGTGGACGCGTTCAATTTTTGCGTGATTTTTTAATGGTTATAGTTTTGCTTTCAGGTAACTGAATGTGGTTGGCGATAACCAGCAATATTTGGTAACATTTTATGCCAGCTAAGGAAAACCTTGGATATTTAATTCACATAGCATACCTACCTACCATACCTACCATATTTACTTATCAGCAACGTATTTTTTATAATATGATGATTAAGAAAGTTATACATTTTTTTAAGAAATTAATAAAGATAAGATTTATTTTAAAATGCCGCCACCGCGGCAGCATTATAAAATAAATCAAGTTTTTCTTATGTACTTACAGTCAAAACCGTTTATAACAACATAACGAGGTACCGGTTATTTGAGGTCGCAGCATTTTTGTTTACTTAACATACTGTTAGTAGGTAGTAGACAATCCTGTCGAAGTAGTTATAAACGGTTTTGACTGTATTTATTATGGGGTGCTAATTAATGCAGCTTCTTTAAAATGTCATTCTCGTCTTCAAATATATTTAGTTGTCTAATGAATTAATAGGTCAGCGACAAACTTTTAGCGTCTAATAAATGATTTTCAAGCGACCATATATTGTAAAACAAGCCACTGTTAATATGACGCAGCATGGTGATAATTCTTAAGCAACAAAATGTTTGATATGTCTACGCATTGCCAGCTTCTAATAAGTGTATCAACTGCATCTATAAAATAATATCAACGTACTCTAATTTCTTAAAGTCACCTTTATTTTTATACGTTAGCAAATTAATTGATGACTGAATCTACTATATTTGAACATAAAATTACCGTGTTATTGTCATCAAATAATGGTCAATGAAAGCTCTAATTTCATGTATTCGCCTATCTATTTATAATGTTAACATATGTAATTGATGACTTGACAATAGTCAAGTCAGACAATATTTTTATATTGTCATCAAAAACAAACATCTGCAACTCTGTGTTTGTTTGTGTTTGGACACACCTTAGGGAAAATTAAAACTAAACAACCATTTTATTTATAAATCTGATAATTTTAAATGGCAGTAGCATAGGTTTACCTACCTAACCTAACCTCAAAACAGTAAGTTGCTTCTGCATCGTCTCCGGCGCTGCGGGAAGTGCAACCCCTTCGCCCTTACGTAACAAAGGATAGGCACCCATGCTCACCTCCGCAGCTTCGGCTTGCTGGTCGCCTCCGGCGACCAGCCTCAGCCGCTACGGCTCGCACGGGTGCCTATGCTTTGTTACAGCGGGCGGGGGTTGCTCTCCTTCCGCGCCTCCGGTTTTTATATACACTCTAGGGGTAGGAGCCAAAAGACTACGTAAAGTCGGGGTGCCCCGATTCGGTTTTGGAACAGATTCAACCTATTACCTACAAGCCGGTGTATAATGAGGTTGTCGCCTTACGTAATTTCTTTTTAAATTTTATAACTTTAGCGTGTGCACAGTATATTCTTTCGCTTGTGTTGCTAATTTTCACGA
Organism: Conistra vaccinii; assembly: GCA_948150665.1. Lineage (NCBI taxonomy): Eukaryota > Metazoa > Arthropoda > Insecta > Lepidoptera > Noctuidae > Conistra > Conistra vaccinii. The sequence goes on along the minus strand of OX411337.1, from coordinate 11,249,292 downwards.
AAAAAGAATATGATTTATTAAATTAGTTGTTGAATAAAAAATTTTGATTGCTAATTTTGAGGCTGGAATTTGATTTTATTAGCAGACAGATGTTGAATCTCTAGAATATAATATATAAAGTAGCTCACTTACAACATTAGTCGCTGAGTTATCAATTCAGAAGTAAATACATTTATCGGTAGCTGAGTCATATTAATTTACTTTTGTAAATTGACGCTAGTTTTTAGATATTCTGTTGGAATAGTAAAGATGATGAATTAATATAATTGAAGCTGTTCTATTAACTCGTAGCCTACATATAAAAAAAGACGCTAGGTTGCAGGTGCTAAAGAAAACTTTTGTTGCTGCACTTATTATTTCCCTTTATTATGTCTTGTATAGGTATAATATTCGTAGTACCTTTATCTCGGTTGATGAGCTGACCAAAAAAATGCCATCAAAATAATTTTGCATTTCCTCAACACTGTATCTAAACATACATTTTTGAAACAAAAAAATCTGTGCAAGAAGATAATATGCAAATTCGGGTCCTCTCGCCAAGCTTGAGACCATCGGCCACCCTCTCCGCTTACTTAGTATCCCTAAAGGCCAACGCGCCGGCGGAGGGTCGAGGACGGCATCTAGGAGGATTTGCCGAGGAGCAACCCGCGGTATACCACGGTGGAAATGTTGGGTGCACCCTAGCTTGCACAGCCTCTACCCTGCGATCGTATGCTAGCGCACTCCGGCACATACCGTCGCATACCTTCCCATCCCGCCGCGGTATCCTCCAGCGCGCTCTTCAATACCGCAGAAAGAAATCCCCTTTGATGCTCCGTGGCTCTGAGCTTTGGAATTTATATCTTGTTACCATTAGATACGTACAAATTACGTTGAAAAAAATAATATACTCTGCCCGCCGCGCGCCGTTCACCGATGTGCGCTGGCCTTAACAGGAATTTTATCCATTTTTAGTAGGTCCCGTTTCCATCAATCATAAAGTGTGATATTCGTCTTTACTGGCAGCTAAATATGAACTGGAAGAGGCATACAAGTGCTCAGCTACGCACGTGTATCAAGCTTTGCTTTATATGAAAATACTAGCTTTTCCCGCGGCTTCGCTCGCGTGGAAGTCGGACCAAGGAAACGTAGTACTGGGATAAAAAGTATCCTTTGTTCAGGTTATAAACTATCTGTCGCCTAATACAAATCCTATTAGTAGCATGTAACGTAATGATTGAAGCTATCGTGAATTCATGAAACCCTCGTACAGAAATTGTGCACGATGACTAATGTTAGAAATTGATGAATTGATAGAAATTGAGATGAATTGTAGAGGAGCTTAAGACTAAGTAATAACAGCGGCACGGGTCGACCCATCAGGTTAAGCTACGGTTGCCGGGGTTGGTCTGTGGATGGGTGACCATCTTGACATACCGAGACTCCTCCATGCCGCGGAAAGCACGTTAAGCCGTTGGTCCCGCTGCCATTCATGGATCTTTGACAGTTGTTACGGGTCGTCAGAAGTCCAAAAGTCCGACAACCAGTCTTACCAAGGGGTATCGTATTACCCAGTAACTGGGTTGTGGAGGTCAGATAGGCAGTCGCTCCATGTAAAATAATGGTATTCAGCTGCATCCGGTTACACAGTAAGCCGACCCTAACATAATTGGGAAAAGGCTAGGCAGATTGACTGTTTAATAATTGAAATACTACCTAAATTATTAAAATAGCGGGTAGTGCCGCCAACACTCGAGCGATAACTCGTTTTTCTGTTTGTTTGTTTTGTTTTTGAATACGGGCTGCAGCCGCCTGCGGTCGGGTTCGAAATCATGACTGCAGCGACATGACGCTGACGTGTCGCCGTGAAACGTCGCCTGCAGTGCCCTCCTGCGGTTGATTGACTGATTATGAGAATTAAGATGAAGACAGTCATCATAATTATTAAAATTTTGTTAGATAAATACCATAATATTTACGATTAACCTTCGGTTTCTGAAACCCTATTCAAATAGATCTGTTGCCAAATCACACGACAAGTTGTTATTTCTATTAACTAAGATTGACTACTACTTTAGGTATCTAATAGATCTCAAAATTCATCAGCTTTTAAAGCAGGTTTCAGTACAACAAAATTTCCATCAAAATCTTGCTTGAAATGCCACTTCAAAAGCATTGTCCACTCACGTTTCAGAAACTAGTAGGTACTGAAACCGAAGTTCGCGTTGCATTGTGTTGCGGCTCTCTATACGGCATCAAAGAAAGTAGCTGTATTGTGTTGGCCTGTGTTTCCATCTGAATTTCATTCGGCTACGTAAAGTAATAACTTTGTGCTGTGTGAAAAATGTGCTGTGAGGTGTATTCGTGTAATTTAAAATAAGATTTTAGAAATGGCAGCAGAAATACTTACAATCCATAATATTCAGATTCAGATAACCTTATCTGCGCAAACATGTGTATACATATAAAGTAATGCATGCAAGGTGTTAGGTATAAAGTACATGGAGTTGTGCTAACATGTTTACCATATTGTCATGGTGTGCAAATATTAAATGAGTTTAGAATGTGTGTGTGCAAATATTAAAAGAAAGAATACAAAATAGTAACAACATTCACTAACTTTGACAATGCTGGCATAAGTAAATAAATTAAATTCAATTGATTGATTACATAATTAATTAATATAGAAAAAGATAATTATCATAATTATGTAGGTACTTAGAAAAAGATTAATTGGTTAAATCTGAAACTTATGGAAACTTCCAGGGTTTTCTTCTTCATTTGAAATATTTATTTTAGAAAGCATGTAGGAAAAGATATTATTAAAAAAACTGGTATATTATGTGACACATGATTAAAATGATGCGGGATACATTAAATGCAAGGATAATGTTAAGTTAGGTACTGGAACTTTTTAAACCACAAGTAATCAATATTGGAAATAAACTCCACAAAATAAATTTACAAATGTGCTATCTAGTAGCCCATAGATCCCGGTTCTTCTCGACCCATCAATCACTTGCAGATAACGTAGAACATGCTGCGATCTTGGTTAGCTTCATTTACGTCGCCACCAAACAACTCCTGTTAGAACTTATTTGCGATGAAAAAAGAGATACGTAAATCGATATTATTCACTTGTTAATGATGATAAGATTTCCCCACCGTCGTATCTCTACGTTGACGTCGTGGTGGGTCTTGCGCGCTCTGAACTCTATGCATGTTCCGGTAGAGTTTACTTTGCCGGAGCAGGTCTAGGATAAGGAGCCAGCCTAAGAGAGATACAGAAAACCGCAGGACAGCATGTGGCGAGCTGCTGGGCAGTAGCGACCCCACGGACCCTATCTCCTGGGAGAAATATTGTTCCTCATCTCTGGCTTGCCTTTATTGGCCGGCTGGAGTAAACAGTAACGAGGAACAGAGCTCCCACCTCAAGATTGCCTTAATTGGCCGGCTTGAGTGGAGATTCACAAGAGCAAACGTGCTCGGAGAAAGGAAGTTTTCCAGTAAGATGCTGGTAGGGATCTTAACCGTACTTCCGGGATTGTCCTGATAGCCGTGGAATTCCGCTCCACTCCTCATAAGCACCTCAGGACATGTTGCCTCTTTGTCGCTACGGCACTTTGTGCTAGCGACCGTTTTCGGGGGCCCACTATTGAGTGTGCAAGTCACCCCCTGCCATTTTATCTGTGTACATTATAAAACATTGATCAGGCAGGGGCCCATAGCCCTTCCATAGTTCCAGGTCACCAGTCAACTTTAGTCACCCAAATCCATAGTCCAATATCTTTGTCTCCATATACTGCAATAGCCCTACACCAATCGGGGGTTGTCCTTGGGTGCACTTGCATAGTACATACAGGGATAATCGTCGGTTGGTGCCACAATACTTAAAAAATTCTAAGGTGCCTCTGCGAGTTGGCTTCGGCCACTCGTACGCCTTCCAAAGGTCCGGGACCCTAGGGTTCCGAGATATGTCAAAGACATTTAAAAAAATAATAAGATTTAATATGAACATGCTATAGTCGACAGTGGTGATAATCTCAGAGCGCTCCATACATTTTCTGTGTAAGTAGGTAATAATTATTTATTTATTTGTTGACTCTATTTTTTTAATCTTCAAGTTAATCGAGCTGTCGGTTCTGGAGTGAAACATTTACTACTCATTTCATATCGGGATAGGTTGGTAGCAGTACAAGTTGTTTCGGGATTTTATGACTTATTAAAGGTTACTGTTAGTCCTGGGAGGTCTCCATATCTACACTGTATTCGTAGAATCATACGTATAAGTGTCTAGCGATTTTGTACCATATGCGTTACAAGTTAGAACTGACTGTCATCTTGCATTTCCCTCCACATCAACTGATTATGGTAGGCACCCGTAATATGTACATAAATTATTATTAGAAATTAAAGTCGCTTTTGTCTGCAGAACCACACGGTCTGTTGTTCTTCTAAACTATGAATCGGAATTTGATGTCGTTTCCGCCATCATTTATAGAATTAGTTCCGGAAGGTTTATCTTTATAATAATATATTATTAATAAACTTAAAATAAAAATAATAATATATATTGGCCATGTCTTATGGCAATGCTGATCAAAAAATAAGCCAGCCTCTGTAAGTTTTTTAATTATGTTTATTTATATTGAAAAAGTAGATAATAATGACAGAAAGAAAATGCGTTTATTGGCATTACAACAGAAAAATACACAGGCTCAAAACTGTAAAACCGAAAACAACTAATACCAAAAGGTCCTCAGCTCAGCATAATGGCAGATGAAAACACAAAGTGACGCTGATTTTTTGCTTCAAGCCACAAGTACCATACGCTCTTATTAAACTTACATCGTGCATCGTCTAAAAAATATATTAGGTATCTCGATGTTTTGTCAGGTCGAAATAACCGTGCGAAGCAGGGCAGGTCGCTAGTAGTGAATATTGAATAAGTGATGTTTTTAATTTTTTAATTTATTATAATTCACTTATGGTAAGTATAACTAATAAACTAAGCCCCACAAAACCGTAGTAATGGTTTGACTGTGGGGTCGGTGAGTCTAGACACTCAATAAACTTTGTACTTTTAACTAGAAACTAGGTAATTATTCATATTCATATTCATTTATTTGCGTTCCATATTGTAGAAAAGATGTTACATATCTGCTTATTATTTATAGGTAGCATAATATCTCCCTATAAATAATAATTACTTTACATATCTCTCTTTTCTAAACATATCTCTTAATAATATTTTTAAGACTATTTTTGTTCACTTCACTCCTTATGTCTGCTGGCAGACTGTTCAATAGATATGGTATTCGTTTTTTTAGGGTTAGGTCACCATAGTAATTAGTGATTCTGGGTACATTGAATTTGCCAGCAGCCATAGATCGTGTGTTATGGTTGTTGATTACATGAGTTAGATTGTGCTCCTGGATACCATGGTGGTTGACTGCTAAAATATACTTATGTTTGTAACTAATCGGTAGAATTTTACATATTTTAAACGAAGTGTATAGAGTGCCGCGAGTTTCTTGTGGCACTCTAGTGTCACTGCCTCGGCCCGGCTAGGGGGCCGTGAGCGTTGCATTGTCACTGTCACTTGTTATTTAGGTTAGGTTAGGTTAGAACTGTGACCACACAACGCACGAGCCGAGCGAGCGTAGCGAGCGGTGCCGCGGTAGCGGCCGGCGAAGTGCCAGGGTCCGTTTAGGCACAAGAGAATGTAATGTTTTGGGAATGTGGTGTTTTACAGCGATCTAACCTCGACAATCAAACAAAATACCAAGTGACGTGACTTAGTGACAGTGACAATGACAATCCAATGCTTGCGGCACTTGAGCCGGGCCGAGGCGGTGTTACTAGGGTGCCTGTAGTGGCACTTTATCCGATAGGGATAGTGCCAATGGTGGCACTCTATACACTGAATATTTTAAATAGTTTCCTATAATCTGCTTTACAACTGTTTTTAGTTTTTTGAGTAACAAGTAGTTTCAAGAATCGAATCTGAAGAGCTTCTAATTTATCCAAGTTAGTTTTGTTATCCAAAGTAGTTTCCAAGGTAGTTTGTCTGGCTAAGTAATAACAGCCGCATGGATCGATCCATCAGGTTAAGCTACGCTTGCCAGGGTTAGTCCGTGGATGGGAACCACCTTAACATAGGTACCAAGACTGCTTCGTGCCTCGGAAAGCATTCGTGGATCTTTGACAGTTGTTACGAGTTGTCAGAAGCCTGAAAGTCTGACGCCAGTCTTAACAAGGGATATCGTAATACCCAGTTATTGAGTTGCGGAGGTCAAATAAGCAGTCGCTCCATGTAAAATACTGGTATTCAGCTGCATCCGGTTAGACTGGAAGCCGACCCAAACATAGTTGGGAAAAGGCTAGGCAGATTGATTGATATTGATGTTTGCCTACAAGATAACAACAGTTAAACACAACCGACCACTGACTTCTGCTTGCGATTTAAACCTTTTTGTACAAGAGCCTACATTAATCACAGAGATTAGCGGCTGCTATTAATTTGAGTTATTGTAAGCCATCGCCTTAATAATACAATTAGAAACGCGCCCAGATTGTGGCGCGAAATGAGGGAGGAGAAGCAGCCAGGCGTTTTGCAAGATTGATCTTCCTGGCCTTATTAAATCCTCTTATTCGGATACTCCTTTCATTATCAGGCGATTATTTTAATTAAAAGATACTGGTTTAATATAATTTAGTATTAGGTAGTTTATTTTGATAGTTTAGTTGTTCTTCATTTTTTTTTACTTTTCGTTCATTCATTGTCTGTTGAAACAATAAGATCCATCATTAGTATGTTAGTATGTGATAATTTATGAACGGTGAGGCAACTTTTCCCCATTCCATTAATTTTTTAAAAACACCAAGAAAAAAGAAAAGAAAGAAAAATTGTTTATTATGCACAAACTAAACGCACATTCCAAAAAAATAACATCTGCGAGGCTTTCGGCTAATTTGTAAAGGAGTCTCCTTTACAAATTAGCCAAAAGCCTCGTATTCAAGATTCATAACATATAAAAGTTTGACAAATGTTGGCTATTGCTGTCAGTACCAGACTGAGGCTCTTAAGACAATTTACAATTTGTAAATTGTCTGTCTGTGATTTAATATATTGCGTAATGCGTAATGTGTTGTGACAATAACAAATGAAAACAAACAATCATAACTTTTGTAGATATAAGTTGCCGATTGCAAAGAGGAAAATTAACAATTTTTGTAACAGCAAACAACAATAACAAGAACAATTAAGCTGTGGGTCGCATCTGTGCAAGAATAGGTCATTGCTCAGCTATATTGCCGTGACTTCGGACGAACCTATTGTCAACAGCGCTGATTTTCAGCAAAAACCTCGCCAATTAACTACCAATTATTTATGATATAATTTATTTGTTAATTTCTTAATTCCACACTTATTTCATGTCCAGCTACTGGTTTCAGGAGTAAATCACACCGAGTCACTAACTTTCTGATATCACTTTTGATAAGATACCGCTTCAAAATGTACGCCAGAGTTGTCTTAACCGCCATCATTCCATATAATTTACCTGTAATGGAAGATATTATGTTGTTATATAAAGGAAGAACATTTTATTTCAGTTTTTTTTAAAGGAAAAATAACATATCATAATATCAAGCCAGGGATAGGTAAAGTGTACATAGTACCTACCTACACCGACACTGGTGAAATTTGGGTGTAGTACATCTTAATTTCGCCAGTTATGTTTAATAAAAGTCTAAAACGACTTTCATTTTAACTGTACTCTTGCCCATATTACTATGCAATATTGCCATTATAACAATTTAGATTTTTTTTTTGAGAATTTGTCATTTAGCGAACAAAGGGTAAAAGGGAGCGAGCCTATTGCCATCAACCGGCCACAAATCTGGAATCCGGGCTGTGCTACTGATGGGTTAACCCAATAACACTTTGCCCGACCTGGGAATCGCACCCAAGACCTCATGCTTAGCATTAGCGATTGCAACCACTAGACCAACGAGGCAACGAGACAAATAACAGAACCTATTAAATCAAATTACAATAAAAAAATACAATAGACGTGTTTAGTAACCTACTCCGCTTAATTGAGCGGAATAGGTTACTAAATATTGCGCCTATTGTATTTTATAATGGATTTCCGCAAGGTCACGCCTGAATCAATTAACTAATTTAAACAATTATCTGTAAACCAATTATATTGTTTATTTATTGCAATAACATTGATTTAAGCACTCTTACTCACTCTAATTATGAAATAATTAATGTCGTAACACAGAATATTTACTTTTAGATGTAAAAAAAATATAAGGAAACTTTCCAAATGCCTTTTTTACAAAACCATCAAATTCAGTGTTATAATTTCAATTCAAAATTAATATTTTAGGTCAATAGTTAGCGATATTTCACATTTCCAAATAAAAAAATAAAAAGCCTTTATTTCCCTATCCTTAATTTCCATTTCGGTGGTAATTGTTTGTTAGTGATTAGTTAATTAGTGAGCAGTGGTGGCCCAGTGGTAACGGCCCCGACTTACGAGTTGTAGGTCGTGGGTTCGAACCCAAGCAGGCGCTTTACTTTGTGTAAATAATTTCATCACCACTGCTCTCAAAACGGTGAAGGAAAACATTGTGAGGAAACCGGCATGTCTTAGAACCAAAAATTCGAAGACATGTGACATCTACCAACCCGCACTGGGCCCGCGTGGTGGATTACGGCCCACTCCCTCTCACAGAGAGGAGGCCTGTGTCCCAGCAGTGGGAACATTAATAGGCTGATGATGATGATGATGATGATTAGTTAATTATTTGCTTATTGTGTAATTGTTAGTAAAAGTTAGTGTTTTACTATTGGATATGGACCGCTCCTCGGGTGAAGGCCTCCTCCAGTCTCTTCCACTCTTCTCTGTCTTTGCCGATAGTTTGCCAGTCCTTCCCTATAAATTCGGTTATATCGTCAGCCCATCGTCTTTTCGGTCTCCCTACCCTGTTTTTGCCGATTGGCCCTTCCCACCTTGTAGTATTGATTGTCTACCTGGTGTCTGTGTATCTCAAAACGTGTCCTGCCCACTGCCATTTCAATTTTAGAGCTTGTTATCTTTGTTTTCTGTCTGATTACTTTACTCCTGACTTTTTGTAATTTTTTCAAATACAGTAATTTTGCCAAATTAATAAACACTGCATAATAGGCATAATACTCGTAGGTGTCAAGCGAACAGATGGGGTTAGAAACACCACCCTGCGCTCCATAACTCAAGTAGCGGATGTTGGAGAAAAAACAGTCAAGCTGAAGTGGGAGTGGGCGGGCCACGTCGCACGAATGCAACCGAAGAGATGGGCAAAGATCGTCACTCACTGGACGCCTGAATTAGGACATCGCCGTCGAGGTAGACCGAAGGTGTTGTGACGATCTTATCATGTTTGCGGGGCCAACATGGCCTGAAATCGCACAAAACAGAGAGATTTGGAAGGAGAAAGGGAAGGCCTTTGCCCAGCAGTGGGACACAATAAAGGCTAATAAAAAAAATAAACACTGGTGAATATTTGACAGCTATTTGTGACGTTGCCAACTTTAAGAAAAAACGCTCTTAAGTTACGTTATGTAAACTGAATGTTAAAAAAATAAACGATGCCTTACCGATACAGTTTCGTCTTCCCAGGCTGAAACTAGCAAAAGTGCTAGGATTCTTAGGCAAGGTGGCAGGGTCCAGCCATCGCTCGGGTTTGAACTGTTCTGCATCAGCTCCCCACGTTGAATGGCGGTTGAGCCCATACAACGATATTATGTAAGTACAGTTAGCTGGTAAAACGTAGTTTTCTGTAATGTTTGAAAAACATGAATAAGTAATTTAATATCAACAGAAATTAAAATATAGCTAATGAAAAAACTCAATTGGAATCAAAAGTATGATTTGAAAGTAGAGTTCACACAAGAAAAGAAAATGGCAAAGGAAGACTCAGACAACAGAATAATAAAATACTATAAGCATAATCAGCCTATAATGTGCCCATTGCTGGCACACAGGCCTCATCTCTGTGAGAGGGAGTGGACCGTCATCCACCACTCGGGCCCAGTGCGGGTTGGTAGATGCCACGTCTTCGAATTTTTGGTTCTAGGACATGTCGGTTTCATCACGATGTTTTCCTTCACCGTTTTCTACTAAATACAATATGCAGATACTTAATAAAAATGGGAGAATAAATTCTAATAACGGAAAACATGAAGTGTTGGAATTCACAAAGGCTTCATTAGAAGTGCAGCAGGCGCTCTTGTTACATCAAAGCAAAGATTAATAAAATTTTATGATCAGTTTTTGAGGTCCTCTAATAAATTCACAAATCGACACGTGATTCACCTCTCAACGAGGCATCCTCAGGATGACGATTGACTTGTTGCGAACCCGAACACGACGTGTTGCCACGACAAGCGGCGAACGCAGACTTAGCTATTGATTTGACAAAGTTATCTTCTGAAGCGAAATTATTTATTAAGAGTGATCGGAACGCATTCTCTTCAGATATCGAAAGAATAGCTATCGAATACATAAATTCCAGTTCAGAATAACTACTTGGAATAGATTTACGATGTCGATCGGTCAAATAAAAAAATAGAACAGAATTCGTATGAAATTATCTGCCAAGTTAGTTAACGGGAAATTAATAGTAGATTGTGAATCAGACAATGTTTTGACTCCGTATCAAAGTTGCGACAAACAAAGGTGCGACAAATGCAAGGGCGACAGTACGATAGGTCGACCATCAGCGGTGCGACAGAACATCAGCTCGACGAACGTTAGTGCGACAGATTGTTTTCGCGACAAACGATGGCACGACGAAACTTTTGATCGACGAACGTTAGTGCGACTGATTATTGTCACGACCATCGATGGGGCGACGAAACTTTTGATCGACAAACGATAGCGCGACACAATGTTCGCTCGACAAACTAAAGCACGACAAACATTTCTATAATATTTTGTTACTAATAGCAGATAAGAAAAAAAATGTAAAGTTTTAGGTTCTTTATACATGGTTTTCGCCTACCTTGCTCGTAACTGCACTCGCGCACTGCAGTCATTTAACATTGACAATAAAGAATGAAAACATTTATTTAAAAAAAAAATCTTATCTGCTATTACAACAAAATATTATAGAAATGTTTGTCGTGCTTTAGTTTGTCGAGCGAACATTGTGTCGCGCTATCGTTTGTCGATCAAAAGTTTCGTCGCCCCATCGATGGTCGTGACAATAATCAGTCGCACTAACGTTCGTCGATCAAAAGTTTCGTCGTGCCATCGTTTGTCGCGAAAACAATCTGTCGCACTAACGTTCGTCGAGCTGATGTTCTGTCGCACCGCTGATGGTCGACCTATCGTACTGTCGCCCTTGCATTTGTCGCACCTTTGTTTGTCGCAACTTTGATACGGAGTCGTTAAATACATACTCAACTGAACATCAGTAGAAGAACTTCTCGCGATCCTTGGAACTGGGGCATACACTCTTAAACTCTCTTTTATCACTGCTTCCATATACACAAGCTTGGGTAGATCGTGTCTGTTCAAATCTCTTTCTTGATTCCCGAGTACTTCTTGTAACCTGTTTACAAAATTTACAAATACAATCTAGCATAACAATGGCTGTACTCCCCCGAAGTGTTAGGTAGAGGCGTACACGCTAGTACACCCAAGTTCGTTAGCCAATTAAGTTCAAGTCCCATGTAATAAAGGGCGAGCCTATTGCCATCAACCGAACAATTTAAACTTCGGGCTGCTTCGGAGAATTTCCTGATGGATGAACCTAATAACTCTTAAACCGACCTAAGAATTATATCCAGGCCCCTCTTGCTCAGCAGTCGTGTTTACTAGACCAACGAGCCAGGAGTGTCACATCATTTTATCAATTCCTTCGTGAATATTGAGAAATAATGTACCTAAAACTTTAACTGCACTGTTTTACATTTCTGTTTTTGTTGCATACTTACTCTTTATAAATTCGGTCTTGAACATCTTGGTGTGACCCAATCAATATCAAAATGAATGTCAACGCTGTAGCTGTAGTGTCATAAGCGGCTGCTATGATAGTGTCCAAGTGTTCCCTGATCTCTTCTTCAGTGAACGCATCTTGTTGATCAGCTAAATCCAGCATTTGATCCAGTAATGGTTTGAACTTTGCTGAAATAGAATCACTAGCTGAAATAAACTACGGTTGAAATTTAGTCTTTTTGACTACCTGAGAAGATTCGAAAATAGTTTGGAAATTCCAAAAGTGCACGCATAACACACATTCATAAACGAAAAAGAAATTCAAAACATAGTTTATAACAAAAATTAACAATTTATCACTTTTCATGAAGTATGTTTTGACTGCTGTTTTACCCATCAATATGGGTAAATTTCTAACCTCGCAATCCTTACGTAATGTCAAAGACTATTTATTTAGATATTTACGTTGTGGGTTGCTAGGCAACACGTTAAGTCAAGGTTGGAAATATTTAGATAAAGATATTATATTTTAGTTAGTATTTTATTAATTATAATTAAACTAGTTTGAATAAAAGAGCCATTTTCAATAGGGTTCCTTCTATGGCCGAACACAATGTAAAGTTAACTAAATAAAATTTATTCTTATTCTTATTCTTACAATGTATCAAAAAAAAATTGACTCAATTAATTGTTTTTATCGCAAGCTACAATGTTTTCAAGTTTCATAAATTGACGGACAGGAATTTTTGTCAACTATTTTGATGTTTTTTTCATTTCTGCTGCATTAAACCAATTGGTAAAAAGTACAGTATTAATCTCCATTTAATCATCTATACCATGGTATATAAATTAAGTAGGCTCTGTGTACAGTGTAACAATAAAAACAGTTGCAGAAATGGGGCAAAAAATTATTTTTAAATATTTTTCGATCGTAGAGCACACTCTAATGCTTCGCATTATGAGTTGTGCAATATAAAACAATGCCGGTACAGTATGATAGCTTGTGACTTCTGCAAGTTTTATGAATTTCCATTAATATTGACTGATAAATTTGAGGAAAGAGATGCCATACTACAATACGTACGTTTACCGTAGTACCACTGGAACTATAATTTTTCGAATTAAGAGCGTGCATTATGAAAGTGAGCAACATCGAAAATCGCTGTCACATATTTCGCTGTTTTGATTAATTTGGCAATATTCCTGTATGGAAATAAGAGATGTGGCTAACTAGCGAACTAGAATATTAATAATGAATTGTAACATTGAATTTGATGTTGTACCCGTTTAGGTGTAAAAAAAGGCACTTGTAAAGTATCCAAATAGTTTTTTTTAAATTAAAACTAAATATTCGTTGTTACGATAATTATTAATATTGCATTTCATAATCAATATTCTAGTTCGCTAGTTAGTCCCATTTTTTATTGCCATACAGTATTATTTCCAAATTAATCAAAACAGGTAAATATTTGACAGCTATTTATGGCGTTGCTAACTTTAAAGATGCACGCTCATATACAGCAACATTTTTTTTTTAAAGCTTTCACAGGCGCCATCATTGCGGCATGGTTAGTAATGGAAATATGTGTAACAAAAGTAGAAAAAAGTTACTGCAGGATAATGTACAACCTGTGCCAAAAGCTTAAAGGCACGAATAAAAACTGTAGATATTCAAACAATTTTGTTAAAATTTCCCAAAATAAAAGAATATTTTTACCTGATGCAGGCTCCTTAGTTTTATCTAAGCTGTCAAAAGATTGTAGGTTTGATTTACGATTAGTAATCACCTGAAAAAAACTAAAAGATTAATACCTACTATTTTACAGAATCCCACGGCCCACTCCCTCTCGCAGAGAGGAGGCCCGTATCCCAGCAGTGGGAACATTAATAGGCTGATGATGATGATGATTTTACAGAATACTTAAAAAAAAGTTGTTATCTCTAAAAATAAAATAATCGTTTCTTCAGTACCTATGTTTCCTTTGACCCGTATGTATTGACAATAATCAATTAATGTGATCAACATACTTTTCTATCCAAGGGCTCACAGTTCGTGACAATGTACATAATTGTGACAAATTAACACTGTTAAATTAACACATTTTTTCTCAAGAAAATAATTATCTCGACAATGAACAATTTCCTTTGTCTACCCGTCAAATTAGCTTTGTGTAAATTGTATGATTGACATAGTTTGTTCAACGAAATCTGCAAACGGCTGGTTGACACTTCCCGTGACCCAAGGGCTGGCTTTTACCTTGGCCAGAGGCTAAGCATTGTCATACAATGTAGCAATGCCACCAGTGTCTTGGGTACATTACCAGTCGAAAGCGATACGGAGGAATTTTTCGACGCCTTACTTTAGTTTGATAGTATTAATTTTAATAGCTTATTAGTTTAAGAAGTTTATTTGTTGTAGGTATATTTTTATCCTCTGTTATAAAATGAGTTATTATTGACTTTTCCATATTAATAATTATAAAATAATACGTAATTACCGCTTTAGTTATGTCTTTCATGATTTTCATGAGGCTGTCTTGCTTTGTTTTGTATGAACTCCAATTGAATATGTATGGTAAGTGTAACCAGACTCTCTGTATCCTATCTAGGTACAGAACAAATAAGTCTTCGGCTGCGTGGGCGTAATTTTTCACGGTCACGCTGTTCTCATCCGTTTTAAGCCCAAGTGACGTACCTGTAATTATAAACATTTTATACCGTGCATCTAATACTATCGAGATTACTGAATTCTAGATTTCTTATAGTGTATCTTTCGTATAGTTACACAGAGCACGGAATTGCTGCACTGACAGTCCCTTTAAAGACCGCAGTCTTAATTAAATTCACGGCGCCTAAAATGCGTAGAGAGTATAACTTCTGTCATCTTCTCCTTTCAAAGCCTTAGAGCCCCAAGTTTTTGAACGTCATTTGTGTCGTAGTGCGCCTAAACGGTGCCGACTACGGACTCGGGGTTGCTTTGTGAGTGTGTAGGACAAATCAGCAAAAATTTAACACTGTTCATTTAAATTAGGAACAGTTAAGGACTTATGTTGCTCCCTTGAGGTAATTTTGTTTGAAAATAATGATCTACTTACCTAGATTTTCATTATAGTTTATTCCTGCATTTAATATGAATTGATATCATACGAAAAGAAGTAAAACTGAAGGCTAAAATGCCTAAGATAGAAACAACACAAGCTCGCAACGCAACGCAAGCTGAATTATCTTGTTCTAAGATTTTTGAAAGTTATCATTTTGTGTTTTAGCATAGTTCGTAGGTAGCAACTAGATCGCACAGAAAATAAATAGCCCGGTAAACCAACTAATAATAATATTTCAAGAAAAAGACATTGTACTTACGACACACAGTTCCCAATAAATTGCTGATCATGTATGGTTGCACATCAAACGGCTCTTTACCTACTTCAGAAGCTAGTTGAGAGACCAGACTCTTTGCTTGAATGATGTATTCTTCCACAAATGTATGCAGCACTTGCTGATTGAATGCTGGATTTAGGAGCTTGCGGTGCGGCTTCCAAACTGACTCTAAAGTTAAATAAACATAGAGAAATGAACCGTTTAATATTTGCATCAATGTAAAAAACAGGCTACGTACGATTTGATGTCGTTTATAATAAACTACTGAATAATTATTGATTGAGATAAAATTCATTTCAGCTTTTTATTGGAAAGCCTTTTACTGGACAAAATTCACGGTAGATTTATAATGAAAGATATCCCAAGCTGCGTCGCCGCCCAACCAAACATAATTTTATCGCTTTTAATACAAAACAAGGCTTTTCTTTTAACATGGTTTCAACCAGTTTTTACATTATGATAGTAGCTGGGATTAAAAAAAAATCTTATTACAGAGCGTCTTGTGAGTCATGTGCCCTGTCCACCGCCACTTAAGCACTGCACTGCACTTGCTACAATACAATATACCTACCTAGCTATCCAAAAACAAACAACAACTAAATGCAAGGAGTAAGTAAACGAAGTAATAATACTTACCATTCGCAGTAACAAGTCCCCTGTCATACATCTCCTTTCCAAATTTGTATATGTATGGTTTATCCAAACATTTATTTGCTACCGTTAGACTGTCATCAGGGTCTGATATTACTGAAACAGATATAATTAGTGTTGTCATGTATACGCATGCATCTAGTTCTCTTGTATTGATTTTTTTCTTTGATTTTAGTTAGATTCGGAAGTCGGTGGCAATTTGCTAACATAAAAAAACAAATGCAACCAAAGCCAGCGACTTCCGAATCTAAAATTAGTTTTAACTTTGTAGTCGCTTGTTTTTATTTCAGAAGTTTAACGCCGCCGGCACATCTCCACCGCGAAACGTAGCAGCGAAACAGCAATAGTTCCGCCATGACTTGTCCGTTATACGAAAGGTGAAACAGAAGCGAAACTGCCTGCTCTATCGTACAGATTTGATTATGATTTTATCTCTTTTTCGTGTAATTTCGCCGATCTGCTGGGAAGCCGGTTACACCTCCGCCCGGAGTCCGCCGGTTTTTTGCGGTTCCGCGTTTGTTTCGCGTAGATTCGGGCAATGACGGGTCTGTAGACAACCTACAGTTTGCATATATTCTGCAAAATCAAAGGATTAATTTGTGATACTGAAAGAAGAAGAAAGAAGAAGAAGTTGCAAAAGATATTCAAATCATTAACCTAAATAAGTCACCAGGGTATGACCTTATTACGGGAGAAATCCTTAAAAATCTCTCGCGTACAGCCATCGTTAAGCTGACTAGACTCATAAGCGGTGCATTCCTGCTAAAGCATGTTCCTGAACCATGGAAAGTCGTATGATTGCATAGCCCGGTAAACCAACTCAAGAAGCATCATTATACAGGCCCATTTCCTTGTTGCCGCAAAACTGCGCTGGAAAACGCGCCTCAAAAAGAAAAGACAGGAACTAAAATATGCGTTTTAAAAATATTGTATTGTGGACGGGATTCCTGCCTATCCATACATAACAAATTTTTATCATATCAGCAAATATTCTTATCCCAATGTGGGCATATGGCATCCAACTGTGAGGCTGCACTAAATCGAACAACATCAAAATTATACAAACAGTCCAGAAGAAGATACTCAGGAGTATTGTTTAAGAAATGACGACCTCCATCGTAATCTTACCATGAAATTTCCATGCTTAGGTCATGACGGAGGTCGTCAATTCGGTCATCTAAAGGGGTGTCCAAACATAAAACGGCACACGTGCGTGACTTCCTCGCGTGGCCTGCTGGTCTGCGATTAGACAACTGCCAGGCGAACGCTTCTGTTAAATGCAAACATTTGTCGGTTTAGTCCTGCCTGGTTTAAGTTATGGAGAATCGAGGTAAATCCCGACAAAAGTCAAGCGGTCTTTTTCTCTAAGCCGCGCCGTAGGCTCATCCTTCCCCGTCCAGTCAGCATGTTTGACAAGCCGATCTCTTGGGAGAAGCGAGCCAAATATCTAGGTGTAATTCTGGACCAACATTTCACATTCTCTGATCACGTAAAGTCGGTTCGTTCACGAGCCACTTTCGCCCTCAGTAGACTCTATTGTATGATGAACGCACGCAGCAAATTGTCACTTAAATGCAAATTGCGCATCTACACCCGCATAGACCAATCATGACCTATGCGGGAACCGTCTTTGCTCACGCGAATCCCCGTACAATCCATAGGTTGCAGGCCTTACAGAACCGTGTCCTTCGTAGAGCCACGGGAGCCCCGTGGTTCGTTAGGAATGAGATCCTCCATCTCGACCTTAAAATCCCCACCATCCATCAGTTCCTCAAACGTATGTCCAAGCGGTACTTTGACTCCGCAGTCAAACATCGGAATCCTCTGATAGTCAAAGCGGCTAGCTATGTCCCGTCCAATAACAAAGTTAGTAAGGCTCGTCACCCTAGGCATATCCTCTCAGACCCAGATGACCCCATAACTCTCCTCCAGGAGAGCAGTAGAGCCACAAGTACAGTTTACAAATTTCAGACCACGCCGTAGAGATCCACGATCGCGACCCACCCGAGTAAATGGTACTCCCCCCCGACCCTTGCTCGATAACGATGCGCCAGCCCGCGTTTTTGCTGAGCCTGTAGCTTTAAATTCCCCTGATAATAATAATGATCTATCCTTGATCCAGCCGCGCTCTTGCCGCTCAATGCTTGGACACACCTTAAGGGTCGACCGAGACAGATTTTTCGTTCTCGGCCGAGATCGATAAGTACTGAGAATAAAAAATCTTGAAAAAAAAAAAGAAAATGCGCTAAGTTGCATATTATATTTTTGCTGCAGGCCTAAGTACTTTATAAGGTGAGGAATACTAGTCCTCAAAAATATTTGCTATTCTTTGCTAAACAAGCTATCGACCACTTTTTTATTACAGCATTTGAACAGTTTTCATCACTGGTCATTGGCTCATCTTCAAACTCTAAGAAATAATGAACTGCCCATAAGTTACATTCATTTTGATGTTTCATGTTTGCAGCAGATGCAGTAAATTATTACCGTACAACAGTCTCGGTTATAATAATAATAAGAATAACCCCACCGCCGTATCTCTACGTTGACGTCGTGGTGGGGCTTGCGTGCTCCGAACCCTAGGTCTGTGCCGGTAGAGTTTACTCTGCCGGAACAGGTCTAGGATAAGGAGCCAGACCAAGAGAGATACAGAAACCCGCAGGGCAGCATGTGGCGAGCTGTTGGGCAGTAGCGACCCCACGGACCCTATCTCCCGGGAGAAATCTTGTTCCTCATCTCTGGCTTGCCTTTATTGGCCGGCTGGGGTGAACACTGACGAGGAACAAAGCTCCCACCTCATTCTTGCCTTAATTGGCTGGCTTGAGTGGAGATTCGCAAGAGCAAACGTGCTCGGAGGAAGGAAGTATTCCAGTAAGTGCTCGTAGGGATCTTGACCATCTTCCGGGCTCTGGGATTGTTCTGAAAGCCGTGGAATACCGCTCCACTCCTCAAGCACCTCAGGACATGTTGCCCCCTTGTTGCTACGTCACTATGTGCTAGCAACAGTTTTCGGGGGCCCATTATTGAGTGTGCAAGTCACCCCCTGCCATTTTATCCGTGTATACCATAACATTGATCAGGCAGGGGACATAGACCTTCCATAGTTCTAGGTAACCAAACCACTAGCCACCCAAACCCATAGCCAAATGTTTTTTGTTTCCATTTTCTGCAATAGTCCTGAACCAACCGGGGATTGTCCTTGGGTGCACTTGCATAGTGCATACAGGGATAATCGTCGGTTGGTGCCTCATTCCATTTAAAATTGTCTAAGGGGCCTCTGCGAGTTGGCTTCGGCCCCTCGTACGCCTTCTAAAGGACCGGGACCCCATGGTCCCGAGAATAGTTAAAATCTAAAAATAATAATAATAACCCCACCGCCGTATCTCTACGTTGACGTCGTGGTGGGGCTTGCGCGCTCTAAACTCTAGGTCTGTGCCGGTAGAGTTTACTTTGCCGGAACAGGTCTAGAATGAGGAGCCAGACCAAGAGAGATACAGAAAACCGCAGGGCAGCATGTGGCGAGCTGTTGGGCAGTAGCGACCCCACGGACCCTATCTCCCGGGAGAAATCTTGTTCCTCATCTCTGGCTTGCCTTTATTGGCCGGCTGGAGTGAACACTGACGAGGAACAGAGCTCCCACCTCATTCTTGCCTTTATTGGCTGGCTTGAGTGGAGATTCGCAAGAGCAAACGTGCTCGGAGGAAGGAAGTACTCCAGTAAGATGCTGGTAGGGATCTTGACCGTACTTCCGGGATTGTCCTGATAGCCGTGGAATACCGCTCCACTCCTCATAAGCACCTCAGGACATGTTGCCCCCTTGTCGCTACAACACTTTGTGCTAGCGACCGTTTACAGGGGCCCATTATTGAGTGTGCAAGTCACCCCCTGCCATTTTATCCGTGCATACCATAACATTGATCAGGCAGGGGACATAGACCTTCCATAGTTCTAAGTAACCAATCCACTATAGCCACTCAAACCCATAGCCCAATATTTTTTTGTTTTCATTTTTTGCAATAGTCCTGCACCAACCGGGGATTGTCCTTGGGTGCACTTGCATAGTGCATACAGGGATAATCGTCGGTTGGTGCCTCATTCCATTTAAAATTGTCTAAGGGGCCTCTGCGAGTTGGCTTCGGCCCCTCGTACGCCTTCCAAAGGACCGGGACCCCATGGTCCCGAGATATGTTAACATATAAAAATAAAAAAAAATAATAATAAAGTTTTATTGTTTGTCTAGGACTAGATTACATGGCATGGTAATATATAAGGTGCTAACAAATTAGGTACCAATACTTTTAGAGCTGATAGTACTCGTCTTTAGGAGTAGACTTAAGTATGAAACATTTAAAAGTTTATGTTACATTTTGGAGATAATTAGGGAAACAACGTTACTGCGTAAAAACACCCTGTTAATGAGATAGTCAACAATCCGTAATTAATATTAAGTCCTCTTTGATTATCTTATGAAACCTCCTCTTAACTGTTTTGAGTTAATGGCCACTTCACATAAATAAATAAAATATAATGTCAATGTCACGCTATTTATTATGTCTGATTTTAGTATAATAAACCACTAAATAACAAAAATAATGCTTTACCGCTAGACAAACAACGATAACCTAAACATGGTAATTTGCTATCGCGTTCGCGAAGCAAACTACAGTGCGACAAGTGCTGCTAGGCTCTATGCAGAAATTTACGGTACACATGTGAATTCTCGCACAATCTACCGAGCTGAGCAAAGATATCATGACTGGGGAACGTTCACGCCTAGAGGTGAAGCCGGTAGGCCTCGATATCCGGCGCGTCTAGAAGTTTCTATTTTGGATTTCTTTGACCGTCATCCAATGTGTAGTACAAGGGATGCAGCGAATGTATTTCGCGACGATGGTCATACGAATAAAACTTCTGAAAAGAACTACGAGCACGTATTACCAACGCCTTTGAAGTCATGAAAAGAGAAAGAGACATTTTGTTGCGTGTTAATGGAAACATCCAAAAGCGAGCATGATTATGCATTGAAAAAGAGGGTCGCCATTTTTAACAGTTCTTGTAATGTAAATAAATATTTACTAAAACTGGGTTTTATTACTAATTACACTTTGCCTTAACTTTTCAATTTGTACTTGAAAATGAGAAAAAGAAGTACCTACTTATTGACAATTATCAAAGGCTTTCAGGCAAATGATTACTAACAGTTTTCTCGCCAATAATTGACGTTTGTCACAAACGACGATGTTCACTTGACAGAAAGTGTTAAACATCTTGTCAGTTATATGCACAGGATGATTATGTTTGGGCCAAATTTTTATTTATTTATTTTGTTCCGGAAATTAAAACAAAAATATCATATAAAAAGTTTTTTTAATTTCTATTCAAAGTTAATTGTTTTGATGTAATGTAACACCTCTTAAAATATTGGTACTTAATTTGTTAGCACCTTATATACAGCACAAGCATAAAGTTCCTTAAATCTAGTTAGTGGGTGCCGTACTGTTCTCCTAGATAGGTTACAGAATAACCTGTGTTTAGGAGAAACAGTTCCGATCCCCGTCGTTAGTGGTTGACTTATATTAGCACGTGTTGAATAAGTATAGGTATTATAATAATATGTAAATCGTAATCAATCATCAAGTTACAAATGAGAAATGAAAAATTTAAGTTATTAACATTCACCAAAAAAAAACACAAGAAAAAAAAAACTAAAATTAAATCTAAAAATAACAATTTTGGAGAAGACAAATTTATAAAATAAAAATAAAAGAGTAAAACATGTTCAGTGTGTTGGTGAGGTGAGTATTTTGTTAGTGTGGTGAGTGATTCATTAATTTATGTATTGTGTAAAGCATGTATGTGTTTGAGTGATCACTTCTTTAGGAACTCTTCGGTTTCGTCGTAGTTTAGGTTTAGAAAGAAGGAGCGGACAGTCTTTTTGCATTTGAAGTTTGTTAAGCCGTAAATCGAAATTTTTGCGTTGAGTTTATTGTAGAGTGATGGGCCAAGGTAGGGTGCAAACTTTTTTATAAAAGCTGTGCGTGTAGGTGGTACTGTACAGATTAGGTCTTTGCGACGTTTGGAGATTTTTTTAAACGGTGTGCGTCGGTGTTGCAGAAGGACTATATGTAAAATAAATTGTTGCCTTACATTAAGTACGCTACATGATTGGTATGGCCGAGAACCTCGTCAATTTTTAGCCCAGAATCGAGACAGAGTTCTCGGTTGGATTTTTAGCCGATAATTCGGCTGGAACACGCCACCAACATTATCCAAAAGTTTGCTGAGGCCCATGAACACGAACCCCACTGATATGTGAACATTGAACCAATTCAGCTGTTAGAGCAAATAAATATAGTGCGAAGACTAAAACAAACAAAACCAAGAGTAAGTGTGGTGTAAAAAGTGTAGAAATAATAGTGACAATGACACACATATAACACATGAGATGAATGGGCTTGTGTAAAGTGCAATCAACATGACTATTTTAATATTAAAAAAACCACGTTACAAATTAAAGATAAATTAAAATTGCTTATTAGTTTTACAGGCTAGATTGTAATTAATTTTTAGTTGTAGTTCCTTACAAAAAAAATAATATAACACTACTTACCATTACAGATAAAAAAACATCATCAACATACACGAACTGAATTAAAAACCTCCTATTGAAGCTTATTCAAAAACTACACAAACAAAGTTAATAAAATCAATATGTGACCATCGCGCGGGCTTTTTCTACCAAATGAGAGAAATGGGTGTTCATAAACTTACCATATAAAGAATGATAGCCGAGACGCACTCCAACGACTTCTTCTTTCTTCAAACAATGGTCGTATAACAATTTCTCCATATACCACATGTCTGAAATTTTTATCATAAATTATTATAGTAATTTTTTTACTTATCTACATCGATATCATACCTATAAGTCTGATGTCCAACATATACAAAATATTCTTATTCATAATATCATAACAATTAAATAGACCACAACATATACACGGTAAAGCAAATATTGCAGAAATATTATGAATACAACAAAACACTATAAATGTCTTTCATTGACTACACCAAGGCATTCGACAGCATAAGCCACGAAGCCATATGAGAAAGTCTGTCAACGCAAGGAGTTCCTGGAACCTACATAAACAATAATAAAAATCATTATAAACAGTGAAGCAATGATATAATTAGAAACACTGGGTCCCGAGTTCCAGGTGGTACACATATCTGAGTTAGCTCATAATGAAATGAAATGAAATGAAATGAAATGAAATTGTTTATTCTGTAAATAGGATATCGGAATCACTTTTACACGTCATATTTAAAAAAATGTTTAAAATAAGCTAGATAAGGTCGGCGTTTCCTAACTGACTACTCTGAGAAGAAAGGCCGAAACAAACTCAGAGGTCACGGTCTCTTTTAAAGTCCAGACATAATCTTGGTCAAGCCATATGAGAACCATGTAGATTAGTGTCTGAAATGGTCTTTTGAGGAAAGAACCACACAGATTTGAGTGGACCTGTCCAGTCAGTGCAAGCATTTGTCAGTAATCGTGGAGCTCACTCAGAGCTTAAGGAGCTCAACTCGACGAACAATACCAAAGAAAGGACATTTGGGTAGGCCGCATCAACTACTCAAACTGCCAGACCATCATTAAAACTAACTGTGAAATAAAAAAAAAATTAAAAACATTAAAGAGAAAAAAAAATAAAAAAATACCCACATAGTCCTCATATTCACAATAATTAAAATAATATTATACTTTACAAAGTAATCATGTCATTTTGTATATAATTTTATTATGTTATTATTTTAAGTATAAGTTTTATTCTTCTATGTAAATATTTTTAAATCTGGTTTAATTGATGATTATAAGTAACAATTAAAATATCAAGTTTTATGGTTTTATCACAAGGTATTATCGCAGAGCGAGCAGCTCAATCCCAAGCTTTTTTATCTTCTAAATAATCTGAAATTTTATAGTACCCTTTTTTACAAAGTTTGGTTTTGATACAGTTTTTAAATCGTTTAATGGGTAAGTTTCGAATGTCAATGGGAAGTTTGTTGTAAAAGCGTATACATTGACCCATGAACGAGTTGCCTACTCTGTGAAGACGTGTGCGATGTACAGCAAGGTTGTGTTTATTCCTGGTATTTAAACTATGAACATCGGACATTTTCTTAAAATTTGATATATTTTTGTGTACATACAATAGGTTTTCAAAAATATATTGTGAGGCTACAGTCGGAATATTTATTTCTCTGAATTTCTCTCGAAGTGAATCTCTTGGACCTAGGTTGTAAATGGCTCGAACAGCCCTTTTCTGTAGAACAAAGATAGAATTAATGTCCGCACAGGTTCCCCAGAGAAGAATCCCATATGACATCAGACTATGAAAATAACTAAAATAAACAATTCTGGCTGTATCTACGTCAGTTATCTGCCTGATTTTTTTAACAGCATATGCGGCTGAACTAAGCCTTCCTGACAATTTTTCTATGTGTGGGCCCCATTGTAATCTACCGTCAATAGTTATTCCAAGAAAAACTGTTGACTCAACAGGGTCCAACTCTATTCCATTAACTTGAACATTGGTAGTTAGTTGCCTGACATTTGGCGTTGAAAATTTAATGAGTTTAGTCTTTTTTTCGTTCAGGAGAAGATTATTTACATTAAACCAATGCACAACTTTAGAGAGTGCATCGTTAACTTGTTCAAAGTTGACTAACTGACGTTTGATTTTAAAAATGAGGGATGTGTTATCTGCGAATAATACGATCTTGTGATTATCCCTTATGTGGTAAGGTAAGTCATTAATTTAAATTAGAAATAAGAAAGGACCTAGAATTGAACCCTGCGGAACGCCCATGGTGACCGCAGATCCTGCAGATCTCTTGCCATTAACATCGACCCTCTGAATTCTGTTGGTCAGATAAGAAGTCAGAAGGTCAAGAGCCTTGTCCCTCATACCATAGTGGTGCAGTGTCCTGATGAGTGTATCATGATGTACGCAATCGAAGGCCTTGGACAAATCACAGAAAATGCCAAGAGCATCTTGCGACTCCTCCCAGGCCTCGAATATGCTCTTCAGTAATTCCACGCCCGCGTCTGTAGTGGAACGACCCTTTGTAAAGCCAAACTGTTTCAGATGAAGTAAATTATGTGCATTGAAATGTCCTAACATTTGTTTTAAAATTAATTTTTCAAAAATTTTGCTCAAAGTAGGTAATATCGAAATCGGCCGAAAATTTGTGGGATCAGTTGTGCTGCCAGATTTGAACAGTGGAATCACTTTGCTAAGTTTCATCAGATCAGGAAATACACCAGATGCAATACAAGAGTTAAAAACGATTGCTAAAAAGGGTGAAATAACATCAATTATTGAAGACATGGTATGTACTGATAATCCCCAAAGGTCAGCAGTTTTTTTTACATCAAGATTTTTAAAAGATTCTATTATGTCTTTAGTAGTAATACTTGTGAATTCAAAAGGCTTGTCACATTCTGGTACACATTCTTTAAGTATTGAGTAAGCAGAAGTGGAGGACGACTATGACAGAGTTTTGGTTGTTAAAATGGGAATATTAGTGAAGAAATTTTCAAACTCAGTTGCCACCTCCACGTCTGTCTTAATATCTACATCATTGATTTTTAGATGGAAGTCACGATTCCGTACTGTCGTTCTTCCCGTTTCTGAATTAATAATATTCCAAGTTGTTTTAATTTTATTCCCAGAAGATTTTATTTTATTTTTAATATGTAAGGCTTTTGCTGAGGAACAGGCTCTTTTAAAAGTTTTAGAATAATTCTTAACAAACTCTTTGAAAGTTTCATCATGGCTATATGTTTTTTCATGATATAATTCATATAACCTCTGCCTACTTTTATAAATGCCTGGTGTTGCCCAATCACTAAATATAACGCGGTCACAAACAGGCAATGTTTTTGAGGTGAAAACCTTCTTAAACTCACAATTGATGACGTTAAATAGGGAAGCATAATCTTGATCCGGGTCGTTATGATAAGGCAAACCCGGCAGTTTTTCTATTAAATTATTTTTGAATTGTTCCAAGCGACTTTTATTTACAGGAACAAAACTCACAAGTTTTCTTTGAGCTCTAACTGTTTTTTGAGGGAAAGTGACTAACTGGCCACAGTGATCAGAGTCCAACTCATTTATAATTAAATGGCTAGAAGGTTTTAAGTTTGTAAAAATATTGTCAATACAGGTAGCACTAGTGGCAGTTATTCTAGTCGGCTCAAAGAATGTATTGTACAAATTATATGACTTTAATAAACTTATGAATTTATTTACTACAGCAGATTTTTCCAGTATATTAATGTTGAAATCTCCACAGACAACAACTGTTTTATTACTGTTACAAGTCTTTAATAATACTTCTTCCATATATTTCTCAAAAATATCATATGAAGCACACGGGGGCCTGTACACGCTTAATACAATGAACTGCTCAAGCTCAATGCAAGCTATTTCAATAACTCGCTCAACAGAGAGGCTCACAATATCCTTACGTTCTTTAAATTTCATATTGTTGCGAACAATTATTAGAGAGCCACCACGTATCATATTAACTCTGCTGAACGAGCTGGCAACCTGGTGGTTGTTAAAGCAGAACATGAACTGGTGGACTTTTAACCAATGTTCAGTTACACATAGGATATCAACATAACTACAGTTCATGAACAGCTCCAATTCTAATTCCTTACCTAACACACCCTGTATATTTTGATGAACTATTTTTAGAATATTATTATTACATTTATTTAGATTACTACAATTTGATGGGTGAGATATTAAACAACTGCTTGAAACATTCTTATGATTTAAACCAGTATTTAAATTTTCTTCATTTATTGAGCAAGAGGTTTCCTCTATTGTCCTAATTTCTAATTTAAATTATAATGTATGTCAGTATTTGTTGCCAAATTATTGGCAGAATTATTTAAAAAATCATTGCATTGCTCAAAAGAAGCAAGTTGTTTAGCCAAATTTTTGGCTGTAATAGAAAAAAAATATGATAGCGACACAGCTATCTGTCTTTTGCAATAGTTAGAAAGATAGTACATAGCAATATTATGTCTATCTCTTGTCAAATAAAAATTTTTACCAACATAATTGTTATCTTGATATTGAGATATTAATATCTTGTATGAACCAAAAAAATAAAGAAATATCATGAATCATTAAAGTAAATTAAGTAGTAAACATTTTCGGTAAACGAATAAGACTAATCTGTTTCATTTTGACAGTTCAACAACATTCATTGCGTTATTTATGTTTTTGAGCAGATATTTTTTCGAACTTAAGAAGCAATGGATTAGCAATCACTTTTAAATTGTGATTGATCGTGTATTACGCAATTAGGATGCTGGTCATTAAAAGAGGTCAGCATCTTATCGTATGTAACATATGGATGCCAAACATGGGCATAACATGGAAAAAAACATCACAGAAATAAACTACAATACTGGCATAGATCTAAGGACAAAAAGTAAATGGATCAAAAAGAAATTAACATCTAAGAGATGTAACAAACATCTTGATCATAATTAACCAGCAAAATTGGAGATGGAGTGGACACATGATGAGAGAAAAATAAGAAAATAATGCATATTAATAACTGATTGGTATCCCAGAAATAGTAAACGGAAATGAGGAAACAACAGAGAAGATAACAGGACGAGATAAAACTAACAGCCGGCCCTAAATGGAGGAGAGTGGCTCGTGATAGAATTCAAAGGCGGAGGAGGCCTTTATCAAAAGACATGCTGAATTGAGAGACATGCTTTAACAATATACCACAGAGAAAAAACAATTCAGAAAAAGTGGCTTATAATAATCTATCTGCTAATCAGCCTACAATGTTCTCACTGCTCGGGCACTGGCCTCGTCTTATCGTAACGGGAATGGTCTGTCTTAGTCTGATGATCTAAGGAATACTCTTTGTGTAAACGAATAAAGAATACATCTAATAAACATCAGAAACCTATCTGAGAACTTTTCACAGGCTGCTGAAGGGATTAGTAATAAAAAGAAAAAATCAGGAGGACCGGGCTAATAATGTCCGAATAATGAAACAGGTAGGAAAAAACAGCGTAATACTCAATTTAATTTAGAGACTGCACATGGCAACATCAACTCAGACGTAGAAATAGCTCAGGATTTTTTTTTTTTTTTTGCTAATATTCCCCTTAATTGTATAATTTATTATTTTTATGATATTGATTTCACATTCTGTGATTAAGATAACTCGCACACTGACCTATATCTGTGCGTGCCTTGGGTGCAAACTCGATATACTTTTTATTTGCATAAGGCTGCCTGTCCACTGGAGCGGAGAGGAGAAAAGAGGAGCGGAAATGTGTCAAAATTAACCAATAGAATCTTGACTCCGCCCCTGAGTTTATATTTGATTGGTTAATAATGGCACATCTCCGCTCCTCTCCTCTCCTCTCCGCTTCAGTGGACAGGCAGCCTTAAAGACAGCCCGACAATGGGGTTTATTTATAAACGTTGCTTAAAGTTAACTGTCGTTCAAACGTCAAAAATTTTCTTAATTGACTTATTAGATTAACGAATATTTATTTTTCTTTTAACTTTTATCACGTCAATAGCTTCCGCAATTCTTGTGTGACTTCGTCCACGAGCCTATAGTCTCTCTCTCTCTCTCTCAAGAATTGGGGTATCTAGTGCAAAAATAATTTTTCATATCCGACTGGGTGTTCCGGAGAATACTCCCTACATACAAACTTACAAACAAACAAATTTTACCTCCTTTTAGTGCTATATAGATATTACAGATAAATAAATAATATATAATTATATAATAAATAATGAAAAATTATAGCAAATACTTATTTTGTTTTGTTCCTTATTTAGATTTGTTACCATAATTATTATGTGCGAATATTTTGTTGTGATTTTGTATGGTTGTAAATTGTTCTCATGCAATGTGATGAAATGTATTATTTTTCATTATATTTTAAGTTGTTGGTGCTAAATAAATTCAAAGAAAATATCTGGAAGCTGGCAATTTTTTTTTATCACCAATAAATGCTTCGTAAATATTCTTACTACACTTTACGTTTACCCGTGCAAAATTAATTTTTTTTAAAGGAGTACAAGTTTGGCACAAATACTTACGTTGAGCGTCCCCAATTAGCAAATGACCATGTCCTATTATCGGCAATGCACCAGGGTACATGGGGGGTGACAGGGGACGACTTGGTTTCATCCAAGACCACAACGCGAACAAAATAGAACATAATATTATCAATGCTACCAGCATCATTGTTGCGATCTCGAAAGATATTTCCTGTCTAAAGTATTATCAATTGGTAAGGTTTATATAAATAGCGCCTATCGATCTGTTGCTTCTCTTCATAGTAAGTAGGTATTGATTGCGTGATTGTTTCATTTATACGAGACTAGCTATTGCCCACGGCTTTGCCCACGTGGAGGTCAGAAATTATCCCACGGAAACGTACTAGCGGGATTAAAAGTATTCTATGTCCTAACCTAGATCATGGTCTACCTATCTTCTTCCTTTCGTGTGGTTGGTGACTAACCTGGTGTCAGAGTTTTAAAGCCGCCCAAGTGACTCTGTCTTGGCTTAGCATGCCGTCGATAAATATCTCTCAGGCATACCGGTTTCCTCACGATGTTTTCCTGCACCGTTTTTGAAGCAAGTGATAATTATACAAAACGCACATGAATCTGAAAAATCGGAGGTCTTGGGTGCGAACTCGATATACTTTTTATTTGCACCAAAGACAGCCCTTTAATAAGATTTATTTATAAACGTAGCTTAAAGTTAAGTGACGTTCAAACGTCAAAAATGTATGGTTAAACAGTCGCTAATCATTACTTAACTTTAAGCAACGTTTATAAATAAACCCCTTTATGTCCAGAAAATCACTGTCCATTCAAAGGTTGCCTGGAAGAGATCGCAGTAAGCGATAAACCCAATGCAGTAGAATATATTTAAATCTACTGCATTTCGTTTTTTTTTCATTTAGTACCAAATTATTTACCGTAAACCAATCTTAGATCGGAAGAATAGAGTTTTTCACGTCGTCAAGATTTTGTTACCGCCTATTTATTAAAAAAATCAATGATTTGTCATCTTCAAATAACACCACTTTCGATTGACTTTGAAGTAATTGGGGAAAATCATTCATATAAACTAAATAAAGGAATGGACCCAATATCGAACCTTGAGGCACGCTCATTGCCATTTCAAACCTTCCTATCTTTCAGGTATGATCTTAGTAAATCAAGTATTCCTAATCCTATAGTGCTCTACTTTTATGTTGGGAATCGAACCCAACACAACACCTTGCACGCGCTCTGCACGCGCAGGCATCATGATCAGCGCGTCATCGGGTACCTAAGGTGCGGCGCGACAGCGGCACGGCTTGGACCGACGACCACTCGCTTCCACGGACTCCAACGCGATGGACGATTCTCCTATCTTAATGTATACCTTTAAATGTTTGTCCGGGGAAGTTAATATTTTGTATAGATCTGGCGGCAATAAACCATTGCCTATTTCATACAGTCCACTCTTTTTATGGCTCCCGCGCTAACAGTTTACGCAATTATTTAATGCCTTACAGAGGTCGCAAAAGATTCCAATGGCATTTTGTGCTTCTTCCCAGGCGTTAAAAATCTTTTTTATTGGAGTGACTCTGGCGTCAGTGGTACAACGCCCTTTGCTGAAACCGTCCTGTTCTTCATGAAAGATGGAATTTTTATTAAAGTGACGTGACATTTTGATTGAACATTAACTTTTAAAACACTTTACTCAGAACTGGCAGAATTGACACAGGCCTATAATTATTGTTTGGTTCTTTACTATCACCAGATTTGAACAAAGGAACTACTTTACTATATTTCATGAGATCCGGAAAAACTCTTTGGTTGACTCTGTATCACTCGAACGTAAATCCTCCATTTCGATCAAAATTTTTCTTTCTTGAATTAATGGTAAGTAAGCACAGACAATATCTACACAAAAAAGCCGTGTGGCACTCGGGGACTGCCGCGGCAAAGCTATTGCATAGCATTTTTTATAAACTTATTTTATTGTAAAATATTAACCCGAATACAAGAAATAGCAATGGTGACATTGACAGGAACTGTAATTCACATTTATAGTTTTTAAAACTTGACACAACGTAATGGGAACATCAAACTAATAAAAAAGTTTTAATTTAACTATTAATAGTCAAGGATCATTCGTCTAAGTAAATTTGAATTTTATTGTCAAACAGTTAAACATAATTTTCAATACAACACTCTCGTATCATTCGTCTAAGTAAATTTGAACTTTGTTGTCAAACAGTTAAACATAATTTTCAATACAAAACACTCTCCTTAGGTACTCGTATTTTCGTTACGAAATTTCTAGATTAGGTCTCCACGCTCAAGGCCCGCGATAGAAGCTATGCAATAGCTTAAAAATGCAAAGGTCGCAAACGCGCATGTAACTACTTTTTTATATGTTGTTAGGGTACCTGAGAGTAGTGTATACCCAAGTTTGCAACCCCGAAAACCTTGTGCTACTCCCATGGTGCTCGAAAAACTGCGAAATTCTGGCAAATGTTTTAGGTTTTATAGGTATCTCAAGTACTGCCTGAACTAATGGTGCTAGAGAAAGTGTTTAACAAGAGAGTTGATGTTGATTTAGGTACCATGTTCCAGAGAGTCTGCGCGACATCAAAATAATCAGATAAACAATTGAAGCAGTATTTTGCGTATGAGCTAGCACCGTATGTCCTTGTTCACTGAAGAAGTAATACGCAAGGGCACGAAATCTTCCTTCTACTCAACTAGACGTGATCTCTCCGAAACTGTTCACCGCTGCAATGGAGGATGTGTTCAAGGTTCTGGACTGAAAAGGGCTAGGCATTAACGTTAATGGCAAGTATATCACTAACCTTAGGTTTGTCGACGACATAATTGTAATGGCTGAGACCATGGAGGACCTCAGTACAATGCTCCATCAGAGCCTCCGAAAGAGAGGGTCTTAAAATGAACATGAACAAGACAAAGGTCATGTCAAATATCCATGTAACACCTACTCTCATGAAGATCGGAGACGCTATGCTCGAAGTTGTGGATGAGTATGTTTACCTAGGACAAACTGTCCAGCTAGGTAGGTCCAACTTTGAGAAAGAGGTCAATCGTCGAATTCAACTCGGCTGGGCAGCGTTCGGGAAGCTACGCAATATTTTCTCGTCCCACATACCGCAGTGTCTCAAAATGAAAATCTTTGACCAGTGCATGTTGCCAGTAATGATTTATGGCACTGAAACGTGGTCGCTCACAAAGGGCCTTATCAGAAGGCTAAAAATCACCCAAAGGGCAATGGAGAGGGCTATGCTTGGGGTTTCCCTACGTGATCGAATCAGAAATGAAGAGATCTGTAGGAGAACTAAGGTAACCGACATAGCTCGAAGAATTGCTAAACTTAAGTGGCAGTGGGCCGGGCACATTGCTCGTAGAACAGATGGCCGATGGGGCCGAAAGGTTCTGAAGTGGTGATCACGTACCGGAAGACAAAGCGTTGGAAGGCCTCCCACAAGATGGACCGATGACCTTGTGAAGGCCGCAGCAATCCGCTGGATGCGGGAAGCACAGAATCGGTCTAAGTGGCGGTGCTTGGGGGAGGCCTATGTTCAGCAGTGGACGTCTTTTGGCTAAAATGATGATGACTCAACCACAACAGTAGGTAGGTAGGTAGGTACGTAGGTAGGTAGGGTAGGTAGGTAAGTAGATAGGTATGTAGGTAGGGGTAGGTAGGTTTAAGTTTGCAGGTATGTCGGTAGGTAGGGTAGATAAATAGGTAGGTAGGGTAGCTAGGTAGGGTAAGTCGGTGGGGTAGGTAGATAGAGTAGGGTAGGTAGCCGTAGATAATTACTTAGTACTACCCGTAAGAAGCCGGGTGGGGAACTAGTAAGATAATATTTATCAATTTGAATTTTTACAATTACGCATGGCAGTTTCTATATTAATTGTAACCAATTTATTTATTCGTTTCCTGTTTAACAATAATCAAATTCACAACTTTATATTCTTGATTCCAAACTTATTTGATGTCCAGACACTGGTTTCATGAATAAATCACATCGTGTCACTAACTTCTCGATGTCACTTTTGATACGATACCGTCTCAAAATGTGCACAACGCTTGTCTTCACCGCCAGCATGCCATATAATTTACCTGTAAAGGGAGAATAATTTTACTCTTTTTTTGTTATTAGAAGTATACTTACAACCCGAAATGGTTTATGTTTTGAAATTAAATGTTATTAAGCAGCATTAATAGACTAAATTCTGTACTAACTTAACTTACTTACTAACCGACACCATCTTTCTATTAATCGTTTAGTTGTTAATAACACCGTTTAACTGAGACGTATCTGAGGTAGCAGCTCGGTGCAGAAAGGGTATTGACATCAGCGGGCGAATGACTGAACTCTCGTGACACGTCACCATACCACTTCCGCACCGCGCAGCTACCTCAGGAATCGTCTCAGTTAAATGGTGTCTGAGGGAGCAGCTCAGTGCAGGAAGGGTGTTGACGCCCATTAGCGAGCGAATGACTGAATTCTCGTGACTCGTTACCACACACCCCACCCGCACCAAGCAGCTGCCTCAGCAACCATCTTAGTTAAACCGTAGGCCTTTGGTAAGACGTTATACAGATCTTGACTTCGCTCCTAATTAAAAACTAAAACAACACTTTCAACTAATTCAAAATTTAGTGGTAGCAAACGTGCTAGGTTAAGACTCAATTTCACCATACTCTGTTAGTATAACAGACTGTTAAACACACATGTCAACTGCTGTGATTGGCTGTTTTCATGTCAGTGAGCCAATCAAAGCAGTAACCTGAGTTTAATGACCTGTTAGTTAATTTTTGTGTTTTGTGAAATTGGGTCTAAACGTACTTAAGTTAAAGTTAATGTTAAAAAAATAAACGATGCCTTACCGATACAGTTCCGTTTGCCCAGGCTGAAGCTAGCAAACGTGTTAGGATTCTCAGGCAAGGTGGCAGGGTCCAGCCATCGCTCCGGTTTGAACTGGTATGCATCTGCTCCCCACGTTGTATGGCGGTTGAGCCCATACAACGATATCACATAGGTAGAATTAGCTGGCAATATGTGGTTTTCTGAAATTAATGCATATCAGTATGAGGAGGACAATTACAGTTGCAAAGTCTAAGAAAACAAAATTACAGTTATTCGAGATTAGAATACACCTACCAGTAGAAAAAAGAAAATAGTATTAAAAAAAAATCTTTACATATCTCGGGACCATGACAAGACCTTTGGAAGGTGAACGAGGGGCTAAAGCCAACTCGCAGACAATTTTAAATGTAATGAGGCACCAACCGACGAGTATTCCTGCATACACTGTGCAAGTACACCCAAGGACAATGGTGTAGGACTATTTAAGGATATGGATAAAAAATTGAGCTATGTGTTTGGGTGGCTGAACTGGATTGGTAACTTTGAACTATGGAAGAACTATTTACCCTACCTGACCAATTTTATACAAGGTGGAGACGACAATACAACAAAAAATTAAATGGCGTGTCCATAATGACGTTCCTATTCTGTTTGCAAAAATTCAATTGAATATATTCAATAGTTTTGTCATTATAGCTCGGCAAAATCCATAGTCGGCTCGGGCTATTCAATTTATCCACCCCAAAAATCCACCCTAAGGTGGATATTCTGAAATGTATGCCCGAGAATTCACTCAAGGCCTAGTTGAATAAACGGAATTTAATAGGCATAAGGTGGATCCCCGGCATACATTACATTTATTTGTTTGAAAAACGATTTTTTTTATTTCGAAGCTAGGATTTATTTGACAGTTCCAAAATACTCTTAAGCATTAGTAGTGCCAGTATTTTAATCTTTTGTTGTATGGTAGTCTCCACATTGTATAATGCTAGCTGCGCCCGGCGGTTTTACCCGCATAACTCTCGAACCCGTGAGAATATCGGGATGAAAGTTATTGTTCTTTTCCAGGTCATGGTCTACATATGTACTAAATTTCATCCAAATCCGTTTTGCTGTTTTAGCGTGAAAGCGTAAGAAACAAACTCACTTTCGTATTTATAATATAATGACGTAGCTACAAGGGGGCAACATATCCTGAGGTGCTGGAGTGGAGAGGTATTCCACGGCTATTAGAACGATCCCAGAGCCCGGATGATTTTCAAGATCCCTACCAGCACTTACTGGAACACTTCTCCTGAGCATGTTTGCTCTTGCGAATCTCCACTCAAACCAGTCAATAAACTCAAGAATGAGGTGGGAGCTCTGTTCTTGGTCAGTGTTCACTCCAGGCTGTCAGCAAAGGCAACCCAGAGACAGAGATGACGAACAAGACCTCTCCCGGGAAATAGGGTCTGTGGGGTCGCTACTGCCCGCCACATGCTGCCCTACGGGTTTCTGTATCTTTCTTGGTCTGTCACCTCATCTTAGACCTAAAGTAAACTCTACTGGCACAGACCACCAACTCGGAGTGCGATAGCCCCACCGCGACGTCAACGTAGACATACGGCAATGGAGTTTTTTTTTTTTAGCATGATTAATCTCATGGTTTCATTCAATCTACCATTGTACCTGGCGTTTGTGGATTACTCGAAGGCTTTCGACAGCCTAACGCACGAAGCTATATTCTCGGCACTCAGAAAACATGAAATAGAACCCACTTATATACACCTGTTACAAAGAATATATCACAATAGTACAGCAGCCATCCGCATTAATAACACCGGGCCATTCTTTCCAATTCAACGAGGAGTCAAGCAGGGCGACCCGCTGTCTCCCAAACTCTTCACAGCTACGCTGGAAGAGGTTTTCCAAAAATTAAATCCACACTGGCGGGATAAGGGTATTGTTGTCGGAGACAGGAGATTGACGAATCTACGTTTCGCCGACGACATCGTCCTCTTTTCTTCCTCAGCAGTTAAACTAGGCCAAATGCTCGAACAACTGAGCCACGCCAGTCTTCAAGTCGGACTTAAGATGAACATGTCAAAAACAAAGCTGATGACGAACAGCACCGAACGCAACGTAGAAATTGGGGGTGTGGAGGTTGAGTATGTCCACGAGTATATTTATCTCGGCCAAATAGTATCCTT
The DNA here is from genome assembly GCA_948150665.1 of Conistra vaccinii. Classification (NCBI taxonomy): domain Eukaryota; kingdom Metazoa; phylum Arthropoda; class Insecta; order Lepidoptera; family Noctuidae; genus Conistra; species Conistra vaccinii. Next base: position 11,213,095 of record OX411337.1, on the reverse strand, counting down.
CCAGGCGAGACAGGACAAAAAAGTCGCTCGACGCACAGAAAACGCCTGGAGGAACTATTGGTCGATGAAACATCTCATAAAAGGACCACTCCCGCTTTCACTAAAACGAAAGCTCATGGACATGTGCATTCTTCCCACCCTCACCTACGGAGCGCAAACATGGTCTCTTACAAAGCGTCAAAAGTCCGCACTTGGAGTCTGCCAACGGGCTATGGAACGAAGCATACTAGGTGTGAAACTGACAGACTGCATTAGGAACTCTACACTTCGTTCCAAAACACAAATAGCGGACGTTGGCCTCACAGTTGCTGGACTAAAGTGGAACTGGGCTGGCCACATCTGTCGCATGTCGGAGCAGCAATACGCAAAAATCACCACTCAGTGGATCCCAAATAACAGGAAACGACTACGCGGCAGGCCCAGAAAGAGATGGCGGGATGAGCTGGACTCCTTCTTAAAGGATTGGCCCACAATCGCAGTAGACCGGGAAAAGTGGAAAGAGGGAAGGGAGGCCTTTGCCCTGCAGTGGGACAACACAGGCTTATAATATAATATAATAAAAATCTCATGGTACTAAACCTGCCTAACCTTATAAACATAAAAATGGCATACTCAGAAAACGGAGAACTATTAATAGGATACAAATTAATGGAGACACAAAAGATTAATTTACAAACCCAGCAAAATAAAAAAAACAAATCAGTGTGGTTCTTCCCTCAAAAGACCATCTCAGACACAAATCTGCATGAACCTCAAATGGTCTATCAGATCAAAACGGGAATGACTGACCTCTTGGTTGTTTCCGATCTTTCCTCTGTGCGTTATTGGATAAGAAACACTGACCTCATTTAGTTTTAAAACATAATTTAATTTTGACGTGTAAAGGTATGTTTGAACCAATTAAAAAAAAAAAATATCATATAATCAAGAGTGACTCATTGCATACTTTATGTAAAAAGTACCCATTACTTTTTATTGGCAATGCTTGCCTTTGATTGTTCTAAACGCACGTCTGTCACCATCAAACAAGTTTCAATGGTGTATTTCTACTAAATAAGAATACATACTCAACTGAACATCTGTAGAAGAAGTCCTTGCAATCCTTGGAGCTGGAGGATACAGTCTCAAACTCTCTTTAATCACCGCTTCGAGGCACACAAGCTTTGGCAGATCGTGTCTGTTTATCTCCCTATAATTTTTTCCGAGTACTTTTTGCAACCTGTTTGTATAATTTAAAATTACTTTCGGATATAGACGCATATCGGAAATCTCACAGAACATGAAATCGTAACAAAATTCATGGCGCTGCAATTGCGTTGAGACTACTTGAGACCTACATTAGTGATAACGCCTTGCCTATTGAATATCTATATTGATTAGTCTAAAACCACCTCAGTTTATTGCATTACTACAGTATTAATATATCTATAGTCTAGTGGCAGTGTATCTGTTCTTTTGACCACTTTGCATAAGGGAAAACTATTATTGCTGTTGCAGTAAGGAAAAACTATTATGAAATATTATTATTAATATATATTACATAATGTATATTTTATGTTATGATTTTCAGCAAAGATAAGACGAAGCTGAATTCATTTCTGAAGTTATCAAACACCCCATGTTTGGTAACTTCAGAAATGAAGTCGGCTTTAGTCCACCGCTAGATTTCTACCCTTCTAGGTATTTCGTTGCATACTTACTCTCTGTAAATTCGTTCTTGTACATCTTGATGTGACCCAATCAATATTAAAGTGAATGTCATTGCCGAAGCTGTAGTGTCGTAAGCAGCTGCTATTATGGTGTCCAAGTGCTCCCTGATCTCATCTTCAGTGAAGGCACCTTGTTTGTCAGCCAAATCCAACATTCGGTACAGTAATGGTTGGAATTTTTCTGAAATTCAATCATAAATAACTTCGTAACTTTTTCTTTTTCCTTTATAAAGTATCACCAGCTGTGATACTCCATTCCCCCCGACAAATCTACGAAACTAATGAACCTAAAATTTTGAAATAAATACAGAAAAGAGTACTAAACATAGAATAGCTAACAGGAATACCTAAAATAAGTCTATGGTCTTAGAATAAGAGAGTACATCTCTCAATATTGTGCGTACAAACTTATATTATTTTGCACTTGGAATGTATGGGAAAACATATTTTTCTACTACAATAGTAAGTTTGTTCTTGGGATAAATTCCGCCAAACAGTTGGCCGGTTTTTATTAGTGAAGTCAATGGGAAGCCTTGATTTAGTTAAGTTTGATACGCCATGTTGCAGTCTATTCCTAGACACGATCTATGGACACTTGAACTTTTTCTACCGTTACCTCGTGACTATTCCCAACAGCCAATGATAGGTGTGAGCAAAGGTTGTATTGAAGCTAATATCTAGCTCAGGAATATCGCAGGTGTATAATAGATACAGGACCGGACCACGTACACTCCCTTGTGGTACCCCAGGTTTTATCTGCCTTAGACCAGAATAGGCGTTTCTTTGTCTTATCCTAAACAAACTGTTTGATATATCTCTATGATGACTGAAAATTGTTGACGCAGCATTGTTCTTAGTTTATATAATTATGCGGCCACCATGCTATAATTTATCAAAAGCCTGTGCAACATCAAGAAAGATGCGTCGTAATGATGTCCAAATCATTAATGTAATCATTTGTCTGTAATAGATTCGTCGTAATCATTAATGATCAATTCATAATTTTAGTCTCAGTTTTTTAATGTGTTGTAAGTTAAGATTACGAGTATATAAGTAATTCTACAAAAGTGCAATCGCCGGCACGTAACTTGGCAAGGTTTTGGGGTAGTGGGGGAAGTTCGCGCATGTAAAAATGTATGAAATTGTACGTGCGCAAACTTCCCCCACTACGAAAATCATTGCCAACTTACGTGCCGGTAACTATACAGGACAGCTTATACAGAACTATGTGTCAAAGACCGAAAACCGATTTAATAAAATCCAAATCTGGATTAAATAAAAAAAAATACCTGATGCAGGCTCCGGGCTTTCACAAGAAGTGCCGATTAATTTTAAATCTGATTTACCATTCGTTATAACCTGAAATCAAATATATAAACATTTATGAGAAGTCTCAAAATACTTTAATAATACTAAATTGATAAGAAAATAATACGTGAGAATTACCGCTTCAGTTATATCTTTCAAAACTTTCATGAGGCTGTCTTGTTTTTTTTTTGTATGAACTCCAATTGAATATACATGGAATATGCAACCAGACTCTCTGTAATCTCTCCACGTACAGAACAAATAAAGCTTCGGTAGCATGAGTATAGTTTTTCACAATTACACTGTCCTCATCAGTTGAGAGCCCAAGTGACGTCCCTGTAAAGTTCATAAACAATCTTTAATCTAAAAGAGAGGAGCCTATTGAGTCAAATAATTTTGGAAATACAGGAAAGTTCTGCACTTGTAACATGACCACCACTATCTTTACTCGACACAGAATAGACGTTAAATTATGTTTTTCTGTAAAAAGTTACATTTATTTTCTTCTTTCTATTTCATTTCTAATTGTAGGTACTTACGGCATGCAATCCTCAAGAAATGATTGCTCATGTATGACGGCACATCAAACGGACCTTTTCCTACTTCAGAATCAAGTTGAGAGACCAGAATCTTCGCTTGAATGATGTATTCTTCCACAAATGTATGCAGCACTTGCTGATTGAATGCTGGATTTAGGAGCTTGCGGTGCGGTTTCCATACTGAAACTAAAGTAAAGGCTACGTAGAAAAATGCATGTATTTAGTCGAACCTCAAATAAACCTAGCTTTACTACGAGATAACCAACTTTGAGAAAAGGCCAGAAACGGAAAACGTATCCTTCTATCTACTATCTATCTATACTATAGCTATATTATATAATTTAAATAATATGATTGTATCCTATTAATATTATAATAAATGTGAAAGTTTGTATGTTTGATACTCAATTATTACGCAATAACGGCCTGTCTGTGCCCCATATTTCATTGAAATCCATTCAGATTTGAATGAAATATGGGGCACAGATAGTTTATATCCTGGATAATTAACTTGTCATGGGATGATTCCCGACCTCCACGCGAGCAAAGCCGCTGGCAAAAGCCAATTTATTAAATAATAAGCGTACAACTTCAGAGCTCAAAAAACTCTTAGAGGCTCATTTATTTAAAAAAGCGTGCACCATTAGAAGGTCAATAAGTTTTTAAGGAATCAATTAAATATTGCGCTAAAAAAATTAACTTCGTATGCTAATAATAAGCTATAAGTGTGTTATTAAAGTCAAGCGAAAAATGTATGATCATTTTTAGCAAATCAAGTTTAGACCCCCTGAGTGTTGAGATGTGTGATTAGTACTGATTAGGCAGGGATAAATTAAAATATAGACTGGAGCTGTAAAATGCGTTTGTATTCCGAAGAACAAAGAAGCACAAGGAAAATACATGTAGGTAGACTTAAAACTAATTCACCGTCATAAAAAAACGCCTGTTGAATTCTTCAATGCAATAAGTTGCACGAAGTTGGGAACGTATAACATTTCTTCTTAGAATGTTTCTAAATCTAAACACCCCCAAACTAGGCGTTTGCATGCGCTTAGGGATGATTTGCGCACAATTCTGTATGATATCTACCTCTAGCCGCTTAATGTAGGAAATCACTTAGAAGACTACCAGGTTACAGCCGGAAACACAAACTGCAGCAAGGAGTAAGTAAGAAGAGCATAAGTTGTGGCTACTTACCTTCTGCTGTTACAAGTCCTCTGTCATACATCTCTTTTCCAAAGGACCATGACCAATTTTGTATGGACCCCGTCCCCCCCCCTCCAACAGCCATGTGATACATGCCAATATGTTTATAAGGATCCAGAAAAAGACTTACTGTCTTGTTCAATTGCAAAATCAATGGGATTTTTTTGTAATAACAAAAAACATTTTGGTTGGCTAACCTAACCTAACCTAACCTTACCCATCCTTACCTAACCTAACCTAACATAACCTAACCTAACCTAACAGTGATAAACTGATCTTGAATTTTGAAGGTCACATGGCACTCCTGAATGATGAACAGCATTTGTGTATTCTTGTGATTGGGTAATTGTACAAAAGATTAAAAGAAAAAAGTGGGTTAGGTTAGGCTAACCTAACCTCGCGCTCTACCAGCCCCCGTAAACAGGTCTATAGGGACAGCGGACTCGGGGAGGTCCACCGCCTCCCTTCCAGAAGGACCCGTAGTGGCGGCACGTAGTGTTCCAAGCGCGCCCCTTTTTGACGTCGCAGCAGGAGTGAGGTGCGAGACTCACGGGCATGTGGTGGCCCGCATTGTGGGTCGGACCCCGTCCCCCCCCTCCAACAGCCATGTGATACATGCCAATATGTTTATAAGGATCCAGAAAAAAACTTACTGTCTTGTTCAATTGCAAAATCAATGGGATTTTTTGTAATAACAAAAAACATTTTGGTTGGCTAACCTAACCTAACCTTACCCATCCTTACCTTTTTTTTTTTTTTTTTCTCGGGGTGGAAATCCTCATGGATGTCCTCCGCCCTGGGGTGGGCGAAGGGGTCTGTCAGACTCTTACTGACTAAAACCACCCCGGTGTTCCCTCGCACACTTGCGTCGGGGGGCTGCGGGAGCAAATTGCGACTTCCGCTGCCCCGGACTGGTGACGGCCCGCACTCTGCGGGCCCCGTCCCGTAGGGGGAGTGAGGTGTACAAACTCCCCCCGTTACGTCTTAGAGTGGCGCGCCGCCATCTCGGGTCCTGTGTGATGGGGGGCGACGGATGTCCCCGAATCCGTCGCCCCTGGACCCATTTAGGGGGGCTGGAAGAGGGCGTTATCCGCCCTCCGCCGACGCCCGGTGCGCCTGCTGCGGGCCGGGTGAGTGGATGAGATCTCCCTCTCCCTTTCCGCAGCCTCCTTCTGCGAGATGACTGTCTCGCAGAAGGAAACCACCGCGTCCCACGACTCGGCACTCCCGACCATCGAACGAACGACGGCCGGCAGTGACAAGTCGGCTCCAACTTCTGGAACGAGGGCACGGCGCGGCTCCTCCCACGCGGCACACTCTGCCAATGTATGCCGCGCCGTGTCCTCCCGACAATGGACGCAGTGAACATAACCTAACCTAACCTAACAGTGATAAACTGATCTTGAATTTTGAAGGTCACATGGCACTCCTGAATAATGAACAGCATTTGTGTATTCTTGTGATTGGGTAATTGTACAAAAGATTAAAAGAAAAAAGTGAGTTAGGTTAGGCTAACCTAACCTAACCTAAGAATTGACGAGAATATCCGTCAGGCCATAGAGTGAAACAGCTCACAGACGATACTAGCCATTATTTAGCAGTAAAAATAGTGATTAAAAATCAAAGATATGGTTTACAACATGTTATTTTGTGCCAAAAATAATAACATTAAAACATGATTTTTCTGGGATATCCCATATTTTTGACAGATGTCGTCATAGTAAAAATTGATCACCTTACCAAGATGGTTGGACTGAGATACATTTTAAATCTGTTGGTCGGTGTAAGGTTTGGGGGGACGTTTTGACAATTGATGTTCCACAGAAGTGGGCCCAGGACCGAGCACTGTGGAATACCGCACGACATAATATATCGTGCCAACACCCGCCGTCACGTCCCCTGTAGGTGACACGCCTTTTCGCCAAAACCTAACCTAACCTAAGCTAACCTAACCTAGGTTTGGTTAGGTTAGTGACAGTACAGTACAGTGATCAACTTACTGATCTTGGATTTTCAAGGTAGCTACATGGAACTACTCAAAGATGAACAGCATCACCGTATCCTTGTGATTGCGTAATTGTACAAAATATTAAAGAAAACAGCAGGTTAGGTTAGGCTAACCTAACCTAACCTAACAATTGACGAGAACATCCGTCAGGCCATAGAGTGAAACAGCTCACAGACGATACTAGCCATTATTTAGCAGTAAAAATAGTGTTTAAAAATCAAAGATATGGTTTACAACATGTTATTTTGTGCCAAAAATAATAACATTAAAACATGATTTTTCTGGGATATCCCATATTTTTGACAGATGTCGTCATAGTAAAAATTGATCACCTTACCAAGATGGTTGGACTGAGATACATTTTAAATCTGTTGGTCGGTGTAAGGTTTGGGGGGACGTTTTAACGCATCGTCCTTTGTATAAGTATGGTTTCTCCAGACAGTTATTGGCTACTGTAAGACTGTCATCGGGGTCTGTTATTACTAAAATAAGAAAATTTGTGTTAACATCAGCTGCTTATCCTTATCTTAATTTATTCGGTGTTGTCGCATAATGCATTCTTCTTCCAGCCGTCTCTATCAGCCGTCATATGTGTAAAGCCTTGATTGACTGGTAGAGAAAGGCATTAAGTCCGCCTTTGTACCTTTAGTGCGAAAAGTTTAAATAAATAAATAAATAAATAGTCATACACAGATGTCGGCTCAGCCAGAATAAATTGGTACGATAAAATGTCATTAATTTATTCATAACCACATTTTTTCTTCCGTGTTCTCATTGTTTTTTCAAAGATGTCTCATTTTCTAGTTCTTGAATTTTATCAGTATTATCCATGTGTCGTAGCCAGATCTTAGAATTCACTATTACATATATTATAATGGCCAGCTAAAATTTACCATAATTGTTTAAACGTCAACGTTTAATAACATGACAGTCGACTTTTGGCCATATCATTAATGTAGATTCATGTTTATCCATGGTGTAGTAAAAATTGCCAAGTAACTGCGACCAACTTGGAAGTAGCGCTCGCCGGCACCGCGGCACCGCTCGCTTCGCTTGCTCGGCTCGCACGCAGTTCGTCACAGTTTAAATGATTTTTATGTGGCACCCCGACCAAAAATGGGTTAGGTTAGACCCATTTTTGGTCGGGGTGCCACATAAAAATCTTTTTTTAAGTGCTATGTTGCATTTGACGCCGAGACAGCGGCCGGCGAGCGTACTTCCAAGTTGATGGCTTTCGATAATATCATATTTGGAAACCCGATAAAAGTCCATCGACTTTTGGAACGAAGTTCCCTTTCGCGCGATGCGAAAGGGGGCTAGACGGATAATCATGAAGTAGTCGTGCGTTTAACTGTTCATATCGTTAAACGTTGAGTAGGTATTCAATGATCTGGCGAGACCACATCATGATGTGACCAGCGGTCGATGTTCATTTCATGAAATGATCAATTTTAACGCATGCAGAATGATTGGAATGCTTCCACCAATTGCCGTTAAAAAGATACAGCCCTATTTCAGAATGAAAAAGGCTTCCTTTTGAGTACAGAAACCGTATAATGAGCGAAAACGGATGAAAACGTACCAAACACAGAATGGGGGCCGAGACGGACTTCAACGGGTTCGCCATTCTGCACAGAATAGTCGTATAACTTCTTCTCAGTTTTCCACAATTCTGAAAACATATTTCTTAATTTTACGTCATCATAATCGGTTTATTAAAAACCATTAAAGGTACCTTGACTTTAGTTATTTTCCAAACTATGTTTGGATCGGCTTCCACTCGGAGTGGATGGAGCTGAGTACTAGTATATCACATAGAGTGACAGCTTTCGATTACCCAGTAACTGGGTAATACATTATACTCTTTAATAATCTTCTACGATACTGATTGTACGTCATGATATTATGGGGTTATTTTAATAATGAAACAGGTATTACTTTCCTGTGATATTAAAATTAATTTAATTCAGACTATTAAAATGTCCATATTTTGTTAGTACTTATTACATTACCTTAAAACTATGTTAATAATGAGGATATGAAATTATAATATTTATGAATTAAAATGTTGAAAAAATAATAGAAAATAAATTAAAATAAAATTGACATAATATAAATAATTGAAAATAATTTAAGAACTAAATTAAAAATTTGTAATAAAATAAAAGTCTGACTCAACCAAGTAAGTCAGATGACTGACCTTACAAGGGACCTCCAAAGCGGAGATGAGACCCTATCAGCAACTGTCTTCATATTGGATTGTATACTGTAGCCAGCATTATTTTAACAGCTTTCTTTTGAGATTACATTAATTACTAGGTTAATGAAAAATGCTCAGCAGAACAAAAACAAGTGCCATAGACATATTCAACTGTACACTGGGTGAGTTCACAAGGGCCACGTACTGTGTAGCATGTAAGATATAGTTATATTTGAAGTTACTTTGTCGCATTATGATTTATTATTATCTGTAATGGCAAAGGCCATTACAGATAATAATAAATCGATTGATCGATCGATCGATTTGTCTGTATTGTTATTATGAGTCTATTATGTTACTTGAATTAAATGATTTGAATTTGAAAGGAAACATGTGAAAAAAAAAATATACCGAGATCCTTACGTGCCTCGGAAAGCACGTTAACCCGTTGCTCCCGGCTGACATTCGTAGATATTATCTTTGACAATAGTTACGGGTAGTCAGAAGCCCCAAAGTCTGACAACCAGTCTTGCCACGGGGTATCGTGTTGTCCTAACTAGGTTGTGGAGGCCAGATAGGCAGTCGCTCCATGAAAAAGACTGGTATTCAGCTGCATCCGTTTAAACTGGAAGCCGAACCGGACATAGTTTGGAACAGTCTAGGCAGATTGATTGATTGAACAAAAATTTTTTTGGGCACTTTTGCTGTAGACAGCGATGCGGACGAATTTTTAGATGCCCTATGATTATTTTCCTCATTTTGTATACTTGTACATATTATTATTATCCTTTATTCAGTATTAAACATATTAATTACATTTTTAAATATTAAAATAAAAATTATAAAAACATTTAAAAATATAAAAAATAGTAGCCCACCGGTATCGGGAACAGGGTCCAAGCTACGGTCAGGGCTCCAGAGAGAGGAACCTTCTGACAATGCGAGCCGTGTCCGTTATTATTATTATTTTTATGTCTGTTAGTTTTTAAATCATGTGTGTGAAAATAAAGCAAAGTTATCTCAAATAAAAAAATATTTAACCTGTTTTGCTAACATAGTTTTGCTAAATGATAATTACCAAAAAATCGAATGAGTACGGTATTTAATCAAATATACTTACGTTGGAAATCCCCTATTAACATATGTCCATGTCCTATGATCGGCAAAGCACCAGGGTACATGGGTGGCAACAGAAGACGACGAGGTTTCATCCAAAACCACAACGCGAACACAACACAACATATTACTAACAACGCTACTAGCAACATTTTTAGGATATCACAAGTCTTTTACCGCCAAGTTTTTATGAGATTCACGACAGCAGCCAATGTATCCAATAACGTATTAACTCTAAAATGATATTTGCTTCAATGATTTTATTAGCGATTGTGTATGTCCCACGCACCCAACTTTGTATAAACGCAATTACTATTTAAAATAGACAAGTCAACTTGTTAACTTGTCTTATACATAACTTGTATATTATATAACTTGTAGATTACAGTCTGTCACGCTGCAAAATGACATCTTAGGCGACATCTAGCGGTAACACCTTGAAGCTCCAGAGTGTATCAATAATGCAGATATGTGGCGTTGTGGTTGGTTTTAATAATTAAGATTATGTTGCTCGAGCTTTCCACATTTATTGACATACTTATGTTAATCAACAACATTTTATAGTCATGCAGGGTTTGATAAACAATAAATAGGTAAATCATAGATTAGCAACAGTGGACAGTCACTGACGATTCTGTTTAGTCTGTGGTTAGATACTTCTCGAAGCTTCCAAAACAATAGCGTTCTTTGATACGGCGTCTGCGACGAGGACATTGATCTTCGGATCCTGGTGAAGCTGCGCGATGATGGTGATAGAACAGCTGTAGCTGAACCTGTCTGGCTGTTTAGGCTAGCCTGAAACTGATACGAACGTGTGGAGACGTGATGCCCTGGTGCTATCCCGTGGTCTAGTGAATTTGCAGTCAGTCCCGACTAGAGGCGGGCAGGTGCTGGACTGATCACGGGTGTTGGCAGTTAAGAGGTTTGACCCAACGAGTTCGAGTGGGCCGTGTGGTCATCTTTCTATTGGAAGGCCTTACACCTATCTGATTCCTCGTGCAGGAAAGTCTCGCCGCATCCAGGTACGATTCTGCATCATCATCCTTACGGCCGACCCGTAGGCCACGCGTTCGTGGGAACACAGAGTTTTCTCTGTTGTTCCATGCCAAGGGTCTTCCCCACGTTGGGCGCCAACTGTAACCCGGCGTTATGGGTGGCCGTGCTAAAGTTAATTTATCAGGTATTGGGAAAGAAACAATTAAACAATTACCTTTTTACACATTACAAAGTTTATTGTATTATCAACAAGGTACACACAATTGTGGCAAGCCACTAAACTATAATAACCTTCCCAACCTTAATTAAAACGGTATCTGCCCTGACACGCTCTGTCTCCGTAACAAGGCGTGTCAGAGGAGGTACAAACATGAGACTAATAATTATACAAACTCAAGGTCGCTTGTTAGGATCCGTGAGATGAACGTTTAATAACCTTTAGCTCAATCGTATGTAAATGACCTATATGGTTGTGCTCCTATAAGAAATATAACACTTGGGGCAAAGCACCCAGAGACACAACCAAACACATTGACTTTACAACAACTGGTCTTATAAACTAATATTCTGAAGAGACCTTATCAAAATGGTCACATGTATATTCTCTCTCTCTGGTTCTACTACAATTAAATGTTAGGTAGTAGTATGACTTCAGTTTATAACTCCCTCTCAGTTTCTGAATTAACCTCTCACTCAGTTTGTGGAATGTCGTGTTAGTTTTAGGCTAGTTTTAAGTTTAAATATAAAGTGGTCAACGCACCACAATCAGAACACATTTTCTTTTGTTTGAACCGGTAAGGTGTACATGTGTATTTGTGTCATTAACCTATTTTGTTTATTTGACCAGCACACAAGCTGAATCAGTTGTTTTGTGGTAAATTTTAATATTTTAGTACCTAGGTTTCAATTGTTTAGTTAAAGGTTAATGACTGAATTATCTCCTGGAAGAAGTTTGTGAAATATAAACCTACAATATTAGTAAAGTAATAATACAACTAGACTATTGGTAAAACATTGTTAATACTAAGAACCCACAATTGTTTGAAAAACATTAATTTAAGTACCATTTAAAAGCAGGAAAATCATTAGAATATACACTAGTCTTGTGAAATACAAAAATAAAATTAACCTAAACTCATAATAGTAACTTGTTCATTTGAAATAGAATCACACATTATAATATACTTATAGTAGAATACCTAACAATAAGTACAACTGGACTTTTGGTAAAAGATTGTACTCCACCCACTCTTGTTAGAAAAACATTAATTTACATTGTAAAATAACTTAGTAACTCATATTGGTTGGTGAGGTTATTCAGGGACAAAATAACATTATATTCAACTATCACTCTTTCTTTTGTTTGTGAAATACAGGGAACTATAACTTGGTAGTTTAACAATAAATAGTAACTTAGTATCACTTTCATAGAAAACATAAAATGATTTTATAACAACTGGTTGGTTACTTGGTACATAGTTCAATTAATATCATAACAGTATACCCAAATAGTTATTTGAATTGTATTACAGGCGTAAATACAACACAACAACATTCGTTTTCATAAATTGTAAATTAACCTAGAAATAAAACACATTGACATTAATTATTTGTTATTGTCATTTTGACATTTTGACGTTAGAGATGCGTTCGGAAACGCGATTTTTTAAAAATTGATTAAAAAATTATTGCCATAAATTAATAAAATAAAATCAGTATTATGGTACAAAAATAATAATTAATTATAATATTATTAGATAATATCCTCCAATGGAACAAATAGTGGTATTGTTGTTGAATTGTCGAATTACTGTTGCACGTATTGGTAGGGAATTTCGTTTCGATCCAGGAAAAAGAAAATTTTATTTGCATGTGTTTCTGATTTATACAATTATGACAGATGACAGCACTGTTGACAGCCAGACAGGGGGAAAGGTTCGACCATCATTTAGCCTTTAATTTAGATAAAGCCATGGACCATTTCAAGCTGCACTTATAGTTTTAGCTCGACCAAAAATCACGCATGGGTATTTTATTTTTTTTACTTGTAATAGCTTACTGTTATTTTAAAGCTTAATGTTGTTTTATCCACTACGCTGTGCAACTAGTGCTTTAGCAGCTTAGAGATTTGTGTTCTTCTTGTGCACGGGATTCCTGAAACCGGAATTACCATAAAATAGGTTCAATTCACGGGATCAGAATTACGTAGCCTTGAAGTTAACATAACTCGAGTGCATTATGTTGGGCCTAGGCACGCAGCACATATGATTTTTTTTTTAAATTATATAATTTAATTTTTTTTTTACAGTAATAATTATTTTCTTAAGGTCCATGGTCGTGAACCCATTAGAAATGGCGTGGCCCATTAGGCAGTTGGCACATTAAGGATAAAATTAAATAAAATAATCCAATGTTGCCCATTTTTTTATAAATAATTGACACTTATTGTCATAATTATAGTCTAATGGCATTATTTAAAAATTTCTTTAGCAAGATTCTTGTATAGCTCTGACTATATTTTGTTATGGAGCGGATAGTAACTCCTAAAATAGGCCTTTACTTAGTTTAGTCTTTACCGACATAGCATTGTTGCTTCGGTGAGATTATTGTTATGGAGCGGGTAGTAACTCCTAAAATAAGCCGTGACTTAGTTATATCTTTACTGAGATAGCATGTTGCTTCAGTAAGATATTTGTTATGGAGCGGTTAGTAACTCCTAAAATAGGCCTTTACTATGTTAAGTCTTTGCCGAGATAGCGTAGCTTCGGTGAGACTAATGTTATGGAGCGATTAGTAACTCTTAAAATAGGCCTTTACTATGTTAAGTCTTTACCGAGATAGTGTAGCTTCGGTGAGACTAATGTTATGGAGCGGTTAGTAACTCTTAAAATAAGCCTTTACTATGTTAAGTCTTTACCGAGATAGCGTAGCTTCGGTGAGACATGTTATGGAGCGGTTAGTAACTCTAAAAATAGGCCTTTACTATGTTTTGTCTTTACCGAGATAGCATTGTTGCTTCGGTAAGATATTTGTTATGGAGCGGATAGTAACTCCTAAAATAAGCCTACACTAAGTATAGTTCTCACCAAGATAGCATTGTTGCATCGGTGGGAATTTTTGATAGCACAAGTTGTTTAGAGCGGCCGGTGACTCTTAAAATAAGCCTTATTCGCCAAAGTTTTCCCGAAGGTTTACTTCTGGGAAAGTTGAATACGTCCTACCTGGTGAGTTGTATGGACATTCATTGTTCAATTTATTATGTTTCAGCTCGCTGAACATATTCTCCAGGAGGATCGTTAAGTTTTTGTAAACAATGCAGAGTTCCACTGGTATACAGACGGAATTCGGGAGTATGTAAGATGTGACTACCTGCGGTATGGATGCAGGGAGCTACTGATTGAAAGAGAGGTAAGTTTAGGGATGTATGAAAGATTGGGGGGGTATGCCCGGATAGTAGGAGGTTCGTAGGTAGAATATGTTTCCTGGCAGTTTGGTTTAATTTTGGTTCGATTCTTCACTAAAGGAAAGGCATAGAAAATAAACATTTATTTATTTATCTATTTTTTTTTCTCATTAACTTCTAAACCTTCAGTTTAGAAGTATTTTAGTACTCTTTCCACTCGAGTTAATTTTGAGAATTTATAGATACATTTTTTTTTCGTGTTTTAACACCGAGGGCGGTGTGCGGTTTTTCGCATAGCGAAAACCTTTTTTGTGGGAAGAGGGGCATTGTCACGCTGCAAAATGACATCTAAGGCGACATCTAGCGGTAACACCTTGAAGCTCCAGAGTGTATCAATAATGCAGATATGTGGCGTTGTGGTTGGTTTTAATAATTAAGATTATGTTGCTCGAGCTTTCCACATTTATTGACATACTTATGTTAATCAACAACATTTTATAGTCATGCAGGGTTTGATAAACAATAAATAGGTAAATCATAGATTAGCAACAGTGGACAGTCACTGACGATTCTGTTTAGTCTGTGGTTAGATACTTCTCGAAGCTTCCAAAACAATAGCGTTCTTTGATACGGTGTCTGCGACGAGGACATTGATCTTCGGATCCTGGTGAAGCTGCGCGATGATGGTGATAGAACAGCTGTAGCTGAACCTGTCTGGCTGTTTAGGCTAGCCTGAAACTGATACGAACGTGTGGAGACGTGATGCCCTGGTGCTATCCCGTGGTCTAGTGAATTTGCAGTCAGTCCCGACTAGAGGCGGGCAGGTGCTGGACTGATCACGGGTGTTGGCAGTTAAGAGGTTTGACCCAACGAGTTCGAGTGGGCCGTGTGGTCATCTTTCTATTGGAAGGCCTTACACCTATCTGATTCCTCGTGCAGGAAAGTCTCGCCGCATCCAGGTACGATTCTGCATCATCATCCTTACGGCCGACCCGTAGGCCACGCGTTCGTGGGAACACAGAGTTTTCTCTGTTGTTCCATGCCAAGGGTCTTCATTCCACAAACTGAGTGAGAGGTTAATTCAGAAACTGAGAGGGAGTTATAAACTGAAGTCATACTACTACCTAACATTTAATTGTAGTAGAACCAGAGAGAGAGAATATACATGTGACCATTTTGATAAGGTCTCTTCAGAATATTAGTTTATAAGACCAGTTTAACCTTAACGTAAACGCCACGTCAAGGCTAAAAGGTTTGTTTGTTCGCTGTCAGAACAGTCTACTAGAGATTTAATCACACGTCTTCCGGATTACGCACCTTGTTTTTGTTTGTTCGCCGTTAAAACCAGTCGGCTGTTTAAATTCATAACCTAGTATCTCAGATTTTTTGGAAATTCGTGTTATTCAATTTTCAGACTTACTAGGTATAGGTCCTTGTGACCAGGTGCTTAAAACAGCCATTTTCATAAGATAAATTTAAAAAAATATTGAGCAAGTCAAGCTAATTTGTAATCCATGTCTAGTTTCCCTAAAATAACAAATTCATTACGTAGTAACTCAGAAAACAATTTCAAAAACCTAGTAACTAGTAACAGTTACTAGGTTTTAATTTTGATACTCACTGTTACTTTGTTTTGAAATTGTGCCATTCATTCGTTCGTCGGTCATTCGTTCCAGTAAGTCAGTTTACGCGGGTGCAAAAACTTTTTACACAGTGTTCAATATTGTTTAAAATGAGACGTCAACAGTTTTACCGGTCCAAACTCATTTTTGATGCTATGAAAAATGCAGAAGAAACTAGGTATCAAAATATTTCAATGTTTTTAATTGTTGGTTCTTTTATGGGATTCTGTTTATAAGTAAAGCTTTATAATGCCCAGTTTTTACTGAAATCCACTTACATACGCATCTTCTTTCTTTTTATTAGCATTTCATTAGCTTGAAACCCTGGTATCTAGTGTTTTAAAAGTACTGAGTACCTATATAAGTATACTTACTGTGTTATGATTTGGTTCCTTATTGAATAATTGGTATATTTGATCAAATTATTAAATAGTAAGGAGGTTCTAAGCTGTACTGAACGCCTTCTTGAGTAAAAGACAATTGAAAAGTGTAGCTGATTTTATTACGCACATTTTGGTCTAACATTCATAACCCTAACTCTAATGGTTCAAATAGGGCAGACGATTAAGGATGCAGACATGTTTTTGGCTTTTCCTGGACATTTTTGAAATTATTAGTTACTAGGTTTTGATTCTGAACAGCCGCAGTGTGTTAGAGAAAAAATAAACCGGCGAAGGACTCGCAGTACTGAAGATTCCATTCCTTGGAAAGATTTTTTTTTTTTTTTGTTTTATGTGGCCACATATCAGTACCCCTTCAATCAACCCTTTATTTACATAAAAACAGTTAGTTTTTATGTAAATAAATTTTGGTTGATTTATAAGTAAAAAAGTTATTTATTTATATTTTTGTTATCATCGAGTTTATTTTTGTGAATTGGATCAAAAAATGATTAGATAATATTTCATTTAAAACTCTGGATGAACAAACTTTTCATTTGGTGATTTATTCATTTTAAAAAAATCGGGCCAAGTGCCAATGGAAGTGCCATAATCTACTCATTACAATGTTTTTTTATGAGTGGTATTGCAATATGTGGTTAGCTAGCGACCTCGACAGTAGACTATACAAGGTGGAGACAACAATACAACAAAAAAATTAACAGCGTGTCCCTAAGGACGCTCCCATTCTGTATACAAAAAATCAATTGAAAATATTCAATAGTTTAGTCAATATAGCTCGGCAAAATCCATAGTCGGCTCGAGTTATTTCGTTTATCCACCCCAAAAATCCACCCTAAGGTGGATATTCGGAAACATATGTCCAAGAATCCACCCTAGGCCTAGTTGGATAAATGGAATTTATAGGCTTAGGGTGGATCCCTGGATGGTAGATACACTACATTTAATTTGATTGAAAATCTAATTTTTTTATTTCGAAGGTAGGATTTATTTGACAGTTCCAAAATACTCTTAGACTCGGCGCAAACGGGCCACCGACCACTGCCACTGGTGGCCAGTGACAGCGACTTAACACACTTTTATGTATATATATTTTGTAAAGACGCGCCGCACACGTGTAGCCGGTAGCGGCCACTCAAAATATATGAAAAAGCCACCAGTGGCTGTGGTCGGTGGCCCGTTTACGCCGAGCCTTATGCATTAGTAGTGCCAGTCTCAGACCAATAAAGAAGTATAGACGGAGCCGTCGTAAACATTAGCGACGAAAACAGTGAGGACTAGTTTCGGCTATGTGCGCGTAACTCGGTGTAAGATATCGAAGATTTGCGCATGTGTGCTAGAGAAAAATGTTGCAAGCGTAATTATGCTGAGACTCCCCAGTGTGAGACTTACTTTTGTGAAAAGTTTTGTTATTAGGTAGTATTGTGTTTTATTTGTCTTGGTTGTATAAAATGAAACGTAATTTATATTTTAATAAGAGTAAGTAATTTATTGTCATAGAAAGAATAATAAAATTACTAATTTAACAAAACACACAAAACTTACATTAAAACTAGCAATTTGCCCGCGACTTCGGCCGCGTGAATTTCGACTAACCTCTAAAAAAATTTACACACGAAAACTACCTTTCAAAGGGGCCTCCCCCATTGAAAGGAATTTTCGAAAATTAATGTTTACGGTCTTTATCATTTATTTCGATAAATAAGTATTCGTGCCACAAGTATTAAAGTGAAAGCGTCAGGGTACCCCGCGTAATACAAATTTTCTTATGTTTTTTGCAACCACCTTTAGTGTTGTATACAATTTCTTCAAAATGTAATGAACAAACAACCCTAAAGAACCATGACCAAAGCAGCATACATGCATACCCTAACCAAAACAATAATATCCAAAAGTTACACATCGTGCATTTAAAAGCACATGAGACCTAGATTTTGAAACAATTACTATATTTTAATTTAATGGTAAAGTTTTTGTATATTTCATAACAAAAAAAATACTTATCCTGCCAAACGGCTCATTCGATAGACTTCAAAAAACGATTGATTGCTAATCATTTTCTGTCAGGCGTTTTCATAAACAATTAGTTCAATATCGAATTTCAATTTAAATAAGAATTGGTGTACATAATCTAGTAGTGCTTGACTAGATTTAGCAACATAAATAACTAAATGTTGTGGCACAACTCGTCACTAGGTCCGGCAGCAGCTGGAGCCAGCTTAAAATGTACCAAGACTGTGGTGAGAACGATGTACTTACCCATATTTTTAAAACCTGAGAATTGGGCAGTCTTTCCATCAAGTATATGCGAGGTCGCTAAGCGGAGAATCTAGGCTTCCAAACTATGTGTAGGTACTTCGTTTCATTTAACCCTTTTCGAGTAGAATTAAACCATACTAGGCTATGAAAATCAAATAATCCTATTGGATCGATCGTTAAGCTGCTTAGCAGATCTCTGGTGAAAAGGATGCTTTAGGATAGTTATAAATATCAGGAGTGGGCCTACCAGATGCTTATAACTTATGGGAGTATTCCACATACGGTACTAATAAAGC
Source organism: Conistra vaccinii (assembly GCA_948150665.1). Taxonomy (NCBI): domain Eukaryota; kingdom Metazoa; phylum Arthropoda; class Insecta; order Lepidoptera; family Noctuidae; genus Conistra; species Conistra vaccinii. Next base: position 11,194,032 of record OX411337.1, on the reverse strand, counting down.
AGATCATACAGTGTAGAGGAAAATAAAACAAATATCTCAAAACGAACGTAGGTACCCCTTTTTTATTCAATGTTAAGGCATTTATATCAAAACTTTATTAAATATAAGCCAAGGCAGTGAAGAGATAGCATCTTTCTTTCAGATAGCCAGTCCCAACAACCTAGTCCCACCACCATTTAGCTTAAACACTTTGAAGGGAACTGAATTCTTTTCAACACGTCATGTTGTTTTGTACTCTCTCAAGATGCTTTGCAGTAGCACGGATAATTCACTGATTGCACGGCCTTAAATACGTTCCACACGCAAAACATAGTTGTAGTACCGAAACATTGATGCATGATTTCAATCAACTCAGCACTGCAACATCGTATTTCACCTATAAACTGACACGTATCGTAAGTCCAGTAGAAAAACCAAAATCGACAATGAGATATCGCTTTCAAGAATATGTATATCGAGCTAAAATGTGCAAAAAACGTACGGGTAAGTGTTAAATAAACAATAAATTAACAAACAAACAATAACACGTACAGAGCACCAGTTTGAATGTAACAGTAGGTTTCCATGGCGACGAGTGACAAGCGAGTGAATGTGAGAGAGTGACACCTATAATCAGTGTTTCCAGATAGTTGTATTTTTTTACCCAAAACCTTTTCAAGAATATGCTTCGGATAAAATACTGTTTACACCAACCTATCTACTATTAAAAAGAACTTATTAATCAAAATATATTATAATTAATAAAATATCTTGGTAACATCATTCATATTCAAACAATATAGAATACATCCTATAAAGAATAAGTTCTCTGCCAGTGCTGTGCACTTCTGTAAGTGACGAATTCACAATACCTAACTAAAACTGTATGTGATTTTTGTATGTTTCTTGTGGATAATATGGTGGCCTCCATGGTTATCTCCTGTACCTCAAAAATAAGGTATTCTCCTATCACTCATCTGATCACATTGGCCGAATGAACTGAATGAACAGAATGAACTGTAATCTTTCACTTATCATCGCCATTAAACCGAAAATGTAACCGGAACTACGAATAATATTTATTTTTATTCAATCTTAAAAAATACCTTTGATTAACTCTAGACTATTATCTAAAATCTAGTTTGAATAAATGAAGGATACTTAAAAATATGAATTCGCTGGACATGGTTAGGGCATATCTTGTCATGGTCCTTTTGAAGGGAGCCAGTCAACATCATTTCTATTGTCCCGTACAGCTTTAATCTACTTTTCTTTCCACGTTATATCAGCTGGGAACCTAAAAAATATTATATTAAACATAACTATTATTTGAATCTATTTTATAATTACTTACGTATCATACAACATGCCTAATGTACTCGAAAACGAAATATGCAATAATAACATTAATAAAAACGCACTTGGTTGTACTTGCAACGTGTGCGTACAACAATCACAACTTCCCTTACTTTTGGGGAAATAATAATGTTCTTAACTTGCAACACTGACACAATGCCGTCATGATTTCGTGTTCCGACAAATTAAGTCAAATATTTTGCGATTATGTTTAAAATATGCATAAAATCGGTTACATAATTATGAAAAGTAATCCCAGAAGACTTTTTTTGAAAGCATGAGTTGTTTTCGCAGCAGTTTATAGACACAGGATACATCGCAATTATTATAAAGTACGTCACGCGCTCTCACTCACTCGCGGCAGACTACCGAGCGGCCGTCTCCATAATGTCGGCCGAATCGTCTTCATATTGCGTGCCTCACTTTTTTGAGCGCAATGTTCCGTCTATACTTTTTTATTGGTCTGAGGTGCCAGTATTTTCATATATTGTTGTATTGTAGTCTCCACATTGTATAATATTATTCTTGCCTAACTGTTGATTTATTTTTACTGCGATGGTCCTAGTTTATCATAATTATGTGACTTCGAGGTACAGTTTTATTAGCTATATGTAAGCGGGCACGCCCTTTATGCCTGGAGGCTTTATAATTCGGGTATTAAGTTCTAAGAGTATAGATTTCGATGTTTTTGTTGGTATATTGGCGTGTGCTAGCTGTCATGGCAAATATATTTTATTTAATGTTTTGTGTTCAAAACCTTAAGTTTGAGTAATGTAAATTATATGCATAGTATTATATAGAATCAAGTTTTTTTTTTCTATCTGAACAGACAGCTGTGCTGCTGGGGAGTTTGTTGCGCCACTTCTTCTTCCCAGCAAAAACACTAGGAAGTGGTGAAGGGCGGGCGTTTTTGGGGGACTGTCTTATGTAATTTTGACGTTCGAAAAGTGCTGATTCTGTGATGCCTAGTTTGAATAAATGACTTTTGAATTTGAATTTGAAGGTTCCGTAGTTTTTTCAAGGTTTTATTTTATCACTCTGTCGGCGTGATTAATATGTATCCAAGCCAAATTAGAGCTTTCTACTATAAGTCTCTGAGCTAAGCCACGAACAGACAGACAGGTAGATGGGCAAACATGATGAAATTGACTATGGAACCCTAAACATGGCTCATTATCGTCAAAATTATAACTATCATCACATTAACATTTAATTTAGATCAAAATAAAATTCATACTTTCTAAAAAAGGAAAATAAGAGGAACCCCATTTCAAAAACATTATTTTATTCTTATTGGATCTGCCCTTTTATATAATCTTCCCTCTATATTTATATTATAATTATATTTTTAAATTATTTATTTATTAATTTTCAATTGCAATTCAATCGTTTCGGGGTCCCACTTGGTGGGGGTAACTTAGGTACTGCGACTAATTCGGGTAAATGTCACGAAAGTTTGTTTTTTTAATCCCAGAGACTAATTTGACATTTCAAGTGATTGTTGTTTGTTTTTTCAATTTGGAGTTTCACATTTGCAGCTGTCAAATTAGTTTGAAATTAAAAAACGAACTTTAGGTGGTAAAAAAAAAATTCCACAGACGAAAATATAACTCTGCCAGTGAGCCGATAAACTGCGGCAGTTTTAAACTTACCAATACCCAACATAATATTTGCGATGCCAACCTCATTTTAGAGGTTGGCACCCTCTTATAAAGGAACATTAATCTGTATGAAAATATTGGTTTGATATCAAATTGAATGAAAAGTAACTCAATATCAATTCAATTGACCCAGACTTTATTTGGAGATGAAAATAAAACAAAATATACAAAAAATCTCATGTTCTTAATTCTAAACTAATTTGTTGGCTATTCGCTGGTTTAATCTTAAAGTCACATTGTGTCTGTATATTGTCGACGTCGCCAGTGACTCGATATCTCCGGAAGATGTGTGCAAGCATCGTCTTCATAGCCATCATGCCGTATACTCGCCCTGTAAAATTAAAAAGTAAAAGGTGTCAAAATTTTTAAGCACCGCGCGCCGCTCCACAGCAACAGCTAATCTACGCACGTAGTTTCGCTTTGTATGAAAATGTAAACGAACCACGCAGCTAATGCTGGGTACAGATTCGTGAAAATAACATGAAATGTAACACAAATTAGCCGTCCTAATTCATGCAATGCAACATGAAGCCCACAACTAGGTGGATTTGTTTCAACGTGTGTTCTATTTCATGTTTCGTTTCACCAATCTGTACCCGCCATAATGTCGCAACTCGCAAACCACTCGGTGCCCATCCCTACGTAGCATTAGATGATCAACTTTAGTCCATACTAGTACATCCTCATCATTCAACCAAAAGACGTCCACCACTAGTATGGACTAAAGTTGATCATCTAATGCTACGTAGGGATGTGCACCGAGTGGTTTGCGAGTTGTGACATTATGCCGGGTACAGATTAACTAACAGAGGGCGTTCCCGTTAACCCGCAATAGTATAACGTCCTTACATTTTATTTAAATACATTAAAAATTAAGCCAACGAAAAATTTTTTATTTTTTAATGATTAAAAAATATTCACAAAAAAAAATTCTTGATAAATGGGATATTATAAATTGCATATCAAATAAATAATCGCCTATCAATACATACTCATCATTTATATTCTTATTTACATCTAATAACTTACTTCACTACAAATAAACTAAATGTTTAACAAAACTCAAACTGCAGATAATTCGAAATTATACATCAATATAACATTACTTTTTTCCTCATAATGCAATAAGGTTAAATTTATTTTTGTACAAAAATACTACATACATAGCATAAATACTGACTGCACAGCAAATTTTCCATATTTCATAGCAAAATAACTATCCCAGTCGCATATTAACCAGTAAGTACAACAAAACCTGTTCATCATATTTGTCTTAATTTTCAAGAAGCCATGCTCGGCAAATTTAATGATTATTATAACAAAAAAATCCTTTTACATTGCATTATTTCTAAAAGCAGAACAAATTAACTGAATAAAAGGTTGGCGGCTAAATACTTATATACACACATCAAAAGTGTCTAGGCATCAACATATATTTTTGCAATAACTTTTCTCCTGATTGATATTAATTAAAATTTTCTTTAAGGATTCATCAAATAAAGTGTTTTCGTTTGTCACAGTAACGATAAACCAAGTCACCTTTGCATTAATAAAGAAATTTGCCATTTTCCTAATAAAGGGATTTTTGACATTTGAACCACTAACATTAAAGTTCGAAAAAAAGACTGAAATAACAGTTTTCTTTAAAATTTTATTGGGTAACTTAAACAATTAATAATCCGTGTTTCTACCGCGAACACTAACAACACAAGAACATCGGTTTGGCATACTCAAAATGAGTTCATCCAAATCACGCTGTGGAATGGCCGCCCATGTTCGTTGCAACAACAAAAAAAGGTCTTCTTGCGACTGGATACCCTCCATATTCGGCAGAGCTCTTCTCTGTAGCATATCCCATGCATGCTCAATCGGGTTCAAGTCTGGCGACTGAGCAGGCCAGGGCAGGACATTGATGTTAGCTGCGGCGAGAGTCTGTCTTACAGTGTGACGTAGTGTGAGTGTCTGTCGTACACTCTTGCGGTGTGCGGTCGTGCATTATCATGCATTAACTGAAATAAGGGACCAATTTGCACTTGTAGAGGAACGATGACGTCTGATACAATCGTCTCAGCATAAATTTGAGCGTTGAGGTTGCCTCTAATCCAAATCAACTCAGTTCTTCCGCCGATCCAAATACCCGCCCATACCATGATGGTTCCACCACTATAAGGATGGACTTCCTGGCAGGATTTTAATCGCTGTTGGCGTCCAGGGGTTCTCCAGTGTCGTATACGTCTTGTATCCGGTCTCATACCAAAACGAGACTCATCAGAAAAGCACACGAAACGCCATTGTTCTTCTGCCCAATTTCTGTGTTCAAGAGCCCATTGATATCGAATCCTACGATTGTGCATTGCTATAGGTGGTACCCGTAGCGGTCTTCGGGAATGAAGGTTCACTTCATGCAAGCGGTTTCTGACTGTTTGGTCGCTAATTAAGTTCCCTGAAGAGTGATGAAGCCTCACGGCTAACATCATGGCGGTTATTGTTGGAGCTCTTCGAGCTAAGATTTGAATGTATCGGTCTTGTCTCCGTGTGGTGCAGCGATACCGTCCTCCATGGCGCTCAGCCACGGTACCAGTGCTTCGGTAACGTGTCCAAAGTCGACTGATAACACTCTGACTTGTATTCAGAGCTAAAGCCACAGTACGTTGCCGGGAACCAGCTTCTATCATTCCCACGGCTCTGAGCATTTCTTCCCTGCTTAAATGACGTCGCTGCTCCATAATAACGTTGGTTTTAATCAGTAGTAGGGAAACAGTAGCACTAATAATGTCTTCAATGCGTTGTATGTTTTTATAGGGAAAATATTGACAGCTGATTTTCATCTTTTACTCGAATTTGATTCACAGTTCCTGATTCAAATTATGAAATGCACCAAAAAGGATCCATATAAAGGACATTGACCATCCATATATGGGAGTTGGACCAAGTGCTGCCCAGAATGGACACATAGTGCATTATGTTCCTTGGGTTTATACTAGTCTCTAAACCAAAGTTCTTCAAAATCTATCCACGGAGTTTTGAGAAAAACTATCTTTTGTTGAGTATTTTTGATTGATGAAACAAACATTTAAAAAAACATTATTAAATATAAATGTAGCCCACCGGTATCAGGAACAAGGATCCCAGACAACACCTGGGATGATATTTTCACTGCACTGGGGCATCGAACGATTGACCATACATATATGGGAGTTGGACCAAGTGCTGTCCAGAATGGACACATAGTGCATTATGTTCCCTGGGTTTATACTAGTCTCTAAACCAAAGCTCTTCAAAATCTATCCACGGAGTTTTGAGAAAAACTATCTTTTGTTGAGTATTTTTGATTGATGAAACAAACATTTAAAAAATCATTATTAAAATATAAATGTAGCCCACCGGTATCAGGAACAAGGATCCCAGACAACACCTGGGATGATATTTTCACTGCACTGGGGTATCGAACGATTGACCATCCATATATGGGAGTTGGACCAAGTGCTGTCCAGAATGGACACATAGTGCATTATGTTCCCTGGGTTTATACTAGTCTCTAAACCAAAGCTCCTCAAAATCTATCTACGGAGTTTTGAGAAAAACTATCTTTTGTTGAGTATTTTTGATTGATGAAAAAACCATAAAAAAATATAAATGTAGCCCACCGGTATCGGAAACAAAGATCCCAGACAACACCTGGGATGATATTTTCACTGCACTGGGGTACCGAACCATTTACCATTCATATCGGAGTTGGACTAGGTGCTGCCCAGAATGGACACATAGTGCATTATGTTCCTTGGGTTTATACTAGTCTCTAAACCAAAGTTCTTCAAAATCTATCCACGGAGTTTTGAGAAAAACTATCTTTTGTTGAGTATTTTTGATTGATGAAACAAACATTTAAAAAAACATTATTAAATATAAATGTAGCCCACCGGTATCAGGAACAAGGATCCCAGACAACACCTGGGATGATATTTTCACTGCACTGGGGTATCGAACGATTGACCATCCATATATGGGAGTTGGACCAAGTGCTGTCCAGAATGGACACATAGTGCATTATGTTCCCTGGGTTTATACTAGTCTCTAAACCAAAGCTCCTCAAAATCTATCCACGGAGTTTTGAGAAAAACTATCTTTTGTTGAGTATTTTTGATTGATGAAAAAACCATAAAAAAATATAAATGTAGCCCACCGGTATCGGAAACAAAGATCCCAGACAACACCTGGGATGATATTTTCACTGCACTGGGGTACCGAACCATTTACCATTCATATCGGAGTTGGACTAGGTGCTGCCCAGAATGGACACATAGTGCATTATGTTCCTTGGGTTTATACTAGTCTCTAAACCAAAGCTCTTCAAAATCTATCCACGGAGTTTTGAGAAAAACTATCTTTTGTTGAGTATTTTTGATTGATGAAACAAACATTTAAAAAAACATTATGACATATAAATGTAGCCCACCGGTATCAGGAACAAGGATCCCAGACAACACCTGCGATATATTTTTACTGCACTGGGCTGTCTTGTTTAGTTGAGGAGTACCCGTGACCACTTTTCGGTTCCATCATCAGACTCTGAATACAACCTTTGGTTATACTACTTGTCAAGACAAAGCAAACAAGTCCAAACACGATCGTCCTATCTTGTTTGGTTGAAGAGTTCCTATGGCCACCTTCCGGTTCCATCATCAGACCCTGGATACAACCTAGTGTAATAGTACTTGCCAATACGTATCCTATCAAACCACTTAAGACGGGGCTAAAGCATTTGTATATTCAAAGAGTCCAAAAACGATGGTGTTGTCTCGTTTGGTTGAGTTCTTATGGCTACCTGCCGGCTCCATCATCAGACTCTGGACACCACCTAGTGTAATAGCACTGGTCAATACGTATCCAATGAAACCACATACGACGGGGCTAACTCGTTTACTTCAAGAGTGCCCGTGACCACCTTCCAGCTCCATCATCAGACCCTGGAGCTATAGGAGCACATTTTCTGAGGCCCTATTGCACTTGTCAAGACAAAACCAACGAGTTATAACTCAACAACGTTTACTTATAGATTTCGAATGATAAAATATAATGAATAAATAAAACTACCAACAAAACATTATAAAATCTTTTTAACCCGAGGACCAATATTTTTTTTTGTATTTTTTTTTTGTATTCATTGATGTAAGGAACCATTTGGAAGTACTCCCATGTCTGGGCAGCATTTGGTCCACAACCGGTCAATGTCCTTTATAAAATCATAAATTTATTACAAAGCCACATCTCAATCTCAAGAAATCCGCATAAAAATGCTTGATCCCTAGACACTTTTGATGTGTGTAGTTGGAAGCTCAACAGCAAGTGACATGACATTTACTCAAGATTGGGACACTTTTGATGGTTACAAAAAAAACGCTTTCGCATATTGGAGAGTTGCTTTGCCCACCCAACAAACCGCCTTTTTTTTTTTTTTTTTTTGGGTGGGAAATCATCCAATGACTTCTCCCGCTCTGGGCGGAGCGGAAGGGCGTGTCAGACTTTTACTGACTAAAACCCACCCGTGTTCCTTCCCTTGCCATGCCAGGGGCCGCGGTTTCCCCTTGGGACTACCCGCAACCCCGGCAGGCATCGGCCCTAACGGACCCCGTCAGTTTTGCTGACATCTCTTTGAGGCGCGCGTGGAACACGACGCGCCGACCCAACAAACCGCCTGAGTCAACGGAAAATGCACCTGCCCCATTTTTTTTAAGAACTATAATATTATGTGCAAGCATATCATCGGACTTGCGATCCGACTCAAGTACGTGGCGCCACCTGCAGAAGCTAAAAATGTGCCTATTGGGCAAAAAAGGAAGCGTGGACGCCCCGCGAAAGCAAGACCCGCTTTAATAATTCAATAAATTACAATTTTGTATCTAATTTTATATTTTTTTTGCTGATCTCATTATGTGGTAATTAATAAATAATAAGACGACTGTGACTAATAAAATGCTGTTTTATTTAGAAAAACTGCTGTACATAATATAAAAATAGAAGCTATATTTAAAAGAAAAAGAGTTAACATGTATAATGTGCATTAAGATTATTAGCTGTGCATTGATGAAAAAGCTTTTGCTTTAGGAAAAATCGCTGTACGCTGCGAAAATAAATTGTAGTGTGTTTAGTGATATTTTGAGTTGAATATTTTGCTGTGCAATCAGTAATTTAGATGGGAATTCGGAATCTTATTGCATAGAAAAAGGATATTTTTTGATTTGCGTTTAAATACTACCCTTGATAAATAAAACAAACACTCCGTACACATGCACTTGTTGCACTTGAAAGACAAGTGCGCGTGTAGTGTTTGTTTTATATTAAGTATATGTATTTTAAAGTTTTTTTTTTTTTTCAAGTGATAACTTCTTTATGCGCGTTGAGCACTTTTCGGGTGAACAAAAACCATGGAACTCGCGTCGTCGACACCTAACGCTCGAACAAAAGACATCAACGCGAGAATAAAAAGTTTTCACATCTATCGGCATTTTTTTTTGGACTTTTTTTTTTTTTTCGTTTGTATGGTCGCTATAACGAGAACGCCCCCTATTAGTTAACATACTGTATAAGCTTTCCCAAAACATAATGACACCTTTTTACCATTGCCAAATAATCTTAACAATTCGTCGGAGAAAATATCTGTTACATGGGTTCTCCTGCGGATATCCTTATTTCTGATTCTATCAAAGGAAGACTCCAAGCAAAAAGGTCTCTGCCAAAGCATTAGAGAGGCTTTCCCTCTTCATTGCTCTGGCGGTGACTTTGAGTCCAGTTATTATGCCCATTGTTGTTATTATTCACTGGCAGAAAATCAAAGTCAACATTTTATATTAATGGGGCTGACATAACTTCTACATGGTTGCAAGTCCCAAATAAATAAAGAGAAAAAAATTGGCCAATCCAATAACTGAGTCGGTGCCTGAGGCAGCTGCGCGCTGAGGGAGGGGTGTTAACGCTCGTCAACGGGCGAATGGCTGAGCTCTCGCAACAGTCGCAACACGTCATAACTCCACAGGTACCTCAAGTACTGTAGACCTGTACTTACTACAAGTTTTCTGCTAGTGAATACTGGTGATGACTTACGGCCTGTTAAAGTAATCATAGTTTTTACCTATACAGTTTCGCTTGCCAAGGCTAAAGCTGGCCAACGCGTTAGGATTGTCAGGCAAGGAGGTAGGATCCAGCCATCGATCCGGTTTGAATTGTTCCACATCTGCGCCCCACATGGGGTGATGATTGATTCCGTACAACCCTATCATGCAAGTGCTCCCAGCTGGTAGTACGTAGTTCTCTGAAAATATATAAAATAGCAGTTTAGTGGCAGAAAAATCTTAGTTTTTGATGTCCTATTCAATAAAGCAGTAATAGAAAAAAAATTGAAAGAGAAAGAGAATACTACCATTACTACATGTCTTTCTGCATACAACCATCTTGGTGTGATTTTCTTTGAAAGGAATCATGATCAGTCTACATCAGTCTTGATCAGTCTTCAGAAATTGTCGAAATATATCAAAATGTCAGTACCGAATTTGTACCAAATTGTACCACTAGTGAAATAATTTGTACGTCGTAGGATTGCAAGTTATTGCAATAGTTTTATTCGCCCGCCATTCTGACGTCAGCTTGACGGGTGTATATTTGTGTAGCCAAGATTACTGAGAAGTTAGATATAAAACATACATGGATATTTAGTACCTAATTGGTACATCTCTAAACATACCTTAAGTTAAAGAAATCTCCTCGGAATTCGGCAGAAATTGAAAAATTCATATTTTTTATACGAAGTGTTACAATATGTTGCTTGGTTGACACAAAGAGTACGAGAGCCTACGACCAAAACCTTGTCGCATCTTGATAAACGGTACGACAGTGTAAATAAGAGTGATCCAATAGGTCAGTAATTAAACTATTTTAAATTCAAATAGCAGTGCATAGTGCCTTGAACGAAACCATTGCCCGATTTGTTTCGACGCCATTACCATTTATCGATCTTCGAAGAAATTTAAAATATAAATATTTTGTTGTAGGTACTTGTTTTTTTTTTGTGGCATTACAAATCATTAAGGCTATGTTTTCCGGGCCTGTAGGCCTTTGAAAGGCTACCTCTGCCTCCCCCAAATGCAGAGCGACGTATTTATTTACGATACACTGCCTACGATTTCGTGGAAAATCCATGCCACAGCATAAAACATTTGCAGTTGACCTAGCAAAAGCTAATCAACCGAACCTAAGAAAACTTAGGTTCGATTTTTTAAGTGAAAACTTTTTAGCGGCGTTGTGCTTTTTTGGGATGGGTAAAAAATGTCAAATACGTGACCAGATCGAAAATTCATAAGACGGAGGGAGAGTAGAAATGCACAACGTTAATGTTCAAGTTTTTGTTGACAGCGCACTCTGTTTTATTTTTATGGATTTTTTTTATTGGAGCTAAAGCTTTCGTTCTTGTACTGACAGCAAGCCACATACATTCCTGACATTTTAGTGAGATGCGTTACTTAGTTTTCACTTGCGTTTTTTTTTTCTTAGGTTTACATTTTATGGGACCTCGGTGTAGTGAACTAAAATGGTTACTTAAAATGTCCTGTGTAGTAATTGGGGTTTTCTTATTAACAGACACCAACCCGATACCGATATGTCGGCAGTTATACCGACATCGATTCGATACCGCTATAATATTATTATCACCCCAAGGATATTGGTGAATATCGATGACCATCGCGACACGGACGCACCAAACAACCACAGTACTAAGAATCGTCAACGTCAAAAGTCCGCAGTGCGAAAAAGTTTGTTCAAGTGTAAGAATGCCGCTTCTGTTACCGCACTGTGTCTTCACCGGTAGGTGTCGTGCCGATATCGGTGTCGGTCGCTATCTGCGACGATATAAGTGACAATAACAACACAATGTAAAAGCGTTTGGTAGGCACTAAACGTATCCGATTATCTGACCGCCGACATCGTGTCGATGTCGGGTCGGTGTCGTTATCAGCTAACGTGCTATGTTGTAACAATCAATTCATTTTCTTAATGAAAGAAACAAAATGATAACATTTCGCTAGTGTTATGGGATAGTTCGTAGAAGGTACACAGAAGATCGTGAATTTTAGGCTACTTCTGTCATCTGTGGTTTTAATAAAAATAAACATCTATGGTTAGGTGCTAGGTACCGACGCCAGCACATCAAGTTACCTGTCAAATTTCTTTAATAGATTTTCAACTTTATCGCTAAAAAATAAGGTTCAATGCTGATTGGAAAAAATTTACAGATTGTAGTACGTTGATGTGCTGGTGTCTGTACATTCAGTCCTAGAAATTTTAAATCATATACTTGTTCTGTTTTTTATCTTTAAAAATCATATCTAAAGTTGATTGTTTTGTTAAATTTGATTAATAGTGTAGGAGTTAAATTCGATTAATTTTGTTTTGCTGACATTTTCTGTTAATTGTAGTTTAGGGGTATGAGGAACAGGGTGTAAAGTTCACTCATCCACCATAGAAAAGGGAGGATCCTCCAACCAGACGGGTATTATGTCTGGCGGGCAACTGCCCATATGTTGATTTCGGATAGTCTTATCTATGTTATTCGCTCAGTAAACTCTAACTGCGAGATGTAGGAATTGTGTGACGTCATGTCTTTTTGTTTCGTAGTTTTTGTATGTGGCGGTCTAACCGCTACATCACTCCCCTCCGGAGACCGGAGGTCGATAGTGGGCTGAGTCTTGGATCTTGCGATGCTTCACAGTGCCAGCTGTGGTTCCAGTGAGTCGGAACCGGGTGCCGCATAGTTCACGGTGAGTCGGAACTGTCTGCGGTGATTCCCCAGTGAGTCGGGGAGATGTGGCTGAGGGTGATGACCAGGAATGCGCGTTCGCTGCATGCTGGTGGTCAGGATACCCGTTGAAGCCGTGGGTGCTGGCTGGCTGTGTAACTCGCCTCACGAAAGCTTGCGGGAGTGATGATGATGACGTCACGCTGAAGTAGTTGCACGAAGGCTGCGTTGACGTTCATACTCGGGGTCACCAATTTAGGTGTATGAGGAACAGGGTGTAAAGTTCACTCATCCACCATAGAAAAGGGAGGATCCTCCAACCAGACGGGTATTATGTCTGGCGGGCAACTGCCCATATGTTGATTTCGGATAGTCTTATCTATGTTATTCGCTCAGTAAACTCTAACTGCGAGATGTAGGAATTGTGTGACGTCATGTCTTTTTGTTTCGTAGTTTTTGTATGTGGCGGTCTAACCGCTACAGTAGTATCATCTACAAAAAGAATACATTTCTGCAAAGTGGCATCCGGAAGACCGTTTATAACGGTCAGTCGGTCGGTCGGTTTTTTTCTTGTATAAAACAAGAAAAGTAAAGGGTCGACAATGTTACCCTGAGGTACACTATTTTTTATTTATTAGTGCGATTGATAAAAATTTTTCTTTGAAGTATATTCTGCTGCCTTTTTTTACAACTTTGGATATCTCTGTAAGTAGAATGGGCTAAAAATGGTCTTACTGATTCGCTTATACTATGACTATATTCTTTTGTTTTGGATATTTCTCACCGTTCATGAAGATCCGTAAATATTGACAGCTGCATATGAAGAAACAATTGCCGTACTGTATTGTCAAGTGAAGTACCTACTGCTACAGCTATATTTATCGAATCTATTATTTTAGGCCATCGACATTTTCGAACTTTTTATCGTATACAGTAGTACTCGTGACAGTGACTTTTTGTATTCAAAACTGAAAGTTGTTCACACAGAGCCAATACGATAAAATCACGGATTCGAGAAAAAAAATCTTGTGTTGCTAGCTCCGCTAATACAATTGATCGTTTTATTATAGCACTTTTGTTTGAAACAGCAATTTTTTTCTAATGTTCATTATTGTTGCCAGAATGAAATTTGTTTATCTTTATATTAGTATACAACCGATACCGGACACATTTTTTATTGTGTTTGCTAATGTAGGATATGATAGTAGCAAAGACGGTTAGTAACATGGATGAATCTGATTAAAATCTTAGAAACGTGTGTTTTATTAAAACTTCTTCATTAATGACGATAAAAAATTCTATACGACTATAATTTTATCGATAATAATTTTTAATGTGTCAAACACTATTGTAAGATGACAATTAAACATCATCATATCGCATAGAAATAATCACACTTTTGAAACCAATATTATGAATTAAAACTATAATATAATTACGAAATATTTATTCTGAGCTCAAAATTGATTCTAAAATAGGCAAATTCGGATAAGCCCCCGTTAAAATTTGATTGACTCCGCGTTGGTATCATCTCGCGCCGTATATAGCGCAGTATCACTTTTGTTAGTTTTCAGCTATTTAAACATATTTATTTGCTTTGTAAATATGATATATATACATATTTATAATGTCCTCGTCAAGGCCTTACTTTTGATACCACACATGTCGTAATTATCTCAATTTAATTTTTTTCGAGGTTAGAAATTTATGTGTAAAGTCCACTATATTAAATTTATGGAGAATTTATACCTATGTCACCCGGACCATTATTACAAATCTATTGATACCTCATTTATCAAAATCGGTTCAGTAGTTTAGGCGCTACGGTGGAACACACGTAAAAGCAAACATACATACATACATAGACTGCTAAAATCATAACCCTTCCTTTTGGCTTTGCCGTAGTCGGGTAAAAAAGGGGTTTTAGATTCAGAATAAGTAAAAGATGTTATACGGTTTTAGGCGTAAAACGATGAGATAAAAATTTTGGTCATGAGCTTCCGTACCAGTTGAGGAAACCGGGGACTTTAGGGATACTTAGAGAATGACAGCTCACGATTTCTTTGACTTAAGGTATATTTAGAGAGGTACCAATTAAGTACTTAATATACATGCATGTTTTATATCTAATTTCTCAGTAGTATTCGCAAAAATGAACCCGCCAAGGTGACGTCAGAATGGCGGGTGTATAAAACTATTGCAATAACTTGCGATTCCACGAGGTACAAATTATTTCACTAATGGTACAATTTGGTACTAATTAGCTATTAAATCTCGACCATTTCTGGAAAATACACCCTGACATTCACGAGAGATCTTTGTCTATGAGGTTGACAACCCCTTTCATTATACAGAGTTATTAGTAAAACACTAACATCTTCTAGCACATAGCACAGCATCATGCTGAGTGGAAGCCTTCTTGTCACAGTCATGACCTACCAGCAGCTGCCGACTTTTTCTTTTTTGTGCTCGTGATTACATTTAAATCTATTGTTAATTTTTTTTTGTTCTACTCGAGTATATTTATCTTTTTTTAAGTACGTGTTTCTGTGACAAAAAAAAACTTCTTTTTTTTTCTTTCTTTTCTTTCTTAAGAGGTAATTGTTCTCATCATTATAAACAACTTTTACTATGGGACAATCCAAAAATCGTGAAAAAAATTAGCTGTTCCCTACGTTTTGTGGAGTTATGCGAAAATAAATGTGTAAAAGCATAGATATTAAGCATATATACATACTTAGTTTAATATCAGACTGAACGCTCCTCGCGACTGTAGGAACAGGAGGGTACAGCCTCAAACTCTCTTTCGAAACTGCTTCTAGATACAGCAACTTTGGTAGATCTTCTTTTGCGATATCTCTGTTTTGATTACCGAGCACTGTTTGTATCCTGTATAGTAAAACAATGTTACACATAATACTAAGAATTTGGAAACATAATTTTTAACATTTTGTGTTCCCTGATGTCTCAATTGATTTATTAAGAACAAATGTTCTAGGATGCCTGATTGGATTTCAGTTAATACAAAAATTACAACGTGCTGCTGTAATGCCGACATTAATTTAACACACGTATATGGATTCACATTTACGTTTTATTAAGATTAATGATTTATAAAAACCGGTCAAGTGCGAGTTGAACTCGCGTGGACAGGGTTCCGTACGATGAATATGTTATATATACAGGGTTATTTGTAAAACAACAGCAACCTCTTAAGGGGTCATTGTACTCATCATTATGAACAACTTTTATTATGGGACCAAACCTGAAATCGCGAAATAAAAATCAGCTGTTCCACACATTTTGACAAGATATGAGAACATAAATGTAGGGAACAGCAGATTTTTTTTTTCGCGATTTTAACTTTGGTCCCATAGTGAAAGTTGTTCATAATGATGAGTACAATGACCCCTTAAGAGGTTGCTGGTGTTTTACAAATAACCCTGTATATATAACATATTCATCGTACGGAACCCTCTCCACGCGAGTTCAACTCGCACTCCACCGGTTTTTTTTTTTAACTAAGTAAGTACTATTTTATTTTGTACTTTTAAGTCTAGTAGGCACAATCATTTAATTAAAAAAAAAACAACGAAGTTTTGACTTGCCCGGTTTACTATAAGGAGCCACTAAAGAAATCAGCTATCCACCTCCTAGCTCCATCATCAGACCCACGACACCAAGTGCAATATATTAGACTCATCAAACCGAATTATATGACTTAAAACTCGAAGAGTTTACTAATACCCACTTAAGAGTTCTAACTATCAGCCTCTTGGCTCCATCATCGGGCACTCGACACCAAGTGTACTATATTGGACTCTTCAAACCGAATCATACGATTCCAAATTCCAGGGGTTTACTAATAACACTAAAGAGTTCCACTATACACCTCCTGGCTCCGTCACCAGACCCTCGACACCAAGTGCAATATATTGGACTCGTCAAACCGAATCATATGAGCTCAAACTCGAGGGGTTTACTAGTAACCATTGAAGAGTTCCACTATCCACTTCCTGACTCAATCATCAGGCCCTCGAGACCAAGTGCAATATATTGGACTCGACAAACCAAATCATATGAGGTCAAACTTGAAAGGTTAACTAGTAGCCACTGAAGAGTTCCACTATCCACCTGCTGGCTCCATCATCAGACCTTCGAAACCAAATTGCAATATATTTGACTCGTGAAACCAAATCATATGAACCCAAACTCGAGGGGTTTACTAGAAGCCGCTGAAGAGTTCCACTATCCACCTCCTGGCTTCATAATCAGATCAGCTCCAAGAGATACTAAATTATTGTATTGTCATCGAACCTCGATAAATCTAAAAAGTTTGAATGAAACGTTTACCTAGGACAAACTGTCCAGTGAGGTAGGTTCAATTTCGAGAATGGGGTCAATCGTGGAATCTGGCTCCACCACCCGAACACTGCCCTGTTCGGGTCTAATCAGAAATTAAGAGATCGGCAGGAGAACCAAGGTAGCCGACATAACCCGAAGAATTGCCAAACTTATATGGCAGTGGGCCGGGCACATTGCTCTCAGAACAGATGGCCGATAGGCCTGGGGCCGAAACGTTCTGGAGTTGCAACCGCGTACCGGAAGAGGAAGAGGAACTGATAACTGGAAATCTCTGTTTCTATGAAAATCGGTCTAATTTGGCTGTAACACTATTTTTCAAAAATGTTCTTAAAAAAATTTTTAGACCTTTGTATCTTTGAAATAAAGGAAATAAAATAATTAAATGTCGAAACAATCATCCCTCTGACGCACTATTTTGCTCATTGGAAACAGGCTACATGGTTCCCACAATGGTGCACGAACTAAAACTGCCATCGGATTACGTCCTGTTTTAGGCTGAAAAATCCAGTTGTCTCCAACTGGCGGCAATTGGTTAAAATCTCGTACAGAAATAATAGATTTACCAGGAAATGGGTTGTCTGTATGGAAAATTTGCTGTAATCTGCGATAAATATGATTGAATGTCCTACTTCCCAACATAGATATTTCATCTAAAATGATTAATTGAACTTTACATAGCTCACTGGCTAATGTGTTAGCAGTGCCTATCGACAATGCGGCATACGTACTAGCGCACCGTGAAATCGGTAAACAGAATGCATCGCGGAAGGTACGAGAAGTGAAGGATGCCTCGCCTAAGTACACGTTGGGCGAGCTTGTTGAACGTGTACTGGGGCCTTAGTCGATCTAGCAGTAGCAATAAATTATCCCAAGAACTAACTTAACATTGTAGTTGCAAAACATATTTTCCCATACATTCCAACCGCAAATACAATATTGAGAGATTTACCATGTTATTTTAAGACCATAGATTTCTTATAGGTTTTCCTGTAATCTATGAGTAAAGAACTATTCTCTGTATTTTTTTCATAATTTTAGGCTCAGTAGTTTTGGAGATAAGGGGGGGGGGAATGGTCAATTTTCATCTATTTTCGAAAATATCTCTAAAAACATATATTAAATAATTATAAAAAAAAAATATTTGAGATCCTTGTAACTGTAGCGGTTAGACCGCCACATACAAAAAACTACGAAACAAAAAGACATGACGTCACACAATTCCTACATCTCGCAGTTAGAGTTTACTGAGCGAATAACATAGATAAGACTATCCGAAATCAACATATGGGCAGTTGCCCGCCAGACATAACAACCCGTCTGGTTGGAGGATCCTCCCTTTTCTATGGTGGATGAGTGAACTTTACACCCTGTTCCTCATCATGCCCCTAAATTGGTGACCCCGACGTGATGAACGTCAACGCAGCCTTCGTGCAACTACTTCAGCGTGACGTCATCATCATCACTCCCGCAAGCTTTCGTGAGGCGAGTCACACAGCCAGCCAGCACCCACGGCTTCAACGGGTATCCTGACCACCAGCATGCAGCGAACGCGCATTCCTGGTCATCACCCTCAGCCTCATCAGCAACCTTGGCACAGCACCTGCACTTCCGGCCGGTCTCACAAGCAGAGCCTATTCTACCCTCTCCTGGTCGACGCAAGCAGTCAGCCACAACCCGGCGCTGTACCACATCCGACTCACTGGATGACGACGCAGCGCCACCCCGTCTCACTGGGGAATCACCGCAGACAGTTCCGACTCACCGTGAACTATGCGGCACCCGGTTCCGACTCACTGGAACCACAGCTGGTACTGTGAAGCATCGCAAGATCCAAGACTCAGCCCACTATCGACCTCCGGTCTCCGGAGGGGAGTGATGTAGCGGTTAGACCGCCACATACAAAAACTACGAAACAAAAAGACATGACGTCACACAATTCCTACTTCTCGCAGTTAGAGTTTACTGAGCGAATAACATAGATAAGACTATCCGAAATCAACATATGGGCAGTTGCCCGCCAGACATAACAACCCGTCTGGTTGGAGGATCCTCCCTTTTCTATGGTGGATGAGCGAACTTTACACCCTGTTCCTCATACCCCTAAATTGGTGACCCCGAGTATGAAAGTCAACGCAGCCTTCGTGCAACTACTTCAGCGTGACGTCATCATCATCACTCCCGCAAGCTTTCGTGAGGCGAATCACACAGCCAGCCAGCACCTACGGCTTCAACGGGTATCCTGACCACCAGCATGCAGCGAACGCGCATTTCTGGTCATCACCCTCATCAGCAACCTTGGCACAGCACCTGCACTTCCGGCCGGTTTCACAAGCAGAGCATATTCTACCCTCTCCTGGTCGACGCAAGCAGTCAGCCAAAAACCCGGCGCTGTACCACATCCGACTCACTGGATGACGACGCAGCGCCTCCCCGACTCACTGGGGAATCACCGCAGACAGTTCCGACTCACCGTGAACTATGCGGCACCCGGTTCCGACTCACTGGAACCACAGCTGGCACTGTGAAGCATCGCAAGATCCAAGACTCAGCCCACTATCGACCTCCGGTCTCCGGAGGGGAGTGATGTAGCGGTTAGACCGCCACATACAAAAAACTACGAAACAAAAAGACATGACGTCACACAATTCCTACATCTCGCAGTTAGAGTTTACTGAGCGAATAACATAGATAAGACTATCCGAAATCAACATATGGGCAGTTGCCCGCCAGACATAACAACCCGTCTGGTTGGAGGATCCTCCCTTTTCTATGGTGGATGAGTGAACTTTACACCCTGTTCCTCATCATGCCCCTAAATAACAATTCCTTTCATTTGATATGTCACACGGTACAATTTGCAAAACTTTTTTTTTTTTTTTTCTTCTTTGCCCCACAAAAGTAAACCCCATATTCAAAATTATTTTATTTTCGTTACACGTCCGTATTTGGGTCACAGAAATACATATGTGTACCAAATTTCAAGTTAATCGGTTTATTAGATTCGGAGCAAATTGGCTGTGACAGACGGACAGACAGACAGACACACGAGTGATCCTATAAGGGTTCCGTTTTTACCTTTTGAGGTACGGAACCCTAAAAAAAAACTAAAATAGCATCTTGGTACAACCTGTACCAAGATGCTATTTGGGGGGGCCTTGAGAATCTTAAAGAACTGTAGCGCAGAGGTCATTTGCCGGCGTCATGGATCATTGCATCGCAACAATTAAATTAAAACGGCTAACGTGCAAAGAGTAATCGAATTGAAGAAGTCCGCGAGCGTTGGAAAATCTTAATTTTTCAATTTAAGAATATTTTTTTATTATTACTTATTTCGTTTTTATTTTCATACTTATTAACTACATTTTAAATATTTTTACAAAAATCATTAAATCAAAACATTTAAAATATATTATAACTATTTTCATTATTACATTTATTTACTTATTAATTACATTTTTATAAAAAACATTAAAAAATATGAAAAATAGTAGCCCACCGGTATCGGAAACAGAGTCCAAGCTACCGGCGGCGGTTAAAGCTCTAGAGAGAGGAACCTCCTGACAACGCGAGCCGTGTCCAGGAGTACCGCTTTCTGAATCAACCCCTTGATCTAGTTGCCCAACGAGAGCCTCCGTAGGTGTTGGTCAAGGCTATTGGCAATTAAGGCATTAGCTGATACGACTATCGGCACAATGATCGCTGTGTCCACATCCAACATGTTGACAACCTCGCGAGACAAGTCAAGATACTTGATTTGTTTATCTTTCTCGGCGGGAACCTCGTTCAACGAGGTTCCCGTCAGGCGGGACCGTTGCGTCAATAATCATTGTACGCCGCTTATTACTATAATTTTTATAATTACTGGCCCTAAACGTGTGTTAAGTTAATGTCGCCATTGTTACGTAGCGGCACGTTGTATAAAATCCATAACAGTTATAAAAAGCTTTTCGGAAAATTAAAACCAAATTGACTGAAGAGCTAAAGGGAATGTCTGCCAAGGTTTGTTCATCCATAATCGAGAAGCTCCATATTTATTTATTATTTATTTATATTTACTTTATTGTACACCAGATAATACATTACAAGAAGAAAAAGTAATACACTACAAATTATACAACATACTTAGTTTTAATATTTGTTTGTGTATCGATCAAGGAGTCTACCCAATACCACTTTTTAAATATACGGGGCAGTAAAGATACCAATAAATTCGTGTTAGCAGTTCTCAACAAAGTGTTTGAAAAGGTAATGCTCAATCATTTTAACACCAACAAAATCTTACACGATCAATAGTATAGATGGTTTCACGAAAGGACGTTGTACTACTGACACCAGTGTCACCTTATTAAAACATTTATTACTCGTAATAGTTTCAGAAGAGGCCCAAGATGCCATAGGAATCTTTAGTGACCTCTTGGAGGCATTTGGTTGCGGCATTTGATTAAAAGTAAAAAAGAGGCTCCCACAAGGCTTTATATCGGGTCCCTTCTTTTATTTTTGGTTATATTAAAGAGCTGTCTAAATCCCAGACCATATAACTTAAAAGTCTCACCTATTGCCTTAAACCGAGAACAAATTCAGGATTTATACTAGTACTGGTACTAAATTATCCCTAAGGGAAACGACAAACATCGGATCCCGAGTTCGATACTTGGGTTGGGATCCGACGTTTGGCTGTATCGCTCACGGCCACTTGACCAACGAGGTCAGAAATTCTTTTTGCGATTCTTACTCTTTATAAATTCGTTCTTCGCATCAGGATTGGATCCGACCAGTAACAAGACGTATGTCATTGCCGTAGCTGTTGTGTCATAAGCAGCTGCTACCATAGTGTCCAGGTGTTCCCTGATGTCATTGTCTGTAAAGGCATCCTGTTTGTCCACCAGATCTAGAAGTTGATCCAGTAGGGACTTGAATTTATCTGAAATGAATTCATCATCATCATTATCATTGGCCGAAAGACATCCACTGCTGGACATAGACCTCTCCGATTGCACGCCATTGAATTCGATTCTTGGAAACTCTCATTCAGCTGCTACCAGCAACCCTGCTAAGATCGTCGCTCCACCTAGCCTGAAGGCATCCTACGTTATCTTTACCGATTCGCGGTCTCAACTCAAGAACACGTCTACCCCGACGGTAATCGGTTCTATGGTTAATATAGCCGGCCCATTGGCACTGCAGCTTGCTGATTCTGTGACCTGTGTCGACAACTGTAGTGCTCTGCCGGATCACCTCGTTCCGGATTCTATCCCTCAGAGGGATTCCAAGCACAGCCCGATCCATTAACAAACCTGATTTATTATTGCTTAGGTATGTCAGATTTTTTTGGATGGGAAGACAGAAATAACAATAAACATAATTATATTTACAAAACATGAGATAGATATCAAATTAAAAAGAATGAAAATAACTACAAGACTTTGAATTTTTACAAGTCAATCGCATATGGCCATATGGGTGATAAAATTAGTACCTTGTGTGGGTTTCTTGTTTTCCTCGAAACCATAATTTGCTTTCATCTCCAATTTTCGTTTGATGATCACCTGGAAAATTATGTTTGTTGTATAAATATTAGGTTGTGTTTCGGTTGCGTTTCTTTGTTTACATTTTTCTTTTCTTATAAGACAGAGGCATCTTCCTCAAATGTTCTATTTTTTATGTTTTTTTCATAATAATTTGTTTCTAATTACCTTATTCATGATATCCTTCATAATTTTCATCAGCTTATCCTGTTTGGTCTTCATCGAACTCCAGCTGAACATGAAAGGCAAATGCAGCCAGACTTTTTTAAGCCTTTCGGCAAAAAGAGCGAATATTTCTTCTGTTGCAAGAGTGTAGTTTTTATCTAACATACCTTGATCTTGTTTGTTTAGACCTAGCGTTGTTTCTGTAAGAATAGAACAAACACTTACATCAGATCAGAACATGAATAAATCAGTTTTTTAAAGATATAAAACCGTGGAATAAAATGAATGAATGTCATGGACAACAGACAGCATCTTAATTAAAGATATAAATGTAGAAATTTCTAGTATTTAGATTTTAATAAAAAAGAAAAAATATTTTGCTTTCAAAATGAACGTCACTTGATTCAAACTAGTACACTCTTTTTTCTGTGATTAGAATGAATTAAAATTTTCTGAATCCTTATTAAGTAAGTCTTAGACTTAAGAAAATCCTTCAATTTTATAATTTCGCGAAATAATATTGTCATCTTCATCAACCTTTTCACCTGTCCACTGCTGGAAAAGGTTTCCCCCAAGCTTCACCACAACGACCCATTCAACGCTGCTCGCATTCAGCACACAGTACAGACAGTAACACAATACTTACGGCAAACAGTTTTTAATAAATGGCTCATCAAGTACCGCTGAACATTAAAAGGTTCCTTCCCAACTTCAGTAGCTAGTGAAGACACCAAATTACGAGCCTGTGTATTAAATTCAGCTACAAATGTGTTCAGCACTTGAATATGGAATGCTGGATTTAGGAGTTTTCGGTGTGGCTTCCATGTCGATACTGGAAGTAAAGTACACATGGACATTCTATGCTTATACGGATTTTATAGCTAAGGAATTCGCGATTTCTGTTTCTTTGTCATACTCTAAAGAAATATCACACTACAACAGTTTAAACAGGAGTTGAATTTCATCTTTCGATGACTTTAAACATACTGCCGCATGTTGATATTTTACAGGGATCTCTATGGCAGGTTTGTCAATCGTTTTCGACATAGTATAAATATAGAAAGATTTACTCAGTTATTACTTAAAATTTATCAATCGTTTACTTTAAATATCCAGCATATTTATTATATTATACTGCAAATGTCAAAACATTCGAAATGTTTTCAATATGCCATATTTTTTACTGTCCTTATGTATTATCTAAGAACATTATTTTGATTGCTTGTCAGCATAGTTAATGATTGTTTATTTTTAAGTGGCATCCCTGAAATAGGCACCTCCATAAATTCTTAAATAATTTTCTATTATTTTATGACATGATTAAAATATTGCAGTTTCCACTTACAACTCGCTGTAACCAGTCCACTATTGTACATTTCCTTCGCAAAATTGTAGATGTATGGTTTCTCTAGACATGTGTTGGCTACTATTAAACTATCATCCGGGTCTGTTATTACTGAAAAAATAAATATTGGTAATCAATTATTAATTTAACACGTCGTTTTCTTTCTATTAAAATTAACCTGCGGTGTGATACTCCCGTGCCTCGGAAAGAAAGAAAGAAAATACGTTTATTTGCGGTAAGCATGACGCATAGAAAGAACACAAAATAAAAAATAAACAAGTGGAAACAACTTGTATAATAAAAATATGCGTCACATCCACGCAAAGCACGTTAAGCTGTTGGTCCTGCGCCTGATCTCTCTCCGGAGTCTCCAGTCGTGTCGGATTGCCGTCCCATCGGACTATGAGAGTGAGGGAGAGAGAATGAATGCACCTGTTTCTGCGAGTTTACCCTTGTTTGGTATAACTACTTTTCGTCGAATGTTACTAATTCGAAACACGTTTAAGAAAATAATCACTTTGTATAATATCGATAAACATAATTTTCATTTCATCGAATATTTATTTGCGATAACAACATTTGCGCTATTGATCAAAAGGTATAATGTTCATTTGATGTAGTGTAACATGTATTTTATCGAATATTCAATCGAATAACAAGGGTTTCTGCGCACACACTTGTGCACTATAATATCTCTTGCGCCGAAAGCTAGTCTCCATTGAGATGGGTCGCCGTGGCCGAAATACGGTCTCGAGGACTATAACATTAAAAGTAACCTTTAAACTTCTTTAAAATCGTACATATTACAGGAGTGATCACTCCAAGCAGTCAAAGCTCTGGCCACAGTATATGAAGTTAATAAAAAATAGTCATCAATCTACCTAGCCTTTTCCCAACTACGTTGGGATCGGCTTCTAGTCTAACTGGATGCAGCTGAATACGAATGTTTTATATGGAGTAACTGCCTATCTGACCTCCACACACGGTACCCCTTAGAAAGACTGGTTTTCAGACTTTTAGGCTTCTGACTGCCCGTAACAACAATATACATAAATATTAGCTCATATTGTCCCACTGCAGGGCAAAGGCCACCCTTTCCTTTTTCCACTCAACTCGATCCTGAGCCAATATGGACCAATCCTTACTATAAGCGTCAAGTTCGTCCCGCCCTTATTTATCTGTTCCGTGGTCCCGCCAACAACGTCTGGGTCTCCAACAATGCCGCTGGACGTTTTCAGGAACCCACGTAGTAGTGGTCTTAGCCCACAATGCATTCGACATGCGGCAAACGTGTCCGGCCCAGTCCCACTTAAGCTTGGCTGCTTTTTTGATGA
Organism: Conistra vaccinii; assembly: GCA_948150665.1. Classification (NCBI taxonomy): domain Eukaryota; kingdom Metazoa; phylum Arthropoda; class Insecta; order Lepidoptera; family Noctuidae; genus Conistra; species Conistra vaccinii. Next base: position 11,168,515 of record OX411337.1, on the reverse strand, counting down.
CGTCAGCGATTTGTGTCTTAGAGCGTATTATCACAGTATAAAAACATACAGTAGGAAATCGCCTTTGATCTCGTTGTAAATGCCGACAACGTCGTGACAGCTAGCAATTCGGGAACGCGTCTCGCCCCTCACGCCCCGCAACGTAAGCAGTTCGGTACCCGTCTCGCCCCGCACGATTACCTATCTAGACGTCTTCGTGTAACGACTGTATGATGTTTAGACTGTGGTAGTACCATGTTCCGTATCCGGTCGGTAAGTCGAAATCCAAAGATACTGCGCTCCATCGCTCGCTGTCAAACCTCGAGCCTAGTCCTCTGTTGAACTGTCAAAGACCAGGTTTGAGCGCCATATGTAAGGATAGAGAGAATGCACATGTCCATTAAGTTCCGTTTATGGCAAATAGGAAGATCTCCTTTCAGGGTTTTCATCGACCAGGCGTTTTCAGTGCGGCGGGCAACTTCAATATAAAGTTTATTAACTTTGCTTGGATAGTTTTTGAGTTAGCTTCAATAGTACATATTTTTTCCACTCAGTTTTTATGGATGATATGATGATAACTTCCTGTCACTGATATTTGCATAGTTAGAAGTGGTATTCGATTTTGTGTGGGGTAGGTACCACAACAAAAAAGTGAAAAATAAAAACTATTTAAGTATAAAAAAAAAAAAACTGACTTCGAAAAAAAAATAAAAAAAGTGTAAAAACTTTTCGGAGGTCGGTGGCAAAAAACGAAAATTCAAAACCAAAGACACCGACTTCCGAAATTAAAGTTATTTTTCACTATTTAGTGTTTTTTTTGGAAGTCTTTTTATTTTTTTATAAAAAATCTTTTTGTGCGACGCTATTAGGCATGAGTTTGGACTTTGACATGTTCATTCGAAGACCAATTTCAAGGCTTGCTAAGGTAACGACTGTAAAAAATTTAGTTATGATAGCCGGGGCTTAACGTGCTTGCCGCGACAAGCGTAACTTAACCTTCGATCGACTCGTGCGAACAGTACTGTTTATCTGAGAGAAAGGTACCTACTCTGGAAAAAAAGGTACGCCACGATAACGCGTCGCGACACAAAATTATCATCGTTAGTGGTAATAAAACGAATGGAAGCCGGCTTCTTATTCTATTAAAATTCCGCACGACACTTTTTTTTTTTTTGGGTGGGAAATCATCAAATGACTTCTCCCGCTCTGGGTGGAGCGGAAGGGCGTTGCAGACTTTTAGAAAGAAAAGAAAAGAAAGAAAAAGTATTTATTGGGACAGGCACAGGAGATCACAAATTAAAATAAGACACAATTGAGACATACTTAATTATGAATCAAAAACAATAAAAGAAATTAAACAATGTAAAATTAAAAAGGAAGCAGAGTCCTGTGCGAGGCCAAAAGGCTCCTATCTCAGCACGATGCTGCGACATTTAATAAATATCGCAGCGCTGGTATTCTGATAGGGCCCGCAGTGATGTCACGGATAGATAGATATATATTATATATAATAAATAGGTACTAAATAATAATAAATAAATTGTATGTATCAAATTTCTACATAAAAACAAAAAAAAAATGTACGTAGTCCGCGTGTCTGCACCCAACGTAACACCGATTACTTGCCTATGCCTTTAGTGTCTGTGGTGTGGTACTCTATGGCATCGTTGTGACAAGTAAAGGGCTAAAGGGAGGCAAGCGCCGACACCGGCAAAAAATTGTTATTTACTCCCGTATTTAAGTGTATTATCTATGTTAATTACTATCAGATTAAATATATTAAGTTCTGTGAACTGAGTGTGAACCGTAGGGTATTTGTGTGCCTGCCGGGGTTGCGGGTAGTCCCAAGGGGAAACCGTGGCCCCTGGCATGGCAAGGGAAGGAACACGGGTGGGTTTTAGTCAGTAAAAGTCTGACACGCCCTTCCGCTCCGCCCAGAGCGGGAGAAGTCATTGGATGATTTCCCACCCAAAAAAAAAAAAAAAAAAAAAGGGTATTTGTGTATTATCTATGACCGTATGACTTTATTATTGTAATAATAGACAGCCGTAATGTTCACAACATTACGGCTGTCTATTATTACAATAATAAAGTGGATAATCGAAGGATGAAAAGTGTTTCGTGATAGTCAGTCAACGGCAATGTTATGAGTGGTTTAAGAATTTCAAGATTCACCAATGACAAAAATGAAAAATAAAAAAATAAAAACAGAATGCGAAATAACTGCTGTGTCTCCGTAAATAAATCGCCGCCAAACGCTCGTCACCATTGCCAGACGCGTGCAGATCAAGGGTAAGTTTAATCTATGCTATCCTTCTATGTCTTTTACTGACTAAAACCCACCCGTGTTCCTTCCCTTGCCATGCCAGGGGCCACGGTTTCCCCTTGGGACTACCCGCAACCCCGGCAGGCATCGGCCCTAGCGGACCTCGTCAGTTTTGCTGACATCTCTTTGAGGCGCGCGTGGAACACGACGCGCCGTTGACCCGGGCCTGGTCCTTATCGAACGGCGAGCTGCCCTCTGCTCTCCGTCCGCAGGCCCGTGCCTACGGTGGCCGGAAATTGGCTATCAATTCCTAGGCTACGCCAGCTCAATGTTAAAGTGCTTGAAGGAGGAGGCGGGGCGCGAGAGGCAGAGACAAAGGTCTCTCCCTCGAGCCCCTAGCCGCCGCGGTAGTAGACGCCCCAGGCGTCGGGAATCGATTGCCGATTTCCGGCCACCGTAGGCGCGGGCTTGCGGACGGAGAGTGATGGGTAGCTCTCCGTCCGATCAGGACCAAGCCCGGGTCGACGGCGCGTAGTGTTCCACGCGCGCCTCAAAGAGTTGTCAGCGAAGCTGAAGGGGTCCGTTAGGGCCGATGCCTACCACTGGGGTTGCGGATAAGTCCTTAGGGGAAACCGTGGCCCCGGTCTAGGCAAGGGAAGGAACACGGGTGGGTTTTAGTCAGTAAAAGTCTGACACGCCCTTCCGCTCCGCCCAGAGCGGGAGAAGTCATTTGATGATTTCCCACCCAAAGAAAAAAAAAAAATTTTAAAGTGCTACCAACGATGCGATGTGCGACCTATGTATGTATTCACGGTGAATTATACAGGGTCAAATTAAATTAGCTAACGAAACTCCGCAGACGTGATGGGTATCGATATCTTAACATGATCAAACTAAACACAAATTAATTTGATGAGTTTTTTTTTGGGGTCATCAACCGCAGGTAGTGTATTTGTGTATAATTTATAATACCCTATCAAACGAATTAAAATTGTTGCAGGGTAATGTTTTTAAAATAGAATTGTCAGAGTGGTTACTAAAAAAGTGTTTCTACAGCATATAAGAATTTTTAGAACATAAAATTATTGGTTAGAGTATTAATTAGTGAATTTATTGTAAACTAACTTCTGCCCGCGAGTTCGTCCGCGTGGAAGTCGTAAGATACAATAACAGTCACATTTTTATAAAACTTCCCTGTATACCTACTACGTTTGTAGATTTGTTCTCAGCATTCAAAATATACAGAGAGTCAGGACTGGTAACTCGAGAGCAAGCGACATACAGTTATCCATGTGAGAAGCAGCTTGTCCTGAGGTTGACACCCGCAGCCTTTAGTCTTCAGTGTCGACCCCTGTGACTTAGGGAACTGCACGCGCTTTAACTGGTAATTGAGGGGAGTTAGTGGTATACGCGGTATAAACACTGTCTCGCCAACGCAACAACTTGTTAGAATTTCCGGTTCGATGACGTTTCCCTGCAATGACACGAGTTTGAGCCAAATTCCGTGACACAGCTTCGGCGGAGTTAAGTTCCGAAGGAGCATAATCGGGACACCGGTCTTTAGCTAAGGATTGGATGGGTGGTGGTGTGACACCACCCATCAAGACATGATGGGTGGTATCACAGTTGTCTGTGACACCACCCATCATGTCTTGGTTCCTGCGGATGTCTTGCAAGGTTTTGTTTACAGTTTCCACCGCTTTCCTATTTGCCATAATGCATTCACATGAATGATGATACCGCACTTAGAAACTCGCCGTAAGTATGGTTACTGCTGTTATGCTAAGGAAAACTTATTGACTTACTGCCGTTACAATTAAAGGAAAAAAGCTACTTTATATCTAGTATGAGTTTAATAACATTAGCATCAATTACTTACTATAACCGCAATGTGAAGTTACTGCTGATATCATTAGCAGAAAAGTAAAACATGAATGATGATACCGCACTTATAAACTCGCCGTTACTTACTGCTGTTATGCTAAGTAAAGCTTATCATAAATTCGACTTACTGCCGTTACCCTTATTGAAATTTAAAGGTTCCCAGATCAAATTGTACAGCTCATTGCGGTGATTCCGAATCTATTTTTAACTCAATTTGTTCAAAATGGTACTTACTGCTCTTATCGCTAGCGTGGCAGCGCAGGAGAACCAAGGTAACCGACATAGCCCGAAGAATTGCCAAACTTAAGTGGCAATGGGCAGGACACATTGCTCGCAGAACAGATGGCCGATGGGGCCGAAAGGTTCTGGAATGGCGACCACGTACCGGAAGACATAGCGTTGGAAGGCCCCCCCCACAAGATGGACCGATGACCTTGTAAAGGCCGCAAGAATCTGCTGGATGCGGGAAGCACAGAATCGGTCGAAGTGGCGGTGCTTGGGGGAGGCCTATGTCCAGCAGTGGACGTCTTTCGGCTGATATGATGATCATGATGATGGGCTTTTACAGTAACATAGTCACTTAAATATCAGTTAAAATAAAATAAAAAATAACATACTATATACAGGATGTGTTCCAAACCGTATTTCGATGATGCCTCCATTTTTTAAGCAGAAGTTAAGTAATTTCTTTTCAAATTCCCAAAAATCTGAAAAATAACAAATAGCTATTAACTAACCTTGAATTAAATAGATACATACGATGTATAACGTAATATAAGGCTAGAACATTCCCAGGGTAAAAAAATGTTTTTGGTCTTTCGTTTACCACTAGCTACGCCCCGCGTTTTTACTCGCATAAGTCTCGATCCCGTTGAAATATCGGGATATAAATTATTGTATGTCTAACGCATGTGCCTAATTTCATCCAAATCCGTTCAGCCGTTTTAGCGTGAATCCGTAACACACAAACAAACAAACTCACTTTCGCATTTATATTAGTTTGGAATTAGGATTATACGAGTAGCCACATAATACCTTTCTATATCCCAATAATAATAAAAATAATTTTTGAATGGAACTCAACAATGAATGGTTTCTAAAATATTTTGTCGAATCTCAAAATAAGGGGTGTCCTATGCCAAATCGAATGCCAAATAATCGAATATCAATTGATCGACCACTATAAATCGAACATCTAAATACTCGAACGTTCATAATATCGAATGCGACATTTCTTATTTCCATACCAAATATTGCAAAATTAATCAAAACAGCGAAATATGTGACAGCTATTTGCGTCGTTGCCCACTTTCGGAATGCACGCTCTTAATTGGGGGTGTACTATGCCAAATCGAATGATTTTGCAATATTTGATATGGAAATAAGAAATGTGGCTAACTAGCGAACTAGAATATTAATTGCAATTGTAACATAGAATTCGATGTTGTACCCGTTTTAGGTGTAAAAAAGGCATTTGGAAAGTTTCCAGATACTTTTTTTACATCTAAAACTAAATATTCAGTGTTACGATATTAATTATGGCATTTTATAATCAGTTTTACACACATGGACCGACTGCGTATCTGATCTCCACAACCCAGTTACTGGAAAAGACGACTCCAGTTATTACTATAGAATTATCTTTGAATTTCACTTTTAAACGACTTCACAAAAAGGAGGGTTCTCAATTCGACTGTTTGTTTTTTTTTGTATTTTCGTTACGCGATTACTCCTCCAATTATGCATTGATTTTGATGATTCTTTTTATGTATAGAGTACCGTAAACGGCCCTCTATCCGCCGCGGATTAAAAGACCTTTAATGCGGCATACTAGTAGCGCTGCCTCGGCCCGGCTAGAGTGCCGTAAGCATTGTATTGTCAATGTCATTGTCACTGTTATTTGTTATTTTGTTTGATTGTTGAGGTTAGTCCACGTTTGCTATAAACTTCAGTAACCTTAATGTTCAAAAATTCGAAATTTTGTTTTATGTACTTATTTATCTTTACTTCTAAAACTAATCTGTCGTAATATCGAGTACTATAACTGAATCACCTAATTTTGAATGAAATAAAGTCATATATATCCTGAGTATAGTAATTAAATTGTTAGGCCTAAAACATTTGCAAAAAATTAGGTTTCAGTGAGAGAAACGAATCGCTGCAAATCCGAGTCCACGCAGTCATGTCTGCCCTACCCCTAGACTGTAATTTAGAATCGCGTAGGCGCGGAGGGGCAAGGCGGCTCGCGAGTTGAGGAGCAGGTGGTTGTAACGCTCGCTACCGAAGCCGGCCTGCAAAGCCGGACAGCAAGACGAAGCTGCGGCGGTAAGCGTTAAACCATCTGCGACGATAAGCTTGCGTGGGACCACCGGAACCCCGCAGCGCCGGAGCCGTGACAGAAACCATGCGTGCTGCATGTTGCATCCTCGCTTCATTCTGCATGCTTGCTTACATGGTGTGGTTTTCAAATCAAATCAAATCAAATCAATTTATTTGCCATAAGTATTGGTACAATTTAGGTCTTAACATAAATACAAATACAGATCCATAACACTTAGTCATAATAATGTGACATGCAAACATTTGGGTTTATAAATTACCTACTATATTATAGTTATATTCCATTAAATTTAAAATTGAGCAGCAATGTTGTTATATTATTAGAAAAATTCAGCATAGGTACTATTAAGCCTATTAATGTCAGAGGGTAAATGATTATTATTATCATTTAATTTTTCAATCTCTTATTATATAAGTCACTTACTGAGTAGAAATTCTTTTCCCTTAACCATAATTTAAGACACCTTGTAAATTTATTCGCTGGTAAGATTTTAATACTGTCAGGTATAGCATTAAAATATACGACCACACATTGCATAGCTATTCTTACTATATACACTGTCCTAGGAATTATGAGCAAAACTATTCTATTTCTGTGCCTATTACTTTTTGGAAACATTTCATGAGCTTTTTTAAATAACTCCGGGTGCATTTTAACAAACTTAGCGCATTCAAAGATATAACTACTCGGAAGGGTTAGTATCTTGAACTTTTTGAAAAAGGGTTTGCAAGATTCCCATGGGCGTATTCCTGCTATGGCGCGAATGCATTTTTTTGTGCGAGGAACACTCGCTGACTTTCTGTTGAGTAACGCCAGGTGATAAGACCATATCTTAACACAGAATCAACGTAGGTACCCATAGTAGGTATGCAGATAATACGGTTTTTAGCGCTGATGTTTTTGAGTTTTTGTTTCGTATAGAACGTATACGAATTTGTTTGTTTTATTGCATACTTTATTGACGTGGGCCTTCCAGTTGCAGTGTTTATCAATCATGATACCGAGAAATTTCGTTTCGTTTACTTCTTTTAAGTTAAGTCCTCTATAATTGATGTTTTAAACTTGTGTTTTGTGGTGGTTCCCTGTCGTACCGTACATATTACTCGTTGCGTTTTTTTTAAATAATACCTCATTTTTATAACCTTAATTTTAAAAACATTCAGGTCACGTCACTAGTATGTAGCAAACTGACGGCACTAAACTGCGGAGACAGAGTGCCGCTAACGGCCCTCTATACACTGCCTAAATTTTATTAACTTTGCTTGGGTAGTTTTTGAGTTAGCTTCAATAATACGTTCTTTCTTAAAAGTGAAAGTCAAATTATTTATTTCAAAGAGGCCCTTGTACTACTTTGGAACGTCAAAATTTACAAAAAAATGGTATTAATTCTAGTCGCCCCTTCCAAAAGGTAGTTTTCGTATGGAGAAGAATGGGCAAGAAACTACACCGTTACTCTTATAAAATGTTTACAATATTTCGTATAGGTACATTAGTTATATGCATAATTATAATTATGTGAAGACGATGCACCTAGAATAAAATTACTATACCAGAATAGGTAAAAATAATTAAAAAAAAATGAAGCCACGACTGATAAATTAATTATGTGATAGATACGGTGCTCACATATTTACAAAAATTTAAAATAAACGATTTTCCTAAAAAATTACAATTAATAAGTCAGAGTGTGAGGTAGTAATCACAGAATGTAAAATCAATGTCATAAAATATAAATTTTAAAAAACTGCAATTAAGCCAAGCCAGTTTGATTTTGTCTAGATTCTAAATTATCCTATGGAGCAGGACCAGCATGTTTCCAAGCATGCTTATCTTGTATATAATCCTTTAATTTGTAATTTGAAATGACATTGAATCTATCTTTATTTTGCAAAAGAGAGCTGTCAGAGCCATTTATGAGCTCCGTCGTCGCGAATCTCTCAGGGAACTATTTGAAAGGATTAATATTATGACGGTACGTTGCCAATTCATTTATGAAAATATTATGTATGTAAGGAAAAATCTACATCTTACACACTTTGTAAACAATTTACAAAGTGTACTTTTAACATGGCTTTTAAATTTTCTATTTAATTGTAATAAATATCACAAGGTATTTTGTTGTAACATTTAACACAGTACCCCATAAAAGATGTATGTACCTACTTTAGATAATCCGGTTGATCTATTTTATCTTTATTTCTAATATTAAAATTATGTCTATCACTTATCTTATTAAAAAGATGTAGATTTTTCCTTATGTATAGATTCAATGTCAGCAGCCCGACCCCACAGTAAAATGCCATACGACATAATGCTGTGGAAGTAGCTAAAATAGACAAAACTTACTTAACTTATTAAATGTGAATTATTATTATACTTCTGGCTTCGTTCTCGATATAATATTTACAATGCAGCTTCCTCGACGCAAGTCGACCACCAGTCGCATATTTAAGAGCTGAAAGCAAAAACTAAACGCACAAGTGTACCTATGACAGCTCTATACGTCATCTGTCATTCTTTACGTTTGCGCGGCAACCAGTACGCTGTTATTCCCAAAGAATATTAATTAAAGTGTTTAAAACTAGTTTAACCCTATACTTGGCAAGATTTTTTTTTTTTGAAATGTTGATAAATTTTACATAGAATGTATTTTGAGGTATTTATTGAGAGGAGAAAAAATAAAAACAAAAATATGATTTTATTAGTTTATGATTTATTGAATGTATCACATAAGGCACATTGCCAGACTCTTAGAAATTAACCTCATAAAATCTACGTATCACATTTGCCGCACTGCCAGGCTTTCAACAAGTTATAAAGATTATTATAGCAAACCAAAAAAAAAAAAAATTAAATTCTAACGTGAAAAAAAACATGAACTTAAATTATATTTTGTACTTCCGTACATACAATTAAAAAACAGAACCTCCTTTTAGTATAATAGTCGGTTAAAATCAACAATAATAGTTATAAACAGTCTTCGAACCTTCTAAAAATCTTAATTATTGGTAGAATGAGATCAATCACGAATATATACTAATTATACTAACAGTCTTACAATCACAAATTATTATCAGTCTTACAATTACTTTATTTTTTTTTATGATACTCTAAGAAACAATTTCGTTCCGGCAATAAGCATAACCGCATTTTGCATTTTTGACAAAACAATTTGGTTTGCCCTTTTGTGCAATACATGCACCTCCCTCTGATGGATGCTATAGTTGGAAAATGAGCAATTTGATCATACCGAACAGCATCTGGGGGTCTTTCAGCTACTGGTTTCTGTATGGTCTTGGTTGAGCTAACGCTAGTCCTGCTGACATTGCTTGTATTAGTTCTCTCATATCTGCGTAGGCTTTCGAAAATTTCAATTCGGAATGTTTTCAGCGACTTGGGTTTTTTGGCAGCTTCTCTATCACGTCGATAGAGAAGCCAGGCATTGTTCACGCAAATATCGAGCATTTGCGAAAAAATTGGTAAATACCAGCGATGACCTCGGAACGGTGTTCGATACAGAGCAATCAGCATATCTGATAGATCAACTCCACCCATGTTGTTGTTATATTCTTTTATCAAATTTGGACAAGTCACTGGCATTTTCCTTCCTTGTTCTTTCTTGTAACGAAGTACATTCTGAATAGGATGCGCGTCAATAAATGTGCTTGCAGCTGTAACACATTTGTTATCGTACCATTTGACAACAACTATCTTATTTGTGTTGCATACGACTTGTGCGTGTGATCCTCTGCCGCTTCTTTTAAGATTTTTATCTGTGGGTAGTTTTTTCTCTGCTCCACGGAGCCTGTTAGATCGGATTGTTCCCAGTGCAAAAATTCCGTATTCGTTTCGTAAATATTGCAGGACTTCAACAGATGTGAAAAAGTTGTCAAAGCATAAGACTTTGCATGCAGGCTGGTGAATGGATTTCGCCAAAGCTATTACTACTTTTGCTCCCAAGCCCATACCATTTTCTTCATCAGTAAAAGAGTGAAATCTATATGTGTCGTCTCCTCCATAGATCAGGAAGTCGTAAACGATCCCAGAGACACCAGCGCGAACAAATATTTTGAACCCCCATTTTTTAGGTTTATTTTTTATATATTGTTTGCGGCTGCCTGCTCTGGTTCCTTTATGTGGAACCATCATTTCATCAATGCTGAAACGCGTCTCTTCTTCTACTTTTAGACAGTTCTCACGGATTCTTTGAAGAAGTGGTCTCACTTTGTGATATCTATCGCCATCATCAATACAATTGTCACTAAAATGTAAATATCGCCTCAGTAACTGGAACTTCTTCAGAGTCATTATATCCGCTACTTTGTCGTATCGTAGAATTTTGGACCAATAATCTGTATACGCGTGCATTTTAACGACCCCCATAAATAAAAGGATTGCCAGAAAATCTTTGATATCATCTTCTTTGATATTTATTGAGCTGCCATTTTTCTGTGTGCTATAGATATTTGTTTGTTGCACTATGAGAGTGATGATGTCATCTGAAAAGAACAGCTTGAAGTATTCAATCGCACTCTTCTCTTCACGAGGCTCAAACGAGTTATCTTCCACGTCTGCAGAACCAGTAAACTTACAGCAACGCCAATTAGGTTGTAATCTTTTAGCAGGTATTACTTTCCGTTTTGTCGCAACAACTCTAGGTCTTTTTGAACGAGTAGCCGCTGAGGGAGAGGGTGGCAACAATGGTGACAGCACCTGGTTATAAAGCATCAAGTTGCTGGCTCGTGGTAAAGGTAGTTGCGAGGAGGTGGCCAGTGGTGAAGGTACTTGCGAAGAGGTTGCTAGAGGAGATGGTAAACTTACTTGATGAAACAAAGGTGATACCGGAGATAATGGACTAGCCTCAGCACAATGAAGCTGCCTTATTACAGATGGATTTGATAAAATTGATGGCGAACAAGGGTTGGTTGATGGCGATGACTGTGGGGGGTATATTACCAAAGATGTTGAAGCAACCACTTGATTTACTTCAGTATCGTCATCTGATAGAAGATTTAGATTTTCTATCGAAGAAGGCAATGATGGAGGCGGTGAACTGCTGTCGGAGTGCGCTGGGCGGAAGCAATACTGGAGTTCATCTTCAGCAGATGATTCGCTTTCATCCAAATCCGATTTTGCGTTTGGCTTTGGAACAAGCGCCACAAGTTGCCGAGCTCTTCTCTGTTGTTGAATGCTAAGCTGACGAACCACCTGTGACAGAAAAATACAAATAAACAATAATAATATCAATAATATAACAATAATAATATAAAATAGTTATAATAATAATAAAATTCACAATTAAATTGTAACCGTACAAATCAAGCAATGTTACGTATTTGATACATAACAAAAGATGTCTAGAAGGATGGCTACCTAGCAGTGTGTCATATCTGATACACTCGAAAAAAAATGTAAATTACAGTCGATTTTAATCCAGTTAAGTACTCGAAAATTGTGTTTCCGAGTAGCAAATATTATAACCTATTCGAATTATACAGCTTTTGAAAACAATTTGACCAAAATATAATAAAAAATGAGTATTTTTACCTTGCGACACACAGACGCCTTCGATCGATTCGCCATCTTGTTTTCTACTGCATATTTGGTGTTACAAGAAATAAAATAGTATTTTTTAGTAGAATAGGGATTATATTTTGTAGCAAATTAAATAATAAATGTTTCGTAAATACGTCTCGGAACGTCTCGAGATATTCGCAAAGTTCAATGTATCAAATTATCCACCGTGCCAAGAATAGGGTAGTGTGATTAAAGTTGGCATATGTTATCATGCCGAAATGAAAACATGAAAAGGAATATTATCTTCAAAAAATCCGAGGATTAAGTACATGAAACGACACCGGTACAACACCGATTCATCAGAGTCATCAGAGACTCGTCCATTTTTTCTTCACCAGATAAAACAATTGTTTTAAACGTTTTATACAGTAAAACGTGTTTCACAAGACTTATATACAATAATTCGGGCCGTTTACGAGATAAACGCACGAGTTTTATAATTTACTTATTTCAAGGGGAAGGCCGAGAGGCTACGCTTAGGTAAGTATAATTATTATGGTACATTATCAGGGTCAATTCTATATTTTTTGCAAACCGCAAAAATTATGAACTAATGAACTAGTTATGGAACTAGGTAGGTACTTGCTGACAGTGTCGAACCATCGGTTCCATTTGACACAAACCCGGATAACACTAATACAGCCATGACTGTAACTGACGCTCTACCTGAGCCTGACCCAGCACATGTGCTAGACACGGGGCCTACTTATATTCTATCCCTAGAAGTGCTGCAAGCATTATGGGATTTGATGCATTAATAATTTATGCATACAGTTATAACTAGAGTGAATCCTAAAACAAAAAAAGAAGAAACATTCAGCTCCGTGAAAAAATATGTCACGTACGGTGTTCCTCAGGGCAGTGTGCTAGGGCCGCCGTTGTTCATTATTTATATCAACGACTTGCCAAAGGCAACGATTCAACCTATGACATTATTTGCCGATGACAGTACAGTTTCAATTGCATGTAAGGACATTAATAATTATAATTTTGACATAAATAATTCACTGACATCTATAATTTCTTGGCTTGATAATAATAATTTAAAAATAAATTTATCAAAAACCAATATAATGCACTTTGGACAAAGATTGCATAATCCATTAAATGTAAATTTGATTCATGATGATTCCAATATAAATGAAGTAACGAACGCCCGTTTTCTCGGTTTAATTATAGACAGTAAACTAAATTGGAAAGAACACATTGACAAACTATGTAAGAAAATCAGTAGTCAATCATATGCTTTGTACCAACTTGCTCCATCCGTCAACATTGATGTGTTACTCTCGGCTTATTATGGGCTTGTTGAATCTATCCTCAGATATGGCATTATCTTTTGGGGCAACTCATCAAATAAAGATATGGCATTTATAATGCAAAAGCGATGCCTACGTGCCATGTTCGGTATCCAAAGTACGGAGAGCTGTAAGCCACTTTTCAAAAAGCATAAAATACTCACACTTCCGTCACTTTATATTTTGGAAATAGCCCTATTTGTCAGAAGTAATCCCCATTTGTTTCCTCGAATATCGGACATTATAAAACGTAATCGCAGGGATAATAGTAAAATTCGTGTTCAGCCAGCTAGGACAGCGCTACTGTATAAAAGCGTTGTATGCAGAGCGCCAATAATTTATAATAATATCCCAAACTGTGTGAAGAAATTAAATACAGATCAGTTTAAGAAAACATTTAAAAAAATACTGACAGAAAAAGCCTATTATAATGTTGATGAATTTTTAAATGATAAATCGCTCTGAATACTGACTGAATTTATTCTGTTTATTTTTTTAATTGCATGATGACTAACCAATTTAAAAAAAAATATTTAAAAAAATTTTGTGATATTATTGTTGATTTATTTGTATTATTCATTGTATTTTTATTTTGAAATGTTAAATGTTAATTATCGATTTGTTTATATTATTATTCTTTGTGTTTTTATTTTGAGAGCTTACTGTCTTTCGACCTAATTTGTACACCAGCCATGGTCAAACATGTTGAGCCAAAAAAATACTTTTGTAACACCTATAATAAGCATCATACCATGTATATTATCTACACATGTTTTTGCAAATAAATAAATCTGAATCTGAATCTGAATCATATAAAAGAGCACTAAACAACTACTTAGCCCGTATTTGAAATACAATTTTGAAGAAGGGACATTATCAATGTTAATCAATAACAACAATAATGATAGAGATCTCCCCGCTCAGTGATGCTGGAAGTATGTTAACACAAACCAATCTCGAAAAAGCTTATTTATATTTTCCCTGTCCGGGACAAAAAATTCTTAAATATTGTCAAAGAATTAGAAAGAGATGATCATCTCTATGGTAACAACACTCTATCATACCTTTATGGTAACAACCTATCAAAAAAGATAGAGAGTCTTACAAGCTTGCCAAAGTACAGGCCAATCTTTAAAAAAGCCAACTACTTTGACCACAACCCGTCAGGAAAACTTGAGTGGTTCACTTCGTTACAACCAACAGAGGGCAAATTACAAAAGAGGCCGGGACACAAGGAACCACAGTTCTCATATCAAGCAAGGAAATAAAGATAAAGTTGAAATATCAAACAAAAATTCAACCAGTACCAGCCCAAAGCCCCACCACCACAGGACAAGACTCCTGCTCGCTACTAGAGGTTAGTCATGCTGGAAGATTAAATCATATTTTACCTTGTTGGGAAAGCATCTGTGATGATGTTTCAATATTGAACATGTCAATGGATACTCAATACTTTTAAACCGCTTTACTGACACACCTTTTCAGTCATAATCTGAAGTCATTATAAAATGATATTTTAAATGATCCTGTTATGCTAATAGCCATTTATAATTTGCTGGCATTAGGTGCAATTCTCCTTGCGCACCTTGGAAAGGCCAATTCATACCTTAAGTGTTTTGTTTCCAAAACTGAATGGTCACAAAAGATTTATTCTAAACCTTAAGCCTCGTAACAAATTTGTTAACACATGCCATTTTAAATGGAAGATCACTGAACTACCGTAGCTCTAATTTGTCCAGGAGAATTTATGACTAGTTCTATTTATTGGTAATAAATTATTCCAGCTCACAGGAAGTATTGATGGTTTCTGTATGAAAAATTATATTAATTTAATGCACTCCCATATTAGGTATGTCTTGTGTTCTGCACCATATTGTTCTCTAATTATGAGAGCGGTGATTGCATAATTTAAAAATCTATAGGTCACCAATCAGTACAGTACTTCAATGACCTTTTGTGCATTGGTTCTTGTTGTAAATAAAAGACGGGTTGACCAAGACTAAATTTTTTTTAAGAACAGTTAAACTATTTCTAATTACCTATACTATTATTCCAATGACAAGAGATATCTGTCAGCACCTACTTACGTAGTATACGACAGGTTCTGATTATAAGATATGGTTGAAAAATGTTAATGAAACAATTCCTAAGTATTTACAAAAATTTCAGATTTGTAATAAATTATCAAAATAGTATAATTAAGTACTTATACCATCATAGTCAATTCTTAGGTTTTGTAAAACAAAAATTTGTAAATGAAAAATATTTGAGAAAAAACAGAGTTGTAGTATTAGAGACCATGCTCATTTAATAAAAACATTGACTGCCAAATGCCTGGCAAGTACATATGTTTGACTTTACACCAAACTATTAGAACATTAAATATACCATATAACCATAAATATGGTTAACTTTAAAGTAGGCAATTATGATATCATTTACCCCAGATATATACTTGACCTACAGCGCGCAGCGGTGGGTTGATATTAACAATAGTTTACACAAAAGTATAGCATACTCAAAATATGATTTGGAAATATTTATAGATGTGTCAAGAAGTGGGTGGGGGACCATTTGTAATGATATTAGGGTTTAAGGGGTCTGGAAAGAGACTGAAAAATTATAAATATCTCATACTTACTTAAATTATCTAGAACTACTACCCATATTTCTAGCCTTAAAATATGTTTGTTAAAAATTGGTATATTGTTACATGTTGATAATAAGAATGCCTTATAATATAATTATTAACCAAATGGGAGGTATTCAGTACCCACATTTAAATAACTTTGCCAGAAGTATATCGGCAATGGTGTGAAGATAGACAAACTTTTTAGCTATTTGCTTCTTACATAAAATCGAGGAAAAACAATGAAGCAGATGAAGAATCACATAGTATATAGCCAATCCTGACATAAAGTGGGATATAAAAACCTCCACATTCCAGTACATTGTTACTCAATTTGGTCAACCTGATAGATATTGAGTTTTGCTTCAAGAATTAATGCAAAAATGTTAATGTTACATTTCCAGGAATCCGGCCCGGATAAATCGAAAAAAGATGTTCTTTTCGTGTCTTAGACGAACCACTTTTTTTTTCCCTTTTTATGCCCATTTAGTCTATTATAAAGATAATTACAAAAAATTAAGAATTATAAAGCGACAGGCATTATGGTTATGCCATACTAGGTAGTCATAAGCCTGACAGAATCACCCCCTACATCTCCACTGGAATATTATCAGGAAGGCAT
The DNA here is from genome assembly GCA_948150665.1 of Conistra vaccinii. Lineage (NCBI taxonomy): Eukaryota > Metazoa > Arthropoda > Insecta > Lepidoptera > Noctuidae > Conistra > Conistra vaccinii. Next base: position 11,151,919 of record OX411337.1, on the reverse strand, counting down.
GGGTAAGCCTAGCCATCAGCAATAAAATGTTATGTTAAGTTCAGTTTCAAATAATACCTTGAAACAATATAATTTCACCTTTAAATTATGGTGGGCTATTTGTCAAAAACAAAGTACTTATAGATTCATTTACACCATCTCATCTATACCAATAATTATTATGTATTTTTTTTAACCAAGCTTTTCAGTTTAATGGGGTCTTAAAATTTACATTTACTTATAAGTAAAAAAATAAAAAATAAAATAAAATAAGTACAGTGTAACCGAAAGACCATTGACCGACTTTGTCTCTTATTAAAATAGCTAATAACACAGTAAATTATGCAATGTACACATTTCTATTTGGTATTAAAACATCTGGTCCCGGTTGCAACCAACTGAACCTGTTTTTACCTATCTTTGAAAAGTCCGAAATTTGTCCAGCTAGTACATTTCGTAATTAAATTAACTATACTCAGCATTTAAGCGAAATAATATTCACTTAACACTTTCATTGTATAAGCCCCATAAACCAGTTTATACTTCTACCATCTCTATAATATAGGTAAATATACCTACTCTCTGTTTGCATCATAGATATTAGTATAATAATTTGTTAGTAGGTACTAGACATGCCTCGACATCCACTACTAAGGGAGTGTCATTAGGTGTAATCAGGGTTGGGCAGTATTTGAATTACTTGTAATTGAAATACGTAATTGAAATACAAATACGTAATTGGTATTTGTATTTCAATTACTACTTATAAATGTAATTTGTAATTAGTATTTCAAATACCTGACGCTGAGGTATTTTGTAGTTAGTATTTCAAATACTTATAGCTCCAAAATACATTTGAACATAAATACATTTAGCGATCTTATGAATGGGTGCGATCTGCAGAAAATAGCGCTCGATAGCTTTCGTAAGCAAAATGGCGACCGCTAAATATGTAATATCTTTAAAGTTGGCAACACTGCACTTAAACTGTACTGTAGTCTGTATGTACTGCAGGTACATACGTCAAATTGTCAATTACATAACTTGTCAATTGTAATTTTCATTCGGCGATGGAGTGAATCCTGTGAATGCTGTGACATATTTAGCGGTCGCCATTTTGTAAAATATGATGGTAAGAATATATTCCCTTTGCCCTAGGCTGGGCTGGATTAGTTCTATTCTATTTATATACCTAACCTAACACCAGACTGTATTTTGTAATTTGTATTTCAAATACACGACTTAAAAATATTTTGTAATTTGTATTTTAAATAAGTGCGAGATAGTATTTTGTAATTTGTATTTTAATTAAAGCAAAGCATGTATTTTGCCCAGCTCTGGGTGTAATACGGCAAACTGGACAAATAGCTCTTCAACCTTTTGTTTAATTTTATAATAGGCCAATTGTGAATAATTCAAATGAATTTGCTCCTGCTGTGCTTAATGCTGAACAAAATACTTGATTAAGTATTATAATTATTACGTGCCTAACTAAATTAGACAAGATCTTCAATATTAAGATGAATAAATTGATTGTTTATCTTTAATATAATTTGATTGAAACTTGTTTATAAGTTGAACAATTAGTCCAATATTAAGATAAACGAGACTGGTCATCTATTATTGCCAGTTTATTATGTCATTTGTGTCTAAAAAACTAAAAGATTTTAATTTGTTATTTAAATACTACCTATTTATTTATAATTTCATCTTTGGAATCTCAATTTTCCTCATAAACTCTTAACATCTGCATTGTAAATATTATATCGAGAACGAAGCCAGAAGTATAATAAGTGATCAAACGAACTTACCTGTTGTGAAGTTCGATCATTATTATACGAAGGGCTTCGTTCGAAGATATAGGGACCCTCCCTACCCTACCCCAGAAAAATTGAGATTCTCTTACTCTAAAATAATGACAGATGACGTATAGAGCTGTCATAGGTACACTTGTGCGTTTAGTTTTTGCTTTCAGCTCTTAAATATGCGACTGGTGGTCGACTTGCGTCAAGGAAACTGCATTGTAAATATTATATCTTCGAACGAAGCCCTTCGTATAATAATGATCGAACTTCACAACAGGTAAGTTCGTTTGATCACTTATTATGATGATAAGTTCCTGTTAATGTTATTTACATAGAAATATAGGTTATTTACATAGCCGGTAGTGGTATTCGAATCTGTGTGAGGTAGGTACCACAACCAAAAAGTGAAATATAAAAACATTTTACAAAAAAAACATCCGACTTCCAAAAAAGACACTACAAAGTCAAAAATAACTTTAATTTCGGAAGTCGGTGGCAAAAAACTAAAAACAATACCAAAGACACCGACTTCCGAAACTAAAGTTACTTTTTTACTTTGTTTGTAGTGTCTTTTTTAAAAGTTTTTATTTCTATGTAAATTGATAACTGATTGATAACTTACATACAGGATCTCCAATTAACTGATAGGCGTGTCCTAATAACGGCAACGCACCAGGGTACATCGGGGGCGATGCATGTCGCGGCTTTATCCAAGTCCAAAACGCGAACACCACACAACATGCTGCAACCAACACTACTAGGAACATGGTAGTTATACGACCTTAAGAACATCAATGCAATGCAAGGAATCGGCTCGCCTATACTTATACACAATTATTGGTTAACATTAACTTCGTTGCGTAAAAATGTATAGCCGTCTGTTTGTCAGTAATATGTTTAGGATATTACCGACTCTATTATGTTGGCTCAAGGAATAAATCACTAATAATTCTTACTACCACAAAACTGTGTTTCTTATCAGGAGTAGTACTATGACCTATGACGTGATAAAGTTTTTTTATTACGTTTTTTATGATTAGTGTAATATTTTTCAACACAATGTATTTTGTTATGAAATAAATAACTTATGACTTTATTTTTACAGCTCGTGGCTAAGTAATAACAAGCCGCACGGGTCAATCCATCAGGTTTAGCTACGCTTGCCGGGGTTGGTCAGTGGATGGGTGACCATCTTTACATACCGAGACTCCTCCGTGCCTCGGAAAGCACGTTAAGCCGTTGGTCCCGGCTGTCATTTCTGGATCTTTGACAGTCGTTACGAGTCGTCAGAAGCCCGTAAGTCTGACACCAGTCTTACCAAGGGGTATCGTATTACCCAGTTACTGGGTTGTGGAGGTCAGATAGGCAGTCGCTCCATGTAAAATACTGGTATTCAGCTGCATCCGGTTAGACTGGAAGCCGACCCCAAGATAGTTGGGAAAAAGGCTAGGAAGATTGACAGGCACTTTTGAATTGTCAAAGAGTCGGTCAGTTAGTCAGAAAGTTGAAGCTAGCCCATTCCAAAAAGTAGATCTCTGTGGAGAAGAACGGGCAAGAATTCCCAGGACACTCTTTTAAAATAAAGATATTACAAAATCCTGGGTACATTATTCTTGTTGCTTCTTGTAAATCCTGGCTGTTTATCCTGTGCTGTTTATCCTGGGTACATTATAAATATATGTGAGAACAATGTGAAAAAAAACAGAAACAATTCAAAATATAAGATTGAAAATAAGCCTTGGCAGAAAAGAGATGACCAGTCTCAACTGACGGCGCCCGTTCACGAACATGACGCGTGGACACAAGCCGCGTACATAAGCCAGTCCCCCAAAAACGCCCACCGTTCACCACTTCCTAGTGCTTTAGTTGGGAAGAAGAAGTGGCGCAGCAAACTCCCCAGCAGCACAGTTGTCTGCTCATTTGGAAAAACTTTCATGATTCTATATAATAGTACTTATGCAATTATTATTTTGTGCTATCGGAATGGATAGTAGGTACAGAAGTAATTCGTTGAATCGATGGCATATTCTATAACGACAAATGAGGTTTAAGTAGCGTGACCAAATTAATTTTGAAAATAAGAATGCCAAGGCATCTTTAATTATGTACTTATTAAAAGTATTTTTTTTATTATTTTCCCTAACGTTTAGGTTGCGGGCACGATACCAGTGGCAAGGAGCAATTTCCGGGCAGGTGGCGATGGAACTATTTTTAGGGTTCCGTACCTCAAAAATGTTAAAACGGAACCCTTATAGGATCACTCGTGTGTCTGTCTGTCTGTCTTTCCGTCTGTCACAGCCAATTTGCTCCGAATCTAATGGACCGATTAACTTGAAATTTGGTACACATTATTTCTGTGACCCAAACACGAACGTGTAACGAAAATAAAATAATTTTGAATATGGGGTTCACTTTTGTGGGGCAGAGAAGAAAATTTTAAAAAAGGTTTTGCAAATTGTACCGTGTGACATATCAAATGAAAGGAATTGTTACAAGGATCTCAAATATATTTTTTTTATAATTATTTATTATACGTTTTTAGAGATATTTACGAAAATAGATGAAAATTTACCATTCCCCCCCCCTTATCTCCGAAACTACTAAGCCTAAAATTATGAAAAAAATACAGAGAATAGTTCTTTACTCATAGATTACAGGAAAACCTATAAGAAGTCTATGGTCTTAAAATAACATGGTAAATCTCTCAATATTGTATTTGCGGTTGGAATGTATGGGAAAATATGTTTTGCAACTACAATGTTAAGTTAGTTCTTGGGATAATTTATTGCTACTGCTAGTTCGACTAAGGCCCCAGTACACGTTTAACGAGCTCGCCCAACGCGTACTTAGGCGAGGCATCCTTCACTTCTCGTACCTTCCGCGATGCATTCTGTTTGCCGATTTCACGGTGCGCTAGTACTATGCCGGCATTGTCGGTAGGCACTGCTAACACATTAGCCAGTCAGCTATGTAAAGTTCAATTAATCATTTTAGACGAAATATCTATGTTGGGAAGTAGGACATTCAATCATATTTATCGCAGATTACAGCAAATTTTCCATACAGACATCCCATTTGCTGGTAAATCTATTATTTCTGTAGGAGATTTTAACCAATTGCCGCCAGTTGGAGACAACTGGATTTTTCAGCCTAAAACAGGACGTAATCCGATGGCAGTTTTAGCTCGTGCACCATTGTGGGAACCATGTAGCCTGTTTCCAATGAGCAAAATAGTGCGTCAGAGGGATGATTCATTCGACATTTAATTATTTTATTTCCTTTATTTCAAAGATACAAAGGTCTAAAAATGTTGTTAAGAACATTTTTCAAAAATAGTGTTACAGCCAAATTAGACCGATTTTCATAGAAACAGAGATTTCCAGTTATCAGTTCCTCTTCCTCTTCCGGTACGCGGTTGCCACTCCAAAACGTTTCGGCCCCAGGCTTTTCGGCCATCTGTTCTGCGAGCAATGTGCCCTGCCCACTGCCATATAAGTTTGGCAATTCTTCGGGTTATGTCGGCTACCTTGGTTCTCCTGCCGATCTCATAATTTTTGATTAGATCACGACGTCATGGAAACTCTAAGCACAGCACCATTGCCCTTTGGGCGACTTTCAGCCTTCTAATGAGGCCTATTGCGAGCTATTACGTTGTGTTTCTGCTCCATAGGTCATCACTGGCAACACGCACTGGTCCCGACTGCGGTATGTGAGACGAGAAGATATTGCGTAGCTTCGCGAACACTGCCCAGTGGAGCCGGATTCCACGATTGACCCCATTCTCGAAATTGAACCTACCTCACTGGACAGTTTGTCCTAGGTAAACGTTTCATTCAAACTTTATAGATTTATCAAGGTTCGATGACAATACAATAATTTAGTATCTCTTGGAGCTGATCTGATTATGAAGCCAGAAGGTGGATAGTGGAACTCTTCAGCGGCTTCTAGTAAACCCCTCGAGTTTGGGTTCATATGATTTGGTTTGACGAGTCAAATATATTGCAATTTGGTTTCGAGGGTCTGATGATGGAGCCAGCAGGTGGATAGTGGAACTCTTCAGTGGCTACTAGTTAACCTTTCAAGTTTGACCTCATATGATTTGGTTTGTCGAGTCCAATATATTGCACTTGGTCTCGAGGGCCTGATGATTGAGCCAGGAAGTGGATAGTGGAACTCTTCAATGGTTACTGGTAAACCCCTCGAGTTTGAGCTCATATGATTCGGTTTGACGAGTCCAATATATTGCACTTGGTATCGAGGGTCTGGTGATGGAGCCAGGAGGTGTATAGTGGAACTCTTTAGTGGTATTAGTAAACCCCTGGAATTTGGGCTCGTATGATTCGGTTTGAAGAGTCCAATATAGTACACTTGATGTCGAGTGCCCGATGATGGAGCCAAGAGGCGGATAGTTAGAACTCTTTATTTATTTATTTATTAAGCAAGGCACATCAACGACATATTTACAAAGATAGTCGCAATAATTAATATCAAGTCTTCAGTACTGTGTAAATACATCACTTATAGGCATGCACAAAATTCTCATGAAACAGTGAAATTCGACAAATTTTGAAATAATTAAAAATTTGATACATTAGTTACGAAATAAGATTAGATTAGATTATAAAAAAAATAAAAAATGATAGACTTCGTTACATTGCATGTGAACAAACAACCATCACGAAAAAATAATATTACTTAATCACAATAAAATATTCGCATTTGAGGTAACAAAACTAATTAAGGAATAAAATAAAATAAATAGGCTAAGTATTCAAAAATGAAGTGACAATATTTAAAAGTAGATAACATTATTATATTAAAATTAAATTATTATATTAAATAACATTATTATATTAAAATTACAATATTATATTAAAATTACATTATTATATTAAAATTACATACTAAAATTACATTATTATACTAAAATTACATTATTATTAAAGAATAAGTATAAGTAGGCAGCCGATTACAGGTCAATTTTAATAATTTTGGTTTTAAATATGGGCAGACTATCGAAGAAAATATCTATACTGTTGTCAACTGAACTGGCTCTATTGTAAAAAGTTAACATTCTGTTTAGGGGAGCATGCTGGCCCAGGTTTGTGCGACACGGTTTAGTAGCAAAAGTCCTAGGAGTACGCTTGGACCGGAGGTGAGAATGACGAGGGACGTCTATATTAATTTTGTTAAGGAGATCCGGAGTTGATGTTATACCGTTTACAATTTTGTGAAGTGTTGACAGATCATTTAGAACCCCCTAATTTGAAGTAGCTTAGCCGTTCTGCGTAATTGGCTCTAAATGGACATTTGTGGTCTTTAAACCGCAAGCATCTCGTCATTTTTTTTGAACGCGCTCAATTCGTTCTATATGAATGTTATAAGTGGGACTCCAGACAGGAGATGCATATTCTACTAGACTGCGTACAAAGGTGTTATAGAGCACTTTCAATGCCAAGGTTCCCTTGAATTCTTTGCCAATTCTATTGATAAACTTGGGTTTATCAATAAAAAAGCAATGAAAACGGTTGGCCGTTTTCATTGCTTTTTTAATAATATTATTGATGTGTGTGGTAAATGAGAGATCGCTGCTAAGCACTACACCTAGATCCCGTATGTTTGTGACTTGTTGCAGTGACGAACCGTTGAGGGAGTAAGTTGATGGTATGGGATGCTTTTTCCGCGTAAATGTTATGTGTAATGTGATAACATTTGCTGGCATTCAGAACCATCCCATTCACCACACACCAACTCTGTATTGAGTTCAGATCAGTTTGGAGTAGAACAATGTCTTCTTGAGTTTTTATTGGACGATAAATTTTAAGGTCATCGGCAAATAAGGAACATTGGCTATGATTGATACAATTTACTATGTCATTGATGAATATAACAAAGAGAATGGGCCCGGTATGAGATCCCTGGGGCACACCGGAGGTTGCGATGTACTCCGGAGATTGATAGCCATTTACCACCACTCTTTGTTTTCGCCCGCATAGGTACGACCTGAACCACTCCAGCAGGGGCCCGTGTATGCCAAAACCATGTAATTTTAGCAGCAAGATTTCATGGTCAACCTTATCAAAAGCGCTGCTGAAGTCGGTATACAGAGCATCGATCTGTTGGCCAGAGTCAATGCTCATACAGACTTCGTTAAGGTATGGTACCAAATTGGTGACAGTGGATTTGTTGCTGCAGAAACCATGCTGTTGAGGGTAAAGTTGAGTTTTAACATGCGATGTTAATATAGGGCAGATCATTGATTCAAAAAGTTTTGAGAATATGGACAAGATAGAGATTGGTCGATAATTTTTAGCATCGGCACAATCGCCTTTTTTGTATATCGGAACCACGTTAGCTTTTTTCCATTCTGTGGGAAATGTAGATGTTTCGAGCTATTTATTAAAAATGAAGGTAAAGTAAAGTAAGGTAAATATGTCAAATTATGAGCACACTTTTTTATGAAGAGCGGTGGCAACTTTCACTATGAGACCAAAGTTAAAATCGCGAAAAAAAAATCTGCTGTTCCCTACATTCATGTTCTCATAATATCTGGTCAAAATGTGTGGAACAGCTGATTTTTATTTCGCGATTTCAGGTTTGGTCCCATAGTAAAAGTTGTTCATAATTATGAGTACAATGACCCCTTAAGAGGTTGCTGGTGTTTTACAAATAACCCTGTATATATATTATAACATATTCATCGTACGGAACCCTGTCCACGCGAGTTCAACTCGCACTTGACCGGTTTTTTTACCATAACATTTAACATCACGCATTGTTTTCCCAAAAGGGTTGGGCAGAGGTGTACCTGTAGCAGGTACACCCACATTTCGCCTTTTTTCGTTATGTTTACCTAAGTCCCATGTAACAGGGGGCGAGCCTATTGCCATCAACCGGGCACAAATCCAGACTCCGGGCTACTACTGAGAAATTCCAGATAGAAAAGCACAATAACACTTTGCCCGGCCCGGGAATCGAATTCAGGACCTCATGCTCAGCAGTAGCGCTTGCGACCACTAGACCAACGAGGCAGTCAACTATTTTGTACCGACCCTTCAAATTTCGTATGAATAAAATTAAGACTCAAATTAATGCCCTTTTAGCTATAACAGTCAGCAACAAAAATATGTGAACAGATAGACTGATCAAATTATCAGATAAGACGGTGGGGTTCAGTAATTTCTTCATATCCTCATAGAAAGAAGGCGTGAGTTTATGTATGTCTATATTTCTTTTCTTTCTATGTAGGTACTTAATTAAGAAATTCAAATTCAAATTATTTATTGTGGATCTTAGGTTCATGAGATGTTGTGTCAGTTACAGGTAGGTCTGCTATGTCCCGCCATTGAGGCATACAAAATTCATATTGTTACAAGATGTTGTAGCAAATGTTGTTAAAATACAATAATACATATCAAATTGTCATGCAATACATTAAGATTCAGATAATACATTATTTATGTTAAATTACAAACTAGTCATGTTAAAAAATCTATATAAATATAATAAATAAATATAATAAAATCGTAGCGAAGTCAAAACTGTATATTGAATTTATTTGAAAAAAAGTAATTGCTGCGAGGTCTAGGATCGATTCTAATGCCGAAAATATTTTTTTTAGAATTTTTGTCGGTTTGTCTGTTTGTCTGTATGTATGTTCCAGCATCACGCAAATTCTACTGGACAGAATCTGTTAAAATTTTCCTTATGAGTCTGGTCAAACGGTGGGGTATATATTATTACGCTATTTGCTATGGGGGATGAGCAATATTACGTTATGTTCGCATTTTTCTCCGCAAATTGTAAAAGGATGCGCCAAAAGTTTAGGATATTGTATATAGTTACCCATTTAACTTTTTAAATGATTATTATCACGCTATACTTTTATGGAACTAAGCAGTCAATCATAAAATATAAGAACGGCCTTTCAACAAAGCAAATAGCTAAGCGGTTAGACGATTGCTTTGCAAACCAACGTGGTAAGTTCGTATCCTAACTTTGTTTTTTTTTAATTCTTTTTTTTAATATTTTACTAGCTTCTGCCCACGACTTCGTTCGTGAGGAAGTCGTAAAATACCACAATATACTACAATAACAGCCACATTTTTATAAAACTTCCCTGTATACTACGTTTGTAGATTTGTTCTCAGCATCCAAAATATACAGAGAGTCAGGACTGGTGTCACGGAAGCAAGCGACGTACAGTTATCCGTGTGAGAAGCAGCATGTCCTGAGGTTGATACCCGCAGCCTTTAGTCTACAGTGTCGACCCCTGTGACTTATTGATAATCATCGCAAAGCATAAACTCACAGGGAACTGCACGCGCTTTAACTGGTAATTGAGGGGAGTTAGTGGTGTACGCGGTATGAACACTATCTCGCCAGCGCTACAACTTGTTAGAATTTCCGCTTCGATGACATTTCCCTGCAAAGACACGAGTTTGAGCCGAATTCCGTGACACAGCTTCGGCGGAGTTAAGTTCCGAAGGAGCATAATCGGGACACCGGCCTTTAGCTAAGTGATGTGAACCGGAAGTCCACTTGCCATTAGCGTATTCAGAATTTCTACGGGCTAATGTGTGGCATCATCTTCCTCCAAATCAGTTACAGTATTAATGGAGGTATATATCAGAAAGAAAGAAGAAGAAAGAAAATACATTTATTTAACACAGACCATAAAAGCACACAATTTATATAGCAGATAAAAAAATAAAAAGTGTAAAATGCGATGTAAGAGATTAGCAGGGGAGTGTACCTCACGGCTGCGCTAAAAAAGCCCCAGTTCAGCAAAAAATGCCAGACAACTATATATGACTGACGCTGGTTTTCAACAGGACCTGAGGGTGTGATATGACGGATGTGAATCAGTTTTATAATGTAACGTGGGAACTACTCTACCAAGAGTCTCTATATAGGTAGGGCCACCTGGCCGCTCTCCTCTGGTAGAGTGTCTTCACCGACTTTTAGAAGAACATTGGAGAATTCTTGAACATGTGAATTCCGGCCAAGCCGAGCTCGTATGTTGATGGCCAAGCGCAGTCTATGCACTCTCGACGTTTTCAACAAAACTTTCACCTCGTTAGACAGAACTGTGACACCACCCATCATATCTTGATTCCTGCGGATGTCTTGCAGGGTTTTGTTTACAGCTTCCACCGCTTTCCTATTTGCCATAATGAATTCATCCCATACGATGAAACGCAAACCCAACGCACGCATCCCTTGTTACTGTTGCGAGACACCTCACACAAACAGCGTTTCGTTTTTCTCTAAATCGATGGGAATCTTAAACATGAATGGATTGCGCTGTTTTGTCACCAGGAAGTAGTGTGGCAGCGATTCCAGAACATCCACATACAGATTTTAAAATCGCTAGGATAAATCTGCTGTTAAAATCTGTGTAAAGTCTAAAATTAAGCTAAGCTAAGTAATAGTTTTTGAAGTGGAAACTTCTTTAGCGGCGTTGTGCACTTTTTTTGGGAGGACGTGACCGTAAGATCCGTTGCCTAGCAACCGACAAAGTAAATATCAAAATAAATAGTAAGTCTTTGACATTACGTAAAGATTGCGAGGTAAGTTTCACCCATATTGATGGGTAAAAAAAAGTAGTCAAAACATACTTCATGAAAAGTGTTTAAGTGTTTTCAACACAGTTGCTCGTAAAGTGGCTCTTATTTAACCGCTTTTAGGTTCATAATGCAGTGTATTATAGACACGTGCTTTTTTCTTTACATAATCGCACTAGTGCGGTAATGTGCGCCATAGATAACTATTTACTAGTCGGAGTAATGACATGGCAGTCTGGCAGTATGGAATTAGTAAGTACTATCAAGGCACGACATGTCTTTCTTATTGCGACTTAATATAGTGTGACAAAGTAAACAGGTTTTTGGAACGAAGTTCTTTAACGCGGCTTCATTCTTGCCTCTATCTTTGTCTAATTCGATAGAGAGAGAAAGAGAAAGTGTGAATTTCGTCAAAATGGAAATCTAAGATGGCGACTGCGAAAATTTTCTCATTTTTCGTCATGGGTATCGTTTTCGTATTTTCGATGGTTCTAAAGCCGATAGTGAGGTCAAAATGGAAATCCAAGATGGCGGCTCCGAAATTTTTCTCATTTTTCGTCATGGGTGTCGTTTTCGTAGATTTCGATGGTTCTAAACCCGATAGTGAGGTCAAAATGGAAATCCAAGATGGCAGCTCCGAAAATTTTCTCATTTTTCGTCATGGGTATCGTTTTCGTAGTTTTCAATGGTTCTAAGGCTGATAGTGAGGTCAAAATGGAAATCCAAGATGGCGGCTGTAATTTTTTTTTTAATTTCTCGTCATGGGTGTCGTTTTCGTAGTTTTCGATGGTTCTAAAGCCGATAGTGGGGTCAAATGTAAATCCAAGATGGCGGCTGCAAAATTTTTTCTCAAGTTTCGTCATGGGTGAGAAAAATGCGAAATGAGAAATTTTTACAGCCGCCATCTTGGATTTACATTTTGACCTCACTGTTGGCTTTAGAACCATCAAAAACTACGAAAACGAGACCAATGACGAAAATTTTCACAGCCGCCATCTTGGATTAACATTTTGACCTCACTATCGGTTTTAGCATGATCGAAAATTACGAAAACGCCACCCATGACGAAAAATGAGAAAATTTGACCAAATTCGCACTTTCTCTCTCACTCTCTCTCGATAGAGAATAATTAGTAATAATTAGCAGCGAAATCTAATTTTTTCAAGTTTCAAATTTTGTCTCCACCTCCGACCGAACGTGATGGTAGGCTGTTCAGCGGTTTTGTCAGTGCCTTGCGCGCGCATCGCTACCCGAAAAAATATCCAGCGCGCCATTTTTCATAAATATTTGTTATCGTATAAGTTGTGTGGTTACTGCAGGTTACATATTAAGAAAAATACGAACCGACGTAGAAACGTTTTTACAGGAAGTGGATAGTCAGTACCTGGCAACAAAGGTCAGTTGAACTTTATAAATCTAAATGTATCATTTCTCTAAAGTTACGTTATTGTAGCATAAGTTCTTACAACAAGACGGTTTCTTTCCTCGCAAATGTGTTGAAAAACGTCGTATGAAACGCGTGCGCATTGTTCATTACCCACTCGGCTAAACCAATACAGCACACTCGTATCATAATGTACTATTAATCCATTACGCCTTATTTACATTTTAATAACTGGTATTGCCTCCTCAGGCACCGATTACAACTTCGAGTTGGCACACTGAAGACGAGGTTTCGGAGGCGATGTTGGGGAATATTCTCCAATCTTTCCATCAGGGCCTGTTTGAGGGCCCTAAGGGTGATAAGAGATAGTCTGTGGCTTCTGACCAGGCTCCCGAGCTCATCTCAGGCATGCTGGATCAGGCTGAGATCAGGACTTCTTGATTGCCAAGCCATCAAGTTGATACCAACCTCCTGAATGTACTGTTGTACGACCTGAGCGATGTGTACCGAGCGTTATCCTGCATGAGTATCGACGCATCACCCACATTGACTAAATATGGTCCTGCATACATTCATTATGGATCTCTTGAGCATATTTTTCCCCAGTTAGGGTGCCATTTTCTATGATCACTAACTCTGTGCGACCTTCTGAAGAGATGCCAACCTATAGCTTCACCGTATTGGACTCTTTCTGAGAAGCAGGCTTGAATGTAGCCGTCACCAGGTCGTCTGTACACTCTTCGCCTTCCATCGGAAGTAAATAGTAAGATCAGTGAACTTTAAATATCTTGTGTACTTTAATATTATTTGCAAATTCAAAAGTGTGGTAATGAGTTTTGACGGCCAGTGTAGTTCACCATAGTTAGCCACATTTCTTATTTCCACACATTAATATTGTCAAATTAATCAAAACAGGGAAATATTTGACATGTATTTGCGACGTTGCCCGCTTTCAGAATAAACGCTCTTAAGAGCATGCGTTCTGGAAGTTGGCAACGTCGCAAAAACTGGATTGGATTAAACTGCACTGCTGCTTGCTTAGAATGCAATGGTGACAGTTGTACTAATCCTTTACCTACAATCTACATCAACGAAATCGACGACGACGACAATAATGAACAATCTAAACATACATACAAATAAATAAAATTGAAGTGTCTGTTTGTAATGTCAAAATAACAGCTTTTTACTAAATGCATATGAAAGTATATACGACCCATACAACAAAAACACTTTTTTTTTTTGTCTGTCTGTTTGTTCCGGCTAATCTCCGAAACGGCTGGACCGATTTGGACGAGACTTTCACCAGTAGATAGCTGAGGCCACTGGGTGTACAATACAAGTACTATTATGCAAATTTATGCCGATATTCCCACGGGATCAAAAACTACTTTACGCGGATTTTTTTTTTTTACTTATTTATTTGAGCCTTTAATTTCCTTTTGAGCAGTCCAACACTCGTTATACAGATTCATTGACTGGCCCTGGGTTCCGAGATTTTACAATTTTTATGCCGTACGGCACTCCACTAAGTACCCAACATAATATTTTATTTTATTTTATTTTATTCTATTCGGGAAACTTACAGCTAACTTACACAGTGGTCTTAAACAATACAAAACTGAAGGCCATTTACAAGTTTCCACAGATAAACACTAAGAATAAAAATGAAAAAAGAACAAGGTCGGTAGGTACTAACTACCTACCTATTAATATAATTATATAATATAAATTTGGAAACAAATAGTACACGATAAATTACAAACTGAGATACATATTATTCTAACAATTACTTTTCCGTAAAGAAGCTTTTCACCAACAAATGCTTAAGCCGAGAAACACTGGTAGTGAATATATCCAAATCATGTTCACTAGACAGTTTATTAAAACTTCTGCACGCACGGATTAGAAATGAATTCTGCCTGTACGCGGTCTTGGAATGAGGGACATGTAACAAGCTAGGTTTGCGAAATGTTTTGCAGTGCGTAACTAATCCTAATCTACCTAACAGTTCAGGGCAATCTATAGTACCATTTGCGATTTTAAATAAGTACGTCATATCTGCAATGCGTCTGCGCTCATGCAGAGGCAAGATGTGAAACCTTTTACATCGCGCTATATAATTTGGAGTATATTTCCTAGTTTTGTACTGCAAGAAACGCAGGAACCGCTTTTGAATTCCCTCAATTCTATCTATATAAATATTATAATAGGGGTTCCACACTTGCGAGGCGTACTCCAAGTGGCTGCGGACAAAATCACAATAGAGGATCTTAAACGTTTTTATGTTTTTAAAATCAGCTGATAATCTAAGTATGAATCCAAGTGCTTTGGAAGCTTTATTAACAACGTTTTCGATGTGTGCATCAAAGAGCAGCTTAGAGTCAAACGTTACGCCCAAGTCCCTGATAACGCTTATCCTGTTTATAATAGTACTATGTAACTTATACCGAAACGTGATTGCATGTGGTTTGCGTGTGTAGGTACTAACAAAACATTTAGAAACATTAAGTTCAAGTTTATTTAGGAGACAATAATTTTGAAGTCCATCTAAATCCCGCTGTAAACCAAAACAGTCGGAAAGTTCCGATATAGGGCATAAAATTTTCATGTCGTCGGCGTAAAGAATTATTTTGGAATGGGTAAAGCAGGAACCAATGTCATTTATAAAAATAATAAAGAGTAAAGGACCCAAAAGGGATCCTTGTGGTATTCCAGAGGGTATCTTAACAGTTACAGAACTGTATCCATTCAGTACAACAGTTTGACAGCGATTCTCAATATAAGAAGTAAACCATCTGAATAAATCGCCTCTGATACCCACTGCAAGCAGCTTACGTAAAAGGACACCATGGTCTATACGGTCAAATGCTTTGCTGTAATCAGTGTAGACCACATCCACTTGGGAGGGTTCAGACATGGTGGAGGACAAATAATCGGAACAGATAAGCAAATTTGACACAATAGACCTGTTTTTTAAGAAGCCATGTTGATGGTTATTAAGTGATTGTTTAATAGCACTATAAACCGACGTGCCGATATGTGCGATGCCAACCTCTAAAATGCACCCTCTTATAATGGAACAGAATCTGTATGAAAATATCTATTTGATACCAAATTGAATAAAGAGTAATACAATATCAATTCAATTGACCCAGACTTTATTTGGAGATAGAGAATAAAACAAAATGTATAAAGAATCTCATGTTCTTAATTCTAAACGAATTTGTTGGCTATTCGCTGGTTTAATCATAAAGTCACACTGTGTCTGTATATTTTCGACGTCGCCAGTGATTCGGTATCTACGGAAGATGTGTGCAAGCATCGTCTTCATCGCCATCATGCCATATAGTCGCCCTGTAAAATTAAAAAGTAAAGGGCGTTAAAATTATTAAGCGCTCGCCACAGCAATGGCTAATCTATGCACGTAGCTTCGCTTTGTATGAAAATGTGGACGGGACCATACACTGTAACCGATGGATGCACGGTTTGCAAACAAACAAACCAAGCAGCTATTGCTAGTTTCGTGAACGTAACATGAAATGAAACTCAACAACTAGGTGAATTTGTTTCAACGTGTGTTATCCCCGGCATAACGTGCCAAATCATTCGGTTTAGGTACATCCGACGTAATATTAGACGGTCTACTGAAGCCCATATTAGTAAACATCCTTCCATCCATCCAAGTTTATGTACAGTGGTGGACGTCTTTCAGTTAAACGATGAGGACATTTTTATATTAACATAGTGTAATAAGCTGACACTCCAGTCTGTTTTTCATTATTCTGCCACCTTACTAAACAAACGTTGTACGGTGAGTCTCCCTCATCGAAGCTAGCAAGAGGGCAGAGGGACTTCGGTTACAATGTATACTGGTATGGACTAAAGTCGACCGTCTATTATTACGTGGGATGTGTACCGAGTGGTTTCCCACGTTATGGGTACAGACAGGTGAGATGAAATCGTGACACCTTTTTACCATTGCCAAAATAACTTTGGTAATTATTTGAAAAAATATCAGTTCTCCTGCGTATATCCTTTTTTCTTATTATATCAAACGGAGACTCCAAGCGAAAATGTCACTGCCAAAGCATTAAAGAAGGCTATCCCTCTTCATTGCTCTGGCGGTGACTTTGAGTCCAGTTATCATGCCCATTGTTTTTATTATTCACTGGCAGAAAATCAAAGTCAACATTTTATATTAATGGTGCTGACATAACTTCTAAATGGTTGCAAGTCCCAAATAAATAAAGAGAAAAAATTTAGGCCAATCCTTTAACTAAGACGGTGCCTGAGGCAGCTGCGCGGTGAAGTGTTAATGTTCGTCAACGGGCGAATGACTGAGCTCTCGAAACAGTCGCAACACGTCATGACTCCAGCTACCTCAAGTACTGTAGACCTGTAATTACTACAAGTTTTCTGCTAGTGAATACTGGTGATGCCTGTTAAAGTGATCATAATTTTTACCTATACAGTTTCGCTTGCCAAGGCTAAAGCTGGCCAACGCGTTAGGGTTATCAGGCAACGAGGTAGGATCCAGCCATCGATCAGGTTTAAACTGTTCCACATCTGCGCCCCACATGGGGTGATGATTGATTCCGTACAACCCTATCATGCAAGTGCTCCCAGCTGGTAGCACGTAGTTCTCTGAAAATATATATAAAAACTTTTTACAAAAAAAATTAAAACCGACTTCCAAAAAAAACCACTACAAAGTGAAAAATAACTTTAATTTCGGAAGTCGGTGTCTTTGTTTTTTAATTTTCGTTTTTTGCCACCGACTTCCGAAATTAAAGTTATTTTTCACTTTGTAGTGGTTTTTCTTGGAAGTCGGTTTTAATTTTTTTTGTAAAAAGTTTTTATTTTTCACTTTTTAGTTGTGGTACCTACCCCACACAATATCCAATACCACTAACTGCAATAAATAACAGTGACAGGAAGTTATCATCATATCGTCCATATAAACTAAGTGGGAAAAATATGTATTATTGAAGCTAACTCAAAAACTATCTAAGCAAAGTCAATAAAATTTATATGGGACCACTTCGGGAGCTTACCCTTTCAAACAAAAAAATAATTTTCAAAATCGTTCCACAAATGACGGAGATATCGGTGAACATACATAAAAAAAAAAAAAAAACATACATAAAGTCGAACATAGAACCTCCTCCTTTTTGGAAGTCGGTTAAAAATAGCAGTTTAGTGGAAGAAAAATCTTAGTTCTTGATGGCCTATTCATTTTAGCGGTAGTAGAAAAAAAATTGAAAAAATTGAACGAGCAAGGCCGGAGAATAATACGATTACTACATGTGTTTCTGCAGCAGTGTGTTTTTCTTTGAAAAGAATCATGATCAGTCTATATCAGTCTAGAACTGGACATAGATCTTTACGATGGCACGCTCCTACGAATCCTCGATTGAAACGTAAAATGACAGGCACACGAGACATCTTTGTCTATGAGGTTGACAACTCCTTTCATTATACAGAGTTAATCATCATCATCAGCCTATTAATGTTCCCACTGCTGGGACTCAGGCCTCCTCTCTGTGAGAGGGAGTGGGCCGTAATCTACCACGCGGGCCCAGTGCGGGTTGGTAGATGTCACATGTCTTCGAATTTTTTGGTTCTAAGACATGACGGTTTCCTCACGATGTTTTCCTTCACCGTTTTGAGAGCAATGGTGATGAAATTATTTACACAAAGTAAAGATCCTGCTTGGGTTCGTTATTAGAAAAACACTAACATCCTCTAGCACATCGCAAAGCATCATGCTGAGTGGAAGCCTTCTTGCCACAATCATGACGTGCCAGCAGCTGCCAACTATTTCTGTTTTGTGCTCGTGATTATATTTAAATCTATTGGGTAATTTATTTTTCTACTCGAGTTTTTTTAATCTTTTTTTTGTGCATGTGTTTTTTCTTTTCTCTCTTAGGAGGTAATTGTACTCATCCTTATAAACAACTTTTACTATGGGACAAAACAAAAATAGTGAATCAACTGTCCCCTACATTTTGTCGAGTTAGGCGAAAATAAATGTAGGGAACTGCTGATTTTTTTACCTAGCCTTCTCTTTCGACCATTTCCTAGCATACCACATCAAAACTAGAAAGCATAGATAATAAGCATAATTATTATTATACATACTTAGTTTAATATCAGACTGAACGCTCCTCGCGACTGTAGGAACGGGAGGGTACAGCCTCAAACTCTCTTTCGAAACTGCTTCTAAATACAGCAACTTTGGTAGATCATCTTTTGTGATATCTCTATCTTCATTACCGAGCACTGTTTGTATCCTATATAGTAAAAAACAATGTTACATATAATGCTAAGAATTTGGAAACATAATTTTGAACATTTTGTGTTCCCCGAAGTTTCAATGGATTTAAGCTAAGATACTTGATTTTTTTATCTTTCTCGGCTTTCACAAGGTTCCCGTCAGGCGGGACCGTTACGTCAATAATTATCATTGTGCGCCGCTTATTACTATAATTTTTATAATTACTGACCACTAGCCCAAAACGTGTGTTAAGTTAATGTCGCCATTGTTACGTAGCCATGTTGTATAAAATCCATAACAGTTATAAAAAGCTTTTCGGAAAATCAAAACCAAATTGACTGAAGAGCTATAGGGAATGTCTGCCAAGGTTTGTTCATGGATAATCGAAAAGCTCCATACTTAGTTTTAATATTTGTTTGTGTATGGATCAAGGAGTCTTCCCGGGTTTAATTAAATACAGTATGTTTATACCACTTTTTAAATAAACGGGGCAGTAAAGATACCAATAATTAAAGACCAGTATTCGTGTTAGCAGTTTTTGAAAAGGTAATGCTCAATCAAAAATGCTCAATCATTTTAACACCAACAAAATCTTACACAATCAATAGTTTATGGTTTCACCAAAGGACGTTGTACTACTGACACTGCTGTCACCTTATTAAAACATTTATTAACAGCTTCGGTAGATGCCCAAGATACCATAGGAATCTTTAGTGACCTCTTGGAGGCATTCAATTGAGCAAATCATGAACCCTTACTCTTGAAACTTTACCATTACGGACTAGGTAAACTTGCGCTCAGTTAAGTGAAATCTTATTCACATGATAGACAGCAGCACGTTCAAATAAATGGCGTCAATTTACGAGGCTTAAAAGTAAAAAAAGGGCTCCCCCAAGGCTCTATATCGGGTCCCTTCTTTTATTTTTGGTTATATTAAAGATCTGTCTAAATCCCAGACCATATAACTTAAAAGTTTCACCTTTAACCGGGAACAAATTCAAGATTTATACTAGCACTGGTACTAAAATAATTCCTAAGGGAAACGCCAAACGTCGGATCCCGAGTTCAATACTTGAGTTGGGATCCGACGTTTGGCTGTAGCGATCACGGCCACTTGACCAACGAGGCCAGAAATTCTTTTTGCGATTCTTACTCTTTATAAATTCGTTCTTGCACACCAGGACTGGATCCAACCAGTAACAAAACGTATGTCATTGCCGTAGCTGCTGTGTCATAAGCAGCTGCTACCATAGTGTCCAGGTGTTCCCTGATCTCATTGTCTGTAAAGGCATCCTGTTTGTCCGCCAGATCTAGAAGTTGATCCAGTAGGGGCTTGAATTTATCTGAAATTAATTCATCATCATCATTATCATTTCGGCCGAAACACATCCACTGCTGGAAATAGACCTCTCTGATTGCACGCCATTGAATTAGATTATTGGAAACTCTCATCCAGCTGCTACCAGCAACCCTGCTAAGATGGTCGCTCCACCTAGCCTGAAGGCATCCTACGTTACCTTTACCGATTCGCGGTCTCAACTCAAGAACACGTCTACCCCGACGGTCATCAGTTCTATGGTTAATATAGCCGGCCCATTGGCACTGCAGCTTGCTGATTCTGTGAGCTATGTCGACAACTGTGGTGCTCTGCCGCATCACCTCGTTCCGGATACTATCCCTCAGAGGGATTCCAAGCACAACCCGATCCATTAACAAACCTGATTTATTACTGCTTAGGTATGTCAGATTTTTTTGGATGGGAAGACAGAAATAACAATAAACTTAATTATATTTACAAAACATGAGATATATATCAAATTAAAAAGAATGAAAATAACTACAAGACTTTGAATGTTTACAAGTCAATCGCATATGGCCTTATGGGTGATAAAATTAGTACCTTGTGTGGGTTTCTTGTTTTCCTCGAAACCATAATTTGCTTTCATCTCCAATTTTCGTTTGATGATCACCTGGAAAATTATGTTTGTTGTATAAATATTAGGTTGTGTTTCGGTTGCGTTTCTTTGTTTACATTTTTCTTTTCTTATAAGACAGAGGCATCTTCCTCAAATGTTCTATTTTTTATGTTTTTTTTATAATAATTTGTTTCTAATTACCTTATTCATGATATCCTTCATAATTTTCATCAGCTTGTCCTGTTTGGTCTTCATCGAACTCCAGCTGAACATGAAAGGCAAATGCAGCCAGACTTTTTTAAGCCTTTCGGCAAAAAGAGCGAATATTTCTTCTGTTGCAAGAGTGTAGTTTTTATCTAACATACCTTGATCTTGTTTGTTTAGACCTAGCGATGTTTCTGTAAGAATAGAACAAACACTTACATCAGATCAGAACATGAATAAATCAGTTTTTTTAAAGATGTAAAACCGTGGAATAAATGAATGAATGTCATGGACAACAGACAGCATCTTAATTAAAGATTATAAATGTAGAAATTTCTAGTATTTAGATTTTAATAAAAAAGAAAATATTTTGCTTTCAAAATGAACGTCACTTGATTCAAACTAGTACACTCTTTTTTCTGTGATTAGAATGAATTAAAATTTTCTGAATCCTCCTTCAATTTGATAATTTCGCGAAATAATATTGTCATCTTCATCAACCTTTTCACCTGTCCACTGCTGGAAAAGGCTTCCCCCAAGCTTCACCACAACGACCCATTCAACGCTGCTCGCATTCAGCACTCAGTACAGACAGTAACACAATACTTACGGCAAACAGTTTTTAATAAATGGTTCATCAAGTACCGCTGAACATTAAAAGGTTCCTTCCCAACTTCAGTAGCTAGTGAAGACACCAAATTACGAGCCTGTGTATTAAATTCAGCTACAAATGTGTTCAGCACTTGAATATTGAATGCTGGATTTAGGAGTTTTCGGTGTGGCTTCCATGTTGATACTGGAAGTAAAGTATCGAGAGGTTGATTTTATAGCTAAGAAATTCGCATGTTCTGTTTCATTGTAATGTTCTAAACAAATATCACACTACAAATGCAAGTTCAGTTTAAACATGAGTTGAATTTTATCTTTCGGTTACTGTTTATATACTCACAGAATACCCGCAAGTTGATATTTTACAGGGATCTCTATTGCAGGTTTATCAATCCTTTTCGACATAGTATAAATATAGAAATATTTACTGCCGAAGAAGAAGAAGAAGCCGTAGAAGTTAATATAAATTAATGAATCGTTTATTTTAATTGACCAGCATATTATATTATACTGCAAATGTTAAAACATTTGAAATGTGGTCAATATACCATATTTTTGACTGTATTTATGAATACATAAGCCGAGCAATCAAAATAATGTTCCTTTAAAATAATATAGGAGGAACATTATTTTGATTGCTTGTCAACATAGTTAATGATTGTTTATTTTTAAGTGGCGTCCCTGAAATAGGCACCTTCATAAATTCTTAAATAATTTTCAGTTATTTTATGACATGATTAAAATATTGCAGTTTCCACTTACAACTCGCTGTAACCAGTCCACTATTGTACATTTCCTTCGCAAAATTGTAGATGTATGGTTTCTCTAGACATGTGTTGGCTACTATTAAACTATCATCCGGGTCTGTTATTACTGAAAAAATAAGTAGATATTAGTAATCAATTATTACCTACTTTAGCACGTCGTTTTCTTTCTATTAAAACTAACCTGCGGTGATACCCCCGTGTCTCGGAAAGAAAAAAAGAAAAAGAAAGAAATACGTTTATTTGCGGTAAGCATGACGCATAGAAAGAAAACAAAAATAAACAAGTTGAGGGAAAATATGCGTCACATCCACGCAAAGCACGTTAGGCCGTTGGTAGGATAGGGAGAATGCACATGTCCATTAATTTATGGCAAATAGGGAGATCTCCTTTCATAAGGGTTTTCATGGACCAGGCGTTTTCGGTGCGGCGGGCAACTTCTTTTTCTTGTCTCGCCTGGAAGGAGACTATTTGGCCGAGGTGGATATATTCTGGGACATATGCAATCTCCACACCCTCCACATACTATTTTTGTTTGAGGTCATGAGTTTGGTCTTTTACATGTTCATTTGAAGACCAATTTCAAGGCTTGCTAACGTAAAGAATGTCAAATATCTAGTTATAACAACGTGGGCTTAACGTGCTTTCCGTGACAGGGAGGGGTCTCGAAATGTAATGAATGGTCATGGCCCTTCCACGAACCAACCGCGACTAGCGTAACTTAACCTTCGATCGAACAGTAGGTACTGTTTATCTGGGAGAAAAGTACGCTCCGATAACGCGTTGCGACACAATATTATCATCGTTAGTGGTAAAAAAATGAATGGAAGCCGGCTTCTTATGCCCGTTTTCACCTTCACTAAGTGACAGTTAAATAAATCCCTAAATAAAACAGCACTGTTGGATTTTCAACGCTAGGCTCAGCGCTGAGAGTGGAATATCCAACAGTGCAATTTTACTTAGGAAGTAAATTAAGTGTCACATATTGAAGGTGAAAACGGGCATTACTCTATTAAAATTCCGCACTACGATAGGCCAGCTTAATGTCAAAGTGCTACCACCGATGCGATGTGCGGCCTATGTATGCTCGGCTCAGTCTGGGCAGTTCACGGTGAATTATACAGGGTCAAATTAAATTAGCTAGCGAAACTCCGCAGACGTGATGGGTATCAATATCTTAACATGATCAAACCAAACACAAATTAATTTGATGAGTTTTTTTTTTGGGGTCATCAACCGCAGGTAGTGTATTTGTGTATAATTTATAGTACCTTAACGGAGTATAATATTATATTGTCAGAGTAGCTACAAAAAAAAATTGTTTTTATTGTAACTACTCTGTATTGTACAGCATAAAATAATTTTTAGAACATAAAATTATTTGTTTAAAGTATTAATTAGTGATTTTATTGTAAATTAGTTAACGACATTTAAGTATGTGTAATAATAATGAGTGATAATAATGCTATTTTAATGTAATAATAATGTAATATTAATGGAATAATAATGTAATAATAATAGAATCCGCATAATAATTATGACATTTAAACATTTTGCACGCTTGCTTGCGTGCCAAATACAATGACTATAAGGCTGTAAAATCTTCCCTTGTAAAGCATGTATGTATTTTCTTGCAAATAAACATTTTGAATTTGAATTTAGTGTAGTCACTTGAAATATCAGTTTAAAAAATATAAAAAATTACATACTATATACAGGATGTGGTCCAAATCGTATTTCGATTATGCCACCATTTTTTAAGCAGAAATTCAGTACTTTCTTTTCAAATTCCCAAAAATCTGAAAAATAACAAACAGCAATTATAAAGATGTAACGTAATATAAGGATAGAACATTCCCAACGTAAAAAAATTTGTTGGTAAGTCCCTGTTACTGTTATTTACATAGCCGGTAGTGGTATTCCAATTTATGTGGAACAGGTACCACAACCAAAAAATAAAACTTATTACAAAAAAAAAAACATCCGACTTCCAAAAAAGACACTACAAATTCAAAAATAACTTTAATTTCGGAATTCGGTAGTAAAAAACAACACCAAAAGACATCGAAGTAAAAGTTCCTTTTTTACTTTGTAGTGTCTTTTTTTTAGTTTTTATTTTTATGTAAATTGAACGTTGATAACTTACATACAGGATCTCCAATTAACTGATAGGCGTGTCCTAATAACGGCAACGCACCAGGGTACATCGGGGGCGATGCACGTCGCGGGTTTATCCAAGTCCAAAACGCGAACACCACACAACATGCTGCAACCAACACTACTAGGAACATGGTAGTTATACGACATTAAGAACATTAATGCAATGCAAGGAATCGGTTCGCCTATACTTATACACAATTAATGGTTAATGACTTCGTTGTGTGAAAATTTTATAGCCGTCTGTTTGTTTGTTTGTTTGTTTGTCAGTGATACGTTTAGGTTATCGGCCCTGTTATGTTGGCTCAAGGAACAAATCACTATTAATTCTTACTACCACAAAACTGTTATCTTATCAGGGGCAGTACGTTGTGATTATGACCAATGATTAGATACTAGAATTACTAGATAATAGTAAAGTTATTAAGAATTAGTATGACTTTTAACTAAGATCGTTTTATAACTATAAGATTTACATATCTTCTTAAACGTGAATCTGTGTGTGATTAAAATAAATAAACAAAGCAATTATTAAGACCGAAATTAACGTTAAAGTTATTAAGATTTCATTTTCTGTTTAATAAATGTAATTTTTTACAAATAATTGCCTTTTTTTTAAGTTTTCGAAATTAACTCAATTAAAATTCTTCAAAAAAGAAAATTAAAACTCTTAAAAAAAATCTTAAAGAATAGTATTTCATGTTCATAAGGCCAAGTAAACAGCATAACAATTAAGGGTACCTATCGATTTGCTCACATAATCATTTGTTATTAGCAGATATCGGGATAGATAGAATATATTTACCTTAACTTCGAGGGATATAGAGATTAACATAGAGTGGATAATACCTCCTCTAAAATCCTGGTATAATAATAATGGCTTTTTAATTTAAAAATATATGAATATTTAGTGGTGTTATAGATATTGGACTTTATAGTTACAAATGATTTGATGAATCATAATTATAATATTTTTGAGTTCCGTACTAAAATTGTGTCAAGCTCAAATGTTTTGTTTTAATTAGGTATAATAAAATTTAAAAAATAATGGTAAGTAATCGATTTCAATGTACAGCTATTATCTTTATTTAATCAGCTATCTAACGACGTTTTGTAAAGAGAAATATAAATTTGTTTGTTATGGTCTCGGACACCAAGAAAGGTCCCGTGAGAAATCAATATAAAAACCTCTTAATTGTCGGTGGATATAAAGCAGCATTACTTAGATAAAGTGTTTTCTGAATGGGTCCAATAATATTTAATAAAATACCGGACAGCATAAAAAAATGACACTCTTCAATAATTTAAAAGTAAACTTAAGGCTTTTTTGATTTAGAAATGTTATCATTACATAAGTGATTTTTTGAATGACCCCATGTGACATCTCAACAGTTTAATATTATTGACATTATTATTGATATTAGTGATATAATTTGTAACATTTTTGTGTTAGATCTGGACTTGTTAAAATGACTTATTAATTTATTCATAATTTTACTCACGATCTTATTGATGGTGTCATTATTTGTTAAATTTTGCATGCCAAAACTAAGGCAGAATGTACCCGGCTCACTATATTTTTATAACAACTTTATTGTACTTTACCTACATTCTATGCGAATAAATTATTTGAATTTGAGTTACAAAAGTTCAAAAAATATTTAGAGGTGCCGATGAAACAGTCGATAATGCTGGCAAATATCGAATTTGCAGAATTATCGACTGTCTAGGCTTTATGGGGTGCTTAATTGTTTCAAATGGGTCACACTTTCACGTCCTGGAAGGAATACGTCAAATTACAAGTCACCCTGTATACACGCACACACGCTCACTTTGTTTGCAACTCATAGTAGTTAGTAAACTGACACAATACACCGCACTTTGTTTGTTGCATTTTAAAGTGTTTTAGCCAATAGTGTCATAACAATGTCTTGTTTTCTTTATTTATTTTTTGTTTATTGGCACTTCGTATCTATATTCATGTATTTAGTTATTATTTAATCGTGTTTTTGTATGTTGTGCTATTTCTTTTGTGTGCACCAAATAAACGATTTATCTACCTATCTATCTATACATATAATAAAATCGTAGCGAGGTCAAAACTGTACATTGAATATTTTTGAAAAAAAGTAATTGCTACGAGGTCTGGGATCGATTCTAATGACGAAAATATAGTTTTTAGAATTTTTGTCTGTTTGTCTGTATGTATGTTCCAGCATCACGCAAATTCTACTGGACAGATTCTGTTAAAATTTTGCATAGATATTCCCGATTTAACATTTTAAATGATTATCATCACGCTATACCTTTATGGAACTTAGCAGCCAATCATGAAATATAAGAACGGCTATTTTAACTGATTTCCAACAAAGCAAATAGCTAAGCGGCAGGACGATTGCTTTGTAAACCTGTGATTATGAGTTCAAACCCCAATTGTTAGTATTTTTGTTTAATTATTTTTTTTATTTTTTGTGATGCATGCATGTTTTTAATCTTTTTTTATTATTTTAACATATATTTATATTGACAAGGATGAAATGAAGCCGAAAAATATTGAAAGAAAACCTAAAAACGACGCCGCTCGCCTTTGACAGTTTGGTTTTTTTAATAGTTAAACTATTTCACGAATTCCTTTTAGTTATTGCAATTTAAACCTTATGATTATGTCATAACGGCGACAAGATAGGACTTCGTCAAATATTTTAAATAAGTTATCTGATGTTCATATAGTACATAGAGTACTCGCAAGATAATTCTGCGCACGGCTCAAATTGGAACTTATCGTATGCCGCCGTCTTTTCGTTTATGTAAGGTCAAATTAAGTGTAGAATTATAATATAAATTAAATAATTAAGTTAAAATCGACAGTCGTAGCAGGAGGCGTTCTGTATTTTCTGCCTACCCTTATGGGAAGAAGGCGTGAGTTTATGTATATGTATATAAATTAAAGTCACTGCGTCTGTACCTAGAATTATTCACCAGATGTTATAAAAATTTACTAAGGGCAGATTTTTCCAACGCCAGATAAGTTTAACTTCTGAGGAATAATTTTGAATTGCTGACAGTTTTTAACCGACTTCCCCAAAAGGAGGAGGTTCTCAATTCGGTTGTATGTTTTTTTTTTTTTTTTTTTTTTTTTTTAATGTGTGTTACCTCATATCTCCGTCATTTATGAACCGATTTGGAAAATTCTTTTTTAATTTGAAAGGATTTACTTCCCAATTGGTCCCATTTTTATCAAAATTTAGTTCTGATGATGGAATCCATGACAAATTGAGGGAACTCCTCAAATATTATAGGCATACACATAGCGATTTCGGTATTTTCAGCCACCAGTTAAGCATTTGCATTCAGAAAGTATCATTTGGTGAAGTGGAACTGATGAAGAAGTCCACAGATGGCCACCAGAACTTCTCAATGATAAGTATTTCACGGGTGGCGTCATTTATGAACCGATATAGAAAATTATTTTCTTATCTGAAAGGTATACTTTCAGATAGGTCCTATTTCGATCAAAATTCAGTTCTGATGATGAAATTCATGACGACTTGCGGGAAATCCTCAAAAAAAATTATAACGAAACCAGGATCTGTTGATGGCATCCCAGACAAATCGAGAGGAACCTTCAAAATCGTAGTGGCGATTAGTGCGTTTGTAATTTTTTTCATTAAGTATTTTAAAGCACTACTATTTAATGAAGGTCTGGAGTCGATCTGGTGATGGAGCCGAAAGACAGTTGAGGGAACTCCTCAACGATTTACAGCAATTACCTGGTGTTTGGGCTTGATTAATTTGTATTGATGAGAACTTTACACTTAGATGGGTTGTGACTGTCATTAGGGGTTTGATGATGAAGACGAAGGACAGTCAAGGGAACTCCTCAACGTTTTACAGTAGCTACCTTGTGTTCGGACATAATTCATTTTAAGGATGATAAGATGATAACTTCCTGTCACTGTTAATTGTGTCGCTGGTAGTGTTATTCGAACTTGTGTGGGGTAGGTAGGTACCAAAACTAAAAAGTGAAAAATAAAAACTTTTAACAAAAAAAAAACAACCGACTTCCAAAAAAAACACTACAAAGTGAAAAATAATTTTAATTTCGGAAGTCGGTGGCAAAAAAACGAAAATTCAAAACCAAAGACACCGACTTCCGAAATTAAAATTATTTTTCATTTTTCCAACGCCAGATAAGTTTAACTTCTGAGGAATAATTTTGAATTGCTGACAGTTTTTCCATAAAAAAAATCTGTTGTGGTAGAAATATGGGCATCATCTATCCGAGGACTTTTTACGAACTTTGCGGCGCGTACTGAAGCTGACATTGAACAAAATGACGAAGGCGTTCTAAACAGTCGTCTTGATTCACTTCAAGACGTGGTAATTTCCATAGGTGTCAATCCACTGATAGAGTATTACCGGCTCCGCAATCATTGGCACATCAAGACCGTAGAAATTGGGAATACGCCGCCGAAACTAATTACGATCCGGGCGCAATGAATACCATCGTGAATGACCACGTCTCTTTGTTCACCTCAGAGCAAAGGCACATTTTCAACACCGTTCTCCAAAGCGTTGGGCTCAGTCAGGGTAAAATGTTTTTCTTGGATGCTCCTGGCGGAACAGGAAAAACATTTATTACCACTGGTATCCTTGCAGAGGTCAGGAGGCAAGGCAAAATTGCAATCGCAGTAGCGTCTTCCGGAATCGCTGCCATACTGCTTCCTGGTGGCAAAACAGCGCACGCCATGTTTAAGATTCCCATCTATTTAGAGAGCAACGAAACGCCTGTTTGTCACGCAACAGTGACAAGGGGTGCGTGTTTAGAGATTGCGCTTTCATCGTATGGGATGAATGTACTATGGCAAATAGGAAAGCAGTGGAAGCTGTAAACAGAACCCTGCTGGACATCTGCAGGAACCAAAACATGATGGGTGGTGTCACAATTCTTTTTAGTGGCGATTTCCGGCAAACACTACCTGTGGTGACGCGAGGAACTAGGGTTGACGAGGTGATTGCTTCGCTGAAAAGGTCGACTCTATGGTCGCAAGTTCATAGACTGCGTTATACCATCAATATGCGAGCTCGGCTTGGCCCATTCACATGCTCAAGAATTCTCCGATGTTCTTCTAAAACTTGGTGAAGGCACTCTACCAGAGGAGAGCGGCCAGGTGAACTTACCAGAGACTCTTGGTAGAGTAGTTCCCAATTTAGAAGATCTGATTCGTCTGATGTACGGGGACATCAGTCAAATACCGTACCAAGAGAATTCTTGGGTGTGTGAATGGGCCATTTTAACGCCCAAAAATGATCAAGCTGCAGCGTTGATCGCCAGTCTTCTCTCGCAAATCGAAGGCAGTGAAGTGATATACACCTCCATTAACACTGTTGTGGAGCAAAATGACGCCACACATTATCCCGTAGAATTTTTGAATTCGTTAACGGCAGTTGGACTTCCTGCGCATATAATCCAGCAGAAGGTCGGTGTCCCGATTATGCTCCTTCGGAATTTAACTCCGCCGAAGCTGTGTAACGGAACCCGGCTCAAAGTCGTGTCTTTGCAGAGAAACATCATCGGGGCGGAAATTCTAACAGGTTGTGGCATTGGCGAGACAGTATTTATACCGCGTATACTACTAATTCCCCACAATTACCCCTTCCAGTTTAAGCGCGTGCAGTTCCCTGTGAGCGTATGCCTTGCGATGACTATCAACAAGTCACAGGGGCAGACACTTAAGGCTGCGGGTGTCGACCTCAGGACAAGCTGCTTCTCACACGGACAACTGTACGTCGCTTGCTCCCGCGGCACTAGTCCTGACTCTCTATAATTATATTTTAGCTGCTGAAAACAAAACAACAAACGTAGTATACAAGGAAGTTTTATAAAAATGTGGCTGTTATTAAAGTATATTGTGATGTCTTACGACTTCCACGCGAACGAAGTCGCGGGCAGAAGCTAGTCTATTAATAACCAGCCAACTATTCAAGAATTAGTTTCCTAAATGTAAAACAAAGCATTTTAATTTAACAGATTTAGTACGCCTACCTAAAAATGTAATAATGTTCTTCGAAATGATAATTTGTTACGAATATATTCATAGTGCAATAAATAATTTGCAATTTCTTAAGTCCCGGTACTCAATCGTCATGTTTATGTTTCCGGGATTTTAGAGGAGGTATTATCCACTCTATGTTACTTACTTCCTCGAAGTTAAGGTACATATACCTACTCTATCTATTCCGATCTCTGGTTATTCGTTGTTTATATAATTATAAGCAAATTGCATGCATCTGGGAAGTAACACAATATTGTAAACAAGTATAATATCTCAGTGGTAATTACAGTTGTCGACAAAAAATTAGGAAACGACTGATAATGATGTCACTTTTAGATAAAGAAGTTGGTTTTACTTTTGTATCAACCAGATAACAACTTTGAACCACATAAAATAATAGCTTTATTATTAAATTTTAATGATTCATACTCAATAATCAAAATAATTGCACTTCACACACAATTTAGATGTAGCATCGGCAAAATTCGTAAAACCGATCACCATCCGAACTGACTGCGCTTTCAAAATCACGAATCTTTATTACTGCTTTAGGTGAAAATGATCTTTCCAAAACGCAATAACTTGTTAAGTCTTATAGCCAAATACATCCGTGAAATTGAAATGAATGAATTAAAATTTTAAAATTTATGCTACATCTAAGTTGTGACGTACTGTAACCTCTTTTATCTGTTCTGTGTGTAGCACTTCACATGTCGCTAGTTACGTTTAGTCTCATGTAATAGGGGCAGGGGGCGAGCCTATTGCCATCAAGCGGGCACAAACCCAGGACTCAAGGCTGCTACTGAAAAATTCCGAATGGCACTGACTGACCTGGGAATTGAACCCAAGGGGACGCTCAGTAATCACGCTTGCGACCACTATACCAACAAGATCGACACAACAGTACCTATAATGTTAAATGTTATTATTACCTGAGATCGGATATTCGGATGCATATTTACCTAAAGTTGAGGTGTTGGCTATTATGGAAAGCACTTTTATATCCAAAAAAATCCCGGGATTCCGGGATCGAAAAATTTTGAGTTCTGATTATAGAATCGAATGTTATTTACTTACGTACAGGTTTACGTTTACGCTAATATGGATTGCTTTTTTGTATCGATCGCAAAAATCTCGCGTTTCCGGTATTGATTTGTTTAGTACTTTTTGATTATAGAAATGCTAGCTAATTTTGTAAAGTAGTTTGCCAAATTGGCATAGCACATAGTCATAAACAATTTGGAGCCTTGAGATTCGTTAAAAAAAATTTACAATAGGTATATAATTTTTTTATGTTAACACCGCAAAAGTAACCTTCATAAGAGGTCTGATAAGTCGTTTCCATACCATGTATCTGATCCCGGAATTCAATCAAATCCGGGAATTATGTAAAGAAAAAAATATATATTTAAAGCCACTTCCATAATTTCTTAGCAAAAACTTAACTTTAGGTAAATATGCATCCGATTATCCGATCACTAGTTATTACTGTTATATTTCCTTTATTTAGTTTTAAACATGTAAATTATATTTTTAAATATTAAAATAAAAATTATAAAAATAAAAAAAAATACTGTTACTGTATTATTAATGTAATCATTAATTATACAGATTTCTACGAGGAACCTAAAGGGATTTATATAATAAATCCATGTAGGTTCCTCGTATAAACCTTTGCCGGTAACATCTATACGCAAATAATTATACCTAGTAAAACTGTGAGCAATGCAATGATGTCGATATTCCTTTTCTTTTTAACATGTGCGTGCATCCTTATCACGTTCCATGCGTCACATATAATGATATAAAATTTTTGTATAGGTACTTAATTATATAATTTATCTGTGAAGACGACGCACCTAGAATAAAATTACTATACCACAATAAGTAAAGATAATTAAAAATGAAGCAACAGAGATAAATTAATTATGATAGATACATGGTGCTCACATGTTTACGAACATTTTTAAAAGTATAAGATATTCCTAAAAATTTAATATTTAAAATAAGTCGGTTCACACACTGACTTATTACTTGTTAAAGTAATCACAGAACGTAAAATCAATGTTACAAAAATAATAAATTATACAATTAAAGTCTAGACTAGAAATCTAGATTGTCCTTTGGAGCTGAACCAGCACGCTTCCAAACATTCTTATCTTGGATATAATCCTCTAATTTGTACTATGCTTGTTTACAAACGGACTATTCCTAATATGAGTTTTAAATTTTCTTTCATATAATTGCAATATCACAAGGTATTTTTCTGTTATACGTATTTAACACAATACCCCATAAAAGATGTTTGTACTTTAGATAATCTGAAAAATAGTTGTTCTATTTTATCTTTATTTCTAGTACTAAAATTATGTCTATCACTTATTTTATTAAAACATGTAGATTTTTTCTTACAAATAATATAATATTAATCTTTTTAAATAGTTCCCTGAGAGATTCGCGGCGACGTAGATTATAAATGGTTTTGACAGCTCTCTTTTGCAAAATAAAGAAGGATTCAATGTCTGCAGCCCGACCGACCCCACAGCAAAATGCCATAAGACATAATGCTGTGGAAGTAGCTAAAATAGACCTAATGCGCGGTTTCTACATCTGTAAACTGTCTGGGGGCCTACCACCACCTCTAAAAGCAGTATTATTTTAATATTACTTTAGTGTGGGAAAGAGATGAAGCTCTACAGGACGTATAGCACCATCTCTTTCCCCCACAGAAGTAAGATTAAAATAATACTGCTTTTAGTGGTTGTGGTAGGCCCCCTGATCTTTCTAACAGTATAAGCAGCCGAGTTTAGCTGCCCCGCAAGAGATGTTATAGGAGGTCCCCATTGTAATTTCTCGCCTAGCGTGATCCCTAGGAAAATCGTTTGATTAATAAATACCAGTTTTTTCCGATCAATATGATGTCACATTCGCTACTTCTAACATTAGGTAATTTAAATCGAATGCATTTTTTTTTA
Source organism: Conistra vaccinii (assembly GCA_948150665.1). NCBI lineage: Eukaryota > Metazoa > Arthropoda > Insecta > Lepidoptera > Noctuidae > Conistra > Conistra vaccinii. The sequence goes on along the minus strand of OX411337.1, from coordinate 11,118,224 downwards.
AAACTAATCTTGGACCTGAAAGAGTAGAGTTATTCACGTTGAAAATGTGAATAACATAATGGTCTACGCAATCGAACGCCTTCGAGAGGTAGCAAAAGATCCCAATGGCATCTTGTGCTTCTACCCAGGCATTAAAAGCAAGTCTGCTGGAAGAAATTTCTTAAGAAATAAGCAGTACCTTTGTACTCATAATTATGATTAATTTCGTATCTGTGTGTAATTTACTGTCTGTACATAAATAAAACAACCGTAAACGAGCTTTGAATAATAAATTAAAGACTCAAGTACTTATTTTACGCTAGGCGAATGCGCCTGGGTAGCCCGCGAAATTCAAATATTCTTCATTCTTTTGCAATATGCAGGTCAGTAACAGGTTTTATGTTGATCAAGGTATGATTTGCGACTAAAACAAGTATGTCGTTACAGAATTGTAATAAATAAATCATCAATGCAACTCTATGACTATTTTCATGAAATTATGACATTTGAGATCAATTCTAGCTGAGAGAGTTATATTGATGATTCTAATGATTATAATTCTGTAAATGATCCGTTCTTGAACTCAGTGCTTTTAACGCTCAGCCCTAGGGTCTACGTTTTGTCTATAACACATTATTTACAACCTTTTCCTTGTCAATTTAACAAATATGTATAATTGCACAGCATAGCTTGTTCAGTAAAATAACCCAAACGTCTTAATAAATATATAATTGTAGTACCTACAGTAAAGTATTCTACTTTTCCTTAGATATCCATTAAAAATAAAAAGTGACCTATTGTATCAGTTTGGTATCTTCTGTTATTATGATCCCTTTGAAAGTAATATAATATTTTAAGCGTAAAATTATACCTACTAATTATCTGATGGCTAAAAAAAATCTACGGAACCATTCCTACGCTCACGACTCGCGACGATTAAAATAAATAAATAAACAGGAATAATAGTTATTTGTTATACAAGAGTGCAAAGTTGCTTTTTAACCGCGTGTTCAATTTTGATGACCGAGCAAGCGAAGGATTCTAAAATTGAATCACGAGCGCAGCGAGTGATTCAAAATTAGAAGCCTGAGCGTTAGCGAGGGAATCAAAAGAGCACGAGGTGAAAAATCTTTGCACTCGAGTGCAACACGTAACTTTTCATTCCACCTCAGCGAGGAAATGACTAAATGCAAAAAAAAAAACGTTTACAATCACAAGATAGGTACACTTTTATTTCAGTTTAGGTATTAATTACTACATTATGACAGGTAAGTATTACAGAATAATCTTTAAATTATAACAAAATAATACTAAGGTATAATTAAGAAAATTTTAAAGTAACGTTGCTACAGTTATTTAAATTGAGTGTAATATTTTTGTTTGGTACTGTAATATTGGTGTTAGTCACTTGTGTACTGTTTTTCGGTAAACTATCTGTCATACTTAATAGTTGTACCGATTCATCGGATTCCCTTGGCGTGAATGTTGGAGAGAGAGGGAGATGGTTAGGTGTTTCATAACGGCTTATTTTTGATGTAGAAGGGCCAGTCCAAGGATCCGATTGAGGCTCTTTCAGTGTAATGGCTCCTACGATGCCTTCACATATTTTAGACTTATTTTGGATGGAATCCTCTATGTATCCCTCTACAACTGCATTGGACTTCCAGCCTCCGTGGCGCTTAAGGGACAGGAGATCAGCTCCGGAATCAGCCAAAAGTGTGGCTGAAGTTCGTCGGAAACAATGACCCGTGTACAACAGGGGTTCTGGAAGTTCAAGAAATGTTGCTATTTCTCGTGGGATACTGCCAATTTTATTAGTACCCATAGGCTGTCTAACACACTTTCCATTGCGATACTGTAGAAAAAATCGATTGATTGGAGTGTTAGGCGGGCGTAAGGCTTGATATTTCTCAACAATCGTTACGTATTCCTTGCGAATGACGAAGTTGCGGTCTCTTTTTGTCTTTGTATTAGGTAAATTAATTAATAGTAAGTCATCTGAATGTTTCTCAATGTTTTTGACATTAAGTTGTGTTAGTTCATTAGTTCGACATGCTCCGTTTATTCCAATAATAAGAACAACCTGTAACGTAAAGAGTATTGTAGTAGATAAATGAATAAAATTGATATGAACGCATAATTATGCCTATCAACATCTACTAAGTATACTATTTAATTGAGATTAATATACTTAAGTAGATACTGAATGTGCAACTGACTTACTTTTGCCGCCAAATATACGGAATCGGGTGCTTCGTTAAGAAACTTTTCAATATCAGATACTGTGAAAACCTTCGATTTTTTTGGTTGATGACCAGATGAGGCTCTTTTTAAAAATGCCACTAATTTAGGATAGGTATCGATATGTTTGTCTTTTTTCATCTTTATTGTTGCTTTTAGCATCGAATACGTACTCCATAGAGTGCTTGCTTTCTTGTTCTCGGATAATTCTATAAAATATGCCAGCAAAACGTTTTCTGAGAAAGTTTTGGCTCCTTTTGCTAGTCGCCACGTGTTGAACATATCGTACTGTTTTAAATACTTCTAGCGTGATTGTTGAGGGAGAAAGCTCATTTGCGCATTATTAACAGTTTCAGTCAATTCTGTTGGCGTCAAGCAAACTTCCTCGTCGCTAGAATCACTCATTTTAGTTTTTTCACTTGTTTTCAAGTTTCTTGTTTTTAATAAAAGGTTTAACAATGACGTGAAAAAATGCCGCGTAAAGAACCGCGTACAAAGCAAATTGAAAAAAGAACACCAAGAAGGTTCCGAGTCTGAGTTTTTAAAAAAATTAAAAAAAAGTTGTATGATATATTCGGCACCATAGAGGTAGCAGTAAATAGGTTTAATGTTTTTTTTAATTCACAAACTTAGTGCACACGATGTTCTAAATTCAATTTACTTTATCCTCTAGAGAATAAAAACGGCTTTTCCACTCAGATATTGAAGATTAAAAATACTTTTTCCGAGATGGTGGGATGAAAAATATATTTAATAGTTATTCTAGTAATAATAGGCCAAAGGGGTTCGAAGCTAAATAATTACAGCCGCACGGGTCGTTTGATCAGGTTAAGCTACGCATGCCGCGGTTGGTCCGTTGATGTTACCATCTTTACATACTAACCCCTCCGTGCCCCGGAAAGCACGTCTTTGGTCCCGGCTGTCATTCGTGGATCTTTTACAGTCATTACGGGTCGTCAGAAACCCGAAAGTCTGATAACCAGTCATCCCAAGGGGTATCGTATTAACCCACTTACCCAGTAACTGGGTTGTGGAGGTTAGATAGGCAGTCACTCCATTTAAAATACTGGTATTCAGCTGGATCCGGTTAAACTAGATTAGCTAGGCAGATGATGAGGTAACGGCCCAATTTATTATTCATACGATCTGCCTGAATTTGGAAAACCTGCTCGAAAGGTTCTTCGATATTAGTTCATATTGGTCCTTAAGTGCCAAATAGGATTCGGGCTTACTAACCGACTCTTCAAACATATTTGCAAATAACGTATTCAAATCAAAAGGTTTTCTTTGAAAAAAAAATGGAAGTTATCTGGGTTGCTTTTGGGATGGACGTGGCATGTCGTGCCATCTACCCGGCGACGTACGGTACTACGCAGTTGAGGAGCCAGTAACCGGATGGCAGCACCTACCGCAGCGGCTACAGTAAAAGACCTCGTTCCACCAAAACGATTAATTCTCAGAGTTCTTATTTTTGTACTTTTGCCTGCAACATATCTCTGTGTCTGTTTGTTATGTCAAAATTGTAAGAGTTAAGCTTTTCGAAGGGGTAAGCCGTTTATGAGGTTACCTTTATCTGATGTAATGTAACCCCTTGAATGGGTTCTATGCTTAAAACCCTGTAAAAGGGTTATCTCGTCAATATGGATAACCCATTGAATGGGTTCTAACTTGAAACCCAGTTAAAGGGTTACATGATAACCCATTGAATGGGTTCTATACTTGAAACCCAGTGAACGGGTTTCCCCTTCATTATAATAACCTATTTATTATAAGGGTTTTTTGTTCGGGTTAACACAAGGTTATTCAATAAACTTATGCTAAGTAGGTGATGGGTGGGGTGAAGCGAGCACCACGAACCATCCACCATCGCTGGCTTTGCTATGTACCTACAATAGTTCAAGCCACGAGCTCAAAAAAGTGCCGTCGCGCATTTTATGAAAAAGTTGCTTCGGGATTTTGGCTTTAAATAGGTGCCCGCCCCGGCTTCGCACGGGTAGCACTAAGTACTTATCTACAGCGCACCTAACTACCTACCTTACCTACCTACCTACCCTAACTAACTACCTACCTACCCATATAACTACCTCCTTACCTACCTACCTACCCTACCTACATACCTAAACTACCTACCTACCGACAAACCTACCTACCTACTTGCATACTTAGGTAAGTAAGGTAACTACCTACCCTACTTTCACCTACCTATCTTAAACCAGTCACGGCATCCTTTGTAGACCTACCCGATACAAACCCAAATTGATTGGGTGCTAAGATGTTATAAGCATCTAAGTATTTCATAAGGTTGCTAATTAAGATTCTCTCTAATATCTTAGACATCGCAGAAAGCACAGAAATAGGTATATAATTGTTGACACAGTCTTTGTCGAAGTCTTTTTTGAAGGCTTTGGGAAAAACACCGGTAGTAATCGAGAGGTTACAAATATGTGTTATTACTGGAACTAGGACCTTACGTGAGGTTTTCACCATTCGAGTAGAAATATTGTCCCAGCCAACAGCGGTGTCAGTGCGAAGGGTGTGGCATTCTGCTGTGCAGAACCTTAGTTATTACTCTGAGGCAGAACCACAATTTTTAGTCTACTTATATGTTTTTAAGCTACTATATTAAACAATTCACCTTTTGATACCTTACCTATTGAAATCCATCATCATTCATGTAAACTTCCTTGTATTTATTCTTAATCACACTATACCTGTAATAGCATACTTTTATATTCTTTGATTGTTTTAGCATCTAAACCCTATTTTATTAATTTCCTGTTGTAAAAATGTTAGAATACTTTATATTTTAACATTTTAATTGAAAGCTGTCGTCTGTCTTATTTACTTTTCTTAACCATAGACATAATGTGCTATAGACACTTTATCTTCTTCTAAACCAATTATAAAGCAGGTGAATACACTGTATTATTCGCATTATGGGCAGTTATAGACTTTCACTCTGTAAACCGTTTTTATCCGTTCTGGCCATCATTCAATTAAGAATTAACTTGATAGATGTTTAAAATGTTTTAAAATATGACACAGAACGATAAAAACGGGTTCTTTTCTCAACGAGTTGAAGTTTGGCTAGAGCCATGTGATGTGTTACTTTTCACCTTGAATCTAATTACCTACTTGAATCTTAGCCTGATTAGTTCAGTGTAACTTACATATTACTGTGTGCTTTCTAAACTATTGTGCAACCGTGTTATTCGATCAATAAACTTTTGGTGTATCAGTGACTACCCGGCTTATCATTTTACCGACTCTCTCGCCTAGCCCCATAGAGGGCCCTACACTAGCCATCTGGCCGCGTGGCGCAAGACGCCACGCCTCAAACGTCACACTAGCTGAGTAAGAGAGCTCGATACGACGTCAAGTGACGCGACGCCAGGCGCCATAGTCCTCCGAGAGTCACCTCCGAGAGTGACCTCCTACCTCACAACACGACGTCACGAGTGACGCCGACGCGTCCCTCCTGTTAGCGTGAGGCTCTACGAAGTGCCTCCGCTGTATAACTACCTCTCACCTCGCACCTCTCCATCCAACAGAGTAGAGGAACCTCCTGTTCGGCGTGCTACGCAATAGCCCGGCTCCTCTGTGCTCTCTGCCTACCTGCCTGCCTGCCTGCTTACCTGTCTTCCTATCCTGAGCATCCCACGTCGAGTGAAACCGACCCCTTAACCCAGTTTAGCTTTTATACTCTAACTATACTCTTAACCTTTAACCTTTTTTATTTTAATTGTTATCAACGCTTAGCTCCAAGGAGCTAAACGTTACGTTACAAGGGTCAGGATGACTTTCTCTACTTCAGTCTCGTCCACCTCTTGGAGGACAAAAGAATTACACTGGGAACAAGGACAATATGGAGCCTCAGGGATTAGGGGATGTTCGGATAGTATTTTTTCCGCTAATTTGGACCCAACTTCCGCAAAGTAACGGTTTACTAAGTTGACCGAGTCTTCTGGGCTACCACAAATTTTGAGAAGATCGGTACACGGTATTCTAGTAGTATTTGTATGGGTTATGGTTTTAATGACGTTCCACGTCGCCTTCGGATTGTTCTTCGAATTTTCGAATTCATTTCTCTCATACGCAATTCTCAGTTACATAGATTTATTATACGGGGTGTCCGGGACATCGACGCGAAGCCAGTTACCATGGATTCAGTACATGATTCTGAACCCCCCTGCGTTGAAATTTTTCGTCGGTTATTAAAAAAAAAATCTGCTGCTCCATACATTTTGACCGCGTAGGTATTGCACTTTTCTATGAAACAGCACTTTTCTTTTTAAATAACCGACGAATAATTTCAACGCAGGGGGGTTCAGAATCATGTACTGAATCCATGGTAACCGGCTTCGCGTCGATGTCCCTGCCACCCTGTATACTAGCTTCTGCCCGCGACTTCGTTTGCGTGGAAGTCGTAAGATACCACAATATACTACAATAACAGCCACATTTTTATAAAACTTCCCTGTATACTACGTTTGTAGATTTGTTCTCAGCATCCAAAATATACAGAGAGTCACGACTGGTGACTCGGTAGCAAACGACGCACAGTTATCCGTGTGAGAAGCAGCTTGTCCTGAGGTTGACACCCGCAGGCTTTAGTCTTCAATGTCGACCCCTGTGACTTATTGATAATCATCGCAAAGCATAAGCTCACAGGGAACTGCACGCGCTTTAACTGGTAATTGAGGGGAGTTAGTGGTATACGCGGTATAAACACTGTCTCGCCAATGCAACAACTTGTTTGAATTTCCGTCTCGATGACGTTTCCCTGCAAAGACACGAGTTTGAGCCGAATTCCGTGACACAGCTTCGACGGAGTTAAGTTCCGAAGGAGCATAATCGGGACAACGGCCTTTAGCTAAGTGATGTGAACCGGAAGTCCACTTGTCATTAGCGAATTCAGATATTCTACGGAGTAATGTGTGTCATCATCTTCCTCCACAGAGACCATTAGTATTAATGGAGGTTTATAATCACTACGTTCCCTTCAATGTGCGACGGAATGTGGTTGATCGCAGCAGCTTACTAATTTTCGGCGTTTAAATGGAAACACGCCCAAGAATTTTGTTTTTGGCACGGTATTATGACTGATGCGCCGTACACCAGGCGAATCAGATCTTCTAAAGTAGGAACTACTCTACCAAAAGTTTCTGGTAGGGCCACCTGGCCGCTCTCCTCTGGTAGAGTGCCTACATCAACTTTAAGAAGAACATCGGAGAATTCTTGAGCATGTGAATTCCCTCCAAGCTGAGCTCGCTGATGGTCCAGCGCAGTCGATGAACTCTTGACCATAGAGTCAACCTTTTCAACGAAGCATTCACCTCCTCAGACAGAACTGTGACAGACCACCACCCATCATGTCTTGGTTCCTGCGAATGTCCTGCAGGGTTCTGTTTACAGCTTCCACTACTTTTCTATTTGTCATAATGTATTCTTCCCATACGGTGAAGCGCAAACCCTACTGTTGCGTAACACCTCACAAACAGGGTTTCGTTGCTCTCTAAATCGATGGGAATCTTAAACATGGATGGCGTGCGGTCTTGTTTTGTCATCAGAAAGCAGTATGGTAGCGATTCCAGAAGATCTCCACACATATTTTAAAATGGGTAGGACAAATCTGCTGTCAAAATCTGTCTCTAAAATTCAGCTAGTTTTTTGTGCTGGTCAAGGTCTTCCCTAAGTCTATCCAGGTCGGTACTCTTTTGACGTCGGTCGTTTGTACAGTTTGATCAGAGCTATAGGGAATATCTATGCAAAATTTTAACAAAATCTGTCCAGTAGAATTTGGGCGATGCTGAAACATACATACAGAGAAATAGACCAACACAAAAAAAAACTAAAAACTATATTTTCGGCATTAGAATCGATCCCAGACCTCGTAGCAATTATTACTTTATTTAAAAAATATTCAATGTATAGTTTTGAGTTCGCTACGATTTTATTATTATAATGTATAAAGATTACAGCGTAATTAAATACATTTCACTGATTAACACGTATATTAATTTTGAGTATAAAAAAATACATCCGAAAGAAAAAAATATGATTACATATCTTAGATGTAAACTGGGTAACAAACGTGTAAAATAGGTGTAAGGTATTAAATAGGTGTAAGGTATAAAAAGTTAGTTGCTTTCGAATAAAACAATAGATAATTTTAAATGTTAAATTGGGACCACTAAGGGTACATAACGGATTATTATTCAACATAATTACCGCGTATTTAAATTCATAAATATATAATAAGTAATTAAATGTACCATAAATATTAATAATGATGGTAAGAAAACAATTATGATTACGAATATTTATTGATGGGTGCGACGAATTGTCGTTCGTAGAACATGAAAAGGTAAATGTAACACTGTGAACGAATCCCAAAATGAATAATCAGCTTCCACATTTTATTCATACCGTACCATGGAAATTAAATTTAAATGATAAAAAAAAAACAAAAAAAAAGATAAAAAACCTTTAGTAGCGCCACTGGTGAATTACAAAATTATCATCTAATTTTCAGCCAGAAATCATTAGTGGCTATCTTTAATAATGACATTATATTCAAGTATTGTCACAACCAACACTACCTGACAGTGTGGTGGTTGATGGATTTGATCTATAGTACATTACTGTCGAGGCCAGCAATTAGGGCATTGATGGACGATCGTGAAAATATGGGCCGAGGCGAAGCCGAGCCATACATACGTGAGTCCATCAATGCCTGGTTGCGGCCAAGGCTTGTATAGTACTTTTCTCAAACAATGCGCGGAAATACAAACCAAGTAAATTATTTAAAAATTCCAGAAACAATGACGAACAAAGAAAAATTTTCAAGCGCCAATATGGTCATTTGTTTCTCCACAGCTCTATTTGCTATGCCAGTTCGAAATTTAAATAAAATCTTTGCTAGGTTACCTCCTTGGTTGCCATGTGGAAACTAAGTAAAAAGTTAGTTCCATTTTTTAATAACAGGACAGATATGAGTATTCATAGTAATTTATTTGGCCGCTAAACACGACAGATTTTCATACTAAAATTGCCGGCCTAATTCACACTTGTTTTTAATCAGTACAGCAATTTCAATTTATCTCGTAGAGGTTGTCAAAATAATGCTCGAATTTCCAAGCATGTTTGAGAAACATTATTTTATAGAGAGGCTATCAGAAGAAATGTCATAGAAAAACTGTGACCCGATGTCTTAGTGACGCCATCAAGCTTATTATAGGAACATTACTTAATAGCCAAGTTTGACACGATACACTTTTACCGATGTAATAATTTAATGTCTTTGATTTACGTCAATATTGGAAGAAATGAGAATAATATTAATGTCATTATTATTGATAGTGTCTGAGGGCCTATTCACTGTAAAAAATTGTTTAACATAATAATATACATCTATGACCTTAGAGTTAGTTCAACGTGGTGTCCTTCAACTGGTTTCAATACGATATCATATTCACACACTACATTTTTGATGTCGCCAGTAACATGGTATCGCCGTAAAATATGCGCCAACGCCGTCTTCATCAACATCATGCTGTATAATTTACCTGTGGAATTATAAATTGTGTGCATTATTATTATAATCTATAAAATCTGTAAAGGCAGGGAGATTTATTGATCAGAATATTGACACCCTACGTCAATTTGCGGATTATAGCCATTTCATGTGACTGTCAAAGAATGGCAGTTGTGATATTATTATACGGACAAAACAAGTTAGTAGTCAGCAATGATATTGTATAATGCTGCACATGTGACCGCCCGCATTTTTCTGAATATTCCTGATAAATTATCGAAAATTAACATTAAAAGGGGGTCTATCTTTAATATTATTCATGTTGGTTCGTTATTGGCAGTTGTGATATTATTATACCGATAATACAAGTTAGTAGTCAGCAATGGTATTATACAGGACAGTCAGTTTGAATAAAATTAATTCATTCTTATTACTAAGTAACACGTTTATTTGTAATGGCAATCATATCATTTTGTTTAAATAGGTTTTTATTTTTAATATACATATATTTATTTTTAATATACTCTTTTCTATTTTGTGAATGTGAGAACGCAGTCCAGTAGATTTGTTGACCATTTTCTATTTTGTTAAGTACCTGGTACTTGTTGAAAGGTCCTGTACTACTTCTACTACTACTGTGGTACTGTCCTCCTAAATTAACACTGTTACTTGAAAATATTTATTTTATTTTATTCTTTTCGGGAAACTTACAGCTAACTTACACAGTGGTCTTAAACAATACAAAACTGAAGGCCATTTACAAGTTTCCACATATAAACACTAACAATAAAAATTAAAAAACTTTTAACAAAAAAAAACAACCGACTTCGAAAATACAAAACCAAAGACACCGACTTCCAAAATTAAAGCTATTTTTCACTTTGTAGTGTTTTTTTTTGGAAGTCGGTTGTTTTTTTTTGTTAAAAGTTTTTATTTTTCACGAAGTTCCGGTGGCCATCTGTGGACTTCTTCATCATTTCCACTTCACCAAATGATACTTTCTGAATGCAAATGCTTAACTGGTTGCTGAAAATAACGAAATCGCTATGTGTATGCCTATAATATTTGAGGAATTACTTTTCCGTAAAGAAGCTTTTGACCAACAAATGCTTAAGCCGAGAAACACTGGTAGTGAATATATCAAAATCATGTTCACTAGACAGGTTATTAATATTAAAACTTCTGCTCGCGCGGATTAGAAATTAATTCTGCCTGTACGCGGTCTTGGAATGAGGGACATGTAACAAGCTAGGTTTACGAAATCTTTTGCAGTGCGTAACTAATCCTAATCTACCTAAAAGTTCAGGGCAATCTATAGTACCATTTGCGATTTTAAATAAGTACGTCATATCTGCAATGCGTCTGCGCTCATACAGAGGCAAGATGTAAAACCTTTTACATCGCGCTATATAATTGGGAGTACCCATATTATTTCCTAGTTTTGTACTGCAAGAAACACAGGAACCGCTTTTGAATTCCCTCAATTCTATCTATATAAATATTATAATTGGGGTTCCACACTTGCGAGGCGTACTCCAAATGGCTGCGGACAAAAGCACAATAAACAAAACGATTTTTTAAACGTTTTTGTGTTTTTTAAATCGGCTGATAATCTAAGTATGAATCCAAGTGCTTTGGATGCTTTATTAACAACAAAAAGCAGCTTAGAGTCAAACGTTATGCCCAAGTCCCTGATAACGCTTATCCTGTTTATAATAGTACTATGTAACTTGGTCCTTAATTAAAGATGTTTGTAATTTCGCGGACCTAAGTAATGACAATGAAAAACTGCTAAAATGCAAACCTAATCCACAGAGCTCAAATGCAAATGTAGGATACCATTTAGCAAATGAAATACAAAGAAGGAGCCAGGTGTTACCTAAGACTCCCATCATTGGATGCTCCAATGTCAATTCTCTTGTCTTTATACCAACGGATACTGATGAAGTAAAATCTATACTACTGAATTGAAACCATCTAACGCTACTGGTTGCGACGGAATTCCTATCTCAATATTAAAACAAGGTGTGGATAAATCCGTTTGGCCCATAACAATGATATGTAATCAGTCCTTGGCAACGGGCGTCTTTCCTGAAGTCCTCAAGAAGGCTTTGATAATTCCTATACACAAAGCGGGGGATAAAGACTGTGTTTCTAACTACAGGCTAATATCGTTACTGCCCTCTTTATCTAAGGTACTTGAGAAGGTAATTAACAAACGATTAACTTGTTACCTTGAATCTAAGAATCTACTCTCAAGCAATCAATTCGGTTTTAGGAAAAACAAGTCAACAAACGATGCCATAAAAAATCTTACTTCTACCATTGTTGAAAACTTGGATAGAGGAAGGAAAACCATAGGCGTGTTCCTGGATCTAGCAAAGGCATTCGACACAGTCTCTGTTCCCCTGCTTCTTTCAAAAATAGAACATTTAGGAGTTCGTGGAACAGCTCTAAAACTACTTACAGACTATATGTCTAATAGAACGCAACGTGTCAGAATAAACGGCCTTGAGAGTGACCAGGAGTATGTGACTTTTGGTGTGCCACAGGGAAGAGTTATGGGACCCACGCTATTCCTTATTTACGTAAATGACCTGTGTGATTTACAGCTGCACCAGGGACGAATCATAGCATATGCAGATGATACAGTGCTTTTATTTAGTGGGAAAACATGGAAAGAGGCTAACGAACTGGCAAATGAAGGGTTCAAATTAGTTTCTGAATGGCTGAATCAAACCTTCTTACCCTGAATACACTTGAAACGAAATACATACCTTTTAGTATAAGAAAGAGCACTCAACCACCTCCTGGCATTATTCACATAAATGCTCACACATGTCGTATGCCGGTGAACTGCTCCTGCCAGAAACTTTCTAAAACTACCTCATTAAGATACCTCGGATTGATCATTGACCAACATTTAAACTGGCAAGAACATGTCTCAACCCTTACCTCTCGAGTCAGAAAACTTATTTATATATTTAAAAATATACGTTGCTTTTGTCCGCCAAATTTATCACTATTAGTTTATTTTTCTTTGTGCCAGTCTATTATAATTTATGGAGAGGGCTATGCTTGGAGTTTCCCTACGTGATCGAATCAGAAATGAAGAGATCCGCAGGAGAACCAAGGTAACCGACATAGCCCGAAGAATTGCCAAACTTAAGTGGCAATGGGCAGGACACATTGCCCGCAGAACAGATGGCCGATGGAGCCAAAAGGTTCTGAAGTGGCGACCGCGTACCGGAAGACGTAGCGTTGGAAGGCCTCCCACAAGATGGACCGATGACCTTGTTAAGGCCGCAGGTATCCGCTGGATGCGGGAAGCACAGAATCGGTCGAAGTGGCGGTGCTTGGGGGAGGCCTATGTCCAGCAGTGGACGTCTTTCAGCTGATATGATGATGATGATGATGATTATAATTTACTCTATTGCTGCATGGGGGGGTGCTTCCAAGACCGTTTTTATTGGTTTAGAACGTGCACAGCGTGTTGTACTTAAGGTAATGATTTATAGGAGATTTAGGTACCCCACCCGCTTGTTATACTCGGAGTTATCAGTCCTTACAGTAAGGCAATTATTCATCAAAGACTTTATATTAACTCAACACAATAATACACCTTTACGACAAGAAGAAGGCAAGATATTGTTTACTCTGTGCCTTACTGTAAAACTTCATTTGCAAACAGATTTTTTATATTCCTAGGACCATTCATGTATAATAAAATATCAAAGCAAATCCAGATTCGTAATTTAAATAGTCATACTTGTAAGACTAAAATTTTTAAGTTTCTTAACTCACTGAACTATGATGATACTGAAAAAATACTTAAAATTACATGTTCATAAAATAAATCACCAAAACGCATAATACAATATACATTACATTACACATCTCACCATCACTTCACACACACTGGACACTTTTCTACATATTTAAATAAGAGGAACGGTATAATTACGACTTATCTTTAATTCAATTTTTAATTTTAAATTTACTCTGCTACTGGTTTTAGTAATAATCATTTAATAATAAAAAGTACAACCAAACACTATGTAAACAAACTTAGCATCTAAATATTTTGCATATTATATACTATGTCAATTTTAGCATCTACCTACAAGTTTACAAAAATCAAGTTCACTATTTTATGTTTTTTTATGTTTACCTTCCCTAATTACTTTTGCTGTACTTTGTTTGTTGCTTAAAACTAAAATCCTATTTGAAATTACGAGTAAAATAAGATTTTTTGTCACAAGTCTGCTACTATAAGTACATTTACAGAGGACGAGGAAAACTGCTCCACCGTAATACAGTTTACTTATACCGAAACGTGATGGCATGTGGTTGGCGTGTGTAGGTACTAACAAAACATTTAGAAACATTAAGTTCAAGTTTATTTAGGAGACAATAATTTTGAAGTCCATCTAAATCCCGCTGTAAACCAAAACAGTCGGAAAGTTCCATTATAGGGCATAAAATTTTCATGTCGTCGGCGTAAAGAATTATTTTGGAATGGGTAAAGCACGAACCAATGTCATTTATAAAAAGAATAAAAAGTAAAGAACCCGAAAGGGATCCTTGTGGTATTCCATAGGGTATCTTACAGAACTGTATCCATTCAGTACAACAGTTTGACAGCGATTCTCAATATAAGAAGTAAACCATCTGAATAAATCGCCTATGATACTCACTGCAAGCAGCTTACGTAAAAGGACACCGTGGTCTATACGATCAAATGCTTTGCTGTAATCAGTGTAGACCACATCCACTTGGGAGGATTCAGACATGATGGAGGACAAATAGTCGGAACAGATAAGCAAATTTAACACAATAGACCTGTTTTTTAAAAAGCCATGTTGATGGTTATTAAGTGATTGTTTAATAGCACTATAAACCGAAGAGTAAACAATTTTTTCCAAAAGCTTTGCAAACAAGCAAAGCTTAGATATTGGCCTGTAGTTCTCAACATTGTCTTTAGGGCCTTTTTTATGCACGGGGGTAATAAACGCTGTTTTCCAAATATGTAGCACCACTCCCTCACTAAAAGAACGCTGAAATATTAGGGTAAGTGGTAAATATAAGCTTTGTGCGCACCGAGTTATAAGTACAGCAGGAATACCATCAGGTCCTGCTGATTTATTCACGTCAATAGCCTTTAGGAGTTTCAGTACCTCGGTTTCGCAGACTTCAACAGAGCTTATATCAGAGGCAGAGGTTTGAGGATAGTACATGCCGCTATCCAACTGAGTTACACCAGGGGTAGTGTTTTGCAGAAAATTATGCTTAGAAACTTCACTGAACATGTTGCATATTTCTTCACCTTGTCCCCACGAGCTATGTCCATACTTCATAACCGATGGAAATGTATATGAAGACTGTTGCTTGCTTTTGACGAAAGACCAAAAAGCTTTAGGGGATTCATTAATACTATTTTCTATTAGCTCAATATAACTCTCATACGTTTCTTCTAATTTCTAATAATTTAACACGACTTCGCAAAGTTAAAAAATAATTATAGTCTGATAAATTGGCGTATTTATTAAACTTGGAGTGATATTTAAATTTTTCTTTAATAATTTTGATTAGAGAGATATTGTAAAACCCAATTATTTATAAAAGAGTAACCGTGGAGTTTCTTGCCGGGTCTTCTCCATAGGAAACGACCAATTGCAACCGTGCACCTAGATTCTGCATAAGGCTGCCTGTCCACTGAAGCGGACAGGAGAGGAGCGGAGCGGAGATGTGCTAATATTAACCAATAGGATCGCACCTCTGGTGCGGAGTTTAGATTCAATTGGTTAATATTGGCACATCTCCGCTCCGCTCCTCTCCTCTCCGCTTCAGTGGACAGGCAGCCTAAGTGCCCATGTAGGTTTATGTGAAATAAAATATTTAGTTATTCACACTGACTGTGGTATAAAATATAATTGCTGACTACTAAATTGACCGTAATAGTGAAAGTTGTTTGTTTCTAATTTTGAGCTTCACGCCAATGCGACTGGAAAGATTTGGTTGTAAATTGACTAAACGTCTATTCTTCACGTCAAAACATGAGAAGCGAGTGTAGCTCAACTCAAAAAATTATATCCAAGTGGTTAACATGAGTATGTATACCTATGCAGTTTCGCTTGCCAACACCGAAGGCGGCATTAAGGCTTGGGTGATCCGGCAAGGTGGCAGGGTCCAACCATCGCTCCGGTCGGAACTGATCCGCATCTGGGCCCCACATGGGGTGACGGAGAAGACCGTATACCCCTATAAAGCATGTATTACCAGCTCGCAACGTGCAGTTCTCTGAAAATATACAATATTAAATGTCTATATGGGCCAAAATATCCACTTTGTGAGGCATGGCAAAGTCAGAAGGCGGCAGACCTCATAGAAGATGGCAGGACAAACTGGACAAAAATATCGACCAGTGGCCTACATAGCCTTGGATTGAAAGAGCAAGAAGATATGGGGAGAGGCTTTTGCCCAGCAGTAGGATGTGTATCACGCTGAAGAAGTTCTAAAGACTAACGTTGTAAAGATACATACTTAGGTTAATATCTTTTTCAACTTTTCTCCCGATAAGTGGAACGGATGGATATATTCTCATCGACTCTTTGATCACTGCCTCCAAGAACACGAGTTTTGGTAGATCTTGTTTATTCAAATCGTCATCTTTATGTTCCAGTACTTCTTGTAACCTGTAATGAACACAAAACCCATCATTCGAGGTCGCCATTTTTTTTTAGCTATTTTATTTTAGTATGAAGATATCTGTCCACCAACCCGCACTGGCCCGCATTGTGGATTACAGCCCACTCACAGAGAGGATGCCTGTGTCCCAGCAGTGGGATACAAGTACGTGTCAGATCGTACAAATATTAAATTTTTAATGTTACTTACTCATTAAAAATTCTTTCTTGAAGATCTAGATCTGACCCTATCATTAACAAAATAAATGTCAAAGTCGAAGAAGTTGTATCGTAAGCAGCGGCTACGAAAGTATCCAGGTGTTCTCTGATGTCTTCGTCTGTAAAGACATCTTGTTCTCCAGCCAAATTCAGCATTTGATCTAGTATTGGTTTGAATTTGCCTGAAACATAATGTGTTCTGAATAGTTTTAAGCCATTGTTACTTTACACATTCTGAATGCAACAAAAACAAAAGACGTTGACCAATGCGTGTTGCCAGGAATACTTATGGTACTCAAACGTGGTCGCTCAAAATGAGCCAAATAAGAAAGACACCCAAACATGTCAAATCAGCATTTCAATCGACAGTAATGAGGAGTACCGAGGTAACCGAATTGCCAAGCTTAATTGGCAGTGGGCTAGGCGTTAATCGCAGAACAGATGGTCGATTAGGCTGAAAAGGTTTGGGAGATTGCATACCGAAAACGCATCTGTCCGATGGTCGCGGATGTACGCTAAATGCAGAAAACACAGAATCAGTCGTTATGGCAATGCTAAGACCTCCCCTTAGCATTGCCATAGCGACTGAACCTGTGTATAATATATAAAAAACTCTGTCCGATCCGAAAGGGGACATATGTACTGGAATAATATTACCAAAAAGTTGTAAATAATCTTATTATTATTGCAAATAAAAAAGTTATTGCTATTTAAAATTTACATTTTTAGTTTCAAAATTATACAAAATCCATCAAAAATTTTCAAATTTTCAACAGAAGTCATAGTTATGACTTGTAAACACCCGCTAAATGACGGCCGCCCGCGCCCGTGTACCGTAACCGGGTAAATCCCCATTGAAAAAATGTGGCGATATCTTTTTCTTTTTTCTTAAAAATTTCTACATAAATAGACTCTCAGAACTATGCTTAGAACACCCTCCCGGATCGGTCAGGGTTTTTTTATACATGTTTAAATACAGCAGTGGACGTCAACGGTTATCAGATGTTGAGAACAGGAAGGTAAGTAAATAAAATTATTTCAGTTGTTTACCTGGTATCGAGTCATCATACATATTTGGATCTTTATTTGCCTTATACTCGGATTTTCTTTTAAATATAATCTGAAATAGGTAGTAAATAGTGAAAAACTACAAGTTGGTCCCACAATAAACTATGTAGAGGTATGTGACATATATTTTGAAAGGAATCGAGGTCTCTAGTCATTTGTGTGAATACAGCAGCAGAAAGCTGAAGATGAAAATAAAGGCAACAAAAATAATAATATGAAACAAAACCGGGCATGGCTGGGTTAGGTTTCGTAGTCAGTACGTTAATGGGTAGAGCATCGGGGAGTTAGAAATGCACAGCCAGTTTTAAAATGAGCCAATCACACAAGTATGAGTCACAATTTGTGACTCACAAAGCTGACGCTCTGGAAAGCAAAACTTTTTCTAAAACTCAAAACAACAAAATAATTACTGGATCTATAATGTTCTTCAGCTTCTTCAATAGTATAGTTTGTGTTCGCTTCATTGAACTCCAGTCGAATAAATAGGACCAATGCAACCACACTTTTTGAAATCTATCACAATATAAAGTAAATAAATCTTCAATTCCTTCTGCATAATCTGTATCTATTGTAGTTTGATCTTCAGTATTCAGTCCTAGTGAAGTCCCTGCAAAAGAGAATACAGATGTTTCATAAACCAAGCAATAATTTTGTCAAAATGTTAATCCACGTCTATGTATTCCCTCGGGATAGTCGAGCGGTATGTTCACGGCCTCGAGCGATGCGACTTGCAACTTTCAACGTGACTTGCGTGAAGCGATACACGCGTGCGACTCCTGTTTCCATCAGTCGCGGCTGACTCGTGGCATGCTCTAAACAACTTTTATTTTTTATGTGTAACATCTTTCCTCTGGCTTTCCTGCAAGCTGTGGGAGTGATTTCGTGAAAAGGGACGGATGTGTGTAACAGGAAGTTGGGGAAGCGCGCGCTATTTGATTTGACCAATGAACGCGCGCGGTGCGAAAGGTGGCCGTCAGACGGTACCAACCCATTTTCCGAGACGTTGGTACTGTCAGCCAAGATGTCAGATACTCTCGTAAGAGAGTAGTATATTCTTTGATAAGATCTTCTTCTTAGCCTGTTGATGGCAAAATAACACGAAAAAACTTATTTCCTAAGTTTTTCAAAATTTATTTTGCCCAAAACTCAGCAACGCGGATACCGTTCGCTGACGCTGCCATTAGGTCCTCACGTGTGCAAGTGACAGGGCATGCGGTGCAAGGTGAAAGGTGAGTCATTGTCTGTGGCAAGACGCCGCATACACACTGAACATGAACCCTCACTTGTGGAGGTTGTCCTTGCTGTGACCTACTTGGGTACGAAGTCTATTTAAGGTTTTCCAAGTAGGCCACGGTAACTTGCTCTCTGATGGTTCGGGGAAGAAATCAGGGGGCAGCAGTTTTTGCCAAATATCACATCTTTCTGATAATCAGCTGTTCACCATGTATGTATGCTATTCAAACGCCGCTTTTGATCAGATGTTCATGTTACACATCATTTATGCGACTTTTGAAAGGCTTGCTCGATTTTTATTTAACTATTTTATTTGTTTTCTCAACAGTCGCTGTCACAAGTGGCGTCACGGGGTTACCCTTTATTAATTCCACGTCAATACCCATTTTCTTTACGACTAATAACACAATTATAATTATATATTATTATGTACTTACGAGTAACAGCTGACAATGTGTAGTTTACGAAGAACTTTCGCACGTCAAACTGGCCTTTTCCCACTTTCGAAGCTAATTGAGAGACAAGACTTCGAGCTTGCACGTTCATTTCATTTACGTACGTATTTAGTACTCGTTGGTTGAACGCCGGATTTAATAGTTTGCGGTGAGCTTTCCAAATAGATGCTGAAATAAAAACATTGCATAGGTGCTTATTTGGTCATAATTTCATGGATTCAGAGTTAACGCTAAAGTTAGCGTTACATACATTTTGGAAAAATATAGGTATTACCATAGATGAATAGGTACTGATGGTTCACTCCGCATTTTAGGTATGAAGCTACACGGCAGGCTCGACTTGTTGGGCCAATTAAGTGAATGTAACGTAGTCAGTAGTAGGAGGTCTAAGACTTACGCGATAGAAAGAGATGCAACTTCTAGGTGTACCAGTTCTAGTCATAATAATCAGCGAAAGGAACAGTCCAAAAAAAGTCGGGATGTGTTGGGAACTCCCGATTGGATTTGTTCCAACCGGGAGTTCACGACACCTCCCGACTTTTTTTAACCGACTTCCCAAAAAGGAGGAGGTTAATATCAATTCAGTTTTTTTTTTTTTTTTTTATGTTTGTTACCTCATAACTCCGTCATTTACGAACCGATTTGGAAAATTCTTTTTTTATTTGAAAGGCTTCCCAATTGGTCAAATTTTTATTAAAATTCGGTTCATTTTTAAATATGTTGAGTGAAGTCGCTTCTTTTACATCCTTTGGAAGTTTATTATAGAGCTGTGCTCCCCCATAAGTAAGGTTATTTTTACCGTAGTTGGTTCTTACTCGTGACAAGCTCGACGAGATGAGTATTTGCATATTTCTCCTTCTGTTGTGAATGTAATGCGTGAGTGTATAAGTTTATGAATAATTTTATAGATGAGTATGCATGTGTTATATATATAAAGTTGTTTGATGTTTAATAGCTTCGTCTCTTTGTAAATAGTTTTGGTCGGTGTTAAGAAATCATAATTGTGTAGTATTTTGATTATTTTGTTTTGTAGAATTTGGATTGGTTTTAGACTAGTTTTAGATGAATTACCCCATACTTCGATAAGATATAATAAATGAGGCTTAACAAGGGAGTTATATATCAGTAAACGAACTTTTTTTGGAATACATTTAACAATTTTATACAGTGAGCCCACCAGTGATGAAAGTTTGTTTTTAATGTGTTGAAGGTGTGCTTTCCATGTCAAATTGCTGTCAAGAGTTAGTCCGAGGTATTTTTCCTGATCAGTCGTTTTCAACACTTCTCCGTTTATGCTTAGATTAGGGTAGTTGGGGAGTTTTTTATTTTTTGCTGTAAATATTATATATGAGGTTTTGGAAGCGTTAATAGTTAAAAGATTGCACTGGTACCAAATCTCCAGTATATTTAAATCATCTTGGGCTTTTTTTGTGATATCATTTATGTTGTCTCCAAAATAAAATAGACATGTATCGTCTGCATAAAGGGCAAGGTGAGCTTGTAAGCCTGCTTGGTGTAAGTTGTTTACATACACTAGGAACAATAAGGGACCCAAAATAGAGCCTTGTGGTACGCCGCATTTTAAGGGTTTAGACGTGCTTTGGTAAGCTCCGATTTTTACAACCTGATATCGATCACTTAAGTAGGAGTTCAGCATTTTATAAGCGGTTCCAGTTATACCAATGCTTTCCAGTTTTTGTAATAGAAGTGTGTGACTGACTGTATCAAACGCCTTCTTTAGATCAACAAAGACTCCTAGTGCTACTTGTTTTTGGTCAATATTTGTTTTTATTGTAGTTATCAAGTCAATAGTTGCGCCAAGGGTGTTAGATTTGGGTCGAAAACCATACTGTTGTTCGTATATGAAGTTAATTTTAGTCAAGTGTTCGTCTAACCTAATAAATATGATTTTTTCCAATATTTTAGATAGTATTGGTAGGACTGAAACTGGACGATAATTCCCGGGATTCGATTTGGTACCAGCTTTGTAAATTGGGGTGACTTTTGCTATTTTTAAATTTTCTGGGAATATTCCGTCCATTAAAAGTTTATTTAGGCAATCTGTTAGATTTTGGAGAATTATTTTTTTTATACATTTCAGTGCCTTGGTACCAATACCATCAATTCCTGTGCTTGTATTGGAATCCAAACCGTCTATAATATTAAATACCTCTGAAGCTGTGCATGGTTGAAATTGAGAAAGTTCATAATGTCCAGTGTGCTGGTTAAGGTTCGGTAAAGTGTATAGTTTTTTATTGTGCATGTGTGTACATGGTATTTGGCTAGCTAGTTGTGTCCCTATATTTGCAAAGAAACTATTAAAAATTTCGCATATCTCAATGGGATCCGTAGCTATGCTACCATTTTCGGTTATTAGTTTAGGGGGAGCACAACTAGGAACAATATTATTATTTGAAAGGGTATTTATTAATGTCCACATTTTTTTGGGTTTTTTTTCGCATTTCTTAAACTCTCCATAAAAATATGTCTCTCTTGTACTCTTGATTAAGCTTGCTACATTGTCCCTTTTGGCTTTAAACTCTGATTCTAGGTTGCTGTTTTTAGGGTCGTGTTTTAGTTCGCTCCATAATGTATTCCTTTCATTAATTCCAGTAATTATTTGTGTGTCCATTCCTCTTGTGGCTGATTTAATACTTTGTACTTCCTTGTTTTGGTTTCCATAATAGCTTTTTTTATACACTCATCTAAGCTGTAATAGTCATTGAACTTATCATCAAAATTTGATAATGCAATCGCTGCGTACAATTTCTCATAATCTGTTACCTCGTACTGTACCTTTTGTTTCTGCGGAGGTATTACTCGTTTAAGTTCCATGTAGATATTCTTATGATCTGACAGAGATGACTCAATTATGGCCATGTGGAAATTGCTTTTCTTCAAATTTGTGGCAACGTAGTCTATAATAGTTTTTGTGGTTACTGTTTCACGGGTACAATATTCCGGATCTATTTTGTTGATTAGTGTATAGCCAGATTCAGCTATCACGGCACTGTATCGTCTAGTAGTACTGTCGGAGCTCAGCAGGTCGATATTTGTTTCACCAAAAACATAGTCCTCTTCTTTTGCAAAAGTTGGGTCTCATAAGTGGATAAAAAGTCATTAAAATTGGAGTGCCCAGGTCTATATACAACCCCAATGTCCACTGC
Source organism: Conistra vaccinii (assembly GCA_948150665.1). Lineage (NCBI taxonomy): Eukaryota > Metazoa > Arthropoda > Insecta > Lepidoptera > Noctuidae > Conistra > Conistra vaccinii. Next base: position 11,095,639 of record OX411337.1, on the reverse strand, counting down.
GTACTTGGGTAGATGTATGCATAAGTAGTTATTTCCACCGATATAAGTCGACGTTGACAGTTCATGTTTCAGGTTGTTATGCACATAGATTGATACGCCACCACCGACAACGTTAGGTCGGATGTTATAGTAATGTGTATAATTCTCTATATGAAACTGTTTAGCCTGTTTATCCGATCGTATCCATGTTTCAGCTAATAGGACAATGTGTATGCATTTTCTAAAAGAGCGGAGTATACAGTTTAGTTCATCCAGCTTGCCTGGGCTGCATATGCTTCTGACATTAGCGTAGAAAAAGTTAAGGCTTGATTTAGTGCTAGTTATATTTTGATAACTATTAAGTACCTGGTAAGTGTCGCTATTCTGTTTGTTTGCGCCTATTTCTAAAGTAGCCGTACTTGCAGTTTTTAGTTTTCAGCTCTTTCGAGGATGGTACCCTGTAATTTACCTCGAACACTTCAAACTGTTATCACCCCAGCAGTTTGGCTTTCGCAGGAATAAATCCACTTGTGATGCTATCCAAATGTTAGTTAACAATATAGTACATAACTTAAATACTAACAAGAAGATTCTCACCATATTTTTAGATCTTGCCAAAGCATTTGACACCGTTCCCGTCTCCACTCTTCTAATCAAGCTTGAAAGTTTGGGTGTCAGAGGGTCTTCACTTGAGCTCTTCAAGAGTTATCTTACTGATCGTTCACAATTAGTCACTATAGATAGTTACAAGAGTGATGAACTACCGATTCAGTATGGCGTACCCCAGGGTAGCATTCTGGGGCCCACACTCTTTCTAGTGTTCATTAACGACCTCTGCAATCTCCAAATTCCAAATGCCACAATAGTTTCATTTGCAGACGATACTGCCATCACATTCATCGCAAACTCATGGTCGGAACTCCAAGTTTCTGCACAAGAAGGCTTTAATTCTGCCTTGAAGTGGCTTTCTCTTCATTCTCTTACGCTCAATACCAACAAGACTAACTTTATCACTTTTTCAATAACGAATACTTCCCAGCCAAAAACCTCAATCTCTATAAAAGCTCATTCTTGTCCCACACAAACCCAACTTAATTGTCAATGTCCTACCTTAACCTCAGTACACCATGTTAAATATCTTGGTATTGTTCTAGACAAAAACCTTAATTTCAAATCCCATATCAACACTCTTTCGGGTCGTATACGGAAGTTAATTTACGTTTTTAAAACCCTGCGACATGTAGCCAATCAGTTAATCATCCGTAACGTGTACTTTGCTCTTTGTCAGTCCATCCTAATTTATTGTATCTCATGCTGGGGTGGTGCTGCTAAGACCATACTCAAGCCTCTGGAGGTCGCACACAGAGCTATTCTAAAAGTTGCTACCTTCAGGCCGATACTATCTCCCACTATCGAAGTCTACCAATCATGTAGCGTACTTAATGTAAGGCAACAATTTATTTTACATATAGTCCTTCCACAACACCGACGCACACCGTTTAAAAAAATCTCCAAACGTCGCAAAGACCTAATCTGTACAGTACCACCTACATGCACAGCTTTTATAAAAAAGTTTGCACCCTACCTTGGCCCATCACTCTACAATAAATTCAACGCAAAAATTTCGATTTACGGCTTAACAAACTTCAAATGCAAAAAGACTGTCCGCTCCTTCTTTCTAAACCTAAACTACGACGAAACCGAAGAGTTCCTAAAGAAGTGATCACTCAAACACATACATGCTTTACACAATACTTAAATTAATGAATCACTCACCACACTAACAAAATACTCACCTCACCAACACACTGAACATGTTTTACTCTTTTATTTTTATTTTATAAATTTGTCTTCTCCAAAATTGTTATTTTTAGATTTAATTTTAGTTTTTTTTTTTTCCTTTTCTTGTGTTTTTTTTGTTGAATGTTAATAACTTTAATTTTTTCATTTTTCATTTGTAACTTGCTGTAATGATTACGATTTACATATTATTATGATACCTATACTTATTCAACACCACATTCAATAAGTCAACCACTTACGACGGGGATCGGAACTGTTTCTCCTAAACACAGGTTATTCTGTAAACTATCTAGGAGAACAGTACGGCACCCACTAACTAGATTTAAGGAACTTTATGCTTGTGCTGTATATATTACCATGCCATGTAATCTAGTCCTAGACAAACAATACAACTTTATTATTATTATTATTTTTTGTGGGTGTTTTTTTTTCTCAGCTCTTAGGCTGGTTTTTATTATTATTATTATTTGTCCACTTTGACCGCCCAGCTTAATATTAGTACTGACTAAAACCCACCCGTGTTCCTTCAGTGGCTTGTACGTTGCCAGGGGCCGCGGTTACCCTTTAGGACTTTCCCGCAACCCCGGCAGGCATCGCCCTTAGCGGACCCCGTCAGTCGTTCTGACATCTCATTGAGAGTCAGCACAACTAGCTTGGAAGTGTTTTCAAGCCAGTTTGGAAAGATGTGTGATTCCATCTTTATAAGATCTAGATAAGTTTATACCACGTTTTCTAAACCAAATAAGATCTTTCATAACAACTGTATTTTTCACCCACAAAGGAGGGGTTAATTTTTGAAAAATCTTTTGTGATTTTTCCATTATTCGACAGATTTTTCCATTATTCGACTAGTTTACTTTTTAGTTGTGGATCCTACCCCACACTTTACATAGTGTGGGGTAGGATCCACAACTAAAAAGTGAAAAAAAAAAACAATCGACTTCCAAAAAAATACACCTAAAAGTGAAAAATTACTTTAATTTCGGAAGTCGGTGGCAAAAACGAAAATACAGAACCATACACATAGTAAACAATCTATGATGGTTGAAGCCGTGATATAGTAAAGTCTCTAGGGATATAGTTATGAACCGCTTTCATATATAACTATATGACGGTATATTTTACTATATAGTATATAATATATTCGTTTTTGCCACCGACTTCCGATATTTTAAGTTATTTTTCACTTTTAGTGCTTTACTGGCGTGCGCCGCGTAGTCCGTAAAAGATAAATAAAAATTATGTTTTACAGAAAGATTCATCTTAAAAAGTTCAATAAAAAGTCCACGATGGCATACAAGGAAGACCCACAGTGACCATTTTTATCTTTCAGAATTTGATAAAAATTTCATTGCTATTTCCGAAGCTATACAGGGTTATTTGTAAAACACCAGCAACCTCTTAAGGGGTCATTGTACTCATCATTATGAACAACTTTTACTATGGGACCAAACCTAAAATCGCGAAATAAAAATCAGTTGTTCCACACATTTTGACAAGATATGAGAACATAAATGTAGGGAACAGCTTTCTTTTTTTCGCGATTTTAACTTTGGTCCCATAGTGAAAGTTGTTCATAATGATGAGTACAATGACCCCTTAAGAGGTTGCTGGTGTCTTACAAATAACCCTGTATTATATAACATATTCATCGTACGGACCCTCTCCACGTGAGTTCAACTCGCACTTGACCGGTTTTTTTTTAACTAAGTACTATTTTATTTATTTATTTATTTATACAGGGTGACTTGTAATTAGACGTATTCCTTCCAGGACATGAAAGGGTGACCCATTTGCAACAATTAAGCACCCCATAAAGCCTAGGCGAAAATACATGGGATTCGAGAAAATACAAAGGACATTGACCAAGCGACTAAGCGACTAAACCTAGTATCGGTACGAAACATGCTGAGACTCAAAGATTTATGGTTTAATTTAGAGAGTGATCTAAGGGCTTTCAAATGTAAATTACTATTTTATCATAATTCTCAACATTACACGGAAAATTAGGTCTCAAAATCTAGGTTTAGTATCGAATCTCTAGTTCTTTATCTAGTTTAACCGACTTACCCGTTTCATTGTTAATAATATTCCAAGTGGTTTTTACTTTATTATTGGATTTTTTTATTGTATCGCTTAAAAATTTCGATTTAGCATAAACACTAATCTTTTTAAATAATTTTGAATAATTATTTACATACTCTATGAAAGGAGAATCAAACCTGTATTTTTTCAAACCATATAACTCGTATAGTCTCGCTCTACTTTTATAAATACCTGGAGTGGCCCATTGGTTAAAGCCTACGGAGGTGCCATTAATTTTAATAGTTTTGGTCTTGAAAGTAGATTGGTACTCTTTTTGCTCAACATCAAAAAGGGCTCCATAGATTTCATTAGGATAAAGGCTCCATAGATTTCATTAGGATAACTAAAAAATTTACTAATTAAAAATTTCTACTAATTAATTGATATGGGTACTTGTTTCATAATCAGCCTATTAATGTTCCCACTGCTGGGACACAGGCCTCCTCACTTTGAGAGAGAGTGGGCTGTAATCTACCACGCGGCCCAGTGCCAGTTGGTAGATGTCACATTTCTTCGAATTTTTGATTCTAAGACATGCCGGTTTCCTCACGAATGTTTTCCTTCACCGTTTTGAGAGCAGTGGTGATGAAATTATTTACACAAAGTAGCGGTTCGAACCCACGACCTACAACTCGTAAGTCGGGGTCGTTACCACTGGGCCACCACTGCTCAGGGTACTTGTTTACGGTTATGTAAATATGCTATAATCCAGACCACACCTTAACTTATGCAAAATGTGTTCACGTTAGTTATTTCTTTAAGTGGTTATTTAAACCCAGATGGGTTTACAATAGGTATTTACTTGTCTACCGAGACAAGCCAAAAGTTAAAGTGAATCAGAATATAGGTACATTTATATTTGCCGTAATGTAAGTAAGTGTTGGGACAATTTCAGTCTACACTTAAAAAATAATCTATGCGATACCTATAGCATAGATTACTTTTTATTAGATATTGCAAAATAGTAATGGCCTATGTCATTAAAACAGAACATAAAATTAAATCATTAAATTAATCTATAATATAAAAATGAGTCGCTGAATGTGTTGCTAAGCGCAAAACTCGAGAACGGTTGGACCGATTTCGCTAATTATTTTTTTTAAATATTCCTTGAAGTACGAGGATGGTTCTTACGGAGAGAAAATTTTTAAAAAACAAAAAAAAAATTAAATTTCCTGAAAAAGTCTAAAAACAACACTTTTCTATACGTTAGGCGATACGAAGTTCGCCGGGTCAGCTAGTTATACAATAATAATAAACTATTATTAAAGACCTACCGTTCGAGACTGTAATTAAAACTAAACGAATGGGACGTGCATAGTGCATACATGCTAGAAAGAGAAAACTTGCCGGACGCCAGCATATTTTGCTCAGGATGCGCGCGCATAGAATCTTATGGCGCGCGTTTGTTCTGTTTTGAAAGAGTTTCTATTGATGAATGAAACAGGCAATGGTCTCTCAATACATTCTGCCTTTGTCATAACCATAAGGTACTTTTAACACCTACAGATTATTATTACAATATCATAACAATAATTAGTTGTTATTAATATCTTTTGTTACTAATTATTGAACTATAATTTCAATAGTTCGATGCGTAAATAAATTATTTTGCGTAAGTCAAGAAGGTTTTATTGTTTACATACTCTTTGAAGCCAATGACATGTGACATTACTTACGTGAAAAAAAAACTATGTATGGGTAAAATAGGAAATCGAAATAAAAACTAATACTTTTATGGTGTTTTTTTATCTGGAGAATTTAAGGATTCGCATTACCAGATAAAATTATTATAATTAAAAACAAGATTTATCAAAATTATAAACTTAAGTCACAGCAGAGTAAATAGCGATACCAGGTTTGGTCAATGTCTTTTTTTACAGCGTAGGTGCGCTGTAAGTTTAAATACACGCAAAATAAGTGACAATATTGAACCGTGACCAACGAGTAGACGGCGAGTCATGATTAATACTCCAAAACCGTTCCGCAACTTGTGACCTGGTCATGATGACCTAGGTATCTAACGTGCAATGGACTGCTGGCAGGTTAGAAAGTAGTGGAATGGCATAAACCTGTTGTTTAATTCGATTATCACACATTTTTTTAATAATTCAACAATTTGCAAATTCGGCCTTTACCAGTATTATCGACTGTTTCATCGGTACCTCTAAATATTTTTTGAATTTTTGTACCTCGTTAGATAGCTGATTTAATAAAGATGTCTTCCCCGTAATTTGTACGCTTAAAGCTTCAGTAAAATTTTGAGATAACTGGTGTCAAAGTTCATGTACGTAGTTTTTTTTTGAAAATGGTTAATAAACTTCTTCCTCTAACTTTGAAGTGTTTGAAGTTTTAGAAAATTTGGTGACATAGAAATGTTTGTTGAAGTATTAGGTCTCCAATGAAATTGTAATGAAGGCCATACAATTTGAGAGATTGGAGAAAAATTATATTTAGTGACGAATTCTGGGAAATTTGCAAAAATTCTTAAAATTTGTATTTTCTCGAATCCCATGTATTTTCGCCTAGGCTTTATGGGGTGCTTAATTGTTGCAAATGGGTCACACTTTCACGTCCTGGAAGGAATACGTCTAATTACAAGTCACCCTGTATATACTTTATTGTACACCAGATAATACATTACAAGAAGAAAAAGTAATACACTACAAAATATACAATGGGCGGCCTTATCGCTTACTGCAATCTCTTCCAGGCAACCTTGGAATGGACAGAGATATTCTGGACATAATATTTTGTACTTTTTAGTCTAGTATATTCATTTAATTTAAAAAAAACAACGAAGTTTTGATTTGACCGGTTTACTATAAGTAGCCACAAAAGAAATCAACTATCCACCTCCTAGCTCCATCATAAGACCCTCGACACCAAGTGCAATATATTGGACTCATCAAACCGAATTATATGACTTAAAACTCGAAGACTTTACTAATAGCCACTTAAGAGTTCTAACTATCCGCCTCTTGGCTCCATCATCGGGCACTCGACACCAAGCGCACTATATTGGACTCTTCAAACCAAATCATACGAGCCCAAATTCCAGGGGTTTACTAATACCACTAAATAGTTCCACTATACACCTCCTGGCTCCATCACCAGACCCTCGACACCAAGTGCAATATATTGGACTCGTCAAACCGAATCATATGAGCTCAAACTCGAGGGGTTTACTAGAAGCCACTGAAGAGTTCCACTATCCACCTGCTGGCTCCACCATCAGACCCTCGAAACCAAATTGCAATATATTGGACTCGTCAAACCAAATCATATAAACTTAAACAAGAAGGGTTTACTGGAAGCCGCTGAAGAGTTCCACTATCCACCTTCTGGCTTCATAATCAGATCAGCTCCAAGAGAAACTAAATTATTGTATTGTCATCGAACCTCGATAAATCTATAAAGTTTGAATGAAACGTTTACCTAGGACAAACTGTCCAGTGAGGTAGGTTCAGTTTCGAGAATGGGGTCAATCGTGGAATCCGGCTCCACTGGCTGCCCAGTGGAGCAGGATTCCACGATTGTTCGGGAAGCTACGCAATATCTTCTCGTCTCACATACCGCAGTCGGGACCAGTGCGTGTTGCCAGTGATAACCTATGGAGCTGAAACGTAATAGCTCGCGATGGGCCTCATTAGAAGGCTGAAAGTCACCCAAAGAGCAATGGTGCTGTGCTTAGAGTTTTCATGACGACGTGATCTAATCAGAAATTAAGAGATCGGCAGGAGAACCAAGGTAGCCGACATAACCCGAAGATTTGCCTAACTTATATGGCAGTGGGCAGGGCACATTGCTCGCAGAACAGATGGCCGATAGGCCTGGGGCCGAAACGTTCTAGAGTGGCAACCGCATACCGGAAGAGGAAGAGGAACTGATAACTGGAAATCTCTGTTTCTATGAAAATCGGTCTAATTTGGCTGAAACACTATTTTTCAAAAATGTTCTTAACAAAATTTTGAGACCTTTGTATCTTTGAAATAATGGAAATAAAATAATTAAATGTCAAATGGATCATCCCTCTGACGCATTATTTTGCGCATTGAAAACAGGCTAAATGGTTCCCACAATGGTGCACGAGCTAAAACTGCCATCGGATTACGTCCTGTTTTAGACTGAAAAATACAGTTGTCTCCAACTGGCGGCAATTGGTTAAAATCTCCTACAGAAATAATAGATTTACCAGCAAACGGGATGTCTGGATGGAAAATTTGCAGTAATCTGCGATTAATATGATTGAATGTCCTACTTCCCAACATATATATTTCGTCTAAAATTTTTACATAGCTCACTGGCTAATGTGTTAGTAGTGCCTACCGACAATGCCGGCATAGTACTAGCGCACCGTGAAATCGGCAAACAGAATGCATCGCGAAAGGTACGAGAAGTGAAGGATGTCTCGTCTAAGTACAGTCACGAGCACCAATATGTATACACTAAGCAACTTTTAAAAGTGATTTGCTCCTACTGTGTTGATTAATATTTTATGATGTTACGAATATAGTATTTTGAAACCCATATAAATATGAATACACCTTATGACCTTATGACCTTATGAAATAGACCTTATAACAAAGTTGCAGTCAATATTCCACGAGAAAATCGCTTTTGAATTTTGCTAAGTGGATACATATTGGTGCTCGTGACTGTAGACGTTGGGCTAGCTCGTTAAACATGTACTGGGGCCTTAGTCGAACTAGCAGTAGTAATAAATTATCCCTAGAACTAACTTAACATTGTAGTTGCAAAACATATTTTCCCATACATTCCAACCGCAAATACAATATTGACAGATTTACCATGTTATTTTAAGACCATAGACTTCTTATAGGTTTTCCTGTAATCTATGAGTAAAGAACTATTCTCTGTATTTTTTTCATAATTTTAGGCTCAGTAGTTTCGGAGATAAAGGGGGGCGAATGGTAATTTTTTATCTATTTTCGTAAATATCTCTAAAAACATATGTTTTTAATAATTATGAAAAAAAATATTTGAGATCCTTGTAACAATTCCGTCCATTTGATATGTCACACGGTACAATAAACAAAACATTTTTTTTTTTTCTTCTTTGCCCCCCAAAAGTAACCCTCATGTTAAAAAATCATTTGTTTTCGTTACACGTCCGTGTTTGGGTCACAGAAATACATATGTGTACCAAATTTCAAGTTAATCGGTCCATTCGATTCGGAGCAAATGGGCTGTGACAGACGGACAGACAGCCAGACAGACAGACACACGAGTGATTCTATAAGGGTTCCGTTTTTACCTTTTGAGGTACGGAACCCTAAAAAAATTATCGTTGACGGCAACGGGGGCGCAGCGATAGGAGTCAATGACCTTTTCCTCGGCTATTAGGTAGATAATCCCGGTAGTACGTTCCCGTGGCATATTTTGGCAACATCCACGCGGGCGAAGCCGCGCGTAAAAGCTAGTTTTATATAATGATTAGTTTGTTTCTTTTACCTTCTGCAGTGATGAGTCCATTATTTATGTACTCTTTTGCAAAATCGTAAACAAATGGTTTACTTAAACATGAATTGGCTATTGTTAGGCTGTCTTCTGGATCGGTCACCACTGAAACAGAAATAATTACATTACAATAATTATTGTGATTCGTTTTTCGGTATCTTGGTTCACTCGTGCAAAGCGATGGCAAAGTAGATCATGCGGTTAAACACAGAATTAACACACAAAATGGCGGCAGGTCACGGGAAGAATCTCACGCATTCCCCTTAAACTTAAGAGGAAGGTACTTTTATAAAACAAGGGTTAGACCTGCTGTATTTTATGGATCAGAATGTTGGAAAAAAAAACGAATTCGAATTCGAATTCTAGTAAAAAACACTTCCTCTCTCCTTAAAAATCATCATTAAGTACATTATTATAGCTTTATTTATCCACTAGCTTCTGCCCGCGACTTCATTCGTGTGGAAGTCGTAAGATACCACAATAAACAATAACAGCCACATTTTTATAAAACTTCCCTGTATACTAGGTACGTTTATAGATTTTTTCTCAGCATCCAAAATATACAGAAAGTTAGGACTGGGAACTCGGGAGCAAGCGACGCACAGTTATCCGTGTGAGAAGCAGCTTGTCCTGAGGTTGACACCCGCAGCCTTTAGTCTTCAGTGTCGACCACTGTGACTTATTAATAATCATCGCAAAGATAAGCTCACAGGGAACTGCACGCGCTTTAACTGGTAATTGAGGGGAGTTAGTGGTATACGCGGTATAAACACTCACGCCAACGCAACAACTTGTCAGAATTTCCGCCTCGATGACGTTTCTCTGCAAATACACGAGTTTGAGCCGAATTCCGTGACACAGCTTCGGCAGAGTTAAGTTCAGAAGGAGCATAATCGGGACACCGGCCTTTAGCTAAGTGATGTAAACCGGAAGTCCACTTGCCATTAGCGGATTCAGAATTTCTAAGGGGTAATGTGTGGCATTATCTTCCTCCTCATCAGTATTAATGGAGGTATATATCAGAAAGTAAGAAGAGCTCCGTTTTGGTTGGTGGTAGGGCTTGTTCTAAGTCCACCCGGCTAGCTACCACCATCTTATCTAAGTCTGTCGCCATAACAACAATGTTAACAGCATTGTTGTGTTTCGGCAGTTAGAATAAGAAAGCCAGTTCCTCTGAGGTTGAGGATTCCGGGTGAAGTTCGCTTCCACCTTCGGCTTGATCATCACTTGCCATCAGGTGAGATGCAGGCCAAGAGCTTACCCGTTGTGGGTAAAAAAATAAAAATACATTTATTTAACACAGACCAATAAGCACACAATTTATACAAAAGACAAGCGATGTTGGAACGTCGGTCGGGCGTGAGTAGCTCATAGTAATCATTTTCTTTCTCAATGGAATAGTTTCATTTATTTATTGTTCATAGTTTCGGGTTTATTTATACTTGTTTTTCATTCTATTTACATTGCTATCCCATTGTGGGATGTATTTAAGTCCGTAGTGTGTCCGTGACATCACAGTGGGCCCTACCAGAATACCAGCGCTGCGGCATTTAATTATTTATTTTTTAAATATCGCAGCATTTATGCTAAGATAGGAGCCTTTTTGGCCTCGCACAGGTCGTTTGTTTTAAATTTTTTGTTTTTTTTTTAATGTTCCCTTATGTTAGAATTTTTTATTTTTATGTTTTACTATTACTGTTTGTATTTCCTGTGCGTGTCACAAATAAAATATTTTTCTTTCTTTCTGTCTTTCCTTCAGATAAAAAAATTAAAAATCACATAAAAAGTGTAAAATGCGATGTAAGAGATTAGCAGGGGAGTGTGCCTTACAGCTGCGCTAAAAAGCCCCAGTTCAGCAAAAAATGCCAACTATAAATTACTGACGCTGGTTTTCAACTGCACCTGAGAGTGTGATGTGACGGATGTTGTAAAGATTGTACCTCCTTGATGTTTTGTATCACCTTAGTTACGAAAATAATATAGCTGTAACAATCTTTGTCTTATTAAAAGAATACGATTATAATATTCAGTGAACTTTATTTAAAGAAGATATGAAAACACATATTCACATGGTAGCAGAGCGTTCATAATGATTAAATAATTTAAAAGGAAACTAAAATAAAAGCAAAGATGTCGAACCGAATTGAAAATTTAAACAAAGAAAATTATGACACATGGGCAATACAGGCCAAAGCCGTTTTAGTAAAAGCAAAATTATGGAAATACGCAGAGAAATCAATTGATTTAACTAAATCAGTTGAGACGGACATAGAAGGTAACATGCTGGCTATTAGCGAATTAATACTCATAATATCGCCGTCTGAACTTACGCAAATTAAAAACTGCAAAACAGCTCATGAAATTTGGAAAAAGCTAAACGAAACTCACGCTAGCAAATGTCCTGCGAGGAAAGCAACGCTACTGAAGCAACTTATTCTGGCAAAATATGAAAAAGGAAACGACATCAGGGAACATCTAAACAACTTTATGGACGTTGTAGACAAACTGGAACAAATGAATGTCGCGATTCATGAAGATCTATGAAGTATTATGATGCTATACAGTCTTTCCTCAGAATTTGAAACCTTTAGACCCAATTTCACCATACTCTGTTAGATATAACAGACTGTTAAACACAATGTCAACTGCTTTGATTGGCTCACTGACATGACAACAGCCAATCACAGCAGTTGACATTGTGTTTAACAGTCTGTTATATCTAACAGAGTATGGTGAAATTGGGTCTTAGAGTTGCAATTGAATCCCGTGATAACCTTCCGACACCTGATGAACTAAAAATAAAAATCATTGAGGAATTTCAAGCGCGGAAAAACACTCAAGGAACCCAGCCGAGTACAAGCTCAAGCGAACAAGAATCGTTCTATGGGAAAACAAATTTTTACTGCAAAATATGCAACAAAAAGGGGCATATGACTAAGAACTGCTGGAAAAATTACAAAAATAAGAACAAGAATAATCCCAACAATAAAGGGAATAGAGATAACCAAAAGGAATTCAATAGCTTAGCATTATTAGCAAAAGATGAAGCAATCCAGAAACAATGGATTTTGGACAGTGGGTGTACATCCCATATGTGCTATAGCAAAGAATATTTCAGTGAAATAGAAAAAACGAATTAAACACTGAAATTAGCTTCTAAAGATCACAACACAAACATACTGGGAAAAGGAAGAGTTGATCTCTTACTAAATACAAATAAAGAAATAAATCTACATAATACGCTATTCATTCCAGACCTTTGTACTAATCTTCTATCTATTGGGAAGATAACAGATGCTGGTAATACAGTACTCTTCAAAAAGGATATAGCTACAGTAAAAAATCCAAAATATGGAATTGTGATGAAAGCGGAGAGAACTGAAGATGGTCTCTATGCGATTTTTCCCAAGACTGTGATAAACGCAAAAGATGAACAAGTCAATTTTGCTAAAAATAATAATATTTCTGAATGGCATTCAAAGCTGGGACATATGAACTATATGGATATGAAACTAGCACTTAAGAATGAAAGTTTGATTGGACTTGATTTCAAAATAGATGAACTGCCGGAAGAATGTGAAGTTTGTATTAAAGCCAAAATGAAAGCTACGATCGGAAAACCAAGAACTGAAGCTCGCACTTCTGAACCACTTCAGATTGTACACAGTGATGTGTGTGGCCCGATACCAAAAGCTTCTTGTGCCGGAAACAAATACTTTGTCACATTTATTGACGACTTCACCAGATACAGTCGGGTATATTGCTTAAAGACTAAAAATGAAGTAATAGATATGTTCAAAGTCTATAAAGCTGAAGTAGAGAATTTCATGGAAAAGAAAATTAAATGCCTACAATCCGACAACGGCACGGAATATTGTAACAATGAGTTCAACAATTTCTTAAAAGAAAATGGGATAACCAGAAGATTATCTGCACCTTATACACCGCATCAAAACGGAATTGCGGAAAGGAAAAACAGAACTTTATTGGAAAAAGCAAGGAGCCTAATGATTGAGTCTAACGCACCGATGTATCTGTGGGGCGAAGCCATCTACACAGCAAACTACCTGTCAAACAGAAGTCCAAACAGCATAATTGGATGTGCAACACCATTTGAAAAATGGGTTGGCAGAAAACCATGTGTTGCGCACCTTAATAGATTTGGAGCAAAAGCATTCGTTCTCGTAAAAGGAAGACAAAAGTTAAATAAGTTTGATGCCAAAGCAATACCTGGAGTCTTCATTGGATACTCTGAAATATCCAAGGCTTTCCGGATTTGGATACCATCAACGCAGAGAGATTGTAACCAAAGATGTAAACATAATGAAGAAATTCTACTACGACATAAAGGAAGGAGAGAATCTTAGTAAAAATAACAAAAATGAAACAAGAAAAGAAAAAGAATATGTCGAGATCGAATTTCTAGAAGATAATATAAATAAAGAAATACAAGAATATCAAGAAACAGAAGAAGACATTTGGGCTGAAGCCGAAATGCAAACAAATAATAATTCAATTTCTGAAGAAAATGAAATTCAGTCTGCAGAAGAAGAAGAACTTCCAATGCCACCTCAGAATGAAATCACCGAAGAGCGACCAGAAACCAGAGTTTTGCGTGATCATTCATTATTACGCAAGCCCATACGTTTTGATGATTTTGTTATGAACGCTGTGGCAGAGTTAGATGACAGTTATACTGAGCCCAAAACATATAAGGAAGCAATGTTATCGGAAAACAAAGAAAAATGGGAAGAAGCTATGCAAAGCGAGATGAATTCCCTTCCGAAAAATAATACCTGGAAACTTGCCACATTACCAAAAGGTAGAAAAGCTTTACCAAGCAAATGGATATACAAAATAAAGAGAAACCCTGATGGAACCATAGAACGTTTCAAGGCGAGACTAGTCATCAAAGGTTTCTCTCAACGCGAAGGTATTGACTATGATAAAACTTTTAGTCCAGTTGCACGACTTACAACCATCAGAGCAATACTGGGAATTGCAGCTAACGAAAATCTGAATTTACAACAATTCGATGTCACAACTGCATTCCTGAACGGTACAGTGGAAGAAGAAATTTATATGGCACCACCGAATGGACTTGATGTACCTAAAGAAAAAGTATGTTGACTTTTGAGAAGCCTCTATGGCTTAAAACAGGCACCTCGATGCTGGAATGAGTGCATACATAAATTTTTGATAGATGCCAAATTTCAGAGAAGTGAGGCAGATCCTTGCTTATATGTAAGAATCAAGGGAAACTCAAAAGTTATTGTAGGACTTTATGTCGATGACGGTTTGGTAGCCTCCACTGACGGCGCTGGTCAAGAGTTTTTAAATGAACTTGAAACCAACTTCAAAATAACAACGAAGCCAGCGTCGTATTTCCTTGGTATGGAAATAAATAAAAATAAAGACGGATCAATAAACTTAAGACAAACAGCGTATGCTAAAAAGGTCCTAAAACGATTCGGCATGGAAAACTGCAATCCAGTTACATCTCCGACAATTAAGATGTCAAAAATGGAAGAGACTAATGAAAATGCAGATATGAAATTTGCATGTCGAAATTGTGTCGGAGCACTGGCTTACCTGATGGTCGCAACAAGACCCGACATCTGTTATGCAGTGTCAGTCGCATCAAGGCATTTAGAAAAACCTGATAAAGGGGATATTGTGGCTGTAAAGCGAATTATTCGCTTTCTTAAAGGAACTCTGGATAAAGGTCTAACATTTTATCCAATGAGTAAATCCAAAGCAGGTGACCTTATGTGCTACTCAGATGCTGATCATGGAGGAGATTCAGAAACTGGGCACTCGACCACGGGCATGGTGTGCCTTTATGCCAGCACTGCTATTGCCTGGAAGAGTCAGAAGCAAACGTCAGTTGCTCTGTCAACAACAGAGGCTGAACTTGTAGCAGCAAGCGAAACCACGCAAGAAATAGTATGGTTGAAGAGGCTTTTGGCAGACATATCTAAAACAGAATTTTTAAAAGTTACGCTATGTATTGATAATGAGTCTGCTGTGAAATTATCATATAATCCGCCTTATGAGTGTCACCGTCGAACAAAGCATATTCGTTTGAGACACTTCTACATTAGAGAATGTGTATCAAAAGGAGAACTAGTTGTTAAGCAAGTTGCAGCACAAGTGCAACTAGCAGACATGTTTACAAAACCTCTATACGGTCCAAGATTTAACGACCTGTCTCGTGGAATTGGTCTTCGAGCAAATTCATAAAAGAAGTGTGGGTGTAAAGATTGTACCTCCTTGATGTTTTGTTTATAGTATCACCTTAGTTACGAAAATAATATAGCTGTAACAATCTTTGTCTTATTAAAAGAATACGATTATAATATTCAGTGAACTTTATTTAAAGAAGATATGAAAACACATATTCACAGATGTGAATCAGTTTTATAATTGTAACGTATCACTTCGCTCCCTTCAATTTGCGAGAGAATACTGTGATCGCTGCAGCTTGATGATTTCCGGCGTTAAAATGGAAACACGCCCAAGAATTATCTTGGTAAGGTATTCGACTGATGTCCTCGTACACCAGATGAATCAAATCTTCTTAAGTGGGAACTACTCTACCAAGAGTCTCTTTATAGGTAGGGCCACCTGGCCGCTCTCGTGTGGTAGAGTGCCTTCACCGACTTTTAGCAGAACATCGTAGAATTCTTGAGCATGTGAATTCCCGCCAAGCCGAGCTCGTATGTTGATGGTCAAGCGCAGTCTATGTACTCTCGACCATAGAGTCAACGTTTTCAACAAAGCTTTCACCTCGTTAGACAGAACTGTGACACCACCCATCATGTCTTGGTTCCTGCGGATGTCTTGCAGGGTTTTGTTTACAGCTTCCACCGCTTTCTTATTTGCAATAATGCATTCACCCCATACGATGAAGCGCAAACCCAACGCACGCATCCCAAAAACGAAACGCTGTTTGTGAGGTGTCACGCATCCCTTGTTACTGTTGCGAGACACCTCACAAACAGCGTTTCGTTTTTCTCTGAATCGATGGGAATCTTAAACATGTATGGCGTACGCTGTTTTGTCACTAGGAACCAGTGTGGCAGCGATTCCAGAACATCCACACACAGATTTAAAATTTAAATTTGCTAGGATAAATCTGCTGTCAAAATCTGTGTAAAGTCTAAAATTAAGCTAAATAGTTTTGTTTGTGCTGGTCAAGGTCTCCTCCAAGTCTTTCCAGGTAGGTACTCTTTTCACGTGGACCGTCTCAATAAAGAATCGCAATAAGCAACACTGAGACAGCAGACCAAGCAAGGAATTAAAGAAAGAAATACAAATATTTAAAATATAATCACCAGGTTTAGTTAATTTGTTTAGCAAAGCCCTATTTTGTTGCTGTTATGACGTTAATCATAAGGTTTAAATTGCAATAACTAACAGGACTTCGTGAAATAGTTTAACCAAACTGTAAAAGGCGAACTTTTTTCGGCTTAATTTCATTCTTTCTAGCAAAAGATTAAAAACGTGCATTTAAGTATTTAGTATTTCATGCAAATTTTGTTTTTGGGATATTGATCTACTTTACAATATGCTTTTAAAAGTAAATAGCACAACAAATATTGTGTTTCTACATTAGGTTTATTCTATGACCTGTATAAAATCTTTTTATTCTTATAGTCTTTAGCTCTAAAATGATCAGAACACAACCTTGAATGTTTTGGGACTGTAAAGTGCTTGTGACGTAGCAGTTTTCCATAGATTACGAAATTTCCCTTTTTTTGGTGAGTTCATACATTCTACGAACTATTATAAACATAATAAACAAAAAAAATGTCTTAGAACCAAAATTCGAAGACATGTGACATCGACCAACCCGTACTGGGCCCACGTGGTAGACTACGGCCCACTCCCTCTCACAGAGAGGATGCCTGTGTCCTAGCAGTGGGAACATTATTTTGTGTGTACTGGATTCATGAGAGGACTTACCGTAAATCGAATGATTGAAGAACCATACATCGCAAACACCACCTTTTTCTAATGAGCAGTTTTCGAATTCTCGTATAAAATTCCATAGATCTGAAAAATTAAAACAATTTAGTTTCAACTCACTTGTCCAGTCCATCCTAACGTATAATATTAGCACTAAGACTGACTTTGAATTCATTCGTAATCTTTCAGGGGGTAAAAGTAAGAGGCAAAGGTAGTGAAAAGGAGGATGAACAAATGAGGGTGAACAATATTTGCGAAGGAGGATGAACAAATGAGGATGACCAATATTTGCAAAGGAGGATGAACAATAATATATTTGCATACCCTAACCAAAACGATCATCTACAAAAACCACACAGTCATGGTGCATTTAAAAACGCTTTTAACCTTGATCCGTTTTTAATTAAATGCAGCAGTTTTTGTACATTTTACAGATACTTTTATTAGCACAGAGCGCATTCATTACTATTTTTATTATTCACACCAAAAAACAATACGAAGTGTATAGAGTGCCGCGAGTTTCTTGTGGCACTCTAGTGTCACTGCCTCGGCCCGGCTAGGGTGCCGTGAGCGTTGCATTGTCACTGTCACTTGTTATTTAGGTTAGGTTAGGTTAGAACTGTGACTACACAACGCACGAGCCGAGCGAGCGTAGCGAGCGGTGCCGCGGTAGCAGCCGGCGAAGTGCCAAGGTCCGTTTAGGCACAAGAGAATGTAATGTATTGGGAATGTGGTGTTTTACAGCGATCTAACCTCGACAATTCATTCCACATCCTCCACAGTTCATCATCGAATTTTGATTAAAATAGCAATTAGCATGGCCTACAAGGCTACGACTAGTTTAGTAAAAACTCGCAAAAAAAATTCACATACTATTCACCACAGTTGGTTAGTTTTTGGGTGGGAAATGATCATATAACTTCTTCCGCTCTGGGCGGAGCGGAAGGGCGTGTCAGACTCTTAGTGTGAGTAAGACCTCTCCGGGTAAGTATACGTACACGGTAAAAGGGACATTGTAACTACGAATTTTATCATGAATTCAAACATTTTGTAATGAGTGACGATGTTTATATTTGCCCTAATCATTTAAGTACAGCTAATTATAGACTAGTATTAGTAGTAGCTACTACGGCCCTGTGGCAACGGCCCTGACTTACGAGCCGTGGGTTTGAACCCAAGCAGGCGCTTTCATCATCATCATATCAGCCGAAAGACGTCCACTGCTGGACATAGGCCTCCCCCAAGCACCGCGACTTCGACCGATTCTGTGCTTCCCGCATCCAGCGGATTCCTGCGGCCTTTACTAGGTCATCGGCCCACCTTGTGGGAGGCCTTCCGACGCTACGTCTCCCGGTACGTGGTCGCCACTCAAGAACCTTTCGGCCCCATCGGCCATCTGTTCTGCGAGCAATATGTCCTGCCCAGGCAGCAGGCGCTTTACTTTGTGTAAAATAATTTAATTACCACTGCTCTCAAAACGGTGAAGGAAAAACATCGTTTTATATATATATATCATTACTTAAAGGGCCAGAACATTTAATTAAAAACTTATTAAAGGATTTTTTTTGTATTCGGGGTTTTTTTTCAATCAAGGATGGGTAGAAGAAGTGATTGTGCAAGCACAATCTAGGTGGCAGTCGCTAGAAAATTACGGATCTCTAGCATGTCGTCAGAAACGCAAGTGGTCAAATACGCATTTCGTCATCTCTCATAGAAAATTACGGATCTCTAGCATGTCGTCAGAAACGCAAGTGGTCAAATACGCATTTCGTCATCTCTCATATAAAATTGCGGATCTCTAGCATGTCGTCAGAAACGCAAGTGGTCAAATACGCATTTCGTCATCTCTCATAGAAAATTACGGATCTCTAGCATGTCGTCAGAAACGCAAGTGGTCAAATACGCATTTTGCATCTCTCAGGATTGTCAGGATAGACTCGCAACTTTTCAGAAACGAAACTTGATAGACACGCAGTTCGGCAGACACGCAACACGACAGATACGCATTTCGTCAGGTATTTGAACCATCCATCCTGTTTGATGTAAACAGGGGCGATTCCCTTTACGCAGTGTGTCACTCTACTTAACGACCCATTTCTCTGACTGTGCATGGCTTTTTATGGTGTAAAAATTTAACTTTAGAAACTTTAAGAGGTGCTTTAGACCATCCAACTGAATAACTTTTAGTATGAGACTAAATAAAAAAAATCGCGAAAAAAGCATCTAGTGTTCCATATTAAATTTTAATACGCATTCTAAAAGTTATGAAAACAACACTTCAAAACATGTTGAAATCTCTAATAGTTCCTGTCAAACATTGTATGGAAAATTTACAGAAACTAAAGATTTCAACATGTTTTGTTGTGAATTTTTCGCCAGTGCAAACGCTTTTATTTATTTAAGGATTACCGACGAGATACATTACCAACATCTTTCGCAATAATAAAAACTAAATAACATTTAAAATTAACCTGTAATGCACACTCAATTACAAGTAATCACAGCTTACACATTATCGAGTACATGTGTACTCGATAATGTGCTCTGAATAAATAATTAAATTTATTAGGAATACTTAAAAAAAATGCTAATAAAAAAAGGTACGGACAACATAATTAAGATAAGACATAATTATATTTATTTGCTCATGAAAACATCTGTACATATGATTGATGATATTTTAATTTTAGTTTTTATATTTTTGTAATTTATGTGTTATTATTATTTATTTTTTAATGGATCATGTGGTCTGCAATAAAGATTTTTATTTATTTTAAAATAAGAAAAAAAAACAGGTGCAGACATATTTGCCACATAATTATATATTATGCTTATATGGCTAGTTAGCGACTTAACATTTTTTTTCATAATAAAAAGCATGAATATTATAATCATTGTTTTTAGATTTTAATTAGATATTATGCATTTTAATAAACAAATGGAAAAAAGGTTCCCATGACCTTGAGCAATTAACTTAAACTTTGCAGAAATCCGTGTTAGTAAATTTTTTAGTTTTAAATCCGAGATAACGACCAGAATAGAGAACAACAAAAACGTAACATCACGCCTGTAATCTCCGAAGGATTAGGCAGAGGTGTACATTGTACACATTGCACCAGTTACGTTAAGTCCCATATAATAAGGGGCTCGCCCCTTTGTCAACAACTGGGCACAAAATCCAGACTCCGTGTTGCTACTGAGAAAGAGAAGAAGAACCAATATCAAGAGCGAAGTATGGAAGTATAACACATGTTGCACCGACCCCAAATAAATTGGGAGAAGGGCAGGAGAATGGTGCTGATGATGAGGAATAATGGTGAATTCCGCAATAATTAGATCCAGACTTGGATCTAATCAAACATATTGTGACTATCTGTCATTTTCTCTTATTTAATTAATTTATTAATAAAGGTACACCAACAGCTTCTGAAAAAGCAATGGAGAGGGCTATGCTTGGAGTTTCGAAGAGATCCGCAGGAGAACCAAGATAACCGACATAGCCCGAAGAATCGCCAAACTTAAGTGGCAATGGGCAGGACATATTGTTCGCAGAACAGATGGCCAATGGGGCCGAAAGGTTCTGGAGTGGCGACCACGTACCGGAAGACGTAGCGTTGGAAGGCCTCCCACAAGATGGACCGATGACCTTGTAAAGGCCGCACGAATCCGCTGGATGCGGGAAGCACAGAATCGGTCGACGTGGCGGTGCTTGGGGGAGGCCTATGTCCAGCTGTGGACGTCTTTCGGCTGATATGATGATGATGATGAACAGCTTCTGTATACAGGGTGTTTGGCAGAACGTTGAACATACCGTCGGCGTAGGTGGAGAACTAAATAACTAATTTTTTTTTTGCTTGGAGATATTAGGCGAAAATATGCGGCATTATTGGTGTTACGAAAATGGTGAATACGCAATTTGACCAAAAATCGCAGTTATTTAGTTCTCCACCTACGCCGACGATACGAAAATGATGGATAGGTGGGGTCATCTGCTACTTACTCAGCCCTAATTTACGAGTATTTTTTAAATGCAAGTTGATATTAAGATTTAAGTCATTTCTGTAAGTTTGAGACTTTTAGGGAGTTTATTCCGACTAACATTAACATAATTAGGAAAAAACTAAAATGTTATCAGCCTAGAGTAATTTAGGTACAGTCACACTAAAGGTTATCGCCCATTATAACAGCACCGCTCCAGAACAGTAACGCCCCGGCACTCTCGAAATATCTAATCGTCAACGCGCCGTAAGCAAGGCGACCGCTAGTTGCCAACGCGCAGTAAGCAAGGCAACCGCTAGTCGCCAACGCGCCGTCAGCAAGGCGACCGCTCGCTGACGGCACGCCACCGGTGAGGTGAAAGCTTGTTGTTTATTCACAAGCGAGGCGTCACCGCGCCGACGACTCCTGGCTTGAAGCGTGCTGTCGGCGCGCTGTGTGACAGGTCGCCGACGCTCACTGCCGGCGAGCCGTCCACTATTTCGTATCACATAACATAACATAATCAGCCTATTAATATTCCCACTGCTGGGACACAGGCCTCCTCTCTGTGAGAAGGAGTGGGCTGTAATCTACTACGCTGGCCCAGTGCGGGTTGATAGATGTCATATGTCGTCGAATTTTTGGTTCTAACCGCCTGACCACGGGATGGGCGTCGCGAACGGCGGTGCATCTCGCGCATTTTTTTCGATTATACCCGCATGAGTGGCAAAACTATTGTTACATTGTAATTAATATTCAAGCACAACTGGAGATAAAGGTCAATGCAGATAGCCTAGTAATTTCGGCAAAAAAAAAAAACGTATTCATTATTTCGCAGCGAATACAACTAAGTTTGGTTTGTGCACTATTCGCCGCATCTGCCGCTCAACACCGTGGCATGCGCCGTAGCCCGTACTGATTCATACATTTGTTTCCGTCACCCGCCGCGCCGCCGCCGCCAGACGCTCGTACAATTCGGTCGGCGAATTTCGCCGGTCGCCCCGCCCGCCGCCGCCCGTTCGCCGCTACGTGTGGCATGACTATATTCCATTTGAAATAAGATTAGACATTTAAACAAACCTTTTTTACAGTCCGTTCAACCGATTTTGACTTCTATACCGTAGGCAAAGAGATGGCATTCAAAGTAAAAAAGTGGTTACAATCCCAACTCTTTACTGCAGGTGACATTTCTAGCCACTAACGCAATAGAAGTCAAAATCGGTTGAAAGGACTGTAAAATAGGTTTAGTTAAATGTCTAATCTTATTTCAAATGGAGTATAGTACATTTCAATACATTTGTTTTAGTCGCAAGACGCTTCGCCGTTCGCACCAAGCGAATATTCACTGTAGCGAATGTCCCGTGGCCAGGCGGTAAGACATGTCGGTTTCCTCACGATGTTTTACTTCAGTTTTCCGTTTTGAGAGCAGTGGTGATGAAATTAATTACACAAAGTAAAGCGCCTGCTTGGGTTCAAACCCACGACCTACAACTCGTAAGTCAGGGCCGTTACCACTGGGCCACCACCGCTCGTCACTATTACGTATAGCCATCGTAAAATAGACTTTAATACATTTGACTTAAAATCCTAACTTGATTGACAAGTTATTTGCCGTGTCGGAGCCGCGCTGCTATAATAAGCGATGACCTTTAGAAGTCAGATTACACAAATTAATTACATATTATAAAGAAGTAAACACCACTTAAAAGAAGCGTAATTACATAGTTCATTAGAATATCAATTAAACATAGGCGGGTTTATTTATAAACGTTACTTAAAGTTAAGTAATGATTAGCGACTGTTTAACCATACATTTTTGACGTTTGAACGTCAATTAACTTTAAGCGAACTTTATAAATAAACCCCTAGATACATAGACGAACTTGCTGCCTTAGGCATTCTCTACCCGTCAACCAAAGGGGGTAAAGAGATATAATAGCAGATGCTCTGATTGAGACGAGATTATAATAACAAAAAATATTAAAAAGATAACAATCATAATAAATAATAAATAAAATGTATTACAAGATAGGTTATAAACTTATAAGTTATAATAGCTACACATGCACACACTGTATGCACTGGTTTATGCGGGAAAAACTGTTTATCATCAATCACTTGACAACGTATAATGGATAGGTACCTCGCCCCCTGCTTAAGGGTGCGTTTTCACTAAAGCGAAGACGAGCGGAGTTGAGCGGAGGCGTGCAGGTATCGTCCAATAAAATTATAGATGAGACGAAAGACACAATGATAATTTCAACCGTTGTGGTTGGTCTATTCCTGCAGGTCTCCCCTTAGCTTCGCTCGTTTCCTCTTCAGTGGAAACGCACCCTCAGGGCGGAGCACAGCCGGGAATGGCAGATAATTACTGATTAAAACAACAAGTTTGTTTTTCAGTTTTTCTGACCAGGAGCTGAAGACGAAATCCACGACCGGTGACGCAACAGTCAATCATTAGGTACACACCAATTGAGAGACCACATTCGAAACAAAACTTAACACTTTCGACTCCACCCATTTTCTCAGAGCTACGCCATGCCGCCATACATATTGTAAGTGGACCCTCCGGGACGGTTCCCGGCATTACGTTTGCACTAAAGTTAAGCATCGCGGATGGTCAACGGCATTAGGTTTAAAACTGTGTTATAAAACACTGTAAAACGAAGTAAGATAGTGTTTTCTGGGGGTCTTCTCGCTATACGTAGTTTCCAACCTTTTAAATTTTTAGTGAATATTTGTAACCTTGAACAAAAAATTCAAAAAAAGTCTAAGTCTTTGATTTGAAAACCAACGCATATACTAATAAATCTTGTTAAAATATATATCTGATTTTATTTTCACGGTTTATAATGCTGTAGGTACCTATTTGCTAAGAAAAACCTGCATTTAAAATGAGCGCTCCGCGAGGGCTCCCATATGCGACTAGGTGAACCCTCCAGGGGGGTGAAAAACATGACAAAACAAACAAACAAAATAATACATTTCCACTCACGTTTACGATCCCCAACGACCTTGTATGAATGTCCGATGATTGGTAGTGCCCCAGGAAATCCAGGGGGCGCGTTGGAATTCTGTCTCAACCATGACCATGCGGCTATCACTGCGAATAAAAATATCACTAACAGCAATATAACAGACATTTTGCGATCCTATCGACGATCTGCGAGGATTACAGTCGCACTCTTGTATTTATGCGCGGAAGAAAAATAAAATTTTCATTGTTTTACAGCGTTTGCCTCCATCAGCTAAAAACCGGTAACAAATGAGGATGCTTAAAAAAAACCCAGCTTCAGGGGAAAAGCGATGTATCTCAAATCATCAATAATAATAAGTACTAAAAAAATAACCGGTCATGATCGTAATCCTTATTGGCAAAAATTGCCAGTTTTATTATGCAGATTATGCAGTCGTCGATATGATCGAACTAATGACGTACACTCAAAAAATTGATAATTAGTTTTAAGTAGCTTCTGCCCGCGACTTCGTTCGCGTGGAAGTCGTAAGATACCACAATATACTACAATATCAGTCACATTTTTATAAAACTTCCCTGTATACTACGTTGATAGATTTGTTCTCAGCATCCAAAATATACAGAGAGTCAGGACTGGTAACTCGGGAGCAAGCGACGCACAGCGCAGCGAGCATGGCCTACTGTGAGATAGCTTGAGTCACACATTTTATCATAATTTGGGCGATAAAACAGTTTGTCACAAATGCTAGCACGGCGGCGTGAGATAATCTCTTGACTTGTGACATAACTTCTTGACGTTTATTCGGGATTCAGTATGTCTTATTTGCTACTATGGGCGCACCAATTTTGTCACGGACTGTCGTCCGTACTTCCGTCAAAAATGAATTAGTTCACAACAAAATTAAAAATTTGTAAAACTGTATGAACGTGCACTATGAAAACGTATTATTTTATTTGGTCACATATTCAAAATGATCATAGACATTTTAATTTTTAAAATTTTGAAGTTAGCAACAAGAAAGGCATGTCGTGCCTCAGATTGTATCACATGGTTGACCCGTGCTAGCATCTAGGACAAATTGTAAGACATGATAAAATTTATCATATCAGTTAGTGGTATACGCGGTATAAACACTGTCTCGTCAACGCAACAACTTGTTAGAATTTCCGCCTCGATGACGTTTCTCTGCTAAGATACGAGTTTGAGCCGCATTCCGTGACACAGCTTCGCCGGAGTTAAGTTCCGAAGGAGCATAATCGGGACACCGGCCTTTAGCTAAGTGATGTGAACCGGAAGTCCTCTTCCCATAAGCGAATTCAAAATTTCTACGGGGTAATGTGTGGCATCATCTTCCTCCAAATCAGTATAATAATGGAGGTATAAATCAGAATGTAAGAAGAGCTCGTTTTTGGTTGGTGGTAGGCAGTAACGTCTTTACCATAAGGGCACAGGGGGCCCGTGCCCAGGGCCCCGCAGCACACGAGGGCCCCGGAAGTGCGCAATATTCCTTGATGATTACCAATTGTAGTGGAGAGCGCTCATTTTCTCAAAAAAGGGAATAAAAAATGAATTACGAACGACATTGTTACAAGAACGACTAACTAATTTGTCAATTATGTCCATAGAACGTGATATCGTTAAAATAATACTGAGGGTATAATTATTATTTTATAATAGAAGATTTTGCAGAACAGAAATCTCGAACGTAACCATTATCGTTAATTCGAATCCGACTCGTAGGTACCTGCTGCATTTTATTTAATAATCTACCTACCTAAATATCTTACCCATCATCATCAGCCTACTGCTGGTACACAGGCCTCCTCTCTGTGAGAGGGAGTGAGCCGTAATCCACCACGCGGGCCCAGTGCGGGTTGGTAGATGTCACATGTCTTTGAATTTTTGGTTTTAAGACATGCCGGTTTCCTCACGATGTTTTCCTTCACCGTTTTGAGAGCAGTGGTGATGAAATTATTTACAAAAAGTAAAGCGCCTGCTTGGATTCGAACCCACGACCTACAACTCGTCAAGTTGGGGCCGCCGGCCGTTACCACTGGGCGACCACTGCTCTCTCTTAAGACGGCCTTGGTGGTAGGGCTTGTTCTAAGTCCACCTGGCTAGCTACCACCATCTTATCTAAGTCTGTCGCCATAGCAACAATGTTAACAGCATTGTTGTGTTTCGGCAGTTAGAATAAGATAGCCAGTTCCTCTGTGGTTGAGGATTCCGGGTGAAGCTCGCTTCCACCTTCGGACTGATCATCACTTACCATCAGGTGAGATGCAGGCCTAGAGCTTACCGGTGGTAAAAAAAAAAAAAACATTTATTTAACACAGACCAAAAAGCACACAATTTATACAGTAGATAAAAAAAAAACAAATAAAAAGTGCAAAATGCGATGTAACCTTGAATAGATTAGCAGGGGAGTGTACCTAATCTACTAAAGTGGGTACTACTCTACCAAGAGTCTCTATATAGGTAGGGCCACCCGGCCGCTCTCCTCTGATAGAGTGCCTTCACCGACTTTTAGAAGAACATCGGAGAATTCTTGAGCATGATGGTCAAGCGCAGTCCATAGACTGCGCTTGACCATCATGCTCAAGAATTCTCCTACTCTCGACCATAGAGTCGACGTTTTCAACAAAGCTTTCACCTCGTCAGACAGAACTGTGACACCATCCATCATGTCTTGGTTCCTGCGGATATCTTGCAGGGTTTTGTTTACAGCTTCCACCGCTTTCCTATTCGCCATAATACATTCATCCCATCCGATGAAGCGCAAACCCATTACCCAACGCACGCATCCCTTGTTACTGTTGCGAGACACCTCACAAACAGCGTTTCGTTTTTCTCTAAATCGATGGAAATCTTAAACATGAATGGCATGCGCTGTTTTGTCACCAGGAAGCAGTGTAGCAGCGATTCCAGAACATCCACACACAGATTTTAAAATCGCTAGGATAAATCTGCTGTCAAAATCTGTGTGTAAAGTCTAAAATTAAGCTAAATAGTTTTTTTTTTGTGCTGGTCAAGGCCTTTTCCAAGTTATTCCAGGTTGGTACTCTTTTGACGTGGATCGTCTCAATAAAGAATCTAAAGCAACGCTGAGACAGCAGACCAAGCAAAGAATTAAAGAAAGAAAGAGAGAAAGAAAAATATATACACACCAGGTTTAGTAAAGGAGATCCGCAAAAATGGCCCCAGGCCCGGCGCAAAAGAAATGTATCTCGGATTTCAGAGTAATAATAGTAGAAATATTTTAAAGTATCGCTATTGCCAAATGCGGTGGCTAACATAGTTTTTTTGCCCGTTGAAGTTTCTTAAGCACTAGATGTAAAAATATTACTGGAAAAACTGCATCTTTCTGTGTTCTGTGCTGAACTGATGTTTAGCACAGAACACAGAAAGATGCAGATTTGATTGACAACCTCAGTATGTATTTTGATATGTGGCGTTCTTAGGTGTACTTATACATTATTTATATAAAAAGCAATACATGCTTTATACTTTTTGCTTAAGTGTGTGTATTTAGAATAGCTAGAGGTGTGTGAAAGAAAGAAAGAAAGAAAGAAAGGACATATTTTATTTGAGACACGCACAGGAAAAACGTACCTACAGTAATTGTAAAACATAGTAAATAAAAAAAAACAAAACGGAGTATTTAAAAATGCCCAAAATATAACGACCTGTGCGAGGCCAAAAAGGCTCCTATCTCAGCATAATGCTGCGATATTTAAAAAAAAAAAAACCACAGCGCTGGTATATTCTGGTATTCTACGTATTACCAATGTGATGTCACGGACACCTACGGACTGTGTCGACACCTACGGTGTGTGCGGACATCTGGGTTTTTTCGTTTGAAACCCTGTATAGAGAGAAGTAGGTATATAGGTACCTATATAATTATGTATATTACATTAATACCACAAGTACATGTAGATGACATGTAATGCTATGGTTTTTTACCCGACTTTGGCAAGGCAAAAAGGAGGGGTATTTTGACCGGTATGTATGTATATCTTCGGCTTATTGCAAGAACTCATTAACTGCAAAAAATCACTAAATACGTTTTTATCTATAATGGACTCCTTTTGACACATTCTACAAAATACAAAAACCCACTAATTTCTATCCAGTCAATTTTAGGCGTTACGGCGTTGCACATAAAATCCATAATAGCGGGCGCAAAATTCAACTTTGCTCCCTAGGGAATTTGAGGTTTCTCTCTTCTGATTGGTCCACTCCGTGCTTTTGATAGCGTACTGATTTGCGTAATTAGGTTGGAGGAGCTCGTGTGAAGGTTTAATGTAAAAAAAAAATCGAGTAAGTAGCTTTATATTTTTCTCAGTGATGAAAAATAGTGTGTATTACTCGGGGACAAAATATTTTGTTCTCGGGCGGCGTATATTGAATTCCTCGCTAAGCTCAGAATTCAAAATTACGCCCTGGAAGAACAAAATATTACTTTGTCCCCCTGTAACACAAATAACTATTGTGTTTTCTTTTTCTCTGATTCCGATTTTGACAGGATTTTCACTGACAGATAGCTGATGTTATGAGGAGTACTTAAGCTTCTTTTATTTAAGAAAAAAAAAGCGGGCGATGCCGCGGGCAGCAGCTAATCTTTCATAAAAAGAGAGAAGATAATATTATACTTACTCGTAACATAAAAAGTTAAGTTTCCAAGACGCCAATTAAAATAAAAAAAGAAACTGGCTTACAATCATTGTTATAAAGATGGGCCTCTCAAACTAAAGGGTAACTAACGATCTACTTACCGAACTACCCACCCTATAACAATCCAACTTTTTAAATCAATCGTTTCCCCTTGAAAACTCTTGAAACTTTGCATTCAAACTAATCCTTATCTTTACCACGATAAAGCTAAAAAACGTTCGGTGCAACTAGATAAAAAACTTAGGTCATGGGTTCGAACCAAGGCGCCTGCGCTTTACTTTGTGTAAACAATTTCCATCACCATTGCTCTCAAAACGGTGAAGGAAAACATCGTGAGGAAACCGGCATGTCCTAGAACCAAAAATTCGAAGACATGCGACATCTACCAACCCACACTGGGCCCGCGTGGTAGTTACGTACCACTTCCTCTCACAGAGAGGAGTCATGTGTCAGTTTGCATTGATGTGGCATACGTACAATAAAATTGAAGCAACAAATGACTTGTAACTTGTAAGTAAAAATTTCACCGTCTAAACGCTGTTAAGACGGAGAAAAAAAAATGAAATGCTGTACTTTGGTATTTGGTAAGCGCATCAATTGAGAACGGCTGGACTGATTATGCAATTTTTTGTTTTAAAATGTTCGTCCATCGGTTATTTATGGAAAGAATTTTTTTTTAAGTTTTTCGGAAAATCTTCAAATTCGGGCAAAGCTGACGGTCTGCCTCGTTGATCTAGTTTTCCGGGTCGGGCAAAGTATTATTGGGTTTTTCCATTTAGAATTTCTCAGTAGCAGCCTGGTGACTGGATTTGTGCCCCGTTGATGGCAATAGGCTCGCCCCCTATTACATGGGACTTATATTCACTGAAAGACAACGCACGGCCTAAGCCAATGGGTCAGGCAGCATAAAACTTTTTAAAAGAGATCCTTATATGAGTAGATAGGACGAAGATGAGCACTAATGAAGGATTTTTTTAAATTCATCCCTTATCCAATTGGGGGTAAAAGTATGTTTTTATTTCTGTCTCTTGGAAACCCAATCTAACGGACGGGTTTACGTAGTTACACACGGCTACAAATCAAGCTATACATTTCCAGTTTATGCTGATCTCGTATTGTATAGGATTTCCGTAGGTAGAATGCGAAGTCAGTTTATACCGGAAATGTATAGCTTGATGTGATGCGTGTACCTAATTAATATATTAACTATAGATAATATTTCTATGATGTTAATGAAAATTAAATCTTTTGGATAGGATATTTATTTACAAACAAGAATGATGTGTTTACGTACGCGGTGCAAGATGGAATGTGGTATCTGCGGACAGAAACCGCATATACATTGAAAATAAATAGATTATAAATACCCACAATTATCTTAATTTTATAACAGCAAAAATACCTTCGCAAATATATTCTCCCACAAAAAATAAAATAGCAATTTTCCTTACAACATTTCATCGCAACACTGTGATAATCTTTCGAGAGGCGCTCCGATTGGAACCAAACGCGCCAGATTCTCTTTGGAAATGACGATTTTAAGAAATAACGTTGTTCGACATCATTTCCGACACGGCTTATTATTAAGGATGACTATCACACCGTGTGCTCGTAAAACCACTTTGCCGCACATTTAGCACAGTTTCGATTTCTGCCTTTAAGACGCAGTTATGCCAGTGACTTTGAGTGGTTAGCTTGCGTGTTTTGTACTGAGCTCACGCAACGCGTCGTACGTCCAGCCAGTAATAGGACTCGCCCATCAAGGAGCGCTGTCCCCAATTTGACGCATTATTAATTATCTATACTAATATTATAAAGAGGAAAGATTTTTTTGTTTGTTTGTACCGAATAGGCTCCGTAACTGCTGGTCCGATTTGAAGATTTCTTTCAGTGTTAGATAGCCCATTTATCGAGAAAGGTTATAGGCATCATTACGCTAAGACCAATAGGAGCGGAGAACCAATGAAGAATGTTTCAAAATCGGGGGTTTTTTTTTGCGTTAGCCCAAAGTAACTATTCCACGCGGACAAAGTCGCGGGCAGAAGCTCTAGTTTTACATAAAACAAAAGGTATTTTAATAAAACACGTATACTAAAAGATTAATATTTTAATTTTCCTTAAAATGGTGAAGGTTTCAGAAAAATACGCTGATAGCCTTTGCGTAATTCTCAGTTTTTTATCCGCGTTAGACATAACTTTACAGATTAATTTCACTATGTAATTTAAACATAATGTAAAATATTCGTAAATTAAATTATTAAGAAAATGCTTTAATTTAACATAATTATATTTTTCCCAAATCATTAACACTACTCGTTTAGACGTAATTTTCGGTATGAAATCATTAAAAGTAGCTTATCGTCGCCTTAAGTCAACAGTCAAGGTGATCCAGGTTTCCGTACCATCGTATAATATTTAACACTACATTTATTTTTTAAACACGTTTCTTTTATGGCCAAACAGAACCTTATTACTAAGCTTAAAGGGGGGCCTTTAAGCTTAGTAATAAGGTTCTGTTTGGCACCCTTCGGGTCATCATCATCATCATCAGCCTATTAATGTTCCCACTGCTGGGCCACAGGCCTCCTCTCTGTGAGAGGGCCGTAATCTACCACGCAGGCCCAGTGCGGGTTGGTAGATGTCACATGTCTTCGAATTTTTTGGTTCTAAGACATGTCGGTTTCCTTACGATGTTTTCCTTCACCGTTTTGAGAGCAGTGGTGATAAAATTATTTACACAAAGTATAGCGCCTGCTTGGGTTCGAACCCACGACCTACAACTCGTAAGTCGGGGCCGTTACCACTGGGCCACCACTGCTCTTCACCGGGTCACCCTTCGGGTACGGAACCCTAAAAATTACCTATTTCCATTATATTAAAATTCATAGTTTCATGAATGTTGTTCAATACCTCCACAAGCCAACTTGGATACACGGTACTCTTTGATTTGAAATATCATCAACATTATTTATATTTTTGCACGATTTAGTTCGGTGTGACGGAGACGCTAATCTCGGCGCTCCCGTTCCAGCCCAATGAAATTAGCAAATCCAATAAATCCTGAACGAAGGCGCTCGTTTCGCTTCAGTGTAAGAACGACTTTAACATTAGGTAATCGGCAATAGGTACTTAAATTATAATATTATGAGAGATTATTACATAATAAATAACTCACCCGTTTATTCTAATTAACTTACCTATTAGTTTGTGATAAATACATTTAACATTACTAATTTTAGGGTTCCGCACTTCCGAATTTAGGATCACTCGTGTGTCTATCCTGTCTGGATGGCTGGCTGTCTGTTTGTCTGACCGTCCGTCTGTCACAGCCAATTTGCTCCAAATCTACTGGACCAATTTTGTTGAAATTTGACGTGTAATGTATAAATGAATCTGGAACATGTGAATTTTGTGTCACTTTTCGGGGGCAAAATGGGACATTAAAAATATTTTTTTCAAATTGTAGCGTGTGTAATATCAAAAGAGCATGTGAGTATTTTTTTTTAATAATTTTAAAATAATTACTTTTAAAGATATTTAATAAAATATATGAAAATTGACCATTCCCTCCCATAACTCCGAAACTATTAAGCCTATAATTTTGAAAAAATATCTGAGAATGGTCCTTCACTTAAGTAGATTACTTACACGAAAAGCTCTGAAGTATATGGTCGTAAAATAACTTGGTAAATCTCTCAATATTGAGCGTATAAACTTACATTTGCAGTTGGAATGTATGGGAGAACATGCTTTTCAACTACAATGTTAAGTTTGTTCTTGGGATAAAAACGAAACGATAATAAAAAAGCTTCGAAAAAAAATTAAAATATGAGCATAGTCAAAATATGAAACTGCTTTCTATACAAATTTTCCGACAACTTTTAAGCGAATACAAATTAAGAAACGACCGAACAAAATACTGAAAATTCCGAAAAATCGATACAGCATTTTGCTTAAATTGCGTTTTACCGAAAACTACAGTTAGTCATTTTCATCGTAACTCACCTAATATTAATTTAGAATGAACCTGCCAGTCGGATTGTTGGAACCTTTGATTTCAGTACAGCTCATCTAAAGTTAATTCTTACCTAGCAGTTTTTCTCGGACGAACTGCCCCTCAGATTACCAAGACGCCAGTGATATAGAAAACGTTGAAAGTTTTCGACCCACTAGGGTTGCTATGTCCATGCATAAATGTAATTTAGAACAGTGATCTTCTAAGATTGACTGAGAGAGTCCTGTGACAGTAGATTTCTGTTAAAACTAGTAGTCCGAATTTTCTAATTTAGCCCGCCTCTGTGGTCTAGTGGTTAAGCCACCGGTCTCAGACCCAGAGGTCCCGGGTTCGATTCCCAGTGGGAGCAAAATTTTCTGCTCGGTTTGGTTGGTGGTAGGGCTTTTTCTAAGTCCGCCTGGCTAGCTACCACCATCTTATCTAAGTCTGTCGCCATAACAACAATGTTAACAGCATTGTTGTGTTTCGGCAGTTAGAGATAAGATAGCCAGTTCCTCTGTGGTTGAGGATTCCGGGTGAAGTTCGCTTCCACCTTCGGCCTGATCATCACTTACCATCAGGTGAGATGCAGGCCAAGAGCCCTGATGTCGAGATATCCTGAAATAATAATGTGAAAGTATGTATGTTTGGATGTTTGTTTCTCAGTAGAAGGAAAAAAAAAAAAAAAAAAAAAGTCGGAGGGCTCTGTGTCAACAAGTGCTCAACGAGCTTACACGGCTTGCGTGTTTTGGTGTTTCAAGAATTAGTAGGACCAAAGGGAGGAATAAGTGGGGTCGTTGTGTGCTAAAACATGAGTGGTTCCGCTTAATTTCCGTCATTTTCCAACTAACCAAGACCCAGTGTTATCTGGAGGCGTAAGATGAAAACAACTCAAAAAAAAAAATACAGAAAAAAAAACTCCGTTCTTCTTCCTTATTGTGAGAAGGGCCTTCGTTTCTCGTCAGAACAATTTAATTGACTACTCCGATACACACGAATACATGATTGTAATTGTAATATTAATTATTTCTCTAAACGAAATAGTCATCATTCACACAGCAGAATATATAAATGATTCTAGCTTTCACAAATCCTTTTATAACTGCGCTGAAAAGTATTCCTTATTTCGCATGAAGTTTGCAAATCATTTTATTTTATTTATTTGGGAAAAAAACTCAACACAAAACCAAGAAGTAAGTAAGTTTACAAAAAGTAGTTATATTGCAGTTGAAAAAATTTATAACCCACACTATTGTCTACGAAATGACATCAGAAAAAACAAAAGAATAAGACATTCATGTAAAAACGACTTAAAAACCAATAATAAAAATCTGTTTATTTTAACCTCGCGTTTTGTGTTAATCCTGATAAATTGTACCTACATCGTAATGGTAAAAATTCATCTAGATTTCGATGGTATGGCCGGACGCTGTTTGGTAAATGCTGATTGCACTACACAAAATTACTCTGAGATCAGGTTGCATCAACAATGCAATCAGTGGTTGGTTGATACAATCAGTGGCGAATCAGATGGTTGGCTACTCCTGTCCTGTGACCACGATTTGATTGATTTAGAAAAATCAAAACTAGCCACATTACGGCCCTGATGTCGAGATATCCTGAAATAATAATGTGAAAGTATGTATGTTTGGATGTTTGTTACTCAATGACACGAAAACGGCTGAACGGATTTGGATGAAAACAGATAGTAGACCTGGATTCACACATAGGATACTTTTCATCCCGGTAAAAGGTTATAACGTATAACTATAAATTACCAATTTTCGGATTTTCCTCTGTACTCGACCTTGCTTCTCGCCAAACTTCATGCTGCTGGGCCAACGATAGGTACTAAATAGGCTTTGGAAAAAAGAAAAATAAAGAAAAATGGGTATATAATGTGTATTTTAAATTAACAACTAACATGAACTTCCAAAACTAAAAATAATTAACCTAACTTAGGTAACTATAACTATTAGGAAACAAACAATAAGGCATCGAAAAACTCCTCCGCATCGCTGTCGACTGGTAATGTACCCAAGAGACTGGCGGCATTGCCACGTTGTATGGCAATGCTTAGCCTCTGGCCCAGGTAAAAACCAGCCCTTGGGTCACGGGAAGTGTCAACCAGTCGTTTGGAAATGTCATTGAACAGATCATGAGCACTCGGACCCCACGGCCCTAGGGTTTCAACCCCAAACGGCTCGAAAATATAGTTACCTATGAGGTTATTATACTTTCGCCGCTTGAGGTTTTCTGCAGCCGCAGCGGCAGCGCCAGCACAGCACGCTGAGCCAGGAAGATGGGATGGCGCAAGAGTATCGACACACGTTGCGTCCCACACTAAAGGCCTACCCATCTTCCATGGAAATAAAGACATACCGTCCGGTCTCTTGCCATCGTCACGTGCCAAGCCATTGGGTTCTAATACAGCTGGAACGCCGACGGCGACAAGAGCTCGTCGGATGATGTCATTAATGTTCGCGTGCCGCGCTAAGCGGCCCGCACTTCGGTTGCAAGACAGGCCGTGGTGTCCGAGGCTGTTGACAACTTCGCCACAGTGACAGCGATGAGGAGAACAACAGGGAGCTCCTAGTCGCAAGGAAGCAGCGATGCGGAAAGTAGTGTCGTCGAGCAAAGTACCTAAGTTCGACGACGGTAGTGCATGAAGCCAGAGGCCCGACTCCCACTTCCCCACAGCCAGCAGGCGCGCACGCTCCGCAGGAGTAGCAGACGTGTCAAGTAAATTGTTCTGTACTACTCTGCAGAGCGGCTCATCCCACCGTCTCTGGGAAAAAGGGTGGTTGGGCGGATCTGAATTCGGGCAAGCGAGTCTCCAGGCATCCATAGCCTCGGTGAGGCACGGCACATCAAAATTAACCAGTGTAGGGGCTAGGATTTTCCTGATTAATCTTTCAGTACCGTGGACCGAAGATATGAAAGCCGGTAAACTAATACTAGAAATTTTGCGGACGCCGAGGCCTCCCATACGAATGGGAAGTGTAGCTTGTGCCCAGAAAAATTGTTTATTCTGCACAAACAAATCCACACATACATAAGTAGCCAAAAGCCTCGTATTCAACCAATAAATAAAAAAATTAAAGTTGTACAATGTTTGGGTTATTTGCGAGTGTCAAAATGCAGCATAAATGGCCGTATTTTTGTATTGCGTTGACTTGGAAGTTTGATTTTCATTACAGATCCAAGGGACCGTAGATCTAAGGCTAAGTTTTTGATTCTATGTATTTCAACTTAATGCCTCCACGCGTTTCTGAGAGAAAGGATCTTGACAGGCGAAGTCATGCTTGATGAGTTAAAAAAATTCATATTAAGGTACGGAACCCTAAAATAGATTTATTATTATTATCTGCCAACCTTACCTTACCTTTTCATACCATCGGCTGAACAGAGTTAGATGAAAGGCAAACGTATAGGTTATGGTCTGGGAACTTGGCTCATTTTATATTTTTTTATAATGCTTAAAGTCGTTGAAAGTACTATGGACATATTTATTGTAACAGAAACTTCGAGAGTTCGACATCAAAATAGTCAGGATTTAACAGCATTGTCACGTGAAAATACTATTGTTAACAGCGATACTATGATATTGATTCGATAGTTTGGAGTCCTATATTATTGCCATCAGCGCCATCTATACTATCAATAATTATATAATCACGTGAGGACACTGACTTGAAGTTTTGGGAGTAGAGTTGAAATCAAATCAGAGTGTATTTAAAACATTGTTTATTTACTGTTTTAGAGATATGACGAACTGGGTGTAAAGTTCACTCATCCTCTATAGAAAAGGGAGGATCCTCCGACCAGAAGGGTGGAGATGGCGCTGATGGCGATAATATAGGACTCCAAACTATCGAATCAATATCATAGTATCGCTGTTAACAATAGTATTTTCACGTGACAATGCTGTTAAATCCTGACTATTTTGATGTCTAACTCTCGAAGTTTCTGTTCCAATAAAATATGTCCATAGTATTTTCAACGACTTTACGGATTGTAAAAAAAATATAAAAAGATAAGCTCGCATTTTAACATAATATTTTGGAATAAAGTAATCTATACATATTATAATAAAATCGTAGCGAAGTCAAAACTGTACATTGGTTATATTTGAAAAAAAGTAATTTCTACGAGGTCTGGGATCGATTCTAATGCCGAAAATATAGTTTTTAGAATTTTTGTCTGTTTGTCTGTGTGTATGTTCCAGCATCACGCAAATTCTACTGGACAGAATCTGTTAAAATTTTGCATAGATATTCCCTATGAAACTGGTCAAACGTTGGGGTATATATTATCACGCTATGGGGGATGAGCAATATTACGTTATGTTCATATTTTTCTCCGCAAACTGTAAAAGGATGCGCCAAAAGTTTAGGATATTGTAAGTATATAGCTACCGATTTAACTTCTTAACTGATAATCATCATGCTATACCACAGACATATAAAGAGTAGCAGACCAAACATTCGCTAAAAATTGCGTAGCCATTACGCACACATAGGGAAAGTTGTCAATACAGGGCCGGCCTAGGGCTGGTTGCCGGTATTATGTAACGATATATTGAAACAACCAATAGGTACTTACTGAAAATCGGCAACAATCGATATTCTCTGGGTATAAGAAGTGTAGATTACTTATCAATAAAGTCAATCAAAAAATTATTAGATTACAAGCCGAATGAAATTTCAAAATTATGTAAATAGCGTATACATATTTATGTAGGTACACCTATATCACACACATGACTGTGTGATCTAGGTTCATGTTATACATCACACAGACACAGGATAACATAATTAATTTTATTATTTATTAGAATAGCATGTGTGTTTACACCGAAAATCTGCACTGCAGGATTCTGGAACTATGTCACCAAAACAATTAATAAGAAATCGTAGAGTAAGTCGAGGCTGTTTGATAATTCAATGGTAAATATTTTACGAAAAAATTTCGTTGTTTCGCCAAATTCGTCCCT
Source organism: Conistra vaccinii (assembly GCA_948150665.1). Lineage (NCBI taxonomy): Eukaryota > Metazoa > Arthropoda > Insecta > Lepidoptera > Noctuidae > Conistra > Conistra vaccinii. The sequence continues at coordinate 11,057,697 of OX411337.1, read as the reverse complement.
GACTATCTAACGCGGTTGAAACCTCGTTGAAACATAGAACGCGATGCAGAAGATGGTGCTTGTCAATATGGCGACGCGGGATAGATAAGCTACGCGTCAAATTTTTACAGGTGACAGAACGAGATAGAATTTACGGCTTGTCGCTTAGCAAAAAAAGGATAAAAAATCATATCCATCTATATAAACATAACTATGGATTAATGTTTGGTCTGCTACTCTTTATATGTCTGTGTGCTATACCTATAAGGAACTAAGCAGTCATTAGTCAATCATGAATTAATATAAGAACGCCTATTTTAACTAACTGCCAACAAAGCAAATAGCTAAGCGGTTAGACGATTGCTTTGCAAGTGTGTAAGTTCGTATCCTAACAATTGTTATTTTTTTTTAATAATTTTTTTACATATTGTTATACCTTTTTTTGTTTTTTAATTTTTATGTTTATAACATAGTTCGAAGAATGTATGAACTCACCGAAAAAAAAAACCGTAATCTATGGGAAACTGCTACGTCACAAGCACTTTACAGTCCCAAAACATTTAAGGTTGTGTTTTGATCATTTCAGACCTAAAGACTATAAGAATAAAAAGATTTTTACAGGTCATAGAATAAACCTAATGTAAAAACACAATATTTGTTGTGCTATTTACTTTTAAAATCATATTTTAAAGTAGTTCAATATCCCAAAAACAAAATTTGCATGAAATACTAAATACTTAAATGCATGTTTTTAATCATTTGCTAGAAAGAATGAACTTAAGCCGAAAAAAGTTCGCCTCTTACAGTTTGATTAAACTATTTGACGAAGTCCTGTTAGTTATTGCAATTTAAACCTTATGATTAACGTCATAACGGCGACAAGACAGGGCTTTGCTAAACAAATTTACTAAACCTGGTGTTTATATTTATTTATTTTTCTTTCTCTGTTTCTTTCTTTAATTCCTTTTTTGGTCTGCTGTCTCAGCGTTGCTTTAGATTCTTTATTGAGACGATCCACGTCAAAAGAGTACCAACCTGGAATAACTTGGGAAAGGCCTTCACCAGCACAAAAAAAAACTATTTAGCTTAATTTTAGACTTTACACACAGATTTTGACAGCAGATTTATCCTAGCGATTTTAAAATCAGTGTGTGGATGTTCTGGAATTTCTGCCACACTGCTTCCTGGTGACAAACAGCGCATGCCATTCATGTTTAAGATTTCCATCGATTTAGATAAAAACGGAACGCTGTTTGTGAGGTGTCTCGCAACAGTAACAAGAGATGCGTGCGTTGGGTTTGCGCTTCATCGGATGGGATGAATGCATTATGGTAAATAGGAAAGCGGTGGAAGCTGTAAACAAAACCCTGCAAGACATCCGCAGGAACCAAGACATGATGGTGTCACAGTTCTGTCTGACGAGGTGAAAGCTTTGTTGAAAACGTCGACTCTATGGTCGAGAGTACATAGACTGCGCTTGACCATCATGCTCAAGAATTCTCCGATGTTCTTCTAAAAGTCGGTGAAGGCACTCTACCAGAGGAGAGCAGCCGGGTGGCCCTACCCATATAGAGACTCTTGGTAGAGTAGTTTCCACTTTAGTAGATTTGATTCATCTGGTGTACGTAGACATCAGTCGAATACCTTACCAAGATAATTCTTGGGCGTGTTTCCATTTTAACGCCGAAAATCATCAAGCTGCAATGATCACAGTATTTTCTCGCAAATTGAAGGGAGGGAAGTGATACGTTACATTATAAAACTGATTCACATCCGTCACATCACACTTTTAGGTCCAGTTGAAAACCAGCGTCAGTCATATTTATAGCTGTCTGGCATTTTTTGCTGAACTGGGGCTTTTTAGCGCAGCCGTGAGGTACACTCCCCTGCTAATCTATTACATCGCATTTTACACTTTTTATTGGGTTTTTTTTTATCTACTGTATAAATTGTGTGCTTTTTGGTCTGTGTTAAATAAATGTTTATTTTTTTTTTACCCACCGGTAAGCTCTTGGCCTGCATCTCACCTGATGGTAAGTGATGATCAGTCCGAAGCAGGAAGCGAGCTTCACCCGGAATCCTCAACCTCAGAGGAACTGGCTATCTTATTCTAACTGCCGAAACACAACAATGCTGTTAACATTGTTGTTATGGCGACGGACTTAGATAAGATGGTGGTAACTAGCCAGGTGGACTTAGAACAAGCCCTACCATACCACCAACCAAAAAGGAGCTCTTCTTACATTCTGATTTATACCTCCATTATTATACTGATTTGGAGGAAGATGATGCCACACATTACCCCGTAGAAATTCTGAATACGCTAATGGCAAGAGGACTTCCGGTTCACATCACTTAGCTAAAGGCCGGTGTCCCGATTATGCTCCTTCGGAACTTAACTCCGCCGAAGCTGTGTCATGGAATGCGGCTCAAACTCGTGTCTTAGCAGAGAAACGTCATCGAGGCGGAAATTCTAACAAGTTGTTGCGTTGACGAGACAGTGTTTATACCGCGTATACCACTAACTCCCCTCAATAACCAGTTAAAGGGCGTGCAGTTCCCTGTGAGCTTATGCTTTGCGATGAGTATCAATAAGTCACAGGGGTCGACACTGAAGACGCGGCTGCGGGTGTCATCCTCAGGACAAGCTGCTTCTCACACGGATACCCGTTCGTCGCTTGCTCCCGAGTTACCAGTCCTGACTCTTTGTATATTTTGGATGCTGAGAACAAATCTATAAACGTAGTAAGTATACAGGGAAGTTTTATAAAAATGTGGCTGATATTGTAGTATATTGTGGTATCTTACGACTTCCACGCGAACGAAGTCGCGGGCAGAAGCTAGTTAAAACTAATTATAAATTTTTTGAGTGTACGTCATTAGTTCGATCATATCGACGACTGCATAATCTGCATATTAAAACTGGCAAAAAAAATAAACTAAAAAAATAACCGGTCATGATCGCGATCCTATCGCGATCATGACCGGTTATTTTTTTAGTACTTATTATTATTGATGATTTGAGATAGGGGAGACTGGGGCTACAATTAACAGAGGTAAGTATTAACAAATGATTTTCTCCAAAACTATAAATACTACACCTACAGCGCGTGCTTCAATATGCCGACCAAATCACGCTGCATGGCTCGGGGTTGGTCAGCTGCGGTCTGCGTATCATCCGAATGTGTTATGTACCGGACGACATTTTCACGCACGTAACGAACTTTTTTAACTTTTTTTGCACGACTCGTAATGCGAAGCATTAGAGTGTGCTCTACGATCGAAAAATATTTTTTGCCCCATTTCTGCAACTGTTTTTATTGTTTCACTCCTGCTAGTACACAGAACCTACTTAATTTATATACCATTGTATAGATGATTAAATGGAGATTAATACTGTACTTTTTAACAATTGATTTAATGCAGCAGAAATGGAAAAAGCATCAAAATAGTTGAAAAAAAATTCCTGTCCGTCAATTTATGATCCCTGAAAACATTGTAGCTTGCGATAAAATCAATTAATTGAGTCAATTTTTTTTTTATACATTCGTTTCAGCCGTAGAAGGAACCCTATTGAAAATGGCTCTTTTATTCATAGTAGTTTAATTATAATTAATAAAATACTAACTAAAATATAATATCAATATCTAAATATTTTCAACCTTGATCCGGTGCCGTTGCCTAGCAACTGCCAACGTAAATATCTTTGTCAGTCGTTGACATTACGACTTCATGAAAAGTGATAAATTGTTCATTTTTAGGGTTCCGTACCCGAAGGGTGACAAACGGAACCCTATTCATAAGCCTCCGCTGTCCGTCTGTCTGTCAGCGAGCTCTATCTCATGAACTGTAATAGGTAGGCAGTGGTTTTAGATATCCGTTATTTTTTTTTTTTTTACTTAGTCAATTACTTATTTATTATGACCATAGATATTTACATGATTTAAAATCTAACAGAATTAAAATAATAATAGTAATATGTACAAGTATATAAAAAGGGGGGGGGGAAACGGTCATAGGGCATCAAAAAATTCGTCCGCATCGCTGTCAACAGGAAAAGTGCCCAAAAGGCTGGCAGCATTGCCACGTTGTATGGCAATGCTGATTCTTTGGCCGAAGAATAGGCCAGCCCTCGGGTCACGTGAGGAGTCGACCAGCCGCTTGGCGATGTCCCGGAATACTCGATGAGCACTCGGACCCCACGGCCCCAGTGTTTCAACCCCAAACGGCTCAAAAATATAGCTACCAATGAGGTTGCTATATTTCCGCCGCTTGAGGTAGGTAGGTAGGTAGGCAGTTGAAAATTTCACAGATTGAGCATTTCTATTGCCGCAAGAGCAACAAATAATAAAATTAAAAAATAAAGGGGGGTCGCCATACAATAATATTAAATTTTGAAAAAAAAATTATCTGACCCTGGCATGTGGGGTATCATTTTCTAGAGCTCATCGAGTAGAGAATAAATATAATTTTTATTTGTTTTTATCTTCAAAAATGATGAATGAGGGGGCCGTAGAAGTTGTCTGTTTTAGACCATTTTTGTACGAGCTCTATCTCAACAACTAAACAAAATAGGAATTTGAAACTTGTGTGTATCATGTAACATATACTGTTTATAATCAACAAATACTAAAAACGCCGATTCATAACGTATTTTATATAATATGGGCGATTTTCTGCAACTTAAAGTAATAATTTTGTATTTCATGCTAATATTATGCGATATAAATTCCACAGATAACTATTTAATAGTCGGAGTAATGACATGGAATTAGTAAGTACCTACTATCATGGCAGCATATACTATTTCGATCATTTAAATTTCGATCATCCAAAAAGGTCTACAAAATAAACTTTCTTCACAAGATTTTAAAACCGGCCAGTATTTTTTGAGTTTAAGAACTTATTCGACTTTTTTCAAAGTATCCCTAGACGGTGTTGATGTGTGTACCTCATGTAACTTGTACTTTAGTTAATGCATGTTACTGGATAAAGTTAACTTAATATTTTTCTCTTAAAATAAATGAAATATACTCCTACACCTATATTTTAACACAACAACATTTTCTCATTAAAATTAGACAATTTCTTTACAAATCTTTGTTTTTTTATAGCACCTCTGTTGTTACCTTTACGAAAGTATTACAAAAATTCATAGTGTTAAATCTTGTACGACATGGTATGGAACCCTTCGTGTGCGAGTCCGACTCGCACTTGACAGATTTTATTAAACTATGTTTTGAATTTCTTTTTCGTTTATGAATGAGTGATAAGTATGAGGCGTGCACTTTTGGATTTTCCAAACTATATTTTTGATTTATTCTCGAAATATACGGTGTAATGATTATGTTTTTTGTTTTCCTAGAAGCATATTTCATACTTAATAATGCTACATTGCTGTATTGGTGTAATTATTTACCAATATTTTGTTATGTTATTTAATACTAAAAATGTACCATTGGGGTTATAATTAACAAATCGGCGGGGTCAGTATTAACGTGTTAATACCTACCCCAAATGTGGTGATAGCGCAAATATCTTATGAACCGGTAGCTGAATCATCTTCTGATGATTCAGCATGTTTCTGCATTTCTATGGAAACATGCTAGTGATTTCTTGGTCCAAAACCATAAGACCTCTGCTAAAAGCTCTAGCACGAGCTCAGTAAAAACCTATAAACGCACAAAAAATGTAGTATCTGTATATATTTTACTGTGTGTACATAAATAATAAAATACATCAATAAATATTTTTGTATTTTTTAGGGCGTCTCCTGTAATAAAGATACATCGTGCTGACTAGATTTAATACACCTATCTCTTGCAATGACTGGGCCTAAGCTAGGTGTATCAAAGGCGACATCACATCATACATTTGCCTGAATTGTATTTGATATGTATTATAAATTAATAAGAAAATGTGTTCCAACAATTCTGTATTAATTTCTCTTTTATTAATACCAAAAAACATTCTCATACATATATTTGTTTTCTTCTATATCAGTTGGCATAACATAATGTTAATTGTTGCCCATTCTGTTAATACTTACCTCAGTGCTGTTAATTCTAGCCCCGAAGATGAGGTAAGAATTAACAACTGACTTTTTGGAGAAAAAAAACGGTCAAGTGCGAGTTGAACTCGCGTGGACAGGGTTCCGTACGATGAATATGTTATATATACAGGGTTATTTGTAAAACACCAGCAACCTCTTAAGGGGTCATTGTACTCATCATTATGAACAACTTTCACTATGGGACCAAAGATAAAATCGCGAAAAAAAAAATCAGCTGTTCCCTACATTTATGTTCTCTTATCTTGTCAAAATGTGTGGAACAGCTGATTTTTATTTTGCGATTTCAGGTTTGGTCCCATAGTGAAAGTTGTTCATAATGATCTGCACACGAGTTCAACTCGCACTCGACCGGTTTTTTTTTAAACTAAGTAAGTACTATTTTATTTTGTACTTTTAAGTCTAGTAGGAATATTCATTTAATTTTAAAAAAAACAACGATGTTTTGACTTGCCCGGTTTACTATAAGGAGCCACTAAAGAAATCAGCTATCCACATCCTAGCTCCATCATCAGACCCACGACACCAAGTGCAATATATTGGACTCATCAAACCGAATTATATGACTTAAAACTCGAAGAGTTTACTAATAGCCACTTAAGAGTTCTAACTATCCACCTCCTAGCTCCATCATCAGACTCTCGACACCAAGTGCAATATATTGGACTCATCAAACCGAATTATATGACTTAAAACTCGAAGAGTTTACTAATAGCCACTTAAGAGTTCTAACTATCCGCCTCTTGGCTCCATCATCGGGCACTCGACACCAAGTGTACTATATATTGGACTCTTCAAACCGAATCATACGAGCCCAAATTCCAGGGGTTTACTAATACCACTAAAGAAATCCACTAAACACCTCCTGGCTCCATCACCAGACCCTCGACACCAAGTGCAATATATTGGACTCTTCAAACCGAATCATACGAGCCCAAATTCCAGGGGTTTACTAGTAACCATTGAAGAGTTCCACTATCCACTTCCTGGCTCAATCATCAGGCCCTCGAGACCAAGTGCAATATATTGGACTCGACAAACCAAATCATATCAGGTCAAACTTGAAAGGTTAACTAGTAGCCACTGAAGAGTTCCACTATCCACCTGCTGGCTCCATCATCAAACCCTTAAAACGAAATTGCAATATATTTGACTCGTCAAACCAAATCATATGAACCCAAACTCGAGGGGTTTACTAGAAGCCGCTGAAGAGTTCCGCTATCCACCTTCTGGCTTCATAACCAGATCAGCTCCAAGAGATACTAAATTACGAACCTCGATAAATCTAAAAAGTTTGAATGAAACGTTTACCTAGGACAAACTGTCCAGTGAGGTAGGTTCAATTTCGAGAATGGGGTCAATCGTGGAATCCGGCTCCACCGGGCAGTGTTCGGGAAGCTACGCAATATCTTCTCGTCTCACATACATACCGCAGTCGGGACCAGTGTGTGCGTGACCTATGGAGCTGAAACACGACGTAATAGCTCGCAATGGGCCTCATTAGAAGGCTGAAAGTCGCCCAAAGGGCAATGGTGCTGTGCTTAGAGTTTCCATGACGACGTGATCTAATCAGAAATTAAGAGATCGGCAGGAGAACCAAGGTAGCCGACATAACCCGAAGAATTGCCAAACTTATATGGCAGTGGGCAGGGCACATTGCTCGCAGAACAGATGGCCGATAGGCCTGGGGCCGAAACGTTCTGGAGTGGCAACCGCGTACCGGAAGAGGAAGAGGAACTGATAACTGGAAATCTCTGTTTCTATGAAAATCGGTCTAATTTGGCTGTAACACTATTTTTCAAAAATGTTCTTAACAAATTTTTAGACCTTTGTATCTTTGAAATAAAATAATTAAATGTCGAATGAATCATCCCTCTGACGCACTATTTTTCTCATTGGAAACAGGCTACATGGTTCCCACAATGGCGCACGAGCTAAAACTGCCATCCGATTACGTCCTGTTTTAGGCTGAAAAATCCAGTTGTCTCCAACTGGCGGCAATTGGTTAAAATCTCCTACAGAAATAATAGATTTACCAGCAAATGGGATGTCTGTATGGAAAATTGTCTGTAATCTGCGATAAATATGATTGAATGTCCTACTTCCCAACATAGATATTTCATCTAAAATGATTAATTGAACTTTACATAGCTCACTGGCTAATGTGTTAGCAGTGCATAACGACAATGCCGGCATAGTACTAGCGCACCGTGAAATCGGCAAACAGAATGCATCGCGGAAGGTACGAGAAGTGAAGGATGCCTCGCCTAAGGACACGTTGGGCGAGCTCGTTGAACGTGTACTGGGGCCTTAGTCGAACTAGCAGTAGCAATAAATTATCCCAAGAACTAACTTAACATTGTAGTTGCAAAACATATTTTCCCATACATTCCAATCGCAAATACAATATTGAGAGATTTACCATGTTATTTTAAGACCATAGACTTCTTATAGGTTTTCCTGTAATCTATGAGTAAAGAACTATTCTCTGTATTTTTTTCATAATTTTAGGCTCAGTAGTTTCGGAGATAAAGGGGGGGGAATGGTCAATTTTCGTCTATTTTCGTAAATATCTCTAAAAACATATATTTAATAATTATGACAAAAATATATTTGAGATCCTTGTAACAATTCCTTTCATTTGATATGTCACACGGTACAATTTGCAAAACTTTTTTTTTAATTTTCTTCTTTACCCCACAAAAGTGAACCCCATATTCGAAATTTTTTTTAATTTTATTTTCGTTACACGTCCGTGTTTGGGTCATAGAAATACATATGTGTACCAAATTTCAAGTTAATCGGTCCATTAGGTTCGGAGCAAATTGGCTGTGACAGACGGACAGACAGACACACGAGTGATCCTATAAGGGTTCCGTTTTTACCTTTTGAGGTACGGAACCCTAAAAAGTGTTCTATTTAAGACATCATTCCTTTTATGTTGCATTTATGTTAATAACATGATACCTGAATAATTAAAGCATCATTTAATAAAAAAATCAAGTCTAAATGTTGAATCATTTCGAAGATACAACTAAAAGTATTGTTTTTGTTAATTGGCCACAATTAACAAAAAAAGCCCCTGGCCCTGGCTGCCATCGCTTTTCCACCGAAGCTGGGTTTTTTTTAAGCATCCTCCTTGGTTACCGGTTTTTAGCTGACGGAGGCAAACGCTGTAAAACAATGAGAATGTTATATTTTATTTGCAAGTTCTTCCGCGCATAAATACAAGAGTGCGACTATAATCCTCGCAGATCGTCGATAGGATCGCAAAATGTCTGTTATGTTGCTGTTAGTGATATTTTTATGCGCAGTGATAGCCGCTTGGTCATGGTTGAGACAGTATTCCAACGCGCCCCCTGGATTTCCTGGGGCACTACCAATCATCGGACATTCATACAAGGTCATTGGGGATCGAAAACGTGAGTGGAAATGTATTATTTTGTTTGTTTGTTTTGTCATGTTTTTCACCCCCCTGGAGGGTCCACCTAGTCGCATATGGGAGCCCTCGCGGAGGGCTCATTTTAAATGCAGGTTTTTCTTAGCGAATAGGTACCTACAGCATTATAAACCGTGAAAATAAAATCAGATGTTTATTTTAACAAGATTTATTAGTGTATGCGTTGGTTTTCAAATCAAAGACTTAGACTTTTTTTGAATTTTTTGTTCAAGGTTACAAATATGGTTCCCTATCCATTTGCATAAAATTTTAAGACCTAATATAACTTAGCATAATTTTGTTTGGCATAATTATATTTTCGCATAATATAATTACGCATAACAGCTTACGCATAATTTTTTTAAGCATAATTTCTCTAACCATAATAATGATTAAGCATAATATTCTAAAGCATAAATTTATTAAGCATAAAGTTCTAAAGCATAACTTTTTTAAGCATAATATTTTGAGGTAGCGCTCGCCGGGGTGTGTAATGTTTGGTATAACAACAGATAGTCTAATTTCATAAGCCATAACTTTCATATGATATAATTTTCATATGCTATAAAAATATTGAACCTAATTTCATATGATCGAATGTTATATTTGATATAATTTTCATTTTCTCTAATTTCATTTAGTATAACGTTCATTTCATATAATTTTCATATTGTATATTGCTCTTTTTATATAATGTTCATTTGACCTAACTTTCATATCAACGAAATTTCTAAAGTAACGCATCGTTCTTGAGAAAAGCAAATTATATTGTAACCTAACCTCAAAAAATTAAAGTTGCTTCTGCATCGTCTCCGGCGCTGCGGGAAGTGCAACCCCTTCGCCCTTACGTAACAAAGGATAGGCACCCATGTGGTGCCTATGCTTTGTTACAGCGGGCGGGGGTTGCTCTCCCTCCGCGCCTCCGGTTTTTATATACACTCTAGGGGTAGGAGCCAAAAGACTACGTAAAGTCGGGGTGCCCCGACTCGGTTTTGGAACAGATTCAACCTATTAACTACAAGCCGGTGTATAATTATGTTGTCGCCATATCATAGAATTTTTTAGCTTTACTAATAGGCAGAACTAATAGTGTGATCACAATAGTAAGACACGACACGACAAGAACACAATAGTAGAATATTTTACCTGTATGACAGAATTAAAAATAAAAAATATCCGCCTAAATATTATTATGCTAATAGTCATTAGGCCTACTAACGTTATGCGAATCAAATTTATGCCAAAACAAATTAGTCTTTAAGATGATTATGCCAACATAAAATGTATGCCTAAAAAAATTATGCCGAAGTATTATTATGCCAAAACAAATTGTGCCAAAATCGTTATGCCGAAGTATATTAGGACAAAGAACATTATGCGAAAAGAAGGGATCCCTACAAATATTCACTAAAAATATAAAAGGTTGGAAACTACTTATAGCGAGAAGACCCCCAGAAAACACTATTTCACTTCGTTTTACAGTGTTTTATAACACAGTTTTAAACCTAAATGACGTTGACCATCCGCGATGCTTAACTTTAGCGCAAACGTAATGCCGGGAACCGTCCCGGAGGGTCCACTTACAATATGTATGGTGGCATGGCGTATGAGCTCTAAGAAAATGGGTGGAGTCGAAAGTGCACCCTACGCGCGCCTGCGCGCCCTGCGCGCGCGCGCGAGCGTGGGCGCCTTACGTATCCAGTACAACAACGCATACAGGGCGCTGTTGGGGTTGCCACGATACTGTAGCGCATCAGGAATGTTCGCAGAGGCACGTATAGATGACTTTTACGCAATCATGCGAAAGCGTGTCGCCTCCCTGATGCAGCGGGTGCGTGGCGGTGCCAACAGCCTCTTGGTCACTGTGGCTGATATAATGGAAGGTATAATACTCAGGCACTGGACCAGGACTCAGGTATTACCTTCAAAACGTGCCTTGAAGTAATGTTTAGTTTATTGTTGCATATTTGATTTTTGCCTGGTGATTTTGACATTATTATTGGTAATTTTGACATTATTGAAGGTAATTCTGACATTATAGTTATGATTTTGACATTATTAGTATTGATTTTGACAAAGTTATGATTTTGTCATTATTATTGATAGTTTTGACATTACTAGTAATCATGTCCAGAATTTCCCAAATATTTTTATGTACTAACACTAGTGTTTAAGATGATTATAATATATACTAACAAATTGGATTGTATGATCTGGAAATAAATAAATTTGATTTGATTTGATTTGATTTGAAAGTGTTAAGTTTCGTTTCGAATGTGGTCTCTCAATTGGTGTGTACCTAATGATTGACTGTTACGTCACCGGTCGTGGATTTCGTCTTCAGCTCCTGGTCAGAAAAAACTGCAAAACCAACTGGTTCTTTTAATCAGTAATTATCTGCCATTCCCGGCTGTGCTCCGCCCTGAGGTTGCGTTTCCACTGAAGAGGAAACGAGCGAAGCCGAGGGGAGACCTGCAGGAATAGACCAACCACAATGGTTGAAATGATCATTGTGTCTTTTGTCTCGTTTGTAATTGGACGATACCTGCGCGCCTCCGCTCAACTCCGCTCGTCTTCGCTTTAGTGAAAACGCACCCTTAAGCAGGGGGCGAGGTACCTATCCGTTATACGTTGTCAAGTGATTGATGATAAACAGTTTTTCCCGCATAAACAATTGCATACAGTGTGTGCATGTGCAGTTATTATTATAACTTATAAGTTTATAACCTATCTTGTAATAAATTTTATTTATAATTCATTATGATTGTTATCTTTTTACGGTCTTATTCATAAAAAAACCTTATCGAAGGTTTTAGACATTACTTAGTTATAATGCTTGATAAGCCTATAAAACCATCGATAAAATTTTGTATTCATAAACGTTTCATAAACCTTCTATTACTAATATGTCGTTATAAATCAAAATGTTGCCATTTTAATGAAGTCGTCCAACAAATTGACCAACACATCGAGTCGTCAAACGAGAATGTCTGTCTGCGCACCAAATAATTGTGACCATAGACATTATTACGTACTGTAAACTATTTTATTGTCTACAGTTTCGACTCTTTTGACACGGCGCGTCTTTCAAAACACGTATTTGTCAATGAATTTGGTATTGAAGCGACGAAAATTTTTGAATAATTACATGCATGTACTAAATAAACAAATGGAATCAATACCGTAGACTAGTTCCAATAAAAGGCAAAGAAGTGAAACTTGGTTGGAGGAGGATAAGGTTTGTACCATTACAGCTAGAACAAATTCAAAGTAAGTTTTGTTTTGTAAACATTCTCATACTTACATGCTTGCTTTTGCTTCTGTTCCTTAGATTGTTTTGAAAGAATTAGTCAGGAGAGGGTCTCCTTATTGGAAAATCAAAATACGGACGCAAACACCAACGCGAAAAAAGTGGCGGCCTGGCATGGTTTACGAATTAGGTACCTATCTTTTACGTTACATAGGTACTTCCTAACTAAGCATATCAAGAATTTTGTTACAAAACTCATAGTAACAAAAACCCGCGGCCCTAAGAATTATATATTAAGGACTCGTTAAAATCGGAAGGTTCCCTATAAAAAAAAAAAAAAAAAGGGAAAATCTCCTACAGAAATAATAGATTTACCAGCAAATGGGATGTCTGTATGGAAAATTGTCTGTAATCTGCGATAAATATGATTGAATGTCCTACTTCCCAACATAGATATTTCATCTAAAATGATTAATTGAACTTTACATAGCTCACTGGCTAATGTGTTAGCAGTACATAACGACAATGCCGGCATAGTACTAGCGCACCGTGAAATCGGCAAACAGAATGCATCGCGGAAGGTACGAGAAGTGAAGGATGCCTCGCCTAAGTACACGTTGGGCGAGCTCGTTGAACGTGTACTGGGGCCTTAGTCGAACTAGCAGTAGCAATAAATTATCCCAAGAACTAACTTAACATTGTAGTTGCAAAACATATTTTCCCATACATTCCAATCGCAAATACAATATTGAGAGATTTACCATGTTATTTTAAGACCATAGACTTCTTATAGGTTTTCCTGTAATCTATGAGTAAAGAACTATTCTCTGTATTTTTTTCATAATTTTAGGCTCAGTAGTTTCGGAGATAAAGGGGGGGGAATGGTCAATTTTCGTCTATTTTCGTAAATATCTCTAAAAACATATATTTAATAATTATGACAAAAATATATTTGAGATCCTTGTAACAATTCCTTTCATTTGATATGTCACACGGTACAATTTGCAAAACTTTTTTTTTAATTTTCTTCTTTACCCCACAAAAGTGAACCCCATATTCGAAATAATTTAATTTTCGTTACACGTCCGTGTTTGGGTCATAGAAATACATATGTGTACCAAATTTCAAGTTAATCGGTCCATTAGGTTCGGAGCAAATTGGCTGTGACAGACGGACAGACAGACACACGAGTGATCCTATAAGGGTTCCGTTTTTACCTTTTGAGGTACGGAACCCTAAAAATGGCAGACTCAACAGCAGCTGATTACTAGAAAACGACATTTGACGTACAAATCTAACCTGTGTGTCTACTGTCTACAAAATGTCAGTTTTGTAAACAATCGTACATGTTTAATTTATTTTGCATTTCTGTTTAACTAATTTAGTTTATTATTATATAAAATGCAAGCTTTGCAAAGCTTGGATACTATTGAAAGAATTGTACGTCTTGAGAACCGTCCGCTTCGAAGAAAGGTTTACAGAAATAGAAGTGATCCATTTTCTTTGGACGACGACGATTGGAAGCATTGTCCTTATTAAATCTACAGTGACCTTCATAATTAACCTTGTTCGTGAGAGGATCTTATGTTAGAAGCATATCTCTTCACTCCTATTTTAGAAGCGGGAAAACATATCACGAAGCACTGCAACAATATAATACTGTGGAACGCTGCTTTGGTGTGTGAAAACGCTTTCAATGCCTTTTACATGAACACTAGGAAATGTGAAAACAACCATAGTGGCAGTATACTTCACAACATTGCAGTTCACCATGGAGACATGCAGTTAAAGGGTAGTAATATCAATGAATATCATACAAGTGAAGTAATTCAAGAAGTTGCAAGGGGAAACGCAAATGCTAATGCTATTTTACAAACTTTTATAAGAAGACATTTTAGCGAGTAGTTAAATAAAAAAACTTGTTTTATATTGTTGATGGGAATTTGGACACAGGAAGAAAGACTGGTTTTACTTTAATTCTACCTTTTATTAATGTTCTCACATCTACATTTAATTACACCATCTTGTTCTCTTTTATTACCACAGAGTAGCGCATTTATGTCATATATACCACAGACTAAAAATATTAATACGTTAACACCTTCTCCTATTTTTAAATTTCAGTCAAATTAAAAAATACACAGTTATTATTTATATAGCTATCTTATCTATCTTAAATTTTAACAGCTGTTCTGTTACAAACAAAATGTATTTTACTCTAAATCAATGACTTTTATTTTCCTTTACAATTTTCTCACAATGAAATTTAAACTTCTCTTTGCACAAAGGTTTTGTAAACATATCAGCAATTTGTAAATTAGTAGGACAATATTTTATATCAATATTACCTTTCTTATAATTTTCATGAATGAAATAGTACCTTACATCAATATGTTTTGACCTTTTACTAAATGAACCTGTTTGTATCAACTTAATTGCGCTTTGATTATCAATATTCAAATATGTTTTTATAGTTTTGCCAATTACCTCACATAAAAATAATTTTAAATATAAACATTCCTTCACACAATCTGCAGCTGCTATGTATTCAGCTTCAGTTGATGACAAGCTTACTATGGGCTGTCTCTTTGAGCACCATGATATAGGTCCTCCTGATAACATTATTATAAATCCAGTTGTACTCCGTCTTGTTTCAGTACAGCCTGCATAATCTGAATCACAGAATGCATGTAACTTTGTAATATCTTCTCGTGCATTGTACATTATGCCTTTAGATCTCGTCCCGTTCAAGTACTTCAATATCTTCTTTACTGCTAATACGTCTTGTTTAGATGGATTTTCTAACCTTTTACTGGCTTCATTTACAGCTTGACTTATGTCTGGTCGTGATCTTGTTGATAAGTATAATAGTCCTCCAACTAATTCTCTATAAGGAAAGTTAGATGTTTCCATTACAGATTCAATCTTCTTATCCGTATTACATGGTGTACCTGCTGGTTTAGAATCAAACATATTAAATTTCTTGAGTAATCTCTCAGTATAAGTTTTCTGATGCAATAAAATTCCTTCTTCACTTTTTGTAATTTCAAATCCTATATAATTTGTGGGCTTTTCATAAGCTTTTATTTTAAATTCCTTCTCCAGATGATTAAGTATTTTTAACAATTTCTCTTTATCTTTAGTTATAGCTAGTCCATCATCCACATAAATTGCAATTATTATTGTTTTGTCTTCTGTTAAAAATACACACTGGTCTTGTTTAGTAGGCTTGAATCCAAGTTTTAGCATAGTTTCAGTGAATTTCTTATTCCATGTTATTGGAGCTTGTTTTAGTCCATATAATGCTTTCTTTAAATGACATACTTTATTAGGTTGGTTTTCATATCCTTCAGGAATATTCATAAATATGTCTTCAGTCAACTCGCCGTACAAAAATGCTGTTTTTACATCAAATATAATCATCTCGTATTCCTTTGATGCAGCAATTGCTAATAACGATTTTAGTGCTGATTGACTTACTACTGGACTATAAATTTCTTGATAATCAATGTCTTTTTGTTCAAAACCTCTTGCTACTAGTCTTGCTTTGTATGTACCATTTTCTTTTATACAAAATACCCATTTATTTGTCAGTATTTTATGTCCCTTTGCTTTTTCTAAATCAACTACTTCCCATGTATTGTTGCTTTCCAATGAATCCTTCTCCGACTTTATGGCCTTCTCCCAATTCTTCTTTTCAGCAGACTTCATGACTTCACTGTAGGTAAGTAATACATAATCTTGCAGGTAAGTTGGTTTCTTCTTTTGTCTTCTTGTTCTAGTGGTTTCTACTTCTTCTTCTTCTACATTATATTCTGTATTTTCATTAATTTCCATTTCTTCTTCTATTGTAGCAGAAACATTTTCTTCTATATCACTATGCATTTCTAACTCTTGTGTTTCATTACAGTTTTCACCATTTTCTTGTTTATTGATACTTGTATCTACATCACTGTCTGATATTATTTCTGTAGTTACCGGTCTTCTTTGTATAATACTGTCTTTTTTTCCTTTATTGGTATTACTATCATCAAATATGACAATATCCCTTGCTATTTCTATTATTCCTTCTTTTTCATTCCATAGTCTATAACCATTGTTAGTATATCCAACCATTATTAACTTCTTACTTCTTGGGTCTAGTTTCTTTATGTTTGTATTTAGTTGTTTTGCATATACTTTTGAACCAAATTTCTGAATGTTAGCTATGTTAGGTCTTTTACCATACCACATTTCATATGGTGTTTTGTTTTCCAACGATTCGTTAACATATATCAGTTTAATTTATTTTGTAATACTCTAATTTGACTTTTCGATTTTTTCTTAGAACAAAAATGTTTCTTTTTTGTTTGCCCTCTGTGCCTCATGTAATTCTTTTCTGCAGGCTGTTTCAGTTTCTGCTATTTGTAGCAGCGCCATCCTTACCATTCTAACCTGAAATACAAAATTAATGTAATAGTTTGTTTGTAAATTATAGTTATTAACAAATTAATTAAATCAGTAGGGGCACAAGAATAACTAATGATACGAGTCCTTAATAAATATTCTTAGGGCCGCGGGTTTTTGTTACTATGAGTTTTGTAACAAAATTCTTGACATGCTTAGTTAGGAAGTATGTAACGTTAAAGATAGGTACCTAATTCGTAAACCATGCCAGGCCGCCACTTTTTTCGCGTTGGTGTTTGCGTCCGTATTTTGATTTTCCATTAAAGAGACTCTCTCCTGACTAATTCTTTCAAAACAATCTAAGGAACAAAAGCAAAAGCAAGCACGTAAGTATGAGAATGTTTACAAAACAAAACTTACTTTGAATTTGTTCTAGCTGTAATGGTACAAACCTTTTCCTCCTCCAACCAAGTTTTACTTCTTTGCCTTTTATTGGAACTAGTCTACGGTATTGATTCCATTTGTTTATTTAGTTCATGCATGTAATTATTCAAAAATTTTCGTCGCTTCAATACCAAATTCATTGACAAATACGTGTTTTGAAAGACGCGCCGTGTCAAAAGAGTCGAAACTGTAGACAATAAAATAGTTTACAGTACGTAATAATGTCTATTGTCACAATTATTTGGTGCGCAGACAGAGATTCTCGTTTGACGACTCGATGTGTTGGTAATTTGGTCTTGACGCAGAATGTCCCATTCGCAAAAAGTCCCGTCGACGCAGAACGTCCCATTCGCGAAATGTCCTATTCGCAAAACGTCCCATTCTCAATAAGTCCCATTCTCAAAAGGTCCCATTCGCACAATGTCCCATTCGCACAACGTCCCATTCGCACAAAGTCCCATTCGCATAAAGTCCCATTCGCACAATGTCCCATTCGCATAAACTCGTATACAGGGCGTTAAAGTAATTGCGTGCCATAGCTTCAGGGTAGATACTGAATAAAGGAACCGAGGCAAAATAAAAATATTATAAAAAAAAAAATGCAAGATCACCTTTTTTATAATTTGTAGGTTTTAATTTTGAAGGAGATAAGCACGCTAAAGTAGGAAGAAGAAATACTTGGAATTGTAATATTTACGTACCTAGTTACCTATCCCTCACTCGGTGTTATCGAAGTGTTCAGGCGTAGGTATTTCATTGCGCTCGATAGTAGGTAGGTAGGTAGGTAACTCTAGGAAATTACGAATTAGTATTTAAACAAAATAAAGAACCATTTTAAGCAATTCTAAACGATCGCTATTTAATTAGTTAGTATGTACATTAGGTTCATCTTATGATAATTTTCGTTTTTTTTTTTACTTTTTTTAAAGGTATTTATTTTTTATGGGTTCCTTTATTGATGATACTGAACTCACTCTGAAGCTATGGCCCGCAATTACTTTAACACCCTGTATTGTGCGTCAAATACCAATGGTAGGGGAGCCCACGATGCTAAATGGGGATTTATTCGAGCGTCATAGAGACCTATTGGGTTGCAAAGCTTAGATGATAAGAAGAAAAAAATGTTATATAATGTATACTTTTTCATCGGTGGGGGGAGCGGCTATAGAGTTTAAAATATGTAAAAAAAATACTGTTGCATGGCCATACTGGAGCGCGTCAGATATTGTAATGTACATATGTTAATCTGATCGTTTGCATGATGCGGGTGGTCGTACGTAAGGGTTGAAAATGAAAAAAAATATAGGAAGTAAGGAACTTCATTCGTATAGGTACCTAAATAGTTCTGTGCCTAGAAACTAGTCCTCTAAATTGTATGAGCGCCATATAACTCAGAGGACTATCTTAATAGGGTATTACACCCATTTCTGAAAAGTGTCTCAATTGAATTCTGTAGTGCTAATGAACCACTAAAAAAATCACAAAATTTTTATTCAATCGTTAAGTGCCATAAAAATGCATTTAAAATTTTAATTTTTAAATTTCGCGCGTAATTTGACGGAAACGCTGAACGCAGTGGACGCCATATTGCTCTGTTGTCATGACGTCAGTTGGCTGTGTAAACAAATGCAGTGATTGGTGGTACACTGATAGTTGACAGTTGACACTTCTAAGTTTACATAGCCGTATGACGTAATAACATGGCGAATACTATTTGGCTCTATTTGGTGTTATGAAACAGATTAAAAAAGCTGAAACCTTTGAATTGAATTTAAAAATTTAGTTTGCTATTTTATGAACTAAGACTAACGTTTTCAGACTGCTTTTTGCCTAAACTATCTCAATAATATATTTTTAGATTTTTTCTCATATAGAGTAAAATACCCTATTGGCATCAACTGTGAATGTATGGGGACACCCTTTAATTTTCAACTTTTTTTATTGTTAGGAATTTTTCCTTCATTTGTGCTGTAAGATCTTGCTTTTTGCCAAATTTCGTGATTCTAGGTCAACGGAAACTACCATATAGATTTTCCAGACAGTTTGCGTCAAATCCGTTTTTTCCTTCGAGTTATAAAATAATGCGCCTGATGCAATCATGCAATGATGTAGCAAATATTTTTTCCCTCATAATCATAATTATTTCATCTACTGACGAGGCCATGAATATATCGGATATACCTACAGGGTTAATTTTTTATCATTGCTCATTTTTTAACAGATAGACAGCACTAGTCAATACTAAAAAAAATACTAGAGGATAAGAGGAGTGCCAGTCATATCGCGAGAAAACATCAGGTCGAGTACGTATTAAACACATTGTATGGAACAGCTGATTTCCTTTTTTTATGACTGGTGCTCCCGAATGGGACATTGTGCGAATGGGACTTTATGCGAATGGTACTTTGTGCGAATGGGACGTTGTGCGAATGGGACGTTGTGCGAATGGGACATTGTGCGAATGGGACCTTTTGAGAATGGGACTTTTTGAGAATGGGACGTTTTGCGAATAGGACGTTTCGCGAATAGGACATTCGTTTTCACAGTGACATTTTGCGAATGGGACATTCTGCGTCAAGACCGTCAATTTGTTGGATGACTTCATTAAAATGGCAACATTTTGATATATAGCGACATATTAGTAATAGAAGGTTTATGAAACGTTTATGAATACAAAATTATATCGAAGGTTTTATAGGCTTATCAAGCATTTTAACTAAGTAATGTCTAAAACCTTCGATAAGGTTTTTTTATGAATAAGACCGTTAGTTTTTTCCTAATTATGTTAATGTTAGTGTTTGTCGGAAGAAACTCCCTAAAACGCTCAAACTTACAGAAAGATGTAAAAAATACTTAAATCTTAATTTCAACTTGCATTTAAAAAAAACAAACCAGGGCCAAATAAATTAGAGCTGAGTAAGTAGCAGATGACCCCACCTATCCACCATTTTCGTATGTTCAACGTTCTGCTAAACACCCTGTATACAGAAGCTGTTGGTGTACCTTTATAAATAAATAAATAAATAAATAAATTAAATAAGAACGAATGACAGATAGTCACCATATGTTTGCGGGAGGGGAGGGCGGTGCTGCATTCTGCATCCAAGTCTGGATCTAATTATTGCGGAATTCACCATTATTCATCATCATCATCATCATTCTCCTGCCCTTCTCCCAATGTATGCGCTGCTGATTGGGTCGCACACACCTTGGATGATGGCTTGAAATGATAAGTCACGGATAGCCAAAGATGATGATTTATTGAATATGTTTAACTACCACGTAACTAATGCTATATGAATATTGTGTGAATGAATACAGCTAAGACTATGAACGCTGATCGAGTACTGTTACGTTAAGTCACGTTACAGTATAATTTGTGCAAGGTGACGGAAAAGTGCTGATGTATGCAATGCGCGCGTGCCATGTAGGTGATATATACGAGTATATGTATACATGACTCGTACACCCAATTTATTTGGGGTCGGCGCAACATGACGTGTTTTTGTTGTTCTCTATTGGTCGTCATCTCGGATTTAAAACTAAATATTTTACTGACATGGAATTCTGCAAAGTTTAAGTTACTTGCTCAAGGTCATGGGATTTTTTTTTCTATTTGTTTATTAAAATGCATAATATCTAATTAAAATATAAAAAAACAATGACTATAATATTCAGGTTTTTTTTATGAAAATTAAATGTTAAGTCGCTAACTAGCCATACGCATAGTATATAATTATGTGGCAAATATGTCTGAACCTGTTTTTTTTTTCTTGTTTTTCCTGCATGCACTTTTTATACTTTTATATATACCTACGAACAATAAAAGTCATAATTATGTACACATAAAATAAAAAATTAAATATATTTTGCCATAGCTTATGTTGTCTTACTGTACGTACTTACCTTTTTTTATTAGCATGTATTTTTTTTTAATGTGTTCCTAATTTAATTTAATTATGTATTCAGAGCACATTACCGAGTACACATTACTCGATAATGTGTAAGCTGTGGTTATTTGTAATTGAGTGTGCATTACAGGTTAATTAAATTTTTTGCACGACTCGTAATGCGAAGCATTAGAGTGTGCTCTACGATCGAAAAATATTTATTGCCCCATTTCTGCAACTGTTATTATTTTTACACTCCTGCTAGTACACAGAACCTACTTAATTTATATACCATTGTATAGATGATTACATGGAGATTAATACTGTACTTTTTACCAATTGATTTAATGCTATGCATAAGTCTCCCGCGCGCCGCGATCGCGTACGGTTGTATGTCAACGCACCCGCACCTGTGACCGCGACCGGCGCGGTAACACTCAGAACCTACCTACTTTACGAAATAATAATGTCGTTGTCGAATCAGTGCAATGCGTTATTATTCTAAGGCAATAACTTAGTGATAAACGAACTACTGTGCTTTCTACAGTGTAAAATTGATGTTATGGACGAAATTAGTTTGGTGCAGATATGTGAATCTAACTTTAAGGAGGCTGATATTTCTACTGCTAAGACCATTCTCTTCGAAGCAGCCAACTGTCGTTCTACAAGGAAAGGGGACGGAAAAAACAAGCGGTTACTACAAGATATTATTAAAGTTCTAAAAGAAACGGAGCCCGCTTCGCTGCCCACCTTTGTGGCGAAAGACCTGCACCGTCTTCCTCCAGTAACATTTGATTACGTAGATGTAACGAGCTTACTTAAAGATATTTTAATACTTAAACAAAACATCCACTGTGTTCAAACTGATTACGTAAAGTCCTCGGAATTATTTCAAATACGGCAAGAGATAGAAAACATCAAAACCATCCAACATCAGCAACAACATAATATTGGCACTAAATTGTGCAACCGCTCAGTTTCAAATAAGGAAGCCAAGCGCGTCTCAACAACGTCGCCTTCGCCGCAGCTAGCATCGACAAGCACGCATGCGCCGTATGGCGCGCCGCTGACACCGTTGCCGTTCGTCACGTCCGCGCAGAGCGGCATCGCCGGGCCTCCCACTGCTCCTATACACGAGCCGTGCCCCGCGACCGCACCACCCTCGCTCCCCGTGCACTCGTATGCGCCTGACCACGTGACCCCAACAGCTGATCGCACCGAGAACGATAAAGCTATCATTGCTAAACCTGCCGAACTGCCAAGGACTAATAAGAATCAGTACACGCGGCGAACTGACACCCCTTTTATTGCGGCGGAAGTAAAGACTACCAACTTCGAGGAAGTTAAATTGGATGATAGTTTTACGACGGTCGTGAGCAAGAAAAAGAAAACCGCATACAAACGCCACAAGAATTCCAATCAACAGGGAAAAGCCCTATTGAACTCTAGCAAAATTAAGATAGTGCCCAAATTATCTTACATTTATGCTTCCCGATTTGACAAAAATACCACGGAAAACGACATTTGTGATTTTATTAAGGATTACGGACACACGGTCGAAAAAGTTGAAAAACTTGCCCAATACAAAGAGAATGCATTTTCTTCATTTAAAGTCACTGTTAGCCAGGACAAAGAAAGTATCTTCCTAAGCCCTGAGTTTTGGCCTTGTGGAGTGGAATACAGGAAGTATACCTTTAAACGCAATTTTTTTAACGAATTAAACAATCCAAGACCGAGTAATAATGAGGACTAGCATGGTCTCCTTTAACTGTAGATCTATAAAACGGTGTGTGAACCATGTTACCGACCTATGTGAAGAACACGACATTATTGCGCTCCAGGAACATTGGCTATTACCAAATGACCTAGGCTTTCTGGACAAAATTCATCCCGATTTTTCGAGTCAGGGAGTTTCAGCGATAGATATGACGACTGGCGTGTTAAAAGGAAGACCCTACGGGGGAGTTGCAATATTATGGAAAAAGTCGGTATTTACCAACGTAAAACCAATCGACACAGGATCGACGCGCGTCGCGGCTGTGTGTATCCAGCTCTCGGACGGCCGCAACTTCATAGTAATGTCGGTGTACATGCCTACGGAGGATGCGGACAATCTGCCTCTTTTCACGGAATGTTTGGGTGTTATAAGTGCGATCATTGAAACGAGTGATACAGAATCAGTGTTAGTGCTCGGGGATTTTAATGCGGATGTCTCGCGTTCAAGTAGTTTGTTCGGAGGTAAGATGCTGGAATTCTGTCACGACCAGAGCTGGATCTGTGCTGATCTTGCTTTGCTTGGTTCAGCTTCGAATCCATTTACATATTTAAGTGATGCGCACGGAACCACGAGCTGGTTAGATCACTGCATTGTTACTGAGGCCGGTTTAAATATTGTTGAAAATATTTCTATTTCAAATGATGTATATTGGTCAGATCATTTCCCTATTATAATTAAATGTAATATTGATACGTTAATACCAAAGATAGATAAGTTACATAGTAGCGCAATTAATAAGGCGATTTGGGGTGATAGGAATCCTGAACAAAAATGTAAGTATGCAAACCTGTGTTTTAAATATTTGGATTCTTGTGAGTGGCCCACAATTGCCTGTAAAGTAGATTCATGCCAAGATTGTCAACATCGCAGTTTAATTGATACATATTATAATCAGATTGTAAATAGTATAACGAAAGCTGCAAAAAACTCATATCGGGGTAGAATATATACTAACAAACAAAAACCAGTTATTGGGTGGAACTATCATGTAAAAGAGTGTCATACTGTAGCCAGGCAGTATTTTCAATTGTGGAACTTATGTGGACGCCCTACGCAGGGTCAATTATACGATGATATGATACATAGTAAAAAGGTTTTTAAGAATAAAATAAGATGGTGTCAGTTGAACGAAACAAAAATAAAAATGGATATTATAGCCACGCATAGGTATAATAAAGATTTCGGAAATTTCTGGAAAGAAACCAACAAATTAAATTATAAGTCAAATAGGCCTATGTCTATTAATGGCAATCAAGATCCAACTATTATAGCTAATTTGTTTGTTGATAAATTTAACCCAACAGCCCTATCTCAGTCTGCCCTCTCCGTTTCCGATAGTCAGAGTGGACAGGTGAGTCGTGGGGCCCATGGTGGTTCGGAAACGCCGTCGGTTCCGCTACATGAGCATCAAGAGTGCACAGCCACTGCTGCGCTGCACGTCACTGCAGAGGATGTGTTTATGTGTGTCAGGGGCATGAAGCGCGGCAAATCTCCGGGCCACGATGGGCTCAGTGTCGAGCACCTTCTGTTTGCATCTAGATTACTTTTTGAGAAGTTGGCTTTATTATTTAATTCATGTATCGATCATAGCTATTTACCTACAGATTTTATGAGAACTATTGTTGTTCCTATTGTAAAGAACAGAACCGGCGACGTATCTAGTTCATCGAACTACCGACCTATCTCCTTGGCCACTGTATTTTCTAAAGTATTTGAAAACATAATTATGAAACATCTGAATGAAAAGAACATACCGCTAAACAACGCCCAGTTTGGTTTCCGACGAGGCTCATCCACAGATCTAGCTATCTTTGCTTTGAAAAATACAGTTTACGAGTACTTAAATAGAAATACAACAGTTTATTCATGCTTTTTAGACCTAAGCCGAGCATTTGATTCAATTAATTATAATATATTATGGGAAAAATTAAGAAAAACAGAAGTACCACAGAAATTAGTTAACATTTTAGAATTCTGGTATGCTAACCAAGTTAATCAGGTTAAATGGAATAATGCTCTGTCTGAGAGTTACAGGCTGACAAGTGGAGTGAGACAGGGTGGTCTGTCGTCACCGGTATTGTTTAACCTGTATGTAAACCAGCTGATCGAGGAGCTGAGCAGCACCAGAGTCGGATGCCAAGTCGGCGGTGTGCGCGTTAATAACCTTAGCTACGCGGACGACATGGTGCTGCTCAGTCCGTCGGTCAACGGCCTCAGAAAACTTTTAGATATCTGTGAGAGGTACGCAACTCGACACCACCTGACATACAATGTAAGCAAAACGGAAGTTATGATTTTTAAATATAAGAAAGGCCCTGATGTAATACTCCCTATTAATTTAGGTGGAACTAATTTAAAAGTTGTTACAAAATTTAAATATCTCGGGCATATTGTAACTGAAAATTTATCAGATGTTGATGATTTGGAACGACAGAGACGCAGTATCGCTTGTAGAGGCAATATATGCTAGCTAGACGTTTTTA
Organism: Conistra vaccinii; assembly: GCA_948150665.1. Taxonomy (NCBI): domain Eukaryota; kingdom Metazoa; phylum Arthropoda; class Insecta; order Lepidoptera; family Noctuidae; genus Conistra; species Conistra vaccinii. Next base: position 11,031,979 of record OX411337.1, on the reverse strand, counting down.
TCACTGCTCGAATCAAGTTAAGGTGACGCTGTTCAGGGCTTACTGTCAGTCGTTATACACCAGCCAACTTTGGTACCAGTACACGAGGAGTGCTTATAACACTCTTCGTATGCACTATTCGTATAATAATGCTTACCGGGCTATGATGAACTTGCCCTGGCGGTGTAGTGCGACTGGCATGTTCGCCGAGAGCAACGTTGCCGGCTTTTCCGCGCTGCTAAGTAAGCTCAGAGTGTCATTCTACACAAGGGTTACCCTGAGTAGGAATGAAATTGTAAAAGCTGTGTACCGAGTCGTCCATCTTGCAAGAGAGGCAAAAGACTTTTAATATAGGTTTAGTTTTAGTCATTGTTATTGTATTTGTCTATCTGTGTTATTATGTTAATGTATATTGTATTTAAGAGTATGTGTATGTATGGTATGGGTTTTAAATTGCCTGAAATAAACGATATTTAATTTAATTTAATTTAATTTAATGCAGCAGAAATGAAAAAAACATCAAAATAGTTGAAAAAAAATTCCTGTCCGTCAATTTATGAAACTTGAAAACATTGTAGCTTGCGATAAAATCAATTAATTGAGTCATTTTTTTTTAAATTCATTGGTTTCGGCCATAAAAGGAACCCTATTGAAAATGGCTCTTTTATTCAAAGTAGTTTAATGACAATTAATAAAATACTAACTAAAATATAATATCTTTATCTAAATATATCCAACCTTGACTTATCGTGTTGCCTAGCAACCCACAACGTTAATATCTAAATAAATAGTCTTTGGCATTACGTAAGGATTGCGAGGTTAGAAAGGACATTGACCAAGCGACTAAGGAACCTAGTATCGGTACGAAACATGCTGAGACTCAAAGATTTATGGTTTAATTTAGAGAGTGATCTGAGGGCTTTCAAATGTAAATTACTATTTTATCATATTTCTCGGCATTACACGGAAAATTAGGTCTCAAAATCTAGGTTTAGTATCGAATCTTTAGGGACTTTTTGTCTTTTTGTATAATAAACATAATAATATTATGATCATAATAATTATTATGTAGGTCCTGTGCTATAATTATGACTTACCGGTGTTGGAGAAATCCAAGGAGCCAGAGTATTGTAGATGTGACGTCTAATAAATAAGTTATGCCTGCTATGGTGGGGGCTGCGCAGTAGAGGGAGTGCAGAGCGTTGTACCGTGCTCGGCAGTCTACTCTGAGCAGTCATTGCGATAGCACGTCTAGCGCAGTGATATTGGAAACAGTGTTTTATTGTAGGTACATACCTAACCTAAACCAAGACACCACAAGTGGCGACGAGGATATAAGGTATGTCGTGCAAAAGACTTAAAATATAAAACAACCTAATGGTTGCGAGATATAGTGGCAAATTAACGAATGAGGTTTTTAAAAAAAAGTTAAGAAGTGGTTCTCCTAATAATTTGTGGTGAAATAATATAGTATTCATTTTTGTAAATTAGAAACCTCGAGACGTAGCGATGGTTTTATTTTCATTTAAATCGACAAATGTTATATGAACCATCTATTGTTAATTGAAAAAGCATTATACGATCGAAACGACAGCAAAAGTACGATCGCGAAAATCGTTGAATGCTTACACTTTCATGCAAAAGGCTTTTATATCATTCAATCGATCGAAATATAATTTGACGGGTTAATAATTGAATTCAATCCAAGGTCGAAAAGAAATTACTGTATTTAATTTCCATCTACCGAAAAGCGGGTACAAAAAAAAAAAAAAAATTACCTCATTTGTTAATAGGTGCCAATAAGGGCTATCGTACTAACCTCCTAATCAACTGAAATAAACTCCAAAAACTAAGTAAAAATACAAAATACTATTGCAACTACTTATTTTACTTAGTTTAATAAAATCGTTTTCAAATTTAAAACACTAATTAAAATAAATACAAGTGAAGCAACATGTATAAAAATTTCTTCACGTTGACTAGAACCTGTTTTAGCTCTGATTCAAAAACTTTACATGTGTGTGACTCACGTACTTACTGATAGATACTTACGGCTAAAATAGTGTACGTACATGAATAATATATAATCAGTAAATTAGAGTAATATTTAAGTGATTAAGGAGTGTTCTAATAGCGAATGTGAGTAGGTATACAAACCACTTCTGGTTTATTGGTACAAAACGAACATGAACCATTAATACGGTATGCATAAAATAAACTAACCTTACTCACCAGTGGAACCAACTGGTGAGCACAAAAACGATAGACCCAACTAAAAACTATGCCATTCAATATCTGGCTAACAAAATTGTCTAAAATTAGGCAAGGATCGCGGAAATGGCGAATATGATAGATTACATGTGTAATCGGTATCAATTACGTTACGAAAAGTAATTTGAGAGGTAAACTGTTCAATGAATGATTGGTACCAATTAGTAAGGCAATAACTCATAAATTCTGTTTTTTTTATAAAGAACAAAATACTTCTAACAATATAATAATATGAAGTTTATACCATCGAGCGCATAAAACAATGTTTCTTTGGTACGTTCGGTCTACCTTCCAAATAATAATTATTTAATTGTTCTTAAAAGAAAAAATTAACTATTAAATAGTCTATATTCTTTTACTATTTACAGTTACCTACCATACACATAAAAATATATTTTTGTGGTAGTAACTGTAATTTTGATGTTCTGTTTGAAATTAAACAATTATTTAGTTATGTTAGTCATAACAAATGAGTTATTGTTAAAGTGGTAGGAATTCAGTTATTTCTGAAAGGTACCAGATAAATGGAAAAACATGTAAGTAGATAATATACATGTAAGTAAACGAATTAATTCATGCAAATGCACAAATGACTAGATAAAGAAAAAAAAAGAAAGCACTCGGGCAAAGTAAACTTATAATTTATGTATTGAATTATTGGGTACTAATTTATTATAACCAGTTGTATGAACGTAAACGAGGCAAAAAGAGTATATAAGGATCGTAGCAAGTGGCGTTCTTTAGTTTCTGCCTACTCCCATGGGAAGAAGGCTTGAGTATATGTATGTAATTATAACACTCATTCCCTTTAAAAAAATAGACCTTACTGAAGATTCTTTAATGAAACATAATAAAAAAGATAAATAAATGGAATACATTTTAGGAATGGAACAGGAAAGCACGTGTTTTGCCAATAAATAAAACAAATGCCTACTAAAAATAGTTTATTAATTTGAAGACAGTAAGTACATTTATGAGATTGACACTCAACGCTTACAGTCTGAAATTCAGGTATTAGAAGAGTCAATACATTCACTTTATACTAGGACGTATGTGAGGTCTGAAAAACAAATTCAAGACATGTGCAACTCTAACTGTAGACAAAAATCTTGCCACTCTTCGAACTGAGGTAACGGAAGACCCGTCCCAGTCAGGAAGTTCTCGGGTCTGCATCCCCAATCAAGATATACCAGAAATTGAACAAGGTTCTTTTGCAAGTACTTAAAAAAGAAACTAGTTCTCTTCCTTGTAGTGATAAAGGTTGTTACTGCTCCATTGTTTCCTGATAGTTTGGAAAAGGGTTAGAAAAAAAATACTTAGCAACAAACTGAGTCATTCTGCTCAAAACTATTGTATGCCTCAGACTTTCTAAAAACAGATAATTTCATAAATAACTAGGAATGAATATGATCCTAATGACATTATTACTGTAAAAAATAGGCATGACTGAACAACAACAGTGTGTGCCTCAGGGTTGCAGCTGTGCCAAGAAGGCCCATCACACGCATAGGACATTGGTCTCATATAATTGATAGTGTCACCGAACTATTGAAGTTAAATTGTAAGAAAATAATGTTGTTTGCTGGTTCACTAAGTCTATACCATTATAAAATCGTAATATACCCAAAAAGGCATAAAGACATAATTGAACTATCCGTTGAACTTGAACTGTCCTGTGTTGAACTAGATAAGCATGTCATAGTTTTTGAGTCGATAATGGACAAAACAAAACTGGAAAACTTGCAACTGGTAATAAATCGGTAAAGATTGATTGCGTCGTTGAATGGTCGCAAGCGCTAATGCTAAACATTAAGTCCCGGGTCGAGCAGTGTCATTGGATTTTCCATCTTGAATTTCACAGTGGCGTCCCGTAGTTTGGATTTGTGGTCGATTGATGGGTCTCCCACCATCTCATTGGACCGAAACATAACATAACATAATTGGCTAAATGTGGGTGTACATTGGGTACACCTAAGCCTGACCCTTTGGGGAATACAGATGTGATGTTATGTCATATTACAACATACGAAAAAAATACATTGTGCAGATACAAACCAGACCACATAATTGTTAATTTTGCACTTTAATTTGTAAGTTAACTGATCTTACAATAAACGATGTTAATATTTTGTAGAATTATTAACAAACTGAGTTAATATTTTAAATTAAGAATTCAGTGAGTTCAATAATTCTTTTTAGAAGAAAGCTAAAACTATCAGGTCTTAGTTTTATTTAGTGTTTGGGCAAATAAAGAACTAAAGAAAAGTAGACTCAAAGAACTCAAAGGACTCAAGACTCAGAGGTCTCATAATAATAATTTAAAAAATGGTACGTAAATCAATATTTTTTGATAAATAAACGATTACGTCGTCCTAAGTTTTTGATAGAATAATAGATAAAAATATTATAATATTAGAAACTAGAATAATAGATAAAAATATTATAATATTAGAAACTAGAATAATAGATAAAAATATTATAATATTAGAAACTAGAATAATAGATAAAAATATTATAATATTAGAAACTAGCATAGTAATTAAGAACATATTTGTTATAAAATTGATTATTTCTAATAAACTATCAAACTTTTGATTGGAAGACAAATATGCTAAATATATTATATCAATAATTAATTTCCTCATCAATAAATAGTAATGAAAAGGAATAAAACAACATCTACAAAATGACAATATCAAGCTGCTGCTTGAAAACCAAAATGATGTTTTCTTAAAAATGCTTGTTTAGATGACGAATTAAGCAAATAAAAAGAAATAATGTAAAATACTGGAAGCCGCTCCGAACATGTTGGGAAAAGGCTTGGTAGATTGAATAGTAAAAGAGCTCCAAAATATTCATTAACTTATAAAATTCTGAAATAAATTCTTAATATGATTGTAATACCTTGAGTTATTTGAGAATTTGTATTTTCTGTAATAGTATGATGAACTCGTGTAACAGATACTCCTGAACTTATTCAAATAATTGTATTTAATAAGGGAAATTGAAAAGGATTAAATGGAATAATACTAGTTACAGGTCAAATGTACTGAAACTTTTAATAAGTGGGTATGAGCTACTTACTCTAAAACTTTTGGTACAGTAGTAGTACTAGTAAGACAGATAATATAGCTTTATATAAGGTTATATCAGCAGACAATGTCGTAGCCAATAGTCTATAATTGTGACATTACCGCTATAATTAGCCAAAAAATTTAATAAATGTATAGATCAAGGAGTCTTCCCGAATTTAATTAATTAAATCCGGGAAGACTCGATTAAGTATGATAATACCACTAAATATGGTAATACTACTGGTATGGTAATACCACTACCAGAATTAAGTATGGTAATACCACTTTTCAAATCCTGGGATACAAAAGACACCTATATTATAGACCCATATCCGTGTTGCCGGTTTTCGGCAAGCTGTTTCAAATAATAGTGCTAAATGAAAAACTTAATCATTTAACACGAATAAAATTATTCGCGATCAACAGTATGGTTTCACCAAAGGACGTTTTATGATAGACGTCGGTGTAACCCTATTTAATTAAACGCATTTTAACGCGTTGGAAGAGGCCCAAAATGGCATAGATTTGCGACCTGTCTAAGGTTTTGATTGCGAAAATCACGATACATTTACCTGAAACTTGAGCACACGGACTAGACAATTTAATGCTCAGCTTAGTAAAATCATATTTGATGAAAAATTTATAAAAAAAAAAAAAATATGACAAAAAGAAACAAATTGTAATTAAAATAAAAAATATGATGTAGAAGTACAGGGCAGATATCACGTAGAAACATTATTCATTTTATGAAAGTAGTGAGAAGTAGGTAAATCAATCGGGAACTGTGATTCCCAGTAACGAATTTGATTCACATACTAACTGTTCACAGAAATGTTGACAATAGATTAGATCCGATCTTCCTAGCCTTTTTCCCAACTATCTTGGGGTCGGCTTCCAGTCTTACCGGTTGCAGCTGAATACCAGTATTTTACATGGAGCGACTGCCTATCTGACCTCCACAACCCAGTAACTGGGTAATACGATACCCCTTGGTAAGACTGGTGTCAGACTTTTGGGCTTCTGACGACTCGTAACGACTGTCAAAGACAATAGATTAGATCATAAAGAATGTATGAATGTAACAGATTTCTATATGTGAGAAATTAACTTGATGATTAGTAAATGTGTTAATATTGTCAGCCATTGATTCTTAAAGCAAATAATTGTATTATTGTTTATTTTATATTTTGTAAAGAAGAGATGTGACGTCTAATAAATAAGTTATGCCTGCTATGGTGGGGGCTGCGCAGTAGAGGGAGTGCAGAGCGTTGTACCGTGCTCGGCAGTCTACTCTGAGCAGTCATTGCGATAGCACGTCTAGCGCAGTGATATTGGAAACAGTGTTTTATTGTAGGTACATACCTAACCTAAACCAAGACACCACAGTAGACATTTTCACTAACTTCTCTCAATGACTGCCAACGTAAATACCGCAGAAGAATCGAACAGTAACGAATACTCCGACGAAATGAGTTTCCCATAGTGAACAACTTACAAATGTAATGCAATTAAAATGACAATATTGCTCAAGAAAATGAAATTAATCAAAAAAATTAAAATATTCACAAAAAAAAATGAAGCACAATCGGTGGAAAGAATACAAGAAGTCACAGTAGAAACCGCGCATTCAAAAATTGGCGCATGTACAGTCGCATAAAAAACGCAATGGATATTTTTCTACATAATTATTGAATTATTGGTTTCTGCCCGCAGATTCACCCGCACCCATTTTATTTTAATTGATATGGGTACTTGTTTCATAATCAGCCTATTAATGTTCCCACTGCTGGGACACAAGCTTCCTCTCTGTGTGAGAGAGTGGGCTGTAATCTACCACGCGGCCCAGTGCCAGTTGGTAGATGTCACATTTCTTCGAATTTTTGGTTCTAAGACATGCCGGTTTCCTCACGATGTTTTCCTTCACCGTTTTGAGAGCAGTGGTGATGAAATTATTTACACAAAGTAGCGGTTCGAACCCACGACCTACAACTCGTAAGTCGGGGTCGTTACCACTGGGCCACCACTGCTCAGGGTACTTGTTTACGGTTATGTAAATATGCTATAATCCAGACCAGACCTTAACTTATGCAAAATGTGTTCACGTTAGTTATTTCTTTAAGTGGTTATTTAAACCCAGATGGGTTTACAATAGGTATTTACTTGTCTACCGAGACAAGCCAAAAGTTAAAGTGAATCAGAATATAGGTACATTTATATTTGCCGTAATGTAAGTAAGTGTTGGGACAATTTCAGTCTACACTTAAAAAATAATCTATGCGATACCTATAGCATAGATTACTTTTTATTAGATATTGCAAAATAGTAATGGCCTATGTCATTAAAACAAAACATAAAATTAAATCGTTAAATTAATTATACAATAATAAAAACTAAACGAATGGGACGTGCATACATGCTAGAAAGAGAAAACTCGCCGGACGCCAGCATATTTTGCTCAGGATGCGCGCGCATAGAATCTTATGGCGCGCGTTTGTTCTATTTTGAAAGAGTTTCTATTGATGAATGAAACAGGCAAAGGTCTCTCAATACATTCTGCCTTTGTCATAACCATAAGGTACTTTTAACACCTACAGATTATTATTACAATGTCATAATAATAATTAGTTTTTATTAATATCTTTTGTTACTAATTATTGAACTATAATTTCAATAGTTCGATGCGTAAATAAATTTCGTTCGAAGCCAATGACATGTGACATTACTTACGTGAAAAAAAAACTATGTATGGGTAAAATAGGAAATCGAAATAAAAACTAATACTTTTATGGTGTTTTTTTTATCTGGAGAATTTAAGGATTCGCATTACCAGATAAAATTATTATAATTAAAAACAAGATTTATCAACATTATAAACTTAAGTCACAGCAGAGTAAATAGCGATACCAGTTTTGGTCAATGTCTTTTACCCATATTGATGGGTAAAGCAGCAGTCAAAACATACTTCATGAATTTTGTTAGAAACTATGTTTTGAATTCCTTTTTCGTTTATGAATGTGGGTTATGAGGCGTGCACTTTTGGAATTTCCAAACTATTTATTATTGCAAAAGATGATGGTAATGTATCTCGTTGGTAATCCTTAAATAAATAAAAACGTTTGCACTGGCGAAAAATTCACAACAAAACATGTTGAAAACTTTAGTTTCAGTCAAATGTTCCATACAATGTTTGACAGGAACTATTAGAGATTTCAACATGTTTTGAAGTGTTGTTTTCATAACTTTTAGAATGCACCCGACAAGTCGCGGGCTCGAACTCACTGGTGGGCGCGGCCAAAAAGCACGCTATCTCATCTGGCATCTGTGCGACAGAGATAGTATCAGTGATGAGCAGTTAGACGCTAGTCTAGCCGCACGTCTAGTTAGCGCGCACACAAACACCGTTCCGAACTGAAACGATGTTATACGAAGCACACAATAGTGCACCGCCCCGCCGCCACAGAGTACTTTATAAGATACCGCCGCCGCCGCTGTGTCGCTCGCCGCCACGCCGACGAGAATTATAGATATGTACCTATGTGTACCTAATTGTTATAGTTGACTACGGTCTATAAATTGTTTACAAAATTACTACTATCTTCTTATTTCTAGGTAAGTAGGTACCTACTTACTTAGTTACCTATTCATGGACGTACGCATAAGGTAGGTAGGTACCTACTTACCTACATTTTAGTGTTCACGACTGTTTGTGATATTTTTGCTTGTATACCTAACCTTCATACAAGCAAAATTATCACAAACAGTCGAGGTAATTATTACATTAGGTACCTACTAAGCAGAATGCAAATGTGACGAAACTGTTTTGTTTTTGATAAGATTAAAAAAAAAAACCAAAGATAAAATAGGATTAAAAAAAACGACAGATAGATTATAGACTAACCAGGTGCGAACTTAGACCCTCTGATTTCGCAAGTGCCACATTACACCGCTCGACCACGGAAGCTATGAGGACAATGATTAAAACAGCAAACCTATTCGCAGTTTTTTTGCGCGTATCAGATTTTCGACGCTCTGCTTAGCGCCGAGAGTTGAATATCCAACAGAGCGCATTCAGCGCGTATCCCAGTGCGTCAAGAAAATACACTGTTGGATATTCAACTCTCGACGCTAAGCAGAGTGTCGAAAATCCAATCGCGAACGTCGCGTCGGCTTACGAAGACGCTATCACGCAGCTCGAACGAAAGCGCGAGGCGAAGATGCGACGCGACGCGGCGTAGGTATTTTGCTACCTCATAATCAGCTGCTGCCAATTTGTTGATTTAGTAATCTATAGATAGGTATTATACTAGGTTTATCTAAAAATACTAATATTATAAAGCTGTACAGTTTATTAGTTTGATGTTTGAATGCGCTAATCTCACAAACTAGGTAGGTACCTACCAGTTTAATCATTTTTTTGTAGCCTTTGGTTATGTTTTAGGCTATAAAACATCACACTGCTGCTCATGGGAGCCGAGCAGTAGGATAGGTTCCTACGGGAACGCGGGTAAAAGCGTGGGGAACAGTTGGTATAAGTATGTACCTACCTACATATAGTACATACCTAAATACGTTATCAATAGAATAAAGTTTTACCCGTCTGCCAGAGGAGGCTTACCTATATTTTTTTTTTTTTTCATATCGTTGTAATATTGATTTACGATAAATGTTATAAGTACCTACATAAACCTTTATAATACATATACAGTAGCTTCTGCCCGCGACTTCGTCCGTGTGAAATTTCGGCCCCCGACCCACCGCATCGCATCCTATCGCCTCGCCCGCGCTTTTACTTCGTTTTCGCTTAGCGTTCTTTCTGACTTTTTTCTTTTTGCTCGGCTCCTAAGGGTTGTAGCGTGATGTTAGCGTGTTGTTGCGTGGTTGCCTACAGTCTTTCTCAAGAATGGAGCTAACCAATGCAAAAATATTTTTTTAAATCCAGATAGAGATAGGTACCTACTAAATACCTACTACTCGAGCACTCCCCCCCATTTCCACGACCACAAAATAAAAGCCATAGCGCGCCGTCGTCGGCGTCGGTAAAGAGTGTGAATGCAAAGAGCGTACGTCTTCTCTTGCCTCCATAGGGTACCTACCAACGTACCTACACAACGCGGCAACGCCGCGCCGCGCCGGTCGCTAAAACGCCTGCTACACGGTCGCCTACCGCGACCCGACAGTAGGTGACCTTGGTGGTTTACAACCGTGAAGATGATGTTTATACGACCAAACGTTGAAACAACTTTACGGGTCGCTAACCAAGGTCACCTCTGTCAGGGACGTGGTTGGCAACCGTGTAGCAGGCACTTTAGCCTCAAGCAAGTCGTGGCCGAGCAGTAAGGTAGAAAATGTAGGTACCTAAGTAGGTATTGGCCAAAAGAAGATATAATTATATTATAATTTATAACAGAAAATATGCTCGAGGAGGTAGGTAGGTACCTACGAAAATAGATTACGTATAATAAATTGTACAGACGCCCCAGCTAGGGCACGCTATTCGGATATCCGGATATCCGAATTATCCGGATATCCGTCGAAAATATTATCCGAATAATATTTGTTTTACTATCCGGATAAAACGGATAATACGGATAGTTAGTTTTGTTCCATTTTCCTTTTGATAATATAACATTTAAGGTGGTTGCGCCAAGGTATCCCGCGATATTCAAATTTTCTTACGTTTTTTGCAATTTGCAGGTCAGTATCAGGTTGTATGTTGTTCTAAATATGATTCGCGGCGGTATCAAATGTTTATTTATAGATTTATAATCATAAAAGTCATCAATACAACTCTCTAAGTTCATGTAACTGTATTGAATAACTAATTCATGAAATCATGACATTTGACACTTTTGCTAACTTAAAAAGTTGTATTGCTAATTCTAATGATTATAATTCTGTAAAACCATATTTGTTACGGTCGCGAATCATATTTTAATCAACATACAACCTGACACTGAGCTGCAAATTGCAGAAGACGACAGAAAATTTGAATTTCGCGGGCAACCTTAGCGCATCCCCCTTAACGTTGTGTTTTAATAAAATAGGTATTCGCAATCGTGATAATTCAATTATATCTTCAAAAATCCATCTAATGACACTATTACTATGTAGATTCATCATAGAGAAAATTTAGAAGAGAAAAATTTTAAAGTGCTTTTGCACAGAGCTCGACTTCAGTTGACGACAGCGATGGTGATGACGTAGCACTCAGTGATTACAAGCAGCAGAAACTGAAATATCATTTACTTTAACAGAGAAAATAAGCAAAGAGATCGAAAGGACTCTGCAGGTTAACCATCAACAGTGAATGCTTTGACAAGCATGGCATTTACTTTAAAGGCATTGGCAAAAATGATGGCTTTGATTAGTAGTGTTGTTCTCTAGATTCATCTCGGTATTGTGTCTTGCTTGACGAGATCTCGCAGAACCAAAATAGAGTGCCTGCTAAATGAAACATAAAGAAAAGGTTAGGATTTGCTACACTTGAATAAGCTGTTTTGGTAACCAACCCAAAATCAGATTGATATGGGAAGTAGGAATGTGGAGCAGAGGCCTCATCATGATTCTCGGCATTCATGATTTGCATTAATTCGTTTCCTGCCTGGACCGTAAAAACCTAATCCGGAAAGTCCTCTTTAGGAGGTATTCTTAAAGAGGACTTTCCGGATTGGGTTTTTAAAAGTTTCACATATATGTCTAACGATAGATAGGACTGCACAATCGCGATAACGAGAACTGAATGACCCAAAACGCACAGAAAATAGTTCATATTCAGGGAATCGATGAAAGTACATGTCATTCGTGGCTATTAGTTTGTGCTGATCTAACTTATACATCAGATACTTTGACATCTAGCAATGTCAGTGATGTGATTTTGTCTCATTTATTACCAAGCACTATTTTGTAAGACTTACAGTCTTCATCTAATGTGCTTTCAATTGTTCTAGCCATCTTAACAAAGATAGCATTTGACCAGCTCACGATCTATTATACCATTGGTAGATAACCCGTGGATTTCTTTTTTTTTCTTTTCTCGTATCTGTCAATGACAGATCGGACAGATTTTGCTTTTAGTGCGAACTGATATACTTTAGTATACGATTGTTGGAGAGTTTTTGTAATAAAAATGTCGATTGTAAACTAATACAAGTTTGATTTACCTCTTTTACAATGGTATCCAAAATATCCATATTATCCGAATATATTCGAATAGTTGTCTGGCAGTATCCGAAATATTCGAATAGTAAAATGGGCGGATAATTGCATGCCCTAGCCCCAGCACATCAAGTTACTACAATCTGTCAAATTTCTTTAATAGATTTTCAACTTTATGGCTAAAGAATAAGGTTCAATGTTGATTGAGAAAATTTGACAGATTGGAGTAGGTTGGTGTGCTGGCGTCTGTTACACAACACATTTTTGTAAACGATTCCGACTAATCAGTTTCATTTTGACAGTTCAATAATATTCATTGCGTTATTTACGTTGTTGAGCAGATCTTTTTCCGAACATAGGAAGCAATGGATTAGTAATATGTTTCAAAACGATTCAAATTTTGATTGATCGTGTATTACGTAATTACGGTACTGTTCTTCAATCTTCTGAGGAGCTCGTGGCTAAGTAATAACAAGCCGCACGGGTCCATCCATCAGGTTAAGCTACGCTTGCCGGGGTTAGTCAGTGGATGGGTGACCATCTTTACATACCGAGACTCCGTGCCTCGGAAAGCACGTAAGCCGTTGGTCCCGGGCTCCCGGCTGTCATTTGTGGATCTTTGACAGTCGTTACGAGTCGTCAGAAGCCCGAAAGTCTGACATCAGTCTTACCAAGGGGTATCGGTACCGAGGTCAAATAGGCAGTCGCTCCATGTAAAATACTGGTATTCAGCTGCATCCGGTTAGACTGGAAGCCGACCCCAAGATAGTTGGGAAAAGGCTAGGAAGATTGATTGGTAGGTAGGTACTGTTCTTCAATCAACCAACACAAATTCACTGACACAGCGTCCACTCAAACCAACAATTTTATTCTAATTTCAAACGATACCTACGATAATTTTCTCAGGGCGAAGTCAAACAGATAAAGTAGGTAAAAGTGGAAACACTACAACACGCACGTGTGTGCCTGAATCAAACGAAAGAGCTTCAGGCGTGTGACATTTCGTGCATGTGTGCGCGAGCGACGCGAGCGTCACCCTCCGCACCGCGCCACCCGCGCCGGGGGAACATTATTGAGTGAAACCACAGATATAGATAGACATAGATAACGCAAGTATCACGATCTGTATGAAAACCAAGCGTGCCATTTTTTGACTACCTACTATGACGTCACAAGCATTATTTAGTGATGGGAAAATAAAATCCGCCGCACGCGGCAGCGTCTTTGAATCGATTTTACTCGTATTATCTTTGAAATCGATACTGCTGGCTGGGTGAGCGCTGGCGCTAGGCGGGGGCCTAGCGCCAGCGCTCACCCAGCCAGCAGTACGCTAACTAATAGTCTTCGCATTGAGAGGTTGTGTGCTCGTGCGCCTTCCGTCGACGTTCACACGTCGTTTTTGGATACCTTTTCCAAAATTTCAAGTAAGTTTGTGTGAGTCTATCTGGCAGGCCCCAACGAGATTTATCAACAGGTGATAGGTTTACATAAGGACATTATTTTGTACCTATAGAAAATAAATAAGATATATTTTGTACCTCGACAGTTTTTGATTAAATGACGTTTCTATGAAGTGTCTAGCTAGCGGGCCCCTTATGATTATTTTTATTGTTATTATACTTTCAGATCGCCCAGTAGTGCTCGGAGTTAGAAAATATTATGTACCTTACAAATCCGAAATTTCGACTTTCTGTGAGCTATACTTTAGGAGATATTCGTTACTTAGACAAACGTCCAGCCAGCGGGCCACTTTTTAAATACTACTCTTTTATATCATACAATAGCAGTAGGAGCTTAATCCTATTATGTACCTTACAAATCCAAAATTTCGACTTTCTGTGACCTATACTTTAGAAGATATTCGTTACTTAGACAAACGTCCAGCCAGCGGGCCACTTTTTAAATACTACTCTTTTGTAACATACAATAGCATTAGGAGCTTGATCCTATTATGTACCTTACAAATCCAAAATTTCGACTTTCTGTGACCTATACTTTAGAAGATATTCGTTACTTAGACAAACGTCCAGCCAGCGGGCCACTTTTTAAATACTACTCTTTTGTAACATACAATAGCATTAGGAGCTTGATCCTATTATGTACCTTACAAATCCAAAATTTCGACTATCTGTGACCTATACTTTAGAAGATATTCGTTACTTAGACAAACGTCCAGCCAGCGGGCCACTTTTTAAATACTACTCTTTTGTAACATACAATAGCATTAGGAGCTTGATCCTATTATGTACCTTACAAATTCAAAATTTCGACTTTCTGTGAGTTATACTTTAGAAGATATTCGTTACTTAGACAAAGGTCCAGCTAGTCGGTTTGTTTCTAAATACTACTCATTTATATCATACATACAATAAGAAGCTTGATACTATTATCACCCATCAGTCTATACATTATACAGTCGTCTGATGAAGACGTCTAAGACAGGGTAATCTTGCGGGGCGTAAGGGGCGACACGGGGGAAGCGCGCTCCCGGACTGCTTACGCTACCGTGTTAGTAGTTCGGGAAATAACTTTCAGGGCTATCGTGTTGAATTTAATATTGTTTTAATTTATGTATCTATACTTAATATTATAAAGCTGAAGAGTTTGTTTGTTTGTTTACTTGAACGCGCTAATCTCAAGAACTGCTGGTCTGATTTGAAAAATTCTTTCAGTGTTAGTTAGTCCATTTATCGAGGAAGGCTATAAGCTATATATATCATCACGCTAAGACTAATAGGAGCGGAGCACCAATGAAGAATGTTTCAAAATCGGGGTTTTTGTTTTCATTTTGAGAGCTTCCGCTGCGTGCGCTGCGTAAACGGTGAAAGTTTCGCAAAAATTATGTATGACAGAATTGTTTCCCTTTAAAAGTTCTCAAAAAAAGTCCAGAATAGCATATGTCTATCTTTTAAGGTTGGCTCACTATAACCGTTCTTATGCTAACCAAATTTGTTCTAAAATAATGCATTATTTGCAAAGGTGTTTTTATAAACATCACATTAATCCTTATTCCAAATAAATACGTTATTCATGACAATTATCTAATTTAAAACAAAATTGCTCTTTTCATCATTCGATTTCAATGAATATCTTAGGAGATGTCGCAGTTTTAAAATAACATCGCAGCAAAATAATGATCAAGTACTACGCGCGCATTTATGATGGCAACAGGAGCAGTGGTGGCTCAGTGGTATCGCCCCCGACTTACGTGTTGTAGGTCGTGGGTTCGAACCCCAGCAGGCGCTTTACTTTGTGTAAATAATTTCATCACTACTGCTCTCAAAACGGTGAAGGAAAACATCGTGAGGAAACCGGCGTCTTAAAACCAAAACTTCGAAGACATGCGACATCTACCAACCCGCACTGGGCCCGTGTGGTGCATTACAGCCTACTCCCTCTCATAGAGAGGAGCCCTGTGTCCCAGCAGTGGGAACAGTAGGTAATAGGCTGATTGTGTATGTTATGTAAGGCAGTCATGAGGGGGAAGGGCGGTGGCCCCAGTTAGCTCTGCGAAATACCATGCCGCGCAGCTCACATGCGTGGTTGTCTGAGCCTTAAACTGGTTTTCCTCTCACGCTGACCGTCGTCGGTGCTGATAAGACAATGTATATAAGTTTAGTATTCTTAGGCTGATTTTAGTCTCACGCTGACCGTCGTCGGCGCTGACAAGACAATGTATATACCGGGTGCGGCGATTGAACTGTCCGTCTCTATCTAACTGTTTTAAAACCGAACCACTGAATCGAACGCCGCCAAAATTTCAAATGTTGGTCTTTGTCATGTTCTCTATCATCATTTGAAGTGATTCTGTTGTAAAAGAAACACATTCGAATTTAGAACTCGCTGCTTTACAGCGTAGCAAACGGTTGGACCGAACGAAAGAACTGATTCGCTTGCTCGACTCTGGCGGACTTCCCAATTAGGTGTTTTCAGATGAGAAAACTTTTTACGTTGAACAGTTTTTAAACAAACAAAATGACCGTGTTTGGTTGAAGGGACATGTCAGCGACCATTCAGACGAATTGCAAGTCAGTCGACGCTAAGGAGCCGACCAAATCATGGTCTGGGCGGTGGTGTCTGAAAAAGGCCGTTCTCCGCTCGTTTTACTTCCAATGGGTCGCAACCAAGTCAAAACAAACCAACAAATCTATCGAGACCAAGTCTTGCGACCAGGGCTGATACCGTGGGCACGCAACACATTCGGTTCTGAGCGTTGGACTTTTCAGTAAGACTCGGCACCATCGCACAGCGCAATTGGAACGCAAAATTGGTTGTAAGCAAACGTTCCAGTGCTGATCGACCGAGATATGTGGCCGTCGTCATCGCTCGACTTGAATCCGCTGGACTGGTGTTTTACAGGCCAGGGCCTGTGCTAAAAAACATACTTCTGTGGAATCGCTCAAAGTTACTCTTACGCGAGAATGGAATTGTTTGAGTGACGACGTCGTTCGAGCAGCCTGCACTTCTTTCAGAAAGAGACTTCAGCTTGTAGTAAAGGCTAAAGGCGGTTTTATTCCTTCGGAATAAGTCATAATAAAACTTTGAACTTTCCATTTTCACATGGCAAAAATGTATAAATAAATATTGAAAAATAAACAGAAATAATTCATTTTCACATACGGACAGTTCAATCGCCGCACCCGGTAATGTTTAGTATTCTATGAAATTACGCCAACCGCTCAGCGCTGACATCTGAAGTTCATACGTTTCGGCTGTCAGCGCTGACGGTCAGCGTGCGGTCAGCGTGACTCTAAAACCAGCCTTAGGAAACGTTTTTTAATTACGCCAACCGCTCAGCGCTGACATCTGAAGTTCATACGTTTCGGTTGTCAGCGCCGACGGTCAGCGTGACTCTAAAACCAGCCTTCGAAACGGTTGTGCTCAGCGAACTACTTTTTAAATTTGTTTTTCCAAAATATTATCGTATAAAATAAATACTTTTTAGATGAATAAGTCAGTAATAATAAGTTTTGTTTTAATTTAGTTATTTTTGTTGATTTCCTTATCTAAATAGATGCATTATTTGATTTTGTAGTATTTTAGGGTAATTCAGTCGCAGGTTAAAGTTAGCGTTAGCCCAAAGTAACTATTCCACGCGGACGAAGTCGCGGGCAGAAGCTAGTAATATTATAATGGTGCATACGACGTGTGTTGTGAAGAGTGCAAGTCGTCATCTTACGTTAATAAAAAACTGCGATTTCATCAATTTCAGCTTAAAATACTAGCCGTGATCGCTTCGGAGGACTACTAGTCCCTCAGGATGATTTTGTGGATTACATCCATAGCTTGGAAACAAAATTGATGTCGATTTTTATTTTTTCTGGAAACAACATTGGGTCTAAATTGTTTGAGCATTTGAGTCAAATAGAATTCAATACCAAACCATGTTCATGCTTCCCAATATTTTTTTTGTATTAGGATGAGGATTTTTTATATAATTAAGTTCAACAACAGAAATTTCAAATCCAGTAAATCAAAAAACCAAAAATCTAATAAATAAATCTAATATTTCTCAGTCGCCCATTTATAAAGATACCTACAGTTTTATAGATGAGTGGCTGGTACACAAAAAGACGATCTTTTTGATAATTGTTAATTATTGTTTATAATAATGTTGATGCCCATGTTGATCTAAAATAAATTAATAAAATAAATATTGTTAACTTGGGACAACCCTAGCTGTCGTGACAATGCCTACACGTTGTCTGCATTTACCACGAGATCAAAGGCATCGTCCTACTGCATCTTTTTATACTGTGCTATTATGTACCTTCAATCTGCCTAGTCTTTTCCCAACCATGTTGGGGTCGGCTTCCAGTCTAACCAAATGCAGCAGAGCGACTGCCTATTTCACCTCCACAACCCAGTAACTGGGTAATACTATTATGTACAGACGCCAGCACATCAACCTACTCCAATCTGTCAAATTTTCCCAATCAACATTGAACCTTATTCTTTAGCGATAAAGTTAAAAATCTACTAAAGAAATTTGACAGATTGTAGTAACTTGATATTCTGGCGTCTGTACCTTACATATCCAAAATTTCAACTTCCTATGGACTTCATAAGGTTAACAAAATAAGCGCCTAGCTGGCAAACCCGTTTTCAAACATTATACCTACTTTCATAATCACTCAACAGTGCTACAACAAAACTGGGATTAAGAAAAAGAGTAGTTCTTTTAAGTAGGGCGCTATGTAAATGATTAAAAGAGAAAATGTAATACCGAGTAATTATAATCTTTAATGAGTAAATGATAGCTTGAAGATTGACATGGGAGAATGGAATAACTTCAAAGGATAGCTCACAGAAAGTCGAAATTTTGGATTTGTAAGGTACATAATAGTATCAAGTTCCTTATGCTATTGTATGATATAAAAGAGTAGTATTTAAAAAGGGGCCCGCTGGCTGGACGTTTGTCTAAGTAACGAATATCTTCTAAAGTATATCTCACAGAAAGTCGAAATTTTGGATTTGTAAGGTACATAATAGGATCAAGCTCCTAATGCTGTTGTATGATATAAAAGAGTAGTATTTAAAAAGTGGCCCGCTAGCTGGACGTTTGTCTAAGTAACGAATATCTTCTAAAGTATAGGTCACAGAAAGTCGAAATTTTGGATTTGTAAGGTACATATTAGGATCAAGCTTCTACTGCTATTGTATGATATAAAAGAGTAGTATTTAAAAAGTGGCCCGCTGGCTGGACGTTTGTCTAAGTAACGAATATCTTCTAAAGTATAGGTCACAGAAAGTCGAAATTTTGGATTTGTAAGGTACATAATAGGATCAAGCTCCTAATGCTATTGTATGTTACAAAAGAGTAGTATTTAAAAAGTGGCCCGCTGGCTGGACGTTTGTCTAAGTAACGAATATCTTCTAAAGTATAGGTCACAGAAAGTCGAAATTTTGTATTTGTAAGGTACATAATAGGATCAAGCTTCTACTGCTATTGTATGATATAAAAGAGTAGTATTTAAAAAGTGGCCCGCTGGCTGGACGTTTGTCTAAGTAACGAATATCTCCTAAAGTATAGCTCACAGAAAGTCGAAATTTCGGATTTGTAAGGTACATAATATTTTCTAACTCCGAGCACTACTGGGCGATCTGAAAGTATAATAACAATAAAAATAATCATAAGGGGCCCGCTAGCTAGACACTTCATAGAAACGTCATTTAATCAAAAACTGTCGAGGTACAAAATATATCTTATTTATTTTCTATAGGTACAAAATAATGTCCTTATGTAAACCTATCACATGTTGATAAATCTCGTTGGGGCCTGCCAGATAGACTCACACAGTAAGTTTACCATTATAAATACGTGAATATTCGATTGAAATACCTTATATTCAATTTAGTTCTAGTGTTTACAAAAGCATCGAGATTCTACCCTTTTTCATCTCAAATTTGAATAAAGATCGCCTTTGTATTATACCTACCATTTCTCTATTTATTGAGTAATCGTGTATAGTAAAGAATTATTGAGAATCGCTAATATAGATTAATTAATCGATTTTGTGACATAGTAATGAGATAGACAGAGGAATGAGATAGACAGAGGAATGAGATAGACAGAGGAATGAGATAGACAGAGGAATGAGATAAACAGAGGAAAATAAAAATTCCTGATCTGCTTAGTAGGCAGTTAGGGATTAATAATTTCTTCAAATTGTTAGTATTTCCCTACTTATTTCTTGTAATTGTTGTAGATTATCTTTCAGAAACAAAAAAAAAACAGAGAACAAATTTTAGAAGCTAAACGAAAAGTAAGGTTTTCGTTTAGCTTCTAAAATTTGTTCTCTGTTTTTTTTTTGTTTCTGAAAGATAATTCGTTTAGCTTCTAAAATTTGTTCTCTGTTTTTTTTTTGTTTCTGAAAGATAATATAATAATATAATACGATATAATAAAATTAAAATGGATGCAAAATTACTTGAGCTACAACAGCAAAAAGATAAAGAAAGTTGTGATCTTCAGTACATCAATAGTCTGTTAAGCTGCTTTTGTTAATATTCGTTACTTTTTCCCTTCAACAAAGCATGCTTCCTCAAAATGTATTGAACAAATAGTGCTATGCTTTGGTGGGAACCAATCTTTATTTCCCGTCGCCTCAATCCATTTTTCTTTTACATTGGGTTCATGTGGGAAACTAAAAAAATCACTAAACGTTACGATTATTTATTAAAATTGCCTACATAATTAGTACCTATAAAATACAAAATCATCCTCTGTTTCCGAAAACGATTCTTGAGAATCGATTTGTGTTGCATACGATAAACAGCACTAATCGCTAAAATTGACAGAATAATGATAAAAGCGCCTGTACTACGAAACCGATGCGATATACGATAGTATCACTTGTTTCGATATTCATCACTTGTTAAAACAAAACGTCGCATCAACCGCTTCTAGTGAAAGCCGCAATGTAATACGAATATTCAGTTTACGTTTGATGACCTATGTTTTTCTCAAATTTGGTATTACAGAGAGTATTAGATTAAAAATAATTGATTTTAATATTAAATACGCATAATATTAATCACAAAATGACTTATCGATGGAAGGAATCGTTTCCTTTATTTTTTCTCCTCGCATTTGTACAGTTTTTACAATTTATAACGGAGCAATTAACCATTTTACATTTTTTTACTGACGTCCGACTAGCGTGGCACAACGATGCAGACTGAGCGCGAAAGTGGCAGCTTACGATTTTTGTACGTAAGCTGGGCACGCGAAGTAGTTGCTCTTGCGTTACTATGTCTATCTATATCTGTGAGTGAAACGCACAATAGTTTATAGTAAAACGAGCGCGTCAAAAATTACGAAAAGGCCTTTGGTAAAAAGGTTTTTCTGAAAAAACCACTGCATAAATCAATTACAAATAAAATTTATTGAAATCTTCGATAATTTTGCTGTGTCGGTACGGATTTCGTTTTCGAGATTTCACACTTCTTGTATTATTTATTTACGCCCAAAGTTGCGTTAAAATTAGCAAGAAAAACGAATCTTTGTTGGCTCATAACTTTTTAATGGCTTTTTATTTTACTATTCTGCTTCCGTACAGACAATTTTAATAATGAGACCTAACTATATCATGTTAAACTTTGAATGTACGATGTCAAACAGTGGAGTAAAAACCCTCCGAAGTTTGTATGGAAAAAATATCAAAGTGTTTCACCTTAGAGTATTAAAATTTAATATGGAACAGTAGATGTTTTTTTCGCGATTTTTTTTTAGTTGGTCCCTTACTAAAATTTATTCAGTTGGATGGTCTAAAGCACCTCTTAAAGTTTCTAAAGTAAATTTTTTAACACCATAAAAAGCCATGCACAGTCAGAGATAGGTGTCTTTAAGTAGAGTGACACTGCGTAAAGGGAATCGCCCCTGTTTACATCAATCTGGGTGGATGGTTTCAAATACCTGACGAAATGCGAATCTGTCGTGTTACGTGTCTGCCGAACTGCGTGTCTATCGAGTTTCGTTTCTGACAAGTTGCGAGTCTATCCTGAGAGAATGCGTATTTGACCACTTGCGTTTCTGACGACATGCTAGAGATCCGTAATTTTCATGAGATATGACGAAATGCGTATTTGACCACTTGCGTTTCTGACGACATGCTAGAGATTCGTAATTTTCTAGCGACTGCCACCTAGATTGCGCTTGCACAATCACTTTTTCTACCCATCCTTGATTGAAAAAAAAACCCCGAATACAAAAAAAAACCTTTAAAAAGTTATAAATTAAATGTTTTGGCCCTTTAAGTTTAATATAAGTTGTAGTTAATATTTTGTTTCCCGTTACACAAGAACATAGTCCCATACTATTTCTTACATTACTACAGATCAGTACCCTAATTACGTAATACACGATCGATCGGAATTTGAATTATTTTGGAACAGATTGATAATCCATTGCTGCATAAGTTCAAAAAAAAATCGGCTCAACAACGTAAATAACGACGCCCGTAGGCGCGGGCTTGTGGACGGAGAGCAATGGGTAGCTCGCCGTCCGATAAGGACCAGACCCGTGTTGTTTAGTACAGGCCTGCAGATCACAGCCAAGAGACAGACACTGGGGCCCATTAGCAATGCCGCTACTCTTGGATCTGGTAGGTCTGGTACCTCGCGAGACTGCGTTTACGCAGCAGCGATTCAGCTAGGGGTTTGATTGAGAATACCTGGTTAAGAATACGCGGTACTTAGTCTATGGACTTACCGGTATCTTCGTGGTGATCTTCGATGCTCGATCAATCCCGGTTGTATGGTCAGGGTGTCGTAAGGAAAATATATATAATAACTGGGATATGGGATTGGAAGGTATACCAACGCGGTCCGGTGATGTTCCAGCCAGACTTCAACAAGCGTTCCCGGCAAGACCCTTCGCGGCGCGCGAAATATACACGAAATCAACCGTACGGGCGAAGCACGTCACCATACACGAACTAAGACACAATTCCGGTATAAGATTGAACTGTTATGAGTCATATCCAAAAAAGTTGTACATTTTTCATTAGTAGGAGTGTCACATGAAGTTATCTCGATAATTTTTGCAAGAACAATTTTGATTTTTGGTAGAATAGTTTAACTGAACATTAAGCTAAGCAATTCATTTATAAACACAGCTATAGCTCAATAAAATCAAGAGAAAATAAATGTTTATTCCATTTATCTTAACGAAATATGCAAACCAAGAACTCTGAATTCATGATTCTATGCTTTTTAATTGATAAATTAAATAAATAACTTAAAAAAACCTGTAAAAGAGAAATGTCCTAATTAATCGAACCATTTACTCACACTACATAATGACAAAAAATTTCACCATTTTTAGACAATAAACATTTATTGTCTAAAAATTGTGAAATTTATGAAAAAAGTCAGTGTCATTCTTCACTTGCAACTTTTATAAAGTCAGTTTTAGGACTATTAATAGCTATTATTCCATTTATCTTAACGAAATATGCAAACCAAGAACTCTGGATTCATGATTCTATGCTTTTTAATTGATAAATTAAATAAATAACTTAAAAAAACCTGTAAAAGAGAAATGTCCTAATTAATCGAACCATTTACTCACACTACATAATGACGCGGATTTTTACTCTAACAATTCATTGAGCCATAGTAGCGTTATGAATATCGATTATGGCACTAATGATGCGTTTCACAAATAAGCTCGCCATCTGGTTTTCTTAACAGTTCTCTTAAAAAATTTAAATTTCTGAGTGGTGGATGTGAGGGGACAAAAAGTGAACCAGTTTACTGACGGTGTTTAAACTGTGAAAAAAGTGAGTTAAAAACATGTTTTACATTGTAAACATAAGGAATCTAACATTTCGTGAGATACAACTGTGTAGAAGTGATTATATTAAACAATCTGCAAAGTTATAAGAAAAGTTCAGTCATGTCCATCAATTTATTGACACAATTTCATGACTTTCCTGACATCAATAAATTGTAACCCTCAATTTCTTGACACAATTTCATGACTTGCCTGACATCAGTAAATTGTAACTCATTATTAGGCCGAGGTCACATTACAAGAATATTTTTACCATACAGTTTATATAGAAATATTATTATAAATGCAGTATTGTTTTGTTTGTTAACCCTACTACAAAACAGGAGGGAGGTGCTCAATTCGTCTGAAATGATTGAATTTATTAAATTTTTGTGAAATAGTTATTTTATTTTGAGATTTTTAGATGCTGTTAACTGCTGCACAGCGCTAAAAACGTTAAATAGTACGCTTATAAAAAAAAAACCGTTCAAAAAATGAAGAAAGAAGAAAAATCCATTTGGAAAAGGTAAAAAAGAGACCAAAAAATTATTTAAGACTTGTCATCTATTGTATTCTGTAATGTTAATTAAAATATTATAAAATATATAACATTAACGATGATTAAAGTATTTTTATTAATTATTCAGTACACACCTTTACATTTACCATTTCCTAAAATTTCTTGACAAAACCATTTCCTAACCATTTCCTGACGTACCATTTCCTAACATTTCTTGACATAACCATTTCCTTACCATTTCCTGAATGTACACTTTTTTTGGATATGACTTATCAGTTCTTCAACAAAATCTTTCCGGGCCAAATCAACACGTCTTTTCGCGACAAACAGTATTTTTTAAGTCTATGTCACTGTCAAACTCAGTCGAGAACTGTCAATTCAAAATGACAGCGAGCTGACCAGTGTTGCAACAAAATAATAATTAACTGACCGTTTTGGAACGGAACACGTGTTGATGGCGCGTTGTGTTCCACGCGCGCCTCAAACAGATGTCAGCACAACTGACGGAGTCCGCTAGGGCCGACGCCTGCCGGAGTTGCGGGAAAGTCCTAAACGGCGACCGTGGCCCCTGGCAACGTCCAGGCAACTGAAGGAACACGGGTGGGCTTTAGTCAGTAAGAGTGAACACGCCCTTCCGCTCCGCTCAGAGCGAAAGAAGTTATTTGATGATTTCCCACCCAAAAAAAACAGGCTGCCATTCCCAGATTTAAAAAATATACATAGTATTCACCAACTGTGGTGAATAGTATGTGAATTTTTTTTGCGAGTTTTTACTAATCTAGTCGTAGCCTAGTAGGCCACGCTAATTGCTATTTTAATCAAAATTCGATGATGAACTTATTGTTTTTTTTTGCGAGTTTTTACTAATCTAGTCGTAGCCTAGTAGGCCACGCTAATTGCTATTTTAATCAAAATTCGATGATGAACTTATTGTTTTTTGGTGTGAATAATAAAAATAGTAATGAATGCGCTCTGTGCTAACAAAACTATGAAAGAAAGAAAGAAAGAAAAACGGATCAAGGTTAAATGCGCTTTTAAATGCACCATGACTGTGTGGCTTTTGTAGATGATCGTTTTGGTTAGGGTATGCAAATATATTATTCTTCATCCTCCTTTGCAAATATTGTTCATCCTCATTTGTTCATCCTCCTTTTCACTACCTTTGCCTCTTACTTTTACCCCCTGAAAGATTACTAATGTATTCAAAGTCAGTCTTTGTGCCAATATTATACGTTAGGATGGACTGGACAATTGAGTTGAAACTAAATTGTTTTAATTTTTCAGATCTATGGAATTTTATACGAGAATTCGAAAACTGCTCATTAGAAAAAGGTGGTGTTTGCGAAGTATGGTTCTTCAATCATTCGATTTACGGTAAGTCCTCTCATGAATCCAGTACACACAAAATCAGCCTATTAATGTTCCCACTGCTAGGACACAGGCATCCTCTCTGTGAGAGGGAGTGGGCCGCGGGCCCAGTACAGGTTGGTCGATGTCACATGTCTTCGAATTTTGGTTCTAAGACATGCCGGTTTCCTCACGATGTTTTCCTTCACCGTTTTGAGAGCAGTGGTGATTAAATTTTATTTACACAAAGTAAAGCGCGTGCTTGGATTCGAACCCACGACCTACAACTCGTAAGTCGGGGCCGATGTCACTGGACCACCATTGCTCTGTCTGTATACAGTAGGTACACTCCGCAATAATCACAGAGCACGGAATCGCCGCGTCGCATAGTGGATCGAAAAAGGCTCTCGAAGACTTAGGAGCTTAAAGTCAGGTCGAGCTTAAAGACTTAGGAGCTTAAAGTCGGTTTTTTGCTTGAAATAGCTTCTAATTGCCATTATCATGTATAAATATATCATAGCAACACAATCGGGCAGGCGAAGTAGCAACTCTTTATGTCTTTTTGCAAAAATAATTTATGGAGCTAATGCTTATTTCTAACCATAATAATATTCATAATATCCTTGCACACAATGGTGATGTAACTATTTATTTATGACTAGCTGTGACCCTCGACTTCGTCCGTGTGGAATTCTATACATCACCTTTTTTTTAACTTTATTTGCATAGCTGCCAGTGAATCTCCCGTCGAAAAGCCGTTTCGTAGATTAGGGGGAATATACAGACAGACAGACAGACAAAAAAATTTCATATGCATTTAGTAAAAAGCTGTTATTTTAACATTACAAACAGACATTATTCAATTTTATTTAATACAATCATTTATAGACAGACTTAAAATAGTAGTATTAATCATAAATATGTACAAGTATAAAAAAAGGGGGAACATTTATAGGGCATCAAAAAATTCATCTGCATCGCTGTCAACAGGAAAAGTGCCCAAAAGGCTGGCAGCATTGCCACGTTGTATGGCAATGCTTATTCTTTGACCGAAGAAAAGGCCAGCCCTCTGGTCACGTGAAGAGTCGACCAACCGCTTGGCGATGTTTTGAAAAACCAAGTGGGCACTCGGGCCCCATTTTTTTTTTGTTTTTTTTTTTGGGTGGGAAATCATCAAATGACTTCTCCCGCTCTGGGCGGCGCGGAAGGGCGTGTCAGACTTTTACTGACTAAAACCCACCCGTGTTCCTTCCCTTGCCTAGACCGGAGCCACGGTTTCCCCTAAGGACTTATCCGCAACCCCAGTGGTAGGCATCGGCCCTAACGGACCCCTTCAGCTTCGCTGACAACTCTTTGAGGCGCGCGTGGAACACTACGCGCCGTCGACCCGGGCTTGGTCCTGTTCGGACGGAGAGCTACCCATCACTCTCCGTCCGCAAGCCCGCGCCTACGGTGGCCGGAAATCGGAGATTGATTCCCGACGCCCGGGGCGTCTACTACCGCGGCGGCTAGGGGCTCGAGGGAGCGACCTTAGTCTCTGCCTCTCGCGCCCCGCCTCCTCCTTCACGAGCATTACTGCTTCGGGACTTATCGCCGCAATTGTGGCGTGCCCAGATCTAGGTTGCGACAATCGCACTCTCCAAGCCGCCATGAGATCCTGCCGGAGCTCTGTCCGCTGTGCCGTGATTTGTCGCGGCAGCGGAGTTACACCCCGGCGCTTCATCTCCTCGCGCCACTCCCAGATGTGGGCGAGGACTTTCGCCTCCAGATCCCATGGCGGCGTTCCGGCAAGGAGGCTCGCTGCCTCGCCGGAGATCGTACGGTATCCGGGTGGCCATGACCCTTTGGGCCGCGTGCAACCGGCGGGTTGGCTGCAGCCTCAAGGTTGGCGCCCACACCGGTGCCCCGTAAAGGGCCATGGACCGCACGACCCCCGCGTAGAGCCTCCGGCAGGAGGCGTTTGGACCCCTTAGATTGGGCAGAAGCCACTTCAAAGCAGCCCCGGCCCGCTCCAGTTTGGGGGCCAAACGTCGGAAATGCTCCACGAAGTTCCATCGACTGTCGAGGACGAGTCCCAGGTACCTCATCGTCACCTCGACGTCGATGTGAACCCCTCCTAGCGTTATTTGGGAACCCGACGGTGGCGCGTTCCGAGGGCCATGAAAGCACATGACCTCGCAGCGCCACCTCGAGTCCCAATTGCCGGATCCTGTCGACGATTGTCGCAACCCCGCGTGTCGCCAATTCGGCCGCCGCCTCGTGTGACCTCCCCTGCGCCAGGACCAGCGTGTTGTCAGCGTAGCACACTACGCTGACGCCGCTAGGGAGGTCTGCGCGCAGCACCCAGTCGTATCCGATGTCCCACAGATATGGCCCCAGGACTGATCCCTGTGGGACACCGCACGACATCTCTCGCCGGTTCCATTCCCCCTGGTGACCGGGGTAGATGACGGCCCTGTCCGTCAAATAGGCCTCGACCAAACGACAGAGGTAGGTCGGCATCCGGTGATACAGGAGTGCCTCCTTGATGCAACTCCAGGGCAGGGTGTTAAAGGCGTTGGCGATGTCTAGCGACACCGCCAAGACGACCCCACCCCGGGCCACAGCATCCCCCGTCGTGAGGGCCCGCACGCGCATGACGGCGTCCACCGTAGAGCGCCCTTGGCGGAAGCCAAACTGGCCATTCGCCAAATCCGGCCCCACCCGCACCAGGTGCCCGACGAGGCGGTTTGCAATTACTCTTTCAAAGAGCTTGCCCACCTCGTCGAGCAGCACGATGGGCCGGTAAGCGGACGGAGAGTCCGCAGGGCGCCCCGGCTTCTTGATGAGGACCAGTTTCCCGGTCTTCCAACGAAGTGGGAACTGGCCCCTCTCCATGCATGCGCTTAGGAGCCCCATTAGTCGAGGCCCGAGAGCCTCTATGGCCAGGACCCAGGCTTTCCCAGGTAAGCCGTCGGGTCCTGGGGCGGTATTTTTGGCGGTCTCTGTGTCAGCGGAGGAGCCCATGGGCGGAGTTTCTCCCGCACCATCTTATATGGGCGTCCCCACGGATCCCCGTCCAGAGTCCCCAGAAACTCTTCGCGAGCCAGTCCCCTGGCCCGCAGGATCCCTGCTTGGAGGGCGTTCTTCGCCTCTCTGTACCTCTCGTAAAGCTCCGCCTGAATGGCCTCCGTATCCGGAGGGCGGATACGGAGCCTGCGGAGCCTGCGTACCGGCGTCGCGCCGCAACGCACGCGGTGCGCAGAGTCGTCAGCTCTGGCGACCACCAGTACACCTGGCGCCTAGCACGTCCGGGCTGGACCCGGGGCATTGCCACGTCACAAATTGCGGACATGGCCTCCCGGAACCACTCTGCCTCAACGTTGATGTCGGCAGGCCTGTCCGGTGATGACACCCAGGCCTGCACGATCGAGGCTTCCAGGAGGAGCTCCCGGTCCAGCTGCTTCAGCGCCCATCGCGGACCACTCCGGGCCTGTCGGACCGGCGCGCTCGAGGTCTGGGCGGAGACGTCAAACCGGATGTACCGGTGGTCGGAATACGTCTCCACCCCCTCCATGACGCGCCAGTCGACGACACGTGGCGACAGAGCAGGGCTGGCGAACGAGATGTCCACCACTGATTCGCCCTGCATCCGCACACACGTGGGGACAGAACCCCGGTTTAGGACGACCAGGCCTATCTCCAGTGCCCAGTCCTCCACCATCCTGCCTCGTCTGTCCGTAAGCCGGGAACCCCAAGCCACATTCTTGGCATTGAAGTCCCCGAGAACGAGCACAGGGAGGGAACCGAATCCGACGACGACGTCTCTCAACTCCGCAAGGGAGTTGTGGCACTCGGCGAGAGTTCGGTTCGGGGAGAAGTATACCCCTACGACGACAATCTCCCCGAACCGTGCTGCCACGCAACCCCGTCCTCTCTTGACAGCCTCGAGGGACGGAGTACCGGCGGCGGCCGACGAAATTATGGTCACTGAGCCGTTCAGGTCCTCCACCCGGTCATCCCTGGGCGGGACAAAGTACGGCTCAGCGACCACGGCGATGTTAATCGACCACTGCGCCATGCTCTGGAACAATAGGTCCTGAGCTGCAGCGCAGTGGTTGATGTTCGCCTGGAGGAGGCGTAATGGGGCCATTATTGGCAGTCCATTTCAGCCCCCTCCCGAGCCCCCTGTGAGGGCCCTGCCGCGGCGACAACGGCGGCGACGACGACGGTGGAAGCGGCAGCGGCGGCGCCAGTAGTGGCGGTGGCTGCGGCGGTGACGGCGGTGGCGGCGGTGGCGGAGGGCTTGCCC
Organism: Conistra vaccinii; assembly: GCA_948150665.1. Classification (NCBI taxonomy): domain Eukaryota; kingdom Metazoa; phylum Arthropoda; class Insecta; order Lepidoptera; family Noctuidae; genus Conistra; species Conistra vaccinii. The sequence continues at coordinate 11,002,064 of OX411337.1, read as the reverse complement.
CTGCCTCCAGCTTTGGCGGGTTTGGCGCAGGCCTTGCCCCCAATCCGGTGGTAGGCCGGCTTGCCAGCAGCCACACATACGACGCAGTGCGGCGCGGCAGTGCACGAGCCAGCCTCGTGACCGGACTGAAGACAGCGGTAGCAGTTACCGCTGCGGTCCACCTCCGAGGTGCACTGCACTCCCACGTGGTGACCCACGTGGCAGCGGAAGCACCTCAGAGGTCTGGGTTCCAGCAGTTTGACCTGCGCGGATACCCAGCCCACCAACAACCTTTGGCCCTCCTCGGCAATCTTCTTGGCCGCCGACACGGGGCAGCTCACCATAACGGCTTGCATCCCCGTGTAGTCGGGACGGATGGTGACCGCCTTGACTTGCTCGGCAGAGCACCCCCCCATCCTAGCGACAGCGGCCACGATTACTCCCTCCGTCACCGAGTCGTCCAGGCCCGAGATGCGCATGTCAGCGCACATGGTGGGCCTCGTCCGCATGTATGGACGCCCTGAGCCTTTCGGCCAGAGCATCAGCGGCCGGGCCACTGGCCGCACCGGGGATCTCCAGCATTCGAGCCCCGGTCGCGGTAACTTTTAGCCTGAGGCCATTCTTGGCCCCGAGCGCCTCCAGGTCCACCGCCTGCCCCACCTTGGCGAGCACGCTCTGATAGGTCACGCCCTTCTTCTCCGCCTCCGGGTGTAGTGTAATCAATACAGCTGCGGACTTCGGGGCGCGGAGCCTAGCCGCGACGCTTTTCTCCTTGCGCCGCTGCCGTCTCGCCTTTCTCTTGGCCGCCCTTGCGGCCTTACCCGCCTTCTTCTTTTCCCCGACTATTTGCCATTCGGCGTCGGTCGGAGAAGAATTGAGAGGCGGGGGCGGCTGTTGGGCCGGGGCCCTCGCCGCCTGGGCCGGTGCCCTAGCAGCCTGGGCCGGTGCCCTCGCCGCCTGGGCCGGTGCCCTCGCCGTCTGGGCCGGTGCCCTCGCCGCCTGGGCCGGTGTCTTCGCCACCTGGGCCGGTGCCCTTGCCACCTGCGTAGCCGCCCGTGTAGCCACCCCGCCCTTGGTCTGCCCCGACGACCCTGGTTTGGCCGAACCAGCTGCGGTAGTGGCATATGATGCCGGCTGGCTCGCCGCTAACGGGAGGCGCAGAACTATGGCCTCTAGGGCAGAAAATTTCGCCCCAAGGGCACCCAACTCGCGCCGCACCAAGGACAGGACCGGGGCCTCAGCAAGCACGGGCCGTTCCTGTCCCTTCTGCTCTCCCCCCTGCAGCACCTCGCGAGGGCCGGCTCCTCGGAGCCTGGCCAGGTCCGCTCGGAGCTCCTCGTTCTCCTTTCGGAGAAGCTCCATGGCGGCTACCAAGCGGGCGACCTCCGCCCGCATTCCGGACATTTCGTCCGGCGGAGGCCCGAGGAAGTGAGCCTTCGCTGCCGCCAATATAGAGGCCGTGGCTTCAGATATGGCCTTGTCCTTCGAGGACTGGAGCCTCTTCAAGGACACATTCTTGACCACGGCCTCTACAACCTCCTCAAATTTTGCCGCTACGGCGTCCGGCTCGCCACAGGGAGACTCTGAGAGGACCGCGCTGGTCCCTTCAGGGTGGTGTTCTACTGTGGCGAGCCTCATCAGTTCGCCCGAGCTGGCCTGGCTCGGCTCACCGACCTCCTGGGTGAGCCCCCTACCCGCGCCCTTTTTCCAGGCCCCTCCTCTCCGGCTGGAGTGGATTTTCCTCCGTTGCCGCTCGTCGGCGGACGACCCCTGGCCGTCCGATTTGGAGCGTTTCCGGAGAAATTCCCGGCTCCTATCGGTGGTCTTCACCACCTCGCGCTCCGAGCTCTGAGAAGAGCTCTCCGCGCCCGATGCAGCGTCGGAGTCCGACCCCGCATCGCTCTCCACCATCTCTCGACTCTTAATTTGATTTTTTCTATATTTCACCATTCTGTTCCCACGAGTATAAAAATTATCCAACCAACCAACCAAAAAATCGTGGTTCGCACTAACGACTAATTAAGCTACCCATTAGTCAAGCTTTCAACCTCCCTCACAGTGCGCCGCCGCTTGGAGGTTTGGGGTGATTTTTTATAGAGGTTTTCTTCCTCGCGGCCCGGGCAATTAAGCCAAGAACCTCGACCCCCGTCAAATGCCAGAGACATAACCTACACACTCTTCAGGGCTACGAGACCAACGGTGGCAGAAGAAAGGGCTTCCTTCAGCACGCGTAGCATGGCGCTTTCTATGTCTACGAAGAGTAGACACAGCTCTTTCTATACAAAGTGACATTTCCTTTCTTCATTTTTGACATCGCACCGTAGAAATCTTTCTTCAATCTGTCACTTTGTCTTTCGTTTCAAACTATCTTTGTCTAGGTCATTTTATATGTAGACTATTTCAGAAGAAAGTTTTCTATACCAAATTGTCAAAATCACTCTGACGACTGACAGTTGTCTATGGTAGTGAAATATTATACTCGACGGTCACAAAGTATACAGGGTTATCTACAAAATCATGATTTTACAGATGAGCGTTTTAAACGCAAAACTGTGATAACTAATAGAAGAAGAAAGAATGAAAAAGAAAAAAAAATCTTCTCCTTTTTTACATCATTTAGTTAATATTACCAAGGAAATGGTTAAGGCCAATATTACTGTAATGTTATTTGTTCCAAAACACGGTACTTCAACACGCTGAAAAAAATAAGCTGTACTTAGTTGTGTTTAACGTGACTTAATATCAGTAAAAATTTACAATCAAACAGTAAAAACATCCTATGACGAAACAAAGAATTCTGAGTCGAATTATATTAAAGAGTGAATTTCGTAAAAAGTGCAGTTGCCTCTTTCTACTTTGCTGCCGTCGTACTGTCTACACGGAACGTCATTTTTGTCTACTCTTCCGTCGATAAAGCAATGCTCATGCTACGCGTGCTGCCTGCCCGACGGCAGGGTTAGTGCACGCCGAGCCCGTTCCTACCCGAACGCTGCTTAACGTGTACTCTCTCCGAGTACATGTTAGAGCGTTCCTGTGACAGGATATTAGCATACGGACAACGAGACCCCATTAGGCACAAAGTACCTAATGGCGAGTCATTGTCCGCATCCCAGGGTGCACCGACCCGTAGACTGATCTTCCCTCCGGACGGATCCGTAAGGGAACTCCAGTCCACAGGCACACGGGGAGGTTTCCTGTCAACTCACACTCGGGCCCCATGGCTTTAGTGTTTCAACCCCAAACGGCTCAAACATATAATTCCCAATAAGATTGGAATATTTGCGCCGTTAGAGGTTTTGTAGCAGCAGCCCCAGGCTGCTGCTGCAGGTGCGGACAGCTTGCTGCGTGCTGCACAGCTCGCCGTGCTAGGAAGATGGGATGGCGCAAGGGTGTCAACACACGTTGCATCCCACACCAAAGGCCTACCTATCTTCCAAGGCATTATGGTCATGCCGTCTGGTCTCTTCCCATCGTCGCGTGCCAAGCCATTGGGTTCTAAAACAGCTGGCACCCCGGCGGTGACAAGAGCACGACGGATGATGTCATTGATGCTGGCGTGCCGTGCTATCCGGCCTGCGCTCTTACTGCAGGATAGGCCATGGTGTCCGAGACAGTCGACACCTTCACCGCATTGGCAGCGATGCGGAGCCACGCAAGGCGCGTCCAGACGCAGACAGGTAGCGAGCTGGAAGGTAGTGTCACCCAGCATAGTGCCTATTTTGGGTGACGGTAGCGCCTGAAGCAAAAGGCCCGACTCCCACTCACCCACAGCCAGCAGGCGGGCACGCTCAGCAGTATTGGTGGACGTATTAATAAGATTGTTCCCTACTAAACTACCAACCTGCAGAGCGGCTCATCCCACTGCCTCTGGGAGGATGAATTCACGGGCCGATCTGTATTCGGGCAAGCTGCTTTCCAGGCGTTCTCCGCATCGGTCAAGTACGGCACTTCATAGTCAACCAGGCAGGGGGCTAAAATTTTCCCGGTCAACTTTTCAGTGCTGTGGACAGAGGACAGGAACGCGGGTAAGCTAATGCTGGTAATTTTGCGGACGCCGAGGCCACCAAGACGGATGGGTAGTGTGGCTTGCAACCACGCTCGGTCGTCCAAGGCCACACTTAAAATGGAAGTTAGGGTGCTGCGGATAATTTTGTCAATTTTGTCCAAGAGGTGTGACTGCTTCCATAGAGAGGAAGAGCGTAGAAAATATATAAAATTTGGACCAAAACAACAACATCTAATCAGGGTGAATGCCGAATGTAGATTTATTTTGGAGAGTCTGTCCGAAATGTCGTTGAACTTTTTGATTTTTTTATCGATGAAGGGAGAAAAGCTGTCTTCTAAAATTGGGGAACCTAGGAGTTGAAGTGTACTTTTTTCTAAAATTTTGATTTGGGGGGCTATTGCATTAAACTCAAGGGTCATTGAGAGCAGTGGTGGCCCAGTGGAATCGGCCCCGACTTACGAGTTGTAGGTCGTGGGTTCGAACCCCAGCAGGCGCTTTACTTTGTGTAAATAATTTCATCACCACTGCTCTCAAAAACGGTGAAGGAAAACATCGTGAGGAAACCGGCATGTCTTAGAACCAAAATTCGAAGACATGTGACATCTACCAACCCGCACTGGGCCCGCGTGGTGGATTACAGCCCACTCCCTCTCACAGAGAGGAGGCCTGTGTCCCAGCAGTGGGAACATTAATAGGCTGATGATGAAGAAGGGTCATTTGTCTGTCGGTAATGTCAGAAAGGTAAATTTCACATTTTGATGGGTTAAGGTCCAGGCCAATGGATTTGAATAGTTGTTTGAGGAGTTGTAAGTCGTTCAAAACGGTGTCTACATCACCTCCTAGGGTTCCATCATCTAAATACCACACGTAAAATTTTGAATTTAGTTTCTGGATGATTGGATGAATAGCTAAGCTGAAAATGATTGGCCTGAGTGGGTCACCTTGTTGGCCTACTGCAGATTCCAAAACATTGTCCTTGTATAATAATTTTGAGGGGTACCTGTAACACTGCCACATAAAACCATAAATTTCGGGAAGTTCCTTTTTAGGGTTCCGTACCTCAAAAGGTACTAACGGAACCCTTATAGGATCACTCGTGTGTCTGTCTGTCTGTCCGTCTGTCACAGCCAATTTGCTCCGAATCTAAAGGACCGATTAACTTGAAATTTGGTACACATATGTATTTTTGTGACCCAAACACGGACATGTGACGAAAACAAATGAATTTTGAACATGAGGGTTACTTTTGGGGGGCAAAGAAGAAAATTTAAAAAAAATGTTTTGTTTATTGTACCGTGTGACATATCAAATGGAAGGAATTGTTACAAGGATCTCAAATTTTTTTTTTTCATAATTATTAAATATATGTTTTTAGAGATATTTACGAAAATAGACGAAAATTTACCATTCCCCCCCCTTTATCTCCGAAACTACTGAGCCTAAAATTATGAAAAAAATACAGATAATAGTTCTTTACTCATAGATTACAGGAAAACCTATAAGAAGTCTATGGTCTAAAAATAACATGGTAAATCTCTCAATATTGTATTTGCGGTTGGAATGTATGGGGGATGCGTGACACCTCACAAACAGCGTTTCGTTTTTGGGATGCGTGCGTTGGGTTTGCGCTTCATCGTATGGAATGAATGCATTATGGTAAAAATAGGAAAGCGGTGGAAGCTGTAAACAAAACCCTGCAAGACATCCGCAGGAACCAAGATATGATGGGTGGTGTCACAGTTCTGTCTAACGAGGTGAAAGCTTTGTTGAAAACGTCCACTCTATGGTCAAGAGTACATAGACTGCGCTTGACCATCAACATACGAGCTCGGCTTGGCGGGAATTCACATGCTCAAGAATTCTACGATATTCTGCTAAAAGTCGGTGAAGGCACTCTACCAGACGAGAGCGGCCAGATCGACCTACCTATATAGAGACTCTTGGTAGAGTAGTGCCCACTTAAGAAGATTTGATTCATCTGGTGTACGGGGACATCAGTCGAATACCTTACCAAGATAATTCATTCAAGATAATTCCAGTTGAAAACCAGCGTCAGTCATTTATAGTTGTCTGGCATTTTTTGCTGAACTGGGGCTTTTTAGCGCAGCTGTAAGGCACACTCCCCTGCTAATCTCTTACATCGCATTTTACACTTTTTATTTGATTTTAATTTTTTTATCTGAAAGAAAGAAAGAAAAATATTTTATTTGGGACACGCACAGGAAAAATACAAACAGTAATATTAAAAAATAAAAACATAAGGGAACATTAAAAAAAGAACAAATAATTTAAAACAAACGACCTGTGCGAGCCCAAAAAGGCTCCTATCTCAGCATACGCTGCGATATTTAAAAATTAAATAATTAAATACCGCAGCGCTGGTATTCTGATAGGGCCCACTGTGATGTCACGGACACACTACGGGCATCCCACATACATCCCACTATGGGATAGCAATATAAATAGAATGAAAAACAAGTATAAATAAACCCAAAACTATGAACAATAAATAAATGAAACTATTCCATTGAGAAAGAAAATGATTACTATGAGCTACTCACGTCCGACCGACGTTCCAACATCGCTTGTCTGTTGTATAAATTGTGTGCTTTTTGGTCTGTGTTAAATAAATGTATTTTTATTTTTTTACCCACAACGGGTAAGCTCTTGGCCTGCATCTCACCTGATGGCAAGTGATGATCAAGCCGAAGGAGGAAGCGAACTTCACCCGGAATCCTCAACCTCAGAGGAACTGGCTGGCCATAACAACAATGTTAACACAACAATGCTGTTAACATTGTTGTTATGGCGACAGACTTAGATAAGATGGTGGTAGCTAGCCAGGTGGACTTAGAACAAGCCCTACCACCAACCAAAACGGAGCTCTTCTTACTTTCTGATATATACCTCCATTAATACTGATGAGGAGGAAGATAATGCCACACATTACCCCTTAGAAATTCTGAATTCGCTAATGGCAAGTGGACTTCCGGTTTACATCACTTAGCTAAAGGCCGGTGTCCCGATTATGCTCCTTCTGAACTTAACTCCGCCGAAGCTGTGTCACGGAATTCGGCTCAAACTCGTGTATTTGCAGAGAAACGTCATCGAGGCGGAAATTCTGACAAGTTGTTGCGTTGGCGTGAGTGTTTATACCGCGTATACCACTAACTCCCCTCAATTACCAGTTAAAGCGCGTGCAGTTCCCTGTGAGCTTATCTTTGCGATGATTATTAATAAGTCACAGTGGTCGACACTGAAGACTAAAGGCTGCGGGTGTCAACCTCAGGACAAGCTGCTTCTCACACGGATAACTGTGCGTCGCTTGCTCCCGAGTTCCCAGTCCGGACTCTCTGTATATTTTGGATGCTGAGAAAAAATCTATAAACGTACCTAGTATACAGGGAAGTTTTATAAAAATGTGGCTGTTATTGTATATTGTGGTATCTTACGACTTCCACACGAACGAAGTCGCGGGCAGAAGCTAGTGGATAAATAAAGCTATAATAATGTACTTAATGATGATTTTTAAGGAGAGAGGAAGTGTTTTTTACTAGAATTCGAATTCGAATTCGTTTTTTTTTCCAACATTCTGATCCATAAAATACAGCAGGTCTAACCCTTGTTTTATATAAGTACCTTCCCCTTAAGTTTAAAGGGAATGCGTGAGATTCTTCCCGTGACCTGCCGCCATTTTGTGTGTTAATTCTGTGTTTAACCGCATGATCTACTTTGCCATCGCTTTGCACGAGTGAACCAAGATACCGAAAAACGAATCACAATATTGTAATGTAATTATTTCTGTTTCAGTGGTAACCGATCCAGAAGACAGCCTAACAATAGCCAATTCATGTTTAAGTAAACCATTTGTTTACGATTTTGCAAAAGAGTACATAAATAATGGACTCGTCACTGCAGAAGGTAAAGGAAACAAACTAATAATTATATAAAACTAGCTTTTACGCGCGGCACTACCAGCAGTCCATTGCACGTTAGACACCCAGGTCATCATGGCCAGGTCACTAGTCGCGGACCGGTCACGCGAGTTCAACTCGCACTTGACCGGTTTTTTTGTTACGCATAAATCTGTGATATCTTTTAAACTATTCATTTAAATGATATGATGTCTAGGCATATTATAATCTAAATTGAATGCCCAATTTAAATAACATATTTTATTGGATAAGGATTAATATAATACCGGTCAAAATAGCTTCGGAAATAACAATGAAATTTTTATCAAATTCTGAAAGATAAAAATGGTCACTGTGGGTCTTCCTTAGAAGATAGACGTATGCCATCGTGGACTTTATGTTGAACTTTTTAAGATGAATCTTTCTGAAAAACATAATTTTTATTTATCTTTTACGGACTACGCGGCGCACGCCGCCAGTAAAGCACTAAAAGTGAAAAATAACTTAAAATATCGAAGTCGGTGGCAAAAACGAAAATATTTTAAACTATATAGTAAAATATACCGTTATATAGTTATATATATGAAAGCGGTTCATAACTATATTCCTAGAGACTTTACTATATCACGGCTTCAACCGTCATAGATTGTTTACTATGTATATGGTTCTGTTTTTTCGTTTTTGCCACCGACTTCCGAAATTAAAGTAATTTTTCACTTTTATGTGTATTTTTTTGGAAGTCGGTTGTTTTTTAGGGTTCCGTACCCGTAGGGTGACAAACGGAACCCTATTCATAAGCCTCCGCTGTCCGTCTGTCTGTCAGCGAGCTCTATCTCATGAACCGTAATAGGTAGGCAGTTGAAAATTTCACAGATTGAGCATTTCTATTGCCGCAAGAGCAACAAATAATAAAATTAAAAATTAAAAGGGGGTCGCCATACAATACAATTAAATTTTGAAAAACAAATAATCTGACCCTGGCATGTGGGATATCATTTTCTAGAGCTCATCGAGTAGAGAATAAATATAATTTTTATTTGTTTTTATCTTCAAAAATTATGAATTAAGGGGCCGTAGAACTTGTCTGTTTTAGACCATTTTTGTACGAGCTCTATCTCAACAACTAAACAAATTAGGAATTTGAAACTTGTGTGTATCATGTAACATATACTGTTTATAATCAACAAATACTAAAAACGCCGATTCATAACGTATTTTATATAATATGGGCGATTTTCTGCAACTTAAAGTAATAATTTTGTATTTCATGCTAATATTATGCGATATGAATTCCACAGATAACTATTTAATAGTCGGAGTAATGACATGGAATTAGTAAGTACCTACTATCATGGCAGCATAATACTATTTCGATCATTTAAATTGCGATCATCCAAAAAGGTCTACAAAATAAACTTTATTCACAAGATTTTAAAACCGGCCAGTATTTTTTGAGTTTAAGAACTTTATCGACTTTTTTCAAAGTATCCCTAGACGGTGTTGATGTGTGTACCTCATGTTAAAACTACACTCCAATAGACAATATATTCAGTAACATTGAAATAAATGCTGGCACATACAGTGTACTATTCAGTTACCTTAAACCGTTGTGGATACAATTTCATATTGAGAAAAATTATTGGTGTAAAAATATTCGGCCACGGCGGCCAATCTCAACGGAGACTGGCCTTCGGCGCGGGAGATATTATAGTGCACAAGTGTGTGCGCAGACACGAGTGCACTCTCTCTTCCCTCGCTCTCATAGTGCGATGGGATGTGTAACAATAATAAGTAAGAAATAATAGATTTCTGTATGACTATCAAAAATAACGTAAATAAATACCTGTATTAACCCGTGCGTTTGCACTGGCGAAACATCACGACAAAACATGTTGAAATCTCTAGTTCCTGTCAAACATTGTATGAAAAATTAACAGAAAATAGAGATTCCAACATGTTTTGTTGTGAATGTTTCGCCAGTGCAAACGCACAGTTTTAATCAAAATTTGGCGTACTACTTACATTCTATTTTGTACAATATAGTCTGATGTAGCAAGATAAATCCTTTTACGAAGTGTATAGTGCCGCGAGTTTCTTGTGGCACTCTAGTGTCACTGCCTCGGCCCGGCTAGGGTGCCGTGAGCGTTGCATTGTCACTGTCACTTGTTATTTAGGTTAGGTTAGGTTAGAACTGTGACCATACAACGCACGAGCCGAGCGAGCGTAGCGAGCGGTGCCGCGGTAGCGGCCGGCGAAGTGCCAGGGTCCATTTAGGCACAAGAGAATGTAATGTTTTGGTTTTACAGCGATCTAACCTCGACAATCAAACAAAATACCAAGTGACGTGACTTAGTGACAGTGACAATGACAATCCAATGCTTGCGGCACTTTGGCCGGGCCGAGGCGGTGTTACTAGGGTGCCTGTAGTGGCACTCTATCCGATAGGGATAGAGTGCCAATGGTGGCACTCTATACACTGCCATCCTTTTATTAACCCCCGACGGAAACCGAAGGGGTGTTATAAGTTTAACGTGTGTATCTGTGTATCTGTCTGTGGCATCGTAGCTCCCAAACGGTTGAACCGATTTAGATTTTTTTTGTTTTGTTTGAAAGGTGACTTAATCGGGAGTGTTCTTAGCTATGATTTAAAAAAATCTATTCAGCCGTTTGAAGATTATCAGGTCTTTTCTTATTGATGAATGGATTTTAGCATCTTCCACAGGTCTGATTGAATTTAAATTTGGTAATCTGTTACTTCAATGGTATTAGAATAACATAGTAACTTTGAACTGATGCTGCAGCATTTCCTGGTATTTGCAGGATACCCAACTCCTCAACAATTTACAGCAATGGTATCGTGTTTGGGCTCATTGGAATGATCTCAATGAATAGGTTATAGATAAAATTATATATTTATGAGGGTCTGATGATAGAGAAGCAAAAAAAAAATCCGGATAAATTAGTAACTAACTTTACTGTGGAAAAAATACGTACAGCTGCGTAGATTTAAGCGAGGCACGTGTCGATCGTATCGTATGTACTAGCAATACGTATATAAAGTTTAAAAAGCTGGAAATAAAAGTTAAATTTAAAATTTAAAAAACCCCCGACACAAAAAAAAATCCTTTTAAACGCTAAAAAATCAAATATTTGTAGTTAATATTTTGTCGTCGCGTCGGGAGACGGCGAATGAAAAATTGAAAATATATTTTCTACAATAGCATGCCGCGTCCCCCGACGCGACGACAAAATATTAACTGAAAATTATATTAAACTTAAAGGGCCAGTATATTTTATTTTTTAGCTTTTAAAAGGATTTTTTTTTGTTTATAAGTAACTAGCTTTACCCGGCCCGGCTTCGCACGGTTAGCACTAAGTACTTATCTACGGCGCATCTACCTTTCCTAATTACCTATTTCTACCTAATTACCTAACCTACCTACCTACCCTACCCTTCTTACCAGGGTAGGTAGGTACCTAACCTACCCTACCTACCCTACATATCTACCTGCTTACCTACCATATATACCTACTAATACTATGTTAGTAGCAAATAAATAACTTTGACTTTAGTTAATGCATGTTACTGGATAAAGTTAACTTAATATTTTTCTCTTAAAATAAACGAAATATACTCCTACACCTATATTTTAACACAACAACATTTTTTCATTAAAATTAGACAATTTATTTACAAATCTTTGTTTTTTTATAGCGCCTTTGTTGTTACCTTTACGAAAGTATTACAAAAATTCATAGTGTTCAATCTTGTACGACATGGTATGGAACCCTTCGTGTGCGAGTCCGACTCGCACTTGACAGATTTTATTTTTTATTGTTTTTATTTTTCACTTTTTAGTTGTGGTTCCTACCCCACACTTTACATAGTGTGGGGTAGGATCCAAAACTAAAAAGTAAACCAGTCGAATAATGGAAAAATCAGTCGAATAATGGAAAAAAACTCTCAATGAGATGTCAGCACGACTGACGGGGTCCGCTAAGGGCGATGCCTGCCGGGGTTGCGGGAAAGTCCTAAAGGGTAACCGTGGCCCCTGGCAACGTACAAGCCACTGAAGGAACACGGGTGGGTTTTAGTCAATACTAATATTAAGCTGGGCGGTCAAAGTGCACAAATTACAGGGTACCATCCTCGAAAGAGCTGTGATCGACCTTGGTACAAAAAAAAAATATATATATAAATACCAAAAACGCTATGTGTATATGCCTATAATATTTGAGGAGCTCCCTCAATTCCTCATGGATTCCATCATCAGAACCGAATTTTTATAAAAATTAGACCAATTGGGAAGCCTTTCAAATAAAAAAAGAATTTTCCAAATCGGTTCGTAAATGACGGAGTTATGAGGTAACAAACATAAAAAAAAACAACTGAATTGATATTAACCTCCTCCTTTTTGGGAAGTCGGTTAAAAAAAGTCGGGAGGTGTCGTGAACTCCCGGTTGGAACAAATCCAATCGGGAGTTCACAACACATCCCGACTTTTTTTTGGATTGTTCCTTTCGCTGATTATTATGACTAGAACTGGTACACCTAGAAGTTGCATCTCTTTCTATCGCGTAAGTCTTAGACCTCCTACTACTGACTACGTTACATTTACTGAATTGGCCCAACAAGTCGAGCCTGCCGTGTAGCTTCATACCTAAAATGCGGAGTGAACCATCAGTACCTATTCATCTATGGTAATACCTATATTTTTCCAAAATGTATGTAACGCTAACTTTAGCGTTAACTCTGAATCCATGAAATTATGACCAAATAAGCACCTATGCAATGTTTTTATTTCAGCATCTATTTGGAAAGCTCACCGCAAACTATTAAATCCGGCGTTCAACCAACGAGTACTAAATACGTTCGTAAATGAAATGAACGTGCAAGCTCGAAGTCTTGTCTCTCAATTAGCTTCGAAAGTGGGAAAAGGCCAGTTTGACGTGCGAAAGTTCTTCGTAAACTACACATTGTCAGCTGTTACTCGTAAGTACATAATATATAATTGTGTTATTAGTCGTAAAGAAAATGGGTATTGACGTGGAATTAATAAAGGATAACCCCGTGACGCCACTTGTGACAGCGACTGTTGAGAAAACAAATAAAATAGTTAAATAAAAATCGAGCAAGCCTTTCAAAAGTCGCATATGATGCGTAACATGAACATATGATCAAAAGCGGCGTTTGAATAGCATACATACATGGTGAACAGCTGATTATCAGAAAGATGTGATATTTGGCAAAAACTGCCTAAGCCCCCTGATTTCTTCCCCGAACCATCAGAGAGCAAGTTACCGTGGCCTACTTGGAAAACCTTAAATAGACTTCGTACCCAAGTAGGTCACAGCAAGGACAACCTTCACAAGTAAGGGTTCATGTTCAGTGTGTATGCGGCGTCTTGCCACAGACAATGACTTACCTTTCACCTTGCACCGCATGCCCTGTCACCTGCACACGTGAGCACCTAATGGCAGCGTCAGCGACCGGTATCCGCGTTGCTGAGTTTTGGGCAAAACAAATTTTGAAAAACTTAGGAAATAAGTTTTTTCGTGTTATTTTGCCATCAACACGCTAAGAAGAAGATCTTATCAAAGAATATACTACTCTCTTACGAGAGTATCTGACATCTTGGCTGACAGTACCAACGTCTCGGAAAATGGGTTGGTACCGTCTGACGGCCACCTTTAGCACCGCGCGCGTTCATTGGTCAAATCAAATAGCGCGCGCTTCCCCAACTTCCTGTTACACACTTCCGTCCCTTTTTACGAAATCACTCCCACAGCTTGCAGGAAAGCCAGAGGAAAGATTTTACACATAAAAAATTAAAGTTGTTTAGAGCATGCCACGAGTCAGCCGCGACTGATGAAAACAGGAGTCGCACGCTTGTATCGCTTCACGCAAGTCACGTTGCAAGTTGCAAGTCGCATCGCTCGAGGCCGTGAACATACCGCTCGACTATCCCGAAGGAATACATAGACGTGGATTAACATTTTGACAAAATTATTGCTTGGTTTATTAAACATCTGTATTCTGTTTTGCAGGGACTTCACTAGGACTGAATACTGAAGATCAAATTACAATAGATACAGATTATGCAGAAGGAATTGAAGATTTATTTACTTTATATTGTGATAGATTTCAAAAAGTGTGGTTGCATTGGTCCTATTTATTCGACTGGAGTTCAATGAAGCGAAGGCAAACTATACTATTGAAGAAGCTGAATAACATTATAGATCCAGTAATTATTTTGTTGTCTCGAGTTTTAGAAAAAGTTTGGCTTTCCAGAGCGTCAGCTTTGTGAGTCACAAATTGTGACTTATGCTGGTTTCACACGAGGGCAGAACAGTGAGGCAGAACAGTGGGACAGAACAGTTTGGAAGGACAGTGGCGTTTAATTATAGGACAGTCCGCAAGTGATAGTGATAGCGATGGAGCGCCGACGACGACAACGGCAACATGTTCTATATTCCGATATAGAACAGAGTTACTTTGCCATAAACATTCTTTTTCTTTGTAAAGTCTTATAAGTTTTATAGTGTCGTCCATTGATAATTTAGGAGGTGCCATTTTCATAAAAAAACAAACAAATTTTAAGTAAAACAAACCACACGCTACAAGCAAAACAAGTCAGGACGCGTACATGCACACTGTCCTGCTCTTTGCACTGCACTGCCCTAGCGTTCGCACGGGTCCAGCCACAAGACAGACGAGTAAGAAAGGTGGTGGGGGTTGCAAACTGCCCCGAAAAAATAGACCGGCGAGCTATTAACTGTTCTGCCTTTGTTACTGTCAAGACAGTACTGTTCTGTGCGTTCAAACAGTAGCAGTACTGTGCTGCCCACTGTTCTGCCTCACTGTTCTGCCCTCGTGTGAAACCAGCATTATACTTGTGTGATTGGCTCATTTTAACCTCCAAAGTCGCGCGGCGCGATGACGTAACAATCCCTCAAGCCGTGCGGCACGCCCGCGGCGCGTCAGAGATAAGAGCTCGCTAACATAAACAAAAACTGAGAGCTTTTTGTTACGTAAATAGTCTTATCGTTAATGGTTTTGGGTTCCTGATTAGAATTTAAATAAGCATTCTTATCAGATTCTTATAAGAAATTCCTTTGTTCATTGTTTTAATTATTTATAATAAAACGACTGGTTCGATTCACATGAAATTTCGCAGGATACATAATGAATATAATATATACTATCGGTCAAAACCATTATTTACGGACAAACACAATAAATAAAAACACATATAATTAAAAAAATTCAATAAATAGATAACCGTATCATTACGTAACATTATTTAGTTGAAAAAAAATATTGAACTCTTTTTTTTTCTGTATTATGCATTTTTATTATTTATTATCTAATAAAGAACATAAAATAAATGACTTACCAGCGATTACATACACAAAACACACACAAAACTCAAAATTTCAAATCAACACGTTTTTTCATTACCGAGTTTGTTTACATTTTTTGATGGGTCCGTAATAGGTAATTACGATGTTATTTAGTGCAAATATTATCTATATACGATGACGCCACTACTTAATTATTTAAAAAACAACATTTCCCGTCGATTTACACTTAAAAAACAATAGAAAACAAATAAATAGAACGCGGAGTGCAGCGCGCTGAACGCATGCGCGGACGCCATTTTGTCGTGCCAAAATGTTCAATTTTTACTTTTTTCTAGAATTGTTTCTGCATAATTTGACGTTTTAGTCGATTTATTTGACAAGTATATGACCAAATCCATAGAATAAAATTAACCATAGACCATATTAGCCCCTATGCATAGTACAAATATAGTTTGAATCAGCGTGAACGTACCGCGGCCCTGGGGCCGCAATAAGGCTTGACGGTATTTTTTGAGGACTATTACTAACGAGGTACTCAATCAGGATTTACTGGACAATGCTAATATTCACAAATACAAAGGTTATTCAGATTTAAAGTTAAATTAGAAGCTTTATTACTTTCTGCAACTTCACTATTACTATTTTTGCAATACTTCCGGTGATTCAAGGAATTTAATCAAACAACAGGTATTCATTAGTAAATTGCAGTGTAAAATAATCTTATTACTTTATAGTTGGTTTTCTATTATTGAAACTTATTCAGTTCTCGTATTAAATTATTACATTCAGTTATTGATCATAATATTCGCAAATCGCGCCATCTTGGTGACATTAGATAATGCTTTGTCATAAAAAAAATTACTATGTCAAATAACCACTTGTTAATACGTATGACTAAAAACCCAAAGTTCATTAAATAAATGTTTCCTTTTAATTTGAACTTTAGTTTTAGCTTCAACATCGAAATTAGTTTAATAGTTTCTCTTTCAGTCAGTCACATTATATTGGCAGCTTGCTATTATGTGAACCAACACGCTAACGAATCGAAAACGCTATCCTTCCCTTTTTCCTTTGAGATCAGACACCATCTATTGATGGTGTCTGATCTCAAAGGAATCGATAGCGTTTCTATGGGTGAGATGTATGCAAATGGTTGTAGTAGTTATTCCACAAACCCATAGAGGGCAGGACCAACGACTTTATGGTGAATAACAATTATAATAAATAGTTACGCATAATATTATGTCATAAACTTTACAGGTAAACGTTTTCGCGGTGACATATATGTCACATACCTCTACATAGTTTATTGTGGGGCCAACTTGTAGTTTTTCACTATTTACTACCTATTTCAGATTATATTTAAAAGAAAATCCGAGTTAAAGGCAAATAAAGGTCCAAATATGTATGATGACTCGATACCAGGTAAACAACTGAAATAATTTTATTTACTTACCTTCCTGTTCTCAACATCTGATAACCGTTGACGTCCACTGCTGTATAAACATGTAAAAAAAACCCTGTCCGATCCGGGAGGGTGTTCTAAACATAGTTCTGAGAGTCTATTTATGTAGAAATTTTCAAGAAAAAAGAAAAAGAAATCGCCACATTTTTTCAATGGGGATTTACCCGGTTATTACACGGGCGCGGGCGGCCGTCATTTAGCGGGTGTTTACAAGTCATAACTATGACTCCTGTTGGGTCACCAGTCAACTTAAGCCACCCAAACCCATAGTCCAATATTTTTGTTTCCATATATCTTGCAATAGTCCTACACCAGCCGGGGGTTGTCCTTGGGTGCACTTGCATAGTGCATACAGGGATAATCGTCGGTTGGTGCCTCATTTCATTACAAACGTCTAACGGGCCTCTGCGAGTTGGCTTCGGCCCCGCCTTCCAAAGGTCCGGGACCCCAGGGTCCCGAGAATAGTCAAAAACTCCTGTTGAAAATTTGAAAATTTTTAATGGATTTTGTATAATTTTGAAACTAAAAATGTAAATTTTAAATAGCAATAACTTTTTTATTTGCAATAATAATAAGATCATTTACAATTTTTTGGTAATATTATTCCAGTACCTATGCCAACCTTTCGGATCGGACAGGGTTTGTTTACATATTGTAACACAGGTTCAGTCGTTATGGCAATGCTAAGGGGAGGTCTTAGCATTGCCATAACGACTGATTCTGTGTTTTCTGCATTTAGAGTACATCCGCGAACATCGGACAGATGCGTCTTCGGTATGCAATCTCCCAAACCTTTTCAGCCTAATCGACCATCTGTTCTGCGAGTAACGCCTAGCCCACTGCCAATTAAGCTTGGCAATTCGGTTACCTCGGTACTCTTCATTACTGTCGATTGAAATGATGATTTGATCACGCAGAGAATCTCTGAGCCCTCTTCATTGGTTTGGGTGACTTTCTTATCAGGCTCATTTTGAGCGACCACGTTTGAGTACCATAAGTATTCCTGGCAACACGCATTGGTCAACGTCTTTTGTTTTGGGATACTGACAATTCCTTTCACTACAATTCCAACTTTTGTTGCATTCAGAATGTGTAAAGTAACAATGGCTTAAAACTATTCAGAACACATTATGTTTCAGGCAAATTCAAACCAATACTAGATCAAATGCTGAATTTGGCTGAAGAACAAGATGTCTTTACAGACGAAGACATCAGAGAACACCTGGATACTTTAGTAGCCGCTGCTTACGATACAACCACTTCGACTTTGACATTTATTTTGTTAGTGATAGGGTCAGATCTAGATCTTCAAGAAAGAATTTTTAATGAGTAAGTAACATAAAAAATTTAATATTTGTACGATCTGACACGTACTTGTATCCCACTGCTGGGACACAGGCATCCTCTCTGTGAGTGGGCTGTAATCCACAATGCGGGCTAGTGCGCTAAAATAAAATAGCTAAAAAAAAATGGCGACCTCGAATGATGGGTTTTGTGTTCATTACAGGTTACAAGAAGTACTGGAACATAAAGATGACGATTTGAATAAACAAGATCTACCAAAACTCGTGTTCTTGGAGGCAGTGATCAAAGAGTCGATGAGAATATATCCATCCGTTCCACTTATCGGGAGAAAAATTGAAAAAGATATTAACCTAAGTATGTATCTTTACAACGTTAGTCTTTAGAACTTCTTCAGCGTGATACACATCCTACTGCTGGGCAAAAGCCTCTCCCCATATCTTCTTGCTCTTTCAATCCAAGGCTATGTAGGCCACTGGTCGTTATTTTTGTCCAGTTTGTCCTGCCATCTTCTATGAGGTCTGCCGCCTTCTGGCTTTGCCATGCCCCACAAAGTGGATATTTTGGCCCATATACACATTTAATATTGTATATTTTCAGAGAACTGCACATTGCGAGCTGGTAATACATGCTTTATAGGGGTATACAGTCTCCTCCGTCACCCCATGTGGGGCCCAGATGCGGATCAGTTCCGACCGGAGCGATGGTTGGACCCTGCCACCTTGCCGGATCACCCAAGCCTTAATGCCGCCTTCGGTGTTGGCAAGCGAAACTGCATAGGTATACATACTCATGTTAACCACTTGGATATTATTTTTTGAGTTGAGCTACACTCGCTTCTCATGTTTTGACGTGAAGAATGGACGTTTAGTCAATTTAGAACCAAATCTATCCAGTCACATTGGCGTGAAGCTCAAAATTAGAAACAAACAACATTCACCATTACGGTCAATTTAGTAGTCAGCAATTATATTTTATACCACAGTCAGTGTGAATAACTAAATATTTTATTTCACATAAACCTACATGGGCACTTATGAAACGGCAGAACCTAGGTGCACGGTTGCAATTGGTCGTTTCCTATGGAGAAGACCCGGCAAGAAACTCCACGGTTACTCTTTTATAAATAATTGGGTTTTACAATATCTCTCTAATCAAAATTATTAAAGAAAAATTTAAATATCACTCCAAGTTTAATAAATACGGCAATTTATCAGACTATGATTCTTTTTTAACTTTGCGAAGTCGTGTTAAATTATTAGAAAAAGAAACGTATGAGAGTTATATTGAGCTAATAGAAAATAGTATTAATGAATCGCCTAAAGCTTTTTGGTCTTTCGTCAAAAGCAAGCAATAGTCTTCATATACATTTCCATCGGTTATGAAGTATGGACATAGCTCGTGGGGACAAGGTGAAGAAATATGCAACATGTTCAGTGAAGTTTTTAAGCATAATTTTCTGCAAAACACTACCCCTGGTGTAACTCTGTTCTAAGTTGGATAGCGGCATGTACTATCCTCAAACCTCTGCCTCTGATATAAGCTCTGTTGAAGTCTGCGAAACCGAGGTACTGAAACTCCTAAAGGCTATTGACGTGAATAAATCAGCAGGACCTGATGATATTCCTGCTGTACTTATAACTCGGTGCGCACAAAGCTTATCTTTACCACTTACCCTAATATTTCAGCGTTCTTTTAGTGAGGGAGTGGTGCCACATATTATTTGGAAAACAGCGTTTATTACCCCCGTGCATAAAAAAGGCCCTAAAGACAATGTTGAGAACTACAGGCCAATATCTAAGCTTTGCTTGTTTGCAAAGGTTTTGGAAAAAATTGTTTACTCTTCGGTTTATAGTGCTATTAAACAATCACTTAATAACCATCAACATGGCTTCTTAAAAAACAGGTCTATTGTGTTAAATTTGGTTATCTGTTCCGACTATTTGTCCTCCACCATGTCTGAACCCTCCCAAGTGGATGTGGTCTACACTGATTACAGCAAAGCATTAGATCGTAAAGACCACGGTGTCCTTTTACGTAAGCTGCTTGCAGTGGGCAATGAGGTTATATAATACTATAGGAGTAGCGTCCTACAAACAATTTCTGAAAAACGTTGCCACTTACGAGTTTAAAGACGTAGCTTTGAAACGCATACATAAAATGTCAATCTGTCAAAATAATCTATGTTTGTCTCATTAATTCTTCTACCATCAAACTAATGACGTTGGAATGAGACTCAATGAGACAAGACATTGCTATCGGAAAAACGACCAGAGTTGCCAATTATCAACATAATTTGCCCAGAATAAATGAAGGTTTTATTGAATCAATTAGGTAGGTACTATGAAAGGTTGTATTATGGAACATAGATACAAGATTTAAAAAAATTGACAAGGTATACGGTATACTTACATATAGGTAAAAAAAAACGTAAATATTTATATTTCACAATAGACGATGTATATCTAGTAACTTAATCCGCTTAACCGTTCTTAAAGAGTTAGAGAACCCTGTAAGAAATCGACACGTGTTTCGCCTCTCAACGAGGCATCCTCAGGACGACGATTGACCTGTTGCGAACTCGGACACGAAGTGTTATCAACGCGAGCCGAACGCAAAGTGAGCTTCAGAATCGAGATGTCGCGACGCCCCCGCAAGGGGGCGTGGCGAGCGGGGTCAGGGCTTCGCCCCTCGCCCGCGGATTCAACACGGTGGCCCATTAATATGGGCCCCTCTTAGTGTGCGGCTATTGCGCCTGTGGAAATGACGCAGGCAATCTTCTTCTTTCACTCATAGATTAATGTCAGTACCACTTTCTCAAGATAATTATAACAGAGAACTTAACATTATTTATCATATAGCTGAGAGTAACGGATACAAAAAGAAAATGGTCGATGATTTGATTCAAATGAAACGTCGTAAAATAGTTCGTTCTCTTTTGTACCCATTGCCTCCAGAAAGACCACATGAATACATAGGTAGTTTGACATACTTAGGGTCAATAAGTGATAGGGTTTCAAAAACATTGTTTCGAAATGGAGTTAGGGTAGCCTTTAAAACAAATAATTCATTAAGGCAGATTTGCAATGGAAAAGATCAATTAGAAAACCATAAAAAATCAGGTGTTTACAAGTTACATTGCGATGATTGTAATGGTATTTACATAGGTCAAATTGGTCGTAATTTTCAAACTAGATATAAAGAACTTATTGCAGCGTACAGGAATAATTGTCCAGAAAGATCCCATTTTGCTCAACACTTAATAGATTCTGGTCATTCGTTAAATAACAATAACATTTTCAAAATTTTACACACATGTGATAAAGGTTTCAAAATGTCAGTATTAGAGAGTTTAGAAATTGCAAAAAATAATACAGGAAACGTTACACTGTTGAACGAATTAAATACGAATATTCCGAGATCACCATTGTTGCGATTGTTCGCTTATCGCACTGATAACGATCCCGGCCGAGGTGGGCCGATAAGCGATCCTATATAAGTGGGGGTGACGGGCGGTTGAAGCTCACTTTGCGTTCGGCTCGCGTTGATAACACTTCGTGTCCGAGTTCGCAACAGGTCAATCGTCGTCCTGAGGATGCCTCGTTGAGAGGCGAAACACGTGTCGATTTCTTACAGGGTTCTCTAACTCTTTAAGAACGGTTAAGCGGATTAAGTTACTAGATATACATCGTCTATTGTGTTTTATGATGGATTTCCGCAAGGTCACGCCTGAGTCAATTAACTATATTTATATTTCAAAAGTATTAAGATTTGTGACAAATAATATTGTTTATAATAGAATATATAATTTTTATGTTCATGACAATCGATTAAATTAATTAAAGTGATGTAACGCACTAACCAGCGAAATTCACTTTTTTTTTAATAATCTAAATCAATCTGCCTAGCGTTTTCCCAATTATGTTGGGATCCGCTTCCAGTCTAACCGGATGCAGCTGAATACCAGTATTTTACATGGAGCAACTGCTTATCAGACCTATACCTGTAAGACTAGTTATCAGACTTCGAGCTTGTAGCGAACTAGACTTATTGAAACAACTGTACCCGATCGATTACCATTTATTACTACTCATCTTATACAAATCCAATACATTTCATAACATAGATCTTACCTGCTAAGTACATACATATAGTACTACACCTCACCTCGGGGGCGAGAGCAAAAAAAAAAAAAATTACAATTGTTTTTTTTTTTTTTTATACATATGGTTACATGATTACATGGTTACGTTCTAAAGGGTTTTGTCCTATTTTTATGGACAATATAAGGTTTATTACTCTTTAAAATCTTAACATTAACACCTAAATCTTCTAAAATAACAAATGGTCCATCCCATAGAGAATCTAATTTAGTTGCTGTTTCATTTTTTACAAGTATTAATTGTCCATTATTATACGTTGCATTATTTACTTGTTTATCGTAAGTACACTTACGATTTTGCTTACTTATGACTAAATTTTTACGAGCATCTTGGTGTGCTACTTGTAACCTATACTTAAGATCTAACGGATAACTTTCTGGGTTATATAATGGTTCTACGTACTGACTTACTCTACATGGTATAACACTAGCTCTACCAAATACAAGTTCGAAAGGTGTGTATTTTGTTTCCGTATGTACAGTATTATTGAAACTGTAACACCAAAATGGTAACCACTGACTCCATGTTTCTTTTTTACCATCACACTGTATTCGTAAAAAAGCACTGAGATTTTTGTGTGAATTTTCAAGGGCACCGATAGATTGATGGTGATAAGCAGTGGATGTTAATTTGTTTATTTCTAGTAGTTTACATACCTGTTCCATTACTGAAGACACGAATTCTGTTCCACGATCAGTCGCAATGGCATTTGGTACTCCAAATCTAAGTATAAAATTATCAACTAATGTTTTCGCTACACTTACCGTGTCTTTGTTTTTAAGAGGATATGCCTCTACAAACTTAGTTAGCTCGCACTGGAGACTTAAAATGTAACGATTACCTTCAATATCCTTTTCTAATGGGCCTACAATGTCAAGAAAGATCTTTTCAAAAGCAAATGAAGCTGTTGTAGTTATCTCCATGGGCGCCTTGACATATCTACAATGCTTCATTTTCTGACACTTTATACATTTACTCACAAATTCTTTTACATCTTTATCTAAACCTGGCCAGTAAAATTTTCTCTTAATGTTATTGGTCATCCTACGTACACCTGCATGACCTGCTGTGGGTAGTAGATGAAAATCGTGTAAAATATAGGTTTTTTCTTCCTCATCATCAATTCTTTTAACTCCTCGTATTACATATATTCGTGGACCGGTCCAATCCTCATTATCTTTTATTTCTTTTAATAAGTCTTTGATAAAACTTTCATTTTTTCTAGTTTTTACTATGCATAGTTCTTTTATATTCATATTTTTACAAAATTCTCCTAACTTTGTCACAAATTCGTCTCGCGTAAATTGTGCCTTAAAGTTAAGGTCAATAAACAACGTTTTTCTACGATGACTGTAAATAAAACATTCCTTCTCTGCATCTACGTTATCCTGTCTTCGTAATTTACTTAATTCGTCATTTTCTATAAAAGTAATTTCTACGGAATCACTTGGTACTCTTAGTATCTCAACTACGTGTGGTTGATCAGGCCACGACTCGTCGGGTCTACTAAGAATAGGTGTGTCATCTGCTTGGTTGACTAAATCTAAACGCCTTTTCTGCGCTCTAGTCCTTACTAACATTATTTCTTCATACATTTGTTTTAAGCTATCTGAAGTTATTATTATTCTAGACAACGCGTCTGCAACACTATTATCTTTCCCTTTCACATATAATATTTTAAATTGATATTCTTCCAGCGCTAATCTAAGTTTAATTAGCCTACTTGAGGGATCTTTCATTGAAAATAAATATATTAATGGTCTATGGTCAGTCATAATTGTGAATGTTTTACCGTATACGTATGGTCTAAAGTACTTAACAGCCCACACAATGGCAACCAACTCTTTCTGAATAGTCGGATAGTTCAGTTCAGCTTTATTGAGTGGTCTGCTAGCATACGCTACTGGTTTCATATTTTTATTGCACAAAACTGCTCCAACAGCTGTACCTGAAGCGTCTGTTTGTATGACAAATTCATTATCCTCAGTAAAATCTGGAAATTCTAAAACTGGTGGAGTTGTTAAAGCATGTTTTAACGTGTCGAATGCATTTTGGCACTCAACAGTCCACTTAAATGATTCATATTTTCTGGTTAATTTATTCAATGGATAGGTTATTTCTGCGAATTTGTTTATAAATTTTCTGTAATAGTTACAAAATGCTACGAATCTTTTTACTTCATCTGTGTTTGTTGGTGTCGGATATTTTTGTAATATTTCTATTTTTGCTGGATCGGGTAAAACTCCATTTTGTGATACTAAATGACCTAAATAAAGAATTTCTTTTTGCAAAAAGTTACATTTTTCGGGATTCAATTTTAAATTAATTTTTCTTAGTCTTTCTAAAACATCTACCAAATTTTTGTTATGGATATCTAAGTTTCTACCAAAAACTACCAAATCATCCAAATATATGAAACATCTGTCAAAAGTTAATCCAGACATTGCTACTGACATTACTCTGCTAAAAGCACTTGGACTTGTCTTGAGACCCATCGGTAACCTCTTCATTTGGTATTGTCCAGTGTTGGTAGTGAACGCAGTATATTCTCTACTGTTTTTATCCAAAGCTACTTGGTAATAACCCTGATTTAGATCTAAATGTGAGAAATAGACTGAGCCAGAGAGTGAGTCCAAAATTTCGGTAATATTTGGTAATGGAAACTTATCATCTACAATACAATCATTGAGTCTTCGATAATCGACTACTAGCCGCCATCTTTTGCCGTTTCCACTTTTCTTTGGTACCAATAAAATAGGGCTTGACCACTCACTCTTTGCTTCCTCTATTATGTCATTTTCAATCATGTTTTGTATTTGTTTATTCACTTCATTTTTCAAGGAATGTGGGAGTCGATACTGCTTAACATAAACCGGACTAGTATTTGGTTTTAAGGTTATTGATTGTTCATAAACGTTTGTAGTTGTTAATTTGTCGCCTGGTAAGAAGAACACGTCCGAATACTTAGCACATAACTCTTGAATTGATTTCCGTTCCTCTAAGTTAAGATTATTTAATTTCAAAATGTCTAATAAAATTTTCGCCCTCTCTATACTGTTACATTTAGATTTAAAATCGCATAAATCATAATCTTGCATAGAATAAAGCTCTGGTTGAAACATTGGTAAAGTAACATCATGCTCATTGGTGTTTAAAATTTTTACTGGTAGTCTGTTATTTTTAATTTTTCCTATACATCCAGCAAGAAAAACATTTTCCGTCAATTGCTTGCTGTGAATAACACAATCGCCATTTGAGTTATTATTCAAAAGTAAATAATGAATTGATTCACTTCTGGCTGGAATGTGTAACACTTCGTTTGTATAATCTATAGTGTCACGTAGTACTAAAGAACATTCCATGCCATATTTAGACAGGGTGATGATGTTTGTCTCGAAGTTGATATTCGATGCATAACGACATAGAAAATCTAAACCTAAAATTCCATCAGCCTTTAATGGTATGTTATCGAAAACATGAAGCTTGACATTAAAGTCAACACATTGTTGCTCATCACGATGAATCAGACTAAGATTAATAAACCCGGTTGCTTGTGTTTGACCGCCAATACCATTTATGATAGTCTCATCTCTAATTATAGTAATGTTACTAGGTAACGCGACTCTCTTTATTATGGATATGGATGCTCCCGTATCTACTAACCAAAAGTATTTTTTATTGCCAAAATATAACATTAAGAATTTCGCTTTGCCTCCTAAAGCCAAAATGTTATGTTTATGATCGAAAAAACTGCATTTCCTCTGATTTCGAACTTTCGGTTTCGTTTTTATTAGATTGATCCGTATAAAATACGCGACGACTATTACCACTACCATGAGTTTCGCCACTCGATTGATTCTTACTGGGCACTTGGTAGCCTCGTCCTCGATTTGCGTTGAATGAACCTCGAGTCTCCCCACGGGAACGATAAAATGATCTTCCACGCGATCGATCAAAATTTCTTCCGGCATAATTATTTGAGTAATTAAAATTATTGGAGTTCTGATGATAGTATCCTCGCTGCCCTCGTGATTGACGATTAAAGAAATGTCCTCGGCGAGAGTTATTAGCTTGCCACTTACCTCTACCATGACGTGAGAACTGCATGACATTTTCACCTCTCGAAGTTGATGCCGCTGTCAACTCCTCGTCCTTCGCCGCCTGGATTGTGTCCTTTAGACTATTGTAGTTACGCGCAGCAATAATTGTACTGAGCCGGGAATCACTCAAACCATCTGCAAACCGTTTAATTGCCATCTTTTCGTTTTATGGTTTTAATACAGCATCATTCTGGGAATTACCATCTGCTTGCGATATCGTCAGATTGGTGAATAACTTTTCTATTTCCGTACCGTACTGGTCAATAGTGCGCCAGCCTTGTGTTGTGTTCTGTAATCGCGATTGTATAGCAGTAAATGACTTTTTAGATAACAAGGTGGAACGTAAATCTCTGACAAGATCGTTTGTAGATGTGTAATTGTTGGTCATTCGTAGTTTAGCATTTTCTGACAGTCTACTCTTCAGCACAAATGTTATGAGTAATTTCTTTCCCGCTTCTGATAACATATCTGCATACATTTCTATAGAGTCAATGATACTTTTGATATTATTTTCGTTACTGTTCATTACAGGAATCAAACTACACGCGGTTTTTAAATCAAATTCCATAATTATTTCTGTATTTGAGCTCGTGTCACAAAAATCACTTTCGCTACTACTATCTTCCCTAGTTTTGGTACATAAATGATTAATTTGTAAATAACACGCTTTTATTTCATCTTTTAATAAAGTTAACCTTAACAAAATTTCAGTTTTTATTCCTTCCTTAGTAGTCAACAACTGAATTAATTTTTTACTTTTTTCGAATATGATTTCTGTCTCTGATAATTTATTTTTTATAACATTACCCTTAAACCTAGATTTTCCTTTCTTAACTAGATATTTCCTTACTATCGTAAGCTCGTCTAAACATTTAAGTAACTCATCTTCCATTCCGTTGCACACAATTAATTAATAATTAAAATACATACCATATTTCATAGCGAGTTACCGTAGTAGGGGACACAGGCGTAAGTTGATACATTGGAATGCAATTGTTCATTATAGTAAACACAACCCAGAAGGTGTAATTATTTTATAATTCTTTTACATAGTACCTACTGTAAACTTTAAAGTCATTAGTAAAATCCATCATCCTTTTTTTGGTCCTTTTTCCGAAATTACGTCACTTCTTACTAATTACCACTATCGCACATTTAGAAAACCGCACAACGCACTCACAAAATAAACACTTGCATTTATTATATTTTCTCCCTATTTCATCGGGACATTAACCTCTCGATCATCTCCGCGATTGCCTCTGGAACGATTCAATGATCGTTGAAAGTTACTATGTACTATCTGCTCCCTGATCCATGAATGGTGACATCTTTTGTATTGCTTGTACATAAAATACACAGCGCCAAGACCCAAGAGTGTACAAATTATCATCAGCACAATACTGATAGTCGACATGTGCATCTTCATTTCTTCGACATGGGCATTATTCGAACCCGCAGCATTCTGGTTTAAGATAACCGTCTCCTTTTCCACGTTTGATCGACACATAATTATTGTTCACTGATTTTTCGAATTTAATATGTACTTAATAAAAAAAAATCACATGTTTTGGAGCCGTAACACTAGACCAAGACTGAAATCGCATCACGCGCACGCAGCGCAGGCGCGCGTGGCAGGGTCGCCATGTAGCGAACTAGACTTATTGAAACAACTGTACCCGATCGATTACCATTTATTACTACTCATCTTATACAAATCCAATACATTTCATAACATAGATCTTACCTGCTAAGTACATACATATAGTACTACACCTCAAGCTTCTGACGACCCGTAACGACTGTCACAAGATCCACGAATGACAGCTGGGACCAACAGCTTAACGTGCTTTTCGAGGCACGGAGGAGTCTCGGTATTTAAAAATGGTCACCCATCCACGGACCAATCCCGGCAAGCGTAGCTTAACCTGATGGATCGACCCGTGCAGCTGTTATTACTTAGCCACGAGGTCCACCCTCAGTTCAAATTTCTTAGAACAATAACATCAATAGTTAGTAGTAGTTTATGAAACTGTTGCAGGGGTATTAAACACGAGCGTTTTAATACCTAGTTATGTGCAGTTTTACGAGTATACACACTACACTATACACGCTACTACATCTATCCCTACTAAATAATAGATAAAAGTTAAAAGAGCTTAATATTTTTTGCTTATAATATAATTAATATATATCGAGGGTATTCTGGCAGAACCGAATAAGAGCAATTTTTTTGAAAAATGAGTTAGAAACATGGGATACTTAGTTTTTGTCGCATTTTTCATCTGGCAAAACCATATAACTGCCGAAGCTTTCACAACGTTAAATATGTAGAAAAGTGTCCAGTGTGTGTGAAGTGATGGTGAGATGTGTAATGTAATGTATATTGTATTATGCGTTTTGGTGATTTATTTTATGAACATGTAATTTTAAGTATTTTTTCAGTATCATCATATATCATCACGTTCAGTGTGTTAAGAAACTTAAAAATTTCAGTCTTACAAGTATGACTATTTAAATTACGAATCTGGATTTGCTTTGATATTTTATTATACCAGTGCCTCCAGTCAAAAACGGCATAAGTCGAGTTATGCCCTTTTGTTTTTATTGCACCATTGTAATCTACGTGTTCTGTTACATAACATATCAAAAGGACATAACTCTAGCTGCATCCTAACATACTTTTTGGTAATATATCAAAGGCATAACTCGACTGCGTCCAAAGGCACATCTATAGATATCAAGTAAATTTCACTGCTTAATAGACATAATTGCAAGAAACCCCAAAACACAATTGAACTAAAAGGCATAAATACAGTTAACTTAATTACAAAAAGAGACAACTCGTGTAGTTCCAAAGTTTTTTAAATATAGTAAGAAATAACTGTAGATATGCTATTTGGTAAGCATGTTTGAAAGGGAACAACTGCATTTGTTGCGTTTGCTTCAGGAAGTCTCAAGCGGTATATCGCCACTAAACACTTTATCGCTATTGGTGGATTAGCTTGTGGTGTACTGTTTTTAGAAATAAGTCGTTTTATTCCTTAATTTGTAATTTGCTAATTTATTTTGTAATAATTAAATTAGTGTTACGCGTATTAATTTTCAAGCTTTTAAAAGTGATATAACATCATTAAGCTAGTATTCAAATATATAATGACACTTCTACCATCTATACACAGAATATCTCGATTTCTATAAGAATTTGCTGACTTCAGAACCGCAAAGAGAGAGACGATCCTGACTTACCTAAGTTTTGTACCGGGCAATGAAGAGGACAGCGAGGACAATTGAAATGTTTTATTTAAACAGATGTACGAGTACATACATATATAAACTCACTTAGCTTTACATACTCCTTTTGTTTTGTTTACGTTCATACATCTGATCATACACGCACGAGTTACGAGTACCTGAGTATTCTGAAGAACATCACCAATTAGGTCACTATGTGTCCTTCTAGGGCGTCCCCTCCCGGTATTTTCACTCACATCTGCTTTGTAAATACCTTTTGTTACTCGCCTTTCATTCATCCTCTCAACATGACCAAACCATCTAAGCATACTCTTTTCAATTTTTGTCACTACATCTTCTTTTAAACCGCATCGTTGCCTTATCACACCATTTTATAGCCTATCATTCATAGTCATGCCACACATGCTTTGCAAGGAACGCATTTTCACAGCATTTATTCTACTTTCATGCTTTTTCTGCCACACCCAACATTCACTTCATACATAAACGTAGGCACCAGCACTCCAGCACCCCATTGTGAACAGCTAGTCGAGCCCTTTTGGGCATCGACTGGTTGATAACAATCGCATGTATACACTACTACTACCACTACTACTATTCACTTTATTTCCCGCATTTACTTTCCTTTCGACATCTTCATCAAACTTTCCATCCCTTGTAAACTGACTCTCCAAATACATTATTACACTTACTTTCTCCATACTCTTATCATTTATGTTTACATCACACACCGATACATCTTCTTCTCTTTCAAATACCATAAGCTTCGTCTTATTCACATTTATATTCATTCATCCCTTTCAAATTAATATGCTTCATCCATCACAGTCACTATGTCTTGCAACTGTTCCGCTCACGATGCAAGTAGAACTTGATCATCTGCGTAGAGAAGGTATTTGACAGGCAACTCATTCATGCTCAATCCGCACTCACCCCCTTTCAAATTTTGCAAAAAACTATCCGTGTGCATGTTGAACATCCATGGTGACGTGACAGCCCTGCCTAACACCCCTTGAGATGCAAAACCAGTCTGTGCATACCCCATTTATCATAACACAAGCATTGATATCCTTGTGGAAATATTAAAGTGCCCGTACCAAGCGCCAGTCCACACCGTACACGGATAGTGTTGACCACAGTTCTTCCCTCCACACCATGTAATAGGCCTTCTCTAAGCCAAAGAAAACACACTAGACTTTCTTGTTCTTTGTCAGATGTTTTTCGCCTATGCACCTTAAAGAGATCTGATCCATACAGCCCATTTTCTATCTAAATCCCGCCTGCACACCCAATATTTTCTCATCTATCGCTCTTATTACTCTATTTATTAAAACCTTCGCATAGAGTCTGCGGACAACACTCAAAAGACTAATGCCGTGACAGTTTTTGGACAGCTGCTGAGAGTCTTTTCCCTTATGGTAAAGTAGGTAGAGTCTTTTCCCTTTGGTACGATTACAGCCTTGCACCAAAAAAACTACCTTGCATCCGGCGCACGGCCATTTCTCCAATACATATTAAAGATCCGTCACAACAGGCTTGCTCCCACCCCGTCACCTGCCTTCAGAATTTCAGCAGACACTCTGCCATTCCTTGAGCTTCCCAATTTTCATTCCTTTCAACACTCTAACAATCTCATCTATTTCTATTTCATTTCCTTCACGTGCATCTGAGCTAGAGTCTTCAAAACTTGCTTCTGTCCAGTTACCCACTCCTTGCACACTATCCTGACAACTGAATAAACTTCCAAAGTATCCCTTCTAGTGTCCAAGACCTTTCATCCTTCGTTTAGTAAACATCCATCTTCTTCTCTTATAATAATCCTTCTCGATGGTCCTGTCACTCTGTGACCCAATCTTATCAGCTTAACACATTGGCCCTGTAGTTATCAGAGAATTTCCTGTCATAGGCACTTTTCTTCCTTTTCATCCTTTTTCAGTTTTACAATCTCTTTTACTGTTAGATGTTTTATTTAAAGTGTAGACTTAATAAATAAATAAAAGATTTTCTAGACTATTGTTTAATTATAGATTTTTTGTTTGATCGATAGCAGAAGGAAATAAGTCGTTACTATATTTGTCTAAGGGCCTGTTTCACCACCTACGATTAAGTTCCTATTAACTTACTTGGCAGATAATTTCATACAAATTCTGTTCCATTTTTTAATTTATTCGGTAACTAGTGGCTATTCGGACATCGTGAAATAGGCCCTTAGACATTTATAAAATAAGTGAATAACTCGCAATATTACTTTAAATACGACCAACCTGACTAGTATAAGTAACGTTATTCCCTTAACACTTCGTTAACAAGGGAACAACTCGAGAAAAACTAAAAAAAAATATAGTAGGAGTGACTGAATGTGGAAGTGATTACTATTAAATGAAAGGGCAATTTTTTATCTACAATACAAATTCGAAAGAAGTTATGATTTTAATTGCGAAATACTGAAAAACATTAAAAGTGTTGTTTTTTGCCTCTCCTGAAAAGTGACGAATTTGAGTTGTGCCCTTTTTTACTGGAGACACTGATACATGAATGGTCCTAGGAATTTAAAAAATCTGTTTGCAAATGAAGTTTTACAGTAAGGCACAGAGTAAACAATATCTTGACTTCTTCTTGTCGTAAAGTCAGGTGTATTATTGTGTTGAGTTAATATTAAGTCTTCGATGAATAATTGCCTTACTGTAAGGACTGATAACTCCGAGTATAACAAGCGGGTGGGGTACCTAAATCTCCTATAACTCATTACCTTAAGTATAGTACGCTGTGCACGTTCTAAACCAATAAAAACGGTCTTGGAAGCACCCCCCCCATGCAGCAATAGAGTAAGTTATAATAGACTGGCACAAAGAAAAATAAACTAATAGTGATAAATTTGGCGGACAAAAGCACGTATGTTTTTAAATATATAAATAAGTTTTCTGACTCGAGAGGTAAGGGTCGAGACATGTTCTTGCCAGTTAAAATGTTGGTCAATGATCAATCCGAGGTATCTTATGAGGTAGTTTTAGAAAGTTTCTGGCAGGAGCAGTTCACCGGCATACGACATGTGTGAGCATTTATGTGAATAATGCCAGGAGGTGGTTGAGTGCTCTTTCTTATACTAAAAGGTATGTATTTCGTTTTAAGTGTATTCAGGGTAAGAAGGTTTGACTCTAGCCATTCAGAAACTAATTTGAACCCTTCATTTGCAAGTTCATTAGCCTCTTTCCATGTTTTCCCACTAAATAAAAGCGCTGTATCATCTGCATATGATATGATTCGTCCCTGGTTCAGCTGTAAATCACACAGGTCATTTACGTAAATAAGGAATAGCGTGGGTCCCATAACACTTCCCTGTGGCACACCGAAAGTCACATACTCCTGGTCACTCTCAAGGCCGTTTATTCTGACACATTGCGTTCTATTAGACATATAGTCTGTAAGTAGTTTTAGAGCTGTTCCACGAAATCCTAAATGTTCTAGTTTTGAAAGAAGCAGGGGAACAGAGACTGTGTCGAATGCCTTTGCTAGATCCAGGAACACGCCTATCGTTTTCCTTCCTCTATCCAAGTTTTCAACAATGGTAGAAGTAAGATTTTTTATGGCATCGTTTGTTGACTTGTTTTTCCTAAAACCGAATTGATTGCTTGCTTGAGAATACATTCTTTGATTCAAGGTAACAAGTTAATCGTTTGTTAATAACCTTCTCAAGTACCTTAGATAAAGAGGGCAGTAACGATATTGGCCTGTAGTTAGAAACACAGTCTTTATCCCCCGCTTTGTGTATAGGAATTATCAAAGCCTTCTTGAGGACTTCAGGAAAGACGCCCGTTGCCAAGGACTGATTACATTTCATTGTTATGGGCCAAACCAAATTATCCACACCTAGTTTTAATATTGAGATCGGAATTCCATCGCAACCAGTAGCGTTAGATTGTTTTAAATTCAGTATTATAGATTTTACTTCATCAGTATCCGTTGGTAGAAAGACAACAGAATTGACATTGGAGCATCCAATGATGGAAGTCTTAGGTAACACCTGGCTCCTTCTTTGTATTTTATTTGCTAAATGGTATCCTACATTTGCAAAGTACCTGTTAACATGGTTAATTGAGCTCTGTGGATCAGGTTTGCATTTTAGCAGTTTTTCATTGTCATTACTTAGGTCCGCGAAATTACAAACATCTTTAATTAAGGACCAAGTTACATACTCGTAGTACTATTATAAACAAGATAAGCGTTATCAGGGACTTGGGCGTAACGTTTGACTCTAAGCTGCTTTTTGTTGTTAATAAAGCAACTTCCAAAGCACTTGGATTCATAATTAGATTATCAGCTGATTTAAAAAACACAAAAACGTTTAAGATCCTTTATTGTGCTTTTGTCCGCAGCCATTTGGAGTACGCCTCGCAAGTGTGGAACCCCAATTATAATATTTATATAGATAGAATTGAGGGAATTCAAAAGCGGTTCCTGCGTTTCTTGCAGTACAAAACTAGGAAATATACTCCCAATTATATAGCGCGATTTAAAAGGTTTCACATCTTGCCTCTGTATGAGCGCAGTCGCATTGCAGATATGACGTACTTATTTAAAATCGCAAATGGTACTATAGATTGCCCTGAACTTTTAGGTAGATTAGGATTAGTTACGCACTGCAAAAGATTTCGCAAACCTAGCTTGTTACATGTCCCTCATTCCAAGACCGCGTACAGGCAGAATTCATTTCTAATCCGCGCGAGCAGAAGTTTTAATAACCTGTCTAGTGAACATGATTTGGATATATTCACTACCAGTGTATTCCGCTTAAGCATTTGTTGGTCAAAAGATTCTTTACGGAAAAGTAATTCCTCAAATATTATAGGCATACACATAGCGATTTCGTTATTTTCAGCAACCAGTTAAGCATTTGCATTCAGAAAGTATCATTTGGTGAAGTGGAACTGATGAAGAAGTCCACAGATGGCCACCGGAACTTCTCAATGATAAGTATTTCACGGGTGGCGTCATTTATGAACCGATTTAGAAAATTTAGAATATACTTATAGATTGGTCCTATTCTGATCAAAATTCAGTTCTGATGATGAAATTCATGACGACTTGAGGGAACTCCTCAAAAAAAATTATAAGGAAACCAGAATCTGCTGATGGCATCCCAGCCAAATCGAGGGGAACCTTCCAAAATCGTAGTGCGTTTGTTAATTTTTTTCATTAAGCATTTTAAAGCACTACTATTTAATGAAGGTCTGGAGTCGATCTGGTGATGGAGCCGAAAGACAGTTGAGGGAACTCCTCAATGATTTACAGCAATTACCTGGTGTTTGGGCTTGATTAATTTATATTGATGAGAACTTTACACCTAGATGGGTTGTGACTGTCATTATGAATGATGATGACGAAGACAAAGGACAGTCAAGGGAACTCCTCAACGTTTTACAGTAGCTACCTTGTGTTTGGACTTCAGAATCAGAATCAGAATCAGAACTTTATTTGCTATGAATGTAGGTACAGGTATAAGATGTTGTACATAAATTAATGAGATCGGCTACAGTCTACCTTACGGCGTGCAAATTATTACATAAATTAAAATAATTATGTTAATACAAAAAAAAAACTTAATTCATTTTAAGGATGATATGATGATAACTTCCTGTCACTGTTAATTGCGTCGCTGGTGTTTGCGAACTTGTGTGGCGTAGGTAGGTACCAAAACTAAAAAATGAAAAACAAAAAAAAACAACCGACTTCCAAAAAAAACACTACAAAGTGAAAAATAGCTTTAATTTCGGAAGTCGGCGTCTTTGGTTTTGTATTTTCGAAGTCGGTTGTTTTTTTTTGTTAAAAGTTTTTTAATTTTTATTGTTAGTGTTTATCTGTGGAAACTTGTAAATGGCCTTCAGTTTTGTATTGTTTAAGACCACTGTGTAAGTTAGCTGTAAGTTTCCCGAATAGAATAAAATAAAATAAATATTTTCAAGTAACAGTGTTAATATAGGAGGACAGTACCACAGTAGTAGTAGAAGTAGTACAGGACCTTTCAACAAGTACCAGGTACTTAACAAAATAGAAAATGGTCAACAAATCTACTGGACTGCGTTCTCACATTCACAAAATAGAAAAGAGTATATTAAAAATAAATATATGTATATTAAAAATAAAAACCTATTTAAACAAAATGATATGATTGCCATTAAAACTAAACGTGTTACATATTAAAAGAATTAATGAATTTTATTCAAACTGACTGTCCTTTAGAATACCATTGCTGACTACTAACTTGTATTATCCGTATAATAATATCACAACTGCCAATAACGAACCAACATGAATAATATTAAAGATAGACCCCCTTTTAAAGTTAATTTTCGATAATTTATCAGGAATATTCAGAAAAATGCGGGCGGTCGCATGCCCACGTGCGGCATTATACAATATCATTGCTGACTACTAGCTTGTTTTGTCCGTATAATAATATCACAACTGCCATTCTTTGACAGTCACATGAAATGGCTATAATCCGCAAATTGACGTAGGGTGTCAATATTCTGATCAATAAATCTCCCTGCCTTTACAGATTTTATAGATTATAATAATAATTTACGTTAGTACAATAATACCTCAATGATAATAATACACAAAATTTATAATTCCACAGGTAAATTATACAGCATGATGTTGATGAAGACGGCGTTGGCGCATATTTTACGGCGATACCATGTTACTGGCGACATCAACAATGTAGTGTGTGAATATGATATCGTATTGAAACCAGTTCAAGGACACCACGTTGAACTAACTTTAAGGTCATAGATGTATATGTTAAACAATTTTTTACAGTGAATAGGCCCTCAGACACTATCAATAATAATGACATTAATATTATTCTCATTTCTTCCAATAATGACGTAAATCAAAGACATTAAATTATTACATCGGTAAAAGTGTATCGTGTCAAACTTGGCTATTAAGTAATGTTCCTATAATAAGCTAGATGGCGTCACTAAGACATCGGGTCACAGTTTTTCTATGACATTTCTTCTGATAGCCTCTCTATAAAATATTTTTCTCAAACATGTTTGGAAATTCGAGCATTATTTTGACAACCTTCTTCGAGATAAATTGAAATTGCTGTAGGTACTGATCAAAAACAAGTGAGCCGATCAGGCCAGCAATTTTAATATGAAAATCCATATCTGTCGTGTTTAGGGGCCAAATAAATTACTATGAAAACTCATCTCTGTCCTGTTATTTTAAAATGGAACTAACTTTTTACTTCCACATGGCAACCAAGGAGGTAACTTATCACAGATTTTATTTAAATTTCGAACTGGCTTAGCAAATAGAGCTGTGGAGAAACAAATGACCATATTGGCGCGTGAAAAATTTTCTTTGTTCGTTATTGTTTCTGGAATTTATAAATAATTTACTTGGTTTGTATTTCCGCGCATTGTTTGAGAAAAGTACTATACAAGCCTTAGCTTGATGGACTCACGTATGTATGCCTCGGCTTCGCCTCGACCCACATTTTCACGATCGTCCATCAATGCCCTAATTGCTGGCCTCGACAGTAATGTATTATAGATCAAATCAATCAACCACCACACTATCAGGTAGTAATGATACTTGAATATAATGTCATTATTACTGATAGCCGCTAATGATTTCTGGCTGAAAATTAGATGATAATTTGTAATTCACCAGTGGCGCTACTAAAGGTTTTTTTATCTTTGTTTTTTTTTGTAATTTTTTTATCATTTAAATTTAATTTCCGTGGTACGGTATGAATAAAATGTGGAAGCTGATTATTAATTTTGGGATTCGTTCCAAGTGTTACATTTACCTTTTCATGTTCTACGAAGGACATTTCGTCGCACCCATCAATAAAATTAAATATTTGTAATCATAATTGTTTTTTTACCATCATTAATAGTATTTATGGTACATTTAATTAATTATTATATATTTATGAATTTAAATACGCGGTAATTATGTTGAATAATAATCCCATAATTATGTACCCTAGTGGTCCCAATTTGGCATTTAAAATTATCAATATTGTCTTATTCCAAAGCGACAAACTTTTTATACTTTACACCTATTTTACGCGTTTGTTACCCTGTGTTTTTTTAAGATGTGAAATCATACTTTTTTCTTCTGGATGTAATTGTTTATGCTTAACAAAGTTAATATACGTGTTATACAGTGAAATGTGTTTGATTACGCTGTAATATGTAATAATACTGTAGAGGTATGACGAACAGGGTGTAAAGTTCACTCATCCTATAGAGGATGACGTCACACAAATCCTGGATCGCACAATCAGATTTTACCGTGCGAAAGACATATACAATGTCGCCCATGCGCATGTGACCGCCCGTAATTTTCTGAATATTCATGAAAAAATATCGAAAATAAACTTCAAAAGGGGGTCTATCTGTAACATTTTTCATGTTATTCAATTTTTAATTTTTTAAAGATTTGCTTTCGGTTTTTTGACACATCTCCGAAGTTTATGGGTCGATTTGGATTCTGTTTATTATTTCTAAAAGCTTATGAGTTATTTTAACAGGTTAATTAAAATTTTTACAAAAAAATATCGACTACGAAAAAAAAAACGGAATCGAAGTAATTTTTTCGGTAAAAAATTGTGTATTTATTTAAAAAAAAAACCGGTCAAGTGCGAGTTGAACTCGCGTGGACAGGGTTCCGTACGATGAATATGTTATATATACAGGGTTATTTTTAAAACACCAGCAACCTCTTAAGGGGTCATTGTACTCATCATTATGAACAACTTTCACTATGGGACCAAAGTTAAAATCGCGAAAAAGAAACCAAGCCGGGCAAACGTCCACCGTATGCTCCACCGTGTCCTCAGGACGATCCACACAATGGTGAACTAATAGCCACTTAAGAGTTCTAACTATCCGCCTCTTGGCTCCATCATCGGGCACTCGACACCAAGTGTACTATATTGGGCTCTTCAAACCGAATCATACGAGCCCAAATTCCAGGGGTTTACTAATACCACTAAAGAGTTCCACTATACACCTCCTGGGTACATCACCAGACCCTCGACACCAAGTGCAATATATTGGACTCTTCAAACCGAATCATACGAGCCCAAATTCCAGGGGTTTACTAGTAACCATTGAAGTGATCCACTTCCTGGCTCAATCATCAGGCCCTCGAGACCAAGTGCAATATATTGGACTCGACAAACCAAATCATATGAGGTCAAACTTGGAAGGTTAACTAGTAGCGACTGAACAGTTCCACTATCCACCTGCTGGCTCCATCATCAGACCCTTGAAACCAAATTGCAATATATTTGACTCGTCAAACCAAATCATATGAACCCAAACTCGAGGGGTTTACTAGAACCCGCTGAAGAGTTCCACTATCCACCTTCTGGCTTCATAACCAGATCAGCTCCAAGAGATACTAAATTATTGTATTGTCATCGAACCGCGATAAATCTAAAAAGTTTGAATGAAACGTTTACCTAGGACAAACTGTCCAGTGAGGTAGGTTCAATTTCGAGAATGGGGTCAATCGTGGAATCCGGCTCCACTGGGCAGTGTTCGGGAAGCTACGCAATATCTTCTCGTCTCACATACCGCAGTCGGGACCAGTGTGTGCGTGACCTATGGAGCTGAAACACGACGTAATAGCTCGCAATGGGCCTCATTAGAAGGCTAAAAGTCGCCCAAAGGGCAATGGTACTGTGCTTAGAGTTTCCATTATGACGTGATCTAATCAGAAATTAAGAGATCGGCAGGAGAACCACTTAACCCGAAGAATTGCCAAACTTATATGGCAGAGGGCAGGGCACATTGTTCGCAGAACAGATGGCCGATAGGCCTGGGGCCGAAACGTTCTGGAGTGGCAACCGCGTACTGGAAGAGGAAGAGGAACTGATAACTGGAAATCTCTGTTTCTATGAAAATCGGTCTAATTTGGCTGTAAAACTATTTTTCAAAAATCTTCTTAACAAAATTTTAAGACCTTTGTATCTTTGAAATAAAGGAAATAAAATAATTAAATGTCGAATGGATCATCCCTCTGACGCACTATTTTGCTCATTGGAAACAGGCTACATGGTTCCCACAATGGCGCACGAGCTGAAACTGCCATCGGATTACGTCCTGTTTTAGGCTGAAAAATCCAGTTGTCTCCAACTGGCGGCAATTGGTTAAAATCTCCTACAGAAATAATAGATTTACCAGCAAATGGGATGTGTGTATGGAAAATTTTCTGTAATCTGCGATAAATATGATTGAATGTCCTACTTCCCAACATAGATATTTCATCTAAAATGATTAATTGAACTTTACATAGCTCACTGGCTAATGTGTTAGCAGTGCCTACCGACAATGCCGGTAGTACTAGCGCACCGTGAAATCGGCAAACAGAATGCATCGCGGAAGGTACGAGAAGTGAAGGATGCCTCGCCTAAGTACACGTTGGGCGAGCTCGTTGAACGTGTACTGGGGCCTTAGTCGAACTAGCAGTAGCAATAAATTATCCCAAGAACTAACTTAACATTGTAGTTGCAAAATATATTTTCCCATACATTCCAACCGCAAATACAATATTGAGAGATTTACCATGTTATTTTAAGACCATAGACGTCTTATAGGTTTTCCTGTAATCTATGAGTAAAGAACTATTCTCTGTATTTTTTTCATAATTTTAGGCTCAGTAGTTTCGGAGATAAGGAGGGGGGGGGAATGGTCAATTTTCATCTATTTCTTAAATATCTCTAAAAATATATATTAAATAATTATAAAAAAATTATATTTGAGATCTTTGTAACAATTCCTTTCATTTGATGTGTCACACGGTACGATTTGCAAAACTTTTTTTCTTAATTTTCTTCTTTGCCCCACAAAAGTGAACCCCATATTTGAAATTATTTTATTTTCGTTACACGTCCGTGTTTGGGTCACAGTATTTCTGTGACCCCTTTCTGTACATATGTGTACCAAATTTCAAGTTAATCGGGCCATTAGATTCGGAGCAAATTGGCTGTGACAGACGGACAGACAGACAGACAGACACACGAGTGATCCTATAAGGGTTCCGCTTTTACCTTTTGAGGTACGGAACCCTAAAAACTAGTGAAAAATGTTATAGATAGACCCCCCCTTTTGAAGTTTATTTTCGATATTTTTTCATGAATATTCAGAAAATTACGGGCGGTCACATCCGCATGGGCGATATTGTATAAGGTCAGGTGGGGTAAATGAAACATACTTTACTTTTAATTTTATGTAAACAGCTCTAGCACAGTAATATGACTCGAATTTATAATAACGATTGATGCGAACTACTCTACCTTAAAACAGCTGTCTATGATTCGAGTTCCAAGCTCTATAGTCGTGCATTTATCGATAAAATCATAAAAGCAGACTATGGTTTTGTTTCACTTCCCCCGTAAATGGGGTAACTGAAACTGTCGCCAGAACATCTTATTGAGTCTACGGAAATATTAAAAAGACTAAAATGACAATATGTCAACATGGTTTTATCTAATGTGAGTCGTATTTCGTCGGTATAAGGTTTAATTTTTGAAATACTTTAAAAAATAGCATTTGGGGTAAGTGAAACATAGGCACGGTGGTCAGGGGTACTAGACAAGTGAAAAAATCGAACAAGATTTTTAATTTCCTAATTATTGATAAAAATGAAATTGCGAAGATTTTATAAAACAAATTAATGCCTTTATTTAGGTACATAGTTTACAAATTCAAGTCTTTTTACTTAATTCAAATAAATAATTATTTATGTGAGTAGTATTTTTCATCTAAAATAAATCAACAATTAAACTCAAATAACAATAAAAATATATAATTACTTTAAATATTTCTTACGACTGAATATGACAAGACAAAGACGGTAACCAATAAATTTAGTACCTAGTAAACCTAAACATTACAGGACATGAGATGAGATTATTATTAAAAAAAATGTTTGTATACTCTGGCACGGGGGAAGTGGGCCATATGTTTCTCTTACCCCTCCCCAATCAGTACTTTTTGAGGATAGAATTTCTACCGCCTTATAATTCAATTGCCTGCACGTTTTAGCAAGAAATAACTATAAGAACATAAAATCTATAGTTTGAATACGTTACTTACCTATAAAAATCTTCATAAACATGATTAAATTGCGTGTAACCAGCGAAAAGATTAAGCACGTCCAACTCGTGTTTTGAAGTTTACATGATGTCAGATTTCGTTTCTTTATAAAATCTTGTAGTATGATCGTAGCGACATCTGTGCTAGAACATTGAAACCTATTCGTCGATCGTGGTTTGTCGACTAATCACTATTAGAGCTGAACTGCATAGTTTATTGTATAGGGTAGGGTGTTTCACTTACCCCACCTGACCTTAAGACTATTCAACATCAATCGTCTGGTCGGAGGATCCTCCCTTTTCTATAGTAGAAATATAGTAGAAAAGTATCTCGTAGTACCATAGTAGAAAAGGGAGGATCCTCCGACCAGACGGGTGATCTGGTGTCGTATCTGGCAGGCAACTGTCCAACGATTGATGTTGAATAGTCTATGTCTTTCGCACGGTAAAATCTGATTGTGCGATGCAGGATTTGTGTGACGTAAGTTCTTTGATGCGTAGTTTGCATGTGGCGACGGAGATGCCACCTCAATACTATAAATATTAAAAATAGAAAATATAGACACGACCACGAGTTCAAATAAGTTAACTGTTG
Organism: Conistra vaccinii; assembly: GCA_948150665.1. Taxonomy (NCBI): domain Eukaryota; kingdom Metazoa; phylum Arthropoda; class Insecta; order Lepidoptera; family Noctuidae; genus Conistra; species Conistra vaccinii. The sequence goes on along the minus strand of OX411337.1, from coordinate 10,959,799 downwards.
CCGCGTCAAATGCTTAGATAAAAAACATAAACACCAATAGAGATGATTCAACTTTTGACATTGGAGTTCATTCTGTAAACGAATGGTTACAAGTTACTGCGGTTAACTCCTTACATAACGATAACTGGTTTGATTGAGTACGCGGCGGCCCACCGCGGTTACGGCAAGGCAAGTGTCTCTCTGAATGAGGTTTTTTTTTCTAAAGTATTGATATCAATGTTCAAGGAAACTGAGAGCACAGAGTAGATCGCGCGGCTTGTGAATTTACTAGCATTAAAGGCTTTAGTTTGTTAACTGACATGATTTGACAGTTTGAAAAGTGAATTTATACACACGCAATTTGTTTAAAGTTTGAGTTGAAAATCAAAATCAAAGGTCAAAGGGAACTTCGAAAAGTGATGATTCTCAGCCTAATTTGAGGCTGACAATCAACACTTTTCGAACTTCAAAATGATATAAGACAGTCCCCCAAAACGCCCGCCCTTCACCACTTCCTAGTGCTTTACCTGGGAAGAAGAAGTGGCGCAACAAACTCTCCAGCAGTACAGCGAAAGTATTATAAGTTATCACTACTACTTTGTTGCCTACCCCGTTTTTTGCCTCGTTGGTCTAGTGGTCGCAAGAGCTACTACTGAACATGAGGCCCTAGGTTTAATTCCTAGGTCGGGTAAAGTGTTATCGGATTTTTTCATCAGGAATTTCTCAGTAGGGGCCCGTAATCTAGGTTTGTGCCCGGTTGATGGCAATAGGCTCACCCCCTATTACAAGGAACTGGCGAAATGTGGGTGTATTGTCCACCTCTGCCTAACCCTTCAGGGTATGTCTCCACTACAAATCACATTCAAAATATCCTATAAAATACCCACACAAATATCAAGGTCAGTCATTAAATCGATCAACTCAGCTTATTGCAGTTCATCACCCGGTTACTTTCTGCATCCAGTATGCCCTAGTCGCCGCAATAACTATGCAGCCAGACAAGCACGCTAAGTTATAGGTATAGCATGGAGGTGACATGGAGGTCGCAAATTGTCGACATAGCAAATACAGTACCCATACCAAATAACAAACCAAACAGAAGTGGTTAGGGTAAATACAATATATTGAAATAAACAAGATCATAAATTAATAAATTATTATTCAGGTTAAAGGTGAAACTGTGTATTCACCTGCATCCGTCAAGGGGGCCATTCTACCTGTCATACTGAATAATTTTCGCTATGAAATTCAAAAACGAAGCGTCAAAAAAAACCATTGAAATAGTTATGTTGTATAGGAATTTGTAATTAGTTTCGCCGAGTCGGATATAAGTTTCATAGCGAAAGTTGTATAGTATCGGGTTTATTTATAAACGTTACTTAAAGTTAAGTAATGATTAGCGACTGTTTAACCATACATTTTTGACGTTTGAACGTCAGTTAACTTTAAGCAAACTTTATAAATAAACCCCTATGACGTGTAGAATGACCCAGGGTTAAGATGATTTTAATCACCTAAGGAGGATACTTAAAAAAAACCCAGCTCCGGGGGAAAAGCGATGTATATCAAATCATCAATAATAATAAGTACTAAAATGATAACCGGTCATAATCGTGATCCTTACTGGTAAACATATAAAAATTGCCAGTTTTATTTTGCAGATTATGCAGTCGTTTATCTATAAAATTGATAATTAGTTTTAATTACTTCATTCAAAAATATTACGTTAAAATGCGAGCTTGGCTCATTTTATATTTTTTTACAATGCTTTAAAGTCGTTGAAAGTACTATGGATATATTTATTGTAACAGAAACTTTGAGAGTTCGACATCAAAATAATCAGGATTTAACAGCATCGTCACGTGAAAATTCTATTGTTAACAGCGATACTATGATATTGATTCGATAGTTTGGAGTCTTATATTATCGCCATCAGCGATTGATGATTTGAGATACATCGCTTTTCCCCCGGAGCTGGGTTTTTTTTCTATGGAGCTTGAGCATTCTCCTTTAATCCTTTTGAGGTACGTAATCATAAAAATAGAGGTGAGGCATTTAAACAATATTAAACAATTATTAGTATAGAAATTAAAGTCACTTTCAGAATGTGTTTTAAATCGCCTTCAGCTTCCTTCAACCCTCTCAGCTTCAAATCTCTTTGTCTGTATGGATGTATCTAAAGTTAACCGTAAAAGGGAATAACAATAAGAAATAGTTTGGAAAATCCAAAAGTGCACGCCTCATACATAACACTCATTCATAAACGAAAAAGAAATTCAAAACATAGTTTTTAACAAAAATTAACAATTTATCACTTTTCATGAAGTCGTAATGTCAAAAAGCCAACTCCCACGGTGCGCCATATCGCGGACGCGCACCAGCCCGCACGAGGACGCACCGCCACGCACGCGTACAACGCGCGTCTGCGCTACCACGCACGCTAGGTTTCCCACGGTGCGTCGTGCGCGTGCGTCCGCGATATGGCGCACCGTCGGAGGGCGGCTAAAGACTGACAAAGATATTTACTTGGCGGTTGCTAGGCAACTTACGGACAACGGTTGGAAATATTTAGATAAAGATATTATATTTTAGTTAGTATTTTATTAATTATAATTAAACTACTTCGAATAAAAGAGCCATTTTCAATAGGGTTCCTTCTACGGCTGAAACGAATGTACAAAAAAAAAATTGACTCGATTAATTGATTTTATCGCAAGCTACAATGTTTTCAGGGTTCATAAATTGACGGACAGGAATTTTTTTCAACTATTGTGATGCTTTTTCCATTTCTGCTGCATAAAATCAATTGTTAAAAAAAACAGTATTAATCTCCATTTAATCATCTATACAATGGTATATAAATTAAGTAGGTTCTGTGTACTAGCAGGAGTGTAACAATAAAAACAGTTACAGAAATGGGACAAAAAAATTTTTTCGATCGTAGAGCACACTCTAATGCTTCGCATTAAGAGTCGTGCAAAAGCCATTTCATAGCTTTCATATTTAATTGGTATTGTATTCAAAAAATAATTTGTAAGTAGGTACTAATAAAATAAAAAAATAATTATAACTATTGCGCTAGTAATTTTCAGCCTGTGAATATACACGTAGACATTCATTGACAACCGTAATAAACACAAAATGCAAACAAACAAACAAGGCAAAAAGACTAAACGCAAATAAACTTATTTTTTTGTTTTTCCTCCTTAGGACCGGGCCACGCAAGCTCCGCCTCCATGCACCCAGCCTCTTCACTAAGTGCTAAACGCTAACACATCAGCAATAAAGTTGAATATCGCATGCGCTCTTTGATCGTGTTCGCGCACGGAACTAATTATGTCTCAATTCTTATTTCGTTTTCTAACTAAAGTAATAATTGATAGATAGAGAAAATATCTTGTGGCTGGTTAATAAAATATATTTTCTTACTGTGTATACTTATTTTAGACATAAAGCCGAGTAGTCTTGATTTAATTTAAATAATCTATAAAAAAAGACATAATTTAAAAATAAATCGAGCAAAAATTTTACAATTTACGTAACTTCCTTGTACATGTAAAGAAAAAGATCCAATAAATCACATACTAAAGTTCCATTTCATTATATGCGTGAATGTTTCCGAATATTAATACAAATTAACATACAATTTAGGGAGCCTCCTCTTAATAATACACATTTATGTCCTTCGTGTTAGTCCAATGTGATGTCCTTCTACAGGTTTCAAAAGAACATCGAATGCCCACACTACATTCTTGATGTCGCCAGTAACTTGGTATCGCCGTAAAATATGCGCCAACGCCGCCGCGCCGTCTTCATTACCATCATGCCATATACTTTACCTGTAAAATTTAAAACAGTCGTTTGTAGTTACTTTAAATACCTATACCTACTTAATAAAAATGTAACGAGTTTAAACTGATGGTAGGGCCCAGGGGTTTTTGAACATATTCAGGGCTAAAATTGATAGCGAGTAGGTCCATGAAGTGAGAACACCGAAAAATATTTGAAAAGCCTCAGATAGGAGCCACGTGGTCTGGGGTCAAACTCAAAGCATTTATTTCAACTAAACCATTTAAGCAGAATCGGACGAAGTGGTGGTGCTTGGGGGAGGCCTATGTCCAGCAGTGGACGTCTTTCGACTGATATGATGATGATGATGAAACCAAATAGTTAATTGACTCAGGAGTGACTTTGCGGAAATCCATTATAAAATACAATAGACGATGTATATTTAGTAACTTAATCCGCTTAATTAACTAAGTTAAGCGGATTAAGTTACTAAATATACATCGTCTATATAACTTAATACGCTTAACTAACTAAGTTAAGCGGATTAAGTTACTAAATATAGGTACATCGTCTATTGTATTTTTTTTGATGATGAAACCATTTAAAGCCACTTTTGAATTGTCAAGGAGTCAGTCAGTCAGAAAGCTGAAACTAGTTGCCCATTTAAAAGTGCAGTCCACTTTCAGACATCCAAAATGGACAAAAAATAACGTGATCTTCAGTACCGCTGTTTTTGGTATGCTCATGTGCGACCTCGTGCATAATGACTTAAACAGGCAAATTAGACAAATAAATCGTGGGGTATAAAATAAATTGGTATACGACGCGTGTCGCCTGAGCATGTACGATGTGAAAGCCCTTGTCTTCATCAGTGGCAAAGCTGGTCAAGTAATACATTATTTACACCGTTGATTGTGTTTTGTTTACTTATTTTACTTTAGAAAAATTACATTGTTTAATTGTTACTCACGACCTTGGTTAAATAGTTTAAAACACAACTTAGGGCCCTCGCCCACGGCGACTTTTTGTAGCGATGCTGTCGCGCGTTTTGTAAACGCGCTTCTGCATCGCTACTATCGCGCAGGATTCTTCATACATAATTACAGCTTCGCGACTGCATCGCTACTGCATCGCTACAAAAAGTCGCCGTGGGCGAGGGGCCTTATGGCACGAATTTTTAAAATATCCCATTTGATTGCTCGTGACTGTATTTACCTATGCAATGTCGCTTGCCGATACCAAAGGCGGCATTAATAAGGTTTGGGTGATCCGGCAAGGTGGCAGGGTCTAGCCATCGCTCCGGTCGGAACTGATCCGCGTCTGCGCCCCACATGGGATGACGTAGGAGACCGTATACTCCTATAATAGATGTACTACCACCTCGCATCGTGCAGTTCTCTGAAAATTCATAAAACAGCAAAACTTATAATATATTATTACAAAGCACAAGTTAGAAAATATCCAAAGACTACCGTGTAAAATGTACGTACTCAGGTTAACATCTTTTTCAACTTTTCTTCCGAAAATTGGCACGACAGGATACAGTCTCATTGACTCTTTGATCACCGCCTCCAAATACACAAGCTTTGGAAGATTCTGTTTAGTTATATCCTCATCTTTATGTTCGAGTACTTCTTGTAACCTATAAGTAATGTATTTTTGCATAATCATAATCCTATTATAATGAAATGAAATGTTTATTTCTGTAAGTAGATCTTCTAGGACACTTTTACAAGTATTTTTGGTCAATTATTTAAAACAAGATGGCGCCAGCAATTGTCTGATCTTTTAGAAGAAGTCACGTATAGTCCAAACCTTTTTATTATTAAGATGTCTGAGTGAAATAATACAGGGCCATGTCTAGGAGGGTCTTTTGAAGAAAGAGCCCACTGCAGCTGTGTGTTGACCTGTCCCGACAAACTACATGCATGCATCAGTTATGCTGAAGCTCAACCTTATTTTAGGAAACTCAACGACCCTTCACACGACGCTTCCAGATCTGCAGGACATTTTCGTAGGCGTACTCAAAACCTACTAAACTACTCTAACTAGCCTGCGCGGTGCTCACATTCACAGTCAGATGTCTTATAAGTAATTATTAATTAGTTATGTCAAGTAAATGTATTTAAATACAATGTCAACTTTAATTCTAAGAGACTAAAACACTTAGTTTACAATAGTTTTTTGCCTGAGGTATATTGGGAGTAACTTACTCCCAACCCTTTTTTATCGTCCAAGTAATAACTATAAAGGAACCTTTTTGACAGAGTTTTTGTTTAATACATTTAATTATTTTAATTATTTGAGGCTTAATCCTTTAACATGACTTGGGAGTTTATTGTAGAAACGAATACTTTGGCACTGAAGTACAATTATTTAGGAGCCTAGTCGTGGGCACAATAAGTAAATCTTTGATTCTAGTATTTATGCTATGAATTTCGTTGTGTTTAGAATATAATAATATTATTTTTACAACAATCTGGTTCTCATACCACACATAGTGAGATGCGACTGTCAATAAGTTTATTTCCTTGAATTGCTCAAATGGCTCGTTCAGAACAGTTAGACATGTTGATGCAGGCATCCTTAAGGAATACTTTGATACCGGTTGCATCCAAGGTTTCCAACCTGCCCAGCACGTTAAAACGTGCACGTTTAGTGAACTAGAATATTAATAATGAATTGCAATTATATTATAACACTAAATTAGATGTTGTTTTAGGTGTAAAAAAGGCAACTTTTAGAATAAACGTTCTAAAGTCGTTTAGAACAGTTAGACTGTACCTACAATTATTTTTCACAAATATTTGTATTGTAAATGTAACTTACTCGTTAAAAACTCTTTCTTGAACTTTTTGGTATGATCCAAGCACTACCAACATTAAATTCAGAGATATAGAAGATGTGTCGTTAGCAGCTATCACAAAAGTATTCAGGTGTTCTCTGATGTCATCGTCTGTGAAGGCACTATTTTCTTCAGCCAAATGCAGCATTTGATCTAACACTGGTTTAAATTTGTCTGAAAAAATATTTGTACTCTACATCAGGGATGTTGCGGATGCAGATTTTTTAACATCCGCGGACCTGGATGCGGATGCGGATGTGGATTTATGGTGACTCACATCCGCGGATGCTGATACGGGTCTCAAGATTTTTTAAGAGATCCGTCAAGGCGAAATTCAAAATTTCTTACGTTTTTAGCAAATTCCAGAGTGGTTTCGTTGTATGTCAATCATAATTCCATTCACGGTAATTACACATAACAAAATAATTACTGAATCATAATAATTTAAAAATCTTTAGAGCACTCGATATGTTATGTGTTTGATGACTATAAGAGTATTTCGTAAAAATGTGACGATTTAGAGCTACGTATATACATTAATGATTTAAATTAATATAATTTCCATTTAGTTGATTATGATTTAACTTATATCCACCCAAATCCGCATCGTCATGAGCTCCGCGGATGCGATGTCTTAAAAAATGCGGAAGCTCCGCCATTGCGGGTGCCGGATACGAATATTATTAATATTCGCAACATCCCTGCTCTACATACAAGATAAGTTTTTGAGATGAGACAGTAAGGGCAAGTACCTTTAGCGTCGTAGCTTGCTAACATTAAATGTACTAGGTATTTACCTGGTGTCGACTCTTCGCACATGCTCGGATTTTTTTGTGTCCCCAACTCGAATTTTCTTTTACTTATAACCTGAAACGGTAAATTGTAAAAGAATCACAAGAAGGGTCCACAATTTTATTATATTCAAAACTATGTGCGTGTTGTGCGGTGTTTAAAAGAGAGTTCAGCATTCAAGTTTAGCTGAGCAAAACAGTAACTTAACAATTTTCATGCCAAAAATATTTGAACAAGTTGAGAAATGGTTTTTTCGTAAGTTTTTTTTCCAATTTTGGTAAATACGTACACGATTTATGATGTTCTTCAGTTTTTTCGTAAGTTGATCTTGTTTGCGCTTCATTGCACTCCAGTTAAATATAAACGACAAATGAAACCTCACTTTAATAAACCGATCACAATACAGAGCAAATAAATCTTCAATTCCTTCTGTATAATCTGTATAAATCGTTGTTTGATCTTGAGTATCCAGTCCCACCGAAGTCCCTGCAAAAGAGAATACAATTTTTACCACGGCTGAAAGTAATAGAGAATGCAATTTGGTACGTATCTGAATGCCCAAAATTAAAACACCTAAAGTAAAATTACCGATATTCAAATTACCGAATGTTTATTAATGTAATGTTACTTAATGTTCCCACTGCTGGGCCTCGACTCTTCAAGAGGGAGTGGGCTGTAATCTACCACCGGGTCTACTTGGTCTACCGGGTTCGTACATTTCACATGTCTTCGAATTTTTGGTTTTAAGACATGCCGATTTCCTCACGATGTTTACCTTCACCGTTTTGAGAACAGTGGTGGTGAAATCCACTTTTTCCACTTTTTGGTTTTCATAAATTTGAGTGCTAAATTCCTTATGAGAGTTTGAGAGTTTTAGGACAAAAGGGACATGTTGCGCCGGTCCCAAATAAATTGGGATAAGGGCAAGAGAATGATGATCTGTTGGCTATACATGGCTTTGGGAATATTTTATTGCTATGTAATACAATTAGTCATAATTAATGTCTTTGAATTTTTGCCATTAATTTTTATACACGCCTTATAAATTTAATATAGGTGAATTAAATACAGATAAATCTCAAAAATTGCTTAGTTATACTCCATTTATTACAAATAACGGGTAAATAACGACAGTTATTATCGTGTAATATTGTTGAAATGACTGCACTTTAGAGTTATTATTTCAATGTAAATAAATAAAAAATTGTAAATTGATTAAATTGCTTTGTATTTATCGTAAAATAACGGAGGTTATAATACGTTTATATCGAAATAACGAAAGGGAGATTACCTACTGTTATTTGTCTAATGAAATAATGTGATAATAATAAATGGAGTTTATGAGAGTTTACTAAGTAGTTTGTGAGATTTATCTGTATTTAATTCACCTAAGGCGTGTATAAATTAATGGCAAAAATTCATAAATGAATTATAGTTGTTTCTGAGCTTTACCTTAATACTTACGAATAAATATTGACATTGTATAGTTGTTTAAATACTTTCGCACGTCAAACTGGCCTTTTCCCACTTTCGAAGCTAATTGAGAGACAAGACTTCGAGCTTGGACGTTCATTTCATTTACGTACGTATTAAGCACTTGTTGATTGAACGCCGGATTTAAAAGTTTGCGGTGAGGTTTCCAAATAGATGCTGGAACAAAAATCTTTCATAATAATTAAAAATAATCATGGTTAGCTTGGTTCTAAATATTTGATTATACTGGTTCAATACCTATAAATTGTCATGGAAACTCTCCTGTGAACAAATTCTAATGCTTAAAAGTACAAAATAAACACATAACATAACATCACGCCTACGCAGAGAAAATAAAATATAAATAAAAATCTTAAAATAGGAAGAGAAAATAAAATAAAAATAAAAATCTTAAAATTATAATCTAGTTTAAAAAAAGAATTATACAAGTTTATTTTTTTTATATTAGATTTTATTCATCTCACTTATGTACCTTGTGCCGTGACGAGTCCATTATTCAAAAAATCGTTTGCAAAATCATAGAAATATGGTTTATTCATACATGTATTAATTAATGTTAGGCAATCATCTGGATCGGTTACAACTGAAACATAAATAAAAATAAATTATACTCCGTTGGTTTAGTTATTTAAATAAAAATCAACAATAAAAACCACGTGACGTGAGCTGTCAAGTAACCGATTAAACTTAATACCTGTCACTTTAGTTGTCATGCTACGTTACAGGTTGTACTCTTCAATTTAACAACGTTATAATTCGTTGACGTTTAAAGAAATAGGTTTTTTAAACGTCAACGAATTATAACGTTTTGGGATTTTTACAGTAGACAGATAAAAAAATTTCATAGTAAATATTACTTATTATCAATCTAACTAAAAATTTGTGCTCAAGCAGTTACATCTACGAAGTAAATTATGAAAAAAATGATAAAGTTAACATACATTAAGTAAAAGAGGAAATTATCGTAAAATACAAAAATAAATTGAATTTGGTTAGAAGTTACAACGTATTTTTAAACAAGAAAATGTTATCGATAAAAAACCCTTTATACGATTTGTTTACCTCAACCAATAGATAGGTACAAGGGCCCATCCATAAATTACAACACCCGTTTAGGGAGAGGGCCAACAAAGTGTGAAATCTTGGGACAAGGGGGGAAGTCATAAGCTTCGTGATGTCACATGTATAAAAAACTGCGAAAAGCCTGTGAAAAGAGCTCCAAAAATCATGAAATTCGTATTATGGATGGCCCCTAAAAATATCATTTATTTAGATATTTACTAATAATGACATCAGAAAAACGTTTATATAAGAACTTTATTTTGATACATGAGAGTACTTACTATAAAATGAATGAGGGCCTATCCAGGCTTCGGTAACACCACCTTTTGCTACAGAGTACATTACAAATCTTTGTATAAGTTTCCATAGATCTAAAAAAAAAGTAAAGATTCTTGAGAATTAAAAGTGTCCGTATGTATTAAGGAGCAATATCTGACAGCTCGACAGGTAGTGTATGCGAATGTAACTCGATTTTTATAACCGTGCACTTGGAGCTGTCAAAATCGTAGGATTTAATTCAACCGCACGGTTACCTCCTCAATGTACGTACTAGACAACTCGTGTCGTCTCGTTCTTATCATACAACACATACACTGTAATATTTTGACGTTGACATGGCAGGCGCACGGTTATAAATATCGAATGGTAATCAATCTTCCTAGCCTTTTTCCGAACTATCTTGGGGTCGGCTTCTAGTCTAACCGGATGCAGCTGAATACCAGTATTTTACATGGAGCGACTGCCTATCTGACCTCCACAACCCAGTAACTGGGTAATACGATACCCCTTGGTAAGACTGGTGTCAGACTTTCGGGCTTCTGACGACTCGTAACGACTGTCAAAGATCCACAAATGACAGCCGGGACCAACGGCTTAACGTGCTTTCCGAGGCAAGGAGGAGTCTCGGTATGTAAAGATGGTCACCCATCCACTGACCAACCCCGGCAAGCGTAGCTTAACCTGAGGGATCGATCTGTGCGGCTTGTTATTACTTAGCCACGAGTTCCTCAAATATCGAATGGTAACCCATATTTATTTTATTTTATTTTATCGACTGCTGATTCTGCATAAACTCTTTTGTTTTATCGTACCACGAGCTTATGCCCGCGGATTCGCTGGCGTGGATTTAGGAAAATATCCCACGGTAAAGTATTACCTAATAAAACAAGTTTTGTAGTTTTACATTTATAATGCCTACAGTTATAATAATATAGATGAATCTAGCAGTTACAAATTTTTGTTACTTCCGCTTAACAAAAACAATACAGAAAACAAAGTATGAAATAGGTAAAATACCAAGCTTTTTCGTGAAATAATAGTAGGTATTTAACAGACCCAAAACTTTTGGTTAAAAATGTCTGATGGCATTTCAGCTGTCTCCAAATAAGCTTTATTTTTTACAAAGACAAATCGTAAGATAGAATTATCCATAAAGATATTTTATTTTGCGAACATGGGTGGAATACATGGTGATATAGGAAATAGGATCATCCATATTTCAGTATGCAAAAGTTACAAAATTATAAACTAATCCACTAAACTTATCTGCTTTGACTATCAAAAGCTTCGAATCCTTTTCTACATAGCGATAGCGGCAAGTCTTTCCAACTTTTTGGTATTTTATCATAAAGTAGGTACAGACGCCAGCACATCAAGTTACTACAATGTGTCAAATTTCTTTAATAGAGTTTCAACTTTATCGTTAAGAGGGTTTATTCTGAAAGTTGGCAACGTCGCAAATAGATGTCAAATATTTCGCTGTTTTGATTAATTTGATAATATTTCTGTATGGAAATAAAAAATGTGGCTAACTAGCGAACTAGAATATTGATTATGAAATGCAAAAAATAATATTATTGTAACACCGAATAGTTAGTTTTAGATGTAAAAAAAGCATTTGGAAACTTTCCAAATGCCTTTTTTACACCTAAAACGGGTACAACATCAAATTCAATGTTATAATTGCAGTTCATTATTAATATTCTAGTCAATTAGTTAGCCACATTTCATAATTTCATACAGTATTATTTCCAAATTAATCAAAACAGGTAACTATTTGACAGCTATTTACGACGTTGCCAACTTTTAGGATGCACCCTCTTAAGGTTCACTGTTGATTGGGAAAATTTGACAGATTGGAGTAGGTTGATGTGCTGGCGTCTGTACCTACCTGGCCGATGGCACTCTGATCGGGTGAAAATAGAGAATGCTCAGTTCATACTAATTCCATGTATAGTATTCCATTTTAATTCCTTGCTGCAATGATACTAGCTACTACTTACTCCGTAATACGTAACTACTTGCCCCGTAAGGTGGCACTACTCCCATGAAAATTTAACGCACTATTCTTGAGAAAAACAAATAATTGTAACCTAACCTCAAAACACTTATGAAATGCCGTACGTCGTAAACGCTCTTAAGTGTTTTGAGGTTAGGTTACAATTATTTATAGCCCTTGTTTTTCGAAAAGACTGAACCGATTTTAATGAAACTTCATACGCATACGCAGGATACAATTTAAAGGTCTAAAAAATTAGTTAAGAATATATTCGAAAAATAGTGTTACAGCCAAATTAGACTGATTTTAAATTTTCCATAGAAACAGAGATTTCCAGTTGTCTGTTTTTAAATAAGACATTTTAAAAAAACAAGGTTTTGAAAGTTTTTATGAAATGCCGTACGATATAAACGCTCTTAAAAAGCCATTGCGGGTCTTCCCCAACCTTCCAATAGACAACCCGCAATGGTCACGTGGCCAGTCTAAATTTGTTTCTTATCAATAATAGAGACGGCGACAGCGTTGTCGACGGAGCCCCGTTTTTAGGGTTCCGTACCTCAAAATGTAAAAACGGAACCCTTATAGGATCACTCGTGTGTCTGTCTGTCTGTCTGTCTGTCTGTCCGTCTGTCACAGCCAATTTGCTCCGAATCTAATGGACCAATTAACTTGAAATTTGGTACACATATGTATTTCTGTGACCCAAACACGAACGTGTAACGAAAATAAAATAATTTTGAATATGGGGTTCACTTTTGTGGGGCAGAGAAGAAAATTTAAAAAAAAAGTTTTGCAAATTGTACCGTGTGACATATCAAATGAAAGGAATTGTTACAAGGATCTCAAATATAATTTTTAAATAATTATTTAATATACATTTTTAGAGATATTTACGAAAATAGATGAAAATTTACCATTCCCCCCCCCTTATCTCCGAAACTACTGAGCCTAAAATTATGAAAAAAATACAGAGAATAGTTCTTTACTCATAGATTACAGGAAAACCTATAAGAAGTCTATGGTCTTAAAATAACATGGTAAATCTCTCAATATTGTATTTGCGGTTGGAATGTATGGGAAAATATGTTTTGCAACTACAATGTTAAGTTAGTTCTTGGGATAATTTATTGCTACTGCTAGTTCGATTAAGGCCCCAGTACACGTTTAACGAGGTCGCCCAACGTGTACTTAGGCGAGGCATCCTTCACTTCTCGTACCTTCCGCGATGCATTCTGTTTGCCGATTTCACGGTGCGCTAGTACTATGCCGGCATTGTCGGTAGGCACTGCTAACACATTAGCCAGTCAGCTATGTAAAGTTCAATTAATCATTTTAGACGAAATATCTATGTTGGGAAGTAGGACATTCAATCATATTTATTTATCGCAGATTACAGCAAATTTTCCATACAGATATCCCATTTGCTGGTAAATCTATTATTTCTGTAGGAGATTTTAACCAATTGCCGCCAGTTGGAGACAACTGGATTTTTCAGCCTAAAACAGGACGTAATCCGATGTCAGTTTTAGTTCGTGCACCATTGTGGGAACTATGTAGCCTGTTTCCAATGAGCAAAATAGTGCGTCAGAGGGATGATTCATTCGACATTTAATTATTTTATTTCCTTTATTTCAAAGATACAAAGGTCTAAAAAGTTTGTTAAGAACATTTTTCAAAAATAGTGTTACAGCCAAATTAGACCGATTTTCATAGAAACAGAGATTTCCAGTTATCAGTTCGTCTTCCTCTTCCGGTACGCGGTTGCCACTCCAAAACGTTTCGGCCCCAGGCCTATTGGCCATCTGTTCTGCGAGCAATGTGCCCTGCCCACTGCCATATAAGTTTGGCAATTCTTCGGGTTATGTCGGCTACCTTGGTTCTCCTGCCGATCTCTTAATTTCTGATTAGATCACGTCGTCATGGGAACTTTAAGCACAGCACCATTGCCCTTTGGGCGACTTTCAGCCTTCTAATGAGGCCTATTGCGAGCTATTACGTCGTGTTTCTGCTCCATAGGTCATCACTGGCAACACGCACTGGTCCCGACTGCGGTATGTGAGACGAGAAGATTTTGCGTAGCTTCGCGAACACTGCCCAGTGGAGCCGGATTCCACGATTGACCCCATTCTCGAAATTGAACCTACCTCACTGGACAGTTTGTCCTAGGTAAACGTTTCTTCAAACTTTATAGATTTATCAAGGTTCGATGACAATACAATAATTTAGTATCTCTTGGAGCTGATCTGATTATGAAGCCAGAAGGTGGATAGTGGAACTCTTCAGCGGCTTCTAGTAAACCCCTCGAGTTTGGGTTCATATGATTTGGTTTGACGAGTCAAATATATTGCAATTTGGTTTCGAGGGTCTGATGATGGAGCCAGCAGGTGGATAGTGGAACTCTTCAGTGGCTACTAATTTACCTTTCAAGTTTGACCTCATATGATTTGGTTTGTCGAGTCCAATATATTGCACTTGGTCTCGAGGGCCTGATGATTGAGCCAGGAAGTGGATAGTGGAACTCTTCAATGGTTACTAGTAAACCCCTCGAGTTTGAACTCATATGATTCGGTTTGACGAGTGCAATATATTGCACTTGGTATCGAGGGTCTGGTGATGGAGCCAGAAGGTGTATAGTGGAACTCTTTAGTGGTATTAGTAAACCCCTGGAATTTGGGCTCGTATGATTCGGTTTGAAGAGTCCAATATAGTACACTTGATGTCGAGTACCCGATGATGGAGCCAAGAGGCGGGTAGTTAGAACTCTTAAGTGGATATTAGTGAACTCTTCGAATTTTATGTCATATAATTCGGTTTGATGAGTCCAATATATTGCACTTGGTGTCGAGGGTCTGATGATGGAGCTAGGAGGTGGATAGTTAGAACTCTTAAGTGGCTATTAGTAAACTCTTCGAGTTTTAAGTCATATAATTCGGTTTGATGAGTCCAATATATTGCACTTGGTGTCGTGGGTCTGATTATTGAGCTAGGAGGTGGATAGCTGATTTCTTTAGTGGCTCTTTATAGTAAACCGGGCAAGTCAAAACTTCGTTGTTTTATTTTTAATTAAATGAATATACCTACTAGACTTAAAAGTACAAAATAAAATAGTACTTACTTAGTTAAAAAAAAAACCGGTCGAGTGCGAGTTGAATTCACGTGGAGAGGGTTCCGTACGATGAATATGTTATATATACAGGGTTATTTGTAAAACACCAGCAACCTCTTAAGGGGTCATTGTACTCATCATTATGAACAACTTTCACTATGGGACCAAAGTTAAAATCGCGAAAAAAAAAATCTGCTGTTCCCTACATTTATGTTCTCATAATATCTTGTCAAAATGTGTGAAACAGCTGATTTTTTTTTCGCGATTTCGGGTTTGGTCCCATAGTAAAAGTTGTTCATAATGATGAGTACAATGACTCCTTAAGAGGTTGCTGGTGTTTTACAAAGAACCCTGTATATATAACATATTCATCGTACGGAACCCTGTCCACGCGAGTTCAACTCGCACTTGACCGGTTTTTTTTTAAACTATTCGGAAATACGAGCCCTATTTCTGAATAGTTTAAAAAAATATAACCTCTAAGGGGATGGCAGGGTCTAGTGAGCGAGTGAAGCGAGCGAACAAAGACCCTTCGAACCTAACCTGTACCCTAATTACGCAATACACGTTCAATCAGAATTTGAATTGTTTTGAAACAGATTGCTAATTCATTGCTTCATACGTTCGAAAAAAAATCTGCTCAACAACGTAAATAGTGCAATGAATATTGTTGAACTGACAAAATGAAACAGATTAGTCGGAATCGTTTATGAAAATGTGTTGCGTAATTAGATGGCTGTCCCCGTCAAGCAATAGGTATTTGTCCGTATAATACTCATTAAGGAATACAATAGAGGGGCAATTCCCGTAAATTTAAAAACGTTCACATTCGCATCTCATTCGCAATCTGTCAAAAATACAGTGACACATTTTTGACAAGTTTGACAGATTGCAACTTGAATGTGAACGTTTTAAAGCCAACTCCCACGGTGCGCCATATCACGGACGCGCACCAGCCCGCACGAGGACGCACCGCCACGCACGCGTACAACGCGCGTCTGCGCTACCACGCACGCTAGGTTTCCCACGGTGCGTCGTGCGCGTGCGTCCGCGATATGGCGCACCGTCGGAGGGCGGCTTTATAAGTACGAGAATTGGCCTTCTGATAACTAAAAGTAGAAATAATGTTTCTCACTATTTCTTAATTCAGATTTTTACTTACGTTTATGATCTCCACAACCCAGATATGCATGTCCAATAAGTGGCAGCGCCCCAGGAAACGCAGGGGGAGACCGAGGACGTGGTTTTAACCACCACCAAGTATACACGGCACAACATAATAATATCATACACAGCACTAGCACAGACATTCTAACACAATCTAGTGATGATCTCTGTATGTTTTAGGTCGAATCCTGTTTATATATTGGCAAAAATGCAAGGCATAGTATTATTACTACTAACTCAACTAATACGTAATCTGTCTAATAGTAACCGGTCTAACCCGATTAGCTCTTGGCCGTTTATTTTTGGTATTAGAAAAAAATTGTTATTAAAATTTATTATTTAGTTTTTGATTTAGAAAATACCGGTCAATAGCTAGTTGGGCTCGTAAAATTAGGGTTCCGAAAAAAACTGTACTATCTAAAAAAAAAAAAAAAAAATTTGTTTAATTCAAGGAACTCAACTCATAATTAATATACAAACCAATTATAAAACGATACAGACAAAATATCAAGCACAGACAAAAACGAACACTCACAAGACAAAATGTCTACTGCAGCATTGCCGGATATAAGGGCAATCCAGTCTGGTCGCTATTCTGTCTTACTATCTGTATTTTGCGTAATAAACATCTAGGTAAATGATAAAGTGTTAAGAAAAAACGACACACAAGTGCCCAGATGGTTCCATCTCAAAATCTGGCTGCCCGCGGCTTCACACCATCTGACACAGCCAATGAATTTCCAGTTCTGGATTGAAGGACAAACTTAACTTTGCTGTTGTAGACAACTTTTGATATATCGGAGAGTAGACCGACTTTGAAATAAATAAATTCTGCTTCAAGATACGGCACACGCTAGGAAATAATTAATTTCACTTCGAAATTTTCCATTTGGGCTTCATTTTCACTGTGGGTGATGTTTAGACAGATAGGTTTTCTTATCGATCGTAGACCAGAATTTAAGGACTAAGAATAAAAAAAAAAAACATTTTAAAAAAATGCGACACTGAAAGCGAATAATAAAAAAGTCTGAAGTCAATTCAGAATTTACCAAAAAATATTAAAAACCGTCTTGCTATCAAACTATCAATAATAATTGTTGAACTTACATGGGGGTGTTTTAGGAAGCCCTTGGAGAGAGGCTTTAGAGATTTTATTTGAATGTCGTTCTACGGGCCGCCATAATCTTCTATTATATAAAAATTAATTGCTGTTCGTTAGTCTCGCTAAAACTCGAGAACGGCTGGACCGATTTCGCTGATTTTGGTTTTGAAATGTTTGTCGTAGTCCAGGGAAGGTTTAAACGTCGAGAAAAAAAGTACTTAGTGCCATCCGTGCGAAGCCGGGCCGGGTAAAGCTAGTATATTTATATATTGAAGATCAAACATAACTTTGTAGTTCAAACAATATTCTCCCATATTTACATCCATACATGTACGAGTACGTCACGGTCAAATGAAGTCTCCAACTGCAAAAACGTAAATAGTCGCAAAAAAACATTTTTTTTTATGTGATATAATTCTATATTCACGATTTCAGAACTTTTTCCTTTGCTTGTGCTGTGAAACCTTGCTTCTTGCCAAATATCATATGATTCAGGTCAACAGAAAGTTTTGATATATTTGCGAATAAAAAAATATGCAGCATATTTTTTTATAGCGTTGCCTAGAAGCTACATTTTTTTTATAGCTTCAAGGAACTGTAGTGGCCCAGTGGTATCGGACCCGACTTACGAGTTGTAGGTCGTGGGTTCGAACCCCAGCAGGCGCTTTACTTTGTGTAAATAATTTTATCACCACTGCTCTCAAAACGGTGAAGGAAAACATCGTGAGGAAACCGTCATGTCTTAGAACTAAAAATTCGAAGACATGTGACATCTTACAAACCGCACTGGGCCCGCGTGGTGGATTACGGCCCACTCCCTCTCATAGAGAGGAGGCCTGTGTCCCAGCAGTGGGAACATTAATAGGCTGATTATGTATGTATGTAAGGAACTGTAGATATAATTATTTAATATCAATTTCAACTTAATACCTCAACCACCTCCACGCGTTCCTGAGAAAAAGGATCTTGACAGACAGACGGACAATGTAGTGAGACTTTATAGGTTCCGTTTTATTCTTTTTGAGGTACGGAACCAAAACGAACTACACAAATGTTTTTTTTTTTATTGCCAAATGCGTCTGCTCTTGACCTCAATCTCTGTTCTAAGCAAATGTTATGTATAAATATAATACATGTATGTTGTTGGTGTATTTATTTAATCATCATCATCATCATTTCAGCCAAAAGATGTCCACTACTGAACATAGGCCTCCCCCAAGCACCGCCACTTCGACCGAGTTTGTGCATCCCGCATCCAGCGGATCCCTGCGGCCTTCACAAGGTCATCGGTCCATCTTGTGGGAGGCCTTCCAACGGTATAAGAAAACAAGGTATGGCATTCCGGGAGTGACACTTTTTTTTTTGTTTTTTTTTATTTAATTATCATATATACAAAAAACACAGAATTAGATAATAGATAACTTACCTACGTCACTATCCAGTTGCCACTTTATTGCAACAAAACACGTATTTAAGGAAAGATTTAAAGTCGCCATTCTGTTATAAAAGAAACATTATACCTATACAAAGCATTTAAACTGTCGTTTCGTTTGTTTAACCAAATGAAACAAATCAATTTAAACATATACCAACGTAATTGTTAATTGAATGAAAACCTCATTGTTTTATCGGATTCGCACAGTTATTTTATGTGGTTGGGGAGTTATTATTACTCAATATATGATGACGTAGGTAAGTGTCACCCACGTGACCACTGTGTCTCGGAATGCCATACCTTGTTTTCTTATAACATGGTCATCACTTAGGTTTTGGCTTATCCGCATACCTATCATCCTAATTCAAACAGCCGTTAATGCGTGAAAAGGTATCAGACAGACATTAATAAAAATGCAAATAATCTTCTTTTTAGGGTTCCAGACCTGAAAAGGAAAAAAACAGAACCTCACTTACCCTCAGTCTGTCAAGACCCATTTTCTCAGGATCACGTGATCTATTAAATACGTCTATACGTTTGTCTATTAATATCTGTGTTCCTTTGGAGCTCTAAAAAAATTAAGTTTCTAAGTCAGCGCAATAAAAAAATACGCCCATTTATGTGACAAATTTGGTACTCGCAAATAAATCAAAACCTACATGGTATTTCCCGTTGACCTAAAACCATGAAATTCGACAGGATGAGTAAAAGAAAAAGTTCGAAAATAGATAATTTGTAGTTTTATCACATTTTTTTGCGATTACAAACTTACATTTGCAGTTGGAGAATTGACCGTGACGTATATTGATGTATGAGAGAACATGTTTCTCAACTACTAAGTAAGTTTGTTCTTGGGATAAATTCATTCCAACTACGGAACTCTTCATTGTGCGTGGTCCGACACTCACTTGGCCGGTTTTTTTAATTAAACAGGTTTCTATGATTCATGTCTAACTCGATATTTAAGTATAATAATTCATTTTAACATATCACGATTTTTTTAAATACTCCAGCACCGCCACTGACCGCGTCATATCTACGTAATATATTAGCTATAACTTTAAATTGTAATAACTTTTAAGCGGGTGGACCGATTTTGATAGTAATAGTAATCTATTACCAAACTTCTGAACACATTACATCAATGCGGTCTCGACCCCTGAACTAGGACATCCTGTATGACAGGGGTCGAGGTTTCTCCCGATAAATGGACCAACATCAGAAGGCTTAGACTAGATACAATTTGTGCTTAATTTTTAAATAAAATATAAAAAAAATGGCAAAAAATTCATATACAAAAAAAAATATAGAAAAACTAAAACAGGTATTCTGTTGTAACATGACTTGATGTGATGTGTGTGTTGTCTGAGTCTGTCCACTAGGTTAGATTACTGATAATGTTAATGAAATAAATATTATAAAGCGATTATGTTGTTGTTTGTTATCATTTAATTGTACTTTTGTGCGATATGCCATTTCTTGTGTGTGCATTAAATAAATGATTTATCCATGTCGTCGACGGTATTTTCTCAGTTTCGTTCGCTTGTCACGTTTTTCCGCGTATTCGTCGTTTCTTGTCAGAGGAAAGGGTCACTCCACTCCACTACAGTATAGCTACAAGACTCCCTCACCCCTCTCCGCATGCACTTCTCTTCTAGATGCAAACACATCACCTTAATTTTAAACTGATAAGATGTCCCTCCACTGGCAGCAAAACGACTTCAAATTGCGATTCTAGATTACTGATGTCACTAGTGACATGATACCGTCGCAAAATATGTGCAAGCGCCGTCTTCATAACCATCATGGCGTATTGTTTACCTGTAAAATTATATAAAATCAATTAGTTGGAAGCCACACAGCTAGGTGTTTCGTTTAGTGCTTAGTCACGGTAATATTGTCATAGCTTAGTGTTACGCTGCGTGCAAAGTGACACGCTCAAGCGACACGCGTCTGGTGACAGCTACTGCGGAGAAAACAAATGATAGAAGTTATACAATGTTATTTTTTGTTTATGCTAAACCTCACAGGTTTACTGTCCGCAGACCACATTTGGACTGTAGAGAAACTTCCATACCAGTCCACAGACCGTATGTGGTCTGTTCGCCAGTACAATTTCTAAGCCATCTGACACTGTGGACGTAAGAAGAAAGTCTCTTATTTATTGCGGACCTGGCTGGACACATCAAAGGATTATAAAAAGTGATGGGACACAGGGATATACTCTTTTTTTTTTAATGTAGGGTATTAAATATATCTGGACGTACGTACCATTCCCACTGTGGAGCCTGGACAGTGAATCTGATATGGGGTCATTGTACTCATCATTATGAACAACATTCAAACAAAGCTGAAATCGCGAAATTAAAAACCAACTGATCCATACATTTATGTTCGCATATCTCGTCAAAATGTGGGAAACAGCAGATTTTTTTTTTCGCAATTTCATCTTTGTTTCCATAGTGAAAGTTCATAATAATGAGTACAATGACCCCTTAAGAGGTTTAGTATAAACAAAAAATAACGCTGTATAGAGCACGCCATAAATCACCGCAACCCGACTTGAGCGACGACGACGGACGGAAATAAGTGACGCCCGCGCGTGTCGCTTGTCGCAAGTCGCGTAGTCGCGTCGCTCGAAGCCGTGAACGGACCCTTACTATTGCAAAGGCCTCATTGACTCTTGTTGTCATGCTGCATTACTAAGTTCGAGCTGGCACGAACCTCCTAGCTGTGTCAGGTTTTTACGGGAATTATGTACTTTCAACGTAGATTATTTATTTCTTGTAGGTACTTACCGATACAGATTCGCTTTCCAACACCAAAGGGGGAATACAAGTTAGGGTTGTCAGGCAAGGTGGAGGGGTCCAGCCATCGCTCCGGTTTGAACTGCTCCACGTCTGCGCCCCACATGGGGTGGCGGCTAAGACCGTACAGCGCTATGACGCATGTATTACCAGCCCGCAACGTGTAGTTCTCTGAAATTTACATACCAGATATTGTAAGTGTAATGATTGACTTGTAAACGTGGAAACCCAATGGTTAGGCTGCCTGTCCACTGGAGCGGAGAGGAGAAAAGAGGAGCGGAGATGTGCCAATATTAACCAATAGAATCTTGACTCCGCCCCTGAGTTTAGATCAGTGATCCTGAGTCAAGATTCTATTGGTTAATATTGGCACATCTCCGCTCCTCTTTTCTCCTCTCCGCTCCAGTGGACAGGCAGCCTTAAAGCCCTAACTCGAAAACAAATCTGAACCAGTGGCCAAAAGTCAAACTAACAAAATTACTGACCGGAATTTAGAAACGTTACTTATCCAGCATGTACTTTGGCTTAGCATTATTCTTGTCACTGTCGCACAGCTGTCAAACTAAAGGAAACATAAGTAATTTAATAAAAAAAGTGCGTGCTAAGTAACGTTAATTTATCTCGGTCTATGAAACCTCTCTATAAGCGACCCGGGCCTGGTCCTTATCGGACAGCGAGCTACTCATTGCTCTCCGTCCGCAAGCCCACGCATCCGGTGGCCGGAAATCGGCTACCGATTCCCGACGCCCAGGGCGTCTCCTGTGACGGCTAGGGCGGCGAATTTTGCCTCTCCCTCACGCGCTCCTGTGAGAGTCAGCCTATTAGAGCTTAAACACGAATGTTAATTAGAAATCTTTTTTTTTTTGTAATAACTTACTTAGTTTCACGTCTGTGTGAATTTTTCTAGCGATGCAGGGGACGGTCGGATACAATCTCATAGTCTCTTTTATCACTGCCTCCAAGTACACAAGTTTTGGTAGATCGTTTTTACTTATATCTCCATCTTTATCATCTTTCAGTACTTCTTGCAATCTGTAAATGTACATATATTATAGAAAAAAACAGCTGCCGAAAATACTTCAAAGGAAAACCATTAAAGTAAAACTAAAATTAGTCTAGACAAAATCAAACTGATTCTGCTAATTTAATTGTATATTTTATTATTTTCATGACATTGATTTTACATTCTGTGATTACTTGTTTTGATTCCTTGTATCTCTTAGAGACGAAGAGTCTTCGAAGAGAACTCAAGTCTTTTTATTATTGTAAGACTTACACCTTGAGTTTCTATCAACACGAGATACAGTAAGCCCATATTTTGCCAGTTATGCTCAAATCCTATCCCACAAATACATAAACCGGGCTGCTTCCGCAATTCTTTTAATGGCCAAACCCAAAAACAATATTTCCAGCAGGTGATCGAACCCAGAACAGTTAATAATATTCTACAGGATTATACGTCTTAAATAGTTCAACAAAAAAGTCCGCGATGTCATATGGCTATCTTCTAAGGATGACCCACAGTAACAATTTTGATAATCATTGTTATTTCCGAAGCTATTTTGACCGCTATTATATTTATCCATAACCAGTAAACTATGTTATTTAAATTGGGCATTTAATTTAGATTAAAATATGGCTTGGCATCATTTCACTAAAATTAATACTTTAAAAGATATCACAGATTCAAAATTACGCGTAACAAATTAATTCTGGTTAACAACAACGCGGGCGCAGCGATAGAAGTTAATGACCTGTTCCTCGGCTATCAGGTACATAATCCCGGTAGTACGTACCCGTGGGTATGAAACGCCGTGTCCACCCAACAGTGGAAGCAGTGATGACACCAAGCGCCTGGCTCCTTGCCTATGCGACGCATGTACTTTCCGAAGCAGCCGTGCCCCGAAAGCTCATGCGTCACCCTAAATGACAGGGCGCAGAAGCCTGTCCCACCATTCCGCCACCAGGACCTGACGAAGCTCTAACCGGCGCAGCGATTTGCTGCTGTACCCGTACCACCCCCGCGTCCGCACCTCCTCACGCCACCGATGCATTGACTAGGGCTCTTGGTTTCAGGTCCCACGGCGGGGATCAGGCCAGTGCGCAAGCTGCCTCTTAGGAGATGGTGGGATACCCTCTGATGACTCTGACGGCCATCGCCCTCTGCGGTTCTGCGATACTGCGGGCCGTCAGGTTAGCAGCCCACATCGGGGCCCCGTACAGGGCCATGGATCGTACGATCCCCACATATATAACAAACACCACCTGCATTAACCACAGGTGGACTGTCTACTTAATTGCTATCAATTATCAAGAAAAAAATACATACTCATTGAAGATTCGTTCTTGAACATTCCTGTAAGATCCAATCACTAGCAATGCGAACTTTAAAGACGTAGACGTTGTGTCGTAAGCAGCTACCACTAGAGTATCCAGGTGTTCTCTAATCTCATCGTCTGTGAAGGCATCTTGTTCTTCAGCCAAATGCAGCATTCGCTCCATTAATGGTTTGAATTTGCCTGTAATTCATCATTAATTAGTTTCCATTCCTGTATCTAATATAATCTACACTCGTTATTGAGGCTGTTATAGCTATAAGGTCAAACGTATTGACGTATGAATTTTTATTTGATGTAAGAATAGAAAGAAGAAAGAAAGAAAGAAAGAAATAATTTTTTTTAAGTGAAAACTTCTTTCGGCGTGTTAAGCACTTTTCGGTTAACAAAAATCAAGGAACTCGCGTCATTGTCACCGAACGCTTTCCATGAGCTATATGTACCTATACTGTGTAATTTTTGGGTGAACAAAAAGCGTGAAACGTGCGTCATCGTCACCACACGCTTGTCACACAACACATCACAACATAACACACATGCAACTACACACACATGTATGTCACAACATTTTATTTGTTTTTTTTGTATCAGCTGAGAAACACAAGGGTTTCTCCTTTATCAGTTTACAATTTTAATTTACTCTTTATTTGATTAAAGCGGGCACATGCACTTGTGTTTATTATTCTAGCGTATGACACTCGTGGGCTGCAGCTGAAAATCAGCGTCAGGTGGTGACCTTGTGTTGTCATCTGACATTATGCTGAGCTGAGGCCCTTTTGGCATTAAAAGCAAATTGTTTATAGTTTTAAGGTGTTTATTTTTATTTATTTTTGCTGTACCTAATGCCAATAAACGCATTTTTCTTTCTTCTTTTCTTTTTCTTTCTTGTTTTCACTTCTATAGGCAGTCCTTAAAGACTGCCCCGCATGTTTTTTTTGTTTTGTATTATTTTCAATTATTATGAACATTCATTACAGTCATGTTTACTATCAGTTAACATGACTAACAGTACGCACGGCTACACATCAAGCTATACATTTCCAGTTTATGGTGATCTCGCATTGTAAACGATTTCCGTACGATGCGAGGTCAGCTTAAACTGGAAATGTATAGCTTGATGTGTAGCCATGTGCATTGTGCACCGAACCACAATCGCAATAACCCGGCAACAGTGGAAATAAGGAAAGCCTAGAAATATAATCCTTAATTTATTATTACCTGGTTACTAAAAACGAACCGGTTTTTTAAGCAAAATTATAAAAGTAATAATTACCTGATATTCTCTCATCGTCGTTTCCAGAATGTTTATTCATCTTCATCTGCAATTTCCGTTTTTGTATCAACTAAAAGCATAATTAGGTCAATAAAACCACAGATATAGATAGATAAAACACTGAAGAAGTCGTCTATACTATCGCAGTGTAACATGATCACTCTGCCCACTGCTGGACATAGGCTTCTCCCTAATTAATTGACTTAGGTGTGACTTTGCGGAAATCCATTATAAAATACAATAGACGATGTATATTTAGTAACTTATATACACGACACATAACTACGTTACAAAACTTACGTACAGGAAACGTTACACCTGTCTTTTAGTACGGTCTACATCGGTTTCTCTAGCTGGTATTTCAATAAGCAGTAAGTGACATTGCAATTTAAAAGTGACACCCGAAATACCTTCGCAATAGTCAATTTTTTTAAAATCTCAAGTATTGGGATATTTTTTAAACAATTACTGTGAAAGGACAGCCACAGTTATTATATCTCCGAAAATAGCACTAACAGCAACCACAAGATTGTTCGGGGAATTTAACCCATGTGACTATGCCGGTTTAATTCCCCGAACAAGCACCCGCGTGATATTCCATACGGGTGAAATTGTTGAAGGCATAATGAGATTCATCCAGTTCGGCCCTAAATCTGGCTATATTAGTCCCTTTGGCTGTTTGCCAAACTCTTATTACGTAAAGCGTTAAGAATCAAAACAATCATGACTTAAGAGACATGCCAGTGACCTTGAGTGGTTAGCCTGCGTGTTCTGTACTGAGCTCACGCAAGGCGTCGTACGTCCAGCCAGTAATAGAACTCGCGCATCAGGGAGCGCTGTCACCAATTTGACGCATTATTAATTTATTATACAAAAAACAGAAGGTATTTTAATAAAACTCGTAGACTAATAGATTAATATTTTAATTATCCTTAAAATGGTGAAGGTTTCAGAATAATACGCTTGACAGCTTTTGAGTAATTATTAGTTTTTTATCCGCGTTAGACACAACTTTACAAATTAATTTCACTATGTAATGTAAACATAATCTAAAATATTCGTAGATTAAATGATTAAAAAAATGCTCTAATTTAACATATATTTTTTCCAAATCATTAACACTACTCGTTTAGATGTAATTTCCGTGTCTTTTCGAATTCACTTATTTATTAAGGCGACGACAAGTAGCTTGTCGTCGCCTTAATAAATAAGTGAATTCGAAAAGACACCGCCTCTGTGGTCTAGTGGTTAAGCCACCTGTCTCAAACCCAGAGGTCCCGGGTTCGATTCCCAGTGGGAGAAAAAATTTCTGCTCGGTTTGGTTAAGTCCGCCTGGCTAACTACCACCATCTTACCTAAGTCTGTCCCCATAACAACAATGTTAATAGCATTGTTGTGTTTCGGCAGTTTAGAGATAAGATAGCCAGTTCCTCTGTGGTTGAAGATTCCGGGTGAAGGTCGCTTCCACCTTCGGCCTGATCATCACTTACCATCAGGTGAGATGCAGGCCAAGAGCTTCCCCGTTGAGGGTAGAAAAAAAAGACAAAAACAACGTACCGGATTCAAGATGTCCTTCATAATTTTTGTCAGTTCATCTTGTCTTTGCTTCAATCCACTCAGGTTGAATAAATATGACAAATGCAACCACACTCTTTGACCTCTTTCTAAATATACAGCTAATAAATCTTCAAATGCTTTTGCATAGTCTTTGTCTATTAAAGTTTGATCTTGAGCATTTAGGCCCAGCGAGGTCCCTGCAAAGGTAAATGATTCAGAAAAATGTAAGCCAAATTGGTACCAGTGCTAAGAATGCAGGAGAAGATTGGATGGCATAAAAAAAAAACTAAAAACTCCTGTAAAATACTCAAGCATAAACCCATACTTTATTCTTATGTTGTGATGATCACATAAATGGCTGTAAATACATTTTTTCCAGTAGGTTGCAGATGGCAGTTTAAGGCCGCTTGCCCACTGGTCGGTAAGTGTGCGGGGCGATATCGTTTCGGTACTGCGTGACGTCACGCATTTTACTGCATCGGTACTGGATGCTTACCGCGCAGTGTTTCCACTTTTAGGGATTTCTCCCTGTTTTAGGGAAAAAATACCAATACTAAGTTTGGTTTAGGGATATTTTATGTTGACAGGGATTTGGGGAATTTTGGGGTTAATATGAATTTAAGTTGGTAACCTTATTGTTTATAGTAGGCAGCACCCAATATATGACTTGACTCTATGGCACCACCGATTTATTAAAGGATTCGATTTATTCCACCACCGATTTATTCCCTCAACTCAAACTCATAATGAATGCAATTCATCAAATTTACCATGTTAATTGTGCCATTACCTTATTATTTATAATCATGCTCCCTAAACCAAGGAAATTTGAAGATTTTTAGGGAAATTTAGAGATAATTCATTCAAACTGGGGAAAAACAAAAAACAAGTGAATTATATAGTACGAGAGCCCATGACCAAAACCATGTCACATCGTTTTACTGGAATAATTGTAAAAAAATCTTTACGTTTTGATGATTCTGAACCCGACTCGGTGGGCAGTACAGTACCGGTCAGAAACGTTACAGTTTTATGGGAGCCTATTTCTGCTATGTCAAAAAAAATTGGCAGACGGTTTCATCACAATATGTCTGATAATAAAAATATACAAAGATTTCGTAATTTGATTACTAAAAAGTTTGTTTTCAGATATTTCATTTGCGTCACTTTGCGTGTCAAATGTGGCCTGAGCACATTTCCAAAAATGACGTATTCGAATCAACTGACCAATGTTCACCAGAAAACATTTTCAGATGGATTGAATACGGGTTTTATTGTTTGCCTCATATTTAATTTTCTCAAATGGTCTCTTGGGTACGTACTCGAAGCTACTGGTTTCTGAAAATGGTGTTTTCGGTACTTATGTAAAATCTATCATTTTTAAACATAACAAAAAAGAATTATCGACATATTTAAAAATGCGGTCAGGTCAGAAGATGTGACGTGGAAAATTTCTGAAAATAGGATTTTTGAATTTAAGAATAACCAAATCTATCGTTTTTATACGATTTTGTTCGTAAAACGATAAGGCAAAAATGTTGGTCATGCGCTCTCGTACTAATTGAATTAATTTGAATTTGGAATTCTAGATGAAAGCAGTGCAGTACACAGATATAGATATATAATAATACCTAGATAAGGCAAGTATCACAATCTGTATGATTACCATGCGTGGTATTTAAAAAAAATGATCAAAGCGCCTATACCATGAAACTGAAGCGAAATACGATAGTATCACTTGTTTCGATAGTCATAACCTATTAACACTCAACGTCACATCAACCGTTCCTAGTAAAAAGCTGTAAAGTATTACGAATATAGCCATTTTCTATTTTATTATTTATGTCCGACTAGCGCGGCGGACAGGCGCAGACCATAGACTATATTATATAAAATGAGACACACTGAGCCACGTTCGGGCACGCGAAGTAGATGCTCTTGCGCTATCTAGGTATATCTATATTTGTGTGCAGTACCGATTCGGTACAGAGTGCTTACCGACCAGTGAGCAAACATAAGCAGTACCGCGCAGTACTGTACAGTACTGCGCGGTAAAATACCGACCAATGGGCAAGCGGCCTAAGAAGGTAATAATTACTCGCACATAACAGTCTCACAAAACGAGCATCCTGTGAAAGCCAAATCAACTACAATAGAACGTGGATAGGCCAGAGTTCAAGGGACCGCGATCTCTTTTTCGCTTATAGATGTTTCTCACAAACTCGAGTTTCTAGCTTATAGAGGTACAGGAGTGGGCTTTCTCACTTAAAGAGGTTGAGGCTGGTTGGGAAATGTTGCGAGGAACAAAAACAATGTTATTTCCATGAAATTAAAAATGAGTCATAAATAGCAGATATTTAATTTCGCGTGACTGTCGTATATAGAGGTACAGGCAAGAAACAGTCTCAGTTATAGAGGTTTCTGTTTCTCCATTATAGAGGTTTTAGAGGCTTAAAATGACGAGACCTGACAATTACTCTCATTTATAGAGTTATCTCGCTTACCCAGTTCTCACTTACCCAGGTTTGACTGTATATCTACTTAGCCCGCGAGGTCGATATGAAATATGCAGTTTTAAATACAGCCAATGATATAATAGCCTAGAGCCTCGACCAACGCCTCAGCAGGCTATCCGGTATTTGTAACAAGGAATTGTAAGGGTTGGACCTCATCTGGCAGCACGGAATCGCCTTTTTCCGTCGCCCTTTCTCTTTCTGTCGCTTAGAATGCTATCGCATTATGCTTTCTGTCTCGGTCTAGCAAATGGCAGTTCTAAGCGACAGAAAGAGAAAGGGTGACGGAAAAAGGCGATTCCGTGCTGCCAGATGAGGTCCAACCCTTAGTCGTCATTTAATATTTATTCATTCGGGATACTTACGACTAATTACATTCATTGTGAAGGTTATCAAATCCTTGCGGACATCAAACGGGTTTTTTCCTACTTTAGGAGCTAATTGAGTGACAAGATTTCGAGCTTGCTCGTTTATTTTGTTTACGTATGTGTTCAGCACTTGTTGATTAAACGCCGGATTTAATAGTTTGCGGTGAACTTTCCACTTAGCCGCTGCAACAAAACATGAGAAACCTTCATTATAAAAGTAATTTTTGTCTGTAAAGGAATTTTTAGAAAAATCGTGCGAGTCGGACTCGCCCAGTTAGGGTTCCAAACCATCACAAACAATTTTTTTTTACAAAAAAATAACAACCGACTCAATACAGAAAACCTAAAAAAAAGCGACTACCAAATGAAAAAAATATTACGACATTTTTTTTTTTGTAACGGTAACAGTAACTTACGAGTTGTAGGTCGTTTTTTTCTAACTCAAGCAGGCGCCAACCAAGCAGATTTCTACTAAGAAAGGGTTTTTCGAAATTCCTCCCTTAAAAGGGTAAAAGGGTGGTTTTGTTTGTATGAAAAATCGTAATCCTTGAGTTAATTTAATAAACTTGAAACTTGGCACGAATACTTATCACGATGTATGGGGTATCAAAGTAAGTAAGAATTTTTTTTAAAGTGCTATTTCGGTTTAACTCTAAATTACTTAAAATAAAAAGTACGTTTTTCAGGGTTTTTAACCGACTTCAAAAAGGAGGAGGTTCCCAATTCGACTGTATGCGGTTTTTTTTTTGGAGGTATAATAAAAACTTTTTTAAACTCTTAATAAAAGATAAGATTTCTTTAATTGTTTAAACATTGTATACATACAAGAGCATGCAAGATGTTACATCGTTTGAAACCATAATTATGTTTAGCCGTAAGTATCGGCGTACAAATATGTACATAACATTGATAAGAATTAACAATAAGAAAAATCGAAAAAATAACTAGGAAATGCACTTCCAAAATTTAGAAACTTTAAGAACTTATTTTTATGATAATATAATGTCAAAAACTCAAGATACTTACGTCAAATACTATACCTACTGTCAAACAAATACAAGAATAATGTCAAAGTTACTAGGTAAATGTTTGTCAATATTAAAAGATGTATGTCAAATTTACAAGATTGAAGTCAAAATTACAACATGAATGATAAAAAAATTTACACGATTTTTGTCAAAATTACGACCACATTCATATAAATATTAGTGACAGGAAAAATTATTAAACAAAAACTTTTTCGGTTAGAAATTCGGGGATACTATAAACCCGAACTGACGGCTTCCACGCCGTCATTCGCAAGAAAACCGCGTCGCTGTTGTCAAGGTTACGGGCGAGTGGCAACAGCATACTAAAAACTATGGCGGAGACTATTGACTCTCCGATTATTAAAAGTTTTGTGAGAAGGACGGAAGGTAGGAACTAAACGTTAACTTGGGGATGTCCTTTTCACAATACTCTCTAATTAGTATTCTTCTCAAATGTATTTTAACAACTAACACTAGTAATAAGTTAATTATTGTTTACTAACACGCTGGATCTTGTTATCTGAGGATAAAGAATATAATAATATAAATCCGGCGCAACGCCGAGATACGTAAAAGTATAAGTAAAAAGAATAATAATAATAATGCTCGTTTGAATGCATTACTATTTAGCTCCTTCCAACGTTTAGGCAATATGTTAAATCCTTAACTTTTATTTTTCAAAAAAAAAACATGTGACTTCTAAAAAAGCCAAAGTCAAAAATAACTTTAATTTCGGAAGTCGGTAGCAAAAAACGAAAATTAATTCTAACAAAGTTTTTGAAAAACATTTTTGAAAAAAGTTTTTTATTCAAACTCATAGCGGGGTGTAAAAAAGGGTAATAAAGCGGGATGGATTTTTAATGTTTAGTCAAACAATGGATATGTACCAAACGCTTTTTTAAAAACCCTTCCTTTTGGCTTTACTGTAGTTGGGCAAAAATAGAAAGAAAGAAAGAAAGAAAATACGTTTATTTGCGGTAAACATGACGCAAGGAAAGAAAAAAATAACAAATTGGGGGAAAATATGCGTCACATCCACGCAAAAGGGCCATCGCTCAGCATAATGCTGCGACCCTATGCGAGACAGAGCCCCAGCGCTGGTTTTCAGCGACAGCCGACGTTGACGTGATGACGTCCACCGGTGCAGCATAATTATAGTGAAATAACATATAGTGAAATAACATATTATGAAATCAAAAATAAAATCAAATAAAATATAATAAAATGGCAACATTTCGTCCCGTCAGCGACTCAAGCGCCGCAGATATAAAATATTATATTATGCAGACGGTGCGAGCAGCTGTCATTAAACTATTTCTTTGGACGAAGGTACTGGTTACGTAATAATTACGAGTACATCATGGCGCAATGGCAATTATGAAATGAATGTTGTGTGTAAGTCCTGTCGTGCTGATATGGCCAAACCTCGCTGACATATTATCACTAAACATTGACGTTTATACGATATGGTCAATTTTAGTTTGCCATTTCACGAAACACAGCCATTTCATGAAATGATCGAACACTTCATGAAATGATCAATTCTAAGATCTGAAAATATAGTTATCTATAAGGTAACTACTACACCAAACCAGGCATACTTGCACCAAAGAGTAAGTTTCAAAAGATTTCTTCCTTACCTTTTGCTGTGATAAGTCCATTGACACACAAATCCTCAGTAAAATCGTATAAGTACGGTTTATCCAGACATGCATTGGCCAGCACAAGACTATCGTCAGGATCTGTTAACACTGAAACAGA
This sequence comes from Conistra vaccinii, assembly GCA_948150665.1. Lineage (NCBI taxonomy): Eukaryota > Metazoa > Arthropoda > Insecta > Lepidoptera > Noctuidae > Conistra > Conistra vaccinii. The sequence goes on along the minus strand of OX411337.1, from coordinate 10,927,107 downwards.
AACCATCAGGTAAGCCCGCGAAATTCAATTTTTAAGAAAATATTTATTTATAGTCATAAAATTCATCAATACATCAACCATAAAACGCTATCTGCGGGATACATTAAAAGGGAACAGAATTTGTATGAAATATTATCTAAGTTAGCTAATTCTTTTAGCAGGAGGTAGAGGAGTAGGCCATTAATGAGATAAATTGCATAATCATCCTATAACGAACTGTCTATAATCAGCCTAATACAAAATTAGGAACTGCTGGTAAACAGGCCTCCTCGCTGTGAGAGGGAGCAGGCTGTAATCCATCTCACGAGGCCAATCCTTTTCACTTGATGTTACAGTCTTGGAATTTTTGGTTCGGGTTTTGAAAGCAGGATGATAGAAAAGTCACCCTTCATTTATTATACATAAAATACTACTAAGTGGTCAATACAAAACTTATTAGAAGGGAACGGAATTTCTTACCATACAGTAAATGTACACTGATACTGAACACAATCACACCACCTTTCTCCAAAGAGTATTTACACGCATTTTGTATGAATTTCCACAAGTCTGAAACACAACAAAAAAAAATAATTAATGGAGAGTTTTGAACTAAAAGCGAAAAAAAATCGATAACTCTTGAATGTAAATAGAAATGGGGTTGAAATATTTGTATGGAAAATGATATTCCCCACAAAACGAATAATAATTATGTTACTTGGATTTAGTAGCAGTAACAGCTGAGAGCTCTAGAGCTCTTTGTGAAGAACCTTCTTCGAAATAGCACTACCATCATACTATCATAACAGTGCTGGCCAAGGACAAGCCTATGCTTGTCCAATTGCACGCGATTCAATTCGATCCTTGACTGCTACAAGTTACCCTGCTGATTCTCGGTTTCCACTCAAGAACACGCCTATCCCAATGGCGATTATTGATATCAGTGGGATCTCGACAAACCGAGGCTGAAATTATTGGGTTTGACCAAATCTGAATTTGTGGCCCGTATTAGTGTCCCCCTAACTTCAAATGGGATTTACCACGTATCTGACGACCCCTCCATAGAAAACAGACTTAATGTATACTTTTAATAGGGGCTGCGAATAGAGACGTTGACAGGGGAGAATGGAACCACCCCTGAAGTCTACGTTACACACCAGGCAGACAAGTCTGGAGTGTGACAAATTGTAGTAGAACTCTATGTGAAGAAACTCGTCCAGGGTAGTAGTATCGCCATAGCGTGCATGTGTTTCGATTTGAAGGGAATAGGTGCCGGTGTAATTACAAGTGCACGATGACATATAAGACACTTGAGAGATGTCCATCAGATGGGCTGTGACCGACTGGTTTGCCAACCAATAACATTAAAAAAACGACCAGCGTAGATGGGCCATTTCCTAAATGCCTTTCCTCTAGTTCCGTATAGTCGGGAATACAAAGGTGCATGAAGGGTTGGAAATATCAATGAGTAAGGCTGCGTTTCCACCAGAGATGAGCGCGGATGCGTAGCGAGGGATGTGTGTGTGTGAAACTAACCAATAACAATGCTAGCTTAGCTCAAGCTATGACAGCGAAGAGATGTTATTGGTTAGTTTCACACACATCCCTCGCAACGCATCCTCGCGCATCTCTGGTGGAAACGCAGCCTTAACATCCGAAATCTACGTTGAAGAATAGTAGCTACATCTTTTGTTTACTTACATTTACGATCACTCATGAGATGGTGTGCGTGTCCTATAAGTGGAAGCGCTCCTGGCAATACAGGAGGCATGCCGTGTCGCGGTCTGAACCACGCAACATACACCAAACAACACACAATGAGCACCAGCACATACATTTTATTACGCCACTAGTAACTTTATGTTAACTTTAAAAGTAATCTTCATTTTATATACAAAGTATGGTCTACATAATAGGTATACATTAAAATAATTATCTTTCCAATCTAGGATTTAAGGCTGTCGCACACTGCGTGGTTGGTGGTCGACTCAATCTGCAGTTTGCACAAACTAGGAGACCGCTAAGCACTGGCACAAATGATAATAAATAAATACACTTTCTGGCCAATTATCAATGAGTAGGGACCTATTAATAATACCAGCTTATTATTGACCCTTTCCAGGATGCTTTAATTTCACAAAAAATTAGACTTCTCGCCAAAAGGGCCAGGGATTGCTGCGGAAGAAAATCCAATTCGTGATTAAAGTTGGTAATTTGATTTCATTTGATATGCAGGATCCACGTGTGTAAAGCAAAAACGTAGAATGGATTGTGTAAAGAATGATAATAATGGCTGGAAAGAAGGTGATGATGCATGGAAGATGAAGATGCGTCGACCCCAAAATAAATTGATATAAACCCCAGGAGAATGTCCTGGGGCTTATACCAATTTATTTTGTTTAAAATTAATATTTCTAAATAGATTTTATATATTTGATATGCAGGTTCCACGTGTGTAAAGCAAAAACGTAGAATGGATTGTGTAAAGGATGATAATATGGCTGGAAAGAAGGTGATGATGCATGGAAGATGAAGATGCGTCGACCCCAAAATAAATTGGTATAAACCCCAGGAGGCTCCTGGGGCTTATACCAATTTATTTTGTTAAAAATTAATATTTCTATATAGATTTTATATATTTATATTAACATAATAGTATTTACTATTATGTAATATATAGGAGAATGTCCTTTATTTTGATTTAAACGAGTGTCCATTGGAGTTTCTTGCCCGTTTTCACCATAGGATCCTACCACGCTTTAGAATGACTCCTTGAGAATTCACAAGTGACTGGAAATGGTTTAAGGTGGATGCGAAAAAGGAAGCCCGCGAAATTTTTCTTACGTTGTTTGCAATTTGCAGGTCAGGGTCAGGTTGTATCATGGTTAAAATATGATATGCGACCGAATATTTTAATTTCATGGGCTACCTTGGCGCATCCCCCTTGAAATAAATTCTTTGAGTTTTAGTTTGGTGATGAAAATGATAAATCAGTTTAGTTTATTTTATAACCCTTGGTGTGAAAAGAGCCTTTAAGCAAAACAACTTGTGATCGGTGTCCGGTTTTTTACTGTTCCATAAATCTAAGAAGCAATCATTATTATTACCGTAAAAGGTTAACCTTCTAACTGGTTCACATTACTCTTATAATGAACTTGTTATTTTCCTAACTATAATTATAAATACGAAAATGAGTTTGTCTGTTACTTGGTTTGTTTATTACGCTTTCACGCTAAAACGGCTGAACGGATTTGGATGAAATTTGGCACATGGGTAGACCATAACCTGGATTAGAGCATAGGATACTTTTTATCCCGATATTCCAACGGGATCGGGACTTAAACGGGTGAAACCGCGGAGCGCAGTTAGTTACCTATAAACTCGTTATAAGGTTAACTCGTTATCCTTAACCCATTCAGTAATAATTATACTCAGTTCATTTAAGTGTGATTGATATCAAAATATAAACGAGTTTTAATTTAACGCTTCTATTATAAAAGTTGTCTTGTTTCTTTTCTTTTTTAACCGACTTTCAAAAGGAGGAGGTTCTCAATTCGTCTGTATGTTTTTTTTAATTTTTTTTGTATGTTTGTTACGCGATTTCTCAGTCAATTGTGGACCGATTTTGAAAATTGTTTTTTGTTTGAAAGGGTGAAATGCTTCCGAGGTGGGCCCATTTAAATTTTATTAACTTTACTTGGATAGTTTTTGAGTTAGCTTCAATAATACGTATTTTTCCCACTAACTAAGTGGGATAACTTCCAATCACTGTTATTTTCATAGCAGGTTAGTGGTATTTGAATTTGTATGGGGTAGGTACCACAACTAAAAAGTGCAAAATAAAAACTTTTTATAAAAAAGAACAACCGACTTCCAAAAAAGACACTACAAAGTCAATAATAACTTTAATTTCGGAAGTCGGTGGCAAAAAACGAAAGTTCAAAACCATACACACCGACTTCCGAAATTAAAGTTATTTTTGACTTTGTAGTGTCTTTTTTGGAAGTCGGTTGTTCTTTTTTATAAAAAGTTTTTTGTGTTTTAGTTTTTAGGCGCGTTAGCGCCCTGGTGGCCAAGTCTAGTAATTTACAAACGTCCCAATGGTCTCTCGATGGTGAGTTTTTGACGGATTTGCCATACAAAATCTGTCAAAAACTCACCATCGAGAGACCATTGTGACGATTGTAAATTAGTAGACTTGGCCCCCTGGTCTGTGTGTCCTACTCCATCCAGTTGGAATAGATGTGCATGTGTGTCACAGCACAATATCCAAACGACAGCGGAAGAATATACGTTTACATTAAAACAGGATAATAATCTTGTTAGTTATTCATACAGAGTATAGTAATAACATATTACTATGTTAATTAGTTTTACATTCAGATTCAGAGTCCTCCGGTCATCTTGATTTCTCGACTAACTGCTATACAGGGTGTTAGGGTAAACACCGTTATCCTTCAAACCAGTGGTTCGGTTTCGTTTATAGAACATAAATTCAATGGAAAATCACAACTTTTTTTTTTAAAGATGTACATTTAGAATCGTCACGCAATTCCTAAGGTAGGTATTTTTGCCTGTCTTAAGCCAGGAAAAGGTTGTCTTGTATTTATTCATGTGTTGTGTAGGTAGGTAGGATGGGCGGCGATCGATTACGTCACTCGGGCGGGCGCATATCCATGAATTTGCGGACGGTGTCAGACAATAACCTTTTTAATATTTGTTAAAGAAAATAACGTAATTTTTTTTTACTCGGTTTTTTATTTTTATATTTAAGCCAACTACCCATAGTTTGAGTGACAACGCCTGTAGACCAACTAGTGTTGTCAGTTTATATCTGACAGTTGGGAACCATAGATATTTCTGCGCCAAGTTAGTCTGTCTTGGGTTGTCAATTCTGGCAATTGGGCTTTCTTGAGGTCTCTTTTTAAATTTGACCACCAGGTCAATGGCGTGCCTTGCTGCACATTTCGAGATTATACATTAATCAAGCTTTTAGTTGGTGGTGCATGCGTTCTACCATGCCATTTGCGCATGGGTGCACGCACGCACACGTTGTAAATAAGGCGCTGAAACAAGGCAAGTGCGCATGGGTGCACGCACGCACAGTCGCACACGTTGTACATAAGGCGCTGAAACAAGGCAAGTACGACCCTGGTCTGTCCTCTCGGTACTTGGCACCCTGAAACGGGATATCTAATTCTAGCGGCCCTGCATGAAGGTGTACACCAGGGCTTATGGTCAGTAAAAACTGCTGCGTTTTGCACTTCTAGTATGTGCTGAAAGTGTTGAATGCTCTCGTACACTGCGAAAAGTTCTCTATAATAAGCAGACTACCGAGATTGTTTCTCGGTCAGCTTTTTGCTGAAATATTATTATATTAAATATATAAATAGTTTGGAAAATCCAAAAGTGCACGCCTCATAAGTTCATAACTCTCATTCATAAACGAAAAAGAAAAGACATTGCCTAATTTTGTATGGAAGTTGGACCAAGTGCTGCCTTTTTTTTTTTTTTTTTGGGTGGGAAATCATCCAATGACTTCTCCCGCTCTGGGCGGAGCGGAAGGGCGTGTCAGACTTTTACTGACTAAAACCCACCCGTGTTCCTTCCCTTGCCATGCCAGGGGCCACGGTTTCCCCTTGGGACTACCCGCAACCCCGGCAGGCATCGGCCCTAACGGACCCCGTCAGTTTTGCTGACATCTCTTTGAGGCGCGCGTGGAACACGACGCGCCGTCGACCCGGGCCTGGTCCTTATCGGACGGCGAGCTGCCCTCTGCTCTCCGTCCGCAGGCCCGCGCCTACGGTGGCCGGAAATCGGCTATCAATTCCCGACGCCCGGGAAGTCTCCTACGGCGGCGGCGGCTAGGGCTGGTAGGGCGCGGCCTCTGCCACTCCCTCGCGCGCTCCGCCTCCTCCTTCGCGAGCATTACTGCTTCGCAGAAGGAGGTGACGGCTTGCCATGCCCTCTCGCTCCGCACCATGGCCTGGACCAGGGCCGGACGCGAGAGGTCACTGCCGCCGATCGCCTCCACGAGGACACGGCGGTGGTCCACCCAAGCCGGGCAAACCTCCACCGTATGCTCCACCGTGTCCTCCGGACGATCCACACAATGGTGACACCCGGGCGTTTCCTCCCGCCTTATGCGAAACAGGTACCTCCCGAAACAACCGTGTCCGGTGAGGACCTGCGTCAGGCGGAAGGTGAGGACGCCGTGGCGCCTCTCAAGCCACTCCTCAAAGAGGGCACTTATCGCCGTAATTGTGGCGTGCCCAAATCTGGGTTGCGACAATCGCACACTCCAAGCCGCCATGAGATCCCGCCGGAGCTCTGTCCGCTGTACCGTGATTTCTCGCGGTAGCGGAGTTACACCCCGGCGCTTCATCTCCTCGCGCCACTCCCAAATGTGGGCGAGGACCTTCGCCTCCAGATCCCATGGCGGACCAAGTGCTGCCTAGAATACTCACATAGTGCATTTTGTTCCTCAGACCATCACTAACCTGTATTTCAAAGCGCATATAAATCTATCCCAGGAGTCCAAAGAAAAACAGTCTCTTGTTTTGAATATTTTTATTGGAAAAAATTAACTTAGTAGCAACAAATGTACAAAATCAACTATTAAACAGTTATTGTGCATTCAATTATAATTGTAGTAATTGTATTTTGATGTTGTAGTTGGAGTTGGGCGTCGGAACCACCGGGGTAACCTACTGGCCAGTTTTATGGAGAAGGAAGGCCTCTTTATGATGAATTCCTTCTTCAAAAAACGTGAGCACAGAAAGTGGACCTGGCAGAGCCCTGATGGGGCAACAAAAAATGAGATTGACTTCATTGTGTCGACGAAGAAGCAAGTATTCAATGATGTCTCTGTGATCAACGTGGTGAAAACCGGAAGCGATCACCGCATGGTAAGAGGCACATTGAACTTAATTATCAAGCTGGAAAGATCTCCAGCACCAATCCAAGTCCAAAACCCCGAGACCTTTCAGCTCGAACTTCAGAATCGTTTCGAGTGCCTAGGGAGCTCCGTGGACGATTTTAACGATGGGTTCGTGGAAACTGTCCATACGGTCGGGTCCAAGATCTTTAAGGCCCGTCGTACAAATAGAAACAAGAAGCTCTCTGATCCTACTATTCATCTCATGAAGGAGAGGCGCGAGATGATCCTCCAATCTTTAGACGATGCGGTCAAGTACCGGCAGCTCAATAGACGGATCTCTAAGTACTTGAAAAGCGACCTTCACCGCTTTAGTGCAGACCGCATTAAGGATGCGATATTGGGCAGAGCCAGCTTGCAAAACTGAAGACCGATGATGGCAGGATCGTATCCGCCAAACTTGAACTATTGAGAGGTTCTATGGACAGTTATACACGTCAACCAGTAACCCCGTTACGAATGTGGCAAACGACCCAAGAGCTAGATTAACCCGACACTATACCGAAGATATCCCGGACGTCAGCTTGTACGAGATTAGGATGGCTCTAAAGCAGCTTAAAAACAACAAGGCGCCGGGTGATTACGGAATTACGGCGGAACTCCTAAAGGCCGGTGGGAAATCCGTTCTTAAGGCTCTCGAGAAGCTGTTTGATTCCGTCATACTCGGGGTAAAACATCACACGCATGGAACAGAGGTGTGGTAGTACTTTTCTTTAAAAAGGTGTGTGAGTATGTCAGTCCGACTCTACGACCAGACCTCGAAACCTATCCTTCTGCAGCGAGGTGTGAGACAAGGAGACGTTATCTCTCCGAAATTATTCACCGCTGCACTGGAGGATGTCTTCAAGGTTCTGGACTGGAAAGGGCTAGGGGGCTAGGCATCAACATCAATGGCGAGTATGTCACTAACCTTCGGTTTACCGACGACATAGTTATCATGGCTGAGGCCATGGAGGACCTCAGTATAATGCTTGATGACCTCAGTAGAGCCTCCAAAAGAGTAGGTCTTAAAATGAACATGGAAAAGACAAAGGTCATGTCAAATGCCCATGTAACACCCACTTTCATAAAGATCGGAAACGCTACGCTCGAAGTTGTAGACGAGTATGTTTACCTAGGACAAACTGTCCAGCTAGGTAGGTCCAACTTCGAGAAAGAGGTCAATCGTCGAATCCGACTCGGCTGGGCAGCGTTCGGGAAGCTACGCAATATCTTCTCGTCCCACATACCACAGTGTCTCAAGATGAAAGTCTTGGACCAGTGCGTGTTGCCAGTGATGACTTATGGCACTGAAACGTGGTCGCTCACAATGGGCCTTATCAGAAGGCTAAAAGTCACCCAAAGAGCAATGAAGAAGAAGAGAAGTTTTTTTTTTTTAATTCTGGCATCTCGCAGCTGACCACTAAGGTCCTGGCTGGTTAACCGAACTTTCCTGTGGCTGCCTTTAGCTACTACACTAAAAGTCTCCATCCAGGGGCATAAACTATTGTAAATTAAAATTAGGCGAACGCTCGCTAAAGGCACGGGAAGGGGGGGGGGGGGCGCGGTTGCTGGGTCCATAAGGGAGTATAGGGGGGTATTTATAAATACATTTTTGAGAAAAAATATATCAAAAACGTTGTTTAATGCAAGATTAGTCATTATCACAAAAACTGGATTTATTTATTTTTCCTGGGACCAATTTTTTATTTTTTATTTTTTTATAGTTCATGTGTATGCTACAGTACCACTAGACCAACTCATATTCCTAGGCAGCACTTGGTCCAAACCTAGGCAATCTCCTTTAAAACATAGTTTCTAACAAAAATTAACAATTTATCACTTTTCATGAAGTATGTTTTGACTGCTTTTTTACCCATCAATATGGGTAAAATTTCTAAACTCGCATCGATATCAATCTCTCTCATATCGACCTCCGGTCTCCGGAGGGGAATAATGTAGCGGTTACACCACCACATACGAGCTACGCAGCAAAGACATGATGTCACACAGATCCTGCATCGCGCAGTTAGAGTTTACCACGCGACCGACATAGATAAAACTATCCGAAATCAACTTACGGGCAGTTGCCCGCCAGACACAAACACCCGTCTGGCCGGAGGATCCTCCCTTTTCAAATGAGGATGAGTGAACTTTACACCCTGTTCGTCATACCTCTAAAGTTTTAAACTGAAATATGAACAAAATATTTTACGGCGCCATTCGCCATAGACTAAAACATTCAGAAGTGAAGTGTAGGTACAAATAGCTGCCGTTTGTTTTTATGGCGGATTTTTTTTTATATTAAGTATCTAATATTTTGAACGCTGATATTAATGTTTGTTTTATTATATTATGGATTATGGTTATTTGTCATCAAATAATTATTACAATTTGTGGCATTTTTCCCTTTAAGATTTCCACGTCCGAGCTCCTTGTTTCCTACAAGGGAAAAATGGATAACATTTGTGCAAAAAAATCGTAATGACCAAACGTGGTTGCCAAGTGAACCATCTCACATAATGTTCATCATTAATACAATGGAAATTAGAATAATGTTCTGCAGTTAAAACTATGTTAGGTATCAAGTAGGCAGAAGAAGCAGACTGTGTCGCATCTGCGGGTGTATTACTGTATGAGAATCTCCTCGCAACGCGCATGCACCGCAGTAGTCAAACGTCAAAGCATCCAAGGGACACATTTTTTGTTCGCGGTGTCTTCTTTTATAGTATATTTTAGTTAGTATTTTATTAATTATAATTAAACTACTTTGAATAAAAGAGCCATTTTCAATAGGGTTCCTTCTATGGATGAAACGAATGTATAAAAAAAACATTGACTCAATTAATTGATTTTATCACAAGCTACAATGTTTTCAGGGTTCATAAATTGACGGACAGGAATTTTTTTTCAACTATTTTGATGCTTTTTCCATTTCTGCTGCATTAAATCAATTATTAAAGTACAGTATTAATCTCCATTTAATCATCTATACAATGGTATATAAATTAAGTAGGTTCTGTGTACTAGCAGGAGTGTAACAATAAAAACAGTTGCAGAAATGGGGCAAAAAATATTTTTCGATCGTAGAGCACACTCTAATGCTTCGCATTATGAGTCGTGCAATAATATAATACTTATATCTAAATATTATTATATTAAATATATAAATAATATAATATATCTAAATATTATTATATTAAATATATAAACAATATAATATATATAAATATTATTTTATTAATATATTAACTCCTAGCATTATGCTGGGAGTTGCCAGTTATCATAGACTTTGGGGTCTCATAATTTGAGTGATCATAGATAGAGTGGTGTTAATTAGCTAGGGTTCTACTTGCTGTCATTTTCACAACTTCGTCACTACTGACTGCTGCTTGAGTTTCCAAGAGGTTTCGCGGCGGAGGTGTGCTACTAACTGGCGTCAAAGATTCAATAATGTTTTCTTTGGAGCCCTTCAGGTAACGTATTTAAGGCACGTAAATGAAACGTTCCTTTGACAAAATAGGCTCGTTATGAGAATATTGTTTCATCGATTGTACATACCGCTTCGACTGATTAAAATTTTGTCCTAATTCTTGATTTTTAGGGTTGTCCCTTCGCGAATCAGGGAGTAACAAAATGATGCCTAGTTACTTTTAGATAAGAAAATAATATTACCTAAGTAGGTAATAATAATCTAAGTAAGAAAATAATATTACCTACTTAAGTAGGTAATAATAATCTAAGTAAGAAAATAATATTACTTATGTAGTTAATAATAATTTAAGTAAGAAAATAATATTATATACCTAAGTAGGATTTTTACGTGTAAACAATAAAATTCAGTCCCAAAAAGATGTATACACGGACAAGGAACCATTTTAATATCTACAACCATTGCTCCATAGTAGGTATTTTATCTACCCTATAGTAAACAGTAAACATAGTAAGTATACAATTTATTTCACTTATTAATCATTTTATCCCAAAACATCCATACACCCTATGACCAAAACAATGTAGGTACACACTGTACACAGTGATAGTTCCAGAACGAGGTAAATAAAACTGACAACTTAATACGACTTATTATAACGAATGACACGTTTTTTTTAGTCATCTTCATTTCATGCATGACGTCACTGACGTGTCGTTTGTTTTTATTAGATTTTTTTATTTGAAATATAAACAGGTAGGTAAATCATGAATGTTCATAAAGAATGTTGCTTAGGCCTTAGGTCACTCACCGGGAATTCGCGTGTTATTAACATTCCATGGTTTTTTTCATGTATCTAATAAAATATTAATTACAAAACTAAATCACGGTAGACGGTAGGCCAACTTCATAGAAACGGACGAAGCGCGAGCTATACCTACGCGCCTCGATCGAGGTATGCGCGAGGTACGCAGACAGTCGCGTCTGTGCCGCAGTGACGAACGAACGGTGTGTTGTTTTTTTAACAATAACCGCGCGATTTTTACACTAAAAATAAATTCAAGTACATATTTAATATGACGAGTAGGATATATTGTTGCTATTTTTGGTTGCATGAATTTGGCAATAACGCATCCAGAGATAACTTTTTTTAGATTACCTGGAAACTTTGAAAGATATTATTATTAACAAACAACAACAACAAAATTATTTTATAGTCTTACTATAATGTTAGATGAAATGTATGACACTTTTATAAGTATTTTGAAAGAAGGCGCAGATATTACGTATATTGGTCCTGATAACATAAACTGTAAAAAGAAATATGTGGTTGGTTGGAATTTGCATGTACGTGACGCTCACAAGGAGGCCCGCATGCATTATCAGACTTGGGTGCTACATAACAGACCTACATCGGGGTACATTTATACAAACATGTGTCAATCCAGAAAGATTTTTAAAGACAAGCTTAAATATTGCCAGGACAATGAAAAACAAATAAAAATGGATATAATAGCTAAAAATCAATCAGACAGACAATTTGGAGCATTTTGGAAGGCAACCAATAAGTTAAATCCGCGGTCAGGCTTGCCGGTGAGCGTGGCGGGCGTGCACGAGCCGACAGAAATAGCTAACTTATTTAAGCAACACTTTAAGGTTGAGTCACCTCTTGTTAGAACGGCTGGGATAGTCGATGCTGAGGCCATTTCTGGGGACATTGACGTTCGATTTACTGCTAAGGAAGTTGCATCGGTGGTAAAATCAATGAAGAGAGGTAAGTCACCAGGTCACGATGGCCTCAGTATCGAACATCTGAAATACGCCGGGGTGCACTTGCCGCGTGTACTTGCTATGTTTTTTAATTTGTGTGTCAGTCACTCCTATTTACCAGATAGCTTCATGTTTACAGTTGTGGTCCCTGTTATTAAAAATAAAACTGGAAATGCCTCTGATGTCTCCAATTACAGACCTATATCCTTGGCAACTGTTTCAGCCAAGGTACTGGACAGTCTGCTTGACAAACAATTGGCTAATCATCTCCAAATACACGACGCTCAGTTTGGCTTTAGGCAGGGGCTGTCTACTGAAAGCGCTATTTTGTGCCTAAAGCAGACTGTGCAGTACTACAAGGATAGAAAAACGCCTGTCTTTGCCTGTTTTTTGGACCTATCGAAGGCATTCGATCTTGTCAGTTATGACGTGTTGTGGGATAAGTTGCTATCTGAAACCTCTGTACCTACTGAAGTTATGTCCATATTTAAATATTGGTATAGCAATCAGTGCAATTGTGTGAGGTGGAACGGTTCGCTGTCGAGTGTGTACCGGTTGAAATGCGGAGTGAGGCAGGGGGGATTAAGCTCACCACGCTTGTTCAACCTGTACATAAACCGGCTGATTGCTGAGCTCAGCAGCACCATGGTCGGATGTCATATTGACGGAGTGTGTACCAATAACCTTAGTTACGCAGACGACATGGTGTTGCTGAGTCCATCAATTAGTGCCTTGAGGCGGCTAGTGTCTATTTGTGAATCATATGCGGTGACTCATGGGCTCAAGTATAATGTTGGGAAGAGTGAACTAATGCTCTTCAAAGCAAGTGGTTTTTCTTACCCAGCATTTCCGAATGTGTCACTTTATGGCACTCCATTGTGCAGGGTGTCTAAATTTAAGTATTTGGGTCACTGGGTCACCGATGATTTAAGTGATAATGTGGACATAGAAAGGGAACGCAGGTCGCTGGCTGTCCGTTGTAACATGCTGGCCCGCAGGTTTGCACGGTGTACGAATGCTGTTAAGATGACGCTTTTCAAAGCGTATTGCCAATCTTTTTACACCTGCAGCCTGTGGGTCAGTTTTTCGCAGCGGGCATACAGCGACCTGCGTGTCCAATACAACAATGCACTCAGGGTACTGTTGGGGCTGCCATGGCGTTGCAGTGCGTCAGGGATGTTTGCTGAGGCGCGGGTTGATGGTTTTGCCGCTGTCATAAGGAAGAGATGTGCCTCCCTACTCACTCGTGTTCGTGGCAGTTCCAACTCTATACTGGGTGTATTTGCAGATCGGGGGGACTCCCCCATGCTGCAAAGATGGGTGCGGCTTCATGTCGTAATTTAGCTGTGTTGTGTCGAATACTAACATTAGTTTTTAAGTATATTGTTACTAACAAGAATATGGACCTGTTCCGAAATAAATGTTTAATAATAATAATAAAATAATTTAACTTACTGATAGGTAGGTACATATTGTGTGTATTTTTAATGGATAAGTATTTCCTTTTATCTCCCGAAAAAAAGATGTCTGGATTAATAAATAAAGTGAATAGAGTAAAGGAAAGTGATAACACGAGTGAAATAGGTAGTTATAGGAGGTTCATGAATTAATACGGTAGGTACGCTTGTTTTAAAACCTCGGGCATTTGTGTTTTGTTTTGTTATTCAATTCACAAAGTATTTTATTTATTTGTGTAGATAAAAAAAGTATATTTACAATCACAAAACTAAATGGAAACACAAAGTAGGCAAATGTAATTAAAATACTGGAGGCGGGCAGCCCTATCGCATGTTGACGTACCGCGCGGCTGTAGGCACTTATTTCTAAGATATGGCTTAGTTATTCTACCGTCTACCGTGACTAAATGTACCGACCATCTGCACAGTACCACCTGTACAGACAATATGTACAGTTGGGGAAATTATGACAACTGTAACATCTTGACAAATAAAAACTATTGATTGATTGGTGTGTTAAAGCCATTGTATACAACTGTCAAAGAATGACAGTTGTGATATAAATTTACGGACAATTTATGGTGATAGTTAATTTGCCTGACCTTTTGCTTGCCCCACCCATGGGTAAAGGTCAGCTAATTTCGTTAAAATTCTTTTAATAAATAATAAACTTTTCTTATTCATTTAATTTTTCAGGCGGAGCTCGTGGCTAAGTAATAACAAGCCGCACGGGTCGATCCATCAGGTTAAGCTACGCTTGCCGGGGTTGGTCAGTGGATGGGTGACCTTCTTCACATAGCGAGACTCCTCCGTGCCTCGGAAAGCACGTTAACTATTCGAATAGCCGTTGTTCCCGGCAGTCAATCGTGGATCTTTGACAGTCGTTACGAGTTGTCAAAGCCCGAAAATCTGACACCAGTCTTACCAAGGGGTATCGTATTACCCAGTTACTGGGTTGTGGAGGTCAGATAGGCAGTCACTCCATGTAAAATACTGGTATTCAGCTGCATTCCGTTAAACCGGAAGCCGACACCAAGATAGTTGGGAAGAAAGCTAGGAAGATTGATTCATTTCATTTTTCATTTCACCTTTCGCAGGTCTGCTGGAAAAGAAAGAAAAAACCAGTTCTTTTGTACTCAATACTTTTAATTCGTACCTATGTGTATCTATTTTACTGTGTTTAACACAGTAAAATAGATACAATAGAATAGATAAATAATAAAATAAATAATACCACGCTCAGGACATGTTTAGGAAGTCAAAAACCAGACGTCACACTGTGAATTTACATACTTAATAGTTGAATAAATTAAACCAACAGTATGTTGACTTAATTCAGTTTCTTATCTAATTAATCCATGTAAAATTAATGTAGATTTACTCATCAAAATGTTCAAAATGTTGTCAGTTTATTTCTTGTATGAACAGTCAAGGAACAAATATGTTAAGCACATAAAGGATGTTCCAGGCCGACTTCAAAAATAGCGACTACAAAGTTTCGGAAGTCGGGGGCAATTCGGCAATAATATACAAAAAAAGAAAAAGAAAAACAAAGTCAGTTTTTTTTTCACAAACCAGCCCAGCTAGCAGCCCTACGCTACCCCGGCCGTTCCTAACAAAGACCTCTTCTAATGAGTAATTTAATACAGCCTTGTCTGTTGAAATTCCCCTGGATCGTTCTAACGTAGCTAATGATAGCTCCTTTATTCGCCTGAACGTTCATTCTTCCTCTTTTGTCCATACAGATTAAATTAAGAAGGCAATTGCTTCGAAAAATTATTGTTTGTGTGAATAATGTCGACTGGGTTGAAAGCTTTAGTGATTTAATTAAGGGGGTGAAAATTATTGTTTTGATTAGAGAAGATGAAAATATTTACTGTTTAAGAAAGTGTAAGTCTTAATCCTCGCCTTAAAGTCACCCCTATCTATTTATATATTCTACGAAAATTCAGGGTAAACTGTGAGGTTAATTTGTCCACTCAGAGTCAACCTTTTAATAATAAGAGGCAACGCGTTGGCAAAATATAGCGAGATGACTTGAATGGGATGACTTGAATAGTTGAATCTATAATTATATTATAATGTGAGTTTGAATATAGGGGAAATCTTCGGAACTACTGATCAATTACCGAAAATTCTTTCACGAATATAGTAAAAACAAGAAACACAAAATGTCAACTCGACATTGCTCAAAGGTGTATGCTATTTTGATCTTTGCTATCAAGTAATTACTTAATTAAATAGGTATAGTTTTCTATGTCTGCTCAGTGCCGTAGCTTCAAAAGATAATTATAACGTGTCCTGCAAGAATAGACACAGCTCTTTCTATACAAAGTGACATTTCCTTTCTTCATTTTTGACATCGCACCGTAGAAATCTTTCTTCAATCTGTCATTTTGTCTTTCGTTTCTAACTATCTTTGTCTAGGTCCTTTTATATGTAGACTATTTCAGAAGAAAGTTTTCTATGCCAAATTGTCAAAATCACACTGTCAACTGACAGTTGTCTAAGTTAGACAGAAGATAGTGAAACTTTATACTCGACGGTCACAAAGTATATACGGTTATCTACAAAATCATGATTTTACAGAAGAGCGTTCTAAACGCAAAACTGTGATTACTAATAGTAATAGAAGAACAAAGCTATCTTCTCCTATTTTACATCATTTAGTTAATATTACCAAGGAAATGGTTAAGGCCAATATTACTGTAATATTTTTTTGTTCCAAAACAGTACCTACTTAGAAACTCTGAAAAAAAAAATTGGAATTGTGTTTAACGTGACTAAATATCAGTAAAATATGAGAATCAAACAATAAAAACATAATATGGCGAAACAAAGAATTCTGAGTCGAATTATGTAAAAGAGTGAATTTCGTAAAAAGTGCAGTTGCCTCTTTCTACTTTGCTGCCGTTGTACTGTCTACACAGAATGTCATTTTTGTCTACTCTTCCGTCGACAAAGCGGTGCTCATGCTACGCGTGCAGACTTGATAAAGATAAAGGAAAGAATATGAAAACTGACGAAGATATAAAAGTCTTGACTGTACTACTCGCTAATTTTTGTTTTAACAACAAACAAAAACAAACCGGGAAAAAATCTTTATCTATTCTATTCTATTCTATTACATAACATAACATCTCGCCAGTTAGTTTTTGTAACAATTGTTTATTTAAAAGAGTGTCCGTGGAGTTTCTTGTCGTTCTTCTCCATAGGTACCTACTACCTACGCTTTGGAATGGGCAACTAGCTTCATATTTCTGACTGACCGATTCCTTGACAATTCAAAAGTGCCTGTGTATGGCTTTGAGTTTGAGTTTGATTTGTGTCCCATTGCGAGCCTATTGCCATCACTCGGGCACAAATCCAGACTCCGGGCTGAGAAATTCCAGATGTAAAAACCCAATAACACTGCCCGACCAGGGAATCGATCCCAGGACCTCAGATATGGCAGCATCTTTATCTATGTACCTCCTACCTAATCCTAACTAATATTATAAATGTGAAAATGAGTTTTTTGGTTGTTACGCTTTCACGCTAAAACGGCTGAACGGAATTAGATGACATTTGGCACATGGAAATACCATGATCTGGAGAAGGACAAATGATACTTTTTATCCCGATATTTTCACGGGATCGAAACTTATGCGGGTGAAACCGCGGAGCGCAGCTAGTTAAAAATAAAATAAAATAAAGTAATCTTTATTTCGGATAAGCAACATCCATATAGGTTAGTAAACAAAAGATAACTTATATCTATGTTAGTAACCTTATATCTATTTGGAAACAAGGCTGTTGTTCGAAATACATCTTCGAACAACATCACCAAACAAAGGGTTAGTTAGTTAAGAGGGTTTATTCTGAAAGTTGGAAACGTCGCAAATAGATGTCAAATATTTCGCTGTTTTGATTAATTTGATAATATTTCTGTATGGAAATAAAAAATGAACTAAGTAAGTAAGCTAGCGAAGTAAAAAAAAGTAATGGAAACTTTCCAAATGCTTTTTTTCACCTAAAACGGGTACAACATCAAATTCAATGTTATAATTGCAATAATTCATTATTAATATTCTAGTTAGTTAGTTAGCCACATTTCTTATTTCCAAACAGTATTATTTCCAAATAGGTAATAATCGAAACAGGTAAATATTTGAAAGCTATTTAAGACGTTGCCAACTTTTAGGATGCACCCTCTTAAATCATAATTATAAGTAACTAATCTTTCAAACTGAGAGCAGTGGTGGCCCAGTGGTATCGGCCCCGACTTACGAGTTGTAGGTCGTGGGTTCGAACCCAAGCAGGCGCTTTACTTTGTGTAAATAATTTCATCACCACTGCTCTCAAAAACGGTGAAGGAAAACATCGTGAGGAAACCGGCATGTCTTAGAACCAAAAATTCGAAGACATGTGACATCTACCAACCCGCACTGGGCCCGCGTGGTGGATTACGGCCCACTCCCTCTCACCGAGAGGAGGCCTGTGTCCCAGCAGTGGGAACATTAATAGGCTGATGATGATGATGATGAATCTTTCAAACCAACATACAAAAATCCAAAACCTATGAATATTTTTACATCGACCAAAAACAAAACAAAACCAAATTCGTTTCTATAAGCCCATTCAATTTCAGAACCAAAATGGTATTCGTAAAAAAGGGCGTCGTAGAATTGACATTCCTTTTATATTATCTGTTAGTCGCACTGCGTGGAGACGTGAATTTGTGGATACTGTTACTACTGTAGCAAAGAGTAAGTAAGATAAACGGGATATACAATATTTTTCTGAATATTCATGTTTTTTTTCGTAAATTAACTTTAAAAGGGGACCCCCCTTTTAAAGTTAATTTACGAAAAATCTTTAGTATTTTTCATGTTATCATTATTTTTTGAGTAGCGTTTGTGATAATATCTCCGATGATATTGGCTCGATTTGTATTCTGTTTATTATTTCTAAAAGCTTATGAGTTATTTTATCAGATTAATTAACATTTTTTATTAAAAGTTGTCGACTATGAAAAAAAACGGAGGTGAAGATATTTTTTTTCTAAAAAAATCTGTTATAATTATTATTTATGTGTAAGTTCATAAAAAGGTTTGAAAAAATCGTCTGCTGAACAATGTAAATAACTCAATGGATGTGGGTGAACTGTCAAAACGAAACCCATGTACCCATTGCAATCAATTATTATTTTAAGTTTGTACAACGAGTATCAGGTTGTATGGCGTATAGAGCGAGCAGTGCTGGCCCAGTGGTAACGGCCTCGACTTACGAGTTGTAAGTTGTGGGTTCGAAACCAGGCCGGCGCATCACTTTGTCCATATAATTGCATGTCCACTGCTCTCAGAACTGTGAAGGAAAACATCGTGAGGAAACCGGCATCTCCTGCAACCAAATATTCGAACACATGTGACATCCAACAACTCGCACTCAGCCCGCGTGGTAGAATACAGCCCACAGCATCTCGAAGAGAGGAGGTCTGTGTCCCAGCAGTGGGAACATTATAGGCTGATTATGATTACGCTATGCAGGTTGTACGGTAATATAAAAATTAACGCGCCCGGAACAAATTAAAATTATCAATACAACTCTCTAATTTAGAATGAAAGAAATGTCTCACGTCTGAATTTATTTATGCTTTGGCAGATTGAGTCAGTAGGCCAATTTCCAATAACCATTGATCTGGCCTGGCCATCGAATAGGCTGTCGATATATGAACCCGCACCCGCGCAACGGCCCATTTCTGTCCCACCATTGATTTCTTACCCAATCTACGAAGGCGACACGTGTTGCCGGGACTATCCATCAGTAGGTATGTCTGCGTACCTTATGAGATGTCTGCTTCCAAACCTGTGTTTCGACGGCTTTGATTTTATTTAGAACCATCAACCTATCACCCTATGCGAGACAGAGCTCCAGCGAAGTAAAGATAAAAGCAAAGTAGAGATTACCGATTATCAAGAGAACTACCATAGATAAGTAATTACCTAACTAAATAACAAGAACTCAATAATCATTCCTGTATTTGCGCTGGATCTACAGGATGATGGGTGATAATGGTTTTAGAACCGCCAACCACTAATTGTGAATTACTCAAAAGAGCAAATACTGAATGTATTTTTAATATGTCACCATCAAAATATTATGTTCGAGAGGAACCGATCTAAGTGTATCTAATATATTTTTCTTTAAATCAATTATTGATCACTTTGAGTGCATTATTTCATAAGAAGATTTAACAATTAAAATCTAACAAGACAGTGTAACATTACGAAATGAAAGATTAAAAAATATGGTTCCAATTGGTCGTTTCCTATGAAGAAGAGCCGGCAAGAAACTCCACGGTTACTCTTAAAAAAGAATTAGATATATAATTATACTTTTAGATATACAAGAGTGAAACGTTACTATAATAAATTTTAATAAATATTAATGAAGATGAAGAAGTTTTGGTGCACCTGTAGAACTAGCAACACGGTAGTAGGATGCTGCGCTCATGTGATGGTCATTATTTGAATTTTGAGTATGGCAAGGTATAAAAATAGCGGATCGACTAGCACTGTTTTTGGACTCTATAATAATCGACACAGACGCTTGAATAAAAAAAAAATAGTATTTTTTCTGGGAAATAAAGTATTCTTATTCATTAATTCATTGTTATTTTATTTATGGATACATGAATATATCTAATTTCTAACCTAACTTAAACCGACACCTAATCTAAACAAAACTGTTTTACACGTGTCACAACCGTAAAGCTCTACATGAACTAACCTAACGTAATATTGTCAGAAGTTAATAACCTTGGGACAGATTTTGATGCTCCTTGGCTTGAGTAAAGAGAGAAGTAACGTCTTCAAAACTACAGTGGTTATATCTGTGGCGGTAGTGGTACCAGTTCCCATACATTTTTGCCCACCATCCTTTAGAATCTAAACCATTATCTAAAGTTTAGATAATGGTCCTCGTGTTTCAATTGTAGTTACGTACTGATCACGATTATATTATTATCTATAATGCTGCGGCTGCATCTGCGTCTATCGTGACAAAGCAATGCGTGCCGAACTGCCGAAGCTTCGTATGTTTTGCTCGCTAAAAAGTTATCGTGCACATGCGGTGGTTACGTTAGTGGCTTTGTCACATTTATTATGTACCGCCACCCGGGCGATAAGTGCTACGCACCCCGAACTATCGCGATGATAACAGATAATGGTTGGTCATATCTGCGTGCATCGTATCACTGTGCGAATCTTCGTCACGATAGACGTAGATGCGGCCGCAACATTAAAGATCTACAAGGTGAGGATAAATAAACCTTTGATAATTAATGATGGCATAATTATAGATACAACCAACTTAGTTGTGTAATTTTATGGACTCCATTTTTAGGGTTCCGTACCCGAAGGGTGCCAAACAGAACTAAGCCTCTGCTGTCCGTCCGTTTATCAGCGGGTTGTATCTCATGAACCGTAATAGGTAGACAATTAAAATTTTCACAGATTTTGTAAGAATACAAAAAATTCCGATTCATAAGGTATTTTATTTAAATATGGGTGATTTTCTGCAAATGCAAAGAAATACATAGTATCATTATGAAATATTCAAGTTCCTGACACCTGAGTCTTATTAATTACCAAATAAACTGTAAAATACAACGATTATAATAAAATAACAATCATTACTGAACATTGGTTTTGACTATCTAGGCAATCGTCCATTGCCTCACCAGACATGCCCTTTATCTTTGCGATTTTCAAGATGAAAAATATTCTTCGTTTAGTATTTTCATTTATCTAAACTAAAACCCGGCCACGGGCGAGTCGGACTCGCATACGAAGGGTTCAGTCCCAGCGTACAATATTTAACACTACATATTTTGGGAAAAATAAAATAAAGTAAAAAAATAAAGGGTGACTTAAAATTTTGACCATATTTTATTTTATATTAATATTTTTTCGCGATATTGATGTTGGTCCCATAGAGAAAGTTGTTCAGTCTGATGGTCTGTACTACACGCTGTATAAAAGGTATTTTTAGATTTTTTATAAGTACCTGTATTATAGACCCCTCCGTGCTTCGGAAAGCACGTTAAGCCGTTGTCATTTCATTCGCTGTCATTTGTAGATCTTTGACAGTCGTTACTGGTAATCGGAAGCCCAAAAGTCTGATATCCAGCCTTGCCCTGGGGTATCGTATTACCTAGTCACTGAGTTCTGGACGTCAGATAGGCAGTCGCTTCATGAAAAATACTGGTATTCAGCCGCATCCGGTTAGACTGGAAACCGACCCCAACATAGTTGGGAAAAGGCTTAGCAGATACAGAGATCGAGTTTCTTGTCCGTTCTTCTCCATAGGAACCTACTACGCTTTGGAATGGGCAACTAGCTTCATCTTTCTGACTGACCGACCCCTTGACAATTCAAAAGTGCCTGTAATTGGTTTATTTGAAATAAATGCTTTGAGTTTGAGTAGATTAACTCACAATTCGGAAGGCAACATTTTATTATGTCTTATATCTTCTTTTGAGCTGGAAATCAATTCTAAATACCTACTATTACCATTCCAGTAGGTACCAAAGGATCAATAAAGATTGCTCCTACCAGAATACCTCTATATAAAAAATGTTTGGCATTATCCTTTTATTTATTTTTTATCCGATTCTGCCTGTTTCTTACTGCCCCCCCCCCCCCAGCGACAGCGACGCCCTAAGCCGAGGTCCGTCCACAAGGGGTGTCTTTAGCGTGTAGTCGCTTAGTTTCTAAGTTTTAGGGTCAATTCACACGTACCACAACCACACCACAGCCACAACCACACCACAACGACGCCATGTGGTCGGGCGTATATTTTGTATTGAAAATGAATATTACAATTTACACGTACCACATTTTGCCGTTGTTATCGACCACCTGTGTAATATGATCACATCGCGACGGCAACGCCACCACCGGTGGCGGCAACGCAGCCACATCGCCACCACATGCATCCTCTACGAAAGTATAACTGCACATGACCACGTGGTTACCACATCGCAACGACAGCATCGACATTTTGTCGGTACCACAACGCAACTGCAAAAAGCCGCTGCGACTATAGTTGCAAAACTTCTGAAAAATTCGGAATAATTCCGGAATACTTCTGGGAAAGTTTCTTTAAATCAGAATTATTCAAAATGAATTTAATTAAGATTTTTTTTTTGCTGAAAAATCGTATTTTGCATCGATCGTCGATCGTCGCCGCCGCGCGCCGCTGCCCCTCTATGCGCCGGCGCGGCGCCGGCCGCTGCGCTCCTCGAGTCGTGCGTGCGTGCAGGCAATGGCGGTGAGGGGTAGACGGGAGATGCTCCCCGGAGAAGTTTTCCCTCGCCCCGCGAGAAAGATTCGTACCCCGCAATCGAATGTTTCCGCGGAATATTTCGCCTGAATAATTCAATGGGAATAAACAAAACGTGTTTGTTTGTGGTGTGGTGGGTGAGTTAATTATTGTTCAGTGGCACATACGTAAGTAAAATATAAATCTTAAATGTTTATTTTATTATAAATGGAATTGATTAAGTATATGTTGATATTTTTATAGGTAGATAATTATGTTAGCCTGCGATTAACAGGATTTTAATTCTTTTGTTTTTAGGTCGGTACCTACTTATTTCGAAATCGAATGCTATTTTGGAACGAAGTTCCTGATCGCGCGTTGTGAAAGGGGGCTAGACGGAAAAAATTCTTACGAAAAGTTGTCACGACACTTTTTACCCGACACTTTTTGCGCGACGCAAAGGAGGGTAATGTGTTTATTACCATGGAATGGAATGGAATGGAATGGACGACTGAACTGGAATGGAATGGAATGGAGTGGTGTGGAGTGGAGTGGAGTGGAGTGGAGTGGAGTGGAGTGGGGTGGAGTGGGGTGGAGGGTCGAAAATCGCTTGAACCTTTTTTTTAACCTGCTATCGTTAAGCAAGTTAAAAAAACAGGTGCAAGCGATTTTCGACCTTATTGACATTTAAAATTTAGTTTGTTTTTTCTCACATTCTCGTTGGCTAACATTGCTCCATTAAAATCCGGTGTTTGCATAAATGTCAATAAGGTCGAAAATCGCTTGAAGGTCAGAAAACATTTGCTTAACGATAGCAAGTTAACTTCGTTCCATCCGGGTGTCCCTTGACACCTCTCAAGTTTTTTTTATGTCAGTTGTGGAATAAAAAACCAGGCCTAGCATATTTGATTGGTTTTTTTAAAAAGGGTTAGGTAAGTAAGTAGGTACCTATGATTTTGGTTAGTTTGTATGTAGCTCTGTACGCATCGCGAGGATTCGCGAGTCGCATAGGTAGGTATTAATCATTACCTATAGTGCGTTGCAAGTTGCAACTAAGAATGTGCCTGAGTCCGCGCCATCTTGTTTTTTGACAGTTGAAATATTCCCAAAGCTTCGGAATATTTCCGAATACTTCCGAAGTATTCAACGGGAATGATTCGGAATTTTTCCCGCCAGCATCTATAGCTGCGACACTATTCACACGTAACCACAGCTTGACCACATTTTGTCGCTGCGACGTGGTGTGGTTGTGGTACGTGTGAATTGACCCTTAATGCCCTGTGTGAGGCAGCCACAGAAAAGTCTGGCCAAGCAGCCGACAACCTCCAAGGTTGACCTGCGAAAAGCCATAAAAAAAACTTAAGTACATCAACGGAACCACCCGTCTCGCGTCAAACTAAGTACATACATAGTATGGTCATATTTACTTCGAAGCAACAATTGGCCTATAATTATGCACATCAAGAATGTACACGCCAGGTCTTAGGGTTAAGACCGTATAACTATAAATAGGACACATTATAAAACGCAAGGTAGTGTTCGGTTGTTAAGTTACGCGATAAGGGATCTTATTCCTAACATTAATTGAAAATCCTTGAAAATTCGAAAGACTACGTTTCTACTTACCTACCTGTAAATAGGTAGGGTATGTTGGGATGAGTTTGGCGCGCGGCACTGGGATAAGGCCGTACGAAATAAATTCTGCGCCATTTTATTTTTCTCCGATGGTCGAGGCACAATTAAATAGCGCAGAACACTACGTTGCCAGGATTTAAAAATATTGCCAATTAGCCGGTTTAATTCGTACAGTCTTATTCCACCGCCGAACTTACCCCAACACATCCTATTACTTCTCTTGATAATTTTGTGGTTTCATAATTTATCTGTCTTATTATATAATCAGAGATCAAGCAATCGGATGCATGTTTATTTACCTAAAGTTTTTTAGGTAAAAAATTTTGGAAGTGGCTTCTTAGTTTTTCTTTTTCTTAATATAATTCCCGGAATTCCAGAAAATCCGGGAATTATATGAAAACGGAAACACGGAAACGACTTATCAACCCTCTTATAAAGGTTACTTTCGCGGTGTTAACATAAACATTTTTTAACGAAAACATTGACACAACTCAAAAAAATAATTGACACAACTGAAAACATTTTTTAACGAAAAGAAAAGAAAGAAAGAAACAAAAATATTTATTGGGACAAGCACAGAAGATCACAAACGGAACTAATACACATTGAGACATAAATAAAAAAATCAAAAACAATAAAAAATAAAACAATGTCAAATTAAAATGGAAGCAGAGTTCTCTGCGAGGCCAAAATGCTATATGACGAAACTCAAAGTACCGAGTTGTTTGTCGCTATGTGCTAAGCCAGTTTTGGAAACCTACTTTACAACATTGCATTTCTATAGTCAAACAGTACAAAATTTAGCAATATCATAATCGCGAGATGTTTACGATCGATACAAAAGTGCATTGCAAATTAGCCAAAACATAAACGTAAGTAAATATACATTCGATTCTATAATCACAACTCTAAATGTTGATCCCGGAATGTCGGGATTTTTTCGATACAAAAGTGCATTTAACAAACACCTCAACTTTAATTAAATATGCCAACGCATATCCTATTACAGGTCATAACAGTCAGTCATAATATAAAGATGTTTATCTTGAACATTCGCAAACAATAAAAAATACGATTTTAAAACAAGTCAGAGGGGAAACATGCGCAGGCGGCGTTTTTTTTTAAATGTTTCCTGGCTATTTTAATCAGAGATTATATTGCTGAAAATCACTCACAATAACGTTACCTTTGCACAAGTACGTTCGTGCTAAGCTTACTGAATATTCAACCATTTTTTAGAGGCTTGTGGATTATGTCTTTGTTTGTTTTCGTTTTAATTTGGAGTTTAGTTATCGGTACTTGGGCATGGATGACGGTGAATTACTTATCGTCCCAGAAGAATCAGCGCTCCCAGTCACAGAAAAAAGCCTTTTGCTCCTAAAAGGAGGCTGGAAGTAAGTTATACTCGGTAAGCATTTATTTTTTGTTTAAAGTGCTGTGAGCATTGCATTGTCACTGTCACTTGTTATTTGATGGATTGTTGAGTTGATTCATTCCAGAAATCCCCACCAACAAATCCCCACCAGTGGGTTAGTTTTTTTATCAGAAATTCCCGCTAGTTAAATGATCTCGTTTAGCGCAATAAAATTACATTTTGTTTATGTACACACGGCTACACATCAAGCTATATATTTCCAATTTATGCTGATCTCGCATTGTATATGATTTCTGTACAATGCGAGGTCAGCTGATATTGGAAGTGTATAGCTTGATGTGTAGCCGTGTGTACAAAAGACACTAGACTACTGTTACTAGGAGAACTTAGCATCCAAGAGCGAGCGAAGCAAGTTCGGGACTTAGGGCACCCCGACTCGGACAGGTTAGGTTCGAAGGAGATGGCGGGGGCTTTACTGGCGAGCGCCGCGTAAACCATATAACACACATAAAATTAATGTTCGACAGGATTGTACATCTTTAAAAAGTTCAACAAAAAAGTTCACGATAGCGTATCTCTATCTTCTAAGGTGAACCACAGTAACCATTTTAATCAGATTTTGATTAAAATATCATTATTATTTCCGAAGATATTTTATATTATTTCTCTAATAAAAAATGTTATTTAAATTGGGCATTAAATTTGGATTAGAATATGCCTAGACATTTAAATGAATATTAGATATCACAGATTCAAAATTACGCGTAACAAAATAATTATGTTTGACGGCGGAGCCAGCGCAGCACTAGGACAAGAGTCAATAACGTTTTGCTCGGCTATTAGATATTATTTAAGCGATCATCGCTTCGCTTCCTTTTAATCCCGGTAGATACGTTCCCGTGGGATATTTTAAGACAAATGGTAGTCGATATGCAAATATAATATTAAATTGAAGTGCTACCCCATAATGTTGTGGTAACCCACAACATTATGTTATTGCACACGGTAGGTCTTTCGATTTACGTAATACATCTTATTAATTCAAGGTGATAAATAAACTACTAAGGAAAATATATTCAAACTCAATTGCCATGCATGAAATAAAACGCAGTAATAATTGTCAATTACATACATAATTAAGTAATAAAAATTCTATTAAAATATTATATACAGGGTGTTAGGGTAAACACCGTTATCCTTCAAACCAGTGGTTTGGTTTCGTTTATAGAACATAAATTCAATGGAAAATCACTTTTTTTTTTTAAAGATGTACATTTGGAATCGTCACGCAATTCCTAAGGTAGGTATTTTTGCCTGTCTTAAGCCAGGAAAAGGTTGTATTGTATTAATTTAATCATGTGTTGTGTAGGTAGGTGGGACGGGCGGCGATCGATTACGTCACTCGGGCAGGCGCATATCCATGAATTTGCGGACGGTGTCGGACAATAACCTTTTTAATATTTGTTAAAGAAAATAACGTAATTTTTTTTTTACTCGTGTTTTTACGTTTATACAACGTGAAATTTGAATCACAGTTTTGCTAGAACAAACGTTGTTCAGACCATGGTCTACAACCATTCTATACCATTCAATAAAAAAAAAACGTCAATGGTTTTTGAAAAAATACAAAAAATACTGATTTATTTATTTGCATTTCGGCCCGCATTTGGCCGGACATCCTTGTAGTCCACGTGGACTCCTTATAACTCTTTTGAATGCCATATTGCTACCGCGATGAGTCCTTTGATGTTACGGTTAATGTTTGAACACGTTTGAGCAACATAAGACTTATTTGACAACACCTAGTTTAGTTTATTTTAATAACATATTGGACGGTATAGAATGGTAGTAGACCATGGTCTGAATAACGTTTGTTCTAGCAAAACTGTGATTCAAATTTCACGGTGTATTTAAGCCAACTACCCATAGTTTGAGTGACAACGGTGTTTACCCTTCCATCCTGTATAGGTACTAGCAACAGTAGCAACCCTATAGCAAAGCTATATGCCAACTTTTTTGAAGTGAAAACTTCTTTAGCGGTGTGCACTTTTTGGGATGGGTAAAAAATGTTAAACTCGCGTCAGGACGTGACCGTAAGAGCCGTTGCCTAGCAACCGACAAAGTAAATATTAAAATAAATAGTCTTTGACATTACGTAAAGATTGCGAGGTAAGAAATTTTACCCTTATTGATGGGTAAAAAAAAGCAGTCAAAACATACTTCATGAAAAGTGTTTAAATAAATTGTTTATTTTTGTTAGACTATATTTTGAAAATAAATAAATAGGTATACTACTACTACTAATGAATATTGTATTTAACCACGTAAATTACCTTAGTCCTTTTATACTGATAAATAAAGCATTTCGTGCGAAATTATTCCCTAACCATTCCAAAATATTCAAAAATGCACAACGTTAATGTTCAAGTTTTCACTTCTGCCGGCACTCCCGGAGTGCAACCCGTTTATTTTTTTCTTAATGTGTTAACAGCCTGTTGCGTCCGCATTTACGTGGAGTATTTTATATCATTATACTTCAACCAATTTACACAAAACCTTCATGAAATTAGACCAGTCAGTTCATTCAGTGGTGAAAATCCGTTCGGTAGTTTTTGAGTTTATCGCGTTCAGACAGACGCGGCGCGGCGGAAGGACTTTGTTTTTTTATTATGGTGACCAAAGAATATCCGCGAATTTCGCTTAATTTTTTTATTTTACCTTTTTTGTTCATATCTTTATGACACCTCTGTAAGTCATGACTTCATGAGCTATCCGAATGTCAAAAAATATTTGGCCTAGGTCTTACGGGGGAGGCGTGAAAATGTATTCGATTTTGCAATATAGATATAATTATATAATATAAAAATACTATTTAGTTTTAATTTCGCAGTAACTACATCCAGTACCCTAATTACGTAATACACGATTAATGAGAATTTAATAATCGCATTGCTTCGTAGGTTCGAAAAAAAATTTGCTCAACAACGTAAATAACGCAATGAATATTATTGAACTGTCAAAATGAAACAGATTAGTCGGAATCGGTTACGAAAATGTGTTGCGTAATTAGATTTGGATGCAGAACGCTCCAACGGTTATTACCTATACATGGGTTTTAAGTTGCATCATACTAACCGCATCTTCTGCATGTGCATATGTTTGCGGCAGTGCTGCAATGTGCCTTGATCTAAGTAATGCAAATTCACCATTATTCATCATCATAACTATAATTCTCCTGCCCTTCTCCCAATTTATTTGGGGTCGACGCAAAATGTATTTTTATTCCATACTTCTATATAGGGTGACTGTTAATTACTGACATACTTAAACACGTGACTTTACTCATCATTATGAACAACTTTTACTGTGTTAGTAAGCGAACATTAATAATGTAGGAAAAAACAGTTTTTTATTTTTTTTTATTTGTCGTCATCTATGATTTAAAACTATAAATATTTTTGGCATGGATTTTTGCAAAGTTTAAGTTAATTGCTCAAGGTCATGGGAAATGCATAGTGTCTAATTAGCATCTAAAAACAATGACTTTAATGTTTATGCATTTTTTTATGAAAATTTTATGTAATGTTGCTAACTAGCCATAGTATGCATAGTATGAGGCAAACATGTCTAACCTGTTTTTTTTTGTTTTTCTTTTGTTATGCTGCATGCACGTTTTTAGTATTTTATGTGTACACATATTTTTGCAAATAAATATATAATAATTATGTAATCAACTTTACCCCGGGTACAAGGATATTTCAAATGCGCTTTTCGTAAACATCTATCCAATGTTAGTTCCGATTTTGGTCACGCACCAAATAAAACTTGTGGCGCTAAAATTACGTTACACTTGCGTAAATAAAAGCGCTCATGTTTCATGTTTAAATGTTAACTAAGTGCGGATTTCACCAATGAAATTGAACGCGATCAGATCAAATCTAATCAAAAAATCAAATCAAATCATTTATTCTTTGCAAACATGGGTAATTTTTACATTGATGTTTTATTATGAAAGTCCTCCACGTTCTACCGTCGCATGGGCATGCAAATGACGTTTATTTTACACAAATTAAAGAGTTTTATCAATTAGGAAATTACAACAATACATTATAATACATTAATGTCAAATCGTTCGAATTACAGTAAATGTCAAATTAATATAAAAATGTCAACAGGGTTTCAGTAATAAAAAATAAAATAGCACACACAGCACACAGCACATCTAAACCGCGTTCAAGAGCTGTCAGTGTCAAAATTGTTATGGAATATCATTACTAAATTAAACGAACTTACCTAAGTGAAGTTCTATTGTAATTATACGAAATGCTTAGTCCTCGATATTTATCCTGATTTACTATGTAGTCCCACTATATTCCACATCGTTTCACGCGCATATTTAGAGAATAAATTCCTGCAAAAAATAATTTTACACTGGCAACTCTATCCATGTCTATGCCATTCTATTTAGAGTATCTATCTGCAAGAGAGAATTAAAATTAATACTCAGTAATTCCCCAACTTCAATCCCAGGGTCAAAAAACAAACTAAGGTCTTGTTTAGGGCTTGGGAGGGAACATAGTATCGAGGACTAAGCATTTCGTATAATTACAATAGAACTTCACTTAGGTAAGTTCGTTTAATTTAGTAATTATACTCATGCTTAGTCCTCGATAATTATCCTGATTTACTATGTAGATGTTTAGAGAGATGAAGTTGGAAATTACACACATTTTTAATGCTGTTAAACAATAAAACATTAAAATAACATAAAATCAACCTTTTATTAAACTGAAAAAACTTTTAAACATTTTAAACTTAATTCTCTTCTAATTATCAACTAAATAATCATTATACTTTTGACTTATAATTAAATTAAGACAAAATAACATCAGTCTCAACATTACATACAGTCTTGGCAAAGAGATATTTATCATTTTCTTGAATCAAAGGTCTATTATAATGTCTTGCAAAAACTTTTGATCCTATAGACCAACCAGCAGTTTTAAAGATTGTATCTACTGTCACACCTTCCCTACTCGCCATTGAAGTGGATGCATGACGTGTTGAATGCGGAGTAAATTTCTTTATATCTATGCCACTGTCCATCATTGTTTGTTTAATCCAACGACTAATTGTTTGGCTACTCACATAACTATGAGGCTTTTTAAAACTAATGAATAACTTTTCTGTATTACCTAACTCTGGCTTTCTCAATTTGTGTGTATAATTAATATAATATTGTAATGTAATCACCGGACAAATTTCAGGTTTCATAAGAAAATATGGTAACATAACACTCATTTGCTGATTTCCTGGCTTGGATGTTTTCAACAAATCTGTGATTTTTATGTTAACTCCTGAATCATTAAATTGTATGTTATTAAGCTTAATAACAGATAGGGTTTGTATTCTTTGAGCGCTAGTAAGAGCTAAAAGAATTACCAACTTTCTGGTTACTTTATCAAGTGGTAATTCTTGTAAAGGGTACCATCTTTCAATAAAATTCAGTACTATTGATGGATCCCATGTATCATTATATTTAGGGCGACTTGGTCGTAATTTGAATATCCCTTTAAAGAACCTCTTAATTTGAGGATCCGTTCCTACGCCAGAATTTATTATTAATGACAATGCAGATCTATTAGTGTTAAGTGAAGTGTATGAACTGCCATTGTGGAATTGTTGTGTAAGGAACTCTAGAATTTTTGTGACTGAAAAATCATGAATATTTTCACCATTACAAAAACTCCACCACTTATGTAGTGCTACTGTATACTGTTTGACAGTATTATCGGATAAAGAAGATATCATGACCTTGATGGTGTCATCTGGTATCATTTGCTTCTTAAATGCTTCCCTGATAATATGCAGGCCCCCAGGGAAAGGCTGTTGTGCAGAGGATGCAGTATTCTGGAAGGTGACAACAATAATTGATCTGATGGTTTGAACACTTTAATTTGTGATATGATCATGGAATTAATAAATGGATACCAAGGTTGTGATGGCCACATAGGAAAAACTAAGATGCCAAAAGCCTGATCATCTTTAATTTTCTGGATAGTTTTAGAAATTAAAGCAAATGGTGGAAATGCATAAAATAAAGGGTAATTTTCCCAATTTACTGTAAAAGCATCTATATTTTCCGCAAATGGATCTCTATGCCAGGACAGATATCTCTCACACTTAGTATTAGCTCTAGTAGCAAATAGATCAATGGAAGGATTTCCAAAAAATCTCACTATGTCTTGAAATGCTGCAGGAGCCAGTTCCCACTCACAATCTATGTTTTTATTTCTAGACTCCAGATCAGCTTCTATGTTGTCTTTAGATTTTACATAAGATGCAAATATCCAAATTTTTCGGGCTTCACACCACTGCCATATATCCCGAGACAGGGAATTAAGATTATTGAATTGAATACCACCCATTCTATTGATATAAGCTATGGCTGTAGTATTATCTATACGTAATAAAATTTGGCACTAATTTAAGGCTTTAGCAAAACATTGTAGACCAAGAAAAGCTGCTAAAAGTTCTAAATAGTTTATATGATTTTTCTTGTCTTCTTCTGTCCAAAACCCATTTGCTACCTGACCATCACAAAATATTCCCCACCCAGAGCGAGATGCATCTGAATAAATTTCAATCTCAAATTGACAATTTTTTATAGGGTTTTGAGCCGTTCCTATACATTTTTGCCACCATAGTAAATCTCTTTGACATTCCTCATTTATGTTCATAATTGAATCAAAGTCATTATTGTGTTTAACTAACTCTGCACATTTTTGTTTCTCCAAAATTTTTGTGTATAGAAAACCATAACTCACAGCTGGACAACAAGCTGTTAAGGTTCCAATGAGTTGTGCAAAGTTTCTAATAGAACAACTACTATTATTTAAATACTTTTTAAGTAATGAATGAATTGAAAGTCTCTTTTTATCTGTCACGGACAAGGTCATATTCTTTGTATTAATCACATATCCTAAGTACTCAGCAACTTGTTTAGGTTGGAGATTACTTTTATCCTTATTTATATAAAAGCCAAGACACTCCATAAGTGCGACTGTATTACTACAATTTTCTAAACATTCTTTATAGGATTCTCCAATACAAATAATATCATCAAGATAAATCACAGATTTAAATCCCCCACTACGTAGATACGCTATTACTGGTTTTAATATTTTAGTAAATGTCAGTGGGGCAGTACACAAACCAAAGCACAAACAATTGTACTCATAAATATTGTTTTTAAAATAAAACCTTAAATATCTTTTGTCATCATTGCTCACTGGTATCAAAAAATAGGCATCTTTTAGATCAATTGTGCACATGTAATCATTTTTAGAAATGAGTTTACATAAAGTTTTTATGTCTTCCATTTTAAAGTGTTCTGTATGGATAAATTTATTCAGACACTTTAGATTTAATATCAGTCTGGTACCCCCATTTTGCTTGGGTACAGCAAATATTTTTGATAAAAACTGTCCATTGATAGGTGCACACCTATTAATCACACTCAAATCCAACAATCTATTAATTTCTTTGGAAATAACTATATTTTCAGACTCTGAAAATGTACAATTTTTTGGTGTTATAAGTTGTGAAGGAATTTCCTTAAATGGAATTTTATATCCCTTTAACCATGACAAGATAACTTTATCTTGTGTGATCTTTTGCCAACAAGAGTAAAAATATTTAAGACGACATGCAAATGTCTTTACCTCTATGTTTGACGTACATGTTTGTGTTGGTACGTCTTGCCTGATGAGTTCCTCTGCTGTTGCTGCCTCCCCATGGTCCGTGGTTGATACCTGCCCCCCCTCCCTTGTTTGGCTCGACTCGAGTGTGGGGGGGCATTGAAGTTTTCCTTATTTTTGTAATGATAATAACTTGATTGCTTAGGTTGAACAGTTTTACGTAGGAAATTAGATTTCTTA
This sequence comes from Conistra vaccinii, assembly GCA_948150665.1. Taxonomy (NCBI): domain Eukaryota; kingdom Metazoa; phylum Arthropoda; class Insecta; order Lepidoptera; family Noctuidae; genus Conistra; species Conistra vaccinii. The sequence continues at coordinate 10,893,296 of OX411337.1, read as the reverse complement.
AGTATGGTTGGGGCTGCCTTCTTGATTGCATTTGCAGACTTGACGTTTTCATTGAACTTTTCCCCAAACAAGAAACTGTCCCGTTTTGCAGCATCGGTTGTCTTAATAATATTTTTATCAAGAGAAACTGCTACCAATTTCCTTCTAGTACAGGTATCATTATAATGTAAATCGCTTAACAATCTTGAAACATCTGTGAGAGTTTCAATATTCTTAGTGTTTGTTTCGTTTGTTTTTATTAAGCTGTCAACAACTGTTAACACCGCAGATAATGCAATGCCCAATTGCTGTTGGCGGTCTTCCACCCTCTTGTCCCTTTCCTTTATTGGGTCACTTAGTAGACCCTCCAATTCCAAATTCAATCTTGGAGCATCCAATAATTGTAAATTTTTAGGTATTAAATACTTCTTACATAATTCTTCTTTAACCTTTTTATCAATTCCAGTTGTTAAAATGTTATCCACACGTTTTATTATTTCAGGGTGGATGTCATCAGCATAAGTTTTATCGGAGCTGGACAGGTCTCCCAAGGCCGACAGCACTGTGTCATCCAATTCCATTAAACCATCATCTTTTAATAATTCTTGAGTATCTACAAGATACACATTAATCATTAGACTAACTTAGCCTGATGATACATGCTATTATGTATATAGAACTGCAAATTGCATAATAATTTCTCACGAGAAAAAACAATATTACGTACATACTCTAGAACTTCTAGAAATGCATTATTTTTTGTGCCTTTTTTGCCTCAACTTGAGGTTTCGAGATTAATCCTCGAGGTCCTGTCGTAACACGAACTTCATGTTACATTACATTCTACAAGAACGCATGGACCAAGCACCCGGCAAGATGGCGGGAAATAGTAAGCCTCAGCAAATCAATCTTCGTCATTCACTGAAATTATTCAATATTACCAGACATACATACCTGTGTTTTGTTCCTCATTTACAATATTAGAGGTATTAGTCTTATCCTGATCAGTCTGAATTGATTCCAAAGAGGACGCCGACGAAGACCTTAGCCGACGTCGTGATCGAACTCGCTTACGCAATTTCTTTTCTATTTTCTTTAATTTCTTCCACAATTTGTCGTCCGGCATTGTTTATTGTTAATAATTTTTAAAAATAATAAGCTTTGTATGAAAATTCAATAATTTTCTTAAATTGACGTGCGTTAGACGACGCGCGAAAATAGTGAATGGCATAGACATGGATAGAGTTGCCAGTGTAAAATTATTTTTTGCAGGAATTTATTCTCTAAATATGCGCGTGAAACGATGTGGAATATAGTGGGACTACATAGTAAATCAGGATAATTATCGAGGACTAAGCATGAGTATAATTACTGACAGCTCTTGAACGCGGTTTAAATATGCTGAACGCGTTAACTTTCATTGGTGAAATTAGCCATGTACAATCAGGTAAATGTGTCGTTAAGTAGAGTGACACACCACATAAACGGAATCGCCAAACTTGGCCCAACATTTACAAGTTGCTCAATCAAATCAAATGTCATTTACTTCACAATTTATACATTATTGCCTCAAAAATGTACATTTAAACTGGTCTTTTTATAACCTCATTTCCAATTGATGTTATTTCCACCAACAAAACAAACCATCAACTTTATGCCTGTGTAAATAAAGTGGATTTTAGACTGACTAGTACTGTTGAAAAAGTCATAAAAAAAATGAAATTGTAGCGCAAACTTAAACTTATGTCTAGGCATTACTGTTGTTTTCTGATGTTTGTTTACATTATTTGGCAAATAAATTGCGAATGCAGAATATGTAAGTTTTTGAGAAAAAAACTATATTACAGGTCATTGTAACTTAACCTAGAACAAGTTATTCATTTATTGTCGAACTAGCTACTGCCCGCGGCTTTGCCTGTATTCCCCGAAGGGTTAGGCAGAGGTGTACCTATAGTACACCCACATTTCGCCAGTTATGTTTAAGTCCCATGTAATAGGGGGCGAGCCTATTGCCATCAACCGGGCACGAATGACTCCGGTTTGCTACTGAGCAATTCCAGATGGAAAAATCCAATAACACTATACCCGACTCGGAAATCGAACCCAGGACCTCATAGCTTGCGTCCACTAGACCAACGACATAGTGGACCTTAATTCTTTTTCTAAAATAAAGTTACTCCTCATAACTAGTTATAACAGCCGTTTCGGAGATTAACTGGAACAAACAGACAATGCATTTAGTAAAAAGCTGTTACTTCAACATTCAAAACAGACACTAAAATTTTATTTATTTGTACAATTTCGTGAGAACAATGAAATTAACAATAGGTGATAAAAATTTTAAGAAAAAATACTTTAATAATTTTCGGTATTTAAGGAACTTTTTTGCCTTTTCTTTTATTTAATATTTTAAAGCCATTGTTTATGTAATTGCTCTCGCACGGTCGTTGACTAATTAATTAATAACTAATTCTAGCTTCTGCTCAAAAAAAAAAAGAAAAATAGAACCTTAATAAAAAAATAAAAACATTATAGAAATAGTCATGCAACGCACAGTCGCATGCAAATCGGATAATTTATTGTTGTGAATGTAAGGTTTACCTACTTGTACAAGGATCTCTAGGTTAAGGTCTAGTGGTCGTAAGCGCTACTACATAAGGCCCTGGGTTTGATTTCCTGGTCGGGCAGTGTTGTTCGGTTATTCCATCTGGAATTTCTCAGTGGCAGGCCGGAATCTGGATTTATGCCCGGTTGCTGGCAACAGGCTCGCCTCCTATTTTTTTTTGGGAGGTAAATTATCAAATATCTTTTCTCGCTCTAGGACCTTGTATTGACCTTTTTTGCTTCACTTCTGTCCTCTGCATAATATGGGCCAGTCCTTGTTATAAGAGAGAATAATTATTAAGCATAAATATTTTTAACATAGTATTATTTTATTCCCAGGAGGATTCAGAAGATTCATAAAAAAACGAAGAAATCTCAATTTATTGTTGTAGCGGTCTATTAGAAGATACGTCATGATCAATAGTGGATGTTTGATAATGAGAAATGAGCACACCAGCTGCATTTATTGTGCTCGTTTCTGCCAGACAATGCGGGTGATGGTGAGGGGACAACACGGCAACGTACTGATAAGTAAGTATTTCTGTGGGGAAAATATTCAGCACCTTACTGTATAATAGGTGCGAGAAGCACAATAAGCGAGAGACAAACTGGTCCCACGTACGCAACGTATGCGATGCAACATAGGAGAACTGGTGTGCACACTTGTCCCGTGCATGCAACGTAAATTGGCAACAGACGTTGTTGTTGGGAATGCAATGGCGTTGTAGCGCTTCGGGAATCTTCTAATAATGCGCAGAGGCTCGCACAGATGGTTTCCATGCAATCATGCGAAAAAAGCGGCCTCCTTACTACAGCGCCTGCATGGTAGTGACAACAGCATTCTGAAAATCTGAAAATGATCGCTGTCAGAGAGGACTGCTGTCCGTTTCAGGGACAATAGGGGACAGGGGGAATAGTTAATTTGTGAAAACCAAAACCAAAGCACCAAACCCCTATTTACCAAAACACTATTGTTACTAACACCAAAATACTAACAAAATTATGGACATGAGTCGGATTTTTTTTTAATTTAATTTATCTTTAATTTTAAACCTTAGGTAAGGTCCTTAAGGTAATTTTTTCATCTTGCATCTATTTATTATTCCGACTACGTTTGGCCACCATTTTGAATGAAAATAACAGTTCGAAAAGGTGACATGTGGGAGATGAAAGACTTGCAGTAAGTGCGATGTGCACTCATAGTAGCTCATTAAGATTTTATGAACCAAAGAAGATTTCTGAAATCACCTCAAAATTTGTGAAGTGCAATAAACCTTTTACAATTTAACGCATTATGTTTCGATAGTTTATAATAATATAATAATGTAAACCGATAAATTGAGAACTGGTATCAAACTTGCTTGCGACGTAACGCACCTTGTGCTAATACTAAATACCCTGCCACTGCCTAGCTGCGAGCAACTTGGAAATACTTAGCGCTCGCTCGGCTCGCGCACGATTGAACACAGATCTAACCTAACCATAAATTTTCAACCAGTTCACAATTTTTCGACAGTTTTTAATCTAACGGAAATAACACCGGTGGTGTCTTGGTTTAGGTGAGGTATGTACAATAAAACACTGTTTCCAATATTACTGCGCTAGACATGCTATCGCAATGGCTGCTCAGAGTAGACTGCCGAGCACGGTACAACGCTCTGCACTCCCTCTACTGTGCAGCCCCCACCATAGCACGCATAACTTATTTATTAGACGTCACAACAACGATAGATTATAAACTACCAGCTCTCACAATCTTACGGTGCCATATAAATAACCTTATTTTTCTTGTTTTCAGATTGCAATATCTTCACAGCCAAGGAGCACCCGTATTAATAGAACAAATTATTTTAAGTACATCTATGCAAATAAACTATTCTTTACTATGATACATTTTAGTAACTTTTTCTTGAACAACGATGCCGTTTTACTATCTACATGATTTGTTGGACATGGGTGAGGTGAGATGCAGGCCAAGAGATACCCCGTAGAGGGTAAAAAAAATAAAAAAGTTGAGACAGAAACTTTAAAAGACCCTACTAGAGGATTTGATTTGCTCTTCTCATACTCTCATGGACTAGGTATAAAAAACCTGAAAGCAGTACAGTAACTGGACATGAATAATGAAAAAGATACATAATAAAGGGAGAGAGTACCTTCTACCTACTGTATAAAATACATACATAACATCATGATTGGTTTCCCTGAAGGATTTAAATACATTTCGCCAGTTAAAACGCCTGCTACACGGTCGCCAACCGCGTCCCGACAGAGGTGACCTTGGTGGTTTACAACCGTGTGGATGATGTTTACCACCAAACGTTGAAACAATTTTGCCGGTCGCCAACTAAGGTCACCTCTCTGTCTGACTCGGTTGGCGACCGTGTAGCAAGCGTTTAAGTATGTATGTTTAAGTCCCATGTAAAAGCGGACGAGCCTATTGGCATCAAACGGGCACAAATCCAGACTCCAGTACCCTAATTACGTAATGCACGATCAATAATAAATTCAAATGAATTGAAACAGATTGCTAGTCCATTGCTTCACAAGTACGACAAAAAAAATTGAGCAGATTTTTTTTTCGAACTTATATGAACCAATGGACTAGCAATCTGTTTCAATTCATTTCAATTTATTATTAATCGTGCATTACGTAATTAGGCTGCTGGCTGCTACTGAAAATTCTTAAAAGCTCGTGCAGACTGGCCCCACTTGTCGCGCGACGTGACTCCGGTAATTGTTCTAACGTGAAATTTTCTTAGAAATTGTTTTGTTAGAGTCGCGTCGCGCCAATCTGCACGACATTTAATGGAAAGACTCAATAACAAATTGCCGCAAATCGAACGCGAAAATCATGTTCAGCAGTAACTGTAGCGTTTATGACCTCTAGCTAGACCAACGAAGCAGTGAAGACTGAGTTCAGTAGGCATTACATGTTTGTAGAGTACCTAGATTAAATGATCGATCATTCGATCATTGTGCATGTGTGCCGATAGTCGCATCAGCCAATGACTTACTTGCCAAAAGCCTCGACCAACGCCTGAGGAAGCTCTCGCTGGGCAGCTGTATTAAGGGATTGATTCAGAAAGCGGTAGTTCTGGACACGGCTCGCATTGATAGCAGCTACTGCTGATTATTATTTATAACTTTGTAATTAATCTAGAGGCGGATTCGAATGTTTCCAAAAAATCTCATGCGTTTCGCTAGTCAGTAAAACTAAAAACGCCATCTATCGGCAAGGTTAGAAACTGTACCATTCTCCAATGTTGTAGATATCTCGCAAACCGTGAACGTAAAGTCTTGGACGATAAACTTGTCGACAAAAATTTCCGTTACAAGCGATAGATGGCGTCAGAGTTGACTTTAATTTTTTTAAAGCGAAGCAAACACACTTTGCATATTGCGATAACCAAACCACAGCGCTCTTAAAGCTGGGACACAGACCTCTATGGCCTCCTCCAGCCAGAAGAATTCTTAAGGCTGCCTGTCCACTGGAGCGGACAGGAGAGGAGAGGAGCGGAGATGTGCCATTATTAACCAATCAAATCTAAACTCAGGGGCGGAGTCAAGATTCTATTGGTTAATATTGGCACATCTCCGCTCCTCTTTTCTCCTCTCCGCGCCACTGGACAGGCAGCCTGAACCTTTATTTAAAAAGAGTAGGTATTGCTTGCTGTACTATCATAATTATATTTTTATGGGAATATCAAATCTGTGTTAAAGTCATAATTACACACATGTAGATTGTAAATTTTATGGTGCTATACCTTTGATGAGAACACTTTTAATAAGTACGTGCTTCTTGCACCATGGGTGGTACCTCATATGCTTTCCGATACATATCTATGAGTAGGTAAGTAGGTATGCATCTATGCATCACGTAGATGTTTACTTCTGACGGGTTTTTAAGATAATAAAAATATTGAAACTGCTTCGATGTATTATTTATTATCTGTTAATATCTGGCGATCCGAGCTCTGGATCTGCTCGGGGTGAAAATATTTAAACATATCGCCCGGGTACACGAACGTTTTATCAGATTGCAATTTAGGGGTTTTCACCGAAATCGTTGGAGCCGTTTCCGAGATTCAGATTATACAGGGTGTTAAAGTAATTGCGTACCATAGCTTCAGGGTGAGTTCAGTATCGATAAAGGAACCCGTAAAAAATAAAAATAAAATATCTTTGATAAAAGTTAACAATTTTTTTTTTTAATTATATTTTTATTTTTCTCGGTTCCTTTATCGATACTGAACCTACCCGTAGGCTATGGCACGCAATTTATTTAACACCCTGTATATGGGTGACTAGTAATTAGTGACCTTTACTTAAACACGTGACTTTACTCATCATTATGAAAAACTTTTATTTCGCAATTTCAGGTTTGGTGTATGGGACCAAACCTGAAATCGCGAAATAAAAATAAGTTGTTCAGATAATATAGGCAGTCGCTCCATGTAAAATACTGATATTCAGCTGTATCCGGTTTGCACTTTATTTAAAACGGTTGTCATCACACTTTTCTGTGATAATCAAAGTACAACTATTATTAGTCTTTCAGGTAACGCCATGTACCATCCACGCATGTTCGTTATCACTTTGTTCGAGAGAAGATTGCTGCTAATCAAGTTGCTGTTCGATATCGATCAACTACAGCCATGATCGCCGATGCGATTTAACAAAAGGGCTCCATCGTCCGAAGCGTGAAGGGTTCACCACATCAATGGGGTTGACTTTGAAGCGTTTGCGTCCAGGAGAGGCTGAAGAAAGTATGGACCCTGCACCAATTTGTAAAGGAGTCTGACTCATTCTTGTGTCAGTTGTCAAGAGCGCCCTCTTGTTTTTCTCATCTATCAAATGTGTGAGAACTAACATTCATATAAAATAAATTAGTTCTATTATAATATTGCCCTTGTTATCATTTCATCAGACAAGAGACCTTTGTCATTCAGATTTTCAGAATGGCGATTTAAAGTTCTCTCTTACATAGAAGTAACGAATAAGATGTTTAAGTTGCCGGCCGCGAAAATGTCTTTACTTACCTACCGGTTTTTTTTTCGCGTAGAATTTTGAATAAGCATTAAGTATGCACAGTTCTGGAACGTTCTATTCAAAATTCTTCACAGGTCAACTCATTCAATGTCAGCGACCTATTTTGATGTTTATGTAAAATAATATCACCAGAGCAAAGACGCACTGCCTCAACTGGTTTGGTTTATTACAAACAAAATTACAAAATGCTTCTTCTTCATTTTGACATTTAAAAACCTGCATGTAATAATTATTTAACAACAAGAATGTCGAGACAAAAAAATAGCAGGAGGTTTGCAGATGACGCGAATGATATTCTAGCTTTTTAGAGGTTAGCTCACATTAGGGCGAGGCGCGCCGCAACACATTATAAAAATCCTCAAGCTTATTTATGTTGAACTGATGGGACCTCCCCTTGAGAGCAGTGGTGGCCCAGTGGTAATGCCCCCGACTTACGAGTTGTAGGTCGTGGGTTCGAAGTTCGAACCCAAGCAGGCGCTTTACTTTGTGTTAATAATTTCATCACCACTGCTCTCAAAGCGGTGATGGAAAACATCGTGAAGAAACGGGCATGCCTTCGAATGTTTGGTTATAAGACATGCCGGTTTCCTCATGTGACATCTTCCAACCCGCACCGGGCCCGCGTGGTAGGTTACAGCCCACTCCATCTCACAGAGAGGAGGCCTGTGTCTCACCAGTGGGAACATTAATAGGCTGATTATATATGATAATTATGTATGATCTGTGGTGACAGATGGCCCCCATCGGGTCCTATTTAAATAAACCGACAGGCGACATATTATTGTCTTTCTAACAACATTTTTACAAGTTTCGTTTCTACATTTTCTATTATTTATAACACATTTCGTGATGTGTCAACATTGTGTTTTTTTTTAATATGTCGCATTAATGCTGTGTGCTCGTGTAATGTTTTGTTCTGCATGGCGATGCATTTTGGTTTGCGACTGGTGCAGCTGTAATGTGCGAGTACCTTTAGTATCATCGTGTTCCTCGCAATGAATATGAATTAATAATCCAATCTACCAATAAATCGCTTTTTATTATCTTATTTTGAATATTCTTAATCATAATTAAGATAGATATCTACATAAAATATAGAATATTCGTTATTATGTACTTACACCTTATTTTCTGCTCGGTTTGGTTGGTGGTAGGGCTTGTTCTAAATCCACCTGGCTAGCTACCACCATCTTATATAAGTCTGTTGCCATGACAACAATGTTTACAGCATTGCTGTGTTTCGGCAGGAGGAAAAGTCAGTTTCTCTGTGGTTGAGGATTCCGGGTGAAGCTCGCTTCCACCTCGGCCTGATCATCACTTACCATCAGGCGAGATGCAGGCCAAGGCCTTCCCCGTTTTGGATAAAAAACGAAAAAAAAAACCAGATATAAATTTAGAAATTTTACATAAGGTAACACAAGGGGCGGTCTTATGGCAAAAAGCAATTTAAAAAAAAGCTATGGATGGATTTAGAGGGAAAGGGGAGAATAGTGCAGGTAGTCTGCATTGTACAATTTACATATTATACACTAAATACATAAAACATTTACTTATCTATATTAATATAATATACGGGGTGGCAGGGACATCGACGCGAAGCCTGTTACCATGGATTCAGTACATGATTCTGAACCCCAAAGCGTTGAAACTTTTTGGCGGTTATTTTTTTTTTATCAGCTGTTTCATAGAAAAGTGCAATACCTACGCGGTCAAAATGCATGGAACAGCTGATTTTTTTTTAAATAACCGACGAAAAATTTCAACGCAGGGGGTTTCAGAATCATTTAGGTACTGAATCCATGGTAATAGGCTTCGCGTCGATGTCCCTGCCACCCTGTATACAAAAACAATCATAAAACAAATGCAAAGAACATAAAAACTTAGTAATAGGGTTCCGTTTGGTACGGAACCCTAATGACGTTTAAGCTGTTTTCAGACCAGCGCGATATGTCGCGCGACGCGACACGAACAATACAAAACTTAACGGTATAACAATAGCCGGTGTCGCGTCGCGCGACAAATCGCGCTGGTCTGAAAACAGCTTTAAGCTTTGTGCAGACCAGCGCGACTTGTCGCGTGACGCGACAGTGGTTATTCTTATACCGTGAAGCTTTCTTAGAAATTGTATCAAGTGGCGCTGGTTTGCAAAAGCCTTTAAGGTGAAAGAAGCTTAAAAAGCTTTCTTTCTTTTTCAAAAGTACTAGCTATCAACACTTTTTGATAGCTAGTACTTTTAATAATTGAAATTAAACTCTGATCTAACTCTTGCAACAATAGACAAAATTGGAGCAATGCAACTTATGCAACATACCTAGTTCACGTATAGTGACAACATAGTTATTAAATTAATACTTTTAGACCCCGTTAAGAAAAACATTATGTTTTGCATTAAAACGTGCACAATTGTATTACTCAAAGCTGGTTGTCGACCAAGAGCTGAGCTACGCCGAAGCTACGCTACGCTACGGCCAAGATAAATAAATTAATATTACTTAACACTTGTTTTAGCTGTGCATTATTCCTGTCACTGCCTCACAACTGTCAAATTACACCATGTAAGATAGAGACGGATATATTTATAATCATCTGATATGAAATTTTACAACAGACTTACATAGTTTGCGGTTGGCATGGCACAAAAGTACCTATCCTCTTCTATTAAATGAGCGATATTTGTATATTCTAAAACTAGCTTCTGCCCGCGACTTCGTTCGCGTGGAAGTCGTAAGACACCACAATATACTTTAATAACAGCCACATTTTTATAAAACTTCCCTGTATACTACGTTTGTTGTTTTGTTTTCAGCAGCTAAAATATAATTATAGAGAGTCAGGACTGGTGACGCGGGAGCAAGCGACGTACAGTTGTCCGTGTGAGAAGCAGCTTGTCCTGAGGTCGACACCCGCAGCCTTAAGTGTCTGCCCCTGTGACTTGTTGATAGTCATCGCAAAGCATACGCTCACAGGGAACTGCACGCGCTTAAACTGGGAGGATAAATACTGTGTCGCCAATGCCACAACCTGTTAGAATTTCCGCCCCGATGATGTTTCTCTGCAAAGACACGACTTTGAGCCGGGTTTCGTTACACAGCTTCGGCGGAGTTAAGTTCCGAAGGAGCATAATCGGGTCAGCGACCTTCTGCAGGATTATGTGCGCAGGAAGTCTACTTGCCGTTAACGAATTCAAACATTCTACGGGGTAATGTGTGGCGTCATTTTGCTCCACAACAGTGTTAATGGAGGTGTATATCACTTCACTGCCTTCGATTTGCGAGAGAATACTGTGGTTGATCGCTGCAGCTTGATCATTTTTGGGCGTTAAAATGGCCCATTCACACACCCAAGAATTCTCTTGGTACGATATTTGACTGATGTCCCCGTACACCAGACGAATCAGATCTTCTAAATTGGGAACTACTCTACCAAGAGTCTCTAGTAAGTTCACCTGGCCGCTCTCCTCTAGCAGAGTGCCTTCACCAAGTTTTAGAAGAACATCGGAGAATTCTTGAGCATGTGAATTCCCACCAAGCCGAGCTCGCATATTGATGGTCAAACGCAGTCTATGAACTTGCGACCATTGAGTCGACCTTTTCAGCGAAGCAATCACCTCGTCAGCCCTAGTTCCTCGCGTCACCACAGGTAGTGTTTGCCGGAAATCGCCACTAATAAGAATTGTGACACCACCCATCATGTTTTGGTTCCTGCGGATGTCCTGCAGGGTTTTGTTTACAGCTTCCACTGCTTTCCTCTTTGCCATAGTACATACATCCCATACGATGAAAGCGCAATCTCTAAGCACGCGCCCCTTGTCACTGTTGCGTGACACCCCACAAACAGGCGTTTCGTTGCTCTCTAAATCGATGGGAATCTTAAACATGGCGTGCGCTGTTTTGCCACCAGGAAGCAGTGTGGCAGCGATTCCGGAAGACGCTACTGCGATTGCAATTTTGCCTTGCCTCCTGACCTCTGCAAGGATACCAGTGGTAATAAATGTTTTTCCTGTTCCGCCAGGAGCATCCAAGAAAAACATTTTACCCTGACTGAGCCCAACGCTTTGGAGAACGGTGTTGAAAATGTGCCTTTGCTCTGAGGTGAACAAAGAGACGTGGTCATTCACAATGGTATTCATTGCGCCCGGATCGTAATTAGTTTCGGCGGCGTTTTCCCGATTTCTACGGTCTTGATGTGCCAATGATTGCGGAGCCGGTAACCCATACTCTATCAGTGGATTGACACCTATGGAAATTACCACGTCTTGAAGTGAATCAAGACAACTGTTTAGAACGCGTTCGTCATTTTGTTCAATGTCAGCTTTAGTACGCGCCGCAAAGTTCGTAAAAAGTCCTCGGATAGATGATGCCCATATTTCTACCACAACAGATTTTTTTTAATGGAAAAACTGTCAGTAATTCAAAATTATTCCTCAGAAGTTAAACTTATCTGGCGTTGGAAAAATCTGCCCTTAGTCAATTTTTATAACATTGGTGAATAATTCTAGGTACACACGCAGTGACTTTAATTTACATACATACATAAACTCACGCCTTCTTCCCATAAGGGTAGGCAGAAACTACAGAACGCCTCCTGCTACGACTGTCGACTTTAACTTAATTATTTAATTTATATTATAATTCTATACTTAATCTGACCTCACATAAACGAAAAGACGGCGGCATACGATTAGTTCCAATTTGAGCCGTGCGCAGAATTATCTTGCGAGTACTCTATGTACTATATGAACACCAGGCAACTTATTTAAAATATTTGACGAAGTCCTATCTTGTCGCCGTTATGACGTTAATCATAAGGTTTAAATTGCAATAACTAAAAGAAATTCGTGAAATAGTTTAACTATTAAAAAAACCAAACTGATGTAGCGGTTAGACCGCCACATACAAAAAAACTACGAAACAAAAATACATGACGTCACACAATTCCTACATCTCGCAGTTAGAGTTTACTGAGCGAATAACATAGATAAGACTATCCGAAATCAACATATGGGCAGTTGCCCGCCAGACATAACAACCCGTCTGGTTGGAGGATCCTCCCTTTTCTATGGTGGATGAGTGAACTTTACACCCTGTTCCTCATACCCCTAAATTGGTGACCCCGACGTGATGAACGTCAACGCAGCCTTCGTGCAACTACTTCAGCGTGACGTCATCATCATCACTCCCGCAAGCTTTCGTGAGGCGAGTCACACAGCCAGCCAGCACCAACGGCTTCAACGGGTATCCTGACCACCAGCATGCAGCGAACGTGCATTCCTGGTCATCACCCTCAGCCACATCACCCCGACTCACTGGGGAATCACCGCAATTACCTCAATCACCGCAATCACCGCAATCACCTCAATCACCGCAATCACCTCAATCACCGCAATCACCACAATCGCCGCAACCACCGCAAACAGTTCCGACCCACCGTGAACTGTGCGGCACCCGGTTCCGACTCACTGGAACCACAATCACCATCGCCGCAATCACTGCAGACAGTTCCGACCCACTGTGAACTGAGCGGCACCCGGTTCCGACTCACTGGAACCACAGCTGGCACTGTGAAGCATCGCAAGATCCAAGACTCAGCCCACTATCGACCTCCGGTCTCCGGAGGGGAGTGATGTAGCGGTTAGACCGCCACATACAAAAAAACTACGAAACAAAAAGACATGACGTCACACAATTCCTACATCTCGCAGTTAGAGTTTACTGAGCGAATAACATAGATAAGACTATCCGAAATCAACATATGGGCAGTTGCCCGCCAGACATAACAACCCGTCTGGTTGGAGGATCCTCCCTTTTCTATGGTGGATGAGTGAACTTTACACCCTGTTCCTCATACCCCTAAACTGTCAAAGGCGAGCGGCGTCGTTTTTAGGTTTTCTTTCAATATTTTTCAGCTTCATTTCATCCTTGTCAATATAAATATAAGTTAAAATAATAAAAAAAGATTAAAAACATACTTATGCATTACAAAAAATAAAAAAAATGAATTTAAAAAAATATCAATATTTGGGGTTCGAACTCATAACCACAGGGGGCCAAGTCTACTAATTTACAACGCCGATAGCTCCCGAGGAGAACCCTATCTTCTTCTCGCCTGGCGCAGTTAGACGCGCCATTCTAAACACGAAGCCTCGTAAGGCCCCCGGGGCCGACGGTATCTCCAACACAGCGCTGCGCCACCTGCCATTCCGCACGGTAGCGGCACTGGCGCGCCTGTTTACGGCGATACTGCGCACGGGGGTCTTTCCCACCTCGTGGAAGGAAGGGCGTGTCATCATGCTGCCCAAGGCGGGGAAGAACGTAGTGAAGCCGGAGAGCTATCGGCCAATAACACTTCTACCGACAGTCTCCAAGGTGTTCGAGGCGCTCCTGCTGCGACACTTACACCATCACATTGCCCCACGCCCAGAGCAATTTGGTTTCAGGGCGGAGCACAGTACGACGCTTCAGTTGTCAAGGGTACTGCACCTGCTGACAACAGCAATAAACAAAAAGGAATGCGCGGTGGCAGTATTCCTTGACATGGAGAAGGCCTTCGACCGTGTATGGCACGAGGGCCTAATTTACAAACTGGCCACGTCCGACGCGCCCCGTCGCGTTGTTAAGGTGGTCTCCTCCTTTTTGTCACACAGGACCTTCAAGGTGGTGGTCGACGGGGCGCTATCCGGCGCCCGCCCGATACTTGCAGGCGTGCCCCAGGGCAGCTGCGTGTCGCCGGCGTGTTACTCACGTTACACCGACGACATTCCCACCACGCCAGATGCGACGCTCGCGCTGTACGCCGACGACGCCGCGTACATTACTATATCGCTCAATGCGAAGCACGCGGCCGTCAAGATGCAGCGCGCCCTCGATCTGCTCCCCGACTGGCTGTCTAAGTGGCGGCTTTCGGTTAACGTGAGTAAGACGCAAGCGATAGTCACTGGGTTCGTACACCTCCCACCACCTTTGAAGCTACAGGGAACCGCCGTCGATTGGTCGCCCCAGGTCAAATACCTGGGTGTGACCATCGACCGCCGCCTCACAATGGGGCCCCATGTCCGCAAGGTCGCCGCGCAGGTTAGGGTAGCCCGCAACCTCCTCAGGCCCGTGCTCTTATCCCGCATCCCGACGCGCGTCAAATTGGGCGTGTATAAGACTTATATACGCCCAATATTGACGTACGCCGCCCCGGCATGGTTCGCTCTCACTAGCGAGTCGAACCGAAAGCTGCTCCGCACGCAACAAAACTATGCGTTGCGGACCATTGTAGACGCTCCTCGCTATGTGAGAAACGATATTATCGCCCGGGATCTCGGGATAGAGAGCCTGGACGAGTTTGTGAGGCGACTCGCTAAGGCGATGTTCGCGCGTGCCGACGCTTCTGCCTGGCCCCATGTCAGGCAGATAGCGCCCTTGCATGCGCGCCCGCCTGACGCGAGACCCACGCCCCGCGACCTGGTAGCGGACCCTTGACCCCATTGCACCTATTATGACGCCTCGAGTTAGCAGCATCCAGGTTACACGCAGCTAACTCGATATAATGAAACTCTACAGATGTATACATACATCTAGTCGCACGGCGTGTTCTAGGTTAATATAGGCATCCCGTACGACTAAGAAACAGACATTCATCACTATACAGACGCTTAAACACAACACACGCCGTCGCAGCGCGGGCCGCGACGCGTGTCTACACTGGGTGGCGTTACACTACATAGCTAGCCACCCACACATACATTACTGCTACCCCTCCAATCCGCTAACGGCTAGCTCTGTAAATGGGGCGGAGGAAGCTTCATCTCTTCCTGTAGGTGCGTCAAGCCGGTACCCTAGTCGCAGGTCGGCCTCGTTGGGCTTCCCCCAGGCAACTGGGGGTCTAACCTGATGTGGTAGGACCGCCTAGGGCCCGTGAAAATCGACGCTAGTACCTTATTAGCGTCGCGACGCCCCTACAGACTTCATTCAATGCAACCATCTACACAGACGCAGCTTGCTGCGTCATTTCCGCCAGGCGCTTAGCCGCATACGAAGAAGGGCCCATCGTAATGGGCCACTGTAAAGCTTCCGCGGGCGAGGGGCGAGGCCCCGACCCCGCCTGCCACGCCCCCTTGCGGGGGCGTAGCGACATCCACACTCACTAATTTACAAACGTCACAATGGTCTCTCGATGGTGAGGTTTTGACAGATTTTGTATGGAATATCTGTCAAAAACTCACCATCGAGAGACCATTGTGACGTTTGTAAATTAGTAGACTTGACCCCCAGGTTTACAAAGCAATCGTCCTGCCGCTTAGCTATTTGCTTTGTTGGAAATCAGTTAAAATAGCCATAAAGGTATAGCGTGATGATAATCATTTAAAATGTTAAATCGGTAACTACCTGCAATATCCTAACCTTTTGGCGCACCCATTTACAATTTTGCGGAGAAGAATACGAACATAATGTAATATTGCTCAGCCCCCATAGCAAAGAGCGTGATATTATGTACCCTACCATTTGACCAGACTTATAGGGAATATCTATGCAAAATTTTAACAGAATCTGTCCAGTAGAATTTGCGTGATGCTGGAACATACATACAGACAAACAGACAAAAATTCTAAAAACTATATTTTCGGCATTAGAATCGATCCCAGACCTCGTAGCAATTACTTTTTTTCAAAAATATTCAATGTACAGTTTTGACCTCGCTACGATTTTATTATATGTATAGATATGTACAATGTACAATACCGTTGACCCAGGCCTGGTCCTTATCGGACGGCGAGCTACCCATTGTGACAGGGCGCTAGTCCTACTCTTTTTATCTACCCACAACGCGGAACCTCTTAGCTGGTATGTATAAAGTGTGTAAGTGACCGTTCAAAAGTGCGTCACAAGAGCCTATTTGAAATAAATTACCATTAGACTTTGACTTTAACTTTATATTTGTAATCAAGTTCTCGAAAACGGCTCTAATGATTTCCATGAAAGTTGGATTATAGGGGTTTACGGGGCGAAAAAACGATCTAGCTAGGTCTCATATCAGGAAAAATTCGTTTTCTCCGTATTTTCACCCGAGTAGAGCTCGGAGGGGTTTGAAGATTTTTGTATGGAGGGTGGCCCTAACGTGAGGCCGCCATTTTGAATTTTGTTCAGAATCGCGGTGAAAAACGAAAGTTATATATAATATGTATTTAGATAGAAGACACATATACAAACAAATAATGTCAAATAACATAATATCCTAAAGCGTCAGATTTCGGAGTTATTCACCGAAATATAAGTCGAAAACTGAACCTTGAAACAAGGATTTTTTTGTTTTTTTCCCTTCAGGTAAGTATGTTGAACTATGAAAACATAATTATTAATATTTATTTATTCAGACAACCATTGATCCATTACAATTAATTATATTTTCATTTATATTGTTAGTATGAACTTAAAACTATGTTAGTAGGTACCTAATAACTAAGACAGACTTAGTCCTCTGGGTGAGGCTCCACACCAGTGGGCTGTCTAACTTATTGCCTATTACATTCAGGATGCTGTTACTGCTCCCACGCAATCTGCTTAGCAGTGACGCTGTCTTTTTGCGCCAGGTGGCATCAAAGCCGTCTGTGCGTGACTCAGCGAACATTGTTGACGCACTGCAGAAGCGCGGCAGACGTAATAGCGCCCTGAAGGCATTGTTATACTGGATGCGCAGAGATTTGTAAGCCCGTTGGGTATATCTGAACCACAGGCTCGCTGAGTACAGAGATGTGCAATACGCTTTGAATAAAGTTACTTTCACCGCGTCTGTACATCGAGCGAACCTGCGAACCAGCATGTTCGCCCGGACTGACAACGCCCTGCGCTCCCTCTCCATGTCTACATCATCTACAAGATTTTCGGTAACCACATGCCCAAGATACTTGAATTGGTATACTCGAGTAAGAGGAATACCATTGAGTAACACTGGTGGAACAACAGTTGGGCACTTTGTACCCGCCTTGAAGACCATGCACTCTGATTTTAATTGCATCATGTCGAAGTAATATTTTAGTTAAGAGCGAAAGAGACAAAATTATATATGTATACCCCCCGCCGAATGAGGACGAGTGTTATATGGTATAATGTATATATATAGTGCATGGCATGGGTGCGACACCAAGAAAATTCTATTCAGCCTCCCGCTGCCTTCTTGGATGATATTATTTATACCGAATATGATTAAAAAATCTTATGTTTTATCCACTAGGTGTAGTCAATTAATTCTTGTGTAAATAACGTAATCAACATGAAGTATCTACAACATAAATAAATAAATTCGTTAAAAGAATTGTTATTTTTATCTTTGAATATCTCAGAAACGTGACGCTTTATGACGTTATATTATATCAAGTCTTATATTTGTGTCCCCTATCCAAATATATGACATTTATTGTGCACCTCGATTTTGAAAAAAAAAAACAAAATGGTGGCTGATTTTAGGGCCAAAATCTTCAACCCCTTTAGAACAAGATGGCTACCTTAAAAATGACATGGCAGCATGGAATTAGTATGTATCACAGATATAAATATACCCATTGCAGCTGGTATTAGTATATACCTACTGTACATAGAATTAGTAAGCGCATTCTCTATTTTCACCAGAGTAGAGTTCGGTATGGGGGCTAAGCTACACTACCTACTTAGTTGAGTTATTGGTGGGCAACCGGCAGAAAACTTTTATTTTTTGCTCAATGAGCGATTGTACCTAGAGTGACCGTTGTTGACACTGTTGATTTTTTATTTATAAACAGGTTATTCCACAACATGTCGTTCCGTTCGGTTACCATGAGCATATTATAAATGATTAAGATAAAATTTGGCAAGGACATAGACTATTATTTTGTCTCAAAAATAGACGTAAAGCGGGTGATATAAAGGATGAAAGTTTGTATGGGAAACCCAGCATTTCTTAAGTTAGGTATAATAAAATTCTTTATAGTTTTGTTTGGTAAGAAATAAAGAATTACGTGTTTCAGTGTTTTTATAATATTCCCCAGGGGGTAAAATAGGAAATGATTTTAATATTATTCAGTACCTACTTCTTTTCAAGAATATATTATAGCCATAGTCCGTATCTTGAAGTAACAATCGGCCCACTCGGTCAAAGTTATTATAAAACTAGCTTCTGCCCGCGGCTTCGCCCGCGTGGATGTCGGAAATTATCCCACAGGAACGTGTAACATGTCCTAAATCAGCGGGGTAATTGCGTAGCACTTACAATAGCAATGGGTTTCATTTTGACAGTTTAACAATTAATTGCGTTATTTACGTTATTTCTCGAACATAATTATTAAGCAATAGCTTCTACTTGGCGCTCTGGCGCGTCATCCCCTGGCTGGCCCGCCCCTCCACCCTCGTTCTGTGCGCCGTCGACTCAATATCGCAGGTCATTCTTATCGTTCTTGCTTTTAAACTATTTGTCCAAATTACTTATTGTAAAAGACAAACTTTATCTACATTAAATACCAAAAGCGATGAAGGTATTTATTTTGATAAGAATTAACTAAATACTCTAAAATATGCAATTTAACTGTATTTATTGCTCACTATTTTGGTTATAAAGGCTTTTATTTAGAACACTTTAAGACAAACAATCCTACAATACATTTTCTTCATGTAACTCTAACGGTTTAGGCAGCGCACGCAGCATACGGTGGAAGTCTGCCCGGCTTGGGTGGACCACCGCCGTGTCCTCGTGGAGGCGATCGGCGGCGGTGACCTCTCGCGTACGGCCCTGGTTCAGGCCATGGTGCGGAGCGAGAGGGCATGGCAAGCCGTCACCTCCTTCTGCAAAGCAGTAATGCTCGCGAAGGAGAAGGTGGAGCGCGCGAGGGAGTGGCAAAGGCCGCGCCCTACCAGCCCTAGCCGCCGCCGCCGTAGGAGACGTCCCGGGCTTCGGGAATTGATAGCCGATTTCCGGCCACCGTAGGCGCGGGCCTGCGGACGGAGAGCAACGGGCAGCTCGCCGTCCGATAAGGACCAGGCCCGGGTCGACGGCGCATCGTGTTCCACGCGCGCCTCAAAGAGATATCAAGGATCGAAGGAACACGTGTGGGTTTTAGTCAGTAAGAGTCTGACACGCCCTTCCGCTCCGCCCAGAGCGGGAGAAGTCATTGGATGATTAACCGCCCAAAAAAAAAAAGGCAGCGCACGCAAAGATAGATCTCAGAGGGCAGGAATTTTTCCGACTTACTTGATACTTATCGTTATATTATGGCCAAATCACATAAAATCTTTATAAATTGTAGCCTATGTGTTATTCTAATGTATAAGCTACATTATTGTAAAGTTTCATCAAAATCCGTTCAGTAGTTTTTGTGTGAAAGAGTAACAAACATCCATCCATCCATCCATCCATCCATCCATCCTCACAAACTTTCGCATTTATAATATTAGTAGGATTAATGTAGGGCAGTGTTTTTCAACCTTTTTCATGACTTGACCCCATTAGTATGAAAAAAATTTTTCGCGACCTCGACCATTCGAGAACGATTTGAACTCAGTCGAGATTCCCGCTGAGTCGAAGTTTCTGCAGCACGAAACCTAGCCTGATGTTCCCGAGTTGCAGAGAGCCTTGCCTCACGACCTTTAAATTGACATAACTTTTTTATTTATGAACCGATTGACATGAAATAAACACTAAATGTTAAGTGAAGCTTACTACAATATATTAGTGAAAACCGCATCTAAATCGAATAAGCCGTTTCTGATATTAGCGTGCACAAACACACAGACAAACAGACAAACAGACAAACAGACAAAAAAAAATTTAATTACAATCTCGGGTTCAGCATCGATATAATAACAACCCCTGCTATTTTTTTTTCATATATTTCCATTGTACAGACACCACTTTTCTACAATTTTATTATATGTATAGATAGATAGATATAGATAGATAGAAGAAGAAGATAACATGTTATTATTTTGTAACATATTATACTCGTTACAATTTAAAGTGATAAAATAACATATTATTTCTAACATATGGGTATTACGTAGTCAATGACGGCACTAGAGTAGTTATTAAAAATAGTTGGTAATAATATTAGAATTAATAATTATAATTTTATGTGAGACATTTAAAATCATAAAAATCTGTTTAATTAAGCCGACCATGTGTGACTTGGTTTCGCAACCTGAGGGTTCCGTCTAAAAACTGTGCTCGCTTAAGGGCAAAGTTAACTTTTTAGTTGAAAAAAGAACTTTTAGGCTAAGAACTCACGGAGTGGTTTTCACCCGCGCCCGCCGCGATGATGGAGCTGCGGTTTTATTTCTAAACTCACGAGACCGGTGATTTACGCAGTCACGCAGCCGTCGCGGTTGAGAGCATCGCCTGCAAACTTGGCGGGCGATGATCGAAAGACGGGGCGGTTGCGTTGCATTTCTGTACGCCGGCTACTGCGGTCGGTAAAATACTAATACGGTAAAATACCTACTGGTATTCAGCTGCATCCGGTTAGACTGGACGCTGACCCCAACATAGTTGGGAAAAGGCAGATGATATAACCATAAATTGCCAACTTTAAGGTTTTTCTCAGTAAAAACGGTGCTTCTCGCCAAATTTCATGCTGCTACGGGAAGTACCTTAAAGGTTTTGATTTATTTGCGAGTATCAACACATACGGCATAAATGGCCGTATTTTTTTATTGCGTCGATTTGGAAGTTTGATTTTCTTTACACAGGTCCTAGGGACTGTAGACTGTAGTTCTGAGTAGTCGTTTTCACCTCCATCTTGAGAAAAAGGGTCTTGACATACTTGACAGATAACGAAGACATTCTTTTTTTTTTCATTTTGGGATAGGGAACCCGAAAAATATTATTTGAATTAATTATAATTAAGTATGTCTGTCTGTCTTTTACCTTTTCTTTCATTAGGACATAGGATACTATGAATCCCGGTAGTACATTCCTGTGCAAAGCCGCGGGCAAAAGCTAGTAATATTATAAATGCGAAAGTGAGTTTGTTACGCTTTCACGCTAAAACGGCTAAACGGATTTAGATAAAATTTGGCACATGGATAGACCATGACTTGGGTATGCACATAGGATAGTTTTTATCCCGGTAGTATGTTCCCGTGGGAAAACCAAAGTCCACGCGGGCGAAGCCGCGGACAAAAGAATGTTTATTAAAGTTTTACACGAAGGCTAGTTTGGTATTCGGCAGCCATTTTCCGCCAGGTCGAGCTAATATACCGGTTTCGCAACCTTATTATAACAAATGTATCAACCTTAACAATGACCTCTGCAATCAACTTTCAAACTCACCGTCTGTTTGATTATTCATTCGTATACTGGCTAGAATTTACGTATTTATTGAAAAACTAGCTGCCTCCCGCGCAATGAAAAATTAATTGTATTTTCTTTTATTTATTTTATTTAACCATTTATTTACCTACACACCTTTAAAAAGAAGAAAAGAACAGAAAAATACTATGCGAGACAACTAAGAATGCGCCTGTCAAGACGCCATTTTGTTGCCATTTTGACAGTTTGCAGTAATCTGTCAAAATGGCAACAAAATGGCGTCTTGACAGGCGCATTCTTAGTTGGCTCGCATAGTACGTAAAAGGTGATGCTTATTTCTAAATAAATCTCTTCCAGCATACCTGCGATAGGACAGAGGATACAAAGAGATGTAGACACCGTGTGTAAGAGTAAAGAGAAAGTAAAATACATAAAATCAAAACAATTCATTCACTAAAATAAAACAAATAATATGAGATAATACATACTTACCTACCTGCATACATACTTCTAAAATAAATATCACTTAAATTTTTAATTAAAATGTAACAAAAAAAATATACAATATTATAACCTACGCAACTAGGACATAGTGGAAAGATAGTGTTCTTTTACTTTCTTTTAATTGACTACCTAGGTGGAAAACCTACATAATGCATAATTTAGAACAAAGGTGCACAGCTCTAAAGCCTGCAATACACTACTCGCGAATACGAGAGTGTAGGAGCACTCCGGTTCGCTTCGTGCAACCTCCGTATCGGGCAAGTTCCAATCGTTGCCGGTTTTTGCACCCGAGTCAAAGGACTTCAAGCGTCCTGTAGAGCTTCGCAAGACTGTGTAGTCACGTACTTCCGGTACTTCAGACTTCGGGCAACTTCGACTAGTACTTCGTCGAAGCAATTTCGCGATTAGTGTAGTGGGGGTTTTGGATGCATCTAATGCCTTCTATTGATGATATTTTACACTAAACTGACATCATGGACTGCCCCGTTGGCTTCGTGGTTGCAAGCGCGACTGCTGAGCGTGGGGTTCTGGGTTCGATTCCCGGGTTGGGCAAAGTGTTATTGCGATTGGCCCTGCGCCTTGTGTCTCTCCGGTCGTGTTGAATTACCGTCCCATCGAACTATGAGAATGAGAGAAGAGAGAGTGCACCTGTGTCATATCATAATTTATTTATTTTTAAACTTTGCGCCCACTAGGAATTTCTCCTATATTATGGGTGCGTTTACAAACATGCCAGACCCGGAACAACTACTTGTAGATCATACAGATAATTGTTCCGTGCGGGGATTGAACCCGCAACACGCAACGCAGAAGTCAATCGCTTAACCATTGCGTCAACCGTGTCGTCACATCTCCCGCGTCGAAGACTAGTCTCCGCTCAGATTGGTCGCCCTGGCTGAAATTCGGTCTGGAAGACAATTTTTTGTTTCTTTTTTGTACTGGATCGGAGTTTCGGCGGAAGTTAGGGCGAATCATATCACTTACGGACATAAGATTAGTTTGAGACCCGACCTAAGAATTAATGACAACACGATTTGACCGTTGTTCCTGCTCCGAATGCGTTTCTGCCCTCCAATAAAGTTAATTAATTGGGTGTTGGGTTCAGTCCGAAGTTTCGAACTAGTTTCGGACAGGCCCGTATCTTCGCTGAAGGACTTAGAGAGTAGGGCCCCTGGTGTCATTACAGGCAATTGAGACATTTTGGACGTAAACGCAACGAGATGTTAACGTTTGTTCGAATGAACGAGTCATCGGACGCGGCCAAATTGAAAATTCGAAATTAGATCTTCGCCCGGCACTGACCATATGCCAAAAAGTAAAATGGTTGTAAGTTTAATTTACAGCAATCTTCGTTCTTAAACCGTTACAGTATCATAACATATAATATTATTTATGTTGACACACTTTGCAACGAGTTCTAGCCAGAGTTGTCATTATAAATTCGCTCATAGTACCCATATAATATGTACATATTATATTATACAGTCAGGGAAATTATTTGTGAAGCAAATTGACACCCTATGTCAATTTGCCATGCTGAAGCCATTTCATACAACTGTCAAAGAACGACAGTTGTGATTTGAATTAACAATAAATTGCAACAAGTTGGAGTCAATTTGCTTAACAATTATTTTCCCTGACTTTACATGCTTACGTCGTGAAACTCGTAAATCGCTATGAGTCTTCTGTTACAAACTGGTTTTAATTCCGCATTTAATCCAAACCGCCCCCAAAATGTTGCATTCTTGATGGGACATTCGGTGTACATGGCTGAATAGAACAGAGAATCCATTTTTTAAGAAACATTATTAAAATAAAATCATTTGTATTTATTTGCAAATACAATTATTATTCGATAGTGCAATTTCATCAAAACATTTCTAACTTTTAATTCCAATGTTAAATTAAAGTATTTTGATTTAATGTTAATTATTATTTTGAATTCATGTTAATTATTATTTTGAATTTATGTAAATTATTATTTTGAATTCATGTTAATTATTTATTGAAACAATGCTAGCGTTAGTTTTGTGTGCTGTGTCGTGCTTTCTTTTTGCTTGGTGGCAATGGGAGACGAACTATCGCCGTCTGAAGACCTATAAACTGCCTCCTATGTACCCTGGCGTTTTGCCGATTATTGGCCACGCACATTTACTTATTGGAAACACTACAAGTAAGTAAACTTTAAATTTTAATCAACTTCCGTTTAAACAAGTAATTATCTGATATGCATAATTATGAGGCTAGGGCCCATAATTCAATTCTAATTCAAAATATTTTATTTCACATAAACGTCAGAAGCTAGGTGCTCGGTTCCAATTGGTCGTTTCTTATATTATGGAGAAGAGCCGGCAAGAAACTCCACGGTTACTCCTTTAAAAATAATTGGCTTTTACAATATTTTCAAATAACAGTGTTATTAGGTATGGAAGGACAGTGTATGGTCTTTCAACAAGTATCAAGTACTTAACAAAATAGAAGATGGTTACAAAGTGTACTTTAAATATGAGTTTAAAATTTTCTGTAATTTATATTACAAGGTATTTTGTTGTAACATTAACACATAAAAGATGTATGTACTTTTGATAATCTCAAAATGGTTGATCTATTTTATCGTTATTTCTAATAATAAAAATAAGGCTATCACTTATTTTATTAAAAAGAAGATGTAAATTTTTTCTTACATACATAATATTTGCATAAATGAATTGGCAAGATACCGTCATAATATTAATGTTTTTAAATAGTTCCCTGAGAGATTCGCGACGAACGGCGACGTAGATTCTGCTGCTCTCTTTTGTAAAATAAAGATGGATTCAATGTCAGCCCGACCCCACAGAATGTCATATGACATAATTATGTGGAAGTAGCTAAAATGACCAAACGCGCGGTTTCTACATCTGTTAACGGTCCTATCTTTCTAACAGCATAAGCAGCCGAGCTTAGCCGCCGCAAGAGATGTTATATGAGGTCCTCATTGTAATTTTTGGTTCTAGGACATGCCGGTGTCCTCACGATGTATTCCTTCACCGTTTTGAGAGCAGTGGTGATGAAATAATTTACACAAAGTAAAGTGCCTGACTGGGTTCGAACCCGACCCGTTAGTCACGGCCGTTACCTCTGGGCAACCACCACCACTCTACCATATAATAATTTATTATAATACCAGCCCATTATTCTCGCACTGCAGGGCAAAGGCCTCGTCGCATAAACGCGCAGGTAACGGGTGCATGTTTGACCAGTGATGACGCGCGTTATGGCACGTGTAGAAATTTAAAGAAACGTGAATTAATATATTCATTTTTAGGGTTCCGTACCAAAATGGTAAAAAGGAACCCTTAAGGTGAGACTCGGTCTGTCCGTCTGTCTGTCACAGCTGGATATCTCAAAAACTGTTAATGCTATCAACTTGAAAGAAATAGTTTTAGATAACGTTTGTCCAACTATTTTGCAAATAAGAAAGAAATAAAAACATTTGTATTTTTCTTGCAACAGGGGCTGAACGGGGGTCTTAAAAATCTTTTTACAAAAAAAAGAACAACCGACTTCCAAAAAAGACACTACAAAGTCAAATAAATTTCTTTCTTTTTTTTCTTTCAAATATAACTTTAATTTCGGAAGTCGGTGCATTTGGTTTTGAACTTTCGTTTTTTGCCACCGACTTCCGAAATTAAAGTTATTTTTGACTTTGTAGTGTCTTTTTTGGAAGTCGGTTGTTCTTTTTTTTTTTGTAAAAAGTTTTTATTTTGCACTTTTTAGTTGTGGTACCTACTACCAGTGATTGGAAGTTATCATCATATCATCCATAAACTAAGTGGGAAAAATACGTATTATTGAAGCTAACTCAAAAACTATCCAAGTAAAGTTAATAAAATT
This sequence comes from Conistra vaccinii, assembly GCA_948150665.1. Lineage (NCBI taxonomy): Eukaryota > Metazoa > Arthropoda > Insecta > Lepidoptera > Noctuidae > Conistra > Conistra vaccinii. The sequence goes on along the minus strand of OX411337.1, from coordinate 10,867,025 downwards.
TATATGGGACCACCTCGGAAGCATACCTTTTCAAACAAAAAAACAATTTTCATAATCGGTCCACAATTGACGGAGATATCGCGTAACAAACATACCAAAAAAAAAAAAAACCATACAGACGAATTGAGAACCTCCTCCTTATGGAAGTCGGTAAAAAAAAAAAAACATACAGACGAATTGAGAACTTCCTCCTTTTGGAAGTCGGTTAAAAAACATACAGACGAATTGAGAACCTCCTCCTTTTGGAGTCGGTTAAAAAATCGAAGTGGGGCTACTAGGGCATTTGGGGTATCATATGAAAGACGAAAATTAAAAAAAAACACCTTTCATCCCCCCCCCTTCTCTCCAAAGTATGCATAGAGAAAAATCAGGAATTATTTTATGTGATAGAAGTTTATGTAAAGATTACAGGAAAAATAGAACGATGCCTCTAAACAGCACACTTTTTCAGAAATCATCAAGAGATGTCGCTGACCTAAAACGCAATATTTCCTCCAAAATATTTATATTTTGATGGTACGGAACCCTCGGTGCGCGTGTCCGACTCGCTCTTGACCTTTTTTTTTCCTTTCTTTATCTTTCTCTATCAGATGAGAGTTGTAGGATGATCTGGCAGGGGAGAGTTATTCCTCATCAGGAGCAACTCTCTTATTAGTCCAGCAGCTCTCTATAACTTAATCTAATTGTAGAATGTTGCGACTTTTGAGTATGCTGACAAAATCTGATATTGTGAGTTGAGCATTTCTTCAACATAGGTAGGTATATTAATGTGGGTCGGTTTATGTGAACACTGATGTATGGAGCAGCTGATTTTTATTTCGCGACTTCAGGAGCTATAATATGTATTTTTTACTCGGCTATGGAGGTAAAGGATCATGATTAACTTCACTTGCTTAGAATAAAAATAAGTTACATGAGCAATTATTATTGCCCGGCTACACATTATCTCTAATTTCCCCCTTAATGCATACTATCGTGAGGAAAGTTTTGAGTAAGATGGCTAAAAGAGTAAGGAAAGTCAAAAGAAACGATGAATAGACTGTTTGGAAGATGCAGGTAAGTCTAGAAAGGGGTGACTACCGAGATGACGACTAATAGAAAAGTGTGGAACCAGTCTTACCAAGGGGTATCGTATTACCCAGTTACTGGGTGATGCAGGTCAGATAGGCGCTCCATGTAAAATACTTGTATTCAGCTGCATCCGGTTAGACTGGAAGGCCGACCCCAGCATAGTTGGAAAAAGGCTAGGTTGATTATGAACAACTTTTACTATCCAAAGAGACCAAACTTGAAACCAGAAATCGGGAAATCAGGCGTCTTTTGATGCAGGTGTGCAAACTGTAATAATTTAACAGCATTGATTTTTTTTCCGCAGAGCTATGGACTACTGTGCAGAAATTGGCGAAGGAAACCTTGGTGCAAGGCGGCGTCATTACCGGGTTTATAGGAAAGGACCTCTATTACAGTAAGTCTTGGTCTATTAAAAAAAAAAAAACTTTTTTACAAAAATATAACAGACTTAAAAAAAAACACTACAAAATGAAAAATTACTTTTATTTCGGAAGTCGGTGTCTTTGGCTTTGTATTTTCGTTACGACAGAATCTTCAAAATCGGTTCTTAATTGCTGAAAATATCGATGGACATATGTACATAAAAAAAAATACATAAGTACAAACGAACATAGACCCTCCTTGTTTATTGAAGTCGGCTGATAAATGAGTAGGAACTTACCCACTTCTAAGCCAACCATAACGCACCACTCGATGTTATATGCTAGAGGCTAAAAGACATAAGGTTATAAACTACATATTTTACTATAGTACGGTCTATATCAGCCATTACTAGCTTTTGCCCGCGACTTCGTTCGCGTGGAAGTCGTAAGACACCACTATATAGGTATATTGTGGTGTCTTACGACTTCCACGCAATAACAGCCACATTTTTATAAAACTTCCCTGTATACTACGTTTGTAGTTTTGTTCTCAGCAGCCAAAATATACAGAGAGTCAGGGCTGGTAACTCGGGAGCAAGCGACGACGTAGTGTCCGTGCGAGAAGCAGCTCGTCCTGGGGTCGACACCCACAGCCTTCAGCCTCCAGTGTTGGTCCCTGTGACTTATTGATAATCATCGCAAAGCATACGCTCACATGGAACTGCACGCGCACGGGAATTAGTGGTATACACGAAATAAACACTGTCTCGCCAATGCCACAACCTGTTAGAATTTTCGCCTCGATTTCGTTTCCCTGCAAAGACACGACTTCGAGCCGAATTCCGTTACAAAGCTTCGGCTGAGTTAAATTCCGAAGGAGCATAATCGTCTATTATTAACACGATTACTTATGATATTTAAAGTTCAAATGTTTTGTTACTACGATGCGGTTGAAGTTTTATTTGCATAAAATTAATTATATTAAAATATGGATGGAAAGTAGATAATCAAATTATACAGTGAGTATGTTGATTAAACCTACTCTTAATATCAAGGACAAGAGCTAAAAAATCAAACCAGTCATGCTGTCAAATTATTGTGTCCCCTCGAATTCGAAGCTGCGTGCAAAAGCTAGAAGTTAATCCCCTAAGGGCTGATTTCACCAATGAAGCTGAACGCCATCAGCATTTCTAAAACGCGTTCAAGAGCTGTCAGTGTTAAAATTGTTATATAATATTGTACACTGACAGCTCTTGAACGCGTTTAGATAATACTGAACGCGTTCAATTTCATTGGTGAAATCATAGACGTATACGTCTATATATGTGAAATCCGCACTAAGACGACCCACTGACCAATATTTCTTTATCTTTTTCATAGTCATCGCAGATCCTGAGGACAGCGTAACAGCAGCCAACTCCTGCTTACACAAACATTTCGCCTATGATTTCGGAAAGCCTTGGATGGGAGATGGACTTGTCTTAGCATCAGGTAATTTTAAACAATTATATATTATACATCTATTTAGAAAAGAAATGAGAGCAGTGGTGGCCCAGTGGTATTGGCCCCGACTTACGAGTTATATAGGTCGTGGGTTCAAACCCAAGCAGGCGCTTTACTTTGTGTAAATAATTTCATCACCACTACTCTCAAAACGGTGAAGGAAAACATCGTGAGGAAACCGGCACGTCTTAGAACCAAAAATTCGAACACATGTGACATCTACCAACCCGCACTGGGGCCGCGTGGTAGATTACGGCCCACTTCCTCTCTCAGAGAGGAGGCCTGTGTCCCAGCAGTGGGAACATTAATAGTCTGATTATGTATGTATGTTATGTATATTTAGAAAATGATTTAGATTCTATCGTAAATATCCGCCTTCATAACATGGCATACTGCTTTTATTTGTGAAAAAAACGTTCATTCTCACAAGATCCATTGGCCAGATCCATGATGGATTGTCAATAAACATCAAGTTAGAGTTAGATTATTTCCAATCTATTCTGTTAAAATCTCGCCTTGTAAACTAAGGTGAACTGAGCTATCAATAGTGTCAATTTCTAGCATTATCTGGTCTATTCTGCAAAATTCTCACCTTGAAAACATATGTAGGTGAAGTGAGCTGTCAATAGTGACAATCTCTAGCATCAAGTTCACTTCAAGCTCATTTCACCTAAGTTTTCACGGTGATATTTTCACTGAATCCAACGGCTAGACCTTATAACATTGACGACAAAACGAAATGGATCATACTTTAAGGCCCGCTTGCACCACAAATTACTAAACACGTTTAACGCTAAACGAAATGAGAACATCGTTTCTTTGAAGATGACTAACAGCCAATTGCAGAAACGATCTTTAACTTTTAAAGCTGTCATTAAATTCCTCGAGATGTTGTCCACACCTGTGTGCCTGTGTCTGAAGCCGCTAAAGCGCTGTTTATGTTATTTAGTCGTAAGCCATAATTAGTAAGTAGATGTATTTTAGTTTAAGTTAGGTTACGATGGAATTGACATGTACTTTATGTATAAAAATCTGTTAAAGCTCTGCTTTCTGCAACAAGACTCACACAACATTAGACTCGATTTTAATGGTTCTTTGATGAAATTAATGAAATCTTAGCGTTAATGGTCCATTACGTAATGGGGCATTAATATTTGTGTAACTGGGTGTAAGATACAGCCCGACTCTAACTTAATAGCGGCTCGGAACATCATGCGCGTCGCCGCTCAGTAACGAATTTATGGATCAGCGGCGGTACTGCACAGCGAGTGGCTAACTTCCGAGCCACCATTAATTTTCAATCTAACTATAGAATGATTTAATAATATGTTTAGCACTAAACTCATTTAGTGTTTTTTGCGGTGTATGCGGGCCCTAAACATTAATTTGCTTCAACAGGTCCAGTATGGAGGAGACACCGGAAGCTCCTAAATCCAGCATTCAGTCTTCAAGTGCTGCACAGTTTCTTAGGAGTGTTCAACATACAAGCTCGACGACAAGTCAGCCATTTTGACTCTGAAGTAGGCAGGGGAAAGTTCAACCATCTTTCGTCATTGAAGCATATCGCTTTGGAAACAGTGTGCTGTGAGTATAGACTTCCTTAATACCTACACTGAAAAAATAAATGGCTAGCAAAGTACCAATTTGGCTTGGCTAAAAATTATACGAATTATACAAATAACCAAGACTTATTTAAAACGTGCAATACAGCTTTGTTAACACCAAACAAGCAAGTAATATTAACCAAGTTCACTTGTTCAATTCTAGCAACAAACTTTGCAGGCTCTCTCAGAACCGAGTCGCTTGGTTGTAAATAACAATAACTTGTTTATTTCTAGCCGTTACGTTTTTTCCGTGTATTGGTTTTGAACATCTAACTAAAGCCCCAATTTTACACGATGCAAATTTCTTTCCTGTGGCATAAAATAATGGAAGCAATAAATGACTTGCATCGTCTGACTGTATACAGAATGAATGTTTGAAATGACGAAAATTTTCAAGACATGTGAATTCAGATCAAAATTTCTGTAAAAATTAAGGACTTAGAAAGATATCCTAAGACCGTTTTGCTGTATAGCTACAATGTTTTAGGTGCCCCGTCTCTGCGGTGCAACTTTTATTTTTGCTTTCAAATCTATAATATAAATAAAAATGAATTCCTGTTCGTTGGTCCGCGTGCCCGCGGCCCGCGTGGTGGATTTCGGCCCAGTGTCTGTCAAAGAGGAGTCCAGATAAACGGATCGGCTACGCGTACTATCATACGCAGTTTGCAAAAACATGTGCAGTCCACCAGTACCAATACCAGTTTTCTGTTTGCTTGTGCAAATCACAATTTGCGCAAATAAGATGGAGCGTGTAGCCGGGACATACTGCGAGTCTGTTTCCCGATAGTTATAACGTTGGGGTCCGAGGCCAGCGGACAAAGTGGCACTATCAGCGATAACGATTATGGAAAATTCAAAAATGTATCGGATTGACGTAAGCTACCGAATAGCTGAAACAGTTGTCCAGCTGTACAGCTGTCCATCATTGACAGTCCTTGTAGAAAGAAATATGAAATGCTTTGAAAACGATCGTCACAGACTTTTCTAGACCTTCTGAGTTCGATTTCCAAGTTGGGCAATGTTATTGGATTTTTCCATTTGTTATTTTTCATCATCTTTTTTTTTCGTGTGCTTAGTGACTAACCTTGTATCAGAGTTTTTATGCCGCCCATGGTCCTCTGACTTGGCTTCACATGCCGTCTAGAAACATGTAACTTTTACCTGAAAGATATCTCAGGTAAAAGTTACATGTTTCCTCACGATGTTTTCCTTCACCGTTTCTGAAGCAAGTCATAATTATACAATACGCAATTGAATAAGAAAAGTCAGAGGTGCGTGCCTTGGGTTCGAACTTGAGACCTATATCTTGGCAGTTCGACGGCCACACCACTAAGCTATCACGGCTGTAGGGATTTTTCATTAACAGCCCTAAGTCTGAATTAGTGCCCAGTTGATGGCAAGAGACTCGCCCCCTATTACACGGGACTTAAAAAAAAAGCAAAACGTTCCCTTTATCCCTCTGCTGAAATCTTCGGGGAATACTAGCGTGATATAATGATGTAATGGTGTAACGATGTTGTTTTTTGTTGTTGTGTAATGTGTTGTGTGTTAATAAATAAATAAATTCTTTCAGTAAGTGCCTTCGGTATAACAGCGGACGAAGATAAGGATTTCAACAAAATATATATGGGTGCAGTAGACCAGATCCTGAACATAATTGCGCTCAGATTCTCCAACTTTTGGCTGCAGAGCGAACTAATATACAGTTTCACAGCCTTGAAGAAGAAACAAGATGAAGTGGTCAAAGTTTTGAATGCTATGTCTACTGCTGTAAGTTATATACGTGTTTTATTCCGATTACCCCTTTTTTGTGTTTGAGCCTGCTTTGATACTACAGTAGTTATTCTATTAACTCGGAGTTATTATGCTAACCCATGAACACGCAAGTGGGCTTAATTCGATTTGGATTAACCCCGAGTGACTTGTTAACTCGGAGTTATTTAGCTAATCCATAAACACGCAAGTGGGCCTAATTTTCTTTGGATTAACCCCGAGTTAGTTGTTAACTTGGAGTTATTTAGCTAATCCATGAAAGCGCAAGTGGGCCTAATTCTCTTTGGATTAACCCCGAGTTAGTTGTTAACTCGGAGTTATTTAGCTAACCCATGAACGCGCAAGTGGGTCTAATTCTCTTTGGATTAACCCCAAGTTAGTTGTTAACTCTGTGTTATTTAGCTAACCCATGAACGCGCAAGTGGGTCTAATTCTCTTTGGATTAACCCCGAGTTAGTTGTTAAATCTGAGTTATTTAGCTAACCCGTGAACGCGCAAGTGGGTCTAATTCTCTTTGGATTAACCCCGAGTTAGTTATTAACTCGGAGTTATTTAGCTAACCCATGAACGCGCAAGTGGGTCTAATTCTCTTTGGATTAACCCCGAGTTAGTTGTTAACTCGGAGTTATTTAGCTAACCCATAAAATCGCAAGTGGGCCTAATTCTCTTTGGATTAACCCTGAGGTAGTTGTTAACTCGGAGTTATTTAGCTAACCCATGAACGCGCAAGTGAGTCTAATTCTCTTTGGATAAACCCCGAGTTAGTTGTTAACTCGGAGTTATTTAGCTAACACATAAACACGCAAGTGGGCCTAATTCTCTTTGGATTAACCCCGAGATAGTTGTTAACTCGGAGTTATTTAGCTAACCCATAAACACGCAAGTGGGCGTAATTCTCTTTGGATTAACCCTGAGTTAGTTGTTAACTCCGAGTTATTTAAGGGCAAGTGGGCCTTAGTAGAGTACCTGCTTAACCCGACCCCTTATCCCCTCTTTTTCCTTGTAAGAGGACTCTCGTAATGCAAGGCACTGACCGTACCTAGTTTAATAATAGGATATTCGGTGAGATTTGTACATAGGATGCAATTTTATATTACCAGGTCATCAAAAGGAAAAAGGAATTGATGAAGAGCATTCCAAAATCGGAATGGGAGGAACAGCGACAGCGCACAGGTAAAATACAAATTAAGTACTTAATAACAAAATATCAACATACTTTCTTTCCCTAGTCCCAATGTATTTGGTGTCGGCCCAGTATGTCTTTTTCAATACCTACATCTATGTTAGTGCCATCGCAATTATAATCATCTTTTACACAAATTAAGTAATTAATTGAGGAGCTCGTGACTAACACCCAGTTGCACAAAGACAAACATTACGAACAACATTCATCATCATCATCATCATATCAGCCGAAAGACGTCCACTGCTGGACATAGGCCTCCCCCAAGCACCGCCACTTCGACCGATTCTGTGCTTCCCGCATCCAGCGAATTCCTGCGGCCTTTACTAGGTCATCGGTCCATCTTGTGGGAGGCCTTCCAACGCTACGTCTTCCGGTACGTGGTCGCCACTCCAGAACCTTTCGGCCCCATCGGCCATCTGTTCTGCGAGCAATATGTCCTGCCCATTGCCACTTAAGTTTGGCAATTCTTCGGGCTATGTCGGTTACCTTGGTTCTCCTGCGGATCTCTTCATTTCTGATTCGATCACGTAGGGAAACTCCAAGCATAGCCCTCTCCATTGCTCTTTGGGTGACTTTTAGCCTTCTAATTAGGCCCATTGTGAGCGACCACGTTTCAGTGCCATAAGTCATCACTGGCAACACGCACTGGTCAAAGACTTTCGTCTTGAGACACTGTGGTATGTGGGACGAGAAGATATTGCGTAGCTTCCCGAACGCTGCCCAATCGAGTCGGATTCGACGATTGACCTCTTTCTCGAAGTTGGACCTACCTAGCTGAACAGTTTGTCCTAGGTAAACATACTCGTCTACAACTTCGAGCGTAGCGTCTCCGATCTTTATGAGGGCGGGTGTTACATGGGCATTTGACATGACCTTTGTCTTGTCCATGTTCATTTTAAGACCCACTCTTTTGGAGGCTCTACTGAGGTCATCGAGCATTATACTGAGGTCCTCCATGGTCTCAGCCATGATAACTATATCGTCGGCAAACCGAAGGTCAGTGATATAATCGCCATTGATGTTGATGCCTAGCCCTTTCCAGTCCAGAATCTTGAAGACATCCTCCAGTGCAGCGGTGAACAGTTTCGGAGAGATAACGTCTCCTTGTCTCACACCTCGCTGCAGAAGGATAGGTTTCGAGGTCTGGTCGTGGAGTCGGACTGACATAGTGGCGTCTTTGTATAGGCACTTTAACACCTCGATGTACCGATAGTCGATCTGGCACCGTTGAAGAGACTGCAGTACAGCCCATGTCTCGATCGAATCGAAGGCTTTCTCGTAATCCACGAACGCTAAGCAGAGAGGCAGGTTATACTCTTCGGTCTTCTGTATAACCTGCCGCAGCGTATGTATGTGGTCCACGGTGCTAAAGCCTTTACGGAATCCGGCAACATTAACGCTAATGATTTCATTAATATGTTCAATGAACCATTAAAATCGAGTCTAATGCTGCTTTCTGCAACAAGTTAATGGAAGATTAGCATTATTTTATTGACAGCTTTAAAAGTTAAAGTTCGTTTCTGCAACTGGCGGTTAGTAATAACAGCCGCACGGGTCGATCAATCAGGTTAAGCTACGCTTGCTACGGTTGATCCGTGGATGACCTTTACATACCAAAACCCCTCCGTGCCTCGGAAAGCACGTTAAGCTGTTAGTCCCGGCTGTCATTTGTAGATTTTTGACAGTCGTTACGGTAGTTAGAAACCCAAAAGTCTGACAACCAGTCTTACCAAGGGGTATCGTGCTACCTAGTAACTAGGTTGTGGAGGTCAGTCGGTCCGTGTAAAATACTGGTATTCAGCTGCATCCGGTTAGACTCCGACATAGCTGGGAAAAAGCTAGGTAGATGATGATGATTTAATTATTTATTGATTTGATAATTTTTTTGGTCCAGTTGAAAACCAGCGTCAGGCACTTATAATAATAGTTGTCTGGCATTTTTTGCTGAACTTGGCCTTTTTAGCGCAGCCGTGAGGCACACTCTCGTGCTAATTTCAATCTCATTTTACACTTTTTGTTAGATTTTATTTTTATCTTTATTGTTTGATTTATTTTTATCTGCTGTATAAATTGTGTGCTTTTTGGTCTGTGTTAAATAAATGTATTTTCTTTCTTTCTTTCTTTCTTTCTTTCTTTCTTATTTATCTATCGCCTGCATAAAATAACTAGCAGATTCTGCCTTAACCGTGTTGTAAAACAAGTTGCTACTGAAAGTAGCCTACATATGAAAATCTGGGCTTAGCCACAAGCCCCTCATACAATAGATAAATCAATTAGATTTTATATTATTTATATTTTATTACATCAGTGTGTTACTAACTGTTCCAGGTATCAAATGCAAAGCCCTGATGGACCTTCTACTGGAGCTGTCAGATGAGAACATGCTCACTGACAAGGAGATTAGGGAAGAAGTGGACACGGCCATTGTTGCCTCTTATGACACCACGTCTTGTCTACTGGCGTATATTATGATGATGTTAGGCACCTATCCTGAAGCGCAAGAGAAGTTGTATCAAGAGTAAGTCGAAACTGTTATGATAAAACGCGTTGTCTCTAATAAAAAACAATTTTTACGAAACGTCTTAGAACACAACCAAAAAAAAACATGAGGGGCAGTCTTTGGAGACTGCCGATGGAAGTGAAAACTAAGTAACGCCATCTAACGAAAATGTCAGGAATTTATGTGGCTTGCTGTCAGTACAAGAACGAAAGCTGTAGCTCCATTAAAACAATTAAAAAAAAATAAAACAGAGTGCGCTGTCAACAAATTTTCAATCAGGTCACGTGTCCTGACGCGGTGTCTAGACGCAAGTTAAAATTTTTTTTTACCCATCCCAAAGTTTTCACTTCAAAAAAACTTACCAACGTTTTAGATTTCTTTATTAAATGTAAGTAATAGTTAAAATTATTTTAACCGGTTAAAAGTAGTTTTGACAGATTTTTGCAGTCGCTTTTGATCGATTAACAGTTTTTTAGGGTTCCGTACCCGAAGGGTGACAAACGGAACCCTATTCATAAGCCTCTGCTGTCCGTCTGTCTGTCAGCGAGCTCTATCTCATGAACCGTAATAGGTAGGCAGTTGAAAGTTTCACAGATTGAGCATTTCTATTGCCGCAAGAGCAACAAATAATAAAATTAAAAATTAAAGGGGGGTCGCCATACAATAAAATTAAATTTCGAAAAAAAATTAATCTGACCCTGGCATGTGGGGTATCATTGTCTAGAGCTCATCAATTAGAAAATAAATATAATTTTTATTTGTTTTTATCTTCAAAAATGATGAATTAGGGGGCCATAGAAGTTGTCTGTTTTAGACCATTTTTGTACGAGCTCTATCTCAACAACTAAACAAATTAGGAATTTTTTAGTTGTTGAGATAGAGCTTAACTTGTGAGAGAGAGAGTGAGAGATAAACTTGTGTGTATTATGTACCATATACTATTTATAATCAACAAATACTAAAAACGCCGATTAATAACGTACTTTATATAATATGGGCGATTTACTGCAACTTAAAAATAATATTTTGTATTTCATGCTAATATTATGCGATATAAATTCCACAGATAACTATTTACTAGTCGGAGTATTGACATGGAATTAGTAAGTACCTACTATCATGGCAGCATAGTATACTATTTCGATCATTTAAATTTCGATCATCCAAAAAGGTCTACAAAATAAGCTCTCTTCAAAAGATTTTAAAACCGGCCAGTATTTTTTGAGTTTAAGAACTTTATCGACTTTTTTCAAAGTATCCCTAGACGGTGTTGATGTGTGTACCTCATGTTAAAACTACACTCCAGTAGACAATAATATTCAGTAACATTGAACTGAATGGTGGTACATACAGGGTACTATTCAGTTACCTTAAACCGTTGTGGATACAATTTCATATTGAGAAAACTTATTTGTGTAAAAATATTCAGCCACGGCGGCCAATCTCAATGGAGACTAGCCTTCAGCGTGGGAGATATAATAGTGCACAAGTGTATGCGCAGACACGATTCGAGTGCACTCTCTCTTCCCTCACTCTCATAGTCCGATGGGATGTGTAAAAATAATTTTTATTTTCGCTTGAGTTTAGATTTCGATGTTTTTTTTTGTTGGTACATTGGCGTGTGCTAGCTGTCATTATGGCAATAGTATATTATGCAACTAATGAATAAAGGACGGATTTAAAGCGAGGGCCATAGATGAATCACGATCAAGTGAAGGATTCTAACGACTGAATCACGACCGTAGGGAGTGATTCATGATGATTGAATCACGAGCGCAGCGAGTGATTCAAGTGTTAGAATCCTGAGCGACGCGAGTGATTCATGGCCCTCGATATAAATCCGTTTTATTCAAGAGTTGCATACTATACTTTATACCATGACTACGAAGAAAAGAAAGATTTAAGCGAAAATAGACATTTAATAAAAGGTTAACACGTTCAGTGTCGGGAGCCCTCCTGGAGGGTTTACCTACTTGGATAAGGGATGCCGGGAGCCCTCGCGGAGGGCTCTTTTTAAATGTAGACATTCAGTGTCGGGAGCCCTCCTGGAGGGTTCACCTACTTGGATATGGGATGTCGGGAGCCCTCGCGGAGGGCTCTTTTTAAATGTAGACATTCAGTGTCGGGAGCCCTCCTGGAGGGTTCACCTACTTGGATATGGGATGTCAGGAGCCCTCGCGGAGGGCTCATTTTAAATGTAGACGTTCAGTGTCGGGAGCCCTCCTGGAGGGTTCACCTACTTGGATATGGCATGCCGGGAACCCTCGCGGAGGGCTCATTTTAAATGTAGACGTTCAGTGTCGGGAGCCCTCCTGGAGGGTTCACCTACTTGGATATGGCATGCCGGGAACCCTCGCGGAGGGCTCATTTTAAATGTAGACGTTCAGTGTCGGGAGCCCTCCTGGAGGGTTCACCTACTTGGGTATGGGATTCCGGGAGCCCTCGTGGACGTTGGAAGTGAAACCTCCCGGAGGTTTCACTTCCAACTACGAATAATAAAAGTCATAGACTTTTATGGCGGAATGATGAGTTATGAGTTCTATGAAAATGGGTGGAGTCGAAAGTGTTAAGGAGGTTGTATAACTTGTATAGCATTGAGATAGAGGTCGAATACATTGGTGTGTTCTAAATTCAAACACCAAAATAGTGATTAAAAGAGCTTTTTATTCACTGTTTTCAGTGAATAAAATAAGCTTTTTAGAGGGGGAATGGTATAAATATATTTTATTTAATGTTTTGTGTTGAGTAATGTAAAATATTGTGTGCGTGCGGATTGAGGAGCCAGACTCATAATTAAACGCGGGTACTACCAATATTTAGTAGTAAATTAGCCGATTTTGTAGGCCCGATCTTGGAATTTGTAGTAAAACCCTTCAGAAGTTACATGACTTTAAAGGTGGCTCCTCAATTCACACACCTCAGAGCTCAAAAACTAGCCGACGGATATTTTTGAAAATTTGGTAGGATTTAGTAGTACTTATGCGTAATCTCTACAAAAAAAATGGGGTTTGTACGACTGGATTTGAGAGAGCTACAATGCTTTGATTTTTCATAAAAAAACGTAAAGGACCATGCGTCATTTTGGTACCAACGCTCAACAGTGATGAAACTAATGCCATGTGAAAGCTTTTGGGGTATTATTTAATTCATTCTATGGCAGCTAAGTCGAAATCGAGCGCGAACATGGTGTTTTGGAACATTAAAAAAGGTTAGGTTATGTTTGGTTAGGATAGGTTAGGTTAGGTTGATCTCATGATTCCCGGTCTAAGTGTGGGAAGGGAACAATGGGGTGGTTTTGAGTCAGTAGGATTCTGACAGATCCCTTCGCCCGCCCCAAGGCGGAGGACTTCCATGAGGATTTTCCAACACGAAAAAAAAAAAACTTAGGTTAGGTTAGGGTATGTAGATAGATAGGGTAGGTAGGTATGTAGGTAGGTAGGTAGGGTAGGTAGGTATGTAGGTAGGTAAGGTAGGAAGGTACCCTTTTTGGTTAGGTTAGGTTGGGTTAGGTTCACCGTGCCGTACGGAGGAAGCGGAATCCCGGGGCAGGGTGATGTCGGCGGTGTCGTTGGACATCTCCAATGCATTCAATACCCATGCGTCATTTTGGACGCGACTTTCAACAGTGATGATACTTATGCCAAGTGAACACTTTTGGGGTATTATTTGATGCATACTATGACAGCTAAGTCGAAATAGAGCGCGAACATGGTGTTTTGGAACATTTTCAATAAGAGAAACTAGAAAATAAAATTCATAGTAAATAGTAAAGTTTTTCTTTTTTTTTGTGTACATGCGCGTGCGCTGTGCACGCAGGCACAGTATAATAAATTAATAGTAATAAGTCTCGGCAGTGACCTTGAAATAATTACCAAGGTAGCATGGAAACGCTCCGACGTTTAAAAAAAATGAGGTTCAACTCCAACAGAAATGTTTTTAGCCGCAGGTTCTTGGACGTCGTGTATTTCTAAGATGCTACGTTCCTCTTCGACGTTCTGTGCAGCATTAGCATCGATCCTTTGCCAGCAACGATGACAAATACTTTGTGTGTTATCAAACACAACCTGCAAAGACCTTGAAATAATTACCTACTGCCGCTCAGTAGATAAACCTTCCGCGTCCAGGCATAACTCCGCGCACTGAGACTGTTGCGTACTGATATACACTGAGACTTCGAAGCGCGTCGCTTCGACCATTTTCTATGATGACCTTAATACTGTTTTTTTTTTTTTTGTGGTATGAAGAATAGGGGGTAAAGTTCACTCATCCTCATTTGAAAAGTTCGAGGATCCTCCGGCCAGACGGGTGTGGTGGCTGCCCGTAAGTTGAATTCGGATACTGTTATATAAGTCGTTCGCGCGGTAAACTCTAATAGCGCGATGCAGGATTTGTGTGACGTCATGTATTTGATGAGTAGTTAGTATGTGGCGGCGTAACCGCTACAATTTACTTAATTATACTGTTACGCAAGTAGCTATGTACCTTATCGCCTTTCCCTGCCCCTTCCCCTCCGGCTTCTAATATTACCATTAAAAACAAAGATACTTTTGTTACCTTAAATGTTATTAGGTATTTTCTAATGTTAAGCAAAAATAATTAATTACTTAATTAAGCGTTCAGAGATGTTATTATTATTTTCATAATTATACAATGCTTACTGTTTTATTTGTCCTTCATTTTATACTTTTTTTAAAGTTCAAAAACACCATGTTCGCACTCGATTTCGACTAAGCTGCCATAGTATAAATTAATTGATACCCCAAAAGCTTTCACATGGCATGAGTTTGATCCCTTGATATGCTTTTTTGTTGCAACCTTGAAAATCCTCATGGATGTCCTCCGCCCTCTCATAAATGCGCTCCGACCTCTCATCCCACCTAACCTAACCTTTTTTGAATGTTCAAAAACACTCAGCTGCCGTAGTATAAATTAAATGATACCCCAAAAGCTTTCACATGGCATGAGTTTCATCCCTAACCTAACCTAACCTTTATTGAATATTCAAAAACACTCAGCTGCCGTAGTATAAATTAAATGATACCCCAAAAGCTTTCACATTGCATCCCTAACCTAACCTAACCTAACTTTTTTTGAATATTCAAAATCACCATGTTCGCGCTCGATTTCAACTTAGCTGCCATAGTATAAATTAAATGATACCCCAAAAGCTTTCACATGGCATGAGTTTTATCCCTAACCTAACCTAACTTTTTTTGAATGTTCAAAATCACCATGATCGCGCGCGATTTCGTCTTAGCTGCCATAGTATAAATTAAATGATACCCCAAAAGCTTTCACATGGCATGAGTTTTATCCCTAACCTAACCTAACCTAACTTTTTTTGAAAGTTCAAAATCACCATGTTCGCGCTCGATTTCGACTTAGCTGCCATAGTATAAATTAAATGATACACCAAAAACTTTCACATGGCATGAGTTTCATCCCTAATCTAACCTAACCTAACTTTTTTTGAATGTTCAAAAACACCATGTTCGCGCTCGATTTCGACTTAGCTGCCATAGAATGAATTAAATAATACCTCAAAAGCTTTCACATGTCATGAGTCTCATCACTGTTGAGCGTTGGTACCAGACTCCATACAAAGTTGCCCATGGTCCTTTCACCGCGCTGTTTCTCGGAAAGTTATTAATCAATTACAACATATTTTCAGTATGATTTAGTAGTAAATGAGTTTTAATTTGTAGTATAAAAATAAAAAGGAAAAGCTATATAGTTTCGGTAATACAACACATTTTATGTGGCTCCTCACACCGCACGGTCTAGAGAAAATATATGTACGTAGCTACTAAAGTAGCTGATCAAATCGGATAAAAATAGCATCAATATTTAGTAGAAATTTCTACTAAATATTGGCGTACTCCAACATCCTGCGCATTCAGTATTTCAAAAGTTATTAATAAAATAAACATTCCTTAACAAATTAGTGAATAGGGTGACCATAAATAATTCAAACAAGACCATTGTTTGAAATAAATAGTTTTATTTGCTTATAAATCATCCTACGAGTACGATTACCTACGTGTAACTTATGTAATTGCAGTTTTAGATTTTATGAGATACTAGCTGCACTCCGCGGTTTCACCCTCATAAGTCTGGATCCCGTGGGAATATCGGGATAAAAAGTATTCTATGTCCTTACCCAGGTCATCGACTACCCATGTGTCAAATTACATTTAAATCCGTTCAGCCGTTTTAGTGTAACAAATAAACCAATAGAAAAACAAACTCACTTTCGCAATTATAATATTATATTATAGTTACTATAGTTATGTTATGTACTATGTACCTACAACAAAAGTCAGTTTAACAAAGAATTAAAATTCAGTCACCGGTGATGAATTTAATGATACCTACTTATTTTGTACAAACTTATGTTTAGGTGCGTTAGTACAATAATACCTCAATGTGTTTAGTTTGATTATTTAAACGATATTTTAGTTCCTGATGTACCGATAGATGGTGTTGTAAATTTAGCACTCTCCGGTGAATTGCGGTGATAGGGATCTCCGTAGAAACGTGTCCTCTTTGTGTATAGTAAAATAAATTGTCTTCGTCAAAGTAAACATTCGTTTTTATTCATACGTTATGATTTTAAATTAATTATTGTTTCGCTGTTATTTTTGACAACATTGTTGCTATAGTAACGTAAAGAATGTAATAGACAAACAGCTTAAAAAAAAAATCGAATGTCAGTAGTGTCAGTCATCTTCACGCCTGTGGCCACATTCCGAATTACGAGCTCTGAAAGTGGGCAAACGTCGCAAATTGATGTCAAATATTTCCCTGTTATGATTACCCTGTTTTGACAATATTACTGTTTCGAAATAAGAAATGTGGGTAACTAGCGAACTAGAATATTAATTATGAAGTGCAATAATAATTTTGAGTTCCGATTTAGAAAACACGATTATGACAGCTAAGAGCTGTCAATTTGAATCGAAACGCTCTTGAACGCGCTTACAGTGCTCGCTTAACGTCCAAACTTCTAACATATCATATTTATTGACGGTTGCCAGATAAGTACAATTTAGAAAATCCCACTAATAGATACTATTACGTAGCCAACCGCAGGTGGCAACTGCAAGCGACGTGTCGCCGCGATACGACTGGTTTTTATGTATTTCTATGAAAGCGATGTGTCGCTAGCTACGGAAGGTTTTTTGTGTCGCGGCGACACATTGCCTGCAGTTGCCGCCTGCGGTCGGCTACGGATTGGTAACTTTAGATAGGATGCGACTCAATACAAAACAGCACAACTGTCATTTTTGATCACCGTGAGGTGATATTAATTTAGGGCATGCGTTATCGCAAGATGGCGCATGTACTATTCACTATTCACGGGATATTCTTATTGTGCACACACTAATTTGGACGGGTGTAAGCACGCCAAAATGGATTACAGCGTAATTCAGAATGCAGTCTGGGGTAGAGTGCTCGCAAGATAAGTCTGCGCGTGGATGAAATTGGAACTAATAAGTATGCCGCCGTCTTGTCGTATAAATAAGGTCAAGTTAAATATAGCATAATTTAATTAATTAATATAATATAAGATTATAGTATTAAGATTAATTATTAATATAGATTTAATATTTTATATATTACACTATTTTTTTTATATACTACACGCAGACTTATCTTAAGCGCATTCTAGGCATGGTGCCTCTATCGTTAACGCGGTAAATTCAAATTTAAGAAGAGGGACGACACAAGTATCTGAATCTCATAGGTAAACATTCGGTATTTAGTCATTCGTCATAGCAATATTTTGAAGTTCCGTACATCGCGCTGATGAACATTCTCAATTAAGTAATTCGTCATAGGTACATTCTGACTCACGTAAATCGTACTTTACCCCCGACGGAAAACGAAGGGGTGTTATTAAATTTATGAATACAGTACATCGGTATTTTAAACATCGAAGTTCAGTAGTTCAAAAAGACAAGAGTAAACAAAATAGAGAACAGAAATAGTCGGTAGCTGCACGTCATGACTGTGACAAGAAGGCTTTCACTCAGCATAATCAAAATTTTCAGTGGTCTCCCGCAATGAATGATGAAAAATGAGAATGATTTCTGTTTATTTCTTACAAGCTCTGGACAGATTTAATTTTTGCCATTAAACTTAAATATTCTTTCAAATTTTGGCATCCGATGTTTGAAAGATGCAATCTGCATTCAGGAAGAAAAATACACTTGTATTTGTTGCGGTGATGACGGAACTTCTAATTATGTGCCATCCAATATTGTGTCGTTCGATTTAAATGGCAGCGACAAATTTATTTTAGAAGATATACCGCATCACATTATAGTTAAAGGTATAACATACTCTCTCATTGGAGCTATAGAATTTATTCCAGCGCTCAGTGAAGTTGGTATGGGCCATTATAAATGTCATCTGTGGATAATATTTTTTTTTGCTACGATGATTTTGAAACCAAAATTCGCAATAGTATAAAACTACCAAAATATTTTCATAAAATTGTTTATGGCAAAATTTGAAGTTCAAAGTTGTATGGGAGAAAGTGTTTTTCAACTACATACTTACAATGTTAATTTTGTTCTTGGGATAACGCACTTGGCCGGTTTTTGTATCTCATTATACGCTGCGCTGGGTTTGCGTTGTATATTCTGTCATTGCGTCATGTTTACTGGGCATTCTGTATCACATCTGTCATCCTCCGTAGAGATAGATATACCGGGTGCGGCGATTGAACTGTCCGTCTCTATCTAACTGTTTTAAAACCGAACCACTGAATCGAACGCCGCCAAAATTTCAAATGTTGGTCTTTGACATGTTCTCTATCATCATTTGAAGTGATTCTGTTGTAAAAAAAACACATTCGAATTTAGAACTCGCTGCTTTACAGCGTAGCAAACGGTTGGATCGAACTGGATCGAACGAAAGAACTGATTCGCTTGCTCGACTCTGGCGGACTTCCCAATTAGGTGTTTTCAGATGAGAAAACTTTTTACGTTGAACAGTTTTTAAACAAACAAAATGACCGTGTTTGGTTGAAGGGACATGTCAGCGACCATTCAGACGAATTGCAAGTCAGTCGACGCCAAGGAGCCGACCAAATCATGGTCTGGGCGGTGGTGTCTGAAAAAGGCCGTTCTCCGCTCGTTTTACTTCCAATGGGTCGCAACCAAGTCAAAACAAACCAACAAATCTATCGAGACCAAGTCTTGCGACCAGGGCTGATACCGTGGGCACGCAACACATTCGGTTCTGAGCGTTGGACTTTTCATTAAGACTCGGCACCATCGCACAGAGCATTTGGAACGCAAAATTGATTGTAAGCAAACGTTCCAGTGCTGATCGACCGAGATATGTGGCCGTCGTCATCGCTCGACTTGAATCCGCTGGACTTTTGTATTTGGGGTGTTTTACAGGCCAGGGCCTGTGCTAAAAAACACACTTCGGTGGAAGCGCTCAAAGTTACTCTTACGCGAGAATGGAATTGTTTGAGTGACGACGTCGTTCGAGCAGCCTGCGCTTCTTTCAGAAAGAGACTTCAACTTGTAGTAAAGGCTAAAGGCGGTTTTATTCCTTCGGAATAAGTCATAATAAAACTTTGAACTTTCTATTTTCACATGGCAAAAGTGTATAAATAAATATTGAAAATTAACAGAAATAATTCATTTTCACATACGGACAGTTCAATCGCCGCACCCGGTATTATGCTATGGCGGACTTTTCTTTTGATCTTTTTAAAATGTACCATCCTGTAACACTAACTTTATATTTTAATATCGTATAAAATAAAACCTTTAACCCTAAACCTGGGTAAGGACATAGAATACTTTTTATCTCGATATTCCCACGGGATCCAGACTTATGAGGGTGAAACCGCGGAGTGCAGCTAGTATCTCATAAAATCTAAAACTGCAATTACATAAGTTACACGTAGGTAATCGTACTCGTAGGATGATTTATAAGCAAATAAAACTATTTATTTCAAACAATGGTCTTGTTTGAATTATTTATGGTCACCCTATTCACTAATTTGTTAAGGAATGTTTATTTTATTAATAACTTTTGAAATACTGAATGCGCAGGATGTTGGAGTACGCCAATATTTAGTAGAAATTTCTACTAAATATTGATGCTATTTTTATCCGATTTGATCAGCTACTTTAGTAGCTACGTACATATATTTTCTCTAGACCGTGCGGTGTGAGGAGCCACATAAAATGTGTTGTATTACCGAAACTATATAGCTTTTCCTTTTTATTTTTATACTACAAATTAAAACTCATTTACTACTAAATCATACTGAAAATATGTTGTAATTGATTAATAACTTTCCGAGAAACAGCGCGGTGAAATTTACGTTTTTTTATGAAAAATCAAAGCATTGTAGCTCTCTCAAATCCAGTCGTACAAACCCCATTTTTTTTGTAGAGATTACGCATAAGTACTACTAAATCCTACCAAATTTTCAAAAATATCCGTCGGCTAGTTTTTGAGCTCTGAGGTGGCTCCTCAATCCGCATGTGCGAATTGAGGAGCCACTTTTAAAGTCATGTAACTTCAGAAGGGTTTTACTACAAATTCCAGGATCGGGCCTACAAAATCGGCTAATTTACTACTAAATATTGGTAGTACCCGCGTTTAATTATGAATCTGGCTCCTCAATCCGCACGGACACAAAATATTTGCATACTATTGTATAGAATCAAGTTTTTTTTCGTAACTGAACAGACAGGTGCGCTGCTGGGGAGTTTGTTGCGCCACTTCTTCTTTCCAGCAAAAGCACTAGGAAGTGGTGAAGGGCGGGCGTTTTTGGGGGACTGTCTTATGTAATTTTGACGTTCGAAAAGTGCTGATTCTCAGCCTAGTTTGAATAAATGACTTTTAAATTTGAATTTGAATTATGACTATCAAAAATAACGTAAATAAATACCTGTATTGACGGAATGTTGTAATTAAAATTTGGCGTACTACTTACATTCTATTTTGTACAATATAGTCTGATGTAGCAAGAGAAATCCTTTTATTTAAAAGTAACTAGCTTTACCCGGCCCGGCTTCGCACGGTTAGCACTAACTACTTACTTACTCTACGGCGCACCTACCTTTTTCTACCTAATTACCTACCCTTCCTACGTACCCTAACCTACCTACCCTACATATCTACCTGCTTACCTACCACATATACCTATTTATACCTACTAATACTATGTTAGTAGCAAATAAATAACTTTGACTTTAGTTAATGCATGTTACTAAAATAAATGAAATAAACTTCTACACCTATAATTTAACACACAACACATTTTTTCATTAAAATTAGACAATTTCTATACAAATTTTTATGCCCTTTGTTGTTACCTTTACGAAAGTATTACAAAAATGCATAGTGTTAAATCTTGTACGACATGGTATGGAACCCTTCGTGTGCGACTTGCACTTGACCGATTTTTAATACATCATGACAGCGGTACCTAGTAGGTACTACATTTCAATAGCAATCATGCGTTCAGTAAGACGAGTTTTCCATCAGGCGTTTTAGACTGAGCGTTTAGCGGAATCCGAATTCGAAATCCAAAGACGAGAGAATCGAAAATGTTTTACATTCGGTCTAGTACTAGACTAGACCGAATTTAAAACATTTTCGAGTGCAACCTTTCATAATTACAAATCGCGCAATAGCTTCTTCGGACCAATATTCCTCAGATTCAGATTAGAAATAGTGCGCAAATATTATTCGCGAATTAAATATGATTCATTGGTGAGCAGCTGTGGCCCAGACTTACGAGTTGTAGGTCGTGGGTTCGAACCCAAGCAGACGCTTTACTTTATGTAAATAATTTCATCACCACTGCTCTCAAAACGGTGAAGGAAAACATCGTGAGGAAACCGGCATGTCTTAGAACAAAAAATTCGAAGACATGTGACATCTACCAACCCGCACTGGGCCCACGTGGTGGATTACAGCCCACTCCCTCTCACAGAGAGGAGGCCTGTGTCCCAGCAGTGAGAACATTAATAGGCTGATGATGAAATATGATTCAACTTGATCAATTCATTCATTGGACTAGTAACAAGCCTCCGTGATGAAAATGATGACGATGATCTATCGATTTTGAAAAATATGTCTTGTTTCAATTCTCGTTGCAGGTTACAAGAAGTATTCGAAGGCACAGACAGGGATGTCACAAAGGACGACCTACCTAAGATGGTATACATGGATGCTGTCATCAAGGAGACATTAAGACTGTACCCGACTGGGCCGGTGGGGCTCAGATACGTGGATAAGGATGTTCAGCTGAGTAAGTTTTGTTCGAGTTTGAATTTGACGTTTCATTCGTTATTACCAACCCACATTGGACCCTCGTGGTGGATTACGGTTACGGGTCACTCCCTTTCATAGAGAAGAGGCTTATGTCCCCGCAGTGGGAACGTTGTAGTTGTGCTTGTGCTTAACAGCGTTTATTCTGAAAGCGGGCAACGTCGCAAATTGCTCTCAAGTATATCGCTGTTTTGGTTAATTGACTGTACCCTCGGCTGGGCCGGTGGGGCTCAGATACGTGGATAAGGATGTTCAACTGAGTAAATTTAACAAAAAGTTGGCAACGTCGCAAATAACTGTCAAATTTACCTGTTTTGATTAATTTGGTAATATTACTACATGGAAATATAAAATGTGGCTAACTAGCGAACTAAAATATTGATTACTAGCTTCTGCCCGCGACTTCGTTCACGTGGAAGTCGTAAGACACCTCAACATACTACAATAACAACCACATTTTTATAAAACTTCCCTGTATACTGCGTTCGCAGTTTTGTTCTCAGCAGCTAAAATATACAGTGAGTCAAGACTGGTGACTCGGGAGCAAGCGACCTACAGTTGTCCGTGTAAAAAGCAGCTTGTCCTGAGGTCCACACCCGCTGCCTTTAGCATTCAGTGTCAGCCCCTGTGACTTGTTGATAATCATCGCAAAGCATATTGATTATGAAATGCAATAATTAATATCGTAACACCGAATATTTAGTTTAAGATAATTATAAAAAATGTATTTCGAAACCTTCCCAATGCCTTTTTTACACCTAAAACGATTACAACGTCAAATTCAGTGTTATAATTGCAATTCATTATGTATATTCTAGTTCGCTAGTTAGCGATAATTATTTTGTAGTTATGTCCATACAGTAATATTGCCAAATTAACCAAAACAAGTAAATTTTTACAGCTATTTGCGACGTTGCCAACTTGTAGAATAAACGCTCTTGTTGTATATATGTCGTGGCCAGATCTTAGAATTGATCATTTCATGAAGTGTTCGACCATTTCATGAAGTGTTCGACCATTTCATGAAATGGTCGTGTTTCATGAAATGGCCAGCTAAAGTTGGCCATATCGTTTAAACGTCAACGTTTAATGATATGTCAGTCGACATTTGGCCATATCATTAATGTAGGGTATCCATGGTTTAAGGTGTAGTAAAAATTGCTAACTGCGACCAAATTGGAAGTAGCGCTCGCCAGCCGCTGCCGCGGCACCCCTCGCTTCACTCGCTCGGCTTGCGCGCGGTTGGTCACAGTTCTAACCTAACTTAACACATTTCGTCGGGGACATATACGGTGCCATAAGCGGCGTGAATTTTTAATTTTAAGTGCTATGTAGTTCACCACACCAGTTGTGGTACCCCGACATGGGTTAGGTTAGTAACTTCCAAGTTGGTCACTTTCCATAATATCTCATTTGGAAATCCAATAAAAAAAGTCCATCGAGTTTTCTTGCGTGGTCACCCTACTTTGTTTTATTTGTTGTATGCGGCCGCCATGATGCACAACAAAAACAAAGCGACATCAACGCCTCTACCGGTGGATAATCTAACTATTTTACGATATGATCAATAATTTTTGGCCACATCATGAAGTATTCGTGCATTTAACTGTTCATATCGTCAAACGTTGAGTATTCAATGATCTGGCTAGACCACATCATGATGTGATCAGCGGTTGATGTTCTATTTCATGAAATGCAACCATTTCATGAAATGGCCGGACATTTCATGAAATGATCAATTTTAAGATCTGGCTACGACATATATACCACCTTAGCCAACAACTTAAAAAAAAAAACATTTATTCTTTTGTGCAACGTCTCACATTCTCAACCACGAATTTCAGAGAACTACACAATGCGTGCGGGCAGTCAATGCGCCCTAATGATCTACGGGATCCACAACCACGACAGTTGGGGCCCTGACGTCAAGGAGTTCAGACCGGAGCGATGGTTGGACCCCAACAACCTGCCCAACCAAAACATGTTCGCTGGATTCAGCATAGGAAAGAGGGCCTGCATGGGTAGGTCTATTTTGTTTTTTTTTTTCTTCTAAAGCGCTTTGTTTACGGGCGAGTCTTATGCTTGTGGAGTCTAAGGTTGGAAAGGACTCGGAAGGAATAGATCGAAAGTATAAATACCATCAAAACTCTTCGAAATGCACTTGATGTACACTGATAGCTTCTCTATGACGATGTTCAATGGGCTCTGATCGTTGCGTAGGAATCGAATGCAACATAACCAATTTCTATTAGTATTAAACATATAAGTATATAATTATCTTCGTATATACAGGGTGGCGATTGGCTTTTATAGACCAGTACGACATGGAATAATACAATTTCTAAGAAAACTTCACGGTACTTATAACAATAACCGGTGTCGCGTCGCACGACAAGTCGCGCTGGTCTGCACAAAGCTTTAGTCACCTGCATCCGTGTAGGGGTTGATTCTACCTGTCATACTAATAAACAAACAACTTTCGTTATGAGACACATATACATGAATAAGATTCGTAAAAAAATCATACAAGTATAGAAATAGTTGAATTTGTTTTTTTTTTTCACGAATCGCATAATGAGGTTCAAGGTGAAAGCTGTTCAGTATGACGGGTAGGGTAGAACACAAATTGCCACCCTGCATAATTCTTCTGTACGTCTATGTTACTGAACTCCTCCTAAACCGACCGATTTTGATGTTTTTTTTTTGTGTTTGTGTGTGTGGTTAGTTGGACCCTGGATGGTTTAGGTTCACAATTGAACCTGGTAGGTGGCGCTGCTGGTAGAGTTCTACGAAACCGGACACGGTCTGACCCGGTTAGCTAGTATGTAAATTATAAAATTTAATTAATCAAGTGCACCCATCTCAGTAATACCTACCGTGGTAATACCCTCTACCATTTCTTCGCAGGAAGGACATTCGCAACACTATCAATGAAGACTACGTTATCACATGTACTCCGGAAGTTCAAGGTCTCAGCAGACATCAATGAACTGAAGCTTAAAATAGACTTCTTACTGAAACCCGTCTCAGGATCTTTGGTCAGCTTAGAAAGGAGAAATTAGTTGTTAAGAGTATTATTGTTATCAGGGTCGGCTTTTTCATTGGCCCAAGCAAGTCCTCCAGCGATAAATGAGGTACCTATGGCCCTAGTTGCTACCAGCGTCGTAGCTACGGGCTGTCAAAATAAAAACTAACATAAATACAAGGCGGGGTGCTGAATTTTTCGCTCTTGCATCCTTCATTCCTCTAAAGAGTCCATAATACCGTTGCTCAAATTCACTCTATAGCTCGCTCGCTAACTGCTGCTCGCGGACTGAGTACGAGCGAGACTGAGCGACGACGGGGAGAAGGCTCCAAGGCGCCGATAGTTTAGGTAATTTCTTTTTACGGTGAAAATAATGATAATTAAAAAAAATTGTTTAAGCTTTATACATTATTTAGTTCAGTTAATAATAACTCAGTTTCATGATCTAATATGTTTTTTTTTTAATACAAGCGGTATTGTTTATGGTTTGGAGGTAGGTAACTTTATAATTTTTTTCTGTCGAGAAAATTTTATGGAATCGTGTTTTCGTCAAACATTATTCCACAACTTAATCATACCCTACCTATTTATTCCAAAATTAATGCTGCAGTATTTTCGATTTACGGAGGATCATGCAAAAAAATCAACGGGGCAGTCTGGGACTGCAGATTGAAGTGAAAACTAAGTAACGCTATCTAACTAAAATGTCAGGAATTTATGTGGCTTGCTGTCAGTACAAGAACGAAAGCTGAAGGTCCATCAAAAAATTCCAAAAAAATAAAACAGAGTGCGCTGTCAACAACATTTCTACTCTCTCTCTCCGTCTTACGAATTTTCGATCAGGTCACGTGTCCTGACGTGAGTTTAACCTTATTTACCCATCCCATAAAAAGTGCACAACGCTGCTAAAGATGGTTTCACTTCAAAAAAATTGAGTTAGGGTAGGTATCAGGTTAAAGACCTCCCTGATTATTATTCAGGCTTTGTACCTATGTAGTGTAAGTAAGTCAGTAGTAGAACTCCATGCGCAAGGACTTGTCAAGTAAAATACTACCGACACGACCCTGCATGACTTGTACCTATTATAGTGTTAAGACCTGTGTCTGCGCACACACTTGTGCACTATAATATCTCCCGCACCGAATGCTAGTCTCCGTTGAGATTAGCCTCTATGCCCAAAATACGGTCTGGAGGACTTCTTATTACCTATACAATTTTAAGGTAGGTATCATTTTACGATGTGTATTTTAATATTAAACTGGCAGTTATGTTTACAATTAAAGTTGTTATTAAATTGATAGAACCGGGCTTGTTATTTTTTAACTTTAACTAAAATATTATTAACTAGCTTTCTGACCGCGACTTCGTTCGCGTGGAAGTCGTAAGACACCACAATATGCTACAATAATAGCAACATTTATATAAAACTTCCCTGTATACTACCTTTGTAGTTTTGTTCTCAGCAGCCAAAATATACAGAGACTCAGGACTGCGACTCGGGAGCAAGCGACGTACAGTTGTCCGTGTGAGAAGCAGCTTGTCCTGAGGTCGACACACGCAGCCTTCAGCCTTCAGTGTCGGTCCCTGTGACTTATTGATAATCATCGCAAAGCATAAGCTCACAGGGAACTGCACGCCCTTAAACTGGTACAGTACGACACAACTTAGATGTAGCATAGATTTGAAAATTTTCATTCATTCATTTCAATTTTACCAATGTATTTGGCTATAAGACTTTACAAGCTATTGCGTTTTCGAAAGATCATTTTCACCTGAAGCAGTAATAAAGATTGGTGATTTTGAAAGCGCACTCAGTTCGGATGGTGATCGGTTTTACGAATTTTGCCGATGCTACATCTAAGTTGTGTCGTACTGTAATTGTGGGAAATAGTAGTTGTAGTAGTTGTATACGCGGTATAAACACTATCTTGGCGAGATATTATAGTGTGTGATAGTGATATACCAAAACCTGTTAGAATTTCCGCCTGGATGTCGTTTCCCTGCATAAACACGACTTTGAGTCGAATTCGGTTACTCAGCTTCGGTGGCGTTAAGTTCCGAAGGAGCATAATCGGGACACCGACATTCAGCTGGATGATGTGCGCCGGAAGTCCACTTGCAATTAGCGAATTCAGAAATTCTACGGGGTAATGTGATGCATCATCTTCCTCCACGTCAGTATTAATGGAGGTGTATATCACTACGCTCCGTTCAATGTGCTAGAGAATACTGTGGTTGATCGTAGCAGCTTGTTCAATTTCGACGTTAAAATGGAAACACGCCTAAGAATTCTCTTGGCACGGTATTATGACTGAAGTCCCCGTACACCAGATGAATCAGATCTTCTAAAGTGGGAACTACTCTACCAAAAGTACTTGGTAGGGCCACCTGGTCACTCTCCTCTGGTAGAGTGCATTCATCAACTTTTAGAAGAACATCGGAGAATTCTTGAGCATGTGAATTGCTTAGTATGGCGGGAGCCAGTTGATGGTCCAGCGCAGTCTATGAACTCTCGACTATAGAGTCGAACTTTTCAACGAAGCATTTACCTCGTCAGACTGAACTGTGACAACACCCATCATGTGTTGGTGGGCTTTCCTATTAGCCATAATGCATTCATCCCATACGATGACGCGCAAACCCTAAGCACGCATGCCTTGCTACTGTTGCGTAACACCCCACAAGCAGCGTTTCGTTGCTCTCTAAATCGATGGGAATCTTAAACATGGATGTCGCGCACGCCAGCCATCTCTTGTTTTGTCACCAGAAAGCAGTGTGGCAGTTATTCCAGAAGAATCGACACACAGATTTTAAAATGGGTAGGACAAATCTGCTGTCAAAATCTGTGTGTAAGCTAGTTTTTTGTGCTGATCATGACCTCCCCAAGCTCCAAGTTAGCTAAAATAGCCGTTCCTATATATTGCATGATTGACTGCTTAGTTCCATAAAGGTGATCCGTGATGATAATCATTTCAAAAGTTAAATCGGTAATTATCTACAATATCCCAACCTTTTGGGGCGTTCTTTTACAATTTGCGCAGAAACATACGAACATAATGTAATATTGCTCATCCCCCATAGCAAATAGCGTGATAGTTTATACCCTACAGTTTGACCAGACTTATAAGGAATATCTATGCAAAATCTTAACAGAATCTGTTCGGTAGAATTTGCGTAATGCTGGAACATACCTACATAGGTACAGACAAACAGACAAAAATTCTTAAAACTATATTTTTGGGATTACAATTGATCCCAAACCGTAGCAATTACTTTTTTTCTAAAATATTCAATGTACAGTTTTGAACTCGATAAGATTTTATTATTAGATAATAATTATGTATAGATGTATGAAAAAGTAGAAATGAAAGCCAAACGGCTAAAATATGGTAAACCACCAACATTTGTATCTGGTAGCACCTGTATTTTATGCAAATAAAGGATTCTTGATTTGTGCAATTTAAAACATTTAAATATTAATAGACCAATTCTAGTAGGTATAATACTGACCTATGTTCATAAGAGCAGTGGTGGCCCAGTGGTAACGGCCCCGAATTACGAGTTGTAGGTCGTGGGTTCGAACCCAAGCAGGCACTTTACTTTGTGTAAATAATTTCATCACCACTGCTCACAAAAACGGTGAAGGAAAACATCGTGAGGAAACCGGCATGTCTTAGAACCAAAAAATTCAAAGAATGTGACATCTACCAACCCGCACTGGGCCCGCGTGGTAGATTAAAGCCCACTCCCTCTCACAGAGAGGAGGCCTGTGTCCCAGCAGTGGGCACATTAATAGGCTAATGATGATGATGTTCGAAAATCCAATCTGAAAACAAATCGATGTTAAAATTATGGTAAATGCACCCATTTTTGAGGGGCTCCTAAAATTTAAGCCTGAGGTACCGGACTGAGTTGACTTAGGTACCGGACTGAGTTAAATTAAGTACACACGGCTATCAAGCTATACTTTACCAGTTTCTGCTGATCGCCCAGTGTATAGGATTTCCGTACAATGCGAGGTCAGCTTATACTGGACATGTATAGCTTGATGTGTAGCCGTGTGTACCTCTACGTACCCAATAGAAAGTTCTCCCACTGTATTTCAAAATTAGAATCAATTAAAATTCCTTAAAATATCAGAACTTATCTACCTACCTGCTAACAGTGGAAAAACCATGAAAAATTTAAATTAAAGCCTCGTGCAGACTGGCGCGCCGCGACGGCGCGACTCGACACCGGTAATTGTTCTGCCGTGGGCGTGAAGTTTTTTTATAAATTTGTTTTGTTAGAGTCGCGTCGCACGAGTCTGCACGAGTATTTAAGTAGGAAAATAAAAGGTACTTACCGTTATTTTTAAGGTATGAATAAGCCACTTTCATTCTTATTACTGAAATGAAATACCTACTACAAAGGGTTCAGTCAGGCTTCAGTGTGTCGTTAGGCTATTAAATCAAGGACGTCAAGTTTTACAGAAATGTTTTCTTCGGAACACCAAGCGTTTTGGCTACAGATTCCTTGGTGTACACTGTACAGCCCCGACAACGCCCTCAAAATCTTGGATCTATGTTCTCGATGCCAGTGGACTTTATTTAGGTATTTCAGATCTGATGATTCTGCTTTAATGACTTTGATTACGAACGTTTCATTCTTGGATTTGCCGGTGTTTTCGTACACCCTTTCAAACGCAGTGTTGATAAAATAAACTGCAGAACGTATTGTGCGTGCGGCCGTCACCGCTGTTCCATTACTCTATGGAAAGATAACTGTTGCAAGCCATGGGCACCGATTCGAAAACCAAGTGAATAAACGGCCCCGGAGACAGATGCGGCGCGACAGCACGGCTGCGGCGCGACTCGTCTCTAGTGGAACAATTTCTATGAAAAACTTCTTGGATTTTTTTTTACCGGTGTCGCGCGTCGCTCCTGTTTGCGTGAACCTTTACGGTACCTAAAAACTACCGGTGTCGCGCGTATTTTCTACCATTCTCGGCTTTAAGCGTCGTCGTTCAGACCGGCGCGACGCGCCAACGCGACGTGACTCAACAAAACGCTTCGTTGTCACTAGTTCCATTAACAGTTCCATGATGGAACTACTGCTGTTTTTTTTTTATCACTAGTTCCATTTTAAAAGAATCTGAATATAATGGAACTAGTGTTGAATTTCTTATCACTAGTTCCACTTTATTATTTTAGGCACTTGTGAAATTTTCTAAAGGTGTAAAAACACTAGAGGTAGAAATTATAATAATTATATTCAATAAAATCAACAATTTTTTTTTTATTATTGGTTTTTTTATATAGGTGTCCACTACACACCTATTTAGAAAACCAATAATAAAAAAAAAGTGTTGATTAGTGATTGAAAACATTTATTTTTTGCAAATGAATTACTTTACATGTTGACATGGCGAATTGGCGATACATCATAAGACAGCCAGTGACATCACGCACATCATAGCGCTTTATGTATTTTATCTATTATCTAAAAAATTACCCACACATATTTCGCCTGTTAACACTTACTACAAAACAACAACAATATAACAACAAGAACAACAAACACACAACACAACAACATCCAACAACAACATTACAATTGCTATATCCATAAACGGAAAAACAAATCGATATAACAATAACCTATAGATGTCACTGACTGTCTCATGATGTATCGCCATGTCAACATGTAAAGTAACTACCAACACACCTATTTATAAAACAAAGGAAAAAAAATTAATAAAGTGGACCTAGTGATAAAAAAAAACAGCAGTAGTTCCATCATGAACCTGTTAATGGAACTAGTGACAACGAAGCAGCCTTGAGCACAGTTTAGGATTTACGACACTTCTCAGAAATCGGGTGCATCATTGCGTATATGGAATCTATACCTTCACCCAACGCTCATGACGTCAGAGACCGTGTTGGCGTCGGGTATATTTTCAAATCCAGAAATCGAGAATTAATTCATTAAAGCGTACCTTTACCTAACATTTGTGACGTCACTGGCCGAGTTGCCATTGGGTATACTTTCGGATTTAGGATTTCGCGCGTAGGTATTTTAAAATAGGCAGTGTATAGAGTGCCACCATTGGCACTCTATCCCTATCGGATAAAGTGCCACTACAGGCACCCTAGTAACACCGCCTCGGCCCGGCTCAAGTGCCGCAAGCATTGGATTGTCATTGTCACTGTCACTAAGTCACGTCACTTGGTATTTTGTTTGATTGTCGAGGTTAGATCGCTGTAAAACACCACATTCCCAAAACATTACATTCTCTTGTGCCTAAACGGACCCTGGCACTTCGCCGGCCGTTACCGCGGCACCACACACAGGTGGTCACAGTTCTAACCTAACCTAACCTAAATAACAAGTGACAGTGACAATGCAACGCTCACGGCACCCTAGCCGGGCCGAGGCAGTGACACTAGAGTGCCACTAGAAACTCGCGGCACTCTATACACTTCGTTTAAAATATACCCGACCGCAACCAAGCAATCGTACGGTATTCTTTTGTCACGTTACTATTTCATTCGGTCTTTCCTTTTCGCCCGCTGGCTGACGCAACATTTTGTTTGTTTACATTACATTGTGTCACCCCGTGCGAGTCAGTACGGTTTAAATAATATACATATGTGATTTCAAATGTTCTTAATAAAAAAAAACAGGAAGTAGTGCATAGGTAAGTAGGGTACGAAGTGATAACTAATAGTTTGTGTTCCTATTAGTGTTAAAAGTGTGTAAAATGATAGATAAATCCAGTTTAGAGGGTGTTTTAAACATTTATCTTATCTTATCTTTTATAACTGAACATTGTGGACTTATCGAGAGTTTGGATTTTGGATCAGGGGAAAATTACTCCATGCAATTTAGACTGAAAGCTGATCAAAATGAAAAACAAGAACGATACGACGATTTTGAAAAAATCTTATTTTGAATTTGACTAACACATGCCAATTTTATTGTATTGTTATAGTAAGAACATTTCTCTATGTAATAAACGTTTTTTATCCTCTTTTCTTCTTGTATACATACATATACATACATACAGCCTTCTTGTATAATTTATCTCAATCCTAACATATAAAATTAAACGTCCCTTAGTCTGTCTCTGTAGATATTCAAGTGGATGGAGTGGAGTATCCTACATGAAAGTATACCCCAGAACAATGTTGCGGGCGGGTATATTTTCAAATCCCTAACTCGGGCGTATATATTTTTATTGTATACCTGAACCCAACACTATAGAGCGTTGTGTAAAGGTATAGATTCCATATACGCTGCGTCATTGGTCAAATATGTAGTAGGTACAATACAATAAAATATCATCTAATATTGTGAACACAATGATGACGCTCCTAATGGTAATAATGAAAAACAGGTATCGATTAGAATAAAAAAAAAAAACTGACCAAGTTTTTGTATGTTTGTAGACCGTATGTTAAGTTGATGAGTTTAAGAAATAATTTTTTTTAATAGAACTTATCATTATTTTCAAAATAGTTTATTGTCCAGGTAATACAGTAAGCAGGTTTACATGTTAACACCAAATTTAGACGATATGAGTAGCTTAAAATATTACCTATAATTCAATAAAATCAATCTTCCTAGCCTTTTCCCAACTATCTTGGGATCGGCTTCCAGTCTAACCGGATGCAGCTGAATACCAGTATTTTACATGGAGCGACTGCCTATCTGACCTCCACAATCCACTAACTGGGTAATACGATACCCCTTGGTAAGACTGGTGTCCGAGTTTCGGGCTTCTAACGACTCGTAACGACTGTCAAAGATCCACAAATGACCGCCGGGACCAACGGCTTAACGTGCTTACCGAGGCACGGAAGAGTCTCGGTATGTAAAGATGGTCACCCATCCACTGACCAACCCCAGCAAGCGTAGCTTTACTTGATGGATCGACCCGTGCGGCTTTTTATTACTTAGCCACGAGCACCTCTATTACCTATAACTATGTTACAAAATATTATTTGCCGGTGAACCCTAAAGTTACATGCTCTGTGGTAACCCCAAACTAGACAGTTAGTCTGTATCTTGGGGCTCGGGTACGAATTCCAGAGAGGAGACTTGAGAAGTGGTTTCAGGTGTTGTTAGGTACGAGTATATCTGGTGTGTTTGTGTACGTGTGATTTGAGTGTGGTGTGTGGTGTGTGCAATTTTTATAAATTTGCCCCGGGAGCGGGAAGTAAGTAGACGTGATATTAATTAATTAGGTTGTCTCGTGCATAGGGCATGCAATTATCCGCCCATTTTACTATTCGGATATTTCGGATACTGCCAGACTACTATTCGAATATATCCGGATAATATGGATATTTTGGATACCACTGTAAAAGAGGTAAATCAAACTTATAATATTAGTTTACAATCGACATTTTTATTACAAAAACTCCAACAATCGTATACTAAAGTATTTCAGTTCGCACTAAAAGCAAAATCTATCCGATCTGTCATTGACAGATACGAGAAAAGCTATCAGCCACGGGTTATCTACCTATGGTATAATAGATCGTGAGATAGTCAAATGCTATCTTTGTTAAGATGGCTAGAACAATTGAAAGCACATTAGATGAAGACTGGAAGTCTTACAAAGCAGTGCTTGGTAATAAATGAGACAAAATCACACCACTGACATTGCTTAATGTCAAAGTATCTGATGGAAAAGTATAAGTTGGAGCAGCACAAACTAGTAGCCGCGAATGACATGTACTTTCATCGATTCCCTGAATATGAACTATCTTCTGTGCGTTTCGGGTCATTCAGTTCTCGTTATCGCGATTGTGCAGTCCTATCTTCCGTTGGGCATATATTATGTGAAACTTAGGGTATTCCTAAAGAGGACTTTCCGGATTGGGTTTTAACGGTCCAGGCAGGAAACGAATTAATGCAAATCATGAACGAGGATCATGATGAGGCCTCTGCTCCACATTTCTACTTCCCATATCAATCTGATTTTGGTTTGGTTACCATAACAGCTTATTCAAGGATTTGCTATCCTAACCTTTTCTTTTTATGTTGCATTTAGCAGGAACTCTATTTTGGTTCTGTGAGATCTCGTCAAGCAAGACACAATACCGAGATGAATCTAGAGAACAACACTACTAATCTTGCCAATGCCTTTAAAGTAAATGGCATGCTTGTCAAAGCATTCACTGTTGATGGTCAACCTGCAGAGTCCTTTCAATCTCTTTGCTTATTTTCTCTGTTAAAGTAAATGATAATTATTTCAGTTTCTTCTGCTTGTAATCACTGAGTGCTACGTCATCACCATCGCTGTCGTCAACTGAAGTCGAGCTCTGTGCAAAAGCACTTTAAAATTTTCTCTATGATGAATCTACAT
This sequence comes from Conistra vaccinii, assembly GCA_948150665.1. NCBI lineage: Eukaryota > Metazoa > Arthropoda > Insecta > Lepidoptera > Noctuidae > Conistra > Conistra vaccinii. The sequence goes on along the minus strand of OX411337.1, from coordinate 10,832,331 downwards.
ATGAATTGTGTCATTAGATGGATTTTTGAAGATATAGCATGAATTGTCACGATTGCGAATACCTATTTTATTAAAACACAACGTTAATGTTATATTATCAAAAGGAAAATGGAACAAAATTAACTATCCGTATTATCCGGATAGTAAAACAAATTATATTCGGATAATATTTTCGACGGATATCCGGATAATTCGGATATCCGGATAATTCGGATATCCGTATATCCAATCCATATCAAACCCAGAAGCTGGGTTCCATCCCCGATGTTACTGTTGCGGGGTTCGATTCCTCTACTGGTCGAAAACATGGCTGCTGATAAGACTGAGCTGCTAAAGCAGTCGTTTTTACGACCATTCACTATAAAATACAATACACTCCGACACGAAGTGTTGCCACGACAAGAGCCGAACGCATAGTCTTCTTGTCAAAGTCTTGTCGGGGCAACACTTCGTATCCGAGTTTGCAACAAGTCAATCGTCAGCCTGAGGATGCCTCGTTGAGAGGCGAAACACGTGTCGATTCTTACAGGGTTCTCTAACTCTTTAAGAACAGATAAGCGGATTAAGTTACTAAGTATACATCGTTTATTATATTTTATAATGGATTTCCGCAAAGTCACGCCTGTGTCAATTAACTACCACTCACTATAATAATGAGCAGTGATCGGAATAGGCTGAATATATTTGCCTAAACTTCGGAGAATAGAGACAGAAAGTGGAGACTTCCTTACGACTATTTTTTTTTCCCGGGGTTCGGGAAAAATCTTTTGAAAGTTGAAAATAAGCTTTATTTAAGATGTGTAAAGGCGATTTTGTAACTAAACTTGCAACTAACAAATATTAGGTTTTTTCACTAAAACTAATCTAACTTAAATCATGTAAGTATTAGACCGTTGTTGCATCAAATCTTTCAATACATAACATTTGTCAATGTGTAACACCAAAGTAAAACTAATTTCTAATTGCATTAAAGGTACTTCGATATGTATTTCAAACGTACGTACTGTAGATTTACGAAAATTCTTCCGGGATCTTAATCTTGATCTTAAAACCCCTAGCGGAAAGCTGGAAGGACATTGTTACCTCTTTCGCTAAACAATAGAAACCGGTACCTACTCTGATACCTTTTTAACCGACTTCTAGTAGTTAGCCTTGTGGCTAACAAGAACAATTATAGGCCTTTAATTCTCAGCACAAGAAATACTTTAAAATATCAAATAGATTTACGCACTCGAAGACCGTAAAACTAATATTCTATATTCTAACTTATTTTTATTACATGATAAAGTTATTGATACTTACTAGTATAAAGCTGTTATATCTGTTTGTAATGCCTTTCTTCTATTTTATATATTCCTCTAAAAAAAATAGTTCGATCCTGTGTGCATTGCCGAGTCTCAAATTGCGACACGAAATTCGTGTCAGAAAGTTTCAGGACATCGGCATAGTAGTGAACTAGGGAGAGAGTAAATACGTAATTTGTGTATTTCACAAAAAGATAATGCAATAGTTCTATGATCCCGGAAGAATTTTCGTAAATCTACAGGACCTACGTTTGAAACACATATCGAAGCACCTTTATTAATTTTAATGCAATTAGAAATTAGTTTTACTTTGGTGTTACACGTTGACAAATGTTATGTATTGAAAAATTTGATGCAACAACGGTCAGTTTAAGGATAATTTTAATACATTGTTAGATTAGTTTTAGTGAAAATTCCTAAGACTTGTTAATTGCAAGTTTAGTTAAAAATAGCCTTTACACATCTTAATAAAATCAAATTTTCAACTTACTGAAGATTTTTCCCGAAACCCGACAAAAAAAAATTGTCGTAAGGAAGTCTCCACTTTCTGTCTCTGTTCTCCGAAGTTTAGGCAAATATATTCAGCCTATACCGATTACTGATAATGAGGTAATAAGGAAACAAAGAGTATTTTATTGGGAAAACCCCTGTGGGTTTCCCAATAAAATACTCTTTCTTTTAGGTCATAAATTAAACACACTCATACAAACATAAAACGAACAGAAGTAAAATCATACCTACGCACGCAGTAGGGCTTGACGCGAATCTAGTAGAATAATTTCTATTAAAACTTCTTGAGAATTTTTCTACCAGAATCGTGCCGCACCGTCTTGTTGCACCTGTTTGTGTGAACCTTTACAGACCAGAAAGATTTATAGAAATCGCACACAAGAGAGATTCAAAATGAAGATGCCTTGCCAAAACAAATATCCTGCAGTTTTGAAGTAACCGACATAGCCCGAAAGATTGCCTACCAAAATTAAGTGGCAGTGCAAGTGCCCGCAGAACGCATAGCACATGATGGGGCCGAAAACTTCACATGTATTTCCGTTCGTCCCACCTGCTGTCGGACGAACGGAAATACATGAACTTTTCGGCCAAGCCGTGCATTTTCACCAAGATTTAAGGTTTATAGAGTCAGGCCATAGAAATCTAATACCATTAAACGAGCAATTCTTGTATATATGTATATAGTCTGAATCTCGGAAACGGCTTCAACGATTTCAATGAAAGTTGCAATTTAGTAGTTTACGGGGGTGAAAAATCGATCTAGCTAAGTCTCGTATGTGGGAGAAATCGTTTTCTTTATTTTCACAGCCTCGGAAATCTGATAAAACGTTGGTGTGTTTATATTTTTACCCCGAGTAGAGCTCGGTTGCCCAGATATTATGTATCTATGAGTCAGGCCTTGCGGTAAAGTTAGGGGCGTGGCTCTACATTTGATCTGAGTGGAAATTCCTGTAATTTTAACGTTCACAGTCTGTCGAAAATACCTTTAATTTCCCTACAATAATGTTTGAAAAGTTTGAGAATTGGTATTTTGACAGTGAAAGCGGTATGTGAGTCTTGGCAACCGACTTTACATGAAATGTTTTTGGTGGGATTGTAATATGCTTTGAATATTTTTAAATACGAGAATTAGCCTCCATATCAGCAAGCATTATTGCCTAATTTTAAATTGACGTAATTAAACTTAAAAATTTGGAAAATCTATAAGTGCACGATGACGTCTCATAGTCATGACGCTCATTCAAATGTTCATTCTGTCGTTCTAACGTCACATACTCGTAGAATGTCAGATAAAAAAAAAACAAAGCAAAGTACCTTCGTATTTATGTATTCGGTTCCGTACCTTGAAATAAATAGTGTTGTTCTTTTTTTATTTCAAATAAAAACTGTTGTTCCTTTTTTCATTTCAAATAAAATTATCGTTCTTTTTTTATTTCTACGTAATATATTTTTTTTTGTGATGGCATTCGTTTGTTTTTGGTGATTTCTAAAATACTATGTTAGCTAGAAGAATCATCATATTATTTTTCACTTATCAAACTTCAGAAATAAGGTAAATGCCCGGGGGGCAGCGAGAATTGTATTCTTAGATATTTTACATCATAACATCATCATCATCATAAGTCGAAAAGTAAAGGTAGGGATGAAATTAAAAGAAATTGAAAAACAAGTACTTTCATGAGTTAGATACATAATTTCTTTTTCAAGTGTCGAATGTCTAATTATTTCTGAAATAAGAACTTGAGGCAGACAGACTGACGAAAACGCAATGTAATATTACACCTACATGTTTGCCACTCCATGCCATATAACAACAAAATACAACAGTTTGGAAATTCCAAAAGTGCACACCTCATAACACACATTCATAAACGAAAAAGAAATTAAAAACATAGTTTCTAACAAAAATAAAAAATTTATCACTTTTCATGAAGTATGTTTTGACTGCTGTTTTACCCATCAATATGGATAAATTTCTAACCTCACAATCCTTACGTAATGTCAAAGACTTAGATATTTACGTTGTGGGTTGCTAGGCAACACGTTAAGTCAAGGTTGGAAATATTTAGATAAAGATATTATTTTTTAGTTAGTATTTTATTAATTATAATAAAACTATTTTGAATAAAAGAGCCATTTTCGCTCGGTTATTATATATTATTCGTCGGCTCGGTACAGCCGACGAATAAAATTTAATTTCGCTACGGAACTCCATTGATCGAAAAGTGTACGATGTTAAGTCGTCATAAGAAAAACAAAACTAGCAGTGCCCGCGACTCCACTCATAAATATTGCAATTCTAATTTACATTCATTTTTTTTTAAGTGAAAACTTCTTTAGGCGCGTTGAGCACTTTTTGGGTGACCAAAAATCATGGAACTCATCATCACCGAAGGCGACGCACTTTTTTGTTGACAGCGCACTCTGTTTTTTTTTTTTGTTAATGGAGCTACAGCTTTCTTTCTTGTACTGACAGCAAGCCACATAAATTCCTCCTAAATTCCACATTTTCGTTAGATGGCGTTACTTAGTTTTCACTTCTATCAGTCCCCAAAGACTGCCCCGCATTTTTACTGCTTTTTTTTTTGTGAGTTATCCCGTTATTAAGTTCCAGCCAGAGACATTTCTATTTAAGTATTATCACTGTCGTTTTAAAAACCAACTGGATTTTACCATATACCTGGGTACCGGCCCAGGTTAGGCCCCATGAATACTCGATAAGTAAGTGGGTGGGTACCCACTTACTTATCGAGTGTTCACAATTACCTCCTATAACAGAACATTATACTTATTTAAGGACTATTATTTAGTATACTACAGGTACACTTCAGCTTAACCCTTTGGGTAATACAGGCGTGATGTTATTTTACACGAAAACATAAATCTTTTTTGTAAAATAGTTTTGATATAACATACAGGTATGTCACTCTATGTACCTACGTAGCGTGTCCGAACAGACAAACCGCTCATTTTATAGGTAAGTACTTACCTTACACAATAAAGATATATTTTGCCGAAGGCTATGCAGTTTCTGTATATATAATTAAAGCTCCACTTCGTTTCTTAGTCAACACGTTGCTGTCATCCAGAGATCTTCAGGATGATCGGTCTTATATTATTCTGTGTTCTAACGTGCCTATGCGCAATTTGGGCATGGATGGTGTATGTGAAGGGAGGGCAACACAAACTACCCCCGATGTACCCGGGACTGTTGCCCATTGTTGGACATGTTCATTTGCTGATCGGTGATGGTTTAAGTAAGTATTCTTTTTATTAAATATATTTAAAAAAATTAAGTGTACATTTTTCCCGGCCACTATCTTTTGTAATGGTTGTGTGAGGGATGATATGAAAATTGAATGAAAGCATGACTTCTGAGTCCTTCTGCGGGGCTAACACAGGCGTACCCAAGACGTTTGTGACAAGACATGATACATTTTATCATGTCTTATAATTTGTCTTAAATGCTAGCACGGTTCAATCATGTGATAAAATCTGAGGCGCGACATGCCTTTCTTGTTGCTAACTTCATAGTGTGATACAGTAAATTTAAAAAATTAAAATGTCTGATCAGTGATTATGCGACCAAATAAAATAATACGTTTTTAAAGTGCAGGTTCATACTGTTTTACAACTTTTTAATTTTGTTGTGAACTAATTCACTTTCGGTGGGATTGTAATATACTCCGAATATTTTTAAATACGAGAATAGTATTAGCCTTCGTACCAGAAAGCATTGTTGCCTAATTATAATAAATCGCTCAAAATTATGGATTTGGTGTCAGTATTTTTAACACCAAATATTTCGAATATTTTTAAATACGAGACAGTGTAATATTAGATTCCTTGCCAGAAAGCATTATTGCCTAATCATAATAAATCGTTCAAAATTATGGATTTGATATCAGTATTTTTAATTATTTTTATAGTAACTTAAATTAAGTGAATTTCACGGCAATATTATAAAAAAATTGGTAAATCCAAAAGTGCATGCCTCATAGTCATAACGCTTATTCAAATGTTTGTAACGTCACATTAGATAAACACCCCAGCAAATTCCGGCAATGAGCTTTGCACCAACAAACTCGCACACCGTGTTGGTCCCGTACTTTGAAAAAAGTGTTGTTCTTTCTTTCAATTCAAATAAAAAGTGTTGTTCTTTTTTCATTTCAAATAAAAAGTATTGCTCTTATTTTCATTTAAAAAATAAGCGTTGTTCTTTTTTTTTCATTTCAACGTGAACTTTTTTGAGACGGCAGAATTTAAATTGGCTGTCGGTCAGTGAATGAATAGATGAATGAATAGATTTTTATTATGTAGATAATCATTCATATTATACTTATTCATAGTATTTCTTCTTTGGCAGGTTTATGGCGCACTGTAAAGAATATTGCTGTAGAAGCTACGAAACAAGGCGGAGTCGTCACCTTGATATTTGGACACAGGGTTTACTACAGTAAGTGTCATATCAACCCTTATTATCTTGTCAATACCTGTACCCTAATTACGTAATACACGATCAATCAGAATTTGAATCGTTTTGAAACAGATTGCTAATACATTGCTTCATAAGTTGGAAAAAAAACTGCTGAACAACGTAAATAACGCAATTAATATTGTTGAACTGTCAAAATTAAATTACAGATTAGTCCGAATCGTTTACGAAAATGTGTTGCGTAATTAGCTATCTGGTCGACCGGGCTCTGGTTGGGTGAAAATAGATAAACAATACAGTAAACCAACGTTATATCACATTCTTGAGGTTGTGAAAATAGAGAAAACAATTTTTTCCAGATATGAGATCTAGCTAGATCGATTTTTCGCCCATATAAACCCCTATATTGCAACTTTGATCAACTTTTATCGGAATCGTTAGTGCCGTTTTTGAGAACGTGATTATCATAATTATAGGTAGGTACTTAGGTATAATTATACAAATAAAAAGCTAATTTAATAAGAATAGGATATCAACATGGCGAAGGATGATTAAATTCGTAATAAACCGAAAAAAATATTAATATAAATGTTAGGACGGTCGATCGGTGATTACTGTCTCTCTCATTCATGAGATTGTGGGTTCAAATCCGGGCAAGTACCAATGTGACTTTTTCAATTGCTAAATATGTACTTTCTAAGTGTATCGTGATCACCAGTGACAGTGAACGAAAACATCGCGAGGAAACCAGGACTTATAATTAATATAAATCTGAATTCGCCAACCCGTCTTGAGCAAGAGTGGTGATCAATGCTCGTGCCTTCTCTGTATAAGAAGAGGCCTGTGCCCTGCAGTGGGACAGTAATAGACTGGTATTATTATGTAGACAGTTAGTGTTTGTAGATTTCAGATTTTATACCTTCAAAAACAATGCAGTGTAAGAAATATGTAAAATCCGTTGTTATTGCGCAATCCCTATCATCCGGTTGTCGCTTCGATCAACAATGTTGGTATTGTTGGTCGAAGGGTTGTCGTCACATTTCACGAATGAATGACAAACGACATGACGTCAACGCTGGCTGTCGCTGAAAACTAGCGCTGGGACTCTGTCGCGCATATGTCGCAGCATTTTACTGACCGAAGGCCATTTTGCGTGGATGTGACGCGCATATTTTATTTTCCCCCAAATTCTTATTTTCGTGTTTTGTCCTTTCCTTGCGTCATGTTTATCGCAATCAAACGTATTTTCATTTTTATTCTTCTTTAAAACTGCTCAACATTATTATTTCTTTCACTGTAAAGTTTGTTATTTGGTTTCTTACGAAAAACATTAGGGAAAAGGAAATCACCGCTATTTCTTTATTTGGCACTAAGTAGGTACTCTTCTTAACCGTCGAAAAAAGAGAAGGTTCTAAATTCGACGCGTATATATTTTGTTTTTATTTTATTTCGCAACAAAAATATTTTTACAGATTATTTTAAACACCTTTTCTATTTATCGTAGTGATAACAGATCCTGAGGACGCTCTAACAGCAGCGAACGCTTGCCTACAGAAACATTTCGCGTACGATTATGCCAAGTCCTGGCTAGGAGAAGGACTGATCACGTCATCAGGTTAGTACAAATCTATATGTGACGATGGCTCCCAGGGCACTCACAGAACGACGCGAAAAATACTTCAGTAGTAGATACTCGTAGTACTACTACCTGGGTAACAATAATTCAAATTCAAAATTATTTATTTTGGGACAACGAGATCCAAATGTTAGTATACAAAAACTAAGACACTATTGTTAGTACTTAAATAAAACTACAAAGGACAACACTCATCAATAATCATTTTTGTAAATTAATTGTAAGGCAAATTGACACTATCACTAGCTATTTCATAAAACATTATAAAAAACAATTCACTTATTCAAACAATTCATTTCTCAAAAAAAATATTCCCAGATTTTTTTAATGTATATTTTTTACCGATTTCTAAAAAAAGAGCAGTGGTTCTTAATTAGGATGCTCAGGTAATTGATAACGAAACGAATTTACTTACACAAATCCGACATATAAAAATCCTAATATTATGACCAGGTGAAGTTTGGAAACGCCATCGCAAATTACTGACCCCTGCATTCAGCCTGCCAGTGATGCTTAATTTTTTGGAGGTCTTCAACAGCCAGTCAAGAAAATTGGTCGAGAATTTGAAAGTTCATGTAGCCAAGGGACCCTTTGATCATACTGAATATTTGAGGAGTATTGCATTGGAGACATTTTGCTGTAAGTATGACACTCATAATATTGTGGCTCTGACTGATACAAGTAGGAATGAATTGAACATGGATTAGAAAAAAAAAAAACTATACTAATATACTAAGGGCCTGTTTCACCACCTACGCTTAAGTTCCTATTAACTTTTACTTGGCAGATTCTATAATTTCATACAAATTCTGTTCCATTTTTTAATTTATTCGGTAACGGTAAGTAACTAGTGGCTATTCGGACATCGTGAAATAGGCCGTTATACTCATATACCTACTAATACAAATATGTTAATAATAATATTATCAAACTAAAGAATCAAATTATTATACAACAAATCATATTTTTTTACTGTTTATTTTAGTGACAGCATTTGGAATAACAGGTTTCGAAGACTCGCACTTCATCCAAAAATACATGCATGCAGTAGACGAGATTTTGAGTATTGTTACTCAGAGGTTCCAAAAGTTTTGGCTCCAAAGTGACACAGTATTTAAATTGTGTGGTCTTCAGAACCGGCATGATGAACTTGCGAAGATTCTCAATGATATGTCTGATAAGGTAAATAATTCTTTAACGCGGTAGGAGTTGACTGGTAGAATCACGTAAGGAAAACCGTTATGTCCCCTCCATACGACTGCCTCTCTTCTGTCTCTTTCCATTATACAAGATTACGTGTGCGAGAGAGTATCGCGAAGCCTGCAGCCGCATCTGTGTCTATCGTGACAAAGCAATACGTGCCGAAGCATCGTATGTTTTGCTCGCTAAAAAGTTATCGCGCTAATGTGGTGTTATGCTGCGGCCGCATCTGCGTCTATCGTGACGCATCGCACAGTGATACGATAAACGCAGATGTCACCGACCATTATCGGTTATCGTCGCGATAGTTCGGGCTGCGTACTACTTAAGGCCCGGGTGGCGGTACATATTATTTATTTATTTATTTGCTAACATGTAAAACACTGGTTAGTAAGCATGCATTAAAATTTCATGACACAGTATTAAGACATGAACCCTGCAAGGGCACTGCAAATGTTTCATATCAAATGATTAAATTACATACTATAATATATTAATTCTAATTATCACAATTAATTACATTTAATAAACATTACTTATTTAATTATTACATTTTATTTCAAATAAATCATTATTCTTTATTTGTTCATTCATTTAGTCATTACAGTACAGGTGAGCATAATATAGAAACGTCATTAATTATTTCACATTTAAGTACGTCAACATACAAGGTCAATCGATTCACAATTTGTCAGCTTTAAATTCCTCAACGATATCTGGGATTTCAACTGCTTTGAGAAAATTTAGTCATTTAGTAGAGATTTTTCATAACTAACTACTACATATCAAATCACAACATTCATTATTACTAATATACATATTATAAACTCTTTGTAACATATTTAATTTAATTTACATTAAAAATTCATTTGAAATATATACTAATATTATTAAAATTATTCTATACATAGAAATTATAACATTTGTGTTTTATTTTAGCTACTTATCTTCCATAAATTCGTTAATACTATAATAACTTTTTTCTAAAAGTAATGACTTAAGTCTAAATTTAAATATGCCTAGTGTTTTTGTGGATCTTATTTGTTCAGGTAACTTATTATATACTTGGAGGCTTCGGTATACTGGGCTATTTTTATACATCTCTAGTCTAGGTGCTGGTAGAATTAATTTAGTTTTGCGGCGCTCATTCTTATCAAAATTAAAGAGTTGTATATTCTTTTTAACAAATGTGGCTATTTCTAGAATATAAATTGAGGGTAACGAAATTCCTTTATCATTAACAGATAGCGAGAAGTTTTTATTATTTGTGAAGATCTATGCAGGTTGATGACGTGGGCGTTTCTCTAGTCGGCTCTTTGACAACTTGGTGTAGGTTATATTCAAGCATAGTTGCCATTCGTTTTTTATAGTGATTTGATTTTTGAATTGCATTTATATTAAAGTCACCTCCAATGATGATATGTTTCTTATAGTGATGAGACTTTAGTTTAGTAAGTAACAGTTCGAGAAAGGTAAAAAATTGGTCTATTTTTCGGTCCGTTCGGTACAGAATAATGAGAAGTATATCAGGTTTAATTTCTACCACACAACATTCGATGACATATTCTATAGTTAAGCCGTTAAGGTCTGACCTCTCAGTATACATTGTTCCGGTTGGCAGAAGGATGGCAACGCCTCCGCCGCGGCGCTGTTGACGACAATATGCTGCGGCGATCTCGTAGCCGTCGATTTGTACGAAGGGGCGTTGTTTTTCAGTTATCCAAGTTTCTGTTAGGCATACAGCTTGGTATTGTTGTTCTTGCAGTAGGTTTTCTATTAAGTGGGTCTTGTTTTTATGCTTTGTATATTTTGTAGTATGTTAATGTATTTCGTTTCGAAAGAAATGTTTTTTGAAGTTTTGGGATGTGTTGTTCCTGTAGGAGTTGTTGAAATCGTTTGTCGTGTTAATCGACGTCATAGGTGTCATATTTCCTTCAATGTTTACTTTACTTTTCCCGGGAAGAACCGTGGTTGGTGTGTTTTGTAGGTTGTTGTTTCCGATATCTTCATTTTCCATCTTACTGTATATTTGACCGTTTATTATAAGTTGATTATTTCTGATCACCGCATAGTGTCCTTCTTTTCGTGCTTCATATAAAGGTGGCACTTCACATCGCTATTCGTGTTCGCGTATTTGTCGTATTTGCCCAAATACGACGATGTGAAGATACTCTATTTGCCTATATTTGGCTATTTTTCATGAGTAAGACGAATACGGAAATACACGAACACTCGTATCCGCCGGTTGTCGGTTTTTGGTCACATATCAAAGGATTGCGAATATACCGAATTAGTTCGTTTACCGTCCACACATGGCTTGCTCAGTAGAGTGCGTGTTTTATGTACGCATAACATGTATTGGTAATTAATACACAGCAAACAAAAATTCGTTGCTGCCGTCAAGACGTCTATCTATCTTTGCATTCAGATTAGCAAAAAGATAAAAATATTCTTGAATGTTCGGCTTATTCGCTGTTTATGACGATATGTGGACGGTGTGTTCGAGTTATTTGGACTTCTTCACTATATGAGCGAATAAAACACAATAAAATACGCGAATACGAATAGCGATGTGAAGTGCCACCATAACATTTTCCTTAGTTCGTTACGTTTTTGAAGTGCCTCATTGTCTAGGAACTCGCCAATCATAACTCCAGATCCCACAAGAAATTGTCTATTTTGAAGGACGTGTCTGGTCATTTGTTTGCTTAATATACGATTGGTCTGCGGTATCCTTGTCTGCCTAGTCGAGTAAGGTCTTCGATATAACCTTCTAAGTTCACGTTCATATTATCATAAAATATATTTAGGATGCTGTCATAGAGCTGATCTTGTGTCTCCCAGTTGGATTCTTCTAGCCCATGTAGAACTAGCTTTTTAGTGTTGTTGCTACTGTTGGAGCATGGCTGATGTTTAGAGCTGCAGATGTTTTGTAGCGATTTTATTTCGGTGTTTAGTCGATTACATTCTTTTTCTAAATTATTTATTTTCCCTGATAAGCTTTGTATATCACCGACTAGTTTGTGTTGTTCAGTGGTTACATTATTCAGTTTGTTTGTTATTTCAGTGCTTAAATTCGCCATAAAATTATTAATTTCTTCTTGTATAAGAGATTTTAGCTCAGTCTTGATCAAAGAAACTATTGCATTTTCGTTGTTCTTCAGTTTGTTGTCTAAAAGTTGGCTGAGTTGGTGAAGTGTAATTGTAGGTGTGGATACCTGTTCTTGGGTTGACAGCACCGCCTGGGTGCTTATCGTGTCTCCCAAGAAGCTCTCATCCAAGTTGGATAAATTATATAAAGACGAGTCGTCATTTTCTTTCCGTCCTACTGATAGTTGCCTGGCGGATAGGTTGGGTTTTCTCACTGTGACATTAGGATCCTGGGAGACTGCTTTGGTGTTTTTTTATGGATGAAGAACAAGCTGGCATATTCTTATTGTCCATTTTTGGTTTTTTGGCTGTGCAAACAGGACACTTCCAAACCTTTTTGAGATTAGCAATACTAGAAAGTCGTTTTTCTGATGTTCGCACATTCTAGGTCGTAATTTTGACCACATTCATTGCATTTCATAAAGCTTTCATTAGAAATGTACTGGTGACATCCCTCGCATAATAATATATTTCCATGTTGGTTTTCAATTTTATTATTTTACTATATGACAAGTAACTGGTGCTGCTTTATGTACTGTAGTATAGGTATCTGGTGGAGTCATTCAGTATAGTTTTCCTAAAATTGAACGTGGGGAAGCCGCTAATATGACCACCACATGAGCGCGAAAACTTTTTACCGAGCAAAACATACAAAGGTTCTGCACGCATTGCTTTATCACGACGCGACCATAGACGTCACGACTCACGACGATAGACGCAGTGTGACCGCAGCATAAGGGAACTTCGTTCCTGACGGGGCGGGGTCCCTGACCTCACGCGTTTTTTTTTTGTTTGTTGTGTAATCATAGCTTTACATTGGTGTCGATTCTCTTGTACACCGAACTAAACTAACTAAACTACGACTAAAATACCTTACTTTTGGCTATGAGAATCTAAAAGCTATTCTGCGGAAAAATATCTCTAAATTAAAAAATAATTTTGACACATCTAAAATTGAATCTGACAGTCACGTCGCGACCCACGTGGTACTTGTTTGCTCTACCCCGTTTTTTTAGAGCCAGAGGCGCGCCGGGGGGGCATCCTTGACGTATTTTGTATGGAATTTTAAACTTTTTTTATGGAAAATATGAAAAAATATTACCTGTGAGTAGGGGCATATGGGTTTACGGATGGCAGAGGGGGTCGAAATTTCCATTATTTTTGCGCTAGGACGCACCGTTTTCGAGATATAAGCAAAATAAAAAAAGAGATAAAGTTTTTGCAGCTGAAGTGTGTGAATTTTAGTTCATGCCAACTAATTTTATTCCACTCCTTTTTAATCGCGTTTAAAAATAGACTGATTTAGTTGGATAATCTAAATTTTTAGGTGAAAAACGTCAAATTCAGAATAGCAAAATTGCCATTTTCACTAAACTAATAACTCAGTGCAATCTTAGTGATGTCAAACTAAAATATAGTTAAGTTGTGTCACTTTAGACTATTTCAGAATGGGAAATGCTCGTTTGACAGGACTAAACTGAATTTTAGTGATTTTTAGTCTAGTTTAGAGGCATTTGTGACAAGAGAATCGGCACCATTGTCTGCCCTAAAGAGCCTCGACTAGTTTTTGAACTTATAAATCAAAAAAAAAATTATAGATATGCAAATACATATTTTTTAATGAGATTCAATTGTATTTTCTTTTTAAGGTAATACAAAAGAAGAAAGCGGCTTTAAGTAACGGTGGATATACTTACGGTAAGTACTTTCTGTCCCTACAAAACGTACCATCTCATACTTGATTGACCACGTATTTGATTGACCATACCACAGATAATATAATACTACGTACAGATACCCAATCCCATACAAAGAAATGAGACCTCCCTAGTCGGGCTATTGACTGGCTAAATGTACTACAGTTATGACAAATTGAGTAAAACGCCATCTATTGCAAAGAGCCCTAAACAAAAAGGTTTTATCTTTTTTTGTTGAAAATACGAGATTTATGAGTTACAATAGTTAAATCAGAATTAAACAAGGAAGTTTTGATTTTTACTAATCTTACTTCAGCCAAAATCTTCCGTTTATCGCTTTTTAGTGACTTTAATTTCATAATTGTTACCTATGCTGCCATCTATGATCTTTTTTCAAGACTAATTATAATTTGTTCGAATTGGTACCCCATGACCATACATACCGGGCAGTACCTACCTGTATCTCTTTTTCTGAACTTCGAAAGTCCAATTCGAAATGGAACGTGAATTACGAGCATTTATTCTGAAAGTGGGCAACGTCGCAAATATTTCACTGTTTTGATTAATTTGGCAATATTACTCTTAGATGGAAATATAAAATGTGGCTAACAAGCGAACTAGAATATTAATAATGAATTTCAGTTTGATGTAGTAACCGTGTAAAAAGGCATTTGGAAAGTTTCTAAGACTTTTTTACATCTACAACTAAATATTCGGTGTTACGATATTAATAATTGCATTTCATGATCAATATTTTAGTTCACTCATATTTCCATACAGTATTATTGCCAAATTACCTAATCAAAACAGGTAAATATTTGACAGCTATTTGCGTACCGGAAGACGAAGCGTTGGAAGGCCTCCCACAAGATGGACCGATGACCTTGTGAAGGCCGCAGCGATCCGCTGGATGCGGGAAGCACAGAACCGGTCTAAGTGGCGGTGCTTGGGGGAGGCCTATGTTCAGGAGTGGACGTTTTTTGGCTGAAATGATGTGATGATGATTTGCGACGTTGCCAACTCTTTCGATGAACGCTCTTACGATAAACATAAAAAACAAAATGTAACGGTTAAGGAGTTAGGTTATCCGATGTTAGTTTACCGGCAGAAGAATCCCATTTTACTATTCCAAATTCACCTACCACATTTTCCTTCATTAGAATAAACCTACTACTTATCTAATGAAGAAAGAGGTGGTACTCAATGTTTTCTTCATCACAGGTACAAAATACAAGCCTTTCCTGGACCTTCTCCTGGAGTTATCAGAAGAAAACGCGTTGACTGATAAGGAGATTAGGGAAGAAGTGGACACTGCCATCGTGACAGGCTTTGACACGTCATCGAGCTTGCTGAGCTATATCATGATACTGTTGGGGACACATCCTGAAGTGCAGGACAAGATATATCAAGAGTAAGTTCAAATTAATTATTGTATGTTGTTTATACCCGTTTGCCCTAGATAAAAGGGGTCAGTGACAGCTCAGCCCGAGTCAACTCAACTCGAATAATAATACCAGATATTTCACTCTCGATTATGGTGATTTGTACGGTCAGGCAGAAAATCGATGTTATATAATTATGTTTATTTTTTATTTTTCTTTGCATTTTGGTGACGTATTTAGATTTTTTACGAACGGCTCAGCGCCAAAAGTTGACAATCGAACAGCGCGCTTTTATTTAGGCGTTAAAATACTCAGTAAATTCTTATTTACTTAAAGTAATATTGCCAAATTAATCAAAACAGAAAAATATTTGACATCTATTTGCGACGTTGCCCACTCTCAGAATAAACACCCTTAATGCCCCCTGTATAGTTGACTAGTTTCCATTGACATTGGCCACTATGACCAAATCTCGGGTCAAAAACGCAGGAGGAAAAAAAAAACGAATTCTCTGCTTTCAGAATCAAAGATGTCTTCGCTACAGACAGAGATGTTGAGAAGGAAGACCTACAGAAGCTAGTTTACACCGAGGCGGTGATTAAAGAGAGTCTACGAATCTTCACCACAGGACCCGTTACCCTGAGATACGTCGACAAAGACGTCAGACTGAGTAAGCTTACCCATAAGTTGTTTGTAAAGCTTTACATTAATTTTAAAATCGTTTAAAAATTTGGTAGGTACAGTCGACTCTCGTTAATTCGAAACTCGAGGGACTCTTAAAATATTACGAATTATCGAGTGTTTGAAATATCAAATGGTTCGAAATTCGTGAGAGAAAATAAATAAAACTTCGAATTATTAAGTGTTGATCAATTATTATTTATGACTGCTATTCTATAACAATGACAAAAGTTTAGAGGTACATTCGTGTACTCGTACATACATGTATTCATAATTAATCTTTCGAAAGAATTCTGTTATACTGGTTTTCTACAAAGCACATTGCTGCTGCTCAGACTGCTCAATTTCGTTTTGTAGACAGAAGCTTTGTAAGGTATCGAATGAGGATCTTGCTTCCTTAACTGAAACCTCTGCCAAAGGTTCTGATGTATCGTCCTCATGTTGATACAAGTTTGAACTTGTCGCAAAATGTACTTACAATCTTTCCGCCTCTTTCTCCCTGCAACTTTAAATTGTCGAGTGTTGGACGCCGATGAGTTCGAATTAACGCGTCGTTTTGTTACATAGCAATGATTTTTTCGTTCGAATTACCAAGTGCATAAAAATGTATTGATTTAGTTCGAAATATAAAGAGATTTTGTAGGGAACTCGTGATAACTTTTGAATTATAGAGAGGTTCGAATTATCGCAGGTTTGTATTAACGAGTGTCGACTGTACCTACCAAAATTTTTGTGTCTTGGGCAAAATGAGATACATTAACTATTTTTACCCGTCAGCGCAACGCAAACGAAGGTCATTGTTTTTATAATCCCATAAAATTATAATTATGTATGTACCTTTGTGGCGCTCTAGGAACCAAATACGCAGGCCAATTATTGTTTCTTACGTCAATCGCTTTGTCTTAATCTTGCGAGTGTCACTAAAGACATGACAGTAATTTATATAAAATATCTGGTCAACCGACCTCTGCTCGGGTGAAAATATAAACATATCGTCCAGGTACACCAACTTTTTCCAGATATGAGACCCCCCCCTAAATTGCAACTTTCATCGAAATCTTTGGAGCCGTTTCCAAGATTCAGTTTTTATACAATTATACATTAGCTAGCTAGCTTTGGCAGACGTCCTGCTTGAACAGCGCCACCAACCGGGTCTAATTGTATTTTCAAACCATTCAGGGACACACTCAAATATACACACAAAATTTCATCCAAATCATTCCAGCCGTTTAGGATGAGTTAGGTTAATATAATTCTTCCGTACGTGTGTTTGTCACGTACGGAAGAATTATATGTATATATGTATAAAGATATACACAAGAATTGCTCGTTTAAAGGTATTAGATATTTAGGACTAAGTATTGTATTTATTTTATTTTTGATTTCTTATTTTGTTATTTAACTATGAGCTGCACCGGTTGACGTCATCACGTCAACGCTAGCTTTCGCTGAACCCCAGCACTGGGGCTTTGTCTCGCATAGAGTCACAGCATTATGCTGAGCCATGGCCCTTTTGCGTGGATGTGATACTTATTTACCCCCAAATTGTTATTTTCGTGTTTTTGTTCTTTTTATGCGTCATGTTTGCCGCAAATAATAGTATTTTCTTTCTTTTCTTCTTTCTTCTTAATCAAAATTAATCATCTTGTAAAATCATCATCATCATAAACATAGATCTCATCATCTAAATTCATAATATTACCTTCAACTGCATGAGATTATTTAGGGCAAGCTAAAAGAAGTTAGATATTTTTTACTCATTTGTTTGACACTGGCACGCACGAGGCTGGTTGTTTATTGATATATTTGAAAATAGAACACACATCATTTAATATTTTTTTTGTGGGCACTATTTTCCCAAGAATCTGGCGGGAATTGGCTTAGAGCAATGGAGTTTAGTCGTGAGTTTAGTCGACGTGATTTTCGCGCTATTGATTTATTAATTTATGACTATAAAAAGGTTTGAAGCCTCAATAATGTTTTGAACTTTTGGCTACTACTTTGGGTGAGTCTGGTTGTTCACGAGCAACAGTATTTAATTGATTTGCTGAATTTAAAAGAGGACGGGAATGTCTAGAAGATGAAGCGAAGACAGGTCGGCCGCCAACCGGCCGTCACACGTTCGTGCAGTCAAAAAACTTATTCGCGAAAACCGACGATATACATACCTAATTATTTAGAGCTGGAGCGAGAACTGGGAGTTGCATCAGCAGCAAGGCAAACTATAATTCACGATCACCTTTCTCTCCGTAAGCGTTGTTCGAGATGGGTGCCGCACAAAGATATCGAATGAGCAGAAAGACCGTCGCGCGTCGGGTGGATTGGTGCCCATTCATGATAGATTTTGACGCCGGCAAGAAAAAAACGTATATGATAAACTGACTGGTGACAAAACATGGTTATATAACTATCCTGAAACAAAACGACAGTCGACTGTATAGTGCTTTGAAGATGAGCCAACTCCAACGAAATGTCGCCGTGCACGAAGCACACAGAAACGTCGCCTCGTTTTTTCTGCAAAACACACAGCAATACGACCCGTATTGCTAATTTGCTACTGTAGTGCTATAGGATCAAAGAACTGTGAATTCTGGATGATGATATGTGGTAGTTTGTATTCCAACAGTAATATCAGCTTGGTGTGACAAGTGTCCGCGGTCAGGAAATCGGCACCTTCTCAGGCACCACTACAATGTGGCGCCGCACACGTCTGCCAAAATACTCGACTTTTTTAGCTCAAAAAACGTGTCTATCTTCCCTCACCCGCCATATTCACCTGATATTCGCCATATGCGCCTTGTAATTTTTACCCGTTTCCAAAAATCAAAGAAAAACTAAAGGGGAAAAGGTTTGAAAGCAAAGAAGATGCTGCCTATAATTTCGAGATTTCTGAGGTGTCTAAAGAAGAGTGGTCAGAGGTATTTTCCAATTGGTTCAGACGCATGGAAAAGTGTATACGTGCACAGGGTGAATACTTCGAAAAGATCGATACCTACTTGCAAGAAATAATATTTTTTAATTTATGAGTACCTATTTTTTTTTTTTTGGCATGCTCCTAAGTATCACCTTGGTTAAGGTCACCTTGTTTCCATCTATTTAAAGTTCACTTTTTACGTTTTTAATTTTTTTTGCATGTGCAGTCAGACAATAGGTATAAAAAATTAAAATCTGAAAGAATATTTATAAGTAACCCACATATTTCTTTAAATTATTTATAATAGTAAAGGACCATGACCAATTTTGTATGGACCCCGTCCCCCCCCTCCAACAGCCATTTTTTTTTTTTTTTTTTTTTTTTTTTTTTTTTTTTTTTTTTTTTTTTTTTTTTTTTTTTTTTTTTTTTTTTTTTTTTGACGCTGGGAAAAATGCATTACGCATGCCCACCCATCGGGGGATGGGAGGGGTATGTGGGACTCCCCGGAAAATCCGGTATACCCACTAAACGACCCAGCGGCGCTCCTACCTCGTCTGCAAGGAGGAGGACTGGGAATCCGGCAGAGCCATAACATCCAGTCCCC
Organism: Conistra vaccinii; assembly: GCA_948150665.1. Lineage (NCBI taxonomy): Eukaryota > Metazoa > Arthropoda > Insecta > Lepidoptera > Noctuidae > Conistra > Conistra vaccinii. The sequence continues at coordinate 10,812,818 of OX411337.1, read as the reverse complement.
CGCTGACGACCGCCCGCCTTGCAGGCCCCGACACGCCCCCCACATCGGGGAGGGGCCCAGGAATGACCGCGAGCGCTCTGTCATTCCCGCCCGACATGGATGGTGAACTGTGCAATGCAGGAGAAGGCGCCCCCGCACCCGTCTCCCGCTGTTCGCCACCAGGGGGCATAAGACGACGATCGTACAATCGCCTTCTCATGCCCCGTCTTCGCCTGCGGAGCGGCGCTGCGAGAGGGTCGTCCTCCCGCGCGCGCTCCGCGTCCTCCTTCTGCGACATTACGTCCTCGCAGAAGGAGGCGACCGCTGTCCAGGCCCCCTCGCTTTCCAGCATCGAGTTGACGACGCCGGGAAGCGAGAGGGCCTGCCCGACCGATGCGCTCAGACCGCGGCGCAGCTCGGACCAGGCTGGGCACACCTCAAGGGTGTGCTGAGCCGTGTCCTCCGCCGCGCCACAGTCGTGGCACGACGGGGACTAACCTAACCTTTTTTTTTTTTTTTTCTCGGGGTGGAAATCCTCATGGATGTCCTCCGCCCTGGGGTGGGCGAAGGGGTCTGTCAGACTCTTACTGACTAAAACCACCCCGGTGTTCCCTCGCACACTTGCGTCGGGGGGCTGCGGGAGCAAATTGCGACTTCCGCTGCCCCGGACTGGTGACGGCCCGCACTCTGCGGGCCCCGTCCCGTAGGGGGAGTGAGGTGTGCAAACTCCCCCCGTTACGTCTTAGAGTGGCGCGCGTGGAACACTACGCGCCGCCATCTCGGGTCCTGTGTGATGGGGGGCGACGGATGTCCCCGAATCCGTCGCCCCTGGACCCATTTAGGGGGGCTGGAAGAGGGCGTTATCCGCCCTCCGCCGACGCCCGGTGCGCCTGCTGCGGGCCGGGTGAGTGGACGAGATCTCCCTCTCCCTTTCCGCAGCCTCCTTCTGCGAGATGACTGTCTCGCAGAAGGAAACCACCGCGTCCCACGACTCGGCACTCCCGACCATCGAACGAACGACGGCCGGCAGTGACAAGTCGGCTCCAACTTCTGAAACGAGGGCACGGCGCGGCTCCTCCCACGCGGCACACTCTGCCAATGTATGCCGCGCCGTGTCCTCCCGACAATGGACGCAGTGGTGACACCGAGCGTCCGGCTCCCTGTTTATGCGACACAGGTACTTCCCGAAGCAGCCATGCCCCGAGAGCACCTGCGTCACCCGAAACGACAGGGAGCCGTGCCTCCTCCCGAGCCAGTCGTCGAGCACCGGCCGGACCGCCTCGATGGTGACGAGGCCGGCGGTGGGGCGTGAAAGCCTTTCCCGCCATTCCGCCACCAGGACCTCGCGAAGCTGAGACCGACGCAGCTCCATGTGTCGCTGCATCGGTCGCTCGCCCCGCGCTGTGGCTTCCTCGCGCCACCGATGAAGTGACGCGAGCACCTTCGCCTCCAGGTCCCAGGGCGGGGATCCGGCCAGTGCACAAGCCGCCTCGTAGGAGATCGTGCGATACCCCCTGATGACTCTGACGGCCATCGCTCTCTGCGGCTTACGCAATACAGCGATGCTACCGGCCGTCAGGTCCGCCGCCCAGATCGGGGCCCCGTAAAGGGCCATCGACCGCACGATCCCCACGTACAACCTAACATAACCTAACCTAACCTTTTTTTTTTTTTTTTTTTTTTTTTTCTCGGGGTGGAAATCCTCATGGATGTCCTCCGCCCTGGGGTGGGCAAAGGGGTCTGTCAGACTCTTACTGACTAAAACCACCCCGGTGTTCCCTCGCACACCTGCGTCGGGGGGCTGCGGGAGCAAATTGCGACTTCCGCTGCCCCGGACTGGTGACGGCCCGCACTCTGCGGGCCCCGTCCCGTAGGGGGAGTGAGGTGTGCAAACTCCCCTCGTTACGTCTTAGAGTGGCACGCGTGGAACACTACGCGCCGCCATCTCGGGTCCTGTGTGATGGGGGGCGACGGATGTCCCCGAATCCGTCGTCCCTGGACCCATTTAGGGGGGCTGGAAGAGGGCGTTATCCGCCCTCCGCCGACGCCCGGTGCGCCTGCTGCGGGCCGGGTGAGTGGACGAGATCTCCCTCTCCCTTTCCGCAGCCTCCTTCTGCAAGATGACTGTCTCGCAGAAGGAAACCACCGCGTCCCACGACTCGGCACTCCCGACCATCGAACGAACGACGGCCGGCAGTGACAAGTCGGCTCCAACTTCTGAAACGAGGGCACGGCGCGGCTCCTCCCACGCGGCACACTCTGCCAATGTATGCCGCGCCGTGTCCTCCCGACAATGGACGCAGTGGTGACACCGAGCGTCCGGCTCCCTGTTTATGCGACACAGGTACTTCCCGAAGCAGCCATGCCCCGACCTAACCTAACCTAACCTAACATAACAGTGATAAACTGATCTTGAATTTTGAAGGTCACATGGCACTCCTGAATAATGAACAGCATTTGTCTATTCTTGTGATTGGGTAATTGTACAAAAGATTAAAAGAAAAAAGTGAGTTAGGTTAGGCTAACCTAACCTAACCTAAGAATTGACGAGAATATCCGTCAGGCCATAGAGTGAAACAGCTCACAGACGATACTAGCCATTATTTAGCAGTCAAAATAGTGATTAAAAATCAAAGATATGGTTTACAACATGTTATTTTGTGCCAAAAATAATAACATTAAAACATGATTTTTCTGGGATATCCCATATTTTTGACAGATGTCGTCATAGTAAAAATTGATCACCTTACCAAGATGGTTGGACTGAGATACATTTTAAATCTGTTGGTCGGTGTAAGGTTTGGGGGGACGTTTTGACAATTGATGTTCCACAGAAGTGGGCCCAGGACCGAGCACTGTGGAATACCGCACGACATAATATATCGTGCCAACACCCGCCGTCACGTCCCCTGTAGGTGACACGCCTTTTCGCCAAAACCTAACCTAACCTAAGCTAACCTAACCTAGGTTAGGTTAGGTTAGTGACAGTACAGTACAGTGATCAACTTACTGATCTTGGATTTTCAAGGTAGCTACATGGAACTACTCAAAGATGAACAGCATCACCGTATCCTTGTGATTGCGTAATTGTACAAAATATTAAAGAAAACAGCAGGTTAGGTTAGGCTAACCTAACCTCCCCACCGAATGTGTCTCCACGTTGTCGTCGTGGTGGGGCTTGTGCGTCTCAATGATCTTGGGGCTCTGCCGGTAGAGTTACTCATGCCGGAAAGGCCCAAGTGAGAGACCAGACTAAGAGAGATACCGGGACGGGGTCGCTCCTGATCGATCGACGATAGTCGATCGACAGATGACGTGACCATGCCACTGCGGTGCAGGCGCACCAAAGCGGCGCGTGTTTCTCTCGTTGAGGAGTAGTCTTCAACGAGAGAACTTTCGGTGGGTTCGCTGAGTCGGTTTGGCCGGACAGCGAACGGAGGCATGTCTAATGCCGCTGCCGGGGGCTTGGCTTAACTGCCTGGCCCAGAGGAAGGCTACCTCTAAGATAAAAAACCACCCAATCCTAAGCTTTGAAGCGCGGTGAGAGGATGAATGGCTGGAGGGAGTCTAGTCGCGAGCGCTTCCCCTACAGAGCACCTGCCGCACTCTGTAGTATGTAGGCTTACCGGGTATCTAGGCTCTGCCCGGTGGACATGTAGTACCTATATCTACTCGTGGGATTCATTATGGAAGAAAAAAATACACAAAAAACAATAAAAGAATTGCCGATCGTGTTGGTCGAGCAAATGGGTGTGGGTGTGGTGTCAGATTCTGATACCACATCTGACAGGATGAGTGCGGCGAGCGTAAGCTCAAAGCGCTCGCGGACGAAAGGGAAGGGGGTTGAGCGTGCTTCCAAATTTTGGAGGACGCACGCGCGCAAGGAGGTAGAGGAGCACGCGGGGTTATCTTCTAGCGAAGAGAACCTTCCGGCACCAAAAGTGCCTAAGAACAAGAGAGGGCGAGGTCGCGCAACTGGTGCAGGGTCTGCGACGTCGCGTGACTTTCGGGGGCGGTTTCTTAAACGCCCCGACACGCCGATACCCAGCGGAGGAAGTGACTCGGGGTCCCAGCGAGTGGTCTTTGAGCCCACGGTGGCGGACCTTGGGGGAGGCTCCACTATCTCCCTGCTGGGATCCAATAGAGCGGAGGCCAATGCTGCAAAGAGGTCGCAGCAAAAGACTGTCGCGGCTGACGAAGTCAGCGAGTTGGCCCGACAGGCCCGAGAGCGGCGCTCTGCTCGCATGGCTGACGACGAGAGCGTAACGGCGGTGGCGCTTAGTCGCCAAGTTTTGGATGGTGTGGATATCGTCCTGAAGGTTGCCACTAAGTCGGGCAATCTGAAGGGCACTTTCACGCGTGCTCTTAAAGAGGCGGCGGACGGTATTAGGGAGGCGGTTGAGGTCCTCCTTAATCGCACTAGCACGGAGGAAACAGCGAAGTTATGGGAGGAGAATGGCCGTCTCCGATCCGAGCTGGAGGACCTCAAGCGGCAGGTTGCCGCCCAGAGTGCAGCTCCTGCGGCAGCCGGCTCCTCCTCTATCGTGACGCTGTCGACGCTGGTCCCGTCTTCGACACCTGCAATTGCGGATGCGGAGATCGAAAAGATCGCGCGCATCTGCATGATGCAGTGTGGGAAGATGGTGAGTGCCCAACTGGAGGAGATGAAGGCGAGGCTCCCACCGGCTCCAAATCTCCGCCCACCGCTCGCTGCGGACAAGCGGAGGAATGAAGGACAACCGGCAACAAGCGCGGCGGCTGAGTCGAGCTGGTCCGGGAAGAGGAACAAAAAGCCCGCGGAGGGTTCGTCCATACCCGCCTCCCGGGCGGCTGCGCCGCCAGCTGCGCCACCGGCTGCGCCGCCGACAGCCGCGCCTGGGAACAAGAAGCCTGCGGGGGTGGCCAAAAAGCGAGTGGAGGAGGCTAAAAAGCCCTCTAAGACCCAAAAGTCCGTGGAGATGCAACCTGCCGCGACACCGTTGGCCGGTTCCAACGCATGGACGACGGTCGTCGGCCGCAAAAAGAGAAGAAGGAAGCGTGCCAAGGGCAAGACAGCGCCGGGATTGACAGGACGGGCCGCCAAGGATGGCCAGAAAACGCCCAAGATCCACGTCCCTCGCTCTGCGGCTGTTGTGGTCACACTACAGCCCGAAGCTGAAAAAAGGGGCGTAAAATATGCGGAAGTTCTGGCGGCGGCAAGAAAGAAGCTGTCTTTCGGCGATTTTGGCACTCCGGCTGGCTTCCGATTTAAAACGGCAGCCACGGGTGCCAAAATGTATGAACTTTCGGGCATCGGTAGTGACGAAAGGGCAGACGCTCTTGCCGCCAAGCTGCGGGAGGTGCTCGATCCGGAGGTAGCCCGGGTGGCAAGGCCCATTAAAACGGCTGAATTGCGCGTTAGTGGGCTGGACGATTCGGTTACTTCAGAGGAGGTAGTGGCAGCCATAGCCCAAAGCGGCGGGTGCCCGCCTGAAAATGTAAAGGCGGGTGATATCAGCTTTGGCGCTGACGGGCTGGGTACGATTTGGGTGCGTTGCCCAGTAGCGGCAGCGAAACGGGTCACCGATGGGAGACGCCTACTGGTAGGATGGGTGTCAGCGGGCGCAAAGCTCCTGCCACCTAGGGTCATGCAGTGCTACCGTTGCATGGAAAAAGGGCATGTCAAAGCACAATGCACTGCTGATATAGACCGCAGTGGGCTCTGCTATCGCTGCAGTCAGCCTGGCCATAAGGCGGCCCAGTGCTCGGCGGAACCAAATTGCAGTCTTTGTGCAGCTGCAGGGAAGTCCGCTGGGCACAAAATAGGTGGGAAAGCTTGTGGCGCACCCAAAAAGCGCAGCCAAAGATGGACTAAGGCTGTCGGGGGAACTGCACCCCCCTTACAGACCAGGGAAGGAGGTGATGCCGAGGTAATGGAATGCCAGTGATGGCACAATTCCATTTCCTCCAGGCGAATATCAACCACTCTGCTAGAGCTCAGGATCTCTTGCTCCAGAGTATGGCAGAGTGGTCGATCCACGTGGCTGTGGTCGCCGAACCGTATTTTGTCCCCCCCAGGGATAACTGGGTGGGAGACTTGGATGGTTTGGTGGCCATCATTGGCGGGGCTCTTGTCAACCCGTCCCGAGGTCATGGCTGGGTAGCCGCCCTCGCGGACGGCATTGGCACGGTTGGGGCGTACTTTTCGCCCAACAAGAGTCTCGCCGACTTCGAGAGGTTCCTTGTCGAGTTGGGCGCCGTCGTGGGCCGACTACACCCTCGCCCGGTGCTGTTGCTGGGGGATCTCAACGCCAAGTCTGTGGCGTGGGGATCCCCTGTGACCGATGCTAGGGGCGAGGTGCTGGAGGAGTGGGCGGTCACGACTGGCTTGACCGTTCTAAACCGGGGCTCGGTTCACACGTGCGTGCGGCAGCGGGGCGGGTCTATAGTGGACGTCTCGTTCGCCAGCCCCGCTGTCGCGAGCCGTGTCCGCGACTGGCGTGTCGCCGTGGAGGTGGAGACGTTGTCGGATCACCGATACATCCGCTTCGACGTCTCCGCCCAGACCACCGGCGGCCGCGGTCCACCGGCCCCGCGAACGGACGGTCCGCGCTGGGCGCGTAAGCGCATCGACAGGGAGCTTCTCGAGGAGGCCGCTATTATCCAGGCCTGGGTCCGGGAGTCGGCAATGAACGGACCCGTCGACGTCGAGCAGGAGGCGCTGTGGTTCCGCGGGGCGATGACGCAAACCATCCATCCAACCATCGTCCATGCCCCGGGTCCACGCACAGTCCGCTAGGCGCCAGGTGTACTGGTGGACCGCCGAGATCGCGCAGCTGCGCGTCGCGTGCGTGGCGGTTAGACGCTCGTACACCCGATACCGGAGGAGACGTCGCCGGGATCCTGACGAAGAAGCCGCGCTGTATGAGGTGTACCGCGCGGCTAAGGAGGCTCTGTGGCTGGCCATCGGCGAGTCGAGGACGCGAGCCAGGGAGGAGATGTTGGAGACTCTAGATGGGGATCCGTGGGGGCGCCCTTATCGCGCGGTCCGAGGGAAACTTCGAGCCGCGGCGCCCCCACTTACTGAGAGTCTTCAACCCGAGCTGCTGGAGGAGGTGGTCGCAGCCCTCTTCCCGGCAACAGCGGAGCATACTCCGCCGCCGATGGTTTTGCCCACAGCCGCAGAGTCTACAGAGGAGGAGAACGCCATCAGCGTCCCAGAGGTGACACAGGCAGAGATGAGGGCAGCCGTGATGCGGCTCCGGGCCAAGAACGTGGCTCCGGGGCCCGACGGGATCCACGGCTGCGTGTTGGCCCTCGCTCTGAAGGAGCTTGAGCCCCAACTAAGAGGACTCTACACGGCGTGCCTTGAGCGGGGCCAGTTTCCCACTCTGTGGAAGTCTGGTCGTCTGGTCCTGCTCAGGAAGGCGGGGCGCCCTGCGGACTCACCATCCGCGTACCGGCCCATAGTACTGCTTGACGAGGTGGGAAAGTTGTTTGAGCGTATAATCGCAGCCCGCCTCGTCGGCCACTTGTGCAGAGAGGGGCCGGACCTGGACGACAGTCAGTTCGGGTTTCGGCATGGGCGCTCCACGATCCACGCTGTGTCGCGGGTTAGAGTCCTGGCGGAGGAAGCGGTGTCCCGGGGCGGGGTGATGTTGGCAGTGTCCTTGGACATCTCCAACGCCTTCAACACCCTGCCCTGGAGTTGTATTCGGGAGGCACTGCGCTATCATGGGGTGCCTCCCTACCTCCGCCACATCATTGGGGCTTATCTGTCGGAGAGGTGTGTCACCTACATGGGGCGTGATGGTGGAAACCAGCGCCGCATGTCGTGCGGTGTTCCGCAGGGCTCGGTTGTAGGCCCGCTCCTGTGGAACATCGGGTACGACTGGGTGCTGAGGGGCGAGCTCGGCCCGGGGGTAGACCTGACGTGTTATGCGGATGACACGCTGGTCACTGCCCGGGGGAGATCGCACAGGGAGGCAGCGTTGCGCGCGACGGCTGCGGTCTCACAGGTAGTGAGCCGCATACGTCGCCTAGGCCTGGAGGTGGCCCTTAGTAAGTCGGAGGCCATGGTATTTCATGGCCCCCGGCGGGCGCCGCGACCCGGCTCACATATCGTGGTCGGGGGGACTCGGATCGCTGTCGAGTCTACCATGAAGTACTTAGGATTGGTGCTCGACAGCCGGTGGGACTTCGGGCCCCACTTCCGACGATTGGCGCCCAAGTTGCTGGGCGCTGCTGGGGCGCTGTCAACGCTGCTTCCCAATCTGGGGGGCCCGAGCGCCGTTTGTAGGCGGCTGTACGTGGGGATCGTGCGGTCGATGGCCCTTTACGGGGCCCCGATCTGGGCGGCGGACCTGACGGCCGGTAGCATCGCTGTATTGCGTAAGCCGCAGAGAGCGATGGCCGTCAGAGTCATCAGGGGGTATCGCACGATCTCCTACGAGGCGGCTTGTGCACTGGCCGGATCCCCGCCCTGGGACCTGGAGGCGAAGGTGCTCGCGTCACTTCATCGGTGGCGCGAGGAAGCCACAGCGCGGGGCGAGCGACCGATGCAGCGACACATGGAGCTGCGTCGGTCTCAGCTTCGCGAGGTCCTGGTGGCGGAATGGCGGGAAAGGCTTTCACGCCCCACCGCCGGCCTCGTCACCATCGAGGCGGTCCGGCCGGTGCTCGACGACTGGCTCGGGAGGAGGCACGGCTCCCTGTCGTTTCGGGTGACGCAGGTGCTCTCGGGGCATGGCTGCTTCGGGAAGTACCTGTGTCGCATAAACAGGGAGCCGGACGCTCGGTGTCACCACTGCGTCCATTGTCGGGAGGACACGGCGCGGCATACATTGGCAGAGTGTGCCGCGTGGGAGGAGCCGCGCCGTGCCCTCGTTTCAGAAGTTGGAGCCGACTTGTCACTGCCGGCCGTCGTTCGTTCGATGGTCGGGAGTGCCGAGTCGTGGGACGCGGTGGTTTCCTTCTGCGAGACAGTCATCTCGCAGAAGGAGGCTGCGGAAAGGGAGAGGGAGATCTCGTCCACTCACCCGGCCCGCAGCAGGCGCACCGGGCGTCGGCGGAGGGCGGATAACGCCCTCTTCCAGCCCCCCTAAATGGGTCCAGGGGCGACGGATTCGGGGACATCCGTCGCCCCCCATCACACAGGACCCGAGATGGCGGCGCGTAGTGTTCCACGCGCGCCACTCTAAGACGTAACGGGGGGAGTTTGCACACCTCACTCCCCCTACGGGACGGGGCCCGCAGAGTGCGGGCCGTCACCAGTCCGGGGCAGCGGAAGTCGCAATTTGCTCCCGCAGCCCCCCGACGCAAGTGTGCGAGGGAACACCGGGGTGGTTTTAGTCAGTAAGAGTCTGACAGACCCCTTCGCCCACCCCAGGGCGGAGGACATCCATGAGGATTTCCACCCCGAGAAAAAAAAAAAAAAAAAAAAAGGCTAACCTAACCTAACCTAACAATTGACGAGAACATCCGTCAGGCCATAGAGTGAAACAGCTCACAGACGATACTAGCCATTATTTAGCAGTAAAAATAGTGTTTAAAAATCAAAGATATGGTTTACAACATGTTATTTTGTGCCAAAAATAATAACATTAAAACATGATTTTTCTGGGATATCCCATATTTTTGACAGATGTCGTCATAGTAAAAATTGATCACCTTACCAAGATGGTTGGACTGAGATACATTTTAAATCTGTTGGTCGGTGTAAGGTTTGGGGGGACGTTTTAACGCATCGTCCTTTAAATTAATGTAAATTATGTTAATTAATGTGATTGCTATAATTGTATGGTTTTAATTAACTACTTATAAATGAATACTCGTCCGTTGTTTCATAATTATTCATAAATTATAAATATCTAATTTAGATTAATAACGTTAGTTCGAATTATTTAAAACATCGGTGCTTTTCTCGAATTTTACCGGGGTCGTATTATTAAGTACAGTCAGCAAATTAACTCGATTATTTCGTAAGTTTTATTATTGAATATTAAATAATCTAATAATTATTTTGAATCCATACTTTAATATTATAAATGCGAAAGTAACTGTCTGTCTGTCTGTAAACTTTTCACGCCTTAACGGCTGAACGGATTTGGATGAAATTTGGCACACTATAGAGACCATGACCAGAGTTACGACATAGGATACATTTAATACCGGTAATACGTTTCTGTGAGTAATTTTCCGAGTGTACCATATTGCTTGTCTTCGAAGTATTTTTTTACTCTTCAATAAATTGTTAAGCCCGACTCCCACCGTGCGCCATATCGCGGACGCACGCGCACCAGCCCCCACGACGCACCGTGGGAAACCTAACGTGCGTGGTAGTGCAAGACGCGTGCGTGGCGGTGCGTCCTCGTGCGGGCTGGTGCGCGTGCGCGATATGGCGCACGGTGGGAGTCGAGCTTTACAAACACGTTATAGTTAGCCATATAATCAGCCTATTAATGTCCCACTGCTGGGACATAGGCCTCCTCTCTGTGAGAGGCTGTAATCTACCACGCAGGCCCAGTGCGGGTTGGTAGATGTCACCTCCTTTGATTTTTTGGTTCTAAGACATACCGGTTTCCTCACGATGTTTCCCTTCACAATTTTGAGAGCAATGGTGATGTAATTATTTGCACAACGTACACGGTTCGAACCCACGACCTACAACTTGCAAGTCGGGGCCGTTACCACGGGGCCACCACTTCTCCCTGCTGCAACAAACAAACAAACAAAAATAATATATAAACATACAAAAAATCAAACCTATTCACTTTATAATATTAGTTTTGTTGCTTATTGTGTCTGAGTGACCGCGTTGTTCGTCAAAAATACGATAATTTAAAGATTTTATTCCAGGAGAGTTATTTGTATAAAAAACAAGATTATTCCTATTTCAATTTCAATTACAAATTCCATTAGTAAACAGGGTTAATCCAATAATTATCTTTGGATTAACCCTAAGTTAGCTGTTAACTCCAAGATATTTAGCTAACACGAACGCGCGAGTGGGTCTAATTCATTAATATTAAACTTACGTAATGTAATAAAGAAGTTTTGATGAATTGTTAGGCCGTAAAACCATGCGAAGCAGGGGCGGGTCGCTAGTATTTGACTATAACGTCTTTTTTTTCTCTCTAGAAAACTTCACGATGCGCGCAGGCAGTCAATGCGTGATTCTGCTCTTTGGGGCTCATCGGCAACCTGTGTGGGGCAAAGACGTCGAACAATTCAGACCAGAGAGATGGCTAGACCCAGGGATGCCTGCCAACCCAGGTGCCTTCGTCGGCTTCAGTCTGGGAAAACGATCCTGTTTGGGTGAGTTTATTTATTTTATTTATTTATTATTTATATAGTCTGGAAAAAAGTTGAATAACATTTCAGTTATTTAAATTATTATTGTTGAAAATAATATTTATGAAAATAAGCATGCATATAAGTAAAATAATAATGTTCACAAACCCATAGCAAATGGGTAGGTATTACTTGAAATGCTGAAGAATTGTGTAAGTACGGAATAGTTCTGTGTGAATAGAATTATCTATCGTCCGTCACACAAGAACAGAACATTTGGATGATAGAAAGAAAAAAGATTTCTTTTGTTATTCTGCACAAATAAGACGCATGTTATAAAATAAACATTAAATACACATTAGTGTGTGTAGTTTATGTTTATTTCATCATCAATTAGCCAAAACCCAAAAAATAGTAGGTATTTCCTAAAAATAATAAAAACAAAAAGAGAAATTAATGTTTTACAATGTAAGGCAAAATGATGTAAAAGTAACAATAGATAGATACCCACGTTACCCACTTATCAACTTTCGTTGCTGACCGTAGATTAGTTTTAATAAGACATCCTACAAAATTCGTGTGAGTCTATCTGGCAGGCCCCAACGAGATTTATCAACAGGTGATAGGTTTACATAAGGACATTATTTTGTACCTATAGAAAATAAATAAGATATATTTTGTACCTAAACTGTTTTTGATTAAATGACGTTTCTATGAAGTGTCTAGCTAGCGGGCCCCTTATGATTATTTTTATTGTTATTATACTTTCAGATGGCCCAGTAGTGCTCGGAGTTAGAAAATATTATGTACCTTACAAATCCGAAATTTCGACTTTCTGTGAGCTATACTTTAGGAGATATTCGTTACTTAGACAAACGTCCAGCCAGCGGGCCACTTTTTAAATACTACTCTTTTATATCATACAATAGCAGTAGAAGCTTGATCCTATTATGTACCTTACAAATCCAAAATTTCGACTTTCTGTGACCTATACTTTAGAAGATATTCGTTACTTAGACAAACGTCCAGCCAGCGGGCCACTTTTTAAATACTACTCTTTTGTAACATACAATAGCATTAGGAGCTTGATCCTATTATGTACCTTACAAATCCAAAATTTCGACTTTCTGTGAGCTATACTTTAGAAGATATTCGTTACTTAGACAAACGTCCAGCCAGCGGGCCACTTTTTAAATACTACTCTTTTGTAACATACAATAGCATTAGGAGCTTGATCCTATTATGTACCTTACAAATCCAAAATTTCGACTTTCTGTGAGCTATACTTTAGAAGTTATTCCATTCTCCCATGTCAATCTTCAAGCTATCATTTACTCATTAAAGATTATAATTACTAGGTATTACATTTTCTCTTTTAATCATTTACATAGCGCCCTAAGAACTACTCTTTTTGTTAATCCCAGTTTTGTTGTAGCACTGTTGAGTGATTATGAAAGCAGGTACCTATAATGTTTGAAAACGGGTTTGCCAGCTAGGCGCTTATTTTATTAACGAATACCTTATGAAGTCCATAGGAAGTTGAAATTTTGGATATGTAAGGTACAGACGCCAGCATATCAAGTTACTACAATCTGTCAAATTTCTTTAATAGATTTTTAACTTTATCGCTAAAGAATAAGGTTCAATGTTGATTGAGAAAATTTGACAGATTGGAGTAGGTTGATGTGCTGGCGTCTGTACATAATAGTATTACCCAGTTACTGGGTTGTGGAGATGAAATAAGCAGTCGCTCTATATAAAATACTGGTATTTAGCTGCATTCGGTTAGACTGGAAGCCGACCCCAACATGGTTGGGAAAAGGCTAGGCAGATTGAAGGTACATAATAGCACAGTATAAAAAGATACAGTAGGACGATGCCTTTGATCTCGTGGTAAATGCAGACGACGTGTAGGCATTGTCACGATAGCTAGGGTTGTCCCAAGTGAACAATATTTATTTTAGATCAACATGGGCATCAACATTATTGTAAACAATAATTAACAATTATCAAAAAAATCGTCTTTTTGTGTACCAGCCACTCATCTATAAAACTGTAGGTATCTTTATAAATGGGCGACTGAGAAATATTAGATTTACTAGATTTATTTATTAGATTTTTGGTTTTTAGATTTACTGGATTTGTTTCTGTTGTTGAACTTAATTATATAAAAAATCCTCATCCTAATACAAAAAATATATTGGGAAGCATGAACATGGTTTGGTATTGAATTCTATTTGACTCAAATGCTCAAACAATTTAGACCCAATGTTGTTTCCAGAAAAATTAAAAATCGACATCAATTTTGTTTCCAAGCTATGGATGTAATCCACAAAATCATCCTGAGGGACTTGTAGTCCTCCGAAGCGATCACGGCTAGTATTTTAAGCTGAAATTGATGAAATCGCAGTTTTTTATTAACGTAAGATGACGACTTGCACTCTTCACAACACACGTCGTATGCACCATTATAATATTATACATAAATTAAAACAATATTAAATTCAACACGATAGCCCTGAAAGTTATTTCCCGAACTACTAACACGGTAGCGTAAGCAGTCCGGGAGCGCGCTTCCCCCGTCTCGCCCCTCACGTCCCGCAAGGTTACCCTGTCTTAGACGTCTTCATCAGACGACTGTATGATGTATAGACTGATGGGTGATAATAGTATCAAGCTTCTTATTCTATGTATGATATAAATGAGTAGTATTTAGAAACAAACCCACTGGCTGGACCTTTGTCTAAGTAACGAATATCTTCTAAAGTATAACTCACAGAAAGTCGAAATTTTGGATTTGTAAGGTACATAATAGGATCAAGCTCCTAATGCTATTGTATGTTACAAAAGAGTAGTATTTAAAAAGTGGCCCGCTGGCTGGACGTTTGTCTAAGTAACGAATATCTTCTAAAGTATAGGTCACAGAAAGTCGAAATTTTGGATTTGTAAGGTACATAATAGGATCAAGCTCCTAATGCTATTGTATGATATAAAAGAGTAGTATTTAAAAAGTGGCCCGCTGGCTGGACGTTTGTCTAAGTAACGAATATCTTCTAAAGTATAGGTCACAGAAAGTCTAAATTTTGGATTTGTAAGGTACATAATAGGATCAAGCTCCTAATGCTATTGTATGATATAAAAGAGTAGTATTTAAAAAGTGGCCCGCTGGCTGGACGTTTGTCTAAGTAACGAATATCTTCTAAAGTATAGGTCACAGAAAGTCGAAATTTTGGATTTGTAAGGTACATAATAGGATCAAGCTCCTAATGCTATTGTATGATATAAAAGAGTAGTATTTAAAAAGTGGCCCGCTGGCTGGACGTTTGTCTAAGTAACGAATATCTTCTAAAGTATAGGTCACAGAAAGTCGAAATTTTGGATTTGTAAGGTACATAATAGGATTAAGCTCCTACTGCTATTGTATGATATAAAACAGTAGTATTGAAAAAGTGGCCCGCTGGCTGGACGTTTGTCTAAGTAACGAATATCTCCTAAAGTATAGCTCACAGAAAGTCGAAATTTCGGATTTGTAAGGTACATAATATTTTCTAACTCCGAGCACTACTGGGCGATCTGAAAGTATAATAACAATAAAAATAATCATAAGCGGCCCGCTAGCTAGACACTTCATAGAAACGTCATTTAATCAAAAACTGTCGAGGTACAAAATATATCTTATTTATTTTCTATAGGTACAAAATAATGTCCTTATGTAAACCTATCACCTGTTGATAAATCTCGTTGGGGCCTGCCAGATAGACTCACACACAAAATTCTTAAGGCAGCTGTACAAAACCGTCGAAGCACTCCGAGACAGGCCGAGTGCGAGAATGTAGATCAGAGCGCTCGGCCCGCCTCGGTGTCTCGGCGTTCTTCGCTTACTCTCCTTCAAAGGATCTCGCGAGTCAAAGGATCTCGCGGCAGTTGCGAGTAGAGATGTAAAGAACTCCAGTCTTTTGAGTCCTAAATTTTAGGCTCAGCTGACAAATTGCACAACTCGACTCATTACAACAACACCCCCAGACTAGAACACTTAAGTCTACATAGAGACTCGAGCGCAACATGGCGCTCAGGTCTTGATTCGAGCTCGAGTCGTTTCACGCGACGAGTCGCGCTCAAGTTCTTTGCCATTTGGAGTTCCTTTATAAATAAATAGGGAATAAAATATAAGTCGGAATAAAAATAATATAGGAAGTCGCGGGAAATAGCTAGTGTCAAATAATCTTTCCTATTAAAATAAAAGAGGTAAATATAAGAAAAAATATTTTACTCATCATGAAAAATGATTCTAAACATAAACAAATCACATTAAGTACCTAATTACTTAATATACCAATATTGAATATTATATAAACGTTTAATCAAAAAAGTCTAACCATGATGCTACACATTGTAGCTTGTATCGTCTTATTATTAAGTCTGTTTCTTTTTTTTCACAAGACTCACAAGACTCGATACACTCGAGCTCTTTTTAAGACTCGAGTTCTTTTTGAGACGTGAGCTTGTTTTTAAGACTCGAGCTCTTTTTGACATACGAGTTCTATTTTGGCGCTCGAGTTTTCGAGAAAGGACTGCAGATCGGCTCGACTCAAGGCTCTGAGTTTTGTTAGTACACCGAGTCTTGTAAAATTGAGCCGAGTCTATCGAAATAAGACTCAAAGACTCGAGTTCTTTACATCTCTAGTTGCGAGTGCGTCGCTGTACACTTTCGTATCTCCAAGCGATTTTTGAAGTGATAACTTCAGTCTTATGGGAGGGTAAACCGATTCGTTACGTAACGCGTTACGGCGCCAATCTGTCTGTATAGTTCAACTTAGATAAGTTTAAGTTATCGCTCCTGTCGGGCGTCCCGAGACGCACACGTTTTTTTATTCAATGTTGCTTGCGCCGCGCCGACTAACAGAGAAGACGGTCAATGTCTGTGTCCATCCTCTCGGGATTTACAACTTCAACTGAACTAGGCGAGAGTGTACAAGGCCACACTCGGGCTGAAGCCCCTCACTCGAGACTTTTTCGCGAGACCTAGTGAGAGTACTCGAACAGCTGTGTAACACCGCCATTACATACAAATCTCTTTACAGGTAAAACCTACGCCATGATAACAATGAAAGCAACTCTAGTACATTTCCTGAGGAGATACAAAGTGACGGCTGATGACAGCAATCTGCAGCTGAGATTCGACTTCTTGTTGAAACCCGTGTCGGGACACGAAATCACCTTAGAAGAAAGAATGTGAATGGGACCTGAGCTTGAAAAGCTTCATAAATCTTGTTCATAGTCGCTGTAGAAATACGAAAAGCGATTTTGAACGCGATTTGCACTTGTCTAGGCCCTCTGTATACAGTATGTTAACTAACAGAGGGCGTTCCCGTTAACCCGCAATAGTATAGCGTCCATACATGCTAGAAAAAATATTGAAAGTGAAAAAAAAAAAAGATTTTTTAATTTTTTTTAAATAAAATTTTCGTTTTTTATTTTAATTGATACGTAAATGTAACACTCTGTACACGCTCACTTGTCTTTCAACTTGGAAAGACAAGTGCGACAAGTACGCGTGCACTGAGTGTTTGTTTTACGTATGAAATTAATATTTTTCGTGAATATTTTATGACAAAAAAATTAAAAAAGTTTTATTTTTTTTCGATTTTAATATTTTTTCTAGCATGTGTGGACGCGGGTTAACGGGAACGCCCTCTGTTAGTTAACATACTGTATACCTAAGGCATTTTTATCCTAATTCTAATCAATTTAAGACTCTCGCAGACAGGCGCGACGTGACAGCGCGACGCCACTCTAATAAAACAATTGGGTGGGCCGGTGGCACTGGCCCACCGGCACTGTGTTGCTGTTCTTGAGAAATTGTCTAGCGGCACTCTTTTATTTGGCGGTTCCTTTGTGCGGCAAGCCGGACGCACCGCGGCTTGCCCGGCGACATTGCCGCGAACACTGTGTGTTTAGGAAAACTTCAAAGTAGAACAATTACCGGTGTCGCGTCGGACCTGTTTGCGGGAGCGTTTAGACTTTATTTATTGCCGAAAATGGAATAATAGTTGAATTGTTTTGAGTCAGCTTCTTGTATTTCAATGTCTTTGTCTAATCCTCTGAAGACCGCTCTGAAAAACCCATTTTGCAAAAACGTATCTGATCGTACAGTATAAAGCAGCAGTTCCATTGCAGCTATAGAAATATTGCAGCCTATGGGTACGGCTTGGTTTTGTATGAATTGTCATTGTTGTGTTGGATCACATTTAACTGCGTGCGATCCACGGCCACACTACGCTCATGGATGCATGACCTTATTTTTTCTTTTTTTTGGGACGTCAACCGCTCTAGCCGGAGCGGGAGGGCGTGTCAATCTCTTACTGATTAAAACCCACCCGTGTTCCTTTAGTTGCCTGTACGTTGCCAGGGGCCACGGTATCCCATTTTTTCTACTACTTTAATTTATTGTGCTTAATTTTAGTTAAATGTAATAAACCGACTGATAATACTTATAAAAAACATACATAACGACACGCTTGTTTTCCTGAAAGGTTGGGCAGATGTGTACCTATATTGGTACAGGCACCCACATTTTGCCAGTTAAGTGTGGTAATACTTTTTATGAATAAAGAATGAATACATAAAAACTTATATTTCTTTTACTACTTCCCATCCAAAGCAAGAGCAACGACACTCCCTATCTGATTGAAGCCTCGTGCAGACTAGCGCGACGCGACGGCGGCGCGACGCGGCACCGGTATAATTCTGTACCTTGAAGTTTTCTTAGAAATTGTTATATTCGCGTTGCGCCTGTTTGCACGAGGCTTGAAATGTAAAACAAATATTTAAATAAAAGTTAAATTTTAAAAACCCCCGACACAAAAAAAATCCTTTTAAAAGCGCGGGGGACGCGGCATGCTATAATTGTAGAAAATACATATATTTTAAATTTTTCATTCGCCGTCCCCCGACGCGACGACAAAATATTAACTACAAATTATATTAAACTTAAAGGGCCAGTATATTTTATTTTTTAGCTTTTAAAAGGATTTTTTTTGTGTCGGGGGTTTTTTAAATTTTAAATTTAACTTTTATTTCCAGCTTTTTAAACTTTATATACGTATTACTGTACATACGATACGATCGACTCTACGCAGCTGTACGTATTTTTCCCACAGTAAAGTTAGTTACTAATTTATCCGGATTTTTTTTTTGCTTCTCTATCATCAGACCCTGATAAATATATAATTTTATCTATAACCTATTCATGGAGACCATTCCAATGAGCCCAAACACGATACCATTGCTGTAAATTGTTGAGGAGTTGGGTATCCTGCAAATACCAGGTTGCTGCAGCATCAGTTCAAGGTTACTATGTTATTCTAATACCATTGAAGTAACAGATTATCAAATTTAAATTCAATCAGACCTGTGGAAGATGCTAAAATCCATTCATCAATAAGAAAAGACCTGATAATCTTCAAACGGCTGAATAGATTTTTTTTATCAGAGCTAAGAACACTCCCGATTAAGTCACCTTTCAAACAAAACAAAAAAAAATCTAAATCGGTTCAACCGTTTGGGAGCTATGATGCCACAGACAGATACACAGATACACAGATACACACGTTAAACTTATAACACCCCTTCGGTTTCCGTCGGGGGTTAAAAAAACAAAAAAAAATACAGACGGAAAAAAAACTGAAAAGTTAAAAATAAAAAATAACCTCAGTGTAACTAATATAAGCTCCTAAACTATATGTAACAGAGCCAAACAAATGAATTAGATAGGTACTTAAAGCGTAAAACGGTAGCTTGATCGATCTTCATTGAATGTGTGTTTGGCGTCGTCTTAAATTTTGTTAGGTACTTACCTTAGTTACACTAAGGTTGTTTTAAAATTTTAGCTTAATTTTTATTTTTTTTCGTTGGTTAATTCTTTTTAAAAACGTTTTTTATTTTTCGCTTTTGAGTTACCATATTTATTGTTTTCCTCAAGTAAGAAATTTCCTCAACAGCCTTCCGTCTCCATCGTCAGATCCTTAATGACAGTCACTATACCCGACTAGGTCTAAGTTTCCTATCAAGGTGAATGAAATAAGCCCAAACACGATGTAGCTGCAGTAAGCGGCTGAGGAGCTCTCGCGACTGTCTTCCGTCTCCATCATCAGATCAACTCCAGATCTTAATTATGTGGTTGTATCATCAGAACTATCTACATTATGTGTGCGAAATTACAACTGAATCGGTTCACAGTTAAAAATTCAGTAGGTTGTGTAATATTATACGAGTATTCCCCAATAAAACAAGAATCGTTCAAATCGGACTACTCAGTAGGTACAAAGTTATGCGTGGCCATACCTACATAAATTAAAAAATATATATAGGTACCTACGTGTCGACTTGAGAACCTGTTCTTCACTATAAGTAATTATGTCTACAGAAAAACCAAATCGTTATGACCTCACTACCTTGTGTAGGTAGTGAGGTCATAATGATTTGGTTTTTCTGTCTCACTCACTACCTACGCAAGCCTATGTTCCAACACCAATAAATGTCTTAAACCAATTGTCATAGAATCGAATTTTGGTATCATTATTTAGGTAAACTAAACATCTGTTAGACGAGTAGATAAAAAAAGATAGTTCCCGGGGGTGAATTTTGTAATAACCTTGATAGACTAAAAAAAACTACGTGATATTGATATTTTAGTTTTTATATCAATATGATGCAGCATTTATCGTCATTATTTGAGTTATTACGATATAATATTCTTTTTTACGATAATTGGACATTAAATTCCGAAGTTAAAGTAGGTACTTTTAGAATGCACGCTTCATAAAATGCGATCAAAACACAAAAATGGCTGCCATTCAGCGGGGGTTGGGTTCTGACCCCACATGTAGAACAATTTTTTTGATTAAATAGAGCAAACTACCTTCCCTTTAAGTTTGTACAGTCCGAGACCAAACATATTGTATAATCTCAATCTCGGAAACGGCTCCAACGATTTCGATGAAAGTTGCAATTTAGGGGTTTACGGGAGTGATAAGGTGAAGGAGCTAGTGGCTAAGTAATAACAAGCTGCACGGGTCGATCCATCAGGTTAAGCTACGCTTGCCGGGGTTGGTCAGTGGATGGGTGACCATCTTTACATACCGAGACTCCTCCGTGCCTCGGAAAGCACGTTAAGCCGTTGGTCCCGGCTGTCATTCGTGGATCTTTGACAGTCGTTACGAATCGTCAGAAGCCCGAAAGTCTGACACTAGTCTTACCAAGGGGTATCGTATTACCCAGTTACTGGGTTGTGGAGGTCAGATAGGCAGTCGCTCCATGTAAAATACGGGTATTCAGCTGCATCCGGTTAGACTGGAAGCCGACCCCAAGATAGTTGGGAAAAGGCTAGGCAGATTGACGGGAGTGAAAAGGTTTAGGTCTCATATCTGGGAAAAATCGTTTTCTTACAGCCTCGGAAATCTGGTCAAACGTTGGTGTACCTGGACGATATGTTTATATTTTCACCCTGAGCAGAACTCGGTTGACCGGATATTGTAATGATAAATGATTTTATTTCTGTTAGTAGGTCTGTACTTGCAAACACTTTTACACGTCAATCATATTTTTTAAACTAGATGAGGTCGGCGTTTCCTATCTGACTACTCTGAGAAGAAAGGCCGAAACAAACTCAGAGGTCACAGTCTCTTTTAAAGTCCAGACATAATCTTGGTCAGATCATGTGAAGACCATGTAGATTGGTGTCTGAAATGGTCTTTTGAGGAAAGAACCACACAGATTGAGTGGACCTGTCCAGTCAGTGAAAGAAAGAAAGAAAGAAAAATAGGTTTATTCATCACAGAAACACGTGCATACAAAAAGACACGAGTAACCAAAACAGAGAACAGAAATAGTGCACGTCATGACTGTGATAAGAAGGCTTCCATTCAGCATAATGCTGTGCTATGGGGGACCCACAGCACAGCGCTGATTTTCAGTGGTCACCCGAAAAAGACGTACGGAAATCAAGTCAGGTTCAGTGCTGCACGCATTTGTCAGTAATCGTGCAGCTCAATTCAGAGTTTAAGGAGCTCAACGATTCGACGAACAATACCAAAGAAAGGACATTTGGATAGGCCGCATAAATTACTCAAGCTGCCAGACCATGATAAAAACTAACTGAGAGAAAAAAAAAAGTATAAATGAAAGGAATGACACACATAATCTTCACATTCACAATAATTAAAAGAATATAATGCTTTAAAAAGTAAATATTAGTAAGTAAATATTGTAAAATTAATTTGCATGCCCTAAACAGGCAAAATATGTAAATTAAACCACCAACTTTTACAACTGGTAAAACCTGTATTTTTGCATTAAAATCATTTCTTATTCTTGTATCATGGATGACATTTCCCTAATACGGATACAAGTTTTTCTCCAGAAGAAATTTTAGCTGCTAAGATTTATTTGAAGCGGTGTCGACCAAGAAAATGAAAACACAAAGACAGTCAGGTAAGTCGAACAGAGATCTACAAGATAATATATCGTAGAATTAATAAAGCACACTGAGGCCACCGTCCCTGAGAGGCTTTCCACTTTTGTTTCCCAAGAATTACACCAACTACCTCCTGTAACTTTCGATCATTTGGATGCAACAACATTGCTACTACCTCGTTGGTCTAGTAGTCGCAAGCACTACTGCTGAGCATGAGGTCCTGGGTTCGATTCCCGGGTCAGGCAAAGTGTTTTTGGGATTTTCCATCTGGGATTTCTCGGTAGCAGCCTGGAGTCCGGATTTCAGCCCGATTGATGGCAATAGGCTCGCCCCTTATTACACTGGCGAAATGTGGGTGTACTATGGGAAACCTCTGCCTAACCCTTCGGGGAATATAGGCGTGATGTTAGTATGTGTATGTGTAAGATTGCTAAAAGATATTTTATTGCTACAACAACTGGAAATAAAACACATAATAACCTACTAGAACAACTGTATGAATTTCAAATTGCCATGCGAACACAGTCACGAGTGAGTTTGATTTTGTTCCAGTTAGCGGTGCCTTCAAATCTGCCGCAAAGTGCCGCGGTTCTGCTTTGTAAATTCATATAGCGCTGCAGTTGCATGTTTTAAGCTTCGTGCAGACTAGCGCGACGCGACAGCGCAACGCGACAGCACGATGCGACACCGGTTATTAAACCTGTCTTTGTGAACGAGCGACCCGATGAAGCGACCATACACAGGAGTGTTGAGGCCCCGACCCGACCGCGGTTCCGAACACAGAACTGGTTTCCGTATGCGCGCTAACAGAGCTCGCTACTAATGTTACTTCTGAATTGATCATTTCATGAATGGTTTGACCTTTTTACCCGACTGCCCCAGAAGGAGGGTAATGTTTTTCGAGAGTATGTATGTATGTATGTATGTCTATTTCTTTGGCACGCTCTGTAGCCTAAACGGCTTGATGGATTTTAACATAATTATGAGGTGTCGTTAGATTCGTCTTAACTGTAGAAGTGTCATAGGCTATATAATATTTATATATTGCATCTGCAAATACAAAAAAAGGGAGGGGAAGGTTTTTTTTAAAATAAATTACAACAATATTGGTATCAAATAAAAGCTATTAACGAGTCAATGCCAGATATATTAATAAAACTAAAAAGCTTGAAATAAAGAAAATTATTCAAAAAACAAAAAACCCGACTGCAAAAACACATAATGAAAAGATAAAAACAAGCATTATAAATTAATCTATAGAATTTTGGTATCGCAGGCGGGGACAAACAAAACTTACACCATAATATATCCAGTTATTAGTTTACATCATGGCGAAATACAAGGGTTCCTTGTTGACTAGTGAACCCTAAAAATGGATATGGATATCTGGACATGTATAATCTTAATATATATAAATCTCGTGTCACAATGTTTGTCCTCAATGGACTCCTAAACCACTTAACCGATTATAATAAAATTCGCACACCATGTGCAGTTCGATCCAACTTGAGAGATAGGATAGTTTAAATCTCAATTTATAGCCGCAATTTTAATTGATTGCTAATTACGGCTACCCATGCGAAGCTGGGACGGGCAGCTAGTAAATATTATATATCGTGGTCTCTATCTGATGAATTTTTGAGATTAGGTACCTACCAAAGAATTTATTTTTTCCTTCTTTATTGCGATAAGTACCTAACGGTAGGTACTTGGCCCCTTTGGAGCAAGGCCTTAATAAGTTCTTAAAGTGACCACAGAGACCGTTACAATTTAAACTCCATTGAATGGAAGTCATAAAAAAATTACCTCACCGAACGATTTTTATTTATCGTTGGCATAAACAGTTAAACAAATAAGTAGTTCGTACTTTTCTAGTTACAAGTTCTACATAAAATTCTTTTGTATACAACATAGTTTCTGGACATTGATGGGTACTTGACTTAGTGATGAAACGACATAAGTGTCTATTGAAATTGAATGGCAGTAATAACGTTGCCATTGAAAGTGGAACACTACTTAGTTGCTAATAAAAACAAATAAGGTTTGAACTGATGGGAAACTTCAGTTAACAATAGGTACTGATCTGCACGTTATTTACGGTTAGGTACCTAAGTCGGTAGGAACCTACAAACTAGCACGTAGTTATACCGTGACGTAGTGTACCTACAACCTCCGAATACCTACCGAGCCACCTAATATTTATTTACGGTTAGGTACCGAAGTCGGTAGGTAGCTACAATAATTAGCAAGTGTAGAACCTCCTAATACTTACCGGGCTACCTAATATTTTTCCTTATGTAGGTAGATCACGTCTCTAATGCATAATGCATATCTACAAAAACATGGGTCTGTACTACGACTTTATAAAACGACTATGTATAAAATAAAATAAATTAAAAAATAATGCACGACGTTGTGGGTTCAAATCCGGTCAAGTAGTAGGGGAGAGTGGTACATAATGATCCCCCTAACGGGAAACAGAAATAAAAAGTACCTAGACAATGAATTTTGTGAAATAGTTAGGTTTTCTGCAAGGCTAGTCTATCAACCTATGATTTAGTAAGAGTAGAATACAATTCTATTAACAAGATCTATAAAAATATACATTTTTGTAAAAGTGTAGTAAATGATCATTTTGTACACCCGGGTGTCTAAAATGATCCCTGGGGTTGGGGTAATATGATCCCTGGGATCATTTAACCCCACTGTTAAAGTTATGTAATCTAAATAATTTAATTTCAAATAAACGTGGTTTAATTTACCAAAATTTTGAACCTTACAAGTACAAACACTTCGCTAAAAACGAATTAAATCTTTTTGAAAAGAATTTTTTTTTTGGCTCCACAAGACTTTGGCCAATGGCGTAGACCAGGTATATGTTATTTCCTTAAGCTCGTCTTTCTAATGCCACAACCGGCACAGAGAATTGCTTACTGGCAGTATAATACGGCATGTTTCACAGCATCTAAACTAATCTAAAACATTGACCATGGACATTTCGCTCCAATTTTGACGCGTTTACAAAATTATTCCGCGGCAATGCACTTGAAATAAAAAATAACTAGATAAGTTAATGATCTAATTTCATATAAAAAACACAACATCCATGATTGATAATTGTTATTTGTGAATAAAAATTACACCAGCAATTAAACCAGCAATCTAATTATTACGCAACACATTTTCGTAAACGATTCCGATTAATTTGTTTCATTTTGACAGTTCAACACCATTCATTGCGTTATTTACGTTGCTGAGCAGAATTTATTTTCGAACTTTTGAAGCAATGGATTAGAAATCTGTTTCAAAGCGATTTATAAATTATGCATTTTAAACCACAATCAATAACCATGAAAATGTGGGCAAAATGATCCCTGGGATCATTTTGTCCTCCTACGAGAGGATCGGTTTACCTCAAATGCTTAACTCTAAAAAAACAAAAATCATAACCTCATGGTATTCATTTACAACAATCGATAATTGCTGATTATATTGTTAAATAACATTGGAAACTAACGCAAACACACCTATTACATTATAATTACCTACTCAAGCTTTAACAACATCATTTTGAATTATGGCTTTATGCGTTTGTCATCGGACAACGCTATTTTTATTTTGTTTCAATAAAATCTTCCGTAATGCTCACACCACCATGAAACTTTGTCGGTATGCTAAAACAGTTGTGGCGAAGACTATTTTCAATCCAAAAACTAGATGGGACTACTAAATTCGGTAAAACAGTAGATGATCGTTTTACCTCGAGGGATCAGTTTGTACCACTTTCCCCTACCAATTATAACAAATGTATAACTTCAACATTAATGATGTAACCCATGTTTTGATTTAAAAGAGTGGCCGTGGAGTTTCTTGCCGTTCTTCTCCATAGGGGTACCTATGGAGAAGAACGGCATCGGCATCGGCAACGGCAAAGCGTAGTAGGTATACTACGCTTTGGAATGGGCATCTAGCTTCATCTTTGTCACTGACCGACCCTTGACAATTTAAAAGTGCCTATAATTGGTTTATTTGAAACTAGCTGTGCTGTAGACTTCGTCCGCGTGGAACATCAGAATAGCTCTAATATTTTGTCTCTTACCGCAAACCTATAAAACATTCACATAAACCTTACAAAACATTCACATAAACCTTACATAATATATTTCCATACAAACTTTCATCCCCTATTCCCTATTTTACACCCTTGAGGAGAAAAGTTTTCCAAACTTTGAATGTCATATTTATTTATATCGAATCAACAGCCTAAAAAATAAGTTTCAAGCTTCTAGCTCTAAAAATGACCATACTTCCATACAACTTTTCATCCCCCCCTTTTCATTTTCGCATTAAAAAGAAGCCTATGTCCTTTCTCAGGTTCTAGACTATTAATTTGTGTACCAAATTTCATTTAAATCGGTTCAGTAGTTTTGGCGTAAAGCGCGACAGAGAGACAGAGTTAAATAATATTAGTAAGGATAGCTTTGAGTTTGAGTTTGAATGTAATTCAATTAGTAAAATTACCTAAGTATGAAGTTTATCATTTATGGACATTACTCACATCGATAAAGGCAAACAGCGTGGGGAAACCCATAGAATTCTAATCAATATAAATCTGAAATCGCCAACCCGTCTTCAGAAAGCGTGGTGATCAATGCTCGTGCCTTGTCTATAGAAAAGGCCTTTGGCCTGCAGTGAGACAATAATCATAATGATCTAGAATAATTAGCCTACGGCTCTGGTTAAAATCCACAAACGGTTAGAAAAAACACGGGGATTGCCGAAAGAAGTGAAAACTTAAAACAGTTATTAGCGCCATCTATATTCTATAGCCCAGTACTACGCGAACCCATAAGTTTACCCCGTACCTACCAAAAATCGCTCAACGCGCATATAGAAGTTTTCACTTTAGAAACATGTTGTTATAGCCAGTGTCACTCACAACGCTAAAACGAATTCAATGATACCTCATTTGTTAAAATCAGTTCTCTCGTTTAGCCTACTGCGGGGCTACCACAGGGCGTACCCAAGATGTTTGTGACAAGACATGATAAATTTTATCATGTCTTACAATTTGGGGTCAACCAGGACTGTGATAAAATCTGAGGCGCGACATGCCTTTCTTGTTGCTAACTTCATAGTGTGACACAGGAAATTTTAAAAATTAAAATGTCTATGATCATCTGAAAATGCGACCAAATAAAATAATACGTTTTTATAGTGCAGGATCATACAGTTTTACAACTTTTTAATTTTGTTGTGAACTACTTCATTTATGACGTACGGACGACAGTTTTTATTTGTGACAAAATTGGTGCGCCCATAGTAGCAAATAAGATAATATTGAGTCCCAAATAAACGTCAAGAAGTTATGTCACAAATCAAGAGATTATCTCACGCCGCCGTGCTAGCATTTGTGACAAAATTGTTTTATCGCCCAAATTGTGATAAAATGTGTGTGACTCAAGCTATCTCACAGTAACCCATGCTCGCTGCGCTGAGACAGTCATACATACATGACATACCAACCAAAAACATAACCCTGCTTCAACAATCGAATAAAAACACACATGTCTTAACGGAACACATTTAATAACAGAATGCTTTTCCAACAAAATACAAAGATAACTAAAAATACTTATAATTCATAACGATGCCGATTTTCTAGTTCATTAACTAAACGAAATATTAAATTAGTTTGCAGAATTAGCACTTATGTTAATTTCTCTACACCACTTCCCAGAACCTTTCAAAACAACCCATTTTGACTCAACAGACAATATCCTTAATGGTAATAAATTTGTGTCACGCAAAATGTACTCTTAAACGTAAATGCCATAAAGTTCAAAGTTGAAACTAATAATTATTGTTGGTAGGAAATTAGTTAGCATTCTTGAAGTATTCCTTGCTTTCTCGGGGGTTAGGTTTGATGGTGTCCGCGTTGGTGTCGGGGTTCCAGTTGGCTGGGCACACTGTAAAAGAAACAAAGACGGATGAATAATATTGTGTAAAGCGTGAATAGCATAGCGTACTGCGCAGCGAGCAGCTATTTTCCGAGCCGCCATTAACTTTGAATCGAACCATATTAAAACACGAGTGTTTTAATACCTAGTTATGTGTTAGTTTCATACTTTATCTACACTCATACATGGGGATTAAAACTACAAAATAAAAGATAAAAGTTAAAAGAGTAAGAATAAGAATAAATTTTCTCACGAAATTCAGTACAACAAAACATTTATATAGATGACGCCAAAGCCCAGCACATCACGGCGCATGCGCTAAATAAATAATTAAATCTTTATTCAGACTACAGGGTCCATAATTTTAAATAAAGCAAGCGCTGCCACAGACAGACAAGTAAAAATTCAAATATTTTTTTTTATCTCAAACATGTTAGGAAGTTCGAACATTATTTTGACAATCTTCTTCGAGATAAATCGAAATTGCTGTACTGGTAAAAAACAAGCCTGTATATTATTTTTACTATGAAAGAAAATCCATATATTCTGTCGTGTTTAGCGGCAGGACGGTCGGGGTTTGGGGGTTCAAACCCCCCCCCCAAATGTGAAAAACCAGAATCTCAATCCAGAAATCAACCCTCTAATACAGATAATTGTAATCTATTTCGCATAGGCGAAAGTACTTTATAATCTACAAAAGCAGTAAGAGTACGCTGAAATATTGGTATTTTTATCGACTATAACTTTGTTTTGCATTCTCTTAGACTCCGCCTAGAATATGTTATATAATATACTCTCTAAGACTTACAGAGTATAACCTATTCCAGGCAGGGTGCAAAAATTTTCGAGCTCGCTTCGTTCGCTCTTGCATCCTACATAGTAATCTTAGTATAGTATTTTGTAGTACTTTTTATATCTACTTTTTATTTACCGTCTCTGAAATCAGAAATACTTTGTTTCTTCTAAAAAAGTTAGCAACCCCAACCCCGCCCGAAATGAATTCCTGGCTACGGCCCTATTTATCGGCCAAATAAATTACTATGGAAACTCATATCTGTTGTGTTATATAAAAATGGAACTAACTTTTACTTCAACACATGGCAACCATGGAGGTAACTTATCAAAGATTTTATTTAAATTTCGAACTGGCTGGACTTCGAATTTTAGAATTTTGATCTGCAGTACCACCTGCGGTCGGGTACGGAACGGTACTTTAAGTATGTAAAGCTAGACATTCTGTATATACCTTCACCATGCTTGTCAGAAAACTGGAAAGCTTTGACCAGCCTGAGCGTCTCGTCCACAGATCTGCCAACGGGCAGGTCATTCACTGACATGTGCCTTAGGATACCATTCCTGTCAATCACGAACAGTCCTGGAATGGGAGGAAATAGAACGTTTAATACGGGAAAAAAAACCTTTAGTATAAAATACGGCACTCTCCGTCAGCATTCGCTTCGCGAATTTGTTTTGGAATAATTAGTTCACAAGCACAGCTTTTAGAATTTGTTTTTCAAGTTTGGATTCATGTTCTCAACAAAACGTTCGTTTCGCGGATGAATGTTCGTTGCGCAAAAGCTCGTGCAAGGAATGTTTGCAAAACAAACTAGTGAAGCGAATGCTCGCGGTCGTACGGTCTTTCAAGGTGGGTTTAGACCAAAAGAATATAGAGCTAGAGCGATAGAGCGTCGTTGTTTGTTGCTTTTTAGGGTTCTGTACCAGAAGGGTGCTAAACGGAACCTTATTACTAAGCCTCCGGTTTCCTGGAAAAGCGGTGGCCGCACTTAACAGCCGCTGTCATGAAAATGATGACAGCACATCAACACGATTTTCATGGGCGTACCCAGGGGGGGGCAGGGGAGGGCAGCTGCCCCCCCCCCCTGGATTGTGTATGCCTAAGTACTGTTGTCGATAAAAGTTAAGTTACAGTCACAATAAGACTTCTTTTGCAATTACAATATATTATTTTGAATTAATTTTAGAAAAAAACCGCGCTGCGTGGCTTTTCATGTTTTATCTATTATGCATAACCGACTTTAAAATAGGAGGACGTTCTATATTAGACTGTCTTTTTTGTGTTTTTACTATGGTTAACGATATTTTCGTCAATTGTGAAGCAATTTTCAAAATTCGTGAATCATAAAAAAAAAAAAAAAAAATTAAATTCGGTCCACAATATTGACAAAAATGTCGATAAACATACATATAAAAAAAAACCTTAATATGTCCTTCTTTTTTGAAGTCGGTTAAAAATACACGAATGCAGCAGCACAGCAATATCAAACTATGTAAAACATGTAGAGGGGGGGAAATTTCTGCTTTGCCCCCCCCCTGTGCCAAAAGCTGGGTACGCCCATGACGATTTTCGTTGCCAAACAAATATCAACATTGCTCTACTTAAAATGAAAATGAATGAACTTCCATTAGTCCAAGAGCGCATCAAATTGGACAGAGGTACGCGTCTCAGGTAAGAGTCAGGTATTTTATTTTCGACTTTATTTCAAGAAACACAATGTTGACATTTGTTTGACAGTGAATACCGCGTCTCGCAACAAAAGATGTTTGAAGTCCACTAAAGTTTTTTCTGTTAAAAACTAGTATTTGTTTGATTACAATATTAATTACCTCTGAGCGCGAAACCGGCGTCGAGTAGAACATTATAGTCCTGTGAGATCTTCTTCTGGTAATCAGCAAGAAGAGGAATGTCTATCTTACCAAGACCACCATCCTGAAACGCATAATAATAATATGTGAAATCATTTATGGCCCATTCCTATAATTAAGGAACTGTTATTGGTTAAAATTAAGACTCTTGGCTACCATTTGTAAGCAAAACGATTCGTTTTAGTTCATAGAAACCGAGCATTAATCTACTGAGTCTCATCATAAACATACTCAGCTTTTCCATTTCACTACAGAACAAGCTTGTGAGCTGGCCCTAATTCTGCCTGTCCACTGGAGCAGGACGAGAGTAGTGGAGCAGAGGAGAGAGGAGAGGTGCGGAGCTGTGCCAATATTAACCAATAGAATCTAAACTCTGGACAGCTCCGCTCCAGTGGACAACGGCCTAAGGCCTCCCTTCTGCTTTTATTCCCTCTATCCATTATTAAATTAGATATGAGATTGTTATCTATATCATCATGTAAACCTCGTAATTTCATAAGGACTTTTCAGCTAATTTTTTATTACACCAATTTCTCTTTGAGTTCTGGGCTGATTTAAACGTATTTTCTTTCTTTTTTATTTATTTAAATGAATCCTTTTTCATTCAGTACAGCAACCCGTTTGGGCAGCGTTTGGAAAACTTCGTCAAGTGTTCTGAACCTATCCCGCAATGTTTGAAGACTTAAGTCTTCAACCAGTGTGTCCTGCCAGTTATGGCATACGGTGCCGAAACGTGGACATTGACAGTCAAGCTGGTCGAAAAATTCTAGGTCTCTTAGCGTGTTATGGAGTGAGCTAAGCTCGGAGTTTCTTTGAAGAAGAAAATCAGAAATTAAATTATCCGGAAGAGAACTGAAGTAACCGACATAGCTTGCAGGGATGCGAAAGGTGGACGACAAAGTGTTGTGGCGCAGCCTGAGAGAGGCAGGCATATGTCCAGCAGTGGACTGCGATTTGACAGCACGCCTGCTAATTAGCATTAACATAGTTGGGCAGATTAATTGATTTGACATACCTTCCTAGGAGTGTTGGTCCATGCAAGATGGCTGAACTCAGAATCTGTTGAGACACCAATAATTTGGCAATCAATGCTGGCGAACTCCTTAGCTCGGTCACTGAACGCAATCAACTCGGTTGGGCAAACAAATGTGCTGAAAAACAAAAAAAAATGGATTTACTAAGGAGATATTATATGCTGTTTATTCAATGAAATTAAAGAAATAGGTACAACTAAAGAATATTAGAAACTGGACTTTAGTGGACTCTGCTCATATTCTAAAAGACTGATCGCATGATAAAACCGGAAAAAAATATATAAGAAAGTGGACTCTGGACACCAAATAGCAATGTTATACATCTCTTATGCTTAGCAACTTGAGTATACTAGTTCAACCACCATTTTTTTTATTGTTTGATTTATTTTAATTTTTTTATCTGCTGTGTAAATTGTGTGCTTTTTGGTCTGTTTTTTTTTTTTTAGGGCATCTCGCAGGTTACCACTAAGGTATTCGCTGCTTAACCGGACTTTCCTGTGGCTGCCTTAAGCTCCTAAAAGAACTCAAAGCCTCCAGCCAGGGGCATACAAACTAAGCTAATTAAAACTAGGCGAACGCTCGCTAAGGGCACCCCCTGTGGGGTACGAACCTCGGCTTAGGCCGTTCGCTGGGGGGAGGACAGCAAGAGGGACAGGCTGGATCAAGGATGGTTCATTATTATTATCAGGGGAGTTTAAAGCTACAGGCTCAGCAAAAACGCGGGCTGGCGCATCGTTATCGAGCAAGGGTCGGGGGGGGATTTGGTCTGTGTTAAATAAATGTATTTTCTTTCTTTCTTTTCTTTATTCATAGTTTCTATTGAATTTGATGGCACGGCGATTTTCTCGGCCGTGGAGATGGCGCCAAAAAGAAAAAGTATGGGTAAAAATACATGTATGTATTATGTATGCGCTGCTGAATGGGTCACACACACCTTGGATGTTAGCTCGAATGATAAGTCATGGATAGATAAAGATGATGGTTTATTGAATATATTTAACTACCACATAACTAATGCTATAATATGAATGTTGTGTGAATGAGTACCAGCTGACTATGAACACTGATCGTGTACTGTTGCGTTACACAAAAATTTGCTCAAGGTGACAGAAAAGTGCTGATCTATGCAGTGGGCGCGTGCCATGTACGATTCATGACTCGTATATATTATGTTTTGTGCCAACAATAGGTTGAATATTATAATACTTACAAATCTAATGGATAAAACATTAGAACAACATATTTTCCATGGAAGTCTGCAAGTTTCAGCTTATTAAATTCACCGTTTACCACAGCAGTTGCTTCAAAATTAGGGGCCGGCTGCTGCACCCTCGGAACAAATGCTGTACTGGCTGGAAAGAAACAAAATATTTCTGAGTTGTCTTTGATGATAGGAGTGAAATAAGAGAATTAATATTAGATTAGAATAGAAGACCTGGACCCACCGACCGAATATTGTTTATTGGTGTATATGGAAAACAAATAAAGTTGTTATTGGTATTTAAACGCTCATTTAACCAGTATTTTAGGTTATGTAACAAACTACAGCTAAAAACAGAGTTACTTACTGGTAGAAAAATTCAGGTTTTTCACAGATGATGCTGCTGGAGCGAGGACCTTTGTAATTAGAAAATTAGTGTAATAAATAGGTCATGTACAATCTTAGAATTAATGGGTTTTGGATGTAAAACTTAGAAAACTTACTCTGCGAGTCAGTTGTTTTACCAAGAAGGACATTTTGTTAATCGTTGTATAAAATCTTATACAATGATTTTCTAGTATCTTCTGACCGGTCGATTAGTGTGAATATTATGGAATAAATAAATTAAATTCCGAAATAGTCACCAACCAACAAAATAATACAAAATGACAGAAACGAGAAGACTGACAGTGACAGCACTGACAGCACTATTGCCAGATGAGATCACAGACTAGCTGGGAACCATGAAAATATACCATGCTGGGAACAAGTTATCGGACGCGTCCGCGGACGTTTCCATAAGCCGCGACCACATGCGACTAAAGCTGGGAACAAATAATCGGACGCGTCCGTAAGTCTCGACTTACGGACGCGTCCGATTTGTATTAGGATAGTACTACACTGTGCAAACTATCAGTCGTAAGTCGCGGACGTGAATTGACGTGATCGTAGGGAACTGACAGTTCGCGACCAAGTTTCTCCTAAGCTCACTGACCTTGATGTTATTAACCTTGAGGTCAACGTCAAAATTCCGAAAGTCACGATTCGCGATTCTTAGGAGCAGTAACAGGTCAATTTTATGGTTTGTGACCTTGAGGTTAAGGACAAGTGGCTTTGATGGCAAGGTCTGGAAAAAGTGATTCTGGAGATCATGATACTTTGGAGGTTAAGGTCGAATGACCTTAGAGATCATGGTCAAGTGACCTTAGAGGTCAAGGTCGAGTGACCTTCGAGATCAAGGCCGAGTGACTTTAGAGGTCAAGTTCACTCATGCTCCATAGAAAAGGGAGGATCCTCCGACTAAATGGGTGTCGTGTCTGGTGAGTTATACTGATCGCGCGATAAACCCTGCTTGCGCGATGCAGGATTTCGCGCGACGTCAGTGTAATGCCCATAGTTCCCATATTTTGGCGATGTAGATGTCGCTACATCACTCCCCTCCGGTAGATAGTGGGCTGACTCTTGTATCTTGCGATGCTTCACAGTGCCAGTTGAAATAACCGAGAATAGCGTCCGCTGCATGCTGGTGGTCAGGATACCCGTTGAAGCCGTGGGTGCTGGCTGGCTGTGTGACTCGCCTCACGAAAGCTCGCGGGAGTGATGATGATGACGTCACGCTGAATTAGTTGCACGAAGGCTGCGCTGACGTTCATACTCGGGATCACCAGTTATAGAGGCATGAGGAACAGGGTGTAAGCTGTGTAAAGTTCACTCATCTTCCATAAAAAAGGGAGGATTCTCCGACCAGACGGGTGTCGTGTCCGCTGGGCAACTGCCTGACGATTAATGTCGGGAAGTTATATACCTACTAACACTAATTTATAATATTACTACTAACAAAATATATGGAAGTGATTCTGAATTAACGTTCTATTTTTATAAATATATTTTTAAATATTTTTATAAAAGTCATTAAAAATAACATTAAAAAATATAAAAAGTAGTAGCCTACCGGTATCGGGAACAGGGTTAAGCTACGGTCTACGGTCAGTGCTCCAGAGAGAGGAACCTCATGACAATGCGAGCCGTGTCCAGGACTTCGACTTTGTTTTCTATTATAAGTAGTGATAATGATATCCACAGAGCATGTAACTTTAGTGATATCGGCGGTATACGAGTTGAGCGTCCCGACTCCCGAGTTACGCTATAATCAATTTGAGCGTACCCATACCGAATAAGCATGAGCGTGATAACGATGTGCCGTGAATCGTTTTAAATGACGTGATGACATGCCATAACGCAGACCATGCCCTAGTATCACCGTGAGTGCTGGCATTTTCGAAATTGTGTTTCTGGCTACCGTTCGCCACCTAACCAAAGAAGAAGAGTGGTAGGTATCTCTTAAGGAAATATGGGAAGCAGGTTTTGACAATGAGCGAGCATTGTGAGCGTGTGAGAGTCAGCACTGTGAGCGATGTTCTTATCGGAAAGTGGCCAAAGATTACTAGAAATAGTAGAAATACCGTAGCTATAGGTTCCTACAAATTACAGACAGTCGCGGACGTCGTCCTTATAATACAAATAAGCTAGTAGATAGTACCTACATTTAGCACTACACTGTGGAAACTATCAGTCGTAAGCCGCGGACTGACGTGACTATACATATGTGACTGTCAGCCGCGACTTACGGACGCATCCGATAATTTGTTCCAAGCTTATTACTCACGCTCAGCTGCGTTCTTTTCTAAACGAAACGAACCGATCTTGTCAAAAGGTGAACGTCAGCCGTTATCTGCAAATCAAAAAATGGTTTTGGTGATAAAGATTTATTTAAATCTGTACCTACATTCAATTTATTATTCGAGTAGTACCTACGTAGTTGCGTCGAATTCGAGTAACGAGCATTTTTCTCGGCCCACGACGCCACCACCACCTGCTCATCGATGAGGAGGGCGCCGGCCGCCGGACGGCATAGAACCTCGAGGCTCACTGGTCTCTGATAGAGTCCCAACTCCCGGCGGACGAGTGCAGCGCACGAGATGGGCACGATCCATCAAGGAGAACGTCATGCGCTCATACTATGGGTCTACAGAGGGGGGAAATAATTGGTCCGCGAACTGTGTTCGGATGCTTTGACTTTTTCAGGTGCTTGAGCCAGCTGTCAACGTTTCGGCACAACGACGATAGGTACTCAAATGGACTCAGACCGAACTAGAGGCCCTGGATAGGAGGGTCCGTACGCTGTCGACCGCATATCGAATACATCAGCCACGGTTATCGGTAATGAGACTGTATATTCCGCGAAAGCTTAGAGGTGGATTCTTTTAAACGCTACAACCCTCCACAATCGCCAGATATGCAGTTTCAAGGAATATTTCCTAGAAAGCGATGTGGGTATGCACCGAGATGTGGCAGAGTAAGGAGCTTCACAGACGCTATTTCCAGGTCCTACATGGGCTAGATGTAGATTTGTTAACGTCCGTAGCCTGGCTGCGTTTCGGTAACCTGTTTGGGGAAACCGAAGGTTTTGTCTGTGCAATAATGGACGAAGTTATCATAACGAACAATTCCCGGAGATTTATTGTGAAGGACGGCACGGCTGACATCTGTCGGGCATGCCACTGACCAAGAGAATCAAGCCGACACATTATCTTCGGGTGTTCGATCTCGTCCTTGCATATACACAACCTTGTAGCCACGGTTATCCATCAGCAGCTTGCTCTGAAATACAGCCTTCTGGAATCGGAAGTACTACTACAGATACAGTACTAACCTACTTCTAAACTGAGGGTTTAGAAGCAAGAGGGGGAATAAGATACAAAAAGAAATGTATGTGCGACCCAGTTCTCGAAAATGGAAATATCATGTACTGGTATCGACCCATCAT
Source organism: Conistra vaccinii (assembly GCA_948150665.1). NCBI lineage: Eukaryota > Metazoa > Arthropoda > Insecta > Lepidoptera > Noctuidae > Conistra > Conistra vaccinii. The sequence continues at coordinate 10,776,409 of OX411337.1, read as the reverse complement.
CACTGAAAGGACTATTGTTGCCAATAAGCCTGTTCAAGTGGTGATGGATCGAAAAGAGCGGCAGGCAATGATTATTGACATAAGAGTCCCATATGACGGGAACCTCGTGAAAACCGAGAAAAATACCGAGCCAAATCAAGTATCTTGACTTGGCTCGCGAGGTTATCGACATGTGGGATGTGGACTCAGCGATCATTGTGCCAATAGTCGTGACAGCCAATGGTTTAATAAAGCGCCAAGAGCTTTGACCAACACTGGTTGGGCAGCTGGATCAAGGGCTTGATTCAGAAAGCGGTACTTCTGGACACGGCTCGCAGGGATACGAGGTTCCTCCAATAAATATGCCTTCAAACACAACCCATGAATTTGACAACAGTTGGAGAAATGTGAACAAGCCAAAACAGCAGTTTTAATTAGGTACCTAACAACTCACAGCCTTGAAATTGTGTAAACACTACAAAAATAAAATTTTAATATACTACCTGTCTATATTCTGATACTGACAATCATGAGTGCCATGAGGAGAAACGCGCGAGTGCTAAAAACCACGCCTTTGATGTTAAACAGCCATAGAAGGAACAGTTTGCAGAGTAAAAGATCTTTTTCAGTAACAAAAAATACAAATATAAAATTCGTACAATTTACTTACGGTAATTATCCAAATGATATCCGAGTGGGGTATTTGGAAGGGGATCATGTTTTTGATATAAATTGTGCTGACTCTACAATGCCTTCAACACTGTTAGGTGTTTTGAACAGTGGATGTAGCAATAAGATTTGTGGGTAAGTGTGTATTTTGTTGAGTTTAGAGTTCTTTATTAGTAAAAAATGTTGTAGATTTTTTTCAATATTCCACTCTTAATGCTTACAATACCACTACATAGGTAATACAGTGACAAATTGTTTCTGTTGCGGACGACAGGGGCGTGTCCAGCACTAGCAGCTGTCCTGGGACAATCTCCCACTATTGTCACGTGTGCTCGGGGATACTACCTGAGTCGAGTGACTCCACTGGTGGCACACGTCACCACGCACCCATGAATATGTATGTGCGTTATGGGGTATAACCCACAAGGACCTCGAAAATAGACCGGAGCGACGAGGAGGCGACGAAATGAAACGCAGATCTTCTATCTTGAATCTTGTCCGGAGATTTCGGCTTTTCTTTTGAGTTGTTGCCTCTTCGACGGATATGCTGCGACTGAATCGTACCGTATATAGTCGTCTCTGCGCCCCCTAAGGGCGCGCGAGGAATATTAATCCACTAATCCTCTACAGATTTCCTGCAAAATCCAGAAATAGTGTGCCTCTTTCGGACGTCACTTTAAAGGCGCCAATCCACGGTGTAAACAAGTTATTATGCGTTGACTGGAACTATGCGGACCACTGCATAGAACATAACTTGGAGCAGCCTAAGATACCGATAATATTCAACAAATTCCCCACGACTATTATTGGGCCCAATGAAGCTGTGAAAATAAAGACTGACATTGTTAAGGTATGCTCTCCTAAAATCTAATAGTACATTACTGCCGCGGCCTGCAAAAGGGGTTTTGAATGATGAGCGTCAAAATGTGGGCCGAGGCGAAGCCGAGCCACACATACGTGAGTCCATCAATGCCTGGTTGCGGTAAACGCTTGTCTATACAAGCCTTAGCTTAGTAAAAAAATAAGTACGATTACTTTTCTCAAATAAAGCGCGGGAATTCGAAAGCACTGTACTTCATGGACTGGCGATTTTTTATAGTAACTAGGTATATTATTTTGCTAGAAAAGAATTTTTTTGTGTATTTTTAAAAACCCCAAATCTAGCTAAACCGTAGGTGCCGAGAAAGAATTGCCAAACTTTCGGGATTGGTGAGATAGTGGGAATATTAAGTGTGGGGAAGTTCACATGGCGGGTCTAACTCAATTTCCATGCAATAATGAGTCAATGACATCTTCAAGGTCAAGGTCAGCACCCCAAAAGTCAAGGTGGAATATCTTAAAAGTCAACTCAAATCAAAATATGCTCTAGTCTTGAAATATTACCTTGTAACCAGCTCCTGATGTCAAGGACATTTTCGAGGTTGTTTTTAGCAAGGCGTAGTCGACAGAGCCTCGCGGAGCTCCTATTACTGGGTGGTTTTAAAAAAAACCCCTTCGAACCTAAATATTATAGGTACATTTATTATTTAAATTTATTAAAAATTACATTATGTTTACTAATGGACAATTTATTTGTGCAGCCTGGTTGGTTGACAGCAATCTAAATTGAGTCGGCCCAGAACTTAGCTATGATGAATTGATGACTAAATAGAAAGGCTAAATACTTTTCTATTTACTTATAGCTCGCGACTGTATGGAAATGTATTCTTGTAACAAAAAAAAACATTACGCGATTAAGTGGATGCAGGACATTTTTATAGTTTAAAATGAACCCGTAGGGTAGTGCAAGTATTAATATTATAAGGAAATACACGTATACTTATATATATATAAATATATATATAAATATTAAATATAATTATATATTAATAATAATAAATATATCGATATTTGAAAGCAGAAATAGTTTTTAAATCACGAATGCTAGGCGGAAGCGAGTTCCACAATCTTAAAGTGGCACCATTTGGTGCCAGCAGGACGATAACGTCAAATTACTCGAAAATTGTTGACATTTATTTATGAGTCATAAGGGTCATTTTATTAATATTTATATATCTATATTCACAAATGGTAAGTATGACTAATATACTAAGCCTATTTGGTTGTAAGTAACCTCTCCTACTTCCCCTCAATGGATTGCCCACATATTACCAATAATCATCCAACCCCTAAGGCGACCCACTGACCCAATAAACCTGTATAAGTATTACAGAAATTGGACTGGGAAGTAGAGCTAGCGGTGATCATCGGTAAGACCGCCTCTTCCGTGACGGCGGCTGAGGCCAACAACTATATCTTTGGGTACACTGTCGCCCAGGACATCACTGCGAGGGACTGGCAGCTGGAGCAGAATGGAGGACAGTTCTTACTTGGAAAGGTTCGTACTATAAAGTACTCACTGTTTTTTACAATACAGAGGGCTGAAGCAAAAAAGGAGTCACAACGAATAGATACCTACTTATTTCCTTTAAAAAAAAGATACCAGAATGATGTGTCCAACAATTAGTAAGACCCGCAACCCGCAAGTAATGCCAGTAGTCGTGTTCCTAGTTGTGTTACCAATAATACCATCATAAAATTGTAATCGCAGATAATACCTACACATAAGTTCTATCAAAAATTGCTGGTACTACATAAAAATGCGCATAATTTTTTACACGCCAGTCGGCGCCAATACTGTTCTTTTGTTTCTTATTTACTTTAGTAAACCAAAGCCAAATCGAAAATAAAATCTTTGATAGGTTACTGTTACCTCATTGGTTGCCATGACATGTGTTGAAGTGAAAAGTTCGTTCCATTTTTAAATAACACGTCAAATATGAGTTTTTATAGTAATTCGGTCGCTCAACACGACAAATATGGATTTTCATACAAACATTGCCGGCCGGGCGCTCGCATGTATTAGATTGATTAGATTGATTAGATCAGTAGGTACAGCATTTTCGATTAATCTCTAATCAAATGTAGGATATCGTAAAAAATACGGTTTTCATTTACTTTTGTATCTATTATTATATTTTATTTAATTTCTAATTATTTCTTTATTGGCATTTATTTTATCTGCGTAGGTTTATAATGTTATGTGCCCCTGATCCGAGGCATCACAGCGGGCCCTATCAGAATAACAAAATAAAAGTATTTGTTTATTTTTTCAAATATCGTAGCATCATGCTGAAATAGGAGGCTTTTTGGTCTCGCACAGGTCTTCTTTTAATTCGTTTTATTGTTCTTTTCTTATTTTATTGTTGTATTTCCTGTGCGTGTCCCAAATAAAATATTTTTCTATCTTGCGCTTTCTAAGAAGGTTGTCAAAATAATGCTCGAATTTCCCTAAATGCCCAATTTAAATAACATATTTTATTGGCTATGGATTATGTATAAAACTGGTCTTAATAGCTTCGAAAATAACAATGAATAAAAATTTCATTGTTATTTCCGAAGCTATTAAGACCAAATTCAAATTCTGAAAAATAAAAATCGTTACTGTGGTTCATCCTTAGAAGATAGACGTATGCCATCGCAGACTTTTTTGTTGAACTTTAAGATGAACCATTCTCTAAAACCTATTTTTTATGTATCTTTTACGGTTGACGCGGCGGGCGCACGCAAGTAAAGCTCCCAGTCGGCATGATTTTTTCCGACATCTTCAACAATAGTCGTCATATTTTAGACAAATTTACACAAAATCTTAATGGATTATATACTAAAACATTCCGCATGAATTACTCCGTCCATTGGTGAAAACTGTTTGAAAATCCGTTCCATAGTTTTTGAGTTTATCGCGTTCAGACAAACAGATAGAGAGACAGACGCGGCGGGGGACTTTGTTTTATAATAATGTAAGGATGTAATGACTATTTCAATTAAGTTCCTACCTACTTTCTACACTTAGATACAGTAAAGACCAGAACCTGTGGAGACGGAGAGACAACAATTACTATTATTACAAACACTGATTGGTCGGTTTTATCTTTAACTTCGAATATAATTTCTGTTTCCAGTCTCAAGACACGTTCTGTCCCATTGGTCCGTGCATAGTGACCAGGGATGAAATCGGGGACGCCCAGAATCTGGACATCAAGTGTTCAATCAACGGCGTACAGAAGCAGAGCAGCAACACCTGCAACTTGATACACACCATACCTAAACTGATTGAGAGAATCAGCTCGTGAGTAAAGCTTATCGAATCACACGCATCGAAGATAAAAGTATATTATATTATAGATAGAAAGAAAAATAATTTTAGTCTTTTTTAATATTGAAAAATGTCTTCTATTAATTATCTTAAATGTCTTCTTTCCAGTCTAATGACATTATACCCGGGTGATATCATCCTGACCGGAACACCAGGCGGCGTGGGAGTACACCGCAACCCTCCCGAGTTCCTACAGCCTGGCGACTACATCAGCAGTGAGATAGAGAAAATTGGCAAATTCGATGTTAAAGTGGAGAAGTTTTAGAGAAATGTAATGTAGAATAAGAATAGCTAAGATGTGTTGGAGGCACCCATCCGTATTCCTAGCGATTTTATAGACGGCTTAGCCTGCGTGGATTTAAAAATTAAAAATCATTCCATGGGAACGTCCTACCAGGATAAAAAGTATCCTATCTGCCATCCAGGAAGGGCATGGTCTATTTGTATGCCAAGTTTCATCCAAATTAGTTCAGCCGTTAAGGCGAGGTTTATTAACAACAAAATACAAACATAAAGACGTTCATATTAAATTAGGTCAGATACGCGCTGGTTGCGAAAGAAAGAAAGAAAATAATATGCTATTTGGGACTTGGGTGGGACACGCACAGGAAATCAGTAGATAGGTAATAATAAAAATAAAAAGGAGCATATAAACACTAACAAAATAATAACGACCTGTGCGAGGCCAAAAAGGCTCCTATCTCAGCATAATGTTAAGCAAGTAGCGTCTCTCATGATTTCATGAACAATGAACCTAAGTATTACCGAATCTGTAAAAAATTTAAAACCATTTGCCTCGATAATTTTTTCTTAAAAAACTTGGGTTTACAGTAGAGTTTTATTTTAGTTATTTAGGCATTTGTGAAATTGAAGAATTTTTCCTTTGAGGATGGCCATCATCAACGTTTCTTTCTTCCAACCTGCTTGTTTATGAACAAAACGTTTATATCGATTTACTGGACCACGCTGTTTAGATTATACTAATCGTGTTACTAAAATGACGTCATTATGATCTATTGTCTATATCTTTTGTATTATAATGAGGTATAATTTCGTACTTTCTATAAATGTATATTTTTGTTTACATTATTTTAGAAACTTTTTTTTATAAATGTTTAACTAAACGTTTGTCTAAATGGTATTTATGTTTTTTTTTTTTATAAAATTATATTCAATTATCTTTTTTATGGGTTTAATTTAATTTGCACCTTTGCACTTAATGATAAATAATGAGAAAAACGACTGCAAATCAAAACACACGTAAGTATCAACAGGTTATGGGCCCAGTAATACTCATGGTCTACTGATTGTGGTAGATTTTCTGTTTTTGGGAAACGCTGAGGTGCTGCGGTCAAGTAGCAATGCGACTTTTGTCGGCAGCCGAAAATGGTCAAAAGAAAAAGGGCGTGAGAACACCGGTATGTACCTACTCATAAGCATTGCGGTTAAGCAATTACATGATGGATTTCGTCGGAAATATGGTAAATCGCTAGTAGCAATTGAAAATTGAACTACTTGGTCATACAAAGTCAAGGTCATCCTACGGGCGGCGGATCTCCTGAGTGCTCGCTCCCTCTTGTAGAAAAATTGGAAGAGCGCGAAAAATGGATGAAAATTATTAAAAAAACAAAAAACCCGACTGCAAAAACACATAACTGAAGAGAGAAAAACAAGCATTATAATCTATAGAATTTTGGTATCGCATTCCACTGCTGGGACACAGGCCTCCTCTTTGTGAGAGGGAGTGGGCTGTTATCTACCACGCGGGCCCAGTGCGGGTTGGTAGATGTCACATGTCTTCGATTTTTTTTTGGTTCTAAGACATGCCGGTTTCCTCACGATGTTTTCCTTCACCGTTTTGAGAGCAGTGGTGATGAAATTATTTACACAAAGTAAAGCGCCTGCTTGGGTTCGAACCCACGACCTACAACTCGTAAGTTGGGACCGTTACCACTAGGCTACCACTGCTCTCTTAGTTTTATTAATATATCTTAATTTGGAATTGACTCATTATCAGCATTACTTTATTTTATACCAATATTGTTGTAATTTTTTTTTTTTTAAACCTACCCCTCCCTTTTTTTTGTATTTGCAGATGCAATACATAAATATTATATAGCCTATGTCACTTTTACAATTAAGACGAATCTAACAACACCACATATGTTAAAATCCATCAAGCCGTTTAGGCTACAGAGCGTGCCAAAGAAATAGACGTACATACATACATCCATACATACATACATACTCTCGAAAAACATTACCCTCCTTCTGGGGCAGTCGGGTAAAAAATGCAAAAGCGTAAGTTTTGTTGGTTACACGCATATCGGAGAAGGTTATACTTCAAATAATAAGCTGCAATCGCTGCAATACTTCCACGCAATGGATTTTTTTTTCAAACAGTATCTCAATGTGGCTAGAGTGGCAGCCGGCCAGCCTTCACCGGTGAAGGGCTAATCGGAACGCCGAACACGCTCGATGCGTTTGATCGAGAAGGTTAAATGAAACTCATGGTGGCCACACTGTTCAATAAGCAAAAGTCCTACGTAAGTAAAAAATGTCAATTTTGAAGTGAGCCAAACCATGGCTATTACAAAGATATCTTCATCGCTCCCATCATTGCAAAACTTTTTATAATCTTGGCTTGGGAATCGGTACCTGCAGAAAAGCAACGCTAACAGCAAGGTTACTTACTGATTGAAGAACGGCGTGCCACTTCTAAGCATGAAGAGCAAGAGTCAAGAGTCAACAGCTTTTGCATCTGTCCTCTAATTACGTAATACACGATCAATCAGAAATTCAGAATCTAAATCGTTTTGAAATAGATTACTAATCCATTGCTTCATAAATTCGAAAAAAAAATCTGCTCGACAACGTAAATAACGCAATGAATGTTGTTGAACTGTCAAAATTAAACAGATTAGTCGGAATCGTTTACGAAAATGTGTTGCGTAATTAGATAGCAGGTCTGCAAGAAAAATAGGGCATGTAAAAAAGGACTGCAAATCAAAACAGGTAAGTATTATCAACAAACTGCACACAAAAATGCAATCGTTTCTTTATTTTCCAATAAATTCTTGCACTGCGCTGCCGCGCTGGGCACTGGTTATATTATCTGTGGCACTGGTAAGTTTTTGTTTCGAGCGGTGTACCGGGTGTAGAGAGCAGTGGTGGACTGGTGGCCCAGTGGTAACGGCCCCGACTTTCGAGTTAGGTCGTGGGTTCGAACCCAAGCAGGCACTTTACTTTGTGTCAATAATTTCATCACCACTGCTCTTAAAACGGACGGCATGTTCTAGAACCAAAAATTCGAAGTCATCTACCAACCTGCACTGGGCCCACGTGGTGGATTACGGCCCACTCCCTCTCACAGAGAGGAGGCCTGTGTCCCTCCCAGCAGTGGGAACATTATTAGGCTGATTATGTGGTGTACCAGGTATTAAGTTTTTGGGTTCCGTACGGCTGAATGAAAAAACGGAACCTTACAGAATCACTCGTATGTCTGTCTGTCTAGCTGGCTGACTCGTTGTCTGTAACAATCAATTTGATTCGAATTTAATGGACCAATTTTGATTGAAAAACCAAAAGTCATTTATTCAAGCTAGGCTGAGAATCAGCACTTTTCGAACGTCATAATTACATAAGACAGTCCCCCAAAATCGCCGGCTAGTTGAAGTGCGCGAAGAAACAACGTCGTGTAGAAAATCGCCTGTGTGAACCTGGGCTAATACTATAAACATAGCTAACACTCACGCTCACGTAGGCGTACTTTTCTGAACGAAACAAACCGTTCTTGTCAAAAGGTTCAAACGTCAACGCAGTGTGACCAGATTTAGCAGAATTCTGTGATTTTAGCAGAATTAGATCCTTAATTTAGGGCTTAGCAAATTGTGTCTTAGAGAATTGAAAAGATAGCAGTTTTTAGCAGAACCCTATAACGCCTCCACAGGAATAATTACCTGGCTTCACTTGGGTAGTTGCGCTGAGTGGGAGAAGTATCCAATTTTTTCATCTTCTTTATTGCGTTTATATATAGCAGCGTTGTTCGTACAAATGTCATAATTACGGCTTCATTCATTGGCAGAATTTTGGCATTAATAACAAAAAAAAATTGCAGAATTTATGCGAACAACTAGCAGAATCTTGAGAATCTTCAATTTAAATCTGGTCAAACTGCGTCAACGTCAGTTCATGTTATCTCTGGTGTTACAGTTTATTTACATAATAATTTACATTTTGTACGTTCAGAATGGCTCAGTAGTAAGTAAGTTATTAAAAAATTCACTCCAGGTTCACCACACTTCTAGTAATTTGTCGCCGGCCATCGGGCAGTTTAACAAAATACATGGCTCCACTGTACAGTTATGGCATCAAACACAACCTGTGAATTTGACAACAGTCGCAGAAATGTGAACAAGCCTTTACAGCAGTTTAAATTATCTCACAACTCAGCCTTGAAATTGTGTAAACACTTCAAAACTAAAATTATATAATACCTACCGGTGTATAATCTAATAACGACAATCATGAGTGGCACGAAGATAATTGCGCGCGTGCTAAAAACCACACATTTGCTGTCAAACAGCCATAGAAGCAACAGTTTTCAGAGTAAAAGAACTTTTTCAGTAACAAAAAATAGAAATATGAAATTCGTACAATTTACTTACGGTAGTAATCCGAATGATATCCGAGTTGGTTATTTGGAAGGGGATAATGTTGTTGATATAAATGGTGCTGACTCTACAATACCTTCTACACTGTTAGGTGTTTTGAACAGTGGATTTAGCAATAAGATTTCTGGGTAAGTGTGTTTTGTTATATAGGTAGTTCCTAAGAAATGATCATGATTAAAAAGTAAATAGCTCTCTTAAGATTTATTTTGGTAGAAAGATAACAATGATAAAAGAAATTCATGCTATGTTAAAAGTTACAAGAATGTCAACCTTATTTTCATCAAAACTAAGTTGATTTTAAAATAACAAAAACAAGTATGTTGGTTATTTTATAGGGGAACCAGAATGAGTATCTGAATTTACAGTCTGAAAAGTTGCATCAAAAAAATTCCCAGTATTCACACACAGTACATAACATAACGTAGATAGCTGGGAAAAGAAATGATAGGCCACTTAATCATAAGCAAACACACATATTTTGCAGCTTCTTTTGCCATTATCACTTAGGTACTGTACATTTACCCCCTTACTAATAAACGTTGTATATCGCCTGTATAGTTACACAACGATTTCTCTCTTTCAGTCGTTGGTAATTTGACATTCAAAAGAAGAAGACAAAGCGTTGTGTAACTATACAGGCGATATACAACGTTTATTAGTAAGTGGGCTAAAGTTCAACATTTGACTCTTATTATCAATAAATGTGTCCACCTACTATGTTTTATTGTATGTGATAAGATAAGATGCATGATGTGCAAATAATACAAAAAATAATACTTATCAGACTGATTTTGTAATAAGAAAAACATCTACATATAAAATTAAATAAATTCATAAAAATGTATCAATATAAAATCTCGCCTGTTGTGCTATAATATAAGTATACAATACAGGGCTAGTCTATTACAACTCATTAGACCCGAAACACACTCCAGGCATCTACTGAGAATTTCCTAATGGAAAAACACATTCCCTGGGGTTAAACTATGACAAGTGCTATTCGTACTGTAAAGATCCATTCCTCTCTCACTCAAAACAATTATGGCTTGGATACGCCATAATACGGTCCCAGTAATTGCGCTTGTGACCACTGAACCAACAACACAATCAACATTGAAAATAATATATTTTTATCCTTTACAGATTTCCAGCAAAATCCCCAAAAAGTGTGCCTCTTTCGGACGTCACGTTAAAGGCGCCAATCCACGGTGTAGACAAGATATTATGCGTTGCCTTGAACTATGCGGACCACTGCAAGGAGCAAAACTTGGAGCAGCCTAAGATACCGATTATATTCAGCAAATTCCCCAGGACTATTATTGGACCCAATGAGGCTGTGAAAATAAGGACTGACCTTGTTAAGGTATGATCTACTAAAGTCTAATTCAACATTAAATTGGAAATTAAATTATGAATGCACTTTATATTATTCTTTTGCCAACAGCTTTATCAATAACAGCACTAATTACTTATCTATTTATGGTACAGTTTATTATCGAAAATCAGTGTTATTATTGAAAATCAGTGTTTGGATCGGCAATATCTTAGGTGTATACAGTTGTTTAAATAAGGCCAAAAAGATAAAATTGTGTTTAAAAAAATATGGATAACATGTATTTAGTAACTTAGCCAATGAATGAATGTGTTTTCATTTTGGAAAACAAATTCTATACAGTTCTGTAACTGTATAGAATTTGTTAACTCACTATGTCATTGTTGACATAGTGAGTTATACATATTTATAGAGAAACTAGCTGTGCCCCGCGGTTCCACCGCATGAGTTTTGGATCCGAGGGGATATCGGGATAAAAAGAATCCTATGCCCTAACCCAGATCATGGTCTATAAGTACCACATCCAAATACGTTGAGTCGTTTTCGCGTGACAGAGCGTAGCATAACAAACAAACAAACTCACTTTTGCATTTATAATATTAGCTAGGACTTCTTCTTGGGTATTTATCAAATGTTAAAATTAGTCAACAAATTCCACATATTGTTCCACGGTCACCCACTCACATTTAAATATTTTACAAATAATTTCAATTCATTAAATTACTTACTATACCAATGAATAATTTATTTGTGCAGATTGGTTGATAAAGGCGGAGAACCGATTCTTATAGTGAAACTTGGGAGGGATTTTAAATTATGTCCAGAATTGCACACTGTTCTACTTAGCCTGTCGATGGTAATCTAAATTGAGTCGGCCCAGAATTAAGCTATGAGTAAATAGAAAGGAATTTATAACCTTTTTTATAACCAATGTTATAATGTATACATTTTTGTCGTAGTTGGGTTTTAGTTTTTAAGTATGACTTTTTATTTGTATTTAAATTATTTTACGACTATAATAATTATGTTGGTTTATTTTTATGGAATGTGCTAATTAAACCCACTAAATAAAAAAAAAAACATTACTTTATGTCCTCTTGCGAGCTTCATATTGAATCTCAGAGTAATAACTATCTGAGTATTGAATTTAATGTGACGTCACAGTCACTAGCGAACGATCAAGACGCTTCCAACAATACCTCATTTGTCAAATTATGATGAGTAGAGAAGTTATGAGGGAACAGATGAACATACATACATACCGGTCAAAATTATAAACCTCCCTTTTGGCTTGCCATAGTCGGGTAAAAAAGGTAATTACTCGATTACAATCGAATCTTCAAAAAAAGCAAGGAAGTGTTTTTGTGTTAAATGTGTTTTTTCCGCACAGTAGTTTTTGTTAAAATCTGACATCGTTTATTTTCTGTTGTTCCTGACTCTCTTTGAAACTGTGGGTCTCGAACAGATACCTTCATAATCCATCATCATCTGTTTATCTTTTCCCCAATTACACAGTATGATGTTATAAAGTACTCTGTGACAGTATGTTAACGAACGCGTTCCCGTTAACCTGCGATAGTATAGCGTCCATAGGTATATGCTAAAAAAAATACCATTAAAACAAACGTTTTTTTTGTTCACTCACACTCTGTACACGCGCACTTGTCTTTCAACTAGGAAAGATAAGTGCGCATCTACAGAGTGTTTCTTTTACATATCAATTTAATATTCTTTGTGAATATTTTAGTATAATTTTTTATTTTATTATTTATGTTTACTTGGTTACCAGGGAAACACGATACCCCTTGATAAGAAATAATTTCAAAGGGAAACATTATGGAAATTGATAAGGAGGACTAAACATGCATATTTTACTGGGTTAAGAGGCCGACGTACTACGGCACGAAATGCAAACTCGAGACGTGAGCAAAATGCGTTTGGAATATTGCTATCTCTGTTCGACAAAAGAAGGCGGGGCCACAGATTACGGGCGCGCTTCGCAGTGTGTGTGAGCGGATAATACTAGATGTAGGTACTGTATGCCATTCATTCATAGCGAGTCGACAGCATAGATATTATTTTATTATGAGTAATAATTAGGTATGTTCATTATTTGCTTTATTTTTGTTGACTAATTTGGGGAATCGCTAGTGAATGTACAGACTAGTAATGCGTTTTTTGGAAATTTCTTTACCATGCCGATGTCTCAATATTTTAGGATATCTCGACTAATCTCAAGATAGAAGGCCTTGTAGAGAAAACCTAGCTAGTAGATACGTCATACAAATAAGGTAGGTACCAACAGTTCGCGTCAAATAACTTTGCCGCTCTGAAGTAGACTCTATATGACTGCGCGCATGCCAGTAGGTACGCATGCGCAACCTAACTTCAGAGCGGCAAAGTTATTTGACGCAAAGTGTAGGTACCTATACTTCGTTATCGAGCATGGACTTGTGGCACGGTAGATCGGCGGACCGACGGACGACGCTAGAGTAGTCATACGCACGTCGCGTAAATATAAATGATTGGGATATCTATTATTATTGTCATTATTTATTTTAAGTCTGTTTGTGTTTATTTATTTCCTTTAGAGTGGTCTCCACTTCATATTGGTGGTCTCGCACTGGATTTTAAACTCTCGGTGTTGAGCCGAGCGTTGAGAATCCAACGCGCTGGAACACTCTCGTCCTAGCGCGTTGAAAAAACGCGTTGAAAATCCAGTGTGCGAAAAAAAAATCCCGCGGAAAATAACAGCCCGTGCGGTGCGAACCTGGGCGAACTCGACATTATTTTGCGACGGGCGGCACAAGCAGCTCTGCATAATTTTTTACCGACATGTGCGTAAGTGCAAGCGACACGTGGTGGCGGTATATTTTCATCATCCGAACATACTGATGTCGCACCGCTGCTGCACCGACAAATAAAAATCTGCGTTCGCAGTTCATTTGCCAAACAACTAAACAAACACGAGTTTTTGGAAAAATAACTGTTATGGACTACACATAAGGTTCAGTTTGCGCTACAACTTCATTTTTTTTTATGACTTTTTCAACATTACAAGTCAGTCTAAAATCAACTTTATTTACACTAGCATAAAGTTCATATTTGTCTAAGTGGAAAACTCGTGTTTGTTTACATGTTTGGCAAATACATTGCGAACTCAATTTAGAGCGAGCAGTGTTCTCAATAGTGTCCTTGAGACAATAATTACGCCCGCTCGGTCACATAAGTAAAGAAAAAGAACAGTGACATGACATGACAAAACTTCGTACAACCGCGTTATGATAGGTAGGTACTTACAATACTACAACTTGGTGGTGGCTATGGCTTCGTCGCGTACGGAGAGCAACTAGCTTATACCGTCTCGGCCAATACTCACCACGCTACGGCTCATATTACATTGGCGCAGAACGGAATGGAAGCGAGTTTTTGGCACGAAATTGGGTCAAAGCATAATGAACTTTATGTCAATTGTGTAACTTACAAACTACAAAATACTCGCTGAGGCCATAGCTGAGGCTCTTTAGACACATAAGTAGGTACCTATCGAATAATATTAGTAACTATTAGCTGCCCGCCCTGGCTTCGCACGGGTATGCACTCATCTACGGTTCGCCTACCTACCCTAATTACACCTACCTACATACATACCTACCTACCTACCTACCTACCTACTTACCTACCTACCTACCTACTTACTTACCTTCCTAAGTAGGAAGGTAGGTAGGTATGTATGTATGTAGGTAAGTAGGTAGGTACCTACTTACCTACATACATACATACATACCTACCTACCTTACCTACATACCCACTTTACCAAGATACATACCTACCTACTTGCATACCTACCTACCTACCTACCCTACCTTCACCAACCTATCCTAAGAACCATCTCCTTACTAGATAACAAACACAACAAAATAAAGAAAATTATTCAAAAAACAAAAAACCCGACTGCAAAAACACATAACTGAAAAGAGAAAAAAACAAGCATTATAATCTATAGAATTTTGGTATCGCAGGCGGGGACAAACTAATAACCGGATATACGTATGGTGTAAGTTTTGTTTGCCCCGCCTGCGATACCAAAATTCTATAGATTATAATGCTTGTTTTTTTCTCTTTTCAGTTATGTGTTTTTGCAGTCGGGTTTTTTGTTTTTTGAATAATTTTCTTTATTTCAAGCTTTTTAGTTTTATTAATAAAAATCAAAATTTGGAATTGACTCGTTACTAGCTTTTATTTGATACCTTATTGTTATAATTTTTTTTTTTAAACCTTCCCGTCCCTTTTTTTTGTATTTGCAGGTGCAATATATAAATATTATATAGTCTATGACACTTCTACAATTAAGACGAATCTAACGACACCTCATATGTCAAAATCCATCAAGCCGTTTAGGCTACAGAGCGTGCCAAAGAAATAGACATACATACATACATACTCTCGAAAAACATTACCCTCCTTCAGGTCCAGCCGTTCACGCGTGATGCCGTGATCAAGGAAATAGGGATTCTTTTTTATATAATATATAAATATATAGATCAAACAAAGACTTTTTCGTTTATGGGTGGTAGGCTCGTTGGAAACAGACAAAAATTAAAAAAAAACTTTTTCCCCTAGAGGATGATATGCTATTTTATCTCCGCTTTGGTACGCTACAATGACGGATTTTTTTAAAAAGAAGAGTGAAAAAGTTTTTATTTCTTCCTTTTTAGTGGGTCGGTTTGTAATTTATCTAAGATACAAAAGCCTAATGTCAACTGCTTATCACCTTTTACAAAATATTGCTTTTCCCGATGCAGGGACGTTCATTGTTGAGGAGTTCTCCTGGTACTTCACCATTAGCTCCACTTCCTTCGAAGTCGGTTAAAAATAGGTCAAGTCAAGAGGAGTGTCAGAAATATTACATACAATACAATTTAGCAAACAAATAAGTACGCGCGTACAGGTACAGCACACTGTAAAGTACCTAATCGTCTAAAGTTGACAAAATTGAAAAAATACTATGAACGAACTCCAACCAAGCACGCTGCGTTAGTGTGCCTTGTGCCTGTCGGAGCGATAAACACCTACAGGGAGCACACACACATTGACAATTATTGCTTGACGCGATAGCACTACTAGCTATCTGAAATTATGAGAAATTTGGATGTGTTCCGTAATACCAAAAATGATGAATGAAAACTTAATGTTTTTCCAATTTTTTTTCTATAATTTGTAACTTGATAATATAAGCTATGCTTGTGATGAAACAATATTACAAATATTGTTGTTTATAATAAAGAAAAAACAATATGAAAACAAGTCATTTACGCTGTAAAAATGTACGAAATGCAATTCGCTAATACTTCATGTAGAGGTAGGTTTTTGAAAAAAAAAAGAATTGGAAGCCTAGATAATTATTGTCTCAATCCGAATATCAAATTTATTTGGTGGAAATATGCTCGAATTGGAAATGATTTAGGTATTACGTTTGTATGGACAATTCAAAGGTCGCCGCGTTCTTAAGCTTTGGTTTCCTAAGAAAGCGGACAACGGATTTCACACGTGTTAAATACTGGTGAAAATGACAGATTTTCATGACGGCCGTTATAATATGACGGAAACGCTTTCCTAGAAAACAGTAGCTTGACGCGACACCCGTTGATAAGACTGGTTTTAACCGCCTCTGTGGTCTAGTGGTTAAACCACCTGTGTCAGACCCAGAGGTCCCGAGTTGGATTGCCAGTGGGAGCAAAATTTTCTGCTCGGTTAGGTTGGTGGTAGGGCTTGTTCTAAGTCCGCCTGGCTAGCTACCACCATCTTATCTAAGTCTGTCGCCAGAACAACAATGTTAACAGCATTGTTGTGTTTCGGCAGTTAGAGATAAGATAGCCAGTTCCTCTGTGGTTGAGGATTCCGGGTGAAGCTCGCTTCCACCTTCGGCCTTATCATCACTTACCATCAGGTGAGATGTGGGCCAAGAGCTTCCCCGTAGAGGGTAAAAAAAAAGAGAAACTTAAAATAAAACTGTCTATATTACAGAAAGTGGACTGGGAAGTAGAGCTGGCGGTGATCATCGGTAAGACCGCCTCTTCCGTGACGGCGGCTGAGGCCAACAACTATATCTTCGGGTACACTGTTGCCCAGGACATCAGTGCGAGGGACTGGCAGAAGGAGAAGAATGGAGGACAGTTCTTACTTGGAAAGGTTCGTACTATAGAATACTTGTTCTCGCATTCTTTCAGGTATCTGAGAGCTGATACGCAAAAGGTGTTACAACGCCTACTTGATTGTGTTTAAAAAATATACCAGAATTTATTCAACAACACTATGTAAACAGCAGTGTGTGAAGAGCAGTGGTGGCCCAGTGGTAACGGCCCCGACTTACGAGTTGTAGGTCGTGGGTTCGAACCCAAGCAGGCGGTTTACTTTGTGTAAATAATTTTATCACCACTGCTCTCAAAAACGGTGAAGGAAAACATCGTGAGAACCGGTCTGTGTCATGTCTTGGAACCAAAAATTCGAAGACATGTGACATCTACCAACCCGCACTGGGCCCGCGTGGTAGATTACAGCCCACTCCCTCTCACAGAGAGAAGGCCTGTGTCCCTGCAGTGGCAACATTAATAGGCTGATTATGTTACTATGTAAACTGCTCGCAAGTAATTTATTTATTTATTTATTTATTTGACGGCGCGTCTAAAGGTTTTGCGACGCTGGACTTAAGGAGTTGGTTTCAGAACGATTGTGACAGCGTCAACTTGACGTAACCCCCAGTACTGAGAAGGCGGCCTCCTGTCAGAAAAACGCGGGATCGCGACTTTGGATCGAAGCCGGCATTGAGTAATTAATGAGTGAGATATTGATGATCATTGGGACTACCCTTGCAGGGCAGTGAGTTGGTTGATGTGCGCTCGCGACTCACGTACTGGGGGGAACGTTTACTTCATCAGTTCATCCCCTAATGTGATCAGTGATTTGTGATTATTCAGAATATTATTGTTTCATTACATCTCCTCGCCCGCAAACCCACGCATGAGAGACAATAAGACCTCTTCTGATAAAGACCACGTATTGCCTTTATCAGAAGTGGGATTCGAAGGGCAAGGTAATGAGGAGACCAGTGAAGTGACTAAACCTATAATAACCAGTGATCAGTGAAGTGACCAATAAAGAACGTAACGGGAACATCCTTGGCAATGGAAATTCTTATAACGCCTAATCTTTGTAAGTAGGTAACACAAGCAGTCCATGTAAGTCACCTTTCAATTATACTTGGTTTGATTATGAAATCCATAGCGCACATTGGTGGGTTGAAATTATTGTTGATACTAGTAAGTTGGTGTGGTCTTGATGTAGTAGGTACTGGCCCCATTTAATCCTCTGAAGGAACAAGTTTTTTGATAACCAAATTTTAAGAATCAGCATTAATATGACCCAATTGTATGGACACCCCATGCAGATTCAGAATTATTTTAATGAATGTTATGGTTTTGGTTAAGGAATAGACAGTCAACATATGAAGATGTCATGTGACCCCATGGAGTGAATAATCAATCTAGATTTTCATTTTGGAACTAGGTACTTTAGGTTTCACCATGTCGGCCCATTCACAATGGTAAAGTTTTATATCAAGAATTAAATTCCCATAACATTTCTACTAGGATTTTGGACAATTCAAGTGTCTGTTAGTTGTTTGTTGGAATAATGCTTTGAGTTTTTGAGCTCAACTCTAGTATCCTTGAAGAGGCTCAGACAGTATTCAGACATTTCTGAAATAAAAACCAGAAAATCTAACAATAAGCCTAAACTTAATGACACATTGGTAGCGGTGGTATCAATCTTGAAGAGTGCCACAAGCGAAGCAATTCTGAAAATTTATGCAGCTCGTTTGGGTGAGACCGCCCATTGTGTCACCCTAAGTAAAATTTCTAAACCTATGTCTGTAATTTTTATGGAGTACATAATAAAGAGTATTCTATTCTATTCTCGTTAGGAAGATCAGATTTGCAAACAGCTGATGATAAGAGTCACTCTGGGAATTAGTTTAGAGGACATTAAACAGCAGGTTTAAATTGGTTTTAATTTTTGAAATGTTAATCATAATTTGTAACATTTAATTTAAGTGAAATTTAATTTCTGTGTAATTATTGTATGCCCTAAGGGAGGGACATAGTTGATTACAATTTAATTATCTTAGACCTGTATTATGTACCTACCTATGATTCACAATAAAGATCAGCATTGATTGATGATTGATGAAATTCCAGATTTTCTCAGTACAAGCCCGGGGGCCGAATTTGTGCCATGTTGATGGTGGTTAGATCTCCCACTATTGCATGGGACCTACACATTAGACATGGCTGGTTAGGTGAGGGTCAGAGAGTGTGCCCTGCCTATCACCTCGAGGAGGGTGGGCATGTCAAACTATGTTTGAAATTCTATTTACATAAAGATGCTCGGGCATACCAAATAGTTAGGTAATACGGGCTGGTATCCGCAACTCCACGTCAAAGCGCGTAATTTGCGTATGGGTGTGAAAATCGGTTATTCAAACCACCCCAGCTCTTCAAAGAAGGCCAGCAACGCGTAGGTGTCACTGACAATCGCATGTAGGGTACTTGGGTTACCGAAGTAACTTGTCCTGTATGCGGCGACCACTGGGCAGTTTAACAGCACATGAGCTGCTGTCGCGTCGTCTTCCATGCAGACTCTGCACAGCGGACTGTCTGGGACTCTGGACTTGGTGTTTAAATGACCCATGGCCAGTTACAGCTGCTGTGACTGTACGTAGCTATTGTTTCGTTAGTCAGAGAACCTTTTTCGTGAACCGGCCATCGATTGTAGGGAGCCGTGGCCTGCCTACGCTCACCGTAGTCCAACCATAGTTTGTAATGGTGATGGTGGTCCCTGGTTCGTTTCTTTATCAGAGTGCGTAGATATCTGAAGGGGAGAGGCGTGATGGGTTTAGGCCCCACTGGTGCCATGCTCGACCCCTTCTGGCAAGTTCGTCCACGATCCATGGTAGCCATGCAGGCTCTTTGCATGCGTTGTAGTTTGTTGAAAGTTGTAACCAGCTGAGTGCGGGGCCACCAGACTACGGCCCCATAAGCGATCATGGGGCGGATCGCTGCTGTGTACAACCACAGTATGATTTTGAGGGATAGGCCCGCTTCTTACCTATCATTTTCCTGCACTGCCAGAAGGTGATGCAGGCCCTGTTTAGCTCGTTGTCTACATGAATACTCCAGTTTAACTTTCTGTCTAGAATTACCCCGAGGTACTTGACCTCGTTGGTCAACTGAAGTTCTGTATCGAATAGTTTGAGTAGGCGGAAAGGGCCTGATGCTTGTTTTTGGGTAAATATGACTAGTTTAGTTTTAGTGGGGTTCACTGATAGTTCAAATTCCCTGCACCAACTTTCTACGATACTTAGTGCTTGCTGAGTGAGGTTACAGATCGCTCCCGTCACCTTCCCCAATACAAAGATTGCGAGGTCATTTATTACCAGATTCCATAGAAGGGGGACAGAACCCCTCCCTGGGGGCAGCCTCTGGCTATCATAGCCAACTGCCGCTCATTCTCAAGGTGAACCACTCGTTTGCTTAACATGTTTGTAAACCAGTCCGTTAGTACCAGTTCAACTCGCATGTCTGAAGAGGGCGCTGCTGATGCTGGAAAAGTTGGATTTATCGAAGGCTCCTTCGATGTCTATTAAAGTTCCCAGGCATGTGCCTTTATGATGAATCGTGTCCTCTATCTGGTTGACCACTAGACGAAGAGTAGATTCAGTCGACTTACCTGAGCTGTATGCGAGAAAAGGCGTGCCAAACATGTCTATATCAATACCAACCTTGAAGGCAATGGTCGCGATGCGTTAGTGGGACACTGGCAGTATTACAGAAGCGTGGTAAGTTCTTCATACTGATAGTGTGCCTTTCACAGCGATGCACAACAAGGCGTTGAATTCACTAAGTTGTACTGCTTTCATAGATGACTTGTTTGATGGAATAGTAAAAAAAAAAAAAAAAAAAATATGTATTGAGTGTGGTTGATTGTGAGCAGGCCGAATCGCCGCGTGATTGAAACAAAATAATGAAATAGCACCTCTATTAATAGCGATAGCACTGCTTGCTAAATATCCACTGAGGGCATGGGGTGCCCTCGTCGCATCGCTGGTTAAGATAACCTTACATAACTGCTACGAATACTGAATTACGTTCGAAATTCATTCATGTTCATGAAGCCATTATGAAGTGGATGTGCATGAAAATTAATGTAGCTACTGGTGCTGGTGTGTGTGTGTGGCTGTGGTGACTACCTGTGTGTTTTGTGTAGGATTTGCTAAAATTGGTTGAAACGGCTTAGTACGTCCGGGCAGAACCGCGTTGTGAAGCGGTGGGTGGCTGGTCGAAAGGGCCCAGTACGCCCGGTCCACGCCGCATGTTGTGTTGAGGGCTGGTCGAAAGGGCCCAGTACGCCCGGTCCACGCCGCATGTTGTGTCGAAGGCTGGTCGAAAGGGCCCAGTACGCCCGGTCCACGCCGGATGTTGTGAAGATGGCTGGTCGAAGAGGCCCAGTACTCCCGGTCCTCGCCGGATGTTGTGAAGATGGCTGGTCGAAGAGGCCCAGTACTCCCGGTCCTCGCCGGATGTTGTGTAGATGGCTGGTCGAAGGGGCCCAGTACGCCCGGTCCACGCAGGATGTTGGGTAGATGGCTGGTCGAAAGGGCCCAGTACGCCCGGTTCACGCCGCATGTTGTGTAGGTGGCTGGTCGAAGCGGCTTAGTAGGCCCGGTCCACGCCGCATGTTGTGTAGGTGGCTGGTCGAGGGGGCTAAGTACGCCCCGGTCCACGTCGCATGTTGTGTAGGTGGCTGGTCGAGGGGGCTAAGTACGCCCCGGTCCACGCCGCAGGGTTGGTCGAAAGGGCCTTGTGCGCCCGGTCCACGCCATATGGTATGTTAGTTGTTTGTCGAACGGGCCTTGTGCGCCCCGGTCCACACCATATGGTATGTTAGTGGTTGGTCGAAAGGGCCTTGCGCGCCCGGTCCACACCGCTTGGTATGATGGTGGTTGGTCGAAAGGGGCCTTGCGCGCCCGGTCCACACCGCATGGTATGATGGTGGTTGGTCGAAAGGGGCCTTGCGCGCCCGGTCCATACCGCATGGTAAGTTGGGGGTTGAGCCTAGTACGCCCAGCTTATGCAATGTGTAATCGGTGCGTTGAGCTCTGTGCTGCTACTAAGTGAGAGATCCTTACGTAGTATGTCAGGATTGGACGAGCGGTTGCAAATGAAATGTTGTTTTCTCACATTTGAGATGGACCATATCAGGATGACTAAGCACACGAGGACGTGTGATAGTCAGGGTGGCCGTGACGGCGCGTCTAAAGGTTTTGCGACGCTGGACTTAAGGAGTTGGTTTCAGAACGATTGTGACAGCGTCAACTTGACGTAACCCCCAGTACTGAGAAGGCGGCCTCCTGTCAGAAAAACGCGGGATCGCGACTTTGGATCGAAGCCGGCATTGAGTAATTAATGAGTGAGATATTGATGATCATTGGGACTACCCTTGCAGGGCAGTGAGTTGGTTGATGTGCGCTCGCGACTCACGTACTGGGGGGAACGTTTACTTCATCAGTTCATCCCCTAATGTGATCAGTGATTTGTGATTATTCAGAATATTATTGTTTCATTACATCTCCTCGCCCGCAAACCCACGCATGAGAGACAATAAGACCTCTTCTGATAAAGACCACGTATTGCCTTTATATTTATTTATTTATTTATTTATTAAGTAGTTGTGCCTTCGAACAGCATACAGGCGCAAAATTGATGCTACACTGTCAAAAGGTGAGGAGGAAACGCATATGAGAAGAAGCATATAAGAGTGATGAATATAATTGTTGATGGGTGGAGACGAAGACCAAAGAAAAGATGTGATGAAGAATTGTGAGGAATGATATGAGAGAAGGCAGTGAATGATAGCGTGGCTGTTTACAGGGAAGAGTGGAACACACGTGTTCTTCACACGTGTTGCGCCGACCACAGGTAACAGATGATAATGAGTGTCGAAAATTGCTGGCGCTACCCCCAAAAAGTCAAATATTTATTCGGAAAATAAGCTAGCTGGCTTCATGACTTCGATTAACGTTTGCTAATATACTACAAACTAAGGGCCATATTCTTAAAAATCGTTTTTATGGTTCCATACCCAAAGGGACAGGACCCTATTACTGAGCAAGCCTGTGCCGTCTTCTGTCTGTCTATTCGACAGACTATCACATAGCTGTATCTTTTTAACCATTATAGTATTCAGGGTGGCAGGGACATCGACGCGAAGCCGGTTACCATGGATTCAGTACATGATTCTGAACTCCCCTGCGCTGAAAATTTTCGTCGGTTATTAAAAAAAATCTGCTGTTTCATAGAAAAGTGCAATACCTACGCGGTCAAAATGTATGGAACAGCTGTTTTTTTTTTTTAACTGACTAAAAATTTTAACTCATTGTGGTTCAGAATCATGTACTGAATCCATCAGTTTTCGCGGCGATGTCCCTGCCACCCTGTATAGTATGATGGTTAAAATTATCTGTCATGGAAAATATAATTAAAAAAAAATAAAAAACCTGTTTGGCGATACCTTTAGTGTGGGAGTGGATTTTGGACGACACTTAATGTCGTGTCCTGCGTGTCCTGTCAGTTGCACGTTACGGAACTGATGAACGCTAGTGATGGCGCCAAACACGTGTCCGAATTTCGGGCCGAGCCTATTTAGATTGCCATCGACAAGCTAAGAAGAAAAAGTGTGGGGAGGTTGACTCGCACAGCCAGTTTTTTTATTTATTTTTGGATATAATTTCTGTTTCCAGTCTCAAGACACGTTCTGTCCCATTGGTCCGTGCATAGTGACCGCGGACGAAGTAGGGGACGCTCAGAAACTGGACATCAAGTGTTCAATCAACGGCGTGCAGAAGCAGAGCAGCAACACCTGCAACTTGATACACACCATACCTAAAGTTATCGAGAGAATCAGCGCGTGAGTAACTGCCTGTTTTATTTATTTATGCTGTCTCCGGGCCTCGGAATGTACGTATGGCCGTACGTCCTGCGCGTGAAGGGCATTACACGTATTTTTTTTTCGCTATGAATTTAGTAAAAACTTACAGTAGAAGAACCGATTGTCGTATAAATTAAACTTAATGTTATTTAGTATCAACACATTTTAAATGTGGCTACACCAAGGCTTTATCGATATGCAATCGATAAAATGATTTGATGATAAATTGCTTAGCACTACGGATAAATGTCATTAGCTAATGAACCTTTGAAATACCGCCCGTATTTTTTTGAATACTTATTCATGTTTTTTTTTTCGAAAATTAACTTTTAAATCTTTAATATTTTTCATTATTTATTTTTTGAGTAGCGTTTGCCACATCTCGCCGATGTTATTGGCTCGATTTGAATTCTGTTTATTATTTCTAATAAGTTATTTTATCGGATTAACAAAATGAAAAAAAAAATAACGGGGCCCCTACATAGCCCCTTTATTACATGGTCTATCATTGCTAATAACAAATTAGAAAACAACTGTAGCGCAATATATTTTAACCTGATTACGTAACATTTGATAGTTGCCAATAACATTGCAACGTTCCTAGTTGCCAGCAACATATTTCCCGTAACGCGTTGCTGAAACAATTTTGGGCAACTTTGTTTCCAATGAATACTCGTATTCACAATGCCGGTTTTATCACTAAAAGCGATCTAAAAATCTTTTTAATATTAAAAGTAGTCTCATATTATCTTAAATGTCTTCTTTCCAGTCTAATGACGCTATACCCGGGTGATATCATCCTGACCGGCACACCAGGCGGTGTGGGAGTACACCGCAACCCTCCCGAGTTCCTACAGCCTGGCGACTCCATCAGCAGTGAGATAGAAAAAATTGGCAAGTTTGATGTTAAAGTGGAGAAGTTTTAGATGAATGTAATGTAGAATAAGAATAGCTAAGATGTGTTGAAGGCAGCCATCCGTTACTGAATCTGTTGAAACATTGAAAACTATTTGACTCAGCACATTTTTCTTAAAAAAAAAACACTGGGTTTACCGTAGAGTTAAGTTCCTCATGATTGATCCTATTCTATTGGTGGCAAAAAATACAGGAAGTTATTTAAAGACATGAAATAGAAGAATGTTTCCTTTGACGATTGCCATCATTAACATTTCTTTATTCCAACCTGCAATATGTGTACGAACAAAACGTTATATCAATATACTGGACCACCCTGTATATTTTATACTAATCGTGATACTTATGACGTCATTATGATCTATTGTATAAATCTTTTATATTATTATGTAAGGTATAATTTCGTACTTTCTAAATATTTTTATGTTTACCTTTTATTAGAAACATTTTTTTTATAAATGTATATATTTAGTCTTAACGTTTGTATATATTTTATTTATAATATTTTTTATAAAATTATATTCTTGAATTATCTTTTTATGGGTTTATTTAAAGCTACCTTTTCACCAACACCAAAATGATAAAAAATGAGAAAAACGACTGCAATTCAAAACACAGGTAAGTATTTTAGGGGGCATGAGGAACAGGGTGTAAAGTTCACTCATCCCCCATAGAAAAGGGAGGATCCTCCAACCAGACGGGTTGTTATGTCTGGCGGGCAACTGCCCATATGTTGATTTCGGATAGTCTTATCTATGTTATTCGCTCAGCAAACTCTAACTGCGAGATGTAGGAATTGTGTGACGTCATGTCTTTTTGTTTCGTAGTTTTTTGTATGTGGCGGTCTAACCGCTACATCACTCCCCTCCGGAGACCGGAGGTCGATAGTGGGCTGAGTCTTGGATCTTGCGATGCTTCACAGTGCCAGCTGTGGTTCCAGTGAGTCGGAACCGGGTGCCGCTCAGTTCACAGTGGGTCGGAACTGTCTGCAGTGATTGCGGCGATGGTGATTGTGGTTCCAGTGAGTCGGAACCGGGTGCCGCACAGTTCACGGTGGGTCGGAACTGTTTGCGGTGATTGCGGCGATTGTGGTGATTGCGGTGATTGAGGTGATTGCGGTGATTGAGGTGATTGCGGTGATTGCGGTGATTCCCCAGTGAGTCGGGGTGATGTGGCTGAGGGTGATGACCAGGAATGCGCGTTCGCTGCATGCTGGTGGTCAGGATACCCGTTAAAGCCGTGTGTGCTGGCTGGCTGTGACTTGCCTCACGAAAGCTTGCGGGAGTGATGATGATGACGTCACGCTGAAGTTGTTGCACGAAGGCTGCGTTGACGTTTATCACGTCGGGGTCACCAATTTAGGGGGCATGAGGAACAGGGTGTAAAGTTCACTCATCCCCCATAGAAAAGGGAGGATCCTCCAACCAGACGGGTTGTTATGTCTGGCGGGCAACTGCCCATATGTTGATTTCGGATAGTCTTATCTATGTTATTCGCTCAGTAAACTCTAACTGCGAGATGTAGGAATTGTGTGACGTCATGTCTTTTTGTTTCGTAGTTTTTTGTATGTGGCGGTCTAACCGCTACAGTATCAACAGGTTATGGGCCCAGTAATGCTCATGGTCTACTGATTTTGGTGGATTTTCTGTTTTTGGGAAACGTTGAGCTGCTGCGGTCAAGTAGCAATGCGACTGGTGGATTTTGTCGGTGGCCGAAAATGGTCGAAAGAAAAACGGTGTGAGAATACCAAAAGTACCTACCTACTCATAAGCATAGCAATTAAGTAATAACACGATGGATTTCGTCGTCGCAGCAATTAGAAGGTATTGAAAATTGGACCACCACGTCATACAAAGAAGGCCATCCTACGGGCGGCGGATCTCCAGAGATCTCGCTCCCTCTAGTAGAAAAATTGGAAGAGCAAAAGGCAAAATGCAAAAGCGCAAGGTATGTTGGATACACGCATATCGGAGAAGGTAATACCTCAAATAGTATGCTGCAATACAGCTATATAAATATGGGATAAATTACACACAATCTATGAACAACGTAGTTCAACAGAAATTCTTTTCAAACAGTATCTCAGTTCTTAGGAAAGTGAGCCAAACCATGGCTATAACAAAGATAAATTCATCGCTCCCATCAAAATTTCAACATTGGTACCTGCAGAAAAGCGAACTATGGATGAGCTAACAGCAAAGTTACTGATTGAAGAACAGCGCACACAAATGTGAAATGTGTGCCATGTGAAAAAGGACTGCAAATCGAAACAGGTATTATTAACAAAATGCACACAAAAATGCAAAAGTTTCTATAATTTCCAATAAATTCTCTCGCACTGCGCTGAGCACTGGTAGGTTCTTGTTTCGAGCGGTGTACTTACTAGTTCGTAATTACGTTTTTAGGGTTCCGTACGTACGGTCAAATGAAAAAACTGAACCCTTATAGGATCACTCGTGTGTCTGTCTATCTGGCTGGCTGTCTGTCCGGCTGTCTCTGTCACTTGCAATCAATTTGCTTCGAATCTACTAGACCAATTTAGTTGAAATTTGGTAGACATATGAATTTCTGTGACCCAAATACGGACGTGTAACCTAAATGCCAGTTGTTTCAATGCACTGCTTAGAGCCGAGTTGAAAATTCAGTGCGCGAAGAAAAGAGGTCGCGAAAAAATATCGCCTGTGTGAACCTGGACAACGCTCAGCGTATGTGCGTACTTTTCTGAACGAAACGGACCGAACTTGTCGAAAAGGTTCAAACGTCAACGTCAGACGACAGTTGTTAGTGAAAATAGTATTTTGGTGTTATTGTTTATTTACATTTTGTACATTTAGAATGGCTTATTATTAAAAGTTATTCAAAAATTCACTCGAGGTTCACCACCCTTCTAGTAATTTGTTGCCGGTGCTGTACGCCAACGGGCAGTTTAACAAAATACATTACACTAAAATAGACCCATGCTCGAAAAATTAAATCTATACTTTATTAAGAGGATTTTTTATTATTTGTTTGTTTGTACCGAATAGGCTCCGAAACTACTGAACCGATTTTAACCACTTTTTCACCAATCGAAAGCTAAATTATCAGGAAGTAATTATTTTCAAAAAGTTGAGATTCTTGCAATAATATAACCCAAAGTAGCAAAATTTTGCCTGTATATTTGATTATTTAGAGTGCGCTGAGAAAACTACTGATTAATTGATTATACATAAAAATTATGTACTACATGATTGAAGTACTCATTATTACCTACAAAAAAGTCCGTGGGGGAATATAATATATCTAACTATCATAGTTATGGCACAATAGCAGCTTTTGTGTTCTAAAATTTTATTAGATCGCCAGTAAAAACAAAAGTTAGTTACATTCGTATCGTAGTATTTAATTCTTATTCAAATAAATTGTTTTATTATCAAGAGTATTTATATAGCAGTAAAATACTAACTACTATAATTCGAATCGAACATTAATATTTCGAAGTTATCACGAGTATAAATATGCTATACGCGAACCGTTCGACCCGCCGCCGCGCCGCGACGTTCCCTACTCTATAGTACGTTTGGTTAGGTTAATAGCTACAGTCGGGCTACCAATGCAGCCCCATTGGTAGCCCCCCGGTGCAAGTGTGCGAGGGAACACGGGGTCTGTCAGACTTCTACTGACCACTGACAGAACCCAGTGGAAATCCTCATGGATGTCCTCCGTCCTGTGGCGGACGGAGAACATCCATGAGGATTTGCCACTCTGTTACAAAAAAAAAAAAAAAAAATTGTCTTATGCCGCAAAAATAGTTTTCAGAATTTTTGTCTATTTGTCTGGATGTATGTTCCGGATTGGCGCAAAAACAACTGAAAGGATTTGAATGAAATTTGGCATACATAGTTTATAACCTGGATTAACACCAGCCTTAGCCACCACACCGGCCTTAGGGTAGAGCGAGTGGAGCGGTCGCTCTAGGCGCCAGATGACAAGGGACGCCAAAAAACCAAATGGGAAAAACAATTTCCAACGCAAAATAAAATTTTGATAGCGCCTTTTAAGACGCGCGGCAGCATTTTTATTTAACCGACTTCAAAAAGGAGGAGGTGCTCAATTCGACTGAACGTTTTTTTTTTTTTGTTTATTTAATAAAAAAAATTGTTTATTTAATGAAATTAATGAATTTTAACGATTATATTTAAACCCCATAATTATAAATTTTATTAACTTTGCTTGGGTAGTTTTTGAGTTAGCTTCAATAGTACGTATTTTCACTTAGTCTACTACATGTGAATGATAGGTACTATGTTCATGATATTGTTATTTACATAGCAGGAATTCCAATTTGTGTGGGGTACGTACTACAACTAAAAAGTGAAAAATAAAAAGTTTTTACAAAAAAAAAAAAACAACCGACTTCCAAAAAACACTAAAATAACTTTAATTTCAGAAAACGAAAATTCAAAACCAAAGACACCAATTTTTCGAGCTCGCTTCGCAGCTTCGCTCGCTCTGCCATTCTCTATTAATCTAATGCGATATACTAATATCGATTAACATGAAACCGAAGTAGAATTTACGTGAAATGAAAGCGTCGATCAAAGGGCGCCGAAAGATAATCTCGCTTTACCCTGATCAATGTGCTAGGGCCGATCAATGTGCTGATTAAACACATAGGTTACCTACTTTTAAACCCGATAGTATATTGATGCCGTGTGACATTTTTCGACATCCGCACGAGCGAAGCCGCGGGCAAAAGCTAGAACAGACGCCAGCACATCAAGTTACTACAATCCGTCAAATATCTTTAATAGATTTTCAACTTTAGCGCTAAAGAATAAGGTTCAATGTTGATTGGGAAAATTTTACAGATTGGAGTAGGTTGATGTGCTGGCGTCTGTACCTAATATATGCCTCCAAACACAACCAATGAATTCGA
Organism: Conistra vaccinii; assembly: GCA_948150665.1. Lineage (NCBI taxonomy): Eukaryota > Metazoa > Arthropoda > Insecta > Lepidoptera > Noctuidae > Conistra > Conistra vaccinii. The sequence goes on along the minus strand of OX411337.1, from coordinate 10,746,683 downwards.
CAACAGTCGGAGAAATGTGAACAAGCCTTAACAGCAGTTCAATTCAAAAAACAACTCTGCCTTGAAATTGTGTAAACACCTTAAAACTAAAATTACTTACTTAAATAGGTAATTCCTACCGGTGTATATTCTAATAGGTAGGTACCGACAATCATGATTGCCACAAGGATAAACGCGCGTGTGCTAAAAACCACGCATTTGCTGTCAAACAACCGTAGGGGCAACAATTTGCAGAGTAAAAGAACTTTAAAAGTAACAAAAAATAAAAATATGAAATTCGTACAATTTACTCACGGTAGTAATCCGAATGATATCCGAGTGGGGTATTTGGAAGGGGGGGATAACGTTGTTGACATAAATTGTGCTGACTCTACAATGCCTTCTACAATGTTAGGTGTTTTGAACAGTGGATGTTGCAATAACATTTGCGGGTTAGTGTGTTTCGTTAATATAGTTTCTAAAAAATTATCTTGATTTAAAAAGTAAATAGCTCTCTAAGATTTATTTTGGTAGAAAGATTTCAGTAATAAAATGAATTCATGCTAAAATAAAAGTTACAGGAAAAACATATAATAGACATAGGTAGATATATTTAGTAATCCATAAAGAGTCATAAAAAATCCTGTTAGAAATATAATGTCGAGGCTCATTCTACGTCCGGTACTCGGCGTGGCAACGCCGTGTTCGGGTTCGCGACTAGTCAATCGCCATCCTGCCTGCAGCCCCGGATCTGGGGGGGGGGAGGCAAACCGGGACAGGATGATGAGGATATCACTGATTAACGAGGAATAGGTCGTCAAACGGTGTGTGCGGGTTGCGAGCAAGCGCAGTTGAATTCTACCAGGAACCCGATGAGAGCCTCAGTGGTCAAAACTTTGGAAATAATCCTTTATTTTTAACCGACTTCCAAAAAGGAGGAGGTTCTATGTTCGACTTTATGTATGTTTTTTTTTTTTTTTTTTTATGTATGTTCACCGATATCTCCGCCAATTGTGGACCGATTTTGAAAATTATTTTTTTGTTTGAAAGGGTAAGCTCCCGAAGTGGTCCCATATAAATTTTATTAACTTTGCTTAGATAGTTTTTGAGTTAGCTTCAATAATATATATTTTTCCCACTTGGTTTATATGGACGATATGATGATAACTTCCTGTCACTGTTATTTATTGCAGTTAGTGATATTGGATATTGTGTGGGGTAGGTACCACAACTAAAAAGTGAAAAATAAAATTTTTTTACAAAAAAAAATTAAACCGACTTCCAAAAAAAACCACTACAAAGTGAAAAATAACTTTAATTTCGGAAGTCGGTGGCAAAAAACGAAAATTAAAAAACAAAGACACCGACTTCCGAAATTAAAGTTATTTTTCACTTTGTAGTGGTTTTTTTTGGAAGTCGGTTTAATTTTTTTTTGTAAAAAAATTTTATTGAAATTTTACTTCGTGTAGCGGGGGCGCCGGTCGTCGAAGCCAAAGTCATGTGCAAAGACGACACGATTTTTTTACCATAGTTTTGGCACGGGCCTCTGTTGGATTGGCGCGTTACAATTGAAAAATTCGATTAATGTTAGAAAATTTTCGAGCTCGCTTCGCTCGCTCTTGCAGCTCGGTAACTCCTGATCCTTAATTTTTTTCTGATTCGATTCGATCGATCGCGTAAGAAAATCTAACTTATCTCAGGCAGGCTGCACAATTTGAGCTCGCTACGCAAGCTCTTGCATTCTAGATTGTTTTAATAGATGTTAAGCTTTCTACAATCATAAATCAGACCGCACACTATAATCTCACGACTTATTTATTTCAAACCCTGTCCTGTCCTAGCCTAATTAAAATAAATGTCCAATATATCCATGTAAAATAAAATAAGGCTTCATAGGGAAACATAAAGGTAAGGGATTGACCCAGGCGTCAGTTTTTGCCCCGCCTCGAAAAAATTCTAGATCCGGGGCTGCCTGCCTGTCAACCATTGATGCCTCGTTGAAAGGTGAAACACGTGTCGATTTCTTACAGGGTTTTTTATGACTCTTTAGAAATAGTTAATCAGAATAGGTTACTTAATTGTTTTTTTGGGTTTTCGCAAGGTCACGCCTGAATCAATTAACTATTTACAGGAATCTTAACCTTACACTGATCAAAATTAAGTTGATTTTAAAATATCAAAAACGGTATATGTTGGTTATTTTCTATGGGAACCCTAAATTCAGAATGAGTATCTGAATTTACAGTCAGAAAAGCTGTATCAAAGGAAGGTGGTGTTCAAAGAATAAGGGGAAAAAATTGCACACTTCACACGCAATACATAATGTAGATAACTGGGAAATAGAGCTGATATGCTACATCATAAGAAAACAAATGTATTTAGCAGCGTCTTTTGTCATTGTCACTTACTGTTTGTTTTAAAGTTAAACATTTGTTGACTCTTATTATGTATCTACAATGTACAGACGCCAGCATATCAAGTTACTACAATCTGTCAAATATCTTTAATCGATTTTCAACTTTATCCCTAAAGAATAAGGTTCAATGTCGATTGGGAAAATTTGACAGATTGGAGTAGGTCGATGTGCTGGCGTCTGTACCTACCTACTAATTATGTATTTATTGTTTATGATTATTTTAATAATACGAAAAAAAATACCTATCAGTCTGATTTTGTAATAAGAAAAACATCTACTTATAAATTTTAATAAATTATTTCACGCATAAATTCCTAAAATGTAGGCTAAAGGTCTATCTCTCTAGGAACAACTGGCTTTAACACGTCATAGTACGGTCCCAGTAGTTGCGCCTGCAAGACTTGCAACCACGAAACCAACAACTCAATTAACATATTAAACAATATATTTTTATCCTCTACAGATTTCCAGCATTATGCTCAAAAAGTGTGCCTCTTTCGGATGTCACTTTAAAGGCGCCAATCCACGGTGTAGACAAGATATTGTGCGTTGCCTTGAACTATGCGGACCACTGCAAAGAACATAACTTAGAGCAGCCTAAGATACCGATAATATTTAGCAAATTCTCCAGGACTATTATTGGGCCCAATGAGGCTGTGAAATTAAGGACTGAACTTGTTAAGGTATGATGTATGTACTAAAGTCTACGGTTCAAAGAACTTATTTACTCATAAAGAACAGAGTTCACTTACAAATGGAAACTTATCAAACCTTTTTTCGATGTTCTAACGGCTCCGTCTCTGAATATCATATTCTGAAAATATCATAATCGCAAAACACCACATTCGCAAAACATCATATTCTCAAAACATCATACCTATTCTTAAAACATCATATTCTCAAAACACCACATTCGCAAAACACCACATTCGCAAAACACAACATTCTTATTATACCACATTCAAAGTACAGTCCTCAACATTATAGCAACCCAACCAGCAAAGGTTAGTTGTATAGAAGACCATATAACGTTTTGTAAAAACTAATCAGTGGTCAAATAAAAGGCCTAAGAAGGTGCACCTACATGTATAGAAAGTGGCGCAATTATATCTCCATTCAGTTTTAAAGTACAACTGTAGCGGTATCAAGCACGACAGTTTTGGCCTAATACAGTTGATGTAACCGCGCGTATTTGATGACATACAAGCCACCGCAACGCTACTATACTAAAGTACCTTTTTGTCATTCATTATTTTTACATTCGTTCACGCCACTGCAGTGTCTCAGTGTTTTTGAACAGAATAAGATATAATAATGAGAATACGTAGATATAATATAGTTAGATATTAATTTGTAATTAAATTATTCGTCTCGTACGGGGAAAATGACGTACGACTGTAATTTTACTGATAATATATGTACGGGTTTACGACAATATTTGAATGCCCCGATTTATTGAGCTTTTACTAAAACAATTACGAATTTGTTTGCTAATAGTTTTAGTTAAGTTAGGTTAGATCATGTTAGTTGTTAATTTAAAATACACAGTATATAAATATTAATTAAATCTGGGATTTATTACGAATTTTAAGACATACACATACCTACTCCCGGCTTCCTGAAATCTAATAATTCACGACACGTTGTACACAATTTCTGAGAGTAACCTAAAAAAAGTACTAAGCTTGCATGAATTCAAGATAATATTGCAATCATTAGTATTATCCCTCTGATAGGATTTGGATGAAATATGGCGAGCAAATAGTTTATAACTAACAAAAGCACTAGGCTTGCATGAATTTACGTTTAGTTTATTTTGAGTACATAAAAAAATGCTACTTAAAAATAAGTCTATTGCAGCATGTATGAAAGATCATAACTAGAGAATGGTTCGAACGATTTGGCAGATTATTTCTTTTGTTATTTAATTTTTCGTAATTGTCTAGACAAGGTCTGCATGAACGAAAAATTTAAAGACAACAGCTAGTCTATATAATTTTGAAGACAACAGCTAGTCTATATCTATATATATAAAACAAAGTCGGGTTTGTTCGAACACTTATAACTCAAGAACGGCTGAACCGATTTTCATGGTTTTGGATTTATTGGATTTGTCTCCACCCCGAATAGCAGAATAACTATTAAAACATTGGAAAAAATTATGAAAAAAAAAGATATGAAGAAAAATCATGTTATTATAAATTTTGCACTTATGATATCCTGGTATAAATGCCATAAATCCCAACAAAAAGTACTAGGCTTGCATGAATTCACGACATTTTTCTTTAGAAATTCCACTGGAAAAGTAGATTTATCACGACCGTTCTGAGCAGTAACCTAATAAAAGTACTAGGTCTGCATGAATTCACGATATGTAGGGTAGGTAGGTAGGGTAGACAGGAGGCAGGTAGGGTAAGTAGGTAGGATAGGCAGGTAGGGTAGGTAAGTAGGGTAGGGTAGGCAGGTAGGGTAGGTAGGTAGGGTAGGCAGGTAGGTAGGGAAGGGTAGGGTAGGTAGGTAGGGCAGGGTAGGGTAGGTAGGTAGGGCAGGGTAGGGTAGGCAGGTAGGGTAGGCAGGTAGGGTAGGTAGGTAGGCAGGTAGGTAGGGAAGGGTAGGGTAGGTAGGTAGGGCAGGGTAGGGTAGGTAGGCAGGTAGGTAGGGAAGGGTAGGGTAGGTAGGTAGGGCAGGGTAGGGTAGGTAGGTAGGGCAGGGTAGGGTAGGTAGGTAGGGCAGGGTAGGGTAGCGTAGGTAGGTAGGGCAAGGTAGGTAGATAGGTAGGTGCGCCGTAGTATTTAGTGCTATGTGTGAAGCCGGGCGGGCAGCTAGTAATTAATATAAAAGGAAAAACTGACTGACTGACTGACATAATCTATCATTAGTAAAGGGGCGAAAAGGGGGGATTTCGCTTATATGAAAAATCTTATTCCTTGAGTAATAAACTTTAAACTTCCCACAAAAAGTACTAGGTTTGCATGAATTCACGATAGTATCCAATCATTACGTTATGCTACTAATATGATTTGGATGAGGCAGACATACTCGTATATATTATAACCTGGAACCTGGATACATAGGATACTTTTTATCCCGGTAGTACGTTTCCATGGGATAATTTCCAAGTTCCACGCGAGCAAAGCCGCGGGAAAAAGCTAGTTAGTCATAAGAGGAATTAATAATCCGGCCAGGATGATTTTCTAAAAAGAGGTTACACAAAGAATTTTGTTAATAACAGTACACACAGGTAAGAAAATGTTATAAAATACGAATGTAGTATAATAAGAATGTTGTGTTTTGCGAATGTGGTGTTTTGCGAATGTGGTATTTTGAGAATATGGTGTTTTGAGAATATGATGTTTTGAGAATATGATGTTTTGCGAATGTGGTGTTTTGCGATTATGATATTTTGAGAATATGATATTCAGAGACGGAGCCGTTCTAACTTATGCAAACATCATCTTTACCTTTGTGTAAACGAGGTTAATTCCAAAATGATTACAATTTTTTTTTTTTATGTTGTCGTACCTAACTAATGGTAACTAAACTTTAAAATCGCGAAAAAAAATCTACTGTTCCATACATTTTGACGAATTTTGCGAACATAAATGTACCTAGGGAACAGCAGATTTTTATTTCGCGATTTCAGGTTATGTCCCATAGTAAAAGTTGTTCATAATGATGAGTAACAGTTTAAGTATCGGTCACTAATTACCAGTCACCCTATATGTATGGAGAAACTAGCTGCGCCCCGCGGTTTCACTTATAAACTATACTGATCATAATTTGACAAATGAGGTATCTTTAGAAGCGTCGTGATTGTCCGCTGGTTCTAAGCTAGAGGACATAAAGTCATGAACAAGTGTTGGGTATCAAATGAAAGGGCTTAATTGGCACATTTCAAATATATACTTAATTAATTACTATAACCCCAAAATATTTTATATACAAAAAATACTTATGTATAAAAAATAAAACCTAAATTAAAAATCCGGAGTCACAAGTAATCTGGGGGCCAAGTCTACTAATTTACAAACGTCATAATGGTGTCACGATGGTGAGTTTTTGACAGATTTTGTATGGCAAATCTGTTCGATTTATGCTCTAGGGCGTGTGACTCCGCATTTTTTGTCAGTCTGTAATGTCTTGTTTATTAAATAACTTCTTAGTTGACTTTTTTGTCGTAGTTGGGTTTTAGTTTTTATAACTTTTTTGAAACTGTGGTACCTACATCATCATCATCTGCTTATCTTTTCCTCAACAATATTATGACCGGCTTCTAATCTAACCGAATGGAGCTCAATACCAGTATTTTACATGGAGCGACTACCTATCTGACCTCCACAACCCAACTGGGTTTACATACTGGGTAAAACGGTACGCCTTGGTAAGATTAGTTTAATAGTTCCAAAGTTTCGCCGTTATGGAAATCGATAAGGAGGAGTAAACATGCATATTTTACTGGGTTAAGCTTTGGTTTCATAGAAAGCGAACAACGGTCACACAACGGTTATCCAAATACAGAGCGTTAAATATTATAATTTTTTTCAAGTTCCTAACCTAACCCGCGACCGGGTTAGGTTTTCCGGGTCAGGTTCGGAAAAACCGTTTTTTGACACCTTAATGTAAAATTTACTACTGGTGAAAATTACAGATTTTATGACGTTTGTTAGTAAGACTGCTGGTTTGTAAGAGAAAAAATAAAAGTGTCCACAACAAATTGATAATACTTGAAAATGGTTGACATTTGCATATCAGTCATAAGGGTAATTTGGTTGCAATTGACCTCTGCTACATCCCCTCAATGGATAGCCAATAACCCAGTATATTACAGAAATTGGACTGGGAAGTAGAGCTGGCGGTGATCATCGGTAAGACCGCCTCTTCTGCGACGGCGGCTGAGGCCAACAACTATATCTTTGGGTACACTGTCGCCCAGGACATCAGTGCGAGGGACTGGCAGAAGAAGGCAAATGGAGGACAGTTCTTACTGGGAAAGGTTCGTACTATAAAGTACTTGCTGTTTGTTATAATACTGAGGGCTGAAACACAAAAGGCGTCCCGACGCATATCTACTTATTTGCTTTTAAAACAATATATCAGACAGGGCCGTATACAGGAGGGGGGTTTGGGGGTTCAAACCCCCCCCCGAAATGTGAGAAACCAGAATCTCAATCCAGAGATCGACCCTACTAACCCACCTCTGTACTCTAAGACATGCATGTGATAATCATAATATCATATCATAAGGCAAGGCCCGGCATCTAAATGGGGGCCCCGGCCTTTGATGATAAGTACAATTTTTTATAAATCTACACTCTTTATTTACCCTCTCGAAATCAGAAATACTTTATTTCTTCTAAAAAAAGTTGTCAACCCAAACATATTTCAGTCTTGTATATACGATACTCGTATAATTATATAATATATTTATATATGTCGGAGACGGTCAATAGTACGGTCGCTAAACGAAGCGCGGCACGTGAACAGAGTGGCGGAAAAACGAACACTCGGCTTACTTCGTGCTACGACGGAGCCTAGCTACTGGGGCGCCGCCGCGCCGGTGCGAGAACACTTGTGACTTGCCTTCCGACCGTTCTGGAGAACGGAGCCTCCAGTCTAGGAACTGTCCTTCGTTTCGTTTAGTTGTGTCGTATACCTACAGTGCCTGATCGCATAGGAGTTAAGACGTCGCGGAACTGTATTCGATTCGTTGTGCTATGTACGTTGTAGTTAATATTGTTAATGGCAGGAATGTCCGCTATTGCTCCCACTAGGTGGCGCTAATTACCTGCCATTGTGATCATTGTGATGCTACGGCTATATTGGTGCGTAAAGATTCGTGTCGCGTTGTCGCGACAAAAAACTATAAACCGTAGCATGATAATTTGTTAATTTAATAAACGCCGTGTTTCGTATCCAGTGTGTTGTCATTGCACTAAACCCATCTTCTGCCCACATGATATCTGAATCTAATGGAATAAATCCTGACGAATCCGACATTATCAGGGCGACCGAAATATATGCGTACGTACGCGCATCGCGGCTGTCGGCAATCCAGTTCAATCCACTGAGAAATGGGTCGCGTGCGACCCGGCAGCCGGTAGGTAGTTAGCGCGCGTAACGGTACATGGAGTGCAATATCTGGTTATCTGTGGCAAAAAATTGATTATAATAATATCTTATTATATAATATATTATTTATATTATAATTACAATCTGAAAAGAAGAAATTACACTGTATCCGGAAGTGATTTTTCAAAAATAAAAACTGGAAAATATACGCCCAAACATGCTCTATCAGATTATATTTATATAAAATTAATATCTTGGACAGTTATGTTTTCAGAATTTATTTTAATTTTTTAAATGAAAAGATCACCAACACTTCATCATTGAAAAAAAAAAAGTATTTGAAATCGACACGTGGGTGTTTTACTCGTGCATTATAAATGCATTCCCTTGATCGATAAATACCATAAACAGCAGAGGGAATTTTGTTTGGTCCAATGGAACACTGCGGCGGCGCCTCGCGGTCCGCGCAGTGACGCCGCGCCGGCCGGCCGGCGATCCGACGCCTCGCTTGTGAGTTGTGAATGAACAAGTTGAACAAGCTGTCACCTCACCGGTGGCGTGCTGTCAACGAGCGGTCGCCTTGCTGACGGCGCGTTGGCGACTAGCGGTCATCGTCGTTGACGACTAAGTAGATATATCGAGGCGGTGCCGGGGCGTTACTGTGCTGGAGCAGTGCTGTTATAATGGGCGATGACCTTAACACTCTTTAACATTACGTTAAAATTGATTGAAAATGGTCGCCGTGTGAACGACTAAAATCGAATCGTATAGTCGCCGTGTGAACGTAGCCATACGTATAACTTCAAAACGTGTGGAGAGACATCAATTAATTATTATTACAAACACTAATTGGTCCGTTTTATCTTTAACTTTGGATATAATTTGTTTCCAGTCTCAAGACACGTTCTGTCCCATTGGTCCGTGCATAGTGACCGCGGACGAAATCGAGGACGCCTCGAAACTGGACATCAAGTGTTCAGTTAACGGCGTGCAGAAGCAGAGCAGCAACACCTGCAACTTGATACACACCATACCTAAAGTTATCGAGAGAATCAGCGCGTGAGTAACTGCCTACCTGTTTTATTTATTTATGCAGTCTCCGTGCCTCTGAAAGCACGTAAAGCCGTACCTACGTCCTGCGCCTGAAGGGCAGTTCACGTATTTTTAAGAAAGTGCGCATTCTAATCTCAGTTTCAATCTATTTAAAAAACCTCATACTTACCCATCGATTAATATCTCTGAACTCAACTTTTTTATGTTTTTGATATTCATTGTGGCCGAGATGAGATGAACGGTTTTAAGTAGTTACGGGAATCGGTCTTCTGATCTCTCCCCGGCCCGGCTATCGTTGCTGGTGAAACAATTTGATATTTTTTCCATACAAACTTCGGAGGGGTTTTACTCCACTGTTTGATAACGTACATTCAAAGTTTAACATGATATCGTTAGGTCTCATTAGTAATTTTGTCTGTACGGAAGCAGAATAGTAAAATAAAAAGCCATTAAAAAGTTATAAGCCAACAAAGATTCGTTTTTCTTGCTAATTTTAGCGCAACTTTGGGCGTAAATAAGTAATACAAGAAGTGTGAAATCTCGAAAACAAAATCCGTACCGACACAGCAAAATTATCGAAGATTTCAATTAATTTTATTTCTAATTGATTCATGCAGTGGTTTTTTCATAAAACTCCATTTTCCAAAGGACTTTTCGTAATTTTTTACGCGCTCTTTTTACTAAAATCGTTCGGTACCTACGGTGTTTCTGTGCGTGCCAACTATACGTTATCCATGTAGACCAGCTTCTAACTGCTAATCACTGATAGGTACTATTTCTGTTAGACACGATGCCAGGTGGAACAGCGTGGTTTTTGGCCATGCCCACCATTGAGTTCGAGCCCGCGACTAGTTCCACCTTAAGCCCCTCCCTGGATCCGCTACTGAGGCTTATCACATAACGCCTTTTTTCTTCAAAGGGTTAGGCAGAGATGAGACGTGGCCTAATGGCCTATCCTTGTTAATAACATAATAATATTTAAAAAAAACAAATTTAGCGCAACATTTTTTATCCTGTTATCGTAACATTTGAATGTTGCCAGTAACATTGCAACGTTCCCTGTTTCCAGTCTTCCAGTATTCACATTGCTGGTTTTCAAAATTCAAAAGTCATTCAACCAATCTAGGCTGAGAATTAGCACTTTTCGAACGTCAAAATTACATAAGACAGTCCCCCAAAACGCCCACCCATCACGGTTTTATCACTAAAAGCGATCTAAGGTATTTTCAAATCTCAGATTATCTTAAATGTCTTCTTTCCAGTCTAATGACGCTATACCCGGGTGATATCATCCTGACCGGCACACCAGGCGGCGTGGGAGTACACCGCAACCCTCCCGAGTTCCTACAGCCTGGCGACTCCATCAGCAGTGAGATAGAAAAAATTGGCAAGTTTGATGTTAAAGTGGAGAAGTTTTAGATGAATGTAATGTAGATTATGAATAGCTAAGATGTGTTGAACGACGAGTGTTCTAAAGATTTTATAAACGTACGTATTGTTTCAACGACAATTTACTTGAATGAAACAATATTTCACAGAAACACAATTCGATGAATTTTTTATCACATATTTTTATTTAACAAACTTATCAAACAGTAGGATTATTTTTTAACGAATATTGTTTGTTAGGTGGTATTTTATTTCAACGAAAACGTAAAAATAGACGCTATGCTATAAATAAACAACAATAGTGTGTTAGTAGTTTTGTGTCTAGTAGTACAACTATTAGGGCACTCCGACCATATAGGTTAGGTTAGGTTAGCTCGTGACCAATTACGCGCGACCAAATTGGTCGCAGTATCAAAATTAGGACACTCCGACAGATGTACCGCTTGCATATAATTCCTATGCATAATGTTTTATTAAATGATTTTCTAGGGAATAAGTTTTGTATTAACTAAACAGTATGAGAATAAAGAATATTTGATTTGTTATTCTATATGATATGAATATCGAAACTTTTTATTTTATTTGAAACAGAATCTATGATTTAAGTTTTTTCAAAGTAAGTATTCTGCGTATTGATTGTTCAATGAAATGATAATGTAAGAAAAAAATTTTTTGAAACGAAATTCTATAAAACTATTCTATATAAAACAACGTACAACCGCTAATCCAAAATGGTCTATTTGTATGCCAAATTTCATCCAAATTAGTCCAGCCGTTAAGACGAGGTTTATTAACAGACATCTAAATTCACAAACTCCAAACGCACAGACTTTCACATGTTAGGATTATATTACGTCAGATACATGCTGGTTGCGAAAGATGTAAATAAGTATTTACTTATCCAGCGTCAGCGCAGTAATGAACCTATTACTGCACCTGTAGAAATATTGAAAACTATTTTACTCGGCACATTTTTCTTAAAAAATGCTTGGGTTTACCAAAAAGTTAATAAGTTCCTCATGATTGACCCTATCTATTGGTGGCAAAAAATACAGGTAGTTATGTAGAGGCATTTGTGACGCAAGCGTCTTTTCAAGCAATTTTGATGCAGTTGCACTTATTTCAAAAATAAAAGAATGTTTCCTTTGAGGATTGCCATCATTAATTCTTTTTTCTTTGTCGCCTCCGACTTTTTTTCTTCCATCCTATGTATGAACAAATTATATCGATTTACTGGTCCAATCTGTATATTTTATACTAACCGTGCTATGACGTTATTATGATTTATTTTTTATAACTTTCGTACTTTCTAAATATTTTTCCGCTTGACTGTCATTAATGAGACACAATAAAATTTTAATTGTTATCTAGCTGCATCAGTCTTTCGGACATTTGAGCTCTTAATTAAGTTTACATTATTTTTTAAACGTTTCTGTTATCAAATGTGAGATAATTTTGTAAATGTTTGTCTAACAGTTATTTATTCTATTCCTTATATTTTAAATAAAATTGTATTCTTTAATTACCTACCTATCTTTTTTATGATTTTAAACAGGTTCTAAAGCTACCTTTACTTACACCAACAACAAAATGATAAAACATGCACACAAAAATGCAACAGTTTCTTTATTTTCCAATAAATTCTCGCATTACGCTGGGTTCTCCGCAGTAAACAACTAGAATACCGTAAGTATCGTTTCGTCATTGATTTAAAAGACTAGTTCAAGGCCAGGAAATTCTCAGCCCTGAGTCAGGAATTGAGACTTCGTTCCACTATTAAAACAACTGATGAAATATGGGTGTGGCTACCTAACTACTTCCCCTGCCTTCGCTGGTTTAAAGGTCACACAAGCACAACTGCTGATCAATTTCTGGTTCGATTTCCAAGTGGGGCAGTGTTTATAGGGGGAGTCTGGAATTGTGCCCGGTTGGTGCCAATAGTCTTGCCCGTTGTTACATTCGTAACAGCGCTTAGGCCACTTTTTGTTCGGTGAAATTGAACGAGTGGTCGCGCCGACAGGGCGTTAACCGGCTTTCCAAAGAAAAAGTGGCATAATATGCATTCGACGAGCGCGTATTCGAGCGGCGATCGCTTTTAAAATAGGATGTGGAGTAAGAGAATGTAAGAGCGAGCGAATCGAGCTCGAATATTTTAGCACCCTTCAATACAAACTGCTTCTTACCTGACCGTGTTGACGACTGAACGTGTTTTTGACCTTGTTTAGGATTTAACTAAAAAGTATTTGAGATTTGTTCTTTAAAATTTGGGAGCCCCCAGGAGCAGGGGCCCAGGGCGGCTCGCCTCTGCCGCTATAGTCCGCCAGTGTTTCAACACTCTGCTTATCGCTGAGAATTGAAAATCCAAGTGACGCGAGTGTTTTTATATGTCGCGCTAGGATTGCACTCGGTTGGATTCTCAATGGTCGGCTTACGGGCAAACCCAATAACCTATTTTCAGTTAAAGACAGACCGCATTGATGATAGACAGTAGGTATATTCATTTATTTATTTAACAGTTTATGTACACACATAAAGAAATCCCTTCCAGCATACCTTCCTTATCAGCATATTTTTCCTTAACTTTGATAGATTATTGGGACATTAAAACCATAGATAGATAGGTTTTTCTTTAGTTATTTTTCTGAGGGTTTTTCTATGTTCAGTATGCCAAAACTGACGATAGATTATTAGATAGGTTATTGGGTTTGGCCCTCAGAGGTTTGGCCGTTATGAGTTGAAAATTCGGGGGAGCATAGACAGCTAACACTCACGCTCAAAGCGTAGCGTACTTTTCTGAACGAAACGAACCGATCTTGTCAAAAGGTTCAACTTCAAACGTCAACCAACGAGGCAACGTCAAACTGACACTTGACAGACGGGTCAGGGGTCAGTCGCCGATAACTGATAACAGCTGGTATCAAAAAAGTTTTTTATTACCAAGAAAGGTTTATTTGCTATAAATTGTACATTTAGAATGGCTTAATAATAAAATTTATTCGAAAATTCACTCCAGGTTCACCACTTCTAGTTTGTTGCCGTGCCGTACGCCAACAGGCATTAACAACCGGTATGACTTTTTAACTTTTAAATTGTGTAAACACTTCAAAACTAGAATTATATAATACCTACCGGTCTATAATCTGATACCCACAATCATGAGTGCCATGAGGATAAACGCGCGCGTTTTAAAAACCACACATTTGTTGTCAAACAGCCCTAAAAGCAACAGTTTGCAGAGTAAAAGAACTTTTTCAGTAACAAAAAATAGAAATATGAAATTCGTACAATTTACTTACGGTAGTAATTCGAATGATATCCGAGTGGGGTATTTGGAAGGGGATAATGTTGTTGACATAAATTGTGCTGACTCTACAATGCCTTCTACAATGTTAGGTGTTTTGAACAGTGGATGTAGCAATAAGATTAGCGGGTAAGTGTGTTTCGTTAAATAGTTCCCAAAAAATTATCATGATTTAAAAAGTAAATAGCCCTCTAAGATTTATTTTGGTCGATCAAATGGATAAGAAAGTTTGAACAGTGTGTGTCAAGAAAGATTACAATCACTTATTTGCTCATTAGATACCCAGGGCCGTAGCCAGGAATTCATTTCAGGGTAATAAATAAAACAGCAGTAGACATTCTAAGTCAGAATTCAAATTTATGTAGAGCTTAGTAATTTATTTTTCAATAAAGCCCTGTTTCTTTCTTATCGCAACTTTGCAATGATTACCAAAAACAGGGACATCTTTAACCTTTATGGCCATTTTAGCGAAATGGGGCCGTTGTAGAGAATATAGGAAATAAATAAGTTAGGTTTTCTTTCTCTCTGACCATATTTCATACAGAAATAGAAGTAAGTTCATCGACTTAAATGCATAAAGGTTGAGAATGAACTAAGAGGTTTATCACCCTGAAATTTTAGCACCCTGCCTGGGATAGGTTAGACTCTCTCAGAGAATGCTGAAGGTACTGGCAACATTTCAGGGGTGGGGGGGGGGGGGGGGGGTTTGAATGACCGGCCCTTGCCCTGCCTTGCTTGGTCATTATGATACCTATAGTAGTTTCATACAGCACATAATTGGTTGTAAGAATTTGTGAGAATTTTCTAATGGAAAAACATGCTCAGGGCTACCCCTGAGCATGTTTTTGATGAAAAAAATGATGGCTTTAACAAGGCATAATTCTACAACTATGCCTTGTTAAAGCTATTATTTTTTTGTTGCAAAAAAGGGATTTTGCCACAGTCTATACATCATACAGTCGTCCGACGAAGACGTCTAGACAGGGCAATCGTGCGGGGCGTAAGGGGCAAGACGGGGGAAGTGCGCTCCCGAACTGCTTACTCTACCGTGTTAGTAGTTCGGGAGATAACTTTTATTTTTATGTATAATAATTAAAATGGTGCATACAACGTGTGTTGTGACAGATTGCAAGTAGTCATCTTACATTAATAAAGAACTGCGATTTCATCAATTCTAAAATTTCAATTCGTAAACAAATCAATATTGTTTATTTAATAGGGAAGGTGCGTATTTACGCGACTAGGTTTTTCCATTTTTATACCAGATTTTTACTTGCAAGTACGCAGTCTAAGTGCCGACCTCAAAGTATATTACTATATACATGCAAGACTTCAAAGTATATTACTCGGCCACTCATTCCGTCCACGCTCGACGCGATTGTGCTCTTTATTTATATTTAGTTACGGATCAATGTTCCATGCAAGCATTTTGTCTTCCAACAAGGCTTGGAATGGAAACTTCATCAAAGTATTGTACCCGGCTACTCGCTCCGTCGACGCTCGACGCGATTCTAGTCCTTATTTATATCTTGTTAGGATCAATGTTCTATGCAGGTATTTTTCTTTCAACAAAGCTTGGAAATTTGGTAGTATCACTTTTTACATACGCGATTGTAGTCCTTATTTGTATGAAGGAACGGATAAATTTTCGATGCAGAAAGAAAATACTTGAAAGTATCTCAAGGCCTGGTTTTTGGCGCTAGTGGCGCCAAAAACCGACGTAAAAGGTGGACGTACTTAGAAGCCCTGATACTCGATTTTGCAAGTACGACCCATGTGATAGGTCTAAATATTTTCCATTTTGTCATGTCATGCCAAATTGCCAACGTAAACAAAATATACTTGGGGCAACCCTAGCTGTCGTGACAATGCCTACACGTTGTCGGCATTTACCACGAGATCAAAGGCGTCGTCCGGTCGTTCTACTGTATCTTTTTATACTGTGCTGTGCTGTATTATAGTGTTATTCGTCCTGTACTTAAAGCTCTATCCCTCTCTCACTTGGAACAATTATGGCTTTAACCATGCTTTAACACAGAGATTTTATCCTTTACAGATTTCCAGCAAAATCCCCAAAAAGTGTGCCTCTTTCGGATGTCACTTTAAAGGCGCCAATCCACGGTGTAGACAAGATATTATGCGTTGCCTTGAACTATGCGGACCACTGCAAGGAACAAAACTTGGAGCAGCCTAAGATACCGATAATATTTAGCAAATTCTCCAAGACTATTATTGGGCCCAATGAGGCTGTGAAATTAAGGACTGACCTTGTTAAGGTATGATTCGTTTAAAGAATTTAAAATTGTTTCTTCGTCTTTAATAACACGTATACCTAGTTTTAAGTTATTCTGTCACACTTAAATTGTAATGTCTAACTGTTTTATGTCCAAATAAAGTAAAATAAAAATAAAATAAAAACTTATTCAAATCTTTGTCACGATGTTCCCACTTAAACAAATTATCATCTTTACCTTTGTATAAATAAGGTTGATTTCAAAATGATAACTATTGAATTTTCTTTTGAAAATGTTGTAATGGAAACTAAACTTTATAAGTGGGCATAAAAGTATTTTTTTTCGATATTACATTAAAATGGAAATGAAATCATGAATGCAGTTTATATTATTCTTTTGTTAACAGCATTATCAATAACAGCACTATCAATTTTCAATAACATTACTTATCTATTTGTGGTGCAGTTATTATTGAAAACCAGTGGTTGTATTGGCTATAACTTAAGTGTAAACAGTTGTTTAAATAAGGCCAAAAAGATAAAATTGTGTAAATGATAAAGTAATGATATGTATTCAGCAGCTTAGCCATTATTATGAACATGATGTCCAGAATTGTACATTGTTCTTCTGAACGTGTCGATCGATGGCAATCTGAATCGAGTCGGCCCAGAATTTATCTATGAGTAAAGAAAAAGGAATTTGTAACCTTGGGACCAATGTTGAAATTATTTCTTTTTAGGGTACTCTAAAGGTCATCGCCCATTATAACAGCACCGCTCCAGCACGGTAGCGCCCCGGGCACCGCCTCGAAAAATCTAGTCGTCAACGCGCCGTAAGCCAGGCGACGGCTAGCCGCCAACGCGCCGGAAGCAAGGCGACGGCTAGCCGCCAACGAGCCGTAAGCAAGGCGACCGCTCGCTGCCGGCACGCCACCGGCGAGGGAACAGTTTATGGTTTATTCACAAGCAAGGCGTCACCGTGCGGCCGGCGAGGCGTCACCCCGCGGACGGTGAGGCGCAAGCGAGCGGGCACCTCGCTTGAAGCGCGCTGTCGGCCCGACGTGTGACGGCTTGCGGGCCTCTCACTGCCGGCGAGCCGTCCACTATTTTGTATAGCCATCGTAAAATAGACTTTAATGCATTTGACTTAAAATCCTAACTTGATTGACAAGTTATTTGCCGTGTCGGAGCCGTGCTGCTATAATGAGCGATGACCATTATACAGATAATTGTTATCTATTTTGCATAGGCGTAATTTATAATCTACAAAAGCAGTAAGAGTACGCTGAAATATTGGTATCTTTATCGACTCTGACGTTGTTTTGAATGACTTCCAGCAACTTTAGCATTCTCTGAGAGAATCGAACCTATCCCCAGGTGGAATGTAAAAATTTTCTCGCTCGCTTCCCTCGCTATTGCATTCTATGTTCTCTTAGTTATTCTCAAACTTTTCTGTATAAGTCTATAAAAAGAAAGAAGGTCAAAGAGAAAGAAAACCTAACTTATTCGAAACAGGATGCTAAAAATTTCGATCTCGCTTCGCTCTCTCATACATCCTATATTCTCCATTGCGGCCCCATTATGATAAAGTGATTCTTTGTAATTACCCTCTCTGAAATACTTTATTTCTTTCAATAAAGGTACCCTAACCCCCCCCCCCCCCCCCCCCGGCCCTGATGACGGAACCGCTTTCCTGGGAAATAGTAGATAACGCGATAGCCGTTGGTAAGACTGGTTTGTAAGAGAAAAAAACTTAAAATAAAACTGTCTATATTACAGAAAGTGGACTGGGAAGTAGAGCTAGCGGTGATCATCGGTAAGACCGCCTCGTCCGTGACGGCGGCTGAGGCCAACAACTATATCTTCGGGTACACTGTTGCCCAGGACATCAGTGCGAGGGACTGGCAGAAGGGGAAGAATGGAGGACAGTTCTTACTTGGAAAGGTTCGTACTATAAATTACTTGCTTGTTTGTTATAATACTGAAGGCTGAAACACAAAAGGCGTCACAACGCATACTTATTTGCTTTATAAAATATGTACCACAATTATGTGTTCAGCAACTAGCAAGTAATACCATCTTAATAAATATATTTGCACAAAATACAGTAAGGGCGTTTACGCACGAAGGAACAAAACATGGTGAACACGAACATCGCACATTGAACATAAGGTTCGTACGTGTGGACGCAAAGCAAACATGAACAGTTCGTTCGCTCGTGTTACATTACAATAAAAAGATGGAAAACTAAAACAGTATTTTGGTGTACAATAAAGCATATGCATGTTCTATCTATCTTTAAGATAAACACTAGACGACTTTGCGGAAATCCATTATAAAATACAATAGATGATGTATATTTAGTAATTTAATCCGCTTAACTGTTCTTAAAGAGTTAGAGAATCCTGTAAGAAATCGACACGTGTTTCGCCTCTCAACGAGGCATCCTCAGGATGACGATTGACTTGTTGCGAACTCGGACACGAAGTGTTGCCACGACAAGAGCCGAACGCAAAGTTTGTTTGCGTTCGGCTCTAAGTTACTAAATATACATCGTCTATTGTATTCTATCTATCTTTATCAAACAGTTTTTCTATTACGAAACAGGTACGCGAGTCTGACTCTCAGGACGCGGCGGTATTTATTTATTATTTCAATCACCTACTTTCTACACAAAACGTGTAGAGAGACAACAATTATTATTATTAAAAACACTGATTAGTCGGTTCTATCTTTAACTATGGACATAATTTCTGTTTCCAGTCTCAAGACACGTTCTGTCCCATTGGTCCGTGCATAGTGACTGCGGACGAAGTCGGGGACGCTCAGAAACTGGACATCAAGTGTTCAGTCAACGGCGTGCAGAAGCAGAGCAGCAACACCTGCAACTTGATACACACCATACCTAAAGTGATCGAGAGAATCAGCGCGTGAGTAACTGCCCGTTTTATTTATTTAAATGCTGTCTACCGGGCCTCGGAAAGCACGTTAAGCCGTACATCCTGCGCCTGAAGAGAAATTCACGTACTTGTAACAACATTCGCATTCAAATCTCAGTCTCAAAAAACCCCGGACTATGAGAATGAATAAGGGGGTATGCGTTCTCAGAGATTTCCCAGATAATTACAATTTCTCAACTCATACAAAACTTTGTACACTAATAAGTTTTGGTCATTTTCGCGAATGCCTTTAATACCTACAGTCACAATATTCTGTTAGCCATTCTGTCCTATGTTATGGTCTCTCCGGAGGCACTGGAATGATTCTCCTCTTTCCTGCAAGAACGTCAGCAATCCGTACATGTTGGGGATTCTTCATCATGCTGGTGTGATTTGGAAACTGGCGTTCCTCATGGCTGTATTCTTTCTCCTCTTCTGTTTTCTATATTTATTGACCTAATAACTTCCGAGCTTCAGTGTGCGTATCATCTGTATGCAGATGACTTGCAGTTGTGCTGTCATGGGAGGGTTGAAGAAATACCTGACGCTATCGATAAATTAAATAGGGACTTGATATATAGCCATTAAAACTTAGTCTGATAGATTTCGTGTAGCAGTAAACCCTAATAAGTGTCAGGTGATCATCATCGGAAGTTCTCGGAGTATGAGTTAGGTGGATGGTACAACCTTGCCACCAATTCGCTTCAATGGTACGGTCGTCCCATTTAGTACTGATATGAAGGACCTAGGGTTGCACATTGATAGTACCCCGAACTGGCGTACTCTAGTCGCTAGGAACGCTGCGGGCTCTGTACCGACTGAAAATTTTACTTCCAACAATACGAAGACAATGCTTATGCAGTCCTTAATTTTCCCTTTCATCAATTATGTTGATGTGTGCTACTATGACCAGGGCCCTGTTTAATAAAGCAGACAATCCGACAAGTCCGACATAATTATGTCAAAAAGTGACAATTTGACAAATTTTCTGTGTAATAAAACTTACTGGCGACATAATTGTCACGGTGGAAAATTCGCAATATATTATTATTAAACGTGTTTTTACATGACAAATATGTCAAGGTACCTGTCGATTATTTACATATTTGTCACTTTTATTAAACAGCCTAAGCGCGACAATTCTACAATTTTGTCAGTTTTTGACATATATGTCGAATTGTCAGCTTTATTAAACAGGGCCCAGAATGCAGTTCTCGACAAACTTGACCGTCTTCGCGCTCAGCGTGGCAACACGCCGTTTTCTGGTTCGTGACAAGTCAATCGTCATTCTGAGGATGTCTCGTTGAGAGGTGAAACACGTTCTCTTTAAGAATAGTTAAGCGGAATAGGTTACTAGATATATCTACGCCTATTGTATTTTATAATGGATTTCTGCAAGGTCACGCCTGAATTAATTAACTGTCTCATATTATCTTAAATGTCTTCTTTCCAGCCTAATGACGCTATACCCGGGTGACATGATCCTGACCGGCACACCAGGCGGCGTGGGACTATACCGCAACCCTCCCGAGTTCCTACAGCCTGGCGACTCCATCAGCAGTGAGATAGAGAAAATTGGCAAGTTCGATGTTAAAGTGGAGAAGTTTTAGATGAATGTAATGTAGATTAAGAATAGCTAAGATGTGTTGAAGGAACCCCATCCGTATTTGTAACGATTTTACAAACGGCTGAATGCGTGGCTTTTGAAAATTCCTCATGATTGACCCTATCTATTGATAGCAAAAATATATAAGAAGTTATTTCAAGACATTTGTGAATTGTGACGAAAGCGTCTTTTCAATTTTTTTTGAAGTAGTTGCATTTTTTCAAAAATAGAATAATTTTTCCTGATAAATGATTGATAATTGCCATCCTCAATTTTCTTTTCCTGCAAGACTTCCAACCTGTGTATGAACAAAACGAAACCAACCGAACGGTCGATTTACTGGACCATCCTCAATCCTGTATATTTTATGCTAATCGTGATATTTAGATGACGTCATTATGATCAATTGTTATTTGTTAATATCTTTTATAATATACTTAAGCTATAATTTCGTACTCTCTCAATATTTTTATATGTTTACGTTATTTTAGAAATGTTTTTTGTTTTTAAATGTGAGATAATTTTATAAATGTTATTTACCTATTTTCATTTTGTTAAATAAAATTATATTCTTAAATTATATTGTTTATGGATTTAATAAACCTACTTTCATCTACACCAAAAACGGTGAAGGAAAACATCGTGAGGAAACCGGCATGCCCTAGAACCAAAAATTCGAAGAATTGTGACATCTACCAACCTGCACTGGGCCCGCGTGGGTCACAGAGAGGAGGCCTGTGACCAATGAGAATTGAGGATATATAGTCATTGCCTGTGACAAAGCAGTGGGGAATATTATAGGCTGATTATGCTTTGGGTTAAAGCTACCTTTACACCAACACCAAAATGATAAAAAATGCACATAAAGTTAAAAATGCAATAATTTATTTATTTTCCAACTAGCGGTTACCCGCGACTTCATCCGCGTGGAATTCTATCATATCACGAATATTTTATTTATATGTGTAGCTGGCATTCAAAGTTTAGAAGTAGTGAAAGTCATTAAATCATTTATTTATTTGCAAACATAGGTACAGATATACATTACAAAATTCTATTAAATCGAAAGAAAGAAAAGACATCACCAGACTGTCTGTTGAGCACAACATTGAATTGTCCTGTGTTGAGCTTGATAAGCATGTTATAGTTTGCGTATACCGACCTCCAAGCTACCAGAATCTATCCATGTTTGATTCTGTAATGGAAGATGTATTAAAGAAACTCAGTACTAGTAGTAAGTCAATAATCATATGTGGTGATTTTAATATTAACTTATTAGAAAATAACTCGAATACTGTTAGATTATTAAGTCTTTTTAGGTCATTTGATTTATCAAATGTTTTCTTTGAACCAACCCGAGTGACAGCTTCTTCTGCCACTTGTATAGATAATATTTTTTGTAATTGTGATTACTTACACAAACAAATTGTAAACAAGTTGCCATCAGATCACAGTGGACAAACAATAACATTTTGCTCCTACATACCTTTACAAAAAATACAAATAAGGTTTAGGCCCATTACATGTAAAAGTTTAGAGAAATATAATAATTCGTTAGCCAGTCAATTATGTGTTCAGAATTTTAATAATATAGGTGACCCAAATGAGTTCTACGCCGAGTTCTTTTCAATATTAAACACGCAATTTAATAACACTTTTCCACTAAAGACTAAAAGTATTTACACAAAGTTCTTATTTAGTGATTGGGCGACTCCAGGTATTCGTAAAAGTAGGGAAAAACTATTTGAACTTTATGGACTAAAGCAACATATGAACAATACAAGCTTTCATAAGTATGTTGCAAAATATTCAAAAACGTTTAAAAGTGTGTGCAAAATAGCCAAAGCTCTTTACATTAGTAATAAAATAAAATCAGCTGAGGATAAAATAAAAACTACCTGGCAAATAATAAATAATGAAACAGGTAGGAAAAAACAGCGAAATACTGAATTTAATTTAGAGACTGCACATGGCCCTATCAACTCAGATATAGAAATAGCTCAGGAATTTGAAAACTTTTTTACTAATATTCCCCTTAAAACTACTGAAGCATTGAATTCCTCACCAGCGCTTTCTGCTGCCTTACTTAGGCAGAATGTGAAGGCATGCCCTTTGGATTTTAGGTTTCAGCATACAAACCCTCAGGCTGTTATAAAAGCTTTTAGAGATCTTAAAATTAAATCAACAGAAGATCTCTGGGGAATGTCTGTAAAAGTCTGTAGATCTATTATCGAAACCATTGCGCCCTATTTAGCTTTCATATTTAACAACAGTGTGGACCAAGGAGTCTTTCCGGATCTCATGAAACACAGTAAAGTAGTTCCATTGTTCAAATCCGGTGATAGTAAAGAACCCAGCAATTATAGGCCTGTGTCAATTCTACCAGTTCTCAGTAAGGTGTTTGAAAAGTTGATGCTCAATCAAATGTTACGTCACTTTAATAAAAACTCCATCTTTCATGAACAACAGTACGGTTTCACCAAAGGGCGTTGTACTACTGACGCCGGTGTCACCCTAATAAAGAACATTTTTAATGCCTGGGAAGAAGCACAAGATGCCATTGGAATCTTTTGCGACCTCTCGAAGGCGTTCGATTGCGTAGACCATGAGACACTTCTGCTGAAACTGGAGCATTATGGGATTAGGAATACAGCTCTTGATTTACTAAAATCTTACCTGAAAGATAGAAAGGTTAAAGTTCAAGTAAACGGCATAAACTCATTAGGGTCTGAAATGGCAATGGGCGTTCCTCAAGGTTCGATATTGGGTCCATTCCTATTTTTAGTTTATATTAATGATTTACCCCAATTACTTCAAAATCAACCGAAGATGGTGTTATTTGCAGATGACACATCATTGATCTTTAAAATCAACCGACGGTCGCAAAATCTTGACGACGTGAATAGCTCTATTCTTCAGGTCCAAGATTGGTTTACGGTAAATAATTTGGTACTGAATAAAAATAAAACCAAATGCATTAGATTTAAATTACCTAATGTTAGAAGTAGCGAATGTGACATTATATTGAATGGAGAAAAACTGGAATTTATTAATCAAACGGTTTTCCTGGGAATCACGCTAGACGAGAAATTACAATGGGGACCTCATATAACATCTCTTGCGGGGCGGCTAAGCTCGGCCGCTTATGCTGTTAGAAAGATCAGACAGTTAACAGATGTAGAAACCGCGCGTTTGGTCTATTTTAGCTACTTCCACAGCATTATGTCGTATGGCATTTTACTGTGGGGTCGGGCTGCTGACATTGAATCTATCTTTATTTTGCAAAAGAGAGCTGTCAGAGCCATTTATGATCTCCGTCGTCGCGAATCTCTCAGGGAACTATTTAAAAGGATTAATATTATGACCGTTCCTTGCCAATTCATATATGAAAATATTATGTATGTAAGGAAAAATCTACATCTTTTTAATAAAATAAGTGATAGACATAATTTTAATACTAGAAATAAAGATAAACTAGATCAACCATTTTTCAGATTATCTAAAGTAAATACATCTTTTATGGGGTACTGTGTTAAATGTTACAACAAAATACCTTGTGATATATTACAATTAAATGAAAGAAAATTTAAAACTCATGTAAAAAGTACACTTTGTAAACAAGCATATTACAGATTAGAGGATTATATCCAAGATAAGAATGCTTGGAAACATGCTGGTCCTCCATAGGACAATTTAGAGTCTAAACAAAATCAAACTGGTTGCTTACTTAATTGTATTTATTTTTCATTATATGACATTGATTTTACATCCTGTGATTAGTTCCTCACACACTGACTTATTAATTGTAAATTTTTAGTAGATTCGTCTATTTTTACAATGTTTGTGAATATGTGAACACCATGTATCTACCACATAATTAATTTATCTGTCGTTTGCTCCAATTTAAATTATTCTTACTGTATACAGTAATTTTATTCTAGGTGCATCGTCTTCACATATTATAATTATATAAATAATGTACTTATACAAAATATTGTAAAACATTTTAAAAGAGTAACGGTGGAGTTTCTTGCCCATTCTTCTCCATACGAAAACTACATTTTGGAAGGGGCGGTAGAATCAATAATATATAATAACTATAATTTGTAAATTTTGACGTTCAAAAGTGCCTTCAAAGGCCTATTTGAAATAAATGCTTTGACTTTGACTTTGACTTTGACTTTGACATTGATGTTTTTGTTAATAGAAATAAAGTTCTCCATGTTTAACCATCACAAGTTTTCGGAGATTAGCCGGAACAAACAGTCAGACGGACAGACAATAGGGTATTACACCCATTTCTGAAAAGTGTCTCAATTGAATTCTGTAGTTCTAATGTACCCCTAAAAAATTCACAAAATTTTTATTCAATCGTTAAGTGCCATAAAAATGCATTAAAATTTTTCATTTTCTAATTTCGCGCGTAAGTTGACGGAAACGCTGAACGCAGTGGACGCCATATTGCTCTGTTGTCATGACGTCAGATGGCTGTTTAAACAAATGCAGTGATTGGAGGTACAACTGATAGTTGACAGTTGACACTTCTAAATTTACATAGCCGTATGACGTAATAACATGGCGAATACTATTTGGTGTTATGAAACAGATTAAAAAAGCTGAAACCTTTAAATTGAATTTAAAAAATTTGTTTGCTATTTTATGAACTAAGACTAACGTTTTCAGGCTGCTTTTTGCCTAAACTATCTCAATAATATATTTTTAGATTTTTTCTCATATACTTAGAGTAAAATACCCTATTTTTAGACTGCTATGTGTGGGCCAGACATAAGCAGTCTTCTTCTTTCTGTGTCGTGTGGTTAGTAACTAACTTGATCTCAGAGTTTTTATGCCGCCCATGGGCCTCTGAGTTGGCTTCACATGCTGTCGAGAAATATCTCTCAGGTTTCCTCACTATGGTTTCCTTCACCGTTTTTGAAGCAAGTTATAAGTCTCACGCACTTCTTTTTAATAAAATAAT
Source organism: Conistra vaccinii (assembly GCA_948150665.1). Classification (NCBI taxonomy): domain Eukaryota; kingdom Metazoa; phylum Arthropoda; class Insecta; order Lepidoptera; family Noctuidae; genus Conistra; species Conistra vaccinii. The sequence goes on along the minus strand of OX411337.1, from coordinate 10,720,720 downwards.
ACTTAGCTGTAGGCCACCGCTACAATACGATAGATTTAACGTCTACTCGAGCATAATTGCAATATTAAATAAGAGTTTTGCTATATTTTTTTGTCAGGCACTAATACTATTGATAAACAACACATTTGTCGATATCTTTATTGTCATGATAGTTACAGTATTATCGTTGTAAAACATTGAGAGAAGCAAATGGGAAGTAATTAATGGCCACCCAGAATATGTCACTCAGGATGGCTGGACAAATCTTCAAAATAGCTCGCATTTAAGTAGGTCAACAGGGCACTTTATGTGACGGCTAAACACCCTTATCTCAGAATTTGTGACGCTACAGAATCTTAGATAATCGATCGAAAACGTGTCCAGCCAGCTTGAAAAACCACTTTTCACTGGTCTCTCAATCTCGGTAACGGAAGTGATTTTGACGACTTTTTGCATATCAACGGGCGTCACATAAATTTGTGACAGGCATGGAGCTAAAAGTTTTGAGATACGTACAGTGGTTTAGTAGAAAAATGCAAAAATCTGTGCCAGCCATCTTGAATTTACGTATAAAACTTTTGGCTGGCACTTTCGAATCTCAATAACGGTAGCGTTTTCGAATATGACTCCTTTACTAATATTTAGTGACGCAATTTGTGACAGTAATAACGTTTGATTTATGGCGGCACATGTAAGGGTTTACGAGAAATCAATAAAAACTAATGTCCAGCCAACCTGAAGTTCAAGATGGCTGGACACCTGTATCTCCGCTGCCTGATGATCTACGACCTTCAAAATGTGTTCAACATTTTGTGACGGGGACGATAATGATAACCTGAATTTGTGACGGAGAAACTTTGCGTAGTTTCAAAGATATTGATCATTTAAACTTTCCCATACAAACATCCACTAATATTGTGAGGTGACCATATTTTTTACTTAAATAAAGGATTTCTTTTTAATCGACTAATCTGCCGGTAGCAGCTACTGATGCTGTGATTGTTTTTGTGTAATAATTGTCTTTTATAAATAGGTATTGAAGAATATTTAAGTATATTCGGCTAGGTATTATGATTAAAATGACGACCACCGACTTCATTTGCGCTTCGAGCACTTAGGGCGGTGGTAAAAACAACGTTGTGGTACAAGGCGAGGGTTACTGAAGTGCAAATGGAGTTGATCGTCGTCATTTGAAACGCTGTATAAGTACAAATAAATAAATGTGATTTTATTTACAGCAAACATTATTTTTTCATTTAAATACCTTAGAGCATTAGTTATCCTGACACATTAACTACCATGTACTTACCATGAAAAACACCAATACCTACCTACTAAAAGGAGTAGATATCTGCACGTAAATAATCAATAACATTAAAAAATTACCCCCCTTCCTCACTTCTGTCTTCTATTGATTTAAATATCTACAGTTGTTCTTATTAGTATCACCAATACACGGATTTTCGTCCATTAAAGAAAACACCATAAAATATACTTAGTCCTACATAAAACCTACAATATTGGTAACCCTACTGCAGTGTTTGTATGGGAAAATTAAAATGTTCAATATCTTTGAAACTACGCAAAGTTTCTCCGTCACAAATTCAGGTTATCATTATCGTCCCCGTCACAAAATTTTGAACACATTTTGAAGGTCGTAGATCATCAGGCAGCGGAGATACAGGTGTCCAGCCATCTTGATCTTCAGGTTGGCTGGACATTAGTTTTCATTGATTTCTCGTAAACGCTTACATGTGCCGCCATAAATCAAACGTTATTACTGTCACAAATTGCGTCACTAAATATTAGTAAAGGAGTCATATTCGAAAACGCTACCGTTATTGAGATTCGAAAGTGCCAGCTAAAAGTTTTATACGTAAATTCAAGATGGCTGGCACAGATTTTTGCATTTTTCTACTAAACCACTGTACGTATCTCAAAACTTTTAGCTCCATGCCTGTCACAAATTTATGTGACGCCCGTTGATATGCAAAAAGTCGTCAAAATCACTTCCGTTACCGAGATTGAGAGACCAGTGAAAAGTGGTTTTTCAAGCTGGCTGGACACGTTTTCGATCGATTATCTAAGATTCTGTAGCGTCACAAATTCTGAGATAAGGGTGTTTAGCCGTCACATAAAGTGCCCTGTTGACCTACTTAAATGCGAGCTATTTTGAAGATTTGTCCAGCCATCCTGAGTGACATCCCAGAATTTCAATAATTCTATTTATCAGGGACGCTACGACTCGGTGACCGGCCATCCTGATATCAGAATGAACGGTCACCTTTAAAATGTTTTATTTCTTCTTGAATACGAGGGAAGCAATTGTTTGAGAATAGGAAGCAAATAGAAGCAATAGGGAAGCAATTCTTGGGCATAAATTCAACGTTAAATACGCCTAAAGACCGTCCATCCTGACGGAGGTCGTTTCGGGTCAAAATCGAAGTATAATCATAGTTTTACCTGCGCGGACGACCGCCATTTTGGTTCAACTTACCTACGTGCCGTGATTCGTATCACATTTTTAATCCGATTCTGTCGAATCTTTCGAGAGGGGCGAGTGCGTGCTTTAAACATGAAAAATCTTAATATAATCATAGCTTCCAAACTTCGAAGTTTAACGACCTATCCTATCTGCCTACGTATAGTAGACGAGGTCAACAATTCTTAGTGAATCACAGAGGTTTGCTCTGACCTCAGCGCAACGCAAATTGGGGTCAATTATTGAAGTAAATTGACGCTGTAATTCATAGTGTGTAGGTGTACCTTGCGTGATGAAATAATGTCACTGGTGTTTAGTACGTCTTCCGTTTATTTAAACGGTTACGGTTCTGTTAATTTCATTCGCGTTTGTATTCCACCGGAGGCCATGTTCAACAGTACCTACGATTATAATAGAGGATAAAAGGTAATTGGGCTACTGTACTAATTAATTTGCTTTGCTCCTACCTTTCGTAAATTATAAAATTAATATGGGTGCTGCTTGGTCTTATGATGAAAAATATAAAATTCTGTTTGATTTATTTGTCGTGGTGCATTTTAAAAATTACTGTAACTAGGTACTGGACCCTTGTTATTTAAATATCTATCTACGTTAAATGTTTTTTTAAACAACTTACTATTCGAAATTCAGGCGGCGTATTATAGTCGGTAGTCCATACAAATTCCATTGTTTTCGCCCTTTGTGTCAGAGCAAAATATAATTATTCTTTACGATACCTATACCTATCTACTACTATCTATATGTCGCAGTAAGATGGTTGAAGCTTTCATAAAGTTATATCCCTAGGGATATAGCTATAAACCGTAATATAGTTACATGAAAAAGGTTCATAACTGTCGGAATGCCGTAATTTTGTTACTGCGACCAATTTTGACGAGTTATTGACGTAGTTGGTCGAGTGGTTCATAACTGTCTTACTAGGAATATAACTATCATACGAGTCCGATCTAGTAATATAAATATTAGGGCGCTCCGACCAAATAGGTTAGGTTAGGTTAGAACTGTGACCTAGGTAGAAAGTGGTCGCAGTAACAAAATAAGGGCACTCCGACAATTATGAACCGCGTTTCATATACCGCGCTATTCAAAGCTTATTGCCAGTCCTTCTACTCGAGCGGCCTGTGGGTGAGATATACGCAGCGAGCCTACAGAGCCCTGCGCACTCAGTACAATAATGCGTTCAGGATGTTGTTGGGTCTGCCGTGGCGGTGCAGCGCGTCGGGGATGTTTGCTGAAGCGCGCACTGATGGTTTTCATGCCATTATGCGCAAAAAAGCAGCTTCCCTGCTGGCCCGTCTACGGGGTAGCAACAACAGCATTCTGAACGCAATAGCTCTACGTTTTGATTGTCCTTTTCAGAATCAGTGGGTCATGTCTTGTCTTAGTGTGGCCAGTCATATAAAAATGTAAATAAACTTGTACTAGGTTAAGGTTTCTATGGGTCTATGCCACCCGAAATAAAGTTTATAATAATAATAATAATAATATAACTATATTACGGTATATAGCTATATTCTTAGGGATATAACTATATCACGGCTATAACCATCTTATTGCGAGATATATACTATTTATCTACCACTCCCATCTTCCTATGTTTTGTAACATTTTCATAAATTAATTTTTATAAGAATTAGGAACCCTAATTATGCACCGAGCATGCGCTCGTATGAAGAGGGAGGTGACAGCTCAAGAATCAAGTAGCATGAGCGAAAAATATAAAAACATACAAGGAACTGGGCATGTAGTGAGATTTCGTTCCATAGATGGCATAGTGAAGTTTAATTAAAGTGATTAATGAACGTCGTAAAGCTCATTAACTGTTCAGTACTTCTTAACGGTTATATCGTTTACGTTATTCCAAGGGTCCCTAAATAAAAAAAGATGACTTTTTGAAATATGACTTGCATCCGGCTTACGTATGCTTCAATAAGACAACATCAATAAACAATTTGTGAACATAAACATTAATCTTAACCATTATCTAGCATTGCAAAGAATAAATATACTGTTCTCAATAAATCACCTAAAGTTTATCAGCTATCTGAACGTAATCCTATCTAAACATATCTATCTGTTTCATTTTGACAGATCAACAACATCCATTGAGTTATTTATGTTGTTGAGTAGATTATTTTTTCAAACATATGAAGCAATGGATTAGCAATCTGTTTCAAAACGATTCAGCCCCCCAATTACGCAATGCACGATCAATTTTAAATTGAAACCAATTGAAAAAGATTGCCAGTCCATTGCTTCATAAGTTCGACAAAAATAATCTGCTCAATTTTTTTTGTCAAACTTATGAAGCAATGGACTGGCAATCTTTTTCAATTAGTTTCAATTTAAAATTGAAAATGCATTACGTAATTAGGGTGTTCTGATTGATCGTGTTTTACGCGTGCTATTGGATGTGAATACATGGAAATTGTGTTCACTGGACTACAAGTAAATATATTAAACTTTTCCAGGTGATCGAAACAAGAGTTGCTCTAGTGTCTTTGTAATTCATGTTGACTTTGAAAAGTCACTTACATAACATAACATAATCACCCTAGTAATGTTCCCACAGCTGGGACACACGCCTCCTCTCTGTGAGAGGGAGGGGGCCGTAATCTTCCACGCGGGTCCAGTGCGGGTTTGTAGATGTCACATGTCTTCAAATTTTTGGTTCTAAGATATGCCGGTTTTCTCACGATGTTTTCCTTCACCGTTTTGAGAGCAGTGGTGATGAAATTATTTACACAAAGTAAAGCGCCTGCTTGGGTTCGAACCCACGACCTACAACTCGTAAGTCGGGGCCGATACTACTGGGCCACCACTGCTCGCTAAAGCAAGAGTCACTTAATAAAACAATAGGTATCTCAAATGCCAGTGTTTGACCCAGAAGCGAACAAACTTTTGTAACCAGGATTTGCGACCACAACTACCAATTTTAAATTGGACAGGTTGACCTGCAAGCATATCAGGACGCTGATTGGTGAATGGGCCGCGCAATTGAGCCAATCGCCGTCTTCCGTTCGCTCACAGGAAGGACCATTTGCGCTCGCGCCGTTCCTTTTCATAGACTATTAAATTTAATGTCAGCCAAGGGGAGTTTTATTGAGTTAAGTGGTCTATACGGGTTGTTATGCCAGTATAAGCTGAGCCGCCGACATCTGATGATTATTACTGAACAATAGATCAAGCTTAAGTGGCATTATATGTTTTGACGCCCGCAGATTCTAAGCGCGTCTATTCGCGACGGATATTCATCGTTATGGATATTATTTCGAGCAATTTTGTTGTTGAGGACTATTTCGTCGTTATTGGTTCCAGTGTATGCAATTTGTTGATCGTTATGCAATTTGTATTTGTTTGTGCAATGATACATCCATAAGTTAAAAATGGCTGCCTGTCATATGGGTGTGTTGTGATGTAATTTGCTTCTGTGTCACTCGGTATTTCCTTGCAATTTTCAATTGTGATTCTGTCCCTATTAAAAGGATGGGATCCTCTCGTATTATGTGGTTAACACGTTGTTGAATTGGTTCTAACGTTTGAAATTGACGATTATCCAATTATTCAATCTGGCCCGTTGGTGCAGTGATTGGCACTTAGCTCTCCAATAAGTGGAAAATAGTCGTGTAACATATTATTTAGGTTCCCACAGATATGTAGTTATATTCTAGTGTTGCAAATTGCACTTTGTCAAGAATTTGGCTATTGTCACCTTAATAAAATAAGTGCTTTGGTTACGTCTTGCAAGAATATTTGTAGCAATTCAGATTGGCACTAGTTATTTTATTTAGCTGCAATGGTGGAGTAATTGATGATTTTTAAAATGGGCGTCCCTGCCTATCAAATAAATAATGTTTTTTTTAAATTGTAAAGGTAGTTTTCTGGGAATCTGGGATCTGTGAATAGAATGCAATTTCCAATCGTGTTCTTATCTATGTTTATTAGGGTTCCGTACCGCAAAAGGAAAAACCAGAACCCTTACAGGTACACTCGTGTGTCTGTCTGTCTGTTTGTAGGTCCGTCTGTCACAGCCAATTTTTTCCAAATCTAAGGGACCGATAAAGTTGAAAGGTACAAATGTCAATCTATGTGACCCATACACGGACGTGTAATAAAAATAAATGCATTTTGAATATGGGGGTCTCTTTTCGGGGATAATTTTTGCAAACTGTACCCACACGGTACAGTTTGCAAAAACACATCAAATGAAAGGGATTCTTATGAAAATACAGAAAGTAGTTAAGTAGTAGTTATTTACTAGTAAACGTTGTATATCGCCTGTATAGTTAATTAGTTACACAACGCTTTGTCTTCTTCTTTCGAATGTCAAATTACTTACGACTGAAAGAGAGAAATCGGTGTGTAACTATACAGGCGATATACAACGTTTATTAGTAAGGGGGATAGATTACAGGAAAATCTATAAGAAGTCTGTGGTCTTAAAAAAACGTGGTAAATCTCCCAATGTTGTGCGTAAAAATTTACATTTGCAGTTGGAATGTATGGGAGAATATGTTTTTCAACTACAATGTTAGCTTTGTCCTTGGGATAAATTCATCCCTTCATTGTGCGTGGTCCGTAAGATATAACAGTTCTCACGCCGTCGCTTGTCTATTTTGTCACCAACTTGATGGATTGCAAATTGCCCACAGTTGTTCAATCTGGGTTTGTGATTGTATGCCACCCTACCGAAGCCAACTAGAAGATCGGATGATTCCCATCTCAAGTTACATGTCACACTAGTCAAGTGCAATTTTCCTGTTACATAGAGTTTTCAATTTGTCGCTGCATCTATTCACATCTCTATAAAAGGTTACATATTTGTCATAGAATGGGGGTTCTATTTCCTTATTACTTGACCTTGGCCTTGATTGTAAAATACTGGTATTCAGCTGCAACCGGTAAGACTGGAAGCCGACCCCAAGATAGTTGGGAAAAAGGCTAGGAAGATTGATTTGACCTTGGCCTTGATTACAATTTTGCTTTGACATGGATAGCTATTCCATCGTTTATTTTAGTTTCTACTTCGCTGATGACTAGGTCTACGTTTTTCATTTGGATTTCAATCTACGAAGGCCTTTTTAGAAGATAGGATGATTCCTATCTCATGCATGTCACAGTAGTCAAGTGCGATTGCCTTGTCCCATGGGGTTTGCAAATCGTCGGTGTTTATTCTTTTTTTAATCCACAACGGGGCAGCTCTTGACCTGCATCTCACCTGATGGTAAGTGATGATCAGGCCGAAGGTGGAAGCCAGCTTCACCCGGAATCCTCAACCACAGAAGAACTGGTTATCTTAGCTCTAACTGCCCAAACACAACAATGCTGTTAACATTGTTATTATGGTGACAGACGTAGATAAGATTGTGGTAGCTAGCCAGGCGGACTTAGAACAAGTCCTACCACTAACCAAATCGAGCAGAAAAAGTTGCCCCAATTGGGAATCGAACCCGCGGAACCTCTGAGTCTAAGAAATAAACCTAATGTTAATGTTCAATTTTACAGAGTTGTCTACTATCACATAGATCTTGTACAATAAAGCATTTTATTCTATCTATATAGATGTCACCGTTCTGAAGTGCTATATCCAATTTGTTTTCTGCCTTGACACTCTGCTCTGTTAGTCAGAAGACTGAAGACTGCCCAGAAGTCAATGATTGAACGCAAGTTCTATAGGTACGCATAGTCGCAAGTCGCAAGCAAAGTCCAAAAAAATATGCCAATTAATAAATTCTCATACATACATAACCTCGCGCCTTCTTCCCATGGGGGTAAGCAGGAACTACAGAAGAAATTCTTAATTATTTAAAAGTTATTGTAAAAACATAAGGAAATATGACGATTTTTACGGTTGCTACCTTCCAGTTGGTCACTTCATTTCGTAAATAGGAGAACGTTACCTAAATTCCCCTAGCAACAAGGAAAAAAACTCTTTCGTATAATCTACCTACTTGTTGAGATCATGTTCTCAAAGCGATTTCCATTTATTGGGTTCTGCTTGTTAAATGCAGCCGGAACTACGTACCTACCTAGTGTACCTACCTACCTATATGCATACGTGGTTGGGTAGGTATCTTCTTTTCTAATTGGTTTTACAAGTAAAATAATACTGCGGTATCTTATTTCCGTACAAAACAAGCTATTTTTGACTTTTCAGTTTAGTCATTTAGTATGGGGTTCGTCATGTTTTAAATTGTGTTTTTAATTCCATACCTTGCTAGCAAACATGTCATAGAGTCTAGCCTAATTATGTCGCAGTAAGATGGTTATTGCCGTGATATAGTTATATCCCTAGGGATATAGCTCTATATCATAATATAGTTATATCAAAGCGGTTCATAACTGTCTTACTAGGAATATAACTATGATAACAGCATGATCTTTTAATATAGCTATTAGGGCACTCCGACCAAATAGTTTAGGTTAGAAATGTGACCAACTACGCCCGAGCCGAGCGAGCGTAGCGAGCGGTGCCGCGGCAGCCAGTGGCGTAGCGTGCCTTGGCGGGGCCCCGTATAAAAATTTGTTTGAAGGCCCTTATGAAGGGTAAAGATTTCTATCAAAAAAAAAAAAAATTGTTTAGTTAAAATTAAAAGAAATTTATTCATCATAATTATCTAGGTACCTGTCGCTTATTCCAAAATGTTTCCAAACAATTCAAATTAAATATACACTCTCCTTGCCTTTCGGCAATCTGATTCATTATGTCCCATCGAAGGTAATTTTTTATCAGTTTTCATTTTGAAAAATTGATTTCAGCAGTTGCTGTTGCTGAATAACTGAAAGAAATTGCTTATTTCGACTTTTGTCATTTCTAGAAATAAAAAACAAAATTTAAGAAGTTTTTATAAATTTTTGCTCACGCACGTCGGAGGCCCCCGTGACCCGGGGGCCCCGTATAATTGATACGGCAGATACGGCGGTAGCTACGCCCCTGGCGGCAGCACATCGGCCGGCGAGCGCTACGTCGAAATTTGTCGCAGTAACGAAATTAGGGCACACCAACAGTTATGAACTGCTTTCATATAACTATTATACGGTATATAGCTATGTACATAACTATATCACTGCTATAACCATCTTACTGCGACATATACAGGGTGTCAGGGAATCGACGCGAAGCCTGTTACGTACCATGGATTCAGTACATGATTCTGAACCCCCCTGATTTGAAATTTTTCGTCGGTTATAAAAAAAAAATAGTTCATAAAATTTTTCGCGCTTGTTTTCGTTATAAATCTTTGTCTAATTCACTAAATAAAGGAAAAAAAAAAAACTAGATAAATAAAACTAAATAAATAAACAATTAGACTAACTTGCATGCATGTTAGTGACGCCCCAATGTATTTGAGCCGTCGACTAGTGAGTGTAGCCTTAATCGCCTCTTAGATTTGGATTTGTAATGAGGCGATTTAGTACTTCGAAAGACTTTTTATAATGTGTCGCGTCGATAACCTTACGTGGATCTAAAACGCTAATTGCCAGACCTTCTAGCTGTCTAACGCAAGTCACGACTAGGTGCGACATAAGCTTGACCTTTTGCAAAGCTAGTGCCTAGATCCACGACGTCTCTATCCAGTGTGATCCGTTGCTTTTTTCAACAGCTGATACGACAAGATCGTAGGCCTTTGCTTTATACTCGTACCTCAGAAATTAACTTAGAAATCACAATTTTTCTTACTATTTGTACTAGAATATTTTCTATAGATAATGTTTTTTCTTGTAACACAATATTTCACGATTCAGTTATTGAATACAGATCGAGGTATCGTTTAGAATAACGATGAGCACGGTGTGAGGTAGATACCAGTTATGCTATGTAATCTCAATTGTGATTTTTGGGGGCGCATTGAATTCATACTTCCAACATCTTCTTTCTTCTTCTTCTTACTTCTTAAGTCCTCATGTTCATGATTTTCTGGTGTGCCTAACTGCCGAAATGCCGCCGTTTGTCACAGAAATTCCCTCCTCACTAAGGGCTGATTTCACCAATGAAAGATCTGTCAGTGTCAAAATTGCGATGGAATATTGTACACTGACAGCTCTGGAACGCATTTTGATGTGCTGAACGCGTTCACAGTTTTATTGGTGAAATCCGCAGTTAGTATGGAGGGAATTTCTGGGTCGAATGCAGATTAAGTCTCGACTGGATGAAACATGGATGGAAGCGACGAGAAATGGTGTACTCTTACTTCGGAGTGAAAAATGCCAGCAAAATATAAATAGGTTAGTAGGTAATTATAATGTACGGATGTAACTCGCATGCTGTTGTGGCACAGCCTAATACTATTGCATATTTTATCAAAATATATTTCAAATCAGAGCCTGTTGAAATATCAAAGAGTAGGTATTCGACAGGCGATAAAGTCGACTGTCCGTGCTACGTAGGTGTGCACGGAGAGGTTTGCCATGAGCTGCGCAATTTATTTGTTTGCAAACCACGCGTCCGTGAGTAGCGTGGCCGTGGACAGCTGTGGAGCTAGAGAAAGCAGTACAAAAATATAATTGTCCTATAAAGATCCGGTAAACGCACTGAATAAGCGGGATTAGTCCTCCAATGATCTGACTAGTGTCGCTACTGGTTTGATTGATCCAACAATTGGCAGCGCGATGCTATTACTAGAGCATTTGTTCGATCATCTTTTTGTAACGATGCCGTGCTGGTAACTTAAGAAAAAAATATAATATTTTCAAAGGGGAAGTATTCCACATTCTAATAATCTATTTGCAAAGGTAACTTTTGTCTTTTGACTGTTCTATATAGAATGCCTACTCAACTTGCGAAATTAATTTTATTGATGAAGTGTTTGATGCTAATAAACATATCTTCACGCCCCTTCAAAACTAAACGTATTTGTTATTATTATTTTATTCGATAATAATTAACAAATACTTAAGCCGCCATGGGATCTGGATTACGTGTCTTATTATTGCATTATCAAAACTTTTATAAAACAATTTTGTCAAAGTTAAGACTACTACAGGATATACCTACTTCGCCACCATATTTAAGTTTTAGGGTTCTTAGTAATATAACAGAAAGAACTCCGCATGCCAGTATATTTAAAATAATGTTTTAAACAGAACTAATATTTTCAGAATAGTGTCAGAATTACTTTAAAACAATTATATATTTATCTATAAAATTTAATACGAAATAGATCAAGAGTGGGCTGTGTAGGGATGCAAACCGGTAATAGCAAATGTAGGACACTAATAAGTAGAATCTTACCTATAAAAATCGGAGGGCATGCTAGTTTGGTGTTAACAATCCATTAAAAGTCACGACTTAGACAAATCAATCCTATAATATCCTTGACCTATAGTAGCTATATCTAAGACGTTTATGAAAGTGCATGTCTTATAGAAGATGGAAACAAGACGTTAACAAGAGCAAATAAGATCACGACTAAGACGAATCAATCCTATAATATCCTTGAACTATAGCAGCTATATCTAAGACATTTATAAAAGTGCATGTCTTATAGAAGAATGAAACAAGACGTTAACAAGAGCAAATAATTATATTAAATGCATTTATAGGATCAAAAGCGACACTTTCCTAATTAGTTTTATAACATGCGCTTATAAGACTGCACGCTCTATTAAGAAGCGTTTACAGGATAAAGAAATCCTGTAAACGTTTATAAAACCAATTATAGGAGCGTATGTACTTGTAGCGCATATCGACTTGTAAGATGCTGTTGTAAGATCACTGCCTTAGTCAAAGCGTTTATTAGATTCCTATATGACGTTTATTCTTATGAGTCAATTACTATAGGAAAATTTTGCTACTTGGGTATGGTCGAGAGTGCATAGATTGCGCTTGACTATCAACATACGAGCTCGGCTTGGCGGGAATTCACATGCTCAAGAATTCTCCGATGTTCTTCTAAAAGTCGGTGAAAGCACTCTACCAGAGGAGAGCGGCCAGGTGGCCCTACCTATATAGAGGCTCTTGGTAGAGTTGTTCCCACTTTAGAAGATTTGATTCGTCTGGTGTACGGGGACAGCAGTAGAACTCCTTACCAAGAGAATTCTTGGGCGTGTATCCATTTTAACGCCGAAAATCATCAAGCTGCAGCGATCACAGTTTTCTCTCGCAATTTGAAGGGAGCGAAGTGATACGTTACAATTATAAAACTGATTCACATCCGTCACATCACACTCTCAGGTCCTGTTGAAAACCAGCGTCAGTCATTTATAGTTGTCTGGCATTTTTTGCTGAACTGGGGCTTTTTAACGCAGCCGTGAGGCATACTCCCCTGCTAATCTCTTACATCGCATTTTACACTTTTTATTTGATTTTTATTTTTTTATCTGCTGTATAAATTGTGTGCTTTTATGGTCTGTGTTAAATTAATACTGATGTGGAGGAAGATGATGCCACACATTAGCCCGTAGAAATTCTGAATTCGCTAATGGCAAGTGGACTTTCGGTTCACATCACTTAGCTAAAGGCCGGTGTCCCGATTATGCTCCTTCGGAACTTAACTCCGCCGAAGCTGTGTCACGGAATTCGGCTCAAACTCCTGTCTTTCCAGGGAAATGTCATCGAAGCGGAAATTCTAACAAGTTGTTGCGTTGGCGAGACAGTGTTTATACCGCGTATACCATTAACTCCCCTCAATTACCAGTTAAAGCGCGTGCAGTTCCCTGTGAGCTTATGCTTTGCGATGATTATCAATAAGTCACAGGGGTCGACACTATAGACTAGTAGTTCTGCGAACAGTAGACCTCGCGAGCACAAACTTTTTGGGAAAAATTAACCGCTTAGCTTGAGGCTTAAGTGCCTGCTACACGGTCGCAAACCGCGTCCCGACAGAGGTGACCTTAGGTTTACGACGAAACGTTGAAACAACTTTGCCGGTAGCCAACCAAGGCCATCTCGGTCGAGGACGCGGTTGGCAACCGTGTAGCAGGCACTTTATCTTAAAGTGAAAGAACGACGTTCACATTTCAAGCTTTTAAGAAAATATTAAAGTTCTATGTTTACCTGTGTTTACGTAGGTTTTATTTAGTACTTTTTAGTTCAATAAAAGCTTGTTTAAAAAATTATTTTACTTTATTTTATTCTAACATTAGAATTTGATAAAATATGTGTTCTATCCATTGAGGTATTATTGTACTAAGTTCTATCATCTTATCACCTTATATGAGCCACTGTGTAAAGTTTAAGTATTCCTGTGGCCACCTGCCGGCACTTTTATCAGACCCTAGACGACGCCTTGGGCTAACGTAACTACTTGTCAAAACAAATCGAAATGGTCTAAACACAACGGTGCTATCTTGTCTAATTAAGGAGTTCAGTATAGTGACCTTCCAGATCCATTAAGAGGCCCTACACCTTGGGCTACCTGGCCTGACAAAACCGACGACCGTAAAAACAACAGTTTTTATGGACCTGGACAGTACCTAGTGTAAGAACACTTGTCAAGTGAGTCCAAAAACGATGGCGATGGTTCTACCTTGTTAAATTGAGGAGTTCCTATGGCCACCTTCTGGCTCCATTATAAGAAACCTGAACACTAGCATTCATTCTTAGATAGGGCCCCAAACTAATCTTATCTCTCTAGCTGATAAGAAGTAGAAATCACACGTAACTTCGGCCGAATCTTCGTATTTAGGGTTTTGACCTGCAGGAAACAAAGTGTCCTTCACCACACAATCCTCACTTTTGAAAAGTTCTCGAAATTGAATTTTGAAAACGCCAAAAAATAGTCAAGAAATAGTCATAAATAGTCACCAAAGTTAAAAAAATAGTCGCATTAAGATTCCGAAGTTATAGCTATAAGTTGGTGAGGATTGTGGGGTGAACGTCTCCACACAATCCTCACCTCAGTGCAAGCAAACGGCTGGGAGTATCGACTTGGTTTCAATTCCAAAAAATAGTCAATGAATAGTCGTAACGCTATGCCAAATCTTGAAAATAGTCATTAAGAGGTTCCAGAGATATAAAGGTGTCTTGGTGAGGATTACGTGGTGAGCCTTTCTCGCCACAATCCTCACCTGATTACCGCGGAATGCTTACGTTTTTTCATTTGAAATTGGTGTCAAAAAATAGTCAAGAAATAGTCGTCTCCAACCACCATAATTTCGACCTGGTTTAATATGTAGAAGTATGTTAAATTTCCATCTAAACTTCTACATACATTTTCGAGTCGAGTACGGCCGAGCACAAAATTATTATGTTCGTGTTTGTAGTGGTCAACAAATTTTTTGTTTGTATTATTGTTAGTTATGTAGCTATTTTAACTATGTTTTATATATAATAATGAATAACATAATCATAACATATTATAAAACAAAATCCCTCCGCCGGCGCCGCGTCTGTCAAATGGCGATAAACTCAAAAACTACCGAACGGATTTTCCTGCAGTTTTCACCAATTGACGAAGTGATTTATAAGGAAGGTTTAAGTGTAGTATAGAATTATTGCGAAGCCGGGTATATAATTATCTTTATATATCTGAATTTACAGAATTCATGATTTCTGTTACTAAGTACCTACATACACATACCTGTTAAACTGTGTAACATGTTTTATTTTCCTAACAAAACTATTCGATCGTAAACTCGTAAAACAATAGTATCATTTTGAGGACTTTAAAAACTTGTTTGTCTTTTGGCATTATACTATATTTAGTTACTGAATTGCCCAAAATTAAAAAAAAGCACGTTAACAATGGATTTTCATATACCTTTTCTGCCTACTCAGCACGTTAACCATGAATTTTCATATTTTTTTTCGATCCGCACATTTGTACAGACGCCAGCACATCAACCTACTCCAATCTGTCAAATTTTCCCAATCAACATTGAACCTTATTCTTGAGCGATAGAGTTGAAAATCTATTAAAGAAATTTGACAGATTGTAGTAACTTGATGTGCTGGCGTCTGTACAACAATAATGATGACGTACATTCTGCCTCATTAAAAAAAAAGTATAATGGTGCTTACCGAGCACGTATAAAATAAATATTATACCATCCTACTTAAACAAAGTAGAGAATATAAAATTATAATGAATATCTGTAGGTATTTTAATAATAGGTAAGTAGGTAGAAGTCTTAATTTCTCATACTACAATAAAATTAATCTGAAATAAAGACTTAGTGCGGATTTCACCAGTGAAATTGAACGCGTTCAGTACATCTAAACGCGTTGAAATATAACAATTTTGACACTGACAGCTCTTGAACGCGTTTTAGAAATGCTGATCGCGTTCAGTTTCATTTGTGAAATCAGTTAACTCAAAGCCAACCGGAAGGAAATGTCTAAATGAAATAATAGCAAGAAACATAATTATTTAAAATTGGAGGAATATCATGTACAGGGAGATTGATATTTATTCAACTCTGACAGAAATAATAAATACGTAAGTAACTACAATATTTTATTACCGTATATTATTAAACAACAATATTAAAATAAATTTGCAATTTAAGTATTCGCGACTGTACCAAAACATAATGTATGTAGAAGTTTAGATGGAAATTTAACATACTTCTACATATTAAACCAGGTCGAAATTATGGTGGTTGGAGACGACTATTTCTTGACTATTTTTTGACACCAATTTCAAATGAAAAAACGTAAGCATTCCGCGGTAATCAGGTGAGGATTGTGGCGAGAAAGGCTCACCACGTAATCCTCACCAAGACACCTTTATATCTCTGGAACCTCTTAATGACTATTTTCGAGATTTGGCATAGCGTTACGACTATTTATTGACTATTTTTTGGAATTGAAACCAAGTCAATACTCCCAGCCGTTTGCTTGCACTGAGGTGAGGATTGTGTGGAGACGTTCACCCCACAATCCTCACCAACTTATAGCTATAACTTCGGAATCTTAATGCGACTATTTTTTTAAGTTTGGTGACTATTTATGACTATTTCTTGACTATTTTTTAGCGTTTTCAAAATTCAATTTCATGAACTTTTCAAAAGTGAGGATTGTGTGGTGAAGGACACGAAACAAACCATGAACGACAGCTTGTAGTTTTAGCGTTCGAAAATATTACCAACGCACTTTGAATTGACCGCGATGACATAATTTTTTCCTATCAAAAAAATATGACATCAATACGTCAAATAAATTGAAAAACTGGCCAAGTGCGTGGACCACGCACAAATAAGGGGTCCGTAGTTGGCATGAATAATTATCCCAAGTACAAACTTTAACATTGTAGTTAAAAACATGTTCTCTCATACATTCCAACCGCAAATGTAAGTTAGTCGATTATTACTCGTTAACTTGTAAAGCATACTTAGCTTTGCTAGTTTTCTTTTTAATTTAGCAAATGTATCCATGAATCGAAAAAACGTTTTCACACACACACACGCTACCCCATAACACAGGACAAACGAGAAAAAAAATTACGTGTAGGGTGAGGAGGTACCCTAAAAAACAATCATGATTTTATTTTACGACTTTGTCGGCGTGATTGATAGTATAGACCTATACCTACCAAATTACAGCTTTCTAGTACTAAGATTCTCTGAGCTAAGCCGCTGACAGACAGAAAGACAGGCAGACGGACATGGCAAAACTAAATCAGTTTATTGTGTACTACAGAACCCTAAAAACCAGACAAATTATGAGTAAAAAATTTGTAGGCCAGCTAGAAAAATTAACAAATAGGTTTGAATAAATAGCGAGCAATTTACTGCATTTGAGGAGGTATTCTGCTCATCATGCCGAAGATCCTGATCAGATCTTTACCAATTTTTTTGAGACTATCTTAAAGTTACTTTCTTTCAAATGAAAAAAGAACCATCGAAAACGGATTTCATAAGGCGGAGATATCCAGTAGCCCCCTTTTTGCCCCATTTTGGAGGAAGTACCCCTCCAATCAAAAATCCCCGACGACAACGAATTACAAAAAATTCATAATACCTGTATGCCAAGTTTCATCCAGATCGGTTGTAAAATACGACCTGTACACGAGTACGTACAAACTGACACACGAAAGAAAATTTTGCTAGTTGATGCAGAGACGCTTCGCTCGCTACGCTCGCTCGGTCAACTAAAGGCTGCGGGTGTTAACCTCAGGACAAGCTGCTTCTCACACGGATAACTGTACATCGCTTGCTCCCGTGTCACCAGTCCTGACTCTCTGTATATTTTGGATGCTGAGAACAAATCTACAAAGTAACGTAGTATACAGGGAAGTTTTATAAAAATGTGGCTGTTACTGTAGTATATTGTGGTATCTTACGACTTCCTCGCGAACTAAGTCGCGGTTAGAAGCTAGTACACAATAAATGTTCAAATGTAATTTGGAATGAGAAATGATATAAACGAAAAGCCGAAAATAAAAAAGTTGGTAATTTTAAAATTAAAAAAACTGACTGCTAAAACACCAGAAAAGAGAATAAAAACAAGCTTTAAATACACGGTGATTTTATTTATAACCGAAGAAAAATTTCACCACCGTGGGGTTCAGAATCATGTACTGAATCCATGGTAACAGCTGCTTCGCCCGGACAAACAAGTTACACCATATTTTAGGTTATGGGTTTGTCCCGCCTTATTAAATTGTTTCTTTTTTACATCTTTTTATTATGCTTTTAACGTTTACATTGTTCACACATCTATAATTACAACATGAATGATGTAACCAAAATTTTGTAAATATATAATGATATTAAAGTCGCATACTTAAAATTATTGAATGGCAAAACTTGCATTCAATTATTGTATGCCATTTTATGAAAAATTTTGTTTTTTTATGAAATCGCACGCGTGTAAACACTTGGGGTTCAGAATCATGTACTGAATCCATGGTAACAGGCTTCGCCCCGACAAACAAGTTACACCATATTTCAGGTGGGTTTGTCCCGCCTTATTGAATTGTTTCTTTTTTACATCTTTTTATTATGCTTTTAACGTTTACATTGTTCACACATCTATAATTACAACATGAATGATGTAACCAATATTTTGTAAATATATAATGATAATAAAGTCGCATACCTACTTAAAATTATTGAATGGCAAAACTTGCATTCAATTATTGTATGCCATTTTATGAAAAATTTTGTTTTTTTATGAAATCGCACGCGTGTAAACACTTGCTTGCAATTCTGTAATGTCATAATTGAACGTGCTTTATGGCACGCGATTATTGCTCTAGAACTTTCCAGAAACTTGCACCGTGTAAATTGGGTCAATCACCTGGGCACTATTTTCTCAACATAGAACATTTACCAAATGCACAATTTGGCTTCAGAACGGGGTTTTTTACAGAGTAAGCTGTTCCTTGCTTCACGCTCATCCGGTTATCCAATACAGGAAAACTTACTGCCTGTTTGCCGTACCAATATTAAGGCAACTTAATCATCTCAACCTACACGGGGGTGTACGCGTGTTTTCTTGATCTTTCGAAAGTCCTGGATTTGGTGTCCTATGGTGGTTTATGGAAGAAGCTGTATGATGATACAATACGTCCGGTTGAGATGATTAAGTTGCCTTAATATTGGTACGGCAAACAGTCTCATATGGAGAAATGGGCAGGCTCGCTATCCGATCCGTACGGGCTGGAGTGCAGGATCGGACAGGGAGGTCTGACTTCCCCGAAACTTTTCTATATATACGTGGATCGGCTGGTTCTTGAACTCAGCAGTACGATGGTAGGCTGTTCCATTGACAGAACATTTTTCAATAACATAAATTACATCGTATATACATCGATCAGCGCCCTCGAGAACTCTTGTCTGTTTGTGAGCGATATGCGGATGCCCAGGGCCCGGGTTACGAAACTATAAAGAAAAAAGAGCGAGTGTCGGCTGTTCAAGGTAAGATAAACATATTTTAATCTTACCTGAAAGAAACAAATTTACATAATAACAATGCCCCAAAGGAATCGACCAAATACGCCGATTTTGAAGATTCACCCTTTACCCAGTGGCCACGAGCTATACGAGTATCACGCTCAAGCGATACGCGTCTTGCAACAGCGACTGCGGAGAAAACAAATGAGAGCAGTTGTTTGCGACGCGTCTTGCGATCTCCCAAGTCGCATCGCTCAAGGCCGCGTACGGGGCCGTACGGGTCGGGCAGCTCACCATGCAACAACTCGAAGCACTGGATCGGCGGCGTCGAGTTCCACCACGATGACTAACAAGCGATCGATGTATTTTATGGTTTTGAATTTAAAGGTCTAACTCGCACCTTCTCTACTACATTTTTAATTCCATAAACTAAAATGTAGAAATAGGTCGTGGTATAGGGCGTGTCAGTATTACCTCCGTCGGTATGCTTAACTTAACAATCATGGTCCCGCGGATGGACTCCTGACAAATGATACAACACGTCATTAATATTTTAAAAACAAGATGAGATAGCGGTTCCCTATCCGACTACTCTTTAGAAGAAACACCGAAACAAACTCAGAGGTCATAGTCTCTTTTAAAGTCCAGACATAATCTTGGTCAGGCCATAAGGACCCAGGCAGATTTGTGTCTGAGATCAGATGGTCTTTTGAGGAAAGAAACACACAGATTTGAGTAGACCTGTCCATTCAGTGTATATACGCATGTGTCAGTAATCGTGTAGCTTACTCCTTAACTCAAAACCGACGATAAATACCAAAGTAAAGACATTTAGGTAGGCTGCATCAAATAAGGACTGAAACTTGCAAACAATCAACAAATCTCACAAAAAAAAAAAACCTGAATATATCTACATCTACACAAATATCATATAAAGAGAAAAGATTTGGTATGTTTGTATTTTTGTTAATAATAAATAAATGATTATCAATAAGTCACAGGGGCCGACGCTGAAGGCTGAAGGCTTCGGCTGTTGACCTCAGGACAAGCTTCTTCTCACGCGGACAACTGTACGTCGCTTGCTCCCGAGTCCTGACTCTCTGTACCTATATTTTGGCTGCTGGGAACAAAACTACAAACGTAGTATACAGGGAAGTTTTATAATAATGTGGCTGTTATGGTCTACCGGAATCTCATGGCATAAAAAAAATATAAAAAATATTGATTTTCATATGGCAATGTCAATTGTCACCTGTCAAATCAAATTACGAGATCTGTCAACCGCTGCTGAGATTTTGTGTTATCTTCTTGACAATTTGTTGATTTTGTGAAAATGTCGAAAAAGCCACTTCGATCTCACGCGGGAAATATTGTTTTCAATGTGTATCGTAAAATTAGGGAAGAAGAAGGCGTAAATCAAACTCAATCTTTGATTTTAAAGCGCGTCGTAGAGTTGACCGGTAAGTTGGACTGAGTTGTTTTGATACTTTTAGCTTATTTCATATTTTTCTTACTTAATTGTAGCTTCTTTATAGGGGTTTCCAGTAGTACTATACGACGAATTGTAGGTGAGGGCACATCGAATGATGGTGTATTTTACACGCCTGGTAAAAAGCGGAGAGGGGCGAAGAAGAAAATCAACTAGGACAGTTTCGATTTAGAGTTAGGAATAAAGTAAAAGAATTCTATACAGTTCGGAAGGAAATTCTAACAGTAATGAAACTGTTACAAATTCTTCGACAAGATATTGATTTCAACGGAGGGAGAGGTAAGAAAAATTTAAAGTAATAATCCCTCTCACTCGTAAGAGGAGGCCTGTGCCCTGCAGTGGGACGTATATAGACTGATGATGATAATGATGAATAACTAAGCTATCGTTTGAGTAACATGATAAATGTTATTATTTTTTACAGACTTATACTTAAGGAGATTGGTTTTGAATATGTTAAATGTCAATCAAAAAGGACCATTCTGATGGAGAGAGATGACATAAAACTACAAAGATACAAATTTTTGAAGCGTATAAAAGAAAACCGCGAAGCTGAAGAGCATAATAAATTGGATGTGATTTATTTAGATGAGACTTATATTCACGGTTCATGTTAGATCTATGAACAAGTGCTGGCAAAGCAAAGATATTGCAGGTCCATCTAAAAATGTTGTGAACATGTAAAGAAAATTGAAAACGATTTCATCAAGCAAGATAGAATAATAAAAATGCTGGAAGAGCGATTTATAATAAATACCTCTTTATCTTCATCGTCTGTTGAAGAACAAGAAATGCAAGTAGAGTTCTTGGAATCGTTTTTTAGTTCTAAATGAGGTGTTAAGTTTTAGTATGATTTAAATGATAATAAATTAGTACCTACATAAAGTAATGTACGATTGATTTATTTTTCATGACATATTTTCCTGTGCTAAGGACCCAATGTATAACAACATTCTTCATACACATACCTTATATACCTACTGCAAGTTCATTAATACTAAGGACATAAATAAAAATTAAACAGTATCAAGATCGTTTAATCCAATTTCCCCAGTATTGCACGCAACAAATTTTTATTTCTCCATTTGCCATGAGATTCCGGTAGACCTATACTGTAGTATATTGTGGTGTCTTACGACTTCCACGTGAACCAAGTCGCGGGCAGAAGCTAGTAATGAGTAAACTCAAAAGCAACTGAACCGATTTTAAAAATTCTTTCACCAGTAGATATGGATACTCCCTCCACGAAGACCGGCCCCAGTCCGCGATTACTGTACTTTGGTATGGAGCAAACGGGAGTGCGGCGCGTCTTTGTGGATAGCACTATCTATAGAATGCTATATTATAAACGAGTACATAATCAGCCTATTAATGTTCCCACTGCTGAGACACAGGCCTGCTCTCTATGAGAGGGAGTGGGCCGTAATCAACCACGCGGGCCAAGTACGGGTTGGTAGATGTCACATGTCTTCAAAGTTTTGGTTCTAAGACATGCCGCTTTCCTCACGATGTTTTCCTTCACCGTTTTGAGAGCAGTGGTGATGAAATTATTTACACAAAGTAAAGCGCCTGCTGGGGTTCGAACCCACGACCTACAACTCGTAAGTCGGGGCCGTTACCACTGGGCCACCACTGCTCCATTCACAATGCCACATTCACAAATATTAAAATAATAATGCTTCACAAAGTAAATATTCTTGTCATTGTGTGTTCCTCCTGCATTGTTAAACACATAAATTACTTGCCACTGATCTGCATTCATTTTGGCAAATGTGTCGAACAGAGTTTTTTACTAGACATTCCGGCATCGAGCTAAATATGATTTATGTTTATCTAAACTAATAATATTATAAAACGAAAAGATTTCATTTTTGTATTTTGTTTGTTTGTTTGTAATTAATAAACTCTAAAACTACTGGACCGATTGAAAAATTCTTTCACCAGTAGAATTCTATATTATTACTGAGTAACACAGGCTTTAATTTACAAAGATATCACACTGGGAAACCGATGGCGGAAGCTAGTTTAAGCATAAACTTCACTTTCAATTGGTATTATTTTTCAGCTGCTTCCTGAGCCCTCCCCTGCAACCGTATTTCTTCTGCATAAATAAGTTCTTTATGTAACCCACTGAAGAAAATGTTTAGTTATAATTAGAAAACTGATTATCAAAAACATGCTTGACCCGTTCCTTAGGAGTCAACTTAATTGATGCCAAATGTTGCATAAAACATGCGTTTTTTGGTCCAAATATGAGTAGGTACCTTTAATTTTTGGCTTCAAACTACGAAAAAACAAAAAGTCAAAACAAACACTAAAATAACAATCACACGATAAAATCAACGAATACGTAGAGAAATTCGTAGCACTTTGCTACGATTGCTACGAAGTTATCACCTTGGCGTAGACCCTAAATTGCTAAGTCAGCTAGTAATCAGCCTATTAATGCTCCCACACTTCCCACTGCTGGGACACAGGCCTGCTCTCTATGAGAGGGAGTGGGCCGTAATCCACCATGCGGGCCCAGTACGGGTTGGTAGATGTCACATGTCTTCAAAGTTTTGGTTCTAAGACATGCCGCTTTCCTCACGATGTTTTCCTTCACCGTTTTGAGAGCAGTGGTGATGAAATTATTTACACAAAGTAAAGCGCCTGCTGGGGTTCGAACCCACGACCTACAACTCGTAAGTCGGGGCCGTTACCACTGGGCCACCACTGCTCCATTCACAATGCCACATTCACAATTATTAAAATAATAATGCTTCACAAAGTAAATATTCTTGTCATTGTGTGTTCTTCCTGCATTGTTAAACACATAAATTGATTGCCACTGACATGCATTCATTTTGGCAAATGTGTCGAACAGAGTTTTTTACTAGACATTCCGGCATCGAGCTAAATATTATATGTTTATCTAAACTAATAATATTATAAAAAAAAAAGATTTCATTTTTGTATTTTGTTTGTTTGTTTGTAATTAATAAACTCTAAAACTACTGGACCGATTTAAAAAAATCTTTCACCAGTAGAATGCTATATTATCGGGATCCCCCCGTTTTGCCTAAAGGATTTTGACAAATTTTCATTATCCAAACAAATTTTAGCAACCTTTTTTTATACCAATGCAATATTTGGAATGATTTTAGTACGCACATTTTCATTTGGTCAAATTTTTACTTGGCAGAATATTACCAAGGATAATGTCATTAAGGCATTTGGTCTTTAATCAAATGATTTATTACAGCAAACTATCTTTAGACAATAAACATTTAGTCAATTGATTTGTTTTGACAAAAATATAAAGACGAAATTAAGATTTTTTGGTAATTATATAATTAAAAAATGCGCTTTTATTTTAATATAATCATTTATATGCGATGTTATTTGCGTACTTCTTTGTAAGTTTATGTAAGGCTAAAAGCGTCTTGGTAATTTTTGTCTCCGACCAACTGTTTGTCGTAAAACAAATACACAGAAACGAATCGCTGCAAAACCGACTCCACGTAGTCTTGTCTGCCCCACCCCTAGAGTGTAATTTAAACCCGCGTAGGCGCGGAGGGGCGAGGCGGCCCGCGAGCTGAGGAGCAGGTGGTGAGCGTTAAATTATTTATATTATTTATTATTTATTTTCATTTATTCGGACAACAAGGATCCATGATGTTAGTAATACCTTAAAGCTAGTGTTAGTAGTAAATTATTTGAGTTTGTAATTGAAAGACATTTTGCACAGAAGATGACCAAGTAAGGTACAAATTTCTCACTTGGCCATCATCTCCACAAAATGCCTCAGAATGGGAGAATAAAAGCTCTCTGACACTGTTTTCAGAATGCTGTTGCTACTGGCCCGTGTTCTAGTGACTAATGATGCGACTTTTTTTCGAATGATTGCATGAAAGTCGTCAGTTCCCATCGGCGACGCCATCGGCGACGATAAGCTCGCATGGAGCCGCCCAAACCCCGCAGCGCCGGAGCCGTGACAGAAACAATGCTTGCTGCATGTTGCATGCCTGCTTGCATGTTTATTTGCATGCTGCTTGCCTGCTTGCATGCTGCATGCCTGCTAGCACTCTGCATGCCTGCTTGCACGCTGCATGCCTGCTTGCATGCTGCATGCTTGAAGCAAGCAAATCATGATATTGACCTGTTACTGCTCCTGAGAATCGCGGATCTTGACTTTCAGAATTTTGACCTTGACATCTAGGTCAATAACATCAAGGTCAAGGACAATGCCCTTAAGGTGTCGCATGGTGTTTCCCCACCCTACTACACCCACTTCGTATCGAATTTATTTCGTAAATTGAAAACTAGCGAAATTAAGTATTTGGCTTATTTTATTTTGCGTAAAATATGTTATACCAACTGAAATATTTGACTAAATTAAAATTGGTAAAAGTACTAGTTGGTAAGCAAGTTATTGTTTAAACGTTCATTTGCCAAACATTAGGTTTGCGTTACAATTATTTGTGAAGAGTTTATTTGCTAAGTAATAATTTGGAAAATGAAATTATGCAGAAAATTGTTTGGGAAGTGATAATTTGTCAATTTCTTTTAGATGAAACAAGGGAGACCCTATATTATCACTGAGTAACATAGGTTATAATTTATAAAGATATCACAAGGGCGAAACTGCTGGCGGAAGTTAGTTTAAGCATAAACGTCACTTTCAGTTGGTACCTATTATTTTTCAGCTGCTTCCTGAGCCCTGCCCCTGCAAACGTATTTCTTCTGCATAAATAAGTTATTTGGTTATGTAATCCACTGAAGAAAATGTTTACTTTTAACTATAAAACTGATTATCAAAAACATACTTGACCCGTTCCTTAGGAGTCAACTTAATTGCCGCCAAATGTTGCATAAAACATGCGTTTTTTGGTCCAAATATGAGTAGGTACCTATAATTTTTGGCTTCATACTACGAAAAAACAAAAAGTCAAAACAAACACTAAAATAACAATCACACGATAAAATCAACGAATACGTAGAGAAATTCGTAGCACTTTGCTACGATTGCTACGAAGTTATCACCTTGGCGTAGACCCTAAATTGCTATGTGCCAATTTCTCCAGTGGAACTGTTCGCGATCGGTACATCTAAACCACGTTTAGTAGGTGTCATTGTCAACATTCCTAAACAATGAAGCTCTTGAACTCGGTTTAGATTATACTTATCGCGTTCCGTTGGTGAACTCCGCCCTTACACGTCTGGACGGGGCTAGATTGACTTTTGAATCCATAAAAATGATAATTATATCTATATTATACAATAAGACTCGATGGTATTAGACAGTGTCTAGAACAGAACATAAGCAGTACTTTAAAAATTAAACGAAAACTATTGTAAAATTTACTACGGCGTAGCACCAGCATTGTGAAAATTAAAATTAATATAATAATCTTAGAAATAGGTTTTTATTCGGGATGCATCGATACGCCTTTTTGCCGATACGATACCGATACCGATACTCTTATAAAAATATCGACGATACCGATATCGATACGCTTATTGAAATCAAAAATGAAGGTAAAATAAATAAAAACACGAGTAAGGTAATTTTTTCAATTAATATAAAAATAGCAAATAACAGGACAAACTAAATAAAACCGTAGACAGGTTGAGATTAGACGCACGACAACTCAGTCAACCTAGCGAGCTAAAGTGGGCGGGCGAAACAAGACACTGAATAAAGCGCGGGGTTTCCCCGAGCATACTTAGTTCCTGCCTCGTTTGCAACGAAATAGACGAGACAACACGCGCGTTTACATTATATTTTTAAAGCGCGAATTTTGAAAAGTATCGTTGTATCGGCCATAAAAATATCGCCGATGCCGATATATCGGCTAACTTCGAGTATCGCCGATATTTCGGTATCTGTATCGGTATCGGATGCATCCCTAGTTTTTATGATACTCAACAATACTTTATTGTAGTGATCGACCGAAGGTTCGGTTTTGGTTTCGGTTTCGGCAAGTTTCGGCAAGAAAATCTAGTTTCAGCATCAGTTTCGGTTTCGGCATAAAATCTGCCGAACCTTCGGCCGCACCGAAACTCTGCGTTCGTGAAAAATCGCGCGTCGTTCGGCTGTCTTTGGGTGAGTTCGTGGATCGTGTCACCCGCCAAAATCAGCTTTTTGTTACTCATAAATTTTTGTTCCAAGAAGTAGTTGATGTTGCACATGTTTTGATAATTTCTATAACGTTAGAGATTACACAAAAAAAAAAGTTTTTTTTCACGTAAGTACTTCAATTATTGTTTTATTTTTTTCATTGTTGTTTATGTGTAAAAACAAGCCAAAGGATGTCACCAAAATCTGCCCACTTAGTAGCATAAAATACACTAGACTACACTGAATAATATGGCATTTATAGATTTTGCTTCTGGTGACCCGGGGACTAGAATAAAATAATTTTTAATTCATGAAAAGCACGCCATTTTGGCACTCTATCTTCGGTACAAGCACTACCTTACCTTCTTTTTAAACTGTCAAGTTGACCAAAGACTACAATACAGGGTGGCAGGGACATCGACGCGAAGCCGCAGTCGTTTTTTAATAACCGACGAAAAATTTCAACGCTAGGGGGTTAAGACCCATGTACTGAATCCATGGTAACCGGCTTCGCGTCGATGTCCCGGACACCCCGTATAATTATGAAGTTGACAGCTGTCTGCTGTCGGCCACAGCTACTGTTGTTTCACGTTTGTTTCGGTTTGAATATTTTTCTAAATAATTCAATCTGAATTCAATAACAATTTAACTCTCATGGTCTACTCGATTTTCGTTAGGCAAAGATATGGTACCTTACGTCAGAAACGATACTTAAATCCAAAAGTAGGTGAATACAAGCAGCAAGTGAATTTTGATGAACAGTAGCGTTAGAAGTCTTTCAGAGCGTGTTATCGAAACAATCATCGCAGTAAAAAACTTTCGCGACAACGTACCTACATCGCAATGATAAACTTTCGCAGTAACGTCCTACATCGCAGTAAAGAACTTTCGCTACAACGAACGTCGCGATAGTAAAGTTTCGCAGTAACGTACATCGCGGTAGTGAACTTCGCAACTATGATTTAGGTACACTCGGAATAAAACAATTAATATCTTTTAGTTTTATTAGTGTTCTTCATTTTCAATTTCACTTCATGGTTTAATATTTCTTCCAAGACTACAGTCAGCTCAAGACCGATATGGGAGATGTTGAAAGACTGCATGTCCATCCAGTACTCCGTTACAAGAAACGCACCTCATGTTTGTAAGCACTAGACTGAAAGCAATAGATTAGTTAAAATCTTAAGTATTTTATTCTCTTCATTCTGATAAAACGTGAACTGCGTGACTCGTACTGGGTACTGGTACACTGACGCGAATCGTTATTAATAACAAAATCCGTCAGGAACGAAATAGTGGGGTAACAGAAGTCCAATAGTATCGTCAAGAACCAAATCGTGAGATGACAAACGGAATACCAGAAAAAATTGCTAAGTTATTATACAAAATACACAACACAAACGAACAGATGAATACGCCGAAACCGTATAAAAGTGTATTATTTATGCCCGAAAAGCAGAAACTAACAGAATGACATGTGAACGACATTTACGAAATAATGTCAACCCGAGTGTCAACCAAATGTACGGCAATACACAAAGTTGCCACATGATTACAGGTTACCTAAAACTTTAAATAATTGATTATGTAGTTTTAAATGATTTAAGAATAAAAATCCAATTATTTTCGAATTCCTCTATTTTTTCTCTACAATTTGGGGCTCCTGTAGGACCTCGAGGTACATGTTTAGGCAAAGTTGTATGGGCTTTTGCTGACCTCCTTTCAGTAAACAATAGGTTTTTAATAAACGTCTAATAAGGTTTCGGTTTTGGCCGAAACTGAGACAGATACCGAAGATTCGTTTTCGGTTTCGGTTTCGCTAGAAATTCCTGTTTCGGTCGGACACTACTTTATTGCATTCCACATGTAGGTATTCTTAGGTGGTAAAACTTATAATAAGATCATAATGTGGCGATGATGATGTTGATGGTGACGTATGTGATGTGATTGTCATGTGTGTGATGTACATACCTTGATCTTGAATGTCAATTGCAAAAACAGTTCTCAAAAACAATATTTTTTAGGTTATCCGGCAATGAGGTTATACAATACTAGAGGAGCAGCGTCCTACAAACAATTTCTGAAAAACGTCACCACTTACGAGTTTAAAGACGTAGCTTTGAAACGGATACATAAAATGTCAATCTGTCAAAATAATCTATGTTTGTCTCATTTCTTCTACCGTCAAACTAATGACGTTGGAATGAGACAAGACATTGCTATCGAAAAAACGACCAGAGTTGCCAATTATCAACATAATTTGCCCAGAATGAATGAAGGTTTTATTGAATAAATTAGGTAGGTACTATGAAAGGTTGTGTTATGGAACTTTCAATAGATAATAGTTACTTATGCAACTGTTGTATAATAAGGGGTATTAAAACACGAATGTGGGTTTGTAAAAAATAGTATCGCATGAGCGTTTTAATACCTAATTATAACAGTTGCATTCAAGACTTTATCTACACCCATGATATGAATCCTCTATAAACAACAAAGTAATAATTTTTTTCAATACTAATAACTAACAAAAATGGCGGGATACGACGTGAATTCGAAGAACCTACCCAACCTTTTCTAATTGTGAAACGCGCGTGCATGACAATGTTCTTTTTTTAAAATTCATAAACATACCACGAGAATGTGGCTGTTTGATGAGTAAAAAACGAGTTGCATTATGAAATTTAGTACAACATTATAACACCCGTTTGGATGTCATTAGGGTTACTATGACACTGGCTGTTTTAATTTTGGCAATAAGCTAACTGTTTCAGGAACTTTTATAGAGGATTTATAGCAAGGGTGTAGATAAAAGATTTTAAAAAAGGACATCATTCATTACGTACCCAAAAATTTAAGTGCCGGCCAGAAAAAAAAAATGCTTTTTTCTTATGGAAAATAACGTCCTGAGCATTTTTTTATATTACAACGAAAGTCTAAAATTAACCCCCTGGCTGCTATTTGAGTTTGAAAGTAGGTACCAAAAATTATGTTTTTGCCAACAATATTTTGGACATTCGTTTAAAGACGCAAGCATTTATTGCCCATTGCAGAAATAGACATGAGAATTGAGCGTTCCGTATAGTAAGGTATGATAAGTATTAAAAAAAATACGAGAAAACGATTGAGGGAAATGTTTTTCTTTTACAATAGCAGGCAGACTCGAGGGTAAAACGCCACAGGCAGACACAGGCGGGCAGAGGTGTGGTGATACTCTTCTTTAAAAAGGGCAACAATGCCCTGCTAAAGAATTATAGGCCCATCGCACTTCTGAACCATGTCTACAAGCTGTTTTCAAGCAATTTTCAAGAGTTATCACGAACCGTCTAGTGCGCTGGTTTGACGACTTCCAGCCTCCCGAATAAGCCGGATTCTGTAAAGGCTTTAGCACCTTAGACCACATACATACTCTGCGGCAGGTTATACAGAAGATTGAAGAGTACCTGCCTCTCTGCATAGCGTTTGTGGACTACAAGAAAGCCTTCGATTCGATCGAGACTTAGGCTGTGTCTTCAACGGTGCCAGATGCACTTTTGGTAAACCAAGGTGCTGCAGTGTCAGTGATAACACTACTACTATGTCGTTCCGACTCCAGGACCAGATGCAGCGAGATGAGGTGAGACAGAGAGACGTTATCTCTCCCAAACTGTTCACCGCTGCATTGGAGGTTTTCAAGGTTCTGGACAGGAAAGGCGTAGCAATCAACTTCAATGGCAACTACGTCACTTATCTTCGGATTGCCGACGATATAGTAGTCAGTACTATATCGGAGGACCAGTACAATGCTCGATGACCTCAGTAGAGCTTCCGAAAGAGAAAGTCTTAAAACGAACATAGATAAAACTAAGTTCATGTCAAATGGCCCTCATGAAGATCGGAGACTTTACAATCGAAGTTATGGACGACTACGTTAACCTAGGACAAACTGTCCAGTTAGGTAGGTCCAATTTCGAGGTCAATCGTGGAATCCGAATCCTTGGCTGGGCAGTTTTTGGGAAGCTACTCTATATCTTCTCTTCTCACATGTTGCCCGTGATGACCTATGGAACTGAAACGTGGTCGCTTACAACGGGCTTCGTTAGGACGCTGAAAGTCGCCCAAAGGGAAATGGAGAGGGCTATGCTTGGAGATTCCTTGACGACGTGATCGAATTAGAAACGAAGAGATCGGTAGGAGAACCAAGGCAACCGACATAACCCGAAGAATTGCTAAACTTATATGGCAGTGGGCAGTCTACATTGTTCGCAGAAAAGATAGCCGATGGGCATGGGGCCGAAACGTTCTAGAGTGGCAACCACGTACCGGAAGACGAAGCGTGGAGGTTCAAGGTGGAGGTTCTTACGGTCTTCACCAAGCCAATGATTTTGTGAAGACCGCAGGAATCCGCTGGATGCGAGAATCACAGAACCAGTCGAAGTGGCGATCTTTGGGGGAGGCCTATGTCCAGCAGTGGAAATCTTCCAGCTGAAATTATGATGATGAAGATGCAATGATGATGATGAAGGTTGTTTCTCGTTTTAAACATTATTGTAATGCTCAAAATAAGATTTTTAATATTTTCTTTTTCAAAGTTAAATAGCAGCGGAAGGGTTAATTGTATACTTTCTTTGTAATAGTAAAAAATGTTAAGGGTGTTATTATACATAAGAAAACCATGTTTTTTTTTTCTGGCCGGCACTTTAGTTTTTGGGTACAAAATGTTCGACACTTGAATGATGTCCTTTACAAGGATTACGGTATACTTACAAAACATAGGCAAAAAAAAAATGTTTCAAAAGTTTTAAGATTTGTGACAAATAATATTGTTCATAATGGAATATATAATTTCTATATTCATGACAATCGATTAAATTAATTAAAGTGATGTAACGCACTAACCAGCGACATTCACTTTTTTTAGAATAATCTAAATTAATCTGTCTAGCCTTTTCCCAACTATGTTGGGATCGGCTTCCAGTCTAACCGGATGCAGCTGAATAACAGTATTTTACATGGAGCAACTGCTTATCAGACCTATACCTGTAAAACTGGTTGTCAGACTTTCGAGCTTCTGACGACCCGTAGGTAACGACTGTCACAAGATCCACGAATGACAGCTGGGACCAACAGCTTAACGTGCTTTCGAGGCACGGATTAGTCTCGGTATTTAAAGATGGTCACCCATCCACAGACCAATCCCGGCAAGCGTAGCTTAACCTGATGGATCGACCCGTGCGGCTGTTATTACTTAGCCACGAGCTCCTCCTCCAGTTCAAATTTCTTAGAACAATAACATCAATAAAAAAATAGTTAGTAGTAGTTTATGAAACTGTTGGAGGGGTATTAAAACACGAGCGTTTTAATACCTAGTTATGTGCAGTTTTATACACACTACTACATCTATCCCTACTAAATAAATGATAAAAGTTAAAAGAGTACGAAATATTTTTACATGTCGTCATTCACTAAACTCCCAACAGTCTGGCAAAATCAACATCGTTTTTCCTGGTAACATTGATCGCAAAAACAATGTTTGCTAAATTTATTTCGTTTTATAATGTTTTTTTGGATAATCTGAAGAAAATTTAGCAAACTTGATTGTGAAATGTAACACCACTTGCTTTATTAATCCTTTCAGACCATGACATACTAATTTTAACCGCAAATTCCACCATTTTTTATTTTTTATCGCTAAGCAATTGCTCACTTGACGTCAAGCTGACAACTGAATTCAGATATGCCCGCGGACACCTAAGTGGTGGTGACGCTTATGTGCCGTCCACTGCGCCTCTAGTATTGTATAACCTCATTGTTATCCGGTAAGAAACGTCAGTAAGTAGCACGATTCTCTGACAGGAATGTCGAGTATTTGAATGGTGAAATTTTTCTGATAAAATGGGAATGGAGATGATTAGCAAAGTGTTTTTCATGATTAGTTTTGGTTTGGAGATAGAAGACAACTATCATAATGAGTAGTAGGTAGGTAAATATCTTATCTTTTCGCAGCTCACAATGGCCCTTATTTGAAGGGTAAAAGTCACTCATAGGACAATTAGAGAGGGCTATTTTTGGAGTTTTCTTACGTGATCGAATCAGAAATAACAAAACATAACATAATCTTTATTTGCCAAAAGAATAACAACCTTACTTAGACAATGACCAAATTAGTATGAAGACTGGTGCGTTTTGTTTTTTTGGCGGCCGTCGACCCAATATGAAAAAAACGGTGCAGAAGAATATTATGAATGAATTATTATATGGGGTCTTATATCGAAAACTCAGTCCGGACTGAGTTATATCAGTTTAAAGATTAATTAATATTTTCATATTATTATGGAATAATTCTTATTACAAAGCATATTTTTTACCTTCCCAAGCGAAATTCACTATTTAGTTATTACTTATGTCTTCTAATACATGTATATATATATATACATATATATTTTATTTATGTATTGGTTAGAAACAATAAAACCGGTCATATGGTGAATGTTTTATTTGAATTATAACATATTACAAGATATAATAAATATAAAAAACAAAATAATAATAAAAAAACGCGTTTACCGCCGGCCGGTAGCTTGGACCCTGTTCCCGATACCGGTGGGCTACAATTTTTTATAATTTTAATGTTTTTGTTTCCTACTTGTTTTTATAAAAATATTTATTTATTATTTTTATATTTAAATATTTATTATTTTTATATTTAAATATTTATTATTTTTATATTTAAATATTTATTATTTTTATATTTAAATATTTATTATTTTTATAAAAATGTAATAGATAAGAAGGTATATGAAATAAAGGATAAGTATAACGCGTTTAATATACATTATATTTGTTTTATGTTTTTATTATTATTTCCTTTATTTCACCATATCCTACATATTAAACATTTTAACTATTTGAACATAAAAAAATATAAAACATTTAAAAATGTAAAAAATTGTATCCAGCTGCCCAACGAGAGCTTCCTTAGGTCTGTAATTAAGCCGTTGGCTGATACGACTATCAGCACAATGATTGCTCACAGAGCTACCTATATTTCAAGCAATAACCGCAGGACACACGGAACTAAATAGTTTTCCAACTCTTACCACAGATGAACTTATTTTATATGCTCATGGTACTTATCAGATAAAACAAGCTCGAAGCTATTATGGTGAGCATGGTGGTGGTGGATCGAGTAGAGCGGCGCACAATGATCATTGACATAACGGTCCCACATGTCGGCAACCTCGCGAGCCAAGTCAAAATACTTGATACTACACTACACCACCACTATATCAGGTTTATTGCCAACAATAGTCCTGTCAGTGATGACGGAACGATCCCAGTACAATGTGATTTTTCAATTTTCGAGGACTGGGTCAGGCACATACCTGTACGGCAATTACGATTCCACAAGGCTGTATTTCAGAGCAAGTTGCTGGTGGATAATCCTGGCTACAAGGTTGTGTCTATGCAAATACTCTTCGTTAGCTAGACGATGTTGGGATCAGCTTCCAGTCTAACCGGATGGAGCTGAATACCAGCATTTTACATGGAGCGACTGCCTATCTGACCTCCACAAGTCCACAACCTAGTAACGATACCCCTTGGTAAGACTGGTTGTCAGATTTTCGGGCTTCTGACGAACCGTAATGACTGTCAAAGATACACGAATGACAGCCGATACCAAAGGTTCAACTGACTGGCTTTCCCAGGCACGGAGGGGTCTCGCTATATAAAGATGGTGACTAACCCCGGCAAGCGTAGCTTAACCTGATGGAACGACCCATGCTGTTATTAATTAGCCACGAGTTCCTTCAACGTTAAAACTAACTTCAAGTGCTAATTATTGAATTATTTACAATAGTATTTTTTTCCTATAAACACCCATATCTCAGTTCGGACTGAGTTTATGATATAAGACCCCATATAATGATTCATTTGTTATGTTCTTCTGCATCACTTTTGCACGACTCGTAATGCTTCGCATTAGAGTGTGCTCTACGATCGAAAAATATTTTTTGCCCCATTTCTGCAACTGTTTTTATTGTTTCACTCCTGCTAGTACACAGAACCTACTTAATTTATATACCATTGTATAGATGATTAAATGGAGATTAATATTGTATTTTTTAACAATTGATTTAATGCAGCAGAAATGGAAAAAGCATCAAAATAGTTGAAAAAAAATTCCTGTCCGTCAATTTATGATCCCTGAAAACATTGTAGCTTGCGATAAAATCAATTAATTGAGTCAATTTTTTTTTATACATTCGTTTCAGCCGTACAAGGAACCCTATTGAAAATGGCTCTTTTATTCATAGTAGTTTAATTATAATTAATAAAATACTAACTAAAATATAATATCAATATCTAAATATTTTCAACCTTGGTCCGGTGCCGTTGCCTAGCAACTGCCAACGTAAATATCTTTGTCAGTCGTTGACATTACGACTTCATGAAAAGTGATAAATTGTTCATTTTTAAACTATGTTTTGAATTTCTTTTTCGTTTATGAATGAGTGATAAGTATGAGGCGTGCACTTTTGGATTTTCCAAACTATTTTCATATCCTATCGATAGCCGCCAAAAAAGCAAAAGGCATATTTACAATAATCTTGTTTTTACCCGACTGCCCCAGAAGGAGGGTAATGTTTTTCCTTTTAACACTCATATCTCAGTTCGGACTGAGTTTATGATATAAGACCCCATACAATAATTTATTTGTTATGTTATTCTGCATCACATTTTTCATATCCTATCGACAGCCGCCAAAAAACAAAAGGCATATTTACAATAGTATTGTTTTTCCTTTTAACACCCATATCTCAGTTCGGACTGAGTTTATGATATAAGACCCCATACAATAATTTATTTGTTATGTTATTCTGCATCACTTTTTTCATATCCTATCGACAGCCGCCAAAAAACAAAAGGCATATTTACAATAGTATTGTTTTTCCTTTTAACACCCATATCTCAGTTCGGACTGAGTTTATGATATAAGACCCCAGACAATAATTTATTTGTTATGTTATTCTGCATCACTTTTTTCATATCCTATCGACAGCCGCCAAAAAACAAAAGGCATATTTACAATAGTAAGTATTGTTTTTCCTTTTAACACCCATATCTCAGTTCGGACTGAGTTTATGATATAAGACCCCGTACAATAATTTATTTGTTATGTTATTCTGCACCACTTTTTTCATATCCTATCGACAGCCGCCAAAAAACAAAAGGCATATTTACAATAGTAAGTATTGTTTTTCCTTTTAACACCCATATCTCAGTTCGGACTGAGTTTATGATATAAGACCCCATACAATAATTTATTTGTTATGTTATTTTGCATCACTTTTTTCATATCCTATCGACAGCCGCCAAAAAACAAAACGCATATTTACAATAGTATTGTTTTTCCTTTTAACACCCATATCTCAGTTCGGACTGAGTTTATGATATAAGACCCCATACAATAATTTATTTGTTATGTTATTTTGCATCACTTTTTTCATATCCTATCGACAGCCGCCAAAAAAACAAAAGGCACCACTTTTACGCAATGGCCAGTGCTTACCTTCTATGAATCTAAACGATTAGACACCCAATTAGATAGTCAGTGAACAATAATAAATTCAGGTTGTAACGAAACCCATTCACCCTGACCCCCGTACTAGTTATAAACTGTATGACAGCTTTCCTCGTTCTCTTTTTACAAAAATATTAGCCGATTTGAGAGAAAACAATCAGAAAATCTCACTTTCAACTAACACAAATCAATACTGTGGGTAAAATGTATCACATACTCAATTTGTTGTTTAGTTGATTTTTTTACTTTGTAGGTAGGTAGGTAGGTAGTAGCGTAACTTCACATAATATAAGTAAAATTTTTAAATGTTAATTTTGTTTACAAATATTTATATTGTTTTATTTTTTCTTAGAAATGAAGAGATCCGCAGGAGAACCGAAGGTAACCGACATAGCCCGAAGAATAGTCGAACTAAAGTGGCAGTGGGCAGGACATATTGCTCGCAGAACAGAAGGCCGGTGGGGCCGAAAGGTTCTGGAGCGGCGACCGCGTACCGGAGGTAGCATTGGAAGGGAACACGGTGGACCGATGACCTTGTGAAGACAGCAGGCATCCGCTGGATGCGGGAAGCACAGAACCGGTCGAAGTGGCGGTGCTTGGGGGAGGCCTGTGTCCAGCAATGGACGTCTTTTGGGCTGAAATGATGATGATCTTATCTTTTTGCCCTCCTTATATTTGAAAGGGTGAACAAAAAATTAAAAAAAAATCAATTTCTTTTATTTTAAAACCAACGCATATAATCTTGTTAAAATATACATCTGATTTTATTTTCACAGTTTATAATGCTGTATTCGCGAAGAAATCCGGCATCCTATATGCGACTAAGTGAACCCTCCAGGAGGGCTCCCGGGCACTGAACGTGTAGAAGATGTAGTGACAAACATTGAAAAGAGTAGGTATGCTGAGATGGTTTGGTCATGTTGAGAGGATGAATGAAAGGTGACTTATAATAGTAGATTACTGTCGAGGCCAGCAAATAGGGCATTGATGGACGATCGTGAAAAAAAATGCAATGCGCGGATTTTCAAACAAGTAAATAATTATAAATTCCAGAAAAATTAAAAAAAATTCGTTGTTTTATCAAAGAAAAATGCTCATGGTACAAATAGAAAACCTGTCAGGTTAAAATGCCAAGTTGACCTGTCCTGTACTTGGCAAGTATTTAAAATGTTCATGGTACGGCCCCAGGACAGGTCAACTTAGCATTTTAACCTGACAGGTTTTCTTTTTGTACCATGAGCATTTCAGTCTGACCTGCAATGTATCAACTTCAGACCTGCTACGTTGTCGTTGACCGGTACGTCATATTATAAACAAACGTTCGGAAATACTTTTTCGGAATGTTACCGGTTTTACGGTTATATAAAATTAATTTGATAACAGTATAAAATGATCAAAAATATTAAATAAAATAACTATGTTTCGTAGCAAAAAATCTTATGTAACACGATTATGACGTTGGAGGCCCTTTTAGATGTAAATTAAAGGTGCCACCAACAATACCAACCTACTTGAAAACTAACCAAAGTTATTGCTATTTTCGAACGACTATAGTGTGTCAAATAAATTGTCAAAAAGACAAGAATATTTATTGATGACTTAGAGGAGAGTTTAAATATAAAAACTTTTTACAAAAAAAATTAAAACCGACTTCCAAAAAAAACCACTACAAAGTGAAAAATAACTTTAATTTCGGAAGTCGGTGTCTTTGTTTTTTAATTTTCGTTTTTTGCCACCGACTTCTGAAATTAAAGTTATTTTTCACTTTGTAGTGGTTTTTTTTGGAAGTCGGTTTTAATTTTTTTTGTAAAAAGTTTTTATTTTTCACTTTTTAGTTGTGGTACTTACCCCACACAATATCCAATACCACTAACTGCAATAAATAACAGTGACACGAAGTTATCTAATTAAATAATAAGTTAAATAATATCGTCCACATAAACTAAGTGGGAAAAATATGTATTATTCAAGCTAACTCAAAAACTATCTAAGCAAAGTCAATAAAATTTATATGGGACCACCTCGGGAGCTTACCCTTTCAAACAAAAAAATAATTTTCAAAATCGGTCCACAATTGGCGGAGATATCGGTGAACATACATAAAAAAAAAAAAAAAAAAAAAAAAAAAAAAAAAAAAAAA
Organism: Conistra vaccinii; assembly: GCA_948150665.1. Lineage (NCBI taxonomy): Eukaryota > Metazoa > Arthropoda > Insecta > Lepidoptera > Noctuidae > Conistra > Conistra vaccinii. The sequence goes on along the minus strand of OX411337.1, from coordinate 10,682,162 downwards.
ACATACATAAAGTCGAACATAGAACCTCCTCCTTTTTGGAAGTCGGTTAAAAATTGAAAACATTAGAATTTTTTAATAATCACAAGGATTGCAATGGGGTACATAAAAAGGGCTCAAACTCGAGAAATGTCCCACAGATTGTGGACGGAAGTGACGGAACATGATGTGAATTCTATTGTTGGTGGAGGCATGAGGAACAGGGTGTAAAGTTCACTCTTCTCATTAGAAAAGGGAGGCTCCTCCGACCAGACGGGTGTTATGTCTGGCGGGCAACTGCCCGAAACTTGTTTTCGGATAATCTTATATATTTATCATGCAAGATTTTTGTAACGTCATGTCTTTGCTGCGTAGTTCGTATGTATCGGTGTAACCGCTACAGTGCTATCGATGATTCAAGAGGCTGGGCAAGGCTGGGCAGCTGCAGTTTGTTTTTTTACTAAGATTACGAATATTGTCTTTACCCAAAACATCTATTAAACATTAAATTGTTTTTTATTTATATGTATTGTGTTCTTGTTATTTTTATTTCTTTCACATCTACTTACTCGTACCATTTCGACAACATAAGTAGAGGACAAAGAGACTGCTTTTTTTGTGGTCTATAATTTTAAATAACGCCACAATAGTATTATATTCACAAATTAACATATACTTGCGATTTTTATTTTAAATTAAAGAAAACAGTTCAATAAAAGTTAGTTTTACATGCCTGCTTATTATGACAGCAGGGCAGCTCAGTTTTCAAGGTTTTACATGTCAAAAATGACTTGATGGTAGAGCCTATCGCAGGTCAGACCAGTGAAATGTTGTCACGTGACCACTGAGCGGCTTTAGTCACGTGATCGCTGGCTCGCCTGTTATTTGACGTGTTCATGGTACAAAATAGCCCGACAGTTCACTTTCCGTCGAAAATTGACCTGCTATAAGAGTGCATGGTAAGCCCCCTGCTCCATTTGCTAAGCCAGTTCGAAATGTTTATAGAATCTTTGATAAGGTACCTCCTTGGTTGCCATGTGTTGCAGTAAAAAGTTAGCTCCATGTTTAAATAACACGACAGCTATGTGTTTTCATAGTAATTTATTTGGCCGCTAAACACAACAGATATGGATTTTCATTATAAGATTGCCGGCCGGGCGTTCGCTTGTTTTTGACCAGTAGGTTCACCAATTTCGATTTATCTCGAAGAAGGTTGTCAAAATAATGTTCGAATTTCCAAGCATGTTTGAGAAATTGGTACAAGGCAGATGTAAGTGAAAATTCCGGTCGGGGACGCCCTAGAAGAACATAAATAGTGACCTTATTTTTTGTGGTGTTCTTCAAGAAAGGTCAGGTGCGTAGTACCCAAGTAGGCAATCAGGTAGCAACCGGCGCGGCGGCGTGCGTGTATGACCAGATCTATGAACGTAACCGAAGCAAAAGAACTATGTAAGGATCGTAGCAGGTGGCGTTCTGTAGTTTCTGCCTACCCCATGGGAAGAAGGCGTGAGTTTATGTATGTATGTAACATAGTAGAAGGTAAGAAAGTAACATAGTAGAAGACTAGATGTTGAAAATATACAACTGAAAACTTTGTTGTGCCACCCGTCCGCCCGGGCGGTGTAGCAAAGGAACGGAAATTATTTGTATTGTCTTAAAACACGGTGTAATTGAAATAGCTGAAACCTAAGAAGCACCATTGTACTCATTATGAACTGTCCACCCGTTTTCTATTAAGACGGCGGCGACCCTTGAATTGTCCATACAAACGTAATACCTAAATCATTTGCAATTTGAGCATATTTCCATCATATTATGTTAATATTCGGATTTAGACAGTATTTATCTAGGCTTGTACATCTTTTTTTCCAAAATCTTACATAAAATGAAGTTTAAGCGAATTGAATTTCGCACATTTTTACAGCTAAATGACATGTTTTCATACTGTTTTTTCTGTATTATAAACAACAATATTTGGAATATTGTTTCGGCAGGAGCATAGCTTATATTATCAAGTTACAAAGTATAGAAAAAATTATGAAAGAATATTAAGTTTTCATTCATAATTTTTGGTATTACGGAACACATCCAAATTTATCATAAATTCCGATAGCTCGTAATAACGCTAACAACACACATAACACACAACAGACACAGACAACAACAAGAACACAATAACACAACAGAACAGAGATAACAATATTCCAAACGTATTTTCCTCCCATCTCTACTTGCAGTTGCGAGCCGTGTTCGCCGGACCCATAAAAAGAAAACATTGTTTTCAGACAATCTACGGTAGTAGCAGCTAATCATTTTCAGTCGGGTACATTTTCTGGTTGCTGGTAATATTCATTCACGTTGATATACCTATATCAAGAAAAACCATTAACTAAGAACTAGCTCTACAGTAAATCATGTGGTACCTATTGTTTTCTTATTATTAAATAATAATAAAAATAAATCTTTTATTTCTCCATAAATACATTTTACATTATTTTGATCTAAAACTGGCTTGATTTAGTGCTCTAGAATTCTAGAGTCAAAAACCCTGACTTCTAAAAAGGTTTATGTACCTGTATCTGGCTGGGCTGATTTCAGTGAACGCGATCAGTATTTCTAAAACGCGTTTAAGAGCTGACAGTGTCAAAATTGTTATGGAATATTGTACACTACAGCAGTGAAATCAGATCAAGCGTCCTGATCGTCCACTGGTTAAAGGCTATGTGAAGTTACATTAAATTCAATATGGCGTCCTCTAGAGTACATAAAGCGACGAACGAAAAAAATACTTAGACAATATGATATATTATTTATCATATTGTCTTTATTTTATATTAGTCAGTTTTTCATACATAAAAAGTTAAGTGTAGCTGGCGGTGGACGATTCGGTTTAAGAACACAAAACAAAAGAAAAGCATTCAATCTTGAGGATGATGGATCTTGATTTCTTCCAAGTAGTTTCTTCTCAATTTTCTGATGAGTGGCACTAAATACTCATTGATAAGCACTGAAGCAGCAGGAGTAATCACAAACACTCCTGCGGCACTAGTACTTAGGAACAAGACTTAGTTTTCTTTTGACTTCTGTCTTCTGGAGCTTCCTCTTTTCCTTCTTAATTACAGAAGAACATGTAGCTGATTAAATTTAAAATCTTCTGAAAGAAATTGGGTACCTACCTAAGTATAAAATTAAAGATAACAACTAACTCTTACATAATCAGCCTGTTAATGTTCCCACTGCTGGGACACAGGCCTCCTCTCTGTGAGAGGAAGTGGGCCGTAATCTACCACGCGGGCCCAGTGCGGGTTGGTAGATGTTACATGTCTTCGAATTTTTGGTTCTAAGACATGCCGGTTTCCTCACGATGTTTTCCTTCACCGTTTTGAGAGCAGTGGTGATGAATTTTTTTTACACAACAAAGTAAAGCGCTTAGGTTCAAACCCACGACCTACAACTCGTAAGTCGGGGCCGATACCACTGGGCCACCACTACTCTGTTTTTAGGTAACTAACTCTTACCTAATGTTACCTAATAACAATTTTGGTCCTAAGAGGCGGAATCACAGATTAATACAGATGGGACACTCCGCATTTTAGGTATCAAGCTACAATAAGATACGCGGCGGGCTCGACGTGTCGAATTCAGTGGACGTAACATAGTCAGAAGATATAAGAGTTACGCGATAGAAAGAGAGGCAAGTTCTTAGTGATTATAACTGTAAGTTATTAGCGCTGTGCGACCTGAATAAATTGTAGGTACTTTATTGTGTGGTAGCAAGAGACACTGTCTTTTTATTTAAATGATTTTGCGGAGTGTCCGATCTGTACTAATCTGTGGCGGAAGATTAAAACATATTGACACACTATATACCCAAAAATCACATCAAGTCAATAAAAGAAAGAAAACATTCTCAGATCAACAAACTATTGTTATTAGTGAGTCTATTAGATAATTTCAACCATAAACGAAAAAGAAATAAAATAAATAAATAAATGAAACTCATTTCGACTAGTGTTCCCTAATTACAACTGGCATTATTACGGATAAAAGATACAATTATTCTATGATAGACGGTACAGACAGACAGCACGCTTATAATAATGATCCTGGCAGCACTTTTCAGGTACGGTACCCTAAAATATAAAAAACTAAGTAACAATTACTCAAAAATGACACACTTATGTTTCCACACCAACGGAAAGAGAGTTACAACAGACAAACCGCTCCCGAGTTTAAACAGTAATAATGACAATTAAGACTGTTAAACACCATGGTAGGTTAAATACCTACTCGTCTGCTCGTCATGATTCATTCACTGACCGCAATGTACAGCCAACCACACATGTGCTCTACATTTGAACTGCGAAAACTACCCGTATTGCTACCAAATGCAGCCGCTGTCAACGTCAAATTGTACCATAGACGTGTTGTTGACTTTACCACATATTACAGGCAACACATATTACTCATATATGCAGCAATTTAAAATAAGAACTTGTAACTCGACGCTTCATAAGCTGAGGACTAATTAGGTTTTATTGGTATTACATTTCTACGTCATTCGACTTTTAGCAATGACGTCATATTACTATGCTGTTGCTAAGTACCAGCTTGTGCCTTGTGTCCCAAAACATGCTACCTACCGACATATGCAATGCCACTGACTAAGTGACAACGCCGTGGAAATGGCAGTGTTATAGGCATTTATTTATTTAAAAAAATATCGTACCATCGTGCATCAACACGAAGAAGCTGTTCAAAATTCAAAATAATCTTTTTAAATTCTACAGAATTTAAAAAAACCTTAACATCATTTTCGAACAAGTTCTTTAATTTAAATGTTCTAATAAAGCATAAATTGTAGCGTGCGTACACTCAGCCAGCGTGCTTCGACAAACATCTGTACTAAATAATTGTGAATCCAGACGGGAGTTAATTGGTCCCTGTGTCCGTGCCAACAATGTCTGTATATTTTTGACAGATAGACACACGAATGTGGTGAAAAAGGTTAAGTATAATGGTGAATGCGCTTTTCACAGTAATTTTATAGGCGTTACTCATAGTTCTAAAGAATTTTTACTAGAAATTGCTAATAAAATTGGGTATTTTTACCGCAATGTCAATTGATCAATATTCTCATCATAATCGTAATCAAAATTTACGCCAAGTTGCAGTACACTTTTCAAAGTTCCTACCAAAATCAATATCCTCTAGCTTATTCTTGCAAAAACGATCCATCAAAACTCTTGATATTCTAAACGAGCTGGAATATGCCACAACTCATCACAAAATAAAAACAAGCAAAACTCACAGCGCACATGCAACCCAACTCCAGCACACCGAGTAGCAGATCTTCAATTTTATTGCTCAATTGGTCGCATCCGCGCTTCAGTGACCAACGAATCTAGTAGAGCTGACTTTACCCGCCCACAACCTACGTGCTCTTCACTTGAAAATTTAACTAGTGTTAATTCGTCTAATCCGATCAATTGTTCGACGAGAGATTTAAACGGTGACACCGACCCTTGTCGATGTAATTTCTCTATCTGTGACTATTAATTGTTTGAAAATTTGTTGTTCAATTAATGTTTTTTTCTACGTTGATACTTCAATAATCCTAAGTTTAGAAGGAATGGTACCATTCCTTCTAAACTTAGAATGTACCAACTTAGGGCCAGTCCACCATATTACGCTGTTAGTTACAAGTTACAACTAAAATATACAAAACAGTCATAAATTCATAATACTTATTATAACTGACAGAGTTTGATGAAATTGGCCCTAAACGTTTTATTAAACTATCATTTGAAGCTCACAGAAACTAAAACATTCTGTAAATCCATTTTCAACCGGAAAATGGATTTTCAACCGAAAACGAAAAAGAAGCATCAGTCTTATTTTAGGCCGAAAACGAAAATGATTTAGACATCAATAAAATATTAATATTTTCATTGTAGGTACACTGAAATCTTGTTTGTTTTTTTACACCTAGGGAAAGAAAGAGCAAATATAGGCTTTAAAAGAAATAAAACACGATAATTTCATCATTTAAAAAAAAACGTGTATTTTTTGTTGTATTGATTCATCTGAAATTATCGAGCAGTACAAACTAGGCCGAATGACGCACGACAATTCACAAACTTCAGATTTTCGGCTTGGCCGAAGCTTCTGCTGGTTTGTGACTGACAACGAATATATGGCCGAATCCATGATTATGTGGCCGAAAATGACCAAAAACGAATCAGCACCAGCATCAAAATTGCTTTAAAAAACCACAAATAGTAAGTCTCCTGTAAGTTTCCTTTATTTCAGGCTTGGTTTATAATTAGTTAAAGCAATGGCACGTAAAATTTCATCGGAGAGGCAACCGGATGGCGATTGGGAATCTGGGTCTTGAAGTGATACCGAATCACCCCGTACCGTCCGAATGGACCCCAAATGGGCGGGGGCGGAGATATGGTGTTGAGAGGTCATAACATTTTTTTTTCGACGAGGCAACTGGAAGGAAATGCGGTTGCTTTGAAGTTTATATCCTATTAACATAGTAAAAAAAAAATTGCCACCCCCCAACATCGTTATAATTGAAATAATGTCTTACGCGTTATTTAATTTTTGCAACCCCTTACCGATGATTTTTAACTGAAAATGAGGGTCAATTTTGACAAAACCGGATTGCATTGATACACACAATTCCTTGCTTTGAATTAGAGTTTAAATTTCGAAGGTCATGTCAAAAAAAAAAAAATGCCCTTCTAACACCATATCTCCGCCCTCGCCCATTTGGGGTCCATTCGGATGGTACGAGGGGGTTCGGTATCACTTCAAGACCCAGATTACCAATCGCCATCCGGTTGCCTCTCCGATTAAATTTTACGTGCCATTGCCTTGAATAAATAACTTGATGTTCGCGGAGGTTTTATTAATCAAAGGTTATCTAGGTATGTATCACCCGTCTCGAACTGAACTAGGTCCAGTCGTAGTCACAAAATCTGCCTGGCCTTTTCCCAACTATGTTAGAGTCGGCTTCCAGTCTAACCGGATGCAGCTGAATACCAGTATTTTACATGGAGCGACTGCCTATCTGACCTCCACAACCCATTAACTGGGTAATACGATTCCCCTTGGTAAAACTGGTTGTCAGACTTTCGGGCTTCTGAGGACCCGTAACGACTGTCAAAGATCCACGAATGACAGCCAGGACCAACGAGGAGTCTCGACACACACATAAATAATTTAAAAGGTTGGAAACTACGTGTAGCGACAAGACCCTCTGAAAACACAATTTTACTTCGTTTTGCAGTGTTTTATAGCACGGTTTTAAACCTAATGCCGTTGGTGGGTGGAGTCGAAAGTGTTATAGTTAAAATCCGTACAGCAAATTTCAAATTAAATTATACCTAATCAATTGGTAATGGTATTCGTAGACACATTTTTATTTAACAAAAAGATATGCAAATAATGCACGTGGCCACTCTAAGACGTTATGTAGGCATGCCGGCAACGTGCGCGCCCATATGGCCGCGGGATGAATGACCAGCGTTTTCGGTAGCGCGCCAACTGATCGCAATTAAAAAAATAATTTAAAAAGTTTAATTGCTGGGCCGCGGAACGCGTTAATGCGTTGAAATAAGAACGCCTGAAAATTTTGATGGGTAGGTACATAACAATTTTTTTATTATGTTCTTTATTAGAATTTTTAAATTAAATGTCAACAAAATGGTTGCCCCTTTTAAAATTATTAAATGTTATTTATTTTTTATTATTTCATCGTGCGAGAAATACTGACCTAAATAAGTAACAGACATTTTTTCTGTTATCTTGTTTTCGATAACCTTGTCTTTTCAGCCGACTTGATTAATTTGCGTGAATGATAGTTAATTACAATTTACAATACTTCAAGGAAACAACATACTTACCTAAGCCCATAGCGTTGTAGGAAAACTACAGAATAGACAAACAAAATTTAGAACATTGTATAGATTATGTACCTAGCCGTTAGTATTAAAAACAAAAAAAAACTAAACCGAAAACACTTAAAAAAAAATCGGTCAGTAAAATTTCAGTCAAGTGAGAAAAGTATAAAACAAACGAAATTAAACAGATAATTGGTCCTCTTAGGCGAAGTCTAAACAATGCTAGTCGGAACTATAAATAAATAATAAAGCGCTGTTTACGTTGGCAGCAAGTTCATCACACTGTCGCGTTAGCGTTATCTGTATATGCTCATCTTTGACATTTGCCCTTACTATCTGCCGGTCGAGTTACCACCCCGCTATAACAAATAACGCCCTATAAAACAGTCTTCATCATATTGTTCATTGACAGTTCACAATGGGCCAATTTATTTTGGAAAATAGAACACGGTTCATTCATACTTTTTTTTAATGCAACTATAGTGGTCTATTGAACGCAAAGATGCGACAATATTGTGCCTATAATGAGACCTCTGTGTGAAGAGTCAAGTTTCTCGCGTCGGTGTCATTAACATTAATAATAAAGCTCCTGCATAATGCATTTATTGTGACTTTGTAGATTGTAATGGAGATCGGAAAAAATATCTTGAATAATGTACCATTAATTACTAAGCATATTCGCATAGAAAATATGTATGATTACAATACATTCTACATAAAAATACAAAAGCTTCACGTACTTACTGCACCTACTCCATATTTGGTCCTTTTAACATCGACTAAAGAGACCAGAAATCTACAAATCAATTTAGATGCGGTAGATGCACAAACTTTGATCAGGCGAGATCGAGGTCAAGAGCAGGTCCATTCAGTCACAAAATAAATAAATAAAAAAACTAGTGCAGTTTTATTTAAAACTTTTACAGTTTTATCACATATCAAGATGAATGATTGTGATTTAATTGATTCTAACTGATGAAAATTGGTCCTTGGCAGCTCTGGACAGAGAGAGGCTGTGCCCAGCAATGAAACTATAATGGCAAATAAAAAATAAATAAAAACTGGTGACTTTGTTATTAAAATCGTTTGAAAAATAAAGAACAAATTAGTGTGTTTTTTTTCATGCCAGTGAGTGTTTCACGCCCTATGGTCGTGCCGGAACACTTAAATTAATAATGGGCTAATTAACAAATGAACGGTTAGTAAGAAACTCATGACAAACAAAACGGTCTTCCACAAAATGTTGTTGCTATGAGTATAAGCTAAAACCGTCAATTTAACAATGTAAGTTTGAGTTTTATTAGGATCGTCTTTTCAATGTTCACCGCCCTGGCTGGAGGCCTTAATTTATTGAGGCAGCCACAGGAAAGTCCGGTTAAGCTGCCAACGACCACCTAGGTTAACTTGCTGGTTAACCTAAGAGGTTGTGGGCTGCGTAACAATAAAAAAAAATTGCAATATTGTCCCCGTTTTGAATAGTTTGCTATGTGTCCTAAGGTTGGTCATTTTGGTGGGACTTCTGGATCCCCAGAAGTTGACGTTCAGGTCTTTCAGTTCCAATCTCTTCATAAACATTATTAAGCATAAAAGATCCTCAGAATATATCGATTTATCATCTTCATCGTTTGTATGTTTATAAGGGTAATCTCGAAAATACTGATCCGATAAACAGCTACACGATTCCAGAGATAGAATACTTTTATACCAGAAAAATACACAGTCCCTGTGGAAATCTACTTGTAGACGAAATTTTTAGGGCCTATTTCACGATGTCCGAATAGCCACTACTTACCGAATAAATTAAAAAAAGAAACAGAATTTGTATGAAATTATCTGCCAAGTAAGTTAATAGGAACTTAATTGTAGGTGGTGAAACAGGTCCTTCTATCTACACTAATCTAAATCTAAACTTAATATTATAAAGAGAAAATATTAATTTTTTTGTATGTTTGTTTGTTACGCTTTCACGCTAAAACGGCTAAACGAATTTGAATGAAAGAACATCCGACTTCGTTGGCATACCTATACCGACCGCCATTATGAAAAAAACTGGTTTTGGCGGCCAGTGATGAAACAAGTGTCAATCGATAGAGTAAGTGATTGCAAACAAAAAATATTTAGTGATGAATATCGTAAGTGATATACTTCCTGAGATATTTGAGTTAAAACATGAGAAAAAAAATAAAGCAGTAATATTTTTTTTAAATATCTCAGGAAGTATATCACTTACGATATTCATCACTAAATATTTTTTGTTTGCAATCACTTACTCTATCGATTGACACTTGTTTCATCACTGGCCGCCAAAACCAGTTTTTTTCCAAATGGCGGACGGTTAGGTATGCCAGGTCCCATACAAAAATGTCGGAACCCCTTTGGCACATGGATAGACCATGAGCTAGGTTAGGACATAACGTACTTTTTATCCCGATATTTCCACGGGATCGATACTTATGCGGGTGAAACCGCGGGGCGCAGCTATTTATTTGTATTATTGTATGTGATGAATAAACTCAAAAACTACTGGACCGATTCTTAAAATATTAAAATAGATGGACAAAATAGATGGACAAATTTTAACACAGCGTTTAAAAAAAATTGTGTTATAATATCCCAACAAAAAAAAAGTGATTTTATTTTGAGCAAAAATAATAAATGGCATTAAGTAACCAACATTTTTGGTGTATTTTCGTTAGCTGATTTATTTTTCTTGTAAGTATCTAATGCTTTTTTCTTATTTTTTTTTTAACATTGTCCTTATATTGGTGGTCTGAATGATTACTAAAAGTTTGTCCATCTTTAATGGGACCTTATATGAGGTAATTTTCGGAACTACAGTTCCTATTCTGAAAATTCTTTCACAAATGTGCATCTACAGTATTGCCCAGTGTAATTGGATATAGTTTATGTTACAAGACAACAAGAAATAGCTGTGATAGCTTATTGGTGTGACCGTCAAACTGCTAAGTCATAGTTCTCCAGTTTGAACCCAAGGCACGTAAGACTTTTCGGATTCATGTGCGTATTGTATAATTATCACTTGCTTCAAAAACGGTGAAGGAAAACATCGTGAGGAAACCGGCATGCCTGAGAGATATTTCTCGACGGTATGTGCCACGTCAGAGGCTCATGGTTGGCATAAAAACTCTGACACCAGGTTAGTCACTAGCCACACGAAAAGGAAGGAAGGAAGGACCAGAAATTTAATGCAGACTAAGTCGCGGGCAGAAGCTATTAACCAAGCTGGTCCGCTAGGGCCGTTGCCTGCCTGGGTTGCAGGAAAGTCCGAAAGGGATACCGTGGCCCCTGGCAACACACAGGCAACTGAAGGAACACGGGTGGGTTTTAGTCAGTAAGAGTCTGACACGCCCTCCACAGAGAAGTTACTTGAAGACATCCAAACCACAAAAAAATGGGGTAGTCTTTGGGGACTGCCAATAGAAGTGAATACTAAGTAACTTTTTGATTCTCTCGTTGATGTGTTTCGTTAAGTAACTTTTTGGTTTTTCGTTCGAGCGTTAGGTGATGATGACGCGAGTTCCCTGATTTTTGTTCACCCAAAAAGTCCTCAACGCAACTAAAGAAGATTTCACCTAAAAAAAAGCGATTAATTAATATTTTGCTTCAAATTAGAAGACACACAAGACATCTAAAGTGATGAATGATTCACAGTCATGTTATAACGTTCTAAATAGTACGAACACGTCATACAATAATGTAGAGTATGGTGGATCAAGTTGAATAAATGAATGGACACAGCCATTCCATTTAATTTATCCTCAAAATATTTTTCCTTGTTTGCTGAAGTTTTAGGCAAGTGCAAGGTGTGACGTCAGATTTCGATCACTGGAAATGCAAAGGAATAACATCTTACGAAACGTATAATATTTTCTCTATAACTCCTCCTTTTTCCTCATGCTGAATAGGAACTTATAGGTATTACACTCGGTATAAGGAACGAAAATCAACACAAAACTAAAGAAAAATCAAACGCATGTCAACTGTCATTCACTAAATACATTATGAATAGCCAATCAGGGGGCCTACCACCACCCATAGAGCAGTATTATTTTATTATTACTTTAAGTGTGGGAAAGAGATGAAGCTCTGACAGGACGTATAGCTCCATCACTTTCCACCACTGAAGTAAGATTAAAATAATACAGCTGTATAGGTGCTGGGTAGATCCCCCAGATCAGTTGATATGAGTTTATTTTGATGCTTCGTTGATTTTTGTTTCAGAAAACGGGTGTTAAACTCATGTTTTTTTTTTCTATGAAATAACTTAGTAAATTAAAAGATTAGCAGCTAAGTCTACGTATTTTATGTTCATCTGCCTAGCCTTTTCCCAACTATGTTGAGGTCAGCTTCCAGTCTAACCAGATGCAGTATTTTACATAAAGTGACTGCCTATCTGACCTCCACGACCCAGTTACTGAGTAATACGATACCACTTAGTAAGACTGGTTGTCAGATTTTCGGGCTTCTGACCCGTAAGTCCGTAACGACTGTCAAAAGTCTACGAATGACAGCCGGGACCAACGGCTGAACGCGTATTGTATCTTCAACTACCTTTACATATCTATCAATTACCGTTTGATGACTCCTGAAGGTCTTATGAACATGTTTTAATGTTTCCCAATCTAACATTCATGAACCCTGGTCAGTTAGGTTTCATATATGTTTGATAAACACGTCAGTTTCTCTCAGGGTAAGATCCATAGAGCTCTTTGACTTTGCTAAGTAAAAGTCTAATACGAAAATTAACTTTATTCCAATGTGTTTAATGCTCATATTCGTATATGTGAATGTGAATAGGCGTTTCAAACGAATATGAATATTAACTTAACACAAATAAAGTTCACATTCGTATGAGACGCTTATTTTACTTAGCAAAGTCCTGTAAATCTTGATATCCCAGCGTAATTGTTTGTTTGTTCCGCTTTCACGCTAAAACGGCTAAGTAGATTTGCATGAAATTTGGCACATGGGTAGACCATGACCTGGATTAGCATATAGGATACTTTTTATTTTGATATTCCCAAGGAATCGAAACCTATGCGGGTGAAAACGCGGGGCGCAGTTAGTTAGAGAATAAAGTGCCTTTATAGTAAGTTTTGACGTTAAGTGATATTTCTTGTGTTGTTTTCTCTTACTATGACACGTTGACCTCTTCATGACTACTCTTATCGCTAAGAATAAATATAATAACTCATTTGTGAAGTTCTGTAACAGTATAATAATAGAGACTGTCTGCAATTGAACTCTTCTTCTTGAACAGAGAACGAACATCTACAACCACGCCTTCTCTCGGCTTGTTTACTTGATTTGAGACCAATTAGTAAGTCTAGGTTTTTTCGTAGTATTTTCCTTTAAACACTAAGTTACTGGCGTTTTGAATTAATTTAAAAAAGATATTGGAACATTTGACCCAGAGCTCTTAAACCGTGGCGATTCAAAAGGGTTCGTCAGAACACTCGCGGCCACCACGACATTCTTCCAAGATACGTTAATAATATCTTAAATGACCCTTTGTTTACCGTCTTGTCAACAACTGGTGATTACGTTTATTAAACACACGCATTTGAAGCCCAGTCATGTAAACACGAAGGAAAATTCCTGCAGTAAACTTATTATAATCGTAAATATGTACGTACACTTGTAAATATGACAATAAATTAAAATTAAGTGTCAAGAGTTCATTCTCTTTTCTTAGAATTTTTTATGAGAATCAACGACTATTAAAGAGGGATCAACTTCAATCAATTCTGAAAACATTAATTAGCGCATCGGTCTTAAACATGCAAACTCAGGCCACAAAGAAATCTAACTCACCACTTAATATATCAAAAAGAAAGACGATGCATAAAGTATATCCATTTCCAACTGTCACTGCTTAACGTCAAACTGAACACTTGAATTTAGAACGACCGCCACGTTCGGTATTTGAAATAAAACTGCATGAATAAGCCAATATGGCGGCGCACGACGCGCGTCGCCTGCGCACAGATGCTGACTACTCCTTAACTAAGTTTGATTAGCTTTAAATAGTGATGCCCACATTATCTACTTATTCCATTGAGCTGTCGCTGGGAGGTGTGGGTCTCCCCTTTATTTCGAAGAGTGTTACTGCAGCCGTATAAGTCCACTACTTCAATGCGATCCATCTTCATTGTTTCAGGCAAAACTTAGCAGGAAAGTGCCGTTCCATTAAGGAAAATATATCGGTCTTGAAATTACGGATTATTTCTTGCTTCATTATAAAACTTTATAATTACATTATGTATATTTTTACTCACTAGTTTCCTGGTGACTCGTACTGGTTAGTTTACTGGTTTTGAATTTTGGATGGTGTACTGTGTGTGCCAAAAATATATTTTTTTATTTTATTTTTTGTATGACTCTGACCGCATGCTTTGGCATTTCGCAAAGGCGCTTTGGACAATCGAGTACAATGGTTAAAATATATAAAGCGTTTTAATATACAGACAACGGCATTTGGTCGATTTCATTCTTATTTTATAATTCACTGCTTAATTCATTTCTCTATTTTGCTGGGATCCAGACCTCCCCCTGACCCTAATATCAAGCATGATCTAAAACAGCAAGCAAAATTGATATTCGACGTGCAAATCAAATAAAAAAGGCTAAATAAAAAAAATTGCTACGCCCTTCCCGTGAAGCGATAAGGCTATATCATTCAAAGCATCAACGGATGATATTATTATTTCTGTCAGAGCCGTGTCAACGTTTGAGATACAGTCGCACCTAATATAGGTTTTAAGATCAAAGCAAAATTTAGAATTTTTGGTCCTTCGATCCATAAAATTTACTTTGTCTGGATAGATAAAGTAAATTTCGGTATGGATTTACCGATGCCAGGGATAGTGATGATGTGAAATGTAAAGGAAACCAAGAAAGAATGCGTACCTATTTAAAATTTCTAATTATTAAAAAACAGGTACCTAATAAGAAAATGCAAATAACAGTTCCGGTGATGAAAAAAAAAACAAATTATATAAGAGTGCAAAAATCACTTTGTGGATCGCAGAATCGATTTTCCTATTTAGGTCAGGCCATATTAACATGGGCATTTTGCAATTGAGAATGACAAGCTATCTATGAATTGAAAGATTGCCGTGCATAAAACCCAGGGATGGAATGGGATCACTGATAAATGTAATAATCCACAATATCTAATTAACATAACACCACGTTTTATTCTTGAAGGGATAGGTAGAGTTGAACTTATAGTACACCCACATTTCGCCAGTAATGTTTGTTTTCCTCGTAATAAGGGTCCACGTAAAATCTAAGTATATTATATATTGTCATCAATCGAGCTCTAATCTAGACTACACCATGTACGTAATTATAATAGAAGAGAAAATAGTATTACGTACTGAACAAAGCTTACGTATTTGTAAACAATAATAAGCTTTTAATACTTATTGGATTTTTATTCTAAATCAGTCTTTAGGGATTAACTCTTACCACTGTTACGTCTGTCAGCCAGTATTTACAGTAGATAACTGTGTTCTATCAACAAAAACGATAGTAGTAACGTTCGGCGTCCCATAGGGAAGTATTGTGGGTCCAAATTAAATTAAAATAATGAAATTAGGCAACCAACTTTAAATTGCGATTATACTTATTATTTGGGGGAAAGTGGTCAAAAACGGTAGTGGAATATTATCAATGGACTAGCAATAATTTTTTTTCAAACGTTTTATTGTAATATTTCTACATTTTACATAAGAAAAAAAATGTGGCCCTTCGATACGTGTCACAGTTTTTTTCATTCTGATTCTTTATGGTAAAAAGTATGGTTTAAAAACCGATGCACGATGTTATTACCTGGTGTAAGTTATTCTGCTTTTATTTGGGAAATGTGTGGTGATACGTTCTGACGATTTTTAACAAACAGAGAGATTTAAATTTTATTCAAACGGAGCATCCTTATACTTTATTGTTACTTCCGGCGGAAGCTTAATTCTCGCTTATTCTTACATAATTGAATTTAACTCAATTAACTTACACACTGTATACTTGTTAAATGATTGAAGGTTATTAGTGTGATAAGTCGTTTGTATATTTATTTTAAAGCAAAAAGAAAAGGATATAGGTACTATATTATTATAATTAAATAACATTAATATCAAACCATGAAATGGATAGTAAACAAATAGCTGTAGTTACTTGAAATTATGAATATAGATATTTTTTTCCGGCTCCTCCACGTCTATAAAATTTCGCTGGCTTATACAAATGGTCTCACATGGATACAAAAATTTGGTGAGTTCTCTTTTTATCTATTTATTTGCGACGTTATCCACTGAATGCACGCTCTTAAAAGCCTCCAGGCATAAATGGTGTACCCCACAGGTGTACCCATTACATGTGTAAATAAATTGACTTATGCACTTAAATATTTCAGTCAGCAGATCAGTGGCATACCTAGTATCCTAACACACAAAAACAGTCTTTAATTATATACTAAAATGAAAGTATTTCTCCTAATTTGGCTCAGGATCAGTTCAAATTGACATCGGGACCCCTGACCTTTCTCATTTAAAAACACTTTGTGGTATTAGGACATAATTGACTGGAGTAGGAAATGGATTTAGACTTTGATTTTTAGATTATCTAAAGTACCCACACCTTTTATGGAGTACTGTGTTAAATGTTAAACCTGTTGTGAAATATTAAAAATAAATTTAAGAAAATTTAATACGTATATTTTAAATACACCTACCTAGGTCACATGCTGGTCCTGCATGCTCCATAGGACAGTCTCGAGTCTAGATAAAATCAAACTGGTTGCTAATTTAATTATATAATTTTTATGACATTGATATTCTGTGAGAACTTTAACTCCCACACTGATTCATTAATTTGTTAAAATGTTAGGACAAATCGTCTACGGTTGCAATATTTGTAAATAGGTAAATTGTGGATCACCGGATGTTGACATATTTATGTAGAGCGGT
The DNA here is from genome assembly GCA_948150665.1 of Conistra vaccinii. Taxonomy (NCBI): domain Eukaryota; kingdom Metazoa; phylum Arthropoda; class Insecta; order Lepidoptera; family Noctuidae; genus Conistra; species Conistra vaccinii. The sequence continues at coordinate 10,665,283 of OX411337.1, read as the reverse complement.
AAATCTATGTTTAATGTTCGTGTGAAGTTTTTTAGTTCAATGTTATGTTGTTGGCTTGCTGCGCGCTTTGGGGTTAACTGTAAGTGCAGCAAAAAGTTGTTATATAAATAAATAAATCACCATATATCATCATAATAACATTTGGAGCTCCTTGCCCGTTCTTCTCTATAGGAACCTACTACGCTTTGGAATGGGTAACTAGCTTCATCTTTCTGACTGATCGACCCCTTGGCAATTCAAAAGTACCTGTAATTGGTTTATTTGAAATAAATGCTTTTGAGTTTGAGTTTGATTACTTTTAATACCTATTTTGTACCTACTAAAACTTTATTCTAGGTACATACATCGTCTTCACATAGTTTTCTTTCATCCTTCGGATGAGCCTTATTGATTTTCGTTATAAAATTCATAACCTTTCAAAAGATATTATTAAAAATCGATGAATTCTCAGATTTTTGCATAAAATTTATCGTCAACATGTTTGAGGCGTGCACTTTAGATTTTTTTTTCTTGTTTAGGATGACTTTTTTTTAAACAAATAATAACAATTCCAAATCCACCACTATAGAAAAAAAAAATGTATAGCATAACATCCACCGACCGATTCACACCGAGCGTCGATTTAGTCCATTAGGGTAGTGCACACTAAGTGATAACTTCCTTATTGGGGATCGTCGCGGTCTTTGTGATTTGATGCAGTCGCACAATGTACGTGGAATATTCTCGACGAAGTTATATTGCAATCTATGGACTTGTATTTTTCCATTGTGAGACTTACAATATTGTACCCAAGGCTTTTGATCCGCGATGGACGAAGCAAAGCTTTAAAAATTTTTTGGAAGGGAAGTTAGGACTGGAACTGCTGTATTTGTTAGACAAGGTGTTCATTTTGATATCTCATAATTCTAGCTAGGGTATTATATACTGGGTGTCAGGGACATCGAAGCCTGTTACCATGGATTCAATACATGATTCTGAACTCTGCTGGTCGGTTATTAAAAAAAATCTGTTGTTTCATAGAAAAGTGCAATACCTACGCGGTCAAAATGTATGGAACAGCTGTTTCTTTTTAAATAACCGATGAAAAATTACAACACAGGGGGGTTCATAATCATGTACTTAATCCATGGTAACAGGCTTCGCGTCGATGTCCCTGACACCCTGTATATTTAATATAATATACAGGGTGTATTTCGACCACACCGGCCAATCTCAACAGAGACTAGCCTTCGGAGCAAGAAATTTTATAAAAAAAATAAAAATAAAATGCACAAGTGTGTGCACAGGTGCACTCTCTCTTCCCTCACTTTCATTGTCCGATGGGACGATGGGAGCTAGGGTATTAATGAGACCATGTCAAAGAATCAACTGGCATGTTTTGTTTTTCATATTCGTACGAAATGTTTCGACAAAGTCACAATTATTACGTATGTATGTAATAAATAATTCATATTTATGTAAACACCCTTACGTGAAATATAAAAAAAAACAGACTATAATGTCCATAAAAAAAATTACAACGTCGCATTTTCTTAGCTTAAATATGAATGAATGATTGGTTTAAGAATGAATATGATTTACTCGAAAAATGTAACTTAGATATACACACACATCGAGATGATCCAGAGTATTTTTGGAACACTTGTTCTAGGACTTTTTGTATTGTTTTTACTTATAGCAACCTTAGAGTTATGGGACATTATAAGAAATATGTTGTGTAGAAGAGGCATTTAAATTCTAAAGAATAATATACCTCAAACCCCAAATGTCTCGTAAAATTGAGGAGAAAAACTTGCTCCTAGGAGCAGCATTTCGGTTCTTCCAAGGCATTGAGCAGCGCATTATATTTCATATTTATTATACAATGGCATTTTCAGCCATCAATAATGACAATTCAGCAACATTCATTGCGTTATTCACGTTATTGAATGTTGAGACAAATATTTCAAACAAAATGGGGCAATGGGTCCGAAAGGTTTTGGAGTGGCGACCGCGTACCGGAAGACGTAGCGTTGGAACTGGAAGGCCTCCCACAAGGTAGACCGATGACCTTGTGAAGGCCGCAGGAATCCGCTGGCTGCTGGAAGCACAGAACCGGTCGATGTGGCGGTGCTTGGGGGAGGCGTGGATGACTTTCGTCTGAAATGATGATGGAGCAATGAATTGTGAATTTCCTTCAAAATCCTTCGGGTTGTTATTGATAGTGTCTTACGCAATTCGGGAGCAGATTTAACTTGTCTTGAGGAGCGAAGCAAAATGTAAAGATGGACGTATAAATAGAGAAATGTGAACATTTTTTAATGTATATAATTTAAAATTCTCAAAAATAAAACAAACGTAACGTAACGTTGGTTGACTGGTAGAGAATGCCTAAGGCATTAAGTCCGCCTTTGTACCTTTAGTGCGAAAAGTTTAAATAAAATAAATAAATAAACGTATAGCCTGTGAAAACACTATAAGTAGGTAACAGTTCTTTAAAAAAAACTCGGCCATCAATTAAAGTAAGTAACGAAGGGCTATATTTAAGAAACAGCCGATTGAAACGTACTTAAAATGATAACTTTCTAGTTCTTCCAATTAAATAAATAAAGAAAAAAATCTTCAATTGAGTGCTGTTGATATTGAACGTAAGAATAAGTAGATTATGTTGGGCTTTCAATAGAAAAAGCCAGACAATATCTACTTATGATCACGATCAATTTTAATCCGTAGAATTCTTCAATTGTTTCACCTTTGAAAAAATCTCTTCCATTTTGTTATCTTCTTACCCCCTTACTAATAAACGTTGTATATCGCCTGCATAGTTACACACCGATTTCTCACATTCGAAAGAAGAAGACAAAGCGTTGTGTAGTTACACAACGCTTTGTCTTCTTCTTTCGAATGTCAAATTACTGACGACTGAAAGAGAGAAATCGGTGTGTAACTATACAGGTGCTATACAACGTTTATTAGTAAGGGGGTTAATATATAAACAGGGTGTAAAGTTGCACTAGTAGCCTTGACAATTCATTTTTCGAGGTCTATAAGTTTGGCAGAACTTTACTCCAGGGTTGGCATGAAACCAACAAGTTGTTTTAAAACACGTATTTTAAACAATGTTTAAAACAGTTAGATATAAAACAAAGTTTTTTATTAAGTGGTTAAAATCACAGTTTGAAACAAGGTTCAAACAATGTACTATTAACTATTAAACAAATAAAAAAAAAACTGTTTTTTGTTTCAACCCTGGTCCGAGGGTGGGAGGCGGGTGTAAACAATATCTAAGCAAAATTTGACGTTGGTTTTGTATAAATAGAATTTGCACATAAACAGAGAAATCTGATCTATCCTAAAAAAAAACACAAATATCAGAAGAAGTAGAATAAAAAAAATTAAAAGAAGAAAAAATACTTGCAGCGTAGCTTTAAAACTCCATTCACTCGTAGCCCTAGATGTAACCTATTGTCGTAAATGTAAGCAGACTTTGACGAGCTTTAATGACAAAAAAGCTGGACATAATCTACTTATACTCACGCCAATATTTTTAAGCTGCATTCTATCCATTTTTCACAAAATCCACCGTTTGTAGGAAAGTTTGAAACCATGTTGTGCTTGTAATTGATATAAAGTAGAATGTGTTCGGGTTTGTTTAGTTAAAAATTCGGACAAAATCTACTTATACCCATTACAAGATATTGATGCTAAAGTACAGACAAATGTTAAGCATAAGGTATAAATCGATAAGAAAACATCAGGTGGTCAATAATCTAAAGGTGACAAATCTTATTATACATTATACAATCTAACACTAAATTAAATGACAAATATATACAAAATCAAAAAAACACTTGGCGTTGAAGCACTCGTCCGCATCGCTGTATTCGCTGTCATCCAGAAACGTTACCAGAGGACTGCAATAAAGTTACACAAATAAAAGAAAAAAAAACTAAGTACATGAAAAATTGCAAAGATGTACAGATCAGGAATTTCGAAGAGGTTTTTTGTCGTAATTATAAGCAGGAAGATTTCGGCTTACATATAAAACAAGCCGGAAAAAACCTACTTAAAATCACAACAAAAGTTGGAGAGGCAGAGAGCAGCAGAGACAGAAGCAGAGGGAGAGAGCAGTGAGATAGTAAATGACTTATTTTAAGGATAGTTTGAAGCACTATTGCAGTTTCGAAAATCAAATATAAGTAGGCTATGTAGGGCTTTAAAATACGAACAAAGACAAACAGAACCTACTTAAATTCAATTTAAAATCTTTTGAAGAAGACAATTTATTTGGCGACAAACGGTGATTGCATTTGATGCGAATATAAGTAAACATTGTGTAACTATAAAAAGAAAAATAGTTAGACGACATCTACTTAACTTCACATCAGAATAATAGACGAAATGTTGCTGAAAAAAACATAAGTAATTAAAATTATTTTATTAATTCGCCATCATAGTTCCTTTTACAATATTTACCACAAATAGTTATTTACACCATAAGTACTAAATTAAATGACGTACTAATTAATCATACAAAAAAATACAAATAAAGTTTATTTTGATGGTGTTTGACTGTGAAGATATTTAAAAATAGTTTTAAAAGTTGCTTTTGGTTAACCACCAATAATAAATCATTACTTACGGTACATACTCGATAATTGAACGACAATTGTGTTTATTACTATTTTTTTTTTTTTTTTGTAAGACTACTTTAGTACCTAGTGTAAATATAAATTGTTTATTATCATATTTGTTATGGTCACGAATCATATTTTAATACAACTTGACACTGACCTGCAAATTAAAAGAAAAACTTAAGAAAATTCAAATTTTATGTATGTTCTTTTTGAGAAATAACAAGAGGGCCTAGACAAAATGACATTCTATCGGCAATAACACTCATGGACAACCTGTTGAAAGTTGTTGTAGAAATACGAAACAATTTGACAGCGATTGTACAGACGCCAGCACATCAAGTTACTACAATCTGTCAAATTTCTTTAATAGATTTTCAACTTTATGGCTAAAGAATAAGGTTCCATGTTGATTGAGAAAATTTGACAGATTGGAGTAGGTTGGTGTGCTGGCGTCTGTACCTTGGCTAGACCACTAGAGCAGTGATAGCCTAGTGGTGTGACCGTCAGACTGCCAAGTCATAGGTCTCGAGTTCGAACCCAAGGCACGCACCTCTGACTTTTCGGCTTCATGTGCGCAGTGGCATAGCTATAGATAACCAAAGGCCCTGGGGCAAAAAATAAACTAGGGCCCCAACTAAACTATTCAAAATCGTTTGTTCCGTATTCGTTGTGTTCCGAATTCGACGTTTTTCGACGTAAGTACATAAATAAGTTGTCATTATTAGAGTCGCGTTCCTGGAATCTGGTTTATTTATATTCCGAATGTGGGAGAAATTTGCACTAGTTCAATTTATAGTTTGTAAGTCAGAGTCCGAGGGCCCCCTGAGTTTGGGGGCCCCGGGGCACTGCCCCGTCTAGCCCTCCGGTAGCTACGCCACTGCATGTGCGTATAATTATCACTTGCTTCAAAAACGGTGAAGGAAAACATCGTGAGGACACCGGCATGCTTGAGAGATATTTCTCGACGGCATGAGAAGCCAACTCAGAGACCCATTGGCAGCTTTAAAACACTGACACCACGTTAGTCACTAACCAAACGAAAGTTCACGAAACGAAAAAGAATTTACACCACAACTTTTAAGTTAACTGGATAAGATTACACAGTACACTGATACAAATATCGAGTAAACAGATAATTTATATTAAGAGAAACATCATTAGGGGCAGCAATAATTAGTAATGTTTTGGTCGTAGAGTAATAAATACGATCCCTAATTTCTTAATCGATTTGTTTTGATTGTCATTAGAGGTGAGGTAGAAAATCCTAATCTATTTGCACATGATTACTTTAGCTTTACTTTTAAACAAAGGTTGTTTACCCTAATTAAGTCCTTTCTAATTGCTGCTTTTACAGTCCTGGTATTTGTATCAAAAGAACTCAAAAGAATCTGGTCCTTGATACGAAATCATTTCGTTTAAAGTTTGTATTTACTCAAAGCAAATATTCTTTTTTAGGGTTCAGTATCCTAAAAAAGAATATATATAGAGAAGAATTTATAAAGAATAATATAGAGTGGATAGTAATATGCTTCAGTGTGGCAACCCCACGCGGAAGCATATTACTATCCACTTTCCATCCGTCCGTGTGTCTGTCAGCGGGCTGTATCTCAAGAACCGAAATAGATAGACAATTGAAATTTTCATAGATTGGGCATTTCTATTGCCGCTATAATATCGTTAATAATTCATTATCATCATTTCGCCAAAAGACGTCCACTGCTGAACATAGGCCTCCCACAAGCACCGCCACTTCGACCGATTTTGTGCTTCCCGCATCCAGCGGATCCCTGCGGCCTTCAGAAGGTCATCGGTCCATCTTGTGGGAGGTCTTCCAACGCTTCGTCTTCCGGTACGCGGTCGCCACTCCAGAACCTTTCGGCCCCATCGGCCATCTGTTCTACGAGCATTGTGCCTTGCCCATTGCCACTTAAGTTTGGCAATTCTTCGAGCTATGTCGGTTACCTTGATTCTCCTATGGATCTCTTCATTTCTGATTCGATCACGTAGGGAAACTCCAAGCATAGCCCTCTCCATTGCCCTTTGGGTGACTTTTAGCCTTCTGATAAGGCCCATTGTGAGCGACCACGAGCGACGTTAATATTAAAGGGATATTAATATAGGGGAAGACACGAGTTTTTTTTCGGCGTTCCGGTACCAATGTGACTTTTTGGTCACTATACTGACATCGGTGAAGGAAAACATCGTGAGGAAACTTCGATATCATAGAGTCTGAAATCACCAACCCGCCTTGAGCAAGCGTGGTGATGAATGCTCTTGCCTTCTCTGTATGAGAAGAGGCCTGTGCCCTGCTGTGGGACAGTAATAAACTACATGGTATCATTACTAAAGTATTCTAGGATTTAAAATGCTTGCATGCTTCAGCCGGGAATCGAACCCGCAAAAACAATCGTGTTATTTTATAGCATACATCAACGAGATCCATTTTATTGTAGGGATTATGTCTTCAAGAAACTTTTAGCATTAGGTTCTGTATTTATTGCTCGATTCAGTCAGATTATCGTTCAGTTTCATTATCTGCGTGGACTGGTTCGCTTGCAGTAGATGAGCATGAGGTATTGGGTTCAATTCCCAAATTGTATTATTGGGTTTTCCATTATTCATTTCTCAGTAGCAGCCCGGAGACTGGATTTGGGTGCGGCTGATGGCAGTAGGGTTGGCGGCTTGGCCAAGCTATGTTTAAGTCCCTTGTAATAGGGATAGGGGTATTACAAGGGATTTAAGGTGAAACAATTTGATATTTTTTCCATACAAACTTTACTTAAACGAGGGGTTTTACTCCACTGTTTGACATCGTACATTCAAAGTTTAACATGATATCGTTAGGTCTCATTATTAATTTTGTCTGTACGGAAGCAGAATAGTAAAATAAAAAGCCATTAAAAAGTTATAAGCCAACAAAGATTCGTTTTTCTTGCTAATTTTAACGCAACTTTGGGCGTAAATAAGTAATACAAGAAGTGTGAAATCTCGAAAACAAAATCCATACCAACACAGAAAAATTATCGAAGATTTCAATCAATTTTATTTGTAATTGATTTATGCAGTGGTTTTTTCAGAAAAACCTTTTTTCCAAAGGCCTTTTCGCAATTTTTGACGCGCTCTTTTTACTAACGGTGTTTCTGTGCGTGCGAACTATACGTTGTCCATGTAGACCAGTTTCTAACTGCTCATCACTGATACTATCTCTGTCGGACACGATGCCAGGTGAGACAGCGTGGTTTTTGGCCATGCCCACCATTGAGTTCGAGCCCGCGACTAGTTCCACCTTAAACATAGCTGGTGAAATCAATCTGCCTAGCAAAAGACCCAAATATTATGGGGTCGGCTTTCAGTCTAACCGGATGCAGCTGAATACGAGTATTTAACATGGAGCGACTACCGAACAGTGGTGGCCCAGTAGTAACGGCTTCGACTTACGAGTTGTAAGTCGTGGGTTCGAAGCCAAGGTAGTGCTTTACTTTGTGTAAAATAATTTCATCACCACTTCTCACAAAACGGTGAAGGAAAACATCGTGCGGAAACCGGCATGTCCTAGAACCAAAAATTCGAAGACGTGACATCCACCCAACCGCACTGGTCCCGCGTGGTGGATTACGGCCCACTCCCTCTCACTGTCAAAATGCTACTGTAAGTGTATTACGCAGCTACCCCGCTGTTGTTCACACATATTGACTCGATTCTCAGCAACCAGATGTAACCTTGGGAAGATCGTCCTTTCGTCTAGTTCTAGCTTACTTTCATAGATTCGGAGTCTCCACTCAAGAACCCATCTTCCCCAATCAAAGAAATATAAATAGTTTGGAAAATCCAAAAGTGCACACCTCATAACACTCATTCATAAACGAAAAAGAAATTCAAAATATGTTTTGAATTTCTTTTTCGTTTATGAATGAGTGTTATGAATGAGGGTTTTATGAATTTTTGTTAGGAACTATGGTTCCTAACAAAAATTAACAATTTATCACTTTTCATGAAGAATGTTTTGACTGCTATTTTACCCATCAATATGGGTAAAATTTCTAACCTCGCTATCCTTACGTAATAAAAAATATTTTAGTTAGTATTTTATTAATTATAATTAAACTACTTTGAATAAAAGAGCCATTTTCAATAGGGTTCCTTCTATGGCTGAAACGAGCGTATTAAAAAAATTGATTCAATTAATTGATTTTATCGCAAGCTACAATATTTTCAGGTTTCATACATTGACGGACAGGAAATTTTTTTCAACTATTTTGATGCTTTTTTCATTTCTGTTGCGTTAAATCAATTGTTAGAAAGTACAGTATTAATTTCCATTCAATCATCTATACAATGGTATATAAATTGAGTAGGTTCTGTGTACTAGCAGGAGTGTAACAATAAAAACAGTTTCAGAAATGGGGCAAAAAAAAATTTTCGATCGTAGAGCACACTCTAATGCTTCGCAATAAGAGTCGTGCAATAACTATGTCCCCAAGAGTCATTGATTCTAATTTATTTTTATGGTCTTAAGGCTTGTTATAGTTACCTATAACTAGTGTGGATTATTATCTAAGCTTCTTCGAATTCAGCATCATTAAGCATCGCCACAGGGTTCACGCTGCTCCCGTAGATTCCCGCGACCTTAATCTCCTGTTTAAGATTAGTTACCATTACAGTAGGAAAAGGTTCATCACCTAAGGTCACTATATTATTATATCCTTCTTCTCCTTCTTCTAAGCACGTTAAGCCGTTGGTCCTGCGCCTGATCTCTCTCTGGTCGGGTCGGATTGCCGTCCCATCGGACTATGAGAGTGAGGGAAGAGAGAGTGCTCTTGTGTTTGCGCACACACTTGTGCACTATAATATCTCCCTCGCCGAAGGCTAGTCTCCGTTGAGATTGGCCACCGTAGCCTAAATTCAGCTTCTAGTTACCAACATCGATCAAAACACGTCATACACTATAAGTACCTATAGAGCAGTAAAACTGACTACTTAATACATACATGTTTGTCCGACCCGGGAATCGAACCCCGGAACCCACGCTCAGCAGTCGCGTTTGCGACCACGAGACAGACCAACAGGGTTAGTATTTTTATTTTTTAAATAATAACGTTGTGGTGGACGACAAAACTGCTCACATTGCTTGCACTGCTTCATTTGGCCTAAGTGAGTATCGAACCCAAAACCTCGTGCTCTATGGAGGCGAAGCACAACCACAACCCCCATTCAATTCAGTTCAACCTAAATGTACAATTTTTTTTAAACTTTAATACAGGTTTATTTGTTTGGGAATAAGGGGGCAAGCTTTTAGTATTTTTTGCTAAATAATAGGCATGTCACAGATTATGTTACTTATATTTTAAAATTTATTAGAAATAAATTAGCGTTTTCAAATCGGTTAAAAAATAACACAAATACAAAATGACATAATAAATATTTAAAACGTAATTTGAGTTTGCTAATGCTGCTTATATCTAATTACCTTCTATATCTATTTTGATATCAATTCGACATAAAATGACAATTAAACAAATAGTTTTAACAATTTATAACCATGCAGTATAATTGACAAGGTATCAGGTACTTATGAATATTCTAGATAAAGACGGCCTTTATAAAGTCACAGTATTTACGACTTGATAAATCTGAGATTTCTTTATTTATACACATAAACCTTCCGGAATAAATTCTCTAAATAATAGTGAAAGCCGCATCAAAATCCGTTCCTTAGTATAGGAAGAACAATGCGGCCACACAGACATACATGAAAAGGGACTTTAATTTATAATATCTAGAGAAACTTAACCCAATCGTAAAAAAGACTGGTTTTAATCAATTTAAAGTTTTTTCTTCATTATCTTAAATTCAGGCTAAAATACTGTTAAAATCCTGTAGGTACATATTTTTTACACTTTTAAAGCGCATAAAAGCTACATTTTCTTCAGCTTACTTAGCTTTCAATGTCATGCAGAAATACTTCACTATAGACTACTTATATTCTCACTAGGTACTACATTATTGCTCTTGCTAAATAATATATTAAGATAATAAATATACAATTTTCTGGTCCTTTCGCCCCACTGTTGAAAGTTCCAGCAATCTTCTGTACGCTCGTCGACCGTAGAATATAGTCAAGCGAGTTCATTTTGCGATCGTCAAAACGAGCAAATATTCACATCACTGCCCGTTAGTGACGGTCACAAACCAACTTCGCTTAACAAATTAGTGTCTTCAGCATCTTTGGCATCAGTATACCCCGATGGAACCTCTTCTTTATATGAATCTTCTTGGACCTTTCCGTGATTATCCTCTAAAAAATACAAGATTTTCTTGAGTTTTGTGTTAGTCTTCTCTTCGTCTATCTTAGGTACAGTCAAACTAAGTATTTGGTATACAGGCAGTGAACTTGCAAGTGCAACTACTTTTAAACAATGTTGTGAGTGTGCTGAGTCATAAATTCTTTTACATCAATTTATTAAAAAATATGCCGTAGGCTTGAACAGTCGCTAATCATTACTTAACTTTAAACAAGGTTTATAAATAAGTTTTCCTACAACTTTTGACTTATCAGTAGTACTAGACTCTTTAGTCTAAAATTCACTGAATTTCCACTAGAATAAAGTATTTAAATGTTTATTTAATTTGAAAAACATCCATTGAAAAAAGGATTTGATTAGACTTAACTAGCTCTTGGCCAAACTCTACTGCTAAATTAACATGAAAATAATGTCTTCCTCACACCATTTTTCTGAAAGACTTCTGCTCTTCACTTCCATTGTATGAACCTCATAAGAACTTCAAGCTAGCTAGACAATAGGGCTCTATCCACCCGTATATCATACTCCAATTCTTAAGCAGTTACTACGCAGATTCGCACACAATAAAATTAACATTAGCAATGTATTGGAATGAATATTTTTGCCTGTATTGCCAAAGGAGAAGTCTCATCTTCCATTGAAAATTTCTCCACGTCTTTCGTATTTTTTTTTCACGAGATTTTTTTTTGTCCGAGTATGTTAGCCAGTAAGGATTAAAACCGGATGTATGTATTTTTTTTTTACAAATTTTTTGCGATTTTTTTAGATAGTTCTCGTTCCGACGTGGGGTGTTTTTGAGCCTTCTTTCTTGTTCGATTGTAGGTTCTTACCTATGGCTGAGATGAAAGGAAATTGAACTATACCCGAATCACTTTAGCGTGGCATTATCGGTCATTGACTTCCCTACATTTCCTAGCGTTCTTTTTTTCAAAATCTGAAATCAATGATGACGTGTTCTTCAACATGTTCTAATAATGAAAAACCATATATTTAGTTTATTGTTTGGATTACAGCGAGATATTAGGGAAAGGGCAATGACCGGAATTGCCACGTTAAAGTGGTTCGGGTATATCTATACCCGAACCACTTTAACGTGACACACACTACAAACACACTGAATACATTATGAAAACAACAATCTCTCTATTAGGACTGACTCGATTAAATATAATTTTTCTTAGACTCCGTGCCTTTTTTTTTTGTAAACGTGTTGGAAATCCTCATGGATATCCTCCGCCCTGGGCCGGACGGAAGTGTTTGTCAGACTTCTACTAACTAAAACAGGTTATTCGTGATTCACCTGAAATTTGGTTCATGTGCAAATAAAACCATTCCGTGAGAATCACCTTAAGAAAAAATTTGTTTCGGGTGAGTATATTCGGGCGAATCACCAATAAGCTACTAAAACCACCCCGTGTTCCTTCGCATAGTTGCATCGGGGGCTACGGGGGCACATTAAGCACTCTTCAACGTGGCTCCCGAAACCAGACGTCTAACCTAATCTGGACTCACACTGATGCGGATGCAACTCGGGATGCTTGAGCTTCGGCACAGCACTAGTAGAGCATAGAGCTTTTAAATACTGGTTTTGTAATAGCTTCAGTTGCATCCGGTTAGACTGAATGGCTGGCAAATGATGATGTGTAGAGCTAAAATATTATTTTAAACGGTAATTTCTTCACATTTTTCATTTGATCCTTGGACGCGTTCAGTACCTTGAATACAAATCCATTGAGTACTTACCTGAAAATGTAAATGCAGTAAAATTAATACATGCTAGAATTTATCACTATTTTCAGTCTTAACTTAAACCCCCATTTTAGGGTAAAGATATGCGAAACTTATACTTTGAAAAATTTATGGTAAACATCAGATCAGGGGTCAATCAAAGTTTATGTTGGTGTAACTTCAGTCCGCGTTAGTAAATAAGAGGACTAATCACTCAAGCATATTTAACGAGTTTTGAAAACCTGACTAATTAATAATGTTTACACTCGTTTTACCATATTTCTAAATCGTTTACATTAGGGAATGAGTTATTTTTGCAACTCCCAAAATAAGCAAAGTTAGTACTGTAGAAACTTATTTATAATTTTATTAAAAAAATATGATTTGCGTAATGTTGGTCCTTGTTTACGAATGTTCAAGTTAGAGCAAATTAGAATATTAATGTTTTGAACAATTTATTTGTGTTCGCTGCACGCGCAGCCCACAGAACCGAATACTCCGTAGCACTGCACGATTTTTTCTTCCATGTAGTCAAGGAATAAATATTTTAAGCACCTTAAGGTTAATTTTTACTTGCACCTTAAGTATAATTTTTCCGACTAAATCATTGTTAAAATTTCACATACAAAATTACAGTTCGAAAAGGTGCATGTGCGCCTGCTACGAGTATGTACAGTTTAACATAACCATTCCTTGACTGTCATCTATACCTAGTAGCCGTCACCTCAGATCTTATTCAAAATCAATCTGCCTAGCCTTTTCCCAACTATGTTGTCGTCGGCTTCCAGATGCAACTGAATACCAGTATTTTACATAAACCGACTGCCTATCTGACCTCCACAACCCAGTTACTGGGTAATACGATACCCCTTGACAAGACCCGTTGTCATACGACCTCAGATCTTAAATTCTTAACCAATTCAAAAATTTCATAAATGATTAAGTATTTACCAAGTGTGACATTTTAAAAGTAATGAAGCATTGGTACCCATCCCCGACTAGGTACACAGTGAGTAGACGAGGTTACAAAACAATAAAACTAAGAAACACTTGAACAAATAGTAGGTAGGTATCACTCTTTAAGTTCCACTCATTTGGTCGATTTCAAGTAATTTCACTGTAGACGGTATACAATTATAACTAAACGGTTAAGAATTGCGATTACTTAAATTAATTAATGTAGGTAAACAGAATATATTTTTTTTTTTTTTTAAGGTGCTAGCGGTCACGCGCGATGCGACGCAATTTCGGTAGCACAATTTCTCACGGAAATTGTTTTACCGGGTGTCGCGACATTCTGGTGTCGCATCGTGATTTCATAGAAATGTTTCCACCCGAATCGCGTCGCGCCTGGCTCCGGTAGCCTTTGATCAAATTGAGTAGGTAGGTAACTAGGAACTTGGAATAAAACATTTTGGATTTAGCATTGATGATAAAGTACTGCTCAACCTATAGAACCAGAAACTCATTCTAATTTCTAACATGCATAATATGAACAAAGATCTTAGGACTAGTTTTGTAAATGCATACGCTGCATTTACAAAACTGAAAAAACACAAAAAAAAGTTTGGAAAATGCATTTAAGCAAATGAATGATTGAATGCAGTGGAACCACGCGTGTTAATTCCTAATCACGTGCTTGATGCTTCACCACACCCTCCCTGGGCATGCCAATAATAATAGCCATTTTGCGGACTTGTTAAATAAATCATTTCATCTCGACACAAAACATGAAAAAATAAGACCAACGTCAGACACTCCTATAGACGTTCCTTTATAGGTTACTGTGACTCTAATGAAGAAAAATTGTTATGTTATCTATACATATAATAAAATTGTAGAAAAGTGGTGTCTGTACAATGGAAATATATGAAAAAAAAATAGCAGGGATTGTTATTATATCGATGCTGAACCCGAGATTGTCATTAAATTTTTTTTTGTCTGTTTGTCTGTTTGTCTGTTTGTCGGTTTGTCTGTTTGTCTGTGTGTTTGTGCACGCTAATATCAGAAACGGCTTATTCGATTTAGATGCGGTTTTCAATAATATATTGTAGTAAGCTTCACTTAACATTTAGTGTTTATTTCATGTCAATCGGTTCATAAATAAAAAAGTTATGTCAATTTAAAGAATCACATCGAACATTTGTTATAGGTTAGGCATTTCTTTCCTTGATTTTCGGTATACTTAACTTAATTTTTATTTAGGGTTTGTTTATAAATATTATAAGTATTTGGTATAGGTTAGGCATTTCTTTTCTTGATTTTCTTTATTAAGTATAAGTTTATTAGCTCAGGTTAGTAATTAATTTTTCTAGCAATTCTTTTGTTAGGACGTTTGGTTTACACGTCTTAACACTTATTACTTAAACTGTGACAATTTTAGACTGTATAATAATCTGTAAGTATTTACTGTAGTATTTATTTTATAATTTAATTGTTTACGATAGTACGTGTTTACTAAATAACTGTGTGTTAAGTAGTAAGTACTATTTTATTGTAAGAATGCCTCAAAGAAGATCCAACCTCTCCCAATGTAGCAGAAATGCTAAAAGGATGAGATAAGTTCGATCACAGGAATCTGAGGAAGGTCGTGAGGCAAGGCTCTCTGCAACTCGGGAACATCAGGCTAGGTTTCGTGCTGCAGAAACTTCGACTCAGCGGGAATCTCGACTAAGTTCAAATCGTTCTCGAATGGTCAAGGTCGCGAAAAAATTTTTTCATACTAATGGGGTCAAGTCATGAAAAAGGTTGAAAAACACTGCCCTACATTAATCCTACTAATATTATAAATGCGAAAGTTTGTGAGGATGGATGGATGGATGGATGTTTGTTACTCTTTCACACAAAAACTACTGAACGGATTTTGATGAAACTTTACAATTATGTAGCTTATACATTAGAATAACACATAGGGTACAATTTATAAAGATTTTATGTGATTTGGCCATAATATAACGATAAGTATCAAGTAAGTCGGAAAAATTCCTGCCCTCTGAGATCTATCTTTGCGTGCGCTGCCTTTTTTTTTTGGGCGGTTAATCATCCAATGACTTCTCCCGCTCTGGGCGGAGCGGAAGGGCGTGTCAGACTCTTACTGACTAAAACCCACACGTGTTCCTTCGATCCTTGATATCTCTTTGAGGCGCGCGTGGAACACGATGCGCCGTCGACCCGGGCCTGGTCCTTATCGGACGGCGAGCTGCCCGTTGCTCTCCGTCCGCAGGCCCGCGCCTACGGTGGCCGGAAATCGGCTATCAATTCCCGACGCCCGGGACGTCTCCTACGGCGGCGGCGGCTAGGGCTGGTAGGGCGCGGCCTTTGCCACTCCCTCGCGCGCTCCACCTTCTCCTTCGCGAGCATTACTGCTTTGCAGAAGGAGGTGACGGCTTGCCATGCCCTCTCGCTCCGCACCATGGCCTGAACCAGGGCCGTACGCGAGAGGTCACCGCCGCCGATCGCCTCCACGAGGACACGGCGGTGGTCCACCCAAGCCGGGCAGACCTCCACCGTATGCTGCGTGCGCTGCCTAAACCGTTAGAGTTACATGAAGAAAATGTATTGTGGGATTGTTTGTCTTAAAGAGTTCTAAATAAAAGTCCGCGACAGCATATATCTACCTTTTATGTGGAAGCCTTTATAACCAAAATAGTGAGCAATAAATACAGTTAAATTGAATACTTTTTTTACATTGCATATTTTAGAGTATTTAGTTAATTCTTATCAAAATAAATACCTTCATCGCTTTTGGAATTTAATGTAGATAAAGTTTGTCTTTTACACTAAGTAGTTTGGACAAATAGTTTAAAAGTTAGAACGATAAGAATGACCTGCGATATTGAGTCGACGGCGGCGCACAGAACGAGGCTGGAGGGGCGGGCCAGCCAGGGGATGACGCGCCAGAGCGCCAAGTAGAAGCTATTGTTTAATAATTATGTTCGAGAAATAACGTAAATAACGCAATTAATTGTTGAACTGTCAAAATGAAACCCATTGCTATTGTAAGTGCTACGCAATTACCCCGCTGATTTAGGACATGTTACACGTTCCTGTGGGATAATTTCCGACATCAACGCGGGCGAAGCCGCGGGCAGAAGCTAGTGTATTAATAAAACTAGGAGTCTTAGCTTTGTCCCTCACTTGCAGCTTTTGCGCAGAACCGGCAAAGTTGTTTCAACGCTTGGTCGTAAACCACCAAGGTCACCTCTGTCGGGACGCGGTTGGCGACCAAGAAGCAGGCATTTTAGGACACATCTACCTACAGCTTCATCTACAAACACAAACGAAATCTGCGCATGCGTTGTAAGTCAGGGAGAATGCTTAAACTCCTAGAGAATTTTGTCCGCATTTGGCTATACCGCCTGACCTCAAACAAATCGCCCATACTTTGGCTTCAATTGACATGAAACTAAATTCTCTTCGGTGAAGAACTATTTGCCACCACGTTTATTAGCCTTCATCATAGTTCTACATCTACAGCCCAATTTATGAGACACCATATCAATATTCCCAGATGTTACCATTGCAGAGAGTGCCATCCAAGAAGACGCACCCCACTTTCTTCCTAATCGCTTAAACGCCTGCTATACGGTTGCCAACCGCGTCCCCGACAGAGGTGACCTTTGTTGACGACCGGCAAAGTTGTTTTAACGTTGGGTCGTAAACTATCATCTACACGGTTGTAAACCACCAAGGTCACCTCAGTCAGGACGCGGGAAATAGCGTCTAGGAAGGAGAGTGGGGTGCGTCCTCGTGGATGGTACTATCTATAAGGCGTGTGATTTCCAGCATAACCTCTAATTGGAGTTACGTACACTATAGTTGCTCGTTATCTAATAAGGTCTGGAAATAGTTCTTAAAATGCGTTTAGAGCCGGGAGTCGTCCTGGAGGGTTCACCTAGTCGCACCTGACATGTCGGGAGCCCTCGCGGAGGGCTTAATTTAAATGTTGGTTTTTCTTAGCTAATACAGCATTATAAACCGTGAAAATAAAATCTGATGAATATTCTAACAAGATTTATTAATATATGCGTTGGTTTTAAAATCTAAGATTTTTTTTAAATATTATTTGTTCACGGTTACAAATATTCACTAAAACTTTTAAAGATTTGAAATTACGTATAGCAACAAGACCCCAGAAAACATTATTTCACTACGTTTTACAGTGTTTTATAACACGGTTTTAAACCTAATGCCGTTGAACGTCCGCGATGGTTAACTTTGGCGCAAACGTAATGCCGGGAGCCCTCCCGGAGGGTCCACTTGCAATATCTATGGCAGCATGGCGTATGGGTGGAGTCGAAAGTGTTAAATGAACTAGTGTGGCAGTACCGCATTTGATAAAATATGTCAGCAGGAGTTTCAAAAACCACGTGTCCTAATAACATCAAATACAAATATGGTCGAGGTGCAAATACAAAATTCTGAAAATCTTACCTCAATTTCAGGTTTCCATTGTCTATTCAGAATTCTTGTTTAATTATATTGAAAACAATAAGAGATCCGTTTGAGAAGGTGATCGAGTGAGGACTGAGTCGGATGTCGATTGTGGTTCGACAATGTAGGTCTTGCGAGCTATACCATACTGCCTTCGACGCGCAGGCGCAGGGCTGGATTCAAATATTTCTGAATAATTTTACGGAAATAGACTAGGCTATGTTTTATGTGGGTGTGTAACGTTTCATATAATAACAAAAGTTCTAATGATCATATGACCTAATTTCATCTAACATAATTTTTATTTAATATAACGATCAAATGATATAATGAATTATTGATATAATTTCTTTTTACCTAATTTCATATGGTATAATGAACAGTTTATATAATGCACATTTGAAATAATATTCAATTAATATAATATTCAGTTGCTATAATATTCAAAATCTATAAGTAACGTTTAATATAATTTGGAAATATCAACTTTTATTTTTGCAAAAACTGATTACATTTTAACCGCCTGCCACTTTCGTGCTAGCAAAAACAAGTGGTGCTTGTTTTTGCTAGCACGTAAATGGCTGGCGTTCTTATCGTATTATTAGTTTGTTTTTATGAGGGTGGACGGATATTTTTTATTTTTGATTCTGTCATACAGGTAAAATATTCTACTATTGTGTTCTTGTCGTGTCGTGTCTTACTATTGTGATCACGCTATTAGTTCTGCCAAATAAAATGAGTACTATAAATAATAAATAGGTTGAATCTGTTCCAAAACCGAGTCGGAGCACCCCGACTTTACGTAGTCTTTTGGCTCCTACCCCTAGAGTGTATATAAAAACCGGAGGCGCGGAGGGAGAGCAACCCCCGCCCGCTGTAAGGGCGAAGGGGTTGCACTTCCCGCAGCGCCGGAGACGATGCAGAAGCAACTTTAATTTTTTGAGGTTAGGTTACAATATAATTTGCTTTTCTCAAGAACGATGCGTTACTTTAGAAATTTTGTTGATATGAAAGTTAGGTCAAATGAACATTATATAAAAAGAGCAATATACAATATGAAAATTATATGAAATGAACGTTATACTAAATGAAATTAGAGAAAATGAAAATTATATCAAATATAACATTCGATCATATGAAATTAGGTTCAATATTTTTATAGCATATGAAAATTATATCATATGAAAGTTATGGCATATGAAATTAGACTATCTGTTGTTATACCAAACATTACACACCCGTTTTATGTCCGTGTCTGAAGACGTTTTCAGCACAACAGCACACAGCTACAGGGATTTTATTTTTTTCATGTTTATTACCACTGATAGTCTATCTCAGTACGATTCTCAACAACACCTTCACGGATTGGACAGGGTTTTTATCACAAATACATAAATATAGGGTGACGGTAATTAGTGACCGATTTTTAAACACGTGACTTTACTCATCATTATGAACAACTCTTACTATGGGACCAAACCTGAAATCGCGAAAAATAAATCTGCTGTTCCCTACATTTATACGTTCGCATAACTCGTCAAAATTTAGGGAACAGTAGATATTTTTCACGTGTTTAAAAGTATCGGTCACTAATTACCAGTCACCCTATTATATTGTTTTAATTTTACAAAATACCCAATTAATTATAATAAATTAATATTTTCTTCTAAAAAATCCTGCAAGTACAGCCCTGTGTTCATGTGGTTTCATGTGTGTTCAAGTGTCTCCTATATTTGTTCTAATTCCTGCGTAAGAGTAACTCTGTCTGACAACGTAACATAATTTCTGTCTTCAACAATGATATAATACTACCTCTTCGATTGCTTGAGCTTTAAACCATACTGACTCATCAGCATGGTGGCTTACCATATCAATCACATTACAATATCATGATATGATTTGTAGAATTATTTGAATAAAGTACACAACACACACACACACAACACAGCACACACAACAAAACTTGCCTAATCAGGAAGCATTTACTATTGATCTATTTATATAAATAAATAAATAAATGTT
This sequence comes from Conistra vaccinii, assembly GCA_948150665.1. Classification (NCBI taxonomy): domain Eukaryota; kingdom Metazoa; phylum Arthropoda; class Insecta; order Lepidoptera; family Noctuidae; genus Conistra; species Conistra vaccinii. The sequence continues at coordinate 10,645,182 of OX411337.1, read as the reverse complement.
TCTTTTGAAAGTGAGCAACATCGCAAATAGATGTCAAATATTATTTATTTATTTATTTAAATTAACTTTAACTTTATTGTACTTACATCAGAAAATATAAGCAAAATAATAAATTGAACACTAGGTACAAAATATACAATGGGCAGCCTTATCGCTATTTAATATTAACATATTTCGCTATTTTGATTAATTTGACAATATTTGTGTATAAAAATAAGAAATGTGGCTAACTAGCGAACTAGTAATCATGAAATGCAATAATTAATATCGTAACTCAGAATATATAGTTTTAGATGTAAATAAAGTGTTTGGAAACTTTCCAAATGCCTTTTTTACACCTAAAACGGGTCCAACATCATCCGGGTCATCATCCGGGTCTATTCATTATTAATATTCTAGTTCGCTAGTTGTCCACATTTTCTGTTTCCCTAAAGTAATATTGCCAAATAAATCAAAACAGGTAAATTTTTGACAGCTATTTTCGATGTTGCCAACTTTTAAGATAAACGCTATTACAAGGTTTCTGAGTTGGTAAAACCCACTGCCACGCTAGTATAGCAAGTAAAGTTGACGTACAGTCTTTAAAAGAGAACCTGTAAGAATCAGAAGAATAGGTGCAGACATATCGAAAGAAATAGGTGTAGTGGGCCCTTAGGTTCAAAGCTTCTACTTAGCATAATCAGCCTATTAGAATCCCACTGCTGGGACACAGACAGTGTCTACCTATTACGGTGCAAAAGATACAGCCCTGTGACAGACAGATGGACAGCGGAGCCTTAGTAATAGGGCGCCGTTAGCATCCTTTGGGTACGGAACCCTAAAAACTAAGACATCAATACTTCGGTGGTTATGTAGGTACTGACGCCAGCAAATCAACTTACTCCAATCTGTCAAATTTTCCCAATCAACATTGAACCTTATTCTTTAGCAATAAAGTTGAAAATATATTAAAGAAATTTGATAGATTGTAGTAACTTGATGTGCTGGCGTCTGTATCTCAGCGGTACCATGCACTACTGTTGACAAAACTATGTAATAAGTAAGACGTATTTCAGAGAACCGCATCGTACATTTAGGTCAGTCATAATTATTTTAGAAATTTCTAACGATCTACGATCGACCGTGTCACCAGGGACATTTGTACAAATATTTCAATATCTTCGGCACAGTATTATATAAGTAACAGTATTACGTCTTCATAGAAAACTGCCAAAACGACGCGCTACGAAATCTCAGTGTACCATTCCGTGCCCGACCGCAGGAGGCAACTGCAGGCGACGCCGTGTCGCCGCGACACGACTGGTTTCTATAAATTTCTATGAAATACCTTCCGTAGCTAGCGACACGTCGTTGGCAGCTACGGGCGAGTGATAGGCGACACGTGTAGCCCGATCGCCTGTAGTGCCGTCAACGTTTGAACGATAACACGTTTTTATATCTACCAATTGGAATACGGGCTGCTGCCGCCAATCATGACTGCAGTGACATGACGCCGTAACGTGTCACCGCGACACCGCGACATGTCGCCTGCAGTCACCGCTTGCGATCGGGTACCTTTATGCAAAAGTCTCGAATGCGCAGCATTGCGAAAGGTTTCTCTACCGAGCGGCCGTAGGCTATCTACCGCGACGTAATACTGTTACTTTATTATACTGTGTTCGGTTCGACCTGCCCTCCTTCTCCTTCCAAAGTTCGCTTTTGTATTAATTCATTACAAACGTAACTACGAACAATAGTTTGTAATTTTTTATTGTGTTACTTATTGTGTACCTAATGTGGTAGGTACCTATTAAGTATCTATAAGAAATTGTTCCCATTTCACTTGGCCACATTTGCCTTTATGTACTTACTGTACGGCTGTACCTGTTTTTAGGGCTTCGTAACCATAGTCATCCTATGACTATGATTAGTCATAGTCATTGGCTTTCCTATGAGTATGATTAGACAGACATATGGCATTAGGATTACGCCTAATTCCGTATGTCTGTCTGTGACTGGCTTCTTTAGAACTTTTTCACAAAAAAGACAACAACGGCTATAACTACTACTAAATTTTTGATCAACTGCATGCTAACCGCGCTAACTAACTGTAGGTATTCTTAATGATTGTCAGTGTCTTCTTATGTACCTACCTAAGTACCTACCATTATTTAATTTATATGTGTATCTTACATAACATGAGAATAGGTACAAATAAGGTAAATGTCTGTATTTAAACTTACTATTCATACATATAAGTATAAAACAGGTACCTACTACTTACATAATTATGTTTTACTACATTATAGCATAATAATGCATAATCAGCCTATAATATTCCCACTGTTGGGACACAGCTCTCCTCTCTTCGAGAGGGAGTGGGCTGTAAACCACCACGCGAGTGGTAGATGTCACATGTCTTAGAATTGTTGGTTCTATTCTAGGACATGCCGGTTTCCTCACAATGATTTTCTTGACCGTTATGAGAGCAGTGGTGATGAAATTATTTACACAAAGTATAGTGCTCGTCTGGATTCGAAACCACGACCTAGAACTCATAAGTCGTGGCCGTTACCACGGGCCACCACCACTGTTCCTTCGCCACCACTGCTCCAGCTATCGAATTACGCAACACATTTTCGTAAACGAAAACGTTGAACTGTCAAAATGAAACAGGTTAGGGTTAGCCGGAAGCTAACCTGTTTCATTTTGACAGTTCAACAATATTCATTACGATATTTACGTTGTTGAGCAGATTTTTTTTCGAACTTATGGAGCAATGGATTAGCTATTTCAAAAGGATTCAAATTGTGATTGATCGCGTATTACGTAATTAGGGTACTGACTTTGTCCGGGCAGATTGACCTTTACTGAGGCACCATACTCGATGCCCCATATAAACTCCTGGGGGCCAAGTCTACAAATTTACAAACGTCACAATGACCTCTCGATGGTAAGCTTTTGACAGTTTTTATATGGGAAATCTGTCAAAAACTAATAATGGAGAGACCATTATGACGTTTGTAAATTAGTAGACTAGGCCCCCTGGATACGGGTGTTATTCTGATTATAATCTTCATAATCATTGTAAATTGTAGTGCAACAAATTAGCACATGGCTACTTCTAGCGTTACGCGGTTTCTGAGTGACCACAACAAGATATGGATTACCTACTGACTTTATACTATACTTACCTACTTATCCTATCTAAGTAAGTAGTTAAGTACCTACCTAACTAAAATAAAGAGTGTCCGACTAAATGCCGACAGACACTACGCCGACAGACTGATCACCGACAAGACTTTACTTCGACGGGACTCTTCGCAGACAGGACACTTCGCCGACAGGACTCTTCGTCGACAGGGCTCATCAGCGACGCAACCTATCTAGGATGGTCAGATACTTACTTTGGAAATCGATTATAGAAAAAAAAATTAAATATATTTAAAACTATAGATGAAATTAAGAGCGTTTACGTCGTACGAAATTTCATACAAAAGTGGATTATTTCGAAAATTTTCCGGGTCTAAATATAAAAGTGCCCGTACCAAGCGCCAGTCCACACCGTACACGGATAGTGTTGACCACAGTTCTTCCCTCCACACCATGTAATAGGCCTTCTCCAAGCCAAAGAAAACACACTAGACTTTCTTGTTCTTTGTCAGATGTTTTTCGCTTATGCACCTTAAAGAGATCTGATCCATACAGCCCATTTTCTATCTAAATCCCGCCTGCACATCCAATATTTTCTCATCTATCGCTCTTATCACTCTATTTATTAAAACCTTCGCATAGAGTCTGCGGACAACACTCAAAAGACTAATGCCGTGACAGTTTTTGGACTGCTGCTGAGAGTCTTTTCCCTTATAAAGTGGTACGATTACAGCCTTGCACCAAAAAAACCACCTTGCATCCGGCACACGGCCATTTCTACAACACATATTAAAGATCCGTCACAACAGGCTTGCTCCCACCCCGTCACCTGCCTTCAGTATATCAGCAGACACTCTGCCATTCCCTGAGCTTCCCAATTTTCATTCCCTTCAACACTCTTACAATCTCATCTATTTCTATTTCATTTCCATCACGCATCTGAGCTCAGAGTCTTCAAAACTTGCTTCTGTCCAGTTACCCACTCCTTGCACACTATCCTGACAACTGAATAAACTTCCAAAGTATCCCTTCTAGTGTTCCAAGACGATTGGGTGATTCTTCGTTAATTAAACATCCATCTTCTGCTCTTATAATAATCCTTCTCGATAGTCCTGTCACTCCGTGAGCCAATCTTATCTGTTTCCAGAACAGCATAACACATTGGCCCTGTAGTTATCAGAGAACTTCTTGTTATAGGCACTTTTCTTCCTTTTCATCCTTTTTCATTTTTACAATCTCTTTTACTGTTAGATGTTTTATTTAAAGTGTAGATGTAATAAATAAATAAAAGATTTTCTAGACTATTGTTTTAATTATAGATTTTTTGTTCGATCGATAGCAGAAGGAAATAAGTCGTTACTATACAAGGTGGCAGGGACATCGACGCGAAGCCGGTTACCATGGTTTCAGTACATGATTCTGAGCCCCCCTGCGTTGAAAATTTTCGTCGGTTATTAAAAAAAAAATCAGCTGTTCCATACATTTTGACCGCGTAGGTATTGCACTTTTCTATGAAACAGCTGTTTTTTTTTTAAATAAACGACGAAAAATTTTAACGCAGGGGGGTTCAGAATCATGTACTGTATCCATGGTAACCGGCTTCGCGTCGATGTCCCTGCCACCCAGTATTTGTCTTAGGGCCTGTTTCACCACCTACGATTAAGTTCCTATTAACTTACTTGGCAGATAATTTCATACAAATTCTGTTCCATTTTTGAATTTATTCGATATGTACTCGTAGTGGCTATTCGGACATCGTGAAATAGGCTCTTAGGCATTTATAAAATAAGGGAATAACTCGCAATATTACTTTAAATACGACCAACCTGACTAGTATAAATAACGTAATTCCATTAACACTTCGTTAACAAGGGAACAACTCGAGAAAAACTAAAAAAAAATATAGTAGGAGTGACTGAATGTGGAAGTGATTACTATTAAATGAAAGGGCAATTTTTTATCTACAATACAAATTCAAAAGAAGTTATGATTTTAATTGCGAAATACTAAAAAACGTTAAAAGTGTTGTTTTTTGCCTCTCCTGAAAAGTGACGAATTTGAGTTGTGCCCTTTTTTACTGGAGACACTGATATTTTGATTTCGATAGTAAATATTAAACTCTGATTTGACACATATGTACTTTTTATTCTAAGAAAGAGGAAAGGGGAAAACCTATCTATATCGCAATTTGGGTTATAGGAACGATACGTCGGGTCAGATTAGGCAGAGGGTTACGATCGGAACAAATATTATAATTTTTTTCAAGTTCCTAACCTAACCCGCAACCGGGTTAGGTTTTCCGGGTCAGGTTCGGAATAATCCACTTTTGTATGAAATGCCGTACGACGTATACGCTCTTAATTTCATCTTTAATTTTAAATATATTTAATTTTTTTTTCTATAATCGATTTCCAAAGTAAGTATCTGACCATCCTAGATAGGTTGCGTCGCTGATGAGCCCTGTCGACGAAGAGTCCTGTCGGCGAAGTGTCCTGTCTGCGAAGAGTCCCGTCGAAGTAAAGTCTTGTCGGTGATCAGTCTGTCGGCGTAGTGTCTGTCGGCATTTAGTCGTACACTCAAAATAAAACTCTACCATTGAGAATTATTCTACATTTTTCGTTTGCGCCATCCATCGCACAACCATTTTCCCTCCGAAATTATGTGAACTGTTGTTGTCAGTGCTGCTTGCGCGCTGTTATTTGGCAATATTACTGCATTTGTAAATACAAACATCAGGACGGCACGCCGCAGTCTCGTGAACACATTCATAAGAAGTTGGCAGATTCGTCCCAGCGCAGATTTGCTGGATTCGTTTTCTCATCTACCTATTGTTATTGCTCTTGACTAAGTTTTTTTTTGTTTATATGTATGTATCTATATATATATGTATTAGTATTTATTCATTTTTGAGATAACTATCAATTATATTGCACCTGCCATGTTTTGTCTCTGCATCACCCTATGGTTGACTGGTAGAAAATGCCTCAGGCATTAAGTCTGCCTTTGTACAGTATTTTTTACTTGGGCATAAAGTTTTAATATAATGTGAGCAGTGGTGGCCCAGTGGTAACGGCCCCGACTTACGAGTTGTAGGTCGTGGGTTCGAACCCAAGCAGGCGCTTTACTTTGTGTAAATAATTTCATCACCACTGCTCTCAAAAACGGTGAAGGAAAACATCGTGAGGAAACCGGCATGTCATAGAACCAAAAATTCGAAGACATGTGACATCTACCAACCCGCACTGGGCCCGCGTGGTAGATTACGGCCCACTCCCTCTCACAGAAAGGAAGCCTGTGTCCCAGCAGTGGGAACATTAATAGGCTGATGCCGCTGATGCCGCTGATGATGATGATGATGAAAGTTTTAATAAATAACAAATAGGTAAATAATATTACAAAATATTTTAAAAGAGTAACTGTTGAGTTTCTTGCCCATTCTTCGAAAGCGAAGAAATGAAGCTTACACGAAAGCTACGCTATTGACTATTTGTGACTCGGTCTGTCTGTCACAGCTGGATATCTAAAGAACTACTAATGCTGTCGTCTTGAAATTTGGAATAATTTTAGATGACCTTTGTCTAACTATTTTGCAAATAAGAAAGAAATAATTTATTTTTATTTTTATTTAGCAACAGAGAAAATTAAACGCCAAGCGACTTTTATCTTTGGGGTCACATGAAGGACTTAGTGTACCTACCACCAGTGACATCCATTGAAGAGTTGAGGGAGAGAATTTTGGCAGCTGCCACATAAAAACCTCACTTTCAACGCGAATGCCAGTGAGTAAAGTACGTCGTAGACTACGTGCTTGCATACGCAACAATGGCAGGCAATTTGAACAGGATTTGCTACTTTTTTTGTATTAAGCCTTATCAAATTACATTTAGTTTTTATTCACTACTCTACACTGTTGACTTTTCGAGCTGAATTCATTTAACAAATCAGAATTAAAAATTTGGTCTATAGTGCCGTTTCGCTGGAAAAGTTAATGACAATTGTACCTTTTTGGAAAGCTTATGAAACCAGCTATCTAATTACGCAACACATTTTCGTAAACGATTCCGACTAATCTGTTTCATTTTGACAGTTCAACAATATTCATTGCGTTATTTACGTTATTGAGCAGACTTTTTTAACGAACTTATGAAGCAACCGATTAGCAATTTGTTTCAAAACGATTCAAATTCCGATTGGTTGTGTATTACGTAATTAGGGTACAGTCAGTCATTTTACACATTTGTATGCCAACTGTCATACATTTTTTTTCCAATAGCTTACTTCAATTTTCGGGAATAATACAATCATTAAAAAATATTGCTACTAAAGACCTTCTATTTCTGAGATTATGTAAGTTTTGGGCAAGCATTTTTTTTTACAATAATCACTGCTATTTCAGCTTTCAGAAAGGTATCAATTAAATGTTTAGAGTGGAGTATTTTTTTTAATAATTAATTGTTTTTCGTAACAAGTCAGAAAATTTCTACAAAATCGAAGAACCGTCACAGCTCGAGAACCATCCAGTTTTGACCCCTACTTCATTGGACTTAATTTGTTGCTAAACCTCTAATATAACCCCTTTCAAGGAATAGGTCGAATTTCCCTATCACCCTGTAGATAAATAAACAAAATACTTTATCCATCTCTCTATCAACCGTAGGTACCGTCAATTTTTTGATTGGTAAATCCTAGCTGATACTGATAACGTTTTAGTTTTTAGGGTTCCGTACGTCCGAATGAAAAAACGCAACTCTGTCTCTGTCTGTCTGTCCGTCTGTCACCACAGCCAATTTGCACCGAATCTACTTTACCTTTTTTTTCTGTGACCCAAACAAAGTAACGCAAAGAAATTAATTTTGAATATGGGGGTCACTTTTCGAGGGCAAACTGGAAAAAAAAAAAACCTAATTGTACGGTGTAACATAAAATATCCCATCAAAGGGCTTGTTGTGAAAATCTCAAATATATTTTTATTTTTATTATAATTTTAAAATAAATTCATCTAAAATAGATGAAAATTTACCATTCCTTACCTCCGAAACTACTGAGCCTAAAATTTTGAAAAATATACAGAGACTGATTCTTTAGTTATAGATTACAGGAAAACCTATAAGAAGTCTATGGTCTTAAAATAACATGCAAAATCTCTCAATATAGTGCGTAGGTACAAAGGTACAAACTTACATTTGCAGTTGGAATGTATGAGAGAACATGTTTTTCTGCTACAATGTTAAGTTTGTTCTTGGGATAAATTATCCTGGGATAAAACATGGTACGGATAATGTATTTATCGTACGGAACCCTCACCACGACAGTTCAACTCGCACTTGTCCGGTTTTTGTTTATTTTTCAATATTATGACATGCACAAGAGTGTTGTCATTAAATTGACTTGAAGTACTTACATACCTAAGTATTTTTAAGATGATAAAAATATATCTTTGTTTCGTGTCGCAGACAAAGTTAGAAATCGAGTTTGAATTTTCTGGTACATACCTAAGCTTGTCGATAGTAAAAATAATAAATAAGTAAATGTGTGGAGGGAGGTGAATTAAAATGAATTAATAGGTCTTCATTACGCGATAAGAACTTTCAGCCTAACTGTCTTTAATTCTTGATTCACAATAATCTAACTTATACATCACAATAGTCTTACTTTTACAGCACGGTAGTTTTACTTTTACAGCACAGTAGTCTTACTTTAACAGCACAGGAGATATACAACAAGTGTGTGCGCAAACACAGGTGCACTCCCTTCTCATCACTCTTATTGTCCGAATTTTAATGCCTAATAAATCTATACCTAATTGTAGCAATCAATAAATTAAGTTAAAAGAATGCAGTAAGGTAACCCCGTGGCGTTCATATTTCATTAAACGGCCGCCATTTTAAGCAGATACATACATACATACATTCACGCCTTCTTCCCATGGGGGTAGGCAGAAACTGTAGAACGTCACGTCTCTCCTTATATACTCCTTTTGCTTCGTTTACGTTCATACAACAGCAGGGTAATAGCATAACATAAATAAAAAGACAATTGATCGCAATGGGTTTCATTTTGACAACTCACCCGTGTCCCTTGCCTTATTTACGTTGTTGAGCAATGATACATTAGAAATATCCTTCAAAACTCTCGGATTGTGATTCAAAGTAAGTTACACAAGTCATACACGCACGCCGCGCGCCGCGCCGCCGCACCGGTTGCGAGTAGGTACAACGCACGCACCTGACCTTTCTGTAGAGTTAGACCATCATCAATTAGGTCACTATAACTTCTCCTAGGACGTCCCCTCCCCCCGGAGATTCCACCTATATCTGCCTTGTAAGGTAGTTGATAAGGTCGATAGGTAGTCCAGGTATCCAGTTAGTTAACTGTCACTCTGCCGAATCTTCGCCATTAGCAGCAACGTATGTTTTCTAGATCCATATAAACCAAAATGTGAGAACGTCAGTAATGTTAAACGGTAAATTATTTTCTTCTCGCCCCGTTATCCAAGTAGGTGTTGTGTACATAATAATTTAATTTCATACAGTCGTGAGAAATTATTAGGTTGCTGATAAAATACTAAATCACTATGAGGTAAGTTTTCAATTTATTAGGGAGGCCGCGTTTTTCACGCGACTTTTAATCTGTTCCACTCATAATAGGCGTTGTTCCTTGACCTTGGGGTCATACCTAACATATCTTCTAAAATGTTATGCGTTTCTTACTCGGTGCTCTGAGTTTCTGACAGTCAAAAATAAGATAATAATATAGTTTGGAAAATCCAAAAGTGCACGCCTCATACTTATCACTCATTCATAAACGAAAAAGAAATTGAAAACATAGTTTAAAAATGAACAATTTATCACTTTTCATGAAGTCGTAATGTCAACGACTGACAAAGATATTTACGTTGGCAGTTGCTAGGCAACGGCACCGGATCAAGGTTGAAAATATTTAGATATTGATATTATATTTTAGTTAGTATTTTATTAATTATAATTAAACTACTATGAATAAAAGAGCCATTTTCAATAGGGTTCCTTCTACGGCTGAAACGAATGTATAAAAAAAAAATTGACTCAATTAATTGATTTTATCGCAAGCTACAATGTTTTCAGGGATCATAAATTGACGGACAGGAAATTTTTTTCAACTATTTTGATGCTTTTTCCATTTCTGCTGCATTAAATCAATTGTTAAAAAATACAATATTAATCTCCATTTAATCATCTATACAATGGTATATAAATTAAGTAGGTTCTGTGTACTAGCAGGAGTGAAACAATAAAAACAGTTGCAGAAATGGGGCATAAAATATTTTTCGATCGTAGAGCACACTCTAATGCGAAGCATTACGAGTCGTGCAATAATTGGAGATAGGTTCTACAAAAACGTGTCTGTTAATTAATACAATTTTTTTTTTTCACTTTTAGGAAAACTGTGGTAGAAATGTATAAAAAAAATTATACTATAAGTTGGAGACAACATAAAGTCATTAAAGTTTTACCGTGCACCAAAATCATCGACCCCATCAACCACATCATTTTGAAAATTAAAACAAACTTAAGTTCTTAATTAAACTGAAAAAAACAACAAAAATATAAACTAGAGTATTAAATAATTTGAGTTTGAAAATTGAATAATTTAAAACGACAACAAAAATAAATAATATAATTACGAATATTTGTAATGTGTATGCAACAAGCATTGGGGTACAGTTTAAATTAAACGATCGCTAACTAGGTAGTTATGCATAAGTAATAGGCATTTAGGTCCCATAGTAGCGAATCACTCGACACTATAATGTTGTTTCCAACTTCTTTTATTGGTCAACGGCCTACATTTATTAACTGTTTTTGTTCTTTTACAGACCTCTGTACCAACTTTTAACTGCAATATTTGCAGTATTACGGGTAACTGCTTGCCAAGAATATAATGCTAAACTGGAAATGAGAAAATTACCGGAAGGACTGAAATTGGGTGCAGCAACCGCCTCATTTCAGGTTGAAGGCGGTTGGAATGCCGCAGGTAGGTGCCTATCTAAGTAACTAAGTAAATAACAGGTATAAAATGTCTGTAATTCCTACCCAAAAAGTTTGATGTTTTCATATTTTCCAGACAAATCACCAAGCATTTGGGACACATTCTGCCAAATGCCAGGAACTATAAGCGACGGTACAGATGGAAACGACACTTGTAAATCCTACGAGTATTATCAGCGAGACATACAAATGCTCAAGTTCCTAGGGGTCGATTTCTACAGATTCTCCATTTCATGGCCAAGAGTTCTGCCAAGTGGATTCGCAAATAAAATTAGCCAAGATGGTATTGGGTATTACAGTAAGCTGGTTGATGAATTGTTGGCCAATGGTATCGAGCCAGTCGTGACTATCTATCATTGGGATTTGCCGCAAAGTTTGCAAGATTTAGGAGGTTGGGCCAACCCTCTTATTGCGGATTGGTTTGAAGACTACGCTCGGGTGTTGTTCGACGCGTTGGGTGATCGAGTTAAGCTTTGGATAACAATAAACGAACCGAAACAGTTTGCAATTTATGGTTATGGAATGGACATGTTTGCACCCTATATAATTTCACCTGGGATCGGGGACTACATGGCTGTGAAGAACCTGCTGTTGGCACATGCGAGGGCCTGGCATCTGTACGATAGAGAATACAGACAAAAGCAAAACGGCAAGTGTTTCTTTTCAATCTGAAGAAGATGAAAAGGAGTAGGAATGTACTATAATTCCTAGGTACAATAACAATGAAGGTATTTCCGTTTTCAGGCAGTTGTGGTATAACAATAGCCTCAGATTTCTGTGAAGGCGCCAGTGATTCTCCCGCTGACATAGAAGCTGGCAACGTTGCGTTGGACTTCGAAGTCGGTTTCTACAGTCACCCGATATTCTCGTCGTCTGGTGGATTCCCTGAGAGGGTAGTCAAACGAGTCGCAGAAAAGAGTGCTGAACAAGGTTTTGCTAGAAGTAGGCTGCCAGAACTGACGCAGGATGAAATAGAGTTCATAAAAGGTATTATTGATGATGTCTTCAGCCTGTTAAAATATATTAATGTCTAAACAGACGGACTGCATTTCAACAGGATTGCGCAGTGGGTTGGCAGTTTTGATGCAGTTATGGATCGAAAATAATATGCTCACAATAAGCATTCAAACTGCAATTTTGCAGATAATATATTGCAGTTGACATAAAGCATTGCAACTTCCAAACGTAGGTGCAGTCTGCTTACAGTCGGCGTGCAGTTCCAATACAGTTGGCAGCTTCGATACAGTTTAGTGCGGTCATACACGTCAACACCTACCTACTCCAGCAGCTAAAAACGACTGCTTGAGCAGTTGGTAGTGTCTGCTTAAGCAGTTGACAACATCGATTTACATCAATGATTGACAATGTCCGAGCAGCCCGTTTAAGGCTGCCCTTGTGGCATTTTAAATGCTGTCCGCTTGTTTACACACTGAACAATTTTTTTTAGGTACGAGTGACTTCTTCGGCTTCAACCACTATTCTACCAAGTTTTACACGGCAGAGACTTACAAGTCGGGTATGTTCATGGTGCCTTCGTACGATGACGACATTGGTGCTGTGAGTGACTACGGGGATTATAGTTTGGCGCCCATTCCTCACTCAACTGTAAGTTTTCTACTGTAAGTTTTTCCGAGATTGATAAACATTACTTAGCAAGTCGGCAACATTATCCCATTCTGGTCGATATTTAGTCCAAATATATAAATGTGTTTTCTTTCTGTCATCATCATCATCATATCAGCCGAAAGGCGTCCGCTGCTAGACATAGGCCTCCCCCAAGCACCGCCACTTGGACCGATTCTGTGCTTCCCGCATCCAGCGGCCTTTACAAGGTTATCGGTCCATCTTGTTCCCGAGGCCTTCAAACGCTACGTCTTCCGGTACGTGGTCACCACTCCAGAACCTTTCGACCCCATCGGCCATCTGTTCTGCGAGCAATGTGTCCTGCCACTTAAGTTTGGCAATTCTTCGGGCTATGTCGGTTACCTTCGTTTTCCTGCGGATCTCTTAATCATTTCTGATTCGATCACGTAGGGAAACTCCAAGCATAGCCCTCTCCATTGCTCTTTGGGTGACTTTAAGCCTTCTGATAAGGCCCATTGTGAGCGACCGCGTTTCAGTACCATAAGTCATCACTGGCAATACGCACTGGTCAAAGACTTTCGTCTTGAGTCACTGTGGTATGTGGGACGAGAAGATATTGCGTAGCTTCACGTTAGCGTTCTTTCTGTCACTGTCGCACAATTACTCATATAATATCTAATCAAAAGTCAAAACCAGCTTAGTAACTTTTGGCAATCTCGAGTTTAAATTGCTAGTCGGTACTTACCAATCTCATGTCTTATTTATTGAAACAAAGATATTGTATTGTACCAACATTTTTGCGATATCTATTCCATGGTGGGGCTTGAGTTTTCAGTGTCAATGACACTGATAAAATGATATTACAATACAATATCTAAACCCAACAAAATCTACGATGGTTTTATGTTGACCGTCTTTCAGATTGACGAAGATGTTGATTAATTAGCCTAATTCATCCAATTTAATATCTGGTCTTTGGGCTTGGTCATGATGCATCAAGTGACGAAACGCGGGCATTTTCATACATCTCTTCCACAAAAGCCACTTAACAAAGAGATGAAGTTGAAGGATTATGATTCTTAGGTGGGATAAATAAAAACCAGCGTGTAAGGTACACGCTAGTTTTTCTCTTCCACCCGATGGGAGACGTCTGGCTTAAGAGGGTTTATTCTGAAAGTTGGCAATAAATGTCAAATATTTCGCTGTTTTGATTAATTTGATAATATTTCTGTATGGAAATAAAAAATGTGGCTAACTAGCGAACTAGAATATTGATTATGAAATGCAAAAAATAATATCGTAACACCGAATAGTTAGTTTTAGATGTAAAAAAAGCATTTGGAAACTTTCCTAATGCCTTTTTTACACCTAAAACGGGTACAACATCAAATTCAACGTTATAATTGCAATTCATTATTAATATTCTAGTCAATTAGTTAGCCACATTTCTTATTTCCATACAGTATTATTTCCAAATTATTCAAAACAGGTAACTATTTGACAGCTATTTACGACGTTGCCAACTTTTAGGATGCACCCTCTTAACGGCGTTGGACGGGTGTTGCTGTATTTTTAACCGACTTCTAAAAAGGAGGAGGTTATGTTCGTCGCGAATGTTTTTAAATGTATGTCCACCGATATCTCCGTCAATTGTGAACCGATTTTGAAAATATTTTTTTGTTTGAAACCCAAGGTCCCATATAAATTTCATTAACTTTGCTTGGATAGTTTTTGAGTTAGCTTCAAGAATACGTATTTTTCCCACTTAGTATGGACGATTTGAACTTATTTTCCTGTCACCGTTATTTGCAATGAGGTTATATAATAACCTAACCATTGGTTATTTGCATATCAGGTAGTGGTATTCGAATCTGTGTGGGGTAGGTACCACAACCAAAAAAATAAAACTTTTTACAAAAAAAAAAACAACCGGCTTCTAAAAAAACACTACAAAGTGAAAAATAACTTTAATTTCGGAAGTCGGTGGCAAAAAAACGAAAATTCAAAACCAAAGACACCGACTTCCGAAATTAACGTGATTTTTCACTTTGTAGTGTTTTTTTGGAAGTCGGTTGTTTTTTTTTTGTTAATTCTACCTTCTTATCGACGGGTTTTGCTGTATTCTAACACACCTAACCTTTCAGAAAATACCCTCCGGCATCAGAAAAGCTCTCAACTGGGTGAAAGATAGCTACAACAATCCTGAGACAATGATCTTTGAGAATGGATACGGCACATTTGGAGGAGTCGATGACCTTGACAGAGTTGATTACTACAAAGCGTATTTGGACGCTATATTGGATGCCATTGAAGTGGACGGCTGTCATATCTCTAGGTACACTGCGTGGAGTCTTATGGATAACTTTGAGTGGAATTCTGGGTTGAGGTAATAGTTGTTCTTTATTCTTCGTTAACATAATATTAGGAAGTAAGGGATAAATACAATAGAATTTATCCACAAATGACCATTGCATAAAGCACTGCGTCAGACGGTCAGAGTAACCCGCGAAATTCAAATTTTCTTACGTTTTATGCAATGCGTTTTATGCGACAAACACCCTGATACACTGAGCTGCAAATTGCACAAACCTAAGAAAATTAGAATTTCAGTTATCCAATCACAGCAGTTAACATACATAAATTCGACAATCTTATCAGCTTTATTTCATGATTGGCCTTTCAGAACCAGTAATTTACAAGTTTACAGCCATTTCAGCTGTTTTACCTCTGACAACAACGAAGAACGAGAACGAGATATCGAGAATAAAGATCACTGTGATGTAAAATAACTGTGAAAGTGAAAGTTAATACTCAAGCAGTTGCTAAGACATTTTAATTTAAATAGCCTCCTTCATAATGAACAATATGGCTTTACAAAAGGTCGTTCGACTCCAGATGCGGATGTTGCTCTGCTGAAACACATATTTAACGCATGGGAGAACTCGCAAAATGATATTGGGGTTTTATGTGATCTCTCCAAAGCCTTTGATTGCGTGCACCATGACACACTTTTGCGTAAACTGCGTCATTACGGTGTGCAAAACGAAGATCTCGATGTTATAAATTCTTATTTACATAACAGATCCCAATGTGTAAATGTTAATGGTGTGAAATCTTCCGGGTTACCAGTTCAATTAGGTGTACCTCAAGGCTCAATACAGGGTCCATTCTTGTTCTTAGTGTATATTAATGACATACCATTCTTTTTAAAGGGTATCTGTGCAGTTGTACTGTTTGCAGATGATACCTCTCTTATTTTTAAAGTAGACAGGAATAGACAAGATTTTAACGATGTAAACCGTGCACTCTCAATGGTTGCGGATTAGTTTATTTATTTAAATAATATGGGAGACTTACAGCTAAAACAAACAGATCAAGGACAGTACATTAGTCAGAAAGCCAATTACAGGTCTCCACTTATAAAATACAGAGAAAATAAAAATAAAAGTAAACTCAAGGGACATTCACACCAAGTTGCTACAGCATAATTACTGTTGCTCGCACTGCATAACAACCATCATAACAAAATGAACCACTTACACGTAAAAGTTACGGCTTAAGCACTTCCTGGCTGACGACACACTAGTTAGGAATGGATCTATATCGTACTGTACAACTTTACAACGAATAACCTAGTTCTCAATGCCAAGAAAACGAAATGTGTAAAGTTCGCCCTACCAAATGTTAGAAATCTAGGACACAACATAATTTTAGATAAAGGGGTGCTTGAAACTGTAAACTCGGCAGTTTTTCTGGGCATAACAGTAGATGCCAAACTTCAGTGGGGCCCACATAATTATATCGAGCTTAGCGGGAAGGCTCAGTTCGGCCGCATACGCCGTCAGGAAAGTAAGACAATACACTGACGTGGATACAGCTCGGTTAGTCTATTTCAGTTATTTTCATAGCGTTATGTCCTACAGGTCCTACGGTATTCTACTGGTGGGGCAAAGCTGCTGATATTCAAAATATATTTGTCCTTCAAAAACGAGCTGTTCGAGCAATTAACCAGCTAGGTGCCAGAGTTTCTCTGAGAGATTTTTTAAAAGATATTGGTAGGTATCCTCACAGTAGCATCGCAATTCATCTTTGCCAACATCTTATATATTAGGCAAAATATACACTTATACACTAAAAACAGTGATATTCACAATGTTAATATTTTGTTGTAAATAAACACTAGAAATAAGGACAAACTACGAACTAACTTTCACCGGCTTCATAAAGTTCATAACTCATTTGTTGGGCTTGGTATAACCTTTTATAACAAGCTACCCTCTTCTCTTCTTTGCTAGATTTGCCTTTAATGCGTTTAAAACTAAAGTAAAATCCAACCTTTGTTTAAAGGCATACTACTATCAACGACTACTTAAATGATAAGAATAGTTGGTCGCTGTGATTAACTCAAGACAATGTTTTAAATGTTCTTTCTCCAGAATTAGCATAACTACTGACAGGTTATATGATTTTAATGAATTGTTTAATTTATTTGACTTCATTAGTCAATTTATTTTTATTTTATTTTTATTTATTGTTGACATAATCTACTCATGACAATGTTTTTTTTATGAGTTGTATTGCAATATGTGGTTAGCTAGCGACCTCGACAATTGATCATATTATTTTTTGCCTGAGGAACCAGTAGCAAGTTCGTCATGCTCCCTAGCTTAGATGTCACTGCTTGCGGTAGCGTCGGGGGTCGGGTCGCCTCCTTCCCTCTAAGATGGCGATGGCTGATCTTTGCGTTATACTCGTGAACGGGTGCTGCTTGTGGTGATTGGTCGTCTTGCTGATCATGGTTTTGTAATTTTTTTAGTAATTAAATTTTTATTTATTTTATAATTCGATGGTCCTAGTTTATCATTTATAACTTCCAGTAACAGCTATATGTCACCGGGCACTAGGGTTGCCACCTTTTTTCTGACGAAAAATAGTATTTTTCTCAAAAACTTGCAAAATTATAGTACTTTCGTAAAATTTAAGGAAAAAATATAGTACACATTAATTTTTCATCATTTGTTATTTTTCCATTTCTATTTTGTTATGATTACTCTGCGCTTTGGCCATCAAGATTTTATTATTTTTTAAATTTTCAATTGGAATCTACGCAATCAAGCACACACGTAGTTTTTTATTAACATCTTCTTTGCCTTTTTTATTTTCTGTATTTCTTTTTGGGAGACGCCCAAAAATTATTATCACTTTCCGTTAAAAACTTTTCGAATTTGTCTGGTATATAATATCCTCTAATCACGGCGGCGGAAAAACAGCATTTTTTGTAATTTTTGGAGGGTCATATTTTCTTTACCAAGAAGTTGCTGAAAAACAAGGAAATAACAGGGACGTGTCTACTACAGCAGACATTGATTTTATAAAATAAAAAATATTGCTCTAGAGGCTTATTCGGGCTCGGGCAGAAAGAAGGGGAATACATTTGTATGGAGAATCGCAGGCCCTGTTCCCTCTTATAAAAAAAAGCGCGACAGTTCAATTAGCGATGAAAATATAGTATTTTTCGTACTATATTATTTTTCTATAATATATAGTACAATTGACTGAAATATAGTACGATACTATATAATATAGTACGGGTGGCAACCCTACCGGGCACGCCCTTAATGCCTAGAGGCTTTTATTTAGATATTGTTTACGTTTAGTTTTAATTTTTTATTTCTGCCTGAGTACGTTTAGTTCTCGAGGTTTTTTGGTTGGTATATTGGCGTGAGCTAGCTGACATACTATGGCTATTAATTTAAATAATTTTTGTGTTGCGTAATGTGAATTATTTTGCATATTATATAAAAAAAAAAAAATTTTCTTACTGAACAGCCAGCTGTGCTGCTGGGGAGTTTGTTGCGCCACTTCTTCTTCCCAGCTAAAGCACTAGGAAGTGGTGAAGGGTGGGCGTTTTAGGGGACTGTCTTATATAATTTTGACGTTCGAAACGTGCTGATTCTCAGCCTAGTTTGAATTTGACTTTTGAATTTGAATTTGAAAGGACTATTATCATAATCTACTTATATTGAAAAATTGGTTTCAGTGTCAAGTTTGGCCTTTTCGAAGTCGACTACGAAGATGATAAGAGGGCCCGAAAAGCAAGATTGTCGGCTCTATGGTACAGAAATCTGATAGCCAACAGGACTTTAGACCCTGCCGGCGAACCAAAGTTTGAAGAAATTTTGTTTTAGAGTAATTAAGTAATAAAAGGACTTTTAATTATGAAAAATTAAAAACGTTTTATTTATAAAATATTAAATAATGTGTTCGGTTCATTGAAATAGGCATATTCATTGGATGTTTTAATAATTCGTTGATTAGTCATCAAATCATTTTTTTTTCTCTCATTTTGTCTTTATTGAGATTCGGCATTTTAGCTTTACATATAAATCTTATATACTTACTTACAATATAAAATCTAACACTAAATTAAATGACTAACTAACTATACAAATAAAAATACATAGACAAAAGGACACTACACTCTCTCTCTCTTCCTGGCTATGTATCCCACATGGTGGTGGGGTCAGCCTTCCTGGTCTTTCTCTTCCACTTCGCTCTATCCTCGACATCGTCTTCGGATACCTGACACTCTTTCATGTCCTTTAGCACTACAGGTTTCCACCTTATTTTGGGTCTGCCTCTGGGTCTTGGACTGGGAATGGTAAGTTGTAGCCTACATATTTCAGGCGGCCTCCTTTTTACGTGACCATACCATCGCAGCCTACTCTCTTGCATCTTGTCGGCGATATCGCGAACGCCCAGGCTTCCTCGCACGTACTCGTTACGGATTTTATCAAGCCTGGTAACGCCGCACATCCACCTCAACATTTTCATTTCAGCAACTTGAATGGTATGCACGTTCTTTTGGACTGATCTTATGATGTTCTTATTATACCATGCCCTTTAGTTTAACAGGTATTCTCTTATCACACGTAACACCAGTTACTTCTCGAAAGGACTCGAAAGGACTCTACAAAAGGACACTACACAACTGAATAAAAATATAATAACTTATTAAGTACCTACATAGTTAGGGAGGTCTTTTACTTTGAACAATGCTTAACAATTTAGTACTTATTCATATAGTTACAAATGCGACGCCATCCAAAAAAGGATTCAAGAATATTTTTTGAGCCCAACACGACGCGCCGGCGCAATTGCGCAGTTTGGCTGTCAAAATTCAAACTATTTCTTCTTTCATTTAGAAGAGGAAGTTTGCGCGGAGGTCTCGTATAAATTTTATTAACTTGGTAGCTTGGGTAGTTTTTGAGTTACCTTCGATAATACGTATTTAATCCACATTATGTATCTTGATCATGTTATAATCCTTACTGTCACTGTTGTTTACATAGCAAGTAGTCGTTATACGAATTGGTGTGGGGTTGGTACCACAACTAAAAACATAGAAATAAAAAGTTAATTTACAAATAAACAAGCGAGTTGCAAAAAAAACCCTACAAAACCATCGATATGTCGTGGTCAGATCTTAGAATTGATCATTTCATGAAGTGTTCGACCATTTCATGAAATGGTTGTGTTTCATGAAACGGCTAGCTAAAATTGGCCATATCGTTTAAACGTCAACGTTTAATGAGCTGTCAATCGACGTTTGGCCATATCATTAATGTAGGGTGTCCATGGCTTATGGTGTAGTAAAAATTGCTAACTGCGACCAAATTGGAAGTAGCGCTCGCCAGCCGCTGCCGCAGCACCACTCGCTTCACTCGCGCGCGGTTGATCACAGTTCTAACCTAGATTAACACATTTTGTCGGGAACTCGGGGTGCCATAAGCGGCGTGAATTATTAATTTCAAGTTCTATGTTGCTCACCACACCGGTTGTGGTACCCCAACATGGGCACAGATTATTACAGATGGGACTCTCCGCAAAATGCGAGAGCGATGGGAAGTTCAAAACCCACATCAAACGTGTCCTTATCAGGAAAGCATATTATAAAATTAAAGACTACGTTGAAGACAAAGAAGTTTGGCAATAATTCCCTCTGCACATGTGGCTTCCCTGGTACCTCATTAACGGCAAAATATGTAAGAGTCTATTAACTGCTCTCAAATTACCATGTTTATATTTTTGTTTTATTTACATTCTTCCTTGACATAATCATAATTTTATTTGACATTATATACCTACTATTTAATTTTCAACTCTTTATTAGTGACTTTTGTGGACATGTTAATTATTCAGATTTGTTACAGTTGTAATAGCAATCATGTCATTTCGTTTAAAATAGTTTTTATTTTTATTAATTTATTTATCTTTTATATAGATTCTTCTCTATTTTGTGAATGTGAGAACGCTGTAGGCTTAGTGGACTGTACACTTGTTGACCATCTTCTATTTTGTTAAGTACATACTTGGTACTTGTTGAAAGACCTACACTGTCCTCGCATACCTAATAATACTGTATTTTTTTTATTTTTTTTGTTGTAAATATTGTAAAACCCAATTATTTTTAAAAGAGTAACCGTGGAGTTTCTTGCCGGCTCTTCTCCATAGGAAACGACCAATTGGAACCGTGCGTAGCTTCTGACGTTTCATAAGTGCCCATGTAGGTTTATGTGAAATAAAATATTTTGAATTTGAATTTGAATTTAATCATTTAAATAAAAAGCGATTCTTGCTACGACACAATAAAGTGCGATTCCGGTCGCACAACGCTAATTACCTACAGTTATATTCACCTACAAGTTGCCTCTCTTTCTATCGCGTAACTCTTATACCTTCTGACCACGTCAGGGTTGTCATCTTTTAGAGAATAATTAGATAATTAAGTAGGTATCAGCTCTTGGTCTATTATATTTTTAAATGTACCACCAATCCCGCAATCCGTAACCGACCGCAGGCGACTTCATAAAAATGCGATTGGATTTCTTAAAAATACAATAGACACCAGAGTGTCGCGGCGGCGTCACGTCACCTGCTGCTGCCGCCTGCGGTAAATGGAGACTAAACAAATTAAAGTACGTCGGTACTTTAATTTGTTTAGTCTCCATTATTTCTTAATATGTACCTACGTAACTGGACAAATAAAAAAGTATGTACGAATACCCTGTTGTCTACATAATACAAAATTTACTAAGTACATAATATTTAGTTATGGTTACACTAAGTCCGTGGTCTACCTACCACGGATACCACCAAACAAAAATATTATTTAATTATGTACTTTCCTACCTATACTTATCGAAGCCTGAACCTGACCTTGTCAACATAACTTGTAAGTACCTAACTATCCTAAGTATAATAATAATAATGAATACTTAAGAACTACGTAAATACGTGTGCCTTATATAAGAATAACAATTAATGTAAACGTTTGGTACCTATACTACCTACCAAACGTTTACATTAATTGCTATTCATAGGTCATTACTAATAACTTGGTAGACGTGCATTTCTGTACCTTTTCGTGTCCTTTGGAAGTGAGAAAAACCTGAGGTTTGGATCCTTATTATTATAGTATAAGCAGCCAAATGGGATGCAAAAAACTGCTGCCTTCATTTTAGTATTATTCGTTTTAATATCTTGCGACAAACGGCGCGCGGTAGCCCTACTAATAGGCACAGTGAGACGAGCCCGCCGGGTACTTGTAGCTTCATACCTAAACTGCGGAGTGTCCCATCTGTATTAATCTGTGACATGGGTTAGGTTAGTAACTTCCAAGTTGGTCCCTTCCCATAAATAAAAATCCAATAAAAAAGTCTATCGAGTTTTCTTGCGTGGTCACCCTACTTTGATTGATTTGTTGTATACCGCCGCCATGATGCACAACAAAAACAAAGCGACATCAACGCCTCTACCGGTGGATAATCTAACTATTTTACGATATGATCAATAATCTTTGGCCACATCATGAAGTATTCGTGCGTTTAACTGTTCATATCGTCAAACGTTGAGTATTCAATGATCTGGCCAGACCACATCATGATGTGATCAGCGGTCGATGTTCTATTTCATGAAATGCAACCATTTCATGAAATGGCCGAACACTTCATGAAATGGTCAATTCTAAGATCTGGCCACGACTAGATATACTACAAACTGAAAAAATACTTTTATTGCGAAAGTCGATGGCAGCAAACTAAAAAACAGATAAGACATCCGAAATTAAACTAATTGTTTCACTTTGTAGGTACTTATTGAAGCATAAGAAGTTATACCTCTCCTGCCACTTAATAAGGATAATGTCGTGCCAAGATTCGAACTTGACGAAACGACCACAATGAATTAAAGAAAACATTATCGACGGTTTTACACAGTATATTAGGAATATAATTAATTTACTAGGTTTATTGTTATAAACGTTAAAAAAACTTTTTACAAAAAAAGAACAACCGACTTCCAAAAAAGACACTACAAAGTCAAAAATAACTTTAATTTCGGAAGTCGGTGTATTTGGTTTCCACCGACTTCCGAAATTAAAGTTATTTTTGACTTTGTAGTGTCTTTTTTGGAAGTCGGTTGTTCTTTTTTTGTAAAAAGTTTTTATTTTGCACTTTTTAGTGGTGGTACCTACCCTATACAACAAATTCGAATACCACTAACCTGCTATGTAAATAACAGTGATTGGAAGTTATCATTATATCATCCATATAAACTAAGTGGGAAAAATACGTATTATTGAAGCTAACTCAAAAACTATCCAAGTAAAGTTAATAAAATTGATATGGGACCACCTCGGGAGCATAACCTTACAAACAAAAAAAGGATTTTCATAATCGGTCCACAATTGACGGAGAAATCGCGTAACAAACATACAAAAAAAAAAAAAAAAAACATACAGACGAATTGAGAACCTCCTCCTTTTGGAAGTCGGTTAAAAAATAATGTTTGTCAGCCGAGTTTAGATTTAGTTGTTGGTCTAATAGGAGGATTACGTGATAGCAAATTCGATTTAAAATTGTAACGCGACGGGTTAAAAACGAGTAATGGCCTTTACTGGTAAATCCGGATGCGTATAAGTTCGGTGAAATAGTTATGGCACGTAATTGACCTAAGGTGATACCATATAATAAACCGCCTAAAATTAAAATTATTAATAAGAGTCCGACGGAAGAATTGACCAACGCATGGCGTTAATTAAACGTAATCCAAGGGCCTGTGTCCTTGATGGTGCGTCGTGGTGGTGACGGCGTTCGGCTGGCGTCCGCTACAATGCCGCCTCTGCGGTGGGAGGCGCTGGCAGCACTAAGGGGTGACCCGTGACGGCGACAGCGTACGACAACTCGGTACACTCAGGCGATGGTGCCGCTCTGCGTTGAGCACGACCTCGCACCGGAGAGCACCAGAGGTTGGGTTACTAGGTTAGCCGGGAACCGGGGGCCGAAAATATCGGCCTTTGTTCTGTCAAAGTCCAAAATAAGACAGCTTTAGGAACGATACAAGCTAGATTAGGCGGGGAATAGGGTGCAAGGCTAAATTATGTGATATATGGGAAATTGGTATAAATACTCACATGATTATACAGCGTCAGCAACACAAGAGCTAGTAATGCCAGCCACACACGTAACGATTTGCTTGCGCAAACTTAGGCTTGCGCAAATCTAATTTGACGTTTTTTCAAAGAAATTTGCGCAAATTTCTTCCCACACACGTAACGATTTGCTTGCGCAAACACAAATTTGCGCAAGCAAATCGTAACGTGTGTGGCTAGCATAACTACCCAATTGTAACGCAACGGTGAACACCACACTTCGTACAGCTAGGATCAATAATAGGATAAGGCAAACTTATGCCAGCCACACACGTAACGATTTGCTTGCGCAAACTTAGGCTTGCGCAAATCTAACTTGACGTTTTTTCAAAGAAGTTTGCGCAAATTTCACCCACACACGTAACGATTTGCTTGCGCAAACCTAAATTTGCGCAAGCTAATCGTTACGTGTGTGGCTAGCATTAGTTCACTGGATGCTAAACGATTTCGTTATAATTACGTGCTCGTGAAAATATGAGAATTTTCAACGTAGGTTTAACAGAAAAATATTTCGGAACGGCTTACTCGAGGCACGACTGACAAATCAATTAAACAAGTCAAAAGCATTTTTTCTTCGAATTCTATAATTCAAATTTTGAAAAAAATGTTCTCAAGACAAAATTTTAAGAAGAAAAAGATTACGAAACTCTTCCGCCTAAAAAGGAGGCTAGTTCAGCAGCGTAATGCTGCAGTATGTACTTAGTGTTTTTTTGGAAGTCTGTTGTTTTTTTATGATTGGTAAATCGTGGGTGATACTGATAACGTTTTACTTTTTGTTTAAGTATATTACAATATGACAAGCGTTATCATTAAATTGACTTCAAGTACTTAGATACCTATCTTTGGTCGCAGACAAAGTCAGAAATCGAGTTTGAATTTTTTCGATTAAGTACTTAAAGTACCAAGGTACCAAAAAATTTAAGTAAGTAGATCAAAGAGTGGAGGTGAATTTAGAATTAATCGATACGTCCTCATTACGTGATAAGAACTTTCACAAACAATCTTTAATAAATCATAAATCATTTATTCATTGATTTAACATAGGCACAATAATAATGGTAAGTACCTATATAAAGATTATAAAGAGTGCGCTATATTATGGCAGAGGGCGTATAAATGTTTGTAATTAAGTAATCAAACCAGAGACAAAGCTAAATAATAAAATAAACTAATGGACAGTAAGAAGACAAATGATGATTTTAAAATAAGTACATCATTCAACACAAATAGGTAACTTTTATTTTTGTTGGCTTTTTATACGCAAAAACCCTCTACAGCCGCGAAGTGTGCAGTCTCAGAGAAATCCGAAATTTGTTAAAAGCCGAAGTGGATATGCACCGCGGCACCGTGATGTGGTCGCAGTGGACAAGGGTTTCATCCCGCTCTCCATGGCTGAAGAAAACTGGCGCAAACCTGTTACTTACTACAGATGATCGCAAGGAAAGGAGGTATGGCAAAGCAAAGAGTTTCATGGGCGCTTCTATAGGGCTCTTCAAGAGCTCAGTGTAGATTTTTTCGGTCCATATCATGGCTGCGTTTTGGTGATCTTTTCGGAGAAACTAAGGTTTCGTCTGTGCAATTATGGACGAAGTTATCTGGAGGAATAACTACCGGAGACATAAATTATGAAGGACGGGACGGTTGACGTCTGTCAGGCATGCATGCCACCATGCCACCGTCCGCATCCGAGTGAGTCCATCAGACATTATTATCTTTGGTTGTTCTCGTCTGGCTAACGGCCAATACTTGCACAGGCATAACCAAGTGGCCAGGATTATTCACCAGTAACTTGCTTTGAAATATAAACTGGACTGGGATAACTTGGATTCTGAGGTGCCCGTATTAAAAGTATGTGTCCGACCCAGCTCTCGAAAATGACCATATCACGTACTGGGATCGGTTTATCATTACTGACAGGACTATTGTCGCCAATAAACCGGATATAGTGTTGATAGATCGATTAGCGCGCCGCGCAATGATAGTCGATGTTACCATTCTACTCGACGAGAACCTCGTGTAAGTTGAGAAAGAGAAACAAATAAAATGTCTCGACTTAGCACAGGAGGTTGTTGACATGTGGAATGTGAGCTCGGCCATCATTGTGCCGATTGTCGGTCGTAACGGCCAATGGCCAGTACCCTAATGACGTAATACACGATCAACCAGAATCTGAATCGTTTTGAAACAGATTGCTAATCCATTACTTCCTAAGTTCGAAAAACAAACTGGCTCAACAACGTAGGTAAATAAAGTAATGAATGTTGTTGAACTATCAAAATGAAACAGATTAGTCGTGCGTAATTAGATAGCTGATGTCTGAAAGCTAGTCTCGACCAACATCTCTCGAGGCTCTCGTTAGGCAGTTGGATCAAGGGAAGGGCCTGAGCCTGACACAGAAGGCAGTACTCTTCTATACGGCTTGCATTTTCCGGAGGTCGCTTGGTACCTGCTTCCGACACAGTGGACCTCTATTTTTTTTCTTGTATTTTTTTATATCTTTTTAGTTTAAGAAATATTTGAAAATGTAAACAATATGTAAGTAAGTATTGAAATTGAAATAAAGGATATACTTACTTAAGACGCAGATATATGCCAGTGACCTTGAGTGGTTAGCTTGCGTGTTCTGTACTGAGCTCACGCAACGCGTCGTACGTCCAGGGCCGGCAGTCTCGACATAGATAGCGATCGCTAAACGACCGAATTCGGTCGCAAAGTCCTAATGGCGTCCCTAGACGCGTGCGACGCGCTTGACAAGTTTGAAAAAATCACGCGCTTGAAAAGCACATCGCACGCGTCTAGGGATGCCATTAGGACTTTGCGACCGAATTCGGTTGTATAACGATCGCTATCTATGTCGAGACTGCCGGCCCAGCCAGTAATAGGACTCGCCCATCAAGGAGCGCTGTCCCCAATTTGACGCATTATTATTTCATTATACATAAAACAAAATGTATTTTAATAAAACACGTATACTAAAAGATTAATATTTTAATTATCCTTAAAATGGGTTTCAGAAAAATACGCTTGATAGCTGTTGCGTAATTTTTTGTTTTTTATCCGCGTTAGACACAACTTTACAAATTAATTTCACTATGTAATATAAACATAATCTAAAATATTCGTATATTAAGTTATTAAGAAAATGCTCTAATTTAACATATATTTATTTCAAATGATTAACGCTACTCGTTTAAACATACCTAATTTTCAGTATAAAATCGTTAAAAGTAGCTTAACGTCGCCTTAATCATTTTAATTCTTGAGGCACTTACACAATAATCTAACTTTTACATCACAATAGTCTTACTTTTACAGCACCGTAGTTTTACTTTTACAGCACATGAGATAAATATGAGGGCGCAAGTGTGTGCGGAAAAACAAAGGTGCATGGTCCTCATCACTCAAAATGTCCGAATTTTAATGCTAATTGTGGCATTCAGTATGTCGAGTTGAGTTAAGAGTGCAATAAACTAACCCGTAAAATTCAAATTCTCTCTTTATGAGACTGGAAGTTGCAAATATTTTTAATGTATCGGTTTACCTTACCTTAAACGGCCGCCATTTTGATGATCATAAGCACCTCCTCTGTGGTTGAGGATTCCGGGTGAAGCTCGCTTCCATAGAGTGCCGCTACTAGCGGCACTCTATCCACTGCCGTTAGTTAATTGTCACTCTGCCGAATGTTCGACATTCGTGGCAACGTGTCTTTTCTAATCTGTTTAAACTATGTAAACCTAAATGTCAGAACGCCAGTCATGTACTGTAAATTATTTTCGTCTCGCCCTGTTATCCAAGTAGGTATTGTGTAGGTGTACATTAATTTAAAAAACAAAAAAAATTAGTCGTGAGAATTAGAACCACGTTGCTGATAAAATACCAAATCACTATGAGGTAAGTTTTCAATTTACTATGAAGACCAACTAGTGCTAGTGTGTTGTTGTGTCTTATAATACCTACCCCAAACTGCTTACAAAAACATATGAATTGTTTTTTTTTTTCACTCTGTAGCTCACTTATTTTTTTTTATACAAGTTGGCGAAAACATAAATTCGTTAAAGTTGTACCGTGCAAAAAAATCATCGATCACATAATTTAGAGACTTTAAACAAACTTACAACCACAAAACTAAAAACGATAATTTGAGTTTCAAAATTGAATAATTTGAGAGTTTCAAAACTGGGGTTGTTGGCAGGTGTGTAATTTACAAAAATACTGGTAGGTACTTAACTTAATTTTAAAAACTGCACACCGACGGGTACCTATGCAGTTTTAAATTAAGTAAATGATCTCTGCTCTCGTCTCTCTCTTTCAAAGATGCAAAATCTATGCAAACTGTGAACTGTGTTTGAAATAATATGATGCAACTGCATTGGAGGCGAGGGGCGTGCAGTTTTAAATTTAACGCTCTATAACTAGGTAGCTAGTTAATTAGTTAGTAGTTATAATAGACGCATATTACAACATGCATCAATCTATTTTTCGTTATTAAATCGAAATAACAAAACAATAAAAACAGAGAACTTTGTGAACAGAACATTAAGTTATCTATCTTAATCACACATTTATCTTATCTGTACCAACGTCAATCACTGCAAATCAAACCTTAAGGCAATGACTTAAAAGTCACATGACACGCTCATGATTTGCAACTGTTTATACAGCACAATAATTACAAATATACTCTCATTATATTGTGGATAGTTACAATAGGTAGTATAGTTATCAAAGATAATTATATTTACTAGATTCCAGGTCAACGGCCTACAAATTATTAACTGTTTTTGTTCTTCTACAGACCTCTGTACCAACTTTTAACTGCGATATTTGCAGTATTACGCGTAACTGCTTGCCAAGAACATACTAGTGCAAAACAGGAAATAAGAAAATTACCGGAAAGAATGAAATTGGGCACGGCAACCGCCGCATTTCAAGTTGAAGGCGGTTGGAATGCAGCAGGTAGGTACCTACCTTAGTAATTTGATAGGTAGGTACATTATGGGTGTAAAATGCCCATCGCCAAGCCGAATGATCGATATTCACCCCGTCATCGTCATAGCAATTTTTTTTAACGTTTCTATTCTTGTCCCAATAGTTTGATGTTGTCATATTATATTTTCCAGACAAATCACCAAGCATTTGGGATACATTCTGCCAAATGCCAGGAACAATAAGCGACGGTACAGATGGAAACGACACTTGCAAATCCTACGAGTATTACCAGCGAGACATTCAAATGCTCAAGTTCCTGGGGGTCGATTTCTACAGATTTTCCATTTCATGGCCAAGAGTTCTGCCAAGTGGATTCGCAAATAAAATTAGCCAAGAGGGTATTGGGTATTACAGTAGGCTGGTTGATGAATTGTTGGCCAATAGTATCGAGCCAGTCGTGACTATCTACCATTGGGATTTGCCACAAAGTTTGCAAGATTTAGGAGGTTGGGCCAACCCTCTTATTGCGGATTGGTTTGAAGACTACGCTCGAGTGTTGTTCGACGCGTTGGGTGATCGAGTTAAGCTTTGGATAACGATAAACGAACCGAAACAGTTTGCAATTTATGGTTATGGAATGGCAATGTGTGCACCCTATATAATTTCACCTGGGATCGGTGACTACATGGCTGTGAAGAACCTGCTGTTGGCACATGCGAGGGCCTGGCATCTGTACGATAGAGAATACAGACAAAAGCAAAACGGTAATTGTTTCTTTTCAATCTGAACAAGATTATAAGAATTAGGCAGATACGATGTAGAGTAAGAAATATGGTATTTCCGATTTCAGGCACTTGTGGTATAACAATAGCCACAGATTTCCGTGAAGGCGCCAGTGATTCTCCCGCCGACATAGAAGCTGGCAACGTTGCGTTGGACTTCGAAGTCGGTTTCTACAGTCACCCGATATTCTCGTCCTCTGGTGGATTCCCTGAGAGGGTAGTCAAACGAGTCGCAGAAAAGAGTGCTGAACAAGGTTTTGCTAGAAGTAGGCTGCCAGAATTGACGCAGGATGAAATAGAGTTCATAAAAGGTATTTTAGATGATTTCTTCAGCCTGTTAAAATGGATTAGTGTCTAAACACATTACTGCATTCGAACTGCACACCAACTGCAAAATTGCAGTCTGGATGCAGTTAATATAGATTATTGCAGTTGACATATAAACTGCACCGAAACTGCCAACCAAACCAAAGGCGCATTTTGCTTACAGTCGGCGTGCAGTTCCAATGCAGTTGGCAGTTTCGGTGCAGTTTAGGGCGGCCATAGACGTCAACTACTCCAGCAGTTGAAAACGACAGCTTGAACAGTTCACAGTTTCCACTGATCGAGAGGTCCAAAGTATTCAATGAACAAATGCTGCCCGAGCTGCCCGTGTATGGCTGCCCTTGTGGCGGTTTAAATGCAGTCCATTTATTTACTCACTGAACAATTTTTTTTAGGTACGAGTGACTTCTTCGGCTTCAACCACTATTCTACCAAGTTTTACACGGCAGAGACTTACAAGTCGGGTATGTTCATGGTGCCTTCGTACGATGACGACATTGGTGCTGTGAGTGACTACGGGGATTATAGTTTGGCGCCCACTCCTCACAGTACTGTAAGTTTTCTAAGGCCGAGATCCTACTAGACGGTACTCAGCACGTTCGTCGGCTCAGCATTATTCCGGTCAATATTTAGTGCAAATATAAATATGTTTTCTTTCTTTCGGCCACTGTCGCACGATTACTCATATCTAAGCCAAAGTACCTCCTACATGCTTAATAACGTTTATCAATATCGAGTTTAGATTGCTAGTAGATAGGTACTTACCAATCTCTTGTTTTATTTGTTGAAACAAAAATATTGTTTCGTACCAAATTTTAGCAATTACGATCCCACTATACGGATCAAGTGACGAGGGCGTTTCCATATTATGAAAATACATTTTTCTATTATGATAATAATTAAAATCTTAAGTCGGATAAAAACTAGATATTGCCCCGAATCCTTACGGACCAACGTCTGGCTATAGAACGTTCGACGGGTTTTGCTGTATTTTAATACTACCTACCTTTCAGAAAATACCCTCCGGCATCAGAAAGGCTCTAAACTGGGTGAAAGATAGCTACAACAATCCTGAGACAATGATCTTTGAGAATGGATACGGCACATTTGGAGGGGTCGATGACCCCGATAGAATTGATTACTTCAAAGCGTATATGGACGCCATATTGGATGCCATTGAAGTGGACGGCTGTCATATCTCTAGGTACACCGCGTGGAGTCTTATGGATAACTTTGAGTGGCATTCTGGGTTGAGGTAATAGCTGTTCTTTACAATAGGTTTAGTAAGCTGGGTTCAAAGTTTATGTGATTCCACAAAATAGGTATAGTTTCCGCTGCAACTTGGAATATTTTGTCACAAACAACCCCTTGTCCTTTAAATATAATAAACATTGCCGCTGCCATTAACCCCGAACACTTCACCCTAATCAACCAACATAGTCTGATAGATTGTCAAATGACTTGATTGGCATTTGTTATTTCAGTCAGCCAATCAAAACAGTTAACATAAGTTCGGCAATCTATCAGCTATTTATTACATGATTAGCCTTTCAGAACCGGGTAATAGACTAATTTACAAGTTTATAGCCCTTTCAGCTATTTTACCTCCGACAGCCACCAAACACCAACCTTGGGAAGACCCAAGGTTGGTGTTTGGTGGCTGTCGAAATCGCTCGCAAATCGCCAGTGTGATAAGAATCACACTGGCGATTTGCGAGCGATTTATCAGCGAGGCGATTGTTTAATTACTGCGTGTGAGCAACGATCTCGTTTCACGTGCGCGACGTGGCCTCCGCGTTTGCGTAACGAGAGCAATTGACGTTAGTTTATAAGAGAGAGCAAGACAAGCGAGTGTAAAATATTCTCAAAACGCGGCGTACACGTCGCGTAGTCGCGGTAAGCTCGCTTCGCACCCGCGGAAAGCACGTTCACAAACAGCCTCGCCGGAAACACGCTGGCAAATCGTCAGTGTAATACCGCTTTTAACGCAACGAGAATAAAGATCACTGTGATGTTAAATAACTGTGAAAGGGCTATTAACAGCATCTACACATATTGAAAAATTTATTACAGTGTTAAGTTTGGCCTTTTCGAAGTCGACTACGAAGATGATAAGAGGGCCCGAAAAGCAAGATTGTCTGCTCTGTGGTACAGAAATCTGATAGCCAACAGGACTTTAGACCCTGCTGACGAACCAAAGTTTGAAGAAATTGTGTTTTAGTATAAGTAATAAAAAGACTTTCAACTATGAAAAATAGGTTTTATTTAAAGAAAATATTACATGTGTTCGGTTGATTGAAATGCTAAATTGAAGATTAGATTATAATTCAAGCATTGTATTATTATAATCTATACAATGGCTATTGCTATTTTGTAAACAAAAAGAAATCTTCAATTTAAATATACCAATCACTTAACGATATTTCAGTCATTTTCATTAGATTTTTTAACAATTCTTGGATTAAGTCTTAAAACTACACAATTAAAAAATAATAAGTTACAAAAATATAATAAGTTATTATACAAAGTAGGTAAGTTAAACAATGTTCAACAATTCATCACTTAATCATATTTTTATAAATGCCACGTCATCCAAGAAAGGATTCAAAAATATTTTTCTAAATATATTTTGTGCCTGAAACGCCGTTACGCAGGCTGTCAAAATTCAGATTATTTAAACTACAAATCTTAAAACAACGAGCGAGTCTTACAGTAGTCGCATTTGCGTATGCGCATATGTGTAAAATCTGACATCTCACCTTGGAAATAACCAACATTAATGTAATATGCAACATTAAAGGGGCGGGGCCTCGTCAAGGTCGTTTCTGACAACACTAGCACCACGCGCGCTCATTGGTCAAATCAAATAGCGCTCGCTTCTTCGGTTTCCTGTCATTTCCGTCCCTTTTCATGAAATTACTCCCACAGATTAGATTATTTATATATATTTTTTTTTTTATTGATTTGAAGCGGGAGGAAAGATTTTACACATCAAAAATCCTTTAAGTAACTTATAAAGGCGCGTTCAACATGCATTCGCGTTGGCGCTCAGTTGTTTATCATGAACTATCTGATCTTTGTCCAATAAGAGCTCTGCCTCATTAGTGCGTTGCGTTGCGTCGTCGCAGCGTCAACGCTGCGTCGTTTTCCATATATTTTAAAGGAGATGCTACATGAAAGCGTTGCGTCGTCGCACGCGACGTTTCAACGGATCGGCGGACGAGAGACAAGCGGGGGAGGGTGATGCGCTGCGCTGTCGGAGCTCCGGCGCGACACAGGGCAGCAATAATAGAACACGTTTGTACCGATCCATTGAGGAGACTGACTTGAGGTGCGTGCATCGTCCTCTTGCGCTGCGATGTCGTGCGTCGTCGCAACGCTGGTGTGGCATACAATGCGTTGATCCGTATACAACGCACTAATGAGGCATCGCCCTTACGCATATTTTTCACGCCATCGCGGACGCAATTTGAACGCGTTGAATTGGCCGAAACTTTACAAAATTTGACAGCTGTCAAAAGGAACTCCTTAGATTTGAAAAACAAAGTAATAGGTACTCAAGGGGCCCGTCTGTTCCGGCCTTACGTTCCTGTAAAGTTAATGGCAGGTACATCCATGTCATTGAGCTTTTTATACACCTCCAACATTGAGGGGCGCTGGTGCCTTATGAACTTGGTACAATGCAGGCCTATGGTGACGAATGCACGACACATTGCTGGGTTCGAGTGGACTGTCCCGCGCAGTATCGGGTCTTCTAATGTTGCTGTAACAGAAATGATACGTTAAAATAGCGGTTCAAGTCTAAGTACTGGACTGACTGTAACGAAACATGGTGCCATATTTTTGGTATGTAGCCCCAAGACTATGGCACCATTCAAATATGACTTATGACTATGACTATAAGGAAACGCTAACGAAAGGCGATGAATCCTTTTGACGAATCACTTCAAATCACTATTCGTTTTATAAGTATGTAGCAGCATCTACATCATCATCATCATCAACATCATCAGCCTATTAATGTTCCCACTGCTGGGACACAGGCCTCCTCTCTGTGAGAGGGAGTGGGCTGTAATCTACCACGCGGGCCCAGTGCGGGTTGGTAGATGTCACATGTCTTCGAATTTTTGGTTCTAAGACATGCCGGTTTCTTCACGATGTTTTCCTTCACCGTTTTGAGAGCAGTGGTGATGAAATTATTTACACAAAGTAAAGCACCTGCTTGGGTTCGAACCCACGACCTACAACTCGTAAGTCGGGGCCGTTACCACTGGGCCACCACTGCTCTGGCATCTACATCGCCACATGCGAACTACGCATCAAAGACCTGACGTCACTCAAATCCTGCATCGCGCATTTATAATTTACCACGCGAATGACATAAATAATACAAACTCCCGACATCAACTTACGGGCAGTTGCCCGCCAGACACAACATCCGTCCGGTTGGAGGATCCTCCCTTTTCTATGGTGAATGAGTGAACTTAGCACCCTGTTCCTCATAACTCTAAGAGTACTTAAGCATATAATCGTTATTGACGAATTGTTAACAGAATAGCCGCGAAATTTTGCGGATTTTTGCATAACTTTTTAATGGTGTAGAAACAACATACTTAGCATTTGGAAAGTTTCCAAGTACTTTTTTTACATCTAAAACTAAATATTCGGTGTTACGATATTAATTATTGCATTTCATGATTAATATTCTAGTTCGCTAGTTAGCCACATTTTTTATTTCCATACAGTAGCATTTCTAAATTAATCAAAACAAGTAAATATTTGACAGCTATTTACGACTTTGCCAACTTTTAGGTTGCAGGCTCTTAAGCTGAGATCTATAAACCGCACTAAGACTTTGCTAAGTAAGCGTTTCATACGAACATGAACATTATTTGTTTACAAATTATGTTGTTATTCGCTTATCTAATAAGACAACTCACCCATGTCTATTCCCTGGTTAAACAACTGATGTATGTACATGCTGAGCAGTTGTTCTGGCCTGGACTTGTCGCTAGCCGGCAACGCTGTTGCCACCTCGACCATTACCACGCCGTAGCTGAACACGTCAACCGCAGGAGATAGCGAGCGCGCGCGCAGGTATTCGTCTGGTAAGTACGGCTTTGTGCCGAATACCCTGTGGACACACGGTTTTTTTTTAATAAGACCCTTTATAGGTACATTCAAAGCTCAATTCTCAATTCTTTATTGCGTACCATAATGTATTATAGTTGGTATGGAAATAATAATATTAGTCACAATTATGGACCCTGTCGGGCACAGCATAGATCAAGTAGAAGAGAGGAGGAAGGGCACTGGGTTTTTAATGTGTTTCATTTTATTATTAGTTAAGTAGTTAGAAAATTATACTGTTTTATTAAAAAGCTTGATGGATGATGATCACTTTTGAGCGGATAACATAAATAAATAAAATGGCTACGTACTTGGAAACCTTGACATGGGTCCTGTCGTCACCGTAGGGTCCTTTACGCGCTAGACCGAAGTCACCGATCTTAGGCATGAGGCACGTGTCCAGTAGAATGTTGGCCGGCTTTATGTCACCGTGGATGAGGGGCGTGCCCTCCATTGTGTGGAGGAATTGGAGACCTCTGGAAAGCGATTGGTAATAGATTAACACTTTGTGATTTTGAGGCACGAGTTTTACTGTCAGCCAAAGAGTAAACAGGCAAAAATATTGGGGAATATTATAAACGCACTTTAAAAATAATGTTTCGCACTTTAAAATGTTTTGCTTTAAAATTAATTGAATGAACTATAAAAATAATGGTTTTCTTTTTCATTATAAATATTATGCTCAGCTTATTAAAGATATTACTATGTCGTAGGATTTTCTAATGATCTAGTCGCAGGCAGATTGTATGATTCGTCATTTTGAACTGGGTGGTATAGGTTAGGTTAGGCTAGAACTGTGACGAACCGCGCGCGAGCTGAGCGAGCGAAGCGAGCGGTGCCGTGGCAGTGGCCGGCGAGCGCTTCTTCCAAGTTGCTCGCAGAAATTTGATAATATTAAAAAGTGCTGATTTACAATTTGCTAGGTGTTTTCATCAAATTTAAAGTGCTTAATACATCCCAAAAATATTCATCTTAGATAGATACATAAGATAAATTATTTATTTAGTGCACACAAAGGAAATCACAACACAAAATCATAATTAAATGATAACTAAGAACATGAACATAATAAAGAAAATACAAGGTCACCACACCACGACACAGTCAATTGCAAATGTCTGTCATGATCTGTCAGGATGATTCGGATACTTTCTTCCTAAATACAATCCGAATATATCGGGATAATAATGAATAATTCGGATACCAATTTTCATTAGGGTAAGTATAAAATCAAAATTATACCAAACCAGAACATTAATAATTTTCGCAATTTATATTAAAACATTACAGTAGCAGTTGTGTGAGTAAACCAATAAAGAATAGGTACTCGAGAAATAATAAAACAATAGGTATCCCAATTATCCGGATATTTGGGTAGCATGTCTAGCTCATGCTCATCATACAATTAACCACACGTTCATGATTACAATTTCACATTGACAACGCCTTTATTTCGTTGTGATAAGGGCGCTTTTCATTAGCCGTCAGCTTGTTTGTCATACAAGAACATAAATAATGATTTACCTAGCAATTCCATGCACTATATTGTACCGCTGCGACCACGACAGCGGCGGGTGATGAGTCTTCCCTCGTAGCCGCTGCTCTAGGGATCCTCCGGCCATCAGTTGATAAACTAGACATGCTTCAGGACCTAGGAAAAAAAAAATATAGCTCGAAAATCAAACTCAAACACAGTTACAGCGTTTACACATGAACGAATCCACATTTTTGCTGGATCGTGAATATAAATACATTGCGGTTGTATTTTCTAAAGGTTCAAACCAAAGCGTGCAATATCCATGCCCAATGAATTTTCGTTGTGATCACGCCAATCCCAGGATGCGCCCGCGCCGGTGGTGTGTACCAGTACTTACAAGTTCATACTATAGTATTACGAGTAATACGGTGTACGGTGGCAGTCAGTCGATTGAGCGCCACCGTGCACGCCATTGCGGATATATATTAATAGATATTGCTTTGATAAGAAATTAAAATGGTCAAATTAGAATGTACAGACAGATGTCCAGCACATCAAGTTACTATATTATGTCAAATATCTTTAATAGATTTTCAACTTTATCGCTAAAGAATAAGGTTCAAATTTGACAGATTGGAGTAGGTTGATGTGCTGGCGTCTGTACTTA
Organism: Conistra vaccinii; assembly: GCA_948150665.1. Lineage (NCBI taxonomy): Eukaryota > Metazoa > Arthropoda > Insecta > Lepidoptera > Noctuidae > Conistra > Conistra vaccinii. The sequence goes on along the minus strand of OX411337.1, from coordinate 10,607,639 downwards.
CTTTTAACCAATGAATTGAATAAAACAATCCTTAGTGAAATTTTAATTTAAGGTCTATTTATATCCTTGATTCCACCTAAATAAGCAATAACTTTATGCAAGTGTGAATAAAGTTGATTTTAGACTGACTAGTACTGTTGAAAAGGTCATAAAAAATATGAAGTTGTAGCGCAAACTTAACCTTATGTGTAGGCATTAAAGTTGTTTTTCCTATAACACGTGTTTGTTTACATGTTTGGCAAATAAATTACGAACGTAGATTAGGTACCATGGAAGAAGTTCATCTATATACCGTAAGGACTATTTCTGTTTGCAGCGCTCGGCCGCTATAGAACCGGGGCGGTAACAGATGTGGTCATAGTGTTTACGGGATTTCTGCTTAGATATGAAGTTCTTTGATACTCGGAGTACCTACTCGGAGTTTTATTGCCAAAAGTAATAAAGTAATTTACCGTCAAATAAATGACGTAGTTATCATAAGTTGCAACTGCAATCAAGATAAATAAGTATTTTTAAATAACGTTACCTCCCAAAGAGTATCCATACAGCGGTAGTATGTTGTCATGCCGGTACTGATTTAAACACATCTCTCTGATAAGTTCCTTGTTCCTGTCGTTGTTGTCTCTGAGACGCTTCACAGCGACCGGCAGGTGTTTCCATTCACCTGAAGAATATAAATATAAATTATAACATCAAACAAAAAATAAAAATAAATTGCCTTGTTAGAAGAATTACTTAGAATTGGCATCAGATTTGACTTGTAATTTGACGTATTCCTTCCAGGACTTGGTAGTGTGACCCGTTTGCAACAATTAAGTACCCCATAAAGCCTAGGCAAAAATTCATGGGATTCGGGAAAACCCAATTCTTAAGTATTTTTGAAAACTTCCCAGAATTCGTCACTAAATATAACTTTTCTCCAAACTCTCAGCCTTCGTTGCTATTCCTTTGGATACTTTTTGTTTAATATTGACTTGCTATAAGAGACTACAGACATCTCACAGTTATAAAGAAAAAAAATGCAGAGTTGAGTTGTCTGTCCTAGATCCTTCTATTCCGAAGACTTCGGTTAGAGTTTATGAGACTCTCTCACCAACTCTCACAAACTCTCTCCAAATATCCCCAACTCTCACTATATGAAAAAAAAACACTGTACCTTTGAACACTTGTCCGAATCCCCCTCGTCCTAACAGATTACTGTCAGCCCAGTAACCGGTCGCTTCTCTCAGTTCCTCATAACTCATTCTTGGAATAGCCGACACGTTTCTCATAATCTCATCGTCTTCGTGCCCTTTTTCTCCTTGAGTTGACGACGACTGGGGATATGGGAAGCCAAAAAATTTAAGTACAGTCACGGATTGAAAAGGTTATGCTGCTTTAAGTTTTACTTGCATGAGACTAATAATTATTTATCCAACGATATTTGAATTCAGAATCGGATATAAATATTAAGTTTTAGAAAAACAAACTTCATGGCATACATGACAATATTCCGATCAAATTCATTCATAAAAAAAAAACATTTTTATTACACTCCAAACTAAAGTAGATAGTTCAGTTATTGGCGATACATTATTGACTTGCACCATTCTTATTATGTTAACAATATTGTTTTATGTAAATTATACCTACTTCCGAATTGACTACCTACGCAGGTGTAAACTTACGATATTATAAACAGACGATTTTCCTTGTATTATAAATCCGCGGTTTCACCCACGTATATGTCGGACACTGGATCGCATCATAGAAATCTTCATTCAATCAAAGTATGAAGAGTGACTTCTTAAAAAATCAGTCAATTACCATGAGCAGTAAAAAATATTGGTGACTTGACTATAAGACCAATTTTTTTTCGTACTGTCAACGACTCATCAAGCTATGCATATCCAGTTTAAGCTGACCACGTAATAGAAAACCTACACAATGGCTTTGCCTACTATTATAAGGCTGAGAATTATAATTCTATCTAGCACGTACTTAGGCTAGGCATTATTTCTGTCACTGTCGCACAACTGTCAAACTACAGGTGCAAGATAGAGACGGGAACATGTCTTTGTCAAAGCACGAGCGACGTTTATAGATCTTGATGTATCGTCGCGTGTAAGTGAAGATCGTCACTAGTGAATCATTATAATTGTATGTAAAATTATTCATTGAAGAACAATGATATCACAGAACTGTGACCACAAGTGTTGGCTCACCTTACTTATATCCGTGCTCGTTTCATAATTCGGCGAAGGTGAGTTACCATTCTGAATCCTACTTGTCGTTGGCACCCCGCCACCCTGAAAAAGAAAGCAATTTTTATTTTTTATCTGAATGTCACCTCTTATCCTGAAGGTCTGCAGCTAATTTCTGAGAAGGAAAGATACCCTGGGCAGTGGACCCCGCTATCACTTTACTGACTGGCTTATACGATGACTTTTGCTTTTATTTGTATTATTTTTAGCTAATTGACATTATGTTTATTTTAGAATCTAGGTGAATATAGCTTATTAGCATAATCAGTCTATAATGTTCCCACTGCTGGTATAGAGGCCTCTTCTCTTCGAAAGGGAGTGGGCTGTAATCTACCACGCGGCCCCAGTGCGTGTTGGTAGATGTCACATGTCTTCGAATTTTTGGTTCTAGGACATACCGGTTTCCTCACGATGTTCTCCCTCACCGTTTTGAGAGCAGTGGTGATAAAACGATTTACGCAATTTACAGCGCCTGCCTTTTTTTTTTTTTTTTTTTTGGGTGGGAAATCATCCAATGACTTCTCCCGCTCTGGGCGGAGCGGAAGGGCGTGTCAGACTTTTACTGACTAAAACCCACCCGTGTTCCTTCCCTTGCCATGCCAGGGGCCACGGTTTCCCCTTGGGACTACCCGCAACCCCGGCAGGCATCGGCCCTAACGGACCCCGTCAGTTTTGCTGACATCTCTTTGAGGCGCGCGTGGAACACGACGCGCCATCGACCCGGGCCTGGTCCTTATCGGACGGCGAGCTGGGTTCGAGTTCGAACCCACGACCTACAACTAGTAAGTCGGGGCTGTTACCACTGGGCGCCACCACTGCTCTAACTGTGAATATAACTGTAGGTAATTAGCGCTGTGCGACCTGAATTGCACTTTATTGTGTCGTAGGAAGAGTCGCTTTTTATTTAAATGATTTTGCGGATTGAACCATCTGTGGCACGAGAGAAGAAACATCTTTACTGCCCTTAGTACTCTTTATACAAAACATTGTACCCAATAGACTCACTTTAGATCATCGTGGTAACCAGTAACAGTATTAATTGGCTCTAAGCCAATGCAAAACTTAGCTATAAGAATAGTTTTCCTTAAACCAACAACAGGAAAAAATTTAGATAAATAATTCCAGAGTACAAACCTAATCAAAACAAGATTAAAAGTCATTCATAAATCATAACAACTAAGTACTTATTATACAATTTGATAACACTGTTGCGTTAATTCTGTATCGACCATTTTTTATGTGCCCATAATGTGTTACTGCCTAAAATGGGATTCCCAGTACCTATATTATGATAACTGAACGAATAAATTATCAACATGACCGATGAGTAATAGTATATTGGGAACGAGCTGTTTTATAGAGATGTTTCAAAACTAAAATATTCGTATGAATATTATTTTCCTTTTCCTCATTTCTTAAAACCGAATTATTTTAATATAACTTTGTATTTCGTACCATGTCGTCCTTAAAAGAAGTTTATTACATTCTTGAAACTATATATTTTTCTTAGCAGTTTTGGTGACGACGTCACCTCTAAGTAAAGTTCATTCAATCTATATCTTCTTTAAATAATAATAAAGCTGAAGAGTTTATTTGTTTTCAGAACGCGCTAGTCTCTACTACCACTACGGCTACGCTGCAGCTGTAACTACCAGACGGATTTGAAAAAATATTTTTTGCATTTGATAGCCCAATTCTAATAATAATAGGCTATTTAACATCACGCTGCGACTACCCTTAGACTAAGCCGAGCAAAAAAAAACATGCGGGGCAGTCTTTGTATACTGCCGATGGAAGTGAAAACTAAGTAACGCCATCTAACGAAAATGTCAGGAACTTATGTGGCTTGCTGTCAGTACAAGAACGAAAGCTTTAGCTCCATTAAAACAATTCCAAAATATGCAAGTTAAAAACTAAAACCCGACTACTGAAAAATCACGCTCTAAAATGTATGAAACAAGAAAATATTTCGAACAGAAATCAAGACATAGGTACAAAAATGGTCAAAGTAAAGCCGTAGTCGCATGCCATTATATGTAATGGCAGGCATGCGACTACGGCTTTAACCATTTTTGTACCTATGTCTTGATTTCTGTCCGAAATATTTTTTAGGACGGTAAAAATATTACAGTGTGTAAGAATAACTCATGCCATGGTAACAGTATAAACAGCAGGGTTATTGCGTTACAACACTGAGGCGACGTTCGCACGGACGTAATAAAATCGTATAATTTTTTGAATAAGTGTAACAATGGATTAGCAAATAGCAATATCCTTCAAAAATAATTTAGATTGTGATTGAAAGAGTTACGAAATTAGGGTGCTGGTCACTAAGATGGCGGCGGCGGCTCGGCGGGGCTGACTGACAGAGTTTGAGTCTTACTACTCCTGGAGGTTATTTTAAAATGGGATGTATTTAACACTTTAAATTTGATGAAAACAGCTATAAAATTGTATATTAGCACTTTAAAATAATAATACATCTATACTTAATTTAATATTATCACTTTAATAAACATGAACCTTCTGCGACCAACTTGGAAGTAGCGCTCGCTCGCAGTTGGTCACAGTTCTAACCTAACCTATATCACCCAGTTCAAAATGACGAATCATACAATCTGCCTGCGACTAGATAATAAGACAATCAGCCCCCCAATTACGCAATGCACGACCAATTTTAAATTGAAACCAATTGAAAAAGATTGCCAGTCCATTGCTTCACAAGTTCAACAAAAAAATCTGCTCAATTTTTTTTGTCGAACCTATGAAGCAATGGACTGGCAAAGATTGCCAGTCCAGATCGTGCATTACGTAATTAGGGTGCAGACATACATAGTAATAAGCTATTTATAGTCGAAACTCGAAACCATTATTTTTATAGTTCATTCAATTTATTTTGAATCTACTTAAATATTTTAAAGCGTGAAACATTATTTTTAAAGTGCGTTTATACAGGCTGAAATTTAATTCGTGGGCAATCTCTTAAGGGGTCATTTTACTCATCATTATGAACAACTTTCCCTATGGGACCAACCCTAAAATCGCAAAAAAAAATCAGCTGTTCACTACATTTTGTCGAGCTATGCGAACATAAATGTAGGGCTGATTTTGATTTGATGAGTAGAATGACCCCGAAGAGATTGCCCACGAATTAAATTTCACCCTGTATACCCCTTATACAATGTTATATTGTGCTACACGGTGCACGGTGAGGATTAAGGTGCCTATAATTAGCAATGATCACTAATTAAATGCTAGTTGACTAGGAATTTCAAAGGGAAGCCTACTTCCTTATAGAATTCCGTATAAATATGTGACACACACCCAATCGTTGCTACTGACGCGCGACCGCTGCGTTTGCATTTCTATGTAGGTATTATAAGGAAAAATGCATCAATGAATACGTTCGATGTTAAAACGTAGAATAGTTACCTGTTTCGCGGTTTTTGTTCTTGTTTACGTTGTAGCTTGTACTTTACATAAAAAACATAAAGCCTGTATTCCCCGATGGATTAGGCAGATGTGAGCGGTACATGAGGAGTACATTTCGCCAGTAAATGAGGCGAACCTGTACCATCGATCGGGCACGATCCCAAACTCCGGGCGTATACTATATATTCCAAAATAATTCTTCTAGCTTGTATGTATGTTATTGATATAATTGACACTCTCTCAGGGAGTGAAAAAGGGGTGAAAGTGAGACTTTTACTTTACCGTGGGTACAAACTTTGAAATTAATATGAAAAAATATCATAGCTGTTTCAAATAGTTGTTTTACCTACTCAATCGAAATGTATGATAACAAATGTTTATTTTTCGCTATTTCTGAATTGGTTCCGTCATAGGAGTTGTTCATTTACTTAAGGTGAGACATTGGGTGAGACAATTTGATATTTTTTCCATACAAATTTCGGGGCGGTTTTACTCCATTATTTGACATTGTACATTCAAAGTTTAACATGATATCGTTTGGTCTCATTATTAATTTTGTCTGTACGGAAACAGAAAAGTAAAATAAAAAGCCATTAAAAAGTTATGAGCCAACAAAGATTCGTTTTTCTTGCCAATTTCAACGCAACTTTGGGCGTAAATAAGTAATGAAAGACGAGTGAAATCTCCAAAACAAAATCCGTACCGACACAGCATAATTATCGAAGATATCAATACATTTTATTTGTAATTGATTTATGCAGTGGTTTTTTCATAAAATTCCATTTTCCAAAGGACTTTTCGTAATTTTTTACGTGCTCGTTTCTCTAAAATAGTTCGGAACGGTGTTTGTGTGCGTGCGAACTAGACGTTGTCCATGTAGACCAGCTTCTAACTGCTCATCACTGATACTATCTCTGTCGGACACAATGCCAGTTGAGACCCACCAGTGCAGCGGTGGTTGGGGAGCAAAAGGAGTATTTGCTCCTTTAAAAAAGAGCATTTAAAAGTTTTTATTCAATACACCTAATTGAATTTATAACAGACTAGCTGCTGCCAGGGGCTTCAGCTATAGGTATGTATTATGCATTTATAAACCTTCCTCTTGAATCACTCTATCGATTAAAAAAAACTGCATCAAAATCCCTTGCGTAGTTTTAAAGATCTAAGCCAAGGCTGCTCAACCGCAGGCCCGCGGGCCACAATATGGCCCGCGAATTAAGTTTGAATGGCCCGCGCAAGCAAGTTTTAAAAAACCCGCTGACAAAATAATACGTGCTGCGGAAAGAACGAATTGCGCGCGCTTACCCACCTCCCCCGCCGCGCCGCCCTTTCGCCCATTTCTCTGTTCATTACTGTCTCATTCTGCATTGGAAACAAATAAGAGTGCGCACACGTGTTTACCTAAAATTATCTTCTTCACAAAAATATACCTACTTACAAAATAGGTAGATATTATTTTGCACTGGACAAACATTTGAGCATACCTAGTCAGTTTTCAAATACGGAACTAAAAAAACTCACATACATACATGAACCCTGAACACATCTTTTTGGGCAGTCGTGTAATTAGATGCCTATTACAGTCGTTTGAGACCAGATTTCAGGACTTTGAAAGCAAAAAACAAGATATTCAAATTTTTGTCGATCCCTTCATGATCAGTTTGACCGAAATAATTAGTTATCCTGCCAACATTCAGTTGGAACTCACTGAACTGCAAAATCATTTTTCGCTAAAAAACCTTTTTGCCGAAAAAGTATCTTCGAAACCACAAAATTCTTCAGAAGATTTTGCTGATTTTTGTAAATTAGTACCAAAAGAAGACTTTCCTGAAATAACTGACCTAGCTTTGCAGTTATTAAGCAGTTTTGGGTCAACATATGTTTGTGAGAAGGTTTTCTCCAATCTAAATTATGTAAAAAATAAATACCGCACTTCACTAACTGAGCAACATATTTGTGACTTGTTGTTACTATTTACATCTGACATGACGCCTAACATAAGTAAACTATTACAACAGAAACATTGTCAGAAATCACATTGATTGCATCTATTGATACAATCAACGCTCTGTGTTTTATCCTTTTTTTTTTTTAATAAACAACTATTAGATTTCAATTACCTTTGATTTATTGCACGAGTTCCAAAAGTAACTAAAATAGGATTCGTTAGTGGCCCGCCGAAAATTTCTAAATAGACAGTTTGGCCCGACAGTTTAAAAAGTTGAGCACCCTTGATCTAAGCATATACAGGGTGGCAGGGACATCGACGCGAAGCCGGTTACCATGGATTCAGTACATGATTCTGAACCCCCCTGCATTGAAATTTTGCGTCGGTTATTTTTTTTTAAATCAGCTGTTCCTTACATTTTGACCGCGTAGGTATTGCACTTTTCTATGAAATTTATACTATGTAGTGATCTCATCTGGCAGCAATAGAAGACTAAATCACCGATTCACCGCCCACCCACGCCAGCTATAATTAGGTAACAGCAACAATATGTAAATATAGAAGATCTGCATTAACATATCTTTCTCATCCTTAAAAACAGTCTAGAAAAACAAGTTCGTGACACAGAGATGTTGCATTACACAAACACGGGCCAATCAGTTCAATTCATACCTTATTACAATGACATAAGAGTCACATGACGCGCGACTTGTCAAAGTCTTATGGTCACACTAACCTTGAGCTTCACTTTTAGGAAAAATGTAAAATATTAATATTGCACGACTCGTAATGCGAAGCATTAGAGTGTGCTCTACGATCGAAAAATAGATTTTTGCCCCATTTCTGCAACTGTTTTTATTGTTACACTCCTGCTAGTACACAGAACCTACTTAATTTATATACCATTGTATAAATGATTAAATGGAGATTAATACTGTACTTTTTACCAATTGATTTAATGCAGCAGAAACGAAGAAAACATCAAAATAGTTGAAAAAAAAATCCTGTCCGTCAATTTATGAACCTTGAAAACATTGTAGCTTGCGATAAAATCAATTAATTGAGTCAATTTTTTTTTAATACATTGGTTTCGGCCATAGAAGGAACCCTATTGAAAATGGCTTTTTTATTCAAAGTAGTTTAATTATAATTAATAAAATACTAACTAAAATATAATATCTTTATCTAAATATTTCCAACCATGACTCCGTGTTGCCTAGCAACCGCCAAGTAAATATTTTTGTAAAGTCTTTGACATTACGTAAGGATTGCGAGGTTAGAAATTTACCCATATTGATGGGTAAAACAGCAGTCACAACATACTTCATGAAAAGTGATAAATTGTAAATTTTTGTTAGAAACTATGTTTTGAATTTCTCTTTCGTTTATGAATGTGTGTTATGAGGCGTGCACTTTTGGAATTTCCAAACAATTTTCAACTATTTTTATATTCTAAGGGCCTATTTCAGTATTTCACAATGTCCAAATAGCCACTACTTACCGAATAAATTCAAAAATGGAACAGAATTTGTATGAAATTATCTACCAAGTAAGTTAATAGGAACTCAGTCGTAGGTGGCGATACAGGCCCTAAGCCAATACTAAATAGTTGGATAGATAGCACAAAGGTGATAAAATATGATATTTCACCATTTGGGATTAGCAGTCGAGATTTCAAGAAGAGAGAGAGGAGAGAGAGGGAGAGAGAGATCATAAACAATACACACATACCTTTTCTATTAACATGACAGGCAAAGGAATAGAGCCGAAGTTTCCATCAGTCTTTAGTGAGCTCTTCTTATAAGAATTATCTGAAATAATAGAATTATTGATAGTAGTTGTATCTCTGATTGCTCTGATTGCTGTTACGTAATCCATGAAACTCACTTTTACTGAAAGTTGTTATTGCATACAAAAAGCAAAATTACCTAATTTAAAACATGAATATTTATTTGCTTTATTGAAATAAATCTTGATTGAAGATTTGAACTTTTATTATTATTCTATTATGTGTCCATAGACCACACCTCAACTGCATCTACAAAATGATCATCTGCATGCATCTACCATTAAGATCTAATGCACAGTAATTTTTAATCATTTTCTTATTGATAACACATCTTCTTATTTATGTGTTGAACTGTTTTATGTCGAAATTAAATTACATTAATTTAATTTGGCCCAGATTTCAGCAACTAATGATTATAGTGTTTAAAAAACAGAAATCAAGTTATAAGATACCTACCATACACAACTGCAGTTTTCCTTTCCTTTGTACTGCAAGAGTTTATACTTTTACTTAATAACTTATGGAAGTCAGAGTTAACAACAGGCTTAAGGCATTTGAGCGCTGGCATGTGCTTCATTTTGTACAATAAAATAAAAAGTTCTTCTACTCTATGGTTTAGCTGTCCCCATCTGATGAACAAATGGTTAGTCGGGGACATAGCCATGCGGCGTGCTGTTTGTTCCATGTCCTAAAAAAGGTATTGTGTTTATGGTAAAATCATAAGACAAATAAAATATGAATACAATCATCGGTGTCATGCTTCAGCTTAGTGGTAGTAAATCTGATGGCGATGAAATCATATAGTATGGTACTAAAAACATAGCCGAAAACCGGATTTACTGAACTTTCCAAAGAATAATAAGAGGGTATAATCTTCTTCGCCACGTTTTCTCTTTAAGTATCCACCTACATCATCTCCATTATCAATGCGTGACGTACTTAACATAAAAATTATCGGGAATTCCAAGAAAGCTTATTATAAAGATGTTTCGCAGCGAGGAAATACCCAAACTTCGCAGTATGAATGGTGTATACTTACGTTTACGTCAAAAGCCGAATATTTCATCCAGTTGCCAGCCAACTCCTTCCAATAGTCTTCTATATCAAGAAGCCTACATAATTCTTTGTTTATATCAAACGGGAGCTCGTAGATGTACATTTTTATATCTTAAAACTACGTAATTACGTACGAAAAGGTCAATAGCACAACCACTACACAAAACTACTTGTTGAACACTGACAAATTGACAATGAATGACAACTATTGACAACTGACATTGACACAGAAATAAAAAGTCAACTGTCAAATAAACGAGCATTTTCGTTCAACAACTGCAATGGGTGCCGAGTAAGTTGGCGAGCGGTCTAGCTAGCGGTACGCCTGTCTATCACGCACTATAGACACACAGGCGAAAGCGTCAGGGTAGCCCGCGAAATTCAAATTTTCTTAAGTTTTTCGCAATTTGCGGGTCAGTATCAGGTTGTATGTTGAGTTAAATATGATTTGCGACCGGATCAAAAGTTTATTTATAGAATTATAATCATAGAAATCATCAACACAACTCTATAAGTTCATGTAATCCCCAAATGTCATGATTTCATGAAATCATGACATTTGGGGGTTATTCTATCATACGGAGTTGTATTGCTGATTCTAATGATTATAATTCTGTAAAGCCATATTTGTTACGCTGGCAAATCATATTTTAATCAAGATACAACCTGACACTGACCTGCAAATTGCAAAAAACGTTAGAAAATTTGAATTTCGCGGGCTACCTTGGCGCATCCCCCTTAAAGACCGCGGTTTTAAGCTCGCCAACTAAAGGCCATCGCTCATTATAGCAGCACGGCTCTGACACAGCAAATAACTTGTCAATCAAGTTAGGAGTCAAATATTTTAAAGTCTATTCTAGGCTATACAAAATACGGACGGCTCGCCGGTTGTGAGCGGCCCGCGAGCCGTCACACGGCGAGCCGACAGCACGCTTCAAGCGAAGAGCCCGCTCGCCGTCCACGCGTTGACGCCTAGCAGTCCGCGCGGTGACACCTCGCCGGCCGCGCGGTGACACCTCGCTTGTGAATGCACAACTAGCTTTCACCTCACCGGTGGCGTGCCGTCAGCGAGCAACCTTGCTGACGGCGCGTTGGCGACTAGCGGTCGCCTTCAAGTGCTCTGTGGTCGCCTTGCTTACGGCGCGTTGGCAACTAGCCGTCGCCTTGCTTACGGCGCATTGACGACTAGATATTTCGAGGCGGTCGCACACCTGTTGATCGAACTAATGACATACACTCGGTGCCGAGGCGTTACTGTACTGGAGTGGTGCTGTTATGATGGGCAGGCACGTATCCAGACTTTTGGTTCGGGGGGAGACAAACATTGAAACAACCATGTGAACTGTGTGAAAATCGCTGTAATCACTGTACTATACTATAATTATATAAGTATTTTTCTGTTTCCGCTGGCAGCCATTACGTCTAGTACCATATCAGGATCTGGCGCCAAAGCGGAATGAATAGACAATAGAGCGAGACCAGTAAGCCTCTCGCCCGCCATTCTATTCCTTAGGAAGGATTTTATTCTCTTTAGGCATGAAAATGACCGCTCCACAGATGCCGTTGAAACCGGAAGGGTGGCCAGAATATGTATTAGCCTGTTAATGGTAGGAAAGAAAACTTTGTCACACGTGTCTAAAATTTCCATAATTTCGACTGGTTTCTTATCTGTGTTTTTCCACTTGGCACACCACATACTGTACTCTGCTTTTATTAGTGATTCTCCAACACTTTCTTCCCAATAAATTTTCATATTTTCTAATTCACTTATTTTCCTCTCGTCCACATTTTTCGGAAGATTAATTTCTAAAGAAGAAAGCAGCTCTCTTTGATTCGCAAATCTATCATTCATGCCAGATATCAAATCGTCCAAGCACGGTATAAAAATAGTTCTTCTGAAGTATTCTTCAGCAGTATCGCTGGGAGGGTTGCTTCGTGCAGTTTGGTGGGCAGTAACTCGAGGACGCTGAATTTCTATTTGCAAGACATCTTCCGCTATTTTGCAGCATGCGTTATATATTTCTGAGAATACCGGGTTAACATCGTCACGTATCTCTTTTAGTTTTCCGATAATGTCATCGGAAAATTTCATAGCAGAGGCCAGGTCGTGTGTAGGGTTCTGCAAATATGCTGACAGTGGGAGAGTATAACTGAAAAATCTTTCACAGGTTTTTAGAGAAATCAAGAAACTACTCTTTTCCATCGCAGCTATGAGTGTAGAGGCAGTTTGGGCGACAGTTCTGTTTGTGTAGGATAGTTCTCTTAATGTAATGACAATAGGTTCGAGTAACTCACCAAATACATATAGAGTCGTGACGTTCTATAAATCTAGTGTCACACATCCAGTCAACCAGTCTTTTTTTCTTACTTTCTGGTGTGAGCTTTTTCACATTTTCCTTGAACTGTTTCCCAGCCATTGCATTGTTGCGAAGTAAATTGCAGACTTCCTTCACAACACCTATTGAATTTCTCACCTCGGGAACTGAAAGAGAATTTGAAAGAACTAGCTTCAGACGATGTGCTGAGCAATGTACGTATGTGGCCTTAGGAAATTCTTATCTGATTCTCGTCTGCACACCACTGATGTGTCCTCCCATGGTAGCAGCTCCGTCATACCCCTGACCAACTAGTTTATCGAGATTCAAACCAATCTCATGACATTTCTTTAAAATTTCTGCACTTATATTTTCGGCACTTAGGTCGTGTATTTCAATGAAACTGAGAAAGTCCTCCCTCAAAATACCTTTATAAACGTATCTCGCACATAAAGACAATTGCTCAGTTCCACTCACATCTAAAGTTTCATCGCCAAGAATCGCGAAACACTCTGAACTATTTATTTGTGTCACAACTTTTTTCTGAATTATCTTTCCGCAAGTACCTATCTATTATTTAATTTTGAATAATAGGGCTAAAATACGATGCATTTTTAGGGGTTGTAATGATATGATCTTTCAGGATATTATCATAGCTTGCTCGGTATCGTAGCAGAGCCCTGAATTTTCCATCTTTACTAAGTGGCTTTTCTAAAGTCAATGGTCCACTGTCTTTGTCTCCACGAAGCGGCAACTCTTGCTCTCCACAGAAGATGATAGTTGCGATTATAGGTTTTAGTGCTGTTCTATTTCTTTCCTTTTCTTTGAGCCTTTGATCATTAAGCAGCGATGCAACGTCTATAGCTGCTGAATCCATTACGCGTAAGAAATTTTCTGCGCATAACTTAGAAAACTGGTGATATTTAGCAGCAGAATGTTCGCGAAATCTCTCTGTTGCATCTTTCCAATTATCAAATGGTTTGCTGACAAAACTTCCAAGTGTTTGGTGGGAACCTTTTCCAGCGGTGCCTGATGAAAAGACAACGCAATATTTGCAGAACACACCATTCCTCCTCGGCGAATATGTTAACCATTCCCATGATCCCATCCATTCTCTTCGAAATCTAAGTTTCCTCTTTCCAAAGCTACTAGCCGGAAACGAAAATGACGCATCTGGGACAAACGGCTGTGTAATAATATTTTTTTTCTGTTCATCTGTGAGTACAAGAGGAGGATACTGTGTGTTATATATGGCATTAGAAACCACGCCGATATCAGGAAAAGTTTCACTTATGATCATTGTATCTAAACTGCACGTTTTTGAAGTTGAACATTCTCCTTCATCTCTACATCATCCAGCCGGTTCGGCTGAAATCACATTTTTTTCTGTAAATTTTGACGAAGTTGTTTCTAGTTGTCTACTATCAACAGCAGAAGCCATGCTTGGAGTAGTTTTTTCCTCGCTAGTAGTAACAATTTTTTTTGCCACTGGCTTGAAAAAGTTGTCAATTCTCTTCATTTTAGCAGCAGCAATTTATATACGTTCAAACAAGCACAAATCAAGAAGCACTCACATTTCACACATTACTTTACTTTATTTAAGTAATCTGTGATGGATAGGGCGAACGGTCCAACAAATTATGACGTCTGCAGGTCCAAAATTGTCCAACACTATCTCACGTACGTAACGGACTGGCGATTTGGCGAATCCAATGAAAACAGTGGTTTTGAAGTTTTTTTCCTTTATTTCACGGCACGGGCAAAGTATCAGGTGAACCAAGTCGGAAGGAATTTACTCTACTCTCTATGAAACTGAAACCAATATCAAAATAAACTGGTCTATTGCACTATACTGTCACTATTGCAGAGGTATTTCACTTTTCTTCTCGCTTGTCGCTCTCGATTCTCACTTGAATCGCTCTCGAAATAAACTGACATGCAGGTTCCCGGACTCCCGCCCCCGCCGTATTTATACTACATTTTCGTATTCTGGAACACTGTGGAATATTGCGCCATCTACTACCTGGTAGCAGAAAGTTATGGAAGCTTCTCGATATTTCGCTACTCAACGCGACGATCTTTCTACTATTAGTTTTTCTACTCGACGATAGCTGTCGTTCATTACTGTTTTCGTTCTCGGTTTCTCTCTAAATAGGTTAGATGGCACTACTAGTAACGTCGCTTACATAATCAGATCAAGATCTATCTATTTTTATTTTACCTACTTATTGAAAGAACACGCAAGCGAATAAATAAACAGATGGCTTAAAACGTTTTTTTTTTTCAGTCAGATTTCGGGGGGGGATAAATCCCAACTATCCCCCCCTCTGTATACGTGCCTGATGATGGGCGATGACCTTTACTCGGCCCGCCGTCGATGACAGACGTGAAGCTTTCTCACACTGAATTGCGATGTTTTCAAATCTGAACCAAACTAAACATACAACACAAATGACGAAACAAAATGCTGGCTCGCGACTCGCGGCGATGACACATACGAAACTACGAACCAAGGTGGACTACGAATCTGTTGGATCGCCGACGAATTACTCGGCGGTTATAAAGTGCATATTGTACTTAGTATGGCACACGCACGGGCAAGTAAAGGTCGCCGAGCCACACCAGCCTTTTTAAGTCCGCGGTTTTTAAGTTTTATATTTTTATTTCTTAGGATTGCGAACCGCTTTAAAAAAAATCTATTTTTATTTTTACTTCTTTTTCAGTTTTTTTTTTTTTGCAATTTTGTCTGTTATATAATATTCTTTCAGACGTAAATAAAATAAAAGAGATGTTTCGACTAGTCGGCGACTGGTTTTCGAAAATGAGGAATTCACGTTCGAGTCAACTTTTTTTTCAATTGTGCAAAATTACATTCCGTCTAGGTTTTTGAAATGATTTAGGAACCAAGCAGTATTAAAAAAAAAAAGACGTGTGGCACTCGGGGACTGCCCCGGCGAAGCTATTGCATAGCATTTTTTATCAACTTACGCAATTGTAAAATATTAACCCGAATACAAGAGTAGAGTAGCGATTTGGCGCCATCGGTTAACCCGAATACAAGAAATAGCAATGATGACATTGACAGGAACTGTTATTCACATTTATAGTTTTTTAAACTTGACACAACGTAATGGGAACATCAAACTAATAAAAAGGTTTTAATTTAACTATTAATAGTCAAGGATCATTCGTCTCAAGTAAATTTGAACTTTATTGTCAAACAGTTAAACATAATTTTCAATACAACACTCTCGTATCATTCGTCTAAGTAAATTTGAACTTTGTTGTCAAACAGTTAAACATAATTTTCAATACAACACTCTCGTATCATTCGTTTAAGTAAATTTGAACTTTGTTGTCAAGCAGTTAAACATAATTTTCAATACAAAACCATTGAGATAAATGTAAACTAGAGAAGACACCGTGAACAAAAAATGTGTCCCTCGGGTGTCAAGTTTTACAACTGCGGTGCATGCGCGGTTCAAGGAGATTCTCATAGGTATCCGTACCCGCAGATGAGACACAATCTGCTTCTTCTGCCTACTTGATAACTTATTTACCACAGCGCTAGATTTGCTGCGGAAGTGTATTTATTCTCGGCAAAAAGGTCTCAACTGCGGCGCGATCGCCGCAGTTGAACGAGACAAAGTAGGAATTCACGGTGTCTTCTCTAGTACGTTAGTACATATATCTCGATGTACAAAACACTCTTTTCTTAGGTAGTATTTTCGTTACGAAATTTCTGGATTAGGTCTCCACGCTCAAGGCCCGCGATAGAAGCTATGCAATAGCTTAAAAGTAGTTTTCGACTCTATAAGGGACTAGCAGTATGTTATAAAGTACTCTGTGGGGACTAGTTAGTTTAGTTATAGCTAGAGACTAAGGGCTAGCGTACGAGGCGCGCGCAGTGAACAGAACGCGGCGTTTTGGGCGCGCAGCGCACCCGGTGACAGCCTTGCCTTCTGAGAGCAGAGCAATGCTTGTTACCATAGCTTGTTATGATCCGCTACACTTATAGAAATTCATACAATTTGATTGAGCGCACAAAACGCAGCGCACATTTTATGACTAGTCCCTATCACTCGAACTTAATTCCTCACAATCCTCTATAGACAGACTACAAATTATATATTCCTCCAAGTCGCAGACTACAAATAAATATATGTTTTGAGTCTTTCCTTTCCTAGTCTTATGGGAATAGTTTTTTGCGATTTCTGACTTTTCTAGTCCTCAAATCTCAGTTGTTCCGACAGAGATTTTTGATCGAAACAGGATTGAATGGCTTATAAAAAGTTTCTACTACCTAAACAATTTTCTTGCTGACTATACTTAATTTTTTTTTCAAAATCTGTGAATGCAGATCCAACTATCTCAAAAAAAAGAGAGACCATTCCTGGTGTTCCTGAGAGACCATTTTGTTGTAGTGACAACGGTTTAGCGTACCCACCTGCCCCTTCTCAAAAATCCAATGTTTTAAATACATAACAACAAACACTGCATATCAAAAAAATAAAATCTGTGTAAACGAAACTTGCAGGAATAGAAGCAAGTGAATGATTTTAATTAATTACACTTGTGAAAGCTTTTCTGTGCTTTTGAAAAGCATTTGCCATTTTTTTTAATAATTTCATTCATCATAATTACATATTTCTGAATAAAACTTGTTGACATTGATATTAAAATTTAAGTAATTAAATTTAAAGAACCCAATATGCTCTCGAGTTGTAGGCTGTCGCTAGTTTAAACAATTTTGCGAGCCATGACCCCCTAGGGCCACCCCATCCACCCACTATTGGAGAAGGCAGAAGTACCTACACCCCATGTCACTAATTAGCCAGTTATTTGTTGCCTGTTGCAGCCCTGAGTCTGGATGTGTGCCTAGATCATAGTAAAAGGCTTACCCCCTCATTAACTTTACAAAGGAACTAAACATAAACAATAATTTAGGAATCATTCTAAATTATATTTATTCTAGTTTGGTAATAGTAACAACTAATGTTTAACTACAGGTTTCTTCCTAGTAATATGGAACTCTTCTCTAGTATGGTATGGTGTGTAAGGATCTTCAACATAATATTTGGGCTTCTTCCAAAATTTTGTAACCATTTTGTCCAGCATTGTGTTCTGCGTAGCATTACATGTAACATGTTGTTTCAGACGCCTTTTTTGCGGTGAAGATTTTTTCCACATTTTCTTTTGCCTGCCAACCTTAGTTCTTATCCAACCTCCCCAGTGTAACCGGAGGAATCTTCGTACTGCTGCCTTCACAGTCTTCCTTTTACCTCTTTTCAAACTGAATTTTGTTACAGTTCTAACAGGGACAACACTTAAATTGGTTGATAGATCCAAGATCTGTTTATTGTTCAATAATGAATTCTGTTTCAAGTAGGTATTGGTAGATAGGCTTGTATTGTTGAGGGTCGCATAGTTCTTTGTGCTGTTACATTTAATCTTGGCAGCATTGAAATAAGGAACTGAAAGAGGCCGTATAAAGCGAACAGCTGAAAAAGAAAAAGATAACCTCAAAACAAGCCGTCACAAACAAGTTTGTAATTGTTACACCACAAGAGTTGATAAATTTTCTATTAGAATATAGTTGTGCCCGTGTGTACACACGAAATATAAATATTGTATTTACCAGAAATCGCGAAACGGATCATTTTTATAAAAACAAACCCATCAACATTTATGTAATTTATTTATTGTACATGGAACTAGTGAAGTGAATCTCAATCGCTCGAGTACTCGACTAAGCTGTCATTGACAGTACTAAAATAATAAAGTAGATTCGATTATAGTGTTATTTTTTACTTTATTGATTATTAAAAAAAAAAAAACTGACTAATCAAGTCGCTTGAAAGTTGTTAAATTGTTTTTCAGGTTTTATCTACTAATGAGGCAAAATTAGTAGACATGAGTTTGACTATGAAACCCCGACTCACGAACAACAGTCTATTCTCCGTGGTACATGTAGTCTCTGAATTTTGACAGCCCAAGTGGAAAGAGATTCCTGCCGAAAAATGTATAAATTTACGAACCATTTAGCTAATGCTAAATTAGTTTTGGTACGTACATACTCAGATTTAATTACGCTATTGGAACTATTTTTAATTTGCAGTCATTTAATTCTTTATCCAGTATTCCACCGGAGTTTCTGACTGAGTAGTCACCACTTCTCCAATGTTTTGATTGTGTTATTCTGTGTTTATTACCGCAATTATGGTCTAATTTCAGTAATTCGTCAATATGTTAACAAGTTTACTTCTTTTATCAAAAACATAAACACGTATCTTGATAATATTGACCCTTACATAACTATCTTTCGACGTCATTTTCATAATACATAACCTAGAAGAGGTTGCTAAGGCTGTGTTCAGACTTGAGACTGGGGACTATAATAAGCAGGTCTTACCGTTAGTATAATATTCTGTGAGCTGTTATCAAAGTAATTTAAATGTGTAATGGCTGTAAAGAGGTTATCAAATGAAGTGGCTCACAATATTTACTAATCAATGACTGTAATCAAAACACACTTTCTTTCTGTAGTGCAAATTATATTAACCACCTTCTTAGTTTAATGTTTTGAAGAGCAAATTACCATGAGCTTGTTTATTATGTTGAGTAGTGTATAGTTTCTATTTCTATAGTAAATCCCCCTTTTATTTCTTTTTTTTTGTGTGGGAAATCATCCAATGACTCTTCTGACTAAAACCCACCCGTGTTCCTTCCCTTGCCTTGCCAGGGGCCACAGTTTCCCCTTGGGACTACCCGCAACCCCGGATCTACCCGCAACCCCGGATAGTAAATCCCTTGGGAAATCTCTATGCTAGCACCACAAAGAGTAGCACCATAGACACCATGCCTAATGATGTGCCTCATTACCAGGGGGTAACATAAGAATTGTCACTCAGTATTTTAACTAAATTAATATAAATGATAACTGTAGGTATGTTAGTTTCTCTTCAGCTAGAATAGAAGTTAAATGTAATTTAACTGTAATACTAAGCTCTAAGATAGTCTCTTGTATTAAATAAACTGTAAGGCAGAGAATCTAGGTTAATCCCTGCTTATTTTTTTTTACATACTTAATTACCTCCAATTTGATAGAAGTGTAAACAAAAATGTTTTCAAAAAATTGTTACTCAATTATTTACTAAAGAGACAAAGTGCCTAACACATTCATCAAGTATTTCACCAGTTGCAATTTGATATCTTTGATTCTTTTCTGAAGAACTAATAGACCCATCTCATTTCTGAGCCACGTATACAAGCTGTTCTTAAGGGTTGTCACAAAACGTCTCTCCAGGAGACTTGACAAGTTCCAGCCACCAGGATCCTTTTCGAAAAGGTTTCAGTGCTGTAGACCACATCCATATTGTTAAGCAAAATGTACAGAAGATCAAGGAGTACAACCAGCCGCTATGGGATATATGGGATTTGTGGACTACAAGAAAGCCTTTAACTCTACCAAACTGGGCAGTTTTAGCTTCTCTGCAATAATGTTGAATTGACTGCTGCTTCATAAAAGTGTTAAGATGTTTTTATGAAGCTGCCACAATGACTGTCTAGATCCAGCATCGGAAATGAGCCCCATCTAATTGCTCAGATATGTGAGACAGGAGGAAGTCATATCCCGAAACTGTTCACCAATGCAGTGGAGGACATCTTCAAGATGCTGGAATGGACTGGACAGGGCATCTAGTGAACGGCGAGTACATCTCGCCCAGTAAGATCAGATGCTGCACAGCCTAAATGGAGCCTCTAGGCGGCTTGGCCTCGGCATGAATTGGGACAAGACAAAAGTCATCTACAATTCGCACGTCTTGCCGAGTCCAATCCATATCGAAGGATCGCTTCTCGAAATTGTGAAGGAGTATGTCTAGATGTCTACCTAGGGCAAGTCATCCAGCTCAGTAGAGAAAAGTTTGAGAAAGAAGCCTATAGAATGATCCAGTTGGTTGGGCAGCATTTGGAAAACTTCACCAAATCTTTGCGTCGCCTGTCCCGCAGTGTTTCGTTGTGCCCGTCATGAGATACGGTGCCGAAACGTGGACGCTGACAGTCGGACTTGTCCACAAATTCAAGGTCGCTCAGGGCGCTATGGAGCGGGCTATGCTTGGACTCTCTTTGAAGGATAATATCAGGAATGAAATTATCCGAAAAAGAACCGGAGTTACCGACATAGCTTGCAGAGTAAGTAAACAAAGTGGCAATGGGCTGACCATGTTTGTCGAAGGACCAATAGCTAGTGGAGCAGAGCAGATGAGTCCTGGAGTGGAGACCACCTAACGGCTAGCGTAGTATGGGACGCCCCCCAGCTGGATGGGAAAGTGGCTCGGACGGACTGAATGCGGAAGGCGGAGGACAGGGTATTGTGGCGCAGTCTGGTAGAGGCTTATGACCAGCAGTGGACTGCGATAGGCTGAGTTGATTGAATTTGATACATTAACCCGTTTAAAAAAACTCGAGTTTCCACACTGCATACTATAATTGATAAATCTTAAATGAAAATGGTAGTTTTAGTCAAATCTTTCAAAATCTTGTCCACAATACAATTTGATTTGTGTATTTTGCAATTATAATTATTCTTAGCAACCAACTTTATGTTTTATTTACATTGACTATGGACAAGATAAATTATATTTTGTCGTATGTAGGACTGGTGTCCGCAACTCCACATCCAAGCGCGTATTTTGCGTACGGTATTAGTATTTAAACTCATTTTTATTTCCCTCAGGTAAGGCGGCATATGGGCGATGGCTCCTGCGCCGCCTTAATAGTAATGCGTAGTCCAAACCGACACTATGCATCACACCCATTCCCAGAAGAATGCAAGCCTAAACCTCGCTCTAAAAGTAATAAGGTGTTCTGGGGAACTGTTGGGGCTACAATACTTACGGGCGCTGCTATTGTTTATGCCAAGTAAGTAATTTATTGATGTGTAACATCTTTTCTCTCGCTTTCCCGCAATCAAAATCGAAATCTAAATACTTAATCATATATGTGGGAGTTATTTCGTGAAAAGGGATGGCAGTGTATGACAGGGGGCCTACCACAACCACTAAAAGCAGTATTATTTTAATCTTACTTCAGTGGGGGAAAGAGATGGTGCTATACATCCTGTAGAGCTTCATCTCTTTCCCACACTAAAGTAATATTAAAATAATACTGCTTTTAGAGGTGGTGGTAGGCCCTCTGGAAGCCAGCGAAGCGCGCACTTTTTGATTTGACCAATTAGCGCGCGCGGTGCTTAAGTTTGCCATCAGAAAGTACCTAGACGAGGCCCCATATGCGAATACTGTAAGGCATGTTCGTTGTTTTTATTTATTAAGGGATAATATAACATTCTCTTCCCCTTATCCCAATTTATTAGGTGTTGATGCAACATGTATTTTTCTTCCACACTTCTCTATTAGTCGTCATCTCTGTAGTCAACCCCCTCTCTGCCATATCATCTAGCATACAGTCATTTTATAATTTCTTAGGTCTTCGCCTACTCTTACAGCCATCCTCATTCATACTCAAAACTTATGAGATATTACAAAATAGTACATATAACATAGGGCTAACAAATTTTATAAAGCAATGTTGCAGCCCACTATGCTCAGAATAAACATAAATAATAATCTATAACATTAATATAAAAGTTTAAAAAATTCTAAATTTGTTACTATAGTGCTAGCTATAGGCATAATATTCTTATTTGAACCTTTTTTATGGAAGGATTTATTGGAAGAGAGAGAGTTTGAGGCAGGGTGGAGCATGATTGTGCATTACACTAAAAATTCTTTTCATTTTGACAAACTATCTACTTTAGCTTTATGTATTCTAAGTTCATTTTTAAATTCCCATTAGTAATAAAAAGGTCTTTTTTTTGGCAATGGACTGTGAACTCTTTTTCATGAGTTTGTTATTCCAAATTCAGAAAATTATCTCAGATTCTGAATTCAAAGGGGTTTGAAGATTTTGGCCCTAAAATCAGCCACCATTTTGATTTTTTTTTCAAAATCGAGGTGCACAATAAATGTCTTATATTTGGATAGGGGACACTTATACAAACATAAAACTTCATATAACATAACATCATAAAGCGTCACGTTTCTGAGATATTGAAAGATAAAAATACCAATTGTTATAACGAATTTATTTATTTATGGTGTAGTTACTTCATGTTGATTAAGTTATTTACACATGAATTAATTGACTACACCTAGTGGATAAAACATAAGATTTTTTTATCATATTCGGTATAAATAATATCATCCCAGAAGGCAGCGGTAGGCTGAATAGGATTTTCTTGGTGTCGCGCCCATGCCATGCACCATATAATACATAATATCATATAACACACGTCCTCATTCGGCGGAGGGTATACATATTTTTGGCTCTTTCGCTCTTAACTAAAATATTACCTATACATGATGCAATTATGTTTTCATAGTTCAATATAGTTACCTGAAGCACAGATAATATAATACTACGTACAGATACCCAATCCCATACAAAGAAATGACACCTACCTAGGCGGGCTATTGACTGGCTAAATGTGCTACAGTTATGACAAATTGAGTAAAACGCCATCTATTGCAAAGAGCCCTAAACAAAAAGGTTTTATCTTTTTTTGTTGAAAATACGAGATTTATGAGTTACAATAGATAAATCAGCATTAAACAAGGAAGTTTTGATTTTTACTAATCTTACTTCAGCCAAAATCTTCCGTTTATCGATCTTTTTTCAAGACTAATTATAATTTGTTCGAGTTGAGACCCAATGCCTGAAGGGAAAAAAAAACAAAAGCATCCTTGTTTTAGGGTTCAGTTTTTGACTTATATTTCGGTGAATAACTAAGAATCAGGTTTCTTTAGGATATTATGTCATATGACATTTTTTGTTCGTATAAGTGTCCTCTATCTAAATATATATTTTTCGATTTTCTCCGCGATTCTGAAAAAAAAATGAAAATATCGGCATCATGTTAGGGCCACCCTCCATACAAAAATCTACAAACCCCTTTAGATTAAGTTTGTAAAGCAGTGTCTTTTGCCCTCAGGAACAGTCCAGATGCCCGCAACTGGCTAGAGTCAAACGCCCCTTGGGCTAACGACGTCGTGACTCTAGTATACCAGGAAAACAACACCTATTGGAAGGCAGCCGTAAATCAATTCAACAGGACTACTACCTATCTCAGCCATTTCGTATTTGGAAGGGTTCGTTGATGTTACTTGGTTTTTTTATGATATAAAAGTAGAGATGATCGAAAAGGAAAACGAAGTCGGGCTTCACTTTTTTCGGCAGAAAATTTTATAGCAAAAAAAAAAATTGTTTGGTTTGGTCAACAGTATAATAAAATTGAAAGAAATATAGTGTATCATTATTTTCAAACTTAAATTGCATGAATTATCTGCGCCCAATTTACGGGCGAAATAGAATTATTTTTTCGTTTTTGCCAGAGATTTTTTTTTCGCAGATCAATGCTTATACTTAAAATTCTTTTATTCAGAGGTCATCCATGGTTAAATGGCAACAAAGATAGACTGTATTTCTGCTACTTTTATTATAATTTTACTGAAAAAAAAACCCCTATCGACGTACAAAACTTTCTTTTTGGCCCATTTTCGGTAGGTCTCTTCATAAAAGAAACATCCCTTTCTCAAACAAAACTTAAGAAATGGCTCTATACTACACTTCAGAATTCTTAAATTAAAAGCAAGGTTCAAAATAATTAAGTTATCATAACTAGGGTATTTAAATTAACACACATGATCTAACTAGTAATTCATTTAATTTGATTTTATATTTAGTATTTTTTGATCACGTGATCTCCGTAGTAGTAAGTGTTTTTGTATATAATTTTATTTTAAGGTGGTAGCAGCGGTGCTGAAATAAGTAAGCTAAATATGTGGTACTATATACAATATACAATGTCGCCCATGCGCATGTGACCGCCCGTAATATTCTGAATATTCATGAAAAAATATCGAAAATAAACTTCAAAAGGGGGGGTCTATCTATAACATTTTTCATGTTATTCAATTTTTAATTTTTTAACGATTTGCTTTCTGTTTTTTGACACATCTCCGAAGTTTATGGGTCGATTTGGATTCTGTTTATTATTTCCAAAAGCTTATGAGTTATTTTAACAGGTTAATTAAAATTTTTACAAAAAATTATCGACTACGAAAAAAAAAACGGAATCGAAGTCATTTTTCGGTAAAAAATTGTGTATTTATTTAAAAAAAACTAGTGAAAATGTTATAGATAGACCTTTTGAAGTTTATTTTCGATATTTTTTCATGAATATTCAGAAAATTACGTGCGGTCACATGCGCATGGGCGACATTGTATATTTCGGTTTAAAGACATTTATTTCTCAAAGAACAAATTACAGTTCACTTAATTAGTTTCATTGAAATAAATGTATTCTGTTACAGGAGGGAGTCACCCCAATAGAACTAACTCCTAGATCCGAGCAAGACATTGAAAAAGATGCTGAAATAGTCTTCGCAAGGAAGGACTATGAATGTAAGAATTATTGTAATAAGACGTCATTTATAGTATAGGTGGTATTGCCCTATAATGTGTTGAGAACTTTTTTCTTTAAGTCGGTTAGAAAATTTCCAATTTCGTCGCCTGCTGTACCAAAAATGTGTGAATGGTGTGATTCATGAAACATAACGAAAAAATCCACCATTGTGTTATATTTCGCTTTCACAATAACTTCATTTATGGCCGATTTTTCAATCGTCAGATAACTTGACAGCTTTTGTTTAGAATGTCAAACCAGCATAACAATTCTGCAGATCAAATTTATCTGACGGTTGAAAAATCGGGTATGTATTCTTAGTTTTTTAGTTTCATCATAATATAACTATTAAATTGGTTGAAGTGATTGTTATTAATTTTTACTTCGAATATCTCTTTGTGTTTCACTGCGTGCATATGCATACTCACACCAACAATGCAGATTTGTGGAACTTAACAAATTAATTGGAATTTAATCACCTCATTACACCAAGAACATAAGGGTGACCAAGATAACTAGACATTGGGTAGCATACATCCTCTCCTCTTGCTTACAGTCCAGTGACTGTACCACCACCTCATATAGCACTATTATTTTTTATTTTACTTCAGTGTAAGAAAGAGATGGAGCTATACGTCATGTAAAGGTCCATTTCTTTCTCACACTGGTGGTGGTTGGCCTCTAGGACGTTCGCTTTATGTCCGGCGCGAACCTGGTGAAGCCCAGTAAAGCTCTCCCCTGCCAAAGAAATATCAGCATTGCGTCTTTTACAATAAAGTCGGAAATTCTGAGATGCGTGACTCTGTTCGCTTTGACTCGGGCTAGTTAATTTTTAATTATTTTATCTAATGCAAGGTCGATATTTGTTTGCCAGTGAAAACCGCGCGGCGCTGCGTCTTGCCAGATTTGCGCCAGCCCTTATCTGAAGTTTCCGTATCTGAATTATATATGTGGATGACGTCACTACTGACCCTAATCTAATTATCTTGGTCGGCTAGTAACTAATTAATTGACCACCTAATATCTAGATGTGTGTTTGCATAACAGTGCCGCCGCCCATATTAGAACCTCTGTACGTTGAAGAAAGAGTTATGTCAAAACCGGAAATTATAGTACCAGGTTAGTATTGCATGTTATTTATACAGGGTGTTAAAAGACTCAATACCAAGCCTACATCTAGTGATAAGCAACTTGAGGTAAATTTTTATTTACATCTTAAGAGCGTGGGTCCTAAAAGTTGGCAACGTCGTAAATAGCTGTCAAATATTTACCTGTTTTGATTAATTTGGAAATAAGAAATGTGGCTAACTACCGAACTAGAATATTGATTATAAAATGCAATAATTAATATCGTAACACCGAATATTTAGTGTTAGATGTAAAAAAAGTATTTGGAAACTTTCCAAATGCCTTTTTTACACCTAAAACGGGTACAATTTGAAATTCAATGTTACAATTGCAATTCATTATTAATATTCTAGTTCGTTAGTTAATTACATTTCTTATTTCCATACAGTAATATTGCTAAATTAATCAAAACAGCTAAATACGTGATAGCGATTTGCGTCGTTGCCCACTTTCAGAATGCACGCTCTTTATATTTTTCCGACTACGTATTGTTATTTTGCCGATTTGAGAACGAATAGGTATATTCGAAAAAGTGATATGCGCCCGCTGTGGGAAAGGAATTTGTTCCAAACTTACATTTGCAGTTGGAATGTATGGGATAACATGTTTTTTCAACTACAATGTTAAGTTTGTTCTTCGGATAAATTCATCCCAACTATGGAACCCTTCATTGTGTGTGGTCCGACACGCACTTGGCCGGTTATTTTAATGAATATCCGCTGTTAGAGCCCGATTTAAACTTAATGGTGGTTCGGAACATGAGTCGAGTCTGTGCGCAGTAACGAATTCATGTGTCAGCGGGGGTGAGGGGTGGGGTACTGTGCAGCGAGTAACAAACTTCCGAGGCGCCATTAAGTTTGAATCGATCTATACCTGCAGTAGCGCACAATAACAATTTTCATATTCAGTGAGAGCTCCGGCTTAATAATGGGTCTTTTAACACCCGTTGTATTAACAATGTCAATGTCTCCATCATCTTTGTATCTAATATTAAGTTTGTACATAAAACTATTAAATAAAAAGAAGGGGAAAATGAGCAGAAGACATAATCAGGTGTCATGAATTCATGATAAGTATATATGCTAATACTTAGGGGTTTATTTATAAACGTTGCTTAAAGTTAAGTAATGATTAAGGACTGTTTAATCATACATTTCTGACGTTTGAACGTCACTTAACTTTAAGCAACTTTGGAACCTCAAGGTTCTGCGCAGAGTCATAATATAATGGCTTCAATGACCTATGATTTCATAATATATTGTCATTGAATTGAACATGCGCCGTTGTCCATTTTCAAAATGCACGCTCTTAAAATACCTTTTGGTTTATGTATAACCTAGCTTCTGCCCGTGTCTTCGTCCGCGAGCCTTTAACCATCCTCAAGAATGGGGCTATCCAATGCAAAACGAATATTTCAAATCCGACTGGTAGTTCCGGAGATTACCCCCTACATACAAACAAACAAACTTTTACCTCTTTATTATAATATTAGTATAAAAGTACAGATAAATTAATAATGCGTCTAATTTGGGACAGCGCTTCTGGATGGGCTAGTCCTATTACTGGCTCACGTTCGACGCGTTGCGTGAGCTCAGTACAGAACACGCAAGCTAACCGCTCATGGTCACTAGCGTATTCCAAGTCCGCGTACAGGCAGAATTCATTTCTAATCCCTGCAAGTAGAAGTTTTAATAAACTGTCTAGTGAACATGATTTGGACATAATAAATACCAGTGTTTCTCAGCTTATGCATTTGTTGGTGAAGAGCTTCTTTACGGAAAAGTAATTTTTAGCAAAATATGTTCCTTAGTTTTTGATTTATCGTGTACTATTTATTTCCAAATTTATGTTTAATAGTTTTATTTTTTCATTTTTATTGTCTTTTATCAGTGGAAACTTGTAACTGGCCTTCAGTTTTGAATTGTTTAAGAACACTAAGTTAGCTGTAAGTTTCCCGAATAGTATAAAATAAATATATCTGAGTCTTAAAACGAGAAATTGAACCCGGACGAAGTCGCGTGCAGAAGCTAGTTGTTAATATAAGTCTGAATTCGCCAACCCGTCTTGAGCAAGTGTGGTGATCAATGCTCGTGCCTTCTCTGTATGAGAAGAGGCCTTTGCTATGCAGTGGGACAATAATAGACTGGTATTATTATTATTGCGTTTATTCATTTTCTTTCATAATAATTACATTTTTTATAATTATTATTTTATTTCGTAAATTCTAGCCACAATGGTCCGAACTGACAAGTGCGAGCCTCAGAGCGCCCCTGTTGTTAACATCACTAAAGATATAGCGGAGTTAGAACACGATATGCACGAACACACGAAGTATGCCATAGACAACTTTAAACAGGCGACAAAGTACTGTGTAGACTACAATAAGGCTTTATTCAAGGTGAGATGTTTATGCGCAACGATGGTCTGTATAACCAAAGGTGTCTCATGAAAATGTAAACAAATTGATCAGAAAACGTACAGACGCCAACACATCAAGTTACTACAATCTGTCAAATTTCTTTAATAGATTTTCAACTTTATCGCTATAGAATAAGATTCAATGTTGATTGGTAAAATTTGACAGATTGGAGTAGGTTGATGTGCTGGCGTCTGTACCTACTAGTGTCTAATCTTATTTCAAATGGATTTTTATTTAATATTCAAAGACTAATATTTTAAATTTTTGTTTAATATTAATTGAGTTTTTAATGCACGCTATAATTTCAGATTGTAGAGGCATCTTATGATGACTTAGACAAGAAAATGTTTTCGTCGCTCCAAGGGATGGTACAACAGAGAGACATGTATTACAAGAAAGCAAAAGAGTCCTCTGCTAAAGCTAAATGTGCTATTGGTATGTAAAGTCTAGTCTAATCCTTCTTTCCAAATGACGTTATTTCACTTATGTATTAAAGTTGCATGTTTTTTTTTTAACACGCATGTGTATTTGTTTAAATTTCTGGAAACTAAATTACGAATTTAGTATAGTGACGTTGTTCCCACAGAGACACTGGACCGTATGATCAAGTCGGACGGTCAGATTCAAGCGCCACCTGAGCTTATTGCCACCACCACGCGATACATCAAGCAGTTGCGCTCAGACCTCATCAGTGCTGAAAAAGCGTACTACGAAGAAGTAGAAAAATCTGTGATCAGCGATAAGTATTGGAATAAGGTAAGAACGCATTTCTCAGTAGCAGTCTGCAAAAGGCTCGCCCCCTATTACGTGGGACTTCAACATAACTGGCGAAATCTGGGTGTTCTATAGGTCACCTTTGCCTAACCTCAAGGGAAATAGGCGTAATCTTATGCTGAAAGAACTGTATAAAAACTATAATTTAAATAATTCGAAACTCGAAAAAGCAATGGGACCAACCTTGAAATCGCGAGAAATTACATTTTATAGGTTACCTCGTCATCATACAAAACAACATTAATTCTACGACTAAATAAATTCACTTTTAATGTAAACAATTATATCCATACTAATATTATAAATTCGAAAGTAACTCTGTCTGTCTGTCTGTCTGTCTGTATGTTACCTTTTCACGGCTAAACCACTGAACGGATTTCGATGAAATTTGGCAAGGAGATAGATGGCATCCTAGAGAAGGACATAGGGTACTTTTTGTCTCAAAAATAACCCCCAAGGGGGTGATATAAGGGATGAAAGTTTGTATGGGAAACTCAATATTTCTAAGTTGGGGATATGGAAATTCAAATTTATGCTTTTGGTAAGAAATAAAGAATTACGCTTTTCAGCGTTTTTGTAAAATCATCCCCCAAAGGGGTAAAATAGGGGTTGATTTTAAAATTCACATGTATTATTGATTATTTTTGTTGTCTCTTATTTTTAAGAGATTTAAGGTGTGGTTCCAATGAGTCGGAACCGGATGCGGCACAGTTCACATTGAGTCGGAACTGTCTGCGGTGATTGTGGCGATTGTGGTGATTGTGGTTCCAGTGAGTCGGAACCGAGTGCCGCACAGTTCACAGTGAGTTGGAACTGTCTGCAGTGATTGCGGCGATTGTGGTGATTGTGTTGATTGTGGTGATTGCGGTGATTGAGCTGATTGAGGTGATTGCGGTGATTGAGCTGATTGTGGTGATTGAGGTGATTGTGGTGATTTCGGTGTTTTCGGTGATTGAGGTGATTGCGGTGATTTCGGTGATATCGGTGATTATTTTTGTTGTCTCTTATTTTTAAGAGATTTAAGGTGTGGTTCCAGTGAGTCGGAACCGGGTGCGGCACAGTTCACGGTGAGTCGGAACTGTCTGCGGTGATTGTGGCGATTGTGGTGATTGTGGTTCCAGTAAGTCGGAACCGGGTGCCGCACAGTTCACAGTGAGTTGGAACTGTCTGCGGTGATTGCGGTGATTTTGGTGATTGTGGTGATTGCGGTAATTGAGCTGATTGAGGTGATTGCGGTGATTGAGGTGATTTCGGTGATTGCGGTGATTTCGGTGTTTTCGGTGATTGAGGTGATTGCGATGATTTCGGTGATTATTTTTGTTGTCTCTTATTTTTAAGAGATTTAAGGTGTGGTTCCAGTGAGTCGGAACCGGGTGCGGCACAGTTCACGGTGAGTCGGAACTGTCTGCGGTGATTGTGGCGATTGTGGTGATTGTGCTACCTGTGAGTCGGAACCGGGTGCCGCACAGTTCACAGTGAGTTGGAACTGTCTGCGGTGATTGAGGTGATTGCGGTGATTGCGGTGATTGAGGTGATTTCGGTGATTCCCCAGTGAGTCGGGGTGATGAGTCTAAGGGTGTTGACCAGGAATGCGCGTTCGCTGCATGCTGGTGGTCAGGATACCCGCTGAGCCGTGGGTGCTGGCTGGCTGTGTAACTCGCCTCACGAAAGCTTGCGGGATTGATGATGATGACGTCACGCTGAAGTAGTTGCACGAAGGCTGCGTTGACGTTCAGTCTCAGGGTCACCAATTTAGTGGTATGAGGAACAGGGTGTAAAGTTCACTCATCCACCATAGAAAAGGGAGGATCCTCCGACAAGACGGGTGTTATGTCGGGCGGGCAACTGCCCATAAGTTGATTTCGGATAGTCTTATCTATGTCGTTCGCGTGGTAAATTCTAACTGCGCGATGCAGGATTTGTGTGACATCATGTCTTTCATGCGTAGTTCGTATGTGGCGGTGTAACCGCTACAAACATTACCTCCTTACTAATAAACGTTGTATAGCGTCTGTATAGTTAAACATATAGTATAGTTACAAAGCTTTGTCTTCTTCTTTCGAATGTCAAATTACTGACGACTGAAAGAGATCATTTTTTCATTTTGAGGTACGCAACCCTAAAATGTGCCTGTTACTTTTTCATGCCGTCAGGGCTGAACGGATTTAGTTGAAAGGCGTATGGTCTTTTAACTAAATCCGTATAGGCCATGATCTGGGTTAGGATAGAGGATAATCTGAATCCCGGTAGTACGGTCCTGTGGGATATTTTCCGACCTTTACGCGGGCGAAGCCGCGGGTAAAAGCTAGTACATATATAAACTCACGCCTTCTTCCTATGTAGGTAGGCAGAAATTAAAGGACGTCACTTTTATGAATTAAGGAAAAAAGAAATTAAAAAAAAATTACAACTATAAGTGATAATAAGTCTACACGCGAATGAAAGCGCGTCTACAAATACAGAGCTATGAAGGTTATACAGGATAATAAAAACTCAAAAAAATAAATCTCTGGTATGTAAGTATATTAAGTTTTATGAAAAGTCGTAGAACTAATGATGTTAAGTGTGTGATGTTAAGAAGTTACATAAGAGAGTTAATAATATTCTTCAATTAGGGTTTTCATGAATTCAGGCTCCCAGTTGGCGCCACTTTGACAAGAGGTCTTTATGAGGAACAGGGTATAAAGTTCACTCATCCTCATTAGAAAAGGGAGGATCCTCCAGACGGGTGTCATGTCTGGTGGGTAACTGCCCAATGTTTGATGTCGGATAGACTTATATATGTCGTTCGCGCAGTAAACTCTAATTGCGTGATATGTGAGACGTCATAATATCTTTGATGCGTAGTTCATATGTGGCGGTGTAACCGCTACAGGTCTTCCCATTTCGACAATGAATATAAATCATAATATGATGACGTCGTCGTCGATCATACGTTTATCATTCAGTCATAACTAAAAAAAATATTGGCGCTTTGACACTTGACCGCAAGCGCTACCGCTCAGCCGCTATTTATCTAGGATAATATAGTGAACACACCCCAAAGAATTGTAAACTTGTCAAAATTGACACATGTTACTGTCATCACTGTCAATTGATTGACAGTGATGACCGTACCATGTGTCAATTTATGTCATTTGTCATAGTTGCCATGAACAAATAAAATGTATGTACTATAAAATAGTTTATTAATTTTCTCTTAAATAGAGGGGTCTAAAAATATTATTTCAGTGGTTCCTAGTACCATATTTTTGTCGCTTTTATTTAGGTGTAGTTTGATGCTGGTTAGATTTTTCTCGGAATAACTACGTAAAGATTGAAAGTTTGTATGTAAGTTCTTAATTTTTGCCGCATCCGTCGGGCACGCAACTTGTGTTATACTCGCTTCTGTTTCCAGGTGGAGGCGGCCCGTAACATGTTCAAGGACGAGCTTCAAGCGCTGTACCCCGGCATCGACCTCAGTGCACGCAAGCTAGACATCAAATCAGATTTAGACTTGTTGCTGGTGTACACACTCGATCGGGTAAGTCATTGAACCATGGCGCTATTATGAGATGCGCTAAGGTAGCCTGCGATATTCAAATTTTCATAAGCTTTCTGTGGGATTTGTTCATAAGGTTGAAAACAATTCTTAGATACATATTATACCATCATTCAGACAATTTATGCTCAAAGTTTTATAGGTATAATATTTAATTTAGATAGAGTACAAAAATCTCGATGTTTTGATATACTCACTTATGTTTACTGTTTTCCTGACAATTTGACTAAAATAGTTGTTCTTATACATATTGTCATGATTGACTGCATAGCTTTTTGTAGGTATAGCGTGATGATTTTAATTTCAGAGGTTTAATCTGTATTTATCTGCAATATTATAAAATTGTTACTTGTCAAATCACAATCTTGCGGTAAACTGTTGAAGAATCCGAACATAATTCAATATTGCTACTCCCTGCAAATAGCGTGATCAAAATATAGCCCATACGTTGACCAGACTTTTAAGGACTATTTGATAGTTAATTGACTAAGGCGTGACTTTGCGGAAATCCATTATAAAATACAATAGACGATGTATATTTAGTAACCTAATCCGCTTATCTGTTCAAGAGTCCTAAAGAACCCTGTAAGAAATCGACACGTGTTTCTCCTCTCAACGAGACATCTTCAGGACGACGATTGACTTGTTGCGAACCCGGACACGACCTGTTGCCGCGACAAGCGCCGAATGCACAGTGAGCTACACTGTAAGGGGGTTGTCGGGCGATGTAGCTCACTTTGCATTCGGCGTCTAATGTATTTTGTAAGGAATATTTATGCAAAATTTTAACGGAATCTATTTAATAGTTTTTGCGTCAATCCAAAACATACATCGTTCGTTACTATTTTATTATATATACTTACTAGCTGCCCGTCCCAGCTTCGCATGGGTAGCCCTAATTAGCAATAAATTAAAATTGCGGCTATAAATTGAGATTTAAACTATCCTATCTCTCAAGTTGGATCGAACTGCACATGGTGTGCGAATTTTATTATAATCGGTTAAGTGGTTTAGGAGTCCATTGAGGACAAACATTGTGACACGAGATTTATATATTATATTAAGATAAATTTTGTAAATTATATTTCAGATGCAATCCCTGATGAACCAAATAGCAGAGTTGCAGACGGTGCGAGATCTTAAAATCAGCAGGGCAATCGAGTGTGAGTGTTAATATGAAATTGAACCTAATTTAATATTTGTCTACACTTTTAATCGTAGTAATCTCATAAACTTATTGCATGCATGTTATAACTTTTACTTATAATTTATACTTATTTTTATTATCAGAATCTGTGATGAAATATGCAATGTGTGCGTCTGTTATTGACGTAAACATTAGTTCTATAGTTTGACCGAGACAGCTGTACCGCGGTTTAGGTATTTGCGTGGCGAGACGGGTGGGCAGTCCAGGCCGGTCATTCGTCAACGATGCCTTCCGCCTCGCCGCGCAATCCTTAGGTGCGGTACGCGGGTGTTGATCAAACTATAGTCCACTGAAGTGTACATGTCCTTGTTTGTGTTTATGTCGTTGACGTGCTATTTAAATAAATAAAACCTCTTCAAGGTGTATTTGAAATAACTCTAAACCCGAATAGCGGTCATTACCCTCATCATTATAATCAAATTTACCAAGCGACAGTCACTGAAATCGCAAAAAAGAACTCTGCAGTTCTATACATTTATATTCACATAACTCGGAAAAATGTATGGCAGAGTTGTAGCAATGACCTGCTATTTTCATATTTCAGGCCACGATGAAAAATTAATTATTGAAGCTAAAGCGGAAGATATAGTCAGGACTGAGAGAATGGCGGCTGAAGTGGAATTCATGAAGAAGGTAGGGGAAAGTATGCTGTATTGTGTTGACACTTTATTCGCATCACTTCTAGACTTCCCACAAAATAATCTTGTTTTCTACACTGGCAACATTGCAGTAAACTATGCTCTATAGTCGGACTTTTAATCGTATTGAGTAACTTGACAGTTTAAGAAAGACAATACATTTATTTAACACACGACTAAGGCTGCCTGTCCACTGGAGCGGAGAGGAGAGGAGAGGAGCGGAGATGTGTCAATATTAACCAATAGAATCGCACCTCTGAAGCGGAGTTTAGATTCTACAGGAGGATTATACAGGAGATAAAAAAATAACATAAAAATCAAATAAAAAGTGTAAAGTGTAGTAAGAAATTAGCAGGGGAGTGTGCCTCATATGGTTACGCCAAAAAGGCCCAGTTCAGCAAAAATGCCAGACAAATAAGTGCCTGACGCTTTAAAACAAAATAATGTTCCTATACCAAGAATGAACGCACTGTATGATATATACTCCAATTTTATTAGCTTCATTTATTTAATTAATTAATTAATTAATGTAATCAATTATTTTGCATGCTACTTTTAGCGAATTGTTTATAAACTGTTAAAAAACCCGACCATCCTAAAATTTACTACAATTCTTGCATTTCTGTCTGTCAACTTACTGAATACGATTCTGGGCGGATTTCGCCAATAAAACACCAATCTAAACCGCGTTCAAGACTTGTAAATGTCAATAACATTAATGACACTGACAGCTCTTGAACGCGGTGTAGATGTGTTGATGGCGTTCAGTTTCATTCGTTTAATTGGCACTTTAAGTTCAAGTACAGCAGCGCCTTCAACTGTCCACCAATGTGTAATGGAGTCTGAGGCACGATTTGAGTGAAAACTAAGTAACCCCATCCCCCCACGAAAATTTCAGGAATTTATGTGGCTTGCTGTTAGTACAAGAACGAAAGCTGTAAGTCAATTTAAAAAAATCCAACAGAAAAAATAAATAAAACAGAGTGCGCTGTCAACAAAAACGTTAACGTCTTACGAATTTTCGATCAGGTCACGTGTCCTGACGCGAGTTTAACATTTTTAACCCATACCAAAAAAAGTGCACAACGCCGCTAAAGAAGTTATCACTTCAAAAATGGTTTTAGTGGGCGTCGATATTAATTTTTGAGTTGTTCCTAGGCTTTAAAAATCCAAGCGGAAGCGAACAGGAATACCCGGGAGCAACTTAAGAAGCAGTGTGAGATCCAATCAGAAGTTCTACAGGACAGCCTAGCCAAAAAAGAGAAGGAGGTATGCATACAACTTGGCATTTCACTACTTATGCTAAATCTACACATATTATAAACTAGCTTCTGGCCGCGACTTCGTTCGTGAGACACCACAATTTCTATAAAAAATTCAAGTATAAAGTATAACTAAGTATATGTAATGTAGACTTGCCTGAGCTAGGTTTATGAAAACCTGTGTTTCAACACAGGGTGTTAAATTTGTGTACAAATAAATAAAATTGAAGTGTCAATTGTTTGTAATGTCATAATAACAGCTGTTACTAAATGCATACGAAAGCATATTTATACGGTACTTAACTATTCCTTTACAAATTTTTTTTTATTTGTCGCTGTCTGTCTGATTGTTCCGGCTAATCTCCGAAACGGCAGGACTGATTTCGACGGGACTTGCACTGGCAGATAGCTGATGCTATAAGGAGTATCATAGGGAGTACTACTTTTATTTGAGAAAAATAATTTGGTTCTACTTGGGCGAAGCCGCGGGTAGTAGCATACAACATATTAGTACAAAATATGTATAATAAAGCGTCTGAGCCGCGCGGTATGGTACCTCGTTAATACAGGCATGCACAGTTCGGTTCTACTCGGTAATGCTCGGTTTTCGTCGGGTGGCCAACTTCGCTCCCGACCCACCGAGTCTCCCCGTTTCCTCAAGAACTGGGCTGGGCTTCGAATCCGACTGGTAGTTCCCGAGATGAGCGCGTTCACACAAACAAACAAACAAAATCTTCTGCTTATTATCTATAAATATAAATACTATAAATTAAAGTCGCTTTCATAATATGTGTGTTTGTGTGACTGCGTCGTTCATCTAAACTTCGCTACTGATATTGATGCTGTTTTCACCATCATTAAGAGCAGGGATTCCCAACTGGTCGGGCGCGCCCCCCTCGGGGGGCGTAGAGCGGGAGAAGTCATATGATGATTTCCCACCCTCAAAAAAAAAAGGGTTATAGGTACGCGGCGGGCTCGACTTGTCGAATTCAGTGACCATAACGTATTCAAAAGATATAAGAGTTACACCGTAGAAAAAGAGGCAAATTCTAGGTGATATAACTGTAGGTAATTAACGCTGTGTGACGTGAATTGCATTTTATAGTGTCGTAGCTAGTCGCTTTTTATTTAAATGTTTTTGCGGAGAGACCCATCTGTACTAATCAGTGCTATTTAGTTGGGAGCATTTATTCTGTAAGGTTTTTTGTTTATCACCTGCTTCAGCCTCTTGCCAATGCTGGCACTTCACTCGGCATCCTTTTCAATTATACCTTATATAATCAGCTGTTACAAACAATTAGGTTACATTAATTTTAAATAAATATTAAATAAAACAAAACTATAATTATTATTACTATTCATGGAAATTTCACAAAAAGATGAATATCCCAGTCTTGGGATCATAGCGAGCGATTATACTTTTCTTAATTTTTATATTTTTTATTATACTAAAGAAAGAGCTACAAGACCCACTGAAAACTAATTTAGTACGTTATAACAGAGATTTTTTAATCACGGTTTAAAATCAAACCTAATGCCACGAGACCTTCTCGAGGATTCACTTAAGCGCAAATGTAATCCTGGAGGGTCCACTAGCATTATAAATGGCGGCATGGCATATGAACTCAATGAAAAGCGGGTGGACTCGATTGTGTTAATTGGAATTACTGTTAATTTTCTAGTATTTATTTAACAGATAATGGCCAACTTCAACCGAGTGGTGTCCGAGAAAGTGGAGGCGGAGCAGGTGGAGTTCAAGAAGGAGCTGGCAGCCATGGCCGGCAAGTTGCAGGCCATCGAGCAGACCTTGAAACGTAAGTCATAAAGGCACTTTTTACTTGTCACAAAAGAACAGCTGTCCTCCACAAAGTACAAAACTTTACAATAGTATTTCCTGCCCAGAACAAAAAAAAATGTCTTACATACGATATATAATTTTTATATTTTTTCTGATAGTATAAGGGTCATACTGAAACGATTCACGCTATTGAATATCTAAAATCAGCTGTATTATATTTGTCCTTTTTAGGGACATATATTATCTACTTATAATGCAGCATCGTTTGACAAACTTAAAAAAGTATTACATATTACAAACAAAAAAATAATTCCACACTAATGCCAAGAGCCTCCTCGAGGGTTCACTTTAGCATAAACGTAATACCGGTGACTCTTTTGGAGGGTCCATTAGCAATATCAATGTATGGTGGGATGGCATATGAGCTCTATGAAAAGTGGGTGGACTCGAATGTGTTAATCATCATACAATCTGATACTGAGCTGCAAATTATAATAAAGTGTTACATTCTTGGTCAATATACTGACCTTATTGGTGATGTACTTCAGAAAAATTGGTACGTAGTACTCGCCAGCGGCGTGCGTGTATGATGGAATGTATGAACGTAACCGAAGCAAAAGGAGTATGTAAGGATCGTAGCAGGTGGCGTTCTTTAGTTTTTGCCTACCCCCTTAGGAAAAAGGCGTGAGTTTATGTATAGCGCCACTAGTTTATTCTGACAAAATCAGAACTAACGCCAGTATCTTGTTTTTGAATACATTGCAAGTGACATTCACCAAATAATTGAACAAAAAATGTTTACCAACAGCGCCCCCTGTCAACGTCATTCGAGGGCCAAAACATCCTTGTAGCACTGTATGTATGTACGTATTGTTGCAGAGCGTGCGGCGGCGGAGGCGGAGGCGCGTCGCTCGCAGTCGCTGTGGGCGGCGGCCGAGGCTCTGCTGGCCGCCACGCGCCGCGCCGCGCCCGCCACCAAGCTCGACAACGAGCTGCGCGCGCTCGCGAAGGCTGGTGAGTGCACCTCACTATTAGTTACTAGCGGCGCAGGCGGAGGCGCGTCGCTCGCAGTCGCTGTGGGCGGCGGCCGAGGCTCTGCTGGCCGCCACGCGCCGCGCCGCGCCCGCCACCAAGCTCGACAACGAGCTGCGCGCGCTCGCGAAGGCTGGTGAGTGCACCTCACTATTAGTTACTAGCGGCGCAGGCGGAGGCGCGTCGCTCGCAGTCGCTGTGGGCGGCGGCCGAGGCTCTGCTGGCCGCCACGCGCCGCGCCGCGCCCGCCACCAAGCTCGACAACGAGCTGCGCGCGCTCGCGAAGGCTGGTGAGTGCACCTCACTATTAGTTACTAGCGGCGCAGGCGGAGGCGCGTCGCTCGCAGTCGCTGTGGGCGGCGGCCGAGGCTCTGCTGGCCGCCACGCGCCGCGCCGCGCCCGCCACCAAGCTCGACAACGAGCTGCGCGCGCTCGCGAAGGCTGGTGAGTGCACCTCACTATTAGTTACTAGCGGCGCAGGCGGAGGCGCGTCGCTCGCAGTCGCTGTGGGCGGCGGCCGAGGCTCTGCTGGCCGCCACGCGCCGCGCCGCGCCCGCCACCAAGCTCGACAACGAGCTGCGCGCGCTCGCGAAGGCTGGTGAGTGCACCTCACTATTAGTTACTAGCGGCGCAGGCGGAGGCGCGTCGCTCGCAGTCGCTGTGGGCGGCGGCCGAGGCTCTGCTGGCCGCCACGCGCCGCGCCGCGCCCGCCACCAAGCTCGACAACGAGCTGCGCGCGCTCGCGAAGGCTGGTGAGTGCACCTCACTATTAGTTACTAGCGGCGCAGGCGGAGGCGCGTCGCTCGCAGTCGCTGTGGGCGGCGGCCGAGGCTCTGCTGGCCGCCACGCGCCGCGCCGCGCCCGCCACCAAGCTCGACAACGAGCTGCGCGCGCTCGCGAAGGCTGGTGAGTGCACCTCACTATTAGTTACTAGCGGCGCAGGCGGAGGCGCGTCGCTCGCAGTCGCTGTGGGCGGCGGCCGAGGCTCTGCTGGCCGCCACGCGCCGCGCCGCGCCCGCCACCAAGCTCGACAACGAGCTGCGCGCGCTCGCGAAGGCTGGTGAGTGCACCTCACTATTAGTTACTAGCGGCGCAGGCGGAGGCGCGTCGCTCGCAGTCGCTGTGGGCGGCGGCCGAGGCTCTGCTGGCCGCCACGCGCCGCGCCGCGCCCGCCACCAAGCTCGACAACGAGCTGCGCGCGCTCGCGAAGGCTGGTGAGTGCACCTCACTATTAGTTACTAGCGGCGCAGGCGGAGGCGCGTCGCTCGCAGTCGCTGTGGGCGGCGGCCGAGGCTCTGCTGGCCGCCACGCGCCGCGCCGCGCCCGCCACCAAGCTCGACAACGAGCTGCGCGCGCTCGCGAAGGCTGGTGAGTGCACCTCACTATTAGTTACTAGCGGCGCAGGCGGAGGCGCGTCGCTCGCAGTCGCTGTGGGCGGCGGCCGAGGCTCTGCTGGCCGCCACGCGCCGCGCCGCGCCCGCCACCAAGCTCGACAACGAGCTGCGCGCGCTCGCGAAGGCTGGTGAGTGCACCTCACTATTAGTTACTAGCGGCGCAGGCGGAGGCGCGTCGCTCGCAGTCGCTGTGGGCGGCGGCCGAGGCTCTGCTGGCCGCCACGCGCCGCGCCGCGCCCGCCACCAAGCTCGACAACGAGCTGCGCGCGCTCGCGAAGGCTGGTGAGTGCACCTCACTATTAGTTACTAGCGGCGCAGGCGGAGGCGCGTCGCTCGCAGTCGCTGTGGGCGGCGGCCGAGGCTCTGCTGGCCGCCACGCGCCGCGCCGCGCCCGCCACCAAGCTCGACAACGAGCTGCGCGCGCTCGCGAAGGCTGGTGAGTGCACCTCACTATTAGTTACTAGCGGCGCAGGCGGAGGCGCGTCGCTCGCAGTCGCTGTGGGCGGCGGCCGAGGCTCTGCTGGCCGCCACGCGCCGCGCCGCGCCCGCCACCAAGCTCGACAACGAGCTGCGCGCGCTCGCGAAGGCTGGTGAGTGCACCTCACTATTAGTTACTAGCGGCGCAGGCGGAGGCGCGTCGCTCGCAGTCGCTGTGGGCGGCGGCCGAGGCTCTGCTGGCCGCCACGCGCCGCGCCGCGCCCGCCACCAAGCTCGACAACGAGCTGCGCGCGCTCGCGAAGGCTGGTGAGTGCACCTCACTATTAGTTACTAGCGGCGCAGGCGGAGGCGCGTCGCTCGCAGTCGCTGTGGGCGGCGGCCGAGGCTCTGCTGGCCGCCACGCGCCGCGCCGCGCCCGCCACCAAGCTCGACAACGAGCTGCGCGCGCTCGCGAAGGCTGGTGAGTGCACCTCACTATTAGTTACTAGCGGCGCAGGCGGAGGCGCGTCGCTCGCAGTCGCTGTGGGCGGCGGCCGAGGCTCTGCTGGCCGCCACGCGCCGCGCCGCGCCCGCCACCAAGCTCGACAACGAGCTGCGCGCGCTCGCGAAGGCTGGTGAGTGCACCTCACTATTAGTTACTGTGGGCCCAGGAAGGAAGTTTCAAGCCATCTATGTTAAAGGAATTGAGATATGACCTGACTACGTAAGTGGTCGTGTACACGGCAACGCCACCGCGCCGCTACCGCTCCACCGCCACCACACCACTAGTATAGTTTAACGGGGATGCGCCAAGGTAGCCCGCAAAATTCAATTTAATCAAGGTACAACCTGACACTGACCTGCAAATTGCAAAAAACGTAAGAAAATTTGAATTTCGCGGGCTAACTTGGTGCATCCTCCTTAAACAATACTAGCGGTGTGGTGGCGCGCGGCGGAGCGGTGTATACGAGCACTAAGAGTGCGTCTTCGTGAATGGAACTATCTATGACATAGGCTATAATTTATAAAGATACCACGTGGTCGGCGGAAGCTAGTTTCAAATAAAAACTTTTTACAAAAAAAAAAACAAAACAACCGACTTCCAAAAATTTATTTCGGAAGTCAGTGTCTTTGGTTTTTGCCACCGAATTAAAGTTTTTTTTTTTTTTGTATTTTTATTGGAAGTCAGTTGTTTTTATTCTGTAAAAAAAAAAAACACTTTTTAGTTGTGGTATCTACTCCACACAAATTCGAATACCACTACCTGCTATGCGACCACCTCTGAAGTATGACCTACCAAACAAAAAAAGAATCATCAATTCATAATTAATTATTGGCGGAGTAATCGCGTAACAAACATACAAAAAAAAAAGCATACAGTCGAATTGAGAACCTACTCCTTTTTGAAGTAGGTTAAAAAATAAAACAAGTTTACCCTATTTTCAGGCACGGGCGACGAGTTGGTGGAGAAGGTACTGAAGGGCATTCCCGATGAAGTCCGGGAAAAGGGCATCGCAACTGAGAAGTCACTGCGAGACAGGTTCGAAAAGGTATCCTCGTTATTTCCTTATTCATTTTAACCACTGCCTCGCAATAGGTGCCCGGTTCCATTCCCAGGACGGGCAAAGTGTTACCGGGCTTTAACATCACGAATTTCTAATTCGAGTAAATAATAGAATCGGCTGTCATTCGTGGATCTTTGACAGTCGTTATGAGTCGTCAAGCCCGAAAGTCTGCCACCAGTCTTACCAAGGGGTATCGTATTACCCAGTTACTGGGTTGTGGAGGTCAGATAGGCAGTCGCTTCAGCTGCACCCGGTTAAACTGGAAGCCGACCCCAAGATAGTTGTGAAAAGGCTAGGAAGATTGGTTTTTGTTTCATAGAATCGATATCACAAAATAGTACAGATGGCGCACTAAACAAAAAGCGACTCTTGCTACGACAAATAAAGCGCAATTCAGGTCGCACAGCGCAAATTATCTAAAGTTATATTCACCTAGAAGTTGCTTCTCTTTCTATCACGTAATTCTTATATCTATCTTCTGACTACGTTACGCTCACTGAATTGGCCTGACAATACGAACCCGCCGCGTACTTGTAGCTTCATCCCTAAAATGCGAAGTGCGCCTTCTGTACTCTGTGGCTAAAGAAATAATTCGTTGTGTAATAAGACTGCACGTGGCTAATTTTCCAAGGATATTATACTTTTCCAAGGATGTTATATTCTCACATATGGTGCTCAAACCTGGTATTTGACACTTCAGCAGAGGTCCAAGCTCGAGGTTTGCCAGCGAGCCATGGAGCGCCGTATACTAGGGTTCCGAATATCGGAACACAACACTGCGCGCCAAAACCAAGATCACGGACGTTACCCAGAAAGTCGCTAAGCTTAAGTGGGACTGGGCCGGACATGTCAGATGACAAATGGGCTAAGAGAACCACCGATTGGGTGCCACTAAACGCATGACGACATCGTGGCAGGCCGAGACGAAGATGGCGGGACGAGCTTGACTCTTACCGAAAGGACTGGCCGATACAACAGACAGAATTGTGTGGAAGAGGGAGAGGCCTTTGCCCTGCAGTGGGACAATACAGGCTAATTAGATTAGATTAGATTATACTCGTAGTAACCTGATCTCTATAGTACGTACTGAGTTGTGTAATCGTTTCAGATGGAAAAGACCGCTGTGAAGGTGGCGCTGGTCGGGCGCGAGGGAGCCACACTGCCGGTCTACTTCTTATCGTGGCTGCAGTCACTCTTGCTGTTCAAGAAAGTGAGTCTAAATGCTTTTCAATTTGCTAACAATGAAAAAAAATCCTTGGGTTATGGCGTTCCAAAAGTATTTGATGAAAATTAAAATATCTGTAAACCAATATTTCGCGGACATTGGTGTGGGTTACACGTTTATCTTTTTTATTTTATTTTTTGTTTTCGGGGGGAAACCTTCAAAAGGCGTCCGGTCTCTGGGGATAAGACCGGGGAGTGTTGGATTCCTACCTCACTAATACCCCCCGGTGGTCACAAACGGTCACGGTCCCGTTGGTGGAAAAACTTAATTATTAAAAAATAATAATTTTAAATAAAAAAATTAAATCATTTTATTTTTAAATAATTAAATATAAAAGCAGAATAACTAATACGAATGTAACAAAAAATAAATATTGCTAAACTTATTATAATAAAAATAAAAGTGTTTTATCAATGGTAATATAATATATACATTAATATATTATATTACCATTGATAAAACACTTAGGCTCAATTCACACCGAAATGGCAGCGGCCGGCAGCGACGCGGCGATGATTTTTAATGGTAAGGCATTATAAACTTTATAAGCAATGTAGTATCCATAGAGCCGACAGCAGCGGCTATTCTATCAGGCGTATCTATATTTTTTTTATTGCACATAAAGTTTATAATATAAGGTATTGTCATTAAAACTGGTCGCCGCGTCGCTGCCGGCCGCTGCCATTTCGTGTGAATTGAGCCTTAAATGGTAAAATGTTACTGTTTTATTGTTATTAAATTAAATTGTAAACAAATAAATATATCAGAAGACGGATATTCCAATTTGTAGTGCCACTTAAAAATTGATTGCTTTGATTTTAAAGATATACTGTGTGTCTGGTCACCGGTGTCCGACCCGTTAAGGCGAAGTAATAAGATCAATTTTATCTACAAATCCAA
The DNA here is from genome assembly GCA_948150665.1 of Conistra vaccinii. Classification (NCBI taxonomy): domain Eukaryota; kingdom Metazoa; phylum Arthropoda; class Insecta; order Lepidoptera; family Noctuidae; genus Conistra; species Conistra vaccinii. Next base: position 10,563,033 of record OX411337.1, on the reverse strand, counting down.
AACCAAAATAAGGCATTTTGCCACGCTTGTTTTTTTTTTATTGATACCGTCACAGATAATATATTACTGCATACAGATACCCAATCCCATACAAAGAAATGCGACCTCCCTAAGTCGGGCTATTGTCTAGCTACAGCATAAATGTGGTACAGTGATGTAAAACGCCATCTATTGCAAAGAGCCCTAAACAAAAGGGTTTTATCTTTTTTTGTTGAAAATACGAGATTTATAAGTTATAATAGATAAATCAGCATTAAACAAGGAAGTTTTTATTTTTACTAATCTTACTTCAGTCACAGATTAATACAGATGGGACACTCCGCAGTTTAGGTATGAAGCTACAAGTACCTGGCGGGCTCGTCTCACTGTGCCTATTCAGTAGGGCTGCCGCGCGCCGTTTGTCGCAAGATATTTAAAAATACTAAAATGAAAGCAGCGGTTTATTGCATCCCATTTGGCTGTGTTAATAATAAGGATCCGAACCTCTAGTTTTTCTCACTTTCAAAGGACACGAAAAGGTAAAGAAATGCACGTCTACCTTTAAGTAATTAGTGAACTATGAATAGCATTAATGTAAACGTTTGGTAGGTAGTATAGGTACCAAACGTTTATATTAACTGTTATTCTTATTATACTAAGTATAGTTAGGTACTTACAAGTTCTGTTTACAAGGTCAGGTTCAGGCTTCGATAAGTATAGGTAGGAAAGTACACAATTAAATAATATTTTTGTTTGGTGGTATCCGTGGTAGGTACACCACGGACTTAGTGTAACCATAACTAAATATTATGTACTTAGTAATTTTTTTATTATGTAGACAACAGGGTATTCGTACATACTTTTTTATTTGCCCAGTTACGTAGGTACATATGAATAAATAATGGAGACTAAACAAATTAAAGTACCGACGTACTTTAATTTGTTTAGTCTCCATTTACCGCAGGCGGCAGCAGCAGGAGACGTGACACCGCCGCGACACGCTGGTTTCTATTGTATTTTTAAGAAATCGAATCGCATTTTTATGAAGTCGCCTGCGGTGGTACATTTAAAAATATAATAGACCAAGAGCTAATACCTACTTAATTTTCTAATTATTTTTTAAAAGATGACAACCCTGACGTGGTCAGAAGGTATAAGAGTTACGCGATAGAAAGAGAGGCAACTTGTAGGTGAATATAACTGTAGGTAATTAGCGTTGTGCAACCTGAATCGCACTTTATTGTGTCGTAGCAAGAGTCGCTCTTTATTTAAATGATTTTGCGGAGAGTCCCATCTGTAATAATCTGTGCTTCAGTCAAAATCTTTCGTTTATCGCTTTTTAGTGACTGTTAATTTCATAATTGTTACCTATGCTGCCATCTATGATCATTTTTCAAGACTAATTATAATTTGTTCGAATTGGTACCCCATGATACCGTGTTTTCATTTATTTTGCAATATCTACCGATTTAGAGGTCCTACAGATATATAGTGGTTTCGTTCGACAGCTACAAAAGTAGGCAATAAGTTTTTTTTTTTTTTTTTCTCTGTGGCAATCCGCGATCAGTTGTTACTTTTAGCGGATGAGTTGGAGGTAAATATTGGCGGGAAGAGCGTGACTCCAGCGAGCCATCTACTCCGTATTCGTGCTTAGGTCCACACAGGTGTGGGTGGACTACACGATGTCTTTCCTTTTAAGTCTTTTCCTGTAACTTCTTGTTTTCAGTGCGGCAGCCAGATTGTTGGGGTGTCTTTCCAGTCTTTCCTGGTACCTTTTTGTGATGTTTTTGATCTCGTCCATGACGGTATTCATTGATAGCTCCTTGTGTATTTCAGCGTTCGTGACAAGCCAAGAAACGCCACTAATTGACCTCAGAATAGCATTCTGCATTCTTTGTATAATGCTAATGCTTGAGTTACAGGCGCTACCCCAAAGTTGTATTCCATAAAGCCACACGGGCTTCAAGATCACTTTATATATTAAAAGTTTGCTGTCGGTACTCAGTTTACTGTTTCGTCCCATGATCCAGTGTAGGTTTTTGTAACGGATATTAAGTTCGTGTCTCTTGGTTTTAAGATGTTTCTTCCACGTTAGACGTCGGTCGAGATGTAACCCTAGGTATCTTACGCTCTCGTGGTGAGATAGTGTGACTTTGTTGAGGTGTACAGGTGGACAGTCACCTTTTCGCAGCGTGAATGTAACGTGGACCGACTTGCTTGCGCTCGTCTTTATCCGCTACCTTTGTAGCCAGGTGGTTATTTTGTCGAGACCCCCTTGCAGCATGTGTGAGGCCATAGCAGGGTCTGTGTGGCTTGCCAGTATTGCGGTGTCATCAGCAAATGTTGCTGTAGTGACCTCATCACCCTGCGGGAGATCTGCAGTGTATACTGTGTACAACACCGGTCCCAGTACCGACCCTTGCGGTACTCCAGCAGTTATGTTACAGAATCGCGACGTCACATCTGCTTCTTTTACTTGAAAAAAGGCAATAAGTTGACACTAAAAGGTTTATCGAAAATTCCCATAAATACTTGAAACTTAAAAAGTGTGAAAAATTTGGTTGTTTGTTTTACTTAACCATTTCAAAACAGTAAGGGCATAACGCCTTATTATGTTGGATTTGTCGATAAAATTGATCATATTGCTTTGCCTTAACGGGTCGGACACGGGTGACCAGACACATTGTATAGATATTTGATTCATAAGATAACATAACATTACATAACACAAGCTCATTTATCTATCTTGATTTATTGCAATCGACGTCTTCTCAGTTCAGCTTGATTCAAAAGAGCGTCAGCACAGCATAACTTTAAATGGCAACACTTGGTATTACTAATTCTCTTAGTTTTTATAAGGTAAGCAAAGCAATGTTATTTTATCGTTTCTTTTGTTTTTAGTTCGGTGGAGTTCCTGAGGATGAATTGGCCAACCACCTGACAGACTTCACCAAATTAGACACATTTGACATTATGCAGAGGGCCAGGTATGTAGCGCCATATATTTGTTTTCAGAGGTTTATAAACCTATATGTATAGAAATGTATTCCTAATCGATAATGTCGCTTATAGTAGGTACAACACCGCGAATAAGCTTTTTTCTTAACTTGTTTATGCCAAAATAGCCAATCACCGGCATTCGCGGTGATACAAATTTTGAATTCTAACCTGTGATTGGCGAGTAACCTTGAATGCGATTGGTGCAATCAACGCGTGAATTTTTTCTCTATCCAATGACATTAAAAAATGAATAACGTAAAAAATCATGTTTGTGGTGTTGTAATAGTTGTACCTAATATACATTTTGAGCAGTGGTGGCCCATTGGTAACGGCCCCGACTTACGAGTTGTAGGTCGTGGGTTCGAACCCAGGCAGGCGCTTTACTTTGTGAAAAATAATTTCATCACCACCGCTCTCAAAACGGTGAAGGAAAACATCGTGAGGAAACCGGCATGTCTTAGAACCAAAAATTCGAAGACATGTGACATCTACCAACCCGCATTGGGCCCGCGTGGTAGATCACGGCCCACTCCCTCTCACAGAGAGGAGGCCTGTGTCCCAGCAGTGGGAACATTAATAGGCTGATGATGATGATGATGAATATACATTTGCTCCGTTTATTGTCACCCGCCGTCAATTTTTTTCTTCAAATCATAAAAATAGCTTAGCAACCACTATAATGACATAATATTCTGAATAAAGGATGATGAAAAATTGAATAACTTAAAGGGCATGCGCTAAGGTATCCCCCGAAATTCAAATTTTCTTACGTTTTTTGCAATTTGCAGGTCAGTGTCAGATTGTACCTTGATTAAAATATGATTCGCGACCTATATGGCTTTCATCATCATCATCATATCAGCCGAAAGACGTCCACTGCTGGACATAGGCCTCCCCCAAGCACCGCCACTTCGACCGATTCTGTGCTTCCCGCATCCAGCGAATTCCTGCGGCCTTTACTAGGTCATCGGTCCATCTTGTGGGAGGCCTTCCAACGCTACGTCTTCCGGTACGTGGTCGCCACTCCAGAACCTTTCGGCCCCATCGGCCATCTGTTCTGCGAGCAATATGTCCTGCCCATTGCCACTTAAGTTTGGCAATTCTTCGGGCTATGTCGGTTACCTTGGTTCTCCTGCGGATCTCTTCATTTCTGATTCGATCACGTAGGGAAACTCCAAGCATAGCCCTCTCCATTGCTCTTTGGGTGACTTTTAGCCTTCTAATTAGGCCCATTGTGAGCGACCACGTTTCAGTGCCATAAGTCATCACTGGCAACACGCACTGGTCAAAGACTTTCGTCTTGAGACACTGTGGTATGTGGGACGAGAAGATATTGCGTAGCTTCCCGAACGCTGCCCAACCGAGTCGGATTCGACGATTGACCTCTTTCTCGAAGTTGGACCTACCTAGCTGAACAGTTTGTCCTAGGTAAACATACTCGTCTACAACTTCGAGCGTAGCGTCTCCGATCTTTATGAGGGCGGGTGTTACATGGGCATTTGACATGACCTTTGTCTTGTCCATGTTCATTTTAAGACCCACTCTTTTGGAGGCTCTACTGAGGTCATCGAGCATTATACTGAGGTCCTCCATGGTCTCAGCCATGATAACTATATCGTCGGCAAACCGAAGGTCAGTGATATAATCGCCATTGATGTTGATGCCTAGCCCTTTCCAGTCCAGAATCTTGAAGACATCCTCCAGTGCAGCGGTGAACAGTTTCGGAGAGATAACGTCTCCTTGTCTCACACCTCGCTGCAGAAGGATAGGTTTCGAGGTCTGGTCGTGGAGTCGGACTGACATAGTGGCGTCTTTGTATAGGCACTTTAACACCTCGATGTACCGATAGTCGATCTGGCACCGTTGAAGAGACTGCAGTACAGCCCATGTCTCGATCGAATCGAAGGCTTTCTCGTAATCCACGAACGCTAAGCAGAGAGGCAGGTTATACTCTTCGGTCTTCTGTATAACCTGCCGCAGCGTATGTATGTGGTCCACGGTGCTAAAGCCTTTACGGAATCCGGCTTGTTCGGGAGGCTGGAAGTCGTCAAACCTGCGCGCGAGACGGTTCGTGATGACTCTTGAAAACAGCTTGTAGACATGGGTCAGAAGTGTGATGGGCCTATAGTTCTTAAGCAGGGCATTGTCGCCCTTTTTAAAAAAGAGTACCACCACACCTCTGCTCCATGCCTGTGGCGTTTTACCCTCGAGTATGACGGAATTGAACAGCTTCTGGAGGGCCTTTAGAACGGGTTTCCCACCGGCCTTTAAGAGTTCGGCCGTAATTCCGTCATCACCCGGCGCCTTGTTGTTTTTAAGTTGCTTTAGAGCCATCCTAATCTCGTACAAGCTGACGTCCGGGATATCTTCGGTATAATGTCGGGTTAATCTAGCTCTTGGGTCGTTTGCCAGATTCGTAACGGGGTTACTGGATGACGTGTATAACTGTCCATAGAACCTCTCGATCTCTCTCAATACTTCAGGTTTGGCGGATACGATCCTGCCATCATCGGTCTTCAGCTTTGCAAGCTGGCTCTGCCCAATAGACAGATCTCTTGCAAAGACCTTGGAGCCCTTATTCCGCTCTATCGCGTCCTTAATGCGGTCCGTACCAAAGCGACGAAGGTCGCTTTTTAAGGACTTAGAGATCCGTCTATTGAGCTGCCGGTACTTGAACGCATCGTCTGAAGACTGGAGGATCATCTCGCGCCTCTCCTTCATGAGCTGTATAGTAGGATCAGAGAGCCTCTTGTTTCTATTTGTACGACGGGTCTTAAAGATCTTGGACCCGACCGTATGGACAGTTTCCACGAACCCATCGTTAAAATCGTCCACGGAGCTCCCTAGGCACTCGAAACGATTCTGAAGTTCGAGCTGAAAGCTCTCGGGGTTTTGGACTTGGATCGGTGCTGGACGGAGCGTAGACTTCACCAGTCGAGATCTTTCCAGCTTAATATTTAAGTTCAATGTGCCTCTTACCATGCGGTGATCGCTTCCGGTTTTCACCGCGTTGATCACAGAGACATCATTGAATACTTGCTTCTTCGTCGACATAATGAAGTCAATCTCATTTTTTGTTGCACCATCAGGGCTCTGCCAGGTCCACTTTCTGTGCTCACGTTTTCTGAAGAAGGAGTTCATCATAAAGAGGCCTTCCTTCTCCATAAAACTGGCCAGTAGGTGACCCCGGTGGTTCCGACGTCCAACTCCAAATTGCCCCACTCGCAGCTCATCATCATTTCGTTTGCCCAGTTTCGCGTTGAAGTCCCCCATGACAACGGTGAAGTGAGTTTTAGAGGCATGCATGGCTCTAGAAATATCCTCATACATGGTCTCCACCTCATCGTCGGGGTGTGACGAGGTCGGGGCGTAAACCTGTACGACCTTCAGCGAATATCTTGCGGATATTCTGAGTATAAGGTACGCCACCCTGGTCGACACACTCTCGATCTTCACTACGTTGCTCACAAGGGACTTGTGGACGATAAACCCGACACCACCCTGGGACTGCTGGTCGCCCTCCCGGAAATAGAGCAAGTTTCCGGATTTAAGGATTATCGAGTCCTCCCCCTCTCTTCGGACTTCGGATAATCCTATTATACCCCATCGTAACCTGCTCAATTCTTCCTCGAGTTCGATGATCTTCTCGTCGGTCCGGAGTGTACGCGTGTTATAAGTTGCCAGGTCCAGTTTCCGGTGGTTGTGGTAGCCGGATCTCTTCCGGGGATTCTTCGCACCCCTTGCCTCACCGTGACCTTGACCGCTACCGTAGCCAAGGGTAGGTAGGCCGCCGGGCACTAGGGGCCGTTTGTTTGTGGTGCTTGTCATTTTTAGGGGGGGTTTGCCATAATCGCCACGCTTGGCAAGCGGGTTGGCGATCGCAGTATGGTGTAAATAGTGCATAGAGAACGCTGCTGCCCATTCTCTAGTAATCCCTTAGTCGCCTTTTACGACACCCATGGGAAGACATAGGGTAGTGCGATTCTTTAAGTCCGGCACCACACGGACAATATGGAATATATGGCTTTACAGAATTATAATTATTAGAATCAGCAATTTGTCCTTATGTTTGAATAATTCTAAAATGTCATGATTTCATGAAATAGTCATTCAAGGGTTATATGAACTGAGTTGTATTAATGATTTTTCTCAAACATGCTTGGAAATTCGAATATTATTTTGACAACCTTCTTCGAGATAAATCTAAATTGCTGGTCAAAAATAAGCGAGCGCCAGGCACTTTACGCTCGCCGGCAATCTTAGTATGAAAATCCATATCTGTCGTGTTTAGCGGCCAAATAAATTACTATGAAAACTCGTATCTGTCGTGTTATTTAAAAATGGAACTCAACCAAGGAGGTAACTTATCAAAGATTTTATTACTATCTATTAATATATTTGTTACGGCTGCGAATCATATTAAGATCAACATACAACCTTTAACTGACCTGCAAATTGCAAAAAAACGTAAGAAAATTCAAATTTTGCGGCCTACCCTGTCGCTTTCGCTTTAACCTTAATTAATAGTCTGATCCCAAGTAAGATCGAACTTCACCAATCTTTTTACCGGATGAAAATTATTTTTAATCAAATAAATAAATAGGTTTACAAATATATTGGAAATGGGTCGCTTACTTAAATTTGTATAATTAATTACGTATAATCAATTAAACATACTGTTAGTAATTAAAAAATATTGTCATGTTTATCCAACTAATTAGATTTCAATTGAAAGTATAAATCATGTAGAATATGTAAGAGTAATGGTCATCGCTCATTATAGCAGCACGGCTCCGACACGGCAAATAACTTGTCAATCAAGTTGGGATTTTAAGTCAAATGCATTAAAGTCTATTTTACGATGGCTATACAAAATAGTGGACGGCTCGCCGGCAGTGAGCGGCCCGCAAGCCGTCACACGTCGGGCCGACAGCGCGCTTCAAGCGAGGTGCCCGCTCGCTTGCGCTTCACCATCCGCGGGGTGACGCCTCGCCGGCCGCACGGTGACGCCTTGCTTGTGAATAAACAATAAACTGTTCCCTCGCCGGTGGCGTGCCGGCAGCGAGTGGTCGCCTTGCTTACGGCGCGTTGGCGGCTAGCCGTCGCCTTGCTTCAGGCGCGTTGGCGGCTGGCCGTCGCCTGGCTTACGGTGCGTTGACGACTAGATTTTTCGAGGCGGTGCCGGGGCGCTACCGTGCTGGAGCGGTGCTGTTATAATGGGCGATGACCTTTAGGTTGCTTATTACCAGGTTGCCAGGTGTAAACAGGTACTTTTTAAGTTTAATACCTGTAACTGTGTGTACGCACGGCTATACATTTCCAGTTTATGCTGATATCGCTTTGTATAGGATTTCCTTACAATGTGAAGTAAGCTTATACTGGAAATGTATAGCGTGATGTGTAGCCGTGTGTACAGACGCCAGCTCATCAACCTACTCCAATCTGTCAAATTTTCCCAATCAATATTGAACCTTATGCTTTAGCGTTAAAGTTGAAAAGAAAAAAAAGAAAAAGAAATAAAAAAAAATTATTCTGCACAAACTAAACGCATATTCCAAAAAAAAAAAAAAAACTAAAATCTATTAAAGAAATTTGACAGATTGTAGTAATTTGATGTGCTGGCGTCTGTACATAGTGCAATAAATAAAGAATCCCGGGCTGTGCGTGGCAGGTACCACATGGACCACGGCAACCTGTCGGCGGCGCTGCGCTACGTCAACCTGCTGCAGGGCGCGCCGCGCGCCGCCGCGCGCCCCTGGGCCGCCGCCGCGCGCAGCCACCTGGAGGTGCGCCAGGCCGCCGAGACGCTCATGGCGCACGCCTCCGTGTCCGGCCTGCTGTACCTCTAGGCGCGCACGGCCCGCTGTACCTCTCGGCGCACGGCCCGCTCTTCCACGGAGAGACTGCAGAGCCTCACTCTAGTGGCGCTAGCACCACACTAAGCCACCTGTTCCACTGACTCCGATTAACGAGAAACGAACTATATTTGCCAGAGTTATCGCTGGTGCTGTGAACAGTCAGCGATCAACTATAAATATAATATGTATCTGTATTACTAGCACAGGAACTACATTTTTTTTTTAAATATTTCTTGTTTGTGAAAATAGTCGTTACCTAGTCGCTACCATGGTCTAAAAAAACAAGGTCTGGGATTCCAGGAGTGACACATGCTTACGTCACTAGCCAATTGTCACTTTATTGCAATAAAACACGAATTAAGAAATGATTTTCAGTCACCATTATGTAAAAAAATATATAAGTACAAATCATTTAAATTGTCATTTCTTTTGTCTAATCAAACGAAACCATTCAATTTTAATATTCATTTCAGCCAAAAGACGTCCACTGCTGAACAATAGGCCTCCCCAGGCACCGCCAAATTTAAACATAAAATATACCAACGTAATAGTTAATTAAAACCTCATTGTTTTATCTTTTGTCGAATTCGCACAGGTGGTTGGGGAGTTATTATTACATACTACTGGTAACACAGGTCTGATGACGTAGACTTGTGTCACCCACGTGACCACCGTGTTTCGGAATGCTATACCTGGCGAAGTATATCAATATAGGTACCATGGTCGCTTCCTCGTCGGCGGTGGGACAGGTGCTTAAACAATGTTTTCACATAGCATGTCAACTTTAATAAAAGATTTAAATAATAAAATAATACCGTAACTTAATCATCAGTGCTGCTTTTGGATGTACAAAGAAAGCGTACTCATTCATGTCCTCGTGATTAGAAATGTAATCATCGTTATTTTAATTTGATTTTTAAATCTGCAATTTGTACGATGCCCATGATTTCACCACAAAAAAATCAATATAATCTAGTAATTTTTCAAATTTGCAAACCATTTGACGTTGTTTTTACTGCTTATGCTGGTGGCGCCATCTATGCACTTCGTTTCGCGAACACCATTGCCATGTTCTTTTTAGAATCTCAGATAATTTACTCAACTACCTACTCTGTAATCACCACGCGGGCCTACTGCAGGTTTGTGGTACGTTACATGTAGTAATATTTTAGTTCTAGGATATCCGCCATCATCAAGAAGATCACATATAAATTTTGATTGCAATGGAATTTGAACTTTGTCTTCCGTGTCATTGAGTTTGTTGTTCAAAAACTTGTTAATTATCTGAGATTCTTAATTCAAGTTGAGTGTGTCTAAAAGCTTTGCGAGTTTAGACGAGGCTGAAGCGTTTGTACAGTACGAATCGTAAAGCGCGGTAAAGGAAATTAAAGTGTCTCCATAGTTATTAAAGTTCTTAATCGCATGCAACGCCCCGACGCGCCACTCTGTTTAAATCATACCTTAGTCGAACTACACAGATAGTAAAAATATAGGTTTCTAATTTACTACAACCCAGTTATAAATTCGTTTCTCAAATCTCAAATGTGCTAATTTAAAATTTCTAATTTATAGCGATTTCATTAGTTATGTACGGGCAACCGCAAGTCAGTAGTAACACTTACAAAAATACAACTACGAAATAAAGGCGCTGTCAAAGTTAAACTGTTACCATGCACATGTGGTTGACTGTACTATGTTTGGTATATACTGCCTGGTAATTTATGAAGTCCTGAAGTTCTATTACCAGTCGGCTTGCAATTTATGTTGTATATAGGACATTTAATGCCGCTGTTAGTTATAACTAGACTGAGCCAGTCTATATTAAAATGCTTCGAAGTATTTACAGTTATGTAACTAATTTAATGCGTCCACTGTTGTTTATTTCTGTCGGTCTGTATTTAGCATTTTAAAGTTCGTTTTATATCCCCAGACACTAATTTGACAGAAGCAAATGTCAAACTCAAAATTGAAAAAAAAAACAAACAATTAAAGTTTTAATATAAATTAGTCTCTGGGATTAAAAAACGAACAGTAATAGCATGGCATGGTTACCAACGATACAATAAGTATAGTGGGCCAGAAAGTTGTTTACAGCCAGATTCAAACTTAATGGCGGCTCGGAACATGAGGCGAGTCGCTGCGCAGTAACAAATTCATAGGTCGGCGGGGGTGAGGGGTGGGTACTGCGCAGCGAGCAGCTAACTTCCGAGCCGCCATTAACTTTTTATCGAACTAAACCACTTTTGAGATTGTTAGTTTGTAGTTGCACGTAATAAATGAGCAAAGAAAATTTTTATGGGTTCGTAGTTTTAATTTCAAACCGATATTTTAATTTGGTAGGAAATGCTATCAAAACTGAAAGACCGCTTTCCTGGCCGGCCGTAACACGATATGAACATACATGAAAAGTAGGAAGAATTTAATTTGTAGATTATTGTACATGTTTTGAAGAAGGTGAAGTATCATGTAGGTAAATAAGCATGGAAAACTGTATTTATGTTAAAAAAAATAAGTACCCGAAAATATGAAGTTTCTTCAAAGCCGTGGAATTTGTTTGTTTTTTTAGCACAAAATGTGTCTGCATTTATTCCAAAAATATCAGAACATTTAGATTCAGGTAAATTATGGTGCCAGTGATGTGAATTTGTGGAGGTTTCCTTTAATTTTAGTAATTTATGTAAATATAAAAATATTGTATTAATAAATTAAAAGATGATTTTTATGTCAATTTGTTGTTTTATTGCATATTTCCCAAACACACAGAGAGCTTGTGAACCGGTACCACATAACTGAATCTATGATAACCTCTATTTTTTTAAGTTGTTTATAAAAACAGTCTCGACCTCGGGATAGCTCGGCCCCGACAGCTCGACCCGGGCAACTAAGCCCCGACAACTCGACCCAGACAACTCAACCCTGGCAACTTGTCGTCGTCTTGTAATGTCTAAAACCTTAGGTCGATTCGACCCTTACTATACTGGGCTATTTTTATTTTGTTACACGAGCTTTACACAATACCTACCCGAAAAGGGATCATTGTATCGGCAAAATTCGTAAAACCGATCACCATCCGAACTGAGTGCGCCTTCGCCATCACCAATTTTTATTACTGCTTCAGCTAAAAATGATCTTTCGAAAACGCAATGAATTGTAAAGTCTTATAGCCAAATACATTCGTAAAATTGAAATGAATGAATGAAAATTTTCAAATCTATGCTACATCTAAGTTGTGTCGTACTGTACGCATCATTGCCACGTCCATTGCACGAAATTTGGAAAAAATCTGAAAAGAAAAACAAGTATTTGACTACCTAATGTAGGTACAAATTGTCATCAGTTATCCTAAACTTGAGTACCTACCTAATAAGTTTCAAGTTTTTGCGTACGTGACGAATTTTGTCCTCAGGCTGTGCCCGGTTTGGCCGCCATGTACTCGTATATTCACCAAGTTAGCTCTGGTACCTAGTAACCTAACGAAATCATTGAAGTATTTACGAAAAGTAATCCGGGCTTGCTATGCGATACGCAAAATAAAATAACAGTTACCTATAAAACACAACCTATAAAGCACTTACTAATTCCATGGTATAAACAATAAAGAGTTTTCAATGAATACCCCATCATAACTGGCAGCAAACAGAGAATAATTTTATTAAGAAAAGAGCTATCAGTCAGAATCAGAATGGGAACTTGTGATGAGAACTGTCGAACTATCCGAAGTAATTATAAAATATCTCGGCAACAACAAGCAAAACCTAAATTATTAAATAAAATATTTAGATGTCCAAATACCTAAGATAAATAATGTTAAGATCCCTGTCCCACGCAATATCAGTAAGGAAACTTTTCGTAAGTACTCGCACACTTTATGACTAGGGCCTAGCCCTAGCCCTAGCCTATAGCCCCTAGGGCTAGGACTACATCATTCTACAGCTAGTAGACCCATTCCCTGTATCCGTATATATAGGTAATGTACTCTGTGCCCTGTAGTGCTATTCTGTAAAAGTTCACTGTGAAAACTTTTTTACCGTGAAGTGAGCTGTCAGTCTGTCACTCCACCGAATGGGTTACAGAGGGTTACAGGGATTGACAATATTGTCAGCTCAGTTCAAACTCGTTTCACCTAAGTTTTCACGGTGAACTTTTACAGAATAGCACTGTGTGCCTGATTTCCAGTGTTTTTGAAAGATCGGTCGTTGTGGCAGGTATATACCTACTAGGCGAGATCCATGTCACGGTATATTTACTGGAAAAAGGAAAAAAAACACCCGAGAGTCAGTCGGTCAGGGCGGCCGTCGTATAGGGGTGTCTAAATTTCTACAAGTCTTTAGCTTATTTATGACCTCTGTTGAAAATTTACCAGTTTTTTATGGAATTGGGATACTTAATTTTAGTACTTACTAAAAATATAAATTTTTAATAGTATATACCTAATATCTTTTATTTTCAATACTTAATAATAAGTTTTTTTATTACTTTTTGGTTATGTGGGTTTTTGTAACACATTGTACCTACATGGCTTCAATAAACACGATGAAATAACGTTGTATTTACCCGACTGCCCCAGAAGGAGGGTAATGTTTTTCGAGAGTATGTATGTACCGGGTGCGGCGATTGAACTGTCCGTCTCTATCTAACTGTTTTAAAACCGAACCACTGAATCGAACGCCGCCAAAATTTCAAATGTTGGTCTTTGACATGTTCTCTATCATCATTTGAAGTGATTCTGTTGTAAAAGAAACACATTCGAATTTAGAACTCGCTGCTTTACAACGTAGCAAACGGTTGGACCGAACGAAAGAACTGATTCGCTTGCTCGACTCTGGCGGACTTCCCAATTAGGTGTTTTCAGATGAGAAAACTTTTTACGTTGAACAGTTTTTAAACAAACAAAATGACCGTGTTTGGTTGAAGGGACATGTCAGCGACCATTCAGACGAATTGTAAGTCAGTCGACGCCAAGGAGCCGACCAAATCATGGTCTGGGCGGTGGTGTCTGAAAAAGGCCGTTCTCCGCTCGTTTTACTTCCAATGGGTCGCAACCAAGTCAAAACAAACCAACAAATCTATCGAGACCAAGTCTTGCGACCAGGGCTGATACCATGGGCACGCAATACATTCGGTTCTGAGCGTTGGACTTTTCAGTAAGACTCGGCACCATCGCACAGCGCAATTGGAACGCAAAATTGGTTGTAAGCAAACGTTCCAGTGCTGATCGACCGAGATATGTGGCCGTCGTCATCGCTCGACTTGAATCCGCTGGACTTTTGTATTTGGGGTGTTTTACAGGCCAGGGCCTGTGCTAAAAAACACACTTCGGTGGAATCGCTCAAAGTTACTCTTACGCGAGAATGGAATTGTTTGAGTGACGACGTCGTTCGAGCAGCCTGCACTTCTTTCAGAAAGAGACTTCAGCTTGTAGTAAAGGCTAAAGGCGGTTTTATTCCTTCGGAATAAGTCATAATAAAACTTTGAACTTTCTATTTTCACATGGCAAAAGTGTATAAATAAATATTGAAAAATAAACAGAAATAATTCATTTTCACATACGGACAGTTCAATCGCCGCACCCGGTATGTATGTCTATTTCTTTGGCACGCTCTGTAGCCTAAACGGCTTGATGGATTTTAACATAGGAGGTGTCGTTAGATTTGTCTTAATCGTAGAAGTGACATAGGCTATATAATATTTATGTATTGCATCTGCAAGTACAAAAAAAAGGGAGGGAAAGGTTTTTTTTTAAATAAATTTCAACAATATTGGTATCAAATAAAAGCTGGTAATGAGTTGTAGCGGTTAGACCGCCACATACAAACTACGAAGCAAAAAGACATGACGTCGCACAATTCCTACATCGCGCAGTTAGAGTTTACCGAGCGAAAAACATAGATAAGACTATCCGAAATCAACATATGGGCAGTTGCCCGCCAGACATAACAACCCGTCTGGTTGGAGGATCCTCCCTTTTCTATGGTGGATGAGTGAACTTTACACCCTGTTCCTCATTCCCCTAAATTGGTGACCCCGAGTATGAACGTCAACGCAGCCTTCGTGCAACTACTTCAGCGTGACGTCATCATCATCACTCCCGCAAGCTTTCGTGAGGCGAGTCACACAGCCAGCCAGCACCCACGGCTTCAACGGGTATCCTGACCACCAGCATGCAGCGAACGCGCATTCCTGGTCATCACCCTCAGCCACATCACCCCGACTCACTGGGGAATCACCGCAATCACCTCAATCACCGCAATCACCTCAATCACCGCAATCACCACAATCGCCGCAATCACCGCAAACAGTTCCGACCCACCGTGAACTGTGCGGCACCCGGTTCAGACTCACTGGAACCACAATTACCATCGCCGCAATCACTGCAGACAGTTCCGACCCACTGTGAACTGAGCGGCACCCGGTTCCGACTCACTGGAACCACAGCTGGCACTGTGAAGGATCGCAAGATCCAAGACTCAGCCCACTATCGACCTTCGGTCTCCGGAGGGGAGTGATGTAGCGGTTAGACCGCCACATACAAACTACGAAGCAAAAAGACATGACGTCACACAATTCCTACATCGCGCAGTTAGAGTTTACCGAGCGAAAAACATAGATAAGACTATCCGAAATCAACATATGGGCAGTTGCCCGCCAGACATAACAACCCGTCTGGTTGGAGGATCCTCCCTTTTCTATGGTGGATGAGTGAACTTTACACCCTGTTCCTCATTCCTCTAAATTATGAGTCAATTCCAAATTAAGATACTATATTAATAACTAGCTTTTACCCGCGGCTTCGCCCGCGTGGATGTCGCAAAGTATCCCACGGGAACGTTCTACCGGGAATACATACCTAATAGCCGAGGAAAAGATCATTGACTAACTTTCAGCGGACGCAGTGGTAGGCTACAGCGCCTGCGTTGTCAACCATAATTATTTTGTTACGCGTAATTTTGAAACTGTGATATCTCTTAAACTATTCATTTAAATGATGTGATGTAAAGGCTTATTTTAATCGAAATTGAATGCCCAATTTAAATAACCTATTTCATTGGATAAGGATTAATAAGATACCGGTCAAAATTGCTTCGGAAATAACAATGAAAATTTTATACAATTTTGAAAGATAAAAATGGTTATTGTGGGTCACCCTTAGAAGATAGACATATGCCATCGCGGACTTTTTTGTTGCATATTTTAAGATATACAATACTCTAGAACATAAATTTGATTTATCTCTCACGGCTTACGCAGCGCACGCCAGTAAAGCTCCCAGTCGGCATGATTTTTTCCGACATCTTCAACAATAATCGTCATATTTCAGCCAATTTACACAAAACCATAATGAATTATACACTAAAACCTTCCACATGAATCACTCCGTCCAATGGTGAAAACCGTTTGAAAATCCGTTCGACAGTTTTTGAGTTTATCGCGTTCAGACAGACAGACAGACAGACGCGGCGGGCGACTTTGTTTTATAATATGTTAGGAAACTAAAAAACTTGAAATAAAGAAAATTATTCAAAAAACAAAAAACCCGACTGCAAAAACACATAACTGAAAAGAGAAAAACAAGCATTATAATCTACTAGCTTTTACCCGCGGCTTCGCCCGCGTGGATGTCGCAAAATATCCCACCGGAACGTTTTACCGGGAATACATACCTAATAGCCAAGGAAAAGATCATTGACTAACTTTCTGCGGACGCAGTGGTAGGCTAATACAGCGCCCGCGTGGTCAACCATAATTATTTTGTTACGCGTAATTTTGAAACTGTGATATCTCTTAAACTATTCATTTAAATGATGTGATGTATAGGCATATTTTAATCGAAATTGAATGCCCAATTTAAATAACCTATTTAATTGGATAAGGATTAATAAGATACCGGTCAAAATAGCTTCGGAAATAACAATGAAAATTTTATACAATTTTGAAAGATAAAAATGGTTATTGTGGGTCACCCTTAGAAGATAGACATATGCCATCGTGGACTTTTTTGTTGCAATTTTTAAGATATACAATACTCTAGAACATAAATTTGATTTATCTCTCACGACTTACGCAGCGCACGCCAGTAAAGCTCCCAGTCGGCATGATTTTTTCCGACATCTTCAACAATAATCGTCATATTTCAGCCAATTTACACAAAACCTTAATGAATTATACACTAAAACCTTCCACATGAATCACTCCGTCCAATGGTGAAAACCGTTTGAAAATCCGTTCGGCAGTTTTTGAGTTTATCGCGTTCAGACAGACAGACAGACAGACAGACAGACGCGGCGGGCGACTTTGTCTATACATATAATAAAATTGTAGAAAAGTGGTGTCTGTACAATGGAAATATATAAAAAAAAAGTAGCAGGGGTTGTTATTATATCGATGCCGAACCCGAGATTGTAATTATTTTTTTTTTTGTCTGTTTGTCTGTTTATCTGTTTGTCTGTTTGTCGGTTTGTCTGTTTGTCTGTGTGTTTGTGCACGCTAATTTCAGAAACGGCTTATTCGATTTAGATACTGTTTTCACTCATATATTGTAGTAAGCTTCACTTAACATTTAGTGTTTATTTCATGTCAATCGGTTCATAAATAAAAAAGTTAAGTCAATTTAAAGAATCACGGCGAACATTTGTTATACGTTAGACATTTCTTTCCTTGATTTTCGGTATACTTATCTTAATTTTTATTTAGGGTTTGTATATAAATATTATAAGTTTGGTATAGGTATCATTTCTTTTCTTGATTTTCTTTATTAAGTATAAGTTTATTAGCTCAGGTTAGTAATAAAGGAGATCATTCATTTTGTTAGGCGATTTGGGATAAAAAAAAAAGTCTGCGGCCAAGAATGAATTACATATTATTTAAATGGCGGCAGTAGTAGAAACATTTCTTTGTATGGCGACAACGCTGTAAAGTATTTGTGAGTAAAGATATACAACGATCTTTAAATTAAATAAATTATGTACATCCAGCTATACCGCGAATATACCATATAATTATTATTCCGATATTTTGAGCTGGGTGATACCACCTGACACATACAACACTAATAACTAGCTAGCCTATCTATATTCGGCGTAGTATGGATGGATTACAATAAAATAAAACAAAGGTATGAAGTTATTTATTAAGTATTCTTATTACAGTACCCTAATTACGTAATGCACAATCAATCAGAATCTGAATCGCTTTGTAACAGATTGCTAATCCATTGATTTAAAAGATTATTTACGTTGCTGAACAGAAAATAATTTCTGTTCAGCAACGTAAATAACGCAATGAATGTTGTTGAACTGTCAAAATGAAACAAATTAATTGGAATCGTTTACGAAAATGTGTTGCGTAATTAGATAGCTGGTCTACATATTATGTTCGTCATCTTGTAATGATGTCAAACTCAGGTACATAGGATCGTGACCAGACATACTCTTAGTGACATACACAGTGTCAGATTTACAGTCGTGGGCGCAGAAATGTGATACGGGTAAACGAGAGAAATAGCTCCTTTAACGTCTACTTGGTTTATTGTACAATAGGTTTATTGACATAGGCCTGTCCTAAGCTACGACGCAACATCCCGTCCTCCGCCTTCCGAATGCAGTCAGACAACTTTTTAAGGTCGTCGGTTCATCTAGCTGGGGGCTTCTCACACTACGCTTGTCGATACGCGGTCTCCACTCTAGAACTCGTCTGCTCCACCGGCTGTCAGTTCTTCGACAAACATGGCCAGCCCACTGCCACTTCAGCTTGCTCACTCTGCAGGGTATGTCGATAACTCCGGATAACTTCATTTCTGATCTTATCCTTCAAAGAAACACAGAGCATAGTCCGCTCCATAGTGCGCTGAAGGACCTTGAATTTGTGGACTAGCCCGACTGTCAGTGTACACGTTTCGGCACCGCATGTCATAACGGGCAGGATGCACTGGTTACAGACTTTTAGTCTTCATACCCTACGGGAGTTTATTGTTACAGAGTCAATTACTAACACTAGTGTAGTAATTAATACTCTGAACTTAAAATGACGTAATCGAGTTTGCCTTCGCCCGAGTGTCGCGACTGGATACGACATCTTATAAATTATTCCACCAAGATTTTTTAATAGGGTAATTATGCCACACATGATGTATGATTTTAGGGAAGCAGCACCAGCCTCATAAATGCATTCCATCAACCAATAGTTATAGTGTTATATACGCAGAGAGCTTTTTACAAATCATACAACAGAGTTGAAATGTCGAGAATTACCTCGCTGATTACATTATAGAATATTGTGTTTGTATGTATGTGTATGTATGTACATAATCGAAGTTTACATTGATCTGAATGTATTAACTTGCCTGATATTAATAATACGACACGATTTCTAAGACGTCGTCTCCAGTCGCGACACTCGAGGGCCCGGATCTATTACGAGCATAATAAGAAATCTACATATACTCATCATCTTGTAATATCTCGATGCTCTTGTCGGGATGGATGAGAGTGAATGAACTGAGTCACGACACGCGTATCTATTGTGTAGTGTGGGGTGAAGCCCATGGGAAGGGGCGCGGGAGGAAATTCTAGGTTAGGACAGGTTTTTACCGTAACATGCAGCGCCTTTGTAGGTACTACCTATTAAAAAATAATGCGTTATAAATGTACTTTCAAAATATGTAATTATTATTGATGGTCGCCAAAAACAATGTTTTATCTCCGAACCCAAATCGTTCTCGACATTGACGCCATAGTAAAAAATAGTGCGTTATAAGTGTTCTTTCAAAATATGTAATTATTATTGATGGCCGCCTAAAACAATGTTTTATCTTAAAATGGGTATATCTCCGAACCCAAATTGTTCTCGACATCGACGCCATAGTAAAAAATAATGCGTTATAAGTGTTCTTTCAAAATATGTAATTATTATTGATGGCCGCCTAAAACAATGTTTTATCTTAAAATGGGTATATCTCCGAACCCAAATTGTTTTCGACATTGACGCCATAGTAAAAAATAATGCGTTATAAGTGTTCTTTCAAAATATGTAATTATTATTGATGGCCGCCAAAAACAATGTTTTTTCTTAAAATGGGTATATCTCCGAACCCAAATTGTTCTCGACATTGACGCCATAGTAAAAAATAATGCGTTATAAGTGTTCTTTCAAAATATGTAATTATTATTGATGGCCGCCAAAAACAATGTTTTTTCTTAAAATGGGTATATCTCCGAACCCAAATTGTTCTCGACATTGACGCCATAGTAAAAAATAATACGTTTTATGTGTTCTTTCAAAATATGTAATTATTATTGATGGCCGCCAAAAAAAATTTTTTATCCCAAAATGAATGATCTCCTTTTCTAGCAATTCTTTTGTTTTATAAAGTTAGTACGTTTGGTTTACACGTCTTAACACTTATTACTTAAAACTGTCATAATTTTAGACTGTATAATAATCTGTAAGTATTTATAATTTAATTGTTTACGATAGTACGTGTTTACTAAATAACTGTGTGTTAAGTAGTAAGTACTATTTTATTTTATTGTAAGAAATGCCTCGAAGAAGATCCAACCTCTCCCAATGTAGCAGAAATGCTAAAATGATGAGATTAGTTCCATCACAGGAATCTGAGGAAGGTCGTGAGGCAAGGCTCTCTGCAACTCGGGAACATCAGGCTAGGTTTCGTGCTGCAGAAACTTCGACTCAGCGTGAATATCGACTGAGTTCAAATCGTTCTCGAATGGTCGAGGCCGCGAAATTTTTTTTCATACTAAGGGGGTCGAGTCATGAAAAATGTTGAAAAACACTGCCCTACATTAATCCTACTAATATTATAAGTGCGAAAGTTTGTGAGGATGGATGGATGGATGGACGGATGTTTGTTACTCTTTCACACAAAAACTACTGAACGGATTTTGATGAAACTTTACAATAATGTAGCTTATATATCAGAATAACACATAGGCTACAATTTATAAAGATTTTATATGATTTGGCCATAATATAACGATAAGTATCAAGTAAGTCGTGCGCTGCCTTTTTTTTTTGGGTGAGAAATCATCCAATGGCTTCTCCCGCTCTGGGCGGAGCGGAAGGACGTGACAGACTCTTACTGACTAAAACCCACCCGTGTTCCTTCCCTTGCCTGCCAGAGGCCACGGTTTCCCCTTGGGACTACCCGCAACCCCGGCAGGCATCGGCCCTAACGGACCCCGTCAGTTTTGCTGACATCTCTTTGAGGCGCGCGTGGAACACGACGTGCCGTCGACCCGGGCCTGGTCCTTATCGGACGGCGAGCTGCCCGTTGCTCTCCGTCCGCAGGCCCGCGCCTACGGTGGCCGGAAATCGGCTATCAATTCCCGACGCCCGGGACGTCTCCTACGGCGGTGGCGGCTAGGGCTGGTAGGGCGCGGCCTTTGCCACTCCCTCGCGCGCTCCGCCTCCTCCTTCGCGAGCATTACTGCTTCGTAGAAGGAGGTGACTGCTTTCCATGCCTTTTCGCTCCGCACCATGGCCTGAACCAGGGCCGGACGCGAGAGGTCACCGCCGCCGATCGCCTCCACGAGGACACGGCGCGGTGGTCCACCCAAGCCGGGCAGACCTCCACCGTATACTGCGTGCGCTGCCTAAACCGTTAAAGTTACATGAAGTAAATGTATTGTGGGATTGTTTGTCTTAAAGAGTTCTAAATAAAAGTCCACGACAGCATATTACCTTTTATGTGGAAGCCTTTATAACCAAAATAGTGAGCAATAAATACATTTAAATTGAATACTTTTTTTACATTGCATATTTTAGAGTATTTAGTTAATTCTTATCAAAATAAATACCTTCATCGCTTTTGGTATTTAATGTACATAAAGTTTGTCTTTTACACTAAGTAATTTGGACAAAATATTTTAAAAGTTAGAACGATAAGAATGACCTGCGATATTGAGTCGACGGCGCGCAGAACGAGGGTGGAGGGGCGGGCCAGCCAGGGGATGACGCGCCAGAGCGCCGAGTGGAAGCTATTGCTTAATAATTATGTTCGAGAAATAACGTAATTAACGCAATTAATGTTGTTGAACTGTCAAAATGAAAGCCATTGCTATTGTAAGTGCTACACAATTACCCCGCTGATTTAGGACTGTTACACGTTCCTGTGGGATAATTTCCGACATCCACGCGGGCGAAGCCGCGGGCAGAAGCTAGTTTTATAATATGTAAGGATACAATTTTGGTATCGCAGGCGGGGACAATAATAATATAACAATAATAACCGGAAATATGGTGTACCTAACTTTTGTTTGTCCCCGCCTGCGATGTGATGCTTGTTTTTCTCTTTTCAGTTATGTGTTTTTGCAGTCGGGTTTTTTGTTTTTTGAATAATTTTTTACACTATATCTTTTCAGTACCGCCGCCATCCAGTAGACTTTCAAATAGCTACATTCACCCGTTCTCCTACAAACTTCAAGTATCAGGATCCTAAGGAGCGTGAGACGTGCCCAGTCCCAGAGCCTCCACCACCGCCACCACCCAAAGATGACAAGCTGGTCTGGGGTACCATCGCATTGCTGTTCATGACCGGAGGTTTTGTAGTATATGCAAAGTAAGTAAGTATACACAGGGTGGATTTTTGGGATGGGGCAGTAAGGGCAGCTTAACCATTGTAGAGCAGCTACAGGAAAATGGTCTTAAGAGTGTCCTTAACTTTTTGACACATTTAGATCTGCGTTCTACCTTAACCGTTGTAGCTACTGGAAAATGGTGATAAGAAAGTGTCATTAACTTCTTGAGACATTTAGATCATCATTCACAGATTTTGAAAAAAATGTACAGTCAGCAAGGAAAAGCGCGTTTTTCACAAAAAACTAGTTTTGATGCTTTTCTATCCTGTTTCTTATAAGGATCAAACTATTGGACTAACTGAAGTTTGAGTACCTACTAGAAAAGTCAGAAATCGCAAAAATCTTTCCCTTACATTTCGTAGAAAATGAGACTCCAACCTACTTTTGTTGTTGTTTTTGTTGTTGTCTGTGGAGATTTCAACATTAATATACTGGAAAAATCTGCTGTAGTAAATAAATTCATATGTTTATTAAAGTCATATAATTTGTACAATACATTCTTTGAGCCGACTAGAATAACTGCCACTAGTGCTACCTGTATTGACAATATTTTTACAAACTTAAAACCTTCTAGCCATTTAATTATAAATGAGTTGGACTCTGATCACTGTGGCCAGTTAGTCACTTTCCCTCAAAAAACAGTTAGAGCTCAAAGAAAACTTGTGAGTTTTGTTCCTGTAAATAAAAGTCGCTTGGAACAATTTAAAAATAATTTAATAGAAAAACTGCCGGGTTTGCCTTATCATAACGACCCGGATCAAGATTATGCTTCCCTATTTAACGTCATCAATTGTGAGTTTAAGAAGGTTTTCACCTCAAAAACATTGCCTGTTTGTGACCGCGTTATATTTAGTGATTGGGCAACACCAGGCATTTATAAAAGTAGGCAGAGGTTATTTGAATTATATCATGAAAAAACATATAACCATGATGAAACTTTCAAAGAGTTTGTTAAGAATTATTCTAAAACTTTTAAAAGAGCCTGTTCCTCAGCAACAGCCTTACATATTAAAAATAAAATCTTCTGGAAATAAAATTAAAACAACTTGGAATATTATTAATTCAGAAACGGGAAGAACGACAGTACGGAATCGTGACTTCCATCTAAAAATCAATGATGTAGATATTAAGACAGACGTGGAGGTGGCAACTGAGTTTGAAAATTTCTTCACTAATATTCCCATTTTAACAACCAAAACTCTGTCATCGTCGTCCTCCACTTCTGCTTACTCAATACTTAAAGAATGTGTACCAGAATGTGACAAGCCTTTTGAATTCACAAGTATTACTACTAAATACATAATAGAATCTTTTAAAAATCTTGATGTAAAAAAAACTGCTGACCTTTGGGGATTATCAGTACATACCATGTCTTCAATAATTGATGTTATTTCACCCTTTTTAGCAATCGTTTTTAACTCTTGTATTGCATCTGGTGTATTTCCTGATCTGATGAAACTTAGCAAAGTGATTCCACTGTTCAAATCTGGCAGCACAACTGATCCCACAAATTTTCGGCCTATTTCGATATTACCTACTTTGAGCAAAATTTTTGAAAAATTAATTTTAAAACAAATGTTAGGACATTTCAATGCACATAATTTACTTCATCTGAAACAGTTTGGCTTTACAAAGGGTCGTTCCACTACAGACGCGGGCGTGGAATTACTGAAGAGCATATTCGAGGCCTGGGAGGAGTCGCAAGATGCTCTTGGCATTTTCTGTGATTTGTCCAAGGCCTTCGATTGCGTACATCATGATACACTCATCAGGAAACTGCACCACTATGGTATGAGGGACAAGGCTCTTGACCTTCTGACTTCTTATCTGAACAACAGAATTCAGAGGGTCGATGTTAATGGCAAGAGATCTGCAGGATCTGCGGTCACCATGGGCGTTCCGCAGGGTTCAATTCTAGGTCCTTTCTTATTTCTAATTTATATTAATGACTTACCTTACCACATAAGGGATAATCACAAGATCGTATTATTCGCAGATGACACATCCCTCATTTTTAAAATCAAACGTCAGTTAGTCAACTTTGAACAAGTTAACGATGCACTCTCTAAAGTTGTGCATTGGTTTAATGTAAATAATCTTCTCCTGAACGAAAAAAAAGACTAAACTCATTAAATTTTCAACGCCAAATGTCAGGCAACTAACTACCAATGTTCAAGTTAATGGAATAGAGTTGGACCCTGTTGAGTCAACAGTTTTTCTTGGAATAACTATTGACGGTAGATTACAATGGGGCGCACACATAGAAAAATTGTCAGGAAGGCTTAGTTCAGCCGCATATGCTGTTAAAAAAATTAGGCAGATAACTGACGTAGATACAGCCAGAATTGTTTATTTTAGTTATTTTCATAGTCTGATGTCTTATGGGATTCTTCTCTGGGGAACCTGTGCGGACATTAATTCTATCTTTGTTCTACAGAAAAGGGCTGTTCGAGCCATTTACAACCTAGGTCCAAGAGATTCACTTCGAGAGAAATTCAGAGAAATAAATATTCTGACTGTAGCCTCACAATATATTTTTGAAAACCTATTGTATGTACACAAAAATATATCAAATTTTAAGAAAATGTCCGATGTTCATAGTTTAAATACCAGGAATAAACACAACCTTGCTGTACATCGCACACGTCTTCACAGAGTAGGCAACTCGTTCATGGGTCAATGTATACGCTTTTACAACAAACTTCCCATTGACATTCGAAACTTACCCATTAAACGATTTAAAAACTGTATTAAAACCAAACTTTGTAAAAAAGGGTACTATAAAATTTCAGATTATTTAGAAGATAAAAAAGCTTGGGATTGAGCTGCTCGCTCTGCTATACCTTGTGATAAAACCATAAAACTTGATATTTTAATTGTTACTTATAATCATCAATTAAACCAGATTTAAAAATATTTACATAAAAGAATAAAACATATACCTACTTAAAATAATAACATAATAAAATTATATACAAAATGACATGATTACTTTGTAAAGTATAATATTATTTTAATTATTGTGAATATGAGGACTATGTGGGTATTTTTATTTTTTTTTCTCTTTAATGTTTTAATTTTTTTTTTTTCACATTTAGTTTTAATGATGGTCTGGCAGTTTGAGTAGTTGATGCGGCCTACCCAAATGTCCTTTCTTTGGTATTGTTCGTCGAGTTGAGCTCCTTGGTGGAACTAGTCGCGGGCTCGAACTCAATGGTGGGCCTGGCCAAAAACCACACTGTCTCACCTGGCATCGTGTCCGACAGAGATAGTATCAGTGATAAGCAGTTAGAAGCTGATCTACATGGACAACGTAGAGTTCGCACGCACAGAAACACCGTACCGACCAATTTTAGTAAAACGAGCTCGTCAAAAATTACGAGAAGGCCTTTGGAAAAAAGGTTTTTCTGAAATAACCACTGCTTAAATCAATTACAAATAAAATTTATTGAAATCTTCGTTAATTTTTCTGTGTTGGTACGGATTTTGTTTTCGAGATTTCACACTTCTTGTATTACTTATTTACGCCCAAAGTTGCGTTAAAATTAGCAAGAAAAACGAATCTTTGTTGGCTCATAACTTTTTAATGGCTTTTTATTTTACTATTCTGCTTCCGTACAGACAATTTTAATAATGAGACCTAACGATATCATGTTTGACTTTGAATTTACGATGTCAAATAGTGGAGTAAAACCCCTCCGAAGTTTGTATGGAAAAAATATCAAATTGTTTCACCTTAAGCTCTGAGTGAGCTCCACGATTACTGACAAATGCTTGCACTGACTGGACAGGTCCACTCAAATCTGTGTGGTTCTTTCCTCAAAAGACCATTTCAGACACTAATCTACATGGTTCTCATATGGCTTGACCAAGATTATGTCTGGACTTTAAAAGAGACCGTGATCTCTGAGTTTGTTTCGGCCTTTCTTCTCAGAGTAGTCAGTTAGGAAACGCCGACCTCATCTAGCTTATTTTAAACATTTTTTTAAATATGACGTGTAAAAGTGATTCCGATATCCTATTTACAGAATAAACAATTTCATTTCATTTCATTTCTTTTTACGGTGGATCTTTTTCTCCTTCGGTTCACTCTTGACAGAGCGGTCGTGGTCACCATGAACTGTGTCCAATCGCAGGTGTAGGTCATAGGACCGATTATCATAAAAAAAAAGTTTTTGTGAAACTGCCCTTTTTCTTGCTGACATTTTAATTTTTTTTACTTTTTTTTTAAATCTGTGTATGCAGATCAAAAAGTTAAGGACAGTCTCCTACCGTTTTACTGTAGCAACAACGGTTCAGGTAGCTGCCCTTACTACCCCATCTCAAAAATCCACCTTGTAAAGTCCTCCTTAAGTGTAGCGGCACACCTGCGGAACGTTCGGCGCCGACACTTCAGCGACGGAATTATCGATCGTAGTAAGTATTCGGTTGGCAAGAGGCAAGACACACCAAACGCGGCGAACGGACGGCGGCGTTTACTTCAGCGCGTTACGCTTACGCGACGTAACTTTCGGCTGATGTGTCATAGATAGGTAACTTGAAAAACACTACGAGCGTATTCAACGAAACCTTCAGCGCCGTACGTTCGGCAGGTGTGTCGCGAGATTTCGAAGGTTCACCGTTATCGAAATCCTTAGTTATCAAAATATCGGTGAACCTTCGAAATCACTTCGTTTTGTTTGCCCTTAGATGGCTCGCTAGACCGAATTCTGTTTTGAACACTATTATAGGTCACAAACTCACAACTAGAACAATAAAGTTGACCTGCAATGTTGTAGGTATGTACCTATGTATACCTGTAAGAGGGTTTAGCGTAGCGTTGCAAAACTTCGGTAGAATTCGGAATAATTCGCAATAATTCGGAAACATTCAAAGGAATACTTCGATTGGAAGGGAGAAAGAATTAGCGGAAAAACTTGAATTAATGCCATCTAACGGGCAAGGGTAGAACTGTAAATGGTAAACTTCCCTCGTTAGTCGCGGCCGTTCATTCATAAAATCAACGTAGTATTATTCGGAATTATTCCCTACTTACCTACTCTGCGGGAATATTTCCCGTAAGTAGTTATCTAGTTGACTAGGTACTTATTATTTTATTTTTGTATGGTTGAGTTAGAATTTGTTGATTTTTTTGCGGGTGGATGTTTTGTACAAGTTTAGTTTACTTCGTAAAAATGTTTATTGAAATAAACTAAATATGTAAGTAAGTGAGTAGGTAGTTACTTATTACTTTGATTTGTAGAAGTGTTCAACCAAAATATAGTTCAAATAAGTACTTAGGTATGGCTAACACTTTAAGTAAGGATTACTTATATAAGTAATCCTTACTTAATTAGAATTACTTTTTTATTACTGAATAAGGTACCTACCGAGGTACCTACCTAATAAGTACCTACCGAAGCCACGGTAATATAAGTAGGTATCTACCTACCTATGTTTAAAAACTCTATCACTTTCACACCTAAACCGCATAAAAAAACTTATTACGAAGTAGGTACTTACTTATCTAAGTAGATGAAAAGAAATATTCGGAATATTTCGGAAGTTTTCAAAATCGTATATTACTCAGTTTTATGAATGAACGCAACTACACTTGCGTGCAATAAAATCGACACACCCCGGACGCTTTCGTTCAGAACACAATAAATAAAAATCTAAAATAAAGTAATGTTTTCTATTCACACTGCTTGTTAAATTTCAGTTTAAGATTACAATACACCAGCTATCTAATTACGCAACACATTTTCGTAAACGATTCCGACTAATCTGTTTCATTTTGACAGTTCAACAATATTCATTTACACAGAGTTAAATGTTGTTTAACTTTTATTTATAGGCTCTACCTCACTTACACGTTAAATGAAAAAAATCTGTTTTTAATTCATGCAAAGTTGGCCTTAAATTCGGCGTAAATTCCCCGGACTATAAACAATATTAATTGATTAACTTTTAATACAATGCAATGGCACTGAGATTGCGTTATTAACTCGAAGGGTTCAGCGTTTGCAAAGTAAGCTCAAAAAATGTGTTTATTTACATCACATTAGAAACCTCTAAAATTATCAGTGTTTGTCTACTATATTATGCATGTATTATACATACTCGTATAAACTTTCCTCTTGAATCACTCTATCTATAAAAAAACTGCACCACAATCCATTACGTAGTTTTAAAGATCTAAACGTACATGATAGACAGCGGGAAGCGACTTTTTGTTTTATACTATGTAATGATGAGAAAATAAACAAGTCAATATCATCAACAACATCCCGTTTATTGAAGTGTAGGGTATGTACAAATAAAGTTTATGAAACATACCTTCTAATTTTTATATTATTATAATGTGTTCCGAATCGAAACTTACAGGGTGGGTAGATTTTTTTGCACGTAAGTGTATATTTAAAGTCACTGGCATCAACGCCATCTAGTAGTCAATAGTCGAACTTCAATACATAATCCAAATGTACAGTACGACACAACTAAGATGTAGCATTTTGATAATTTGATTTCATTCATTTAAATTTTACGAATGTATTTGGTTATATATGACTTCACAAGTTATTGCGTTTGCGTAAAGATTATTTTCACCTAAACCAGTAATCAATATTGGTGATTTTGAAGGCGCACTCAGTTTACTGATGATGATCAGTTTTACGAATTTTGCCGATGCTTCATCTAAGTTATGTCGTATTATACCCGACTTGCGTGCACGTGGCCACGGTATAGACCTAGCCTCGCGGGCGCTCATTCATAAAATCAACAAAGTATTATTCGATGCCTAAGTACCTACTCTGCGGGAATAATTCCGCGTAAGTAGATATCTACTTGTAACTACTTATTCTTTTATTTTTCAATGGTTGAGTTTAGAATGTGTCGTTTTTGTGCGAATGTTATGTCACGGTATATGTAGATAGGTAGGTACTTACTTACCTACAAGTTTAATTTAGGTACTTCGTAAAAATGTTTTTGCTTTACGATTTACTTACTTAATGGAAAAGAAACATATTAAAATAATAGGTATAAGAATTAGCATAAAGTACCTACTTAGGTACCCACCTACCTAATAAAAATATGGTAAACAATGTTATGTACCGGTTAATAGTTGAACTTTACTATATAATCCAATAAGTACCCGAGTAGATGAAAGTAATATTCGGAAAATTTCAAATCGTATTATTCTCAGTTTTAGTGAACGCGTAGTAATAATATGTTACTAGTTTTAGCGTCATCTAGCAGGTAATTGTTGTAACTGTACAACTTCCATCGGTAGTGATCGCCTGTATGCGCTTTCTGCTGCTGCAGTGACCAAGGTTTGCTGATAAGGATAATTAAGAATGGTGGATGATTCGTGGATATGAATACACAATCACCAACACGCAACATTTATGACTGTAATTTGCAATGGTAATTGTGTCGCCCCCTAGCGGTAAATAGTTGAACTCTTGGCGAATTATTCCGAATATTACTCAATACTTGCGAATGTTTCGCGAATAATTCGACGGGAATACTTCGGAATATTACTCTCCGGCAACGCTAGTTTAGCGGTCTCTCTTTGCATATTGGACGATTTTCGATAGCTAAAATCGCATTGTGTAAGTGATAGAAATTTTTGTGAGGAGCTCATCCGTACAACCATACATACATTAGTAGGTACATTATTTCTGCAGCCAAGCTCCCAGAGCTGCAGAGCAGTGGTGGCCCAGTGGTAACGGCCCCGACTTATGAGTTTGTAGGTCGTGGGTTCGAACCCAAGCAGGCGCTTTACTTTGTGTAAATAATTTCATAACCACTGCTCTCAAAACGGTGAAGGAAACCGGCATGTCTTAGAACCAAAAATTCGAAGACATGAATGTAACGTGACATCTACCAACCCGCACTGGGCCCGCGTGGTAGATTACGGCCCACTCCCTCTCACAGAAAAGAGGCCTGTGTCCCAGCAGTGGGAACATTAATAGGCTGATGATGATGAAGCAGCTCCCGGTTTGAAGGGCATAGTTGGCATGATTATAAGACAGCTTTATCTGGCTTATTGGTGACTCGCCCGAATCCGGGCGAAACGACCATTTCATCATTTGTCATTTTATAAATATTAGTTTTCCTTGAAGCGATTCGCACGAATTCAATTTATTTGTGGACGATTCGACAATTCCAGCAATACGTAGTAGTAAAGTATGTACACGGGCGCACAGTAATGTTAAGGGTAAAATATTTGGAAATAAACAAGATGAGAAATAAATAAATTATTATTTAAAGGTATATAATTAACTTGAACCTGTGAAAAAAATACAGGGTGGCGATCTAAGGACCTAGTGCGAGTTTCATTTAACCTTCTCGATCATACGCATCGAGCGCGTTCGGCGTTCCGATTGGCTCTTCACCGGTGAAGGCCGGCCGGCTGTCAATCGGAGCGCCAAACGCGGTCGATGCGTTTGATCGAGATGGTAAAATGAAACTCACACTAAGCCCTCTAGTCACCTGCATCCGTCAAAGGGGGCCTTTGACGTGGGGATTCTATCTTTATTCTGTCATGTTGAACAACTTTCGTTATGCAATTTATAACCGACTAGGAAGTTCGCTAGAAAATTTAATTATTGATCTTTTAGTATAGGTACTTACGTGTTTATTAAAATACCTTTTGTTTTATGTACAACTAGCCTCTGCCCGCGACTTCGTGCGCGAACCTATAGGTAACCTTCCTCAAGAATTGGGCTATCCAATGCAAAAATAAATTTTCTAATGAGACTCGTAGTTCCGGAGATTACCCCCTCTACATACAAACTTACAAACAAACTAACAAACAAATTTTACCTCTATACAAGGTGTCAGGGACATCGACGCGAAGCCTGTTACCATGGATTCATCAGTACAGGATTCTGAACGCCCACGCGCCCCTGCGTTGAAATTTTTCGTCGGTTATAAAAAAAAATATATTTTGTTTGTATCTGTTTCATAGAAAAGTGCAATACCTACGCAGTCAAAATGTATGAAACAGCTGCTTTTTTTTATAAACCGACGAAAATTTCTACGCAAAGGGGTTCAGAATCATGTACTGAAGCCTTCGGCTTCGTCTCGATGTCCCTGCCACCCTGTATAATATATTAGGAATAAAGATTCGTAAAAAAAAAGCATGAATGCAGCGAAACAGTGTCCCCCTTACTATAAACGTTGTATAGCGTCCAATGATATTTAGCGTCTGTATAGTTACACAACGCTTTGTCTTCTTCTTTCGAATGTCAAATTACTGACGACTGAAAGAGAGAAATCGGTGTGTAACTATACAGGCGATATACAACGTTTATTAGTAAGGGGGTTAGTGTATTGTTGTATAGGAATTACATAGTAATTATTTTCCCCGAAGACCACCCCGAGTCGGATATAAGTTTC
Organism: Conistra vaccinii; assembly: GCA_948150665.1. Taxonomy (NCBI): domain Eukaryota; kingdom Metazoa; phylum Arthropoda; class Insecta; order Lepidoptera; family Noctuidae; genus Conistra; species Conistra vaccinii. Next base: position 10,531,220 of record OX411337.1, on the reverse strand, counting down.
ATAAGTAATTACACTGTACCTTCACTTTTCAGAAGTAAACCAGAAGTACGTGATTGGTTAACACTAAATGCATCATGGTTCGACGATTTCATAGCTGTGGTGTACCAGGAGAACATGACGTATAAAGAGTTTGCTTGTGCATGCCTCGATGACACAAAGAAGTACATCGACAACCTCAGGGGGATTAACAAACCGAAGAAGTGTTCCATTGATGGTGGACCTGTGATTGGTAAGTTACCGTTTTTTCTGTATCATGCATGACAACTCACATGACAGTTCAACTCCTCGACAACTCGACCCCGACAACGTCACTATTAAGTTATTAATCACTATCACTACATAATATAAATAAAATAACTTTACTATTACTATTATTACTACATATTGGTGCCCATTCTCTTGTCACAAATGCCTCTAAAAATCACTAAAATTTAGTTTAGTCCTGACCCTGTCAAACGAGGATTTCCCATTGTGAAATAGACTAAAGTGACACAACTTAACTTTATTTTAGTTTGACAGCACTAAGATTGCACTGAGATAATTATTTAGTGAAAATGGCAATTTTGCTATTCTGAATTTGACAATAAAATAAAATAATTTTTCATATTTTCCATACAAAAGTGAAAAATTCCATATAAAACACGTCGAGGCAGCCCCCCCAGCGCGCCTCCGGCTCTAAAAAAATTCACGGGGTAGAGCAAAGAAGTACACGTGGAGTCGTCACGCGATTGTCAAATTTAATTTTAGATGTGTCAAAATATTTTTTTAATTTAGAGATTTTTTTGTCAGAATAGCTTTATGATTCTCATAGTGAAAAGTAAGGAATTTTAGTGATAGTTTAGTTAGTTTAGTCCAGTGTACAACTGGCAAAGAGAGGTCAGTGTCTTAGCGATGCGACCGTTATAATAGTTGATTTGTACTTGTGACATTTTATGAGGAGTATTTTTTGAGGAGCTCGTGGCTAAGTAATAACAAGCCGCACGGATCGATCCATCAGGTTAAGCTAGGCTTGCCAGGGTTGGTCAGTGGATAGGTGACCACCTCGGAAAGCACGTTAAGCCGTTGGTCCCGGCTGTCATTTGTGGATCTTTGACAGTCGTTACGAGTCGTCAGAAGCCTGAAAGTCTGACACCAGTCTTACCAAGGGCTACCGTATTACCCAGTTACTGGGTTGTGGAGGTCAGGCAGTCGCTCCATGTAAAATACTGGTATTCAGCTGCATCCGGTTAGACTGGAAGCCGACCCCAAGATAGTTGGGAAAAAGGATAGGAAGATTGATTGAGTTCAATACACTTACCTGAAGGGAAAACAACAAAAAAATCCTTGTTTCAGGGTTCATTTTTCGACTTATATTTCGGTGAATAACTCCGAAACCTGACGCTTTAGGATACTATGTTAAACGACATTTTTTGTTTGTATAAGTGTCCTGTTTCTAAATATATAACTTTCGTTTTGAAACGCGATTCTGAAAAAAAAAACAAAATGGCGGCCTCACGTTAGGGCCACCCTCCATACAAAAATCTTCAAACCCCTTTATGGAAGTTCGTTTGTGTCGTTTGTTAGTTAAAAACGTAGTATAATGTTTTTTTGGAAACTCATCCCCTACAAAGTTACTACCGATGGGAAATCACATGAGGCACGCAGTTTGACACCTATTAATTTGCTGCATTTTACAAAAACAAAACATTTCTTCCAGATGTTCCTGAGGACCCAAAAGATGAAAAACCTGAAAAAGATGATGGTAAGCGTTTAATCCCTTTGGAAGCAAAACCTCGCACTATTGCCTGTAGTTGATACTTTTAACCAGTTAGGGTCTCGCCTAGCGTTGCAAAACTTCGGTAGAATTCGGAATAATTCGCAATAATTCGGAAACATTCAAAGGAATACTTCGATTGGAAGGGAGAAAGAATTAGCGGAAAAACTTGAATTAATGCCATCTAACGGGCAAGGGTAGAACTGTAAATGGCAAACTTCCCTCGTTAGTCGCGGCCGTTCATTCGTAAAAAATCAACGTAGTATTATTCGGAATTATTCCCTACTTACCTACTCTGCGGGAATATTTCCCGTAAGTAGGTAGTTATCTAGTTGACTAGGTACTTATTATTTTATTTTTGTATGGTTGAGTTAGAATTTGTTGATTTTTTTGCGGGTGGATGTTTTGTACAAGTTTAGTTTACTTCGTAAAAATGTTTATTGAAATAAACTAATTAGGTAAGTAAGTGAGTAGGTAGTTACTTACCTACTTTTTACGACAATGTTTTAAGTACTAATTTTACTTTGATTTGTAGAAGTGTTCAACCAAAATATAGTTCAAATAAGTACTTAGGTATGTACAGACGCCAGCACATCAACCTACTCCAATCTGTCAAATTTTTCCAATCAACATTGAACCTTATTCTTTAGCCATAAAGTTGAAAATCTATTGAAGAAATTTGACAGATTGTAGTAACTTAATGTGCTGGCGTCTGTGCTAACACTTTAAGTAAGGATTACTTATATAAGTAATCCTTACTTAATTAGAATTACCTTTTTATTACTGAATAAGGTACCTACCGAGGTACCTACCTAATAAGTACCTACCGAAGCCACGGTAATACAAGTAGGTATCTACCTACCTATGTTTAAAAACTCTATCACTTTCACACCTAAACCGCATAAAAAAACTTATTACGAAGTAGGTACTTACTTATCTAAGTAGATGAAAAGAAATATTCGGAATATTTCGGAAGTTTTCAAAATCGTATATTACTCAGTTTTATGAATGAACGCAACTACACTTGCGTGCAATAAAATCGACACACCCCGGACGCTTTCGTTCAGAACACAATAAATAAAAATCTAAAATAAAGTAATGTTTTCTTTTCACACTGCTTGTTAAATTTCAGTTTAAGATTACAATACACCAGCTATCTAATTACGCAACACATTTTCGTAAACGATTCCGACTAATCTGTTTCATTTTGACAGTTCAACAATATTCATTTACACAGAGTTAAATGTTGTTTAACTTTTATTTATAGGCTCTACCTCACTTACACGTTAAATGAAAAAAATCTGTTTTTAATTCATGCAAAGTTGGCCTTAAATTCGGCGTAAATTCCCCGGACTATAAACAATATTAATTGATTAACTTTTAATACAATGCAATGGCACTGAGATTGCGTTATTAACTCGAAGGGTTCAGCCAGCGTTTGCAAAGTAAGCTCAAAAAATGTGTTTATTTACATCACATTAGAAACCTCTAAAATTATCAGTGTTTGTCTACTATATTATGCATACATATTATACATACTCGTATAAACTTTCCTCTTGAATCACTCTATCTATAAAAAAACTGCACCACAATCCATTACGTAGTTTTAAAGATCTAAACGTACATGATAGACAGCGGGAAGCGACTTTTTGTTTTATACTATGTAGTGATGAGAAATGACGGTGTCCGAATAAACAAGTCAATATCATCAACAACATCCCGTTTATTGAAGTGTAGGGTATGTACAAATAAAGTTTATGAAACATACCTTCTAATTTTTATATTATTATAATGTGTTCCGAATCGAAACTTACAGGGTGGGTAGATTTTTTTGCACGTAAGTGTATATTTAAAGTCACTGGCATCAACGCCATCTAGTAGTCAATAGTCGAACTTCAATAGATAATCCAAATGTACAGTACGACACAACTTAGATGTAGCATTTTGATAATTTGATTTCATTCATTTAAATTTTACGAATGTATTTGGTTATATGACTTCACAAGTTATTGCGTTTGCGTAAAGATTATTTTCACCTAAACCAGTAATAAATATTGGTGATTTTGAAGGCGCACTCAGTTTACTGATGATGATCAGTTTTACGAATTTTGCCGATGCTTCATCTAAGTTATGTCGTATTATACCCGACTTGCGTGCACGTGGCCACGGTATATACCTAGCCTCGCGGGCGCTCATTCATAAAATCAACAAAGTATTATTCGATGCCTAAGTACCTACTCTGCGGGAATAATTCCGCGTAAGTAGATATCTACTTGTAACTACTTATTCTTTTATTTTTCAATGGTTGAGTTTAGAATGTGTCGTTTTTGTGCGAATGTTATGTCACGGTATATGTAGATAGGTAGGTACTTACCTACAAGTTTAATTTAGGTACTTCTAGTGATGGGCAGAGGATAAATACTCGGAGGATAAATACTCGAGTATTTATCCGAAACGGATAAATACTCGTTTTTACTCATTTTTATCTGATATTTACTCAAAATGATGGATAAATATATTTTTTGCGCTTCCGATAGTTATTTTTTTTAAATCTTATGTTTAGTATTGATGTTTGGGCCTTCCAAAATACTACATTATTTGCCGTAGCCTACAATAGAGCCGGAGGCGTACAGGGGCCAGCCACGACGTGTTTTATATGGAATTTTTCACTTTTTGTATGGAAATCAAGAAAATTTATTACCAACATGTTGAGTTATAGGGGTTTAAGGGTTTTATAAAGGGGGTCGAAATTTTCATTATTTTTGCGATAGGACGCACCATTTTCGAGATATAAGCAAAAGAAAAAAAAAAGATACAGTACTGTTTTTTAACCTGAAGTCGAAGAATTGGTGGGAATATTTTGTTGTCATGAACTAATTTCACTCCTTTTGAATCGCGTTTAAAAATAGTCTGGTCTAATGGGATCTGGGAGGCAAAAGTCCTCGCGCACATTCGGGAGTGGCGCAAGGAGGCGAAACGCCAGGGCGTACCTCCGCTGCCGCGAGTGCGATTGTTGCAACCTTGTGCTGGGCACGCCACAATTGCGGCGATAAGTCCCCTGTTTGAGGAGTGGTTAGAGAGGCGCCACGGCGTCTTCACCTTCCGCCTGACGCAGGTCCTCACCGGACACGGTTGTTTCGGGAGGTTCCTGTTCCGGATAAGGCGGGAAATTCCAGTTCCGGATAAGGCGGGAAGAAACGCCCGGGTGTCACCATTGTGTGGATCGCCCGCAGTACACGGTGGAGCATACGGTGGAGGCAATCGGCAGTGGTGATCTCTCGCGTCCAGCCCTGGTCCAGACCATGGTACGGAGCGAGAGGGCATGGGAAGCCATCGCCTCCTTCTAGAAAGCAGTAATGCTCGCGAAGGAGGACGTGGCACGTGTGAGGGAGAGGCAAATTTCGCGACCTCACGGCCCTAGCCGCCGCAGGAGACGCCCTGGGCGTCGGGAATCCTAGGCCGATTCTCGGCCACCGTAGGCGCGGGCCTGCGGACAGTGTGCAATCGGTAGCTGGCCATCCGATAAGGACCAGGCCTAGGTCAACGGCGCGTTGTGTTCCACGCGCGCCTCTAAGAGATGTCAACTGACTTGGTCCGCTAGGGCCGATGCCTACCGGGGTCGCGGGAAAGTCTGAAAGGGATACCGTGGCCCCTAGCAACACACTGGCAACTGAAGGAACACGGGTGGGTTTTATACAGTCAGGAAGAGTCTGACACGCCCTCCCACTCCGCCCAGAGTGGGAGAAGTTATTCGTCAATTTCTCAACCAAAAAAAAAAGGCACGCAGCTCTGACTTATTGGATTCATGTGCGTATTGTATTTATCACTTGCTTCAAAAACCGCGAAGGAAAACATCGTGAGGAAACCGGCATGCCTTTTTTTTTTTGGTTGGGAAATCATCGAATAACTTCTCCCGCTCTGGGCGAAGCGGAAGGGCGTGTCAGACTCTTACTGACTAAAACCCACCCGTGTTCCTTCAGTTGCCTGTACGTTGCCAGAGGCCACGGTCTCCCTTTAGGACTTTCCCGCAACCCCGGCAGGCATCGGCCCTAGCGGACCCCGTCAATTGTGCTGACATCTCTTTGAAGCACGCGTGGAACACAACGCGCCGTCGACCCGGGCCTGGTCCTTATCGAATGGCGAGCTACCCATTGCTCTCCGTCCACATGCCCGCGCCTACGGTGGCCGGAAATAGGCTACCGATTCCCGACGCCCAGGGCGTCTGCGGCGGCTAGGGGCATGAGAGCGTGAAATTTGCCTCTCCCTGACGCGCTCTACCTCCTCCTTCGCGAGCATTACTGCTTCGCAAAAGGTGGTGACGGCTTGCCATGCCCTCTCGCTCCGTACCATGGCCTGGACCAGGGCCTGACGCGAAAGGTCAATGCCGCCGATCGCCTCCGCGTGGACTGGGTGGTGCTCCGCCCAAGCCGGGCAGTCCACCGCATGCTCCACCGTGTCCTCCGGGCGATCCACACAGTGGTGACACCCGAGTGTTTCCTCCTGCCTTATGCGAAACAAGAACCTCCCGAAAAAACCGTGTCCAGTGAGGACCTGCGTCAGGCGGAAGGTGAGGATGCCGTGGCGCCTCTCAAGCCACTCCTCAAAGAGGGGACTTATCGCCACAATCGTGGCGTGCCTAGCACTGGATTGCGACACCCGCACTCTCCATGACGCCATGAGATCCCACCGGATCTCTGTCCGCTGTGCCGTAATTTCTCGCGGCAGCGGAGTTTTACCTCCTCGCGCCTCTTGCGAGAACTTTCGCCTCCAGATCCCATGGCAATCCGGCAAGGAGGATTACCGCCTCACCGGAGACCGTACGGTATCCCCAGACCATCCGGATGGCCATGACCCTTTGAAACGCGTTCAACCGGCGGGCTGGCCGCAACCTCAAGGAACGCGCCCACACCGAAACTGGCATGCCTGAGAGATATTCCTAGACGGCATGTGAAGCCAAGAGACCCATGGGCGGCTTTTAAACTCTAACACCAAGTTAGACACTAACCGCACGAAAAGAAGAAGAAGTAACGCACAAATGTATAATTTTATCTAACTTTGAGAGTGATTGATGAAAATATCCATGAAATCATTGTTATTATAGGCTTTTTGTTATGGTTAAAGTGATTAATAAAGTACGGTATAAATGTATATTTTCAGATTGTCATTTATTTCAGTCCTTTTGTTCGTAAAATTGCAAAATTTACGGTTCATAACGTAACGAAAACTGTAGATAGTATTTATCCGCTGTTTTGGATAAATACTCGAGTAAAAACGGATATTTATGAGTATTTATCCGTTTTGAGTATTTATCCGGATAAAATCCCAACACTAGGTACTTCGTAAAAATGTTTTTGCTTTACGATTTACTTACTTAATGGAAAAGAAACATATTAAAATAATAGGTATAAGAATTAGCATAAAGTACCTACTTAGGTACCCACCTACCTAATAAAAATATGGTAAACAATGCTATGTACCGGTTAATAGTTGAACTTTACTATATAATCCAATAAGTACCCGAGTAGATGAAAGTAATATTCGGAAAATTTCAAATCGTATTATTCTCAGTTTTAGTGAACGCGTAGTAATAATATGTTACTAGTTTTAGCGTCATCTAGCAGGTAATTGCTGTAACTGTACAACTGCCATCGGTAGTGAACGCCTGTATGCGCTTTCTGCTGCTGCAGTGACCAAGGTTTGCTGATAAGGATAATTAAGAATGGTGGATGATTCGTGGATATGAATACACAATCACCAACACGCAACATTTATGACTGTAATTTGCAATGGTAATTGTGTCGCCCTCTAGCGGTAAATAGTTGAACTCTTGGCGAATTATTCCGAATATTACTCAATACTTCCGAATGTTTCGCGAATAATTCGACGGGAATACTTCGGAATATTACTCTCCGGCAACGCTAGTCTCGCCACACCTGCCGCACATTCGGCGCTGACCGTTCGGTTGAATACGCTCGTAGTGTTAATCAAGTTACCTATGACATCAGCCGAAAGTTACGTCGCGTAACGCGCTGAAGTAAACGCCGCCGACCGTTCGGCGCGTTTGGTGTGTCATGCCAACCGAATACTACGACCGATAATTCCGTCGCTGAAGTGTCGGCGCCGAACGTTCCGCCTGGTGTGCCGCTATACCTACTTAGAGTGGAAAATGTACAACCCGATTGGTCCGCAAGCGCTGAAAACCACGATATTTAACGGGGCAGGACTTTATCGGTTATTACAGGTCGTAGCAAAGCCGGAGTTGAACTCTCGTACCAGAAATGATGGAAACTATCGATTACTTGAATAAAAAAAGAGTGTGTGCTTAAGACCGCACGGCAGAAGTGAAAACTTCATTGTATCTTTCTCGCTCGGGTACACTCGCCGGTCCCGAGTTCACCCGATCGAGCCTTTCACCTCAGAGCGTGACGGATCAGCCTAACTTACTACCTACGGAAAAATAATATTAACTTACTACATAGGGAAAAATCTCCAAAAGAAGTTTTTAATTCAAAAACATAATGAAACAAAAATGTGGGTTGGCAATCCTAGTCACGGCGGGCGTTGTGGATAATAATGCACGGTAACGTTGACTGTGCGTATTTAATAACAATTTACAAGCTACTGTTTTAGAGGACGTCAAAATATGTGTGAAGGAGCCACCACCAGTCGTCACGACAAACATTTGTGACATAGAAAAGTGCATGACCGAGAAGAGCGAATGCGTGCTCCACAACTATTTTACTGCGAAGGAAGCTTGCGTCTATTATAACAAGGTATGTGCCAAGGACAAGGTATCTGATAGCAGACGCTTCACTCGACTGAAACTTAATTTTAGTTTCATTCCACGTTCACACGATACCTACCTACTTACCTACAAAATAAATTAAGTTTGTATATACAACATTATTTTTTGTTTATACTAAACCTCTTAAGGGGTCATTGTACTCATCATTATGAACAACTTTCACTATGGGACCAAAGCTGAAATCGCGAAAAAATTATCTGCAGTTCCCTACATTTTGATGAGACATGCGAACATAAATGCGCGTGTAGTTCCGCGTAAGCGTATGCTTTGCGATGATTATCAATAAGTCACAGGGGCCGACACTGAAGGCTTCGGGTTTCGACCTCAGGACAAGCTGCTTCTCACACGGTCACTGTAAGTTGCTTGCTCCCGAGTACCCGACCTGACTCTGTATTTTGGCTGCTGAGAACAAAACTATACAAACGTAATATGCAGGGAAGTTTTATAAAAATGTGGCATTATGTACCTACGTAGGTAGTATAATTGTGGTGGCTTAAGACTTCCACGCGAACGAAGTCGCGAGCAGAACTTAGTGTATTATTATTATAAATCTGCTCGCTATGCATAGCGACGCAGTCAACCCACAAAATTCTAACCGATTCACTTTTTTCCGAATAATTGTAATTTTTATGCGCAAGTTTAAATAAATTCAGTGTAGCAGACACAAAGTGTTTTTTTTTTTTATAAGGACCCACGGCGTGCAATCCTAACAGAACGTGCATCTGCTCCTTTCATTAAATTTTTAGGGTTCCGTACGTCAGAATGAAAATAACGGAACCTTTATAGGATCAGTCATATGTCTGTCTGCTGTCTGGCTGTCTGTCTGTCGGCCGTTTGTCACAGCCGATTTGCTCCGAATCTACTGGATCAATTTAGGGTACACATATGAATTTCTGTGACCCAAACACGGACGTGTAAATGAATTTTGTTTACGGGGTCGCTTTTAGGGAGAAAATTTAAAATAAACGTTTTGCCAACCGTACCGTGTGTCATATCAAATGAAAGGGTTTGCGCAACGTATGGCCTGTTCCAAAAGTATCTAATTAAAGTGTAAACAAACCTCTTCAGGTTAAACTCTTACGCTATCACTCACTATCACTAAAGGGAATTAATAACACAATCATCCGTAATTCGAAGGTTTCAATTTTATATCTCACCTCTTATGCCAACAAATTATCGTTTTATTAAATTGTAAGTAGTTAATTAGATAGAGAGCAGTGGTGGCCCAGTGGGAGAGCAGTGGTGGCCCAGTGGTATTGGCCCCGACTTACGAGTTGTAGGTCGTGGGTTCGAACCCAAGCAGGTGCTTTACTTTGTATAAATAATTTCATCACCACTGCTCTCAAAACGGTGAAGGAAAACATCGTGAGGAAACCGGCATATCTTAGAACCAAAAATTCGAAGACATGTGACATCTACCAACCCGCACTGGGCCCGCGTAGTGAATTACGACCCACTCCCTCTCACAGAGAAGAGGCCTGTGTGTGTCCCAGCAGTGGGAACAGGCTGATTATGTTATGTTACGTATATTTAGTAACCTAATCCGCTTAACTACTCTTAAAGAACCCTGTAAGAAATTGACACGTGTTTCGTCTCTGAACGAGGCATCCTCAGGATGACGCGTGACTTGTTGCGAACCTGGACAAACGTGTTGCCACGACAAGCGCCGAACGCAAAGTGAGCTACACAACGCCCAACAACCTCACTTATATAGGATTATGTCGTCTATTGTATCTTAAATTATTGTAAGTAGCTTTTTTTCCTTTGTGGGTAGACGTAGCGCTAACATAAATTTTTGTGTGCTCTGAATAAAATAAATTTTTAAAATAGTCATTTACATTTATTAATGAAATAAATCAGTTCACTTCATATTAGACCTCCCCACACCCGCTATCTATTGATCTCAAGACCCTGATTCACTTTCACTGCACACTGAACATGGACACTAAACTTGCTGCCAGTCTGGAGGACCTCGAGCAGCTCTTTGGCTCCCGCATGCAGGAATATGAGGCGAAATTGCAGCAGGCTACCACTGGTACCGCATCAGCTTCACCAGACATTGCATCCATTGCGCGTGAGTTTTCGGAGTTCAAACAGTTTGTCTGTCATGCACTCTCTGCGTTAAAGACACAAATTGAGCTGCTTACTGCTGGCTTTGATAGGCATGAAACCATCATGCGAAGAAAGGTCCTGCTGGTCCATGGTGTTCCAGAGAAGGATAATGAAAAGTTATTTGACGTGGTCCGCAACATCATAACCAACCAAATTCATCTGACTGAGGCGTGTAAAGATAGGAATATTATCCATGTCTGTCATAGACTCGGATCCTCACAGCAGAAGGCCCGACCCATACTAGTACGATTCTTCAGAATGGAGCACCGGCAACTTGTATGGGATAGCAAGAAAGCTCTCAAGGGCACCGGCATCACCATCTCCGAGTTCTTGACTCAAGTCCGGCACCATGTGTTTACTGCTGCTCGTAAGCATTTCGGTATGCCAAATTGCTGGTCTATGGAAGGCAAGATTGTTGTCATTTGCCCAGACAAATCCCGTTGGAAGATCGAAACGGCAGGCGAACTTCACAATCTGATTGCCAAATTCCCGTCTCGTCCAGCCGACACCGATGATTCTGCGCAATCTAAACCTGGATCTTCTGAAGCCGCGGCTACTCCCGCTAAGAAAACGAGGAAGACGCGTTTGCGCAAGTAACTCATTCGTTGTTTTGTTTTTGTCAGTATCCATTTTACTTCACTACATGTTCACAATCATCTTGAGCCGGTAGTTAAATAAGTAATTTTAATTAGTCTCACCGCTTTTCATTCTATTTTTAATTTTATTATTGCCGGGTATGTGATAAGTACAATGTTTTGCAATTTAGTAATTGTAACGTGACGTATTGTCGATACAATGGTCGATACTGACTGGACGATGTGACAGATACTGACAGATGTCAGTGTCACTATTCGCTCCTACCCATCTGTCATTGCGCCGCGTTCGGCGCGTTCCATTTTATGTTTTGTTCGATGTGTGAATCTGTTTTTATGTTAACGTTTTTATTTTATTCTGTTTCTATTTTCCGTGTTTTTAACTTATTTGTTGTATTTCATCATTCTTATTCTTATTTCATATTCTGTCAATATGTTAGCGAGTGGGGGAGGTTTTTTCTATGCAAAGAAAATCTTCAATTTGTAGTGTGTGTTTTTTGTTTTAAATTATTTTACTTAGTATTTTAGATATTTATAGAATTTTTATAATTATATTGTAATTTAGATATATTCATGGATGATGTAGCTGATCTTAATGACAGCTTCTTCTCGTGCTCTTCTTCTACCAGTTTTGCTAGTGCGGACAGTGACCCTTCCATACCTCTTACTCTACATGATAAAATCTCTTCTCTTTTCGCCAATGACCCTAAGAATCTGCATATAGCTCACATAAATGCTCAGAGTGTTCCTGGTCACTATTCTGACCTTCTGGCATCCTTTAGCAGTGCTCACCTGGATGCACTCTTAATATCCGAATCTTTTTTGAAGCCTTCTCTCCTCTCTACTCAATACTCACTACCTGGCTTCGTCTTGATCCGCAACGATAGGACTGGCAAAGGTGGAGGAGGTGTTGCTATGTACCTGCGTGCTGATTTACCCTACAGGGTGGTCAGTTCATCTCCATCTCGGTATTCTGAGTCGGCTGAATACTTGTTTCTTGAAATTACTGTTCATCACACTAAAGTCTTGCTTGCAGTGCTCTACAGCCCTAATCTTCACATTGACTACTTTAGTTCTCTGGACTCCACTCTCAGTGATCTATGCCCCATGTATGAGCACGTCATTTTAATGGGTGATTTTAATACGTGCTTGATTAAAAATGACTCTCGTTCCCTTAAACTCCTTTCACTCTTGTCTTCTTTCAATCTTCAAGTTTTGCCTCTCTCTGCAACTCACTATTTTCCTAATTGTTCACCCTCCTTTCTAGATCTTATGATTGTTTCCTCTCCAAATAATGTTGCTTACCATGGTCAACTTACGGCTACTTTTTCTTACCATGATCTCATTTATCTTTCCTATCGTATCCGTGTTCCCAAGCGTAAGTCCGAGCTTTTATATCTCCGTAACTACAAGGGCATAGATCTGGAGGCTTTGAAACGTGATGCCGGCGATCTCGACTGGACCCCTCTGGTTGAGAACGATGACATCGACGATAAGGTGAATTGTTTTAACGCAACCGTTCTCGACTTATATGATCAACATGCCCCTATCCGTCGTGTCAAAGTTCGACATAACCCTGCACCTTGGATAACGCTACAAATTAAAGAGCTTATGGCTCGCAGGGATAAAGCTAAGAGCAGATATAAGCGCAGGCCATCAGAGCTGAATCTTTCTTATTACAAATCCTTACGTAATCGCTGCAGTCATCTGTGTCAAGATGCTAAGAGACGCTATTTCCACGAACAACTCAATAACCGCAGTTCTTCCGATGTATGGAAATTTCTCAAATCTGTAGGCATAGGCAAATCGCCTATCAACCAGTGTAAGGATGTGAACCTCAATGATCTCAATAAGCATTTCTCTCTCCTTCCCTTTTCTCTTGATCCGTCTGTCAAAGCTGCGACACTAGAGAATCTTGCTAGCTTGCCGTTACCACAATGTTCTCAATTTAAGCTTAGCACTGTTACTGAGGATGACGTTAAGAAATCTTTACTTGCGATTACTTCTTCAGCTGTAGGTAATGATAAGTTGTGTTCAAGAATGATAACTCTTATCCTTCCCTCGTTACTTCCTGTTCTCACTCACATCTTCAACCACTCATTTTCCTCTTGCTCATTTCCGTCAGTTTGGAAACAGGCTCACATTATACCTCTACCTAAAACTAGTAATCCTACCTTATTAACCCACTTTAGACCTATTTCTATTCTCCCATTTTTGTCTAAAGTTTTTGAGCACTTAGTTCATAGACAATTATCATTTTTCTTGGCGTCAAACTCGATAATTTCCCCTTTTCAATCCGGTTTTCGCTCGGGTCACAGTACTGTAACAGCGCTCCTGAAAGTAACTGACGACATCCGCAGGGCAATGGAGAATAAGTCCCTTACTGTTCTTGTATTGCTTGACTTTAGTAGTGCCTTCAACTCTGTGGATTTCGACATTTTACTAGGTATCCTCAAATCTATCAATTTATCCTCTTCCGCTTTAGCTTGGTTCAGTTCTTATCTTCGGGGACGCTCTCAGTGTGTTCGCTTGGAGGAGTCCTTCTCTGATTGGTGTAGTCTCACTGAGGGTGTTCCTCAGGGAAGCGTTCTCTCACCTCTTCTTTTTTCAATTTTCATCAACTTTGTCACCAGAGTTATTTCTTCTAGTTTTCATCTCTACGCAGATGACTTGCAGCTTTACCGACATTTTACTGTAGCTGACGCGGGTTCTGCAATTGCTGCTATGAATCATGACCTGGTTTGCATCAGCGCTTGGGCTAAGTCATTTGGCTTGCAAATTAATCCAACTAAATCCCAGGCCATGATCATGGGCAGCAGATTCGTTCGCAATATGGCTGTTGTTACATCTCTGTTGCCTTTATATCTCGATGGTGTTCGCATTGACTATACCGAAACCGCCAAAGATCTGGGTGTAATTATTGACTCCAATCTTTCGTGGCGTGCTCAGGTGAATGAGGTAAGTCGAAAGACACATTTCTCTTTTCATTCGCTTAAAACTCTTCAAAGTCTCTTGCCCTTGAAGACAAAAATTACTTTGGCACAAACACTTATTCAGCCGATTATAGATTATGCCGACGCCTGCTACCTGGATGCTACTGAGGAGCTATTAAACAAGCTTGAGCGCTTGCAAAACTTGTGTATTCGCTTTGTGTTCGGTCTTCGAAAGTATGACCATGTTTCTCACCTTCGCAAGGAACTCAAGTGGCTCCCAATCCGCCTTCGCAGGAACACTCGGATTTTATGTCTCCTCTTCAACATCTTACACAACCCGTCTTATCCTTCCTACCTGCGTGAGCGTTTTTCTTACGCTCGCCCTAGCGACGCTCCGTGTAGATCGCACCTTAGATCTCTCCTGAAATCTCACCCGCATAAAACTAGTTACTATTCTTATTCTTTCACTGTTCATGCTGTAAGATTGTGGAACTCACTACCGCCTAGCATTCGTGATTTAAAAACTATTTCTGCTTTCAAATATCGAGTAAAAGAGCATTACCTTTCCTCTCAACTGTGAGTATTTATATATATATTTATATATTTAAGCTTTATACGTGTAGGTATATTTAATATTTTAGTTTTAGGAAATCGCTTATTCATATTTTCTCTTCTTGTTCTCACACACTATTGTCTACATTTCTTTTTCATTTCTCCTTTCGCAGGTCTGCTGGAAGAAATTTCTTAAGAAATAAGCAGTACCTTTGTACTTAAATTTTAACTATGTGTTATCTTTATGTATTTTACTGTGTGTACATAAATAATAAAATAAATAAATAAAATAAATAAGTAGTTGAAAAATCGTCTTCAATAATAATTGTCAAATGAAAAACATCTACGAGTTAAAATTAGAATTCCGGGTTAAGTATTCTAATAATCAAATCAAGGTAGTCAATTTGTAAGTGGCACTTCAAATTGGCATCCACATGTACATTTTCAGACCCACTTGTTTACATTTTAATGATATACTTTTGGAATAGGCAGTTTGTCAATCTGCTAAACAATAATTATTTCTCCGACTCCGACTCAATAATCGGTTGTATGTTGCAGTTGGTTGAAGACACAATGCAAACGTTTACGTATAGAGGGATGAAATTGTTACGGCCCGCCATGGAGGAGCGAATTGAACTCGTCAAGACATCTCTAAACAACGCTTGTGATTGCATTGATGAAATCGGTGAGTAATTAATTGCGGTTTAGGAAGAGATTGAGAGAGATCTCAATGTGCAATATTTAGATTTTAGATACTGTATAGATACACCTGAAAAAT
Organism: Conistra vaccinii; assembly: GCA_948150665.1. Classification (NCBI taxonomy): domain Eukaryota; kingdom Metazoa; phylum Arthropoda; class Insecta; order Lepidoptera; family Noctuidae; genus Conistra; species Conistra vaccinii. The sequence goes on along the minus strand of OX411337.1, from coordinate 10,515,694 downwards.
TACGGGTGAATTTCCCAAACAAAATCTTCGTGGCGTGAATGAAAACGCCACTCCAGAAAGTTAACATACAGTCGAAATAATATATTTTTTCTTAGTAGAAAATGGTAACCCCTCCACAGCAAGATGTGATCTTTGGCAAGAACTGTTTAAGCCCCCTGATTCCTTCATTGATCCATCAGAGAGCCTCCCACCCGGGCAAAAGTTACCGTGGCCTACTTGGAAAACATTAAAAAGACTTCGTGCCCAAGTAGGTCGTAGCAAGGACAACCTCCACAAGTGGGGGTTCATGGACGGCTCAGACCTTCGGTGCGTATGCGGCGTCTCTCCACAAACAATGGCTCACCTCCCATCTTGCTCCGCATGCCCTGTCACCTGCACACCTGAGGACCTAATGGCAGCGTCAGCGAACGGTATCCGCGTTGCTGAGTTTTGGGCCAAACAAATTTAAAAAACTTAGAACATAGCTATGTGATGTATTTATTTCGTGTTATTTTTGCCATCGACACGCTAAGAAGAAGAAGTAGAAAATGTGCTAGTCACTTACGTGAGGCAATAAATACAGGGTGTCAGGGACATCGACGCGTAGCCTGTTACCATGGATTCAATACATGATTCTGGAAAAATTTCAACGCAGATGGTTGAAATTTTTCATCGGTTATTAAAATGAAAATCAGATGTTTCATAGAAAAGTGCAATACTTATGTAGCGGTTACACCCGCGACATACGAACTACGCAGTAAAGACATGACGTCACACAATTCCTACATCGCGCAGTTAGAGTTTACCGAGCGAAAAACATAGATAAGACTATCCGAAATCAACATATGGGCAGTTGCCCGCCAGACATAACACCCGTCTGGTTGGAGGATCCTCCCTTTTCTATGGTGAATGAGTGAACTTTACACCCTGTAACCTCATACCACTAAACCTACGCGGTCAAAATGTATGGAACAGCAGATTTTTTTTTACCAACACTTCCCAAAGTACGCCTACAGTAGTTAGTGTTTGTCACTGATTGTCAAACTGATTTTGAATGAAAATCGGCGACTAGGCTAAATACTTACGCTACTGAATGAAAGTAACGAACACTTAGCACCAAATTCGCGGAAATAATATTCTTCCCCATTGAAAGCGAATAAGCCGCGTCCTTCGATGCGTAACCTCATTCGCTCATTTTGTTCGGCAGACACGAATGCGTGGTCACCCCAACAGATGCCGCCTTCAAGATTTCCAAACAAAGAGGTGACACATGAACACGACGATCGCGTATTCACGCGACTGATCATTTTGGTTAGGACGCGGGGCTACTTTACCACCGCAAGTTCACGCGAACTTTGTTCGTGAACTTGTGATCAAACTGATTCATGATCGAAATAGAACTTATCCACTTAATGACATATCGCGGTATGCGTTGAGCTTCTACAAGGACATACTTAAATACAAATTTAAATATTTTTTACAGATGAATTGGTCCGCTACATTGACTGCGGAGTCCAAGCCCCGAAAGAACAGATCCAGAACACAAAGTTAATGCTTCAAGACTACCGTGAGAAGTTCAAAGCTTCCTTCATGGAGTACCAGTGGGAGAATGACCGGTCCACCGTGATGGACACTCAGTGGCAGATAGTAAGGGTCTTATCAACGTGGCGATTGATTTACGTGCGTGTTTTGCAGCGAGACGATTCTTCAACGCGCTCGCTGCGTGTGCGTTACGAGCACGCCACATAAGCGCAACGCGTATAATAGTACCTATCAGGCCGCGTCCTATATAAAAGCGATCGTCGCGCGAATACGCCATCGGTCACGTGCATAAGTCACAACTTCACAAGTAAGTTTTTTTTTTGGAAAAAACTGAAAAGCGCGTTCTTGTTCATCGAACAAAAACGAATATTCGGGCGCCTCCGACCACTCGGCAATCTTCGGCTACTGTCGTACGTGATACAGCGGAACGCGGCGGGTGGCGGCGGCGAGACGTGCGGCGTGCGCCCTTCGGGACGCGGGTTATCGGACCACTTCGTTACCGATCTCTGACGATGGCACCTTCGCGCACTCTATACGTTTACCAACATCGACGATATTATCACAGATATTATTGTACCTATTTGGATTACTTACATTTATTTAAATTACAGTCCATTGCATTTAAGTTCAGTCCTTAGTTGGGTCGGGTCCCTAACAAATGGTCCTTCGAGTCGGATTAGTTAGGACTCTAACACGAACGATTTTGTATTTGGGCGACGATCGCTTTTAAATAGGATGCGGGGAACCTCTTAGGGACTACTCACACTTATTCAGCTCCATTCGCGTTTCGCTGAACGATTTGTCACATTTATACAATTCTACTTCTATCAGCCGCGTACAGCGCTGAACAAAACAGCGCTGAATTATATTTAAAGCACTCGCATGATAATAACACATTTGTCCTAATTGTAGACTTGTTTGCCGCGAAAGCTGAATATACGCGGAAAGCTGAACGGATGCGGTACGCATCTGCATACAAAATCGTTATTTTATATGGGCATAAGCTGAATAGAGCTGAATAAGTGTGAGTAGTCCCTTATGAGTGTGTTTAATTTGTATAAAATGAATTCTCAGGTAGAAGAGGCCGTAGATAGGTACACGAAGCAGAATGAATCTTTGTTCACTAACCTGAAGTACTCTGCTAAGAGACCAATTTTATCTGGTGATTTGGATATACTGTTTACGAACACCTTACGATACGTAAGTTTTGCACACACTTAACTTTCATTAAAAAGCTCCGGTCTATCTATATCTGTGCTCCGGTCAAACTGAGGTGAATTCCGCGCGAGGTTCGGGATGAAGTTGGCTCGCGCCGATTGTGTCGACTAACTTGTATGGAGGTGTTTAAATTCAAACAGGCGCGTGGCGCGAATATTCGCGCACTTCCTAATCAATAAAATAGTCGATGCGTGCAGTGTCAGTGCCGTCTCGCATTTTGTGCGGGATTCGCCTCAGTTTTAACAGTCCTTTACTATAGGATAGAATGATATCCGTCTTTCAGCTTTCGTGTGACATCGGATTTTCTTGGCCTTTAGGTTTTCTTAGCTTATACTATTGTATATAATTAAGTTCTTCTAACTGAACACACCTACAGCTGTTGGGGAGTTAGTTGCGCCAATTTTTCTTCCCAGCTAAAGCACTAGGAGTAGGAAGTGATGAAGGACGGGCGGTTTTGGGGGAGACTAACTTTGGGGGACTATATGTAATTCTGACTTTCAAAAAGGGCTGATTGTCAACCTTATTTGAATAAATGACTGTTTGATTTTGATCTAAATAGGCTTAATTTAAAGAAACTGATGATTTGTGTACATTCTTATTCATATTATTAATACTTACATTATAATTTTATAATGTATTAAAACATGAATTTCGTTCTTTGTAATAATCATTATTGATCACATATTTGTAGATTACAGCTTTAGAAGCACAGTTGAACGATCTCTCCTCTGGAATGACTGAGAGAGTCAACCGTGCAGTAGAGGGTAAGTACCTATACGGTTTGCGTAGCATCACCTTCAGAACAGCTCTTTGAGTCATCTCCAGTGGTAGACGTGATGTTTTCCTCCCCAGCCAGTCACACAGTATGTCACTAGTGGCACAAGGAGTATGTAGTAGACAGTTTGAGCGTGTCGATGTCCGTTGAGTTTCTAAGTAGCTTAAAAATATAAATGACTTTGCCACAGATAATATAATACTACGTACAGATACCCAATCCCTTACAAAGAAATGAGACCTCCCTAGTCGGGCTATTGACTGGCTAAATGTACTACAGTTATGACAAATTGAGTAAAACGCCATCTATTGCAAAGAGCCCTAAACAAAAAGGTTTTATCTTTTTTTGTTCAAAATACGAGATTTATGAGTTACAATAGATAAATCAGCATTAAACAAGAAAGTTTTGATTTTTACTAATCTTACTTCAGCCAAAATCTTCCGTTTATCGCTTTTTAGTGACTGTTAATTTCATAATTGTTACCTATGCTGCCATCTATGATCTTTTTTCAAGACTAATTATAATTTGTTCGAATTGGTACCCCATGACTTTGCGAACTCTAGATGTAAGTGTTGTAATGTGTTTGTGCCAATTTAATAACTAATGTTATAGATTTACCGCAAGACGCCGATACTGTGAAAAACAGAACAGGCTTGTTGGCAACTGCCCTCAAAGAGAAGAAAGCAGAATCTGCAAAGGATTATAAGAGAAGGGTTAGTTGCTTTAGCTCCCTATGTATTTAACTCTTATAACACTCCAGCCGTCGAGAGAATGCATTTTTGACACCTGTCAGTTTCATGCTAACGAATAGGGCTGCTTTCCGAATTAGAACATAATCGCCCACAACGCTGACATCAATAATTTGCTGAGGGCTGTCAACTATTCGGAACGCTCGTGAATGCGCTCACAGTGCTAGCTCAACCAACATCAAAACTTGCTTATCATATTTATTTGTATTTTACCACAAAGGACATCATCCATTTTGGTCCAAGACTAAAAGAGCCGGCCAAAAAAAAAATGTGCTTTATTCTGTTAGAACTTGTCCCTCCCTCTACAATGGACCTCTGGGGGGATGGACTGTTTTGGTTGGTCCTATACTCGTGGGAACAACATGAACTAATAAAATAATACTAATTATCAGAAACACATAATACTAAATACATAAATAATAAAATAAATATTTTTAAATGTTTTTTTTAATGAATTTTATAAAAATATTTAAAAATTTATCGAATAAGTATCTAAATGAATAAACGAAAAAATAAATAATAAAATAAATAAAAAGTTATATAAAATTATTATTGTGTTTTTAGACCTCAGATGATTTAAATTGACTTGTTTTTGTCAAAAGTAGTTAAATAATTACGAGGTCGACTATACTTAAATAAGGTAGATACTAATTTTATTTTTTTAACCACAACGTAGATGATCTTGGCTTGCATCTTACCTGATGGTAAGTGATGATCGGCCGAAGATGGAAACGAGCTTCACCCGGAAGAGGCTAGGTATCTTACCTCTAACTGCCGAAACACAACAATGCTGTTAATATTGTTGTTATGGCGACAGACTTAAATAAGATGGTGGTAGCTAGCCAGGCGGACTTAGAACAAGCCCTACCGAGCAGAAAATTCTGCCCCCACTTTGAATTGAACCCGGGATCTGTGGGAGACAGGTCTGGTGGTCTAACCAATAGACCCAGAGGCGGTTAATTTACCTATGAACTGTAGATAACTAACTACATATAATATGGTACCTAATTTATTTCATCTGTTTAGGAAGATGAACAAAAACAAATGAATGAAAACTACTTGAAGGCTAGTGTAAAAAAACTACGCGACAAGCATGAGGCGAGATTGGCTGAAAAACTATTAACGATAGAGGCAGAGGTTGGTACAAAGTACATGTTCCTTACAGCGGATTTTCAAAGTAAAAGTCAAAGTTTGTTTATTTTTGAGTAGAATTTCGCGTGCACGTTCGTTATTAGTAGGTATTCGCGTAATCACTGAGAGGTCATATAATAGCCAGTGCTTACACGAATACTTTGTGTTGGGGCTAAGTAATAATAGCCTTACATTGTGGTCCGTGGATCTTTACATACCATTTGTTTGGCACTTTTGTACTTTACACTATTCACTAACACTAAAAACTAGCTCGAACGGTTTTGTTCTTTTTAGTCTTCTAACTACGTTTGTGTGGTCGAGAAGCTGGATTGCCTCGACGTTCACATGCTGATGAAGTCTCTTTTCGTGAGCTTTTGCAAGTTTCTGGATCACTTTTTCGATGAACTCAACTTTTAGGTCCCGGTGGAGGTCATCATTTCGTATAGTACCAAGTTGCATAATTTACAAATTTCCTTAGCATATTGTTCTGGAATCTAAATAAAAAAACCGAGTTGGTAATTTTAACGTCTTATTTGTAAGAGTTAGTTAGAAGAGGTATTAAACTTATACAAGGTATGACTTACTTTTACTAGGGGACCAACACCTTTCACTACTCTACACTTACACAAAATCACACGCACATACACACCCTCAGTCATTTTTGTATTGTTTCAGTTTCATATTAGTTCATTTATTGGTGCATCTTTTTGCATGTTTTTTGGGCTTATAGTTATTATGTATTATTGTCTGGTTAATTGACTCAGGCGCGTCTTTGCGGAAATCCATTATGAAATACAATAGACGGTGTACATATATTTAGTAACCTCATCCGCTTAACTGTTCCTAAAGAGTCATAAAGAACCCTGTAAGAAATCATCATTAATTACATAATTACTTATATTCGTTAGAATTTTTACAGGGTTCTGTACCCGCGCCGCGCAACCGCGTCGCCACCGCGCCGCCCACCGCTTGACCGATCACGTACAGAGTTACAGAGGTACATACACGCTCAAGCCCCGCGGTTTGACACTTACGCAAAAGTGACGTAATGGGGCCATTACGTCACTTTTGACATTTTTCAGAATTTTTCGGTGTTACCTATCATTTTTTGTTAATTTTACTTCTAATCTCTCAAGGCTCAGGCCATATAGAGAAACAACGACAACCCACAGACCAAACGGAATATCCGTCCAGCCCCACCGTGTCCACCGGGGTACGCCGTGACGCGCGTATCCACCGCTGCACCGGGATACAACTTTTGCTATCGATTGGGTTTACAATCCGGCTTTAGCGGTTGATTTTGCCAATTGCCATATCAATTTACAATGGCGGGCGGAGACAGCAGAGTGGCGACGTTGCATAAACACAGCTTAGAGGCGCGGCGAGAGACGTGCCGCCGAGCACAAGACTTACGTTATTTTTTGTTTTGAATGATTCAGTTGACGAGTATATCCGTCAGGCGTCAGGCCATAGAGTGAAACTGCCCACAGACGATATTAGCCCTTATATTTAAAGCCGTGTAAATCGTCCGTAGTTTGTCCCACGTTTCACCTAACAGCCTGTATAGTATTAAGATTTTTGAACATTCTTCTAACTCAGATTATGGAAAAATTCAATATTATGGTCGCCGACAAAGTCGCAGCTGAAAAGAAGAAATTTACTATGGCACTTGATCAAATGGCTCTGCAGCTGAAAATTGTCGAAGCTAAACTCGAAGGTATTTCTTATCATATTGCTTTCTTATATAAAAACAGTCACGGTAATTAATCATTCGAATTGGCTCTGTGCACTAGTACAGCGCCACCTAGCGTCCGCAATTTTGTTGACTCTGACGGTTTGACATTTCATCGTAACTGTCTTCTTCGATAGTTGTCACGTTGTATTGAATAGGGAGACACTAGAATTCGTCGAAAAGACGGTTTTTCTGGGGATCACGCTTGATTCAAAACTACAGTGGGGTCCTCACTTAACATCACTTGCAGGGCGGCTAAGTTCAGCCGTTTACGCTGTTTGGAAAATCCGCCAACTAACAGACGTGGATACCGCGAGACCAGTGGCGTATTTACCCTAGGGCCAAAAGGGCCATGGCCCGGGGCGGTAGGCTGCGAGGGGCGGATCAGCCTAACCTGTCCCAGTCAGGCTGCCCCAAATCCCAAGCTCGCTTCGCTCGCTCTTGCATCCAAAGTTTTCCTAGTGACAGTAGTAACATTGCCTATTGTCCATACACAAAATGTTTTATTGTGCTAACACTCAACCAAAACACCAAATGACAATGCGATGCTTTTTTTTTTTTGGGTGGGAAATTATGGAATAACTTCAGCTCGGGCGGCGCGGGAGGGCGTGTCAGACTCTTACTGACTAAAACCCACCCGTGTTCCTTCAGTTGCCTGTGTGTTGCCAAGGACAACGGTATCCCTTTCGGACTTTCCCGCGACCCTGGCCGGCATCGGCCCTAGGGGACCCCGTCAGTTGTGCTGACATTTCTTTAAGGCGCACGTGGAACAAAACGCGCCGTCGAGCTGGGCTTGTCCCTTATCGGCAGCGAGCATTGCTCACCGTCCGCAAGCCCACGCCTACGGTGGCCGGAAATCGGCTATGGATTCCCGACGCCCAGGGCGTCTCCAGCGGCGACTAGGGGCATGAGGGCGCCTAATTTGCCTCTCCCTTGACTCCCATGTCCTCTCGTTCCGTACCATGCATGGCCTGGACCAGGGCCGGACGCGAGAGGCCACCGCTAACAATCGCCTCCACGAGGACACGGCGGTGCTCCGCCCAAGCCGAGCAGGCCTCCACCATATGCTCCACCGTGTCCTCCGGGCGATCCACACAATGGTGACACCTAAGCGTTTCTTCCCGCCTTATCTGGAACAGGAACCTCCCAGCCCGCTCCAGTCTGGGAGCCAAACGTCGGAAATGCTCCACGAAGTTCCACCGGTTGTCGAAGACGAGTCCCAAGTACTTCATCGTCAACTCGACGGCGATGTGAATCCCTTCTACCGTTATTTGGTGGACGGTGGCGTGTTCAGAGGACCATGAAAACACATGACCTCTGAAATGTTCAGGGCTACCTCGAGTCCCAATTGCCGGATCCTATCGACTATTGTCGCTACCCCGCGTGACGCTAGTTCGGCCTCCGCCTGGTGCGACCTCCCCTGCGCCAGGACCAACGTGTCGTCAGCGTAGTAAACCACGCTGACGCCGCTAGCAGGTCGGCGCGCAGCACCCAGTCGTATCCGACATCCCACAGCCCATGTCATGATTTCATGAAAAAGTCTTTCAATGGACACAGACTGGGGTTTTATATTATAATATTTCAAAAAATTGCTTTTTTTCGTTAATTTATGGGGCGGCAAACCTTATAGGCCCAGGGCGCTAAATCTTAAAATACGCCACTGCGCGAGACTGGTCTATTTTAGTTACTTTCATAGCATCTTACGGTATTTTGCTGTGGGGACGGGCTGCAGATATTGATTCTGTCTTTGTTCTGCAAAAGAGGGCTGTCAGAGCCATCTACAACCTCCGCAAACGCGAATCTCTAAGAGAACTGTTTTAGAAAATTAACATCATGACGGTACCCTGTCAGTATATATATGAAAACATTATGTATGTTCGAAAAAATCTACATCTTTTTCGTAAGATAAGTGACAGGCATAATTTTAACACTAGAAATAGGAACAATTAGAATTAGATCAACCACGTTTCAGATTATCTAAACTAATCTAAAGTACACACTTCTTTTATGGGGAACTGTGTAAAATGTTATAATAAAATACCACTCGATATTCTTATTTCTTCAACTAAATGGGAAGAAATTTAAAACTTGCATTAAACGCACACTATGTAGGCAAGCATATTAAAGCCAACTCCCACGGTGCGCCATATCGCGCACGCGCACCAGCCCGCACGAGGACGCACCGCCACGCACGCGTCTGCGCTACCCACGCACGTTACGTTTCCCACGGTGCGTCGTGCGGGCTGGTGCGCGTGCGTCCGCGATATGGCGCACGGTGGGAGTTGAGCTTTATAAGTTGGATGATTATATTGTAGATAAAAATTCTTGGCTTAATGCTGGTCCTGCTCCACAGCCACTTGGGCTCACTAGTTGAAATTATTGTATTTGGAAGAATTGCTACCCCTTTTCTTATTTTTTTATCAATATTTTTTTTTTCTGACATGAACTACGTGTTTAATTTTATTTTTTATTAACCAATTTTTAAATTGTTGAATATTCCAATATTTAATAATGATTTTCTTTCTTTTTATTAGTCGTAAAATGATATTAATCTCTGAAATACATTGCAAACTATAGTTTTGTATAATTTAGAAGCATTTTTACAGTTTTTGTAAATGTGAGTACCATGGGGCTGTTTATTCTGTTATTATGTTTTATGTTGACTTGAAAGAGCATGGCAGTTGAGAGTTTGTCATGCTCACTTAAATGTCTCGCTGATGGTGGCGAGTGTGTTGGATCATTCGGTTCCCTACAAAATGGTTGAGTTGGATGGTGCTGATCCACGCGTCATGTTCGTGAACGGGCGCCGTCAGTTGAGACTGGTCATCTCTTTTCTGCCAAGGCTTATTTTAAAAACCTTATATTTTGAATTGTTTCTGTTTCTCACATTGTTCTCACATATAGAAGCAAGAAGAATAATGTACCCAGGATTTTGTAATATCTTTATTTAAAAGAGTGTCCTGGGAGTTTCTTGCCCGTTCTTCTCCACAGAGATCTATTTTTTTGGAATGGGCGACTAGCTTCAACTTTTTGACTAACTGACTGACTCTTTGACAATTCAAAAGTGCCTGTAAATGGTTTAATTGAAATAAATGCTTTGAGTTTGAGTTTGAGTTGTGATTTGAATTGCAGCGGAAAATTTATGTTGTAGTCAGAGAGCGAAGCGCTCTTTACTACTGCCGAAACTACGGATTATTTGTATTGAATGAATGTAATGTAAATGTAATGTATACATAATACAGGATGAACCAAAAATACTCGTCATAAAAAAAAAATATTCCTCATGTCTAGGGGTATTCGAAAAGGGTAATTATAAAACGATCGAATAAAAAAAAACTTTGCGAGATACTGTTTTAATAACTTGAGCGAGCCATCCTGTGATTCTTGATGCGTTTGGTTACGGTTTTTCCGTCCAACATTTCATGCATTTTCTTATGTCTTGGTTTATTCCTAGCGTGGTTAATCACGTTTCTCATGATAACTCTCTCCGCCAGGATGGTCCAAGTCCAGCTTTACCGGTGAATCTTTTAGCGGGGTTAGACTGCATTCTCGACTCTTTTCTTCTTCGTTCTGATGTCCGCAGCACTGCCCAGGGCGCGATCGGCCCGGTCCTCGTTATTTATGTGCAGCTCAGTCCCGGCCCGCGTTGCCCGAATTCTTGTTTTTCTGTTCGTACTATTACGGGCACTCATATCTGAACACCGTAAGGACTATTCCTGCTTGCAACGCTCGGCCGCTATAATATCGCTTATCTAGACTCGTCAATCAATAGTATTGCAGCATCAAATTTTTGATAAGACCCTTCCCAACAAGCTAAATAATCCTGGAATGCGCTTTTATAATGCTACGTGGACTTATAAAACTCCGATGGTGGTTTTGGTGGTTGCTACTGCGCTTATAACAGCATAAATACATGCTGTGTTTACTCAAGTACGTTTAATCCTATAATTTGTACTTATATCGGTATATAGGATCATATTTCCTGACAAATATAGGATCTAGACTCCTATAAAAGCATGAAACAAGAGTAATTGCACTCAGGAGTAATTACTCCGGTAACTGAGACTTATATGCGCCTATAAGATAACATCTGCGGACCATTTAAATCGTAATACTCCTGTAGGTGCATGTACCAGGAAGATATGCACTGAGGAGCAATTACTCTTGTTATTTTTACTTATAACCTCATATAAGCTAATATTTTATGACCAATTTAAGTAAATTAAAGTTTAATTACTGTAAATCATTTATGTATCTTATTTGGTTTTACATAAACTTAAAAGTACGTGTTAAAGGAATTAAATATCCACGTTTTAAAAATAATAATTCACCAACATTATAACAGCACTCGGTAGGAAAAAATGTTCTTTACCTATATCGATTTATCTTATAAATAAATAAATAAATAAAAAAGCCTTATATTTCTCAAAGTTTTACAGTGATGATTATTACTAATTTAAATGTTTTTAATTTATTTATTTTATTTGAGAACCCCTGAGGTGAAGGCCTCCTCCAGAGAGTGCCAGTTTTCTCTTTGTTTCGCTACGTCCATCCAGCGTGATCCAGCTATACGCACGATCTCGTCTTCCCAGCGAGTGTGTGGTCTTCCACGTTTACGCTTGCCAACCGGTCCCTTCCAAGAAGTCATCTTTTTGGCCCATCTATTATCGTGCAGTCTTGCAACATGGCCTGCCCATTTCCACTTAAGTTTGAGTGCATGTGTAAGGGCATCGATTGCTTTTGAGGTGTTTCGAATTTTTGAGTGACGTATTTTATCCTGTTTTTTTATATTAAGCATACTGCGCTCCATTCCCCTTTGGCATGTAGTTATTTTGTTTTTGATGGAGTTGTTAAATTTCCAGGTTTGGCATGCGTATGTTAAGCATGGGAGGAGGTTAGAATCCATTACCTTTTTCTTCAATTCTACAGGGAGGTCGCTTTTGAATACTTCCTTTAAGGGTGGCGCCACACCTGCCGAACGTTCCGTCGCGGAAGGTTCGGCGACGGAACTATCGGTCGTAGATTCGGTTGGCATGACACACTATACGCGCCGAACGGTCGGCGGCGTTTAGTTCGGCGCGTTACGCGACGGAAAATTACGTTCCGTCGTCGTCACAGTGTTTCCACTTTTTGGGATTTCTCCCTTTTTTAGGGAAAAATGCCAATAATAAGCATGATTTAGGGATATTTTATTTAAAAAAATTGAACTTGAGTTGGTAGCCCTTTGTTTATAGTAGGTAGCACCCAATGTACTAGGTACCTACTCAAGCGTATGGCACCACCGATTGATTAAAGGGGATTCCCTAAAACTCGTAAAGTCGTAATGAATGTAATTCGTCTAATTTTAGTTTACATTTGGTGCCGATTCTCTTGTCAAAAATGCCGCTAAACTAGACTAAAAATAACCAAAAAGACAATGACCAAATTAGTATGAAGACTGGTGCGTTTTGTTTTTTTGGCGGCCGTCGACCCAATATGCAATATAATAATAAACGGTGCAGAAGAATATTATGAATGAATTATTGTATGGGGTCTCATATCGAAAACTCAGTCCGGACTGAGTTATATACACAGTTAAACAGTTTACAGTTTAAAGATTAACTATTATTTTCATATTATTATGGAATCATTCTTATTACAAAGCATATTTTTGACCTTCCCAAGCGAAATTCACTATTTAGTTATTACTTAAATCTTCAAATACATGTATTTATACATATATATTTTATTTATGTATTGGTTAGAAACAATAAAACCGGTCATATGGTGAATGTTTTATTTGAATTATAACATATTACAAGATATAATAAATAAAAAAACAAAATAATAATAATAAAAAATAACGCATTTACCGCCGGCTGGTAGCTTGGACCCTGTTCCCTATACCGGTGGGCTACAATTTTTTATATTTTTAAATGTTTTTGTTTCCTATTTGTTTGAATAAAAATATTTAAAAATGTAATAGATAAGTATGTATATGAAATAAAGGATAAGTATAACGCGTTTAATATACATTATATTTGTTTTATGTTTTTATTATTATTTCCTTTATTTCACTATACAACGTGAAATTTGAATCACAGTTTTGCTAGAACAAACGTTGTTCAGACCATGGTCTACTATCATTCTATAGCATCCAATATGTTATTAAAACAAACTAAACTAGGCGTTCTCAAATAAGTCTTATGTTGCTCAAACGTGTTCAAACATTAACCGTAACATCTAAGGACTCATCGCGGTAGCAAAATGGCATTCAAAAGAGTTATGAAGAGTCCACGTGGACTACAAGGATGTCCGGCCAATGCGGGCCGAAATTTTAATAAATAAATCAGTCTTTTTTTGTGTTTTTTCAAATACCATTGACGTTTTTTTTTTAATTGATTGTTATAGAATGGCAGTAGACCATGGTCTGAACAACGTTTGTTCTAGCAAAACTGTGATTCAAATTTCACGTTGTATACATATTAATAACATTTTTAAATATTTGAATATAAAAAAATATAAAAACATTTAAAAATGTAAAAAATTGGATCCAGCTGCCCAACGAGAGCTTCCTTAGGTGATGGTCGAGGCTTTTGGTAATTAGCCGTTGGCTGATACGACTATCGGCACAATGATTGCTCACAGAGCTACCTATATTTCAAGCACTAACCGCAGGACACACGGAACTAAATAGTTTTCCAACTCTTATATGACCTTATTTTATATGCTCTTGGTACTTATCAGATAAAACAAGCTCGAAGCTATTATGGTGAGCATGGTGGTGGTGGATCGAGTAGAGTGGCGCACAATGATCATTGACATAACGGTCCCTCGCGACAACCTCGCGATAGTATCAAGTATCTTGAATTGGCAACCTCGCCGAGCCAAGTCAAGATACTTGATACTACACTACACCACCACTATATCAGGCTTATTGTCAACAATAGTCCTGTCAGTGATGACGGAACGATCCCAGTACAATGTGATTTTTCCATTTTCGAGAACTGGGTCGGGCACATACCTGTACGGTAATTACGATTCCACAAGGCTGTATTTCAGAGCAAGTTGCTGGTGGATAATCCTGGCTACAAGGTTGTGTCTATGCAAATACTCTTCGTTAGCTAGATGATGTTGGGATCAGCTTCCGGTCTAACCGGATGCAGCTGAATACCAGCATTTTACATTGAGCGACTGCCTATCTGACCTCCACAAGTCCACAACCTAGTAACGATACCCCTTGGTAAGACTGGTCAGATTTTCGGGCTTCTGACGACCCGTAATGACTGTCAAAGATACACGAATGACAGCCGAGACCAACGATTTAACTGGCTTTCCCAGGCACGTAGGGGTCTCGCTATATAAAGATGGTGACCCATCCACGGACCAACCCCGGCAAGCGTAGCTTAACCTGATGGAACGACCCATGCTGTTATTACTTAGCCACGAGTTCCTTCAACGTTAAAACTAACTTCAAGTGCTAATTATTGAATTATTTACAATAGTATTTTTTTCCTATAAACACCCCTAACTCAGTTTGGACTGAGTTTATGATATGAGACCCCATATAATGATTTATTTGTTATGTTCTTCTGCATCACTTTTTTCATATCCTATCGACAGCCGCCAAAAAACAAAAGGCATATTTACAATAGTATTGTTTTACCTTTTAACACCCATATCTCAGTTCGGACTGAGTTTATGATATAAGACCCCATACAATAATTTATTTGTTATGTTATTCTGCATCACTTTTTTCATATCCTATCGACAGCCGCCAAAAAACAAAAGGCATATTTACAATAGTATTGTTTTTCCTTTTAACACCCATATCTCAGTTCGGACTGAGTTTATGATATAAGACCCCATACAATAATTTATTTGTTACGTTATTCTGCATCACTTTTTTCATATCGTATCGACAGCCGCCAAAAAACAAAAGGCATATTTACAATAGTAGGTATTGTTTTTCCTTTTAACACCCATATCTCAGTTCGGACTGAGTTTATGATATAAGACCCCATATAATAATTTATTTGTTATGTTATTCTGCATCACTTTTTTCATATCCTATCGACAGCCGCCAAAAAACAAAAGGCATATTTACAATAGTATTGTTTTTCCTTTTATCACCCATATCTCAGTTCGGACTGAGTTTATGATATAAGACCCCATACAATAATTTATTTGTTATGTTATTCTGCATCACTTTTTTCATATCCTATCGACAGCTGCCAAAAAAACAAAAGGCACCACTTTTACGCAATGGCCTTTAGTTTAGTCCTGTCAAACGAGGATTTCCCATTCTGAAATAGACTAAAGTGACACAACGGGAATGTGCCAAGGTAGCCCGCGAAATTCAATTTGCAGGTCAGTGGTGCCGATTCTCTTGTACACCGAACTAAACTAACTAAACTATCACTAAAATTCCTTACTTTTGTCTATGAGAATCTAAAAGCTATTCTGCGGAAAAATATCTCTAAATAAAAATAAAAAATTGACACATCTAAAATCGAATTTGACAATCGCGTCGCGACACCATGGTACTTGTTTGCTCTACTCCGTGAATTTTTATAGAGCCAGAGGCGCGCTGGGGGGCAGCCTTGACGTGTTTTGTATGGAATTTTTAACTTTTTGTACGGAAAATATAAAAAAATATTACCTATGTGTAGAGGTACATGGGTTTACGGGTCGCAACGGGGGTTGAAATTTCCATTATTTTTGCGCTAGGACGCACCGTTTTCGAGATATAAGCAATTGTATGGAATTTTTAACTTTTTATACGGAAAATATAAAAAAATATAACCTATGTGTACATAGGTTTCCCGGTTGCAAAGGGGGTCGAAATTTCCATTATTTTTGCGCTAGGACGCACCATTTCGAGATATAAGCAAAATAAAAAAGTACTGTTTTTGCAGCTGAAGTGTGTGAATTTTAGTTCATGCCAACTAATTTTATTCCACTCCTTTTTAATCGCGTTAGCGCGCAGGGCCACGCCAGGGCGGAGGGCCGGCGGCGCCGGGCAGGCAGGTAGGCAGGAGCGCGATGTTGCCGCTCTTCTCTTGCCACGCCGCGCCGCGCCGCCGCCGAGATCAGCGTCGTTTTTAATTTTTCCCCAGTTTCTTAATGAATTATCCCTCAAATTCCCAAAAAAAAATGGTTTAAGAATTTTTTTCAATTTTATAGCACGAAACACCTACAAAACTTCCATTAATTGACGAGATTACAAAATATTCATTAATTTCCGATGTCGTTTTTAGCCACGGTAAAAGTACAATTAACGATGACATGGTAAACTAAAATTAGACGAATTACATTCATTACGACTTTGAGGGAATCCCCTTTAATCAATCGGTGAAGCCATAGAGTTAAGTAGTAGGTATATTGGTTGCTACTATAAACAAAGGGCTATCAACTCAAGTTTAATTTTTCCCCAAAATTCCCAAAATCCCTGTCAAAAAAAAATATCCCTAAACCATATTTATTGTTTGCAATTTTTTTCTAAAAATGGGTCAAAATTCCTTTATAGTGGAAACACTGGCCGAGATCCACCGACCGAACGTTCCACTACGCCCGCGGAACTTTCCGTCGCCGAACTTTCGGTCGCGTTCCGTCGCGTCTTGTGACGCTTGCCCATGAACCGACGTAACGTTCGGCTGATGTGTCATAGGTAACTTGAAAAACATTAGGAGCGTATCAACCGAACGTTCTGCCGCGGAACGTTCGGCAAGTGTGCCCCGACCCTTAATTCCAATATTTATTCCATGTTTGTTTTACTCTTCGTTCAACTTCCAGTAAATTGCTATTTTTTGCAAATGAAATTTCTTTCCCTAAGTATACATACTGCTTCACATATTCAAGTGGTACGTTGTTAGCATTTATTGGTTTTTGTATGCTGTTGGTCATAATTTTTGTTTTTGACGAATTCATTTCTAGACCCACCTGTATACTTGCAGAGTGAAGTGTAGTAATCATGTGTTGTAGTTGACCAGAGTTCTCTGACACTATGACTATGTCGTCTGCAAACCTTAGGTGGTTAAAATTGGTGCCTTTTACAAGTATGCCACTTCGATTCCAGTCTAGTTGCCTAAAAACATGTTCTAACACGATCGATTTATCTTATGTCATTTTAAACCTAGACATATTTATACAACGTGAAATTTGAATCACAGTTTTGCTAGAACAAACGTTGTTCAGACCATGGTCTACTACCATTCTATAACAATCAATTTAAAAAAAAACGTCAATGGTATTTTAAAAAAAACACAAAAAGACTGATTTATTTATTAAAATTTCGGCCCGCATTGGCCGGACATCCTTGTAGTCCACGTGGACTCCTCATAACTCTTTTGAATGCCTTATTGCTACCGCGATGAGTCCTTAGATCACGTTTGAGCAACATAAGACTTATTTGAGAACGCCTAGTTTAGTTTGTTTTAATAACATATTGGATGCTATAGAATGATAGTAGACCATGGTCTGAACAACGTTTGTTCTAGCAAAACTGTGATTCAAATTTCACGTTGTATAGGCATTCCACAGTAGTGTTAATGTCTAAGTAATCTCAAACAATCCTGGTTAAAACTCTTAAGAAGCCACTTTCGCTTGTAACGACCAGTACAGGCGAAAACGCGCTTTATATAGTTTTGCAAATTCTGATGTAGGATTTAACATCCTATCATATCATCATACCTACATTTTCTATGGCTATTTTTATACAGGGTGGCAGGGATATCGACGCGAAGCCGGTTATCATGGATTCAGTACATGATTCTGAACCCCCCTGCGTTGAAATTTTTCGTGGGTTATTTTTTTTTAAATCAGCTGTTCCATACATTTTGATCGCGTAGGTATTGCACTTTTCTATGAAACAGCAGATTTTTTTTTACACGCGAGTTATTCCCGAAAAGCGGGACTGAGCCTGTCCCGCGCGGGATATTTAATTTTGATAAAAAAATCGGGACGTCCCGCCAAAAGCGGGACGTCTGGCAACGCTGTTCTCTACCCCCAGGTCGTCTTAAGGCGGAACGTGAGACTCGACGTTCGCAAGAGCTGTGGGCGGCCGGGGCATCGCTTCTGGCCGCCACCAAGAAAGGAGACCCTTATGTCAGGGTGGACAAGGAACTGAAAGCTATTAAGAAAGCATCCGGTATTTTTTATTTTTATTAACTGTAACTTTGTTTTTCACCTTTTTTTTAATTTTTATGTTTATTCATAAAGCACAACAAACAGAGCAGCTACAATATAAAACATAAATACAAGAAATACATAAAAATTATAGACAATATTGCAGCCCACAATGCTCTTCACACTGATTACACTGGTAAACAGTAGTTTTGTTTTATGAAGTTGTCATGTCAAGTCATACCTGATTTTGTATGATTCCGCCACGCTGATTCCAGATCTGTTGTCAGTTTTTGTCTAGCAGCTCTAGTTTTTGAAATATTGACATATTACATTTTTAGCGAAAAATACCCGATTTTAAAATTAAAAAAAATGTTTCTCTAACCTAACATGAAAAAAACTTTCTTTTATCAGATTTTCTTGCATGAATCGAAAGTTCAGCCTTGTTTTGAATGCTCCAGCAGTAATCAGCCATCATATTTGCATTCCAACGACCCTGGTATCGCTCTTCCATCGTGCGAATGTCCTGATGAAAGTTTTCTCCTTATTCTTCGCTTAAATCGCCTAAATTTTCTGGGAAGCGGTCTAAACGGCTGAAGAGGAAGTGCATCTTGATGCTCATGTTTACATCATAGTCTTTGAAAGCGCAACATGAGATGCTCAAAGTGTTGAATGTAGTCTGGAGACTTTTTATTTCCTAAGAAATTTTGTACACCCAAACAAATTCAATCCATGCAGATTTCTCTTTATACTGTCATTCAATAAATTAATCTAATAGCTGATTTTAAATGAGGGTAAGTCCATTTGGAACGATTTATGCGGTTTATTCTGGCAACATTCACAACACAAAAATAACAGTAATCGTGATGATTTGTTGGTTCACGCCAAATCATAGGACTTTTGAACTTCAAAGTAGATCTTTTTTTACTAGCCCATAAACGCAATGATATTACGCAACTATCACATACAAAATTTAGGATCCATGGCTTACCAAACACTTGTAATGGCGCCCCAAAGAAGTCCAAGTAGGCCTTTTTTATAAAGTCAGACGGACTCAAACGACATTCTTGAAACATATATTTACCACAAACAGCACAAAAACTATTTGGATCGTTTAAGCAAGCTCTTCTTAATGTAGACATATCGGTTTATTTATGGAATTTAATCATTTTCTACACTAAAAAAAATATTAGTAAGCCGCGTAACGAAATTTTAAGAAGTACCTGTATCACAAAAACTAGAGCTGCTAGAAAAAAACTGAGTGTAGATATGAAATCAGCGAACTCAAATTACTAAAAAACAGGTTAGAAACTTCCTAAAACAAAAAAAAAGTTAAATTTTGTTTACCAGTGTTATGATAGGTTAAGGTGGAACTAGTTGATATTTTTTCCATACAAACGGGGTGTTTTACTCCACTGTTTGACATTGTACATCCAAAGTTAAACATGATATCGTTTAGTCTCAATGTTAATTTTGTCTGAGCAAAACAGAATAGTAAAATAACACGCTAGGTATTAAAAAGTTAGGAGCCAACAAAATATTCGTTTTTCTTGCTAATTTTAACGCAACTTTGGGCGTAAATAAAAGAAGTGTGAAATCTCCAAAACTAAATCCGTACTGACCCAACTCAATTATCGAAGATTTCAATAAATTTTATTATTAATTGATTTATGCAGTAGTTTTTTCATAAAACTCGATTTTCCAAAGGACTTTTCGTAATTCATACGCGCTCGTTTCACTAAAATAGTTCGGAACGGTGTTTGTGTGCGTGCGAACTATGTTGTCCATGTAGACCAGCTTCTAACTGCTCATCATTGATACTATCTCTGTCGGACACGA
This sequence comes from Conistra vaccinii, assembly GCA_948150665.1. Lineage (NCBI taxonomy): Eukaryota > Metazoa > Arthropoda > Insecta > Lepidoptera > Noctuidae > Conistra > Conistra vaccinii. The sequence goes on along the minus strand of OX411337.1, from coordinate 10,495,626 downwards.
TGCCATGGTGAGACAGCGTGGTTTTTGGCCATGCCCACCATTGAGTTCGAGCCCCGCGACTAGTTCCATCTTAAGGATACGTAACAGTGAAAATAATAAGGTCATAAATACAAGTTTTTTTTAACTTAAATATTTACTAGATGTTTAGTATATCTATATATTTATTTAAAAAAATATTTCAAACGTGAAGCCGACGCGACCGCGACGTTCGTCGCACGGACGTAATAAAATCGCGGCGATTTTTTTTCGTACGCTGGATTTTCAACTCTGTAATCTCTGTATTGAGTCGAGCATTGAGAATCCAACAGAGCGCATTCACGCGTATCCCAGCGCGTCAAGAAAACACACTGTTGGATATTCAACTCTCGGCGCAAATAAAATAATAATAAAATAAAAAAATGCAACAAATATACGCAAGTTCAAAAAAATATCGATTTCACGTGATCAACTTTGAACGTTAATATCTCGGAAACGTGACGCTTGATCCCCTTTGGTTCAATTATGTTTACTGTTTGCATTGATGTCAGTTAACGATTTAGATAGGTTTCAAACGTAGCCACCATTTTGAAACATCTAAATTAGGCTGGTTTTCCTCTCACGCTGACCGTCATCGGCGCTGACAAGACAATGTATATAAAGTTTAGTATTCTATGAAGTTACGCCAACCCCTCAGCGCTGACATCTGAAGCTCATACGTTTCGGCTGTCAGCGCCGACGGTCAGCGTGACTCTAAAACCAGCCTTAATGGCAGCCTGTAGGTATGCCAGGCTGGATATAAAAATCTTCAATCCCCTTTATTAATTTTAGTGCAGAATAAACGTTATAAACAAAATAGAATAACTAGCCAAAAGGGACGGGCTTTGATTGCGCCAGAGAATAAATTTCGGGCCGCGGATATTAAAGTGCCGTTGCTAATTTCCAATGTCAGTATGGAAGCAAGTGAAAATGACATTATTAGCTATATAAAAGACAAAACTAGCGAAATCGTATCGCTAAAGCAGATAAATATGAAGTCATCTAGGAAGTACAATGCGTTTAAAGTGTATGTTTCCAAGTACAAAGTTGACTTGTTCCTAAATGACGAATTATGGCCAAGTGGCATTGTTTTTAGACGTTTTGTGCACTTTATGTATAGAACGAAACCCCAGGACCGTAAAGTTAAAGTTAATGAGTAATGTTATTTTAATGGGTACTAAAATCATTGACAGTTGTTTTAAATTTATTAGTTTTAATTGTAAGTCGGCTAAACGATCCGTAGATAATATTAGGGATTTATGTGAGCAATCTGATTTGGTGGCCCTGCAAGAGACCTGGCTACTTTCCCACGATATTCCAATGTTAGGAACAATAAGCCCTGACTTTGAATATACCGGTAAGTCGGCTGTAGATACCTCTGAGGGCTTATTGAGAGGAAGACCTCATGGTGGGGTAGCCATTCTCTGGAGGAAGGGCATCTTTGACTCTGTATCTGTTGTTGACTGTAGTAGTCCTCGCTTAGTGGCCATCACAGCCTCGTCTAAGGGTCGTACTATTCTTGTTTTCTCTGTGTATATGCCTACAAATTGTCCAGATAACTTACCTGTATTTACAGACGTGTTAAGTGAGATAAGTGCTACCATAGCAAGCTGTGATATAGAAAATGTTTTTATGCTGGGTGATTTCAATGCTCACCCTCATGAGTTGTTCTATAGAGAATTGGTTAACTTTTGTACCGATCAGTCTTGGATTTGTGCTGATATAGAAAAACGGGGGCTTGATAGTGATACATACACTTTTATAAGTGATGTTCACGGGAGTAGGAGGTGGTTGGATCACTGCTTGGTATCGGTGGCAGCTTGGCATACAATTGTAGATGTTGATGTATCCGAGAATGTTTACGTGTCGGATCATCTACCTTTGTGTGTAAAGTGTAATTTAGAAGTGGTGCGGTCTAAATTGTTGACTCGGAGCACCTGTCGCAATTCGGTTGTATGGGGTGAAAGGACTAAGACGGAAACGCGCAATTACCATAATATATGTAATAATAAATTGCGCGACGTTGATTTCCCTCATGAGTTTGAGAGTTGCGGTAGTGGATTCTGCAGTTTGGCTGAACATAAAGTTGTCCTGGACAATTTGTACAAACAGATTGTAGATATACTATGTGCGGCGGCCAGGCAATCTAAAGTGACAAGCGAGGGGGGACCGAGACGGGGTAAGCGCGTGTGTGGGTGGAATGAGCATGTAAGGGACGCTCATCGCGAGGCCCGATGTAGTTTTCAGGTCTGGATACTTAACAAGCGTCCCTCTTCAGGTCCTATCTATGATAAAATGCGTGAGAAGCGAAACGTTTTTAAAAGTAGGCTGAAGTTCTGTCAAAACAATGCTGAGCAAATTATTATGGATAGGTTAGCCGAACAGCGAGCTAATAAAAAATTCAGTGAATTCTGGAAATCCACTAGTAAGTTGGACGGGAAGCCCGGTCTCTCTGCGAGTGTGGGAGGGATAAGTGATCCCCGGGGAATTGCGAATATGTTCAAAGAGCATTTTCAAGTACGGTCCCCTCTCGGTTCCTCATCTGTGAAGGTGGATTCTGAGCCCAGCAGTCTTGGAGTGAAACCTCTGATGCGATTCTCAGCTAAGCAAGTAAGTGCAATCATAAACGGTATGAGTCGAGGTAAATCTCCAGGACATGATGGGCTCAGTATTGAGCACTTGAAGCACGCAGGTGTACATTTGCCGCGAGTCCTGTCTTTGTTTTTCACATTGTGTATGAGTCACGCGTACTTGCCTGCTAATCTGATGAAGACCATCGTGACTCCTATTGTGAAGAACAAGACGGGTGATATCTCCGACAAAGATAACTACCGCCCCATTTCACTTGCTACAATAATAGCTAAGGTGTTGGACGGTATGCTTGACACTTGTTTAAATGACTATATACATCTTCATGATGCGCAGTTCGGGTTTCGTCCCGGACTTTCAACTGAAAGCGCTATTTTAAGTCTCAAGCATACAGTCCAATATTATATAGATCGCGGAACGCCGGTGTACGCCTGTTTCCTTGATCTTTCCAGGGCCTTCGATCTTGTCTCGTATGATGTGCTCTGGGAAAAGATGGTAAACAGGGGTATACCCGTGGAATTGTGTGGATTGTTGCAGCATTGGTATGGTAATCAGACCAATCAGGTGAAGTGGGACGGTTCGTTCTCCGAACCGTATAGGTTGGAGTGTGGGGTGAGACAAGGAGGTTTGACGTCTCCCAGGCTCTTCAACCTCTACGTAGATGACCTCATAGAGGGACTCAGCAGCATGCGTGTCGGATGCAGTGTTGATGGGGTTAGCATTAACAACATCAGCTATGCAGATGACATGGTGCTGCTGGGTCCGTCTGCGGGAGCAATCGGAGAGTTGCTTAAGACTTGTGAAGCCTATGCTGCCGCACATGGTTTAATTTATAATGTGAAAAAGTGTGAATACATGGTCTTTCAGGTCGGCGGCAAATGCCGTGAAGTGGGACCCGAGCTACTTATAAACGGGTCAGTGATTAAAAGGGTATCCACTTTTAAGTACCTAGGTCATTTTCTTTCCGCCGACCTTAAGGACCATGTAGATATAGAGAGGGAGCGCAGGGCACTCGCCGTTCGGTGCAATATGTTGGCCCGTAGATTTGCTCGATGTACAGACCTAGTCAAAATCACTATTTTCAAGGCTTATTGCCAGAGTCTGTACACGAGCAATCTATGGGTCAATTACACCAAAAGATCGCTGGATGGCCTGCGCGTCCAGTACAACAATGGTTTCAGGATGTTGTTGGGACTTCCTCGCTACTGCAGCGCGTCGGAAATGTTTGCGCAAACTCGTACCGACGGGTTTCATGCGGTTCTGCGCAAGAAAACAGGTTCACTACTGAGGAGAGTGAGAGACAGTCGCAACAGCATCCTGAGAACTGTAGCGGAGAGCTTCAGCTCTCCAATTGTAATGCAGTTTGTGCGAAGGGTGATTGGTACTAACACTAGATAGTAAGTTGTTTTTATATTATGTTACTAACACACTATGGATTCTTTTATCCGATTTAAAAATAAATAATAATAATAATTAAGGCTCTCGCAGACAGGCGCTACGCGACTCTATTAGACTATGTTATATATAAAATATATAAATTGTTCTACCAGAATCGCGTCGCACCATCGCGTCGTTGTTGTATCGTGTTGGTGCATTTAACTGATTTATTCCCTTGACGTCGAGTCCCGCCACGTCGCGGTCGAGTCACCGCCACGTCTATTTGGAAAACCTCCCGCTTTTATTCCCGCCACGTCGAATCGTTGAAAAAGTCTATTTTATTACCGCCACGTCTACTGAACATTTTTATTAGTACAGTTGTAAAAAAATAGTAGATTTTTTACTAAGGGAGCAAACAACTATTTTTAAGGCGAGAGTGTTTCTTTGAATCCAAAGCGCAGCGAAGGATTCTAGAGTAGAATCCCGAGCATAGCGAGGGATTCTAAAGTAGAATCCTGAGCGCAGCGAGGGATTCAAAGTACATCACTCGAGTTTAAAATATTGTTGCTCCCGAGGTGAACACTCTACTTTTTATCACCCTCTATGAGAAAACAAACGTGTGCGGTCCGACCCCCATCAGGAACGAATTTCCTACTCACGTCACGTATGATTTAGGTACACAAAATAAAAAAATTATGAAAATAAAAAAAAATCGCTGCCGCCATCTTGGATTTAATTTTTGACCTCACTATCGGCTTTACCCCCCTCGAAAACTATGAAAACGATACCCATGATGAAAAATTTGAAAATTTTCGCATACGCCATCTTGGATTTACATTTTGACCTCACTATCGGCTTTACCACCGTCGAAAACTATGAAAACGATACCCATGACGAAAAATTTGAAAATTATCGCATCCGCAATCTTGGATTTACATTTTGACCTCACTATCGGCTTTACCACCGTCGAAAACTATGAAAACGATACGCTGGTCGAAAAATTTAAAATATTTCGCATCCGTCATCTTGGATTTTAATTTTGATCAAATTCACACTTTCTCTCTTGCCAGCCTGTGTTATTTATTCATACAATATGCGTGATCGATCTCTTTGGTGAATAGAACTTTTACTAACAATATCCACATTCCAAATTCAAATCACTTTTAGTCCCTAGGGATTAAAAAGCTATTTTGGTCCCTGTTTACGAGGATTAAACTACGTCTTTTTGAATAGATGTGATAAAAATACTCATAGTTGGTTACTTGGAATAATTAGATAGGATCCTACATAAACAAGGTGTTATGTTTTATATCCCATAATTCTAGGTTATTTACATAGCAGGTAGTGGTATTCGAATTTGTGTGGTGTAGGTACCAGAAGACCACAAATAAAAAATTAAAAAATTCAACAAGAAAGAAAATCGACTACAAAAAAAAACACAATGAAAAATTACTTTAATTTCTGAAATCTGTGGCAAAAAAATAAAATTCTAAACCAAAGACACCGACTTCCAAAATTAAAGTTATTATTCACGTAGTGTCGTTTTTTTTGGAAGTCGATTGTTATTCTTCTTACCAATGGCCATATAAAAATCAACTGAGAATACAGAACGCTAAAGTAGATAGTTCAGTTAGTGGCAATTTAAATTTCCTAAGATATTGAATTCAAGTACTTATCTACAGTACCTACCTATGGGTTCTCATTAATGTTGTTATTTTATAGGCGACGACGACAAGCTAGTATTGACTGTCTTGAAGTCAATCCCTAAATCTGTCCGCGAAAAGGGGATTGTTCCAGAAAGCGTGCTGCGGGACAGTTTCCGCGTAGTAAGTATTAAGGTGGAACCCCACCGCTGCGCACGGAGAGGCTACGCACGTGTGTCTAGCTCCGGCTTCGCTTTGCAAGAAAATGTATGTGATAACGTCCACTGCAACCCACGAACACGCTACGCACGAATACAAGTCGAAGTCGATGAATGACGTCATTGCTACACGCGTGACTTGCTCGAATAAGGTGCCAACGCTGTCAACGCTATGCACGTGGTACACGAAAGCGTGCGTCTGCGTAGCTTAACTGCGGGAGGTGGGACGTGGTGATGTTGATATACTCGTGTATAGTGTGTGCGGTAGAGATGGGCTGTGTGATGATTTTTCTGTATCAATGACTACATGACAATGACAAAAAAATATCGATGACGGGAACAATGACAAAATCATCAATGATTTTTATTTGAGTATATGATCGATCACGTCGCTTCAATAATGAGTGCTGAAATGATTGCGGAACGGCATTGTGAAATTATCATTAGTTATTTAGTAGGCATGGGTCGGTAATATTCCATTCATGCTTTTTCCAGGCTTAGGACTGGCAAAGACTGACAAAATAATAGTAGTTAAGTTATAAAAAAATCTATCATTCTGCTTTCATCCTCGTCTTATCAAAACAATGCTTTACGAAATACTAAATCTAAATGCTAGATTTTTACATTCGCCGCGTATTTCGCGCGCAAACATAATCAACGCAAGGAAAGCATTGTTGTCATTCCGTGCGTTCAGCTTCCGGCATTTTTTCGAAACTCTTGTGATTGACTTCTATGACTATCGCCCCACCCCCGAGACGTCCCGTCCGAATCACCGAAGTTCACTTTCATTGTAATGATTTAAAAGCATTGATGATTTTGTCGTTGTCATTGCATGATGAAATGATTTTAAAATATCGATGATTTTCACATGTGACATGATATCGGTCTCATCTCTAGTGTGCGGCAGTGGAAACGTAGACCCACGTTGCCAAACAAACGAACCCACGCAGCTAAAATGCGCCGCGTGCTCGTGGACAGCGTGCGTTGCGGTGGGACAGCGTCTTTACATTTTACTGTAGCGATAGTCGATACACATGAACAAGACGAAAGTCCGCGTGCTTAAGACGCGACAATTTGTTGGCGAACCAACAGACGATGCTAAAAAATTGCCCTGTGTGTATTGTAGACGCTGTGTTTATCTACTGTACCGGGACGAATAAAACACTTCTATACATCGAGTATACTTTCGTACAGACTAACGCGACGCGACAGCAGTACGTTTTATATTATAATATTTTACTTCAAGCGGTTTGACAGCCGGGGGCTGACTTCCCCATCAATCAAAAAATTGCATTCCTTTTTTAATTTAAATACAAATTGTCAGAATGTTCGAACAGTCTGTCCAACGTAGGGTTGCTTATTGCATAAACCCTTACAGTACATAGGCGTGCGTGACTTTACTCATCATTATGAACAACTTTTACTATGGGACCAAACCTGAAATCGCGAAAAAAGAAAGTGCTGTTCCCTACAGTTACATAATCAGCCCACTGCTGGGACACAGGCCTCCTCTCTGTGAGAGGGAGTGGGCCGTAATCTACCACGCGGGCCCAGTGCGGGTTGGTAGATGTCACATTATGTCTTCGAATTTGTTTCTAAGACATGCCGGTTTCCTCACGATGTTTTCCTTCACCGTTTTGAGAGCAGTGGTGATGAAAATAATTATTTACACAAAGTAAAGCGCCTGTTTGGGTTCGAATCCACGACCTACAAACTTGTAAGTCGGAGCCGATACCACTGGGCCACCACTGCCCTCCCTACATTTAAACACGTCAAAATGTATGGAACAGCAGATTGATTTTCGCTATTTCTGGTTTGGTCCCATAGTAAAAGTGGTTCATAATGATGAGTAAAGTCACGTGTTTAACGGTCACTAATTACCAGTCACCTTATTATTATAAAGAAAGTCTCGACAGTATTTATGGAAAATCCACTGGAAAAGTAGATACTTATCAAGATCGTTCTGAGCAGTAACCTAACAAAAAGTACTAGGCTTGCATGAATTCACGATAGTATTCAATCATTACGTTATGCTGTTCATAGTGAGGCATACAGATACCTAGTTATTAATTTGTGTGTATATTTAGATGGAGAAGATGGCCCGAAGTGTTGCATTGATCGAGCAGGAAGGCGCCCCGATGCCAGTCTACATGCTCTCCTGGCTACAGGGATTACTGCTTTTTATGAAGGTAGGGCGTTTATTTATTTACTAGCTTCTGCCCGCGAATCGTAAGATACACAATATTCTAAAATAACAGCCACATTTTATAAAAGTTCCTCGCCCGTCCGTGCTGTTACTTCGGTTTCGCTTAGCGTTTTTCATTTTTGTTATTTTTGGAGGGTCCTATTTTCTTTACCGATAAGTTTCTGAAAAAAAGGAAAAAACAGGGACGTGTCTAAAGCAGACTTTGATATTATGAAAAAAAAAAAGATTGGTCTACATAGACTAGAGGCATTATTCAGGAATAAAAAAACCCGACTGAAAAAACACATAACTGAAAAGAGAAAAACAAGCATTATAATCTATAGAATTTTGGTATCGCAGGCGGGGACAAACCAATAACGGAATATAATATGGTGTAAGTTTTGTTTGTCCCCGCCTGCGATACCAAAATTCTATAGATTATAATGCTTGTTTTTCTCTTTTCAGTTATGTGTTTTTTCAGTCGGGTTTTTTGTTTTTTGAATAATTTTCTTTATTTCAAGCTTTTTAGTTTAGAATCTAACGACACCTCATATGTTAAAATCCATCAAGCCGTTTAGGCTACAGAGCGTGCCAAAGAAATAGACATACATACATACATACATACATACATACATACTCTCGAAAAACATTACCCTCCTTCTGGGGCAGTCGGGTAAAAAGGGGAACACATTCTTTTGCATTCTTTTGTCGCAGGCCCTGGTTCCCTCTTAAAAGCCCGGCCAATGCTCAATTTTACTGAACAAGCAAGTAGCAAAACGGTTTGAATTCGTTTTTGATGTGTAACATCTATCCTCTCGCTTTCCTGCAATCTGTGAGAGTGATTGTGTGAAAAGGGACGGAAGTGTGTAACAGGAAGCCGGGGAAGAGCGGGATATTTGATTTAACCAATGAGCGCGCGCGGTGCTAGAGTTTACTAACGACTTTGACGAGGCCCCGCCCCTTTAATGTTGCTTGTTGCTTATTACCAAGGTTAGAGATACCAGATGTTACACATTGCGACTTCTGTAAGGCTCGCTCGGTTTTTTTCCCTTCCAGATGACGGGAATTCCGCAAAAAGAGTTTGAAAAACCGCCACTGCAGCCCCCTACAAGTATGGATACTTTTGATTTGTTGCAAAGAGCTAGGTGAGTGTTTTATACAGGCTGACGTGTTTTAACCACTCACGTACAGAAGTTAATACACGCTTTAACGTTCAAGCCCCGCGGTTTAACACTGACGCGCTCAATACGACACTTTTGAATTTTTTCTGAATTTTTCGGTGTTACCGGTCTATCATTTTTTGACAATTTTACTTCTAATCGACGATAATATATGTCAGGCCATAGAGAGAAACAACCCACAGACCAAACGGAATCTCCGTCAAGCCCCACCGTGTCTACCGGGATACGCCGAAGAAATGATTCCAAAATCGTGAAAAAACAGTCAACTTTTACAGCTAGCTGGGTACTATCGCGGACACTCACCGCCTGCCGAAAAGTGGTCAGACACCAGTGTCGGCGATGGTACATAGACATTTTGTCGAGTCGTATCATAAAACATTTATGAAACAGTCGACTTTTTTTCGTTTCAGGGAGGGTCCCAAACTAAAATATTTTTATAATGATGAGTTCAATAAGTCCTTTTCGGGTTTTCAGTTATTTCAATTTTATTACAACTTGTATAAGTAGGTATGTCAAAAAGATGACTTCGATGAGTATTACCCAATAAAAACCCATCTGTTGTGTTTTTACTTAATTGCGCCGGAGTCAAGAAGGAGGGTAGGTAATAATAATAACACCAGCCAATTATTGTCGCACTGCAGGCCAAAAGCCTCTAAATCATCAGAGAAGGCATGAGCTTTGATTACGACCATTGCTCAAGACGGGTTGGCCAAAAGGAGGGTACCTACCTATCTAATGTATTTGGTTAATTTAAACAGATTCTGGGTAGAACGCGGTAACTTAGCGGTAGCGGTGCGATATGTGGACTCGCTGAAGGGTGCGTCACGCGCAGCCGCCGCCAAGTGGTTCGAAGCGGCGCGCGCCCACATTGAGGTGAAGCAGGCGGCAGAGGCGATACTCGCACATGCCGCCGCTTTGGGGCTGCGGTATATCTGAATGAGGTCAGTAACATTAAATGTGGCAATGGCCAGCTTGTCAAACTTTAGCAGCGGGGCTCGAAATTCGAACTTCAAACTTCTGAGCAATTTACACGCAATTTACAAGTTTCTGGCCTCTGGCATAAAATAGAATTAAATCAACAAACTACTTGCATCGTCTAAATTCTGTTTAGATGGTGCAACTTTTACTGCACCACAGAAAAAAACAGGGGCCATTTTTGCTACCAATGTACCAAGAGTGGCTTCGAGGAGGCTAATTTACATTTAATAAGTAGTGAGTTTAATTTTAACAATGTCATGTACTTATTTATGGTGACTGTTAATTAGTGACCGATAATTAAACACGTGACTTTGCTCATCTTTATGAACAAGTTTTACTATGGAACCAAACATGAAATCGCGAAAAAAATCAGCTGTTCCCTCAATTTATGTTCGCAAAACTCGTCAAAATGTATGGAACACCAGATTTTTTTTTAGATTTCAGGGTTTTTCCCATAGTAAAATTTGTTCATAATAATATGAGTAAAGTTACGTGTTTAAGTATCGGTCACTAATTATCATTCACCCTATAGATTGTATAGACATCAAGTTTCTGTCGGGATGAGCGAGATGCGCAGGCGTGGTGCATCTGCACTTGATAAGCCGCAAAAATAGAATTTATTTAAGTTTTAAACCGATGAAAAAATGGAGGAGGTTGTCAATTCGTCGGAATCTTTTTTTTAAATGTAGGTAAGTTTATTCCCCGATTACTTGAAAGCTGGACCGATTTGGAAAATTGTTTTTTGTTTGAAATGGGGTTGGTAACTTGGTATACTTTAGCCGGGTATTTAGTGGCATGATTTATCCCATCTACCGCGCTGTACTACTCTTACGTCGATATTTGCAAAAGTTTAGCGAATAGGTCGTGTTTGGTATCGTTTTCGTATAATTCAAGGACGAGGAATTCATTTCTGGAACAACATTTTCACTCGGTAATAGAAAAAAAGGAGTTCGGCGCAAAAAACAAAATAAGAAATAAAAATTCTTACAAAATCTATGCCTAAAATTTAACCACGAAACTATGCTTTATCAAAAAATATTTATAAAGAGCTCAAGAATATAAAAACACAAACTTTCTTAATAGATTTAAGCTTTGTGCAGACCAGCGCGACTTGTCGCGCGACGTGACCCCGGTTATTGTTATACCGTGAAGTTTTCTTAGAAATTGTATTGTTCGTGTCACGTCGCGCGATAAGTCGTGCTGGTCTGCAAAGGCCTTAACTTATAATAATTATGTAAAAAAAACACATTTGTGTCGTGCGGCGGAGCTGCGATAGGAGTTGTGCGTATTTTGGATAGGATTTGGCAATTATTGTTTACAGTTTATTAATTACGCTGATTTAGGTGATTCGATATCTAGATGTAGTAATCTTAAAGAAATATCTAGAGATAATTCATAATATTAAAACAAATATTTTTTATAGTCACTGAGATAATCACAATTCCAGCTTATAACATGTGAGCTGAGAAGAAAGCGAGAATAAAATAATAATGAAGTAAAAAATAATAACTAAAGTAAATAAGTGTAACAAAAAAATTACAACATTTATTAACAGTTTCCGCTGCAGCGTGCAGCCACACAGTTCCATGCACCTTATTTCTCTCTGGATTTACAGGACACTAAATACCGGGCTACTTACTAGGTGGTCATATAAATATTAATTGACGACAGATCTGTTACGCGCACCCAAAACCGTAAAGCCCCGACGAGGCAGTACTGCGTCAGTGTATAGGCATCGATGCAACGGCCGATTTTACTCTATGTATGGGCAGATCTAGTCTGTTCTTGGCTTTAATTTATGGTAGGATAATATACCTGTCAAATAAATCGACTAAAACGTCAAAATATGCAGAAACAACTCTAAAAAAAAGTAAAAATTGAACATTTTTGGTACGGCAAAATGGCGTCCGCGCATGCGTGCCGTGCACTGCACTCCGCGTTCTATTTATTCATTTTCTATTGTTTTTTAAGTGTAAATCGACGGGAAATGGTGTTATTTCAATAATTAAGTAGTGTCGTCATCGTATATAGATAAAATTTGCACAAAATAACATCGTAATTACCTATTACGGACCCATCAAAAAATGTAAACAAACTCGGTAGTGAAAAAATGTGTTGATGTGAAATTTTGAGTTTTGTGTGTGTTTTGTGCATGTAATCGCTGGTAAGTCATTTATTTTATATTATTTATTAGTTATTGCATACTATATATGCCATTTTTCAGAAAAAAATAGGAGTTCAATATTTTTTATCAACTAAGTAATGTTACGTAATGATACGGATACCTATTATTGAACTTTTTTAATTATTGGTGTTTTTATTTATTGTGTTTGTTCGTAAAAAATGGTTTTGACCGATAGTATATGTATTCATAATGTATCCTGCGAAGTTTCATGTGAATCGAACCAGTAGTTTTATTATAAATAATCAAAACAGTGAACAAAGGAATTTCTTATAAGAATCTGATAAGAATGTTTATTTATCAATACTAGCGTTCGCTTACAAAGATTCTAAGTATTATAAAAAATCCTTTGTCTAATCAGGAACCCAAAACCATTAACGATAAGACTATTTACGTAACAAAAAGATCTCAGTATTTGTTTATGTTAGCGAGCTCTTATCTCCGCTGCGCCGGTGGGTAGTTCGCTGGATTTCCGCACGCGCGTGGCGCTGGAGTCGCGAATCTTTAGCGGTTAAAGAAATATCTAGAGACAGTGGCGTATTTACCCTAGGGCCAAAAGGGCCATGGCCCGGGGCGGTAGGCTGCGAGGGGCGGAGCAGCCTAACCTGTCCGAGTCAGGGTGCCACAAGTCCCAAGCTCGCTTCGTTCGCCCTTGCATCCAAAGTTTTCCTTGTAGTAACATTGCCTTTTGTCCATACACAAAATGTTTTATTGCGCTAACACTCAACCGAAACACCAAATTACAATGCAATGCTTTTTGGGTGGGAAATTATGGAATAACTTCTGCTTTGGGCGGCGCGGGAGGGCGTGTCAGACTCTTACTGACTAAAACCCACCCGTGTTACTTCAGTTGCCTGTTTGTTGCCAGGGGCCACGGTATCCCTTTCGGACTTTCCCGCGACCCTGGCCGGCATCGGCCCTAGCGGACCCCGTCAGTTGTGCTGACATTTCTTTAAGGCGCGCATAGAACAAAACGCGCTGTCGAGCCGGGCCTGTCCCTTATTGGCAGCAAGCATTGCTCACCGTCTCCGCAAGCCCGCGCGTAGGCGCGCCACCGTAGGGTGGCCGGAAATCGGCTATGGATTCCCGACGCCCAGGGCGTCTCCAGCGGCGACTAGGGACGTGAGGGCGCCTAATTTGCCTCTCTCTTGACTCTCATGTCCTCTCGCTCGGTACCATGGCCTGGACCAGGGCCGGACGCGAGAGGTCACCGCTACCAATCGCTTCCACGAGGGCACGGCGGTGCTCCGCCCTAGCCGAGTAGGCCTCCACCGTATGCTCCACCGTGTCCTCCGGGCGATCCACACAATGGTGACACCTGGGCGTTTCTTCCCGCCTTATCTAGAACAGGAACGTCCCAGCCCCAGCATGCTCCAGTCTGGGAGCCAAACGTCGGAAATGCTCCACGAAGTTACACCGGTTGTTGAGGACGAGTCCCAAGTACTTCATCGTCAACTCGACGCCGCCGCGCCGATGTGAACCCCTTCTACCGTTATTTGGGAACCCGACGGTGGCATGTCCGAGGACCAAGAAAACACATGGCCTCGTAATGTGCAGGTAGCCCTGCAGCTCTCGAGTCCCAATTGCCGGATCCTATCGACGATTGTCGTTACCCCGCGTGACGCTAGTTCGGCCTCCGCCTGGTGCGACCTCCCCTGCGCCAGGACCAACGTGTCGTCAGCGTAGCAAACCAAGCTGACGCCGCTAGCAGGTCGGCGCGGAGCACCCAGTCGTATCTGACATCCCACAGATGCGACCCCGATCCCTGTGGGACATCGCAAGACATCCCTCGCCGGTACAATTCTCACTCGTGACTGGTGTAGATGACGGCCCTGTCCGTCAAATAGGCTTCGACCACACGACGAGGTAGGTCTAGTGATACCGGAGTGCCTCCCATGCAACTCAAGGGCAGGGTATTGAAGGTATTGGCAATATCTAGAGACACCGCCAAGACGACCCCACCTCGGGCCACAGCATTCCCTGTCTGCCGCGGCGTCCACCGTAGACCTCCCCCTGCGGAAACCAAACTGGCTCTCCGCCAAATCCGGCCCCTCCCGCACTAGCCGCCCGACGAGACGGTCTGCAATGACTCTTTCAAAGAGCTTGCCCACCTCGTACAATGCAAAATTACGGGTTATAAACGGGTCTAGGTAGCGCCACTGCTGTGGCACTTTATCCGATAGTGAGGAATGTTTAATGAACACACACTGGGGTTTTATATTATAATATTAAAACTTATTGATGTTTTTCGTTAATTTATGGGGCGGCAAACCTTACAGGCCCAGGGCGCTGAATCTTAAAATACGCCACTGTCTAGAGATAATTCATAATATTAAAACAAATATTTTTTATAGTCACTGAGATAATCACAATTCCAGCTTATAACATGTGAGCTGAGAAGAAAGCGAGAATAAAATAATAATGAAGTAAAAAATAATAACTAAAGTAAATAAGTGTAACAAAAAAATTACAACATTTATTAACAGTTTCCGCTGCAGCGTGCAGCCACACAGTTCCATGCACCTTATTTCTCTCTGGATTTACAGGACACTAAATACCGGGCTACTTACTAGGTGGTCATATAAATATTAATTATTGGGTGGTTTCTGAGTTAGCTTCAATAATACGTACCTACCTATTTTTCTCGTCGTCAAAGTGGTTGACGTTATAATAACTTCCTGTCACTGTAATTTACAAAGCAGCTGTATTCGAATTTGTGTGTGGTAGACCACAACTAAAAAGTGAAAATAAAAACTTTATTACAAAAAAAAAAACTTACATTCTATTTTTTTTTAAAGACTTTTTTTTTGTAAAGAAGTTTTTTCTCCTTGATTGTCAACTTACTTGGTACTTATTGAACTCAATGTATATCAGCCTTTATGCGCAGGCCACACAGCCAGCTTAGCGGGCGGAGCGGGCGAACGTTTCACCTCTTTACATACTTCGGTTCACACCGCGAGCTAAATATTTCGCGTAGTTTGTATAGTTTCCTTCGTTCGCTTCGCCCGCTCCGCCCGCTAAGCTGGCGGTGTGGCCTGCGCTTTAGAGTTCCATTTTAGGGCTTGTACACAAAACTGCGATGCGACGTCATCGCAAAAATCAGCGAGGGCTCCCTGAAGAATCCCTAAGATTTTCTTCCGAAGCTTCTGCGTTGCGAATTCGCATCGCACCAATTCGCAGTTTTGTGTACAAGCCCTTACTGAGAGTTTTGGTCAACTTGGTAAAGCGGTCGATAAACAGTAGACACACTGTAATTTACTGTTTATCTTCTTTCAGGTATGAAGTTATTAAAGAGTTAGTGGATGTTATTGTCAAGTGGAAAATTATAGTGATATGCGGATATTTTACTTTATTAAGCTTTTAAATTGTTTTGGTACATATACCTATTAAATAAAAATTGTAAATCGTTTCTTGTTTTTTTTTTGTGCAGAGCATCTCACTCCGTATCCCACAGGTTTTCTAAAGCACGACTTTGATGGCTCACGGTACGCGTTGGTCATCACGCCACCTCTTTCTGGGCAAGCCGTGGCGGCGCCATTCATCTTCAGACACCGAAGTGGAAGTCTCCACACAATAGGTACATGGGACCATCGGTGTCTGAAGATGAATGGCGCCGCCACGGCTTGCCCAGAAAGAGGTGGCGGTGGTGTTGCCCAGCGGCCATCGTGCATGCGGCTGAATGTGACGGCCCAGGTTCCAGTTTGAGGTGGCGCGGGAAAAGAGTTCTTGGGAGTACCTACTTGGGAGAGGCCTTTGCCCACTAGTGGGACAGAAAAGGCTAAGTAAAAAAAACAGGGACTGTGAATTTTACATATTTTTTATTGAGAGCTTGTGATGCTTACCTACAGATTACTTAAAGGCTTTTGCAGACCAACGCGAATTGTCGCGCGCCGCGACACGAACAATACAATTTCTATGAAAACTTCACGGTATAACAACCGGTGTCCTATCATCCATAATTCTGTGTGAGACTTTTTATCATACAACATAGCGTAATCTCGTAATAATAAACAAAATATTTTATATTTTTAAGTAAATGATTTTTATATCTTTTTTTTTTAAGAAATATTTAAAAATGTAAATGAATAAGAATCGAAATGAATAAACGAAGTAATTAGAAAACAAAATATTAGCAGCAGATTTTTTTCTCATGATTTCAGTTTGGTCCCATAGTAAAAGTTGTTCATAATGATGAGTACAATGACCCCTTAAGAGGTTTAGTATAAACAAAAAATAACGTTGTATAGTTGACTGTACGGCGTTTTATTAGTATTGATTAATATAATAGAATAATTTATTTAACGACTTTATTATACCCACCTCGAGTAGGTATTCTGATTTAATGCAGAAACAAGTTTAATTAGCCTTGAGATTTGAAGTAATCCGAAAAATACACTGCCGTGCAAATTAACCTCGACTGTTTAATTAAAATATAAAAACTGATGCTGAATTTGGAACGCACGTCAATTATTTCAATTTATACCTTGTTACCTGATATGATCTGGTACCTAATGAGAAGTTTTCATAGTTATAATAATTACTTACAAAGTTAATTGTGTTTATAACAATTAATTAATCGTCACGTGCGACCATCATTAAACAACGTGTTCGTTTTGATAACTCTAGGGTATTAATGAGACCATGTCAAAGAATGTCTCGATGTGTGTCTAAGTTTTATTGATAAGTACCAGTAAATCATTTTCATTCAAACTAATCATTCATATCTATAAAAGCTACGAAAATGCGACGTCATATATTTTTTTAATGAACAAAAGTAAGTAGATTGATTAGAATGTTTTTTATTTTAATTTTTATACATATGTCTCGTAAGGTTGTTTTCATAAATAATCATGACTATAATAAAATTTCCCAGAATGCGTTATAAAATATTAATTCTTTAAAATATGAAACTGAATGGCCTTCATTCACCCTGTATGAACCTAATATATGGTATCATGGTCACCCCATCAGTTGTAATATATGATATTTTGGATTCAATTTATCTTTTAAAGTACTAATACAGCAGAATCGCAATTTATGTGGAACGAATGTACTCCTATACAACATTCAGGAAGTCGAATTTTGTAAACAAACATGTCATATTTAAAAAGATATAGGCAACTATAGAGGGCCGTGCTGAATAAACTAAAATTGGTTTATTTTTCAAATCTAGCAAGTTGTATGAGAAACCAATGCGGTACATATATTACTCGCCAAACATAAATTACTTTTTAATCGTTTTTGGCTAAGGTTGATTTGTCTTTTTTACATATTTGCTTATTAAAAAAAATTCAGCACGGCCCCCTATCCACGTCTATATATTATTTGTTATTACGAATTCACAATATCTGTTGCGGTACATATAACGTGTTAATAGGGTACATTCCTTGAGTATAAGTTTTTTTTAAATTTTGCATGTTACACGGGGGCCGTGCTGAAAACGTTTGGCTGGCACGGCCCCCTTTTTTTGCATATTTCTTCAAAAGTACAGAGGTACATTGAAAAAGAAACCGGTACATATACTCCTAGAGGCGAGTACATTTCATTGGTGCACACCTTATACTCAAATTTTGGAGGGCCGTGCTGGGCAAACGTACATAAAAGGAACACCTTGTATTGTTTTCTCGTTATCATAGCTTACATCTGTAACTAGGTTGATATAGTCAATCTCGTAATTGCTTTACCACCCTAAGGTTGAAAGTCACTTGCAAGTCACCAAACGACAATGTCTATTTTTGCTTTAACATCAATGTGACAGTTACCGCCTGGCCACAGGACATTCGCTGCAGCGAATATTCGTGCGGTGCCAACGGCGAAGCATCTAGCGACAAAAAAATGTATAGAAATGTCTTAAACTAATCATGCCACACAAACGGTGGGATGACCGGGTGATAATTTTTCCGAGCAAATCGCACAAGCGTATGGCGGCGCTGCGGGCGACAGAAAAAAAAATCCTATGTAAAAATAATAGGGCGTTCTTAGCTTTGTTTGCCAAGTGACACCATTGGTCTTTTGAAATTTATTTTTGAAATTGCTGTGGTGGTGTAAAATCACTCGAATTTCTCTAACTGAAGGTTAATTCAGGGATACTGAAAAAAAAAAAAACAAACCTAATTGAATACTACCGCGCCTTAGGAATATGTGCCTATGTGGTGAGGCGGGCAGCGATGACGAATGAGCGGCGGAACGCCGTGAGTGTTGATGAATGAGCAGCCTGCACTGCCCCCCGTCTCGCCGCGCACATAGGTACCTATGGCGCGGTATCGCGGTTTCGGTCAAACTATAACTTAAATAGGTATATACAAAACACAGCTGTAATTTTATGACAAATATTTATATAAAATAGCAATAACGCGGCAAATTGACGTAGGGTGTCAATTTGCTTAACATTTAATTTCCCCTAACTGTATCTATTGTATGTAACAAATTAAATTAAATCTTTTATCTTAACTAGACCAATAGACCAGACCTTTTCTGCAAACATGCACATATTCCGATACAATCAGTCGACCTCCAATTGTCTGAAGGAGCCAGAAATAAATTCTTCTGAGTTCTCATCTCGCGGCCTTAAACTCTCGTCTGACACCATTTTGGAGCACTTCAACAAGTATTCTGTTATTTTTGGATTTTTATAGAAATTTTCAGTGATTTCTGTAACAAAAATATGAATAGGTTAGGTACAGCTTTTCGTTTTCTTCTGCTAAGCATTTGCGGCGCTTTGTGGCTGTGGAAGTTATAAGAAAACAATGACACTATAATAATATAACGTAGTATTATGTTATTTTAATAGTTGATAAGTTATCAACTATTAAAATAACATAACATTAAGTAAGTACGCCTATTTCCTTAAAGATCTACCTACCACAGTACCAGAGGGTTTATTCTGAAAGTTGGCAACGCCGCAAATAGATGTCAATTATTTCGCTGTTTTGATTAATTTGATAATATTTCTGTATGGAAATAAAAAATGTGGCTAACTAGCGAACTAGAATATTGATTACGAAATGCAACAATTAATATCGTAACACCGAATAGTTAGTTTTAGATGTAAAAAAAGTATTTGGATACTTTCCAAATGCCTTTTTTACACCTAAAACGGGTACAACATCAAATTCAATGTCATAATTGCAATTCATTATTAAAATAGTTAGAGTTAGCCACATTTCTTATTTCCATACATTATTATTTCCAAATTAATCAAAACAGGTAACTATTTGACAGTTATTTACGACGTTGCCAACTTTTAGGATGCACACTCTTAAGGACGAGAAAGTCCTAAGGGGAGACCGTGGCCCTTGGCAACGTGCAGGAAACTGAAGGAACACGGGTGGGTTTTTAGTCAGTAAGGGACTGACATGCCCTTCCGCTCCGCCCAGAGCCAGAGAAGTTACTTACTTGACGATATCGCATCAAAAAAAAAAAATTAAAAAAATTGGGGGCTAACCTATTGCCATCAACCGGGCCCAAATCGAAACTCAAGGCTTCTACTGAGAAATCTCTGATGGAAAACTCCAATAATAATTTTCCAGACCAGCTATCTAATTACGCAACACATTTTCGTAAACGATTCCGACTAATCTGTTTTATTTTGACAGTTCATCAACATTCGTTGCGTTATTTACGTTGTTGAACAGATTTTGTTTTCGAACGAATGTTGCAATGGATTAGCAATCTGTTTCAAAATGATTCAGATTCTGATTGATCGTGTACTACGCAATTAGGGTACTGGAAAGCGAACCCAGGACCTCAGTATTAGCAGTTAGCAGAGTTAGCAGTAGTGCTTGCGACATCTAGATCAATGAAACAGTAAAAAAAAATACATTTGATGAACCGGATTATGTGAATAGATTAACAGGTTGAACCACCAGTGTGTGGCTCCATTCAGGTGTATTTTACACTCCCGGACACCTGAATTGAGCCACTCTGCATATTTTTGATATAATTTAAGTAAGTATCTATCTTTTTAAATACATAAAGGTACCTAGTAAAAAGAAAGAAATAAAAGTGGTTCGAAGCCACTCAGTACTATCATTACCGTTTGTCATTGTTAAAAATTTGAAATAGGATTACAAAAATAAAACAGTTTAGTTGCAATAAGTCGTCATTTTGCGTTTCTCATGGACAACATTGCGCGGAATTTTTGATGAAAACAATGGTTTTGTTTTACATAGAGATACCCGTTTCTTTAGTAAGTTGTGTTTCCTCCAAGGCTCCAACAGCATTTAGGATTTGCGTCATGCGGTTCGGCATGACGCAAATCGTGAATAAAATATTATTTGTAATTTAATTATGTTATTTTTTGCATGCTTACGTAAGCAAAATATAATTATTATGTGAAACTATTTATACACTCCCGGACTTTTAAATCGAGCCACCGTGCATTTCCATGTAAGGTAGGTATGTCTCAACGCGCAAAAAACATCAAAGTAATGATGAGTCAAAGACAAAGCTTTTATGCAGTACTAAAGCAGACAACCAGGGGGCCAAGTCTAAAGTCTACTTATTTACAAACGTCACAATGGTCTCTCGATTGTTAGTTTTTGACAGATTTGCCATACAAAATCTGTCAAAAACTCACCATCAACCATTGTGACGTTTGTAAATTAGTAGACTTGGCCCCCTGGTGATCATTTCGGTGTCATCATTATTTCAAATTTGAATTCATGGACCAATTAATTTAAAAAAATTTAGACCTTTATACAAAAAAATGCAGCGGTACCATATTTAATGCAAAATAAAGATATTATCGTCGGCGTAGGTGGAGAACTAAATAACTGCGATTTTTGGTCAAATTGAGTTTTCACCATTTCCGTAACAGGCGAAAATATACGTTATGATTGCATGGGTCATAAACAACATCGTACATCCCGCATGCAATCATGCCGCATATTTTCGCCTAATTTCTCCAAACAAGAAAATTTGAGTTACCTATTTAGTTCTCCACCTACGCCAACGTTATATTCTATAGAATTCTTATCTACTATTTTGTAGAAACTTACCCACTAGTTTGTCCGAACTCAACTCGTTGCCACCGTAGTTTTCAGGGAGACATTCTTTGGGCACATATTTGTACAAATCCTGCACACTGTCGTGAACGACGATTCTGTCCATGATGATGGAGGTGATGAACTGCTTAAAGAAATCAAATAGCCGCTGAACGATATTCGTGTTAGCTTTCAGGTTAATCACGTGGATGCCGTATATCCTCTAAAATTGTAGAGGACTGGTGCAACAAGCACCAACTCTCGGTGAACCCCACAAAAACTGAACTGATTCTCTTCACAAAAAAGAGAAAACTGGCGACGTTACAACTACCACGATTCTTTGGAACAACCCTAAGCCTTTCAACAGAAACCAAATACCTGGGCATTTATTTGGACAAGCAACTAAATTGGGCAAAACACACAAACTACATCACTACAAAAGCCAGCATATCCCTGTGGCAGTGCAAGCGGCTGCTGGGCAGGAATTGGGGGATCAGCCCCAAGGTCACCCACTGGTTATACACTACAGTTATCCGACCTATTATCACATACGGCTCACTGGTCTGGTGGCCCAGGACAGACCTAAGCACAGCCCAAAGAGACCTCGAAAAACTGCAGCGATTCGCTTGTGTCGCAATCACGAGCAGTATGAGAACTACACCCACCGCCGCCCTACAAGCAATGCTGGGACTGCCGCCTCTGCACCTCATCGTGCGAGAGGAGGCGGCCTTGGCCGCCTTTAGGCTCCATTTATCAGGAACCCTTAGCAATGACTCCAGAGTCAAGCACACACGCATAAAGGAAGACGCGATCAAACGACGACCAATGATGGCATCACCTTGTGATAAAGCTCCAAAAACACACCACTTTCAAAGGCACTACAACATTGTACTCACAGAGGAACGGTGTGACTACTCAGGCCCGAAAGAGATGAGAGTATACACCGATGGATCGAAAACCGACTCCGGCACTGGAGCCGGAGTCTTCTCACACGACTTCAACATAAATATATCCAGCCCGCTGGGAATGTTCAACACCGTCTATCAGGCGGAGTGTGTAGGCATCATACAAGCGGCCCATGCCCTAAAAGCCAGGAGAGTTACGGACACACATATTCGTATACTCTCCGACAGCGCCTCAGTTCTCCAATCCTTACAGAAAAAATGTATTACCTCAAAGCTAACACTAGAATGTCACAATGCTCTAGAGCAAATAACGTTGTCTGGCCGCAACACGGTGACACTACAATGGATAAAAGGACACAGCGGATCGCTAGGCAACGACGCAGCGGACGAGCTTGCTAGACGGGGATCTAGCACGGCGGTCTGTGGACCCGAGCCTATTATACCCATCCCCTTCAACCAAATACGCAGGTGGCTACAAGAGTTCACCAACACACAAGCGGAGTACTGGTGGACCTCGGCACCGGGCTGCAGGCAGTCCAAGGAAGCTATGCCATCAGTGGATAGCGGACTAACCAGACGTTTACTACGCCTGGACAGGAACGGCCTGCGCCTGGTGACGGGGACCATCACGGGACACTGCTCGCTGAACAAACACTTCCACACAATAGGTATAACGGACAGTCCTCTGTGCAGGGCGTGCATGGAGGCTGAGGAGACCGTCGCGCACGTGCTCTTTGAATGCACAGGCGTCACCCAGATTAGAACACAAACCCTCGGGTCACCCAGATCTTTCACGGATGTTCTGAACAGGCCAGGAGCTTTAATTAGCTTCTGGAGGGAGGTGGGCTGGTTGGAATAACCCCCCCAAGCGGCCGCCATGGCCCACGCACAATGGTCCACTTGAAGGACTAAGTGCGGAAACCAAACCCTCTAACATAGAACATAGCCGTATATCCTCCAGTTAAGGGATTTCTGGAACATAAAAATGTTTTGTTGGGATTATTATAGCCCCCATACACGACGCAAGTTCCTTGCTTATTTTGTGATGTAAGTATTATTAGTAGAATATAACTTTAGCTCTCTAACTTATTATTTTACATAATAGTATGCGTTTTAAATGCTATAACTAAGAGTAACTAGTGTAAATTTCCACTAATTCCGACTAAAGTAAACTTGGACTCGCATCTAAACTTAGTTTTTGAAAGAAAAAGAAAGAAAGAAAAATTGTTCATATTTTTTTTTGTATTTATAATAGCTTTACTGCGGTAGGAATAAAGTTCAAATTTCAATAACTGGCACGGAGGTTTGGGCTAGGACTAAATTAAGAACTCGTTTTGTAATGTTCCGGAATAAGGCAATAACACTTTGCCCTATCTAAGGATCAAACCCCACGCTCAGCCATCGCGGTTGTAATTATTAGGCAGACGGGTTTCTATCAAATTAAACCGTATACAAAAAATATGTTTTACCGTAAAAAGCTGCACGATTTTCTTGAAAACCAAAGGATTTTGAGTAAGGATCTGTGTCCACCCCACATGTTCCAAGTCGATAATCCATATGTCGCCCGCCATGTAATCGAAGGTCATTCGCAAATCTAGAAGCTGAAATATTATCAGATGAAATACACATGTTATATTCGAAATCGTAAGTGCTTTAGCTTTACTTCTTTTGACAAAAACTACCAGGAAATGAAAACTTCATTATGGTATCACAAAGAGAAATAGAACTTGTCGTTTTATGACGTGTAGGTAATGCTAGGGTCGTACTTGCGTCTATCGTGAGTTCGTGACGAAGCAATGCATGCCGAACCTTCATATTTTAGTCGCTAAAAAGTATTCGCGCTAATTCGTTGGCCACCTTAGCGGCTTCATAATTTTAATGAATTATCATACAATATAGAAATGGCTCTCCATTATTTCGACAGAGCGTCTACGCAGTCCGGAGACGACAGTCGAAATGAACAACGATAGTCCGACCACACACGCGCCACGTTAATGCTAAAACCCTTTGATGTATCCTGGTGATAAGTGCTACGCAGCCCGAACTATCGCGACGATAACCGATAATGGTTGGTCACATCTGCGTGTGTCGTATCACTGTGCGAAACTTCGTCACGATAGACGCAGATGCGGCCGCAGCATATGAGTGTGGCTGACACTGGCATGGCCGCCATCAGAGATTTTAATTTTGATATATGACATCAACAATTAGTCGCTAATTAGTCGAAATTTGTCGCCAAATATCAGAATTTTTCGGTCAATGGTTCAAAAGTTATAAGGGTTTCTAGGTGGCCGAGCTGGAGAGTATCTCCCCAGCTTGGCCCAATTAAGTTAGGACACCTAGCGAAGATCTGTTTTATTCCAAATTTAGTCGCTAATTTGTCGGATTCAGTCGCCAAATATCAGAATCTGTCGGTCACTGGTTCAAAAGTTATAAGCGTTTCAAGGTGGCCGAGCTGGGGGACAATCTCCCCAGCTTGGCCACATTTATAACTCAAAAACTAGGGCACCTAGCGAAGATCTGTTTTCTCCCAAATTTAGTCGCTAATTAGTCACAATTTCTCGCCAAGTCACAGATTTAGTCGGGTCTTACTTAGTTTAGAAGATATAATGAATTCCATTTTTAAGGTATAGTCCAAGAGCTAGATCGAAGAACGTGTTTCAGTGACAAATAAACCTATTTTTCTTTTTTTCTTTTGAATCTCTCAATGACTAATTCTGTTGATTTAAAGCTCTCGCCAAACTGAGGCGAATTCCGCGCAGGATGAATTTGCTCTTGACTTCCTAATCATTAAAACTATGAACGCAGCGATCGAGTCTATCAGCACGGGTTTCCCTCAGTAGAACAAGTACCTACTTAAAATTCCCGAGATTCCAATAGAGCGCTTTTCTTACCAAACATAGTCGTCTAAAAAATTCTTCAATATCAAACTTGCTCATTTCTGGGCCAAATTTCACAATGGAAATTCTTCGTAAATCTTGTAGTTTTGGCAGCGTAAAAACAGAGCTGAAATATAAAAAAAAAACTTTTACATACTTAATAACATAAAATAGAAATCAGGTACCATATTAAAAAAAAAAACAACGGGTTGCACTCCGGGAGTGCCGGCAGAAGTGAAAACTGGAACATTAACGTTGTGCATTTTTGAATATATTGGAATGGTTAGGGAATAATTTCGCACGAACTGCTTTATTTATCAAAAAAGTACTATAATTTATGTGGTTAAATACAATATTCATTAATAGTAGTAGTACTTATATTTATTTATTTTCAAAATATAGTCTAACAAAAATAAATTATTTATTTAACCACTTTTCATGAAGTATGTTTTGACTGCTTTTTTTACCTATCAATATGGGTAAAATTTCTTACCTCGCAATCTTTACGTAATGTCAAAGACTATTTATTTTGATATTTACTTTGTCGGTTGCTAGGCAACGAATCTTACGGTCACGTCCTGACGCGAGTTTAAAATTTTAATCCATCCCAAACGCCACACAAAGCCGCACAGCGATTCGATTAGAACATGCTAGCTGGACAAAAGTCACTGTTGAATTTCCTGGAATTTATTACCTGAGCACCTAGCCAGAACCCCATTTGTCCCAATTCCAAGAATTATTTTGCGCTAATGTCAACTACTGATAAGGTAATGAAGGAAGTATAAAAAGAAAGGGTTAAAAAATTACTTATTTAGTTCATTTTTACGCTTACCGAAGTAACACTATATGTCAGCGAGTTTAAGTTTTTTTTTTAATATTAGTGAGGATCTTCAAGTTAAAGGTATGTACTTTTTAATTATAATTAGTAAATGTATATACTTTAACCGCACTTTTTATTATTACGTTGAGTTTAAATAATTTTATTACTTTTTGACGATTTTCTGTATTCATTGGACTAGAAACTACTTGTACCCTCATGTACCCGGGCTAGAAATTATATATATCATAGCTATAACTATTAGCTTTTAAATTTTAGTAATTTCAGCTTGCGCACTTGAGAACAACTTGGTTTTTTTGCCTGTTTTTAGAATACGAATTCTCAGTCTCAAAAATAGAGTTTTTTGATGAATGGCAGAAACATCCCAAAGAGAACCGTAATAGTAGATTATATGATTTTCTATCGATGAAAAATTATTTTACAAATATCAGGGAAGCATCTGCGAGGGAAGTCAACATGGTAATTGGAAGATCGGCATCCAAGTTGACAGAAAAATGGGAAAGGTCTCGGAAACACCGCGATCGCTTCCTGACTAAGAACTTTGAGTGGTTGGCTGGGTATTTTACGTTCAAAGTATTCGTCCTGCACTCAGCACCATCATCATCACGAAAGGTTTCGATTCCTGGGCGTCCATCAGTAGATTTCACTGAAGCTAGTGAAAAAAACGAAAAGGAGGCGCGTGAACGACTTTCTTCAATCACGGGATGTGAACGAATTGGTAGTGGCAGCTGAAATATCGGCACGATTGTCCGCACATCGGAACTTGGCTTCAGTGATTAAAGAAGCAAGTCACAGTCCTGAAAAGTGCCAAGTAATGTAAAAAAGTGTGGGTGTTCACGAAGGTCCAAGATGTTTATCAAAAGACGAGGCTTTGGCATACTACGTAGACGCCAAATCTACAAGCCATTCCTATAAACAAATAAGGAAGTGGAGCATCAAAGCAGGACATCAGGTATTTCCATCCTTGTATAGTGTAAGGCAGGCAAAAATTTAGTGTTTTGTAAACGAAACGCGTACAGAAATTAGACTTCAGGCGGTTTTAAATAAAACGGCCGAACGTCTCATTTCTGCACAGCATGAAATTTTAAAATCTTTAGTTCCTGTCTCATCATTCTGGGTTCGATGGAAGTTCCGGTACTTACAAACAAAAATTCACAAATAGTGAAGACACGGATGAGATGAAGAATTTAGTGATGTAGAATAAATTTCTAAGCTGTGTATCTTCTATTATTAGTTAAATCATATTGATTTTTTGAATACCAAGTTAGTTTTATGATCTGCATGTAATCTATGGAAAAAAAAATTGTTAATGAGTAGTAATGATGTCCCATTATGTGCCTTTGTGTAATTAGTAGCTAGGTTATAAGTACTTAGTTGAGTATTTTATGACTGTTATTAATAACTTTAGGATTGTTATTTTTTTACTGTCTCAATATACGAAATATTGATTGCCATTTGTTGTTTTTTTTTTGGTACGCGTGACCCTGCCGTCTTTTATTTGTGTAATTTGTGCTGAAACTGCATTAAAACATCATATGAAAGCCGTACGAAGCAAAATACCCCAATAAATAATTTTGTCTAGCTAGCATGTTCTAATCGAATCGCTGTGCGCCGCTAAAGTAGTTCAAGAATCTGCCCAAACCAGAATTTGTCCTAAACCGAATAATGTCCAAATTAATAGGAAGCCCTTACTTCACTTGTACTTGTACTTCGATACTTACAACAGGTCCCATACTTTATTAGAAGTGCATAGCATTTGTTTTCTGTTTTGTATAAACTCGGGCATCAAGAATCGGCACTTATAGAAGTTATCTATCTTCTCTTTTGCTCGCTCTATGGATCCTTTTGCTATTATTATCATCAACTCCACAATAGCACTGCCTGGTGAAAAAAAAGCAATCATTTAGCGGTTTAGCAGCAAACATTTTAATAATGTCTAAGTCAACGTCATTTATTTGCTGTACTTAATACAAAGGTGACAGTTATATAAATATTCTTTCGTGATGACACAATTCGCCATATTTTGGCATGCAAATATTAATATAGGTAGATACCTACCTACAGGTGTAAAAAAAGAGCGTGTGAAAAAGATCCGTGAAGGTGTTGTTAAGAATCAAACTCAGTGATTTCAGCCTCATACAGACTGGCGCGACGCAACGCGACTCTAACACAACAATTTCTAAAGAAAACTTCATGGTAGAAAAATTACCGGTGTCGCGTCGCGCCCCGTCGCGTCTCACGTATCTGCACGAGGCTTTATATGGTAATTTCCCGGAGAAAAGAAAAAAAAATCCCGCGTTTTTTTCAATTAGGTATGTATTTACCGGGTTGTTTACATGGGGCGCGGCGGCCGTCGTTTAGCGTGATAATATTTATGATGAGTTATGATTTTATGAACTTGTGACCCCTGTTGAAAATTTAACAATTATTGACACTTGGAACTTAAGACCTTGAAACTGACTTTTTTGAGATTGAGCTGAACTGACCGATTCGACACTCGGTGAGAGGGAGTGGGCCATAATCAAAGACACTAAATTATTACCGTAACCCACGCGGACCGGTCACATGTCTTCGAATTTTTGGTTCTAAGACATGCTGGTTTCCTAACGATGTTTTTCCTTCACCGTTTTGAGAGCAGTGGTGATGAAATAATTTACACAAAGAAAAGCGCCTGTCTGGGTTCGAACCTACAACCTACAAACTCGTAAGTGGCGGCCGTTCCTACCACTGGGTCACCACTGTTGTCATTAGTTGTCATATTGTTACAGGTCGACACAACTTAGATGTAGCATCGGTAAAATTCGTCAAACCGATCACATCCGAACTAAGTGCGCCTTCAAAATCATCAATCTTTATTACTGCTTTAGGCGAAAATGATCATTACGCAATCGCAATAACGTGTAAAGTCATATAACAAAATACATTCGTGAAATTGATGCGAGATTGACATGTACTTTCTTGCAGAATAAATGATCACGTAAATAAAGTCTGTATTTTTTGTTTATTTTTAGATTCGATTTGAAGGATACAAGGCTAGAACGATGAATATCAGAAATCAAACTTTCAAGGCTTCGCCAAATAGAACACGTACTTAGCGTGCGTTAGAACGCTAGCCTAACGCTGCGCCGAATTGTGTTGTACGCACGGCTACACATCAAGCTATACATTTCCAGTTTATGGTGATCTCGCATTGTAAACGATTTCCGAATAATGCGAGGTCAGCTTAAACTGGAAATGTATAGCTTGATGTGTAGCCGTGTGTGTACTATGACGTGCGGTAGCAGTTCGTTACGCACGTTACGTTAGCGTGGCGTCAGGGTATTTTTTTTTTTTTTGGGTGGGAAATCATCACATGACTTCTCCCGCTCTGGGCGGAGCGGAAGGGCGTGTCAGACTCTTACTGACTAAAACCCACCCGTGTTCCTTCCCTTGCCTAGACGGGGGCCACGGTTTCCCCTTAGGACTATCCGCAACCCCGGTGGTAGGCATCGGCCCTAACGGACCCCTTCAGCTTCGCTGACAACTCTTTGAGGCGCGCGTGGAACACGACACCAGCGCTCTAACGCGCGCTAAGTACGCGTTCTATTTTGCGAAGCCTTTTGAGATATTTAAAGTTAAAACTTCAATATTTTTTTAATTATTTGTATCATTGAATTATTACATTATCCTTACTAAAATACAATAGACGATGTATATTTACTGTTCTTAAAGAGTTAGAGAACCCTGTAAGAAATCGACACGTGTTTCGCCTCTCAACGGTGTTCGCGGCGTGTTCGTGTTCGCGGTTGGCTCTTGTCGTGGCAACACGTCGTGTCCGAGTTTGCAACAAGTCAATCGTCAGCCTGAGGATGCCTCGTTGAGAGGCGAAACACGTGTCGATTTCTTACAGGGTTCTCTAACTCTTTAAAAACAGTTAAGCGGATTAAGTTACTAAATATACATCGTCTATTGTATTTTATAATGGATTTCCGCAAAGTCACACCTGAGTCGATTAACTTTTATCCTTACTAATATTATAATTTCAAAAATGAGTTTGTTTGTTTTAAAAATTCGTGTTCAAATTAAATTGTCACGAAGTGTACAGAATGATTCACCCACGTGCATTCACAACGCTGTCTCGGGTTGAACTGAGGCGGGAAAGTAAAGCGCGAATAGCATTGAATGGCGCGATAGTCAGCTATTTCTATTGGTTGTGTAAATCGGAAATAATCGGTTTTACGAATTTTACCGATGCTACATATAAGTTGTGTCGACCTGTAATAACGTATGTATTATACAGGGTGATATTATAGGTTAAACGAGGGACATACCTAGTTTAACCGATTAAGTCCCGCAAGAAAACGCGCGAAAATTCCTCCAAGTACCAACACACGCGCCTTATCGAGATGTAATTTCAACCGGGCGACCCCGCTCTCAAAAAATGCTGGCGCTCCGGTTTTTTGCGATTTAGTTGTTTGTCTCGTATACTCGTATTCAAAGTTGTTCATAATGATAATGGTAGGTATAATGACCCACTAAGAACGAATTTGAAAATTTTGAAACGGAACGCGATCACACTTTTAAAACGCGTTCAAGAGCTGTCAGTGTCATCATTGTTGTGTTAGTGTAATATTGACAATGACAGAGCTTGAAAGCGGTTTTTAGGTGTGCTGATCACGTTCAGTTTCCTGGAGAAATTCGAAAAGAAGTTTTTCTTTTCTGTTACCTACCTATTTCAACTAAACTAGCACAATGAAAGCGGGTTTGTAAATAGAGTAAGGTAAGTAGGTAAGTACTTACTGATTTCAATATGAACTAGATGAGGTTGTTTTTTAAACCATTGCATGATTGAGTCCACCCCCTCCCGTATGCTGTTCTCAGTCAAACCGAAGACTTGACGCACTGCCTTAACTTCCTCTTCTGTTCGTTGGAACAGGACACATTTCTCGACTGGATACATTATAGTTTTATAGTATTTTTCAACCCTGAAATGCATGTGTGATGTAAGTACAGTCAACTCCACATCAGTGGTCACACTTGTTCTACGAAAATCACCTTTACTGCTACGACAGAAAGGCTGTCAAAGTCAAATTGTTGTGTGTGTAATATCCTTTGCTTAATGCAAAGGATTAGCAATATCCTTCAAAGTGATTCAGATTATGATTGATCGTGTTTTACGCAATTAGGGTGCAAGGTAGCACGTCACCCACTTGATTGCCAGAGATTTTATACAATCTACTTTGTGACTACAATCTGTTTTATATAAATAAAGATCATAATAATATTATATGTATTATATAATATTAAGGTTGGATCGCTACAGCGACAATGTGGGAATGTTGCAAAGTAGGTAGGTACGTATACAAATTATTATATTTAACTACATTTTCAAAGAAAAAAAAACACCCTGTGTGTTTTCAAACATTCAGAAACAAAAGGTCATTGATCTACAGTTTAGTAATTAATGCGTAGGTCCTCCATGATTTTCGCGTGGCTGTAATTTTTATAAAATATCTAGAATATATGTAGAACTACTTACACATATGTACGGTGTCTTCTTGTTCACAAAATATAATGTTTTATATTGAGGTAGTACACAAACGCCTTGTGAATACGACCGCTCCGACTCTCACGCGTAAGTTCTCGCGAATGATCTCTAATAACTTGATTACTTATATATATATAAATATGTTACCGGCCAAACCTGATTTTAGGATGAACTAGTTTCGCCTAGGCCAAACCAGTTCTTCCTACACGCGATAGGACAAACTAGTATAGCCTAGGCCTTACTCGTTCATCCTGTTACCGATAGGCTAAACCAGTTTAGCTTAGGTCGAATCGGTTTATTCTAGTCAGAATTTACATGCTTTAGGATAAACTGGTAAGTACGTCCTAGTCTGAACTAATTTTGCGTTCAAATCAACGAACAGGGTGAGCGAAGAGGGGTTGAAGGGCGCGAGGGGAGAGCCAGAGGTGATTCGGGGATTCCCCGTTTGTATAGGCAGCGACATACGTTCCGACTAGGCAAAATTATAGTTCTGACTAGTACGTACCAGTTTGTCCTAATAAGGTATGTAAATTCTAACTAGGATAAACCGATTCGACCTTGGCTAAACTGGTTTATCCTATCGGTAACAGGATGAACGAGTAATGCCTAGGCTATACTGGTTTGTCTTATAGCGTGTAGGGAGAACTGGTTTGGCCTAGGCGAAACTAGTTCATCCTAAAATCGGGTTTGGCCGGTAACATATACATAAAATTAATAAAGTAGGTATCCACTTAAGGTGGCACTAGCTAGTTGATATTTTTTCCGTACAATTTTCGGGAGGGTTTTACTCCACTGTTTTTGTACCTACATCCAAAGTTAAACATGATTATCGTTTTGTCTCAATGTTAATTTTGTCTGTGCGGAAATAGAATAGTAAATTAATACGCCGTTAAAAAGTTAAGAGCCAACAAAGATTCGTTTTGCTATTTTTAACGTAACTTTGGGCGTGAATAAATAATAAAAGAAGAGTGAAATCTCCAAAACAAAACCCGCACCGACACAGCTCAAGATTTCAATTTTTTATTTGTAATTGATTTATAATTTTATGCAGTGGTTTTTTCATAAAAATCGTTTTCCAAAGGACTTTTCGTAACGCGTTACGCGCTCGTTTTAGTAAAATAGTTTGGAACGGTGTTTGTGGGCGTGCAAACTAGACGTTGTCAATGTAGATTAGCTTCTAACTGCTCATCACTGATATTATCTCTATCGGACATGATGCCAGGTGAGACAGCGTGGTTTCTGGCCATGCCCACCAGTGATTTCGAGCCCGCGACTTACGTATTTCCATCTTAATTAAGGCGCTGAAATACTTTCAACTGTCATTAACGAGAGACAATATAATTTTTAATTGTTATGGCCTTCTCAAGGCCCATCGACAGATGATCGGATTTTAGCGTTGACGACATTTATTTATGGGTAGGTATGTGTTGCAATAAAAATATTTATGTTTGTATTGGGTTAGGTTAGTTGATCTTACAAATAGCAACGTAGGACCTACTGTCGCGTAGAAACCAAAACATTTAATAAATATGGTTCCTAGACTTGCTAAGAATATTAATCTTGATAAGCGAGACATCCTTAGATCGCCTGGGAAGAAGGCAGGGGTGAAAACCCGTATCGTAGTGGAACTGGACTTTGCAATTCTAAAACAGGATTTATTGAAATGCAGTCGTACAACCTTGCTCACTAGTAATAAATTTAAAATAAAAATAAAACTTATTTCAGAAAATTCAGACTAAGGTCCATAATTTTGTTAGTATGATTGTGTTAGTAACATTGGTGCAGGTTAGTATTGAGCTCCTTAAGCTATGAGTAGAGCTACACGATTACTGACAAATGCGTGCATTGACTGGACAGGTCCACTCAAATCTGTATGGTTCTTTCCTCAAAAGACCATTTCAGATAGGTACCTACAAATCTACATGGTCCTCAAATGATCTGACCAAGATTATTTCTGGGTTTTTATTGAAATTAATGTATTTTATATACTATACAATGACATGAATATTTACTTTTTTGCATTATATTCTTTAAACTAGCTTCTGCCCGCGACTTCGTTCGCGTAGAAGTCATACCACAATATAGGTACAATAACAGCCACATTTTTATAAAACTTCCCTGTACACTACGTTTGTAGATTTGTTCTCAGCATTCAAAATATAGGTACAGAAAGTCAGGACTGGTGACTCGGGAGCAAGCGACGTACAGTTATCCGTGTGAGAAGCAGCTTGTCCTGAGGTTGACACCCGCAGCCTTTAGTCTTCAGTGTCGACCCCTGTGACTTATTGTTATTGATAATCATCGCAAAGCATAAGCTCACAGGGAACTGCGCGTGCTTTAACTGGTAATTGAGGGGAGTTAGTGGAATACGCGGTATAAACACTGTCTCGCCAACGCAACTACTTGTTAGAATTTCCGCCTCAATGACGTTTCGCTACAAAGACACGAGTTTGAGCCAAATTCCGTGACACAGCTTCGGCGGAGTTAAGTTCCGAAGGAGCATAATCGGGACACCGGCCTTTAGCTAAGTGATGTGAACCGGAAGTCCACTTGTCATTAGCGAATTCAGAATTTCTACGGGGTAGGTATTATTTTATTTTATTTTATTAGGATCTCCAACAAAGAATACACCTTACATGCTATAATACAAAGACAAGAACAACAATCTATGTGCTCCCTCAATTATAGGAGACCACATCATGCAATAAAAACAAGCAAACAGTTACATATTATTAAATAGAAGTGGCCCTGAAAGTTAAAATTATATACCTAGTATTATTAAGCTTATACTAATACATTATTAAAATTGGTAATCTGAATTTAAATTGAATAAAAATAAAGATTAAAAAGCAACGAATACATAATTATTAGAAAAAAATTGTACTTACAGACAAATAAAAATAGAAATAACGAACAATGCATTACTAGGCAGGCAGTTCAACACTTATGCTGGTTTCACACGAGGGCAGAACAGTGAGGCAGAACAGTGGGACAGAACAGTGAGGCAGAACAGTGGGACAGAACAGTGGGACAGAACAGTTTGGAAGGACAGTGGCGTTTAATTATAGGACAGTCCGCAAGTGATAGTGATAGCGATGGAGCGTCGACGACGACAACGGCAACATTTACGCATTTGGTATTCCCATCGAGTCTCTTATCCAAATCAGAGCAGAATCTCGCGCGGCTCTATTCCGATATAGAACAGAGTCACTTTGCCATAAACACTCTTTTTCTTTGTAAAGTCTTATAAGTTTTATAGTGTCGTCCATTGATAATTTAGGAGGTGCCATTTTCATAACAAAACAAACAAATTTTAAGTAAAACAAACCACACGCCACAAGCAAAACAAGTCAGGACGCGTACACGCACACTGTCCTGCTCTTTGCACTGCACTGCCCAGTGCCCTCGCGTTCGCACGAGTCCAGCCACAAGACAGACGAGTAAGAAAG
This sequence comes from Conistra vaccinii, assembly GCA_948150665.1. Classification (NCBI taxonomy): domain Eukaryota; kingdom Metazoa; phylum Arthropoda; class Insecta; order Lepidoptera; family Noctuidae; genus Conistra; species Conistra vaccinii. The sequence goes on along the minus strand of OX411337.1, from coordinate 10,460,676 downwards.
GTGGTGGGGGGTGCAAACTGCCCCGAAAAAATAGACCGGCGAGCTATTAACTGTTCTGCCTTTGTTACTGTCAAGACAGTACTGTTCTGTGCGTTCAAACAGTAGCAGTACTGTGCTGCCCACTGTTCTGCCTCACTGTTCTGCCCTCGTGTGAAACCAGCATTACACAATATCATTTAGTTGCGTACGGACTAGTGACTTATATTTACCCAGATTATTAGAAAAGATGTCTATGTCTTGTAATGAACATGATAAGGAATTGTACTGCTGGGTCATCCTGGAAACCGGTGAATGTTTACCCAGATTTGTTCGGTATCGTGGGGCTTTGAGTAATGGGCGGGAATAACGCGGCATTCTGGCCGGGACATTAAGATTTATTCTGCTGAGAAGATCTGGACAGTCAATACTATTATTAAGCAACTTGAACAGGAATGTTAAATCAGAGACTGTGCGGCGAGACCTGAGAGGAATGATTTTAAAATAATTCAGCTTGTCTGCATATGATCTCAGATTCCTAACTCTAAACCGAAAAGCTAAGTGACGAACAAGTTTCTTCTGGACTCTTTCTATTCGATTTGTGTGAACCTGGTATGTTGGATTCCAGACCGTGCTGCAGTATTCCAACTGACTTCTCACATAGCTATTGTATAACAAAATTGTAGTGGATGGTTTTTTTAATTCTTTAGAAGATCGCAGTATAAATCCAAGAGCCCGATAAGCTGAATTAAGCATTTTGTCAATGTGGTCTATAAATCTCAAATCACTGTCCAAATACACTCCCAAATCTCGGATAACTGTCACTTCATCTAATGTGTTTCCCTGAATATTGTAGCTAGATTGAATTTTATTCCGCTTTCTGGTAAATTTGATGTGGTGACATTTGGTACAGTTTAGATACATTTTATTCTTCGTACACCACTGAGTTAAATTATCTAAGTCCGTTTGTAGCAACTGAATATCAGATTCAGTCAGAATTATGCGTGTCAATTTCAGATCATCCGCAAATAGGTATGGTGTAGTATATTTAAGTACACATATAATATCATTAACAAATACAATGAAAAACAGTGGCCCCAAATTGGACCCCTGTGGTACACCTGAGGTTGCAAAATAAGGGTCAGACTCATCACCCTCTATGACAACTAAAGACGGCCTATTATTAAGGTATGACCTACACCAATCCAATGTGGCACCGGTGATACCCAGGGACTGAAGTTTAATCAACAATAGTTCATGATTTACCCTGTCGAAGGCCTTTGAAAAATCAGTGTATATTGCATCTACTTGTAGACCCTCATCAACTGCGGATGTTAACTCAGTGATATAAGTGACAAGATTTGTGTTCGTAGACTTTTTAACCATGAAACCATGCTGACTTAAGGTTAGGTAACTTTTAACCTGGTTGTAAAATATCGGGTACACTAGTGATTCAAAGACCTTAGACAGAGTACAAAGAATCGAAATTGGTCGATAGTTAGATATCATCTCGCGCTTATCGTTCTTGTGAATAGGCACTATTCGTGCCCGTTTCCAGGTATTCAGGAAGACACCTGTTATTAGTGAAGTATTATATATATCTGCTAATGGAGAGGACACATAACGAGCACATCGTGACCAAAATATTGGGGGTATATTATCAGGTCCTGCACCCTTTGACAGGTCAAGACTGGAAAGTTTATTGCATACTGCGTCTTTAGATATGGCAAAATCATTATTGGGTGGAGAAGGGAATGATGTGGCAGGTGGAGAATCGGTAGAATTGCCATGGTCAAGAGTTTGCGAGTCATATCTATACCGATGAGAAATGATCAGCAAATAAATTCGAGATAGCTTTACTTCCAGATGCAGTTACAGTACCTAAGGTCATTTTAGAGGGATAGGGAGTGTTACTTTTCCGAAGGTTTTTTATATGCGACCAGAAGAATTTGGGATGGCCTTTTATCTTATTTTCTAATTCGTCTATGTAATTATTGTAACATCTTTGCGTAAGTTTCTGACAGTCTTTTCTGTGAATATCAGGTTGGCGGGTGTAATTTTCAGAAATGGTCGAAATATATCAAAAGATTTAGTACCTAATTAGTACCTAATTGTACCACTAGTGAAATAATTTGTACCTCGTGGGATCGCAAGTTATTGCAATAGTTTTATACACCCGCCATTCTGATATCAGAATGGCGGGTGTATTTTTGTGCAGCCGAGATTACTGAGAAGTTAGATATAAAACATACATGGATATTTAGTACCTAATTGGTACCTCTCTAAACATACCTCAAGTCAAAGAAATCTCATCGGAATTCGGCAGAAATTGAAAAATTCATATTTTTATACAGAGTGTAATTTTTTTACAGATATATTGCTTGTTTGACACAAAGAGTACGAGAGCCCACGACCAAAACCATGTCGCATCGTTTTACGGCCTATACCGTAAAAAATCGTTAGTTTAGACGGTTCTGAGCCCGACTGGATGGAGGTCCATTTTTGCTATGACAAAAAAAATAGGCATACGGTTTTATCACAATATGTCTGATATTAAAAATGTAATTGGTTTCGTCATTTTATTATGAAAAATTAATTTCAAACATATTGCGGGTCATATGTTGCCTGAGCGCATTTTCAAAACTGTCAAAATAAAAATTTCAACCTGTCTCTTTAGCAACCTGATTCAATTTTTTTTTAATTAATCTTTTGTATGGTTACCAAAAACCTGTTTTCAGACATTTTAAATGTTACATATATAATTACAAAAAGAAAAAGAACGTTTTGGAGTCACCCGCGGTTAACGCACGGTGCTTGTTACGCTCCTATCTGTTACGACCTTTGATCAACAATTTGTTGATCGAAGCTTACGACAACGATGATGAGTCCGACAATGATTAAAACGATGTTTTTTTATTCAATAAGCTGCATTTTTCAAACATTATTTCAGTTTCCTTTTGTCCAATTTATTTAAAAACTCCTTCAATATCAATTCGATGGTTTCGGGTTAGCTCTATGATAATCGTACGTAAATACTCCGCAATACGAACTTTTCATCATTTCTGATTATGGAAAAGTTGTCTGATTAGTAGTATGATACACAAAATTTGTCTGATATAATTTTTTTCTCTCTAGTTCTGGAGCCATAGCGCTAAATTTGTCTGATATAATTTTTGTCTCTCTAGTTCTGGAGCCATAGCGCTTGATGGCACGCTTCTGCCAGTCTGCTCCGACTTTCGGTATCTCGGTTCACTCGTGCAAAGCGATGGCGAAATAGATCGGGCGGTTAAGCACAGAATTAACACTGGATGGATGAAATGGCAGCAGGTCACGGGAACAATCTGCGACTCCCGCATTCCCCTTAAACTTAAGGGGAAGATTTATAAAACAATAGTTAGACCTGCTGTCTTGTATGGATCAGAATGTTGGGCCACCAAAGGGATGAATGAAAGGCAATTGCATGCAGCTGAGATGAGAATGCTAAGAGGGATGTGTGGTGTTACACGAATGGATAGAGTAAGAAATGAGTACATAAGAGGAAGTCTGAAAGTGGCACCGGTGACCGAAAAGTTATGCGGTAATCGGTTGTCATGGTATGGGCATGTGATGCGGAGGAATGACGAAAATATCGTGAAGAAAGTTTTGAGTATGAATGTCGATGGCTATAAGAGTAGGGGAAGACCAAAGAAACGATGGATGGACTGTGTGAAAGATGATATGGCTAGAAAGGGGGTAACTACTGAAATGACGACTAATAGAGAAGTATGGAAAAAAGGGACATGTTGCGCCGACCCCAAATAAAATTGGGATAAGGGCAGGAGAATGATGATAATTTTTTTCTACATTTGGGCAACTTTTTTGTTCATGCCCAAAAGTTTTCAGACAGACAGACATCCTATGTTACCCACTGGAAAAAAAATTCAACACGTTAAAAATGGATGCAACAAATAAGTTGCTCACACTTCTGAAAAATGATTTATTCGCATCAACTGACCAATGTTCACTTGAAAACAAGATTTTCAGACTGTTGGCTATGGCTTTATGCGTAATTTTTTATTTCCTCGAATGGTTTCCTTGGTACGTGTGATGCTACTGGTCTGAAAATTGTGTTTTTGGTACCTAAAACCTATCGTTCAACTACATTCCGAAAATCAGGCAAATTACTATGATACAGTTCGGATTTGTTTTTTTCACATTATTGAAAAAGCGGGCAGGTCAGGCGAGACGTGGAGAAGTTCTCAAAAAGGGGTTTTTGATTCAGAATAAGCAAAAGATTTTATACGGTTTTGGTCGTAAAGCGATGAGGTAAAAATTTTGGTCATGAGCTCTCGTACCAGTTGAGGAAATCGGGGATTCTTGACTATAGGGATACTTAGCATCAGGTGGAATGACAGCTCACTTCACCTACATGAACAAAATAATGATTGTTTTCATTTCTATGCCACTTGCAGTTCTACAAATGGTTCTAAAAGTGAAAGAACAACCAGATTATAGGTTCAGTTTGCATAGGAAATGGTTCTATGTGAAGCTGTAAGCTGCAAATTTTCAAGGTTCTAATATTGATTTAATAATAGCTTTACATAATTATCGTGTACTTGACTGAATATATCAAACAATTCAAGAGTCTTATTATTATTTGCAAACAAAATAACGCACGGACACAAATACAAAAAAATGTTTTTTATCTCATCTATTCAGAAAGAGCTAGTTTATTCTTCGTAAACAGGTATAGTTCGATTCAAATTTAATGGCGGCTCGGAAGTTAGTTGCTCTTGCTCATTGCGTAGTACCCCACCCCTCACCCCCGCTGATCTGCGCAGCGACTCGCTCATGTTCCGACCCGCCATTAAGTTTGAATCGGGCTGTACTAACCCATTCAAGGCGGGTCAAAAAATCGCCCTTATTATGTACGGGCGGGCGGTCTATAGGAATAATGCAGATAGGCCTCGGACGCATCTCATATTGAAACACTGACGCCGATCGGCGTTTTCCGTAAATGAAAATGATTTCTAGCATATTGTGACATAATTTTATTGTAGCTGAGCAGTCTACGCCATGTGCAGGTGCTGCGTAGGTACTCAGTGGCCAAGTTGCATTTTGTGTATAATTATATTTATTTAATTTTTTTACATATGTAATACATTTTTAAATATTTTTGGCCATTGGCCGTTACGACAATCGGCACAATGATAGCCGAGCTCACATTCCACATGTCGACAACCTCGTGTGCTAAGTCGAGATATTTTATTTGTTTCTCTTTCTCAGCTTTCACGAGGTTCCCGTCATGCGGAATGGTAACATCGACTATAATTGCGCGGCGCGCTAATCGGTCTATCACCATTATATCAGGCTTATTGGCAACAATAGTCCTGTCAGTAATGATAGACCGATCCCAGTACAGCGTGACATGGTCATTTTCGAGAACTGGGTCGGGCACATACTTGTAATACGGTACCTCAGCGTCCACAAGTTTATATTTCAAAGCAAGTTGCTGGTGAATAATCCTAGCCACTTGGTTATGCCTGTGCAAATACTCGCCGTTAGCTAGACGCGAATAACTTGAGATAATATGTCTGGTGGACTCACCCGGACGATGGCATGCCCGACACACGTCAACCGTACCGTCCTTCATAATATGTCTCCGGTAGTTATTCGTCAAGATAACTTCGTCCATAATTGCACAGACGAAACCTTCAGTTTCCCCGAAAAGGTCACCGAAACGTAGCCAGGATACGGACGCTAAGAAATCTACGCCAGGCTCATGAAGAGCGGGGTATCGGGCTCTTCATGAGCCTGGCGTAGATTTCTAGCCGCCCGTGAAGCTCCTTGCTTTGCCATACCTCCTTGCCTTCTTGTCATCTGTAGTAAGTACCACAGGTTTGCGCCAGTTCTCTTTAGCCATGGAGAGCGGGGTGAGTCCCTTGTCCACTGCGACCACATCACGGTGCATACCCACTTCGGCTTTTAAGAAATATTCTCTGAGGCTGCACACCTCGCGGTTGTGGAGGGTCTTCGCATTTAAAAACCCTCGACCCCCGCACTTCCGCGGGATGTACAGTCTCATCACCGGAGAACGTGGGTGATGCATCCGGTTTGCGGTCAGGAGTGTACGGACCCTCCTGTCCAGGGCGTCGAGTTCGGTCTGAGTCCATTTGAGTATGCCGAAAGAGTACATCTATATCTATCTATATCTATATCTTCTATATCTATATCTATCTATCTATCTATCTTCTATATCTATTCTATATATCTATATACATATAATAAAATTGTAGAAAAGTGGTGTCTGTACAATGGAAATATATGAAAAAAAAGTAGCAGGGGTTGTTATTATATCGATGCTGAACCCGATTTTGTATTTTTTTTTTTTTTGTCTGTTTGTCTGTGTGTTTGTGCACGCTAATATCAGAAACGGCTTATTCGATTTAGATGCGGTTTTCACTAATATATTGTAGTAAGCTTCACTTAACATTTAGTGTTTATTTCATGTCAATCGGTTCATAAATAAAAAAGTTATGTCAATTTAAAGAATCACATCGAACATTTGTTATAGGTTAGGCATTTCTTTCCTTGATTTTCGGTATACTTATCTTAATTTTTATTTAGGGTTTGTATCTAAATATTATAAGTAAGTATTTGGTATAGGTTAGGCATTTCTTTTCTAGATTTTCTTTATTAAGTATAAGTTTATTAGCTCAGGTTAGTAATTAATTTTTCTAGCAATTCTTATGTTTTATAAAGTTAGTACGTTTGGTTTACACGTCTTAACATTTATTACTTAAACTGTGATAATTTTAGATACTCCATAATCGTATAATAATCTGTAAGTATTTATAATTAAATTGTTTACGATAGGTAGTACGTGTTTACTAAATAACTGTGTGTTAAGTAGTAAGTACTATTTTATTGTAAGAATGCCTCGAAGAAGATCCAACCTCTCCCAATGTAGCAGAAATGCTAAAAGGATGAGATTAGTTCGATCACAGGAATCTGAGGAAGGTCGTGAGGCAAGGCTCTCTGCAACTCGGGAACATCAGGCTAGGTTTCGTGCTGCAGAAACTTCGACTCAGCGGGAATCTCGACTGAGTTCAAATCGTTCTCGAATGGTCGAGGTCGCGAAAATTTTTTTTCATACTAATGGGGTCAAGTCATGAAAAAGGTTGAAAAACACTGCCCTACTAATATTATAAATGCGAAAGTTTGTGAGGATGGATGGATGGATGGTTGGATGTTTGTTACTCTTTCACACAAAAACTACTGAACGGATTTTGATGAAACTTTACAATAATGTAGCTTATACATTAGAATAACCCATAGGCTACAATTTATAAAGATTTTATGTGATTTGGCCATAATATAACGATAAGTATCAAGTAAGTCGGAAAAATTCCTGCCCTCTGAGATCTATCTTTGCATGCGCTGCCTTTTTTTTTTTTTGGGTGTTTAATCATCCAATGACTTCTACCGCTCTGGGCGGAGTGGAAGGGCGTGTCAGACTCTTACTGACTAAACCCCACACGTGTTCCTTCGATCCTTGATATCTCTTTGAGGCGCGCGTGGAACACGATGCGCCGTCGACCCGGGCCTGGTCCTTATCGAACGGCGAGCTGCCCGTTGCTCTCCGTCCGCAGGCCCGCGCCTACGGTGGCCGGAAATCGGCTATCAATTCCCGACGCCCGGGACGTCTCCTACGGCGGCGGCGGCTAGGGCTGGTAGGGCGCGGCCTTTGCCACTCCCTCGCGCGCTCCACCTTCTCTTTCGCGAGCATTACTGCTTTGCAGAAGGAGGTGACGGCTTGCCATGCCCTCTCGCTCCGCAACATGGCCTGAACCAGGGCCGTACGCGAGAGGCCACCGCCACCGATCGCCTCGACGAGGACACGGCGGTGGTCCACCCAAGCCGGGCAGACCTCCACCGTATGCTGCGTGCGCTGCCTAAACCGTTAGAGTTACATGAAGAAAATGTATTGTGGGATTGTTTGTCTTAAAGAGTTCTAAATAAAAGTCCGCCACAGCATCTATCTACCTTTTATGTGGAAGCCTTTATATCCAAAATAGTGAGCAATAAATACAGTTAAATTGAATACTTTTTTTACATTGCATATTTTAGAGTATTTAGTTAATTCTTATCAAAATAAATACCTTCATCGCTTTTGGTATTTAATGTAGATAAAGTTTGTCTTTTACACTAAGTAATTTGGACAAATAGTTTAAAAGTTAGAACGATAAGAATGACCTGCGATATTGAGTCGACGGCGCACAGAACGAGGGTGGAGGGGCGGGCCAGCCAGGGGATGACGCGCCAGAGCGCCAAGTGGAAGCTATTGCTTAATAATTATGTTCAAGAAATAACTTAAATAACGCAATTAATTGTTGAACTGTCAAAATGAAACCCATTGCTATTATAAGTGCTACGCAATTACCCCGCTGATTTAGGACATGTTACACGTTCCTGTGGGATAATTTCCGACATCCACGCGGGCGAAGCCGCGGGCAGAAGCTAGTCATTAATATTTATTTTGTTATTAACAGTGAAATTTTACATTAAAAATTTGGGGGTTTTCTATTTACCATAAATATGGCTAGAAATAGTACCTAAGTGAATTTGAAGATAAACATTATTTCATATAAGTACTTAAATAAGAATATAGGAAAAGAAGAGACTCAGGTCGGCTATCTGCAAACAGATCGATACCTCTGGGCTCAAAGGTCGTAAAGGACAAAATGCGACTTTTCAGGAGAAACAAAAAACGAAAAAAAAAAAAATATTTTTACTCTAACTTTTTTGTTTCTTGAGCTATTTAAATGAAACCTAGGAAAAAAGTGTTTAGAATTTCTAGTATTATCTAGTGCAGTGTTAATAAATGACCCTAGTGACGTATTTACCGAGATAGATTTCCTTTACGACCATAAATTTAAAAATAAAAGTCCTTTACACCCTTCAAATTTTCACCCTATGATATTACCTAAGGGCGTAAATCCACTTTACTGTACAAAACTAAACAAAATAAGGAAATAATCGACAAGTGTAATATTTTTTAGGTTCTTAAGGATAACACGCTAAGGTATTCTGAACGGATAAATTCTTCGCAATTCTTCGCACAAGCTAAGAAGAAGCATAAATTAATAATTAAACTTAATTATTAAATGGATTATGTAATTTTGTATGTATTTATGTGTATACTACTGTATTTTCTTTACGAATATTCATGAAATAACATAATTATACAAATAAAACGTACATTTGTGTAATCAAATTGAGATCGTTTATTTGTACTTACTTAATTGAACACAAAGCTCCAAATGGTTAAGAATAAAAAATAATATTTTGGTAATTAACATAGTTTTTCTTGCTTGCCTTTTCTCTACTCTCTTCTGTACTCTTTTAATTAGTTTCACTTCTTTAAGCAACTTTATTCTCTTAAACTAACTTTCTTCTATCTACTAACTTTATTCTGTTTGATGAGATGATGAATAAATAAATCATCATCAGTAAATGCGCTTCAGCAAAAGCCTAGCATGAACTTCAACATAATGACAACTCTTAAGTAGGTAGGTACTAACATAATTAATCAATAGGCGGGGACATCTCACACACGCGGCCATCTGACCGCAAACTAGGCAGAGCCAATACTAAGTGTTCAAAGTGTTCAAACACAGTGGGAGCTGCGCGGGCGGCGGAATCCGCAAGCGCTGCGTGTTTTCATAGTTACAGCGGCGCGGGTGCGCGGTATCCGTAGCGGGTTCAAGCGCACGGCCCGGCGCGCAACCACTCCCGCCGCCCGCGCCGCTCTCACTGTGTTTGAACACTACGGGTAGCAGGCAGCTGATACACATACATCCATCAGTAGATAAATAAAAACTTGTATTGACAAACAGCAACTAGACACAAGGAAACCACAAATGCTCATCACACACACAAATGTTTGCCCTGGGCGAGAGAGATTCGACCTCGCGACCCTGTGCTTCGCAGGCCGGCGGGGCCGATCAGTATTAGAATGTACTCTGTGGGGGCCGACGAGCGAGTATTTCGACAGGAACTATGTGAAACATTATAATTAGGTAAAAGAAAAGTTTTGTAGGTAAGCATACTAGGTACTTACCTCATAATATAATTTTTTCGTGCAGCTAACACAGCAAGTAATTGATTACGGCGTTTTAGTAAAGGCTCAAGGATGTTATTGTCTTCATCGTCACTGTTTTCCATCGTGTACCACTAGTTTAATAACTTAAATACACCAATAATTTGATAAAAAAGCCGCTATACCTAGGGTTGCCATATCGTCCCGTATACGGGACTGTCACCGTATTTGACCATATTTATTTAATACTTTTTACGCCACTACGGTTGAGATCAGAAGATATCTGTTAGAAAACACATAGTTTGTCTTTCACAAATGTTCACATGCGTGCTATGTGTATGGTGTAGTCAGGGCCGTAGGCAGGGGGTTTGGGGGTTCAAACCCCCCCCGAAATGCGAGAAACCACAATCTCAATCAAGAAATCGACCCTCCTAGGGTACCTCCGTACTCTAATACATGTGATAATTGTAATCTATTTCGCAGAGGAGTACTTTATAATCTACAAAAAGAACAGTACGTCTGTACTTTTATCTAGTCTGACTTTGTATTGAATGAATTCCTGCAACTTCCGCATTCTCTGAGGGAGTCTAACCTATCTAAGGCAGGGTGCAAAAATTTTCGAGCTCGCTTCGCTCGCTCTTTTGCATCCTAAAATCGCTTAATTCTCAAACTTTTCTGCTTAAATCGATCAATTTACTTCTATTTCTGTACGAACGGTCAAAGACAAAGAAAACCTAACTTATTCGAGCGGGATAGTAAAAATTTCGATTTTTCGCTCGCTCTTGCATCCTAAATCGTCCATAGCGGCCCCATTGGTGGACTAAGGGGGGGCGGCAGGTCCGGTCTGCGGGGGCCTACTATGTATTCTAAATATAAACGTAGGGTGCAAAATTTTCGAGCTCGCTCCGCTCGCTCTTATATTCTACTTCTTAAAGTTTTCTGCATACCTGGGCCCCGGGCCCCCGATAATAACATTTTTTTATACATCTAATAAGTACCTACTCTTTATTTACCCTCTCGAAATCAGAAATACTTTATTTCTTCTAAAAAAAGTTGTCAACCCAAACCCCCCAGAAATTAATTCCTGGGTGTAGTTGAAAAACTGCGTGTCGTCGTTGAATGTGTTATTAGTTTTGGGCATCGGAAGAGAAAACGTCCCGTATTGGTTCCTAGAAGTTATGGCAACCGCACCGCACTGTACCGCACTGTTTACTTGTTTTCAACAACAAATAATGTCGCGTGCACGAAACAAGTGCCGAAATGAATCGGCAAAACAGAAATGGGCAAAGTATTGTGATCTTTATGTCAAAGCCATAAAACATATTTTACAGTAAAGCAAAGCGCCTCTGTTTCATAGATTATTTGGGTAGTAAAGGACAAGTTTGTTTTCGTTCAGTTATTTTTTCTGGGTTGTATAGGACATTTTATTTAAGTGTCGTAGATACACTTTGTACTTCATAGAATACTAGTTATTTCCAACCTAGCCAATACAAGAGGCTATTTGTTGAATATAGGTAAGTAATGTATAACGAGTATTAGAAACATTTTAATAAGGTAGGGGTTGAAAATTTGTGTACAGAAATCAAATTCTACGATAATGAAGTGGATACCTAAACTTGAACATCTTGTAATTTCGATAATCGTTATAATACATTTCGCATAATTTTGAGTAGTAATAGTTTCGTGTAAATGATTTAATTTTTATTAAGTTAGGTAGTAAGTTTAGATTAAATTCGTTGTTTCCTCACTTACGTTTATAAACGCCCTTAGTGGAAGCAAATAAAATTAAACTAGGTCGTAAAGGACACTTGTCATTTTTTATTTTCAATTGTAAGGGTGTACAGGACAATTTGCTAAGACGATGTCCTTTACATCCAAATTTTTAGGTGAATTATATTAACCACCTAAGGTGGTATAAGACAATTCATATTTTTTATGTATTTTACACCAAAAAGTTGTTTTATACTTTGCTTTACTACCAAAATGAGTTCACTCTGGTAACTGAGTGTTATTTACATCCATATTTTCACGGTAAACTATGTTTAACGTCTCAAATGATGTGGGTCGTAAAGGCATTTTTTTTGCGAATTTCGTAAAACGGAATATACAGATCGATAGAGAATTAAAAACTGAGTAAAACAGTATCAAAAAGTCATTTTCGCCCAAATGTCCTTTACGACCTTTGAGCCCAGAGGTATCGAGATGTCAAAATTATGGCCAATTCGCTTATAATGAATGTAAACTAATATTTAAGATACCTACTAAGACCTTTGATTGCCATTCATGATTTAGTGTGTAACGTGATCAAGAGGCAGATTTTTTTTAATGAAAATTCATCTGTGAATATACCTACATACCTTTTTCAAATAAATTTTAACGTCATGTGTTTTCAGGCAACTAAATGACATCCCGGCCAGCCGGTGGAACGAGACCTGCTGCGGTCTATTCTGTAAAAAACTCACCGTGAAATGAGCTGTCATTCCCCCTGATGCTAAGTATCCCTATAGTCAAGTATCCCCGGTTTCCTCTGTTGTGTTTCTTGTGTCAAACAAGTAACATATTGTAACACTCTGTATAAAAAAAACTATTTATCAATTTCTGCCGAATTCCGTGGAGATTTCTTTGGTTTAAGGTATGTTTAGAGAGGTACCAATTAGGTACTAAATATCCATGTATGTTTTATATCTAACTTCTCAGTAATCTCGGCTACACAAAAATACACCCGCCAAGCTGACATCAGAATGGCGGGTGTATAAAACTATTGCAATAACTTGCGAACCCACGAGGTACAAATTATTTCACTAGTGGTACAATTAGGTACTAATTAGGTACTAAATCTTTTGATATATTTCGACCATTTCTGAAAGTTACACCCGCCAACCTGATATTCACGTCTTTTCTGAGATAATTAAATTCAATTACATCTAGTGGATTGTTATATTTTTTTAATCTGTTACGATATTTTAATTTTTTATTGAGCAATTTTATTAATTGGTTAGAATACCACGGTGGGTATTTTCCTCGCGTGGACGTGGTCACTGGCACATATTTTTTAATGATGTCCCTAATTATACTGTAGAATTTATCCAGTTTAGCATTTACATCATAACAACATTATGCGGCATCATCTTCCTCCACATCAGTATTAATGGAGGTATATAAAGAAAGAAGAAGAAAGAAAATACATTTATTTAACACATACCAAAAAAGCACACAATTTACACAGCAGATAAAAAACATAAAAAACTAATAAAAAGTGTAAAATGCGATGTAAGAGATTAGCAGGGGAGTGTGATGTGACGGATGTGAATCAGTTTTACGAGTATAATGTAACGTATCACTTCGCTTCCTTCAATTTGCGAGAGAATACCTATTGTGATCGCTGCAACTTGATCATTTTCGGCAAGAATTCTCTTGGTAAGGTATTCGACTGATGTCCTCGTACACCAGACGAATCAAATCTTCTAAAGTGGGAACTACTCTACCTGCAAGTCTCTATATAAGTAGGGCGATCTGGCCGCTCTCCTCTGGTAGAGTGTTTTCATCGACTTTTAGAAGAACATCGGAGAATTCTTGAGCATGTGAATTCCCGCCAAGCCGAGCTCGTATGTTGATGGTCAAGCGCAGTCTATGTACTCTCGACCATTGAGTCGACGTTTTCAACAAAGCTTTCACCTCGTTAGACAGAACTGTGACACCACCCCCATGTCTTGGTTCCTGCGGATGTCTTGCAAGGTTTTGTTTACAGCTACCACTGAGAACGCCATATACAGGGTTACTTTGACATCCGTAGTACAACGAGAGAACCTGCGGGCAAGCATATTGGTCCTCATAGACAACCCCCTGCGATCTTTCTCTATATCTACGTCATCTCTTAGGTCGGTCATATCAGTGCTCATGACAATGGGCTACTATCAACTATGGGCAGAACACTGCCCGGCTGCTGCTTAGCCCTGCTTAGGCGATTTGAATACAACTCTTCTGCAAATTGTAGGTAGGTATAAGTCGTAGGATGATTTGAAAATTCGAATTTTCGCGAACTCCCTAGGGACATTGCGAAATGAGAAATGTTTTCACCATTGTCTAATTATCCGTGTTTTCGCAATATCCTTAGGGTACCTATCGCAAGGGTTTTCGCGAAAATTCGAATTATCAAATCATCCTACGACATATACCTACAACGTTACTTTTTGTTTAGTCACGTTTAGTGTACCTAGCGGCACACCTGCGGAACGTTCCGTCGCGTCATGTGACGCTTGCTCATGAACGCGACGTAACGTTCGACTGATGTGTCATCATGTGTCATAGGAAAAACATTAGGAGCGTATTCAACCGAACCTTCCGCGCCGTACGTTCGGCAGGTACTAAACCTCTTAAGGGGTCATTGTATCTACTCATCATTATGAACAACTTTCACTATGACTATGAGTGCAAAGGTGAAATCGCGAAAAAATAATCAGATGTTCCTTACATTTAAGTTCGTAGGTAAGTACCTACATAGAGGTATCTCGTCAAAATGTAGGGAACAGCAGATTTATTTTTTCTCAATTTCAGCTTTGGGCCCATAGTGAAAGTTGTTCATAATGATGAGTAGGTAGGTACAATAACCCCTTAAGTTGTTCAGTATAAACAAAAAATAAAGTTGTATAAAGCCATGCTCCTACGCTTAAGCCTCGCAAATCGTCAACAACTTCTTCAACCCATCAAGTTTTTCAACAACATCAAGGGACTGTGAAGCCGCCATATCGTCTGCATAGCTTATGAAACGTTCCTCGTGTACGTTTCTTGAACACCCTCCCCCAAGAACGTCCACCTAATTTTCTTAGCCAAGTAATTAGCCGTTTCGCCATGGCGATGCGACGTTGACAGTTGACAGGTCGTGCTGCCAAAACAGATATACCTACAGGGTATCAAGGACATCGACGCGAAGCCCGTTACCATGGATTCAGTAGGAAGGTACATACATGATTCTGAACGCCCTGCGTAGAAATTTTTCGTCGGTTATTTAACAAAAAAAACAACTGTTCCATACATTTTGACCGCGTAGGTATTGCACTTTTCTATGAAACAGCAGATTTTTTTTTACTACCTGTTCAGAATCATGTACCTACTGAATCCATGGTAACAGGCTTGGCGTCGATGTCTCTGACACCCTGTATAGTAAGTGGCTCACCTGGCGTGTTCGCTTGGTTACGCAGCCAACCATACATTTTGTTGACGACGCGACTGGCTGCGCCGCCACGTACATTTCTGGAGTTTCATAAAACTAAAACTACTGCCTTTGTGACAGTGCTATACATACAACAATCACGGATTGAACCTGGATAAAAAGTATCCTATTATTATGTTACTAGCTTCTGCCCGCGACTTCGTCCGCGTTTTTTTTTTTTGGGTGGGAAATCATCAAATGACTTCTCCCGCTCTGGGCGGAGCGGAAGGGCGTGTCAGACTCTTACTGACTAAAACCCACCCGTGTTCCTTTCCTTGCCTAGACGGGGGCCACGGTTTCCCCTTAGGACTATCCGCAACCCCGGTGGTAGGCATCGGCCCTGACGGGCCCCTTCAGCTTCGCTGACAACTCTTTGAGGCGCGCGTGGAACACGACGCGCCGTCGACCCGGGCTTGGTCCTGATCGGACGGCGAGCTACCCATCACTCTCCGTCCGCAAGCCCGCGCCTACGGTGGCCGGAAATCGGCGATCGATTCCCAAGACTTCGTCCGCGTGGAATAGTTACTTTGGGCTACGACCCGACTGAATTAACCACGCGTCTGAGCCGCGCGGCATGGTATTTCGCAGAGCTAACTGGGGCCACCGCCCTTCCTGCTCATGACTGCCTTACATAACATACATAATCAGCCTATTACCTACTGTTCCCACTGCTGGGACACAGGCCTCCTCTCTGCGAGAGGGAGTGGGCTGTAATCTACCACGCGGGCCCAGTGCGGTTTGGTTGATGTCACATGTCTTCGAATTTTTTGGTTCTAAGACATGCCGGTTTCCTCACGATGTTTTCCTTCACCGTTTTGAGAGCAGTGGTGATGTAATTATTTACACAAAGTAAAGCGCCTGCTGGGGTTCGAACCCACGACAGGACCTACAACTCGTAAGTCGGGGCGCGTAATTACAAAAGGGGATGCAACACAGACACCCATAGTCTGTGCTGCATCATGTCGCGTATGGCTTAAAGCAGTAATAGTCCGTCCGAACCCAGCTGCAACACAGAGCGGTCTGTAGTGCAGCCGCATTTGTTTGTATAAGGCAATACAAAGGCGGATGCAACACAGACACCCATAGTCTGTGCTGCATTATCTTGTGAATGGCTTAAAGCAGTAATAGTCCGTCCGAATCCAGCTGCAACACAGCGCAACGCATTTGTTGTGTTTTTGTGACACCCATAGTTGCATTATGTTACGAACCACTTGAAGCGTTATTAGTACGTTCGAATGCTGCTTCAATACAGTAATCTGTATAGTAGAATAATTTATTTGAAGAATATAATAAAAAAGACAAATACGGTAAAATTACGTACTAAGTATACTTAGGGCCTGTTTCACCACCTACGGTTAAGTTCCTATTAACTTACTTGGCAGATCATTTCATACAAATTCTGTTCTATTTTTGAATTTATTCGGTAAGTAGTGGCTATTCGGCTATTCGGACATCGTGAAATAAACCCTTACTCTACTAGTAGTTTTAGGAACACATAAGCGCACACAACACATAGGTCACACTTATAGGTCGCATAAACGAGAATATGGCAGCCAAGTTAACGGGGATGAAAATGAAAATGAAAATTTTCGTTATAACGTATTACACTCTTCTTGCCGCGTACCGAGTGCTGGCAATTCACATTGAATTTTGGCGTTAAAAGATTCTTCTTTTGTGGCTTCGAAATTTAATATCGTGTACTCCAGTTTACTCCACACAGTATTTATTTTAAAAAGTCATTAATTTGTCTTTATTCAACATTTTACAATAAGATAGGTAATTCACGCACGCACGCACTGCACCGACTCGTCGCTAGGTCAAGGGCAAACTAACATCAAAAAATTCAAAAGTCATAAATAATTGTGTCTTCCGCGATCGGTCTGTAAAGCCGCCGCATTTGTGCGACGTTGCCATTCCGAACGCGATCATAGTACAGACACTAGTTACCTAGCGATCTGCAGTGTAGACAGAGCGAGTACTTACCTACTTTTATGCTGTATTGCAGCCGCTTTTGTTAGAACAAAGTCTTGCGGAACCGATCACATTGCAGACAGTCTTCAAATGTCTGTGGTGTAGTCGTGTTTGTAATGCTTTATTCATACGGACGCGGCTGCGTTACAGAGCAGCTCCTGTCTGTGTTGCATCCCCTTTTGTAATTACGCAGTCGGGGCCGATACCACTGGGCCACCACTGCTCCTATTGCCATCATAAATGCGCGCGTAGTACTTGATTATTATTTTGATGCGATGTTATTTTAAAACTGTGATATCTCCTAAGATATTCATTGAAATCGAATGATGTAAAGGCCAATTTTGTTTTAAATGAAATACTTGTGATGAATAACGTATTTATTTGGATAAGGATTAATGTCATGTTTATAAAAACACCTTCACAAATAATGCATTATTTTAGAACAAATTTTGTTAGCATAAAAAAGGTTATAGTGAGCCAACCTTAAAAGATAGACATATGCTGTCGCGGACTTTTTTTGAGAACTTTTAAAGAGAAACAATTCTGTCATACATGATTTTTGCGAAACTTTAACCGTTTACGCAGCGCACGCAGCGGAAGCTCTCAAAAGGAAAAAGAAAATCCCGATTTTGAAACATTCTTCATTAGTGCTCCGCTCCTATTGGTCTTTGCGTGATGATATATAGCCTATAGCCTTCCTCGAAAAATGGACTATCTAACACTGAAAGAATTTTTCAAATCGTACCAGTAGTTCCCGAGATTAGCGCGTTCAAGCAAACAAACTCTTCAGCTTTATAATATTAGTATAGATTTAGGATACTGTACTTTACCCGACTGCCCCAGGAGGAGGGAAATGTTTTTCGAGAGTATGTATGTAGGTATGTTTCTATGTATGTATGTATGTCTATTTCTTTGGCACGCTCTGTAGCCTAAACGGCTTAAACATAACTGGCGAAATGTGGGTGAAGGTATACCTCTAGGGACATCTCTATAGGGACACCTCTGCCTAACCCTTCAGGAAATATAGGCGTGATGTTATGCATGTATGTATTTATTTATTTTCATATTTATTATATGTCGGGCGCGCTTGAAAATCAGCTCTCGCCCTCCGCTCCCGATACACGCCGCGTGCGCCGCGCGCCGCCCGCGGGCTACGCTACGCTTTTCTTACTTAAAATGTGTTATGTCACCTGTCTCATGCAACAAAGGAAGTCTTAATATAATGAGTATATACAGGATGAAATTGAAAACATGCGACAACTCTTAAGGGGTCATTTTACTCATCATTATGAACAACTTTCACTATGGGACCAACCCTGAAATCGCGAAAAAAAAAACAGCTGTTCCCTACATTTTGACGAGCTATGCAAACATAAATGTAGGGAACAGCTGTTTTTTTTTTCGCGATTTCAGGGTTGGTCCCATAGTGAAAGTTGTTCATAATGATGAGTAAAATGACCCCTTAAGAGTTGTCGCATGTTTTCAATTTCATCCTGTATAATGATCCATATTCATGGGCGTACCGGGGGGGGGGGGGGGGGGGGGGCATCTGCCACCCCCTGGATTTTGTATGCCTAAGTACTGTTGTCGATAAAGTTAAGCGGCGGGCGGAGCGGGCGAAGCGATCGAAGGAAACTATACAAACTACGCGAAATATTGTAGCTCGCGGTGTGAACCGAAGTATGTAAAGAGGTGAAACGATGTTCACCCGCCCGCCCGCTAGCTGGCGGTGTGGCCTGCGCTTTATGATGTTGCATTCACGTTACGACTTACTTTACAATTACAATAGTCTATGTATTATGCATTAATTCTACAAAAAACCGCGCTGCGCGGCCTTTCGTATTGTGCCTATCATGCCAAACCGACTTTAAAAAAGGAGGAGGTTCTATGTTCGGCTGTTTTTTTCTTTGTTCATCGATATGTTCGTCAATTGTGCACCAATTTTGAAAATTCGTTTTCATATTGTCAAAAAATCATTCAAAATCGGTCCAAAATTGACAAGAATATAGATGAAAATACATATAACAAAAAGCTTACAGAACGAACTTACGAACATAGAACCTCCTCCTTTTTTGAAGTCGGTTAAAAATGCGCGAACGCAGCCGCAGCAGCAATATGAAGCTATGTTAAACATGTGCGGGGGGAAATTTCTGATTTGCCCCCCCCCCTGGGCCAAAAGCTGGGTACGCCCATGTCCATATTCATTAAATCTGAGTTTACAAGGGGTATTTGCCCTGCAGTAGGACAATAAAAGGCTGGTATTATTGATTAATTATATCATTTACTACTAATGATTTCACATATTATAGAATCATCTAAGGTGAATGACTTCATTCAGAACCACTTAACACATTCCGAGACAAGAAACGCTCATAGACGTCATAACTATATAACTTTTATAGTGGCACGGTCAGTGTCCTGGAAAATGTATGTCAAATAAATTGTCTTTTCTTATGTACACACTAAGTTTTGGCTTGATAAACAGTTGCATTCAGTTTGGAGACATTTCTGCTCAAAGTAAACGCTGCTAGACAGTATCACTGAATTTATTGCTTATACATTATCCTGTTTTATGAAATTATTCACAAGCCTTGACTGGTTAACTCCTAGGAGCCACGTAGCTGTCAGGACGGGTCATCATCAGAGTCCAGCTCATCTGAAGAATCATCGCTGCTATCAGATGAATCTGATTCATCATCACTTTCTTCATTAATGTAGACTTGATTAGTTCTATGTAAACCTGTTAATAATGACATGGAAGCCATTCTTACTGCCACTTCATTCTCCATTATGCTATCAACCTCTTCTTGCTTCACTAATTCTGCAGCTGCCTCTAATTCTTCAAGGTCCAATTCTAAATCATTTTTTGAGATTTCAATATTCGCAATATTATTGTACAGCTCATCTAGCTCCTCATTTCTACATTTCTGCAGGAAAACTAAATAATCCTTGATATATAACTGATTCAGAATATATCTTGCATCATTACTTGCATTAAACATTTGATATATTTCAATCATACATTTTACTACAAATTTCTTTCCTTTCCTAAACAGAGCTACCAGATCATTTTTTACTTTAATGCAGAGTTTAAAGTTCCTGAATATTGGATAAATTAATGCACGTCTATAAGAGGCGATGAGAACTTGTGCCATATCATTAAATGTACAGAACCAACTCAAGGTTGATGAGAGTTTATTTATAGTCCATCCTGATTCCACAGTGCTTTCGTTTAAGGTTGTTCGTTTATCATAGCAATATCCATAAAGGATATCAACCAATCCATATAGTACTTGATTGTACTCAGATTTACTAAGTAAATAGTGTTTGTTTGGCAGTTCCTTTAGTACACCCACTTCTTCTTCAGAAAATTCAATGTCTTTATTAGCATTTTGATTACCCCAAGGTGCTATAGCTGTCAGGAATGGCTCAAGTAGTTCATCATCATAAAAGTCAGCCAAATAATGGTCTGTGGAAAATTTATCATCTTCATGTTGTATCCTCTTAGTTTGACGCTCTTCAATTGACACCGTTTCAGGAACTCTCAATTCAAAAATCTGTGGGAATTCAACACCAATGTTGCTGAACTCAGTTGTGAGTTTGTTTGCAAATCCATAGGTATATTTATTAGAATAATCGTCGTCTTCATTGTTACCATTTTCTACAGTGATTCCATCTTCTAACATTTCAACTAAATCTGGATTCATGTCAGGTATATCTGCTGGAGCCAGTAAACTTGTGATCATGTCTAGATTTTCAAAGTTTTCACCTGTAGTCTCCTTGTCAAAGGTTAAATTGAAGTCTCCTGAATCACATAGGTACGATCCTTTGGAGCTGTCATTGTCGACGATTCTGCCTGGCAGGCGTAGTCGCAGAAAATACGGACTGGACACAAATAGAAAATTTTCTCCATCTACGTCAATTTCTGTATCACCAATGTTTGTGTAAGGTGCGTGCACGTTTATAAAGACGTGATTATCGTCCTGAGTTAACTTAAAACGTGGAGTCAACATGTTGCTTTCACTTTAAACAAACTTAAGCACCTATGATTGTGATGATTTTCAAAATATAGCATACATTCAGTAAATTACCAATAGGTGCAATATCGTGCAGGCGTGCACATGGTATCGCAGACTTGGACAAACAAGCACAGCACAGAACAATATACCGCAACAGACACTACAGTTACAGTAGTAGACGACGCCTCAATTCCTCAGTCAGAGTCGGAGCAAGACCATCAAAATCATTGATGCTCACTATTGTTTTCGATTTGCTTTGCTTTGGCATGCTAGCACGATGGGGGGTTGGTTAGTTGGTTGCTCGATGGATGGATGATTGGATGGATGCCTTGACAGTTGACAGATGACAGTTGATTGTTTGACAACATAAGTTTACCATTGAGGTAGGAAAAGCTATGGAGATGGCATATTCTACTCTATGTAGAATAGTTATACAAATATCTATCCTAACGACACATGCATATCAAGAGTTTTACTTCTTTGAAAAGACAAACATTTGTCAACGATTAAATTTGGCAAACCTTTTGTGTGACGTCAAAGTCATGTATGCGTGCGTGAACGGTCGCCATGTTTAGTGCCGAGTTTTGTGGTAGATGTGCTGTCAAACCGTATTATTATGAGTGTCAAAAGGTTGCTCGCTCTCTCTCTAACTCTCTTGCACCCGCAGTTACAAGGCAGTAAAGGCGGCCATCTTATGTGCACGGTAATTTTGTAGGTATGGCAAGATCATAGGTTAATAAGTCATTGAGACTTCCACTCAAAACAATGACTGTCTCAGTCCAGTCCTGAGGTGAGCCTGAGGTCCTGAGGTCCAGTCACACAGGTTGCCAACATTAAAAAAGTCACTGCGTATAAAAGGAGGGACAAAAACTTAAAAAACTGCACCTGAAAAGGTATGACAATAGGTATTATAGGCACCTATAGGAGGACAAAGAAATAGAGGAGGTAAAATATGTGCGTGTGGTGTGAGGGCCCACTTTGTTAAAACTCTTTGAAAATGTGCTTAGGATTTAGTGAAGATTCCCAAAGAATTGTGAAAGTTGTAATCAGATTTTGTGAAAGTCAAATAACCGAGTTATGGTCTGTAAAGTTGGGCCCTCAGTTCTCACATAGAGGATTGAGGGCCCACCTGAACCTGATAAACTATGGACCCTACAGAAAAAGTCTTTATGCCAAAATCTAAGCTAATGCCAAACAAAATTTGTGAAAACAAGATATTATCGCAAAACACTGTCCTACTTTGTATATCTTCGTACAAAATGGGCCCTCAATTCTCATACACGTAAAAGCTTATTACGCAAATAAAATGAAATAATTAACTTACAGCTACTGTTTGAAATCCTATATGCTACTAAATAAATTGTGAAAATTTGTGAAAGAAAGAACAGGTCACTACTTATTGTTGTTTGAAAGTTATGACCTTGAATAAAATTCGGGCCCTCAGTCCTCCATTACTTTTGTTTTCGTTTTATTACGCTTATCGTATGAAAGATAAAACAACTACAAAATTGTCTCTTTTTGTGAAAAAAATTGTGCAACAAATTGGTGTCATTTGTTACAAATAAGAATTATGATAAAACTACAAATCCTAATAGATACCGAAATCAACTATTTTTTGATTGTGTATGTGAGTAGGGTGACAATAATTTATTTTTACCCTCATTTATTATACTTTGTTAGTGGCGATTCTGAGTGATGTTTAAGTTCCTTCTGCTGTTGCAAAGTAATAATACCAAATATTTAAATAAAATTTCCTTTAAGTTGAACTGTAGCGCTGTGATAACTGTTCAAGAATAACTATTATATTTATATATTGTATCTAGCTGCCCGCCCCGGCTTCGCACGGGTAGCACTAAGTACTTATCTACGGCGCACCTACCTACCTACCTACCTTCCCTACCTACCTACCCTACCTTCACCTACCTATCCTAAAAACCTTCTCCTTACTATAACAAACACAACAAAAAAAGAATTAGCGAAATTGGTCCAGCCGTTCACGCGTGATGCCGTGACCAAGGAAATTGGGATTCATTTTAATATACATACATATATAGATTTATTCCATTTTAGTTATTAAAATGATCTACTAACGGTTGTCTACTTAAATAGTCACTCTAAGAATTGTTTAATTCAAAGAATTGAAAATTTTTATTATTACGATTTCTAAAATAAATATTTATTTTATTTATTTATCACAAACACAACTATCATTCCAGGCAATAATCCTAATGCGGCAGCGTGGTCTTTAGTAACATTCTAAATTACAATTAAAGCTACTAGTTATATATTAGCATAACATAATACAAACAATGTTACCTTTGTGAATTCATTCAGAGAGCAATTAAATAAATCTATCATAACAGCAGTGTCATTCAGTGTATGCAAGGCTCGCGTCAGGGGCGCTTTACTGAGCAGGTTGGTTCGCGCGCGTGGCACTGCTAACAACCGTGGCCGTCGGCGTCGCAATGCATACTTATCAGGCACATTCAGACATATCTCCTTCAAAACATCAGCATTACACATTTTACCGAGCAACAGCTTAAAAATATACGTGTTAAAAGCCAGGTCCCTTCCTGTCTCCAGTTTGTTGTACCCAACCATGCCAATTAAGAACAAGGTTGGGTACATCAACGGATAGAAGGGGTAGACCCCGTAAAGTTTCATATACAAATACCTGATAAATTTGTTCTGTATGCGTTCCAACATAAGACTATATTTAATCTCATGTGGAACCCATATGACAGCATTACACTCAAGTTGAGTTCTTATCAGATCATTATACAATGCTGTTACCGCTGTAATGTTTGTAAAACCCGATGCCCGACGGAGTATGAAACCTAGGCTTCTATATGATTTTTTACAAACATTTATAATATGTTCACGAAATGTGAACTCGGTGTTCAGGCGCACCCCCAGATCGCGTACCTTTTCTACCCGCTCAATTGGCGTGTCATCTAACGCATACCCGTGATGATGTGGCACTCTCATTCTACTAAGGTTATAACCGAGCATTTTTTAATATTAAATCGCAGCTTATTCTTCCTGCTCCACTCTGCCACACTATCTATATCACGCTGCAACCGTGCACAGTCACTCAATTTTAATTGCCATAAGCAACTTAAGATCATCCGCGAATAATAGACAAGTGGCAACCCTGACAACTTCAGGCAAGTCATTTATCATAATAATAAAGTTCAAGGGACCCAGATTGCTTCCCTGGCTTACTCCTGACCTCGTGTAATAAGGCTCTGATTTATAACCAGCTTATTCTACAAACTACCGTCGTTCTCTCAAGTAGTTAGCAAAAAACTGCAGTAATTTGGGAGTATATAATATTATGACGGATGATCGAAAAATCGAAGAAAGTTTATTAAAACCTATGACACTACATTTACTAATCTTTACTGCAATCTAAAAGAAATTGTGGTCACCCTATTTCCTGAGTCAGAGAATAAAAATAAAACTCGATTTTCGCATACAATAAAGGGTCTTTTAATTTCTTTCTGGTATCCAATTTGTTGCACAATTTTTTTCACAAAAATAGGCAATTTTGTACTTTTCTTATCTTTCATACGATAAGCGTAATAAACCGAAAACAAAAGTAATGGAGGACTGAGGGCCCGAATTTTATTCAAGGTCATAACTTTCAAACAACAATAAGTGGTGACCTGTTCTTGCTTTCACAAATTTTCACAATTTATTTAGTAGCATATAAGATTTCAAACAGTAGCTGTAAGTTAATGATTTCATTTTATTTACGTAATAAACTTTTACGTGTATGAGAATTGAGGGCCCATTTTGTACGAAGATATACAAAGTAGGACAGTGTTTTGCGATAATATCTTGTTTTCACAAATTTTGTTTGGCATTAGCTTAGATTTTGGCATAAAGACTTTTTCTGTAGGGTCCATAGTTTATCAGGTTCAGGTGGGCCCTCAATCCACTATGTGAGAACTGAGGGCCCAACTTTACAGACTATAACTCGGTTATTTGACTTTCACAAAATCTGATTCCAACTTTCACAATTCTTTGGGAATCTTCACTAAATCCTAAGCACATTTTCAAAGAGTTTTAACAAAGTGGGCCCTCACACCACACGCACATCAATTTTGTAGTTGTCTTATCTTTCAAACGATAAGCGTAATAAAACGAAAACAAAAATAATGGAGGACTGAGGGCCCGAATTTTATTCAAGGTCGTAACTTTCAAACAACAAAAAGTGGTGACCTGTTCTTGCTTTCACAAATTTTCACAATTTATTTAGTAGCATATAGGATTTCAAACAGTAGCTGTAAGTTAATGATTTCATTTTATTTGCGTAATAAACTTTTACGTGTATGAGAATTGAGGGCCCATTTTGTACGAAGATATACAAAGTAGGACAGTGTTTTGCGATAATATCTTGTTTTCACAAATTTTGTTTGGCATTAGCTTAGATTTTGGCATAAAGACTTTTTCTGTAGTGTCCATAGTTTATCAGGTTCAGGTGGGCCCTCAATCCTCTATGTGAGAACTGAGGGCCCAACTTTACAGACCATAACTCGGTTATTTGACTTTCACAAAATCGGATTCCAACTTTCACAATTCTTTGGGAATCTTCACTAAATCCTAAGCACATTTTCACAGAGTTTTAACAAAGTGGGCCCTCACACCACACGCACATCAAAATTGTCTCTTTTTGTGAAAAAAATTGTGCAACATATTGGTGTCATTTGTTATAAATAAGAATTATGATAAAACTACAAATCTTACTATATACCGAAATCAACTATGTTTTGATTGTGTATGTGAGTAGGGTGACAATAATTTCTTTTTATACTTTGTTAGTGGCGATTCTGAGTGATGTTTAAGTTCTTTCTGCTGTTGCAAAGTAATAATACCTAATATTTTAATAAAATTTCCTATAAGCTGGACTGTAGCGCTGTGATAACTGTTCAAGAATAACTATTATATTTATATATTGTATCTAGCTGCCCGCCCGGCTTCGCACGGGTAGCACTAAGTACTTATCTACGGCGCACCTACCTACCTACATGCATACCTACCTATCTATATACCTACCCTACCTAGTTACCTATATACATACATACATACCTACCTACCTACCTACCATACACCTACCTACATACATACCTACCTACTTACCTACCTTCCCTGCCTGCCTATCTACCCTACCTTCACCTACCTATCATAGTAAGAACCTTTTCCTTACTATAACAAACACAACAAAAAAAGAATTAGCGAAATTGGTCCAGCCGTTCACGCGTGATGCCGTGACCAAGGAAATTGATATTAATTTTATATTTATTTATTTATTTGTGCACAATTATTACAAAAGTACCTATACTGTTGACATATATATAGATTTATTACATTTAAGATATTAACATGAATGATCTACTAACGGTTGTCTACTTAAATAGTCACTCTAGGAATTGTTTAATTCAAAGAATTGAAAGTTTGTATAAAGAGGGTTTACGCCGTACGGCATTTCATACAAACTTACAAGCCCTTATTTTTCGAAATTACTGAACCGATTTAAATTAAACTTCATAAGCATATGCAGGATACAAAGGACTAAAAACTTAGTTAAGGACACTTTTGAAATGTCTTATTTAAAAACAGATAACTGGAAATCTCTGTTTCTATGAAAAAATTAAAATCGGTCTTATTTGGCTGTTACATTATTTTTCGAAAATGTTCTTAACTAAGTTTTTAGACTTTTGTATCCTGCATATACGTATGAAGTTTCATTAAAATCGGTTCAGTCATTTCGAAAAATAAGGGCTTGCAAGTTTGTATGAAATGCCATACGACGTAATTTCTAAAATAAATATTATGACGGATGATGGCATATAAAAAAAATTTCGTTCCCTTGACAACGAACGATAGGGTAGAGTAGCATTCACAAAAAAAGTTTAAAAGAATGGAGGAAGTATGGAGGTTACGTTACACAGGATTTTAAAATATAAAAAGCCGGTTTTTTTTGTTGTGTATTTGTTTTTTTTTAGATTAACTTTTCTTTTCAAGTATGTTTTCGAATACAAAATTATAGGTACAGACGCCAGCACATCAAGTTACTACAATCTGTCAAATTTCTTTGATAGATTTTCAACTTTATCGCTAATGAATAAGGTTCAATGTTGATTGGGAAAATTTGGCAGATTGGAGTAGGTTGGTGTGCTGGCGTCTGTATATGAACAATTTAATAAAACGCGACGTGCTTCGAAAGTACATAAACTGTGGGTCCTTCACCTGATCTCTCTCTGCTCGTGGTGGGTTGCACTCGCAATCCCGTCGGAATAAGAGAGTGAGGCAAAGGAGATTCCACTCACTCAAGCACGTCGAGGGAATGCAGGGAAAACGCGAATAAGGGCGCAGTGTAAAATTTCATCGTTCAGCCTTAAGAGGGCCCTTCCCGGTCCGTCTATCGGCAACGCGAGCATGGTCGAAAAGCTTGCTGTTTCATCGAGCGCAAGTGAGAATTGCTAACGAGCAAGTGAGAACGCGATAACATTGTACGAAAAATAGTGTGTACAAATTTGTTTCAGGCCATACGTGTTTAAGAGCAATCCTTACAAGTTTGTGAAATAAATGTTTGTCATTAAGAATCTCCATTACATGTACGAGGTTTCTATCGAGATGTTTTCTTTACTTTTACAATTTATGAGTACATTATGACCGGCCAAAGTTTAGGTAAAATTTGTGCAAAAAAGCAGATTTTTAGTGGCTTATACTGAATTTGTTTCTGAATTTTTTTATTTTTTGCTTTCCTATAAACCTAGGTATTATGTACAAGAAACATATTAGTTTAAAAATTTCAATGAAAGATGTGTTACAACGCCATAATCACGTACGAGCGTTTGTATGAAAAGTATGGCGGGTTGGCCGCCCTTAATGCGGGAAAAGGTAACAGACAGACAGATTTAAAATATTAAATAGATGTACTTTAGTCACAATTTGTATTTGTTCCTCCACCTTTCGCTGATAGTATTGGTCATTACAAATGCCATGTATTAGTTAGTAATTTCAAATGCTATGACGATAATAAGCGAAAATTCGAAGAAAGTTTATTAAAACCTATGACACTACATTTACTAATCTTTACTGCAATCTAAAATAAATTGTGGTCACCCTATTTCCTGATTCAGAGAACAAAAATAAAACTCGATTTTCTCATACAATATAGGGTCTTTTAATTTCTTTCTGGTATCCAATTCGTTGCACAATTTTTTTCACAATTGAGACAATTTTGTAGTTGTCTTATCTTTCATACGATAAGCGTAATAAAACGAAAACAAAAGTAATGGAGGACTGACGGCCCGAATTTTATTTAAGGTCGTAACTTTCAAACAACAAAAAGTGGTGACCTGTTCTTGCTTTCACAAATTTTCACAATTTATTTAGTAGCCTATAGGATTTCAAACAATAGCTGTAAGTTAATGATTTCATTTTATTTGCGTAATAAACTTTTACGTGTATGAGAATTGAGGGCCCATTTTGTACGAAGATATACAAAGTAGGACAGTGTTTTGCGATAATATCTTGTTTTCACAAATTTTGTTTGGCATTAGCTTAGATTTTGGCATAAAGACTTTTTCTGTAGTGTCCATAGTTTATCAGGTTCAGGTGGGCCCTCAATCCTCTATGTGAGAACTGAGGGCCCAACTTTACAGACCATAACTCGGTTATTTGACTTTCACAAAATCGGATTCCAACTTTCACAATTCTTTGGGAATCTTCACTAAATCCTAAGCACATTTTCAGAGAGTTTTAACAAAGTGGGCCCTCACACCACACGCACATGGTAAAATAAGAAAATCATAATAGGTTTCTAGTCAAAGTACGTTACCTAACAAACGAAATAAAAAACGATACAAGTGCATAGATTAAAATCAATTCTGATAGTTCACTTCAAATAGTACATTCTATTTCCATGGTTTACTCCCTGACGTTTACAAAGGTGGCATACACCTTCAGCTGTCACTAACGAAACACAATAGAATTTTATTGTTTGTTTGTTGTTCTTGTTGTTGTTGTTATTCCCATCTGGACAGTCAAGCTGAGGTCTTACTTTGCGTTTGCACTGGCGAAACATCACAACAAAACATGTTGAAATCTCTAGTTCCTGTCAAACATTGTATGGAAAATTGACGGAAAATAGTTAGTTATTACTCTGAGGAAAATAGAGATCCCAACAATATGTTTTGTTGTGACTGTTTCGCCAGTGCAAACGCACAGTTAGCTACCAGGCCAAAAATCCAAGAAAAAAAAAGTTTACAAAGTAAGATTATTTGGATGAATTTTTATAAACAAACGTTACAAAATAATGTCTAAGAAATACAATATGCTGTTAAAAGTAACAACTTCATTAGAAAAACAAGATAAAATAAAAATTAACTTAGTAAAACTTAGAATAAAATTAGTTTTCCAACGAGTACGACTCAACCACATTGATGTTCAAACCTAATGAAAAACTATAAATAACTTTATACCCCTGTCTTGCATTTTTATTTTGAGTCTTTTACTTTATAGATCTTCACAGGAAATCCTTTTAAAAAGCATCCTATTTTAGGATACTTTGTGTGGGCGGAACATGTAGGCGGACGTTGTGCGTTGTTGTCACCTATGATCGGATTGGTGCCTACTTTCTTTTCATTTACGTTTATAGTTTTACTTCACTGATATTTCTGAATCATATCGTAGCAGTTAAATTCATCTATTCTATAAGTATTTAAATAGTTTTAAAAAGTAAGTTTTAGTTTCTGTGTGTGTGTGCTCCTAGTTCTTCTAAACTACACAATAGATTTTGATGCAGTTTTTATCATTGCTTAGAAAAATTATTGCGGATGATTTATCTGTTTAGTACTTACATCAATATTTAACTTATCTACAGCGTATAAAGTGCAAAGAAATCTCGATATTTTGACATATCCGCCACATCAGTAGATCGAACCCGTGCAACACAGTAATCCGTTTTTATTTTCTTTTTTTGCAGTTTTTATATACTTTAAAAAATTTGCAATATTGCTTTTTTGTTGTCACTGTCAAGCAATCATTAATGACATTGACATATTGACAAATCACAAGGAAGAAAATTTTATTATATTTTTAATGAGATCTTGTAAAACAATCAAAACATAAAGTCGATTTAGACCTACCTATAAGTTTTTATCAACTTTCTAATTATTTTCTTACAGTTTACCGTATTTGATAATCATTATTTATGTACGGATATCGATTTTATATCTAATAAGTGATGCCCAGTGATGCCAGTCGGTCGGAAACGTTGGAATCTACATGGTAAGTCTAATAATTACGGCTTTTGTTTGCTCTATCTATTAATGCTTCTGTATTTTGATGCTATTGCCTTAAATCTACACAAACAAGGTTGCTGGAAGTTTCTGCTGGAAGAACCAGGTTTTGTAGAATAAAGGTGTGCCTTGGCTTTTGAACTTCTCTTATTTGTATCGGTTGATAATTAATTGCGATAGGCAATGCCGGTCTGACAGATATTTACTTATGCATCTGTTCTGTAATGGTTCCAAATTTTGGTTTATTCAAATTAGTGATGAAGGGTAGTAAACTAGTTACCTACTTTTATTGTAATGATTTTGTAAGTAGTAGGTATCCCTACTATACTACCTAGTATAGTTGCTGCCAAATAAGGATGTAATAGCTGTGCTTGTCAAACTGTGTATTGTTTTTCAATTGTGAAAAATGTTGATAACATTCATTGGTGTTGATTCATTGTTGCCCACCTTTGGCAGAAACTACTGAATGCTGCTACAATCCTACTCCTTTTGCTTCATTTACGTTTATTCATCTGGTCATACATACATAATTATGCGAGTACTACACACCTGACCTTTCTGAAGAACTGATTCATTTCTGTTCTTGATATGTAGAATGCTAAATCTGTAATTATATGTAGGTCAACAACCACTACTGACACCTTATTTGGCACCACCTATAATTATTATTTACACCTTATTTGGCACCAACTATATGTAACATAACACTCTATTCCCCAAAGGGTTAAGGCCCTGTGCACACCAACTGTCTGTACAACTATTTTATCTTTTTGGAGGTGTTTGTACAGTCAGTGACCTGAATTACCTGACCCCTCTTCCGCTCTTCTTCTTTGTAAGAGGGGGTCAGGTAATGCAGGGTACTGACTGTACAACTGTTATAGTTTTTTTGATGAAACATTCAATGCTCCATAAAAGTTTGTGAGTGTTCTGAGGGTATGGGCTGATTTTAAAATTACTAGCCCTTATATTTCTAAGGTATAAAAATAAACACTATTTAAAAAACAAAATAGGTAGGGTATACTGAATTGACTGGTTTTTTTATTATTATTTTTGACTGTCATTCTAAAGATGAAACAAACAAACAAACATACTTTAATGTCCTATAATAAAATGTAGTGCTTCTGTTAGAAAAAACATTAATTCATTTCTGTTAATGGTGGTGTTTAATTGGTTTTTGGGTGACATCTCTGAGTGTGGAAATTGTGACTATATTATTGTTGTATATAGTTCCCACCTGTTAAAACAAATGTAAGTGGTAATAGTAAATAAATAAAAATTCTTTTGAGAGGTATGTAATATGTAGGCAGTAGGTAATGGATCATGCCAGTAGACTTTGGGCCCAGCAAGTATTTTATAACAGCATTGTTTAACATGGCTACTCAAATCTGTGTGGGTCTTTCTTCTAAAGACCATCTCATCAGACACTAATCTGCAAGGTCCGTATTCTGGCCTGACCAAAAGTATGTTTGGACTGTGACCTCTGAGTTTGTTTCTGTGTTTTTTTTTCAAAGTAGTCAGATCATAAAAAATACAGACCTCATCTAGTTTTAAAACATTTTATTTTTGATGTGTAAAAGTATGTTTTTATACTAATTTACAAAATTACGTGGCAATGGTGCATGTCTCTTGGGTACATTACCAGTCGACAGCGATGTGAAGGAATCTTTCGTTGCCATATTTTAGTTTGTTATTAATTTTAGTTAGGTTGGGTTATTATTTTTTAATTTTTATAGTTTTTAGTTAATTTAGTATCAAATATCTATCCAGTGTATAAATTTTTATCCTCTTTATTAAAGTTAATTTCCCCAAATTTCTATAAAAAAAAAAAACAAAATATAAATAACATGTATCAATTTCACACCAAAGTATTATCTGTTGCTGCTTTAGTATATTTAGTATACTTTCTGAGGTTTTTCTTGCTCCAGATGGGCCACAAGGATCTCTGAGAAGATTGCGCAACCAATTGGCTGAGGATGGCTGTGCTGAGTCACAAGTGGTTCTTGCTAAACAACTTTTGGAAGAGAAATGTGGTATGTTAATTCACAATCATTAAAAAAAAACATTTTATCATTCAATTTTTTTTGTATTCTTTTATCATTTGTTTGCCCTGATGTTGTTCAAATGCCCTGCTCTCCTACAGTCTTCATATTTTATAAACAAATTCATGACAATTTTTTTCAAATAAAATTACTGTCTGTGGTGAACGATGTTTGTTTTTTTTTTGGTAATAAGTATTTTTAAAAGCAGGCCAGCAGGTTAAATCTTAATTTTTTTAAATAAAGATCAACACTTGAGATAATAAGTACTTCCTTTATTTATTAATGCGTATTTGTTGCAGAGTTAGAAGCAGACAAAATATGTAACTTCAAACAAGCTCTGGATTGGTTGATCTGTGCAACTGAACAAGCGCATCCAGAAGCCAGGAGAATGTTGAGAAGGTATTGCATATCCAATAGATAAAAAAATAAATAAAAACACAAGATCCTTATAAAAATAAAATCACTTATCAGCTTTTTTTGGAACCATGTTTAAAAAAACGGAGGAGGTTCTTTATTTTATTCGAAAC
Source organism: Conistra vaccinii (assembly GCA_948150665.1). Classification (NCBI taxonomy): domain Eukaryota; kingdom Metazoa; phylum Arthropoda; class Insecta; order Lepidoptera; family Noctuidae; genus Conistra; species Conistra vaccinii. The sequence goes on along the minus strand of OX411337.1, from coordinate 10,427,540 downwards.
TAGCTGCTGCCAGCGGCTTCGCCCGCCCGCATGGACTCTTTTCTGTACTATAATATGATGTATTATACATATAAACCATCCTCTTGAATCACTCTATCTATTAAAAAAACCGCATCAAAATCCGTTGCGTAGTTTTAAAGATATAAGCATACATAGGGACAGACAGCGGAAAGCAACTTTGTTTTATACTATGTAGTGATAGTGATATATATTTTTACGAGCCCGTATTGTGCCGTTGCTTACTGCTGTGCAAAGGCCTCCGTTTTCTCGTTTTACTTCTCTCAGTCAAGGGCTGCTAGGGGCCAGCAGTAGCGGACTAAGAATATCGGGGCCCCGGGAAGGCAAAACTAAATGGGGCCCCAATCGCCCAGGAATGAATGTCGAAATACTTGGCACGCCTGCCTCGAAAAGGTTAGGTTTTCTTTTGACTATTGATACAGAATTAGGAGATACTTTGTCGACAACAGAAAAACTAGAGTATCAGACGAATAGAGGATGATAGAGCCACTGTGCACTGTAACGGCTAAGGCTTTGCAGGTAGGCTGCACAGGCCGTTAGGTAGGGTAAAAGATAATAATTAAAACCAGCTGGATAGGTTAATACATTTAATTACATATAAGTAATGTCCATAGCTAGGTCGCGGGTAAAGGTCATCGCTCATTATAGCAGCACGCCTCCGACACGGCAATTTATAACTTGTCAATCAAGTTAGGACTTTAAGTCAAATGTATTAAAGTCTATTTTACGATGGCTAAACAAAATAGTGGACGGCTCGCCGGCAGCGAGCGGACCGCGAGCCGTCACCCGGCGGGCTGACAGCGCGCTTCAAGCGAGGAGCCCGCTCGCCGGCGCCTCACCGTCCGCGGGGTGACGCCTCGCCGTAAGCGCGGTGACACCTCGCCAGCCGCACGGTGACGCCTTGCTTGTGAATAAACAATAAACTGTTAGCTCGCCGGTGGCGTGCCGGTGGCTAACGGTCGCCTTGCTTACGGCGCGTTGACGACTAGCCGTCTCCTTGCTTCCGGCGCGTTGGCGACTAGCCGTAGCCTTGCTTACGGCGCGTTGACGACTAGATTTTTCGAGGCGGTGCCGGGGCGCTGCCGTGCTGGAGCGGTGCTGTTATAATGGGCGATGACCTTAAGGTGTCACTGTTTCTGTTCCAAGCACTATGCACACATAAACAAGAAGGGTACTGTCTTTGGTAGCACGTGACACGACGTGGAGGCCTATCAGCATAGGCTCAGCAAGTGGCCGGTCAGGCCTTTTTACGGCTTCGGGCAGCGTGCGTTGGCAGCAAGCCGTAAGACGCAGGCCGGTAGCAGTTCAGTTACGCAGGCAGCGGCGAAGCGAGCTCGAAAATTTTTGCACCCTGCTTAGTTGAAATTTTCTTATGAACATTTGTACAGAAACTCAAAACTCAAACTCAAAGCATTTATTTCAATTAAACCATGTACAGGCACTTTTGAATTGTCAAGGAGTCAGTCAGTCAGAAATATGAAGCTAGTTGCCCATTCCAAAACGTAGTAGGTACCTATGGAGAAGAACGGGCAAGAAACTCCACGGACACTCTTTTAAACAAAAAATTGTTACATAAAATTGGTTACATTATTCATGTTGAAATTATACATGTGAGAACAATGTAAAAAGACGTGCACGTTAAAAGCGTCCGTAATAAAAAGATAAAAATAAAGAACAATTCAAAAATTTAAATTAATTAAAATAAGCCATGGCAGCTAAGAGATGACCAGTCCCAACTGACGGCGCCCGTTCACGAACATGACACATGGATTAGCACCATTCAGCTCAACCATTTTGAAGGGAGCTAAATGATCCAACACACGCGCCACCATCAGCGAGACATCTGAAATAGTAATTACCTAGTAAAACTATACAGAAAGCAAGAGCGAGCGAAGCGAACTCGAAAATGTTAGCCTCCTACGTCTAACAGTGATTAACAAGTTCATCACCACCACTCTCTGTGAAGGAAAAAATCTTGAGGAAACTGGCATGTCCTAGAACCATAAATTCGAAGACATGTGACATCTACCAACACGCACTGGGCCCGTGTGGTGGATTACAGCCCACTCCCTCTCACAGAGATGAGGCCTGTGTCCCAGCAGTGGGAACATTATAGGCTGATTATAGTGTCTAGTGCCAAAGTGTAATCCCCTTTCTTCATCCTCTTCACCTTTGAAGTGAGCAAAACCTAAGGCGTCAAGTTTCGTTTGAATCCATTTGATTATGCCGAAAAACCGAGATGACTCAACCGTTGAAGACCAAAAATGATATATACACTGATTAATTTTGTATCTTTATTTAATTTACTATGATAAATCTTAAATATAATGTACAATTTAGCACTAAAATATATATTTTGTACAAGTATCTAAAGGAATTAATTAAAAATAAACGAAATAATTGAAAGACCTCATTGGGCATAAAAAAATTACACTGATTGATATCAAACCTCTATTCCTATTAAATAAAGTAGACAGTGGGACGTCAAAAATGTGTAGAAAAATGTTGTACCTAACGTCATTACGTCAAATATTTTAAGAAAACGTGTAAATCATCTCGTCTTAAGCAATTGTTCCAATAACCCATATTCCGCGAAAGGCAATAGCTTCAGATTCCCGATTATGATATGAGGTAATACCGTAAATACGCTATTGTCACGAATTACTGACATACCGTGTCCACGTAAACATAAACATTAGTTCAATCTGCCTTGCATTATGTCTGAGGCCGCGCAGAGCGACAGTTTTTCCGATTTGTATTTTTTGAATAATTTTTAAAATGTAATCGTGTATCAATGAATGATAATTTAAATGATTTCGCACTTTGGAAGATCAGATGGGGCAGAGTTCGCGATGAGTTGCATCATTATATGTAAGAAAGTTTAGTTTTTAAACACGACGGCAATTCTTGTGGACCAATAACTGAAGGTTGGCCACCAACTCCAAATATTTCTGCTTATACTTTGCGAGGAAGAACAGCTCAGCAGCACTCGTGACTCCGGTCCGTTCGCAAAGGTTTCTCAGCCAAGACTTTTTTCTTTTGCCAACACCGCGTTTCTCCGCTAAAGCTATACCTAAAATAAGTTCAAAATTTGATCTCAGTGTCAATATCCCAAAAATGTATTAGGTATGAATCTTACTAAGGTCCGTATTACAGTTCCTCGCTCAAGACGCAAGCATTACTTGAACCTGTTATGTAATCCTATTACTTATTTACTGTGTAATTAACTTGTCCATTTTAAAATGACGCACCCCACACCGTATTTACATACAAGGTAAGAACCTGTGCACACGATGCGTTGCGGAGGCGGCGCGGCGCCGGAGAGCTGTCACTACGGCGTCCTACATTATAAATATCCATGGTATGCCACAAAGTGCGTTCCGGCGTCGCACCGCACGTACACCAGATTGCAGCACGCGAGACGAGGCGGGGAGGGGCGTCTTGTAAAAACACAGATGTTTGACAGGTGCCGCAGCGCCCGTATGAATGCGGCGGCACTTTGCGGTGCGGTGCCGCAACGCATCGTGTGCACAGGCTCCAATGGCGTATTTCTATGGGTAATGCGGTAGTGGGGCGCGTCATTTCAGAGATCACAAGCTATCTGTCGTAAGGTCTAACTCTGACGAGTAATGTCTTTGGCAGAGTTTTGACATAAATGTTTCCGTGTTGATCAGGTGCATCCGCAGCGGAGTGATAGACGAAGACAGCGCGGCCATCATTCGGGCGAAGTCGTGTCTCGCCGCCAGCCGACAGGAGACAGTCGCCAGGAAAGCTGCCAGAGATTTATTCGCCAGGTAAGAACTTTACTCATCATTCTCTCCCTAGCCTTTTCAGGTCGGCTTCCAATCTAACTGGATGCAGCTGAATACCAGTACTGTACATGGAGTGATTGTCTATCTGACCTCCCCAACACTGTTACTGGGTAGTATGATAACCCTTGGTTAGACTGGTTGTCAGACTTTCCGGCTTTTGACTTCTCTAACGACTGTTATAGATCTTCAAATGACAGCTGGAATTAACGGCTTATCGTGCTTTCCGAAGCACGGAGGGAACTCTACATGTGACGGATGGTCACCCATCCACAGCAAGAGTAACTTAACGTTCCTCCTTAACTACAGATTAATACAGATTGGGCACTCTGCAAAATCATTAAAATAAAAAGCAACTCTTGCTACGACACAATAAAGTACAATTCAGGTCGCACAGCACTAATTACCTACAGTTATATTCACCTAGCTAGAAGTGGCCTCTCTTTCTAACGCGTAACTCTTAGATCTTCTGACTACGTTACACTCACTGAATTGGCCCGGCAAGACGAGCCCGCCGCGTACTTGTAGCTTCATACCTAAACTGAGAGTGTCCCATCTTTATTCATCTGTGTAACAAAACTTAACAATCAAATTCGATAGCGAATCGAACTGTTCTTCCTGTCATTGTGATGATTATTTTAGACAAGCTGGACCATAGTGCCATTTTTTTGTTTTTCTCGAAATGAGTTTAAATGTCATGTAAATAAATAAATGTTATAATTTACCTTTCTCCTGTACCTACCCGTTGCATGCACCCATAACCACATTAATATTTTGCGCGCATTAAGAATCGTTTCTCAAATATCATTTGTACTTAGTTAATACTTAGAAAGTTGTATTAATACAACAGTTCTGAAACTGGTGCTCATGTATTGGAAGATTTAGTTATGGAATCAGGGGGCCGGCCCCTGCACAGTTTAATGTTATCAGCATGGTGGTCAGGACCCACATTTCTGAATGTATAGAATGCTTAGATAACGGCTATGTCATGGGTCTTTTTACACCCGGTTGTAAACAGTATTTGAATATGATTTCTCTCACTCAGCCTGTCGAACGGCGAGCAATACATCACTACGGCGCAGTTGGAGAGACGCATCCGGGAGATATGTAGCACCACTCTACGGAAGGAGCCCAACGATAGCGACTCGCCGGACGATGACTCCCCAGGTAAGCGAAGAAAAAGAAAATACATCTATTTAAGCACACTCCTTTCTCTTACCTTTCCGAGAGCAGTGGTGGGCCAGTGGCAACGGCCCCAACTTGTAGGTCGTGGGTTCGACGCCAAGCAGGCGTCTTACTTTGTGAATATAATTTCATCACCACAGCTCTCAAAACGGTGAAGGAAAACATCGTGAGGAAACCGGCATGTCCTAGAACCAAAAATTCGAAGACATGTGACATCTACCAACCCGCACTGGGCCCGCGTTGTGGCTTAAGGCCCACTCCCTCTCACAGAGAGGAGGCCTGTGTCCCAGCAGTGGGAACATTAATAGGCTGATTATGTAAGTACACTCCTTTGAATATTAATTTTTGTTTCATTCCAACACTGACAAAATTATATAGAAACTGGACCCTAATTATTTTTCTGAAATAATTGTGGCCTTAGTTACTCGTTATATAATCAGCTATCTGCCAGTGAAAGTCCCCGTCAAAATTGGTCCAGCCGTTTCGGAGATTAGCTGGATCAAACGACAGACAGACAAAAAATAGTTTTTTGTTATAAGTACCGTACATACTTTCAGCATTTAGTAAAATGCTGTTATTTTGACATTAAAAATAGACACTTCAATTTTATTTATTTGTATAGAACATTCATCCGCTCCTTTTATGAATTTTTTTGATTATTCGGTAGGCGAGTGAGATGCCGAGCGCCGAAATCTAATACTGTTGGATCGGTTCACTCATGAATTCATTATTCACTTTTGATTCATTCTGTGTTCAGGCATTTCACTTCGAGTGAAAGATGCCGAAAGAAAGGCAAAAATGTACGAAAAGTGACTATTAAACCTAACTGGCTATTGCCATCATCCGGGCACCAATCCAGACTCCGGATTGCTACTGAGAATTTTCTCTTGGAAACCCTAATAACCCTGCCTGTCATGGGAATCGATCCCAGGACGTCATGCTCAGCAGTAGCTTTCACTAGACTTACGAGGCAGACACCAAATTCAGTACAGCAGGGTCTTTTTAGGGTTCCTTACCAAAATGGTAAAAAAGGAGACCTTATACTGCGACGTCGTCTGTCTGTCTGTTTGTCACAGCTCCTTATCTCACGACTATCGACTATCGATTTGAATAATTTTTACATTTTTAAAACGTGGTTTTTTTCTGCAATTTATGTATTTTTTATTTATTTATTTTATTATTTATGTACACACAGTAAAATACATAAAGATACCACATAGTTAAAATTTAAGTACAAAGGTACTGCTTATTTCTTAAGAAATTTCTTCCAGCAGACCTGCGAAAGGAGAAATGAAAAAGAAATGTAGACAATAGTGTGTGAGAACAAGAAGAGAAAATATGAATAAGCGATTTCCTAAAACTAAAATATTAAATATACCTACACGTATAAAGCTTAAATATATAAATATATATATAAATACTCACAGTTGAGAGGAAAGGTAATGCTCTTTTACTCGATATTTGAAAGCAGAAATAGTTTTTAAATCACGAATGCTAGGCGGTAGTGAGTTCCACAATCTTACAGCATGAACAGTGAAAGAATAAGAATAGTAACTAGTTTTATGCGGGTGAGATTTCAGGAGAGATCTAAGGTGCGATCTACACGGAGCGTCGCTAGGGCGAGCGTAAGAAAAACGCTCACGCAGGTAGGAAGGATAAGACGGGTTGTGTAAGATGTTGAAGAGGAGACATAAAATCCGAGTGTTCCTGCGAAGGCGGATTGGGAGCCACTTGAGTTCCTTGCGAAGGTGAGAAACATGGTCATACTTTCGAAGACCGAACACAAAGCGAATACACAAGTTTTGCAAGCGCTCAAGCTTGTTTAATAGCTCCTCAGTAGCATCCAGGTAGCAGGCGTCGGCATAATCTATAATCGGCTGAATAAGTGTTTGTGCCAAAGTAATTTTTGTCTTCAAGGGCAAGAGACTTTGAAGAGTTTCAAGCGAATGAAAAGAGAAATGTGTCTTTCGACTTACCTCATTCACCTGAGCACGCCACGAAAGATTGGAGTCAATAATTACACCCAGATCTTTGGCGGTTTCGGTATAGTCAATGCGAACACCATCGAGATATAAAGGCAACAGAGATGTAACAACAGCCATATTGCGAACGAATCTGCTGCCTATGATCATGGCCTGGGATTTAGTTGGATTAATTTGCAAGCCAAATGACTTAGCCCAAGCGCTGATGCAAACCAGGTCATGATTCATAGCAGCAATTGCAGAACCCGCGTCAGCTACAGTAAAATGTCGGTAAAGCTGCAAGTCATCTGCGTAGAGATGAAAACTAGAAGAAATAACTCTGGTGACAAAGTTGATGAAAATTGAAAAAAGAAGAGGTGAGAGAACGCTTCCCTGAGGAACACCCTCAGTGAGACTACACCAATCAGAGAAGGACTCCTCCAAGCGAACACACTGAGAGCGTCCCCGAAGATAAGAACTGAACCAAGCTAAAGCGGAAGAGGATAAATTGATAGATTTGAGGATACCTAGTAAAATGTCGAAATCCACAGAGTTGAAGGCACTACTAAAGTCAAGCAATACAAGAACAGTAAGGGACTTATTCTCCATTGCCCAGCGGATGTCGTCAGTTACTTTCAGGAGCGCTGTTACAGTACTGTGACCCGAGCGAAAACCGGATTGAAAAGGGGAAATTATCGAGTTTGACGCCAAGAAAAATGATAATTGTCTATGAACTAAGTGCTCAAAAACTTTAGACAAAAATGGGAGAATAGAAATAGGTCTAAAGTGGGTTAATAAGGTAGGATTACTAGTTTTAGGTAGAGGTATAATGTGAGCCTGTTTCCAAAATGACGGAAATGAGCAAGAGGAAAATGAGTGGTTGAAGATGTGAGTGAGAACAGGAAGTAACGAGGGAAGGATAAGAGTTATCATTCTTGAACACAACTTATCATTACCTACAGCTGAAGAAGTAATCGCAAGTAAAGATTTCTTAACGTCATCCTCAGTAACAGTGCTAAGCTTAAATTGAGAACATTGTGGTAACGGCAAGCTAGCAAGATTCTCTAGTGTCGCAGCTTTGACAGACGGATCAAGAGAAAAGGGAAGGAGAGAGAAATGCTTATTGAGATCATTGAGGTTCACATCCTTACACTGGTTGATAGGCGATTTGCCTATGCCTACAGATTTGAGAAATTTCCATACATCGGAAGAACTGCGGTTATTGAGTTGTTCGTGGAAATAGCGTCTGTATTTATTTGATACTTAGTGCGGATTTCACCAATTAAATTGAACGCGTTCAGCACATTTAAACGCGTTAAAGAGCTGTCAGTGTCAAAATTGTTATGGGATATTGTACACTGACAGCTGTTGAACGCGTTTAATTTAATTTGTGAAATCCGCACTTAGTGCGAATTTCACCAATGACAATGAGCGCGAACGTACATCTAAACCGAGTTCAAGAGCTGTCAGTGTCAATATTCCAAAGAAAATAATGACATTGACAGCTCTTAAACGTGGTTTATGAGCTGATCGCGTTCTGTTTTATTGGTGAAATTCGCCCTTAGTCGTAGGCTCGCCCCCTATTACATGGGACTTCTAACATAACTTCTCACAAAATGTGAATGTACAAAAGGTACGCCTCTGCCCAACCCTTCAGCGAAACAAGGCGTGATGTTATGTTATACGTTAGTCCTTATATAATACTTTTTTAATAAAACTTTCAGGTGAGGCGCGCGCCCTCGACGACGGCCAGGCTCTGCAGCCGTCGCAGCTTCACGCTGGCGACCAGGTGCACAGCAATGGTACTATGCGGACTGCTGACTCGCCAGATGAAGGTAATTTCTAAATTACATTAACCGATGACCGCGGCGCTAGTCCGAAAGCGACTGTCGCGTGAGCAGGTGGTCGTCGCGATCGTTTATATAAATATGACGTACTCACGCGATCAATCAAGTCGCGTTTCAACGTCAAAATTAAGATTAAGGGCCATATCACACTGGCGATTTACCAGTGTGTTACCGGCGAGGCGATTGCTTAACACGCTCGCTGCGTGTGCGTAGCGAGCTCGCCACGTGTGTGCAATGTGTTCGCCGCGTTTTCGGAACGCGAGCAATTTATGTGAGTGTACAAGAGAGAGCAAGACAAGCGAGTGTACAATATTGTGAAAACGCAGAGAACACGTCGCGTGATCGCGACTAACTCGCCTCGCACCCGCGGAGCGCGTCAACCGTTTCAAAATATTAACTGTAGTTTGACCGATCCAGCGGTAGCGTGCTTTAGGTATGTGCGCGGCTCACGGGGGGCAGTATAGGTCGCTCATTCGTCAACTCTCATAGTTTCGTCCCCCCCGCCTCGCCTCGCATTACTAAGACGCGGTACAGCGGTATCGGTCAAACTATAGCCAGTCTATGCTAAAATTCGTTCCTTTTTATTAGTAAATTTTCTTTAGCTCTATACTCTGTGGACATCACGAAAGCTAGTTGTGCTCCCTATATATTTTCCGGAAAACCATTTCATTGGATAAGTGTAACAAAAGCTTTTTTTTTTTTTCAGAATTCTCAGAAAGATGTGGGCCCAACGAGGAAATACGGAACCTTACAGTCGATAACTTAGTATCTGCCGCTGTAGATTACTGTCAAGGAGAACTGCCCTTAGTCAGCTACGAACTGACCCTAACAGACCCTAGTGTTAAGGCCTTGGACCACATACCCCTATTACACCAAGCGTTTCTACATCCTATCGTCTTCTTACAAGTGTTATACCTAAAATTACTATATCATTTCGGTACTATTACTTTCCGACTCTCAAATGTGGAGCTATCTCTTCTCCTCATTGCTTATTTGTCAGTTAGTGCTGATAGTCTGTATCACTTAGTCCCTCTAGCTCTATATTACGCGAGTTTCGTGGCTATGGTTATTTGTACGTTCAAAATGTTGCATGCCAAAAGACAGTTCATTGACTTTCGGAAGTGGTCGGGATTATTTCTTCGATACAGCGATGGGAATTTACAGCCAGACGAATCTGAGAATCTGTTTGTTCGAAACAATCTCGGTCCTTTTGTTCAATTCTTTACCGCTCTGTTTATAAATCTTTTCTTGTATCCGTTCATAGCGATTCAATGGGTTCCCTTCTCGGAATTCTGTGTGTTATCATTCTTTTTAATGTTTCTCACTTTGCTTTCGTTTGGAAGTAGCGGGAAGTCGTATCCGGACCTGCTCGCTCTCTTGTCTTTTGGTATCAACGTGTTAGCCAAATACCCTTACGAGAAAGATACAGTCGTGCACCAAGGCTGGCGATTTCTCGATTTGCAAGTGTCGAATTATCCGTCTTATATACTGGGGAATAGCATTGAGTTTTGCTTGAACGCGCGGGTGTTCTTTTCTTTGTTGGTGCCTGTTATATTGATGGGTATGGCCAGGCGGAGTAGTTGGCAGGGTGTGTTCAAGTACGCGTTGCCTCACTGTGTGACGTTGAGTTGGTTACAGATGTTTATTACTTGTTCTCATGGGTGTACCACATACGGGTTGATAAGAGGCACGTTGGCTCTTGTTTGCTCATTCCTCTTCTTGCCTCTCGTCGGCGTGGTAACAGTGACTTTGCCTATATTCGCCTTCCTCCAATACATTACGATGTCCCGTGTCTTCTACACTGTGTCTGTTCTGGTTGGCTTCGGACTGAGTTTTGGCGCGACCTGCGTTCTGGCGAAGGCAGAGGCCACGAAGAAGTTTGTTACCCCGTTTCAGGTTTGTGTATTTTTAAATTTATATTTAATTTGACATAATATGAATTGATAACATTTCAAAATTGTAAGTCCCTATTATAATATTGTCCTATTTTATGTTTACCTACCTGTTCATGCATTAATTGATCGTCGCAACAAACTTACAAACAAATAAACGAACATACAGTATGACACAACTTAGATGTAGCATAGATTTGAAAATTTTCATTCATTCATTTCAATTTCACGAATGTATTTGGCTATAAGACCTTATAAGTTATTGCGTTTTCGAAAGATCATTTTCACCTAAATCAGTAATAAAGATTGGTGATTTTGAAGGCGCACTCAGTTCGGATGGTGATCGGTTTTACGAATTTTGCCGATGCCACATCTAAGTTGTGTCGTACTGTACCTCTTTATAATATTAGTATAGATTATTTGTGTTGTCCACAGCTCACAATCGGCCTAATAACGCTGGTCTACTTAGGCAACCAGTTCGTAATGAACCTTCAAGACGACGGCCTCCCCTCCGGTCTCATCGAATTAATAGGCGACGATAAATCTAGCATCAAAAACCTACTGAAAAACGAATTCATAACCGACTATGAAGATAACACCTATCACATAAACTGGGACGATTACTACAACCAATGTAACACTCCATCTTGGTCGGATTATAACACGGCGGCCACACAAATGAAATGTTCCATACTCGATGGCGCCAACGTAAATTGGGAGGGTTATGTCAAAGACGTCCAGCTCAAAAACGTGAGGAATCGTTGGAGGGACTTTGTGGCTTGGTTACCGAGTTTCCTTCAAGAATACTTCAGGTGCTACTACGGTGAAGAATATTCGTCCTTATGTCAAAGGGATGAGAGCTTACAGTCTGTTAAAGAATGCGAATTTGTCAGGAGCGTCGCCCGACAAAGTGGGAAGAGCTGCCATTTAAATAATTTGAATGAGTAAGTTTTATTTTTATTTTTGTAGAAGTGTATTTTTAGTGATGGCACTGTAAACAAGTAAGACAGCGATGCTGCGCGACATTGCTGTGTCACATCGCTCGCTTGGCTCGCGCGCGGTTGGTCACAGTTCTAACCTAACCTATTTCACCCAGTTTAACTAAATCACTACACATCATTCTCCCATCTGGTTAAACGTTGCTCTCAATGACTTGGCTAGTTGTCCTTAAGCTATTTAAGGCTCGTTTAATGAACAGCCTAGGCGTCCAATTAGCTGACTAATTTAACGAAATGGGTGCGAGGTATACATTGGGATAAGTGCAAGAGAATGATGACTGTTAATAAATGTTTAGGAGATGAAGTAGCTATACAGGGTCATTTTAAATTAGCTAGCGTAACTACACAGACGTGATGGGTATCGAGAACTCAACATGATAAAATAAAAAATAAATTAATTTGACGATTTTTTTTTGAGGTCATCAACCGCAGGTACTGTTGTCACTTGAAATATCTGTTTTTTTTATGTTAACTTCGCAAACGGGACGCGTGACCTGGGTTTCCAGATTTTCCAGTTTTTTTTTAGATTTTCTCAACTCACACTTCAAGTAACATCAAAACAAGCGGTTCTAACGCAATAAAGAGTCGTAAATTATTTTTATATTTATCGTGTTTGGATATGCCCATCACGTCTGAGGAGTTTCGCTAGCTATTTTAATACAAAAATAAAACTTACAAGACTGCCTCGACTGCCTTTAGTGGTTGCGCGACTGTTGAGCATGGTGTTCGAATTCCAAGTTGGAAAGTGTTATTGGGTTTTTCTATTATTAATTTCTTGGTTGTGGCCCGGAGTCTGCATTTGTGCCCAGTTTTGCCAATAAGCTGCTCATACTACGTTATCTGCATTCGCAAGCAAACGTGTAAACAAACAAGAGTTTTAGAGAAAACTACTGTAATCTATACTAATATTATAAAGCTGAAGAGTTTGTTTGTTTGTTTACTTGAACGCGCTAATCTCAGGAACTCCTGGTCCGATTTAAAAAAATCTTTCAGCGTTAGTTAGTCCATTTATCGAGGAAGGCTATAGGCTATATATCATCACGCTAAGACCAATAGGAGCGGAGCACCAATGAAGAATGTTTCAAAATCGGGGTTGAAGGGGGAAGGGCGGTGGCCCCAGTTAGCTCTGCGAAATACCATGCCACGCAGCTCAGACGCGTGGTTGGCTGAGTCGGCTCCTTAGGCTGGTTTTCCTCTCACGCTGACCGTCGTCGGTGCTGAGAAGACAATGTATATAAAGTTTAGTAGGTATTCTATGAAATTACGCCAACCGCTCAGCGCTGACATCTGAAGTTCATACGTTTCGGCTGTCAGCGCCGCCGGTCAGCGTGACTCTAAAACCAGCCTTCGAAACGGTTTTGCTCAGCGAACTACTTTTTAAATTTGTTTTTCCAAAATATCATCGTATAAATACTTTTTAGATGAATAAGTTAGTAATAATAACTTTTGTTTTAATTTAGTTGTTTTTGTTAATTTCCTTATCTAAATAGATACATTATTTGATTTTGTAGTATTTTAGGGTAATTCAGTCGCGGGTTAAAGTTAGCGTTAGCCCAAAGTAACATTCCACGCGGACGAAGTCGCGGGCAGAAGCTAGTGCCTACATATAAGGTTCAATTTGCGCTACAACTTCATATTTTTATGACTTTTTCAACAGTACTAGTCGGTCTAAAACCAACTTTACTTACACTAGCATATAGTTGATATTTGTCTAAGTGGAAAACTCGTGTTTGTTTACATCTTTGGCAAATAAATTGCCAATGCAGATTAGGACTTAATTTTTGTAGGACTAAAAATTAGTACAGTACAGCTCTGTCTAATCCTCTGGGGTATACTGTCGTGATGATATGGTATATTTATAATTTATCCCTTTATTTCAGATACACACATGAAATTAAACTTGTAATGGAAGCGAGCGGTGGTTTACTAAAACGCCATTCAGAAATATCCGTAGTCTTCGACCACTGCTTCACAAACTTCACCAGAATGCTACGCGCCGATGACAAGATACGATTCAAAGGCGTGCTGTCAAACGAAAATGTACCTTATAATATTGGCACTAAGGACCTAAATATTAAAGGATATGAAATAAACTGCCTAGAATGTAAGGAGGCTCAAGGTACAGTCAGGTCGAAAGCGCCCTCTGTATCTAAATTCTCAGAACTATGTAAAACTATTGTAAATGATTGCGTTGTGTCTACAAAGTATATTTTAAATTTCCTGTTGAATCCAGTGGTTGTTTTTAAATAAATGATATATTATGTCTGTTTTAATGTGTTTACGTTTTTCTGTGTTAAATCCTTTATGCATGAAGAGAAAGTTTTTTTTTAAGAGAATAGGACACACCGCGTTGTCGAAACTGTCTGCGGTGATTCTCCAGTGCGTCGGCGTGGCGCTGCGTTAAGGTCATCGCCCATTATAACAGCACCGCTCCAGCACGGCAGCGCCCCGGCACCGCCTCGAAAAATCTAGTCGTCAACGCGCCGTAAGCAAGGCTACGGCTGACTGCTGGCTTCGACCAGTAGAGGGTTGAAGGCACAGATATAAACTAGATAACGCAAGTCCCTCCATCTGTATGAAAACCAAGCGTGCCACTTTTTCACACACAATTTTATTTAAAAACAAAGGACCATGGGCAACTTTGTATGGAGTCTGGTACCAACGCTCAACAGTGATGAGACTCATGCCATGTGAAAGCTTTTGGGGTATTATTTAATTCATTCTATGGCAGCTAAGTCGAAATCGAGCGCGAACATGGTGTTTTTGAACATTCAAAAAAAGTTAGGTTAGATTAGGGATGAAACTCATGCCATGGGAAAGCTTTTGGTGTATCATTTAATTTATACTATGGCAGCTAAGTCGAAATCGAGCGCGAACATGGTGATTTTGAACATTCACAAAAAGTTAGGTTAGGTTAGGTTAGGGATAAAACTCATGCCATGTGAAAGCTTTTGGGGTATCATTTCATTTATACTATGGCAGCTAAGTCGAAATCGAGCGCGAACATGGTGATTTTGAACATTCAAAAAAAGTTAAGTTAGGTTAGGGATGAAACTCATGCCATGTGAAAGCTTTTGGGGTATCGTTTAATTTATACTATGGCAGCTAAGTCGAAATCGAGCGCGAACATGGTGATTTTGAACATTCAAAAAAAGTTAGGTTAGGTTAGGTTAGGGATGAAACTCATGCCATGTGAAAGCTTTTGGGGTATCATTTCATTTATACTATGGCAGCTAAGTCGAAATCGAGCGCGAACATGGTGATTTTGAACATTAAAAAAAGTATAAAATGAAGGACAAATAAAACAGTAAGCATTGTATAATTATGAAAATAATAATAACATCTCTGAACGCTTAACTAAGTAATTAATTATTTTTGCTTAACATTAGAAAATACCTAATAACATTTAAGGTAACAAAAGTATATTTGTTTTTAATGGTAATGTTAGAAGCCGGAGGGGAAGGGGCAGGGAAAGGCGATAACGTAGATAGCTACTTGCGTAACTAAGTAAATTGTAGCGGTTACGCCGCCACATACTAACTACTCATCAAAGACATGACGTCACACAAATCCTGCATCGCGCTATTAGAGTTTACCGCGCGAACGACTTATACGGGGTGGCAGGGACATCGACCCGAAGCCGATTACCATGGATTCAGTACATGATTCTGAACCCCCCTGCGTTGAAATTTTTCGTCGGTTATTTAAAAAAAAATCAGCTGCTCCATACATTTTGACCGCGTAGGTATTGCAATTTTCTATGAAACAGCTGTTTTTTTTTTTAAATAACCGACGAAAAATTTCAACGCAGGGGGGTTCAGAATCATGTACTGAATCCATGGTAACCGGCTTCGCGTCGATGTCCCTGCCACCCTGTATAAGAGTATCCGAAATCAACTTACGGGCATTTGCCCGCCAGACACCACACCCGTCTGGCCGGAGGTGCCTCGACCTTTTCAAATGAGGATGAGTGAACTTTACACCCTATTCTTCATACCACAAAAAAATTAATAACAGTAATAAGGTCATCATAGAAAATGGTCGAAGCGACGCGCTTCGAAGTCTCGGTGTATATCGGTACGCAACAGTCTCAGTGCGTGGAGTTATGCCTGGACGCGGAAGGTTTATCTACTGAGCGGCCGTAGGTAATTAGAGTCTGGCTAACGAAAGTTGGCCCTGGAATTATTTGCGAACTTTTTATATAGCAACTCTGTATGAACGTGAACGTCAATTTGACAAGGTTGTCGTTCGGTATCTCTGGTGTATTTAGTGTTGTCATGCATGTATTTTTTAAATTTGCCGCCAATATTCTGGGGCCAACTTTCGTTAGCCAGACTTTATTTCAAGGTATTTGCAGGTTGTGTTTGATAACACACAAAGTATTTGTCATCGTTGCTGGCAAAGGATCGATGCTGCTGCTGCACAGAACGTCGAAGAGGAACGTAGCATCTTAGAAATACACGACGTCTAAGAACCTGCGGCTAAATACATTCCTGTTGGAGTTGAACCACATTATTTTTTTAAACGTCGGAGCGTTTCCATGCTACCTTGGTAATTATTTCAAGGTCACTGCCGAGACTTATTACTATTACTTTATTATACTGTGCCTGCGTGAACAGCGCACGCGCATGTACACAAAAAAAAAAACAAGAAAAACTTTACTATTTACTATGAATTTTATTTTCTAGTTTCTCAGTATTGAAAATGTTCCAAAACACCATGTTCGCGCTCGATTTCGACTTAGCTGTCATAGTGTGAATGAAATAATACTCCTAAAGTGTTCACTTGGCATAAGTATCATCACTGTTGAAAGTCGCGTCCAAAATGACGCATGGGTATTGAATGCATTGGAGATATCCAACGACATCGCCGACATCACCCTACCCCGGGATTCCGCTTCCTCCGTAGGTACGGCACGATGAACCTAACCTAACTTAACATAACCAAAAAGGGTACCTTCCTACCTTACCTACCTACATACCTACCTACCCTACCTACCTACATACCTACCTACCCTATCTACCTACATACCCTAACCTAACCTAAGTTTTTTTTTTTCCGGGTTGGAAAATCCTCATGGAAGTCCTCCGCCCTGGGGCGGGCGAAGGGATCTGTCAGAATCCTACTAACTAAAAACCACCCCATTGTTCCCTTCCCACACTTAGACCGGGAATCATGAGATCAACCTAACCTAACCTATCCTAACCAAACATAACCTAACCTTTTTTAATGTTCCAAAACACCATGTTCGCACTCGATTTCGACTTAGCTGCTATAGAATGAATTAAACAATACCCCAAAAGCTTTCACATGGCATGAGTTTCATCACTGTTGAGCGTTGGTACCAAAATGACGCATGGTCCTTTACTTACCAATGTAAGAAAACATTTCCAATGCCTCGGCCAACTTTTCTATACAGTCTTTACAACTCAATATGGCATAAAAAGGCATTTTTATAGATTTCAGTGGATTTCCGGTGCCGATAATGCTAAATGAAAGGTTCTGATTACGATAATTGATCGTAAAGTACATACAATAACGTTATCTAATTATATTTATATCTGTGATGGAAGGGCTCCGCTTGTGGGCGGCCGAAAGTGCAGTGTGCTGTGCCAAGGCTGCTGATGAGGATGAGGGTAATGACCAGGTTTGCGCGTCCGCTGCATGCTGGTGGTCAGGATAGGGTGTTGAAACCGTGGCTGCTGGCTGGCTGTGTGACTCACCGCTCGAAAGCTTGAAGAAGTCATGGTGATGACGTTACGCTGAAGTAGTTGCACGAAGGCTGCGCTAATGTCTATCTTCAGGGTCAACAGTATTGAGGTTTGTGGAACAGGATGTAAAGTTCACTCATCCTCCATAGAAAAGCTCCTCCCTTTTCTATGGAGGATGAGTAGACTTTACACGCTGTTCCTCAAACCAGACGGGTGTTGTATCTGGTGGGCTACTGCCCGATAATTGTTATTGTATACATGCCAGTAGTGCGGTAAACTCCGCTTGCGCGATGTAGGATATTGCGTGACGTCAGTGTGTTGCGTAGTTCGCATGTGACTATGTAGATGCCGCCACAACGTTACGCTTTCGTGTTAGGACTCTATTGACAATTTTTATGCTCTACGAGTACACCCAACAAGTAAGGGAAACAAAAAGCCTCTTAATTATGGTCAACAAAAATTGCGCAATATTGTACAACTCAAAATAAACATATACTACAAGCAGGAACACAAAAACAATTTCTATATTATACAGGGTGGCCGGAACATTGACGTCCAAAAATAAAATTTCGGTCCCTCGTATCGTGGGGTATCCGAATCACCCCCATGTATGTTCTGCGGCTTTTCATAGTTTTCGAGTTATGATTTTTTTTCTGAATGTTTGAGAATTACCGACCTGATCAACCTAACAAAAATTAAAAAAAAAAAGTACTTAGAAGACTTTATCGAGTTTTTTTTTTGCAACTGTATTTTCATAAGTAGTAATTTTATGCCTAAAATAATCAGCTTCGTAACTGTGATGAAAGTTATGAAAATGTTGGTCTAAAGTGAAAATCTAAACAGGTGACTTCATGGTTCTCAAGTACGCTTCAAGAATGCGCCAGACTCTCAGGTTTCATAATCCTTACCTTGGGCTTAAATCGGCCTTCAAAGACTGCGGTGGAAAGTTCTTAAAATTAGCCATCTGATTAATAAAAACTGTATTAAATCGATAGATGTGGTTGTTCCGAATTAAAAAATACTAGTTTCAGAAAAACTTCCGCTTCATTACGCGTCTATGAAAAAGTTCGGTATTTTTTAGACATTTTTTATAATGCGCTCATACCACATGTGACTCGCAAAATATCTGAAAACAAACTTTTTCGTAATAAAATGACGAAACCTATGTAAATTATTAATAATATCAGACATGATAAACTGACTGCCTATTTTTTTTGACATAGCAAAAATGTACCTGCCCCATAAAACTACGACGTTTCTGATTGGTACTGCCTACCGAGTCGGGTTCAGAGAATGATTCGGGTGTCAGGGATCTCGATCGTAAAAATCTGCTGCGCGTAGGTAATGCACTTTTCTGAAACAGCGGTTTTATTTTTATTAGCCGACGAAAAATTGCAACGCCCAATGCGTTTCAGAATCATGTACTGAATCCAGGGTAACAGTTCTTGCGTCGATGTTCCTAAACTAACGACTTTATACTTGACGTGTTTTGGTCGTTGGCACACGTACCGCGCGTTGTCTGTCAGTGACTTAATTTAAGATTTTTACTAAGTATATTCTGGTCACAGGAATCGATGAGCTCTTTAAAGCCGTTTTTCTCCGACCTATGCTACCCACCGTAGGTAAGTAGGTATATTAAACTACATCGCACGGGCACAGTACCCCGACCCGGTTGCCCAGTCAACTGGCTAAGCCGCGGCGGCCCACAGCCACTATATTTAGCTTTACGCAACCCGTGGCCCGCCCATCGTGACATATTATTAACATCAATAAGCCGCGAGCTTCTTTAAAACGTATTTTTGCCTGTAATGTCCCAGGTATCGGGCTAAGGAAGGAAAAGAAATGACAATAATATTTATTTGGCAACAGGCCTTTTCTTTGAAAGAGAATTAATGGGCTTGATCACCACGCGTCCTTACTGCGGGTTAGTAATTTCAGACTGAAGTCCTGCCTGGGTTTCCTCATGATGTTTCCCCTCAGTGTCACTCACTGGTGTCTAAGGATAAGCAACTTAGACCTATAAGTTAGAAAAAGCTACATTGGTATTTGTTGTGTTTGAACTCGCAACTTGAGGATCAGATAATGACGGGCCACCACGACGCACCGTATAATTAATTTATTTTGTTGGATACTTATTTTAAGCAAGATCACAAGGAGCTTTGATGACCCGGTGAAGGTCGTGGGATTCCACTGGATAGGAGAAGCACACGACCGGTCGATGTAGTGAGG
This sequence comes from Conistra vaccinii, assembly GCA_948150665.1. Classification (NCBI taxonomy): domain Eukaryota; kingdom Metazoa; phylum Arthropoda; class Insecta; order Lepidoptera; family Noctuidae; genus Conistra; species Conistra vaccinii. Next base: position 10,407,890 of record OX411337.1, on the reverse strand, counting down.
CTTGGGGTAGGCCTAAATGCAGCAGTGGACGCCTTCCGGCTTAAATATTATATTTTATGATACTCATTTGATATGAAGTTTACATATCCACATCTGAGCCACGGCTTCCCACGAGACTACAATGTGCACTCTCCGCGAGACTGTTGTACCTACTGGACAAAACTGGGTTTTTTTTTAACTTCAGCACTTAGTGCCAATGACCGATTGGACCCGTTAAGTAAGTACATAGGTGATATATCGAAGTACTATCTTAATGGATCCAAACGATCATTGCATGTTGGGATCGTTGATTTATAGTTTGGGCTAGTGTTAGCCTTTTATAAAGTCTTGTTTCCGTATTGTAAAACAAATGAAAATAGAAAAATTCCAACGATTATGACTAAAGCCGAAAAAAAGTTAATGACTTTCCTTCACTTCCTGCTTGAAGGAAAAGGTTCTAGAAGCTAAGGAAATGAGAAGCGATTTTATCGTTTTAGAATTATTATGATTTATATTACAGAAGGTTTATTAAGTATAATCAGCAATGGCAGTTGCATGAGAGTAGCCAAGGATCGTGTTAATACCTTGATTACACGTACCGAGTAGATGGGCGACACTCGGCCGAGTGTTCAGTTAATTCGGTACCTACGTGTAAACACTCGAGTAGATGGTTGAGACAGTGCTCTCGGCCGAGTGCTCGGTACGTGTAAACACATCACCGGGTGCTCTCGACCGATGCCGGCCGAGGTAATAGGCGAAACAGTCCGTGTTCTATTTATTAGACCGAGTGGGCACCCCCGCACTTCCCCGCACTCACTTGCCGCGATTTTTGTGAATCGACTGACTGACTCGGTGCCAAGTAAAAAAGTACGTGTAAACACCTACTCGTCCATCCAACTCTCTCGGCCTAGTATCATTTTGCTCTCTCGCTCAGATGTGATCACACGTATCGAGTAGATGGTACCTGTGATCAAGGCATAAATGACGTGCGAATGGAGTGGCCTATGTCCAGCACTGGACTACTAATAGGACTGATGATGCTCATTAGCTAGGTAGGTACTACGGCAATAAAAATGTTAAAAAGTTGTTTTAGTTACCTATAGTAAAGTAGTCTATAATATAGTGAACTAGTAGTATAACTAGTAACTAAATTACTTCAAAAATGTGAAAAGGGAAAGGTCTCCAAAACGGTTTCTGTAGCCAGCAGTTAGCTACAAAACTGGGTAAACGTTCGCACACACAGCCACGAAGCGACGCGGCGACGGTGCGACGTGATTCTGATAGAAAAATTTCCATGAAGTTTTCATAGAAATTGTTCTACTATAGTCGCTTCTAGTAAAACAATTTCCATGAAGTTTTCATAGAAATCGTTCGATTAGAGTCGCGTCGCGCTTGTCTGCAGGAGCCTTTATTATATACGACCCGTATTTGTCAATTCTTAGTAGGCACAAATCTAGAATTAATCATTCTCTGTGAACATAAAACCATTCATAAGTAAACAGACTACGTGACCCTTGTTTGTAATGGACTAATAAGGGATTTCGATTTAATTATTTCGAGGGCTAACGAAGCGGATTGTGACGAGATTAGCTGTTGTAAGATGTCGAAGACATCCTTGCAAGCTTGCCTTTGACATCTAGATAATTTAATTGTTTGTTAAAAAGATGGTGCCTGATGGTGGTGAATGGCGATGTTTGGATAAAATTCATGGAAGTTACTAGGAAATAAAAAGAAGAAATTATTTAATGTAGTATGGTAGTAGGAAATTAAATATTTAAATCTAGGAAGTATTTAAATTTAGTCAGTCATAATATGAAATTTTGATTTTACTTATAACAAAGTTAATTTTATGCTAAGAACATGAGACAAGTAAGTGTAGCGTTTAATGTGACGTCAACGGGCTATCTGGCAGAATCTTGATGCTCCGAAATATATTAGGCATAACACATCCTGGCATAAGGCATAAAAATTAATTAGTAGGTACCTATAATTTTATGTTTGGCCGAATATTTGTAGGTCCGAATTTATAATGGCAGAATTTTATTTGTAATAATTGTATTAGTGTAGTGTATTTGGAGCAGTGGTAGCCCAGTGGTAAAGGCTTCATGGAGTCACGTCCATCATATGACGGAAAACGAGCATTTAGTAAAAGGTTTCACGAGTTGATCGTGCGCCAGTCTGCGTGCAGTTCTCAATGTTCTTCTTTTCGTGTGGTTAGTAACTAACCTGGTGTCAGAGTTTTAAAGCCGCCCATGGGCCTTTAACTTGGCTTTACATACCATCGAGAAATATCTCTCAAGCATTCATCGCCGGTTTCCTCACGGTGTTTTCCTACACCGTTTTTGAAGCAAATGATAATAAATAATAAATACGTGGGTTCGAACCCACGACCTTCGACTAACGAGTTGTAGGTCGTGGGTTCTAACCCAGGCAGGCGCTTTACTTTGTGTAAATAATTTAATCACCATTGCTCTCAAAACGGTGAAGGAAAACATCGTGAGGAAACCGGCATGTCCTAGAACCAAAAATTCGAAGACATGTGATATCTACCAACCCGCACTGGGCGCGCGTGGTGGATTACGGCCCACTCCCTCTCACAGAGAGGAGGCCTGTGTCCCAGCAGTGGGAACGTATAGGCTGGTTATGATGATATTATGATTGTATTTGGCAAAATGTGGGAGTAGTTACATGGGCGTACTTTTGCAGCTTTTACAGCTTTTGGCCTAGGGCATATCAGAATTTCCCCCCCCCCCACATGTTTTACATAGTTTGATATTGCTGCTGCGTTCGTGTATTTTTAACCGACTTCAAAAAAGAAGGACGTTCTATGTTCTTCTATGCTTTTTTTTGCATGATACCTATGTACAAAATGAAAAGCCTGGCAGCGTGATTTTTTCTACAAATACATTGCATTGTTTTTTTTCGCGGGTAGGTGTTAAAAAAGTTAAGACGTTTTTTAAATTTGGAATTTTAATTAAAATATAATCAATTGAAAATATTGATTAAGTTTACATCAGTACTTAGTCCACAATAGATAAATAACTAGTACTCACGTTTGTGGCACATTTATGTGACATACACACATTTTAAACACCACCTGCCAGCTGATCTACTGCACTATCTCAAAACATTTGTCACCACTTCACATCACAGAATGTCGCAATTTGCCGAAGTACTAGCTGCACAAAAAACGCTGGAGGAAAACTTTTTAAAGAAGATGGGTGAACTCGAAGCGCAAATCCAGTGTGCCGGGCCTGCCAAGGACACAGTCGCTAAGATAGCGGAAGAGTTCCGTACTTTCCGGGAGCTCATATTCTCTATGCTTGGTCTGCTTCGGAGCCAGATCAGCGAGTGTGCCAAGCAAATTGATGGTTTGGAGACCAGGCAGCGGAGGAAAGCATTGGTTTTCCAGGGACTTGCTGAAGTGGAGAACGAAGACAGCACAGCAGTCATTCTGGATGTTCTCAATGCCAAACTTGCCCTCAAGACTCTCTCAGCGTCTTCAATTAAAGCCTGTCACAGGCTTGGAGCCAAAAGCAAGGAGCATCACAGGCCTATCCTGGTTAGGTTCACCAGTGTGGACATCAAGGCTGCAGTTTGGAGGGCGAAGACAGGGTTGAAGGGCTCCAAAATATCTGTCAAGGAGTTTCTGACCAGAGCCAGGCAAGCTGTCTTCGGAAAGGCGCGTGAGCACTTTGGTACGCGGTCGTGCTGGACTCAAGACGGCGTCATTTGTTTAAAGGCATCGGACGGAAGTCGGCACAAGGTGACTGCCATCGACGAGCTGAAGCCCTTGGTAACCAAATATCCGAAGGCGCCGGGTGCGACTCCTTCGACGAGATGATGAAGTGTAACGTTGCCGGGAGCCTGAAAAACACCAAAACATAATTTATAGGTGAATGTTTACTTTGATATCTTGTTGTTTGTAATTTCCTAGATTTGAAATCTTTACTCACTTTACTGTAGTTGTCCCGTCTCATAGTTTTCTTCTGATTTGTGCCCCAACTGTTTACGTTATTTCTGTTATTGCCTATTGAGGACTATTGGTTTTTCGATACCCTCAACAGTGTTTCTTCAACATATCTTCTTTCTTTTTGTTTTTTGATGTAATGTCAGCTTGTCAAATTGACATTGGTAACGTTAATTTGACGTTGACGTTTCAAGTAAACGTTCTGAAATTGCGTTTGCCGCATTGTGTTTGCGTTTGAACGTTTCGTTCCACGATGCGTTTCATTGACTAAATCTGCTGTTGAGTGTGTCATTGTGTTTTCTTATTTTTAATTGTGTCTTTGCCTTTTTATATTTTTGGGAACGCTGGTTTTTGTCTTGCGTCTAGTATTGTACAAAAAAGTGAACTCAGGTTTTGTTATAATGTTTTGTGTGCTGAATACCATGTTTGTCAATTGCTTTTAGTGTTTGTGTTAGCTGGCGGGCGGTGTAGTGCCCTGCACGTGTTTGTTGCTCTGTTTTTAGCAATACTATAATTTATTTTATATATAATTTATTTATTATTTATGTCAACATAACTACATACTTACATATATGTCAGAAAATGAGTCTTATTTTTCTGCCAACCAATCTACTGCTTCTTCTAGCGATGAAAGCTTTTCTTCTTTCAGCTATACCCTTGGTGACTATTTACAACAAAATTTCAATGGTCAGTCAAATCGGTTGGTGAATGTGTGTCACATTAATGCTCAAAGTGTTCCAAGCCACTACAGCGAGTTGTACGATGCTTTTAATAACAGCAATGTTCACGCCATCCTGATATCTGAAACTTGGCTCAAACCGCATCTCCTATCCACCACCTACCCTCTTACTGGTTTCGTTCTTATACGGAACGATCGGATGGGTAAAGGAGGGGGTGGTGTGGCCATATATCTTCGCAGTGACTTTCCCTATAAAGTACTAGCCGCTTCCTCTTCACATTATTCTGCTTCTGCTGAGTTTATTTTCCTTGAAGTTTGTGTCAAAGGAGCCAAAACCGTTATTGGTGTTGTCTACTGTCCTCCCACTGTTGATTACTTCACTGAATTCGAATCAGTACTTGAATCCTTGGGTTCAGAGTATGCACATCACATCATCATGGGCGATTTCAACACAAACCTTCTTGCCCAAAACTCCCCTCGATCCCGTAAGCTCCTCCATCTTATCGAGTCAGCTAGTCTACACGTCTTACCGCTCAAACCTACTCATCATAATACTGTTGGCGATGACAGCTGGCTCGATCTGATCCTCACCTCGAATCCTTCCCTCGTTTCCTCCCACGGTCAACATGACGCTCCTGGATTTTCTCATCACGACATGATTTTCCTTTCCTATATCCTGAAACCTCCCAAACCTAAACCCAAGGTTCTGTACAGGCGCTGTTTTGCTCGGATGAATGTCGATAAGCTCAAGGAGGATGCATCGGTGGTCGATTGGGAGCCTATGAAGGAAGCTACTTCCGTTGACGATAAGGTTGCCATCTTCAATGATGTAGTAATCAATCTTTATAACATCCATGCTCCTGTCAAAAAAATAAAGTTAAAACGCCCACCAGCTCCATGGATGACAAGAGGCATACAGATGGCAATGCGACGTAGAGACCGCGCGTTCCGTAAGTTTAAAAGGGATCGTACTGATGAGAACTGGACATTATTCAAAGCTGCAAGGAATAGGTGCAATCAGATGATACGGAATGCTAAACGCCGCCACATTCTCGATACTATTAGTTCGTCTTCTTCTGCCGATATTTGGAAATTTCTTGGAACTCTGGGTATTGGCAAATCGCGACATTTAGACCTTCCTAACACAATTGACTTAGACGATCTCAACCGGCATTTCTCCACTGTTTCTACCATGGATCGTCTAACCAAGCAACAAACTCTGTCTCTTATTTCTGGTCTAACGCGTCCTCATATTAATCCTTTCAGTTTCATTCCAGTTGAACCGGGAGAGATCAGAAAGATAATTCTCTCCATCAAATCAAAAGCGGTGGGATGTGACAATATCACCCGTGGCATGATCATCACTATTCTGGATCATCTCCTACCTGCAATTACCCATACTATAAACTTCTCCCTATACACCGGAGTATTTCCTTTCCTGTGGCGTAAAGCCTATGTTCGCCCACTACCTAAGGTTTCCAATCCCGCTCTTCCTACCGACTTCCGTCCGATTTCTATCCTTCCCTTCCTATCCAAAGTGCTTGAGGCCTGTGTTCACAAACAATTCTCAAACTTTGTTCATCGAAACTCACTCATTAGCCCTTTTCAATCTGGGTTCAGACCTGGGCACAGCACTACTTCCGCCCTTCTTAAAGTGACTGGCGATATAAGGGCAGGACTGGAAGACACCAAAGTTACGGCTTTAGTGTTGGTTGATTTCTCGAATGCCTTTAATACCGTCAGTCACGACATCCTCCTAGCCATTCTGTCATATCTTATGGTCTCTCCCAAAGCGCTGGAATGGTTCTCTTCTTACCTTCAGGAACGTCAGCAATCTATTCATGTTGGGGATTCTTCTTCATGCTGGTATGATTTGGAAACTGGCGTTCCTCAAGGCGGTATACTTTCTCCTCTTCTGTTTTCTATTTTTATTAATCTTATAACTTCCGAACTTCAGTGTGCGTATCATCTGTATGCAGACGACTTGCAATTGTACTGTCAGGGAAGGGTTGATGAATTGCCTGACGCTATCGACAAACTAAACAGGGACTTGAAAGCCATAAAAACCTGGGCTGACAAATTTGGTGTAGCCGTAAACCCTAAAAAGTGTCAGGCGATCATCATTGGCAGTTCTCGGGGTATTAGCAAGGTGGACAGTACAACCTTGCCACCGGTTCTCTTCAATGGTACGATCGTTCCTTTTAGTACTGACGTGAAGGACTTAGGCTTGCACATTGATAGTACCCTAAACTGGCGTACTCAAGTCGCTAGGGTAAGCCAGAAGGTTACTGGAACGCTGCGGGCTCTGTACCGATTGAAAAATTTATTACCATCGAGTACGAAGACAATGCTTGTGCAGACCTTAATCTTCCCTATCATCGATTATGGTGATGTGTGCTACTATGACCTGAATGCAGATCTACTCGACAAACTTGACCGTCTTCTCAATAACTGCATTCGATTCGTCTTCAATCTGCGTAAATATGATCATGTCTCTGCGCAACGGTCGCTTCTAAAGTGGTTGCCTATACGCCAGCGCAGAGAGCAAAGGGCGTTGACCACCTTGTTTTCATTTCTTGACTCTCCCTCTTCTCCTATTTATCTAGCCCCCCACTTTCAGTACATTTGCGCCAACCACAATAGAAATCTACGTTCATCTCACAATCGTCTTCTTCAATGCCCCACTCACCGCACAGACTTCATTCACTCTTCCTTCTTCGTTCAGTCTATATCTCTGTGGAATGCGCTCCCCCAGGAAATCAGGATGGCGACCAACCGATTATCTTTTAAAATTAAAGTTCGCGAGCACATTCTCAAGAAGCTGGCAGTATCAGCACAACGGTAATGTTTCCCATTGACTGTCTTAGTAGTTTTAGTATATATGTATTTATTTGTATTTATATTTATATATAATTACGTGTATATATTATATTTATAGTTTTTTAAATTTAAATAAATATACTTATTCCTCAATTCTCGCTATCGCACCTACCACTGTTTGTCTCTGCACCACCCAAAGGTTGACTGGTAGAAAATGCCTATGGCATTAAGTCCGCCTCTGTACATTTGTGTGCTTGAAGTATTAAATAAATAAATAAATAAATTGCATGCGATATTGTTAATATATTTATTTATTTATATATTCTTTATTGTACACCACAAAAATACATAACAGAAAAAAATATAAATTTGACACTACAAAATATACAATTGGCGGCCTTATCGCTTTCCGCGATCTCTTCCAGGCAACCTTGAATAGATTGGCGGTTATGCATAATATATTGTACCTAGTTCTTTTGTAAAGTAAGTCATATCGTGTAGGCATACAAAATCCAGGGGGGGGGCATAGCTTCACTCCCCTGGTACGCCCATGAGTAGGTACTAAACACCCCTGCTTTACTCTACGGGGAATACAGGCGTGATGTTGTGTTGGGACCCTATCCAATAGCTTTACAAACAGCGGAGCATCGACGCCTGGGTCCTCGGAGATAGACGCACAATGACGCATTGTTCCCGCCGTGTCTATTGTGTGACGCGTAAATAGCTGCGAGCCTGTGTAGGCGAGCGTTCGCGATTCTGTCGATGCGATTTGTCGTGTGCTTCGAAATTGTCACACGAGATATTGATGATTTTTACTTTTTTCTTTTTATTTTTCGCTTTTGCCCACGGCTTGGCCCGCGTGGATGTCGGAAAATATCCCACGGGAACGTACTACTGGTAGGTATTAAAAGTACCTTATTTGTTTATTCAGGTTATAAACTTATAAGCTATGTGTGCCAATTTTCATTCAAATCCACTCAGTCGTTTTTGCTTCAATCCAGAACATACCTATAGGTATCCAGACAAACAGATAAACGGACAAACATTCAGAAAAACTATATTTTGGGCATCAGACTCGTTCCCACCCACACCTCATAGCAATGGAGTACCTACTTACTGTTTTTCAAAAATGTTCAAAAGCTCACCTATAGTTTTCACTTCGTTACTATTTTATTCGTATTGTACGAAGATTTATTATTTTATCTTGATATACAAAAGATACATTTGTAACACCATTTTGTTTTCACTAATCTTTAAATCGTCAGTTATCTTATACTTGTCTGAAGTACAGATAAAAGTTAATTGAAGACACCGCTACATTAATTTATTCCGCAGATTTTGAAGAGTACCCTAAGTTATCTACTAAACATTGATATATTTTTTAAACAAAACCAGTCAATTGTATGTATTCCTCAGCCAGCAGCACACAAGAGGTTGCCTGGTTGGTTGGTTAGTTGAGGTTATTAATGGAAGTCGCAATTAATAATGTTTAGTGGCAAGCTTGTGGCCGATCTTAAAACCGTAATAGTTACCTAACTGTTAATACTAAAATGTTTTGGGGATAAATTATTCAGTACTTACCTATACCTATGAAAGTATAACGCAGCTAAACTTAAAACCTCGTATTCATGGCAATGAAAGTTGCGCAGCATTGATACAGCAACTTGTTTTTGTTGCGAGCTAGGTACTCCTAGCAACAAAAGTCGATTGATACTTCAGTTTTAAATCTTAATTATTGAGCTAAATATTGATTTATCTGAACGGAAATAAGATTTAAAGAATATTAACTCTTAGGTGTTACGTATGACTCTTAGTATGACGAGTATCGATGAGCTAAAAAGCAGTTTCGCGAATCATTGTGTAAATTTTTTACGATATAAAAGTGACAGTGTTAATGGACATTTTTTGCTGACCGTACTTGTTTTTAAATTGCAGGCAGCATGTTTTCTTGTAGCCAGTCGGCCAACGTAGTCATCTGTTTAGTAAGAATCGTTTTCGTGTGTGGCAAGGACATATACAATGTTGATAAGCATTTTGGTACTTGTTAGTGTGATAGTTGCAACTTTCCTCGTCCAATAAGTATCTTTCTTAGCGCAGACTGCTTATGAGGATGTTTTGCTATTAAGACGCAGATACATTGAGTGGTTAGCTTGCGTGTTCTGTACTGTACCTCTACCATGAGTTGCCATCGAAATTTACTCGCTAGCGCTAGCGTATTAACCCGTTCAGTGCCGGGAGCCCTCCTGGAGGGTTCACCTAGTCGCATATGGAATACCGGGAGCCCTCGCGGTGGGCTCATTTTAAATGTTGTTTTTTCTTAGCGAATACAGCTGGCATTATAAACTGTGATAGTAAAATCTGATATTATAATTTATAATTTAATTACTCGTATCAATAAAAAAATTACTCACTGTTACAAATATTCACACAAATTAACTTCGTTTTACAGTGGTTTATAATACGGTTTTAAACCTAATGCCGTAGACCGTCAGCGATGGTTAACTTTAGCGCAAACGAAATGCCGGTGACCCTCCCGGAGGGTTTACTTCCAATATGTATGGCGGCATGACGTATGAGCTCTATGAAAAGCGGGTGGAGTTGGAAGTGTTGACGTAGATCAAACTGATTTCGATAATGCTCGCACCATGAGTTTTACGGAGTCTCATGCAGGCGCTAAGGTAAGCTCGATAGATCGTGTCACCTACAGTGTGACCATTTCATAAATGGCGAATCTGCCACAGACTGGGCAAAAAAACTGCCAAAATCTGCCATACTTGGCGCCAAAAATGCCAAAAATATGCCTTCATGGAAACGGAAAAAATACACACAAATTCAATGAAATATCATTAATCAACAAAAATATTTAACAATTTTCTTATGCATTATTATACCTAATAATAATAAAAAAAGGAAAATTCTAATAAGGTTATGTGAATTTCCTTGAAGTCTTTTAAATCTGCCAAAATCTGCCACTTTTGTAAATCGTCAGCAGGATCTGCCACAGACAAAATTTTGGAGCGAAATCTGCCAAAATGGTAGAAATCTGCCACACTGGTCGTCTAGCTAACTTCACTCTTATGTTTTGTTTCTATCTTTCTCAGTAATATGAAGAGGGAACGGCTCATAAGATCAAAACGTCACATAAGTAGTGATGGGAGAATATTCTCGGATCGAGAATGTTCTGCAATATTCTTTTCGACGGAGAATATACGAGAATTTAAAAATGGAAGTAAAATTGCTAAATTCCAATACAATAAGTTTCGATTTCAAGGTCTAAAGTAAACTTCTATTGTTGTTATTTAATACTTTCTCGAAAAAACGTTACTGTATTATGTTTCGGACTGGAAATGGCGCCGATTCTCTTGTACACCGAACTAAACAAACTAAAGTATCACTAAAATTCCTTACTTTTGGCTATGAGAATCTTAAAGCTATTCTGACAAAACCAAAAATCTGTAAATTAAAAAAATATTTTGACACATCTAAAATCGAATTTGACAATCGCGTGACGACTCCACATGGCACTAGTTTACTCTACCCTGTGAATGATTTTAGAGCGGGGGGTGCAGCCTAGACGAGTTTTATATGGAATATTTCACATTTTGTATGGAAAATATTAAAAATTATTACCAACTTGTTGGGATATATTATATATGGGTCGAAAATTTCATTATTTTTGCGATAGGACGCACCATTTTCGAGATATAAGCAAAAGAAGAAAAAAATACAGTAGATAGACAGAATATTCTTTATTATGTACACCATAAAAATTACAGGTATAAATGTAGAAATTTTACGTAGGGTGACACAATGAGCGGTCTTATCGCTAAAAGCGTTCTTTTACAGACAACCTTATGTGTTGTTAGGTACTTGTTGTAGGTAGGTACTGTTTTCGCACTGAAGTCGAAGTGTTGGTGTGAATTTTAGTTCATGCCAACTAATTTTAAGCACTCCCAATTAAAATTCCCAAGGTAGGGCAAACAAGTACCTACCACATGGAGTCGCGATTATCAAATTCGATTTTAGTTGCGTCAAAATTATTTTTGATTGATATTTTGTTTTTAATTATTTGCACCATAAACCTTTCTTATAATGTTGTTTTCTTATTCATTTTATTAATGCTGATTATTTTAAACTCATAAAGTTCGTTTTAATACAGAAATCATACTTTAACAATTTAAGAGAATTTATGAGAATTTTCTCGAAAATATTCTCGGGAATTTTCTCGCTCAGGAGAATTTACTGAGAATTTAAGTTGTGGTGTAGTTTATTTTAAACTCAAACTTCGTAAAACGTTCAAATGCACAAAAAACTATTAGTCTAAAAAAATACCGATTCAATACAGTCATCCAATTTTTTTATTCTCATAAGTTCCCTACCAAAAGAATGTTCTCGAGTATTTAACAGCAAAGTTCTCGCAAGGAGAATAATATTCTCGAGAATTTCCCATCACTACACATAAGGTATCGCTATGGTAACAATGTTATGACAGTCAATATGTATCATGAAACAATCCGACTAAATAGAAAGGTTGGCGGTTAGTGAACCTTTTTATGGTATTTAGGGGTTGTTGAATTTTTATTCCTTATAGGTAATAATTATTTACCTCTATTCAATTTGTAATTTTGTTGACAATGTGTGATTCGCGGCGTTATTTATTTAAATTTAAAATGAACTATGTTTACAATAATAGTGTTGCGGACGGCAGAGGTACCTACAGTACCGCAGGCAACCTGGGACGATCTCCCACTGATATTTGATGTGCGCTCCCTGCTAACTGACCCTAGGTGAATCCGCTGGCTGCACAACCACCACGGACCCCTGAATACGTACCTAGGTTGGGTACCATAACCCACAGTGACCACGATGAGGACTATCTTGAGGCAGCGAAATAAAACACTGATTTACTATCTTGAATTATTCCGGAGAATTCGGCTTTTCTTGGTATGTTTCTGCTTTGGTGGCTGAGCTCCGTATTTAAGTGTATTATCTATGGCTGAACTGCGACTGAATTGCCCACAAAATGGTACGCCTTTTATAGTAGATAAATCCGTTAGGATATTGTGGTGCAAGCCGAATTCTTGGAATTGTGCATTTATTTATTTCTTATTAGAATTTCTTACAATCTTTGTAGATTATTCATATAAAACACTATACAATTAATTAACTTAGGTATGTAGTTAAAACTTTTAGAACAAACACCAAGTGCACGGATCCCGTCGGCGTCGCCGGCAAATAGAATATTTTGTAAGAGAACTAAATAAGATAGTTTCTTGAAATTTACGTTCTTCCAGTCGTTGGCCTCCAAATTTTGGGGCCACTAACATATTCCATGCTAAATAATCTCTTCCAGACATTATTTTGCCTTTAATAGACTCAAAAACGTATATAATTTGAATGTAAACATGTTTCACACGTCAAAATGGTAGTGAGCAACGTAACTACTATCGCAAGCGTATTTTTCGATAGCGTCTGTCGATTTAGTGACTCATGGTGCCGTTTTGTATGGTGACAGCTGAAAAACGTTAGCGACTATCGAATAGATTACGTTAGGTTTCTTACCTATCGAAAACTATAGTGCTCTTGGAACAAATTTTAATTCTTTCTGTGACCGCTAGGGGCGCTGTACAATATCTTTTTATATAAATCATTTACGGGGACGCTAGCAAGTTTTGACATTATCGAAATGTATTTGATTAACGTTAATACGCTAGCGAGTTTAACGCTAGCGAGTAAATTTTCGATGGCAACTCATGGTAGAGCTACTGAGCTCACGCAACGCGTCGTACGTTCAGCCAGTAATAGGACTCGCCCATCAAGGAGCGCTGTCCCAACTAAGATGCATTACTAATTGAATATACATAAAATAAAAGGTCATCATCATCATCATATCAGCCGAAAGACGTCCACCGCTGGACATCCTCCCCCAAGCACCGCCACTTCGACCGATTCTGTGCTTCCCGCATCCAGCGGATTCCTGCGGCCTTTACAAGGTCATCGGTCCATCTTGTGGGAGGCCTTCCTACGTCTTCCGGTACGTAGTCGCCACTCCAGAACCTTTCGGCCCCATCGGCCATCTGTTCTGCGAGCAATGTGTCCTGCCCATTGCCACTTAAGTTTGGCAATTCTGCGGGCTATGTCGGTTAAATAAAGGTATTTTATTAAAAAAACGTATCCTAAAAATATAATAATTAACTTATCTTTTAAATGGTGAAAGTTTCAGAAAAATACGCTTGATAGATTTTGCGTGATTCTCAGTATTTTATCCGTGTTAGACATACATTTTCAAATTAATTTCATTATGCAATATAAACATAATCTTAAATATTTCTATATTATGTTTTAAGAAAATGCTCTAATTTAACATATATTTTTTCCAAATCATTAACACTACTCGTTTAGACGTGATCTTCAGTATAAAATCATTAAAAGTCGGTTATCGTCCCCTTAACATTATGTAATTCTATCCCTCTCTCTTACTCTCTCTCTCTTACTCCGTCTCTCTTACTCCCTCTCTCTTACTCCCTCTCTCAGAGAGGAGGCCTGTGTCCCAGCAGTGGGAACATTAAAAGGCTGATAATGATGATGATGAACATTAATTCTAGAACTTCCAATAAATAGTGCCTGCCTACCTACTTAGACTTACGAAGGTACGAACTAAAACTGGCTAAATATATATTATGTAAGTCAGGACGGGCCCAGGGGTCGAAATCGTCGGTACCTACACCCATTCCAGCAACGTTTGATGTTGCGGAATCAAAATTTAGCAACTGTTGCTGAACTTTTGTTCACCATGAATACGAGGCTTTATCTTTTCTTGTGATAAGCTCAGGCAAAGTAACCATTGTTGGTCAACAACAGCAACAGGATATTTTTAGCTTTATTTCTTGGTAACGTTATAAAAATAAGTGGTAATATTCGTTGATAATAAGTGCTGACGTAGTTAGTAGGTACTAGTTACCTAAAGAGTAGGGATGTTCTATCGGAGATTATAAGAATTATACCCTAAATATCTTCAGTTTGAGTAAATCTGTTGTGGAATAGGATAATAACAATACCATGTTAGCTGCTGCAATTTTTTATTAACCAAAATTTAAAGAATTTATTTACGCATATAGAACAGAGTTTACTTAAAAAGTACCAGCCCCGGATCTAGATGTTTTTTGAGGCGGGGCACTAACTGCCGCCTGCCGCCCTCCTCCATCCAATTCTTTATGGGGACGAGCTAAGGTAGCACGTGAAAAAAAAACTTTAGATATAGGTTATTAATGTAGTTAACATTAATAACCTTTATCTAAAGTGTACCAAATTAGCATGTCAAACTAGTAATTATCATGTCTACAATAAATGTAGCTTTTTGTAACGATGTATTCCACCATCTACGCATACCTACCTCCATATTATAGGTATCACTAAAACTACACTAATTTCAAAACTCGATAATAAAAACCTCTCAAACCGAAAAAACATATTTAGTTCACCAATTTGTTATAAATTAAGTACCACAATAAAAGTGAGTGGGGTCGGCTAAAAGTTAAATTGAGAGCCTGATGTGATTTCCAAGCACTCGTTATTTCGAATTAGGAGTTTCGGAACATTCTGATTTGGACTCCTTTTGGTCTTTTTCTCCGAAGTCGTAATAGATTTAGGAAGGATGATTGTAACGACATCAAGTAATTTAATGTGTACTTGGTATAGGTTCCTATTTATTTATTGCAAACTAGCTGTTGCTCTTGACTTCGTCTGCGTGTGTTTTGTATTACCTACCTACAGATTTTTTTAATACAAATATTCGGTTTGAAAAGTGGCGTACCTATCCTCCGTCCTAGCCCGGGTCGACGGCGCGTCGTGTTCCACGCGCGCCTCAAAGAGTTGTCAGCGAAGCTGAAGGGGTCCGTTAGGGCCGATGCCTACCACTGGGGTTGCGGATAAGTCCTAAGGGGAAACCGTGGCCCCGGTCTAGGTAAGGGAAGGAACACGGGTGGGTTTTAGTCAGTAAAAGTCTGACACGCCCTTCCGCTCCGCCCAGAGCGGCAGAAGTCATTTGATGATTTCCCAAACAAAAAAAAAAAAAAAAATCCTCCGTCCTTCCACATAGCCTTCCTATTTCCTCCCCCAAGTTCCAGGCTACATAACTGTCACATTTCGAAAAAAGAATTCGTTCATTCGTTTAAAATAAAAAATAAAATAAAATAAATAAATAAATTGTGTTTTAATTCAGGCAAAATACCCATACACAAAAAATAGAAATTCAAATTGAAATTAAAATGGAATAAATAAGTAAAAACATTAAAAACATTAAAAACCATCATAAAAGGCGGCGAGGCGGCGGGGAGGTTTAGGCGTAAAAGAGAAACAGGCAGACAGACAGAGTTACTTTCGGATTTATAATATTCAATATTAGTATTAGTATTGATAGTAGCTACCGCCGCATCAGCCGTATCAATGATACGGAGTTCCGTAGCTACAGGGTCCCCGTGTGTAAGCAAAAGTTCGTAAAATATTATCCATGTGTTGATAAGAGGCCCGTAATGTATAAATACCTAGTGAAAATATGAAATTCTCAAGCTCATTTAAAATTCTAGTCAATCAGAGTCAGGATGCTCCAATTTTTGAGCTCGTTTCGCTCGCTCTTGCATTCTCTTAGTAAAATGACACTGACAGCTTAAGCCTTTGTATCCCTTCGTATACTTATCGGAACGTGGATCTTCGCGAAACGCAATAGATTTTTAATTGCTTCTGTAATTGCGACATTCAACCAGTTACCCTCCTTAGGATGCCAAAATTTTCTTGCTCGCTTCGCTCACTCTTACGTTCTCTTAGTAAATCGATATTGGTACGTTCTCCAATCAATGAAAACTTAACCAATCCCGGTCCAGAATGATCAAAAACGTGTTTTTGGGCGCCATATTTTAATGTGGCGGCGCGAACGGCAAGGACACGAGACGGCCAAGTAAAAATTCGAAAAAAGCACGTTGAAATCAATAATTCACCCATTTTCTAAACTCCCGGAAAACTCCTCAATCTCTGGACTACTACC
Source organism: Conistra vaccinii (assembly GCA_948150665.1). Taxonomy (NCBI): domain Eukaryota; kingdom Metazoa; phylum Arthropoda; class Insecta; order Lepidoptera; family Noctuidae; genus Conistra; species Conistra vaccinii. The sequence goes on along the minus strand of OX411337.1, from coordinate 10,391,402 downwards.
ACAATTTTTTTAAATATATTAAGTAGGTAAAAAAATTGTTGAACGGAAAAAGGAATTCGAGGAACAGTAAAACCCCTTAATGGGAGCTTGTTAGAAATTTCTCAGTAGCAACTTGAAGTCAACATTTGTACCTGGTTGATGGCTCACAGCAGTGAAAGCTTACCTATGACATAATATGACTTAAACGTAATTGGCTAAATGTGAGTGGTCTGCAGGTGCTCCTCTCTACCCTTTCTTTATCAATTTGACAGTGAAACACATTGATGTAAATCGATGGCGAAACAATTATATTTTTAGGGTAGGTAAATGCAGCGTTAAAAATTCAATTCAAATAACGAACACTCGTCACACTTCGCAAGTTCGCAACGAAAACGTTGGCAAATAATTCGAAACAGTTGTTTGAAAATTGTTTCACCAATTTGGCGATTTGAAAGTACCCGTAAGAAATTACTTGCCAGTTTTTTCGTTTTACATATCTACGTAATTTAGATTCAAAGAACTTGTGCCTGTTTTATTTTGTTAGCCCTTGTAAAGAATTTTTTGGTATCCATCCATAATTATCCATTCCATATCTGAAAAGTAAAAATGTGAGTGTTCCTAGTAAACCCCAGGCTGAATAAAAATTGTCTTTGCCGTAATTATGTTAAAATTAATGTTTAGATCGTATTCCTGAAAGAAGTTTCTTCGGAATTAGTTATAACGAGTAACTGATTCTGGTTTTCAGATTTTCCTAAGTTTTCTCTGTTCTAAAAATATCGTTGCTGTTTTCTAAGGTCAAGTTCAAGCTCTATTGAACCCACTATTAGGTAAACACTTTATACAGGAGTTTGACTTGTTTGAATGTAGATAATATGGTCACACGAGGTATAAACCTATGTGGGATTAGGGTCAACATTTCGAAACTTGAAAAGTCTTGACCAAAATGCAGGACATTTTACTTTTTACATCTTTCTTTTTTCGGCTTTTAAAATTTATGATAACTCAACTCAGGCCCCCAAGATACAGGCGCTGCCTAGTTTGGGGACCACTGTTTTAATACTATGTTAAATATTCTAGTTACAGTAAGCATATAAATAATATCATTATTTTCTGAAACTTATTTTGTAACAATAGACTAATAAATTATTCTTTTTTATTTACAAAAAAAATCCCCTTAAGTCGAAAAGTCCGGACGAGGTCAGAGGTCTGGGACAAGAAGCCGGACATGTCAATCTGGGCGGATGTTAACCCTGTGTGGGATGCAATACAATTTCCATTATGTTGATTAACGTTACATTCAATAGCCCGGATTACCATTCTTGGAATATCGGCCTACGTACCGTATATCTACAATTGTGTGTTTAGCAAAGGTACGTTTGTATCTAATATTGTTATTTCGAGGATTATTCAGTACATGTCTCCAGTATTAAGTCGCAGATCTATTAATGCCAGTGACCTTGAGTGGTTAGCTGAGCTCACGCAACGCGTCGTACGTCCAGTCAGTAATAGGACTCGCCCATTAAGGAGCGCTGTCCCAAATTAGACGCATTATTAATTTATTATACATAAAACAAAAGGTATTTTAATAAAAAAAACTTATACTAAATGATAAATAATTAAATTATCTTTAAAGTGGTGAAGGTTTCTGAAAAATACGCTTAATAGATTTTGCGTGATAAATCACCAATATTCGGATTTCCCTCTTTACTAAGAATTTGCTTCTCGCCAAACTTCATGCTGCCAGGCCAACGGGAAGTACAAAATAGACTGGTTTATTTGCAAGTGTCAATTTAAGCGGCATAAATGGCCGTATTTATTTATTGCGTTGACTTGGAAATTTTGTTTTCTTTACACCTTCATGAGACGGTAGATCAAGTTTTTGATATCTATTTCAACATGCCTCCACGCGTTCCAGAGAAAAAAGGTCTGGACAGACCACAAAGTCATCCTTTAGGATTTCAATGTTTAATTTTGAGATACGGAACCCTAAAACATATTTATTATCGGCCCCTTCGCCTCTTCATGCCGTAATGGCTGAACGGATTTAGATGAAAGGCATACCAAAGGATAGGCCATGACCTGGGTTAAGACATAGGATACTCTGAATCCCGGCAGTACGTTCCTGTGGGTTAAGTTTCCGACATCTACGCGGGCGAAAGCTAGTAAGATATAAATCATGATTTAAAACAAAAACAAGTTTTACTAAACTCACCTTTACCCGATTCTGAGAAAAAGGATCTTGATGCCAAAGTGATTCTATGATGATATTTTAGGGTTCCGCACCTCAAAAGAAAAAACCGAACCCTAAAAATATAAACTACCATTTCGCCGCATCACTACAGTTTCATATGTAACTATCATGCATCTGTCGTGCATTCGTGGCCACATGATTAAATGTATGGAGACAACAGTGATAAGGTTTCCTTCATCCGGTGCAGAGATCAGTGCATTGTACCGTATTATAGTCGACCACGTTATTACCTTACCACTTTTGACAAGAATTCCCACTAAAATAAAAATAGTTTGGAAAATCCAAAAGTGCACGCCTCATACATAACACTCATTTATAAACGAAAAAGATATTCGAAACAGTTTCTAACAAAAATGAACAATTTATCACTTTTCATGAAGTCGTAATGTCAAAGACTATTTACAAAGATATTTACTTGGCGGTTGCTAGGCAACTTACGGACGTCAAGTCAAAGGTTGGAAATATTTAGTTATTTTAGTTAGTATTTTATTAATTATAATTAAACTACTTTGAATAAAAGAGCCATTTGCAATAGGGTTCCTTCTATGGCTGAAACGAATGTATACAAAAAAAATTACTCAATTAATTGATTTTATCACAAGCAGGCCGCGGCTTCTTTATTTGTTTTCAGGGTTCATAAATTGACGGACATTAAATCAATTGTTAAAAAGTACAGTATTAATCTCCATTTAATCATCTATGCAATGGTATATAAATTAAGTAGGTTCTGTGTACTAGCAGAAGTGTAACAATAAAAACAGTTACAGAAATGGGGCAAAATTTTTTTTTTCGATCATAGAGCACACTCTAATGCTTCGCATTATGAGTCTGCAATTCATTGGGGTTGTAACTATCAAACTGTCGCTTGAAGCTGCTGTACAAGGATTTTTTGACGCGCGGGAAAACCAGAACTTACGCGCCATCTTGTTTTTTCAATACATGAAATATATTGCAAAAAATTTTGCCAACAGCGCCCCGCCAGTAGTTTGTTATCAATGAGTACCCTAGGCTATAATTTAAAAAGATGTCACGCGGGCAAAGCTTGCTGGTGGAAGTTAGCTAATAATATAATTTAATGTGAAGACGATGTACCTGGAATAAAATTTACTATACTACTCTTTTCTCTTAATTAATAACTAGCTGCACCCCGCGGTTTCACCCGCACAAATCTCGATCTCGTGGGAATATCGGGATGAAAAGTATTCTATGTTCTACCTATGTACCAAATTTCATTCAAATCTGTTGAGCCGTTTTAGCGTGAAAGCATTACATGCAAACAAACAAACATACAAAAAATCAATTTTTTTCTCTTTTTACCGAATTCCAAAAAGGAGGAGGTTATAATGTTCGACTTTATTAATATTAGTTTAGACTGTGTTCAAAGTCCGGTTTTGTGTTAAAGGTAATGTATGAGAGAAGTGGTTGCTCGTATAAATTTAATTTCCCTGACAGGTACTACATAACAACACATTGCTTGGCGCGGCGTCGCGCCGCTTGTTGTGGTCTGCGGTTGCTCCCTGACGGCTCATGTCGCCGTTGTGGTTGCAGCCTTATGTCAGCGTTTGTGTTTTAGGTTGCAAGCACACTGGCGTGTCCTAAGAGGCCACTTCGTTTGTCGTACGTCGCATTAACGCAGGCCACACTGGCAACGAAGCTAAATTCGTTTAGCTTCGCTCGAAAACGTCTGCGTCTTTTCATACTTCCGTTCATATTTCGCGGTGTGAACTGAAGTATACAAACACGTGGTAGGTCCTAGTGTGGCCTGCGCTTTATGAGCGTATTCTACTGACACTAAGGAAGAAAGATAGAATAGATATATTATATGTGTTTTGATGCAAGTGTGGAGCAAAGTTTGTCCTGCTGATGGCGAGGTCGAAATGGAGCCGAGAATGCAATGAAAAATCCTCACGCGTATCAAACGACGACGGTTTTAGTGTAATTGTTTGACGAAAAAGTAGCAGAAGATAATTTTATAAAACTAAGAGGTCATGATATTATGATAGACTAAAGGGACTAGGTCGAATATCTAGAAAACTGGCAGCACAAAGTTGATTTTGAAAAACAAGATGTTACTAAAAAATACTTTACCATTTTTTTTTTGTACCTCTGCAATTTATTGCAATAAGAATCAGTCTGGAATAAAAAAGCTCGGATAAAAAAAAAATGGAAATATAATTTAAATATTTATTTATAATTTGAAAGTTTGTGTTAATTTTAATTATTTTTTAACGAATAACGTTTTGTAGTACAAAATACAATAACATTAACCTACTATTTACGTGGCGAGTTGCGGTTTTGGTTCCGGCGCTGACAGCTTGACGCGATGTTTGGGAATGTACCCTTAATGTGTTAACTCTTTAATTCACATTCCTGGTTTAAAAATAAACTTTATTTTCGAACTTAATTTTTAGGATGCCGTAGGTACCTATTTTTTTTGCGATTACAAACTTACATTTGCAATTGGAGAATTGACTGTGACGTACGATCTATGGATCTATTCCCATCCAATACCAAGAGCTAATACCATTTGGTATTAGTTTATTTCCGTTTTTATTTTCTATTCCCAACGAGTACCACATTTTAAAACCAATACCAAAACAAGTTTGAAGAAATCAGATACAGTCAGGTTCAGTAAAATTAAAATGCTTTGACTGATTTTAAGTAATGTTTAATCAAGATTAGGGTTTGAAAATAAATCACATATAATTGCGTATCTTAGTAATAAATCACCTAAAAATTTGGCAAAAAATCGAATAGTTAAAGTACTAAAAATCTAACAAAATTATAAAATATCACAAATAATCAACTTTTAATGTACAAATGTTTTTGGCAAAAACTTCTTGAGCTTTGTGTAGCTGAGTGTACAAAAAGTCACGCTTTGGTATTCGTTAGTAATAGATTTTTTATTTAAAAAAATGTGGTACTCGTTGGGAATAAAAAATAAATTCGGAAATAAACTAATACCAAATGGTATTACCTCTTGGTATTGGATGGGAATAGATCGATCTATGGACAATTTTGGACATGAACATATTTTTCAACTACAATGTTGTTAGTTTTTGGGATAAATTCATCCTATCTCAACGAGCGTGGTTCGACAAGCACTTGGTCAGTTTTCGGTGTCTTTTATCCGGGCATTCTAAATCAAAACTATTTGTGGCGTCACGTATTGTGCATTTGTGAACGCACATTAGTATACGTGGCGTCGCCTGTATTATGTTTAGTTATATATTTATAACTTAGTAAAGGAACGCACCCTTGTTAAGTGGCAACACTAAGCCACGATCCGGGGCGTTACCCATAGCGTCCCTTTCAAGTAGCGTCGCTAGCTTGCTCATCAACCGTCGCAGGACACAGACTAATCTACCAATAGATCTATCTACCAGAATAATCTACCTTACGGACAATTTTTTTATTTGTCAACATCCTTTTTGCTAGTGTGATTAATTTGATAGTAAATTATAATTTCATCTGAACTGCAAACGGTTTTTCTATTGCGCAATAACCAACACTACCCACAGTACGCCCACAGTATTTAAAATATGCCTGATAATAACGAAAGAGACACATACCCTCGTCCGTCATATAGATTGGCGTCACCGGCGAAGTATTAATTGCTCGTAAGTCACGTGACTGCAGCGGACTGATGTTCATTAAACGGCTTAATTGAGTCTGATACACCTCGACGACAGTTCGATCGGAAGCGACGGGCGTTCGCAATTACCGCTGACCTCCATAACTTGCGTCCAGTGCGATGGCTTGATATTTTCTCTTGTTTATCTTTTTTGTGTACCTTACGAAAACAATGAAAAAATAAAGAAAAAAAATTGTTTATTTGTATCAGAAACACATCTATCTATCTGGACTTTTCCCAACTATGTTAGGGTCCGTTTCCAGTCTAACCGGATGTACCTGAGTACAGTGGGTTCCAGATAAACCTGAAAGAAAAGAAAGAAAGATAAAAAATACATTTATTTGCGGTAAACATGACGCAAAAAAGAAATAAAACACGAAAATAAGAAATTGGGGGAAAAATGCGTCACATCCACACAAAACGGCCATCGCTCAACATAAAGCTGCCCCCCTTGCATTGTTTTTTGCAATACTGGTACAGTGGGATCCATAGAAAACTCACCCCAGTTTTTAGTAGTATTGCCTGCGCTTCTTTCTTTCTCAAATCAGTGTGGTACTTTCCTCAAAGAACCATGTCGGTCAATAATCTGCATGGTCCTCATATGATCTGATTATCTAGATCAGATCTGATGTCTGGACTTTAAAAGAGACTGTCATCTCTGTTTATTTCGGTGTTTCTTCTTAAGTAGTCGGATAGGAAACAAAGACCTCATCCAGTTTAAAAACAAAAATTGACTTGCAATTGTGAAATATAGAAATTGGTAAATATTATACACATATCATGTATCGTTAGGTAATGTTTTCGTAAGTTGACCGTACATTATGACAGTTAACCTACCGCTATACTAAACTAACCTAGAGTCCGCGCCCGAGTCCTCCGAGTCCTCAAGTCCGATAAAAGCGGCGTTAGTGTCTATGACATTGGCACAAATTGCATTAAAAAAAAATTCCGTCGGACTTCAGTGGTGGCGCGGACTATAAGGTTATAATTTGTGACAGCCAACCTTCATTATTAAATAATGTTTGAACAAACCTGCACTGTCGTTAGAAACTAAACTCGTTTTTCTTAGCATCGATCATTTTCAGCCAAATTCCATTAATATTGATTTGACGCCATCTTCCTTGCCTCGGGATGGGTGATTCAAAAATGTGATTATAATGAATGGGCTTGCTTGGACGCGGCATTTCGATGAGTTCGGCGATTTTTATCACTTTATGGGAATTTGGAAAGGTGAAATAAAGAATGCAAAACGTGACACGATTTATATCAAAGCGAAAAGAAATGTTATTTTATTTCCGCCATGTCTTATATCAAGTTCTTATTATTATCCAAATACCACCTAAAAATATTCTTTATGAAGTTGCTAGGTGTTAATTACCTATGAAGTTGCTAGGTGTTAATTACCTAATTCAATTAAATTGACGTTAATCAGTTTTGCAATCTGTTCTCGAAACGATGAAGGAAAGAGAACGTGGGGAAACCAGCTTGTCCTAGAACCAAAAATTCGAAGACATGTGACATCTACCACCCGTACTGGGCCCGCGTGGTAGATTACAGCCCAGTCCCTCTTGAACATAGGAGGTCTGTGTCCCAGCAGTGGAAACATTACAGGCTGATTATATAGGGTGACTGGTAATTAGTGACCGATACTTAAACACGTGAATTTACTCATCACTGTGAACAACTTTACTATGGGATCAAACCTGAAATAGCGAAAAAATATCAGCTGTCCCCTACATTTTTGGTCGCAAAACTCGTCAAAATGTATGAACAGCTGATATTTTTTTCCCATAATAAAAGTTATTCGGAATGATGACTAAAGTCACGTGTTTAAGTATCGGTCACTAATTACCAGTCACCCTATGTAGGTGCATTATATAGGTTCGCAATCTTCCAAATTCCACATGTAAATACTCGTAGGTACTGCTAACTATGTAGTTTCGTCGTCATCGTCACCATAGAAGAGATTCGTGCTTATAATCCAATTTCTACCTAGACTCTACGAAATAATGTTCTTAACTCCCTGTTCAAAAAGTGTATGGTCTGATGAAAATTAAATTATATTTGGGGTAAAGGGCGTTATTACGAAGCGAGGACAATACAGGGTGTATGAATTTAAATTAGAGCCCGGTACTGTTTGCACCTCGGATGTGCCGACGCTTTCGTACCATTATGATGGTGTTAATTTACAATAGGGCTGCCACGCAGTCAGGCAAAATTGATTTTTTGCAAATCTAAACTAATATTATAATAATCCTAACTTATTATATATGATTATATTTTAAATGCGAAAGTGAGTTTGTTTGTTTGTTACGCTTTTACGCTAAAACGGCTGAACGGATGTCGATGAAATTTGGCACACGGGTAGACCATGACCTAGAAATGGACATAGGATACCTTTTATTCCGATATTCTCACGGTATTGAGACTTATAAGGGTGAAACTGCGGGGCGCAGCTAGTCTATACTAATAGGTATTATAATAAAGAGCGCAGCTAAGTGACTTATAATATTAATATTCTATATTGAGTCTGATTTTGTATCATTTAGGTACCTACATATAATTCTGAAGCCTGACTTCAGATTGTGTTTTTAATAGAGTTTAGTGTTGCTTTGTATTTTGTTTTTAGATTTTTAAGTTTTAGCCGTAAGTTGATTGTTCAATTTATTTGGTGTGTGTTTGTAAACCATTATTGTAAGGATAGTGGGTGTAATAAATAAATTAAATTAAATTGTACGTAAATTCAAATCACAACTTACTGTCATTCTTTGACAGTTGCATGGACGACGAAATGACGTGTCAATCTGCTATCTTCGATGTATGAAATTAATACATCGAAAAAAAAAAAACGGGCGTCTGGGGGCGTCTCTGTCCTCCCCCAGAGACGCCCTAAGCCAAGGTCCGTACCCCACAGGGGGTGCCCTTAGCGAAACCAAAATATTTACTAAAATATATTTGTCATGTTATTTGTGCAAATCCTATACCGTTAACGTGTAGGGTGAATAAATTGAGATTCAGGATAACTGTAAAAAATCGTAATGTTAAAACGTTGATGTTATTTATTTTGTGCCAAATGTGTTTATATATAATTTTTTTATTTGTGTTGTGTAAATTGAAGATTGATTTACATAATTTCATGTTCAGTCAATATTCTCAACTTTAGGTAAAGATAATTGCGTATTTCAAGAAGCCTTACTATTAATATTTGCATGCCAAAATATGGCGAAATGTGTCATTGCATCAGAATACTTATTTAATAAATAACACACTACATTACCGCATTTAAAGCAAATAAATAACTTTGTCTTTTATAAACATTTTATCCACAATCATTATAAACATTTTGGCAAAATCTAAATAGTATTTAATAAGTTGCTTCCATGAGCCAACCCTATGCAAGCCGTGGCACAGGCATGGTCGGTTGTAGGCATGTACAGTACGACACAACTTAGATGTAGCATAGATTTGAATATTTTTATTCATTCATTTCAATTTTATGAACGTATTTGGCTATAAGACTTTACAAGTTATTGCGTTTTCGAAAGATCATTTTTACCTAAAGCTCAAATAAAGATTGGTGATTTTGAAGGCGCACTCAGTTCGGATGGTGATCGGTTTTACGAATTTTACCGATGCTACATCTAAGTTGTGTCGTACTGTACCTGTCTGTATTCGTATTTACCAAGCCGTATGTATAATACGGCTCTTCCCCAAATACTCCTATAATGATGGATAGTACAACGATGAATAGGCTATGCTGAAGACTTCATAATTTAAACTTGTTCCTTTTGTTTTTCCTACTAGTAATTAATTTCATAGTACGAGTATGTGCTTGTGGCATACACAATTATTTCGATTATAGGGCATGCAGTGCTATAGGACATTGTTAAACTTAACTTTAGAATTTAATCAAAGTTTATTTAAAACTTTAACAGTGTAAGCAATTGGCCCGACTGCAGTGTTGGCGGCAACTTAGGAGTTGTAGGTCGTAGGTTCGAACCTAGGCAGGCGCTTTGCTCTGTGTAAATTATTTCATCACCACTGCTCTCAAAACTATGAAGGAAAACTTGTGAGGAAACCGACTGTTCTAGAACCAAAAATTAGAAAACATGTGACAATTACCAACCCGCACTGGACCAGTAGCCTATAGTCTTCCCACTGCTGGGACACAGGCCTCCTCTCTGTGAGAGTGAGTGGGCCGTATTAAACCACTCGGGCCCAGTGCGGGTTGGTATATGTCACATAATGTCTTAGAGTTTTTCGTTCTAGAACCTTTTGAGATCAGTGGTGATGAAATAATTTACACAAAGTAAACCTCCTGTCTGGGTTCGAATCTACAACCTACAACTCGTAAGTCGCGGTCGTTACTACTGTGCCATCACTGTTCTATGTTTAATTATGTGCGCTCACAAAATTTAAAACATTAGTACAAATTGTTTCTTTCTTCCGCATGCGATAATAAAAATGGATTCCACTTTGCATGGAAGGGGGAGCTGGCATTGTTGGGGAGCAAGTCATCAATCATTAGATAAATGATCAGCACTTTTATCAGGCATCGCCCTTCACCTTCAACATGATGGCTGCCTGCTGATAATACTACCTCATTCGTTTTCATCAGAGAACAGAAAAAAGGAACTTTACGAGTAGTTTGAAATGTTTAAGCAGTTTTTTAGGGTACCGTGCCCAAAGCGATCCTACAGCAATACTAATCCAACACTGTATGTCTGTCTGTCACAGGCTATATATTTTACTGTAAAGCTGTGCCCGAGTGATGACAATAAGCTCACGCCCTCTATTAGGTACATGAGAATCCTACTATCGTACTTAATATTTTAGACGTGAAAGTTTGTATGTTTGGATTTTAGAAGTATGAGGAACAGGGTGTAAAGTTCACTCATCCTCTATTGAAAAGGGAGGACCCTCCGACCAGACGGGTGTTGTGTCTGGTGGGCAACTGCCCAAAGATTGACGTTGGATAGTCATAAATATGTCGGCCGAGCGGTAAACTCTAATAGCACGATGCAGGATTTGTGTGACGTAAGGATTTGGTGTGACGACAGGTCTAATTCGCATGTGGTGATGTAGATGCCACAGGATGTTTGTTACTCAATCACGCAAAAACGAAAGGGATTTGGATGAAAATTAGAAAACAGACTATATAGATTTTAACCTGGATAGACACATCAACACAATTCAAGGTCGCTCAGCGCGCTATGGAGCGAGCTATGCTCGGAGTTTCTTTGAAGGATAAAATCAGAAATGAAATTATCCGGAAAAGAACCGGAGTTACCGACATAGCTTGCAGAGTAAGTAAACTGAAGTGGCAGTGGGCTGGCCATGTTTGTCGAAGGACCGATGGCCGGTGGAGCAGACGAGTCCTAGAGTGGAGACCGCGTATCGGCAAGCGTAGTGTGGGACGCCCCCCAGCTAGATGGACCGATGACCTTAAGAAAGTGGCCGGGACAGACTGGATGCGGAAGGCGGAGGACAGGGTGTTGTGGCGCAGCCTGGGAGAGGCCTATGTCCAGCAGTAGACTGCGATAGGCTGAGTTGATTGATTGATTGAGACACATAGATTTTTTTTTTATCTTTAGGGATAGTTTCCGACCTCCACGCGAGCGAAGCCGCAGGCAAAAGCTTGTTAAATATAACTGGCGGAATGTGAAAGTGCGCGTGTGTGTGTATGTGTGTGTGTGTGTGTGTATGTGTGTGTGTATAGTACGCCTCTGCCTAATCCTTCTAGGAATACGGTCGCAATGTTATATTATGTTGTTTAGTATAATTATGTGTCTTGAAATTAATAGTATCGCAGAGATCATGGCCTCATTAACATCGAAGATTTATCGTACAGATCCTAAATTTTACATTCTACACTAGTTTCACGTCGTGTTTACATTACAATTTTGAAACTAATTACTTATATAACATACCATCACGCCTTGTTTCCCCGACGGGTTCGCTAGAGGTGTACCTGTAGCGGGTATACCCACGAGCCGGCGAGCGGCGGGCGGGCGAGCCTATTGCCATCAAGCGGGCACAAATCCAGACTCCGGGCTGCTACTGAGAAATTCTATATAGGAAATCCTAATAATACTTTGCCCGACCCGGGAATCGAACCCAGGACCTCATGCTCAGCAGTAGCGCTTGCGACCACTAGACCAATGAGGCAATAGTGAAACTAATTAGGTACTTTAAAAAGAGTTTCATGCAGCACGAAACTATTTACATTTCGTGAACTTAATGCGGAGGGAACAAAATTAAAGGAGAGAATTTATAATTTTTCGTCAGTCATTTTGGAGGCTTGTCCAGTAGGATCAGTAATCCCAAGTGACTACAGGTAGATCTAGATCCTAGATCCTGCCGTGGATCTCTTCTCAAATTTTCTGGAAATGGAGTTGTATTTATAGTTCCATTGTGAGTTGTATTTATTCTGAGACGTATTTATAGGGTCCCGTTGACACCCTTGTTGATACGGAACCCAAAAAGAAATCCGAGAGGCACCCATCATACCGCTTATCGGTGATCAAATCTTGCTACGCGTCGTGCTACGACGTAGCTCTATGCTACGGCGTAGCTTTGTGCTACTAAGTAGCTCTGTACTACGATCTTTACAAATCGTTTGAATATTACGGGACCTGCAGAAGTACGAAAATTACTGCTACAAAATAAAAGCGTCCTGATTTAAATTGTCATGGTCGAACGGTTAGCTATTATATGACTTGCATAATAATATCAAGAGTAAAAACATTTTAGTCAAAAATACCATTTAGGTATATTTTCTACGAATTTTAATGACGCTATAAAAGTGTTTGATCTTGAGGCAAATAGCCAAAATTATTGCCGCTTTTTAATGTCAGCGTTTTTATAAATTGGGGGCGGACCATCACGCAATTGGATTTTTATTTGATGTTAACGGGCCTTCTCCAGATGCCAGCCAAATATTGGAAACCAATATTCATTAGGAGAATGTCCCCTAAACGACCGCAAATTCAGGCAAATGCGTTAAAAGTCAATTTATGTCTGAGTGATGAGAAATCATTTTTTTTGTTTTTTTGATCTGTGGTAATGAAAATGAACGAAGTCAAACTAAACGATGTTTTTAGTTAATTTAACAGTAAAGGCATGTTTAAGCTGGCCAGTAACCCTTAGTACCAACCTTAGATTTGTGCTAAAAATGGGAAAATTAAATAACCAATAACGGCAAATAAGGTCGCATACTAACTAACAGGCTTTCGTCGCGCAAGTACGCGATATTTGTGGTCTTTTATATGAATATGACATAACTGCGCGATCGATCAAATCACGCATGGACGTCGTTTTTCTGGTAGCCGATCGCATAACCGCTTATTTGCACGACGATCACTTTCGGTTAGGACGCAGGGTTAAGGACATCGCTCATTATAGCGGCACAACTCCGACACGGCAAATAACTTATCATTCAAGTTAGGATTTTAAATCAAATGTATCAAAGTCTATTTTACGATGGCTATACAGAATAGTGGATAGCTCGCGGGCAGTGAGCGGCCCACGAGCCGTCAGACGTCACGCCGACAGCACGGTTCAAGCGAGGAGCCCGGTCCCCGGCGAAGAAACGCCTGCAAGCGGTGTGCATGCCGCCGGTGCCTCGCCATCCACGCGCTGACGCCTCGCAGGCGGCGCGGTGACGACTCGCTTGTGAATTAACAACAAGCTGTCAACTCACCGGTGGCGTGCCGGCAGCGAGCTGTCGCCTTGCTGACGGCGTGTTGGCGACTTTTTTTTTTTTTTTTTTGGGTGGGAAATCATCCAATGACTTCTCCCGCTCTGGGCGGAGCGGAAGGGCGTGTCAGACTTTTACTGACTAAAACCCACCCGTGTTCCTTCCCTTGCCATGCCAGGGGCCACGGTTTCCCCTTGGGACTACCCGCAACCCCGGCGGCGTGTTGGCGACTAGCGGTCGCCTTTTTTACGGTGCGTTGGCGACTAGCGGTCGGCTTGCTTACGGCGCGTTGGCAACTAGATTATTTGAGGCGGTGCCGGGGTGTTGCTGCGCTGGAGTGGTACGATTATAATGGGCGATGTCCTTTACACGGGAATCGATCATCATAATCCTCCAAAAAGTCGATCTAAACAATTCCAAGGCAAAAACACGACCCAGAAATTCAAATAGCTATGGATGGATATACTTGATCTACACGATGAATTTATATGAGGATCATTTATAATGTAAAGCCTCTTCAGACATGCTCGTAACAAAGACTTGATGTCCTGAATTTGTTTGCGGTGGGTACGTACATGAAAAATATAAGGAATTTTCACGCATAATATTATCGTACCTTCAGCCTGGTTTAGAAGATTTTCTTCTCCTTTGTATAAGTCTTTGATCTTCACTTGTAAATATGTGTAAATGAGTATTCTGTGCGTGTCATTGCTTGCTTGCTTGTTTCACTTTATTTTGTTATTTTATCATTACATCAAGCTATTTATTACTCAAAGGGTTGGGCAGAGATGTACCTAAATTACACCCACATTTCGCCAGTTATGTTGAAGGCGAGGCCATTGCCATCAACCGGGCACAAATCCGTACTTTGGGCTGCTACTGAGGAACTCCAGATAGAAAATCCCAATAACACTTTGCCCGACCCGGGAATCGAATCCAGGATCTCATGCTTCGCAGTAGCGCTTGCGACCACTAGACCAAAAAGGCTAGGATTTACTTTGTGGTAATTGTATTTAAAACTAATGTTGTGTGGTCTTTTTTTCAATGTAGTTGTGTTGTGTATGTTGTTGTGTTGTGTGTGTGTTTTTCAATGTGTGTGTGTGTAGCTTTTTTTTTCATGTGCAACAAAATTCAGCAACACAAACGTTGCTAGAAACATATTAAATGTTGCAGTGTTGCTGAATGTTTTGACAAAGTGACATTCTATGATCAGTGATAAAAATGATGGACGACTATAAAATGTATGGGACTGACGTAAGTTACCGATATAGCATAACCAGCCTCTAATGTTTCCACTGCTAGGACAGTGACCTCCTCTTGGTGAGAGGGAGGGTGCCGTTATCCACCACGCGGGCCCAGTCCGGTGTGATAGATGTCACTATATCTTAAAGTTAGTTAGTTGCCCATTCCAAAGCGTAGTAGGTTCCTATGGAGAAGAACGGGCAAGAAAATCCACTGACACTCTTTTAAATCATAATATTGTTACAAAATATTGGTTACATCATTCACGATATAGAAAGACGTGCACGTTAAAAGCGTCCATTATTAAAAGGTTTAAAATATTATGTTTACCAATCTTACCAATACGAGGCTTCAATCCAATTCATCAGTAAATAATATAACGGATATATGTGCATGAATTTCTTACGACTTTCTCCTTGGTCTAGTTGTCGCAAGCGCTACTTTTGAGAATGAGATCCTGGGTTCGATTCCCGGGTCGGGCAAAGTATTGGGTCTTTCCATTAGCAATTTTTCAGTAGCATCCTCGAGTCTGGATTGGTATCCGGTTGATGGCAATAAGCTCGCCCTCTGTTACATGGGACTTAAACATAACTGGCGAAATGTAGGTGTTACTACGAGTATAGGTACACCTCTGCCTAACCCTTTGGAAATCATAGGCGTGATGTAATGTTATATTATGAATTTCTCACGATATGAGCGAAGTGCCCAAAAATTTTACGATGAACATAAAACTCCCGTAAAGGCGTATTCTCAGGAGAAAGGTGACACGTGAGAATTGCCATGATGTCAAAAGTATACTCATATTTTATCCAAGTTACGGGAGTTTCTGCTGCACTCTGAGATGTCTCTTCAAATAATTATCATAGATGGGGAGAGGATCCCCTTTTATCCAGGCGTAAGAGAGCGTAGGCTAACAAAAAAATAAACTTTAATTGAGCGAATGTGTGTGAAGCCCGGAAGTCAGACAACCAGTCTAAATATGTGGTATTGTACTATTACCCAGTTACTAGGTTGTGGAGGTCAGATAGGCCGTCGTTCCATGTAAAAATTCTGGTTTTTAGCATTCGGTTAGACTGGAAGCAGACCCCAATGTAGTTGGGAAAAGGCTAGGTAGATTGGATTGACCAAATGTTCTGGCACAGAGGGCCTAGACAAAGTAACATCGATTAGCGACAACGCTAGTAGAAAAGTCAAAAATGTATGGGTTTGACAAAAGCTATCGAAACGTCACGTGATCATAGCGTGATAGCTTTTGTCAATCCCATACATTTTGACTTTTCTACTAGCGTTGTCGCTAATCGAATGTTACTTTGTCTAGGCCCTCAGGTCAACTTAATTGAAATGTTTTCCATTTGTCATATTTTTGACTGACAGCGTTCCAATTCAAAATATCAACTTGTGATTGATTTAGGAAAGTTTTGTAACGGCTCGGACCCCTCGTCCACGTGATCGTCGCGTGCACATGTGACTTTTTGTTTGATAAACGCCCTCTGTCAACGCGACCAAAAGAAAGAAAGAAAAAATACATTTATTTTGCACACAATATTATACAGCAGATAAAAAATCACGCGGGGCAGTTTTTGGGGACTGCCGATAGAAGTGAAAACTAAGTAACTTGTGAATTGTATCCTATACACAGTATACATATAGCTCATGGGAAGCGTGCGGTGACGATGACGCGAGTTTCACGCTTTTTGTTCACCCAAAAAGTGCACACAGCTATAATGTATACACAGTATACATTATAGCTCTTGGAAAACGTTCTTTGTTCACGCGTGAAGTGCTCAACGCGCCTAAAGTTTTTAGCTTCAAAAATAAAAATCAAATAAAAACTACGATGTAAGAAATTATTAGGGATGTGTGCCTTATGGCTGCGCCAGAAAGGCCCCAGTTCAGCAAAAATGCCAGACAACTATATGTGCCTGACGCTGGTTTCCAACTGGACCTGAGAGTGTGCTGATTTATTTTATTTTATGAGTTGTATTGCTATATATATTTATTTATTTTTTTATTTTATTCTACAGACAACGAGATCCAAAAGACGTTAATAAACAATTTAACTTATTTGCTATGTTAGTACTTAAGTTCTACTACAGATAGGGTGGTGTTGATAAGATGCCTCATTATGGGGCTTTCATCAGGTCCATCAGCAATAACCTTCAGGAGGCTGCAGCTACTGTCCCGCAACCTTGTGAGAAGAGACGCATTCTTTTTCCGCACTACAGCTGAGAAGCTATCTACTCTGGCTTGAGCAAACATTGCCGAAGCACTGCAATAACGTGGCGGTCGCATCAGCATCCTGAAAGCGTTGTTGTATTGAATACGCAACGCATTGGCGGCACGTTTAGTACAGCTGAGCCATAGAGCGCTCGAGTACAGGGATGTGCAGTATGCTTTAAAAAGCGTAATTTTGACCGCATCTGTACATCGCGCGAACCTACGAGCCAGCTTATTCGCGCGCACCTCCAATGGCCTGCGTTCCCGCTCAACATCAGCATCGTCCCTAAGGTCATCAGCAATATATGATAATGAAAATTATTTTTACATTTAAAAGTACTATTATATAGAATCAAGTTTTTGCAACTGAACAGACAGCTGTGCTGCTGGGGAGTTTGTTGCGCCACTTCTTCTTCCCAGCTAAAGCACTAGGAAGTAGTGAAGGGCGGGCGTTTTCGGGGGACTGTCTTATGTAATTTTGACGTTCGAAAAGTGCTGATTCTCAGCCTAGTTTGCATAAATGACTTTTGAATTTTTTTAATTGTGATGTGACGGATGTAAATCAGTTTTATAATGTAAAATGTGTATGCAAAACGTGTTCAGGTTCACCGGACAAAATCTGGCATATTGTTTGCGCAACTATCGCTTTTAAATTCGTCGTCTGACTCGGAACATTAGGTTAACCTTTGGTCGATATTTGGTATGTCTGTCAGTTATTTCCTATAGTCTCCGCATAAGTGAACCTATGTGATACTTCCCGGTTTGTTTTTTTGGTAGGAAGATGTGTATATGTGCACAGTTTCGCCAGTTCAATGCCGGTAGCACACCTCCTCCGCCGCGCAACCATAGCAGCGAAACCGCAGTAGTTGAATTGAACTGACTCGCGTCATGTTCCATGCATCTGATTCGAGTAGCGGAAAATGACGTTATTCTTTTGAATTGACCAGCTGTGGTTTCGCGGCGGAGGTGTGCTACCGGCGGTAAACAAGATAAAACTTTGCAGCGTTAAAATTAAGCTACAATTAGCAGTTTAAAGAAGGTTCTTATCTATTCATAGATTAAAGAAAAGATATAATAGATAATTCTATCTATTCTTTAATCCAAGTATGCTTTATGAAGAAAAGTAAAGTATATGATTATAAAGACTGCTCTTTTGTACAACATAGCAAGTCTTGACATAGATATTATTATTACGTATTTTGATGGAACACAAGTAAGTATGTCAAGCTCATATTAAGCAATGTAAGGGTTCCAGCACATTGAACATTTTGCGGCGAGGAGAACTTTATAGGCTATATTCTCATGAATGTCTTGAACCTACATTGTAAGTTTATGATCGGTGATGGCAGCAAAGTTGATATGTGCTTGAATATAACCCAAATGTTGTGACAAGGTTTTATAAAATTGTTCTGTTTTCGGAAAGCTCTTTAAGATTAAGAAGAAGGCTATCATTCGAGCCTCTTTAAGAAGAAGGCTATCATAAGGCTATCATTCGAGCCTCTTTAAGAAGAAGGCTATCATTCGTGGATCTTTGACTGTCTTTACGGATCGGCAGATGTCTGAAAATCTGATAACCAGTCTTATCAAGGGGTATCGTGTTACCCAGACACTTGGTTGTGGAGATCAGATAGGCAGTCGGTCCATGTAAAATACTGGTATTCCGCTGCATCCGGTTAGACTGGAAGCCGACCCCAAGAATAAATTAGAATACTCTTTATTATGTACCTACACTATATAAATTACAGATGTTAAAAGCCAAGCCCAAGATAGTTGAGAAAAGACTAGGCAGAGATGATGTTTGTCATAAAAGCATAAGGCGGATAGTAAACGGCAGCTTTAAAATAGGTTTCATGAGTACTAAAATGTACGTCAGCTTCGCAACCACTTTTCTGACTAGATAATATATATATCACCACATGTTTTTTTTTGTTTTTTATGAGCATCGTTTGATTTTTTTTGCATCTCGAGAGTGGTGGCTTAATGGCTGCGCCTTACGAGTTGTATGTTGTAGACATACAACTCGTAAGGCACAGCCTTTCTTTAGTACCCAGACAGGCACACATCGTGAGAGAACTGGCACGTCCTAGAACCGTAGAAAACATGTGACATTCTTCAACTCGCAGTGCAATGGGCCCACGGTGGATTACGGCCCAGCCTCTCACACGTGAAATGCAAGAAGCATTAAAATTAGTTTTTTAAAAGTAAAAATTTACGGCGCTTATGTGGCACCCCGACCAAATGGGTTATGTTAGGTTAGAACTGTGACCAACCGGGCGCGAGCCGAGCGAGCGAAGCGACCGCTAATGGTAACTTGGTAATTTTTACTACAACTTAAGCCATGCATACCCTACATTAATGATATGACCAGACGTCGACTGACATATCATAAAACGTTGACGTTTAAACGATAACATGGCCAATATAGACGACCATTTCATGAAATTTTCAATTCTAAGATCTGGTCACGACATCTTTAAAACACTTTGTATTAATCCTAGTTTGTGAGAAACCTTAGTCGAGTTAGTCGTAATATAATTTCAGTGCATTTGTACATCCGCAATACAGATATTCAGCTCATAATTGCAGATTGCAGTCTGGAGACAGGCCAACTGCAGTCTCTCTCTTAGAAATTAGTGTTTATGTAAGATGTCTATTGTAATTGTTTGCTCCGTAACACCTGCTCTACTTTGATGCAATATATTATGTTCACAACGAGACTGAGTATGGCTAATTAGCATACTCTTAGCTAATTAGTTAAGAGTATGCAATTCTTCGCATATTCATATTTTTCATTTCAATTTTTTTATTCATTTTTTCTCTCGCAGGTCTTGTGAAAGAAATTTCTTAAGAAATAAGCTTGGAAGAGATCGCAGTGTATGTTTTCTAGTGTATAATTTATTATTTTGCGCGTGTGTTACGAGTTGTAGGTCCGAACACTGACAGGCGCTGTACATAGTGGTAAATTATTCCATCACCGCTGCTCTCACAACGGTGAACGATAACATCGTGAGGAAACCGGCATGTCCTAGAACCAAAAATTCTAAGACTTGTGACATCTACCAACCCGCACTGGGCCCGCGTAATGGATTAAGTACGGCCCAATCACTCTCACTGAGAGGAGGCTCGTGTCCCAACAGTGGCAGTGGGAACATTATAGCCTGATTCTGCTATGCTATTTCCAAATATTTATTTAACTTTTGACATATACATATATTATATACGCTTATGAAGTTCCGTAATTAAAACTAAAGTGGAAAAATGCAATGCTTTATGGGCACTTCGTTTTTTTCATTCAATTATGAATTCGGTGATAAGAATATTTAAATTATTTAATTTTAATTATTATTTAAATTCGATTAAATTCATCATGACCTTAGCTATCAAAAGTTAAATACATGGTTGGAAAGATAATAAGTGACATTCTGTTGTTTTTGTTTTCCCTATTGCAAAGAGGCGTTAGTTTATGTGTATTTGAAATAAATAAAAATACTTATAGTATTATATAAGGATCTTTTTAGCCTGAACATAAATAGGTGTTTATTTAACCCTCGAACACCCTCGCAGCTCAGCGGTGTAATACCGTTTGGAGAGCTTAGTTTGTCCAACATGATGCGTCACAACTCTGATGTCATAAAACCCTCCGTTCAAGTAGGTAACACTCAAGCGGATTTTATTGCCATCGGCGTTACCCCGTGGCCACGATATACATGCTCAAGCGACATGCGTCTTGCGACAGTCTTGAGAAAACAAATGAAAGAAGTTGTTGAAGCCGATTATCAGACGGTTCTTCCGAGAGAATGGTTCACTCGGGTGTAGGTTCCTTTCATTCCACGTTTAGACGACACTGAAAAAATATTATTGGAATGGACGTTCATCTGCCCCGTTCCTAAAACATTTCGATCATTCGGTAGGCGAGTGAAAGATACCGAGTGCCAAAATTCAACATCATTCAATCGGTTCACTAATGAATGATTTTTTTTTCACTTTGAGTTCAGACAGTTTGTGACGAGTGAAATATACCAAAAGCAAAAATGAAAAAAGTGAAGCGGGATATGGGCTCTAGCTTATGCCGAGGGTGACCGCGACGCGACTGTAGAGCGACTGACGGAAACGGCTAACGCGCGCGTGTCGCTTGACGCAAGTCGCATCGGTTGAGGTCGTGAACGCGGGCTTAAGCGTACTATTTGTATGAGTGCACTGTAGGGACGATTCGACCCCAGAGTTGCTGACGGGTTACTTATTGATTTTCGGATGTCGGTCACTGTTATTATGATATTTTTGTCTGATAAGAATTGAGGGCGGACAAAAACAGTTGTTGGTAGATTTTATTTACCAAAAAATACTTTTTGAAAGTCACAAAAAGTGAGAAATGATCCTCTTCTATATAATTATTTCCTTTATTTCATCAATATGCTTTATTTCTATGTATTAGTATGTATTAATTTTCATTTTATCTATCCCTTATATTGCACCTGCCATGTTTTGTCTCTGCATCACCCTAAGGTTGACTGGTAGAATGCCCTTTGTACAGTATTTTTTTTACTTGTGCACTAAGTTTTAATAAATAAATAAATATTCAATATATCTATGCTTTGCTATTATTGAAAGATAATACCAGATTTACCCCAACAACTCTCCTTTAGTTATAATTATTATGTAGGTATACTTGCCTGTATTCTGAGAAACTGAGAAGATTATCGTACGTAGTTAAAATGTGTATGTAATAGAAATGGCTCATTATTAATTCTTGGATCAGAAAAGCGAAACCCTGGAGATTTGTGTTGAATTTCGTCATAACCCTTTTAGTAATAAGATTATTATAAATCTTTCAAAGTTAGATCAGTTTTCGACTGATGTTTTACGGAACAAAACCGATTCTGAAACAGTTCTGACATTCGCTTCAACTGTTCACCGACAAACGATTATATGCTCACTTAAGAGGGTTTCGCCGATAGAACTTTTCGAACTAATTGCCGACTTATTAGATTCGTCTATAATTTATTTATTTATTTATTTATTTAATGCATGGAGGACTTACAACTAATAATCTATTTGAAATAAGATTAGAAACATTACATTACATTTAAACTAAACTTATTTAACAGTCTGTTCAACCGATTTTGGCTTCTATTGCGTTGATGGCATGACAAGTGGCAGCTGCAGTAAACAGTTGGTATTGTTACCACTTTTTTGCTTTTAATGCCATCTTTATGCCTACGGTATAAAATTCAGAATCGGTTGAACGGACTGTCAAAAAGGTTTGTTCAAATGTCAAAACTTATTTCAAATGGAGTATAGGCTACTTATATTTTAGAAAATGAAAATGAATTAGGGTCCACAGTGTCCACACGGGTGAAGCCACGGGCAGCAGCTAGTTAAATACTAAAATAGGAGAAAAAGACATTTAAGTCTTATCTTATTTCAAATGGAGTATTTATATTATGAGAGTTTCGCCGATAGAACTTTTCAACGGCGAACGATTCGTTAACACATCGATTTGTCTATATGTACATGAATATTTGACACTCCCTGTACGTGTACAGGTTGATAAATTTATATTAATATTATAATTTATATTATTATGGCGTTGGAATTTTTCGAACATTTGAAGCAATGGATTAGCAATATTCTTCAAAACCGTTCAGATTGTTTTTTTTTTTTATTTTTTTTTTTTTTTCATAAAAACAGTACTTAGATTACATTACAGTGCTATGAATGAAAGTGTGTTACGGAATTAGGGTGCTGATCGCTGATAAATAATTTAGTAACTTTATACTTTTTTTATTTAAGACGCAGTTATATGCCAGTGAGCTTGAGCTTGCGTGTTCTATACTGAGCTCGCCCAACGCGTCGTAAGTCCAGCCAGTAATAGGACTCACCCATCAAGGAGCGCTGTCCCCAATTTGACGCATTATTAATTTATTATACATAAAACAAAAGGTATTTTAATGAAACACGTATACTAAAAGATCAATAATTAAATTATCTTTAAAATGGTGAAGGTTTCAGAAAAATACGCTCGATAGATTTTGCGTCATTCTCAGTTTTTTATTCGCGTTAGACATAACTTAACAAATTCATTTCACTATGCAATATACACATTTTCAAAAATATTCGTAAATTAAAATATTAAAAAAATGCTCATATTTAACATATATTTTTTCCAAATCATTAACACTACTCGTTTCAACGTGATCTTCAGTATAAAATCATTAATAGTTGGTTATCGTTGCCTTAATTGCACTATGTATGTACACACAGTTAAGGCTATGTCAAGTTTAAACTTAAGAGCACATGCCGGGGCATATATGCTCTTAAGTTGCCCTAACAGGGGTTAGGGCGCAGTATGTACCTATTATTACATTTAACTTACAGCTGGGTTAACCATCGAACTTCAGTTTAAAACTTTAACTTTCAAAGCAAAGACAAGTTATTCTAACTCACTAAAACTACTTTGACTAAGAAACATTAAAACCATTAATTGCGAAAGCGTTTTTGTTCACAGATTGATTAATTACAGGGACTAAGTTAAATTAATTAAATAACAAGTAAACATTTTAATCTTTCTGTTGAACTTATTTTAGTAAGGTAGGTATTTTAAATATTTTTTTATTAATTTTTATTTTTGGTTTATTCGAACTCTTTTTATTGTTAGTTTTAGATGCTCCTTTTAGTTTTTTTATTACTGTTTGTATTTCCTGTGCGTGTCGCAAATAAAATATTTTTCTTTCTTTCTTTCTAAATACAGTTGCGACCAAAATATTATTAACTACGACCCAGATTATTCCATACATATCATAATAGGCTATTGTTCTCTTTATTTAACATGCCTCTTGCTCTCACGCATTACCAAAGAGCGAGATGAATATAGTTTGGGTGTAATTTCTAATCTTGTTATTTCATTCAAACTGTTATTAGTTTCAGTTTTAAAGCCCGAATGGCCTTAAAGCTTATCATAAAGATAAGCAAGCTTTGTTATTAGTAATGAAACTATCATTTATTTATTTACTAGCTCCGTTCCGCGGTTTCACCCGCATAAAGCCTCGTGCAGGCTGGCGCGACGCGACACAGGTAATTGTTATACCGTGAAGTTATCTTAGAAATTGTTTTGTTAGAGTCGCACCGCGCTGGCTCGTCGCGCCAGTCTGTAGGTGTAGATGGCTTAAGTCTCAATCCCATGGGAATACCGGAATAAAAAGTATCCTATGTCCTAATCCAGGTCATGGTCTTTTCATGTGCCCATTTAATCCGTTCAATAATTTTAGCGTGAAAGCAAACAAACAACTATAATATTAATAGTTTATTTATTTTATTTATTTTATTTATTTTATTTATTTTATTTATTTTATTTATTTTATTTATTTTATTTATTTTATTTATTTTATTTATTTTATTTATTTTATTTATTTTATTTATTTTATTCATTTATTTTATTTATATGTACTCGTATACACCAACAGCAGTAGATACATTAAAAAAAATTAACTGAACAATACCTTATGCAACTAGGTACTGGTATGTATGACTCTTATAGGTATACACAGCATTTACCACAAAACAACAACGTAATAAACTAGAAAAAAATTTAGTTAGGATTATGTATAGTAAAGGAAATTAATTGTTAAGTAAATTGACACCCTACCAAATTTTTTTCATACAACAGACTGTCAAAGGATGAGAGTTGCGATTTGAACATGACGGACAATGAAAGTTGGTAGTCACAATTAATTTTCCTGACTTCACTTTTTTGTAAACCACATAATACAAGATAGGACAAAAATCAGTCATAAAATCACGAAGAATCCCGTTTCAGTTCGAAACTAATCGGTCAAACCCGAAACACCGACACACGGATGTAAATTGAAATAAATAAAATTCAAAATTGGAATTACCTTCTAGTTTCAAACATGCCTGCCATGTCTCATCAATAAAATTGTTGAGAAAAATTCTGCTTGAAAACTCACTAGTTGCAATTGGATAATCTTTCTTCGCCTAAGATTTTGAAGTAAATCAATTGAACAGAGTATTTTCCAGTATCGCACGCCGAGGAATGCGGAACAATTGTACTACTTAGTTAACTTTGTAGTAAACATTCTTTAGGAAACTGTTCATGCAGGAATGTTCTTTCGCTGATCGATAGCGTTTTATAACTTCTACATTTTGAATTGTTTAAAACCCCGTTTTAGGCTGACTGTCCACTGGAGCGGAGAGGAGCGGAGAGGAGCTGTGCCAATATTAACCAATGGAATTGCATAAAATCTCCGCCCCGACTGAATCAGGGCGGAGATTGGTCAGGGATTTGCGAACTAGTTTAAAAATTCCTACAAAACCGGGAAGCGGAGCGGGGAAGCAGAGCAGGCAACTGATTCCCGCCGTGCCACCTATAATTACTCGTCGCACAGTGGCAACTCCACTTGAGTTGTCCAAACTCCACTCCGCATCAATGAACAGATACAGTTCGCAACTCCGCTCCGCATTACTCCCTCGCTCCAACCCGCTCCGCTTCAATGGACAGGCAGCCTTAATTGGATCAATGTTCCCTAACAATGTTGCCAGCAACATTTGATGTTACAAGATGTTCTTTGGTGTAGGTACTATTAAAGACTCGACGCGACTCTAGTAGAAAATTATCTATGATAACTTCTTGGAAATTCTTCGGAGGGTGGGCCGCGACGCAACTCAACGCATTGCAAGTTGCAACATTTACTATGAACCAACGCGTACTACAGGCAGGGCGCACCATATATTTTTGTCTAACAATACTCGTACGTTGCGCTGCATGTTAGCAAGCAACACTGCAACGTTCCATTTTGCCAGCTATATTGTTTCCCGCTACACAAATGCTTGCTAAAACAATGTTGCGTTATTTTGTTTGCCAAAGATTACGCTGCATCTTTCGAATGGCATCAATAAAATCTGCATGGCCTGCATCTCACGTGATGGTAAGTGATGATCAGGCCGAAGGTGGAAGCGAGCTTCACCCGGAATCCTCAACCACAGAGGAACTGGCTATCTTATTTCTACTGCCGAAACACAACAATGCTGTTAACATTGTTGTTATGGCGACAGACTTAGATAAGATGGTGGTAGCTAGCCAGGCGGACTTAGAACAAGCCCTACCACCAACCAAACCGAGTAAAAAATTTTGCTCCGACTGGGAATCGAACCCGGGACCTCTGGGTCTGAGACCGGTGGCTTAACCACTAGACCACAGAGGCGGTTAAACAACATATTATTATCAACTCGGAAAGGGATCGTCACCGTATCAACTCGAGCCATTCAGTATTCTTTGTATGAAACTCCCTACTGCAACTCACGCTAATCGGAATCGTAACGTAATCGCCTCGCCTCGGGACAAGCTCACGAACCGCGGCAATACGGTGACGATCCCTTTCCGATTTGATATGTGTGCCTTTACGCGGTCAATCTCGATCGAGATACGTGCTCAAAATCTAAGTAGTTATCGTAATCTCGATTTGCAGTCCTTACACAGTGTTACACAGTCAACTAGTAGCCTAATTGCGTAACACGCGTACAATGGGCCGGCCTTTCATTTTGAGAATTCAACAGTATTCATTGCGTTATTTAGGTTGGCAAGCAGACGATATTTTCAAAGATACGAAGAAATGGATTATGAATTTTCTGTAAAATCCTTCGGATTGATTGAAAGTGTGTTACGCAATGAGGGTTTTCTGAAATGCCGTTTACTAGGTGACAGCACTGAGACGTCAGGTCCGGGCACCTATCAAAAGTGTCAAACCGCCTACATTTTCTTTACGGATAACAAGCGCCCGAGTTGCGTGTCTTGTACGCTGCGTTTTGAGCGCTCAATAAAATTGTATGAATTTCTATGTAACGAATAATACTAGCACTGCCGTCAAAGGGCGCACGTCATTCTCGCGTCGGACGCGCGTACGAAGAGCGTCCGCGACGCGTGGACGCAAGCTCCTTTTTTACTATTTTTCGTTAGCGTTTTCTCTGCATCAATTATAAACTTAAAAGAAACACAGTAATTATAAGCATGTTAAGGTTTCAAAGTTACAACAAAATGTAAAAATCTTTTTGCGTTTGACGAGCATGCAACGCGCGCCCGGCGGCGTGCTGTCGTCGCGCGCCCGAAACGCATTGTACTGTGTGCGCGCTTCGGGCGCTTGTTATAACTAGTCCCTTAGTCGTAACTGAATTATACATTTTCCATTCATTATCGAAATAAATGACCTTTTATCGACGACGAACGATGTACGAGGGCAGTTAAAGTAACGCTTTTTAGAGCTTACTGTCACACGTGCAGCCGGTGGGTCAACTTCACTCAGCGGGCATACTAATGCACTGAGAGTACTGCTGCGGCTGCCGTGGCGTTGTAGTGCGTCAGGGATGTTTCCAGATAACAACATTGATGGTTTTGCCGCCATTATTCGAAAAAGATGTGCATCCCTGATGTCACGTGTTCGCGGCAGCACCAACAGTATTCTCAGTGTGTTCGCAGATCGGTGGGATTCCCCGATGTTGCGGAGGTGGATGCAGCTTCACGCTGAATTTTAATTTTATGTCAATCTGTGTATGTACCTACTAACATTAGATGTTAAGTAAAATTGGTACTAACCCTATGGATTTTGTCCGAAATAAAAGCTATTCTATTCTATTCTATTCTTTATCAAAATAGTGCCAACTAATGGCGTGAATTTTCAAGAATTCATTTGGAAATCTGCATCACGATTCACGATCACCTCTCACGCCTTCCATCTTTCTTTATAAACACCACGGCAGTAATTTAAATAAATATAAGTACCTATGTAAAAGTTATTCCACACGCAATTTGTCACCCACAAATACAAACAATTCTTCATTTCATCAACGACCCAGTTACCGAATTTCGATAACATTCCTCCATTGGTATTCCACAAGTATTTGCGATTCGATAACTATTTACCATTATTGTTGAGGCGAGGTTCTGTTCGGGTGTACGACAATAGTATTATGTGGTAACTGGGAATTATTACTATCCGTAGTCTGTAAACCAGGATTGTCTGTTATTGTCGTGAAGTTCTATATGTGGTTAGAACATTAATGTTATTTTATTATCATGGTGGCTGTTTTGGACTGAAAGCTTTGTACTCTGAAATGATTTTTTAAGTGAAAACTTATTTAGGCGCGTTGAGCACTTTTTTGGATGGGTCAAAAATGTTAAACTCGCGTCAGGCGTCACGTGACCTGATCGAAAATTCGTAAGACGGAGGGAGAGTAGAATTTGTTGACAGCGCACTCTGTTTTATTTTTTTGGAATTGTTTTAATGGAGCTACAGCTTTCGTACTTGTACTGACAGCAAGCCACATAAATTCCTGACGTTTTCGTTAGATGGCGTTACTTGGTTTTCACTTCCATCGGCAGTCTCCAAAGACTGCCCCGCATGTTTTTTTATTGTTTTTTAACATAACATAACATTACGCCTTGTTTTCCCGAAGGGTTTGGCAGAGGTGAACCTGTATTGGTACACCCATACATATTATCATTTGGTATTTTAGTTATACGTAAATAACCATACAATGACAGACTAAGCCAGGTCAAGGGCTCGCGTCAGCAAAACTTAATGGGGCCCCCTGCCCAGGAATGAACGTCGAAATATTTAGCACGCTGCCTCGAAATGGTTAGGTTTACTTTTGACAATAATGCAGAAATACGATCTCCTATTTTACTTTGTCGATAACAGAAAAGCTAGACCATCAGACGAATAGAGTATGGTAGAGCCAAGCGAGCACGAAATTTTGTGCACAAAAATTTTCTTTTGAACATTTATACAGGAATAGAAATTACTTTGTCAATCAATCTTCCTAGCCTTTTCCCAACTATATTGGGGTCGGCTTCCAGTCTAACCGGATGCAGCTGAATACCAGTATTTAACATGGAGCGACTGCCTATCTGACCTCCACAACCCAGTAACTGGGTAATACGATACCCCTTAGTAAGACTGGTGTCAGACTTTCGGGCTTCTGACGACTCGTAACGACTGTCAAAGATCCACGAATGACAGCCGGGACCAACGGCTTAACGTGCTTTCCGAGGCACGGAGGAGTCTCGGTATGTGAAGATGGTCCCCATCCACTGACCAACCCCGGCAAGCGAAGCTTAACCTGATGGATCGACCCGTGCGGCTTGTTATTACTTAACCAAGAGCTCCTCGAGGAATTACTTTGTCAATCTATAGAGTAAAGTGTGAAACTGTAGGATAGGAAAATTTTTGCACCACACCCCGGATTTATGTTCGAATAGGAGTTACTTTGTCGACTTACGTAGAGAAGTCTGGGAAAAAAGAGAAGAAAATTTTAGCACCCTACGTTTATACAATGTGTCTGGTCACCCGTGTCCGACCCGTTAAGTCAAAGCAATATGATCAATTTTATCGACAAATCCAATAGGCGTTTTGCCTCTACTGCTTTGTTTGTTTGTTTTTTCACACTTTTTAAGTTTCAAGTATAGTGTCAACTCATTGCCTGCCGGGCTACTGAGAAATTCCAGAAACCCAATAAAACTTTCACTTCGTCCTACGCGCGAGAGTTGTGCACACGCGTGCTGTCTCCTTGTGTCGATACGCGTTGCCGTAGTAAAAAATTACCTACCTCACAAAGTTACTTTGGTTGTTAGTGATGGGAAAGAATGTTATCGATACGACGATACATCGACCTTTGCGCTCGCCATGGAGCGATTTGTAACACGATCAAATTCTGTGGGCAAACGCCCACTGGAAGGACCTGTTGATACCAGTGAGTGGAAAATACCAAAGTTTGGTCTGCCTGCTACTGCTACGAATAAACCAGATCCTATCAAAACCTCAAACCGGTTTAGTGGCCTTCGCACAAATCAACCCCAAGAAACGGACGTCTTTACAGCTCGTCTCAAGGAAGCTTCTACACCAAGGAGAAAATCAGGTCATATCCCACCTATTATCCTGCAAATGAAATCTGAGTGGACTCATGATCACATCAAAAATCTCGTTCTGAAGCACGCCAAAAACTTCGATCTACAATACAGAGGTAATAACAAAATTGTAGTTTCTTGTTATAGTCCGGAAAGCCACCAAGCAGTAAAAGATGGTTTCCGAGCTGCTGATCTAGCATTCCATACCTATCCGCGGAAGGATGAGAAAAGATACAAAGCGGTTATCTTCGGCTTACCTGCCTACGTAGAAGATTGCTTAGCTGAAGAACTCGAGAGCCTGGGTTTCAAAGACGCTGTTGTTCGCAAGATGAAATTGCCTGATAATAACAAAGGCAGTGGAGTTTGTCCTCCCTTCTTAGTACAGCTCCCAGCAGGTAGTGACTTTACTAAATTTCAAAAAATTCGATACCTTAGCAACTGTGCAGTGCAAGTACGCAAGTACCAAGCAAGAAACCCGTTTGGCACACAATGTTTCAGATGTCAAGGCTTTGGCCATTCTTCAAAAAATTGCAATCTAAGTCCACGTTGCGTCAAGTGCACTGAATTCCACCCCACAGCTGATTGTCCCAAAAAAGACAGAACCAGTCCTGCACAGTGCTGCAACTGCAAAGGTAACCATCCAGCTAATTTTCGACAGTGTATTGAGAGACAAAAATACCTAAAGCTTGTTCAGAACCGTCAAGAACAAATAAAAGCGACTCAAGAGGCTAAAATCAACGCGAAAAGCAGTCAGGTTGACGGGCGAAGCTGGAACACTGTCGCTGCAAATACAATGGGATCAAGCACCACTGGAGCTCAACCTCAAATTGGAACGCAAGATCAGGCCACTGCTGACATGTTAGCAATACTCATGACAATTAAATCCATCAAAACACAATTTATAACGTGCAACAGTATGATGGATAAGGTAATATTAATCCTGACCCACCTTGGTCAATATGTTTAATGGTAATAATTTGCGTATCTTATACTGGAATGCCGATGGTATTCGCACCAAACTTACAGAATTGTTTGATCTGATATGTGATTTATCTATAGATATTGTAGCTTTGTGCGAAACCAGAATTTCTTCTCGTCTCAAGCTCGAAACTCCTGGCTACAATTGTTATAGGCATGACAAAAAGACTGAAGGCCGCGGGCAGGGAGTGGCACTGTTGGTCCGGAGTAATATAATGCACTCCCTTCTTCCCACTCCAAACACGTATAATTTAGAGTGTATAGGTGTTCAGGTAACCACTCCAGAGAATAATTTGGCTATCTACTCTACTTACCAGTCGCCAAATCTCCCTCTGCTAGACAGTGATCTAGACTTATTGCTAGGTGCTCATCACAAATCTCTGATAATGGGTGACCTAAATGCCAAACATCCTTACTGGAATTGCACTACCTCTAATCCACATGGTAAAATCCTCTTCAACCACATGGTAGCTAACGATTATGAGATACTAGCACCTTCTTCACCTACCCTGGTGCACTACCAAAGCTCTCACGAACCTTCTACCCCAGACGTTGTATTAGTCAACAATACTCACGATGTAAGTGAACCTCAAGTTCTTACAAGTCTTTCGTCAAATCACCTGCCAGTACACTTCACTGTAGGTGGAAGGTATTGCACCAGATCCCAATCAGCATTTAACTTTGCCAAAGCTGACTGGAAATACTTCAGATCTCACTTGGACAACAATATCACACTAACTAGTGCAATATTAGACTCTAGACCCTGTATTGATGCTGCTGTAAATCACTTTACTGACAGTGTGTTAAATGTACGGAAGGCAAGTGTTCCTACTATCGAAACAAGCAAGGGTCGTTTAAAGTTACCGAGGCGCATTAAGAGTCAAATTAAACTCAAAAATTACACTCGCAGAAAGGCATTGAATGAGTACAATCCTTGCCTCAGACGTCAACTATTCTTTAAAGTAAACCAGCTACAACACTCAATTAAAGCCAGTATCCAGACCTTGAATGACAGTATTTGGAATGATAAGCTTTCAAAAGTGGATAACCCAAGTAATGATGTATGGCGTCTGGCTCGGTCAATCAACCATAACCCCTGTATTATTCCCCCCCTAAAAATCAAAGACGATCAAATGACGTCCTCAGTATCGGAGCAATGTGAAGCTCTTGCCGATGCATTTGCTGGTAATATGAGTCTCACTCATCAATGGACCAGCGATTATGAAACTGAGGTTGCTGTCAAGGAATCCATGGTGACATTAAATTCCAAAGACATAAGTAGTCACTCCCCTCTCGTTAGACCTAGAGAAGTTCGGAATATCATCGTTAAATTAAAATCTCGCAAAGCTCCTGGTCTAGACGGTCTTAGCAATCGGCTACTTAAAAACCTATCTCAAAAGGCCCTGGTCTACCTCACAAAAATACTTAATGGTTGTCTGAAAATAGGCTACTTCCCTACGTCTTGGAAAATGGCAAAAATAATCGCTCTCAAAAAACCTGGCAAAGATGGCAGCATCCCTGCAAACTATCGTCCCATAAGCCTACTCCCGAGCCTCGGCAAGTTATTTGAGTCCCTCATTCTTAAGCGTCTGTTAAAAGTTACAGAACATTTACTGCTACCAGAGCAATTTGGATTTCGTAAGGCAAATTCCACCACTCAGCAATTGGCCAGGGTATCGGAGCACATCACGCACAACCTAAATGAACGCAAATCGACGGGAATGGTGATGCTAGATATAGAGAAAGCCTTTGACACTGTCTGGCATGAGGGACTACTTCACAAGCTTCTTGTTAACGACGTTCCTCTCTCACTCGTCAAAATAGTCCAAAACTATCTACTGAACCGCCATTTCAAAGTTTTCATAGGTGAACACTGTTCTATGGCGAAATTTATTGTATGTGGTGTACCACAAGGTTCAAATTTAGGACCATTTCTCTTCATCCTGTATCTTAATGACATACCTAAGCAACCTAGAACTCATCTCGCAATATATGCTGATGACACTGCCTCATATACTTCTTCAGAGGATATAGACTTAATAATTGGGCGGCTTCAACTTGCACTAAACCTGCTTGACACGTATTTCACCAGATGGAAACTAAAATTAAACTCTAGTAAAACGGAGGTTATTCTTTTTACGCGTAAACGATCAATACCTGTCAGGCGCATTAAGTTTAAAAATCATTCCATACCCTGGAGCCGTTCGGTTAAATATCTCGGTGTAGTTTTAGATAGCAAAATGAACTGGAATGAAAACACTGATGCACTTCGTGAAAAGGGTCTGAAGGCTATTAATGCGTTAAAGCCTATTCTTAACAGAAAGTCTAAGTTAAGCGCTGCCACTAAGTTACGCATTTATACCACCCTTGTCCGACCATGTCTCACATATGCTGCGCCAGCCTGGAGTAGCCTGACTGATAAAAACTACAATAAGTTGCAAGTTGTTCAAAATAAAGCAATCAAAATATCATTTAACACTGCCTTTCGTACTAATTTAAAACGAGTTCACAAACAAATAAAATTTCCATTGATCAAAAATTTTATCTTAAAATCAGCCCGAAAATTCTATTTATTTAAAAATCCCAAACATCAAAACCCATTAATTTCATCCATAGGTAAAAGTAGATCTAATAACTTATTGTATTTAACATCATATAATCGATATCGTTTACCGCATCACTATTTTTTGAGTGAATAACAATATCTACCCACCACCGGACCGACCGTGCTGCCCTCACCCGGTCGCAGTAAGCATACACGGCGAAAAGTTACGCAAATTACCCACAGTTTAGAATTATTATTTGATCTATGAGTTAATCATCGATGATATTTATGTTTAAATATAAGTTACTTAAATTATACTATTGTAATGTAATGTTTTATACTGCGCGTCAATTAGTTTTTGTATTAGTTGAGAGTGCATTACCTTTAGTAGGTAAACAGTAGACGTATGCGTTTAGAGTCAGTGCTACTAAGACTTTTGTGCGTTCGAATATTACTGTGTTCTTGTGGACTTATTATATAATGTTAAAGAATATGAATAGTAAAATCAGTGTAAAATGTTTGTAAAGGTAAGTTAGCCTAAGAACTTGTTGTTTTTTAAGATTGTATATAATTAGAATAGGATCTTATTGTATGCATGTTACATTATTATGTTATCAATAAAGACTTTTAAAAATTAAAAAAAAAAATTAATAAAACTTTGCCCGACCCGGGAATCGAACCCAGGACCTCATGCTCAGCAGGACCACGTGCGACCACCAGACCAACAAGACCGTCAACTTAATACAAGTTTGTGCAAAAATGTTAGCAAAGATAAAACAAGAGGAATTAAAGTCTCTTGCTAACCACGACTCAAATGAAAATAAAATATTAACCGGTACACTTACGTACTTATTTAGGTAGTTGCAACTTACCAATTACCTAGGTTACCTTACTAAATTGGAGGGAACCAAAAAAATCTCTCTAGAGGCCCACAGACTAGCCTACGTACTTAAGAAGGTACCGTAAATAAGTACAAGAAACGTAGCCATAAGTTACAGGACGACCCACGTTAAGGCCCTCGCAGACATGTGCGATGCGACTCGAGTAGAATTTTTTTTATGAAAATCTAGTAGAAAAAATATTTTACCTAGAGTTGCGTCGCGCCATTGGAAGTGCCTTCGGCAAAATTCGTCTCGAACACGATATCATTTCGGGCAGGAATTTGGCAGTGATAATAACGTTTCATGAGTGTCCCGAAAATAAACGATTGGAAAGGTACCATTCCGTACCCGACCGCAGGAGGCAACTGTAAGCGACGTGTTGCCGCGACACGACTGGTTTCTGAATTTCTATGAAATACTTTTCGTAGCTAGCGACACGTCGATGGCAGTTACGGGCGAGCGACTGGCGACACGTGCAGCCCGACCGCAGACCAGTAGTGCTGCCAACGCTCGAGCGATAGCTCGATTTTCTGTTTGTTTGTTTTGTTTTTGAATATAGGCTGCTGCCGCCTGCTATCGGGTTCAGAATCATGACTGCAGTGACATGACGCAGCGATACGTCTCCTGCAGTTGCGTCCTGCGGTTGGGTACAGAATGGTACCTTTAGTATTTGTTTTAGTCGTTAGATTTTAGTATGTCAATGTAACCTTTCAGTTGTATTCTATTATTCCATTGACCTTTCAAATCGCGTGTCGCCGGCACCTAAAGTAAGTAAACAAGGAAAAGTTTAAAGGTTTTATACAGTTTGTTGTTTAGATTTTTTCGTTTGATTCTTTTTATCCATGTTCTATTTAATTTTTGTCTCGGGCTACTAACAGTATTAAGTAACTAGGCTGTATATTATTATAAAAGAAAATACTTGCGTGTTAGGAGGAGGAGCTCTATAATCGTCGTCATCATTTCAGCCGAAAGACGTCCACTGCTGGACATAGGCCTCCCCCAAGCACCACCACTTCGATCGGTTCTGTACTTCCCGCATCCAGCGGATACCTTCGGCCTTCACAAGGTCATCGGTCCACCTTGTGGGACGGCTTCCAACTCTATAATATTCAGCTGCATTGCTGTTAAAACGCTGTGTACATAAAAACGCTGCTGGCAGAACTTAAGTACTTTTTTACTTGAAGAAAAGGTCAGACCTGTATTCAATTGAGGAGACGACCTCAATTGAGGTGATGTAGCTCAAGAAAGCTCAGCAGTAGTAGTAGAGCTCAATGTTAAGCAGGCAGAATATTTTCCGCAACACAAAATAGTACCTTTGTTTTCTGACTACAGGCCTTAGGAGCCCGTTCACAGCCTCGAGCGAAGCGACTTGTGATAAGCAAGACGCACGCGAGTCACCTGTTGCCGTCCGTCGCTCCGGAAGTCGCGTCGTGGTGATTCGTGGCACCTTTCATTTGTTTTTTCCGCAATCGCTGTCGCAAGACGCGTGTCGCTAGAGCATGTAGCTCGTGGCCAAGGTGTAAGGCCGGGTCATTGGTCACTGGTAGACCTTACAATAGAATATTGACCTACTAATTAGTCTTATCTTGGTTTCTAATTAAGGCAATAGTTTTTGCATGACTGAAGTCAGTTAATGCTGACCTGGAATTACACCACGTGAGGGCAAAGGCCTCTTCTCATTATCCTACGGAGAATGGATCGAGCATTGATCACCACGCTTGCTCAATGTATTTCAACAATTTCCGATTGTTACAAGAGCAGATTTCTTCACAGTTAGCCATAGTATCTAAGCCCTCATAAGCACTAGCGGTTAACCGCGGAGGCGGCTAACCGCTCGAGGTCGGCTAGTCGCTTTTCGTTTTTTAATATGCAACCGCTTACGATTGTACGCACTTAACAGCCATCAAACGCGGCGGTTAGCCATAGTATCTAAGCCCTCATATCATACGCACTAGCGGTTAACCGCAGGGGTGGGTAACCGCGCGACTAACTGGTTTTTCCTATACCGCTTATGGTTGTACGCACTTAACCGCCATCAAACGCGGCGGCTAGCCGCGCGGTTAACCGCTAGCGCGTATGAGGGCAAAGTGTTTGGCCGTAATCTATAATGTTACTTAGCTCATGTTATGTCTTAGACATGTTCCTGTCTCTATCTTGAACTTTTAGTTTGCCAGTTGTGCAACAGTGATAGGAGTAGCAAATATAGGAATACTTTATTAGACAAAATACGTGTTAGGTAACATTTATAGATATCGGCCCTAAACTATAACCCCCTTGTTCGCTCGGAGTAAAGTTGCAAAAGACTACTACCTTCAGGTTAGCCATACATTTTCGATGGCATGACGTTACCCACTCCGGGTTTATTAATGAGGGGTAAGAGATAAACTTACCTACAATATCATCCTTCTACTCTAAACCCAATTTTTTTAGGGTAGGCGCAGCACTTCTTTTTTTCCCATAACTTGAATAGCTATATTTTCTTTCACCCAGTAGGGTAATGCGTAGCACTCATATATTACTCACACACTGACTCAATACCACAAAGTGGAACGTAAGCATATGCACCCAACTCGTTTATCTAAGAAGAAGACACTTTCTGTTCCAAAAAGTAACAAACTGCTTTGGTAAGCGCACAAGGAGGTACGGAGTACCAACGCCAAAATTGATATCGGATGTCAAGTCTAGAGACCAACTTAAAAGAGTTTTACAAAAGCATTATCTCTCATTGTGTCCATATGTATTTGTAACAAACCTCACGTTTGTTAATACCCTTTTGTTAAATGTGATTTTTTTTGTCTCGACTGTAGGTATAATTATTATTTTATAGTTTACTTAGTTCATTTTTTATTGCACATTAATTTTCAAAATTTGTAATCATTGTTAGACGAGAACAACTGCCGACAAACTGTTATGCAGTTTGGCAGACTTTATATAAGTTATAGTTAATACAGATTTCGAATAAATAAATAAAATAACTTATATGGTTTTAATGAAAATCGTCTACTTTTACAATGTTTGTAAATAAGTGAGCACCATGATTGTATCACTAAATAAATTTCTCTACCATGGCTTTATTTTTAATTCTGTAATACCTACCTATTGTGATGTAGTGATATAGTAATTTTATTCTGGGTGCATCGTCTTCACATATAATTAATGTACTCATACAAAATATTGTAAAACATTATAAAAGAGTAACGGTGGAGTTTCTTGCCTCCATACGAGAACTACCTTTTGGAAGGGGCGACTAGAATCTTTTTTTTTTTTTGTAAATTTAGACGTTCAAAAGTGCTCTACAAGTGCCTATTTGAAATAAATGATTTGTCTTTGACTTTGACGTAGTCACAAAAATATAAATTGTGTCTAAAAACAAAAGGATAAAGGCTAAGTATAGAGGTAAAGGATAAGGAGGAGGAGGAGGTTTAGGTTAAAGTATAATTGCATAGCACATGTGTGAGCACTGTGACCATTTTACAAAACTACCATTTACTGGGTATGTCTTTCATTGACTTGAATGAGCCCTGATGGCTGAGAGTATGTCATACTCACTTAAGTGTCTCGCTGGTGGTGGCGTGTGTGTTGGATCATTAAGTTCCCTTCAAAATGATTGAGCTAAATGGTGCTGAACGGGCGCCGTCAGTAGGGACTGGTCATCTCTTAGCTGCCATGGCTTATTTTAATTTTTAATTTTTGAATTGTTTTTATTACGGACGCTTTTAACTTGCACGTCTTTCTACATTGTTCTCACATGTTTAATTTCAACATGAATGATGTAACCAATATTTTGTAACAATATTTTGATTTAAAAGAGTGTCCGTGGAGTTTCTTGCCCGTTCTTCTCCATAGGAACCTACTACGCTTTGGAATGGGCAACTAGCTTCATCTTTGGTTTATTTGAAATAAATGGTTTGAGTTTGAGTTGAGTTTGAGTTGAGTTTGAGTTGAGTTTGAGTTGAGTTTGAGTTGAGTTTGAGTTGAGTTTGAGTTGAGTTTGAGTTGAGTTTGAGTTGAGTTTGAGTTGAGTTTGAGTTGAGTTTGAGTTTGAGTATTTTTTCTATGGGCCAGTGTTGCCTGGAGGCCTACCACAACCACTAAAAGCAGTATTATTTTAATCTTACTTCAGTGGGGGAAAGAGGTGGTGCTATACGTCCTGTAGAGCTTCATCTCTTTCCCACACTAAAGTAATATTAAAATAATACTGCTTTTAGAGGTGGTGAAATAAATGGTATTATTATAAGTATAACGGTCGGCTTCTCGCGACGCGGGACGTTCGAGGATAGGCTTTAGGGGCTTTTTTTAACGAGATGCAACCGCAGGTGCAGGATTCCCAGTTCTCATTGTAAGCCGTTTTTATTAGTACTGGCCGTCATTCAATTAAAAATTAACTTGATATATATTTGAATTGTTTAACAGATGCTTCCATATTTTTTATTAACTTGGTTCTTTCTAATCTTCGAACCCAAATCCTCATGTCTGAGAAGTTAACAGGTATTAGATATACTCGTATTTGAAAAAAAAAAGTTCTATTATAAATAGAACTTTTTTTTTTTGTTAACTCTAACAAAAATGCTTTGATTGTTTATTTACAGTTGTTGACTTATTTGCTAACTAGCACTTCATTTATAACGTAGGAATTTTATTGAATTGATTAGTTCTTGAAATAACTTTGAAACCTTTGTTTATTTCTTTGATGTAGAGACATCAAAGAAATAAACAAGAGATTCAAATTTTTTAGATGAAAAGTCATCTAAAATTAAATTGATTTGATCTCGTTGGGACTCCTTCGCGTCGAATTCTTTAGGTATTCAGATGTCAGCCGAGAAAAGAGTAAAAAGAGTAACCGTGGAGTTTCTTGTCAGCTCTTCTCCATAGGAAACGACCAATTAGAACCGTGCACCAGCTTCTTATGTTTCATAAGTGCCCATGTTTATATGTGAAATAAAATATTTTGAAATTTAAAGGGGCACACAGCGGGCGTGGCGGGGCGGCGACGGGGCGCTGCGCTGGCGTGGCGGCATCAATCACACTGCGGGCGCGATTGAGAGAGAAAGAATGAAAATAAAGTAAACAGTTATAAGTTAAAAGTAACTAAGTTAGTTAACGCAACTTATAAGTTATTAGTTACAGTTATAAGTTAAAGTTTTAAACTTTAATACAATCTCTTAATTCTGAATGTAACCGTCGCACCCCGCCCCGCCGCTTCTGACTTGTATTCAAGTTCGGCGTGGCGTCGCGCCGAGCGGGACGGCTGTGTGTGGAGTGGTCCGTAATATCTAGTACATTACAACTGCTCAGCGTCACGTCGCCGTCCCGTTCCGTCCCGCCACGCCACGCCCGCTGTGTGCAGAGACCTTTATGGTCACTCTTTTCAGCTGTAAGTAGAAACGGAACTTGGTAGGTATCGCAGTCCACTTCTCAAGTTTTATATGCCTTAGCTAGGCCAAAGTAAGTTGTTCTAGGTCTACAGATGTGTTTGTATTTTTTTTTGTTTATAAACTCTCTCAAGAAACGCTTATAAAAAACAAAAAGATTCACACATAATTTATTCTTGTCTACCTTCTCAATATTAGTATCATGTTCGCGAAAAGCATCGATAAATTCAAAATGGCGACAGTGCCAGACGTGCAAAATGTGGCCATTCATCATGCTCTCCTTAATCCTCGCGTCTGGTATTTGACGAATGTATTTATCTCTGTGCGTGTTAACGTGAGGAAATATTTTTTTACACATATTTTTTTTCGTTTGTCTTGTTGCAAGCGCTACTGGTGAGCACGAAGTCCTGGGTTCGATTCCCTAGTTCTATCTGCAATTTCTCAGTAGAAGGCCGGAGTCTGGATTAGCGACAGGTTGAAGGCAATAGACTTGAGGTGACATCTACATTGCCACATTCAATCCTGACGTCACACAAAATCTTCACTTCATCGCGCAAACATAGTTTACCGCGCGAGCAGAATATATATAACTTCCCCGACATCAATCGTTGGGCAGTTGCCCTCCAGACACGACTTCTGTCTGGTCGGTGGATCCTCCTTTTTCTATAGAGAATGAGTGAACTGTACTCAATGTTCCTCATACCGCCAAAGACACCTTCACCACTTATTTTTATGCCCAATGTAATAGGGGGCGACCCCTATTACATGGGGCATAAAAATAAGAGGCGAAATGTGGGTGAACTATAGGTACACCTCTGCCTAACCCTTCGAAGAATATGTGCGTGATGTTATGTTATTCTTATTTTGTAAGGAATCCATAACATGTTCAGGCTTGATCACAATCAGTGACCAAAATAAAATTAATTATCTAGATTCGCAGCCCTTACACAGTCACCTACCTATTAAATCTGTATCGCCATCATTGATTTTGACCACGAATCGACATCAAGATTGTACCTGGAATGGGTTCCATACAAAAATATGAATGTGGCGTGAAAACACAAAATAAGAAGCTGCCTATTTAACTCCTCATCAAATACGACGTATTTTAGATGAAAACACGAAAAACAAAAATATTATCATACAGCAGGTTTACTGTTATTTAATCGCTGTTCAAACATAAATGTTAGAATATTCCCTCGCGACGTATTATTTACCATATCTGTACACTCAAATATCAATTTTGTTTTTATATATTTTTCCCCGATGACTGTTTACATTTCATGTCCATTTATTTTCAGTGCCACTGTGCACGTTTTAAAATGAATATTTCAATTAAAATGTTGTCTGTTGAAAAATAGAGAGTCCTTGAATTTTTTCTAAAATGTATCGTTGAATTTATTTCATTTGGAATAAATATCATGACGGCCTTTTTGCTTTCGGAATGTATTACATTTTAGATCAGTTTAGTATTTCGTTGAAATTGATATTGAAAACAAAATCTCTGTGTTACTAAAGGAATAACTAGTGAATAATTATATTGTAATAATTTAGTTAGGTACCAACCTATACAAAAGAATTTAAACTATTATACAATTTATTGTAATTTGATATGTACTAAATAACCTAAATTATACAATAAAACCAGGTAAATAATTTTAATATAATTTATTTTCTGACTAGAAATCCTTAATTATACCAAATACCAGCTTTGGCTTCATCCCGTCAAGGGTGCCTATGACAAGCCGTCAGAAACATTAAGATCATAGAAAATATTATTTACAATAATGGATGAAAACTAACATTGCTTCTCTTACCCTAAATATTAACTAAATATTTGAATTTACATTACAAAGATTATTTTGATAAGCTCTTATATATTGCGTAGAGGTCGACCTTGAAAGTAAGACGAAAGTAAACCTTTCGATACACGTATACTTGTACAAATATTGGTTCGTGTGAGCCAATGATTGTGCCAATAAACAATTAATCATATTTCATCCATCCACGACATTTATCTTATTTAGTAGATGGCCCAAACGTTGGCTAATCCACGAAATAAGATATAGGTACAATGAAAACTTCTTATAAATGCTTATAACTTCTATTTTTGACAAACTAGAAGTAACAGTGACTTATTATAATGCCTATTTATAATAATTGCGGTCTCAGCCAAAATTCAATACCTACCTAATGGAATTATATGTGTATAGTACTTTGGTTATGATATTCTGTTGCAAGCAATCTACATTATCTGTGGCAAATCGATCGAACATTAGTAATTATTGCATAGTTACATAATAATACTAACAACAACTTAAACATTATTATATTACAGTTCCCTAATTAACGATAAAATTGAGTGACTACGTTCTATTATGCAACCAGATTTTATCCAGATTTTGAAATTTACACATTTATCTAAAATTAATATCTAATTTCTGATATACATTGCGTGTTTCCAGCATAACTTATCTCATAATTTATTAGCACATTATTCCCGATAGCTTAGCAACTACTAAAATACTGACGGATATTTTTTAAAGAACGTGTTGATTTTTCAATTACAATAATTTAGTTATTTGTAAAAAAAAAAGAGTTTTGTGTCTAAGCACTTGCACTATTGATCACTGAATACGTTTAGCACTAAAATTATTTAAAACGTCATTCTATCTCTGTCAAATTTAAACAATGTGACAGGGATGCAAATGTTCGAAATAGGTTTAGCGGTAAATACATTTATTGCGGATTTCACCAATGAAATTGAACGCGTTTAGCACATCTAAACGCGTTCAAGAGCTGTCAGTGTACAATATTCCATAACAATTTTTACACTGACAGCTCTTGAACGCATTTTAGAAATGCAGATCGCGTTCAATTTCATTGTAGAAATCAGCCCTTAGTGATTTGTGGTGCAAACAACCTTTGTTACCTCCTTATCTACAAAAATAAAATAATGTGTTCTTTAATATGTCCGCCACATTTCTGTTCACTTTTTAGAAAAGTAATTACCGTAGCACAACATCGAACAGTACTTGAAATATTATATACATCTGTTTTCTAAACGGACTACATTTTTACTGCAATGTCTGGGTGCAATATTTTCAGAATGACCCGGCCACTCTGGCCAAATATATGCAATATTACTGCAATATTGCTGCAATATTTTGTATAAACATACGTCAGACGATCACTGCGCTATTCAAAATATTGATTTAATTGCCTGCCCATACAAAGTATTGCTGTTCCACTTTATGGCATATGCAAATCTCTTTCTAGTGTTACTTGACTTTTACCGATGGGGACGATAAAATCCGTTGTTGTTTTCATTTCATTCGGTATCATAACCCAATGTTGACCCGACTGTAGCTTTCAAAAAAGTAAAGTAAAACATATTTGCAGACAAGATTATCGGCCTTTGAAATAAAAATGTGTTCGCGATGGCCGGGCCATACATGAAAATATTAACAGCCACTTTTTGCCTTAAAAGTATGGCCCATCTAGAATCCTCTTGCGCCTTAAATAATACGTATGACACCGATTTTGGCCCACTTGCATCACAAATCACTTAATACGTTTAGCGCTAAAGGAATTTAAATCATCGTTTTATTTCAGCCAATCGTTTTAAGATGACAGAGACGGAGATATGTTTTAAAATGTTTAGCGCTAAGCGCAGTAAAAGCCAACTCCCACGGTGCTCCATATCGCGGACGCGCACCAGCCCGCACGAGGACGCACCGCCACGCACGCGTACAACGCGCGTCTGCGCTACCACGCACGCTAGGTTTCCCACGGTGCGTCGTGCGCGTGCGTCCGCGATATGGCGCACCGTCGGAGGGCGGCTTAAGAAGAGCAGTGGTGGCCCAGCCGCGACTTACGAGTTGTAGGTCATGGTTTCGAACGCAGCCAGGCGCTTTACTTTGTGTAAATATTTCATCACCACTGCTCTCAAAACGGTGAAGTAAAACATTGAGGAAACCGGCATATCCTAGAACCAAAAATTCAAAGACATATGATATCTACCAACCCGCACTGGGCCCGCGTGGTGGATTACGGCTCAATCCCTTTCACAGAGAGGGGGCCTGTGTCACAGCTGTGGGAACATTATAGGCTGATTAAGTATGCTAAACGCATTTAGTGATGGTAACGGTAGGTACCATTTGTGATGCTAGTGGGCCTTAAACTTAAAATATTATGTACACTATATATAACGATAAATTCATTTAACGTGATATGTTCTAAGATATAATAATACTGCCATTCATGACTATTATACACATATGTACCTAACTAATAAAGTTCATTAGCGCTTTTCCCCATTAAGTATTACTTTATCGTAATACCGCTTAAATGTATAATTTCAGT
This sequence comes from Conistra vaccinii, assembly GCA_948150665.1. Lineage (NCBI taxonomy): Eukaryota > Metazoa > Arthropoda > Insecta > Lepidoptera > Noctuidae > Conistra > Conistra vaccinii. The sequence goes on along the minus strand of OX411337.1, from coordinate 10,347,326 downwards.
GGAAGGGAAAGTACCAAAATAGGTCGACTTTGATAGACGTTTTTGGGTGTTTCAGTTATGTAGTTAATTATAGAGAGTTTTAGGATATTTTTGCACTAAATATTTCTAGTTGAGTGACGGTTATGAAAAAGCTATTAAGTTTTTGGAAGACAAACTTTCATGTTGTAGAACATGAATGAATGGAAAATATTTTGATATTTAGTAAGTTAGTTCAAAGGAAAATTTGTACCTACCTTCGTTCAAATTTCAGCTTCAGTGCAAACTAAAGAATCTAGTTCCAGAGTTTTCGTATCCATTTTTCGATATATTTATAGGTACTATTCTGCCGTTTTATTCAGTGGATGCAATTTACAATCTCTTTGATTATTAGGTACCTATGTAATGGGAAATCATGTAGTTTATAATATATTTTGTCTCACTCTTTCCCTTCAAGTAGGATTCCGAATGATATTAACTTAATACGCCTCACTTGATGTAATGCATATCAATAAGGTTTCCTATTTCCTTTTTATTTGAGATTTCCCCAAAAACGTATTACCTCAAAGCCGGCCAATATAAAAATATTACAATGAGGCCGCCATCTTTCATTCGAATGTGATTACGACACAAAACGTTCTTTTTACTTTTATTTTATTTATTAATAAAATATTTTATGAAATACTCAGATGTTTACCTACATTTCATTTTGGAACTAGCGACCGTAAAAACATTTCATATTGATAAATATTTCAATATGAAATGATGAAATGGAATTTTCATTTTGACGAGTCAATATGAAATATGAGGAAATAATTTAATGGTACTTCTTTCAGCGAAAACATAAATAATGATTTTAATTATTTGTAGACAGTTATAGATTATGGCAAAAAATATAATTGCGGTTGTAGAAAAAAATTATACTAACATAAAATAATCCAGTTTAATTGACTTAAATCCAATTAGCTAAAAAAAATAAAATCTACATAAAAATAGGTATAACGTCACATGCGATAAAATTAATATCCAGTATTCAGCTGCATCCGGTTAGACATGATGATGCTATTTAGTGCGATTTTAATTGGCAGGAAAATTCAATGGTACAATTATTCTATTATGTTTGAAAAAGTCTAACGAATATTGATATAGTACGATTATTTTTTAAGTGACAGGTCTTTGTAATATTTTCATATAAAAAACAGAAAAATGTTTGGTGGTTCTATTTACACAGTGCGAGGTTGATTATGAAAAATGATTTATAGGAAGTGCTTGAAAACTATAGTTTTGTTTAAAAAAATCTACTTAAAATTTCTAAACTCTAACTTAGGTGGTTTTTAACCGACGTTATCTATTTCAATAGATCTGTAAATCTATTTAGTTAATTTTAATAAATAAATTATCTTTCTCTGTTTATTTAAAAATTAACGATGTATAAAATGTCCATGATATTTTATACCTAATAAATAATTATTATAGATGACTACAGAACGAAGGAAGTTGACATATGCGATTAGCAAAAATAAAAGCATCTACTGCCCTACAATTCAAGAGTATAGATACAACTAAAGTTCTTAATTCTCAATAAAAATAATAAAGTAATCAGTCTGAAAGAACCACTAAATCGACCATAAAATAAAATAAAATTTCTAACACCTTACTGAAAAAAAATAATTAAACAAAATCTCTAAGCCTTTAACTTTTGCATTTTTTTTTAAATAATTAGAAACACAACTTGATTCTTAAAACATGGACGATGCCTTTAACTAATGTTTTAATTATAATGTAAGTTTATATTATTATTCTGTATATTTCTAACGATATATTTTACAAAACATTTTTTACACTAACATTTATTTACAGAAGTATCACAGGAATTTGTAAATGAATAAATATATTATGTTGTAACCGGCGGGTAATGTCTTGTTTTGATAAACTTGACTAGACAATGTGGAGCATTTATTATGTGATTTTTCAATAGTGGGATAATTTTTATCTAACGAATAAATATGACAGTTTGACTTATTTTATACGCAACATCTGTTAATTCCCCATATTTTTACTTCAGATTAAAGTTATCTGGCTATCGAAAAATCTGCCCTAAAATAACTTGAACTAAAATTAAAATAACTGAACTAATTTTAAACTTGGTGTTTATTAACTTGATAGCAACTATTTAGTACTTTCACAATTTGCTCATAGTTTTATCTAAATAGATGATTCACATTGCTGTATACCTACAGAAATAAACAAACTGTTTTCTTGTGTCAAATTGTAATCTATATTTATTTTTATTTTTGTTACCAGAAAGCACCAACAGGATGACAGGGCATGGAACGACAGAGACATTTTGTTAGTTGAAATGATTTTGATTTTTGTTTTAATGCGCTTAGCATTCACGTTTCTTTGACAGTCTTGAGCATTCCGAAGCCTTGGCATCCAGAAGGATCCCTTGGTATGCCAATGAATACTTTGCTGTGCTATGCCGTGCCGGCCCGCTGGTGCGCACTGCCTTTTATAAGACATATTTTGAAACCAAAACCAATTTCTTTCATTTCACTCCTACAACGGAACAAAAAGAAACAAAGAAAATAATGTGCCCTGATTTAATTATTCAAATGTATTTTTCTTCCACGAAGTTAATGAAATTGTACACTGCGTAGATAGCGTCTCTTTCTTTTAAAACAAACGAATTAAGAAAATAATGAGGAAATTCTTTGTTAGAAAATCTTAATACTTGTTAAGTACCTAACTTCACCCATAAAATGTACATGTATAGTCATTATCGTTTAATTAGGGGCAAATCTACAAAGGACCTTAATATTTTTGTTAAATTCATCTATAGTATTAATTATTTCTTACGACAATTTGAATTTTTGTTATTAATTTCGTAAATATATTTTTTATTTCAAATGCTATGTAAATATTTGATTTCACGACAATGATATGAATGTATTTGAACTTATGAATGTACTGATGATAAATATAATTGCTATGACACGTAATAATCTAATTCCTTGGCATCGAAGCGCAGGCGCTAATAAGCCTTTGTAAGGCTAATTTACATTTCCATCATAATTTACTTTCTATTTCTAATATCACAATTCACACAAAAGACGGCGCATAGTATTTTTTACAAGACTAACAAAAAAATAAAAAAATATAATGAGCAAACGCTTTTCGCGTATAACTTGCGATACGTCTTTGCACAATGATTAGCAATGCAAGACTGACAAGTCCGCTTACTTGTCCCTCAATCGTGCAAAATAACTTGATCATTCAGCGCGTCGTTTACATTATTCATACTGAGACTGCCTTTTGTATGCATTGTGTCAATACTGTTTGTATTCCATACCAGTCTTCGAGCGTTCAAACCACGTCACTCTTGTCAAGCAGCCCGTTGTTGCTGTTCCCGTCTTCTTGTCAAATGTGATACTCTCGGAGCGGCCGTACTGACTCAGCCGATGACCTTGGAGTGGGGTCCACTCCTGACAGACCCAGAGAACCGCTCCGACGCACGACTAAGGTTTTAGTCCCGTAGTCAGTGACGAAGTTTTCGTTCCGTGTTGGTGTGTTCGCCCTGACGCTTTGGTACCCGCAGCAAAGAGGATACCTCGAAGTCAAGATCTTTTTAAAGGCTTCCCGGAACTCTGTGTTGAATATTGAATATATGATAGGGTTGAACGCCGAGTTTGAGTAACCAAGCCACGTCAGGATTTTGAATGCCAAATCTGTAACAAATGAATAATATCAAACTTTCTGCTTATGATAATTTGATAATAAAACAGATTAGAACTCGCCGTACTCTGAAGTAATGTTATAATGAAGATTTAATTTTTTTTAGAAAGTCTATTAAAGTTGGTTTCAAAGTTTTATTTTCAAAATTTTATTTTGTATCTGGTAATATTGTCATCTAAAAAGTCTATGGTATAGAGTCACAAAGAAGGTTTTAAAAGCATCTATGACGGTATAAGGTGGATATTCTGAAATGTATGCCCGAGAATTCACCCAAGGCCTAGTTGGATAAACGGAATTTATAGGCTTAGGGTGGATCGGGCTTACGTAACATTTAATTTGTTTGAAAAACTCGTTTTTTTTTTTCGAATGGTATATAACTTCATTAAATTGAATCAAGTAGGTACTTGGATTTTAACGATAACTTGCTCACTTTAAATGTTGATAAGACGGTATACGTTCCCTTTGCTATTCGGTCAAATCTGTGTCCCTCAAATTCCCTTACCCTAAAAGCACACGTTTGCGGTTCCTCAACGCAGTGTAGTTGCCTCTTCGTCGCCAAATCCTCTTGTGTAAGATATCTAGGAGTACTCATTGATCAGCATCTCAACTGGCATCCACATATAGTCAAAGTCACGTCCCGCATACGTAAGCTAATATACGTTTTCAAGAAGCTACGAAACTCTGCTGATTACGAAACGCTAAAATTAGTATATTTTGCTCTATGCCAGTCTGTCCTAACGTACTGCCTGCCCGTTTGGGGTGGTGCCACCCAAAATGTATTTATTCGCCTTGAGAGAGCCCAGAGAGCTGTTCTTAAGGTAATGCTCGCTCTTCCGCGTAGATATCCCACTGTAAAGCTCTATTCCGATTGCAAAGTTCTCACAGTCAGGCAACTTTATGTGCTCCTGTCAACCCTACGCAAACACTGCCCGCCCTTCAAAGGAACCGACTGGCAGACTTAACCATAATGTTTTTCCACACGAACGCCATAGAACTGCCTTTGCCAAACGCCAATTCTACGTTAATAGCATTAACTTGTACAACTTCCTAAATAAAAAGATAAAAATTTATTCGTGCCCTAAATATCAATGTAAAAATCTACTTAGAGATTACCTCCAAACACTAAGTTATGACAACACTGAGGATCTTCTGCTGGGTAATTTACAGTGATTATGAACTATACATACAAATCTAAATCTAAACATAAACGGATGTGTACTCGTTACACCAATTCTTTATCACTACACACACTCACTACATGCACACACACACACACACATTTCACACTCACTCACTACACATACACTCAAACCCTACATTTATTCACCTCACCGCACAGTTAAACGTTTTACATTTTGTGTTTCTTTTCCGACATAAATTATAAATCTTGTTTTCTTTTACACCATTTGCTTATTGTTGAAACGTCCTCATTTTGTATAATATGGCTTTGATGTTGTTGCGGAGAATCACTGACTCCTAAGACACAGGCACATACACCTAGTTTAGGAGTCAGAGTATTAAAATGATTGTGACCTAGTTATAAGCCTTTTATGCTCTTAGTCCTTGGATTTTGTAATGTTATGGCTTTTGGTGAAATAAAGAATTTATTTATTTATTTATTTAAATTATTGTATGTTTTGTGCTAAGGCTGATTTACAAATTTTAACATGACTTGGTAGATTAATCAATACAGCTATTAATTGAATTACCTATGTGCGCTGATTAAACAGAATAATATATATTATTCGTAGAATTTAATTTTGATTTCCACTTAACATTTGTACGTAGAATTTTCAATTAAAATTATAATTATTTTGTATTAAATACTCAGCTTAATCCCTCTTATAAATAAATTACTAAATCAAATAACACATTGACTTAAAAGGTATGGTAAATGTAATTAAATTCTGCTGTTATTTTCATTATAGAACGTTATTCCGAGTACGTAGCGAATTACTAGTGAATATCGAGTTTTATCTAATGACTAATAAAATCTTATAGTTAACAAAGTTAATTTTGAATTACTACCACTCGTTTCGCAGATTATTTCTTACGACAATTTGAATTTATAACGGACGAAAAAAAAAGGAGGAGGTTCTGAGGTATGACCACTCATAACTTTTTACTGAGTGGTCCGATTTGAACGATTCTTTTTTATTGGGAAGGGTATACCTCGAAATTGGTCCCATAAAAAAAAATTTAAACCCACCCTTATGTGTAAAAAAATTGGGGTTGATTTATGTTTCACGTACTGAATTTTCAACTGTGAACCGATTCTGTTGTAATTTCTCACACATATGTAGTTCTGATGACACAACTACACAATAAAGACCTGGAGTTGATCTTATTATGGAGTCAGAAGACAGTCGCGAGAGCTCCTCACCAGTTTACAGCAGCTACATCGTGTCTGATGAGAACTTTACACCTAGCTGGGGTATGACTGTCATAGACGGTCAGAGGTTGAGGCAAACATTAAAGGACAGTGGGCAAAAATGTATGGGCGGCACACCCATGTCCGCCACAGTTGAAACTACTGTAGTTTTGAAGACATTGCTTCTTCCTCTGCTCACGCCGAAGTGCATCAAAATCGGTCCCGCGCGGGGTTCTTCAGTTCCGACAATGTTAGGTTATGTTAGGTTAGATAAAATACACGCAGCTCCGCCTCCACACCGCGCTCCGCCACAGTTGAAACTACTGTAGTTTTGGAGACATTGCTTCTCCCTCTGCTCAGGCCGAAGCGCATCAAAATCGGTCCCGGGGTTCTTCAGTTGCGACGATGGGCAAAAATGTATGGGCGGCACACGTCTGCCACAGTTGAAACTACTGTAGTTTTGAAGACATTGCTTCTCCCTCTGCTCACACCGAAGCGCATCAAAATCGGTCCCGGGGTTCTTCAGTTCCGACAATGTCGGTCGGCGGAGCTGCGTGTATTTTACCTAATCTAACCTAACCTAACATTGTCGGAACTGAAGAACCCCGGGACCGATTTTGATGTGCTTCGGCGTGAGAAAAGGGGGAAGCAATGTCTTCAAAACTACAGTGGTTTCAACTGTGGCGGAGCTGGGTGTATTTTGCCCACTATTCACTCAAAAGCGAAAAATAATAAACTTTTTTGCAAAAAATTAAACCGACGAAAAAAAACTGAAAAGCGAAAAATAAAAAATAACTATGTATTTACTGACAAATTGATGACCTTCAAATAACAAATTTTGAGGCGGCGCCTAACACATTCAACGAAGATCTATCAAGCTAACATTTTACGCTTTATGTAATTATAATAATTATGTTTGTTCGGCGTCGGTTTAATTTTTTGAAACAAAGTTTATTATTGTTATTAATTTCGTAAATATTTTTTTTAATACAAAAAAAAAAATGCTATGTGAATATTTGATTTCACGACTATGATATGAAGGTACTTGAACTTATAAACGTACTGATGATAAAAATAATTTCTATGACACGTAATAATCTTATTCCTTGGCATACACACATTCACGAGGTAAAGGGCGCTTTCAATTTATGCGTTTCGTGTCGGACCGCTGCCGCACGCTTTCGAACCGTTCGCTGCCGCACGCTTACCGTGCCACAGGTTATATCTCGCTGTCGGGCCGCTGCAATACGGTAGCAGTCCGGCACCGAACACCTAAATTGAACGTGCGTCAGCGGTCCGACACGAAACGCACAATTCAGAAAAAAAAAAAAAAGTATATAAGTACCTAAATAAACAAATTTTATTTTTAATTATATTCACATTATTTAGAGTGTGTATGGTACAAATTGTGTATGTCGCAATAATTAAACCAACACACTAAATAGATGATAATCATCATCTTCATGCCATTGTTACTTGTTGTCGTCGCAACACGTTTTCTTCATCCACTCTCTCTCCCTTCTCTTTCATATAATTCCTCACCCAATCCTTCCATCTTTTCTTTGGCCTTTCACTCTCATTATTGAATGAATAAATATATAATAATATACAGGGTTATTCGTTAAGAAGGGTCAGTGTAAATAATCTAGAACTATTAACCTCTGCCAAAATTCATATCACAATTTTAAATCTGCATAATAATATACATATATACGTACCTGATATTAATTTCAACTTGATATCTCTTATATATATATAGGAATTTATAGCCCCCCTCCTTCCTTTAAAAATAAACAGCGTGTTATGAGAGTAAGTATTTGCTTTAGAATAAGCCATTCTCGGTTGAAAATGGCTTTACTCCGTTCAGGGAAATATGTATAATATATGAGAAAATGTGAGCTGCACCTCTATACTAGTCTGTGAGGTTTATTATTTTATTTCTCGTTTAAAATATAGATCGATTTCATATTGCTGCTGCTTTATTTTCATTCTTTCTTCACTGGCGTGGTGGGTGTCGGTAGTATTAATTAAAAATGAAAAACAAAAAAAAAACACAAATCACGGAATCAATCGCTTGTCGCGCGTACTCATCATTAATTTTAGAAAACGTTTTTGGTTTGTTATTATTGCTATTCGTTACCCGGCGTTTACACCACGGTATAAAAAGTGTATTCTACATGACGCCTACAATTTTCCTTCACCTGTGGTCGGTGATCCAAAAAAAATGTCTTAAAAATAGTTTTTTTTGTGTTATTTTCTTTGTCCCATTACGTCTAATTAGTAACTCTAGCACTAGCCTAGTCAAAAACATTGTTCGCAAAAGGCTCCTAGCCCAATCCTACAGTGAATCCGAATCTCTCTTAAAGGTAATTTCGTAACACATCACCAACACATACACACACTCACACACACATAGTGCATATTTCGCTCAAAGTGTTCTCCTATCCGTCTTTTTCTTTTTCGTTTTTGAATTTTACTGTTCTTAGTCTAGACAATGTCAAAAATGTGAACTAAATGGTTAACAATACATGTCTGAAACAACAACAATACCATGCATGTTTGAAGCGCAGGCCACATTGAGAACCAAGCTAAGTTCGTTTAGATTCGCTCATTTAGTTACCGCGTGTTTGCATACTTCGGTTCACACCGCGAACTATAAACCGAAGTACTCGTATGAAAATACACGGTGGCTACATGAACGACGGTAAACGAACTTCGCTTCGTTCCCAGTGTGGCCTGCGCTTTATACATGACATAGCCACACGTATCAAAACTTGTATATAACGTTATTTTTTGTTTTAGCTAAACCTCTTAAGGGGTCATTGTACTTATCATTATGAACAACTTTCACTATGGGACCAAAGCTGAAACTGCGAAGAAATACGAACATAAATGTAGGGAGAGATGTAGCTGATTTTTTTTCGCGATTTCCGCTTTGGTCCCATAGTGAAAGTTGTTCCTAAAGATGAGTACAATGACCCCTTAAGAGGTTTAGTATAATCAAAAAATAACGTTGTATAGGTTTAAGTTTGCAAAGTAAGTTAAACACAAACTACTCACCCGGTATACATGTTTTACAAAACGCAGCGACGATGTTAACACAGAAGAACGGCACCCAGCACAGAAGGAACACTCCCATGATGATGCCGACGGTGATGGCCGCCTTATGATCGGACACGTGGTACGGCGACGAGTGGACGTGGGTGTGCACGCGGGTTCGGACGGACTTTGTCCGGTTGTCCGGCATCTGTACCGTCCGGGTGACGGCCCGGATAGACTTCACGTGTTTTTGGGCGTAGCAGTATAGTCTGTGGAAGAAGGTTGTTGTTATTAAGCGTGGTAGCCCCGCGCAAATTCTACAATGTAGAAAACGATTCACGAGAAAAATGCCAAAGTAAAAATTCTATGAATGTCTTGTTTATATTTGTTTTGTCAAAAGGACTAAGTATATATAACAATGTCATTTATTTTCGTAGTTGTCTCTTACGGTCAGACTAGTTTATAACTCCCTAAACGACGATAAAGATGTTACTTATGTAATGTACACTAAGGTGACCTCGGTGCTCGAAATTACTTATTTTTTTGCAGTATATATTAACTTTAACGTCGACGTATAGAATTTCGATTTTTAAATGTTGATGGATGGAGCGGGAGAGGAAGGCCAAAGAAAATATGGATGGATTGTGTGAGTAATGATATGAAAGAGAAGGGAGTGATTGATAGCATGACGGTTGACAGGAGAGAGAGGAAAAAGAAAACGTAATACGCCGACCACAAGTAACATGGGACAAGGGCAGGGAGATGTATAGAATTTCTATTTCACAATTAAGGATTAATGTTCCCATTGCTGGGACACAGGCCTCCTTTCTGTGAGAGGGAGTGGGCTGTAATCTACCACGCGGGCCAAGTGCGGGTTGGTAGATATCACGTCTTCGAATTTTTTAGTTCTAAGACATGCCGGTTTCCTCACGATGTTTTCCTGCACCGTTTTGAGAGCAGTGGTGATGACATTATTTACACAAAGTAAAGCGTTTGCTTGGTTTTGAACCCACGAACTACAACTCGTAAGTCGGGGCCGTTACCACTAGTTAGTTAGTTTAGTTTTTTAATCATTTGGAATTAAAAGTAATATCAACTCAGGCTATCGCAGTCCACTGCTGGACATAATGCTCTCCCAGGCTGCATCACAACACCCTGCCCTTTGCCTTCCACATCCAGTCTGTCCCAGTCAGTTGTATTTCCTTGCCGATACGCGGTGTCCACTCCGGGACTCGTCTGCTCCACGGGCCATCGGTCTATTGACCACATGGCCAGCCCACTGCCACTTCAACTTGCTTACTCTGCAAGCTTTGTCGGTAACTCTGCATAGTACTATATTATAGCTATACCTTTCGTATTTTTATAAATCGATCAACGCTTTCAGTATGAAATAATCTGTCTGTGTTATTTTACCGTAAACAAAACAAGAGGATATTTAGATATATGTACATTGTTTAAGTTCTAAATAGGCACAATGAGAGTGTCTGTTAGTTACCTATTCATTAAATAATACCTAAATATTACATCAACTCACAATACTTAACCAAGTACCCAAACAAAATTAATACTGTTTAAATAATTTACCTCTAAAACAAAATGATGAACTATTTGATGAAATTTCGTCAAAGCCAGCTCATGAGTAATCCTCTTTGAATATTACTTGAATGTAATATTATTTAGCTCAAGTTAGATAGCCTAGATATTTGACAAACCTGGTAATTGAATTTGTAGCTCCACAGAACACGGAGTCGCCCTGCGGCAGAGGCTAGAGACGGCAGTACTAATAATCTACATGGTCCTGACATGATTTGACCAACAATGTCAATCTGCCTAGCCTTTTCCCAACTATGTAGGGGTCGGCTTCCAGTCTCACCGGATGCAGCAGAATACCAGTATATTACTTGAAGCGACTGCCTATCTGACCTCCACAACCAGTAACTGGGTAATACCGATACCCTTTACTAAGACTGGTTGTCAGACTTTCGCCTTATGAGTTGACGACCTGTAATGACTGTCAAAGATCCACGAAAGACAGCCGGGACCAACGGCTTAACGTGCTTCACGAGGCACGGAGGAGTAAAGATGGTCATCCATCCACGGATCAACCCCGTCAACCGTAGCTTAACATGATGGATCGACCCGTGTGGCTGTTATTACTTAGGCACGAGCTCCTGACCAAGTCTACCAAAGCACCTTTGAGTTGGTGACGGTAATTCTTCTCAGAATAATCAGACAGGTTTTTTTTTAAATGACGAGTCTGTTATAAATTTAGCGAAAGTTGTTCAGTATGACAGGTAGAATTGCCCTCTTGACAGATGCAGGTAAATAAATCGCCACCCTTTATTATTTTCACAGTTTCAAGTTAATTAGGCAACCTTTAATCTGAATAATATCAATTCATTTTTCATCTTGTTTATTTCAATATATTATAATATACCCGAACTACTTCTGTGCACCAGTGTACTTTACTGCTACGTATTGCTGGAGTTGTCGATTCGTCCAAAAATAAATTGAATTCGTACGAATCACCTCAAGACAAACTAATATTTATTAAAATGATCGATTCCTCCGGATTCGTACGAATTAATTCGGGCGAGTCACCAATAAGCCGCCGAGACATCTCCGCACTCTATTTGCACCTCCATAGCGGTACGGCAAATAGTTGTGGTGTCTGAAACCCCCTTTAATTAGGCTGTAGTCTGTTTGTGTTGCGATGTTCTACATGGGCCTAATTTCGCTTCAAAGCCTGGAGGCAACATGTTCAAATTGTTTTGAGAAAACGGTCTTGAAATGGCTGAGGAACAATAGGTTTATTGAAGTATCATAATGATACCAATAATTTTGTCGGAGAAGCAGAAATAAATCTTACTTACTTTATCTTACTATAATGAGACAGTTAAAGTATGAGGCCTCAAGCCAAAGGCAAGCTTACACAGTTTAATTCCATGAAATAATACCATCGTTTTGTCTGTAATTGAAATGTATAGGTATTATGTTTTATTTATTAAGACTTTATCAATTTCTGTGGTTAACAAATAGCTTGTAATTACAGTTATTAAGGGACTAGCTTTTGCTCGCGGCTTTGTGGACGTCGGAAATTATCCCGCGAGAACGTACTTCCGCAAGTATCCTATATCCTAACCGGAACCCTAAAAATTTCTGCTCGAATGTCGATACTCGCACGCACACACAATCAATCTGCCTAGCCTTTTCCCAACTATGTTGGGGTCGGCTTCCATTCTAACCGGATGCAGCAGAATACCAGTATTTTACATGGAGCGACTGCCTATCTGACCTCCATAACCCAGTAACTGGGTAATACGATACCCCTTGGTAAAGACTGGTTCAGACTTTCGGGGTTCTGACGACTCGTAATGACTGTCAAAGATCACGAATGACAGCCGGGTTCAACGGTTTAAGGTTTGTGCAGACCAGCGCGACTTGTCGCGAGACGCGACACGAACAATACAGCTTCTAAGAAAACTTCACGGATAACAATAGCCGGTATCACGTCGCGCCTGTCGCGTCGCGCTTGTCTGCACGAAGCTTTAACGTGCTTTCCGAGGCACGGAGGAGTCTCGGTATGTAAAGATGGTGGTGGACCCATCCACTGCCCAACACACTCGTATATAATAGAAAGAGACAGAGAGAGAGAGAAACTCGCATGGAGGCGGCATAACACTTTTATACGGTACGGTCTACCTTTCGGTCTACCTGTGTAGGTATGCCTGCGTAGCTCAGGTCAACCTACGTGTATTATGTTCTAAGAACTGTACAGGTCCATTCCAATACACGCTCCGGTATGCTTGTGCAGGCACAGGTACTAGTGCCCACGTATACCGGAACAGTAAACCTGTAGTGTAGTAGACCGTAGTGTGTATGGCCGCCATACGTGACGATTAATTTCTGCCAGTCAACTCCTACCGAAAGCCGCCTTAAGGAATTTCGTTGCAAAAACGTTTAAGTGTCAAATTAAATAAAAAAATACGGACATTTGGTAAATTACGGACGCTGTGGCGGCGGCCATTTTAGGAAACAGTAGTTTAAACGGCAATTACATCGAATTTTATCAAAACTTCAGCTCGGTAGAGCGTCCTCTCAGTCACTCATACCTGTGTGAAAATATTTTCCAAAATCAAAATATTTTAACGTTCATTGAAAGTATCTGGATAATCAGCCTATAATGTTCCCACTGCTGGGACACAGGCCTCCTATCTTCGTGAGGGAGTGGGCCGTAATCTATCACGTGGGCCCAGTGCGGGATGGTAGATGTCACATGTCTTCGAATTTTTGGTTCCAGGACACGCCGGTTTCCTCACAATGATTTCATTTACCGAAAGTATCTGATTTCCGGTTAAAAGCTCGTGCATGTTTTCATAATTTTAAAAGGTTACAAGAGTCGTTTTTCTAAGTCCTTAGAACTCAATAGAATGAATGCTGATGTGCAAATAAGCGGCAAAACATAACATTGTAAATGATGATAGATTGTATATAAACTGTGTCAGTCCGTTGGTCCCGTACCCTTGAGAATAAAACATTGATTGATGAGTTTCGTAAGCTATACAAAACTTTGGATACAAAAATGTTCCTTGTCATGTTCTCGTTTTTAGTTCAGCTGTTCTTAGTCTTTATTTTTGTGGCCTAATTTTACTTTTAGACATATTTGTAGTACCAAGTTTGAGGAGCCTGAGAATAAGGAAAATGTCGTGAGGAAAGTTTTGAGTATGACTGTGGATGGCTATCTTCTTTCCCGTGTAGTTAGTGACTAATTTGGTGTCAGAATTTTTATGCCACCCATGGTCCTCTGACTTGGCTTCATATACCGTCGAGCAATATCTCTCAGGCATGCCGGTTTCCTAACGATTTTTTTCTTCACCGTTTTTGAAGCAAGTGATAATCAAACAATACGCACATGAATCCGAAAAGTCAGAGGTGCGTGCTTTGGATTCGAACCATAGTTCGAACTATGAAACGTCATCAAGTCAAGACCTATGAAAATGGCCTACGAATAAGCTTTATGTGTAGGCGAAGACCAAAGACAGGATGGATGGACTGCGAGAAAGATGATATGGTTTGAAAGAAGTCGACGACAGAGATGACGACTAATATACTAAACAGAAAAAACGAACGAAAAAGAAATGCTGCGCTGACCCTAACTAAATTGAAACAAGGGCAGGAGAAAGACAACAAATTGAGATAAGTTAAAGACCCACTATTTTGTGTCACAATTTATTGCCCTTACTTTACCTTCCTATTTCCTATGTACATAATATCAAATTCAAATTACAAATCATTTATTTGGGACAAGATCTTTAATCTTTAATTTAATTTTTAATAATATTGAACCATGATTTAATATTAACTTAAATTGTATAGTCTCTTGCCAAAATTTCTCACAGGCGTCAATGCGAATATACATTTATTGGCTCCACAAAATTAAGTAACTATGTAAGTACCGACATACCTATAGCCCGAATAGCTTTGAATTATCAAAGAGAGGCGAAAACGTAATGAAATTTCTCGTTTATTTCGATGAAAATATATTACGGAAGTCTTATTGAGAGAACTCGAGAAAACGTTCTATTTCCTGTCTATTATTTTATTTAAACAATGGAGGAGCTCCTTCGACTTCATTATTGTAAAATAATAAATACATTTCAGTTCATTTTACAGAATAACTCATGTTTTCGGTCGAAGACACGGCCTGGGAAATGTTTTCCTTCTAAATTATTGTACAAACAAGTGTTGCCGAGACTGCATACAAACTGGGTTTATAAATAAGGTTATATATGCCTTTTTAGTGCGCCTGTATTAAAACGAAAGACTTTATAGTAGATACATAGTAAAAAAAAAACATCGGGCAATCTTCTAGGGGACTGCCGATAGAAGTGAAAACTAAGTAACTTTTTGATTCTCGCGTCTTTCGTTCGATACAATTTTTTTTTTTGAACTAGATCTCGTCTGATGGAAAATGATGGATGAGGTCTATGATGGAACGAGCGTGCCCAGAAGAAGCCTGTTCACTCTTGCTTTGAAGGCAGATGGGTTATATGTGGAAGGGAACACAGACGCCGGCAGAGAGATCCACACTTTGGCTGTGCGCATTATAGTCTTCGGTGACGATGACGTGAGTTCCATAATTTTTGTTCAAGCAAAAAGTGCTCAACGCGCCTAAATAAATTTTCTCTTCAATAAACATAATGGACGAAGTGGAAAAATTTAAAACCTTATACAATGTCGCCCATGCGCATGTGACCGCCCGTAATTTTCTGAATATTCATGAAAAAATATCGAAAATAAACTTCAAAAGGGGGGGTCTATCTATAACATTTTTCACTAGTTTTTTTAAAATAAATACACAATTTTTACCGAAAAAATGACTTCGATTCTGTTTTTTTTTCGTAGTCGATAATTTTTTGTAAAAATTTTAATTAACCTGTTAAAATAACTCATAAGCTTTTGGAAATAATAAACAGAATCCAAATCGACCCATAAACTTCGGAGATGTGTCAAAAAACAGAAAGAAAATCTTTAAAAATTAAAAATGAATAACATGAAAAATGTTATAGATAGACCCCCCCTTTTGAAGTTTATTTTCGATATTTTTTCATGAATATTCAGAAAATTACGGGCGGTCACATGCGCATGGGCGACATTGTATAATACGTTTACTGTTGATATGTTTATCAAGGGCTCTGACGGAGGTAGCCAAAAGAGCCTCCAGCTTATTTTGTTTTTTATACGGTTTTGGGGTCCAATTACAGACAATAAGCACCCATCACACGGTCAATCTCAAATTCTCATTGATATACATCATTAATATAGAGGTTTCGCTGTCATCTGGGTCGTGAACATTTAGTATGACCACATATCCCGATCGAGATTGACCGTGTAATACGTGCCAAACGATTAAAATTCAAAACAATACGAAAGCCAATGTTATTTTAAGTAAAAAGTGGTAAAAAGGGGCATTCAAACTCTGCAAGTGGCTCGTCAAAACTTAGGTAGTCTTCTTTAGTGCGTCGATGGCAAATATAATATAAGTTATATTTCCTGTTCAACCCAGAACTTAGCAACGCTAATACTGTTCGCTGACGCAGACCTAAGGTTCTCACGTGTACAGGGCATGCGGCACAAAATATAAGGTTGGCCATGGTCTGCGGGGAGACGCCGCATATACCTACATTTAGGATCGGAACTATCCGAGGAACCCCACTGTGGAGATTGTCTTTGCTGCGTCCGATCTGAGTGCGGAGTCTGTTTAAAGTTTTCGAAGTCCGCCACGGCAGCGTGTGCTAGTTAGCCAAGTTTTCGTCGTCTCATCTCTATTTCGCTCCCGATAATTACGACATGTCGTCCTACTTCCACGTGTCACCTAATAGTGTGACATTTTGTCGTTTTTGAAGATCGAATGTTGGGTAGGTAAGCTGTCTAACTTTTTACTTTTATTAACATTGACATAAACTATTAAATAAATGGGGATTGTCTTTGCTGCGGCCGATCTGAGTGCGGAGTCTATTTAAAGTTTTCGAAGTCGGCCACGGCAACGTTTGCTAGTTAGCCAAGTTTTCGTCGTCTCATCTCTTTTTCGCTCTCAATAATAACGACATGTCGTCCTACTTCCACGTGTCATCTAATAGTGTGGCATCATGTCGTTTTTGAAGATCGAATGTTGGGTAGGTAACCTATTTACCTTATTTTACTTATAATATCATCTATTAAATAAATTACGAAAACACAAAGACATAAACTATGAAATTGTCTTTGCTGTGGTCGATCTGAGTGCGAAGTCTGTTTAAAGTTTTCCAGGTTGGCCACGGCAACGTGTGCTAAATAGCCGAGTTTTTGTCGTCCCTTATACTCTCTTGTGTTTTTTTTAAATTATTATGTTTTACTATTACTGTTTATATTTCCTGTGCGTGTCCCAAATAAAATATTTTTCTTTCTTTTCTTTCGTCTCATCTCTTTTTCGCTCTCAATAATAACGACATGTCGTCCTACTTCCACGTGTCATCTAATAGTGTGATGTTATGTCATTTTTGAAGATCGAATGCAGGGTAGGTAACCTATCTACCTTTTTTTACTATTAAAATAATATCATTGACATAAACTATTAAATAACAAAACCCACCTGCAGTATATACTTATCATTACAATACACGGTAGTATGAAGGATATACAACTGGAGACGACTGCGTACGTCGGCGTCAGGACAAGCGCGCACGTGGGGTATCTCGGCGGCTTCTGAGTAGCTAGGGCTTCTTCATCAGGCCTGTGGAGCCCTAGCGATATGGGCAGGAAACTGACCAGGCCGGCTAGCAGCCAGATCATGGCGATTGTCACTACAGCGACCTTCCGAGTCACCCAGCGACCGTATCTGAGGAAAAAAACGCTATTAGTGTTAAGAATATTTATGTTATTTATTACTAAGAGTATTTATGTAATTTTTTCGACTATAGGTACAGTCGAACAAATTTTTCGGTATAAAAGTAGCTAACGTGTATCTAATTTGAAACAAGATTGTGAGTGTGCTCTGTAGTTACTTCTCTTACATCCCACTCTTATGTATGACATAAGCTAAAAAAGGGATTACTTACTTAATAAAAATGAGTATTGTCAGTGTAGTAAAAAAAAAAAATATTTTGGTCTGTGTATCAAAAAGTTTGCTCACTATAATTTTTTGACAGTTGTAACAACAATAAAAGTCTGCTCATCAATAAAGTTTCTTGACTGTATCACGAGGGAATAAAATAGTACAAAAAAAAAATACCATAAATAAGGTAAGTATCGCATCTGATATCATTTTAAACAGTACTTTATTTGTGATATCTGGAACAAAATATAATAAAACTAAAACAATTGTGATTGTTGTAGCTACATAAAACATTCCTACAATTCTTAAGACAATATTTGAATTGTGAACGCATGTACAGTACGACACAACTTAGATGTAGCATCGGCAAAATTCGTAAAACCGATCACCATCCGAACTGAGTGCGCCTTCAACATCACCAATCTTTATTACTGCTTCAGGTGAAAATGATCTTTCGAAAACGCAATAAATTGTACAGTCTTATAGCCAAATACATTCGTAAAATTGAAATGAACGAATGAAAATTTTCAAATCTATGCTACATCTAAGTTGTGTCGTACTGTACGAGTATTCCCTCGAAACAAAAGAATTTATATTATAACGTGGCCTGAAATATTCTCACAATTTTCACTCTAGCTAGCTTTGTAACAGAGATCAAAGTTGCGTGCAAGTATTTGGTGAAAATTACGACAGAGTCGGTGTAAGCTTTAGAAAACCGGAGCTGACGGATAAGAAATGACAAAAGCACTTCAGTATCACTTTTGCGTTGTCCCAAGTTATTGAATACGAGTATTATTAAGCTCAAGTTAGGAATATTATTTCAGGCATCCAAAAAGTGCGTACTTACTTAAAAATTATTTTTAGTAAAAGTGAGACTTATTTTAATAACTTTTCTCTACTTCTTTCTTAGACGTCCCTATCACACAAGTATTTAGTTTGCCCTTGAGACTAGGCACTTTAGATTTTATAAGTGTCTACTTATCTTTAAATAACCGTATACCACGTAGAATTTAGAAGGTCAATATTCTGTGGGATTTTCGAGAAGTTAATTGGAGGGTCCAGAAAAAGGAAAATTAAGGTTAAGTACTTTCGTTCATGCTAAGTTGATAATAGGTATTTTAACAAGGTAAGATCATGACTTTACAGCATAATAAAATGCTTACACTTGCTGAAACGGGTAAGACTGGAAGCTGACCTCAACATAATTGAGAAAAGGCTAGGCAGATAAATAAACTACAATTGCTCCATTACCTCCGGCCACCGTTGCCGGCAATAATTGCTGAAAAAGTTGCCCGTGTATGCGGAGCTTAAGAAAAGACGACAATAAAAATATCTCAAGCATAGACTGATGGGTCGTCAATAAAATTATATGAGCGTCACTTATTGGCGAAGATTTAATGGCATTTTCTTGACCTCATATCAATTTATAACCATACCAGGTCCAGTCACTGTCACACCATTTAACATTTAACTTGGGTCAGTTTTATGTATCGTAAACTTATTATCTTTTTACGGTTTTGTTCTAGAAAAATGGTCCGGAGTTTCTTAATGTATTGGTATTTTTTTCTTATTCTTTGTACAGCAAACTCACAAATGTTTGTCGTCAATTAGAATTGTCGACATGGGCACTAATTGCCATAAAGCTTAATATAATAGGTTTATAACTGTCACTTCGTGTTGGGGATTTTAGATCATGGTATCTCTAGTTGCCTATAGCTATCTAGATTTGCGTATAATACTGGTTATAGGTTTAAAAGTTTTATTACTATTGTCAGATATTAGATAGATATTTTACACACAAATTCTATCGAGTTAATTATGTACAGGTTAGAGAAATAGATTGTTTAGCAAGTTGCCTATATTATTTTAGTCAACCGTAATAAGAATATTGTCAACTGTATGGAATGGCTTTAACATCACCAATTTACGAAGTGTGTCACTCAGTAATGCAACGACTCGACTGTCCGACGACGGTTCTGTAATCAAATAAAAAACCAAGACAGAGCGCTGACAACAGTGACATGATGCCAGTTTCGTAAACAAGTATTCACTTACTTTACCCACTGACGGTACGGTACGGAAAATGTGTGCGTGTGAGCGTGTATGCACAGAGCGAGGTGTAGTTTTGCATGCTTCACTGTATAAATTGTTCCCAGCGCTATGTCTTGGTTTTTCATTTGATCTCAGTTTGTTAACTGTACAGTCGGGCTAGCTATTTTCTATTTAGGCTAAAATATTCGGCGTTACTCTACACTGCCAATATTCATTTATAATATTGTGCGTATTAACTTTTTTCACTTAGGACACATTTATGTACACATCTAAAATTCTTGACTCCTCACACTCACAACATTGTTTATAAGTAGTTGCAAGTTGTTGCCTGTATACTAAATAACTTGTTCGACTGTACATGTCATACATACTTCGCCATTAATTACGCCTTTCAATAAGATAAACATCTGTTATCTTCAACCAAAACCACTGAACTCAATAGTTCAACGTGATAGCTCTCACCTCAAAGGGTCTTTGATGTGTATGTATCTGTCGAGCGAGATGGCACACAAGTTGAGTATGGAGGCGGTTGAGCACATGACGTCACAGGCCACCCAGGTGTCGCAGAACTGCTCGCCAAACACCCAGTATCTGGGGATAGAAACTAGTGTTATATAAAAGTGAAGACAAAAGTAAAATAAGTTTATTTGTCACAGAAACTCTTGCATTCAAAAAGATAATTAACTCGAGTATTATAGTATCAGAAAAATAAAACACAATAGATCTACATTATTATCACGAGCACAAAACAGAAATAGTCGGTAGCTACTGGCACGTCATGACTGTGACAAGAAGGCTTCCTCTCAGCATTATGCTGTGCTATGGGAAACCACGGCGCTGATTTTCAGAAAAAAGAGAGAAATAGAGAATGAAGTGTAAGGAACAACAATGCTTATGACAAAAAAAAGTGGTCACCGGACAATTACATACACCGTAAGTTTACAACAATACTCGCGAAATTGTAAACTGACGAAACATTGTGAACAGACCATTTTATTGACAACAAAATGCCAAAAAATTCAATAATTAACATTCTGTCGTCCAGATTACAATCGATTTCAAACAAATCGATACTCTACTGATTTCGTGTATTGTTCTAACTCGAAAGCAGCCCTCGAACACGCGGGTGAAACATTGATCGGAGTTTAGGGGATATGCGAATTTATTGTAGCCTATAAAACAGCTTGTGCAGTACCGAAAACTTTACGGTCCGGTGGTCCGATTTTCAAGCAAATGTCACGAGACCATCCGGCAAATATATGGAGATTTCATGTTCGGAGAGTAACATTTCGTGTAGTGCATGTAGTCTGCAGCGGGAATGATAAAGCAGTGTATCAATGATATTTATTTCGAAAACGCACAAGACTTTTATTTAAATCTAAGGTATATTTGTTTGGTTCTTTGTTTGTAAGCTTGTATGTAGGGGGTAATCTCCGGAACTACCAGTCTGATTTATTTTTTATTTTTCTTGGATACCCTTAATTCTTGAGCAAGGTTATAGGCTCCCGGAAGAAGGCCCGGGCAGAAGCTAGTATAAGTATTATAGAGAAGAAAATTTTGTTTGTTTGTAAGTTTGTATGTAGGGGGTAAACTCCGGAATTACCAGTCTGATTTGGAAAATTCTTTTTGCTTTGTATAGCCCAATTCTTGACGAAGATTTTAGGCTATGTAATATCACGGTACAATCCATAGGAGCCGAGCAAAACTTGGTCACGCGAAGGAAGTCGCGGGCACAAGCTAGTAGTATATTATAGCAGCTACATTCGAGAGCGACCACGGACAAGTGGCGAGTATATAAACATCAACCGGGCATCATCATCAATAGAGACACAGAAGTGATGTCCATCTAGAATAGTGATGTAACAGTGCACAAACGGCTTAAGGTGGAACTAGTCGCGGGCTCGAACTCAATGGTGGGCATGGCCTAAAACCACGCTGTCTCACCTGGCATCGTGTCCGACAGAGATAGTATCAGTGATGAGCAGTTAGAAGCTGGTCTACATGGACAACGTATAGTTCGCACGCACAGAAACACCGTACCAACCAATTTTAGTAAAACGAGCGCGTCAAAAATTACGAAAAGGCCTTTGGAAAAAAGGTTTTTCTGAAAAAATCACTGCATAAATCAATTACAAATAAAATTTATTGAAATCTTCGATAATTTTTCTGTGTCGGTACGGATTTTGCTTTCGAGATTTCACACTGCTTGTATTACTTATTTACGCCCAAAGTTGTGTTAAAATTATCAAGAAAAACGTATCTTTGTTGGCTTATAACTTTTTAATGGCTTTTTTTTTACTATTCTGCTTCCGTACAGACAAAATTAATAATGATACCTAACGATATCATGTTGAACTTTGAATGTACGATGTCAAACAGTGGAGTAAAACCCCTCCGAAGTTTGTATGGAAAAAATATCAAATTGTTTCACCTTAAAGGCTGACAGTGTAGTTGACTTACCCGAGCAGGTCATTGACTCCAGCAAAGGTCATGACCGCTGCAGCCACCAGCATGTCAGCTATCGCCAGCGACGCTAGAAACAGGTTGCCGATGCGTCGCAGCCCTCGATCTGTGTATATTGCGATGCAGACCAGTATGTTCCCTGCTACGCTGAGGAAGATCAGCAGTGACAGGAAAATACCTGGTGACAATAGATTGGAATGTTTAGGTAGAAGTGAAAGAGTTGCTTAAACTTTACACGTGTAAACTTTCCGTGTAAATTCGAATGATTTTCGAATCGTAATTTTACAACTACTCTACAACCAGTCCCGGAATTATCGCACACCACCAAATACCCCAATTAAAATATTATGTTATAATCATAATACCTACACAGAATTTTCACCTTTATGTAAAAAATATTGTTTATTTTATTAAATTAGTAATACTGATTGTGGGATAAAATTGTGGTCACATTACAAATCTACGCACGCATACGTTTAAGGGTCTAGCGAAGTAGCTAGGTATTTCGTCTATTTTAATTTGTTTCGACGTACAGCTGAAGTGTGACTGTAATTTACGTAGATTTAATTATTTTAAGACAAAAATTTACTTAACCTTTAAACAAGCAATTCTTGTATATACATAATCTGAATCTCGGAAACGGCTCCAACGATTTTCATGAAATTTAGTATGCAGGGCCTTTCGGGGGCGATAAATCGATCTAGCTAGAATAAATTTTTAGAAAACGTACCAAAATAAAAAAGGTCATACCAGATATTATTAAAAATAACGGAAATCGAATTAGTAAATGATTCTGAACAAACTTCTTTCAGAATGTACATTATGTTACACATTGTATACAATTTTGCTTTATATTTTTGCGTCAATCACATTATGTATAACCCATAGATATGAATAAAATCTGAGAACTAAATAAATACTATGTGCGAAACAAGTATTTTCAATTTTAAAATAGTTCGATTTTACGTTACGTTTAGTCCGCACGTTTGTGCTAGGCCCATGGGATAAAAAGTCAGAATAAAAAACTGCCATATCAATCAACTTAAGGTGGACTCCAATAATTCAGATAAATTATAGTTGTGTGAAATGGTTATACTTATAACACGCTAAATTGGCGTGGTGTTTTTCTGTTTCACAATTAATATCTCTGACTGTACATTTTCATACAGTGTTGCGATTAGGTTATCACATTAATTGAAGCCAAGTATTCTACATTACGTATTTTAAATTAACACAATTAAAATAATTAATAACTATTAACATTCTAGCCGTGGCACCTTTTTTTTTCGATTTAGTATTTAAAAATCTTAACTCAATTTAGTGATTATTTGTTAAAAATACCACAAATTTGGTGTTAATACCATCGCCCTGCGTGTCCGGTGCCGTAATAAAAAGGGTGGTTTATTTCGTGTCAATTTTTACGCTATTTATGTTGTTTGACAAAAGTTTAAATTTTTTAGTAAAATTGTATATGTTATTATTTTAACAGACTAATAACAACTTGTAAGAACCGCTGTACTATTTAATGGGATAACACTGATAACCTAATCGCTATGCACATGATTTTAGTTAACTCACGTAGCGATCATTAAAAACTAAACTTAATAAAATACCGAACAGTCGTTCCTTCACATTTTACCTTATGTCGAAGGCAGAAAGGAGCTATTTTAGCAGCCTTAATGCAACTTGTCAAAATAGGTACCTACTTGTTAAAAGTTATTTGAACTTCATTATGAGAACTTAAGTAACATCTGGGACCGTCTCTACAGTTCACTGTTACAAAATTTAATAAGGCACTGTTTTATATTCCCTATGAAATACTGAAAAGTGTTTGAATCGACCTTTTATTTTAAGTTTATTGAAGTGCGGTAGATGCAACGTTTTGTGTATGGTTTTGCTAATAATTTGAGGTGAAATTGAAATATCTCAAAACCCCAAAACCCAAAAAGGCATTGAACATTGTTATTTTATGTCGAATACTTATTTTTTTTGTCCGTTACGTAGGTTATTAAAAAATATTGGACACGGATTATTTTTTTTTTACTTAATCACAAAAGATTAGGGCAATACATTGAGTAGGCAATACGTTAAAATGTGGCATGATGTCACTGCCGGGTAGATTTTATACTGACTTGTGATGTAGCGAGCCCCACTCCCCAACTCACTCTCCCTCATCTAGCTTATTTAAAAAAAAAAAAATTAAATATGACGTTTAAAAGTGATTCCGATATCCTATTTACAGAATAAACAATTTCATTTCATTTCATTTCATTTCATTTCATTTCATTTCACTTGAATACATTTTACCTAAACCATTTTTTATTAACCGATGGCGCCAAATCGCTACTCGCCGTGTAACAAGTCGTCCATACCCGTCAAGCCCCGGTGACGCACCTGGTGTAACACCCTCTCGCGCGGCACTTTTTTCTATTTTTACTGCCAAATAAAGGCTAGTCTCCAATAAGGATGGTTTTACTCTATGGTCGGATAAATATTCTACTCGATTATATCATTCAAAAATAAAAATATACGGAACGCAACATTTAAAAAAAAAAGTCAAACTGACATTACTCATACTTCAGAAAACGATCGGCGCAGTGCGGGTGACGGTGTCTGTTTTGTGTTGTTTTGTGCAATAAAGTGTGATAATTAAAAGGTAAGTGGCTATATTATCATTTATTAGTAGTTATTACACCGTTGTAGATAATAGTTTCACGAAATAGCATCATAAAATCACATTTTTGAGCAAAGTAATTTTACGCGCCAAAACCGTTGTGACGCGTTATCATTCTATGATGAATTTCGACTTTTTTGTGTGTAATTGACAGCAAATAGATGAATATTCATTTAGAAGTACATAATGCATCGTTGTAGATAATATTATCACGAAATACCATCATAAAATTTTATTTTTGAACAAAGAAATGTTCCCCGTAAAACAAAAGACAAAGTCGGCACCGCGCGCTATGAAGTTTCAGTTTCAATAATATGAAAATATTACGTAGGACTATCAAACAAATGCTTTTGTTAGATTACATAACTATTCATAATGTAATTTGCAAAATTTCTTGTAAATTGATACAGTAGTTTTATCAGAAATAGACATGAAACCGGAATAAACACGTTTTTTCCCCCGTATCTGATAATTACATTTTGTTTATAAATACGATTCTCGTCTTACGAGCATTGTTTATACATAACATGATGCTCTGTGTATTCAAGAACACAACAAAGTATTCATATTGTGCCGAGAGCCACTTCAAACAGCGGGAGAGCGTTTTTTGTTATCAAGGTCATTAACATCCGGCGCGCTCGGAATGCGCTTCGGGGCTTGAGCGTTTTTGACGTCATCGGCAGATAAGGACGCAATCGGTATAATGATAAAAAAATACGTGTCTAATATTTTTTTACTATCTGACTGATGGACTAAATAGCGTTTTTTTTTTCGCCAGTCAACATTCCTATTCATAATATCAGCTTAGTCGGGGATTGATAATTTCATTAATCTAATTATAATACTCATTGTTAAGACTATAATCTGAAGATTATGACACCTCTTCGTGAAAATCGCTAATCTCTATAGGAATGCCTCGTTGACACGCTGTTACCCCTTGGTACGAGCCACACGCTCAAGCGTCTTGCGATGCACAGTATAGTAAAGTAACAGTATTACGTCTCGGCAGTCATCATCATCAGCCTATTAATGTTCCCACTGCTGGGACACAGGCCTCCTCTCTGTGAGAGGGAGTGGGCCGTAATCTACCACGCGGGCCCAGTGCGGGTTGGTAGATGTCACATGTCTTCGAATTTTTGGATCTAAGACATGCCGGTTTCCTCACGATGTTTTCCTTCACCGTTTTGAGAGCAGTGGTGATGAAATTATTTACAAAAAGTTCAGCGCCTGCTTGGGTTCGAACCCACGACCTACAACTCGTAAGTCGGGGCCGTTACCACTGGGCCACCACTGCTCTCTCTCTCGGCAGTGACCTTGAAATAATATACCTACGGCTGCACGGTAGATAAACCTTCCGCATCCGTGAGTAACTACAACGCACTCGAGACTGCGTACTGGTATACACTGAGGTGACGAAGCGCGTCCTTTCAGCCGTTTTCTATGAAGACGTAATACTATTACTTATTTATACTGTGGTGACGGACGGCTAAAGGGCGACGTGCTAGCGAGTCGCTTGACGCAAGTCGCGTCGAAAGTCGCATCGCTCGTGGCCATGAACGGGGCCTTACATTAATTGTTGAAACAATAATCTTGAGGTAATTACCTCATGGTGACACTCGCTGATCTCTATCCGATTACTCGTTGACACATTACTATGCGAGCATACTTCAGGGGGCATTGGTACATTCTTGTATTATACTCGTAATACTACCGATGAAATTAAGCCAAAGAGGCTTAACTCTCTAGAACAGATGTAACGATACCTCTAAGTCAATTGGTGAAATTCTTGTTTGTTAGTTAGAGGCAATCTCTAAAAGTTCTCATCCGATTACCTACAAAAATTCTTAGGCTGAAAGAAAGCTTAATTGTCGTGTTCGATAGGATATTTTTATATGGTACTAGTTGTGCCCCGGGGTTTCAACCGAACAAGTCTCGATCTCGACATAAAAAGTATCCTAAGACAGGTCATGGTCTACCTACCCATGTGCCAAATTTTATCCAAAACCGTTCAGCCGTTTTCAAAAAACAAATAACAAACGAACAAACAAAACTCACTTTCACATTTATAATATTACCTAGTTAGGATACTTTAGCAAACACTCTAGATTCAATCAATCTTCCTAGCCTTTTCCCAACTATCTTGGGGTCGGCTTCCAGTCTAACCGGATGCAGCTGAATACCAGTATTTTACATGGAGCGACTGCCTATCTGACCTCCACAACCCAGTAACTGGGTAATACGATACCCCTTGTAAGACTGGTGTCAGACTTTCGGGCTTCTGACGACTCGTAACGACTGTCAAAGATCCACGAATGACAGCTGGGACCAACGGCTTAACGTGCTTTCCGAGGCACGGAGGAGTCTCAGTATGTACAGATGGTCACCCATCCACTGACCAACCCCGGCAAGCGTAGCATAACCTGATGGATCGACCTGTGCGGCTTGTTATTATTTAGCCACGAGCTCCTCAGCAAACACTCTAGATTACCTACTCGGAAATATTAGTACCTACCTAAAGAGTAATTTCTCCTTCTACTCGTACAACTGCAGTAAAAACGTTCTTCGAAGTTTTTGCTAGCTTTACAAACCAAAATATCAAAAAATTCAAAATTCAAAAGTCATTTATTCAAACTAGGCTGAGAATCAGCACTTTTCGAAGTCAAAATTACATAAGACAGTTCCCCAAAAACGCCCGCCCTTCACCACTTCCTAGTGCTTTTAGCTGGGAAGAAGAAGTGGCGCAACAAACTCCCCAGTAGCACAGCTGTCTGTTCAGTTAGAAAAAAAAAAAAAGATTTTATATAATAGTATGCAAAATAATTACTACGCAACACAAACATTATTTAAATTAATAGCCATAAGTCAGCTAGCACACGCCAATATACCCACCGAGAAACAAAAACATCGAGAAAACTCAGGCAGAAATAAAAATAAAATAAAAAATAAACGTAAACAATATCTAAATAAAAGCCTCCAGGCATTAAGGGAGTGCCCGCTGACATATAGCTGTAACTGGAAGTTATAAATGATAAACTAGGACCATCGAAGTATAAAATAAATAAACAGCTAATTAATACATTTCAAAAATACCTCTCTTCCTGTATTCATCTAACAGCACCGAACACCCTATCATCGGCACGTCCACACTTACGAAGATCAGTGCGATACGAACATGGCGCCTCCACCAGTTTGTTACTATCAGGAAATTGAACCGCTTAGCGTCGAACGAGGCGCGAAATAGACTGGGCCCCGGTCTCACTGCAAGCGGAGCGAGCTTCGTACGGACTGAGTTTAACTTGCAAATAAAAAAAATTCTTACTCGTCTTACAAAACGAGTTCTAACTTTTTGAAGTGAAACCTTCTTTAGCGGCGTTGTGCACTATTTTTGGGATGGGTAAAAATGTTAAACGCGCCTCAGGACGTGACCGTAAGATCCGTTGCCTAGCAACCGACAAAATAATATCAAAATAAATAGTCTTTGACTTCGTAAAGATTGCAAGGTAAGAAAATTTTACCATGAAAAGTGTTTAAAGAAATTATTTATTTTTGTTAGATTTTATTTTGAAAAGAAATAAATATACTACTACCACTAATGAATATATATTTAACCACATAAATTATAGTACTAGTATACTGATATATAAAGCAATTCGTGCGAAATTATTCCCTAACCATTCCAAAATGCACAACGTTAATGTTCAAGTTTTCACTTCTGCCGGCACTCCCGGAGTGCAACCCGTTGTTTTTTTTTTATTGTGTTTGAGTGGCTTACAGCTAACAAAACAAAGTAATAGTGAGCTAATTCACGACAAGCCATTTACAAGACTCCTCAGTTAGCAATAGAGTTAGTTGTACAAGTTTTGAAATTGGTCAACTATTCATTAAGCATAACACTAACTAACTTTAACTTTAGTCCAAGCCCAAACTTTCGAGTTCGTTATTGTATTATAAACTTTATTCAGAGGACGGTAAAGTTCTTAATACAAAATGGTCAATTTATTATCGGGTTTGACGTTAGTTTTTGTAATTAGAACTTCAACTTTGTCGGAATAGAGCTCAAAATTCAAAAATGGCTCGATTGTGTAAACTTTACGTTTTTGAACTACACACATCAAAAGTGTCTAGGGATCAAGCATTTTTATGCGGATTTCTTGAGATTGAGATGTGGCTTTGTAATAAATTTATGATTTTATAAATTTATATGGATCCTTTTTGGTGCATTTCATAATTTGAATCAGGAACTGTGAATCAAATTCGAGTAAAAGATGAAAATCAGCTGTCAATATTTTCCCTATAAAAACATACAACGCATTGAAGACATTATTAGTGCTACTGTTTCCCTACTACTGATTAAAACCAACGTTATTATGGAGCAGCGACGTCATTTAAGCAGGGAAGAAATGCTCAGAGCCGTGGGAATGATAGAAGCTGGTTCCCGGCAACGTACTGTGGCTTTAGCTCTGAATACAAGTCAGAGTGTTATCAGTCGACTTTGGACACGTTACCGAAGCACTGGTACCGTGGCTGAGCGCCATGGAGGACGGTATCGCTGCACCACACGGAGACAAGACCGATACATTCAAATCTTAGCTCGAAGAGCTCCAACAATAACCGCCATGATGTTAGCCGTGAGGCTTCATCACTCTTCAGGGAACTTAATTAGCGACCAAACAGTCAGAAACCGCTTGCATGAAGTGAACCTTCATTCCCGAAGACCGCTACGGGTACCACCTATAGCAATGCACAATCGTAGGATTCGATATCAATGGGCTCTTGAACACAGAAATTGGGCAGAAGAACAATGGCGTTTCGTGTGCTTTTCTGATGAGTCTCGTTTTGGTATAAGACCGGATACAAGACGTATACGACACTGGAGAACCCCTGGACGCCAACAGCGATTAAAATCCTGCCAGGAAGTCCATCCTTATAGTGGTGGAACCATCATGGTATGGGCGGGTATTTGGATCGGCGGAAGAACTGAGTTGATTTGGATTAGAGGCAACCTCAACGCTCAAATTTATGCTGAGACGATTGTATCAGACGTCATCGTTCCTCTACAAGTGCAAATCGGTCCCTTATTTCAGTTAATGCATGATAATGCACGACCGCACACCGCAAGAGTTGTAAGACAGACTCTCGCCGCAGCTAACATCAATGTCCTGCCCTGGCCTGCTCAGTCGCCAGACTTGAACCCGATTGAGCATGCATGGGATATGCTACAGAGAAGAGCTCTGCCGAATATGGAGGGTATCCAGTCGCAAGAAGACCTTTTTTTGTTGTTGCAACGAACATGGGCGGCCATTCCACAGCGTGATTTGGATGAACTCATTTTGAGTATGCCAAACCGATGTTCTTGTGTTGTTAGTGTTCGCGGTAGAAACACGGATTATTAATTGTTTAAGTTACCCAATAAAATTTTAAAGAAAACTGTTATTTCAGTCTTTTTTTCGAACTTTAATGTTAGTGGTTCAAATGTCAAAAATCCCTTTATTAGGAAAATGGCAAATTTCTTTATTAATGCAAAGGTGACTTGGTTTATCGTTACTGTGACAAACGAAAACACTTTATTTGATGAATCCTTAAAGAAAATTTTAATTAATATCAATCAGGAGAAAAGTTATTGCAAAAATATATGTTGATCCCTAGACACTTTTGATGTGTGTACTTCAAACTCAAAGTTGAAACAATTATTTCAACTACACCATTTACAGGCACTTTTGAATTGTCAAGGAGTCGGCCATTCTAAATAATAGGCTTCTGAGTTACGCAAGTTAAAAGAGGTTCAGATGAGTAACCTTCCGCCAGCAAAGATGCTAGGTAGAAGGACTGAAAGAACCAAGCTAGTAAAATAGATAAAAAAATCTGTGTGAGTGATTTTGTGAAAAGGGACGGAAATGTGTAACTTATTGTTACACATTTCCGTCCCTTTTCACGAATTGAAAGCCGGGGAAGCGCGCGCTTTTTGAATTGACTAATGAGCGCGTGCGGTGCTACAGTTGGCCGTCATATGGTACCAACCCATTTTCCGAGAGGTTGGTACTGTAAGCCAAGATTGCAGAGCTACACGTCATATGCGACTATTGCACGTTTTGTACTAAATCTATGTGTATTTTAATTTTTCACCTCTTTAGGCCCTTTGTACACGGCACGGTTTCTTTAAGAGGCGAATAAACCGCGCCGTAGAAAAAACGTGTCGGTCTACAAGCTTCCATAGTGATCCGTACAACACGGGCGACCGTGCCAACAGACGACGAATAAACCGTAGTTTTTCACGATAAGAAAAACGTGTGTGTACAAAGGGCCTTTTTGCACATCGTTTAGTTTTCTGATCTTATCCATGTTAGAATATTCTTTTTATTATATTTTATTATTGTTCAGTCAAGAGGTACCGATACACTTTAAAATTTTGATCAGTTTTATTTGTTAAAACTACCTGTATCAACAATCACTGACTAGACAGGTCCACTTAAATCTGTGTGGTTCTTTCCTCAAAAGCATAAAATTAAAAATTAAAAGTATGTCGGACACTATCTACATGGTCCTCACATGATCTGACAAAGGTTTTTTCTGAACTTTAAAAGAGACTTTCACCCCTGAATTTGTTTTGACATTTCTTCTCAGCGGCAAAAAAAATTGTTAGATAGAGTCGACATTTTCAATCTGATGATAGAAAATGTCGACTCCATCTTGCAATTTAAAAAAAAAAAAATTGTAAATGTGATTCCGAAATCCTATTTACTGAATAAACAATTTAATTTAATTTAATTTGAATAAATTAATATTTTATTTAATAAAAAATTACAAAACTCTTTCTTAGTGGAAGGTAAAACTTATTTTTGCTAGTTGTACTCCGCTCCGCTCAGCTATTTCCCACTCCTTACCCTTTTGCAGTGGAAACCGGGCTTTCGTATTTGCTCGCTCCACCAGATAGAGGTGTATATAAATGTTATGTAATTTCCTTCATATTCGAAGTGAGTGAGTAAAATCGGCGCAGATTTTTGGATAAAAAGGTGTTTCCTTTTTTGGGAAATGGGATTCATTTTCTGGTAACACCTTTTGGTAGTGTTCAATACTGGTGATAAACTAACATAGAGTATAAATAGGTTATTTGCTCTCTATTAAAATAATGTTTTTGTTGAAATAGAACAGGATTTAATAACCAGCGAGGTATTCATTTTGATAATACATCAACATTTCATCATCATCATCATCATCAGCCTATTAATGTTCCCACTGCTGGGACACAGGCCTCCTCTCTGTGAGAGGGATTGGGCCGTAATCTACCACGCGGGCCCAGTGCGGGTTGGTAGATGTCACATGTCTTCGAATTTTTGGTTCTAAGACATGCCGGTTTCCTCACGATGTTTTCCTTCACCGTTTTGAGAGCAGTGGTGATGAAATTATTTACAAAAAGTAAAGCGCCTGCCTGGGTTCGAACCCACGACCTACAACTCGTAAGTCGGGGCCGTGTTTATCTCTTTTTTGTCTATTCTTCCGTCGAACAAAGCCGTTCTATTCTGGTCATGCTAAGCGTACAGAACCAAGGGTCTACCAAAATCCTTCGGATTGTGGTAGAAAGTATGTTACGCAGTTAGGGTGCAGGTTAATTAGATGCTTTAAAAAAAAAAAAAAAAGCTAGTGTAACAAGTAAGAGATTGGGGCCCAAGGTTGATCGCCGAGCAATCGGTCCGCAAAGTGTTAAAGACACACTTTAGGAAATGTCCAAATGGCAGCCCAGAATTTCGGTTCATGCCCGGTAACTAGCTCATTTTCATATGGTTGAGCTATGATACTATGTGGATAGATGTGATTATTTAGGTAAGGGGATTGTAAGGTTAAAGTTAAATCTTAAGGCTTTTTTAAAGATTTTATACTGAAGGTCATGTGTAAACGAGTAGTGTTAATTATTTGGAAAAAATAGAGCATTTTATTATTATCTGACTAAAGGAATATTTTAGATTATGTTTATATCATATAAGATAATTACGCAAAATCTATTAAGTGTATTTTTCTGAAACCTTTACCATTTTAAAGATAATTTAATTATTGATATTTTAATAATACGTGTTTTCTTAAAATACTTTTTGTTTTATGTATAACTAGCTGTTACCCGCGACTTCGTCCGCGATGATGTCTATACATCAACTTTATTTGCATAGCTGCCAGTGAGACTCCCGTCGAAAAGCCGTTTCGGAGATTAGCCGGAACAAACAGACAGGTTTTTTTGTGTTTTGTTGTATGGATCGTATACACTTTCATGCATTTAGTAAAAAGCTGTTATTTTGACATTACAAACAAACTTCAATTTTATTTAAGATTACCCACGACTGCGCCTGCGTGGAATTCTATACATCAACTTGATTTATTTGTAAAGCTGTTACGGAGATCAGCCCGAGCAAACAAACAGACAAAAAAAAATTAGATTGTGTTTTGTTGTATGGATTGTATATACTTTCATATGCATTTAGTAAAAAGCTGTTATTTTGACATTACAAACAGACACTTCAATTTTATTTATTTGTATGTATATACAAATAAATAAAATTGAAGTGTCTGTTTGTAATTTCATAATAACAGCTTTTAGTAGTAAGTATATACAATCCATAATCCATCCATCTCTGGATGTATGTATGTATTGTATAGAAGATTAATTAATGATACGTCTTATTCGGGACAGCGCTCCTTGATTATTACTGGCTGGACGTACGACGCGTTACGTGAGCTCAGTACAGAACACGCAAGGTAACCACTCAAGGTCACTGGCATACAATATCTGCGTCTTAATGTAGGTGAACAATATGTCACCTTTTTCTAAGTAATGCTGTTTTATAGCCACCGATAATTAAGAGGTTTTTATATTGACTTCTCACGGGACCTTTCTTGGTGTCCGAGACCATAACAAACAAATTTTTATTTCTCTTTACAAATATTGCCATTTTCAAAATGTATAACGACGATATAAGATTTGCACAGATTCATTCAACAAGGATAATGCCAGCATTAGGAAATAACTCTGTGCTTCCTCGTGCATAAAATAATCCCACTATATCGACCTCTAGAGAGTGATTTCCTCTGCTTCCAAAATATCCCCAAAATGATAAGCGGCGCTAAACTACGTTTAACCCGGGCTCAATATGGAAATAAGA
Organism: Conistra vaccinii; assembly: GCA_948150665.1. Classification (NCBI taxonomy): domain Eukaryota; kingdom Metazoa; phylum Arthropoda; class Insecta; order Lepidoptera; family Noctuidae; genus Conistra; species Conistra vaccinii. The sequence goes on along the minus strand of OX411337.1, from coordinate 10,313,277 downwards.
TTCCTACGTGCTCCCCGGATATCCCAAATCCTTATATTGGAGGTCGCTGTCCTCATTTAGTATTTGGGTAGTGGGTACAGCTGGTATCGTGTTCCTCAGTAACTGGGTTGTGGAGGTCAGATAGGCAGTCGCTTCATGTAAAATGTATTCAGCTGTATCGTGTTAGACTGGAAGTCGACCCCAAAATAGATAGTAAAAGGCTAGGCTAGGATGATGGGTACAGCCATTTTGTAATGCACAGATCAAAATAATTTAGGTTTTCGTACTTTTAGGGTTCCGTACCTCAAAAGGTAAAAACGGAACCCTTATAGGATCACTCGTGTGTCTGTCTGTCCGTCTGTCACAGCCAATTTGCTCCGAATCTAATGGACCGATTAACTTGAAATTTGGTACACATATGTATTTCTGTGACCCAAACACGGACGTGTAACGAAAATAAAATAATTTCGAATATGGGGTTCACTTTTGTGGGGCAAAGAAGAAAATTTAAAAAAAAAGTTTTACAAATTGTACCGTGTGACATATCAAATGAAAGGAATTGTTACAAGAATTTCAAATATATTTTTTTTATAATTATTTAATATATATTTTTAGAGATATTTACAAAAATAGATGAAAATTGACCATTCCCCCCCTTATCTCCGAAACTACTGAGCCTAAAATTATGAAAAAAATACAGGGGATAGTTCTTTACTGATAGATTACAGGAAAACCTATAAGAAGTCTATGGTCTTTAAATAACATGGTAAATCTCTCAATATTGTATTTGTGGTTGGAATGTATGGGAAAATATGTTTTGCAACTATGTACAATGTTAAGTTAGTTCTTGAGATAATTTATTGCTACTGCTAGTTCGACTAAGGCCCCAGTACACGTTCAACGAGCTCGCCCAACGTTTACTTAGGCGAGGCATCCTTCACTTCTCGTACCTTCCGCGATGCATTCTGTTTGCCGATTTCACGGTGCGCTAGTACTATGCCGGCATTGTTGGTAGGCACTGCTAACACATTAGCCAGTGAGCTAAGTAAAGTTCAATTAATCATTTTAGATGAAATATCTATGTTGGGAAGTAGGACATTCAATCATATTTATCGCAGATTACAGCAAATTTTCCATACAGACATCCCATTTGCTGGTAAATCTATTATTTCTGTAGGAGATTTTAACCAATTGCCGCCAGTTGGAGACAACTGGATTTTTCAGCCTAAAACAGGACGTAATCCGATGGCAGTTTTAGCTCGTGCACCATTGTGTGAACCATGTAGCCTGTTTCCAATGAGCAAAATAGTGCGTCAGAGGGATGATTCATTCGACAGTTAATTATTTTATTTCCTTTATTTCAAAGATACAAAGGTCTAAAAATTTTGTTAAGAACATTTTTGAAAAATAGTGTTACAGACAAATTAGACCGATTTTCATAGAAACAGAGATTTCCAGTTATCAGTTCCTCTTCCTCTTCCGGTACGCGGTTGCCACTCCAGAACGTTTCGGCCCCAGGCCTATCGGCCATCTGTTCTGCGAGCAATGTGCCCTGCCCACTGCCATATAAGTTTGGCAATTCTTCGGGTTATGTCGGCTACCTTGGTTCTCCTGCCGATCTCTTAATTTCTGATTAGATCACGTCGTCATGGAAACTCTAAGCACAGCACCATTGCCCTTTGGGCGACTTTCAGCCTTCTAATGAGGCCCATTGCGAGCTATTACGTCGTGTTTCAGCTCCATAGGTCAGGCACACACTGGTCCCGACTGCGGTATGTGAGACGAGAAGATATTGCGTAGCTTCCCGAACACTGCCCAGTGGAGCCGGATTCCACGATTGACCCCATTCTCGAAATTGAACCTACCTCACTGGACAGTTTGTCCTAGGTAAACGTTTCATTCAAACTTTTTAGATTTATCGAGGTTCGATGACAATACAATAATTTAGTATCTCTTGGAGCTGATCTGGTTATGAAGCCAGAAGGTGGATAGTGGAACTCTTCAGTGGCTTCTAGTAAACCCCTCGAGTTTGGGTTCATTATGATTTGGTTTGACGAGTCAAATATATTGCAATTTGGTTTCAAGGGTCTGATGATGGAGCCAGCAGGTGGATAGTGGAACTCTTCAGTGGCTACTAGTTAACCTTTCAAGTTTGACCTTATATGATTTGGTTTGTCGAGTCCAATATATTGCACTTCTCGCCCACATCTGGGAGTGGCGCGAGGAGATGAAGCGCCGGGGTGTAACTCCGCTGCCGCGACAAATCACGGCACAGCGGACAGAGCTCCGACAGGATCTCATGGCGGCTTGGAGAGTGCGATTGTCGCAACCTAGATCTGGGCACGTCACAATTGCGGCGATAAGTCCCCTCTTTGAGGAGTGGCTAGAGAGGCGCCACCGCGCCCTCACCTACCGCCTGACGCAGGTCCTCACCGGACACGGTAGTTTCGGGAGGTTCCTGTTTCAGATAAGGCAGGAGGAAACGCCCGGGTGTCACCACTGCGTGGATCGCCCGGAGGACACGGTGAAGCATACGGTGGAGGTCTGCCCGGCTTGGGTGGAGCACCGCCGTGTCCTCGTGCAGGCGATCGGCGGCAGTGACCTCTCACGTCCGGCCCTGGTCCAGGCCATGATGCGGAGCGAGAGGGCATGGCAGGCTGTCACCTCCTTCTGCGAAGCAGTAATGCTCGTGAAGGAGGAGGCGGGGCGCGAGAGGCAGAGACAAAGGTCGTTCCCTCGAGCCCCTAGCCGCCGCGGTAGTAGACGCCCCGGGCGTCGGGAATCGATTGCCGATTTCCGGCCACCGTAGGCGCGGGCTTGCGGACGGAGAGTGATGGGTAGCTCTCCGTCCGATCAGGACCAAGCCCGGGTCGACGGCGCGTAGTGTTCCACGCGCGCCTCAAAGAGTTGTCAGCGAAGCTGAAGGGGTCCGTTAGGACCGATGCCTACCACTGGGGTTGCGGATAAGTCCTTAGGGGAAACCGTGGCCCCAGTCTAGGCAAGGGAAGGAACACGGGTGGGTTTTAGTCAGTAAAAGTCTGACACGCCCTTCCGCTCCGCCCAGAGCGGGAGAAGTCATTTGATGATTTCCCACCCAAAAAAAAAAAAAATATATATTGCACTTGGTCTCGAGGGCCTGATGTTGAGCCAGGAAGTGGATAGTGGAACTCTTCAATGGTTACTAGTAAACCCCTGGAATTTGGGCTCGTATGATTCGGTTTGAAGAGTCCAATATATTGCACTTGGTGTCGAGGGTCTGGTGATGGAGCCAGGAGGTGTATAGTGGAACTCTTTAGTGGTATTAGCAAACCCCTGGAATTTGGGCTCGTATGATTCGGTTTGAAGAGTCCAATATAGTACACTTGGTGTCGAGTGCCCGATGATGGAGTCAAGAGGCGGATAGTTAGAACTCTTAAGTGGCTATTAGTAAACTCTTTGAGTTTTAAGTCATATAATTCGGTTTGATGAGTCCAATATATTGCACTTGGTGTCGAGGGTCTGATGATGGAGGTAGGAGGTGGATAGTTAGAACTCTTAAGTGACTATTAGTAAACTCTTCGAGTTTTAAGTCATATAATTCGGTTTGATGAGTCCAATATATTGCACTTGGTGTCGAGGGTCTGATGATGGAGGTAGGAGGTGGATAGTTAGAACTCTTAAGTGGCTATTAGTAAACTCTTCGAGTTTTAAGTCATATAATTCGGTTTGATGAGTCCAATATATTGCACTTGGTGTCGTGGGTCTGATGATGGAGCTAGAAGGTGGATAGCTGATTTCTTTAGTGGCTCCTTATAGTAAACCGGGCAAGTCAAACCTTCGTTGTTTTTTTTTTAATTAAATGAATATACCTACTAGACTTAAAAGTACAAAATGAAATAGTACTTACTTAGTTAAAAAAAAAACCGGTCGAGTGCGAGTTGAACTCGCGTGCAGATCATTATGAACAACTTTCACTATGGGACCAAACCTGAAATCGCGAAATAAAAATTAGCTGTTCCACACATTTTGACAAGATATGAGAACATAAATGTAGGGAACAGCAGATTTTTTTTTCGCGATTTTAACTTTGGTCCCATAGTAAAAGTTGTTCATAATGATGAGTACAATGACCCCTTAAGAGGTTGCTGGTGTTTTACAAATAACCCTGTATATATAACATATTCATCGTACGGAACCCTGTCCATGCGAGTTCAACTCGCACTTGACCGGTTTTTTAAGTTTCCATCCAAAGAGGACGTTGGAAACTTGTTTTAATGAAGTGAAAACTCCTTTAGCAGCGTTGTGCACTTTTTTTGGGATGGGTAAAAAAATGTTAAACTCGCGTCAGGACGTGACCGTAAGATCCGTTCCCTAACAACCGACAAAGTAAATATGAAAATAAATAGTCTTTAACATTACGTAAAGATTGCGAGGTAAGAAATGTTACCCATATTGATGGGTAAAAAAAGCAGTCAAAATATACTTCGTGTTTAAAAAATTGTTTATTTTTGTTAGACTATACTCGTATTTTGATAATAAATAAATATACCACTACTACTAATGAATTTTGTATTTAACCACATACATTATAGTACTTTTATACTGATAAATAAAGCAATTCGTCCGAAATTATTCCCTAACCATTCCAAAATATTCAAAAATGCACAACGTTAATGTTCAAGTTTTCACTTCTGCCGGCACTCCCGGAGTACAACCCGTTGTTTTTTTTAGTAATTAAGGTCCCAACGTCCCGTTTACACTAACGACGTCTGGTTGTCACAGGCCTGTATCTATTAAAACGTTATCGGTTTATCTAGCAAGATTACCTTTTTACTTATAGTGCACGCGGAACTAGTTGACCGCGCCTTAGGTAATAGATTATTATAGAAATAGATTGAGCGCCTTCTTACTTAATCTATTCCGGCGCCGTACTTCGCGATGGCAACACGCGTTGAAAGTTCCGGCTAGTTTAGACAAAACGCACATGAGATTGCAATAGCGAGATGATTCGCCACCAAATAAAATTGAATTGTATAATGATAGATTTGGTGGTCACGAAGTGCTTGAGTACGTTAGTCTCCCTCGTATTTGACCAGTTTTTGGAGGATCAATCAGTCAGATCTTCGCTACATACCATATTCGAAAGATATTTTACTTTTGTAATGAACATGTAAAATCGGCAATACTGTTCAGTGATTTTGAACACGTCTCGCTGAGTATTTGCTCGAGGGAAAAACAGGTGTTATATAGTAATAAAATTCTATGAATACAAGTCTATTATTTTTTAACGTTGTAAGGTTGGAAGGCTAAGCCAGCCTGTTTGCGTTAGGTTATAACTGTGCAAGTTATCACGTAATTCATAACCGGGTTTTATATTTCAGCCTTACTGTTCAGTTTTCTCACCCACACGTTCATGTTGTTATTTACCTACAGTTTCATTGTACAGTCGAACAAAGAGATTGGTATACTGGCAGCTAACTTGCAATAACTTTTTATCCGATTACGACGAAGCAAAAAGGAGGGTTATGATTTTGACCGGTATTTATGTATTTTCAACTGTTACCTGTTCTTAGACAGCTTATCTATTAATAATGTACCCTGAAATATTTCAGGAACCTCTTCGGATTATAACCCGTCGCTTTTATGTAATAGGTTTTTTTTTTGGGTAGAATAGACCCTATTTAGTGAATTTATGAAAACCGCAAAGTACGCAAAACCACTGGCGCTGAGAAAAAAATCGCCAAAATCTATTTTTCTAGGATAGGAGCCAAAAGACTACGTAAAGTCGGGGTGCCCCGATTCGGTTTGCAAATATTCAAAAACTTACACTAATACTACTAAAAACCATTAAAATCCGCTGTCACTTTGTCTGAACGCAAAACGGAAACACCTAGGAGTGAAATTCGTACAGTAACTACGGTAAAATGTCAATTTTATTTAGTAATAAATGTTGAATTTTGTGAAACTTTAAGATTTTTTTTCTCAAAAACTATGTGTTTGCGCAGTGTAATATTTTGCAAAAGTGTTTTACAAGACGATATCTATACACTCTAAAATTGTGTCGCACGCGCGGGTTATAATTCGAAGTGGAGCCATATTTCATGTCAATCGATGCGATAGTATCATCATAATCATCAAAACAATAAACAAAAGAATTCCTGATAAGAATGTTTATTTATTAATACTAGCGTTCGCACACGAAGGTCCTAAGCATTATAAACAATCCTTTATCTAATCAGGTACCCAAAACCATTCGCGATAAGACTGTAGACATAACAAAAAACCGGATGCTTGTGTTTATCTAAGCGCGCTCGTAAGTCTGTCACGACGCGGGTGGTCGCGATGCATCCGCGCAGTAGACATGCGCAAAACAGTACGTTGAAAAGTAATGCAACATCACATCATTTCTTCTGAAATGTACCATCACACTGAGATATCACATCACTCGAAACATTACCCGATCAATGCCGAATGAACGTGGCCGCCGTGATGTTGCATGCCCGTGCGGGACGGCGACGGAGCGCGCTTGCGAGCGAAAACATTACATATTACATTACGCGTAATATCAGCATCGCAATAGACTGACCGTAATCATTGCATCATTGGTGGATATATGACTTTTGATTTTGATTAAAGTTAGATTCAAATATGTAGTTACATTTTTACTTATACATACTTTAATTTAAATAGGTAATGCATATTTAGTTTACTAAAGGTACTTAATTTAGTGTAAATTCATAAATTGATTTTCCTTCACTGGGTAAAAGTTGAAATTACTTGAAATAACCATGTTCAGAGTCGAATTTAATGCAAAATATTGCTTGACTAAAGTATACCTTTACTGCTCTAACTTCATCAATGTGTAGGGAAAAGAACAGGAAAGGCATATAACCTAGTGAGAGCGAGACAACCATTACGCGACGCGCCTGGGACGCCTGAGTCGCGAGTGATGTTTAGTGTGATGTGTGATGCTTATTTCTTCCGCGTGATGTGTAATATGGCATCACGCGGTCGAGTGATATTACGTTTGTGATATTAGGAGCATTACTTACACATGTCTACCGCGCAGAGAACGCTACGTTCGCGCGCGGACCTGAGCGGTTAAAAATATATTACGCACACACATAAAATGTAAATTAGTAGATCAGTGAAATTGTATATAATTTTGTCAATAATCAAATTATATGTCACAAATCATCAGAGTGTGTCAACTGTTTCGTAGGCAATGTTTAGTTTACGCCTGAATACCAAACTCTTTCGCTGACGATACCTATTCATTCAGTAGGTACTAACCGACAAGCAGTATGGACAGCAATGTGACAGCATCCGGGTCATCTCCTTCATCATACTCCACCGTCGTCTCGTTGAACTGAAGCGCCACCTACGACAACACATGAATTATTCATCTGGCAACATTCTTGGGAGTTTGGGAGACGGTAGGAAACACAGAGCACGGAATCGCCGCGTCTAGAAATGACAATACTAAGTTTGTGACGTTCGAATAGATTGCTACAAGAATCTTTTGGCACCTGAATGATATTTTCAAAGGGCGTTGTTGGTGAACATTTGTGAAATTATCACAGATATTGTAATGTTAAAACAAGATGGCGTCTTTAGTTCCGAATTGAGTCACGCGTCTAAAGAACCATAATTATAGCGTTGTACTTCTGTCAAAGACCGTCATTTATAGCCGTCAGTTTCTATACGTCGTTTGTGTCATACTCGTAGTGCGTGTAAACTATAGACATAGAGAATTGGACTGAGCGTTAAGCCTCGTGCAGACGTGGCGCGACGCGACACCGGTTATTTTTCTACCGTGAAGTTTTCTTAGAAATTGTATTATTAGAGTCTCGCCACGCCGTTGCGTCACGCCAGTCTGCACGAGGCTTTAGTCTCACAAAAGTGACCACTCTCTAGAAAACTACAAAGCGAATGTGCGGCCAATACCTGTAGTACTGTAGCGGTTATACTGCCACGTACGAACTACGCATCAAAGACATGACGTCGATCCTGCATCGCGCAATTAGAGTATACCGCGCGAACGACATAATTTATGACTATCCGAAATCAACTTACGGGCAGTTGCCCGCCAGACACAACACCCGTTTAGTCGGAGGATCCTCCCTTTTCTATAGAGACAACTACTGGCCGCGAATCCGCTTTGTCTCTCTCGTAGTTTTCAGTCTGTGTTCACTGCACAGCTGAATACGGAACGCTCATACCATTCTCTATGTCTATAGTGTAAGCGGTGATACGCTTGGTTTGTATGGAAAGTGTTGACAATGCCACGTCTAGCAGCGGTTACCGAGTAGCCTTCGCGCTCTGTGGTACGGAATCATTATTGAGCTGGTAGCATTCTTTAGGATGGCGTGACGTCATGGATATAATTGACGGATGTTTGGATTATCGGTGTATCTGTGAGGGAGCGAAGTCGTGTTTTGTTTTTTGTAAACGTTCTCTTTTTAAACTTGGAATGATATGTATACGAGTAGTCGGGACATCTACAACAGAAGTGGCCCGTGTACGTTTTTTTGACGCGATGTTTATTTACTGCGATTTTCAACCCTCGGTGTTGAGTCAAGCTCGTGGCTAAGTACTCGTAATAACAGCCGTACGGTTCGATCCATCAGGTTAAGCTACGCTTGCCGGGGTTGGTCTGGGGATGGGTGACCATCTTTACATATCGAGACTCCTCCTTGCCTCGGAAAGCACTTTAAGTCGTTGGTAAAGTTGGATGGCTGTCATTCGTGAAGCCGACCCCAACATAGTTGAGGAAAGGCTAGACAGATTGTGGTGTTAAGCACAGCGTAGATCATAAAATTATACTAAAGCGCTCCCAAGCTTGTATAAAATGTAAGTCCAGGTATCACGTGCGATTTTTTATCGCAGCAATTATTTTGTGCGCCCTGGATTTTTAACGCCGCTTAGTGCCGAAAGTTGACTATCCAACAGCGTATTCTTTTCACGTACTGGAATGCAATCTGTTGTATTCTCAATAGTCGGCTTAATACCAAGAATTGAAAATACAGTGCGCCATAAAAAAAGTCGCGTTAAAAATCGCATGACTCGCCTCGACTGATAAAAAAAGTCGAATTAAAAATGCGCGTACGGACGCGGGCTCAATCTCTTGTTATCAACTCTTACTTATGAAATACAGTTTTTACTTATTAATATTAAAGCAATATGAATATGATTATATACATATAGCTGCAGTAATGAGGCAAAGAAATGCTCCTGATAATTTATAGTTTACATACATGAGCAACGGTATACAATTTGGTATCACCATACAAGATTGCAAATTACTAGTTAAAACAAAAAAAAATTGTGCGTCTCGGGACGCCCGACAGAAGTGATAACTTAAACTAATCTAAGTTGAACTGACAGATAACGTAACGCGTTACGTAACGAATCGATTTACCCTCCCATAAGAAGTTATTACTTCAAAAATCTAAATATTTAGAACAGGAAATCAAACTTTAGATAACGACTCAGTCTTTTCATTACTCCAACTAAACTCAACCAACGATAGTTCCACAACTATTTACTCTTGGGAAAGCAATTTAACCACATATTGCTACGAAGGTAATACCTATCAAATGTTATTAAACTTAAATAAGTTAAGTTAGCTCGATGATTTCAGTTCGGTAACTCATAACTGGATTAGAGAGGTGATACGTTACCGGTACAGAACTTAATATGCGTCTAAGCGTCATAAGATGAATATGAATAGCAACTTTAGTTAAGTTACTTGTTACTTTGGGCAAAAGTGTTCGTAAGTACCTACTTTGATTATAGTTGCGCACGGACGTTTCGCGTATTGGATTTTCAACGCTCTGCTTAGCGCCGAGAGTTGAATATACAACAGCACTGGATGCGCTCTGTTGGATTTTCAATGCTCGGTTTAATACCGACAGTTTTTTTTTTTTCAAACGTTGCCCCATACTACGAATTTCTCCTGTATTGTGGGTGCGTTTACAAACATTTAAATTCCCATACATAAACAGCCAGACCCGGAACAACTACTTGTAGATCATACAAATATCGCCGCTGTGCCAACCGTGTCGTCTAAAAAGTTAGTTGAAAATCCAGTGTACGAAAAAAAACGCCGCGATAAAAATACGTCCGTGCGAACCTGGGCTTACTGTTTGTAGTTTCGTTCAGTATAAAATATCAAAGAGATGTGAGTTAAGCACTTTGACGATTAACGATGTGTGCACACAATAGAGCTCGACATAGATAATGTAGGCAACAGCATAGCATTATGCATAGTTAGCATAGTTATTAGCTATTATTAGTCTACTACGGCGTATCAACAATGCAATCCGCTATGGTATAGCTAATACGCGACACGTAATACGCGGTCGGCTACGGCGTAGCTAATACACAATCACCTACGGCGTAGGTACAACAGAATCAGCTACGGCGTAGATGCTACACAATCAGCTACGGCGTAGCTACTACTCATTCTGCTACACAAAACTTGAAGATCCCCTTGATGTGTTGTGTCATGCACTTCTTATATTTCTACTATTATCTCTTTCTTTAACTACATTTAGATTTATATTCCCTACTTCAATAAGTAATGATTTGAGTGAACGAATTTAGCAAATAATTACATAATATTGTAAAACATGGTTCCTGGATATAAACAGGTGTGTATGGCCACAGATTTGTATAGATGGTCACTCCGGAAAATCATTTAAATAAAAAGCGACTTTTGCTACAACACAATAAAAGCTAATTGCCTACAGTTATATTCACTTAGAAGTTGCTTCTCTTTCTAACGCGTAACTCTTATAATTATCTTCTGACTAAGTTGCGCCTACTGAATTCGACAAGTCGAGCCCGCCTCGTCGCAACTTGTAGCTTCATGCCTAAAATTCGGAGTGACCCCTCTGTATTCATCTGTGGTACGGCATACAAAATAAAATTGTGGTATTTTGCTCCACATAAATCATATTTTAATATTATGTGTATTCAACGAGTGTAAAGAGAATTACTGTGATACCATAGGAAAGTTAATGAGAACATGAAATTATTGTCATATTTAAATCTTTGATTTCAAAACTCACATTGGTAGGTAAAACAGAGGCAAACTCCATTTTATAGAAGTTGGCTCCAGCGGTGCTTGTTCATCCTCAGGTCTTGGTGTCGACCTTCATCAGGAAGCTGTCCAGCTGGCTGTGAACCCTCGGCGCCACGTGCAGAGATGCCATTGTGGCCTGTCTCACATATCTGGAATAAATAGAAAATGCTGTTATTACTTCGTATACTGTCTTAGAATGCAGGTTATCCTAGTCTAAGACACAGGGTTGTGTACATTTTGTACAAATTTTGCAACTTGTAATGAATTAGAATGTACACACGGCTTCACATCAAGCTATATATTTCCAGTTTATGCTGATCAAGCATTGTATAGGATTTTCTTACAATGCGTGATCAGCTTATACTGGAAATGTATAGCTTGATGTGTAGCCGTATGTACATTATAAATAAGTTTCTGTAATTTTTTTGTGAATAAATCTTTAAATCGTATATAGAACAGTGGTGGCCCAGTGGTAACGGCCCCGACTTACGAGTTGTAGGTCGTGGGTTCGAACCCAAGCCGGCGCTTTACTTTGTGTAAATAATTTCATCATCACTGCTCTCAAAACGGTAAAGGAAAACATCGTGTGGAAACCGGCATGTCATTTAAATCACCGCCTAACGAGAACCTCGAGAGATGTTGATTTGTGACTTTCGGCCATTATGACAATCGGCACAATGACAGCCGAATTCACATTTCACATGTCGGCAACCTCGTATGCTTAGTCGAGATATTAATGTTTTCAACTATTACTAATATTATAAAGAGTATGTAGAATAAGTTTGTATGTAAGGGCAATCTCCGGAACTACTAACTACTAGACAAATTATTTTGTTAGCAGTGGGAACATTATAGGCCAATTATGCATGATCATGCAAAACCGTTTTAAATGATATCGCACGAAAGAAAGAAAGAAAGAAAAATTATTTATTGGGACAAGCACAGGAGATCACAAACTAAACTAAAACACATTGAAACATCAATAAGAAATAAAAAACAATAAAAATAAAACAAAGTAAAAAAGAAGGAGTCCTGTGCGAGGCCAAAAGGCTCCTATCTCAGCACGATGCTGCGACATTTAATACTAAAAGTCGCAGCGCTGGTATTCTGATAGGGCCCGCAGTGATGTCACGGATAGATAGGTACCTAAATAATAATAAATAAATTATTATGTATCAAATACATTAATAAAAAAAAATAAAAAATAAAATACGTAGTCCGTGTGTCTGCACCCGACGTAGCATCGATTACTTGTCTATGCCTTTAAGTGTCTGTGGTATGATACTCTATGGCATCGATGTGACAAGTAAAGAGACGCAGGCGCCGACACCGGCAAAAAATTTATAAATATTACGGCTGTCTATTGTTTAATAATACAATAATAAAGTGAATAATCGTAGGATGAATAGTGTTTTGTGATAGTCAGTTACATGTCAGTTTTATATGGAGAAATACAGATACAAGAGTGGAATTTCCAAATTCACCAATGACAAACAATGGCAAAGAAAAAGCAAAATGCAAAACAACTGCTGTGTCTCAGTGAATAATCGCTGCCAAACGCTCGTCACCGTGCCAGACGCGTGCAGATCAAGGGTAAGTTTAATCTGTGCTATCTTTTTGAAGTTGTAGTAAGTGCTGTTTAAATTTGAGTCTGAAAGTACCAACTGTCTTTATCACGACAGACCTACCTACTCATAACCAATGAATGCCTCATGTGTTCCCAATCATCAATATCTATGTATATTTGCGACGACAGGTGCGTTTCAAAGCCTTTCCATGTCGCTATTGGTTCGGCGACTCCTTTGATTGCAAGTTCATATTATTACATACCTTTTGGGAGTTCCATTTGTGGATGACGTCATACTGACAGACTGGTTTTGTAGTTATTATTTTTGCCTGCGCTTTATTTATAAGTAGTTTGCAGGTTTAGTTTTTCAAAATTATTTTGTACCTTGAAAATATATCTAAATATCGGGACAGTTTTATGTAATGTTTGTGAAAATAATGTGTTTCTGTATAATGACGATAAAAAAATAAAAACAACGTAAATAACGAACAAACACGAACTGTCATAACCCTCCTTTTTGCTTTGCCGAAGTCGGGTAAAAATGAAACAGATTGTTATTGATCGGGGGTTCCGCAATAATGGGGTGCAGATGAATAAAATGACTACCTACATTTCAGAAAATATTATACTAACCTAATCTACCTGTTCCCATATTGTTCGTATCGATACATTATTTTCTGTTTCTTTGTCTGAAATATTATGTACTAGCTGCGCCCCGCGGTTTCACTCGCATAAATCTCGACTCCGTGAGAATATCGGAATAAAAAGTATCCAATGTCCTAACCATGTGCCAATTTTCATCCAAATTCGTTTAGCCGTTTTAGCGTGATAACAAACATACAAACGAACTCACTTTCGCATTTATAATATTAAGTTAGGATCTCTCTCCTAAGGAGGTCTATGTCCCAAAAATCAACTGTGTCAGTAAGTTTTTAAGAATTCTCGAGTGTTTTTTTCTCAACTTCGCGTCTATACAACATAGGATATGGATGGCGAGCCACGTCCAAATTTTTTCAACTTTATTAATTTGTGAAACTTGACTGCTTGGAAGTAACAAATTATTTCGAGAGATGGAATTGATTTGTTCGTTAATTGTTTGTAAAAAGTTTTTGGTGAAAAATCTTGTATCTCGGGGAAAAATAAAATTGGGTTTTGCGAAAATTGTGGTCTGTGTATTAAAGTGTAAAATTATTTAAAAATAAAGAATTATATAAGGCATATTTATTTCTAAGAATTTCAACGTTTGTTGGCAACTGGCAACGTTAATTTTTATATATAAATAATTAAATTATTATTAAATTAAAATACGTTATAAATAAATAATATATATAACACTAACTTCTTCTTACTTCGTTCACGTGGAAGTCGAAAGATACACCTCACCACCAATATACTACAATAACAGCCACATTTAAAAAAAAAATCCCTGTATACTGCGTTTGTAGATTTGTTCTCAACAGCCAAAATATGCAGAGAGACCGTACGCGGGAGAGCAAGCGACAGTTGTCCGTGTGAGAAGCAGTTTGTCCTGAGGTCGACACCCGCAGCCTTCAGTGTCTGCCCCTGTTACTTGTTGTTGATCATCGCAAAGCATACACCCACATTGAACTGCACGCGTTTCGCCAGTTAGGTTTCAGACGCAGATATATGCCAGTGTGTGAGTGGTTAGCTTGCGTGTTCTATACTGAGCTCACCCACGCGTCGTACGTCCAGCCAGTAATAGGGCTCGCCCATCAAGGAGCGCTGTCCCCAATTTGACACATTATTAATTTATTATACATAAAACAAAAGGTATTTTAATAAAACATGTATACTAAAAGATTAATAATTGAATTATCCTTAAATTGGTGAAGGTTTCAGAAAAATACGCATGAAAGATTTTGCGTAATTCTCTGATTTTTTATCCGCGTTAGACATAACTTTACAAATTAATTTCACTATGTAATATAAACATAATCTAAAATATTCGTATGTAAAGATAGTAAAATAATGCTTTAATTTAACATTTATATATTTTTCCAAATCATAAACATTACTCGTTTAGACGTAATTTTCAGTATAAAGTCATTAAAAGTAGGTTATCGTCACCTTAAGTCGTATGTAACAGACAGTGAGTCTATAAGGCAAAACTACGGAAAGTTTAACATTATAAGATACTAGCTTCTGCCCGCGATATCACCCGCGTCAAATTTTGGACCCCGACCCATCGTGTCGCATCCTATCGCTCGCCCGCGCTATACTTCATTTTCGCTTAGCGTTCTTTCTGACTTTATTCTTTTTGCTCGGCTCCTAAGGGTCGAAGCGTGATGTTAAATAGCCGTACATTACCATCCTCAAGAATTGGGCTATCAAATGCAAAAAAAATTAACTAATCTGACTTGCAGTTTCAGAGATGATCCCTACATACAAACTTACAAACAAATGCCTCTTCATAATATTAGTATAGATTATTTAAAAGAAAACAGTAGAAACATAATAATAAGAATTTGGATCTAGTGAGATAGTTATGTTGTGTAATAATTGTCCAGCGGTTTCTGGCGTGAGATGAAGATGGACCGATGACGTAGTAAAAGCCGCAGGAATTCGCTAGATGCGGGAAGCGCAAAACCGGTCGAAGTGGCGGTGCTTGGGGGAGGCCTATGTTCAGCTGTGGACGTGTTTCGGCTGAAATTATGATGATGATACTAATAGTATGAAAGCATTATAAAGTTAACGTAAAAAAAAAAACATCCAAATTGATAACCCCCTCCTTTCAGAAGTTGGTTAAAAAATAAACCAATTCAAAATCTAAATCAAAAGCACCGCATTAATTATCTGATAACCTCAATATACCTCATTAATATCCGAACCTCAATTCGTTTTATTAATTAGTGAACGTTTAGCGCCATCACGTTCCCATTTATCGCCCCAAAGAAAACGCCTGAAATTGTTTGAGCATCAGTTATGTTTACGGTGTTAATGTTAAATAAACGGCTATAGCAATTTATTAGGGTTACCGACGCAGGCTGCACACGTAACGATAAATCTTAGCGATTTCTAACTGCAAAGATTAATCGAAAGCTCTTTGTCGCAAGATAAAAAAAAAAAATTACCTACCACAGTCAGTATTTTTGTTATTGCTGTTGTTAGAATTTCTTCTTATGGTCAATGTATTTAATTTATTTTATTTTAGTCTAATTTATAATCTAATTTTAATATCAATTATTATTCAATCTCATCTTGGTTATATGGTGATCTAATTTATTAATTTGATTTCCACATTTTTATAAATCTGTCGTAATTTAATAATTAATGCTTTTACCGCTGTTGTTTGTGCTAGCGGTGTTAACCTATAATTAATTGTTGCACCCGCAATTGTATCCTATTATAAATGATACTGCTAATGTACTGGTGTAAACAATTGTTGGTTAACCTTAATAAAATAAATAAATAACGATAAGTACGTCGATCGTCAGTGAAATCTCGCACGATAATCATGACCATACAAGCGACTCGCTCCTGCTTCGTAAAAATCGTGCGGGTTTTTTACGACTTGACATATCCTCGACATTTCTTAGATAAACGTAACTTTATTAATAACGTATTCTACACATAAACCTTCCGGAATAAATTCTCTAAACGATGGTGAAAACCTCATCTAAACTGTTTAGAAGAACAACGCTATGATAACGAACAAGTCGCTTTTTGCGTTTGTCATACAGACAAAAAGAAAATAATTGAATGTTTTATAATATGTATAATTTTTTAGACGGTTGACGACGATTTTGGACTTGTGTGCGATAAAAAAAAACGATCATCTGATACTTCTTAACTCTACACAAACGCAATTGACAACCATTTTATCCTAATGTAAACAGAAATGTCACTCACTTACATTGACTCATGAACGCCCAGCCCAAACCCGGGTCTTGGGTCCGTAAGCTTCCTACCTAGCCTCCACCTAGTAAGCTGGAATCTTACGCCTAGTAAACTGGAATTTTGCACACAGGTTCCCTTCAAGATGTAGACAAGGAATAAGGCCACATTTGTAAATATAGGGCAGACGAGGTCGCTGGCAAATTGCTAGTCGAATATATAATTCAACTGCCGTCAATATACATACCCCTTTACTAATAAACGTTGTATAGCGTCTGAATAGTTACACAACGCTTTGTCTTCTTCTTTCGAATGTCAAATTACTGACGACTGAAAGAGAGAAATCGGTGTGTAACTATACAGACGACAACGTTGTTAGTAAGGGGATTACTGTGCAAATCAAACTATCTGTAGCAATTTATCATTATACATGATCGACTTAACTGTGCAGATTCAATTTTACATGAAGCGACTGCCTATATGACCGAATCGATTGAATTGCACCGATGTATCGATACGTTTTGAGTGGAAATGTGGATGGCTAAAGATTAGGGGAAAACCAAACAAACGATGGATGGACTGTGTGTACGTTGATATGGCTAGAAAAGGGGTGACTACCGAAATGACGACTAATAGAGAAGTATGGAAGAAAAAGATACAGAAAACAGACATCAAATAAATTGGAGTAAGGGAAAGACAATGATGATATCGATACGATAATATTTCTTTATTTCATTTATATACATAAAAATAACATTTTAAATATTTTTATTAAAAACTAAAAAAAAATTGTAGCCCACCGGTATCCTGAGAGAGGAATCTCCTAATAAAACTCGCCGTATCCAGAAGTGCCGCTTTCTGGATGAAACCCTTGATACAGCTGCCTAACGAGAGCCTCCTCAGAGGTTGGTCGAGGCTCTTAGCTATTATGCCATTGGCCGTCACGACTATCGGCACAATGACTGCTGTATCCACATCCCACATGTCGACAACCTCGCGAGTCAGGTCAAGGTACTTAATCTGTATCTTAATATTTATTATTATTATGTCGGTACGTGTGTAGCTAGCATTAGTTGCCCTACTAATTATATCAGTAACAGTTACGGTGGTTGACTGCTATTTCGTTATTGTTTACAATTAAATTCCACACAGTCGAAATGTACGTTGGAATTTCCGGTGTATTTCTGATGATGCTGGCTTTAATGATAGATAATAATTGTTAATTACAGAAAGCTTGTTTAGACGTGACTTAATTAAATTAATTAACTACAAAATGGTTTCCGAAAGTCAAGTTATTGAAGTAATTTCTATATTTGTATCTGTAATTTACATAATGAAGATTATAGAGGTGCTCATGGCTAAATGTTTAATTTTGTTTTTGTTTGTGCAGAATAAACAATTTTTCTTTCTTTCCTTCTTTCTTTCTATAACAGCCGCTCGGGTCGATGGCCTTCGATTGACCCGAGTGACTACGCTTGCAATGGTTGTTTCGTAGATGTGTGACTAGCCATTACGTATCGAGACCCTATCCCTGCTTCGGAAAGCACGTTTAGCCGTTGGTCCCGGCTATCATTCATAGATCTTTCACAGTCGTTACGGGTAGTCAGAAGCCCAAAAGTCTGACAACCAAATTGGTATCGTATTACCCAGTATCTGGGTTCTGGAGGTCACATAGGGTCTTCTTTTAGCTATCGTGGATATTTTAACTAGCTAGCCATTTGGCGGATCTAAAGATCTACCCTGTGGCAACCAGATATACAAACTTAGCGAAAGGCGTTGACACCCTTAGAACAAGGGACTTTAAAAACGTAGATATTTAGACATATAATACATAACGTTGTATATCAGTAACTAATACATGACGGAGAGGGGTATGTGTCTCTTTCGTTATTATCAGCCATATGTTAACTACTGTGGGTAGTGTTGGATATTGCGTAATAGAAAAACCGTCAGCAGTTCAGATCAAATTATAATTCACGATCAAATTAATCACACTAGCAATACATTCACTGGACACGACACAACTATTCGGAATGCACGACAGTTTTTAAACGTGTTCACTGCTTCACCACCATATCCAGACTCTGCTTATTTCCCGGTTGAGCGTTACGTTGTAGACTCTGTCGAACACCGCTAGGCGGTGCTGGCGTCCCGATTAGTCAACTCAGTAACGTATTTCCGACATACATATATCTATCGAACGTTTACTAATGGGTCAGTCTGTGGCTGTGCAACGTTCGTCGTGCCAGTAATTTGTCCATAATTGGTCTACACGCTCAGCAGAATACGCTGATACATTACAATTGGTTCTTGTAACGAGACAGTATGCCTCGTCAATTCGTGCTTTCCTGGTAGTTATTTTAATATAGATATTTTTATTGAAACGCCCTTGTTCTACTAAGTAAGCGAAACTAGTAAAATGCGAGCCACCCCAGTTTCTTATGTTGATAACGTTTGTTAAGGGACTTGTCTCTTCAGTTACGCTGTAGTGATGCAGTCATTTTAAACCTAATTTTTTAAGATTTTATTAGGACTTTATCGACCAATCTTTTTCAGGCAATCAACCAAATATAAAAAAAAGTCATTTATTGTGATCATTTGATTAAAATAATATACATGCCTGCGTACAATCAATATGGTGTCACATCAGATTGACTGCTTCAATTTATTGTACTCTGAGTGTATTCACACGGGCCGCATTGTATAAAATTACTCTTGGTTGTTCATAATAATAATTATATTGTAAGTCTAATCTTTGTAAGCTAATAGAACTATAACTACACTATTGTATTAGGTAAGCCTATGATGATAGTTGTATGTATTTTTTTAATAAATAAATAAAATAAAAACATACACATATTTTTATTTAATTTAACTTTTATTTTCGAGTCCTGTCAATACACCCCACAGAGCTACATACACAACACACCCACGTGGACCATTTACACACTATACAACACACACACTCTTGTATTAAAAACAAGTTACATACACAGCTCAAGCATAAAATCCCTCAAACATAAAGATACCTATTGAAATAAAATCCAAATTCCGGAAACATCTCAGCTTCAACACCAGATTTCGGAAGTTCTTTACATTTCCCGTTGAAGAGGCAAAGCAATTTGATTCGAGTGGGTGTGATAATGCCATCGAGTGCTATTATTGGGTGATCACAATTTGCATGAGCCTTGAAGGATTCCGACTTAATATTTTATTAACAGGTTATTTTTTATTCACGTTTTTTTACGATTTTTTGCAGATGTTGTTTGGAATTATGCATTTTTTTTTTCCATAAAAGGCAGTTGTATCATTAAATTAATATTTATTTTATTAAAATACATTGTTCCATAATATACAAATGATAGTAAACGGTGTTTCTGTTAGAAAATCACAGTAACCGTAGTTTGGGAACCAAAATAGACGGGTCCATACTGCATGAGACTTTTATTATCATCCGCAAAATGAAGGTTTTTATTTAATCAATTATATTCATAGTCCTAAAATAATAAATTATATTAGGAGTCCGTATATCAAGTCTTTATATGTATAACTTTACTTAATATTTTTTTACAACTTTAAAAAAATTCTGAAGACTTAGTAAAAAATATAATATATACCAACGCAGTGTCAACTGTGTATACCTCGCCTACAGGAAAAATAAAAAGCGAAGCCAAATTTCCATATTATGAGAACCAGGGGCGCAAATCATGCATAAATAAAATATTTATCGATAACAGGCCTTTTGCTGATATTTATTTCCCATAGGATTTTATTTAAATTATAATTTAAAGGTCAACGGAAAAGGGATACTTATATATCCGGACATCTGATGCCATCTCTTGGGATATTGAGGGTTAATCATAATTCATAAAAGATTAACGAAAGTAAAGGTAGGAATGAACAATCTTTTTTTTTTCGAAAATTCTCTTGGGTGATTTTGATTAATGTATCGAATTGTGATGATGTTAAAATTTAATAAAAGCGAAAATGAGTCTTGATCTGCATCTTTTTTGGCAGATTTTCACGAACAAACTAGAATGGTAAAATATATTTAAAAAGCCAGATTAGATATAAAGAGATAATAAAAACCATTTAAAAAGAAGCTTACAGTTTATTAGAATTTCAATTGAAAATCAGAAAATTTCAAATTATGATTTTTTTATTAAGTGTTCTTAAAAAAAGATCATAATTTGAAATTTTCCTCTGACTAACTTTAAAAGTAGGTAGGTACAGAGAGTTTTTAGAAAAACCAAAAATTAAAAAGAAGCGCTATAATTAAAAAGGGTGTTCACCATTTGACGCACAATATTTTTTTTGACACGCTTGATAGTATTTCCTATAGACAATAATTATTAGTCTTGTTCTGCATATTTTTAGGTTTCACGAATAAAACTACTATCAATTATCAAATAATTATAAAACCAAGGTGCACTGAAAAATACACTGCTTTATTTTGCACGAAACACTAAAAAGTAGCTAGTTAAAATAAAACAATATTACGCTACAGTTTCTATTTTTTTCCCTTTATCCTTTATTAAAATAAACCAGCTATCTAATTACGCAACACATTTTCGTAAACGATTCCGATTAATTTGTTTCATTTTGTCAGTTCAACAACATTCATTGCGTTATTTACGTTGCTGAGCAGAATTTATTTTCGATTTTTTGAAGCAATGGATTAGCAATCTGTTTCAAAACGATTCAGATTCTGATTGATCGTGTATTACGTAATAGTAGGGTACAGGGTCTTAATAATTAATGACAATCTAGCCTATATGCAATTTATATCTAACTAAATTTTTTAAGTGGTAATTATTTTAAAACTTAGAATGTGTGTTGATTGCGCTAATGTTATGTACGTAATTCTTAAAACAGCCTTTTAATCATAAAATTCCTTATCTCAAAGTAATCCTTGAAAAACAATACATTTGAGTTGTCTTTTAAGTTTTATTTCAAGCACTTTTAGGGCTCCACTTAATTGAAACGATTACAGAGTAATATCGCATTTTATTGTCCCCGGGGTCGTTTATAGGTTGTTAAATTTAACATTTGGAAATAACAGTAATGGTGATATCACGGAGTTGGTAATTGCTGTTACAAGATAACGGTCTGCGATGAGTATGGATACTGAATACAAATGAGTTTGAAATTATTGCATTAAGTAGTTAGGTAAAGTGAGAGAAAAAAAAGTATAATTTCAACATGGATGATGTCATCAATATCACGTCACGTCATCATTATACAGATGATTTACTAATAAAATGTCGGTCCATATTACCTACGTCCCGCCAAAAGGCATACAAAATTGTTTGGATAGATAATCAAAATGTCACAATGACAAAATGAAAATATAAATATAAAGTCAAGCTAATTACATGTGACAATTTCATGCCAATTAATAATAATAATAAAATGTCAATAAATTAAGACGGCACATAAACAAATTGGTATTTAGACACGGTCTCGTAATGATAACTTAAATAAATAAAAAAAAAACAATAAAGAATAAATAGCTAGCATTAAGGGGGCAACATTTCAGTAAAAAAAAAATTGTTATAAAAACTCATTCACACTATAGTACGCCTTATCCTTTAAAAAATTAATACTCAAACAGCACT
Source organism: Conistra vaccinii (assembly GCA_948150665.1). Lineage (NCBI taxonomy): Eukaryota > Metazoa > Arthropoda > Insecta > Lepidoptera > Noctuidae > Conistra > Conistra vaccinii. The sequence continues at coordinate 10,291,190 of OX411337.1, read as the reverse complement.
GTTGTCAAGTCTTTCCAACCACTTGGTAATTTATTGTAAATAATTTAAAATATTAGGAACAATAGTTGCGATTTAAAAGAATGTCCGTGGAGTTTCTTGCCCGTTCTTCTCCAAAAGAACCTACTACGGATCGGAATGGGCAACTAGCTTCATCTTTCTGACTGACCAACTCCTTGACAGTTTAATTAAAAATACCTTAAATGCATTGAGTTTGATTTGACTATCAAGTTAAAATTGTCCGTATATTCAAATGACTAATTATTAAAATTATTAATATAATAAAGTGACAATTTGCTTAACAATTAATTTCCCTGATTGTACAAGTCTACTCGAGGGAATATATCGTGAAGAAATCTGATTTTCTGAAGTCGTTATCGTGAAAACTAATTCCTTTTGTCCTAAGTACTGTAGTTGAATTGAAATTAACTAAGTAACTAAGCCTCGTGCAGACAGCCGCGACCCGACGAGGCGACGCAACACCGGTATTGTTCTACCGTGAAGTTTTCTTAGAAATTGTTTTGATAGAGTCCCGTCGCGCTGTCACGTCAAGCTAGTCTGCACGAGGCTTTATCCGTAATAATATTGTTTGTGAACTTATTTGAAACAATCAATTATCAGTTGTGAGGTGAAGTATTTGCAATATCAATACATGAACAGGATAGGTACAAAGCACATTCTTATGAGGTAAATATTTGCCTGCTTCAATCAATCAACCTGCTTAGCCTTTTTCTATTTTCGTGTCGGCTTTCAATCTAACCGGATGCAGCTAAATATAAATATTTTACATGGAGCTCCTATCAGCACCCTAAATTGCGTAATAGACGATCAATCACAATCCATTGCTTCAAAAGTTCGAAAAAAAAATCTGCTCAACAACGTAAATAACGCAATGAATGTTGTTGAACTGTCAAAATAAAACAGATTAGTCGTAATCGTTTACGAAAATGTGTTACGTAATTAGATAGCTGACCTCCACAACCTACCTATAGATAAATATACAATTAGGTAAGTCTGCTATCCAATTGTATATTTGCTTACTAAGGCTGCCTGTCCACTGGAGCGGAGAGGAGCGGAGATGTGCCAATATTAACCAATATAATCTAAACTCCGCTCCAGAGTTGCGATTCTGTTGGTTAATATTGACATATCTCCGCTCCTCTCCTCTTCTCTCCGCTCCAGTGGACAGGCAGCCTTATGGGTGTAATTTTAATATTTTAGTGGTTTTTTCTAAGCGGTAATCGTTTCTGTAGACAAATCGTGTCACTTAGTAGAGTCGAGGACGTTTCTGTATAACCTTAAGACATAATCCCCTTGTTGTCTTAAAGACACCTGCGTTCCCCATCAGCTTTAACCTTGGTCTCTAAGACAACATGGCGACGTAATTTTACAAGGGTTTACGATTATCCAAATATCCATCGTGAAATATTAGAATTTAGAATTGCGAATGCGAAATACGAATTTGGAAAGTGATGTCGAAACACAGTGACACAAGGATCCTTTAGCGCTTGAATGACATTGTCAGAGGGGCGCTGCGCTGTTGGAAAACATTTGCGAAATTGTTTCATGAAATTGTATTGAAAAAAATATCCGGCCAAGTGCGTGTAGGACCACGCACAATGAAGGGTTCCGTAGTTGGGATGAATTGATCCCAAAAACAAACTAAACATTGAAGTTGAAAAATATGTTCTCCTGTACATCGATATACGTCACGCTCAATTTTCCAACTGCAAATGTATAATTATTATTATTATAAATGTATAATTAATATTATATAATAGCAAAAATAATTCTTTTTGGAGGTAATAAAACTACAAATTAACAATTTTCGGACTTTTTCCTTTACATGTGCTGTGTGTGTTAGACTTTACATCCTGCCAAATTTTAATTTAAAAGGGTTAAATGAAAAGAAGTACCTACCTAGAGTTTCGAAGCTTAGCTTCTCCGCTTAGCGACCTCACACATTCTTGATGGAAAGACTGCCTAATTCTCAGGTTTTAAAAATATACAGTTACTAATAAGTACATCGTTCTCATCACAGTCTTGGTACATTTTAAGCTGGCTCCAGCTGCTACCGGACATAGTGACGAGTTGTGCCACAACATTTAGTTATTTATCTTGCTAAATCTAGTCAAGCACTACTGGATTATGTACTTACACCAATTCTTATTTAAGTCGAAATTAGATATTGAACTAATTGTTTATGAAAAAGCCTGACAGAAAATGATTAGCAATCAATCGTTTTTTGAAGTCTATTGAATGAGCTGTTTGGCAGGATAAGTATTTTTTTTTGTTATGAAATATACAAAAAAATTACCATTAAATTAAAATATAGAAATTGTTTCAAAATCTAGGTTTCATGTGCTTTTAAATGCACCATGTGTAGCTTTTGGACATGATTGTTTTGGTTAGGGTATGCATGTATAGGACTTTGGGCATGGTTCTTTAAAGGCTGTTGCTAGTCGTTTACCGGACGACTAGCAACAGCCTTTAAATTGTTACCAATGGACATTCAAACGTACCTATCTATATAGAAATACGACATAAATAGCTATGCTTTAAAATGATGCCGTGGTATCGAAAGGGATGCAACGGCATCATTTTAAAGCATAACAATTTATGTCGTATTTCTATAACGATACGTTTGAATGTTCTTTGGTAAATCCCTTGCCATGTCGTCCCGGTTTGCGTACTTTCTTTATTTTCCTTTTGAGGTACGGAACCCTAAAAAAAAGATGGCGGCGTTAGTTTTTATATTGCCCACGCGCCAAAAGATCGTTGTACAACTGGAGGTACGTTCAATTGTACTACAGAATGGTAGTTGTAACCACAGAGTAATAAACGAACAGAAGATCTATAGGTTCCGATAATTAAGTAATTAATAATTTAATGTTTCCAAACAAATGTGGTTTTAGAATAATGTGAGAAACTAAATTATAAGCTAAATTTAATTCATATTGTATGAATGGAGTTCATTATTAAGGCTGGGTGTTAGAATTATAAACTGGTATTAGAGTTAATAGTAGCTACGAGTAAGTTTTGAATTATGTTGGCACTTGAGAACTGTTGACTTCACAAATTAATTGGTTTGTATTTAAGTACTAACTGCGCCCCACTGTTTCACCCGGATAATCGGATATGTCTAGATCCCGTGAGAATATCAGGATAAAAAGTATCCTATGTGCTTACCGAGGGCATGGTCTACCCATGTGCCAAATTTTATCCAAATCCGTTCACGCTTTTACGCTCTAACGGCGTGAAAGCGTACCAAACAAATTTACCACTTTCGCATTTATAATATTCGTTGGGACTATGTAGGCGTCGTTGGTAGAATATTTTCATAATTTTTTTTTTTTTGCGCTTACTTACGAAAAGCTGTATTTAATTGTACTTACGCTCTGGACTTACTGAGGTCAATCCCGCGGGGGAGGCACTACGCGTGTCCTTTTGTTTAATGATACAAAACAAAAATGCGACTATTCACGCCAGTTTGAACACAACCATACAAGTTACCTACTTGACACAATCGTAATTCACTTCAATTTGGTCAGAGCTTTACATCGATATCTTACAGTAATATTGAATACAAAACCTAATGCAACTAACAAAACTATTTTCAATTTACCTCTTGCATGAAACGAGTTGATTACAAAAATGCAATTTCATTTAAAGGCAACGACAAGTTTTGTCATTCCGCGAGACGGACGGTTTGTTATTCATTAAAAAAAAAGTACTTTTACAGTCAACTTTCAGAAATAAGGCTAGGCTTAATTAAAACTAAAGAAAAAGGCAACAACTTGATACGAAAAGTTTCCTCGTTTATGTTTGTAGGTACGTGTATTTTTATGACCAACTCTTTTAGGAGCTCTCTTTAATTGCCACTCTGAAGTTTTCGTCGGTGGGATACTTAGATTTTTTTCTGTTGTATTCCAGTTGTGTTATGTGTAAAACTTTGTGCATTCTGTCACAGATTAATACAGATGGGAGACTCCGCAAAATCTTTTAAATAAAAAGTGCCTCTTGCACAATAAAATAGAATTCAGGTCGCACAGTGCTAATCACCTACAGCTATATTCACCTAGAAGTTGCCTCTCTTTCTATCGCGTGACTCTTAGATCTTCTGACTACGTTACACTCTCTGAATTGGCCCAGCAAGACGGGCCCGCTGCGTACTTGTAGCTTCATACCTAAACTGCGGAGTGTCCTATCTGTATTAATCTGTGATTCTGTTTAATACGTAATCGCACTTATTTAAATTAAGCTTCTGCCCGCGACTTAGTTCACGCGAAATTTCTTGTTGTAACATAAAATAATATATCCTATGACACTCGGCAATTCTTCCCGTTAATGAAATAATTTTCCAAATCGGGCCAGTAGTTCCGAGGATTACTCCCCTACATACAAACTCACTGTATGTACAGGGTGACAGGGATCGATATCCCTGTTTTGTGTAGGTACCTCTTACCACGGATAGATAGATAGATAGATAGAATACTCTTTATTATGTACACCATAAAATTTACAGACAAACATTTAGAAATACAGATAGAGTACATAAAAAAAACCTTTATTTACTCAAATCAACACAACAACCTTGCACAATTTACTAAGTTACAAATATGTATCGGTGCTTATTATGGTTCATCATCATCATCATCATATCAGCCGAAAGACGTCCACTGCTGGACATAGGCCTCCCCCAAGCACCGCCACTTCGACCGATTCTGTGCTTCCCGCATCCAGCGGATTCCTGCAGCCTTTACAAGGTCATCGGTCCATCTTGTGGGAGGCCTTCCAACGCTACGTCTTCCGGTACGTGGTCGCCACTCCAGAACCTTTCGGCTTTATTATGGTTGTTAACACGGAACTGATTATTTCTGTTCCCCGTAGCAGTTTAAACTGTGTTACGGCGGAACAGTTTTCCTCATGAACATGATTCTGAATCAAACATATTTCTACGCTAGGGGGTCTAGAATTATGTGCTGAATTCATGGTTACTGTTTGCACGACGATGTACCTGCCACTTGTAACTTGCCAACTTGTACAACCACAAGAATTTACACACGGACAATTTGCTTTATTTCAAACACCTGTCTAGCCCTTTCCCAGCGATGTTGGGAACTTGGGGTCGAGTTCCAGTCTAACCGAATGCAGCTGAATACCAGTCTTTTACATGGAGCGACTGTCTATCTGACCTCCACAAACCAGTTACTGGATTGTGGTGCCCCCAGCGGGGCGAGCACGGCCTTGTGACATTGCTCGAGTCATACATTTTATCACAGTTTAGTCGTGTAAAATGTGTATCTCGAGCCATGTCACAGTAAGCCGTGCTCGCCCCCCTGGTAAGAGTGGTTGTCACAATGTCAAGCAAGCCTGTTTATGATATTATTATAGGCGTAAGTAAAGGCAGAAAAAAAACTGGTCTTCTATAGGTAAATAAGCCTTACCTAATAAAAAAAGAAATGCTAAAGTTTTTGCATCGTCCTCTCTGAAGATTTCTTTAATCTAGCCGGTCTTTGTAATTGCTTTGAGCTAGAGTCGACTCGACCCGAGGGACGCTAATTTTCTCACAAAGTCAATAAGAAATGGTGTGAAGAAAGATTTCTGTTGAGCCGTTTTATTCTTAAGGATCGACCTTAAGAATAAAGCGGCGCAACAAATATTTTTCTTCCTGTTTCTAAGGTAGGTTGTCTTCTTCATGGCACGGTTTCTTTACGGGGCGGTTTATAAAGCGCGCCGTAGAAAAAACCGTTCAGGCTCAGAATGTCCCTTTCCCAAAATGTCCCTTGGTTTCAAAATGTCCCTTGGTTTCAAAATGTCCCTTTCCCGAAACGTCCCTTTCCCAAAATGTCCCTTTCCCAAATTGTCCCTTTCCCAAAAAAAAATACTCCACACGTCAAAATGCTTTCACAGTGATCCATACAGCACTGACGACCGTGCCTACACATGGCGAATAAACTGTAGTTGTTGTGCAAAAATTAGTAACTAACATGTAGCTATGCTGTGCTGTGCTGTGCTCTGTAAGTGCTCATACACACGAGCGCCAACGCCGTTGACAACGTACCGCTCATCTATTTGAGCACTGTACTCCAATACACGTGCGGCACGCTGTCGACACCTGCAGTTTTCTCTGCCGTTGACGTGTGCTGCTCGTGTGTATGAGCACGTAGATAATTCGCTGCAAAATACAACAAAATGAGCAAAGTTAGCTTGGTATCAAGCACCGCTAACAGGCTCGGTAATTTTTTTTAACCAGTTTATACGTAAATAAATATCATTTACCTAGCATGTTCGTGGAAGTATTATTACTCGATAATGGCGAAGCCCAAAAGGCGAATAATGTTTTTAACCTGTATATTAACATTTAATAAAATAAGCTCCACCAATAATCACCTTAGATTACAAATAAAAAACTATTCACACAATTGTAAATTTTTTGTAAAAGGACCATGGGCAACTTTGTATGGAGTCTGGTACCAACTCGCAACAGTAATGAGACTCATGAGACTCACTCGCTCACTCACATATCACACACAATTGTAAAATTATATAGCATATTATTGAGTCGCGTTGTTTGTCTGCCACAAGAATAATAATGAAATGCCATTATCATTCTACTACTACTAACAAAGTAACCAACATTTTGAGCTTATTGTAATGACAATAAGCTCAAAATGTCTGACTTCGTTTCAATAAAATTACGAGGAAAAAGGCTCGTTTACACTAGGACAGTTACTCGACCGTCGCGGCTTAAGGTAAGTTCTAAGTGAGGTTCTGAAGGAGTTACTTTGATTGACCTTTAAAACTAAGCGCGGTAAGTTAGCAAGTCTATGTTTAACTTTCATGTCTTGATTAACCCGGAAATTAACTTGTAAAGAACTTAGATTTTCTGTTGCAGGAAAATGTGAAGTTTTACCTTGGTATTGACACGACATTTAAAGAGATAGGGGCTTAGTGGTAGCTGTTGTAGGTACTGTCAATAGTTAAGCTATTTTAAAGTATATGTTTTTCAGGAACGAATAAATATGAATGTGTTATTAAAAACACACATTACAATCCCATAATTAATTCTTAAAATAAAAATAATATAATATATATTAAAGCAATAAATTAAGGAGCGCATACTAACATGTCCCAGCTTCGCCATTTGTTTTATAAGTTGATACAAATCTTTAAACGTAGTAAATCTTTTCCTGATTACTCAACGGTCAACCTTCTCCCATCTAATTCTGTCATATCTAACAGGATCTCGGTTGTCAGTTGTCATTTTTCGCACAAAATCTCCTCCATTTTGTCCGACTTTATGAACCTCCGATAATAGGATTACTCCTCTCACCGTGTTCATGTCACTGCGCTAACTTCGTTCCCTTCATTATTTATGTTCAAAATTGCGTTGCATCGAAGGTGAGTTGATTTTATGCAATTTAGGTGAAATGGAAGGAAATTGGATGGCTACTAAATGTTGAAGATTGAAGAGACAGCTGGTAAATTGCACGGTAGCCGCAAGATGAATTCTTGATGTTCTAGAATTTTAAATTGACTGGGTATGCTCTTCTAAGTGTGCGGGACATACCTGGGTAGAAATCACAAAATAAAGAGAGGTTAGGAATGAGACAGGACAGGTGAGACCCGAAGAGAGACAAACTCTGTCTAGCCTTTTCCCAACTATGTTGGAGTCGGCTTTCAGTATAACGGGATGCAACTGAATACCAGTATTTTACATGGTGTGACTGCCCTGATCTGCCCTTCACAACCCAGTGACGGCAAAACGATACGCATTGGTAAGACTTGTTGTCAGACTTTCGGGCTTCTGTCGACCCGTACCGACTATCAAAGATCCATGAATGATAGCCGAGACCAACGGCTTTACGCTCTGGGCGGAGCGGAAGGGCGTGGCAGAGTCTTACTGACTAAAACCACACGGGTGGGTTTTTCCTTCAGTTGCCTGTACGTTGCCAGGGGCCATGGTCTCCCCTGAGGACTTTCCCGCAACCCCGGCAAGCATCGGCCCTAGCAGACCCCGTCAATTGTGCTGACATCTCTTTGAGTTGCAGATACCAAGATTTGGTAATAATTAATAAATGTTTGGTAAAAACATGCACAACATCACAAATATAGATCCAACTCATTGCTCAGTTAAATTTTGATAAAAACAGACTCGGAAACAATTTATTAATACAAAGCAGATGGATCGCTACAAGTTCTTAAAATGCATCGAAATTATTGCCTCTATTTTCTTGTATTGACTCAAAAGCAATTACTTCAGCTAGAATTGTACGTTTTCTTTAGAAAAGCTGCTTATTCTTGTTGTGCTGTCGTTGCTAGAGATACAAAATGATAACTTATGTATTTTGCTCGTTACAGAAAAGCTTTGTACTTCTGCAGGAATAGAAATCTTGTCTTGATACAGACCAGAACATGCAATCATGGCTAACGTAAGACAGAGATAAGATGATTTTGATTTATGTGCATTTTATGTAATAATCATTTGTAACATATCTAGAAATGTTGGGTTATTATATCAAAACTCTATTCAGGATAATGTTTGTAGTGAATCCCTAGCTAACGAGCTATGGTTCCCCTAGGGGACCTTGAAAAAATCTGTTGAATTTTACAGAAGGCCATTTTTTTTAAACAGAAGCTACGTTGAGTGTAGTCTTAATATATTAGGTACAGTCAGGGATATTAGATTATTAAGCAAATTGACACTCTTCGTCAGTTTGCCGTATTATACCCATTCCATAAAACTTGTAGTTTGAATAAAGGTACGGACAATTTGAGTTGGTAGTCAATTTGCGTAACATTATATTTTCCAGATATTGCATTTTTTTTAATTGTTGTATCATGATTTCATATTGATAACCGTCATGTCTGTGAAGTTACTAATTAGTTAATTAAGTTTGACCCAGTATAAATAATTTTAAAATGCAGCCAAATACTCTGCACGTCAAACTTGGTCACATCCTACCAATTTACCATCCATTAAAGTCCCATTTTTTCCCCTTGACTTAACATCAATTTTCTTCCCCCGTTACTGATCACGTTTGATCACCCAAAGTTCTATATCATACGATCCCAGGCCATTATTATTGTCAGGTATACTCAATCCTTTGTTCGTTGGGTGTAATTTTGTGTAATAATAAGTAATTGCGGAACATTGATTGTAGAAATATTATAGATGCGTTATCTGTAAAAACTGGACTGGTCGTAATTTTTTTTTCCTCTCTATTCTTTGCGGAAGAGCAGTCAACGCTGCGACTTACGAGTTGAAGGTTTTAGATTCGAACCCAGGCAGGCACTTTACTTTCTATAAATTATTTCATCACCACTGCTCTCAAAACGTTGAAGGAAAACATCGTGAGGATGTCCTAGAACCAAAAATTCGAAGACATGTAATATCTACCAACCCGCACTGGGCCCGCGTGGTGGATTTCGGCCCATTGTTTCTCACAGAGAGGAGGCCTGTGTCCCAGCAATGAGAACATTATAGGCTGATTATACATAGGCTTATGCTTAATCCCACATAGTGGTAGATGGGATCCGCCTTCAAGAGGAATGAACATGCATGTAACTAAAAGAGTGATGAATATATAGAATCATGGGACAAAGGCGAAGGAGATGATGATGATGGTGGGTCAGCCTTCCTAATCTTTCTGCTCCATTTCGCTTTGTGCTTGATATTCATGTTGGAAATATATAATAAAATAATAATAATATATAATAATATATACATTAATATATATTTATATCTCTGTGCACTAGATCTTTTCACTTGATTTAATGTATCCTTCGGGATCTCATACATGAGTGACGTTTCGATAAAACTTTTTTGCAAAGATATAGTTTGTGAGCCGGAGAATTACCTAAATGACCATAAACCATCGGAGCACAGCCGCGGGTAAAAGGTAGTTAAAAAACACATACAGGACTGAACGTCGGTCACTATTTGACCTTTAGCTGGCCTAATAGTGTAGTACGGAGTTTGAATATAATTTTTTTACCACTGACGAACAACCTACTGAACCTAGACACCCTACACTTTTATGTCGTTGTATGCTCATTTTGCTCTTGATAAAGCGACATAGCACAATTTTGGCATATCTTCCTTTCTTTATGATCTACGTGAAGGCTTGAGAGGAAACCGAGGAAAACGAGTGTCTTGTAAATCAGCTTTGTAGAATGAGTTTGTAAGCCAATAGATCTTGTTGCCTCACCGATTTCCTGTTCTATGGCTATATAAATGTGATGTTTTGTACATGTTACGAGACAGTATAACGTTTTTTTATTTGATGTGTTCTTTTGTTCTTATAATATGTTATCTCGTATTATCCTAACTAATATTATAAATGCGAAAGTGAGTTTGTTGGTTTGTTACGGTTTCACGCTAAAACGGCTGAACGGATTTGGATGAAATTGGGCAAATGGGTGTTTACCCATTTGCCAAATGTCAGCCAAATCAGATAATGCAATCTCATGTGCGTTTTGTCTAAACTAGCCGGTACTTTCAACGCGTGTTGCCGTCGCGAAGTGAAAGTTCCGGCTAGCTTAGATAAAACTCACATGAGATTGCAATAGCGAGATGTTTTGTGATGAGATGTGCGGCCAACTATTCGCGCGCGGACTATAGTTGTATTTATATGTATAAATATAGAAAACTAGCTTTCGTCCGCGTAGAAGTTGGAAATTATCCCAAGGGAGCGTACTACCGGGACAAAAATTATATTTCTTAACCTAGGTCATGGTCTACTAGGGTGCCAAATTTCACCGAAATTCGTTCAGCCGTTAAGGTGTGAAAAGGTAACAGACAGACTGCCAGACAGAGTACATTCCTCATTTATAATATTAAGTATGGATGTACTTAGCCTTTATATGAATTAGAATATTTGCCAATTTGACGAGACAGGACCAATTCCACAAAAATGCTATTTTTAGCTACAAAAGTTCCGAGAAAGTTCTATATCATGTATATCATTTTAAAGTAAGTTTTCCGATAGATACTTCAGGCAAAGTTAATTTGTAACTATCCAATATTCAGTCCATTTGTATTTCACCCGACTGCGGTAGAACCCAAAAGGAGGGTAATGTTTTGACCCTTATCAAAGGTCAAGTAGAACTAAATTAACTATCGGTTGAATATAATTGATCACACTCAGGTGTTTCACTATTGAACATTGCCAATAAATCTAACTGCGGTATAACTTATAGCTCTAAAACAGACAAGTTCAAATAAGAAATTCGCTTTAAAGTTTAAACTAGACATTGAAATACAATGGAAGATTAATTATGATTGTGTCATTGAACACTTAGAAACTTAAATAACTATCATTCAATATAAAATATGATGAAGTTAAAGTCACGAGTAAACAGATTTATAACAAATATCTTTGGATAAATTCAAGAAGTATTTCTACATCTACAACATCGAAGGGATAAATATATTTATGCAATCATTATAATGCAAGCCGTATTTAACGAAACCTCAAAAATACCAAAACATTTCAAAAAAAAATTATTGAATAATCTATAACTAATGCGCTTTTTTGGGAGTCTCTAATAATTACCTACTCACTTGGGGCCCTTAAAATATTAAATAACCAAGTAACTGCGACCTACTTGAATGTAGAGCTCGCCAGCTGCGCTCACGGCAACGGTCGCTTCGGTTGCTTCGCTCGCTCGGTTTGCATTCGGTTTGTCACAGTTCTGACCTAAGCTAACCCATTTGGTCCATCCAGGTATGGTAGCTTAGTTACTGCGAAAAACGGTGAGCAAAGGCAAGACATTTAAAAAGGGTCAATTATTAAAAATTGTGTGCATCATTAGAAGCCCTAAAAGTTATTAGAGGATAATTCGTTTAAAAAGTGTTCATCTTTAGATTGTCAATATTTTAGAGGATTAGTTAAATATTTTCCAATACATAAGGTCAAAACATCGCAAACGATACTTTCTTAATTATTTTTGGTTTTCACTTGTATTTATGATTCAATGAAAATTATTTAAACATATTCCTGTTATAGAGTATTGTATGCAGATTTCTTTCAAAACACAGCACTTGCCTCTCAGTATTTACAAAACAATGTAAGTATCTACTTAAAAAGAAATAACATTAGGACCCTCATATTCATTACATAAACACATTAACTGGGTCGTTTATCTGTTCTATTATTCAAATTATGAGAATCAGGTCAAAACACGGAAAATAACGTACGACTAAACATTGTAAGTATGGAATATGAAAACCATCCGTTTTAGAAAGAAAAAAGAAAGAAAATACGTATATTCATTTTCTTTACTAGAATAGGTACATATAATTTACATACATAAATACTATAACAGTTTACCGACGTGGTCAGGGTTCCGGAGATAAGAAACTCCTAACAATACGCACCGTGTCCTGAAATACAGTTTTCTGAATCTAGCCCTTGAAACAACTGCCTAACAAGAGCCTCCTTAGGTGTTTGTCGGGGCATTTAGGTATTATGCCATTGGCTGTAACGACTATAGGTGACAATGATGTAATGATGTATTGTCTTTCCTTTTTACTTTAATCCATCCAAAGGTTGTCTGTAAAAGATCGCTTTTAGCGATAAGACCGCCCATTGTGTCACCCTATGTAAAATGTCTAAAGCTATGTCTGTAATTTTTATGGTGTACATAATAAAGAGTATTCTATTCTATTCTATTCTAATGATGGCTGAGTCGAAATAAAGTATAAATAATTTATTATAGTGCCACATGTGGGCACTATTATAAATTAATTATACATTATCCTGAAACCATTTCATCCTGAGGAGGAGCTTGTGGCTAACTACTAACAGCCGCACGGTTCGATCGATCAGGTTAAGCTACGCTTGCCGAGGTTGGTCCGTGGATGGGTGACCTTTACATATCAAGATTACTCCGTTCTTTCGGAAAGCTCGTTAAGCCTTTGGTTCTGCTGTCATTCTTGGATCTTTGACAGTCGTTACGGGTCGTCAGAAGCCCGAAAGTGTGACAACCTGTCTTAGGGGGTATCGTATTACCCAGTTACTGGGTTGTGAATGTCAGATAGGCAGTCGCTCCATATAAAATACAGGTATTCAGCTGCATCCGTGTTAGTCTGGAAGCCGACTCCAACATAGTTGGGAAAAGGCTAGGCAGATTGATTGGTGTTGAGCAAAGCGTTGATAATATAATAAAAAGAATAAGTAAGTATGTAGTAGTTAGTATGTAAGTAAGTATTATCTCATATTATGTGTTCTATTTTATTAAGTAATGAATTGTTTTAATTTTATGTATTTTACTTTCTCTCTACTCTTACACACGGTGTCTACATCTCTTTGTATCCCCTGTCCTATCGCAGGTATGCTGGAAGAGATTTCTTTAGAAATAAGCATCACCTTTGTACGTATTTTTCTGTTCTTTTCTTCTTGTCTGTTGTTAAATGTGTGTACATAAATGGTTAAATAAATAAATAAAGCACACCCGAACGCGTTTTGAATGTAGCCCAGGTACGCAAGCGCGATTTTTTATCGCAGCAATTTTTTGCTAGGCTAGGCATATTGATTCTGAGATGATTTATTTGACCATCTCAGAGATAATCGCTGAAAATCATCCCTGTGGGATAGTCTTTATTAAAAACCTGAAGGCTTATTCCCGTACCTCAAAATCTAGTCGGAATCTCATTTCAGCGACATTCAATGTCGAGAATGCATGGAAATTAGAGGTATTTTTACCCGACTACGGCGAAGCAAAAAGAAGGGTTATGATTTTGACCAGTATGAATGTATGTTCATCTGTGTCCTCATAACATCTAAACTACTTATCATATTTTGACAAATGAGGTACCGTTGGAAGCGTCTTGATCGTCCGCTTGCTGGTTATAGTACCCTCTAGAGTACCCACTGGCCCTCTAGAGGACATAAAGACATGAACTAATTTTTTTTTTTTTTTAAATGGTGTATTTTGGGTATCAAATAAAAGGGCTTAATTAACATATTTCAAATATAACTCTTTAGCTGGCGTTTTTGTCGTAGTTGCGTTTTAGTTTTTACAAAATTGTAGTAAAAGTTTATTATAATGACACATCAGAGGGCCAATTTCCGATTACGGAAATTGGCCCACTGTTGTGTCATTATATCTCGTTGCACTGTTAATCTAAAACATTGAATAGGAGTTCGCACTCCAGCGCCACCTTCAAATCATAGTCTAAGAGATAACCATTAATGATAACATTTCCTGCTAATGTACGCCATTAAGCAAAATGTTTTCGAGATGTATTTTCTACGTGCAATTTCGAATCTGAAAATCACCTTTTAACCTTTAATTGGCTACTTCAAACGTTAATTAAGGTTAAGACGATGTTCGTTAGTAAATGTTTTTCATTGTTGCTTGGGCTTAATGTTGCTTAAGATTTCATTATTGTTGTATTTTTAATGTATCACACTGATAAGAATTTGGTCATCTAAATACTGAAGTTTTCCAAAGAAAAAGTTTACCTACACTACTTAGCACGGCTCTACCTACTTATAAACTAAAGGCCCTTTTAAGGCATGTACGAATTATAGTAATTTTTTGTAAATTTTTGGATCGCGATTTGCATAATTATTATCATGGATTTTCCTATATGGGCCCATAAATTCATCCAACCGTATTCGCACGCATTAAATCCATTCAAAATACAATCACAAATCGTCATGACGGATGTATGTGTGAACATACTGTAATATCATTTATTTATTTTATAGGAAATTGAAAACAAATGAGTCGAGAACACTTGACAAAAAATGTTCGCATTGCAATGCGAACTGCAATACCTTTATTAAGCCAGACACGAACGCCGGCGGAGATACCCGACCGTGCACGAACGCAGCTCGCATTCTTTCGGTACCTACCAAATAAGCGCGGAATCCGACGGATAGATACGAGTAGGTACATACAGTTTGACCGTCAGAGATCAAAAAGAATTTGAGTAGCTACTATTGGCAGTTTTAAGAATCTGTATGTAGTCGGAATGTATCGCTTTTATTCTGACATCACAGTGGGCCCTATCAGAATACCAGCGCTGCGGTATTTATCATTTCTTTAAATACCGCAGCATTATGCTGAGATAGGAGCCTTTTTGGCCTCGCACAGGTGATTATATTTTGTAAAGGAGATCGGCAAACAGTCCTAATAAATTAGGCCTCAATAAACAAAAATGAAATAGTTTGGGTTTTCAAGGGGTAATATTAGTCTATAACCCTGTGCAATTAATTTTTCGATATAACATGGGATATGGAAATTAAAAAACAAAACTTTATTTCAGACCATAGTCAATAGACTCCATTATCATTTGTTCCCGCTCTTTTATTAGTTACCTATGAGTTTTAGTAAAAGATTAAAAGTATTTTGCCAGGCTCTATCTCTTTAATATGATGTGAAACTTACTTTGAGTCTAATAATTAAAATAACAATAAAATAACACTTATAATAATGAAATACCCAACACTTACCTGTCGTGGAGATATCCATTCTCTAATCACTGATAGTATATCGATTGAGTTCAGCAGGTTTCTTCTCATGCGAGCAGTCGATATGCCACAATTAATACAGCGGAGATTATCCATCGTAAGCAACAGGTAACAATATCAAAAGGCAAAATCGGAGTCCAAAATGCGTGCTAAGGTCAATAGGTTTGGAAGAAACGGGGTTCAAGAACGAAATAGGGTCGGTCACAAAGGCAGTTACAATTGTCCAAAAACACAGCAAGGGTCGGTAATTAGATGTAGCACACAAAATAAACACAAAAAGAAAGTCCACGACACGAGCGAGAAACGTTATTCTATTTTTTTATTGAATGGCAAGCAAAGCCGATGTCGACTATTCTGCCAATGTCTAAAGTGAGTTGTGGCGGCAATCTGTTGTTGACAACAGATTGATTGACAAGTGACAACCGTATCGAGTGTTGCAGTTTACAAAAATGCAAATCGATTTTTCTATAAAATCATTAAAATAACTTATCAACAACGAAAAAATACTCTATCTTTAATAATTATTTCGCAATAAACTCGTATAATACTTTTTTAAGTGAAAAGAAATATAAATCGAATATAATAATACAAATCTTTTAATGGGAAAAAATATTTTTATTTAAAAATCGCATAATATGGCAACATCAGTTGTTATTAAAACAACTACAACGCAAGGAATACATTAATTGACTTTTTTTAGAAATTCTTTTTTCCTAGGTTTTTTTAGGAAATGATAGATTAAAGTAGGGCTTATAATTGATTAAATATTTTTTCGAATGGTGTAATACTTTGTCCATCAGGGCCAGGAATTGCTGATCTCCTTTCACAAATACTCCGTTTTGTTTATATTTTCTTGTTTATTATGTTTTTACAATTGCTGTTTGTATTTTGCTGTTTGTATTTCCTGTGCGTGTCCCAAATAAAATATTTTTCTTTCTTTCTTTCTTTATTCTATCGCTATTTATTTATTTTAATTCGAATACCGTTTAACTACTTCTTACTTTTTACTCCTTAAAATCTCATAATTATGCATTCATTAGTTAGGTACAGACTACAGCATATTATTATTATTATATTTATTTAATTTGACAACATTGGTCAACTGGTTAGTACAACAAAAAGGGTTAGTATTTATTAATTAATTATACATAAATTATTATTATTCATCGCACGAGCAATCTGACAGCGTGATTTAATATTGGTGCGTATGATGTTCACCTAGGGTTTTCAAAATACTGTTGCTGCTAGCTCTCATTTTGCTTATTAAGGATGCGGCCTTCTTCCTCATATTGGCATAAAAGTCGTCAGTTCGTGCTACAGGAAACATGTTAGACGCGCTGCAGAACCGGGGCAACCTCAACGGGCAAATAGGCTGCGTCTGCAAAGTCTAAAGTACTACTAATTTTGCGAAAGTGCACATCAATTCTGATACTTACCTTAAAACTGATAAGGTTCGGACCAGAACTATTCAAAACTTGCACTTGCCGCCTCGAATTTTGCGGCCGTCAAAATAATTAATACCCGCGTTTTTTTGTCCCCCCGTTTTTTTGTCACTAATATAAATATAATTTCCCTGAAACTAATAAGGTATTCTGACCCAGAACTATTCAAAAGTTGCAGTTGCTGCCTCGAATTTTGCGGCCGTCAAAATAATTAGTATCCGCGTTAATTCCCGTTTTTTTGACACTAAGCAACAAAACTGACATAAATATGATTTCCCTAAGCGGACGAAGTCTCTCGGTCTCTCCACCAATCGAGTCGTACTAATACACAAAATATTTTTATGTTTTTTAAAAGAGTACCTGACGTTTAACGTCCTTAGGGAATCAGGCTTCTGATGGATGTTGCTGGCCGAATTCTGCATAAAATATTTCGTAGTCATAATATGTCTGAATTTTGACGCTCATGGAAGTGAAATATTTTATTCTTATTTGCGATACCGATTACCACGTGTGAAATATCGGAAAAATAAGAATGTAAAATACGAATGTTAAATATTTTATGGTTGAAGAATGTTCTGCATCTCTCTGTGAATTTTATCACAGTCATTTTTGAATATCTTTGACCCTTAACATTTTTTTGTAAATAACATGAATTTTTCACTACATTTATTATAAAATCAACCTCGTCCTACATTAAGGTAAAGTATTTTTTTTTTTAATATTTCAGGTGTTTGAATATACTTACAAGAAAAAAAAAACCTTAGATTACTTTCTCTATTTATATTTTTTTTATTTTCAAAAAAACTTACTTAATATTTTTTTTGTTTATCCGATACTCTCAGTATAATAAATAGGTATTCAGACCATCCATGCGAATTTTACACTTTAAGGGCCCGTTCAATTGTACTCCGATAAGCTTTGCCGACCCTACTATCACTGATAAAAGAAATAGTATACCCGCTTTCTAAGGAAATAATATTATAATTTTGTGTTTCAGTTTCAAATCACGAAAATGTCTCATGTACTTGAAGTAGGTCACGAAAAATGTAAAGGTTTTATTATAACAGAGAGCTCCTTGTGAAACATGACATCTGGGAATGTTATTACATTTAAGGGTACCTATTTCTACCGTCAATTTCAAGCGTTAACTATACTGTTTTGAGAATCACTACTGGTAGGTTCATTTATAAGTAACTTATCATAACATCACGCGATCTATAGTACGGCCACATTTCACCAGTTATTATTTATTTATTTATGTACAAACATACAGAAAAATACATAGAAATATGACATATCATTACAACACTAACCCCAGAATCACACCTCCGCCGCGAAACCGTAGCTTAGCAGCGAACCGCAGTAGTTTAATTCAACTGACTCGCGTCATGTTCCGCTACTCGAATTTCGCGCAGCGGAACATGACGTGAGACAGTTGAATTGAACTACTGCGGTTTCGCTGATATGATTTCGCGGTGGAGATGCGCTACAGGCGTAAAGGTGGTTGACCTCAAGCGAAACAAACTTCACGATTTGTTTATGAAAAATAATATTAGACATCAAAACAATGGACGATGAATACTTTTTCATCTTAGAACGTACATCTTGCCCGTGTATTTGATCCCCGTAGGATACGATTACGGTGTAGTTACCTTGTTTATCCAAGACTATTGTACGATGAAACATAACGGTTTACATACTACTAGCTGCTTTGTGTATCCATTTTAGTTTCATTTTTGTAAAAGAAAAGAAGAAAGAAAAAAGATACGTTTATTTGTGGTAAACAAGACGCAAAGAACGAACATATACACGAAAAGAACAAGTTCGGGGAAAATATGCGTCATATCCACGCAAAACGGCCATCACTCAGCATAATGCTGCGACCTGTTGTTGTACAAACAATATTGTGTATGTTTATCATTTTAGTATATCTGCCACTGTGCTCAACCTGTGTAATGTATTACTTTAGTTATTAAGAAGGCTGCTAGCGAGATTTACAAGAAACCTGAAATAGATAACAGCCAAACGAAGAAGATGGAAACAGCAACGTGTTACACAGCATAGCAGTGACATAGAAAAGAGTCGAAAAAGCAGTTAACTCCGGCAAAAGATGCACCGGTGAAGCTGGACACAGGCTGGACATGAAACAATCCGGCTGCGACGACGTTAAAAGATGCCCATACATAGATAAATATCACCCGTCTCTCCACTATTCCAATGCCTACTCTAGGATGCATAATCCGGTAAGGCTCGCAAATCCCTCCACATCCAAAGGGCACGTCTTCCCTACCATTACCGCGCCCCCCGGTCTACTCCCTGATATGCAATGGCCTCTGTAATCCCCATGCAATATGAGGCTCCAGAGGCTAGTGCAAATCTGGGGGTTAATTCGATTTATCGAGTCTGGTTAAACCACGCTGGGATCGGTGCATTTCATTCATTCATTCCTATACTTAATATTATCTTAAATGTGTCCTGTAACTATGTTTGTCTGGGACTAGCGTCAGGCACTAGTTGTCTGACATTTTACTGGTTTGGGCCTATTTGGTGCAACCGTGAGGAACAATGTTTTATTTGTAAATTAAATTTTTTTCTTCGTTTTCTATTCATTAAAAAGTGTAAAGGTGTTCCTTTCATACCTTTAAAGTTCACTCATCCTCCTTAGAAAAGCGAGAATCCTCCAACCAGATGGGTGTTGAATATGGTGAGTCTGCCCGATGGTTGATGTCGGGACGTTGTATATATTCTAGACGCGCGGTGAACTTTGCTTGCGCGATGCCTGATTTTTGCGTGCCGTCTGTGTGATGAGTTCGTATGGAGCGTTGTAAATGCCGCCATAGTGTCATTGTATGTACCTACTTATAAAAGGAAATATTTTATTTTTCCATATTTGTTAGTACCATTTATCTTAAAACTATGTACATTATCTTAAAACTATGTTAGTAATGATGAGATCAATTACTAGATTTAGATTAGAAATAATTGAAAATAAATTAAAAATAAACAAAAATTAAAAATAGATCATTGGAATTGAATGAAGATAAAATTGAAATAAATACTTGGAAGTGAATGAAAATAATGACATGCCAAACATATCACATGCGCCAAATTAACTGAACCGATCTTTATGAAATTTGGCAGACAGGTAGCCTAGGACTTGGAAAGAGACAGGCATGAAATTTCATGACACGACATTTCATCATGATGAAATATACGCTGACAAAATTACAGCTAGTTAGTACAAATCAACAAAGAAAAAATAGTCTTAACTTTATTCAAACTAAACGAAATACCAATCTGTTACCTGAGTTCCATATCTCCTGAAAATGTACATCTAAAAGGTTGAACGGTCGAGCAAATACAGCCTGAAGCGACATTTTATAGGTAGTACACGTGGCACCTAAACGCTTGACCAATTTGAGTGTATTGCCGGGCAGAAATACTGAAAAATATACCGAGGTATCAGTTGTATTCTATCATTTTTTGGTACCAGCTGATATTGCTTTTATTATGAACAGTTTTATTCGTGTACTAGTATTGAATAGAGAATTCTCAACTAGTTTTCATGAACTAGTTCATGAAACTAATTGAACTTTGCGGACATTATTAAATAAAAAACTAGTAGCCCGGCTTGTTTTTTTCAAAAAACGCCCGCCCTTCACCACTTTCTAGTGCTTTAGCTGGGAAGAAGAAGTAGCACAACAAACTTCCCAGTAGCACTGCTGTCTGTTCATTTAGAAAAAACTTTATTCTATATAATAGTGTGCAAAATAATTTACATTACTCAACACAAAACATTAAATAAAATATATTTGCCTTAATGACAGCTAGCACACGCCAATATCCCAACAAAAACATCGAAATCTATACTCAAGCGAGAATGAAAACTAAAAGCCTAAACAATAGTAATAAGTAATTAAATTGTAAGATTGTTAATGAACGCTACTATTACTATTAGGTACATCTTATTATTTTAAGACTTATCATCATCGTCTTCCTGCCCCATTTTCCCCAGTCAAACATCACGGTATCATTCAGTTCTTTCTCTTTCATATAATTCCTCACACAAAATTATTTTAAGACTATTAGTTTATAAAAAATATATTATTCTTTATTATAAAGTAACATAAATGAAAGTTAATATTACGAATATAACATTATACGATTGTATGGCTCCTAGAAAGCCCTTCTAAATAAATCGTCATTACGCGGTAGCGCGAAAAAAAAAATCGGTAAAGGAACAGAAAAACATCCCTATAACAAATACGGGACCAGCCGTAGCATTACTAATAACAGTACGATATTATTCGAATAAAACCATTTGGCGTATCGGAAAAGTTAGCAGACTAAGTATCAATAGTTATAACGAGTTTGAGAATATTGTTTCTTGGCAAAATAAGAGAACAAAACATTACTTTTCCATAGAAGACTTGGAGTCCTTATAGAAAACTTGCTCCAACAATACCTACGTACATAATTATTTTTAATAATGAGTGTAAAATCTATACGGGGTCAAGAAGTGAAATAAGCGAGCGAAACTTTTCTTGAACAATAGGTTCATTATTCTTTTAAAAAATGAGTAGAAAATATGGCTTTAAAAGCAATGTTCACGTTAAATTGCCGACTTATAGCCATTTCATACGATTGTCAAAGAATGACAGTTGTGAATTGAACATACGGACACTTTAAGTTGATAGTCATTTTGCTTAACCGAGTTACCTGATTCTTTATAAAACGGCTATCGCATCTCTCTCGAGGACTAAAAGACGAATTAATGAACCGCAAAGGTCTTGTAAATACAAAACGTAACCACAATGACGTAAGGTCTATTCAAATCCTTTTTTCCAATGAAAATTGTTATTCCCACTTAACAAAATATCAACTCTATCTCACTATAAATTAAGTTGATTTTAGAATGACTATAGTGCAGTTGAAACAAGTTTTTTTCGAAGTGAAAACTTCTTTAGCGCCGTTGTGCACTTTTTTTGGGATGGGTAAAAAATGTTAAACTCGCGTGAGGACGTGACCGTAAGACCCGTTGCCTAGCAACCGACAAAGTAAATATCAAAATAAATAGTCTTTGACATTACGTAAAGATTGCAAAGCAGTCAAAACATACTTCATGAAAAGTGTTTAAATAAATTGTTTATTTTTGTTAGACTATATTTTGAAAATAAATAAAAATGCTACTTCTACTAATGAATATGGTATTTAATCACATAAATTATAGTACTTTTATACTGATAAATATAGCAATTTCTGCGAAATTATTCCTTACATTCGAAAATATTCAAAAATGCACAACGTTAATGTTTAAGTTTTCACTTCTGCCAGCACTCCCGGAGTGCAACCCGTTGTTTTTTTTTTTTGAGACTAGCGCAAACTAAACTTTATGAGTAGAAATTAAAGTAATTTTTCCAAAAACTCATACATGTTGTTTACTTTTTGGAAACTAAATTACCAACGCAGTTTATTTCTACCACCGCACCTATAAACGTAGCTTGGGGCGATATCGACCCCAAGATGCCAATGATATCCGAGGCCAGTCCGTTTGCCAAACACAATTCCTAAGCCTATTGGAAAATTATAGTGCCAATCTACTATGGAATCTCGATAGTT
This sequence comes from Conistra vaccinii, assembly GCA_948150665.1. NCBI lineage: Eukaryota > Metazoa > Arthropoda > Insecta > Lepidoptera > Noctuidae > Conistra > Conistra vaccinii. The sequence continues at coordinate 10,268,644 of OX411337.1, read as the reverse complement.
TATCGACAATGCGACATTTAATTTTAATTCAGATTTTGCATGCATTAATAATTTCTAACACTGAGTGACTCAGAATTTCGAGAAATCCTGCTGAATTGAAGTTTTTGGAGATTTTAATTTTGTAATATAAATGCTAATGAATGATTATTTTATTATAAAATATTCTTTTAAGAAAATTTTTTTTTATGTCACCGGCTCTTGCACTATGTATTTTATACAGGTATAGTTAGAGAGTCAGACAAAAGCCCAAACCAGCGCTGGGGTTCTATCTCGTATAGGTTCGCAGCATTATGCTGAGCGATGGCCGTTTTGCGTGTATGTGATATTTTCCCCACAACTTGTTCTTTTCGTGTATGTGTTCTTTTTTGCGTCATGTTTATCGCAAAGTAACGTATTTTCTCTTTTTTTTTACTTATTTACATCGAACAATCACAAAAGCGAAGAGGTCGATATGTACTTGTGTACATGAGGGTTGTGTCAACTACGTAGAAAGAGAAAGACAATCGAATAAAGACAAAATATCACCAACGCAAAGAGGTCAACACGTAGGTACTTGAGGGTGTGTCAACTGTACTGATATAGAAAAAGGGTCACAGTCAATGACCGATTAAACTTCTTACTCGTGTCAAAGGTTTACAGGCGAAGAGAATCGATTTATTTATCTTCTCCTTTTCCTGTGGTTAGTGACTGGTGTCACAGTTTTAAAGCCAACCATGGGCTTCTGACTTAGCTACACATGCCATCGAGAAATATCTCTCAGGCATGCCGGTTTCCTCACGATGTTTTTCTTCACCGTTTTTGAAGCAAGTGATAATTATACAATACGCACATGAATGCGAAAATTCAGAGGTGCGTGCTTTGGAATCGAATTCGGGACCCATTTCTTGTCAGTCTGACGGTCACTTAGATACGCTATCACTGCTCTGCACTGATGTATCAATTTAATAATGTTTGTAACTGCATCTTTGTTCTAAGTAGATGCAATCGCTGGGTTATTAGCTATCTTTCCTTTTGGGAAATTCTCTATAACAACTTTTAGTTTGAACTTGTGCCAGGTTAATACCCATAGGGTCGCCCAACATTACACAGAACTTATAAATGTAAAGTGATACCGCATAACGTTGTAAAAAAGTAATAACCTTAAGCTGTTTTCAGACCAGCGCGATTTGACGCGCGACGCGACACCGGTTATTGTTATACCGTGAAGTTTTGTATTGTTGGTGTCGCGTCGTGCGACAAATCGCACTGGTCTGCAAACAGCTTTAAGGCTTCGCGAAATAGAACACGTACCTATTTAGCGCGCGTTAGAGCGCTTAGCACAGCGCAGCACGCAACGCAGTGTCGCGGCGTTGCCAGCGCAAGCGGCGGCGGTCTGTTTAACGTACATCATAGTAAAGACGCCAGCACAGCAAGTTACTACAATCTGTCAATTTTTTTATATAGATTTTCAACTTTATTGCTAAAGAATAAGGTTCAATGTTGATTGAGAAAATTTGACAGATTGGTGTAGGTTGATGTGCTGGCGTCTGTACAACACAATTCGGCGCTGTAGCGCGCCGTCAGGCTAGCGCTCTAATGCGTGCTATGTACGCGTTCTATTTGGAGAAGCCTTTAAAAATAATTGACAAAATGTTGGTGTACAAAACAGGTCTGCCTACGAAAAATACAGGCGTAATATGTTGTCTTTTATAAATTCTGCTTCGAAACAGTCACTAGCCAGGTACGTACTTCACGGCTATCACAGAAACAGGAGAATTCAATTAAGCTAAGCTCTCACTGCATCAGACTAAGCTTGCCAGCTCACACCCGCTATCACCTACAGAACTAAATAAATAATGTTCAAAGTTCCCTAGACAATCGTATGTTACTTGTATGTTACTTCCACCAATGCGGCACTGCAACGCTAAATAAAATATTAAAGATCCCTAAGGAAAGAAGATGGTGACTTTTAAAACTTGAAGATGAGTAACAAACTACTGGACTAAAGTAATATATTATGTATGTTGGAAATATGTCACTGATTCGACTAATCGGGGTGCCAGCTCCGCCAACAGGACGCGCTCAACAAAGTTTACAGCTTATCGCTCGATAAGCGGAGTTTGTCGGTGGCGGTCAAGCAGTGAACATGTTTAGAAACTGTAGCGCGTAGTTGTGTGTGCTAATTTATTTATTTATTAAAACTTTATGCAAAATTAAAAAAAAATCGTACAAAGGCGGACTTAATGCCTGAGGCATTTTCTACCAGTCAACCTTAGGGTGATGTAGAGATCCGGAGGACACGGTGGAGCATACGGTGGAGGTTTTCCCGGCTTGGGTGGACCACCGCCGTGTCCTCGTGGAGGCGATCGGCGGCAGTGACCTCTCGCGTCCGGCCCTGGTCCAGGCCATGGTGCGGAGCGAGAGGGCATGGCAAGCCGTCACCTCCTTCTGCGAAGCAGTAATGCTCGCGAAGGAGGAGGCGGAGCGCGCGAGGGAGTGGCAGAGGCCGCGCCCTACCAGCCCTAGCCGCCGCCGCCGTAGGAGACTTCCCGGGCGTCGGGAATTGATAGCCGATTTCCGGCCACCGTAGGCGCGGGCCTGCGGACGGAGAGCAGAGGGCAGCTCGCCGTCCGATAAGGACCAGGCCCGGGTCGACGGCGCGTCGTGTTCCACGCGCGCCTCAAAGAGATGTCAGCAAAACTGACGGGGTCCGTTAGGGCCGATGCCTGCCGGGGTTGCGGGTAGTCCCAAGGGGAAACCGTGGCCCCTGGCATGGCAAGGGAAGGAACACGGGTGGGTTTTAGTCAGTAAAAGTCTGACACGCCCTTCCGCTCCGCCCAGAGCGGGAGAAGTCATTGTATGATTTCCCACCCAAAAAAAAAAAAAAAAAAAAGGGTGATGTAGAGACAAAACATGGCAGGTGCAACATACGGGACTGATAACACGAAAATAACGAATAACAACAACAACTAATAAACACGAACACAAGAATAAATACATATATACAATTATACATACATACATTATAAACAGAATAAACTTTGTCAGGAGAAATAACGATCGGTAGAGGAGAAATAACGATCAGTAGAGAAGAAAACTTCTTACGTATATGCTCACGTGCCGTCACTTTGAAAGGCAAGCGACTGGTTGCCGTCCAGGTGTTCAGAGGGAGGGGACGCATTCCAAAGAAAGACGGCCTGGACGAAGAAAGAAGAGCGAATGAAACCAGAGCAGCTTGGATTGAGTATGAACCCTTAGACTTACAGAAAACGTCAAACTTTTTTAAAGTCACCTAAATAATATAACAGATTTTTTTAACCAACCAGTTACGATCGGCCGTTCGCATTTACCCTCAACCTATAAATAAAAATAAATATTCCTTTAACTTCGCCCCGTGTTATGAATGAGAACCCCTGGTATCTTCTCGGGCTCCCTCCAGCCGCTCTTGTGGAAACTGTTTCCATTTCACTGGATTTTCTCGCCCAAGCATACGGGACTCGCTTTGAACTTATTTTCCACTTTAAGCATTTGTTTTCTTTCTCTGTCACCCGTTATTCGTTCATATTCAAATATATGGATCGTCATTTAATAAAGCAGTGTGATTTTTTAAATATTTCGTATTGTTTTAAAGTGTTTGAAGTTTTTAAGTTTTCAAAGATTTGCACAGAGGTGCAATTCTCGTAATTTATAAGAACGTTCGCATTCGCATCTCATTCGCAATCTGTCAAAAATACAATCAATTTACCAACATTTTCAACAAATTTGACAGATTGCGACTAGACTGTGAAATGTTTTAAGTACGAGAATTGGCCTTGAAAAAAAAAACATGCATAAAACACCTAGTATTTTCTTTATTTTGAGGTAAAAATAAATTTGTATTACTGTCGTTTATTTGTTTACGTAAGTAAGTTAGCTTCAGAATTGGTATGACTTATTCATGTTATTAATGACGTCGACTTTTTGGGATCCTGGTGTTATTTTTAACATAACAACAATTACGCTTGGTTCCCCGAAGGGTTGGGCATAGGTGTACCAATAGTACCCCCACATTTCACCAGATAAGTGTAAGCCCCATGTAAGTATTTATCACTTAGGTACTAGCTGAACCGACTAACGTTGTCCTGACAAAATTTCAATACTTAATTCATACAAAAAAGGACGATCAGTTTTTCCCGAATTTGAAGATTTGTCGGGAAATATTTCAACTTTTTCTTTCCGTAAGAACCTGGATCGGATTATACCGACTATTTTAAAATAATGTCGGTCCAGCCGTTCGCAAGTTCATTCGCTTACCAACGAACATCGTTTCATTTTTATTATATACTAGCATCCGCCAGCGGCTTCGTCCGCGTGATATGTTTATAAATTATAGCCTACGTTACTCAGTGATAATACAGCATACTACTGGTAAAAGAATTTTTAAAATCAGCCCCGTCGTTTTTGAGTTTATTAATTTTAGACATAAATACAAATATTTTCTCTTTATAACATTACTGTAGATAAGCTTCTTGTTCACATTATGACCCAAAAGCATAACTTTCACTATTTAAACTCCGTACCTACCGGGCGTTTCGCTACAATAGATAAATAATTAATTAATTGTCTCATCAGTACCCGCGTGATAAAAGTTAAAATAACAGCATCATTTACTATGTAGCAGTTGCTCCAAACTACATTATGAATTTTTCATAGTAATGCACTACACAAATCCTAAAATCTAAAGCATTAGCGGTACACATGTGGGTTCTAACGATGCCAACGTAATTCGTATTCAGCTTACTGGCTAGGAAAATATTCGTATAAATTCGACCGTGTGTTGTGGGTATCTGCTTTTGTGAATAGAAGTGTAGTATATAGTCTTCCAGATGGTCTCTCGGCCATGGTGGCAAATCTCAACGGAGAATAGCCTTCGGCGCTGGAGATATGCACAAATCTACCGCAGTGCACAGGTGCACTCTCTCTTCCTTCACTCATAGTCCGATGTGATGGCATATTTATGCAATGCGACACGACCAGAGAGAGATCGGCTAACGTGTTAATGTGTTTTCCGAGGCACGGGAGTGTCTTTGTCACTCATACCTTTGCGTAGAGTGTCGTCTTTGTGACTCATGCCTATGTGTAGAGTGTCGTTTTTCTCACTCATACCTATGCGTAGAGTGTCGTGTTTATAACTCATACCTATGTGTAGAGAGTCGTGTTTGCCACTCATACCTATGTTTATAGTGTTTTCTTTGTCACTCATATCTGTGTGTAGACCGTCGTCTTTGTCACTCATCCCTGTGTAGAGTGTCGTCTTTGTCACTCATACCTGTGTGTAGAGTGTCATCTTTGTCACTCATACCTAAACTCATATTCATAAATAAATTAGCTGTAGTATTTCTTAAGTTCGGTACCAAAAATGTTGTCATAAAATACGTATAAAACGTTTTGCAAATAAAATCATGCAATGTTTGTTCTTAATACATATAGGTGTACGGGGGTATGGTAAATGTAATTAATTTCTCTTACAACACACATAACAGGGTACCACAGATAAGCTATATGTGCGTGGTATACAAGTTACCATTATTTTCAATAATAGGAAATATCCTAGAAAAATATTTGTAGTACCTACACAAATATTTTTCTACATCTGGCGCAAAAAACCGGAACAAAAAACCCGTGCACAGCTGATTGTATTGCAGTCTGCATATGTGCATATGATTTGTTTACTTTCAAATACTAGTGCCAGCTACGACTGTGTTACACCAAAAAACAATTTAAGCGAAACTCCGTCTACAGTGCGGAATATATTAACGCTGTATTCAGTGATTCAGCGAGTCGGTGAGATTAAAATCTGTTTTCCCAACTCAGTGTTTTCCAGTTTGTTGAGTATAACGTTAACGTGAATGCTGTATACAGCGCTATCTTTGCTGATTCTGCTGTATGATTTAATTTTGTTTTCATGACAGAACCAACGTGTTTGAAATTGGAAGCTTATAGACGTGGGATAGCTTTTGTTTTTAATTTGTGGTGTTTTTATGAAAGAGGTTTTGTCTAGATGAAACAAACATGTAAAGGGCGTAAATCTATCTGAATAAGAATTTGCTCTTATTATAGTGGTAATTTTCCATTTACAAGCTTACTAACGAACAAACAGATAGAGAGACGTTTCATTTTATAATATGCAAGGATGAATTAAATATTCTCTTTCATAGTTTCTCCAACATATTGGATGGATTCGATTTTCTCCAGGAGATATTGTCGTGTACAAGCTTAATTGATTAATTCATGGTTCATGGAATTACCCTAGTAACATCTGAAGCATATGCAAAGCACCCAGGTGTATCTATGGCTACAACACACTGTCCGGACATTAAAATGTTTCATGAATTTTGTTGTATCACATAATTTTACCGCAAATTGGACAAATTCTTCTTCTTCTTCAAATTCTTTCTTTAGTTCTTTTTATGTTTGTGTTTTTTCTTTACGTCATGTTTTACCGAAAATAAACGATTTTTTTTTTCTTTCTTTCTAAATTGGAATTCCATCTAGTTTTCAAATAGCCTTAGTCAACTAGTATCGTAAAACATGGAGTAGATGTTCTCTTCTAACGTACACACGGCTAAACATCAAGCTATACATTTCCAGTTTAAGCTGACCTCGCATTGTACGGAAATCGTTTACAATGCGAGATCACCATAAACTGGAAATGTATAGCTTGATGTGTAGCCGTGCGTACCTATCCCTAAAAACAATACCTCATTTAACAATTAAAATATTTATACCAGATTTAAGATTCTCTAAGGTAAACGAGGATTTTGAAACCGTTACAAGGAACGTTGAATTCAACAGTATTCTCCCGTTGTAAGCCATTAGACTATGTTCCTGAATTTCACGAGTCTAAAAACGACGTACTTAAATTTTTTTTTAAACAAAATAATATAGTTGGGTAGGTTTTGTAATAAACTGAAAGATAACGGTAGGAATCATAGCTAGACAAATGTTTTGATTTTAAATGTTAATTATTCATTTTAATATTTTTTTCAATAGGTAATAATTTATAGACTAATATGGAAAACTAGTAGCCCCCCCATATTAGTCTATAATTATATATTATTATATAGGGAACAGGAACCAAGCTATCTGCTGTCAGGGCTCCAGAGAGAGAGCCGTGTTCAGGAGTATGGCTTTCTAGATTAGCATTTGAACAAAATCTAAAAAAAAAGATTAATATTTAGATGGCACATAAAAATAGCCATGCCTTTAACACAGTATCAAACTATTCTTAACCGCCAAGCATAGTCCCTTAAAAAATAAAAATAAAAAATTATTTCACGTAAACCTACAAGGGCACTTAAGAAACGTTTGAAGCTAGGTGTACGGTTACAATTGGTCGTTTCCTATGGAGAAGAGGCGGTAAGAAATTCCACGGTTACTCTTAAAAATAAATGGTTTTTACAATGTTTTCAAGGTACAAGAGGACAGAGTGTAGGCCTATCAACAAGTACCAGGTACTTAGCAAAATAGAAAAAGGTCCAGATCTAATCTGTTAAGCCTATAACGTTCTCACATTCACAAAATCTAAAAGAAAATAATCTTTATAAAATATTATAATAATATGATGGAAGTCCTGTAGATCCAACGGGGTAATTGCGAGAAAATAAAAATAATAATAACAGACAAAAATAAAATGACTATTGATCGCATTTTCTTTCATGTTTTCAGTTCAGTCACGTTCATTGCGTTATTTGCGTTGTTCAGCAGACTAATTTATTAAACCTAATAGCTGCACCCGCGGTTTCATCCGCGAATGTCTCGATCCCGTGGGAATCTCTATAAAAAAGTATCATAAGTGCTAATCTAGGTCATGGTCTACCTATGTGCCAAATTTCATTCAAATCCGTTATGCCGTTATAGCGTAACAAATTTAAGCTAATTTCTATGAAAACACGTCACTTTAGATTTGCGCAAGCTTAAATTTGCGCAAGCAAATCGTTACGTGTGTTGCTAGCCTAATGCTAGCCACATGCGTAACGATTTTCTTGCGCAAAACAGGTCACTTAAAGATTTGCGCAAGCAAATCGTTACTTGTGTGGCTAGCATAAAACACAAACAAATAAACTCACTTTCGCATTTATAATTTTTTATAAGTTAGGATGAAGCAATGGACTAGAAATAGGTACCTACTCTCTAATTGTGATTGAAACTGTGTTAAACTGTTTTCAGACCAGCGCGATTTGTCGCGCGACGCGACACCGGTTATTGATATACCGTGAAGTTTTGTATTGTTCGTGTCGCGTCGCGCGACCAATCGCGCTAGTCTGAAAACAGCTTTTCGCTATTAGGGTGCTGTTTAGATTTAACTTTAACCTTACGGAACCCTTTACCTAAATAATCACATCTATCCACATAGTATCATAGGTCAACCATATCCAAATGATTTCCACCATTGCATGCCCAATTAACTCGTAGAAGGTTTGCTAACGGGATTTGGGCAAGATTTCAAAAGCTTTGGGCCAAGGTCTTGCCTCCCTAATCAGATAAGCTTATCACACTTGCCCGTATTTTGCCCTATATGGTGTAACTGCTAATTTAATTTGATTTATTCAATGTGGAGTTTACATTCATTAGGACTTTCAGTTGTATTCAGAGGACATTAATTGGTTTGGTATATTTTTATGTCATTTGAAAAATGGGAAAATACTGTTGGTAAATAGTGCCCAATGCTTAAGACACCCATAGGCATGGGGCACCACTTTTTCTAATCAAATCTAAAGACAATTTTCTTTGAGATAATTACTAGTATTGTACTTTCTTAATGATTAATAAAGATTTTTTTTTTTAAATACTAAGTAGGGGAGACCGGGGCCACAATTAACAAAAAAAATACTTTTAGTTGTATCTTCGAAATGATTCAACATTTAGACTTGATTTTTTTATTAAATGATGCTTTAGTTATTCAGGTATCATGTTAGTAACATAAATGCAACATAAAAGAAAGGATGTCTTAAATAGAACACTTTTATTCCAAAAAGTTAGTTGTTAATTCTTACCTCATCTTCGGGGCTAGAATTAACAGCTCTGAGGTAAGTATTAACAGAAGGGGCAACAATTAACATTATGTTATGCCAACTGATATAGAAGAAAACAAATACAGGGTGGCAGGGACATCGACGCGAAGCCGGTTACCATGGATTCAGTACATGATTCTGAACCCCCCTGCGTTGAAATTTTTCGTCGATTATTTTAAAAAAAATCTGCTGTTTCATACGAAAAATTTCAACGCAGGGGGCGTTGAAATTTTTCGTCGGTTATTTAAAAAAAAATCTGCTGTTTCATAGAAAAGTGCAATACCTACGCGGTCAAAATGTATGGAGCAGGTGATTTTTTTTTTAATAACCGACGAAAAATTTCAATGCGGGGGGGTTCAGAATCATGTACTGAATCCATGGTAACCGGCTTCGCGTCGATGTCCCTGCCACCCCGTATATGTATGAGAATATTTTTTGGTATTAATAAAAGTGAAATTAATACAGAATTGTATGGAACACATTTTCTTATTAATTTATAATACATATCAAATACAATTCAGGCAAATGTATGATGTGATGTCGCCTTTGATACACCTAGCTTAGGCCCAGTTATTGCAAGAGATAGGTATATTGCATCTAGTCAGCACTATGTATCTTTATTACAGGAGACGGCCTAAAAAATTCAGAAATATTTATTGATGTATTTTATTATTTATCCGTTCGTCGTTTATACGTTTTTACTGAGCTCGTGCTAGAGCTTTTAGTAGAGGTCTTATGGTTTTGGACCAAGAAATCACTAGCATCTTTCTGCATGTCGATGATTCAGCTACCGGTTCACAAGATATTTGCGCTATCACCACATCTGGGGTAGGTATTAACACGTTAATAATGACCCCGCCGATTTGTTCATTATAACCCCAAAGGTACATTTTTAGTATTAAATAACATAACAAAATATTGGTCAATAATTACACCAATACAGCAATGTAGCATTATTAAGTATAAAATATGCTTCTAGGAAAACAAAAAAAATAATCATTACACTGTATATTTCGACAATAAATCAAAAAATTTTAAAGTTAAAAAAGTTCGTTACGTGCGTGAAAATGTCGTCCGGTATATAACACATTCAGATGATGCGCAGACCGCAGCTGACCAACCCCGAGCCATGCGGCGTGATCTGGTCGGCATATTGAAGCACGCGCTGTAGGTGTAGTGTTTATAGTTTTGGAGAAAATCACTTGTTAATACTTACCTCTGTTAATTGTACGGGGCTACAATTAACAGAGGTAAGTGTCTCCCCTATGTTATGTAGCTAGTGTACAAAAGCGATATCGGTACGTCATAATTGATTATTTTAAAGAATCTAGTAACAAATGGCGTTGCTTTAAAATAAGCATTTATCAATTGTCTGAAAACTCATCCTCAAATTGCACAAAAAAAAAACGATTACAATTAAGATGACCCAACAAGCCAAGATGAAAGACTAATCAAATAAAAAGATTTTCATCTCATAATTTATACTGCCGCCATAAACGACTTACCCGTCGGAGTTTTTAATTTTCCAGGTCCCTTGATGGCACTAATTAGAATTTTAATAAGACCACGTAATGACGTGATTAGTGCTTCCGTATCACTTGTCGGGATGCCTGACCTGGCAGCTAGAGACTGCCGTATTGTCCTAATTAGATAACGTTCGGAAAATATGCTTTAGAACAGTGGTTCCCAAACTATGGGTCGCGAACCACTGGTCGCAAGCGAATGTTGGGTAGGCCTTGAAAAATTGAGTTTCAGCTATGATTAAATATTACCTAAATACCGTAATTAATTGACGTATCAAACTCATTGCGATTAAAAATAACTAACTATAACTGAAGTTGATGCTAAAACAAAAAAAAAGGAAACAAAATAATACATCCTTCTCATTGAAATATCACTCCTTGTATTTAATTAATCGATTGTAATTGATTTTTTTTTTTTATTTGAAGAATTCTTCATTTATATGTATAGTTAAGTATGCCCCTTTTTTACCATGACAGCCCCGAATCCCGGTGAGTCACGAAGAGGAAGTTTTTGTTAGGTGGGTCTCGGTCCAGTTAACTTTGGGAACCACTGCTCTAGACTCTAGTTGTTAATCTTGTACTGTCTATAGTAAGGTAGATCTCCATAGTTAAAAATTAAGGCTACGATATAATAAGATAGGTTTGCAATAAGCAGAGAACCCTAACGCGACGCGTACACCTTATCCATCATCGGTCGAATAATGTTCGTACTTCATCGGCGATCAAACCAAACATAATGTAAAAAATACGTACTTACACTTAGTTTTCGCACGTCATCGGACGATATCGGTTGATATAGTGTGCGCACTGACTTTCTGACGAATGATGGTCAGAACTGCCCATATAGTACGCAATAGTGTAAGAAGTGCTAAAATCCTTATGTAAAACGATACACTTTTTCCCGTATTTTTTTTTTATGCTTGGTGAGTTTTGTTTTTTCTATCCGGCTACTCTGAAAAGAAAAACCGAAACAAACTCAGAGATTACACTATCTTTTAAAGTCTGAACATACATACTTTTGGTCAGTCGATAATGATGACCATGCTGATTTGTGTCAGGTATGGTCTTTTCAGGAAAGAACCATACAGATTTGAGCGGAACTATCCAGTCAGCGTCAGCGCATATGCTCGTAATCTTCTAGCTCATCTCAAAACTTAGGTTCTAAACGTTGTACTCCTTTTGTTGCTTCGTCTTCATTCATACCTTCATACCTACAATATTCGTGCTATAAATGCGGGCTACTTGTAAGCAATAACACTAAGGCGCTGTATTATAACTAAGGTAGGTACTAAGATATTATCACCTTTGTTACTCCAACTAAAGGTATAATTACTGGCTGTACGTGATAACAGGCCGTATTTCTTAGCTCTGATGAATGTGGCTCTAACAATGATTTAGTAATACCGCCGGGATTATAACAAACGCACTGTTATGAATTGTTGTGTGTTAATTTGTTAGGAAAGTAAGTATTTACTTATTCTTGTTTGGTCAATGAAGGGCATGTTTGTTACTAGTTTTTGTCTGCGGCTTCAGCTGTAAGTGCAATTAAATCCTTTCAGTCGTTACGGTGTGAAAAGGTAACGAACAGACTGAAAGGGGGAGTTATTTTCACATTTATAATATTCAGAATGCACTCCTTTTTAGTCTAAGAAGCAATTTAGCCAACAAATGTGTTTGACATGTTGATATTATTGCATGTTAGTTTGGCAAACATCGGCAGAAAACTGTTAGCCGCCGGCACGTAACTTGACAAGGTTTTAGCGTATTAGGAGTCAGTTTGCGCATGTACACTTAGTGCAACAAGAAAAAAATACACTTTTATTGCATGTCATTATTCTATGGTTATTACCATAACTAATTTTTGAACATGTCTTTTAAGAAGAACAAGCGAAAACTAATTCTGCGCATCTACGATTCTTCCCAAATTACGTACGCCATATACCTACTTATCATCTTAAATTGCATGTATATTCAAATCGCAACTGTTATTCTTTATAAGTCGTATGGAAATGGAAATTCTAATGTAGGTTATAGAGTTTAGTAGTACACCAAATTACCATTCTCTTGCCACCCCTATTTATTTGGGGTCAATGCAACATTCTTCTTCTTTCATATTTCTTTATTAGTCGTCATCTCAGTAGTGACCCCCTTGCTAGCCATCTTTACACAGTCCATTTTATCGTTCCTCTGATCTTTACCTAGACTAAGGGCCCTCGCCCACGACGACTTTTTTTAGCGATGCTGTCGTGCGTTTTGTAAACGCGCTTATGCATCGCTACTATCGCGCAGGATTCTTCATACATAATTACAGCTTCGCGACTGTATTGTAGACGCGCGACAGCATCGCTACTGCATCGCTACAAAAAGTCGCCGTGGGCGAAGGCCCTTACATTGTTTGTCCACCTCACAACGTCAACGAGAAACGAGATTATACGAAACGAACATGACGTCCCGGTGCAGTGATGGGGAGCGTTGCACACTCACCCATAGTAAACGTATGTATCGCTACTAAGCGCCGTCATCCGTTCTCGTTAACGGTGCCGGTGGACAAACGGCCTTATAGCAATCCACATTTATACCCAAAACTTTCCTCACGACATTTTCCTCATTCCTCCGCATCGCATGCCTAATACCATGACAACCAATTTCTTCGCAAAGAACTTAAACTAAAATAAGATAGTGAATTATTAAATACAGTAAATCCATATTAAGGTTTAACCATTCACTATAAGATGTAACAATATTGTGTTCCCCTAATATTGTAAACCGTCTTACTAAGTAGTTATGAATAAATAATCCGAACTTGATGGTAATTTTAAGGCTGACATGACGTTAATTCCGTTTTGGTTTTCAGAGAAAACGTTGAATGTTCAAAGCAATGTAATAAGCATTAGAAGTAAATACCTACCTTGATATTAATCCCGGCAAAAAGCTTAACACAAACTACGTTATTTACGTGTCAAACAGCCAAATTTTTTTCTATGGCCATCTTCCGCATGCCTTTCAGTAACTTTTTCTTCGTGGGGCTATCCTCATACGTGACCTTCGTTTGGAAGAAAAGGCGGGTTACGTTGAAATTTTACTGGCAAAACCCGTCCTGCTATCTAACTCAAGATTCTGGAAAATAAATCCGCCTGCAGTCTGCTTACCATCATCATAAATTCAGACTAAAGACATCCACTGCTGGACATACCCCCACCAAGCGTCGCCCATCGACTGATCCTATGCTTTTGGTATCCAGGGGATTTCCACGACCTCCACAAGGTCATCGGTCCACCTTGTTGGAGACTTAACAACGTTGCATCGTCTAGTATAATCTACTACTTCATTATTCATTTTTCATTATCAGCCTATTAATGTTCCCACTGCTGGGACACAGGCCTCCTCTCTGTGAGAGGGAGTGGGCCGTCATCTACCACGCGGGCCCAGTGCGGATTGGTAGATGTCACATGTCTTCGAATTTTTGGTTCTACGACATGCTGGTTTCCTCACGATGTTTTCCTTCACCGTTTTGAGAGCAGTGGTGTTGAAATTATTTACACAAAGTAAAGCGCCTGCTTGGGATCGAACCCACGACCTACAACTCGTAAATCGGGGCCGTTACTGGGCCACCACTGCTCTAATCTACTACTTATATGTATATAATGTCGGAAATACGTTACTGAGTTGACTAATCTGACGCCAGCGCCGCTTAGAGGCGCTAGGATCGGCCGGAGCTAGGCAGACTTCATCGGTGGCGGTCAAGTAGTGAAGACGTTTAGAAACTGTCACGCGTTCCGTGTAGTTGTGTCGTGTACCTACAGTGTGTGAATTGCTAGTGTGATTAATGTGATCGTAAATTATAATTTGATTTGAATTGCACACGGTTTTTCGATTGTGCAATAACCAACATTACCCATACTACGCCCACAGTAGTTAAAATATGGCTGATAATAACAAAAGAAATACGACCTCCTCAGTTATGTATAACTAGTTTTTGTTCGTGGCTTCGCCCGCGTGGAGGTTGCAGATTATTCCACGGAAAATACTACTGGGATAAAAAGTCCTCTACCTGTGTGTCAAGTTTCATCAAAATCCATTTAGCCGTAAACACGTGAAAAGGTAACAGACATACAGACAGACAGAGATGCAGAAACACATAGACAGAGATTTCATATTTATAAAATTTTAGTATAAGTCTCGATCCCGTGGGAATATCATGATAAAAAGTATCCCATGTCTTAATCCAGGTTACTAACTTCCTAAACTTTCTGTGTGCAAAATTTCATCCAAATCCGTTCAGTCGTTTTTGCGTGAAGGAGTAATAAACATCCGTCCGTCCTCACAAATTTTCGCGTTTATAATATTAGTAGGATTGTATGGATTACTACTAGATGCTTACATCGATAGACATAATATAAAAATACAAGTATTTATAGGTATAAAGTAAATAACAACGCAAGTATAAACACAAGAAACACTACACGGCGCAAAGTGGCCATTAGCAGTGCGATGAGCTATAAAACTGCGTGCGATAAAACGTGTTATAGCTTGCTATGGAGTAATTGCTTTACACTATCGTACGTGTGCTCTTGTTTATGGGCTTCTGAGTATCTTTGTGGTCAAGTTGGGGCTTCAGTAGTAAAACTATACTTATGTGGCGTTATTTTAATACCTCTACGCATTTTATATTGGGAAAAACAGAAGCAGAGTCATCATCAAAATAGATTAACTTTGTCAAATGATTAAAAAAATAGGCTCCTACTAAAAATCGAAAATTATTTTAGTTTCATAGGCGGTACCTTTGTACTCATAATTATGATTGTGTGTACATAAATAATAAAATAAATAAATATACAAGTCTTTTATTACTTATTTCTTAATTTCTTAAAGTATGATATTTAATTCATCAAAACGATTACAAAAAGACAAGCAACGACGCGTTAGTAACAAAACGTTGGTATTGATCCCTTGTCTATGATTAATTCTAATGCTGCGCCGCATCTGGGTCTATCGTGACAAAGCAATTAATGAAGAAGCTTCGTATGTTTTGCTCGCTAAAAAGTTATTATTAGCGGTTTCGGCACGTTTATTATGTACCGCCACCCGGGCGATAAGTGCTACGCAACCCGAACTATTGCGACGATAACCGATAATGGTTGGTCACATCTGCGTGTTTCGTATCACTGTGCGAAGTTTTGTCACGATAGACGCAGATGCGGCCGCAGCATAACATATTTACATATTGCGAAGAATAAATCAGAACAATAAATATATAAATGAATGAATAAGTAACTAAATAAGTAGTAATTACCTCAAGACAGGAGTGATCAATGTAGGTCCCTTTCCTACTAAATAGCTACATGTATAGCTGATTCCAATCACATACGACTGATACGACACACCTACATGTCTGGCAGATTCCCGTCGTTTATTATATACGGGAAACGTCGGCTCTAGAGCATCGATATTGCAATTATGTGAAATATATGGGACAGAACATTGATATACCGTTGCACGAGAAACACTGAAAGGTAATATTACCTAGCTGGAAAATGGTTCATGCAATTTTAAACCTATCTATACCTATGATAGAATATAGATTTCTATTGATGAAAGTATACACTTTACCAGTAGGTCCGGTTACAGGTTACAGGTCATAAGAAATAAGTTCGGCTTTGTAAAACGTCATCTCTGTAACTCATAGGTACCTTTGTGACAGTCCTCTTCTAACATTTGATGTGTTTTCTGTCACATACTCTTAATTGTTGCGTAGCAGGTACCTAAACTTCCCGAAACCCCGCCTGCAACCTTTAGCGCGCCCGAGAATTAGGGATAACGGGGGCTCAGAGTGGGGACTCTGTCCGCCCAATGAGCGACCTCAGGGAAGACGGCGCACAGTGGTCACGTGCTGGCTTGCACGCTTGCACAGTTAGGTTTCGGGAGACCCCTTTACAGTCTCCCCAGAGATTCCGCATTGGTCTTTTGAGATGTAAGAGTGCCCCCCCCTTCCATGTGTGACCACCGGGGTGGTTTTAGTGAGGTAGAAATCCCACACTCCCCGGTCTTATTCCCAAAGCCCGGGATCCTTTTGAAGGTTTCCCCCCGAAAAATAAAATAAAAATGTACCTAACCTACTTTGCATATAGCAATAGTAGAAGCAGAAATGTTGGTAGTACTTCCTGCACTCGAATAGCAGTTGGTACATTAGGTACAATAACTTGAATAATGCCTTAAAATATAAATTCAAAACGTAGTTATCGAGTTAGAAACAAGACAAAGCCGTAAGGAAGCATACATAAAACAAAAGAGAGCTTCCTATAATAAAAACCTAAAATACTCGTAACATCCTTGTTTTCCTCGAAGGGTTAGGGAGAAGTGGACCTTCATTAGTACACACACATTTCGTCAGCTATGTTTACATCAATCAATCTGCCTAGCCATTTCCCAACTATGTTGGGGTCGGCTACCAGTCTAACCGGATGCAGCTGAATACCAGTATTTTACACGAAGCGACTACCTATCTGAAGTCCACCACCCAGTAACCCCTTGGTAAGACTGGTGTTAGACTTTCGGGCTTCTGACGAGTCGTACATACTGTCAAAGATCCACGAATGACGGCCACAAATGAACGAATCTTTTACATATTTGGCTTTCAAATACCAGAGGGAACGACATTACTTAGGTACTCTAAACAAGTATTCAATTTATGCCACTAAATTCGTAACTCACGTTCGGTGTGAAAATATTTGATCAAATAAACAAGCTGACACCCCGTAATGACTGTCAAAGATCCACGAACGACCACCGGGACCAACGGCTTAACCTGCTTTCCGAGGCACGGAGGAGTCTCGCCATGTAAAGAGTTCATTCAACCAACCCCGGCAAGCGTAGCTTAACCCGATGGATTGACCCGTGCGGCTGTTATAACCTCCTCGCCAGCTAGTCACATTAGTCCCATTTAATACGAAGCGAGCCTATCGCCATTGACTGGGCACAAATTCTAACTCCGGGCTGCTACTGAGAATTTTTTTAATAAAAAATCCTAAATATGCCACACTTTATGAACGATGATAAATTGCTTTACGTCACTTATCTTTCCAACATGGTCGGTATAACTGACAGTGTTAAACATGTTGGCTGACGTTTTATAAAGCTTCTCCATATATTGCGGCATGGTAGAATTATAAAATGTTGCAGTTTAAAAAACTGAAAGCTACTATTTTAGTAGCTTTCACAATACAGCATGCAAGCGAAGCAATCCTAGATTGATAATTAATTATCGTTGTTCACGAAATACTGAAATCCATTCTTTCATCATTAATTGCCCTTTCCTGACTGTGTTTAGGTCAGCTTCCCGTCTAAGCGAATGCAGCTGTATTCAGCTGTCCCGCCCGATCCTTGGGCTGGGGCCCTTTACAAATAATGTTTGACAACCAGATTTACCAAGGGGTATCGTATTACCTAGTTACTGGGTTGTGGCGGTCAGATAGTCGTTCCATGTAAAATACTGGTATTCAGCTGCATCCGGTTAGACTGGAAGCCGAACCCAATATAGTTGGGAAGAGGCTAGGTAGGCAGAGACTTTATGAAATTAAAAAAATAAGTACTGTCTGCTGACCTGTTGACACCTTCGAAAATAAAATAATTCTAGATTTTTAGTAGGTACCTAGTTTTTTAAGTCATTTGACAAAGATATTCTATTTTTACACTGATGTAACGTAACAATAGTAATTGTAATTTCATTTATACTTACAGCAAAAGACGCTCAACATTACAGATACCTACTGTACACAAATAGACTGTTTTGTACACATAATGATATAACACAACCACAGTTAATACCACCTTGCGGGCTTCCACTACCAAATGAAGTATTGGTCTCTCATCACCAGCCTATAATGTTCTCACTGCTGGGATTCAGGCCTCCTGTCTTCGGGAGGGAGTGGGCAGTAATCCACCACGCGGGCCCAGTGCAGGTTGGTAGATGTCACATGTCTTCGAATTTTTGGTTCAAGGACATGTCTGTTTCCTCACGATGTTTTCCTTCACCGTTTTGATAGCAGTGGTGATGAAATGATTTACACAAAGTAAAGCGCCTGCCTGGGTTCAAACTCTACAACTTGTAAGTCGGGTCGTTACCACTGGGCTACCACTGCTCTCAACAGCACTTACTTCAATCTCACAAACTGTGGGTGACTTCAAATATATGGAATATACAATTAATTCCAACCACTAACATGGAACTTGTGTTGTTAGTTCGATATTAATGGATGTTGTTGGTGAAATAACTCGATGTGACGAATTGCTCGACTGTGTCCCTGGAGCTTTAGACGTACGACAATGAGATTTATGCACTTCAGAAGGAAAACATTGTAGAAATAAACATGTTTCCGTTTATTACATACGATTTCATGCTAGCTTATGCATAATCAGCCTCTAATGTTCTCACTGCTGGGACACAGGCCTCCTCTCTGTGAGAGGGAGTGAGCGTAATCCACCACGCACGGTTTTCTCACACTTTTTACCGTTTTGAGAGCAGTGGTGATGAATTAATTTAAGTACACAAAGTAAAGCGCTTTTCAGGGTACGATCTACAGGGCCGATGCCTGCCAGGGTCGCGGAAAAGCCTGGAAAGGATTCCGTGACCCCTGGCAATACACAGGCAACTGAAGTAGCATGGGTGGGTTTTAGTCAGTAAGAGTCTGACACTTCTCCCGTGGAGAAGTTACTTGATAAATTACCATACAAAAAAAAAAAAGGTTTACGACCTTTGTTACCATTTGGCCATCACTGCTCTGTTCGTCTATAATTTATATCTAAATATGAATTTATTATACACACAAATCTTTCAAACAAAATGCTCTCAATGATGGAGAAAACCGCATCAACATCTACGAGTATTGTGTATTTCAGAAGATCTCAGCAGTCGCAAAGGCAGACAAGCGACTGTGTTTTATACTATGTAAAGATATAGATTAGATTCAGTACAGTTCTACAATTTGACATGTAATAGAAGATACAGTTTAAGGGAGAGTAGTAGGTACTCTTGAAAAATATAAATTATTTTTACAATTACACCAAATAAGAATAAAATCTGTCAAGTGCGAGTCGGACTCGCACACGAAGGGTTCCATACCATGTCGTACAAGATTTAACACTATGAATTTTTGTAATACTTTCGTAAAGGTAACAACAGAGGCGCTATAAAAAAACAAAGATTTGTAAAGAAATTGTCTAATTTTAATAAAAAAAGTTTGTTGTGTTAAAATATAGGTGTAGGAGTATTTCATTTATTTTAAGAGAAAAATATTAAGTTAACTTTATCCAGTAGCATACATTAACTAAAGCCAAAGTTATTTATTTGCTACTAACATAGTATTAGTAGGTACAAATAGGTATATATGGTAGGTAAGCAGGTAGATATGTAGGGTAGGTAGGGTAGGTTAGGTACCTACCTACCCTGGTAAGTAGGGTAGGTAGGTAGGGTAGGTAATTAGGTAGAAATAGGTAATTAGGAAAGGTAGGTGCGCCGTAGATAAGTACTTAGTGCTAACCGTGCGAAGCCGGGCGGGGTAAAGCTAGTTACTTATAAATAAAAGGATTTCTCTTGCTACATCAGACTATATTGTACGAAATAGAATGTAAGTAGTACGCCAAATTTTAATTATAACTGTGCGTTTGCACTGGCGAAACATTCCAACAAAACATGTTGGAGTCTCTATTTTCTGTCAATTTTTCATACAATGTTTGACAGGAACTAGAGATTTCAACATGTTTTGTCGTGATGTTTCGCCAGTGCAAACGCACGGGTCAATACAGGTATTTATTTACTTACGTTATTTTTGATAGTCATACAGAAATCTATTATTTCTTACTTATTATTTTTACACATCCCATCGCACTATGAGAGTGAGGGAAGAGATCGAGTGCACTCGTGTCTGCGCACACACTTGTGCACTATAATATCTCCCGCGCCGAAGGCCAGTCTCCGTTGAGATTGGCCGCCGTGGCCGAATAATTTTACACCAATAATTTTTCTCAATATGAAATTGTAAGTATCCACAACGGTTTAAGGTAACTGAATAGTACACTGTATGTGCCAGCATTCATTTCAATGTTACTGAATATATTGTCTATTGGAGTGTAGTTTTAACATGAGGTACTTACACACATCAACACCGTCTAGGGATACTTTGAAAAAAGTTCTTAAACTCAAAAAATACTGGCCGGTTTTAAAATCTTGTGAAGAAAGTTTATTTTGTAGACCTTTTTGGATGATCGAAATTTAAATGATCGAAATAGTATATGCTGCCATTATAGTAGGTACTTACTAATTCCATGTCATTACTCCGACTATTAAATAGTTATCTGTGGAATTTATATCGCATAATATTAGCATGAAATACAAAATTATTTTTTTAAGTTGCAGAAAATCGCCCATATTATATAAAATACGTTATGTATCGGCGTTTTTAGTATTTGTTGATTATAAACAGTATATGTTACATGATACACACAAGTTTCAAATTCCTAATTTGTTTAGCTGTTGAGATAGAGCTCGTACAAAAATGGTCTAAAACAGACAACTTCTACGGCCCCCTAATTCATCATTTTTGAAGATAAAAACAAATAAAAATTATATTTATTCTCTACTCGATGAGCTCTAGAAAATGATACCCCACATGCCAGGGTCAGATTATTTTTTTTTCAAAATTTAATTTTATTGTATGGCGACCCCCCTTTAATTTTTAATTTTATGATTTGTTGCTCTTGCGGCAATAGAAATGCTCAATCTGTGAAATTTTCAACTGCCTACCTATTACGGTTCATGAGATAGAGCTCGCTGACAGACAGACGGACAGCGGAGGCTTATGAATAGGGTTCCGTTTGTCACCCTTCGGGTACGGAACCCTAAAAATTAAAAAAAAATCTGCTGTTCTCATCCTTTTATGTCGTTGGTTTAGAATTTTCGTTTTTTGCCACCAACTTCCGAAATTAAAGTTAATCTTTCACTTTGTAGTGTTTTTTTTGGAAGTCAGATTTTATTTGTAGTTTTAATTTTTCACTTTTTAGTTGTGATACCTACCCCACATAAATTTGAATACCAGCACCTGCTATGTAAATAACAGTGACAGCAAACTCAAAAATAGGATAATTTTATAAGGGACCACCGCGCAAGCTGCCTCTACCAAAAGAAAAATTATTTTCAAAATCGGTGCACGGTTGACGAAAATATTAATGGATGAAAAAAATACCAGATGAACATAGAACCTCCTCCTTTTTTGGAAGTCGGTTTCGGAAAGTGCAATACTAACTCGATCAAAATGTATGCAACAGCTGATTTTTTTTGAGAACATAGCGTTTAGGATGCAATATTACCTATACAAGCAGAAAACCAAGCCGTGTATACCCGTTACTGAACTAGTAACTTAATCTATGTGTATCTATGTGCATATCCATGTGTATATATGACTATACACATATACGTACATATACACAATACCTATTCTAACTTTCCCTGTATTACTTAGTAAATTTCTTGTACATAGTTTAGTTTTTGTTTATCTTATCCATGTCAGAATCAATCAATCTGCCTACCCTTTTCCCAACTATGTTGGGGTAGGCTTCCAGTCTAACCGGATGCAACTGAATACTAGTTATTTTTCATGGAGCGACTGCCTATCTGACCTCCACAACCCAGTAACCCCTTGGTATGGTGTCAGACTTTCGGGCTTCTTACGACTCGTACCGACTGTCAAAGATCCACGAATGATGGCCACTCAACCAAGTAACTGGGTAATACGATACCCCTTGCAATGCGCAATACAGAATATTATTATTATATTGGTCGTTCTACTTGTAGTCACAATGACCCATAAACCTATTCGAATTCAATTATACTTGAAATCATTATCGGGAATGTTGATAGAAAACAACATTCAGATATAAATCTCATTTTTACGAGACTCACAATAAAACGCGAGGTAAGTACGTATTCCAACAGTTTCTTTTAGTGGATTAAAGTTCCATTGTGTGGCGTCTCTGAAGAATAACTAACATAGAGTGAGTCATAAAGAGATAAACATTGAAATATTTACGTCTCTTTCTTCATTACGAAATATCTTATGAGTTAGAAAGAGTACCTCACTTTGGATACCGCGGTGAGGAAGAAATTGTCCTTATTTAAAACGAACATTGTGTCTACAGTTGATTTAAGCATAGACTCAAACTCAAAGCATTTATTTCAATTAAACCATTTACAAGCACTTTTGAATAGTCAAACAGTCGGTCAGTAAGTCAGAAAGTTGAAGCTAGTTGCCCATTCTAAAACGTAGATCTCTGTGGAGAAGAACGGGCAAGAAACTTCAAAGACGCTCTTTTAAATATAGATATTACAAAATCCTAGGTACAGTGCCGGGCAAAAGTCGCTAAGCTATTTTATAAAGGAATCGCTTGACGTTTAGTTTGACTTACGACCTTCTATTTTCAAGAGACATGCATCATCTTCAAGTGATTGTAGTTCATAATTTCAACCTCAAAATCTGAGTCAAGTTGACCTAGCGGTTAAGCGCGTTCAGATAAAATCGATGAGCCGTGAGTTCAAATCCCGCGTAGCATTAGACTTTTTGTAAGTTTTTACTTGATTGGAAGTAATGGGACAGAAATATAATGATATTATTCTTTATCTTGTTCGCCTTGTTCACACATTTCGTAAAGTTAGGAAGGTAGATCATATTAAATTAAATGAAGAATTTAGATTTCTGTGAGGTAGACATGAGTTTTAGGAATATTTAACTTGATCGGAATGAATGTTGTCGTTTGGTTGTAGTTGTTGGTTAGTGACGTGTGGTTTAATAGCAAAGAGAAATTAAACTACTACTCAAAATTTGCAAAATGTATGCAAATATTAATATTGAGACGAGGGCGACTATTATTGCGCTGCATAAAAGTGGTCTTAATAGAAGACAAATATCTGATGAAACCGGACTAAATGTGAGTGATTTTATTTATGAATTGTAACTTAAACTTTTATTTGAAAATACCTAAGATTATTTGGTGGCATATGGATTAATTGTTTTAATTATTTTTTAAATCCATCATGAGGCCGATAAATAATTAGTGTTTATTATTGGATTTATAAATGCAGAGTTTTAATATTTTAATGTTTTATTGTTATCACATAACATAATCAGCCTATTAATGTTCCCACTGCTGGGACACAGGCCTTCTCTCTGTGAGAGGGATATTGTTATATTATAAATATTATTAAAAATAACAAGTGTTTGTTATTGGATTTATATATGCAGAGTTTTTATATTTTATTGTTACATTAAATAAATATTATTATATTTTATAAAAATGAAGTCTTGTTAGTAGTAGCATTTTGTTATAGCTACTTTAATATAACTAATATATATTTTTTTTGTTTTAGAGTTATAATACTGTTAGTCTCTGGATTAAAAGATATGAGGAAGAGGGTAGCCTTGCTAGTCGACAGCGAAGTGGAAGGCCAACGCTTATTAGCGAGGCACAGCGACGATATATGGTGGGCGAGTATGAAACAAATGGTTTCACACCAACTAGACACTTTGCAAACTTATTCGACACTTCAGTGCGAACTGTTCGCCGTGCCCTTCACGCTGAAGGCTTGCATAACAAAGTGCAAAGGTGGGAGTCACGGGATGAGAGATGTATAGAACAATTAAAAACCCATTGCAAGGAGGTGTGGGAAAATTTAAGAGGAACCGATATATGTGGTAATATTGTAGGGTCGATGCGCAAACGTCTACTTGACTGCATCGAAAATAATGGGAGTTATACAAAATATTAATACCTAGATGTTTGGTTATAATTATTAGACGGTGTCACTAAATATTTATATTAACATAACCGTAATTATTTAATGATCTTAAATTGAGGTTTAGTTTCAATCTTCTTTTCGTCAAGAAAATGAACACTTAAGCTATATAACCTCAATATAACATTTATTGTGACGTTACATAAAAACATGCATAAAGTCTAAAATATCATATAGGTAATAGTTTTCCATAAACTCTGCCGATATCTATAATAAGTGGGTATCAACAAATTTATATTTGTGTTATTAAGTATTAGAATATCCATTCCTTGTTATATTATTATGAATTGACTAAGTGGGTAGTGGTACCCACTAACAAAAAATCTTAAGAACGGTTAACAAGAGAACTTATTTTATCTAGGTAGGAATGTGACGTCACAATTCTCATAAAAGTTTGTTAATTTTATAAATGAATAAAACGAATAAACATTTTTGTTATCATAGCACAATTTTTTTATTTCCACCTTTCAACACCGAAAAGATAAATATTATTTAACTATTTATGTGATTTTTAATCACATAAATAGTTAAATAATAATACAAAAACTAATATTTAGTTTCTTATTAATATTATGCATAAATACACTTTAAATAAATACAAATATCTAAAAGTTTTTGTTATAAATACAAATATGGTCTAACATTCACACATTTTATGTGGGATTCGAACTCAAGCCTCATTGATCGCGTATCCATTGCTTTACTCAAACAGCTACGGGCACATGTCAACTATAAGTGAATTTTATCAATGCAATGGTAAGAAAGGTCACCTATATGACGCTTATTCTAAATGCAACAGAAATAATTATAATGTCGTTTCGCGTTAGTGCGACGGTGTGTGTTACTGATGAGAATATAAATTATGAGATTATATGAAATAAGATGTGAATACTCGTAACGAACAGGATCTGTACTCACAGAAATCAAAATGATTAGTAGGTAGACCTCAAAAATCGAAGTAAAGTTTTTTTATGGGCTACCTACTAAACTTTATTATTTATGTGAACAAGACGAATGAAAGAAACAAAAAACGAATGATTATTATCGATCTACTACTAAATATTAAATATTAAAAACTAAACTAAATATTAAAAAGAAAAAGTGAACTATAAATAGTAATTATTTAAAAAAAAAATATCCGCAGGAGAGATTCGAACTGTCGGCTCGCTGAAAACACACAAGTATCAAAGGACGTAACCATTGAGCTAGCATGTCATACATTTTGCTGGTTGAAATTATGAACTACTATAAGTTATAAACCAAGTGAGTGTGTGTGCGTGTGGAACAACTTATAGAAGAAGGTCGTAAGTCAAACCGAACCGTCAGTCGATTACTCAAAAAAATGGCCTAGCGACTTAAGACCGCTACTGTACATTATTCTTGTTGCATTATATGTACAAAAAATAATGAAAACAATTCAAAATTTAAGATAAAAAATAAGCCCTGGCAGATAAGAGATGACCAGTTTCAACTGACGGCACCCATTCACGAACATGACGCGTGGATCAGCACCATCCAGCTCAACCATTTTGTAGGGAACCGAATGATCCAACACACGCGCCACCATCACCGAGCCATCTAAGTGAGCATGACATACTCTCAACTGCCATGCTCTTTCAAGTCAACATACATAATAAACGGCTCCATGGTACTCACATTTACATAAATTGAAAAAATGCTTCTAGAAGGTTTAAAAGTTATAACAGTTATGTTTGTTATAACGTGACACCAGGGCACATAAAAAGTTTTCACAATAAAATTGTAAAAATAACGACATGTTGTTCTACTTCGCAAGCGTGAACGGGTACAAAAAATTGGTAGAGCTTCTTTGAACAATATTTTTTTATTGATTAAAAGTAATTTCATACAATACTGCCAAGGGGTATCGTATTACCCAGTTACTGGATTGTGGAGGTCAGATAGGCAGTCGCTCCATGTAAAATACTGGTATTCAGCTGCATTCGGTTAGACTGGAAGCTGACCCGAAGATAGTTGAGAAAAAGGTTAGGAAGATTGATTGACTGATTGCTGATTGTTAGGCTAGATTAGTAGATGGAATGAGTTTCAAGAGTAATTGTTTTATGTTAAAATACGCTTTCTGGAAAGTTTTGTAGTGAAAATGCACTGCCAGTAGGTACATATTTGGGGGTTAAAATAAATCAAACATAACGGTATGGTCATCGACTACGAGGCTCTTTGGTCGTTAAAGTAAAACATTACGGTACGATCATCGATTACGGGGACCGCGCCTGTATTTTCGAAATAAATTTCCATTTGAGTGTTTATTCAGTTACCTACGGAAATGGACAAATCCATACTTAAATGTTATAAATGCGAAAATCCGTCAGGTTTTCACTCCGTAACATCTGAACGGATTTCGATGAAATGTGGCATATGCAGGTATTCCATGACCTTGGTTAAGACATAGTATAATTTATCCCAGTAGGTAGTATGTTCCCGTGGAATAATTTCTGAAATCCGGGCGGGCAAAGTCACGGGTAAAAGCTAGTAAACCATAAAAATATTGAGAGAATACGCAAGATTTTTATTTTTTCGGTACGATTATATCTTTTCTGTAATCGACAAAAAAAAAATTATCTCATGTTTTATGCAATCTTGTAGTAGTTTAAGCGATCTTGCAAAGTGCATAGAACTTGTAGTGGAATAGAAAAAACATTATTCTTCCACTCAGCTGCGTACTTAGCAATTCGTAAAGCTACCATTAAAGGGAAGCTTCTCCTATAAATTGCAATAGTTGAGCTGGAAAGAGTTTATGGTTTTCGGCACCTGTCCCACCGCCGCCGCCGGCCGACGAGAGAGCGATTAGCTGTCAACGATTTTCTCGTTTAAGACACGTACGATTGTAGGTCCCGTGAAAGTAAAAGAGATACATACATGAATAGTTGATCGCTCACTGTTCACTCGATTCATTGCAGCGACAACTTAAGAGCTATCAAAAAGTGTACTCGCTCAGTAACGCTCGCTTAGTGGGCAAAACATTTGTTGAGAGACTCACTCTTGGTATGTACTAAGAGTCTGACGTGGTGACAATTGGAATTAACACGTATTTTTTGCTTTAGCATATTAATTATAAATGCTTTATATAAAACGCGTTAAGGCTGCCTGTCGACTGGAGCGGAGCGGAGAGGAGAGGAGCGGAGAGGAGAGGAGCGGAGATGTGCCAATATTAACCTATATTGGCACATCTCCGCTCCTCTCCTCTCCTCTCCGCTCCAGTGGATAGGCAGCCTTAAGTTGGGTAGTGGGGGCTCGTTACATATTATTATTAGTATTGTCGTTTGAGCTCCTTAAGTTCTGAGTTGAGTTCCACGATTACTGACAAATGCTTGCACTGGACAGGTCCACTCAAATCTGTGTGGTTCTTTCCTCAAAAGACCATTTCAGACACTAATCTACATGGTTCTCATATGGCTTGACCAAGATTATGTCTGGACTTTAAAAGAGACTGTGACCTCTGAGTTTGTTTCGGCCTTTCTTCTCAGAGTAGTCAGTTAGGAAACGCCGACCTCATCTAGCTTATTTTAAAATTTTTTTTAATAAGACGTGTAAAAGTGATTCCGATATCCTATTTACAGAATAAACAATTTCATTTCATTTCATTTCGTAACCTCTTGATCATAAAAATTAAAAAATACGTGTCCAATATTTTTTAATAATCTATCGGTAGGACAACAAAAATTTTAATAATCTATCGGTAGGACAACAAAAATTTTTAGTTAACATCCCTATTTATTTCCTATTCGAAGTGACCTAAGTGCGATAGTGGCGCCCTCATTTTCATTTTACTCTTTTTTGCCAAGTTGTAGCTCTACTCGCTTCTCGTTAATCGCTGGCAAAGGGACAGGTGCTGTAAACGTGCAGGATTTAGTGGCCTTAATTGCCAGTACACATAGATTTAGCACTTGATTACAATTTATGATGCCTTTTAGCATTATAAATAGTAAGTACACACGGAAACTGTTGTGGTTTTTTAAGTTCTTGGTACTATGGTTTTAATGGGTTTTAAATAGACCGTTGCTATTATTTTCTGGCCTATTTTTGTATGTTTGCATGTTTTATAGCAATATGGGGTTAATTTGAATCGGAAAACCGAGGGACCCGTAAGGATTTTTCATCATAAAAAGCTGTAAATAAAAATATTGTTTGATGTCATGCTTCTACAAAGATAGAGTATTTGGGATAGAAGTCGGTTGTGTTTGAAAGGGTCAGATTAGAAAGCAACACTGTATTAATTACAAATACTAAATTAATTTTGCGACTAATCAAATAACTAATCAAGAGTTGAAGCTTTTCTGTTAATAAAATCTAAATCAAAACCTAATCAAATTTTTGACATTTAAAATTGACCTTTCAGTCCATTTGCTGGATGAGTGGATGAAGCTTACCAAAAACTAAAGAATGGATTGAGTTTGCCATCTTTCATCTTTGAGAAGTCGGACTATAGATTAAAGATCACAGTTTGCCTGTGTCAAACCCTCTGTCAATTGTCATTTTGACATATGGATAACTGAGTTGAATTATTGAGACGCGGACAGGGGATCGATCGGAAGATATGCAGCAGTAAAATTCGGGATCAATATTGGACGTGAGATATTACATAACATAACATCACGCTTGTAATCCCTAAAGGGTTAGGCAGAGGTGTACCTATAGTACACCCACATTTTGCCAGTTATGTTTAAGACCCATGTAATAGGGGCTAGTTTATTGCCATCAACCGGGCAAAAATCTAGACTCCGAGCTGCTACTGAGAAATTCCTGATGGAAAAACACAATAACTCTTTGTTCGATCTGGGAATCGAATCCAGAACGTCATGCTCAGCAGTAGCGCTTGCGACCACTAGAGCAACGAGGCGTTAGGAACAAAATGTTGGTATTGATCCCTTGTCTATGATTAATTCTAATGCTGCGGCCGCATCTGCGGCTATCGTGATAAAGCAATGCGTGCCGAAGCTTCGTATGTTTTGCTCTCTAAAAAGTTATCGCGCTAATGCGGTGGCCACATTAGCGGCTTCGCCATGTTTATTCATGTAACTGGCGGTACATTATTTTTCAGACGAAAGACGTCCACTGCTGGACATAGGCCTCCCCCAAGCACCGCCATTTCGACCGGTTCTGTGCTTCCCGTGAGAAGAAAAAGGAAGTAAAACTCATATCTACTACTTTATTTATAAGCATTGCTTACAGTTAATGCTGCGGCTGCATCTGCGTTTACCTGACAAAGCAATGCGTGCCGAAGCTTCATATGTTTTGCTCGCTAAAAAGTTATCGCGCTAATGCGGTGGTTAGATTAGCGGCTTTGCCACGTATATTATGTGCCGTTATCCCTGTGCGATAAGTGCTACGCAGCCCGACCTATCACGACGATAACCGAACATATTCGTTGGTCTCATCTGCGTGTATCGTATCACTGTGCGAAGCTTCGTCACGATAGACGCAGATGCGGCCACAGCATTATAAACATTGGCGAACAATCTATACGCGTCATTATCCATTACGATATTAGCCAAACCTTAATACTCCGAAGTGCCAAGTAGATACTTATATCTATAGTATGATTGATGAGTTACTGGCAAATTATTTCGTATATATTTTTCACTAGCCTACTTGAGATGATAAGCCTGGTATACCTATTGAACTAGCGAGCAGCCTTTGCTTCGCACGGTTTCTATGGTCTCCTATATAATGTGGCAAATGTGAAAACATCGAGGTTTCTGTGCCATATTTTAGTTAGATATTAATGTATTAGTTGGTAGCTGCGTATTTTACTTTTGCAGCTATCTTCGTGTCTTTTGTTAAGTTATACCAAAATTGTTCCTAATAAACTTATTACTTTTACTTTTTAAGGTTCCGTATCAAAATGGTAAAAAGGAATCCTTATAATAGTTGTCTGGCATTTTTTGCTGAACTGGGCCTTCTTAGCGCAGCCGCGTGAGGCACTCCCCTGCTAATTTCTTACATCGTATTTTACACTTTTTATTAGATTTAAATTTTTTAATAAAAAAAAATATCTGCTGTATAAATTGTGTGCTTTTTTGGTCTGTGTTAAACAAATGAATATTCTTTCTTTCTTTCTAATAATAATAATAGTTTTAGATAACGTTTGCCCAACTATTTTGCATAAAGTATTTTTTATTTTTGCAACAGTGTTGACCGGGTTTCTTAAAAATACTTATCATATGAAAGAGCGCGGGTGCGTCTCATATCATATAAAGTCATTTGGTATATTTTCATTTCAATAACGTTCACAAGATATAATAAACGTGAGATATACCAACTGTTGATATAATTTCTTTACATATAACATTTATATACTCTAAAACTTATTTCATATAACGTTATTGGATATAACGTTTATTTAATCGAAAATCATTAGGTCTATCGTTTAAAATATATATTGATACCGAGTTAATGTATATAGTTAATAGTTCATACTCCCATACTCCCAAGTATTTATCATTATGGTTAACACCCCGATTCAAAGCAATCCGACTCGGATATGTTAGGTTAGAAGGCTAAGGCGTGAGCGGGCGCCGAGCGTCATATCCCTTCTATTGTTCAAACTCAAACTCAAACTCAAAGCATTTATTTCAATTAAACCATTTACAGGCACTTTTGAATTGTCAAAGAGTCGGTCAGTTAGTCAGAAAGTTGAAGCTAGTCGCCCATTCCAAAAAGTAGATCTCTGTGGAGAAGAACGGGCAAGAAACATTTTGGGTTAGGTTAGGTTAGAACAGTGACCATTTACGCGCGAAGGCGAGCGACCGTAGGGAGCGTGCCGCGGCAGCGGCCGCCGAGTGCCAGATCTCATCTCTTGTTGGTGAACCATTTGGGTTAGGTTAGGTTAGAACAGTGACCATTAACGCGCGAAGGCGAGCGACCGTAGGGAGCATGCCGCGGTAGCGGCCGCCGAGTGCCAGATTCCCTCTCTTGTTGGTGAACCATTTGGGTTAGGTTAGGTTAGAACAGTGACCATTAATGCGCGAAGGCGAGCGACCGTAAGGAGCGTGCCGCGGCAGCGGCCGCCGAGTGCCAGATCCCCTCTCTTGTTGGTGAACCATTTGGGTTAGGTTAGGTTAGAACAGTGACCATTATCGCGCGACCGTAGGGAGCGTGCCGCGGTAGCGGCCGCCGAGTGCCAGATCCCCTCTCTTGTTGGTGAACCATTTGGGTCAGGTTAGGTTAGAACAGTGACCATTAATGCGCGAAGGCGAGCGACTGTAGGGAGCGTGCCGCGGCAGCGGCCACTGAGTGCCAGATCCCCTCTATTGTTGGTTAACCATTTGGGTTAGGTTAGGTTAGAACAGTGACCATTAACGCGTGAAGGCGA
This sequence comes from Conistra vaccinii, assembly GCA_948150665.1. NCBI lineage: Eukaryota > Metazoa > Arthropoda > Insecta > Lepidoptera > Noctuidae > Conistra > Conistra vaccinii. Next base: position 10,236,898 of record OX411337.1, on the reverse strand, counting down.
GCGAACGTAGCAAGTGACCATCTTGGCAGGTGGTAATCAGTTAGGTATATCTACTCAGGTTACTAACTGTGATAGAAATTATATATTAGACTAAATATGTTCTATGTCTTTTGAGTGGTATATCAAACGATTTTATATTAAATGTATGTTATAATTATAAAAATTAGTTATTTTGAAATTATGTTTATCGTTTATTATATTAACTGATGATTATATCAAATAAAATTATAGATTCAGTTGTTATATCTAGTAAATATTAGTCATTTTGTAATTATACCATTATATTACTTACCCAAAGAGCGCTATTTGTACATTCTCAAACATATTTTTTTATTTCGGCCACTTTGTTTCCCATTTTTGACGAAACATTTTACCGGTTTTTTTTTATTAGCGCGATGACACACGCACTGGAATGTTCAAACAAACAAACTCATATTGAGTTTGCGCATTTATAATAATAGGTAAGGATTAAAATGATATCGTACATAAATAACAACTTATAGCTACATAAAGTATATATGAGATTTAATAGTGAAACAAAGATGAAAACGCTTGGCCAGGTGCCACGTCTGAAATCCTCAAAGGATCTTTATGATATTTGGCACCCGAATAGCTTGTGACATGCCGGACATAGGCTTACGAAGCATTAGTGACGGTAGCGGAGCCAAAGTCGAAGCTAGGCAGAGCCTGTCGTATGTAATAGAAGACAACGCCTGCAGCTTTGTGAACAAGATAGGATTGAATTTCAAACCTGGATACCGAGAAATATGTCTCAGTTTCAAACGTTTTAGTTTAATATTAACAACTCGCTTCTGCCTGCGATTTCGTCCGCGAGCCTATAACCTTCCTCAATTATTGGGCTAAACAATGCAAAAATAATTTTTCAAATCCGACACCATTTGTGCTAGGTATGGTGGGCTACTAAAGCTTACAAGTAAGGAGAAATCTTAGTCTCGTAAAATATTTCATACAACTAATTCGTGGTACCCATTTTAATGCCTTTTTACTACAATTTATCTCCTTTAACATTCCACTACTTATTAGACACACACTTCGCCCTCGCCAATGACGGACCATATTCTCAATACCTCGAACCAGTACCATAGCCCTCATGGCCAGTCCATTGTACCTAGCCCTCACCCATATAAACAATATTTTGCTGTATGACCAATCCTCGGACATCTTCGCGGATTCTGAACAAAGATTCCTGAACACTGCTAGATTTTCAACTCTCAGCGCTGAGCCTAGCGTTGAAAATCCAACAGCGCACTTTTATTTACGGATTCATTTAAGTGTCACTTAGTAAAGTAAGCACGGGCATTAAATCCTCAAACTATTCCATAATTTAAGATTCATATAAGTTTTTCTTTTGCCACTACAGTGGGAGCAAAAGACCAAAAGAGTCAATTTTAGGTCGCCAGTAGCGACCTAAAATTGATTTGTGTTCGAGAACTTGATCGCTAGAGCAAGGATATACGTATAAAGTATACTTACTCTTCGAACATTTTGACTTCATTATAATTCTGTCTAAATAATTAAAATAATTATAAACTTTGAGTATGGGCGGTCAATGTTCAAATCACCCTCCAATTGGGGTCCACTACCGTCGTCGGTCGGGTAAAAACGTTATCCTGAAAATTCCTCAATTTAGCTTTTCTGAAAATAAACATATTTTCAGTAACCTTCCAAATATTCATAGGACCGGCCCAATTTGTATACTTTTAGGCCAAATATGACCAGTTATGAAATATAATAACATTGGTCACATGAAACCTTTTTGACCCTCTAAATGACTTGCATACTTAACGTAATGGATTTTATTTCTGTCTATTATCACGGGGACAATAGCTGTGCTAGTAAATGGACTGTCATTTGCGTATAATAGAACTATTAGGCTATATATAACTATTTAATACTGAGGTATCAGATGACTTGAGTTTTATATGTACTTACTAATTTTGTAATACGTCAATGTTCAATATTAATTATTTCAAAGATGGTGTTGGTGGTGAAAAATAACTAGATATTAATTATCAGCCTGTGTAAGACTTCCTGTATATGACGCTGGAGCCGCAACGGCGGCTCCGGACTGCATGTTTGTGTATACGAATGAATACCGCCCATGCGCCGCACCGGCGCGGCGGCGGCGCCGCGTATACATATTTTACATTCGAGATGTTTTGATTTTTTTCATGTTGCTGTCTGGCGCCGGTGCGGCTCCGGCGTCATGAACAGGAAGCCTTATTGTTCTAAAGCAAACCAAAAATCTCATACAGAGAAGAAACGAGCTATGATTGCCACGCTTGGTCGCTGAGTGTTGACGATTAATTTCATATAAATTTTATCACGAAGTTTTTACGCAAGTAGGTGCTGTCAAGATGAACCGAAGAGGTCTCAAGCGGTATGAGGAACAGGGTGTAAAGTTTACTCATTCTCCATAGAAAAGGGAGGATCCTCTGACCAGACGGGTGTTGTGTCTGGTGCTCTACTGCCCGGCGATTGATGTCAGGATGTTGTACATATGCTAGTCGCGCAGTAAACTTTGCTTGCGCGATTCAGGATTTTGTATGACGTCAGTATGCTGCGTAGTTTGCATGCGGCGATATTGATGCCGTGCCGCCACAAACTTAAAGGCAGATCAGTCCGAGAGCTCGATTGATAAGCAAATTGACTACCAACATAATATTTGTCCGTAAATTCAAATCACAACTTTACTGTCATGTCATGCTTGGTCAAACGAAATGGAATTATAATTATGTCAATATGCTCCACAATAAAGTTGTCTGACTGTAAATTCAATAATTAAGTAAGAGTGAATAAAAGCCTGTTCCGAAGCGTCTTCGTCGATACCCGCAGATGTCTCATTTCGTATGAGAAATGAGAAACCAACTCTGCGTTATAACCACATCAGTGTTATGTGAATGGTTCTAAGTATTTGAATGTATGGAAAATTGAACATCTGTGACACGCCTTAAAATATACCCCAAGGCCAAGCAAATACACCATGTCTGTATTTGACATAGGTATCTTCTTCTTCTTATTAGGTTAAGCTACGCTTGCCCGGGTTGGTCCTTGGATGGATGACCATCTTTACATACCAAGACTCCTTCCTGCCTCGGAAACCACGTTAAGCCGTTGGTCACGGCTGTCATTCGTGGATCTTCGACAGTCATTACGGGTCATCAGAAGCCCAAAAGTCTGACAACCAGTCTTACCAAGAGGTATCGTAGCACCCAGTAACTGGGTTGTTGTCTAAATTAACAAATTCTGGTATTCAGCTGCATCCGGTTAGACTGGAAGCCGACCCCAACATAGTTGGGAAAAGGCTAGGGAGATGTATTTATATATCTTCTTCTTAGCGTGTCAATGGTAATCTAAATAGACTCGGCTCAGAATTTGGCTTTGTATTTGGCGCCATCAGTAGCGTCCATCATTTCCTGTAATGTGCAGATGACAAGTCACGCAAGACACGATATTATTCCATTCCATATAAGTATTCCATCCTCTGTGGACAGCACTACATTTATTTTCCAAGGTTTAGTCGTCTATGAAACTCCACATGAACAGGTTTTCCTTGCTTCGGCCAACCTGCGTCCGGAGTCTGTTAAAAAACTTCCAGGTTACCCAAGGCAACTCAAGTACCTACAGGTGGGAGATCTTCAGCAGGTGGAATTCGTTTCACCTGCTGAAGATCTCCCACCTGTAGGTAGGTAGGTAGACAGTGCTTCCTTGCCCAAACCATTCGTGGTTTGGGTAAGGAAGCACTGTCTCACCACAGGATCAGTCTATTGTTTGATTTAAAAAAAATACCACAGATGGCGTATATTTAGTAACCTAATCCGCTTAACTGTTCGAGTCATAAAGAACCCTGTAAGAAATTGATCAAGATCAAGCACCGAACGCAGAGCACTGGCGTTGCGCATTCGGTACTGTATAGAATGCCTAAGCAAAGTATGAAATAAATAATTAAGTATTTCATACATTACCTAAACGTTTTAGGTATTCTATACATTGTCTAGTTATTGTATAGATTACCAGATCGCCGGTAACATAAACAAAAAATAACGTTGTTTAAGAACGAAAATATTGCGCTAGCAGAACACATTAAATTGTTAACTATGTGTAGTGTTTGGGTCACCAAGTTACAGGTGTGCCTAGTTTGGGACCCGCTGTCAAATATTCTAAGTCTTCTGTTAGTTAGATTTTCATACCATGAACTTTGTGTAAGCTAAATAAATAAATGAATGTGAATTTGAAAATAATTAGTTACCTCTAGTAATTTGTATGGATCTTCGGAACTGCTGATCTGATTCCGAAAATTCTTTCACAAATATATTTAATGTTAAAACAAGAAATTTCACCCGCAAGAAGTTGCTTAGCATATGCTAGATTTATATATTTTGGAACCATTTCTCCAATAAATTATTTTCTTACACGATTATTCGCAGAGAGCATTGGCACCGTTCCAAATTAGGGCAATAATAATAGGTTCGGAGTACAGATCACGACCGTTCATAGGTTGTGACAGGTGGGAGACTTATTGACTTCGAGTACAATGATAACCCACCCTGCTTAGTTGAGACTTCCTACCTTCGAGGCTTTGTTCGAATCGTGTCATTATATTTTATTAGTTGTTATTGTTGTTAGTTGCTACTTCTCTCTATAAAGTTTTTTCGAGACAGAATAAGTGAATATTTCTTTAATTTAGAACTTATATAATTAATCTACATTCAAAATATAGTGTTAAAAATAATTAACAGATGGTGCTACCAGCATCTTATTTATATAATACTAGCAGACCTGGCAGACGTTGTCCTGCCCGAACAGCACCACCTAATGGGTTCAATTGTATTTTCAAACCATCCAGAGACCCAGTTAAATATACACACAAAATTTCATCCAAATCGGTCCAGCCGTTTAGGAGGAGTTAGGTGACAAACACACGTACCGAAGAACAGAATGTTTTCTCAGGTAAACGATGGAAGATTTAATATTTTTACGTTTTCATATTTTTAGCGTTCCGTACCTCAAAGGGCAAAACGGAACCCGTATAGGATCACTTCGTTGGCCCTCCGTCAGTCTTTCTGACAGTTCGTCAAAACTTGGTATCAGGTTAAAATTAATAGCAAGTACTTAGGTTACTAGCTTTAAAAAAAAAGTCAAGCTTCTATTTCATCGCAATAAAAATACTCGTACGGTCATATAAGCGGCATATTTTGATCGCAAATAAATGAAAACCTATAGGGTATTAGGTTTCTTGTTGACCTAGAATCATGAAATTAGGTAAGGAGCAAGGTCTCACAGCACAAGCAAAGGAAAAAGAACACAATATAAAAAAGTCTCACAGCACAAATAAGTAAAAAGTGAAAAAAAAAATTTGTAGTTTAAACACATAAAAAAAAATTACGATTACAAACTTACATTTACAGTTGGCGAATTGCCCTTGACGTAAATCGATGTACCTAATAGGAGATTACTTTTTCAACTACAAAGTTCAGTTAGTTTTTGGGATAAATTATTCACCCCAACTACGGAACCCTTTATTGTGCGTGGTCCGCACGCACATGGCCGGTCACAAATGAATTATTATTAAGAAAATGGAAAAAATAATTTTATTTTGCATCATTTTAGATAGATCGATAGATATATCGTTTATTTGATGCACACAAAAGACATAGCACAACAAACAAAAAACCGGATTTTCTTAAAAAAATATTTAAAACATTATTCTGTTGTGGTCACTTTTATTTATAGAAATAGAAAATATTACTGTAGTGTTGACCGCCCTCATCATACATCATATTGATGATAATTAACAGTTCATTTAATTCGAATCAATCTGAATAAATAATAATGCGATTTCAATAATTAAGCTTGTTTTGTCACCAATAACCACATCTAGGTACAACATGTGAAAACTACAACCACAGAGATTTTGTCACTTTACCACCAAATAAATTATCATTATTATCGTCATGTGGCAAATTTTCCGTTAGAATAATGATCAAATTTAAGTGGTTTTAAATGCCAGTGTGGAAATAAAACTTAAAAAGTAAAAACCGCTCTCAAAAGATTTTAGCCGAGGGGAAACTTGTCTCAGTTTTAGAATTCGACGCCTTTGATTTATATTTGATGGGAATAAGATGTGATGGCGGTGAAAAAATCATTCGCAACGAATCCAGACGATTTTCCTTTTTTTGGACCCTGTTAAGAATCTATAGGACAGTATCTATGTATTCTTATCTAATACTCGGCGGACCCTATTTATTTAAGGTGGATTCGGTGGAGAGGTTGTCCGCGAAATTCAAATTTTCTTACGTTTTTTTTCAATTTGCAGGTTAGTGTCAAGTTGTACCTATCTTGATCAAAATATGATTCTCGACCATAACAAATAATGTATTTACAGAATTATAATCATTACAATCAATAACAATTATATTTAAGTTTATAATATTTTAATTATGTTTGCTAACAAAAAAGAAACCGGCGGCCAAGTGCAAGTCGGACTCGCACACGACCGTACCACCGTGCTACCGTTTCTTGAATAGTAAAGTAGAAATAATAAAAATAAAAAAAATAAACGGACTCCGTTTAATTTTTTGCTATTTTTTATTTTATAATTTTTTGTTAGCGGCTATATAATCACACCTAGTGATGGGCAATTCTCGAGAATATTCTCCTTGCGAGAACTTTGCTGTTAAGTTCTCGAGAACATTCTTTTGGTAGGGAATTTACGAGAATTTAAAAATTGGATGACTGTATTGAATCGGTTTTTTTTTAGATTAATAGTTTTTAGTGCATTTGAACGTTTTACGAAGTTTGAGTTTAAAATAAACTACACCACAACTTAAATTCTCAGTAAATTCTCCTGAGCGAGAACATTCCTGAGAATATTTCCGGTGAAAATTCTCATAAATTCTCTTAAATTTCGTATGGTAGTAATGTTAAAGTACAATTTCTGTATTAAAACGAACTTTATGAGTTTAAAATAATCAGCATTAATAAAATGAATAAGAAAACAACATTATATGAAAGGTTGGCGCGCAGGGGGGCAGCGTCGACGTGTTTTTATATGAAAATTTCACTTTTTGTATGGAAAATATAATAAAAATATTACCTACATGTTGAGATTTAGGGGTTTAAGGGTTTCATAAAGGGGGTCGAAATTTTCATTAGTTTTGCGATAGGACACACCATTTTCGAGATATAAGCTAAAGTAAATAAGAATTTAAACTAAAATGTTTATTGTAAAAAAACAAACTTGACCATTTATAAACGCGATTTTCAATCGCGTTTAATTTTGCTTATTCTACACAAAAAAAACTGTAAATTTAAAATTATTTTGACACAACTAAAATTGAATTTGACAATCGCGACTCCACATGGTACCTACTTGTTTGCCATAACCCATGATTTTTTTTAGAGCTGGAAGCGTGCTAAGGCAGCAGCGTCGACGTGTTTATATATGGAATTTTTCACTTTTTGTATGGAAAATATAAAAAAATATTAGCTCCAGCTTTAAAAAAAAACACGCGGTAGGGCAAACAAGTACCACGTGGACTCGAGATTGGCAAATTCGATTTTAGTTGTGTCAAAATTATTTTTATATTTTAGAGTTTTACTTTTGTAGATTAAGCAAATTTAAACGCGATAACAAAATCGCATTTAAAAACAGTTAGGTTTGGTTTTACAATAAACATTTTTGCTTAATACTTATTATATCTCGAAAATGGTGTGTCCTATCGCAAAAATAATGAAAACTTCGACCCTCTTTATGAAACCCATTAACCCTTTTTTTTTTTTTTGGGTGGCAAATCATCAAATGACTTCTCGCGCTCTGGGCGGAGCGGAAGGGCGTGTCAGACTCTTACTGACTAAAACCCACCTGTGTTCCTTCCCTTGCCTTGCCAGGGGCCGCGTTTTCCCCTTAGGACTACCCGCAGCCCCGGTAGACCCTTACAGCTCAACATGTAGGTATTTTTTTTCATATTTTCCATACAAACAGTGAAAATTTCCTTCCCCCCTCCCTCCCCCCCAGCAGCTCTTAAAAGATTACGGGCAAACAAATACCGCGTGGTTTCGCGATTGTCAAATTCGATTTTAGTAATGTCAAAATAATTTTTTAAATTTAAGAGTTTTTTTTTGTAGAATAAGCAAAAACATAGCTTATCATAGCCAAAAGTAACGAATTTTAGTGAAAGTTTAGTTAGTTTAGTTCGGTGTACAAGAGAAGCGGCGCCATTTCCACTCCGAAACCTAATACAGTAACCTTTTTTCGAGTAAAGTATAAAATAACAACAAAAGAAGTTGACTTTAGACCTTGAAAACAAAACATATTGTACTAAAATTTTGCAATTTTACTTCCAATTTTAAATTCTCGTATATTCTCCGTCGAAAAGAACATTGCAGAATATTCCAGAATATTCTCGATCCGAGAATATTCTCCGTGTGAGAATATTCTCCCGACCCATCACTAATCACACCTGAATTAAATTGCTACAATCTGCGGCAATAGAATACCATCTGTGAATTATTTCGGTTCGTGAGATAGATAGATAACTAATAACAGCCTCACGGGTCGATCCATCAGGTTAAGCTACGCTTGCCGGGGTTGGTCAGTGGATGGGTCACCATCTTTACATACCGAGACTGCTCAGTGCCTCGGAAAGCACGCTAAGCCGTTGTCATTCGTGGATCTTTGACAGTCGTTACGAGTCGCCAGAAGTCTGAAAGTCTGGCACCAGTCTTACCAAGGGGTATCGTATTACTCAGTTACTGGGTTGTGGAGGTCAGATAGGTAGTCACTCCATGTAAAATACTGGTATTCAGCTGCATCTGGAAAAGGCTAGGCAGATTGATTGTGAGATACAGTTCGCCGGACAGAGGAGGCTTAGTTAGTAAGTCCCGTTTGGTACACTGCGGGTACGGAACCCTGAAAACCTATTTTCATTCCCGAATTTGAGTTTATGTAAGGTAACCGAAACGATATTACTTCAGTAGGCAAAAGTACCCATGAATATGAACAACTCTTCGAACAGAACAATTCAGAAAACGAGAAAAATCAACATTTTATTAAAACAAGTGCCTATTCAGGCAAAATATATAGAACAGTTGACTTTTCTTCCAATTCTTCGTAACCTACAAAAAGTTGTTCATATTCATGAATGCTTTTAGGCATTTTAGCCTGAGTATTATTTTTACCTTTTTGTTACATTGTGCCAACAAAGTGTAACAAAAAGGCGAAAATTTCATTTTTCAGCTGTCTCATAAAGTTATTATGTGGGTCCATTTATGCGTATAATGTAAGTAAGGCTGGGTGCAGACATACTCGAGACTGCCTATAGACAGGCTGTCGTTCTATGAAAACAAAGATGGCGCGCAGACTACCTACAATATTCAGCCAGTCTCAGGTCTAGATTTATAAACGTTACCTACTTAAGAGGGCTTATCCTAAACGTTGGCAACGTCGCAAATAACTGTCAAATATTTACTTTCCTGTTTTAATTAATTTGGCAATATTACTGTATGGAAATAAGAAATATGGCTAACCAGTGAACTAGAATATTATAATGAATTGCAGTAACCGATTTAGATGCAAAAAAGGCTTTTGAAAAGTTTCCAAATGTTATTTTTAGATCTAAAACTAAATATTCGGTGTTAAGATATTAATTATTGCATTTCATAATCAGTATTCTAGTTCGCTTGTTAGCCACATTTCTTATTTCCATACAGTCTCTAAAATTGCCAAATTAATCAAAACAGGGAAATATTTGACATCTATTTGCGACGTTGCCCACTTTCAGAATAAATTATTTTGTCACTGTCGCACCACTGTCAAACTATAAGTGCAAGATAGAGACAGGGACATGTCTAAAGGCTGATTTACATTAGCATTAGTTAAGAAGCGAATAAGTCCCTAGCCGTCTAAAGGTTATAAACTTCATAATGAAAAACTTAGTTTTTCATTATGAAGTTTGGACTGACGTTTTCAGTCAACAACACATAAACTCACGCCTTTTTCCTTTCTTCTTCGTTTTGAGACAACTCTTCCTACTTTAAGTTACTCGCTACATAACTAAAGGAAATATAAATCAGCTATAATCCGAAGCACGTGTCGATTACCTATAGGTTCCGGCCTCAGTCTCACCATAGAAGTTCTCACTCTCAACTCAAATTTATATATATTATATTATACCGAAACGTGTTTTGATAACTCAGTCCAGAAGCCCGAAAGTCTGACACTAGTCTTACCAAGGGGTATCGTATTACCCAGTTACTGGGTTGTGGAGGTTAGATAAGCAGTCGCTCCATGTAAAATACTGATATTGAGCTGTATCCGGTTAGACTGGAAGCCGACCCCAACATAGTTGGGAAAAGGCTAGGAAGAAGAAAAAGAACGTGTTTTCACAAAATACAAAACCTTCTGTTTGTAGTGTGAGCAGTCTAGACTGCCCGCAAGATAAGTCAGCGCGCAGCTGAACTTGGAACTAATCGAATGCCACCGTCTTGTCGTTTATGTAAGGTCAAATTAAGTATAGCTATTTTGTTAAATTCAATAATATAAGATTAATAATATAAAATTCTTCTGTTTGTAGCGTGAGCAGTATAGACTGCGCGCAAGATAAGTCAGCGCGCAGCTGAACTCGGAACTATTCGAATGCCACCGTCTTGTCGTTTATGTAAGGTCAAATTAAGTATAGCTATTTTGTTAAATTCAATAATATAAGATTAATAATATAAAATTCTTCTGTTTGTAGCGTGAGCAGTATAGACTGCGCGCAAGATAAGTCAGCGCGCAGCTGAACTCGGAACTAATCGAATGCCACCGTCTTGTCGTTTATGTAAGGTCAAATTAAGTACAGAATTATTTAATCAATTAATATTAATATTCGATTAATATGTTAAGATTAAATTATTATTTCGTTTATTCATTTATATACATATTAATTTACATTTTTAAATATTAAAAAAAAGGATATAAAAAACATTTAAAAATATAAAAAATAGAGTTCCGCCGGTGTCGGAAGCAGGGTCCAAGCTACCGGTGGTTAGGGCTGCAGAGACAGGAACCTCCTCACAATGCGAGCCGTGTCGAGGAGTACTGCCTTCTGAATCAGGCCTTTGATCCAACCGCCTAACGAGAGCCTCGAGAGATGTTGGTCGAGGCTTTCGGCCATCAGGCCGTTGGCCGTTACGACAATCGGCACAATGATAGCCGAGCTCACATTCCACATGTCGACAACCTCGTGTGCTAAGTCGAGATATTTTATTTGTTTCTCTTTCTCAGCTTTCAAGAGGTTCCCGTCATGGGAAATGGTAACATCGACTATCATTGCGCGGCGCGCTAATCGGTCTATCACCACTATATCAGGCTTATTGGCAACAATAGTCCTGTCAGTAATAATTTAATAGACCGATCCCAGTATAACGTGACATGGTCATTTTCGAGAACTGGGTCGGCCACATACCTGTAGTACGGTACCTTAGAATCCACAAGTTTATATTTCAAAGCAAGTTGCTGGTGAATAATCCTAGCCACTTGGTTATGCCTTTGCAAGTACTCGCCGTTAGCCAGACGCGAACAACCAGAGATAATATGTCTGATGGACTCACCCGGACGGTGGCATGCCCGACACACGTCAACCGTACCGTCCTTCATTATATGTCTCCGGTAGTTATTCGTCAAGATAACTTCGTCCATAATTGCACAGACGAAACCTTCAGTTTCCCTGAAAAGGTCACCGAAACGTAGCCAGTATACGGACGCTAAGAAATCTACACCGGGCTCATGGAGAGCCCGATAGAAGCGCCCGTGAAGCTCCTTGCTTTGCCATACCTCCTTGCGGTCATCAGTACCACAGGTTTGCGCCAGTTCTCTTTAGCCATGGAGAGCGGGGTGAGTCCCTTGTCCACTGCGACCACATCACGGTGCATACCCACTTTGGCTTTTAGGAAATATTCCCTGAGGCTGCACACCTCGCGGTTGTGGAGGGTCTTCGCATTTAAAAACCCTCGACCTTAAAAACACTTCCGCGGGATGTACAGTCTCATCACCGAAGAACGTGGGTGATGCATCCGGTTTGCGGTCGAAATTATTATTTCGTTTATTTATTTATATACATATTCATTTACATTTTTAAATATTTCTTAAAAAAAAAAAGATATAAAAACATTTAAAAATATAAAAAATAGTAGCCCACCGGTATCGGGAACAGGGTCCAGGCTACCGGCGGTCAGGGCTCCTGAGAGAGGAATCTCCTAACGATACGCGCCGTGTCCAGAAGTACCGCTTTCTGGATCAAGCCCTTGATCCAGCTGCCTAACGAGAGCCTCCTCAGGTGTTGATCGAGGCTCTTGGCTATTATGCCATTGGCTGTCACAACTATCGGCACAATGACTGCTGTATCCACATCCCACATGTCGACAACCTCGTGAGCCAGATCAAGATACTTAATCTGCTTATCTTTTTCAGCTTTCACGAGGTTTTCGTCATGCGGGACCGTAATATCAATAATCATTGTGCGACGCTCTAATCGATCTATCACCACTATATCTGGCTTATTGGCAACAATAGTCCTGTCAGTGATGATAGATCGATCCCAATACAATGTGATATGGCCATTTTCGAGAACTGGGTCGGGCACATACCTATAGTACGGTACCTCCGATTCCACAAGACTGTATTTCAGAGCAAGTTGCTGGTGGATAATCCTGGCTACAAGGTTGTGCCTATGCAAGTAGTCTCCGTTAGCCAGACGAGAACAGCCGGAAATAATGTGTCGGATTGATTCCCCCGGACGGTGGCATGCCCGACAGATGTCAACCGTGCCGTCCTTCACAATATATTTTCGGTAGTTGTTCGTCATCATAACTTCGTCCATAATCGCAAAGACAAAACCTTCGGTTTCTCCAAAGAGATCACCGAATCGCAACCAGGATACGGACGCTAACAAGTCTACATCGGGCCCATGCAAGGCCCGGTAAAAGCGCCCGTGTAGCTCTTTGCTCTGCCATACCTCCCTGCGGTCATTAGTTTCTAATACTATAGGTTTGCGCCAGTTCTCGTTAGCCAAGGATAGCGGAGTGAGGCCCTTGTCCACTGAGACCACATCTCGGTGCATCCCCACGTCGGTCTCTAGGAAGTATTCCCTGAGACTGCATACCTCACGGTTGTGCAGGGTCTTAGCATTTAAGAAGCCTCGACCTCCGCACTTCCGCGGGATATACAGTCTCATCACCGATGAGCGTGGGTGATGCATCCGATTTGCGGTCAGCAGTGTGCGGACCCTCCTATCCAGGGCGTCAAGTTCCGTCTGAGTCCATTTGAGTATGCCGAAAGAGTACATCAAAACCGGCATGACCCAACCGTTGAAGGCGCGCACCTTGTTTCCGCCTGACAAAAGACTATTCAAAACTTTATTTAGGCGGCCAAAGAAGCGCTCCTTCAACGATTGCTTCATGTCAGTAACATTGATGCCCAACGCTTCCGACATACCCAAATACTTGTAGGTTTCGGTTGAGGAGAGGGATCTTAGGTGTATAGAATCCGAGAGTTGGGTTCCTTCGGATTCCACAATCTCCCCTCGCTTTACATGCATGACCGCACATTTGTCCACACCAAATTCCATCCTGATGGCGCTACTGAAAGTTTCAGTTACCTTCAGTAGCTCCATTAGTTGCAAGTTGGTGGGGGCAAAGAGTTTCAAGTCATCCATGTAAAGGAGGTGAGATATAACCTGACCTCCTCTTCTCAATCGATAGCCCAGCCCTGAATCCTCCAGCAGTGTGCTTAGAGGGTTCAAGGCTAGGCAGAACCAAAGTGGACTCAAACTGTCGCCCTGAAATATACCTCGCTCGATCCTTATCGGCTCGCTATTCCTCTGGATATGTCGACATCCTGGATAGCGAAGAACCGTCCTCCATTGCCCCATACACGACATCAGGAAGGTGCATAGAGTTGCATCTATTTTATACAACTCCAGCACCCTCATGAGCCATGTATGTGGCACCGAGTCATACGCTTTCTTATAGTCTATCCAACATGTCGACAGACCCTTTCGGGAACGACGAACCTGCTGGCTAATGGCCATATCGATGAGGAGCAGCTCCTTAGTGCCGTGGGACCCGTTCCTACATCCATTTTGAGAGGCAGACATGATGGAGTTGGTGTCTATGTGGTTGTTAATTTTAGCTCTCAAAATGGATGTAAAAACTTTATAGACCGTCGGTAGACAAGTGATCGGTCTATAATTTTTGGGTTCCGCAGTACTACCTGATTTGTGGAGCAGGTGGGTTATTCCTGTTGTTAGAAACTGGGGTAGCGACCCTGATTCTAAGGCTGACTGGAACTGGGATGCCAATCGGGCGTGCGACCTATGGAACCATTTTATCCAAAAGTTGTGCAGCCCGTCCGGCCCTGGAGATTTCCAGTTAGGCAACGGACGGACTGCACGAGCTACATCTTGGGGGCTGATGGTAATTGCCCCCATTTCTGGTATATGCTCGCACGCCCGCTCGATCTCCCTAGTCCAATCTCCTTCGGTGTGATTGACAGGCGCCGACCAGATGCTTCGCCAGAACGAACACATGGCGTCATCATCTGGCAGGCGCGTGTCAATCACACCTTGATCCGGTCGCTCCCAAGCCCTGTAAACCCACCTTTCATCGTTCTGGAATGTGCGATTCTGAGTGTACCGCTCCACCCTCCGCCTGTACCGTCGGATACGGTTTGCCCATGCACATATCTTCTGCTTCAGGAAGTCGATACGCTCTGTGACGCGGGTTAAATAATCTCGAGGACTAATATCAGTCCCCGAGAACGCCCGCCTCACAAAGCGCATCACTCTAGGGCGAGTATTGCCCTCCCTGAAGCAGATTAGCTTGCCGATGAGTACTCTAGCCTCACCGATACGACGCTCAATCCTGCACTGCCAAGCTGGTACGGCTGGTTTTGGTCGTGGAGCTCTGTCACTGTTGGGAAATTTAACATGAGCTACACGACATGCCGCTACAGCTGCGCAGTACAAGATCGAGTGGGTATCAGCGAGGTCTTTGCTGCCGTCAAAACAATTTGACAGCAGCGAGTCTAGAGTACACACCAGCGCCTTGTTTTTCTTGTGCATGGGCAAACGAGGTAAACGTGGCCTGAGTCCAGGCGGAGTGGAGCGGTGCTCCCGGAAAGCATCCTCCAAAGCGTTCCTCAATTCTGCATTGCATTGGGAACTCACGGATATAACCCCGTCATCATCCTCTTCACCAACGTGGTCGGGTCGCGGTGGAGCACTGGGTGAGTTTTGTAGTTGCACCGCGACCTGTGGCAGAGTAGGCGTGACGAGGTTATTCCGTGATTCGAGGCGTAGTTGATCAAGTACGGCGTCATCCAGCATATGGTTACGCTGGATGACCCGCACCTGATCCGATAGTCGCTGGGCCGACACGTTGATAGCTGGTTCAAGCACCTGAAACAGAGAGAGCATCCGACCACGGTACGCAGTCAAGTTACTTCCCCCCTCTGTAGCCCCAAAGTATGCGCGCATGACATTTTCGTTGACAGTTTGTGTCCACTTCATGCGCTGCACACTTCCACCGGGAGCGGGGGCCCTATCAGAGGCCGGTGGGCCTCGGGGTCCTAAGCTGGCCGGTGGTCGGCCTCTTCCGCGCCGACGTACTGGTGGTGGTGTCGTCGGTGGCGAGAAGTATTCGTCGCTCGAGCTCGACGCAACTGCAGCGGCCGGTATCACTGGACTCACGTATGGAGCAGGATCCGGCAACTGCGAGGCGGAGCTGAGCGACGAACCCGAAGATGTTGGGTGTGTGTTTTTAATCAGTTTTTGTGCCCGGCTTCGCGTCAACATTTTTGTATTCTCCGTGTATTGTTACATCGTAGTCCATTTTGCATCTTGGTAGTGTAATATATATATTTCGGTTATGGTGGCTTATTATCCTTTTATTTTACGATATTTTTGGGTTTTTATTGTGTAAAAATACTAGAAAATACATCGGAGAAAAAATTTCGTTGCCGTCATTTTGACAGTCGGGCCACAGATTATTATTATTATTATAGATTTAATATTTCAAATATTACAGTATAGAATAAGGCACGCCAGAGCCACCAGTCGCGCGCAGACATAAATCTTG
Organism: Conistra vaccinii; assembly: GCA_948150665.1. Lineage (NCBI taxonomy): Eukaryota > Metazoa > Arthropoda > Insecta > Lepidoptera > Noctuidae > Conistra > Conistra vaccinii. Next base: position 10,220,761 of record OX411337.1, on the reverse strand, counting down.
TGGGCACTCTAAATGTAAGGCTATTATAATGTAACTCCGCGTTTATACCCGTATACAAGTTGTGATACTTGTATTTAACAAGTTTTGTTAGACTTGTCGTTGTAAAAACAAATCGTGTATAAAGCATTTAGCACCTTTATTAATACAAAAATATGAGTTTTTGACATTGAATCAAAAAACGAATGAAGTCCACGTAAAGAATAGGTACAGTCTAACGCCGCGCTTGATTCGGCCAACCCAAAGTGAAATAGAGGAAGTGCTGTCTCTTTTTGTTTGACGGAGTAGGCCAATGAGTATTCACAAAACGATACCATTTATAGTTACGCCACAGTGACAAGAGTGAGACGTGTCTGTTCCTGTTCTAATACCCAATAGTTCGTTTTACTATAAAAATGTAACTGCTTGCATTTCTATTGTTTTGGATGTAAAATGAACTTATTTAAGTTATTTCGTTTTGCTTTTATATGATGGCTATTTCATTTGGCAAAAATGAGATTTAATACGTTTTATTATTAAAATTTTACGATGTTTAGTAAAATGTTAGATAATAGTTCTGTTTACTATTAAATGTTTTTAAAATCAATGTTAATGTAATGAATTAAGTCACTAGTGTGTTTTTTAAAGCCTTGTATCTTTTTAATAATATATAATAGTAATGATTTATATATAAATCATTAATATATCATTTGAAAGGCTATTCTATTGGTAATACCTAAATTTTACTCGCATTACTGTATCGTTATTGTGATTTGAAAAAATGTAGACTGCTTCGTATTTGAAAAACTTTAAACGCAATTTCCCAACAATCGTAATTTTGTAATTATTTCGGTTTTTTAACCCCCTAGCATCGAACGTACCCGCCCGCAAAAACCATTAAGTACCGGAGATCGCCCGCGGCGCGTCGGAGATAAGAGCGCGCTAACATAAACAAAATCTGAGAGCTTTTTGTTACGTAAATAGTCTTATCGTTAATGGTTTTGGGTACCTGATTAGACAAAGGATTTTTTATAATACTTAGAATCTTTGTAAGCGAACGCTAGTATTGATAAATAAACATTCTTATCAGAAATTCCTTTGTCCATTGTTTTGATGATTTATAATAAAACTACTGGTTCGATTCACATGAAATTTCGCAGGATACATTATGAATACATATACTATCGGTCAAAACCATTTTTTACGGATAAACATTTAGGTGTTCCTAGCCTATTAGCGTTGAGTGTGTGGGTAGGAAGGTACTCTGGCGTAAAATAAAAACAACTAGTATTTACTGTACTGTAGCTCGAATCGAATTGTCATTTATTTCCAAAACACCCTACTTAAATATACATACAATATTCCTACTTTTACGCACTAGCCAGTAAGTATTAATTCTCTCGACCAATAGCGATGCGCCACCGGGCGCGCCACGCGGGGGGCGCGGGGCGCTGCGTTGCGCACGGCACTATTCGCTGCGAAGTTATAAATAGGACCCGCGCGCCGCGCGCTGTCCTAGCCCCCGGTTCAGATGGTATCACCAATAGGGTGGTCCAACTATTTCCCACTCATCTCATATTACTACTGTGCACCATCTTCAATGGCGCCCTTAGGAATAATATTTTCCCACAAGCGTGGAAAGAGGCCATAGTTATAGGTATCCCAAAGCCTGGCAAGCCAAAAACCGACCCATCTAGCTACCGTCCTATTAGTTTGCTCAAAGTCTTGGCAAAAATCTATGAGAGGCTTATTTATAAGCGCCTCAGAGACTATGCCGAGACCAAGGGCCTCATCCCCAACGAACAGTTTGGGTTTAGATCGCAGCACTCTAGCGTGCATCAGGCCCACCGGATCATTGAACACATAAACGTTGGTTTCCAACGCAGTTTGATGACCGGCGGGGTATTTTTCGATATTGCGAAAGCGTTCGACAAAGTCTGGCACAACGGCTTATTGTATAAGCTTTACAAACTCGGTGTGCCAGATCGTCTCGTGCTCATCTTACGGGACTTTTTGTCGAACCGCACCTTCCGCTATCGAATCGAAGGAGCAGTCTCCTCCCCTCGTACTATTCGCGCCGGAGTCCCTCAGGGCTCCGTGATCTCGCCTCTTATATTCACCCTTTTCACCAGCGATATCCCAAAGAGTAGAAAGGCGCAGTTGGCTCTGTTCGCAGACGATACGGCCATCTACTACAAGGGAGCAGGCACTGACTCGATCCGCCGCACTCTGCAAACCGAAGTCGACAAGCTCGGCGCTTGGTTCAGAAAGTGGCGGATCGAGGTTAACCCTGACAAGAGCCAAGCGGTTCTCTTTGTGAGAAAGCGCTCAAATTGGAAAATTCCACTCCCCCGACCAATCACTATGTTTGGCAAGCCTATCCCTTGGGAGAAGCAAGCCAAGTACTTAGGCGTGGTTCTAGACCAACATCTTTCCTTCGGTGAGCACATAAAGCAAGCTCGTTCACGAGCCGCTTTCGTTCTCGGTAGACTCCATTCGATCCTTAATAATAAGAGCAAAATGTCACTTAAGTGCAAATTGCGTACGTATACGGCGTGTATTCGCCCCATTATGACTTATGCGGGAGCCGCGTTCGCACACGCGAAACCCCATCATATCCATCGGTTGCAAACGCTCCAAAATCGATTCCTTCGTAAGGCCACCGGTGCGCCATGGTATGTTAGGAACGTTGCCCTTCATGTCGACCTTAGAATCCCCACAATCCATCAGTTTCTCAAACGCAACTCCAAGCGTTTCTTTGATAGTGCCGTCACTCACCGCAACCCTCTGGTTGTCGAGGCGGCTAGTTATGTCCCTAGTCAGTTAAGCTCGAACCGCCGCCCTAGGCAGATTCTGTTAGATCCAGACGATCCCACAACTCTCCTCCAGGAGAGCCGTAGGGAGACCAGTACAGTGAAAACACGCACAAACCGACACACTTTCCGACCTCACCGCAGAGGTCCGCGATCGCGTCCCACCCGAGTAAATGATACTCCCCCCCGACCCTTGCTCGATAACGATGCGCCAGCCCGCGTTGTTGCTGAGCCTGTAGCTTTAAACTCCCCGATTAATAATAATAATATTCTGATCCAGCCCGTCCCTCTTGCTGTCCTCCCGTTAGCGAACGCCCTAAGCCGAGGTTCGTACCCCACAGGGGGTGCCCTTAGCGAGCGTTCGCCTAGTTTGTAATTAGCTTTAGTTTATGCCCCTGGCTGGAGGCTTTAAGTTTTTAGGAGCTTAAGGCAGCCGCAGGAATGACCGGTTAAGTAGTCATGGCCTCAGAGGCCAGCTACGAGATGCCCTAGTTAAAAAAAAAAAAAAAAAAAAAAGCGCGCTGTCCTTTTCCCCAGATGCCGCCGTCGAGTGAAGACTTGTGTCAACGTGTCCATCTGTTGATCTGCATGCTGGCGCTGGCTACTTGTGCTTCTGACTATGCTTGCTTTGCTTGCGCTTACAAACCGCTTCTGTCGAAGCGAAACGGCGAACGTGTGCGACGTGGTGATAACGCTCGAGCCGTGTGCCGTTATTCTTGTTTCTTTACGGACTGTCAAAAACGTGGTCGTGTTTCTTATCAGACAAAGTCAAAAACGTGGTCGTGTTTCTTATCAGACAAGGTCAAAAACGTGGTAAGTAACTGTGTGACAGGTACTGTGTCACTACTCACTACATTACTCCCCCCTAAGCGAAGCGTACGTTGGGTTTCACTGAGCGGCCGGATCGAGTGACGTATGTGGCGCGCGGTGCGGGGGGGGTCGACGACTGTGGCTCGACGCTAGATGTTATGCGCGTTGCTTGATGTTGCGCACATGTTGTAGTAGTGGTGGACTCTTCTGCGTTGAGTAGGTGCGCTGGCTTAAGTCTGTCTATTGAGACTACTGTAGTTCGAAGTGGCATCTGTATGGTGAAATACTTGTTATCACGCTGCATCACCTTAAATGGGCCGTCGTAAGGAGGGGTCAATGGACTTCGCACGGTATCATTGCGCACGAAAACATGAGTACACGTCGCTAGGTCCTTGTATACAAACGTGCTCTTGTTGTTGCCATGTGACTTGCTGCTTGGTGATAGTGAGGCCATTGTTTCGGTGAGCTGGCGGACGAATTCTGCGTCTTCATTTTTCGGCTGTGTAGGCACGAAAAAATCTGACGGTATTTTCAGTGTCGATCCGTAGGTCATCAGGGCGGGGCTGACTTGTGTGTCTTCACGAAGCGCTGTACGTAGTCCGAGCAGCACAGTCGCTAATTCCGTACACCAGTGTGTGCCGGCGTCTCTTGCCATGAGTGCGGCTTTCAACGATCGATGCCAGCGTTCGACTTGACCATTTGCTTGCGGGTGGTATGCAGTAGTTCGAATTCTGGTGATACCAAACTTCTTCATCAGTGCGTTGAATAGCGACGATTCAAATTGTCTTCCTTGATCCGTCGTTATACGTAACGGGCAACCAAATCGCGTTATCCATCCGTCGTAGATCGCCTTAGCAACAGTGTCGGCGGTGACGTCACGAATAGGTATTGCTTCCGGCCATTTAGTGCAGCGGTCGATCATTGTTACTAGATATCTGTAGTCGTTAGATGGCGGCAGCGGTCCCACGATGTCAACGTGAATGTGTTCAAAACGCGATGATTTTTGAAACTCGCCTAGTGGACTGATGACGTGTCTATGAACTTTCCCGCGCTGGCAACCGATGCATGATTTAGTCCACAACCCAACTTCTCTGTTCATACTTGGCCAAAAAAATTTTGTAGACATTATTCTTCTTGTTGTTCGCACACCAGGGTGACTTAGTTCGTGTTGCGCTTTGAATGCTACTTTACGATAAGACGCTGGTAGGTATGGACGAACGTTGCCGGTTGATGTTTCGCATGTGATAGGTTGCTGACTTCCGGGCAATGTGATAGTCGCAAACTTTAGACTTGGGTTGGTCATGCAGGACTTCAGTTCTTCGTCATTTTCTTGATCTTGAGCGAGTTGGTTGTAGTCGATTGTGGAGTGTGACAGGTTGATTTCTTCGATGCGTGATAAGGCGTCTGCTGCTTCGTTCTTCTCACCGTGAATGTACTCGATCTTTGCACAAAACTGACTAATGTAGTGAAGCTGGCGTTCTCTTCGTGGTGTATCGCTGCTACTGGGCGTTCTTGTTAGCGCGTATGTTAGCGGTTTGTGATCGGTGAATATTATTAGGTCACTGCCCTCTATCAGTCGTCGTAGGTGTTGCACTGCGGTGTACATTGCTAATAATTCGCGATCGTACACGCTGTAGCGTCGCTGCGTCTCACTCATGGTTTTAGAGTAGAATGCCAGAGGTCTCCAGTTGTTATTCACTTTTTGTTGTAGAACGGCGCCCATGCTTGTATTCGATGCGTCGGTAAATAAACATAGCGGCGCGTAAGGTATCGGGCACAGATATAGTCTATCTATATCTGTGGTATCGGGTGAGTCAGTGTTGTTGCCTCGAGAATGCTTTGTCGGCATTTCTCAAAAGCTTGCTCTGCTACTTGCGACCACTGTATATGAGTTTTGTCGTTCTTCTTGCTATTGTGTAGGTATTTATTCAATTCATGTTGGTACTCGGCTTGATGTGGTAAACAACTACGGTAGAAGTTTATCATTCCTAAGAATCTTCTTAGTTCTTGAACCGTTTGTGGTTTCGGATAGTTGACTATGGCTTGTATTCGTTCTTGAGTGGGTTTGATTCCTTCTGATGACACTTCGTATCCGAGGAACTCAATGTTTTCCTTGTCAAACTCGCACTTGTCGATATTTAGACTGACGCCGTAGGTATTCAGGCGTTCGAGTACTAATTCCAAGTGGCAGCGGTGTTCTTCCTTATTTCTCGAGTGTACGAGCAGATCGTCGACGAAACAGAATACGTTGTCATCTAGTCCTCGTAGTACCTCGTGCATGAAACGTTGAAAAGTTTGACCGGAGTTTCTTAAGCCGAACGTCATGCAGGTAAATTCGAATAATCCGAATGGTGTTATTATCGCTGTTTTTTGAGCATCTTGTTTTTTGATAGGTATCCAGTAATATGCCATTTTCAAATCGAGTTTTGAGAATATTTTCTTGCCGTTTAGTTGGTAGGTAAAATCTTGTATTCGTGGAATGGGGTATCGGTCGGGAACGGTGACGGCGTTGAGTCTTCTGTAATCGCCACATACTCGAAGTGATCCGTCCTTCTTTTTCACGATGTGAAGTGGACTCGCCCACGGACTATTTGACGGCTTGCATATTCCCATCTCGATCATGCGCTCAAATTCGAGTTTAGCCGCTTTATACTTGTCGGGCGGTAGAGGGCGCGGCCGTGAGTAGATTGGCGGCCCAGCTGTCTCGATATGATGTTCGACGTCGTGCTTGGCTGGAGTTTTGAGTGTCAATGGTCGCAGTACATCTGGATATTTCTTCAACAGGTCGTCATGGGTGTGGTCGCGGTTGATAACGTAGACTGATTCTTCTGTGCTGTTTATTTTGATGGCGTTTACACTGAGCTCGGTTACACGGTCAATGAGTTTTCTTTGGTGCAGGTCGACCAACAGTTTATGATGTACTAGGAAGTCGGCACCCAGTAATGATGTCTTCACATTGGCGACGACGAAAGTCCACTTGAAACTTCTTCGTAAGCCTAGGTTGAGCTCGAGTGTGCGCTCTCCGTAGGTACGAATCTCTGTTCCGTTGGCCGCGTAAAGTTTGTAGCCTGCATTCTCCGCTGGCCTTGAATGTTTGTGGTTTCGGGCGGCTAATACCGATATGTCGGCTCCCGTGTCGACCAGGAATTTTTCTCTGTTGTTGGTGTCGATTACACATAGGCGGCGGCTTGTTTGGTTTACATCGACACCCGCCACTATCGATGTACGTTTTAGTTTTCCCGCTTTGCTGATGCACACGGCGATTCACATCTTCGAGCCTCTTTGCCGAATCGATAATGGTAACGACACAGCCAGTCGGGATCGCCGGGCTTCCGGTCGCTATCAGTACGCTGTCTTGAGTGTGAGCGAGAGCGGGTACGATGTGCGGAGTTTTGGCGGGAACGGCGATATGACGAACGTTGATGGTTGCGGAGTTCGGCGACTTCGAGTGACAACTTCTCTATTTGCTTCGAAAGCATATTGATTTGTAGGGTTGTTATCGCGTTTAGCTGCTGTACCTCATTGACTGCTGGACTTGTTGACGGAGGGTTTGCTGTGGAGACTGCGGCGACTGTAGCGGGTTCAAAATGCTCCATCATTTTGTCTGCCATTGCTGCTAGTATTTCAAGCGATGACTCGGTGTTGACGGAGAGCACGGCGCGAACTTGTGTGGGCAGCTGGTTGAGCCACATAACCTTCAGTGCTTCATCTGATAGTAGTTTACCACTGAGGTCTCGCATTTTACGCAGCAGCTGACTTGGTTTGTGATCGCCGAGTTCGAGGCCGCTGAGTAGCTTCTGTAACTGCCGGTGGTCTGACTCTTGATACGTTGAGATTAGTCGGTCTTTGAGCGCGCTGTACTTGCCGGTGAGCGGTGGATGCAAGATGATGTCTCCGATTTGTTCTAGGTCGCTGTTGCCGAGTAGTGGGACGACGAGGTTGAACTTCTGCTCCTCCCCTAACTTGCTGGCAGCAATGGCAGCTTCGAACTGCGCGAACCACAGGCGTGGATTTTGGCGCCAAAATGGTGGAAGTCGTGCAGGTAGTGAAATTGCCGCCACGTCGCTCTTCACTGTTGAGATGCCCTGAGCATCGGTAAAATCTTCGGTATCTGACGGCATGGTGATGGTTCTGGTGGGATCTCGATCAGGAGCTCGGCGATTGAGAAACTCGGTTTTCAGATATCGTGTTCGACTTCACGGGGTCACCAATTTAGGTGTTCCTAGCCTATTAGCGTTGAGTGTGTGGGTAGGAAGGTACTCTGGCGTAAAATAAAAACAACTAGTATTTACTGTACTGTAGCTCGAATCGAATTGTCATTTATTTCCAAAACACCCTACTTAAATATACATACAATATTCCTACTTTTACGCACTAGCCAGTAAGTATTAATTCTCTCGACCAATAGCGATGCGCCACCGGGCGCGCCACGCGGGGGGCGCGGGGCGCTGCGTTGCGCACGGCACTATTCGCTGCGAAGTTATAAATAGGACCCGCGCGCCGCGCGCTGTCCTTTTCCCCAGATGCCGCCGTCGAGTGAAGACTTGTGTCAACGTGTCCATCTGTTGATCTGCATGCTGGCGCTGGCTACTTGTGCTTCTGACTATGCTTGCTTTGCTTGCGCTTACAAACCGCTTCTGTCGAAGCGAAACGGCGAACGTGTGCGACGTGGTGATAACGCTCGAGCCGTGTGCCGTTATTCTTGTTTCTTTACGGACTGTCAAAAACGTGGTCGTGTTTCTTATCAGACAAAGTCAAAAACGTGGTCGTGTTTCTTATCAGACAAGGTCAAAAACGTGGTAAGTAACTGTGTGACAGGTACTGTGTCACTACAAACACAATAAATAAAAACACAAATAATTAAAAAAGTTCAATAAATAGGTATCCGTATCATTACGTAACATTATTTAGTTGAAAAAAAATATTGAACTCCTTTTTTTTCCTGTAATATGCATTTTTATTATACAATAACTAATATAGAATATAAAATAAATGACTTACCAGCGATTACATACACAAAACACACACAAAACTCAAAATTACACAACAACACGTTTTTTCATTACCGAGTTTGTTTACATTTTTTGATGGGTCCGTAATAGGTAATTACGATGTTATTTAGTGCAAATATTATCTATATACGATGACGACACTACTTAATTATTTAAAAAACAACATTTCCCGTCGATTAACACTTAAAAAACAATAGAAAACAAATAAATAGAACGCGGAGTGTAGTGCGCTGCACGCCTGCGCGGACGCCATTTTGTCGTGCCAAAATGTTCAAATTTTACTTTTTTTTAGAGTTGTTCCTGCATATTTTGATGTTTTAGTCGATTTATTTGACAAGTATATTACCAATTCCATAGAATAAAATTTACCACAGACCATATTAGCCCCTATCCATAGTACAAATAGAGCTTGAATCAGCATGCGCGGACTGCGTCTTTCGCAGCACAATGGGTGTTGACGGATTTCGCAAAATCCGCGTCTTTCGCATTACGTTGGGTGTGTGCGTAAGTTGACGTTAATTGTTTCAGACATTGTTTTGTTAATAAACCTATTTGATAACTATCTACAAGTTTTGTATATAACTAGTCTTTACAACTTCATATAAGTGTAAACGATAACCGTAAACTGTAGACGCAACTTGTAGAATACAAATGTTTACTTTGGTGTAAACGCGGGGAGGTGATATGGAGCTTTTCAATGTTCATTTGTTTCGCTGGCTTGTCATTTACTGCTACACTGCTCAGACTCGCTACAATTTCACAATAATGTCCCATGTGTAACATTGCTGATGAGTTCTATCTAGATTTACATTAATTTATTTAATTACGTAATGTGTTAGGCTTTTTGGGGCTTTGTTTTTATTTAGTTTGATTTGGGTACGCTGGTATTTTCAAATTTCGGTTTTTGCGAAGATAACCGATGGAACCTTTGAACGTGATTATTTTTTACTTTTTTCTACTTATTGTAAGCATTAAGTAAGTGGTCGCAAACTACTGCTGGGCATCCCGAGTCAGTGCATGTCTTATTGGGGTTTCCATCAGAAATTTGCCGATTGATGGTAATACCAACGCTCACCCTTATTAAGACTTAAAAATATCTGGTGAAATGTGGAAAACTATAGATACACGTCTGCCTAACCTTTCGGGGAAAAAAGGGGTGATGTTATTTAAGTATGTAACTGATAACTTTTAATAAGCACAGACTTATGAACGTTTCACGGATGAATCAACATTTCTGCCAAAGAAACAAACTCACAAACGACAAGGAAGCAATCCATATGTCTAGCCTTTTCCCAACTATGTTGCGGTCGGCTTCCATTTAAACCGGATGCTATCTGACCTCCACAACTCAGTTACTGGGTAATACGATAGGTACCCCTCGGTAAGACTGTTTGTCAGACTTTCCGTATTTTGATGACCCGTAACGACTGTCAAAGATCCACAATTCACAGCCGGGATCAACGGCTCAACGTGCATAAGCACGGAGGAGTCTCAGTATGTAAAGATGGTCACCCATCCACGGACCAACCCCGGCTACGTTACTTAACCTAATGGGTCGACCCGTGCGGCTGTTAATACATAGCCACAAACCATAAGGAAGCAAAGTATGAGAAATAATTTAGTTGTTATAAAAAAAAGCCGTAAGTAATGTAACTACTACACGTAACACTACAGCTGCAAAAACGCCCAAGTAAACACAACCATTTTATTGCAATTTCTATGAACATAGCACCTGCAACTCCGCTCAATATTCACAGCTACTATGAAGGCTGTCAGACTCGAACAAGAACTTAAAACTTTAATTGCAATTTAACTAGCAACGCTCTGAAAATTCCAGCTGGGTTTAGTGAAAATCTATTACTCCGTTGCCATGGTAACCCGCAGGTAATCCGGATTTAATTGGCTGGTACAGGCGGTCGTGAGTCACGTAGGGTTGCGTTTAACGCGGTTTGTAGGGGTGTCAGTAAGAAGTTGAGAGTTCCGATAGATTGTTTCACGAAGCTTTGCATTTGCAACTGTGGAAGTGGTCATAAACAGCCCTAGTGAGTGTTTGTGTTTTGATATTGGATACTTGTGTCTTATGTTTTGCTTGCTGAAAAGTTAACAGGTATATTATGGTTATGCACTTTATGAAAAACAGCATTGATAGGATAGTGGTGTGACCGTTGGACTGCCAAGTCATAGATCTCGAGTTCCAACCCAAGGCACGCACCTCTGACTTTTAGGATTCATGTGCGTATTGTATAATTATCACTTGTTTCATAAACGGTGAAGGAAAACATCGTGAGGAAACAGGCATGCCTGAGAGATATTTGTCGACGGCATGTGAAGTCAACTCAGAGGCCCATGCGTGGCTTTAAAACTCTGACACCAGTTTAGTCAGTAACCACACGAAAAGAAGAACATGAAAAACTATACCTTTATACATTCACAATTTTAAAGGCTTATAAAAGAGAATTAAAAAGATTGATTGTAATAGAATAAAATACACTACTCTTTGGCAGGAAGGTACAGTCTGGGTTATTAATTGTAAAGCAAATTGACTACGAGCTCAAATCACAACTGTCATAATTTGACATTTGTATAAAATTGCTATAACACAACCATTTGGCGTAGTGTGTCCATTTTATAAACAATTTTCTTGACTGTACATACGGTTGAAGTAATTCGTTTCGGTATTTTACATGGAGTTACTGACTGCTATGTCATTAACTTTTTTAAACTTCTTTAATACCGTGCTCGTCGAAAAAGAGTCTAAAATGGAAAGATGAAAATTACTTCTTCTAAAATTTCATCAATATTTAAGTAGGTAAGTATTTTTGGCAGCCCTAAGGAGTACGATTCGCTCCGTTACAGATGTATAATACTCTGAATAAGTAATACGGAATTATTTCTAAAGCTTAAGTTGTAAAAAGTTTTATAAACATTTGAAAGAATTATACATCATTGTGTTATTTCCTATAGCTCTATGATTTCTTGATTTTTATCTTTTTTATTTAGCAGCTAGCTGACCCGACAGACATTGTATCTACTCAAACAATAATTCGTACAAAAATACCATACAAAAAAGCACTTTCAGTTTTTCCACAAATTTTCCAATTTTCTGGTTAACTTTTCAAATTTTTCTTTCCATTAGAACTTAATTGGAACTATTACGAACATTTTAAAACAAAAATAGCCAATTCGGTCCAGTCATTTTCAAGAGATACGCCTACCAACGAACAGCATTTCAATTTTTACGGTTCCGTAGTCAATAATGAACCCTTATAGTTTCGCCAAGTCCGTCTATCTGTCTGTCGGTCTGTCTCTGCTTAGCTCAGGGACTCTTAGTACTAGAAAGCTGTAATTTGACATGGGTATAAAATAATCGTGAAAAAATGGTAAAGCTAAATAATGAAAAAAAAATTATGGTATCTCCTTTAAACCATGGTGTGGGGTGTCGAAGAAAAGGTCGTTCAAAAATATTGGGAGCTTGTGATAACCGTTTTTGAATTCAGGAATATGTTTGCGATATATTAAGCTTTAAAGTGCACACTTTTGTTAGAGTCAAGTCGGCCCCCCCTGCCAGAAAAACGTTTGGTTTTGGATATGTGAAAAAAATCACGGCAACTGTATATAAAATTTTTCATAGGCCAACACGTAATTGGCGAGTTTTTTTATATAGATAAGACACTGATGTTGGTACAGTTTTGAATTAAGCGAATATTTAGTAGGTAATCTCCTCACTCAAAGTACCAATACAGCGCAGAAAATAAGTTCTTCCTAAAACACTCCAAGAAAATCCTGTTTCTCGAACTAGGATTTGTTCAGTACCACAAATGTTTACAGCATACAAATACACTTGAAACAACAGTTTCTTCGTCAGCACAAATATTTGCTCCGATGCCATATATCAGCAAAAGAAAAAAAAAACCGAAACCACCGGTAACTTTTTGTTCTCAGTAGAAAGTAAATACTAACGAATCTTGAGGTAAACATTATCCTTTTACCAACAAAAGTCAAAAATATATGAAGAATTGAAGAAAAATAAAACCAGCTTTTTGTTGTTCTTCTGCAGAGTAAAGAACTCTTCTTATACGGAGAAGATATTGATCACCAGGCCTGTTCTATATGCATTGCCGATTCCTGATTTATATTAATTACTATCTTCTGCCCGTGACTTCGTTCGTGAGCCTTTAACCTGCCTCAAGAACCGGGCTATCTAATGCAAAAAAAAATAAACACATCTGACTGGACACAATGCACAGAAATTTCTAGAATTTGTCCTACAACCAAATTGGAAAGTAAGTATATCTCTGAAGCAAGATATGTTAAATATGGCGTACCTCAAGGCAGCGTACTGGGGCCCCCACTCTTCCTAATATATATTAACGATCTCCCAAAAAATTCTAGGAACAAAATGGTACTTTTCGCAGATGACAGTACAGCCATAATAAAATGCACCGATCCAGACAATTATCGAAACGAAATTAATAACTCTCTAAATAATATAATAACTTGGCTTAATAATAATAATCTTTTAATTAATTTGACAAAAACAAAAATTATGCAATTTCATCAGCGGCGTGAGTATCCACCATTAAATATTACATATAATGATTGTAAAATAGAAGAAGTCACGAGTGCTAAATTCTTAGGTATAACTGTAGACCACAAATTAACCTGGAAACCTCACGTAGAGGAAATTTGCAAACGCCTGAGTAAATCTGCGTATCTTCTATTCCAACTATCCAAAAGAGTGAATACTGAGACTCTACTAGCAGCCTATCATGGACTTGCAGTCTCTAATCTACGGTATGGTGTTGTTTTTTGGGGGCAGTCAACAAACAGGGAACTTATATTCAGGATGCAAAAAAGATGTGTACGATCAATGTTTAATTTAAAACCAACAGACAGCTGCGTTCCCTACTTTAAGAAATATAAGATTTTAACGTTACCAGCTATATATATACTGGAAACAGCATTGTTTGTAAAATCGAATCCGCAATTATTTACTAAATTGTCAGCAGTTAAAAAGACCCCAATACGTACTCAATATAAAAATCAATTATGTATGACTAAATGCAATACATCACTAATGAAAAAGAGCTTCTTTGGTGTTGCTCCCAAAATTTATAATAAAATACCCGATGTCTTAAGGAGTATGCCATTAAAAAAATTCAAAAAGTGTTTTCATAAACTATTAGTTGAGAAATGTTATTATGCCTTAGATGATTACTTAAATGATAAAACACTGTAACTAACTTAATAATATACCAATGTATTGCATGCATGTATTCTATTTTTGATATATTAAATTTTTATTTTGATATTTTTAAATTTTTGTCTGTTTTCTATGTTAAAGTTTCTTTGTCTTTATTTCTTATATAATCCTTAATGATATTTGTATGTCATCAATGACAAAACATAGCGCAACTTATTATTATTTTATAAGACCTTGACCTTTAACCTATGTTTTACAAATAAATAATTCTGATTCTGATTCTGATTCTGATTCTACTGGTAGTTCCGGAGATTACCCCCTACATACAAACTTACGAACAAACAACCAAACAAACAAATTTTACCTCGTAATAATATTAGTATAGAAGTATAGACTAGCGACCGTCATGCTTTGCACGGGTAGTATGGCGAGATGTTAAAATATCACGATTGCTATATCTAAGATACTCATAAACCTTCCGAAATAAAATGCTCTAAATTATGGTAAAAACCGCATCAAATCTATTGTGTACTTTAGAAGATCTAAGCGGTCACAACAAACACACAAAAAGTGACTTTTTTTTACTAAGTTCTGATTCATTATTAGAGAAGATAAGTTCAGGTTTTCTCACGATATTTACCTCCACTCAGTGATGTCCAAGATAAACTAAAGATCTTATCTAGCGCAATATCTGAACAACAAAACAAAGTGTTACACAAAGATGGATTGTCTCAAATAACGTGGTAGCTACAGGTTGGAAGCACGTTAAGCCGTCACTTTTGTTTAATGTCACGTGACTTGGGTAAGGCGCACGTAAGCCGTCACGCCGCGTTGAGAGCGAGATCTGCTTTAATAGCACGTGGGAACAGAGCTTTAGATAATTATTGTTTGATATTTGTTGTTTGTAAGATTGGGGTTACGGAGACTTTGAGTTGTAGGTCGTGGGTTTGAACACAGGCAGGAGCTTGACTTCGTGTAAATAATTTCATCACCACTCTCAAAACGGTGAAGGAAAACATCGTGAGGAAACCGGCATGTCCTAGAACCAAAAATTCTGAGACATGTGACTTCTACCAAGCCGGACTGAGCCCGAGTGGTGGATCACGGCCCACTCTCTCTCACCGAGAGGAACCCTGTGTCCCATCAGTGGGAACATTATATGCTGATTATGCTAAGTGTATGGTTATGATTATTAGGGAGGAGTAAGGAGTTTTGGCATAAGACTACCACCACAACCGATCGACACACCATACCACACCACAGTCGATCCACCTAGCCTGAGGCACAGATAATACATATAATACTACGTACAGATACCCAATCCCATACAAAGAAATGACACCACCCTAAGTCGGGCTATTGTCTGGCTACAGCGTAAATGTGGTACAGTGATGTAAAACGCCATCTATTGCAAAGAGCCCTAAACAAAAAGGTTTTACCTTTTTCGTTGAAAATACGAGATTTATGAGTTACAATAGATAAATCAGCATTAAATAAGGAAGTTTTGATTTTTACTAATCTTACTTCAGCCAAAATCTTCCGTTTATCGCTTTTTAGTGACTGTTAATTTCATAATTTTATTGTTACTTATGCTGTCATCTATGATCTTTTTTCAAGACTAATTATAATTTGTTCGAATTGGTACCCCATGCCTGAGGGCATCCTATCTTACGTTTGCCGATTGCTGCCACCAATCGTTCATCGGTTCTACGGCTCAAATGGCTGACCCCTTTGCTAGTCTAGCTTGCTTATTCCGTGGGCTATGTTCATGGTAAAGAGACATCATAATAGGTAGGTATAGTTTCAAATTGAATGATGTAACAAATAAGAGTGTTCATGGAGTTTCTTGCCCGTTCTTCTCCATAGGAACCTACTATACTTTGGAATGGGAAACTAGCTTCATCTTTCTGACAGACCGACTCCTTGACAGTCTAAATGTGCCTGTAAATAATTTAATTTAAATAAATGCTTGGTTTGAGTTAGATATGTATCTTTACATATTAAAAACAGCCTTAGTTAATTGACTCAGGCGTGACTTTGCGGCAATCCATTATAAAATACAATAGTCGAAGTATATTTAGTAACCTAATCCGCTTAAATTGTTCTTAATGAGTCATAAAGTACCCTGTAAGAAATTGACACGTGGTTCACCTCTCAACGAGACATCATCAGGATGACAATTTGACTTGTTGCGAACCCGCTCACGACGTGTTGCCACGACAAGCCCCAAACGAACCGATACCCCAGAGGAGGGGGGGAAGGGATGTCTCTGCGTGTGGCGCTTGTTGTGGCAATACGTCGGGTCCGGATTCGCAACAAGTCAATCTTCACCGTCCGTCGTCGTCGTCGTTGTCGTCGTATTTTTAAAAGAGCCTTATTTGCAAATCATATTTTCATAATATTTCATAACCTTCCTAAAGATGAGCAATGCCAATCTCCTGGACTGAGTTTCGGTCCAATCTATTTTAGAGAAAATCAATAATGAGCAAGCGGCTAAAGCTAAGCTTACATACAAGTTACTGAGAAGGCACTAAACATTATTACTTTTGACTTTTTAACAGACTTAAATTTTCAGTCTAAATATCGGATCCCTACTAAGGCGAATTGTTTTAAAATCTCTGTTTCAAATTAATTAAAATCACAATCCTAGCGTGAAAAGCTTTTACATGAACCTTCGTTTAATTTCGTAAATTTTTGTAAAGAATTATTTTTCGAGAGGATTTTTCCATGTTTAGATTTTTACCTACTTGATCAAATGATTACTAGATCATTGTGGAAATAAATTATTTATTTATACAGCGAAATTTATAATTAAAACGGCGAATTACTGTGGCGAGTTCAAACCTCACCCATTGTACTATTTACGTGAACCTACACTCTCTCCTATACGATTTTTTAGTTCATTTTAAGT
This sequence comes from Conistra vaccinii, assembly GCA_948150665.1. NCBI lineage: Eukaryota > Metazoa > Arthropoda > Insecta > Lepidoptera > Noctuidae > Conistra > Conistra vaccinii. Next base: position 10,204,036 of record OX411337.1, on the reverse strand, counting down.
TAAACCCATAATACCTTCGGGTTTTCTGGTTTTCCCCGTTCCTGGGTATAATTCCCGGGTCGAGAAAAGTGATGTTGGGTTTTTCTATTTGGAATTTCTTAGTAACAGCCTGGAGTTTGGAAATTGGCGGTGTGATACCCCCGTGCCTCGGAGTGCACCTTAAGCCGTTGGCTCTACGCCTAATCTCTCTCCAGTCGTGTCAGATTGCCATCCCATAGGACTAGGAGAGTGAGGGAAGAGTGAGTATGTGTGTCTGCGCACACGCTTGTGCACTATAATATCTCCCGCGCCGAAGGCTGGTCTCCGCTGAGATTGGTCGCTAGGCCCGAAAGGAGATTGCCACGGAGCAGGTCCCTTTTGTGGTATCGTGTGCCTGATTTTAATAATAACCTAAAAATATTAATTTTTTTTTTGTGTACAAAGTATTTTTTATACGATTTCTTTCACCCTGGGAATAAAGTTAAGTTCATTAATAGTTGTTAAACATTACGTCGACATCCGTTTAATTCAATATAATCTGTGGTTTGATTGGTAAAAAAAAGTTGCCAGGTATCAAATAATTAAATAATTAATGCCATCTTTTAATCAATTGAGTAATCGATATCAAAATAAAACGATTAAATAATAAAAAATACTATTATTTTTATTTATAAGTATATATAATCTATAGGCAGTTTACATATCAATTAAATCTCAACGTTTGACAACTTCAACGCTACTGTGTTAGCATTTTGTTTTACGACGGATAGAAAGATATATATATAATAAATAGGTACTAAATAATAATAAATAAATTGTATGTATTAAATATCAAATACATAAAAAAATAAAAATAAATGTACGTAGTCCGCGTGTCTGCACCCGACGTAACACCGATTACTTGTCTATGCCTTTAGTGTCTGTGGTGTTACCACACCACCACACACATGCCACAGAGTACCCTCTATGGCATCGTTGTGACAAGTAAAGGGACGCAGGCGCCGACACCGGCAAAAAATTGTTATACATTACCATCAGATTACTCATCATCACTGCTCATCATCACTGCTCATAGTCCATGCGAGTAAAACCAAAGGAACGATTACTATAATAGGTTGCATAAATTCATAATAGGCCTACATTGATAAATAATAAATGTTCACAAAAGCAACAGACACAGAAATAATAGCCATATTTATTTAGAAAACCCCCTATCAACAAAGTAGTTTTTATCGATTGATCTATAACGATTTATTAATAGATTATAAAAAAATGATCTGGCAACATTTACTTGCGCATGTCACAGAACTCGCAGACTTCGTTCTGTGGTTCGTTACGTGCGTGCGTGATTGCTTTGTTTAGATACGTTGAGTTTTGAATTCCGTAATCTTTTACTTAGTTATTATTTACGATACGTGCTTTTTCTGCTACTACCAAGTTCAGCTAATAAGTTCCTCGAATGCATTACGTTTTGTGAGATATTTGACTCTTATTAGTGCTGTTTTTTGTGAGATATTTGACGGCGATTCTACACCATCTACGAGTACCTATCTACTTTTTATTGTACTGAGACTAATCCCATCCCCATAGTGATGTTAGTAGATAGGTAGTAGAAGTAGGTACTTAATCTAAATAGAATAAGGAGGAAATGTCAATGTCAATTTCTAATTATAACCTAGATTTTTACAAAAGAAAAACAATGACATCTCTTGAACCAGGGTGAATAAATGAAAAATGGTTTCTGATTATGAAAGTACTATGTTTTTACTATTATTTAAAACAAAAATCTTCAGGGCACAACAATTTTCCACTGGGACCCAACTTTCCTTACAAATCGGGCAATCTCCTTTGGTGTAAATGTAATAATAATTTATTACAGTCTGGTTTTCTTTGAAAAATCTTTCCATCAATAATAATCGCAAGATAATACAATGATGTTTCATCGTACAAATTAATTTCCATGAATCCGTTTAACCATTTTAATCCCAGTCAAAGAAAATACCAACCTTTAGAACCTAATACCTACATTACAAATAAAAGCAGATTGCCCTCTTACAAGTAAACAAACAATAGGAAAAACCGTATTAACAAGGATAATGTAGACGCCACTTAAGCCACTGACTACTAACGTAAAAGTAATAGAATTAGGCTCGAGGATTACTTCGTTAGTAGTAACTGTTGTGTTTCTTATTTCCTCCTTGTTAGGGACTGTTTTCCCTAAATTTCTCATGGAAATTGGACATAACAAACATTATAGTAAGCTACTAATTATCGCTTCTTATTTGTAGAACATTCGTACCTAATGTATATTTTTCTATTTTAAAACTTTAATAAAAAATTTTGACATCACGCCTAGTTTTCCCAAAGGGTTGGCCAAGGAGGTCAGATAGACAGTCGCTCCATGTAAAATACTGGTATTCAGCTGCATCCGGTTAGACTGGAAGGTTAGGCAAATTTTTGTTCTGTTCTCGAGACGGTTTTGGTTGTGTTTTGCACTCCATCTTTGTTTTCATAGAGCTACAATCTAAAGACAGTACCTAGACTAGTGCGAATTTCACCACTGACACTGAACGCGATCAGTACATGTAAACCGCGTTCAAGAGCTGTCAGCTTCAATATTTCACAGGAAATAATGACACTGACAGCTCGTGGTTTATGTGCTGATCACGTTTAGTTTCATTGGTGAAATTTACCCTAATTGTCAATTTCATCAATGAATTTGAACGCGATCATAACATCTAAACTGCATTCAAGAGCTGTCATCACTACGAGTACATAGTATAAAACAAACTCGCTGTCGCTGTCTGTCCGTCCCTATTTATGCTTTAATCTTTAAAACTACGCAACGGATTTTGAAGCGGTTTTTTTTAATAGATAGAGTGATTCAAGTGAAAAGTTTATATGTATAATACATGCATAATATAGTAGATAAACACTGATAATTTGAGAGGTTTCTAATGTGATGTCGCAAATAAACACATTTTGTTACGCTTACTTTGCAAACGCTGGCTGAACCCTACTAGATAGATCAATATAATGTACTACAGTATTGTACACCTTAAAAAGTTCAATAAAAAAATCCGCAATAGTATATGTCTATTTTCTAAGGATGACCTACAGTAACCATTTTAATCTTTCAGAATTTAATAAAAATTTCATTGTTATTTCCGAAGCTATTATGACTTGTATTATATTAATCGTTATCCATTAAAATATGTTATTTAAATCGGGCATTTAATTTAGATTAAAATATGCCTTGACATCATATCATTAAAATTATTACTTTGAAAGATATCGCAGAATCAAAATTACGCATAACAAAACAATTATGTTTGACGACAACGCAGGCGCAGCGGAAGGAGTCAATGACGTTTTCCTCGGCTACTATGCATCTAATCCCAGTAGCAGGTACGTTCCTGTGGGATATTTTCCGAAATCTACGTGGGCGAAGCCGCGGGCAAAAGCTAGTGGTCAATATACCACAACATGATGACACTGACAGTCTTGAACGCGGTTTAGGTGTGTGGATCGCGTTCAATTTAATTGGTGAAATCCGCCCTAAATCTGCGACCAGGCTAATATTCTACGCACATTCTTACAAAAGACACACGGACAATTTTCAAAGCAAAAGTGAAACACTAAAGCTCTATAATTAAGTTAAAAGTCCTGTTTGGGGACAAGGCGAGCTCTGATCCAATATTTAATATTCGTGTTCCTTAACGAACGCTTTAGATTATTAAATCAACTTGTTTGTATTAACCGGCTATATAAATGGAGATATTTTGATCGGAGAGTTAAGAATTAAATTATGAGGGAAGCAGGGGCAGATATGGAAATATGAAATTAAATAATGAACAGTTAGTATCTGAATTCGATGTTAATTGAAAGGCTTATAAAGCTATACAAAATATTTTATTTCGGGACACATATTTACATAACAAATATAATATACTTAATATAATATTTATTTTATTACAGTTTGGGAATATTTAGTGATGGAGAAAATATTAGAATAGTATACGTATAGCTGAGCAGTGGTGGCCCAGTGGTAACGGCCCCGACTTACGAGTTGTAGGTCGTGGGTTCGAACCCAAGCAGGTGCTTTACTTTGTGTAAATAATTTCATCACCACTGCTCTCAAAACGGTGAAGGAAAACATCGTGAGGAAAACGGCATGTCCTAGAACCAAAAATTCGAAGACATGTGACATCTACCAACTCGCACTGGGCCCGCGTGGTAGATTACGGTCCACTCCCTCTCACAGAGAGGAGGCTTGTGTCCCAGTAGTGGAAACATTAATAGACTGATGATGATGATGCATATTTATTTTATTACAGTTTGGGAATATTTTGTGATGGAGTAGAAAATATTAGAATAGTATAGGTACGTATAGCTCTAGTCGAAACTTTTATTAATTTAAAGTACAGTACAACTATTTTCTTATTATTCCAAGTCGATTGAGAGCGTCCGGTCTGCACCAAGTACAAAGGACAACTGATAAAAATCAGACGACTGACGAAACATGAAGTCTGCCGAGGGATATTATGAAAAAAGTTGTTCTGTAGAGCGGTATGTATATTTTTGGAGGAGACAGCTTTTTTTTTGGATTTTTTGAAGCGTTTGAAACTCAAACTCAAAGCAGTTCCTTTGGACTGTAAAGGAGTTAGTCAGAAAGTTGAAACTTGTTGGTTGTAATATAAGGATCGTAGTATGGCACCCTGTAGTTTCTACCTACCCCTCATGGATAGGCTTGAGTTTATGTACGTATATAAGTAACTATTATATTGTTGCGTAGGAACCAAGACAATTCTACGTATAGTTACAAAGTTAACATTTTGGAAAAAACTTTTCCAACGACAATAGAATCACCAAAACAGAATTTAATTAATTTTGCAGTTCAAGTTCAGTAATACAGGTACTAATTGAAGCAACTAGTTAACTAAAGTTGCCACTTTACCAGTAAGGGAGTTAGCATTTGGCTACATGGTATCAATTATTCACAGCTGTGATGTTTAACTAACATCGTGCGTGGTTTGGAACTATTACCATTTAGTTAGTATCACGCTACTTGGAATTCTAGTGAGCATGCTTTCATATAGTTTTCGTAAAATATTTTTCGATTTTAAACACGAACAACCGGACGCTCTCAATCACAGTGGTCGTTTTTACGGTTCCGCAAAAGGTACGATGAAGGGTAAGGGTACCATGGACTGCCATGAGAACGAATGAATCCATACTGGAGGAACTCAACATCACGTACGTTAACGTACGTATGTATTCATCGTTTTGAGAGCAGTGGTGATGAAATAATTTACATAAAGTAAAGCGCTTGTCTTAGTATGAACCTACGACCTACAACTCGTAAGCCGCGGCTGTTACCACTGGGCCACCACTGGTCATGCTTATTTTGAAGGTCATAATTACAAAGTATTGGTAAATACTGGTAATATCAGTTACGGTTCTTTTCATCATAGACCACTGAACCTTTGAGTGAACTAATTATAAAAAGCAGTGATATTCTTCATTTTCACCAAAGAAAGTGAAAACACAACAGCTTATTAATAAATTGAAGCCGGGATAAATTATAGGTAGTTGAATACAAACGTTAGTGTTAGCAATTTCAACTAGTGACCCTTTAAACATACCGACGAATACGTTCATTATTTATTAATCATCATACGTTATCTACAGATCTACAGTATGCCTCGACCGTGCCCTCAGCTTTTTCGGACTTATTATTAACTAAATGTGGTTTGGAAAGGCTTATGTTACTAGGCCGGGTCCATAAGACTAACGGGGCAGGTAATCGGGGCTGAATGGTAACGAGGCAGAGCTGCCCCGTTGGTCTCGTGTTGGCAAGCGCGACTGCTGAGCGTGGGCTCCTGGGTTCGATTCCCGAATCAGGCAAAGTGTTATTGGGTTTTTCCATTAGGAATTTCTTAGTAACAGCCCGGAGTTTGGAAGCTGGCGGTGTGATACCCCCGTGCCTCGGAAATCCCGTTAAGCCGTTGGTCCTGCGCCTGATTGCCGTCCCATCGGACTATGAGAGTGAGGGAAGGGAGAGTGCACTTGTGTCTGCGCATACACTTGTGCACTATAATATCTCCCGCGTCGAAGGCTAGTCTCCGTTGAGATTGGTTGCCGTGGCCGAAATACGGTCTGGAAGACTATACTAGGCTGGGTGGAAGAAAAACGCGCTCAAGGCAGAGCACCGGTGAGATGGTCGGACGCGATCAGGATGGTTGTTGGAGGACCAAGCGGTCCCCACTGCAGAAGACCGCATAGCTTGGAGAGGCGTCGTATGTGGTCGCGATCCTCAGCATTGAGGGAACGACGAAGAAGAAGAAGACACAAAGGGTAAAAACGGAACCCTGTTACAAAGTCAACGCCACGCGCCACCCGCCGTCTGTGTGTACATCTGTTTGCCATAGGGCTGTTCTTTTTCTTACTTTCCTATTACACATTTTCTTTCTTTCTTAAGCGTAATAGGTAGCCAGTTGAAATTTTCACAGAACAAGTATCTACGTGGTACTATACCCTCTATAATGGCAATAAAAATAATGTGAACTATCAAGACTCCCGCAGACAGGAGCGACGCGGTGATGTGTCGCGATTCTGATAGAACAATTTCCATAAAGTTTTTGCCACTAAGTCGCGTCGCGCTGTCGTGTCGTGCCTGTCTGCGAGAGTCTTTATAATACATAGCTTTGGTGGTATAAAACCCTTAGTGCGCTCTTGCTTGGTTTGTTTACGAAGTGTTTAAGGATCTACTACTAATTGTAGACCTTCATACATAGGTATGCCATTCCAGAACCTAACAATTTTCGAAGAATCCATAATATTGTGGGAACTGCAAGCGCATCGTCGCATCTGCAGTATCCTTATTTCCGAGTAACTTTTACGTACTTACACCAAAACTTCCTTAATTCATAATGCTCAAACTTATACCATTTTATGACGTCATAAGTGAAAAGTTTCGCCCTGTATGACTTATTTGTGCAACACAAAGAAGTCCAACGTATGTACCAATATTAGCCGCGTAGTCACGTAACCATGTTTATTATTATTATTTCACGTCTTGGGACCTTTGGAAGGTGTGAGTGGCCGAAGCCAACTCGCAGAGGCCCGGTCGACGTTTCAAATTAAATGAGGCACCAACCGACGATTATCCCTCTATGCACTGTGCAAGTGCACCCAAGGAAAGCCCCAGTTGGTGTAGGACTATTGCCGGATGTAGAAACAAAACATATTGGGCTATGGGTTTGGGTGGCTTTAGTGGATTGGTTACTTTGAACTATGGAAGAACTAAGCTTGACCAATGTTATATAATATACACGAATAAAAAGGCAGAGGCTGACTTGCACACTTAATAATGGGCCCCCGGAAACTGTCATTACCACATAGTGACGTAGCGACAACAGGGCAACATGTTCTGAGATGCTTGCTATCAGAACCTGGAAGATAGTCAAGAATTCAAGATCCCTACCAGCATCTTACTGGAATACTTCCGTCCTCCGAACACGTTTGCTCTTGCGAATCTCCACTCAAGCCGGTCAATAAAGACAAGACGTGATGGAGATAATAAAAAATGGAGATATTTTGATCGGAGAGTTAAGAATTAAATTAAGAGGGAAGCAGGGGCAGCTATGGAAATATGAAATTAAATAATGAACAGTTAGTATCTGAATTCGATGTTAATTGAAAGGCTTATAAAGCTATACATAATATTTTATTTCGGAATATTATTATTTACATAATAAATATAATATACTTAGTAGAATATTTATTTTATTACGGTATGGGAATAATTTGAGATGGAGTGGAAAATATTAGAATAGTATACGTATACAGCTGAGCTGAGCAGTGGTGGCCCAATGGTAACGGCCCCGACTTACGATTTGTAGGTCGTGGGTTCGAACCCAAGCAGGCGCTTTACTTTGTGTAAATAATTTCATCACCACTGCTCTCAAAACGGTGAAGGAAAACATCGTGAGGAAACCGGCATGTCCTAGAACCAAAAATTCGAAGACATGTGACATCTACCAACTCGCACTGGGCCCGCGTGGTAGATTACGGTCCACTCCCTCTCACAGAGAGGAGGCCTGTGTCCCAGCAGTGGGAACATTAATAAGCTGATTATGATACGTATCTGCTCTAGTCGAAACTATTATTAATTTAAAGACGAAGTTTGCCGAGGGACAGGTATGTATATTTTTGGAGGAGACAGAGCTTTTTTTTTGGATTTTTTGAAGGATTTGAAACTCAAACTCAAAGCCAGTTCTTTTGGATAGTCAAGGAGTCGGTTAGTTATTCAGAAAGTTGAAGCTTGTTGATTATGTAAGGATCGTAGCAGATATCATATAGCATCCTGTAGTTTCTGCCTACCCCTCATGGATAAAAGGCTTGAGTTAATGTACGTAGGTATGTATGTACAGTACGACACACCTTAGATGTAGCATAGATTTGAAAAATTTCATTAATTCTTTTCAATTTTTCGAATGTATTTGGCTATTTGACTTTACAAGTTATTGCGTTTTCGAAAGATCATTTTCACCTAAAGCAGTAATAGCGATTGGTGATTTTGAAGGTGCACTCAGTTCGGATGGTGATCGGTTTTACGAATTTTGCCGATGCTACATCTAAGTTGTGTCGTACTGTACCTATTATATTGTTGCGTAGGAACCAAGACAATTCTACGTATAGTTACAAAGTTAACATTTTGGAAAAAACTTTTCCAACGACAATAGAATCACCAAAACAGAATTTAATTAATTTTGCAGTTCAAGTTCAGTAATACAGGTACTAATTGAAGCAACTAGTTAACTAAAGTTGCCACTTTACGAGTAAGGGAGTTAGCATTTGGCTACATGGTATCAATTATTCACAGCTGTGATGTTTAACTAACATCGTGCGTGGTTAGGAACTATTACCATTTAGTTAGTATCACGCTATTCGGAATTCTAGTGAGCATGCTTTCATATAGTTTTCGTAAAATATTTTTCGATTTTAAACACGAACAAGTTAATTTCACTCTGGTCTTTTTTACGGTTCCGCAAAAGGTACGATGCAGGGTAAGGGTACCATGGACCGCCATGAGAACGAATGAATCCATACCGGAGGAACTCAACATCACAAGCGGCTATCTACAATATGCCTGGAGCGTGCCTTCAGCTTTTTCGGACATATTATGCGTTCGTCTAAACATGGTCTGGAAAGGCTTTAAATGTAAAGCTTCGTACAAACAACCGGCTACTGTTATCCGTGAAATTTTCTCAGAAATGTTATTGTTCGTGTCGCGTCGCGCGACAAGCCGTGCTGGTCTGCACAAGCCTTTACTAGGCCGGGTCAACAATAACAATGGGGCGGGATGGCAACGGGGCGTGGCTGCCCCGTTGGTCTCGTGTTGGCAAGCGCGACTGCTGAGCGTGGGCTCCTGGGTTCTATTCCCGGATCAGGCAAAGTGTTATTGGGTTTTTCCATTAGGAATTTCTTAGTAACAGCCCGGAGTTTGGAAGCTGGCGATGTGATACCCCCGTGCCTCGGTAATCACGTTAAGCCGTTGGTCCTGCGCCTGATTGCCGTCCCATCGGACTATGAGAGTGAGGGAAGGGAGAGTGCACCTGTGTCTGCGCACACACTTGTGCATTATAATATCTCCCGTGCCGAAGGCTAGTCTCCGTTGAGATTGGTCGCCGTGGCTGAAATACGGTCTGGAGAACTATACTAGGCCGGGTGGAAGAAAAACGCGCTCAAGGCAGAGCACCGGTGAGATGGTTGGACGCGATCAGGATGGTTGTTGGAGGACCAAGCGGTCCCCACTGCAGAAGACCGCATAGCTTGGAGAGGCGTCGTATGTGGTTGCGATCCTCAGCATTGAGGGAACGACGAAGAAGAAGAGAACACAAAGGGTAAAAACGGAACCCTGTTACAAAGCCAACGCCACGCGCCACCCGCCGTCTGTGTGTACGTCTGTTTGCCATAGGGCTGTTCTTTTTCTTTCTTTCCTATTACACATTTTCTTTCTTTCTTAAGCGTAATAGGTAGCTAGTTGAAATTTTCACAGAACAAATATCTACGTGGTACTATACCCTCTATAATGGCAATAAAAATAATGTGAACTATCAAGACTCCCGCAGACAGGAGCGACGCGGTGATGCGACGCGATTCTGATAGAACAATTTCCATAAAGTTTTTGCCATTAAGTCGCGTCGCGCTGTCGTGTCGTGCCTGTCTGCGGGAGTCTTTATAATACATAGCTTTGGTGGTATAAAACCCTTAGTGCGCTCTTGCTTGGTTTGTTTACGAAGTGTTTAAGGATCTACTACTAATTGTAGACCTTCATACATAGGTATGCCATTCCAGAACCTAACAATTTTCGAAGAATCCATAATATTGTGGGAACTGCAATCGCATCGTCGCATCTGCAGTATCCTTATTTCCGAGTAACTTTTACGTACTTACACCAAAACTTCCTTAATTCATAATGCTCAAACTTATACCATTTTATGACGTCATAAGTGAAAAGTTTCGCCCTGTATGGCTTATTTGTGCAACACAAAGAAGTCCAACGTATGTACCAATATTAGCCGCGTAGTCACGTAACCATGTTTATTATTATTATTTCACGTCTTGGGACCTTTGGAAGGTGTGAGTGGCCGAAGCCAACTCGCAGAGGCCCGGTCGACGTTTCAAATTAAATGAGGCACCAACCGACGATTATCCCTCTATGCACTGTGCAAGTGCACCCAAGGAAAGCCCCAGTTGGTGTAGGACTATTGCCGGATGTAGAAACAAAACATATTGGGCTATGGGTTTGGGTGGCTTTAGTGGATTGGTTACTTTGAACTATGGAAGAACTAAGCTTGACCAATGTTATATAATATACACGAATAAAAAGGCAGAGGCTGACTTGCACATTTAATAATGGGCCCCCGGAAACTGTCATTACCACATAGTGACGTAGCGACAACAGGGCAACATGTTCTGAGATGCTTGCTATCAGAACCTGGAAGATAGTCAAGAATTCAAGATCCCTACCAGCATCTTACTGGAATACTTCCGTCCTCCGAACACGTTTGCTCTTGCGAATCTCCACTCAAGCCGGTCAATAAAGACAAGACAGAGGTGGGAGTTTTTTCCTCGTCAGTGTTCACTTCAGCCGGCCAATGAAAGCAACCCAGAGATCAGGAACAAGACTTCTCCCGAGAGATAGAGTCCGTGGGGTTGCTACTGTGGGGTTTAAATATCACTTATGTACTATGATATGACCGCGTCGATGGCTAGTCTCCGCTGAAATTGGTTGCCATGGCCGACAGTCGGTCTAAGCATACCATCTTACAAATAAACCATTTTTTTCTTCTTTAAATCCCAATCTCTATTCAAATCATACGTTTTCATACTCCTTCTCGTCATGTTCCTCATTCCATCTCTCGTTATGTAAATTAATAGCAAGATTTTTATCACTAAATCGGAAGTCCCCGATTTGTCGATACGATTAAACCCGATGGATTCAAACGGCGCACCAGAATGGCGTTCCGTCAAGCAAGTAATTAAGTTTGCTATTGTTGTATAATATGCGCCCTAGCTCTTGTCGTATTGTTGTCGTAGTGATTAATCAGGGAACGGGCTAATTGGACTATAAATCAGAAGTGAGGCCAAGTAACCGTCAATCTTGTATTAGAAATCCCTCTTCTGATACCCGTATTCGAATTCACACTAATGTTTGGTTAAAATCTAGTTTCATGTTTGCACATTGTTTTAGAATGTGAGCCTTTGTTCTTTGACATAAATCTGCACTTTCCAAAAAATCTATAAAATACTCATACATAGTTTGTTTTTCATTTATATCACAGAAAACTCATAAACTCTCCTTTTACAAAAAGAATAATATTATATTATATATTGTGGATGCATACTATGAGTTAATAATGCATGATATATAAACGCTTCAGTTTATTACTCTAGACGACCACTAACGTCCACACAAGTTTTATATCCGACCACATAAAATTGAGAAATCTGTTGTTCACGACACGATGAGATTGAAAACTGTTTGAGATCGAAAGAATAAATGTTTGTTATTTTCGAAGGATAAAAATAGGCTAAACTTTAACGCTTTTATTTGGATTATAATGATTGTATCGTCGAATTTGAATCCATTTGTCTCTACCTAGTTTAATTTCTAGGTACTGATAGTGATTTTATCATAAATTAGGGTATATGAATAAAAAATCTGGCAATTTCTATAGAATCTCCGAATGTAGTACTCAAAATGAGCCCAAGACTAATTTCAAGTATAGCTTGTCCACTCTTAAAATGACGCGCCGCACTACCACATTACCTACAGAAATCCGAATTACTGAATGCTTAAAGGCTCGTGCACACCAGCACGACATGTCGCGCGACGCGACACCGGTTATTGTTATACCGTGAAGTTTTCTTAGAAATTGTATTGTTCGTGATGCGTCGCGCCATCGCGTCGCGCTGGTCTGCACGAGCCTTAAAGACAACCACCTACACCTACCCTACCTACCTACCTTATACCTACTACATTCAGGATGTATTTAAAGAGCCGTAATGAAAATATTGTACCAATAAAATCTTCCAATAAAACCGTAAAACAATATACCATATGTCATAAAACAACTGAATATCAAATAAAACCATAGCACGGTACGTACCAACATAAAATGTGCAATTTTTATCACATACCTGTCAGGACACGCGCGAGGTGGCTTTTAGAGCAACCTCGGCCATAAAGTGGCTGATACATGGTCCTTATATGACTAACAAAGATCTGTGTTACCTTAAAATTTTACTTAAAGTCCGGCTCTTTTATTTATTCCAAAAGTTATAAAGTTTTATTTGGGTATAAAAATGTGTGAATACTGATTTTCTAGTCAGGGTTTATTGGTAAGCAAATTGGCTACCAACTGAAATGGTCCGTTTCTATATTCAAATCACAACTATCATACTTGGACAGTTTTATCACGGCAAGTTGACGTAGGGTGTCAATTGTAGATAACGCGTATAAGGGTTACTTTTAGAATTCTTAAAAAAAAAAATATAAGATCTAAAGCTAACAGTGACGTACCTATTTAGTTAATGTATTGCGATGGATAAGAAAAAATCTGTATTATCACGCGTATTAATACAAAGTAGTGGTCTCCCAGAGGGCGAAAATCGACTGTAATTCATTAAAATTTTAAGTTTGATAGGATAGTTCATACTGATTCCATGTATTATAGTACTTATTATTTCCATGCTGTCAGGTAGCCATCTATACCCATAAATAAAAGAGTGCATGTATGTGTAATTCTTTGAAGTGAAAACTTCTTTAGCGGCGGGCGTTGTGCACTTTTTTTGGGACGGGTAAAAAAATTTAAACTAGCGTCAGGACATGACCGTAAGATTCGTTGCCTAGCAACCGACAAAGTAAATATCAAAATAAATAGTCTTTGACATTACGTAAAGATTGCGAGGTAAAAAAAAAGCAGTCAAAACATAGTTCATAAAAAGTGTTTAAATAAATAATTGTTTATTTTTGTTAGACTATATTTTGAAAATAAATAAATATACTACTACTACTAATGAATATTGTATTTAACCACATAAATTATAGTACTTGTATACTGATAAATAAAGCAATTCGTGCGAAATTATTCCCTAACCATTCCAAAATATTCAAAAATGCACAACGTTAATGTTCAATTTTTACTTCTGCTGGCACTCCCGGAGAGCAACCCGTTGTTTTTTTTTTATTCATTTAATTTATTTCTAATGCATATTTAAGTATAAAAATATCAGCTCTCCATATAAAATGTAACTGTGCCTCATACGCCTCCGTCCATGTAATTTTCGTAAAAACGGGAACAAAGTTTATGCTTCACGTAATTGATTTGATAATTTATATACGTAAACTGCCCGTATTACTACGCCAATAAAGACGTTTTAGAAGTTAAAGGAACAGGGTGTAAAGTTCACTCATCCTCTATAGAAACGGGAGGATCCTCCGACCAGACGGGTGTCGTGTCTGGCAGGCAACTGCCCAACGATTGATATCGGATAGTTTTACTATGTCGTTCACGCGGACAACTCTAATTGCTCGATGCAGAATTTGTGTGACATCAGGATTTTGTGTGACGTCAGGTCTTTGGTGCGTAGTTTGCATGTGACGATGTAGATGCCATCACAACGCTATCAAAACCAAACTGTGACCTCCCGGCTCCCGACGTCCGGTAGAATGTTGTACGTTGCTTACAAATTCCCGACTACAATGTGCTTCAGAGAGCAGGTTAGTCCTCAATTCTGATTAGACTAACAAATCGAAATTGTACCCAATATTCTGGGAACCGTAGTTCCCTTAGAATATGAGTTTCCTACAGTATTTTGGAAGTGGACAATCCGGTTGTAGCATCCCATATTCAATACATAAATTCAGCTGTATTTGTCGGAGTGTTAAGAGCCCTATTACATTTCGACTGATTTCGACGGTGATTTTTGCGTTAAATGGGCAACTTTGGAGTTCTTATTCTGAGTAACTGAAAGACTTCGACTACTATGACTTATTGAGTGGTGGAGAATAGTTATTAGTATAGTTCATAGCGGCCGCGCTTTTTGAATTTTTTTCTTATTTATTTATATAAAGCCAAAATTCCGAAGCAAGTTTTTCAAAAAAGCGCGACGACACTTTTTTGAGCTTGTGGGTAGAACTATTGTACATAGCAAATAAAATGAATAATTTAAAATAAGAAGAGAATATATTTTAAAAAGTGTGTTAGTGTTCATAGCGGCCTCAGAATTTTGAAATATGTATGGGATATTTAAAAAAACCCAATTCAAAATCATAAAAAACGCTCAGAATTAACTGTAAATTTTTCCTTACTACATTCATATTTTTAAGTAAATTTTATACCAGAATAAACGTTGGTTCTTAGGAAATTAAAATTGCATACTTAAAAAACAAAAAAAATATTATATAGCTCAAAATAATAATAATTACAACTGCCAAATTGCTACTTAATGCGATGCATCGGGTGCTCGAACTGTCAAAACGCAATTTTGTGATAGGCCTCTTAAGGCTCCCACGGACATGCGACGCGACACCGGTAGAACAATTTCCGTTAAGTTTTGATAGAAATTGATCCACCAGAGTCGCGCCTCGCCCTATCATAAATATGACAAAAGGGTTAGAATGAACCTGAAAATATCTAAGGTCATTTCATTGATTCCTATTCATTTCATATAAAAGGTTTTCATATCCTTTTTCCTTAAATGGATCATGTAGAATTACCTGTTTGTTAAAGGCCAGACATATCTATAAGAATAAAGCTGTTTTTAGACCAGTGCTGTTTAACTCATGCCGAGTTAAACAAATTCTTAAGTTGTTTTCAGACCAGCGCGATTTGTCGCGCGACGCGACACCGGTTATTGTTATACCGTGAAGTTTTGTGTTGTTCGTGTCGCGTCGCGCGACATATCGTGCTGGTCTGAAAACAACTTAAGAATTTGTTTAACTCGGCATGAGTTAAACAAATTCTTCTTCTTCTTCTTCTTTCTTATTCTTCTTCTCTTCTTCTTTCTGGCCTCGCACAGGTTGTTAATAGTTTTAATTTTTATTAATTTTTTGGTTTATTCGAACTCTTTTTATTGTTAGTTTTAGATGCTCCTTTTAGTTTTTTTATTAGTTTGTATTTCCTGTGCGTGTCCCAAATAAAATATTTTTCTTTCTTTCTTATTCTATTCTTATTCCTTATTCCCCTATTCCGGAAAGTGTCAAACAAATTGTGATAAGTAAGATCTTGTATTGTATTATGTCCCTATATCTAAAGCGAACTTTTTTGTCGTTAAAGGTTTGAATTTTCATGTAACTAATGTTCAAAGGAGGCATTTTCACCCCATTTTTCGCCTCTTTGATGAAAACATGTTGACGCAATAATAAAAGTATGAACTACTTTTAAAGTCTAAACTGTGGAAGCAACTTTTAAAATTGATTATAATTATTGAACTCGTTGCTTAGCTAAATGGCTTGGAAAAATGGCTTCATATAAATGTGCTTTATTAGTAAAGAACTGATAAATAAATAAAATAGGCCAAGTGCAAGTATAACAATTAAAAAATATAAAATGGCATTCGAGAATTTATATTATAACAGAATGACTTAATTGTTAATTTAAAGGAAAATTGTATCGATAGTTTTTTGCATGGTTTTATGAAAATTTAGTTTTTTTAGTTTTTACGACTTTGCATGCGCGGAAACACTTAGTGATGTACCATCTTATACCTGTATCTACATTGTTGGCAAATAAATGAATCTGAATCTAAATCTGCGAGTCGTAATCCGTACCACCATACAATATTTGGCAAAAAATGCAAAAAAAAACACGTTACTTTTATGGGGACCTTTTAATTTTTAAATTAATTTTATATTTTATTGTTTGTGAAACTTTCAACTGTATATCTATTATGCTTCATGAGATACAGCTGCTGATAGACAGACGGACGGACGGACAGGGGAGGCTTAGAAATAGTTCCGTTCGAAACCCTTCGGGTACGGAACCCTAAAAAAGAAGAAATTCCATGAATAGAGCAAAGAAAACATAGTGGTTCAGTTACTTTAATCCGAAGTACCTATATATAATTATACAGAATGTATTCAAAGATCATTTATTCAAGCCAGGCTGAAAATCAGCACTTTTCGAACGTCAGAATTACGTAAGACAATCCCTCAAAAACGCGCGCCCTTCACCTATTAGGTAGCTACCCAGAATACGGTTGAGACACATAGCTGTAATGCCTAAAGATTATCCTCTCTCACATTTAAGTTATTAAGACGACACGAACTTCTGGGTTAAGTTGAAGTTGGTGACGACACTCAGAAAGACTTTGAAACAACATGAGACTTAATCCGGATTCACTAACATTAGATCACGGCTAAATTAATGCCTAAATAAAATCGCGCTGTTGGATTGTCAACATTAGGTTCGGGGCCAAAAGTTGAAAATCCAACTTTTATGTAGGAATTAATTAAGGTGTCGCTTAGGATTAGTGAAAATGTGCATTAGCCAAGTTAATTCTGAGACTAAGTATGTTAGTTCTAGCGTGGTTATAACATCAAGGTGTATTTACAACCTTATCATGTTACCTTGTGGCTTCTAGGTAACGACAAATGGAGTTCTACTAACTGATTGCGTGTTTGAGGTAAAATGAATGAATACAGGCTGAAACAAAGTATTGGAGACGACTTTGCAGCTAGTCGAGACCATATTTTATACAGTTACCGTATACAGTTTATGTGGCTTGTGGGTAAGTAATAACAGCCGTACGGGTCGATCGATCAGGTTAAGCTACGCTTGCCGCGGTTGTTCCGTGGATGGGCCATCTTTACATACCAAGACCCTTCCGTGACTCGGAAAACACAACGAGTCTACGGCTGCCACCGATGAGTGTCGACGGCTGCACTCGCCTCTGCCGTTGTAACGTACTTACGCATTTGAGGACATACTCATATTAATAGACATGAGCCGCACGTTGTCCACGGCAGCCGCCGACGCCTCGACGGCTGCTGTTGGACGTGTCGTCGGCTTCCGTCGACGCGTCTACGGCTGCCGGTGAACAATGTCGACGACTGCGGTTGCCTCTACCGTTGCCGTCTGTCAAACCGACTTCTTACAAATACGTATTGTAATGTTCCAGTCGCAGTTTTGGCAGTGAAATACGTGTCACGTGTTTGCCTTTTGTAGTGACGAGTAATTTTAGTCTCCAAATTACTTCTTACTCGCCACTCGTACGATATGATGTCCCGTATCGTATTGTATTCCACCCGTCGTCCGGTGATATTGGTTTGGCAGAAAATTACTATCTACGAGCTGATTCGTAGAACTTGAATATAGGAATAGAGCAAAACATGGATTGGCCTTGTTTGACCTATTATGCTTGCATAGAATCGATCGATCTAGCAGTTACGAGCGTGTCTAATTTGATTTTTTATACATTTATACTTAATGAAAATTAAATTCGTTTTTCCGTGTCTGTCTGTGTGACCGCGTTGTTCTTCTAAAACTAAACTCTCTTCGGAAACGGCTCCAACGCTTTCGATGAAAGTCTCATATCTGGGAAAAATCGTTTTCTTTATTTTCACAGCCTCGGAAATCTTATAAAACGTTGGTGTACCTGGACGATATGTTTATGTTGTCACCCATAGCAGAGCTCGGTTGACCAGATATTTGATAATAAACTGACATATAACAATGAAATGTTGATGCTTTGTCATAAAACCGTGCGAAGCAGGGGTGGGTCGCTACTCCATAATAAAACAAGGAACTTATAGTTGCACTTGAATAAAATAATAATGTTCATAAATAAAACAAAAGATTCAAAATTGGAATACAAAACAATTTTCCTGTCAACAACGATGACAGTTTGAAATTGTCGGTCGACCGCGCTGGAAATAGCCCGATCAAACTGAGAATGATCGGGAGCGACCGAATGTAATTTTATAGTCATTCGTTCTTTACCACAGGTGTCATCAACATAAGGAATGATGTATTGGAAGTATTTGGGGCTTCCGTGCTCTGTATAGAAATGTATGGTTCAATTTCGATAATATCCTGAATATCATGTGCGTGAAGTCATCTATCATTCCATTGATATTTAATACAACGCATTTTATAGAGAATTCAATAAGACTGGCTATGTGATTATTTTCTTCTTTTCTCGTGGGTTTATGTTGGAAACATAAAAGAATAGCACAATTTATGCAGTTGTAAAAATAATACTACCAACACAACTAAGGGGTATAATGTTAACCATAACATAATAACCAACATAGTTACTTACACGTTTTGTCTACTCGTGAATACTATAATTTAACAGGGTGCTTTTTGCATGTTGGCTACGTCACAAATATCTGTCAAACATTACTCTATCTCTTTCTGATTATTTTTATTAATAATGATATTATGAAATTGGAGCTCATGGCTAAGTAATAACAACCGCACGGGTTGATCCATCAGGTTAAGATACGCTTGCCGGGGCTAGTCCGTGAATGGGTGACCATCTTTACATACCGAGACTCCTCCGTGCCTCGGAAAGCACCTTGGTCCCGGTTGTCATTCGTGGATCGTTGATAGTCGTTACGAGTCGTCAGAAGTCCTAGGACAACCAGTCTTTACTGAGTCTGTTGTGGAGGTCAGATAGGCAGTCGCTCCATGTAAAATACTGGTATTCAGCTGCATCCAGTTAGACTGGAAGCCGTCCCCAACATAGTTGGGAAAAGGCTGGGCAGATTGATTTTGATATTATGAAATCTCTCTATCAATATTTTTTTGAGTACTACACAGTAGTGCTCAAAATATTGATTATGAAATTACGAACTATCGCTGTGTAGTTTCATAATTTAATGATAACATATTGATAAATTAAATAAAACCGCTAAATATTTGACAGCTATACATCTTTACGTCAACGCCAACTTTTAGAAAAAGAAAGAAAACTTACTTAAACTACTCACTTTTAATTGTACTCAATTATGTCGATATTATTCCCTCTTGATCGTTTGTTCTAGAAACCTCCTAGTTCAGTAAAGGCTTTACGAGTTTAATAAACACAGTAATAACTCACGAAGAGTGAAATTCCATTAAGAATTGCTGTTTACTGTGAAGTACAAATGAGGTCGTGTGAATCAAGTAATTGATTCCGTATAAATCGAATACTGAATTATTTTTCAAAGAATTTATACGTTTGAAGTGAGGAATGTGGTATTTGCTTGTAAACAAGCAATTTCTTTGAGGTTTTTGCAACTGTTTGGATTTCGAAGCACCATAACTGTTACTTACTGTAAAGAGCATAAAAGTGTTAGAAACCTTTTTTCTTCCCACGTAGAAGCCCGAAAGTATCGTAAATATACTAAATGCGTAAATATATTGTGATTCCACGTAACGTGTTATTTGTGTTCGAATCTTTTAGGTTTCCGTTTCTGGGCCAGACAAATAAGAGTGAAAAAAAACCTCTATTGGTTTTACATAAAAGGACCTATTTTTCTAAAATGTCTTACCAGCCATTATTGGTCTATCGCATAGACATGTTCATATGGTTTTCTCTCCTAAAATGCCATTCAAACATTAGCAAAAATGGATGAGCCAATGAGGTTTTGAAGGGTCTGATGGATACCAAACTTGTTGTAATTGTACATCATCTGCCTAGCCTTTTCCTAACATACCAGTTGGTTGGCTTCCAGTCTAACCGGATGCAGTTGAATACCAGTATTTTACATGGAGCGGCTGCCTATCTGACCTCCACAACCCAGTAACTGGGTAGTGAATACCCCTGGTAAGACTGGTTGTCAGAGTTTCGGTCATCTGACCACCCGTAACGCCTGCAAAAATGCGACGGTGTGGCGCGGGCGTGGCGATGGTGTGGCGCGGGAGTCGCGTCGCTCTTTACATATTTCATACAAAATGTATAGGAGCGATGAGGAGCTTGACATACACAGTTGGCGGGGCGCGTGCGTGGCGCAGGCGAAATATGAAGGAGCGGCATCGCCCGCGCCACACCGCTACAACGTCTGCGCCCCTCACCTCTTGTGTATGTCCCGCGTCTACAAGTGACAGTTGGGACTAACAGCTTAACGTGCTTTCCGAGGGGTCTCCAAATGTAATGGATGGTCCCCATCGATGGACCGACCTCGGCAACCGTAGGTTAAGCTTCGATTAATCCGTGCGACTGTTATTATTTATTTTTATCCACTGCCCGTCCACGGATACTAAACCTGTCCCTCAATAATGATTGAGACAGGTTTAGTGTTCATAATCATAAATGTTAAAGTAGGCACTTATATCTAAGCAGGTGTATCAGTCTAACCCTTTAGGCAAGATGACTAGTACGTCCTTGACTGTCAGATATTCGCGTTCACCGGTTTGAATTCAGCAATTTTGTGTCTATAGGCATGTCGAAGAAATGAGGATGATATAAACGCGTAATAAATAATAATCGGTTGATAGCTTATTAAAAACACATTTTCGAGTTCTTTTAGTTTTAAATGTTCTCGAATTTGATGTACCTGTAAATTATCACGCGTATTAATTTAGGTGAATGAATTTTGAAGACCAGATTTCGTCAGTTTTCTGCTTGTGTAGCCAAAATTTACGTAACTACCAAGGACCAACGCAGTGACTGTAAACTGAATTCAAAGAACCGCTCCAGATTTGCATACGTAGTTAAAGCGAGACTAATACGTGTCGGCTAGACACGTACGGCTTAGACTATACTTCAATCGATCGTTACTCAACAACGTTTTTGCCTAAAACCTCTTATACTTCATGTGACAACGTAAACCAGTGAAGAAACTAACATAACATAATTGAATACAGCCTATAATGTATGCTAGAACTCAGACCTCCTCTCTGTGAGAGGGAGTGGGCCGTTATTCACGCCACGGCCTCATATATATAGATAGATCGTCTCTTTGGTACACACAAAAGACATAGCACAATATACAAAAGCATGATTAAATAATAACAAATTGGGAATATTAGGAAATAGTTATTTTCTTTCTTTTTCGTGTGACTAACCTGGTGTCCGACTTTTATTTAAATTTTTATTTTTTTTATTTTGGTAAGTTAAAACAAACAGTAGTATATTAAAAATAAAAAGATTTAACTTAAATTAAATTATTTAACAAATATACCAGATACCCACTACATTTTCCACAGATTACAAATACACAGATTTTTTTAAACTGACGGCAAAAGTAACTATGGTCAGGGAAAAACTAATTAAATGAACAAAAGAAACTAAACATAACAAAACAAAACTCTAGTCTGTTTATTCTTTATTACGGGTCCTATAAAAATAATCATCATCAGCCTATTAATGTTCCCACTGCTGGGACACAGGCCTCCTCTCTGTGAGAGGGAGTGGGCCGTAATCTACCACGCGGGCCCAGTGCGGGTTGGTAGATGTCACATGTCTTCGAATTTTTTGGTTCTAAGACATGCCGGTTTCCTCACGATGTTTTCCTTCACCGTTTTGAGATCAGTGGTGATGAAATTATTTACACAAAGTAAAGCGCCTGCTTGGGTTCGAACCCACGACCTACAACTCGTAAGTCGGGGCCGTTACCACTGGGCCACCACTGCTCCAATGTGTGATTAAGATCCTTTATTTCATTTATATACATATAATTTACATTTTTAAATATTTTTATAAAAACAAAATAATACAAAAACATTTAAAAATATAAAAAATAAAGATTGTGATTAAGATTATTATTATAAAAATAATAATAATCTTAATCACACAGAATCTACTGCTGATCTTTCAGAATTTTAGCTATATTATTTTATGCCGCTCATGGGCGTCATCTGACATGGCTTAAAGGAAAGAGATACAAGGTGCCAATTTACAAAAAAAAAACAAGAAAATAAAACATAGTCTGATGACACTATTGGCGCACTTTAAAATAATGAATTAAAGAACATACTCAATTTAGTAAGAAAGTAACATTTGTAGATAACCCTTGTGGTGATCGAACGAAGTCTCCGGTCACAATTAGTAAGGAAGACTATTACTTGAAATGCGAAAATGTTTTCGTCGGATCGAAGTGATTTATTGCAAAGATAAAGTTTATAGTCCGGAAAGTGACGTAGGCTACTTTTTATCCCGAAAACCGGTTCTCGATTGATAGACCACGGGAGCCAAACCACGGCTAAAAGCTAGTATACCATAATGCGTTATTGCCACGTACGAGTATATACTACGTCTATATTTATAGGTGTAAAAAGAGGGTATTGTGGCCATCTATTTATATAAGCCCAGAGATTGATCGATGGCCCCGAGATGGGATTATATCGTGAATAAATTAGCCCTCTATTAAAATGTTCGGACAATGGACAAGCTTGAGTTTGTGAGTATTTGGTTTTGATTAATTGAAATGGTCTGTAGCTGGACGGCGAATTAATCGAGTCGTAACGGCGGTGACCACGAATAGCTGTGTTTGATGGCAAGGCATTGAAATTACAAACTGAACTGTTTCTAAATTCAACTTAAGCTCAAGTTCTGAGAATTTTCGATAGTAAAGTCACCAGCATAAATATATGGATAGCTCGGCAATAATATCTCATATCACGATTCATCCATTAATATCTGTTGTCAAGATGATGGCAAATATACGTAATCATTTGCGGAAGGCATATACACAAGTGGCAGCACAACTATGTGACAGCAAAAGAACACCAAAACTAGAACACATGCGACACCAAAATAGAGGATGCTGCATCCGCAAAAAAAAAAGTGTCACCTCTTAGAATGCAATAATATCGGACATGTTTTGCGTTATAAATATCTGAATACTCAGTTAAATTCAGAAGAATGTGATACCGCGTTGAGATAAAAAATATCTGACTTTACTTTGAGCAACATGAACATCCTGACAGCATAATTTTTCAAGTTTTCTTATAAATCGCAAAGCAGTTCACAGTATTCAACAGAATTAACTGACAAACAAAGTACAGCCTAAACAGCTGGTTTTAGAAGCTTTAAATTTTGCAAAAGGGTTCCATAACGAAGGTGAGCGCAAAGAAACGTTTTTTAAAAATTCATCCGCAATGTGTTAAAAAGGGCACGAAAGTTTTTATGGATGTTCGTCATTTTGCCGATGGACATCCCTGAGGCACACTGTTTGTAAAATATGAAAGTAGTTGCATATAGTATTTTTTTTTTTTTTTTTTGGGTGGGCAATCATCCAATGACTTCTCCCGCTCTGGGCGGAGCGGGAGGGCGTGTCAGACTTTTACTGACTAAAACCCACCCGTGTTCCTTCCCTTGCCTAGACCGGGGCCACGGTTTCCCCTAAGGACTTATCCGCAACCCCAGTGGTAGGCATCGGCCCTGACGGACCCCTTCAGCTTCGCTGACAACTCTTTGAGGCGCGCGTGGAACACTACGCGCCGTCGACCCGGGCTTGGTCCTGATCGGACGGAGAGCTACCCATCACTCTCCGTCCGCAAGCCCGCGCCTACGGTGGCCGGAAATCGGCGATCGATTCCCGACGCCCGGGGCGTCTACTACCGCGGCGGCTAGGGGCTCGAGGGAGAGACCTTTGTCTCTGCCTCTCGCGCCCCGCCTCCTCCTTCACGAGCATTACTGCTTCGCAGAAGGAGGTGACAGCCTGCCATGCCCTCTCGCTCCGCACCATTGGCCTGGACCAGGGCCGGACGTGAGAGGTCACTGCCGCCGATCGCCTGCACGAGGACACGGCGGTGCTCCACCCAAGCCGGGAAGACCTCCACCGTATGCTCCACCGTGTCCTCCGGGCGATCCACGCAGTGGTGACACCCGGGCGTTTCCTCCTGCCTGATCTGAAACAGGAACCTCCCGAAACTACCGTGTCCGGTGAGGACCTGCGTCAGGCGGTAGGTGAGGGCGCCGTGGCGCCTCTCTAGCCACTCCTCAAAGAGGGGACTTATCGCCGCAATTGTGGCGTGCCCAGATCTAGGTCGACAATCGCACTCTCCAAGCCGCCATGAGATCCTGCCGGAGCTCTGTCCGCTGTGCCGTGATTTGTCGCGGCAGCGGAGTTACACCCCGGAGTTGCATATAGTATAGAAAACTAGCTTTCGCCAGGGGCTTCGCCCGCGTGATATATTTATAAATTATAGCCTATGTTACTCAGTGATAATATAGAAATCAACTGGTGATATATTTTTAAACTCGGTCCAGTATTTTTTGAGTTTATTCATTACAAAGAAATACAAATATTTTCTTTTTATAAGTGTAGATAAATTGTTGGTTCAAATGTATGTTTGTACTATAACATCATCATCATCGTCATTTCAGCTGAAAGACGTCCAATGCTGGACATAGGCCTCCCCCAAGCACCGCCACTTCTTCAGCCTCACCTCGGTTCTGTGCTGTTGTGTGGTGTTTAACTATATCACAACACCGTAATACATATTTAGAAATAATTTATATGCATACAATTTAGGTAGTGACGTTTAGCTTAGCTGGTAAATAGTGTCTTTCTGGAATCCATGAAACAGGTACTTACTACCAAAATCGTCTTAGATCTTTCAACACACTTGTTAAAGATTTTTTACCCTCTGGGTGAAAGAAAAATGCACATATATTTGAGTAAATAAGATTTATCGCGATGTCGAAGAATTATTTATGAATGTTCGCAACATGTTTTTACCTCTATATTATCTTACAAAGTGAGGGATCCATGTTGTACTTGATTATACCTTCAAGAGGAACAAGCAGAGACGAAGAAGAGTTGCAATATACATAAATGTACAATAAGATGTGTGGGCCTACCACGAACGCGTTCGTGGTAGGCCCATTATATTCAAACGATTTTAAAATTGAAAATACTCGTTTCGAACACAATATTTACTTACTTTTAAGAATTTATTCGTATCTGTGGGTGAGCAGTGGTGGCCCAGTGGTAACGCCAGGTTTGAACTTTACTTTGTGCAAAATTATTTCATGAACACCAACAAAAAGCTCTCAAAAAGGAAACCGATAAATATTTTTTTGTCCAATGATATATTTTTTTCCGTTTGTATGTTCCGGATTGGCGCAGAAATGGCTGAACGAATTTGGTTTAAATTTGGCACACAGATAGTTTATAACCTGGATTTACACATAGGGTACTTTTAATTGAGATAGTACGTTCACGTGGGATATTTTTCCACATACAACCGGGCGAGGCCGCGGGCAAAAGCGAGTATAAGTATAACACAGAGAAACATTTGTTTCATTCTTCTTTGTATGAAAAAACTTTCAAACAATAGCTTAGCGACACAAACTCAACAAGTTTGTTTTCTTGTTAGCAGTGTCGTTTAGTATATACCTATTTTATTATGAGACTAACCATGTGTCCGATGTGATTTCTCGTCGGAAAAAAATTATGAACTTCCATACAAACTTTCATCCCCTATTTAACCCCTTTAGGGGATTGAATTGTTAAAAATCCTTCCTTAGTGCTCACTTTCGTTATAAAAGAAAATAGTCCAGTCATAATGTCATTGGTAGTTTTACCTGGAAAGTTTTCCGGGACTTTAGAAATAGGTGGTTTTTTTTATTTAGACGTGGTCTTCTCGAATTCTTACTTTGCCACCTTGTTTCTTTACCTCTTGCGTCACCATATTGGAAAAATGGCACCCAAATATGGCAATATTTCATTTCAGACTCATTTGACATGGCGGCGCGAGCACATCGAAATCAATAAAATCACCAGTTTTCAACAAAAATCTTTCCAGGTAAGTACCCCTTTTTTGAGCACCAAATGACTAAAATTATTGTGCAAAATTGTATGCTTCTAGACCCAGCTATTAAGACTGTGCGATGTCTGTCAGTGAATGATTGAATTTAAGAACTTTATTAAGTAGATATACATACATTAAGTAGATTACTCTGCGTACTAACCAATGCGATCGGTGGTTCAAATACGCGATAGTCGACCGCGTTCGTGTTCGACGACAAAGACCTATCATAGATACTACACACAAAAAAATTATGTACAAAAGAATTTTACCAATGGCATATCTAATGACTAATTGTTTAGCGATTGGGTCACAGTAATTCCCACGCAAAACTGAGCTACCAAACTGCGTTCCTAACCTATAACAAGGGGTAAAATAGCTTAATCAGATCTTTTCATTCAGAACTTCAAGGAAAAATTCACACATGAAAATGCAGCTATTGAAAGCCTGACATTGCAGCTATTTGAATGAAAATTATTAGATAAGCGAACAGTTCGTATTCAATGAACTGGGTACTGCAGAGAAATCTTGCCATATTTTTACTTGAACACATTCACACACTATGAATTTTTCAGTAGATTTCAAAAAGTTTACTTCCTTTAGGAACATCTTATTTGATTCGCGCTTGGTTCTGCTTTTTACCGTAATTTCTTCTTCCTATTATTTGTGTTCCCTTTCTAACTTAGAGCTAACGCCTTAGAAAAGTTTAGTAGGTGTAAACTATCGTTTATCGGATCCATTACCTCCTAGTTATACCCTCTATTCAATTCCTTTACAACCAGCGTCACCAATGGTCACCAAATGAACGTTGAAAGCGACTAAATATATCAAATTGACCTCTAAATAGTCAGCCATTGTGTTTTATCGGCTCTTAGGAATCTTTCGACCGGTAAGAATGTTCTTTATTGACAGTTAGCGTGTGTTTTCACTGTGTTGTGAACTTGTGACGTCATACTGTTTTTCTTTATGGCAATAACATAATTATGTTGCACCATTGCCATAAAGAAAAATAGAATAGAAGAGAACATACTATGTCAAATGTGACAACCCCAGTTTATGCGTATTCAGGTAGTAGACTGAACGCGATGACACACACGCGCGCCAGAATTTCCGGCTGGAATATTTCGGACGGTGCTAATTCGTTTGAAGTTATATGCGCGTTCTCACACGCAAAGCGATTCCGGTTATTGTTACTTCAAACGCACTGTCCGAAATATGCCGGCGGGAAATTCCGGTGCGTGTGGCATTGCGCTGAGACGTTTGTTGTCCTGGACAACAAAATGTTGCGCAAAAATTTGCTGTGTCCTCAATGGTTGCACGGGTTGTTGTACCACTTGTTGCAGCAGCATCTTTTTTGGTGTTACAGTAAACAATGTTAAGCAACTGAACTTGTAGCAGCTCGGAGACTGAATTTGTGCCTGGTTGATGGCAATAAGTTCGCACTCTCTAGACACTACCTACGAGTACATGGGAGTTAAATCTTAAATGGTCACAACATATCGCGGGTACCGCCAGAAGAGTCCGCAAGTTGATCCATATTTTTAAAACCCTGAGACATGTTGCTAGTCGAAAACTTCTGTTGGAAACCTATAAAGCCATATGCCATTGTGTTTTGGGATACGCTATTTGCGCATGGGGTGGGACAGGCAAGACCCACATGATCGAGCTGGAGCGGGCTCAGCGTGCGGTGCTAAAAGTCCTTCTTTCACTGAGATACCGGACGCCCACGACTGAGCTATACGGAAATGCCAAAGTACTTAGCGTCCGGAAGATCTTTGTTTACGAATGCCTGCGAAGATACCACCGATATGTCATCCCGACTTTGCCTTTCTCATCCAAAAGGATTGACAGGTGTCCAGTCGAAGGTACCAAGAGCGTCTTCGCTAGCAAACACTACCACTATGTTGCTCCACGTCTTTACAACAAAATCGGCCAAGAAAAGGGGATCCAACAATTTAAAAATCTAAACAACTATCAATTCAAAAAAACTATTATTCACTGGCTAGAACATTACGACTACGAGGAAACAGAAAATCTATTCGGCAGCATTACATGATACCCAGTCACATTTACCATACAACCCACACACACACACCTCATAAACACACACACACACACACTCACCCTCACTCTCTACAGGACGCAATGTTAATCTGAATTATTTTATTATTATTTCTTTGTACTTTTTACTTCTTTTGTTCTTGTATATTTGTACTTAACTATAATGTATCTCAGTTTTGTCTATTACATATTCCCTGTAAATCGAGAGGTCTGGCTCTTGTGATACAGGTACACCTAGTACAAGAGCCAGGGCTACACAGATTTTTGTGTCTTTGAAGTGCAAATAAATATTACTATTACTATTACTAAATCTATTTGGCAAAATGAGGCTCTTATCTATGCCTAACCCTTTCGAAAATGGACGTGTGATATTATGTTATAAAATACAATAGACGACGTATATTAAATATACGTCGCGGATTAGGTTACTAAATTTTAGTAGCCTAATCCGCTTAACTGATTAATGGATTAGGTTACTAAATATACTTCGTCTATTGTATTTTATAATGGATTTCCGTAAAGTCACGCCTGAGTCAATTAACTATGTTATGTTATGTATTTAGTTACTGCCGACACTCGGCAGTTTGATCAGCTGTCAGTGACAATAGTTCAACGTTAAAAATTGTCGGGACACAGTGAAAACAGAGCCTTAAGGCGCCGTCCCACCGCGGCGCACGCAGTTCACGGACACGCGGTGCATTTTAGCTGTGTGTGTTCGTTTGTTTGACAACGTGGGTCGACGTTTCCGCTGCAGCACACACCCATGACTACGTCACGACGCACGCTTCCGTGTACCGCGTGCATAGCGTTGAAAGCGTTGAGCTGCGTGGGCGTCTTATTCGAGCAAGCCACGCCTGTAGCAATGATGTCATTAATCTAGTATTCGTGCGTAGCGTGTTCGTGGGTTGCAGTGGACGTTATCCCATACATTTTCTTGCAAGGCGAAGACATACGTGCGTTGCCTTTACAGAGAAAGACGATTTATTCATTCTGAACGGTATCGTAAGTGAAGTCCAATATTATTATAATTCTTCTTATTATCAGCTGCTTATTTTTTTTGGAGAGTAAATATTTGTCGAGTGTTTTTATTCCGAATGAGATGAAGTCTTTGACCCACATTGAGGATGATAAATATTATATTGGGATATGTTTTCTCTTTATCAACTGGCTTGTTTTAATTAACTTGATCTTGGTGCCGTCCGGACGGAAGTTGTTATTGTTTATTATCTTTGTTTGGAGTAATCAAAGTATCATACTGTTAGGCCGCGCGCACTTAAGACACGAATTTGTAGTGAAAACTTTAGCGGTTATGTGCACTTTTTTGGGATGGGTAAAAAAATTTAAACTCGCGTCAGGACGTGACCGTAAGATCCGTTGCCTAGCAACCGACAAAGTAAATAGTCTTTGACATTACGTAAAGATTGCGAGGTAAGAAATTTTACCCATCAATATGGGTAAAAAAAAGCAGTCAAAACATACTTCATGAAAAGTGTTTAAATAAATTGTTTATTTTTGTTAGACTATATTTTGTAAATAAATAAATATACTACTACTACTACTAATGAATATTGTATTTAACCACATAAATTATAGTACTTTTATACTGATAAATAAAGTAATTCGTGCAAAATTATTCCCTAACCATTCCAAAATATTAAAAAATGCACAACGTTAATGTTCAAGTTTTCACTTCTGCCGGCACTCCCGGAGTGCAAACCGTTGTTTTTTTTAAATAACCACAAACCTTGAATTAATCCTACACTACCATGATTTTGATTATTTTACTAAATGAACTCTCAATGGTACAAACACCTACATCATAACTACCTGACGCATCCTACGTCAAGTAGTCACAACAAGGTGTTGATTAATGTACACCCCAGTAACATGCCGCCCTGAAGTGACGCGATGTGAGAATAATTACTGTAAACTCGATCTAATTGTAATAAAATATCGAGTGAATGAGAAACTGTGATTCTAATCCAGAACCGCCAAGTTAGTATGAACTGGACTCGCGCATTCACGGTTCTGTGCCACCAAACTTATTATACAATATATAAAAAACCCTGTCTGAACCGAAACGGGCATACAGGTAATGCAATAACGTTAAAAAATTAAAAGTTATTGCTATTTAAAATTCACATTTTTAGTACCAAATTTTACCCCAAATCAAATTTTCAACAGGAGTAAGTAAGTAAGTATTCATTTATTTACCAAAAAACTTAGCCTAGGTAACCTCAGTGTATTTTAGGTAATTATGTGATGGGTATGGCTATTACAAGAGAGTAAGACCCCTGCCGTTCAAACTAGGAAAATCCTGTATCTTGAGGGACAGTGTTCTTTAGTGGGTTTGACACGTTTTACAAAATATTTATAATTGTGTAATAATTCTGATGTTAACATTTTACTGAGTGGGTTTAATGGTTAATTGTGTGTGAGTGTGTTGCTGTGGGGATAAACTGGTCTGGATGTGTGCGTGTGTGTGTGTAGTGTGTGTGAGTGTGGTATAACCAGTAAAAAACAATATGTCGAGGGCGTGAAGTTAAAATTTTTGTGAAAGGAGTCATAAGTTATGACTTGTAGACAGGCTGCTAAGCGACGGCTGCCCGTCCCACATGTATGAACCCGGTAAAATTCCACATTGAAAAAATAGTGGCGATTTTTTTTTTTTTTTTTCCTGAAAATTTCCACATACATAAATAGATTCTCAGTATGATACTTAACAACACCCTCACAGATTAGACAGGGTTTTTTACATGTTGTATGTAGGTAACTTTATTTTTATTTTCCATATTAAAACGTATCTATTTACAATGAAATTTTCAATTGCATACCCTATCATGTTTAAAAGGTACAATCCCGGTAAAGACAGACGAACGGAAAAACAGAGGTGGATTTAGTAATGGGGTTCCAAATCCAAAAATATTAGAATTTTTTGTGTCATAATCCCAATTCACTTTGTTTTTCATTTGTTTTTAACACAAGCGTCATAATCATAACACAAGGAACTATAATCATAACATAAGCTGTATAATCATAACATAAGCTGTCAAAAGCCATAAATCGTCTACTGCGCAAGTCAAATCACGTGGTGCGTCAAGTCTCAACTTTAATGGCACGCACGACTCGTACGCACGGCTACACATCAAGCTATACATTTCCAGTTTGTGCTGATCTCGTATTGTAAACGATTTCCGTACAATGCGAAGTCAGCTTAAACTGGAAATGTATAGCTTGATGTGTAGCTGTGTACATACTAGTATCATAAGTGAAGTGGCGCAATATGGTGGGAATAATTACTGCTAAGATACTGTAAACTCGATCTAATTGGCACTATCATGTGGGACGTGTGTTTATGCTAGTCTAATGACCGACGATAGGCAATATATCTTTACCCCTTGGCCCTTGTTAGTAGCGTGTTAAGTGTCGATACGTAACTGCAGTTTAATGGAATTCAAATATCCTTTAATCAACTTTTACTATCTACATAGTTTGTTGCGCCACTTCTTCCCAGCTAAAGCACTAGGAAGTGGTGAAGGGCGGGCGTTTTTGGGGGACTGTCTTATGTAATTTTGACGTTCGAAAAGTGCTGATTCTCAGCCTAGTTTGAGTAAATGACTTTTGAATTGAATTTGAATTGAATTACATCTTAGGGCGACGACAAGCTACTTTTAATGATTTTATACCGAAAATTACGTCTAAACGAGGGTGTTGGATGATTTGGAAAAAATATATGTTAAATTAGAGCATTTTCTTAATAATTTAATCTACGAATATTTTAGATTTACATTACATAGTGAGATTAATTTGTAAAGTTGTGTCTAATGCGGATAAAAAACTAATACTTACTCAAAAGCTATCAAGCATATTATTCTGAAACCTTCACCATTTTAAGGATAATTAAAATATTAATCTTTTAGTATACGAGTTTTATTAAAATACCTTCTGTTTTTTGTATAATAAATTAATAATGCGTCAAATTGGTGACAGCGCTCCTTGATGCGCAAGTTCTATTACTGGCTGGGTGTACGACGCATTGCGTGAGCTCAGTACAGAACACGCAAGCTAACCACTCAAAGTCACTGGCATGTATCTGTCCCTTAAAAGTGTTTACGACGTACGGCATTTGATACAAACTTTCAAGCCCTTGTTTTTGCGAAATGACTGTAGTACCGATTTTAATGAAACTTCATACGCATAAGCAGGATACAAAGGTCTAAAAACTTACTTAAGAACATTTTTTTTTTAAATAAAAGAAAGAAAGAAAGAAAAATGCGTTTATTGGCATTACAAAAAATACACCTTAAAACTATAAAAAAACAGAAAACAAATTATTGTAATGCCAAAAGGGCCTCAGCTCAGCATAATGTCAGATGACAACACAAAGTGTACCACCTGACGCTGATTTGAAAATGAATAACGTTTGTATGAAATGCCGTACGACGTAAACGCTCTTATAACTATAATATAAATGTAAAATTAAGTTTGTTTGTTACGCTTTCACTATAAAACGGCTGAAGGGATTTGGATGAAATTCGGCACATGGCCAGACGATGAACTGGAGAAGGACATAGGATATAAGGACATGCTTTCACCCTGGAACGCAGACAAAGTCGCGGGCAAAAGCTAAAACTTAATATTTTAAATACGCATGAAACTCTACCTGTAACCTTTTCACGCCTGAACGGATTTTGATGAAATTTGGCAGAAAGATAGACCATGACCTGGGTTAGTAGGTTCATAGAACTTTTACTTTTTTTACCGGTAGTAGATTATGTACAGATAATTTCCGATCTTCACCCGGACGATGTCACAGGCAAAGACGTAAGTTGCAAATACTAAATTAAAAGTATATTTTTATCACATATTCAAAAAATTTTTCCAGCTTATTTATTCTTTGTAATCAGGGACCAAAATAGCTTTTTAATCCCTAGCTAAAAAGCAGTGATAGCCTAGTGGTGTGACCGTCAGACTGTCAAGTCATAGGTCTCGAGTTCGAAAGCCAAGGCACGCACCTCTGACTTTACGGATTCATGTGCGTATTGTATAATTATAACTTGCTTAAAAAACGGGGAAGAAAACATCGTGAAGAAACCGGCATGCCTGAGAGATATTTCTCAACGGCATGTGAAGCTAAGTTAGAGGCCCATGTGCGGCTTTAAAACTCTGACACCAGGTTAGTCACTAACCACACGAAAAGAAGAAGAATCCCTAGCGACTAAAAGTGATTTGAATTTGAAATGTGGATACTGTTAGTAAAAGTTCCAATCACCAAAGAGATCAATCACGAAGATTGTATGAACAAGAAACAGGCTGTATGGTAAAGTAAACCGCCCCTGAGTCAAATGAAAAAATAAAGATTGTATAAAAATAAAAAACACACGAAATGCATTCCGCTTTCGTTCGTAATTGTTTACTCAAATTCGGATTTTACGTTTTATAAAAAATGAGTGTGTCTTCCTCAAGTAGTGAGAATGATAAATATACGTAGGTACTATTCTTATTCATAAGTTGCACATACTTATTTTCTCATAGAGGGTGATAAAAAGTAGAGTGTCCACCTCAGGAGCAACACTATTTTAAGCTCGAGTGATGTACTTTGAATCCCTCGATACGCTCAGGATTCTACTTTGGAATCCCTGGTTATGCTCGGGATTCTACTCTAGATTCCTTTGCTCAGAAACACTCGCCTTTAAAATTGTTGTTTGCCCCCTTGGCAAGCATTCTACTATTTTAGGCATCAAAGTACAGTACGTGTGGCTACATTTACGGTACACATACTGT
This sequence comes from Conistra vaccinii, assembly GCA_948150665.1. Taxonomy (NCBI): domain Eukaryota; kingdom Metazoa; phylum Arthropoda; class Insecta; order Lepidoptera; family Noctuidae; genus Conistra; species Conistra vaccinii. The sequence goes on along the minus strand of OX411337.1, from coordinate 10,169,951 downwards.
ACTTTGATGCCCAAAAACATACATTTACATCGAGTTTCACATGAAGACTGTCACACAAAAAACGAAGCTGAATGAATCCGTTGATGAAAGAATTGAAGTGACGACTAGCCTTTGAATTTTCACTTTTGTGCTCTTGACTAACCGAAACGTCTGTGGCAGTTATTAATTTGGCATCCAGGCACACGGCGTATCATGCTTTGCGGGGCACAGACGTTCAGTTTATTTACAAATGGTTCAGTGGTCTGTTGGATGGTGTGGATTTGATACATTTGAATGTGAAAAATCGGTTGTAATCAGGGTCTTGTAGGGGCTTTAGGTAAGTGAAGTCAGGGAAATTAAATGTTAAGCAAAGTGATTCATCATTATTGTCTCAATTTATTCGATGTTTTTTCTTTCATACTTCTCTTTTAGTCGTCATCTCGGTAGTCACCCCTTTTCTAGCCATAGCATCTTTTACACAGTCCATCCATCGTTTATTTGGTCTTCTACTCGTAAAGCCACCCATAATCATGCTCAAAACATTCCTGATTACATTTCCTTCATTCCTCCGCATCACATGACAACCTATTTCCACACTTTTCAGTCACCAGTGTCACTTTCAGACTTCCTTTTATATACTCACTTCTTATTGTATTCATTCGCGTTACACCACACATCCCTCTTAGCATTCTCACCTTAGCTGCATGTAATTTCCTTTCATTCATACCTTTTTCTAACCCATACAAGACAGCAGGTCCTTTTATACATCTTTCCCTTAAGTTTAGGGGAATGCGGGAGTTGCAGATTGTTCCCGTGCCCTGCTGACATTTCATCCATCCAGTGTTAATTCTGTGCTTAAGAGTCCAACCTACTTCGCACACAAACTACAAACTCAAACTTCGACTACAAACTTAACTTGTCCTTATATCGAATCACAACTGTCATTCTTTGACAGTTGTTTGAAATGGCTATAAAAAAGTGTCAATTCGTTTAACAATTAATTTCCCTGACTGTACAATATATTCATCTTCCTAAACAAAAGCCACAATTCCCATTTAATCCTTTCTGCAAATCATTAATATAAATTACAACACAATAATTAAAAAAAAAGCATTAGGTAATCAATGTCGATTGTTGTGAGAAACTTAAAAGCGTACTTTTGTCGAGAATATTTCCAACCATTGTCGTGCGACACGGCACACACACGGCACGGCCACGGCAAAGAGATTAAAAAACTTCTGTCAGTCTGAACCCGTTTGTCATTGTTATTGTTTTGTTTTATTTTTCAGTAGACCAACTCGAATCGAATGTTATTGTTAATTGAATTGGTAGCTTGTTTCATGTGGTTTTGCGTGACGACAAAACTATGTCATATTTTTAAAAGAAAAAGCATGGAAAATTGTTTATTCTGACACAAATAAGACGCACGTTATAAAATAAACATAAAATACACACCGTAAATCAAAGTAGCCACACGCATTGTATTCGAAAAAAAAAAAGAAAAAAGTTTTTAATAATTGTCTATTGCTTGATGAAACACGAACACAATTAAATTGTATTACATTTAAGTCATTGTTGCCGCGGTCGGTCCGTGGATGGGTGACCATCTTTACATACCGAGACTCCTCCGTGCCTCGGAAAGCACGTTAAGCTTTTGGTCCCGGCTATCATTCTTGGATCTTTGACAGTCTCACAACCAGTCTTACCAAGGGGTTATCACCCAGTAACTGGGGTGTGGAGGTCTGGTACCCAGTACCATCCGTCAGTTCAGTTGCATCCGGTTAGACTGCAAGCTGAACCCAACATAGTTGGGAAGGCAGATGATGAGGTTCCTCCTGTAGGTAAGTATACACCAGCCCAATATACTCGTACAATACAAAATACAAATACCTACCCAATCGCATCCGTAAAATTGCAACAACATAGTTTAGCTAGAACACCTAAAGAGGTTTTCTAAGCTTGAAATTCTGTAAACACAATATTTTTCACAGTCAGAACCGCATTTTTATTTCCAAAATGAAATCTGGAACATATTCCCCAGATTTATTTCGGCGAGAAAGTTACCTCTAAAAGCCCGGTTAGGTTATATTAGAAATTATATGTTTTCTGAAGCTTGATAGTTCTGTACCGGCTTGTTCCCAGAGGAATTGATGTAGCAATGCTTTTTAAATTACCAGCAACATTTATATCAGGTTGAAAAAAACTCAGGAAATGTGACTTTAGCGTAAAAGGCCTCGTGCAGATCGACGCTACGTAGCGGCGCGATGTTGCACCAGTAATTGGGTTTTCTTAGGGCCTATGCACACCACGTTTTTTAACGGCGCGTTTGTAGCGATACAGACGCTATACGCACGCAAGTCAGACTCAGCCTGTAGACCTTACAAACTGCTCTGTAGGATAAAAGCGCGCCGTCGACACGCGTTTCTAAAAAACGTGGTGTACAGGCCCTTAGAAATTGTTTTCTTAGAGACGCGTTGCAAAAGTCGGCACGAGGCTAAAATTGGTGGAGAACGTCTTTTGTAATTTAGTAGGTAAGTATTTAGAATTACGACGCGTCTTTGTTGGCATAGTCATAAAGACGACGCGCGACTGTTAGCTCACGTTCACACGTTTACACTGGATTATCAACTCTTGGTATTAAGCCAAGCATTGAGAATTCAACAGAGCGTATGCAGCGCGTATCCCAGCGCATCAAGAAAACACACTGTTGAATATTCAACTCTCGGCGCTAAACAGAACGTCGAAATACCAATACGCGAAAAAAAATCGCCGTGATAAAAACGCGTCCGTGCAAACCTGGGCTTATAGTTCGCGCGCGACTGATTGTCACCGCTTGAGGCATGTGACCGGTGAGACGGGGGAGAGTGTCATTGACAAAATTGGCAGACTGAGTTAGTTTGGCTTTTTTCTACCTCCCCCGTCTCACCGCTCACATAGCTCAGGCGGTGAGTAGCAGTCGCGCTCGGACTATAGCAGGTCAGATAGGTTAGGATAGGCTCTATGTAAAATATTGGTATTCATTAATTTGCCTTCGGTTTGACTGAAACCCGACACCAACATAGTTGGGAAAAGACTAGGCTAGGATTGTTGATAATACACGGTGTGCATAAAAATCAAAGTTTACAGTTTTGTGCCGAGTTTGGCCGAGTTAGATGTTTGTAGGCGAGTATGTCACTACACTTAGCAAACCCCAATTTTACAGTTTCATCGTAATCGCGTGATTGCACATCGGAGCGCTTCGGTAAAGTTCGGTAATCTTATTGCATGCTGCGGTAAAAGTCAGTTTCGCGAATAACGGGTTACTGGCACTGGGAATAACGTCGGTTGTTTCACGAAAAATGTTGGTTGTTTTACGAAAAATGTTGGTTGTTCCATGAAATGGACGACTGCAAGCTTTTAGGTGTAATTGTTTTGCGAGCTGTATTTTTGCTGAAATACGTGTTCAGATATTTTGTAAAGGCATTCTGAACCATTTCTCCAGAATTCGTTTTCGTGTGTGTGTATGAGATACCAATGTATTCACTATTGAGCGATACATTATAAATACTTAAGAGGCTTATTAAGATTTTTACGCAAAATCATGATTTTTGACGCTGTAATTTTTAACAGCAGTAGGATATTTTAATTATTTGATTTTGAATAACGATAGTACCATTCTCTTTGTTGTAAGTTAGAGTTACACATTTTAACTTGTCTTTTCGTGTAATTTACTATAAATATATTACGAACTCAGTTTACAAGAAAAATCGTTGGCGATGGAACTTTGACGCTCAAATTCACATTGTTCCATTCAATTCTAATAAAAGCTAAAATTACTAAAAGATAAACTGAATGTTTTACTTGTATATTGGAGTTCTAAAATGTTTTTAAATTCCTTGTATTTTCTGGGAAAAAATCGTTAATAAAAGCAATAAATGTCTTGATTCAGCGTCCATTATATTCCAAATAAGCACAATTTTATCTAATAAACTGAATGATATAAAACTTCTATCTACAATTAATATGGTTCATTGCTTTTCGTTTCTCAATATAATAAGACAAAATTACAATAAATAAACGAACTAACTACATATTTCACATCAATTCAGAAAATTACACGAAAATAATGTGTAACTCCAACTAACATGAAAGAGAATGACACTATTTTATAGTAATTATAATCAAATGATTAAAATACCTTTCTGCTGCTGAAAATTACAGCGTCAAAAATCATGAATTTCCGTACCTAAGTCACGAAAATCCGTTATTGAACGCACCTGTGCAAGCAAAATACCTACCGGATAGTTTCATACAAAACTGTAATTATTTTGGCAAAAAAGGTTTGTGGGAATTTTGAGTGTGAAAAGCATGGTAAATGAGTGGTTTAAAGAAACTACAACGCATCATAGTCATTTTCGTCTTTTGACCATTATAATCAAAATTATGAGTTTTAACACGCCGGTTTTGACCGCGTTCTTGTCTCTGCGCGGTAAGAAAACTCCAGTGCGTACGTGGCTTTATAAAAAATCATCATTGCATCCTGCCCTTATCCCTCCCAATTTATTTAGGGTCGACGAAACATGGCTTTTTCTTCCATACTTCTCTATTAGTTGTCATCTCTGTAGTTCCCTCCCTTTCTAGCCATATAATCTTTCACACAGTCCATTCATCGTTTCTTTGGTCTTTCCCTACTCTTAGCCCACGTTCGCACGGACGTAAAAATATAGCGGCGGGATTTTATCGCGCACTGGATTTTCAACTTTCGGTGTTGAGCCGAGCGTCGAGAATCCAGTGCACTAAAAAAAAAATCGCCGCGGGAAATAATCGTCTCTGGCCGAATCTGGGCTTATAGACATCCTCATTCACACACAAAACTTTTGTGACCATATTTTCCACATTAGTGGGCTTAAAGACAACATTACCTACAATCACTCAACCAGATTCATTGCGTTTATCTTTCATTCTCATTACTATGGTAATAGTTCCCAACCTTCAGCAAATAAAGACTATTGTATAAAATTAATTACGTGGTTACATTGTATAACACGCTTCTAAGCGTTTATTTGTCTCTGGTATTGTTATTGTATAATTTGGTTAAATGGCTTTTAATTGCGATTCTAGGGCACACACGAGTATATCGTTTTAATGGTATTTAAACTCCATTTGAAATTAGACATTTAACTGACTGATTCTGACATAATTATAGAAGTCAGAATCGATTAAACGGACTGTAAAAAATAATGATATTATAAGTAAAAAGACGTAGATAGGTTATCTACTCAACATTCGATCTTCAAAAACGGCACAATGTCACACTATTAGATGACACGTGGAAGTAGGACGGCATGACGTAATTATCGGGAGCGAAAAAGAGACAAGACGAAGAAAATGTGGCTAATTAGCCAAATTTTGACGAGTCACTTGCGGAGTGGGTATAACCTATCTACCTCTTTTTACTTATAATATCATTGGTAAAAAAGGTCCGTTAAAGACCGGAGACATAAGGATGGCATTAAAAGCAAAAAAGTGGTAACAATACCAACCGTTTACTGCTAGTTGCCATCTGTAATGCCACCAACGCAATAGAAGTCAAAATCGGTTGAACGAACTGTAAAAAAGGTTTATTAAATATCGAATCTTATTTCAAATGGAGTATAGGTATTTCCAAAATTAAAATGAGTTTAGGTCTTAGAAAGAAAGAACATTTTTATTAGGCACAGTAACATTTGAATGTATCTTCATTTCAGCCGAAAGACGTCCACTGCTGGACATAGACCTCCCTCCCCCAAGCACCGCCACTTCGACCGATTCTGTGCTTCTCGCATCCTGCGGATTCGTGCGGTCTTCACAAGGTTATCGGTCCATCTTGTTGGGAGGCCTTCCAACGCTACGTCTTCCGGTACGCGGTTGCCAATCCAGAACCTTTCGGCCCCATTGGCCATCTGTTCTGCGAGCAATATGCACTGCCAATAGTTAAGTTTGGTAATTCTTCGGGCTATGTCGGTTACCTTGGTTCTCCTGCGGATGTCTTCATTTCTGATTGAATACTAACAAAAATAAATTCAAATATAGGATCATATGGGATCACGGCCATATCAAATTGTTTCATATAATGAGGTAAAATGGGTCTGAAAAGAAATCAGTGTATAAGAGGGAGTAAGATGTCAAAACAACTCTAAAGCCGCAGAGTAGTAGCCAATTGTTTTAATAAACTTTTCATAATCAGACCATAATGATCCCACTACTGGGACACAGAACTTCTCTCTGTGAGAGAGATTGGCAGGCCCAGTGCGGATTGGATGTCACACATGGTTTCGAAGTTTTTGGTTCTCCGGACATACCGGTTTCCTCACGATGCTTTTCTTCGCCGTTTTGAGAGCAGTGGTGATGAAATAATTTACACAAATTAAAGCGCCTGTCAGGGTTCGAACCTACGACGACAACTCGCAACTTGTAAGTCACGGCCGTTACCACTGGGCCACAACTACACGTTATAAACGTCGGTAAAAAACGTTTAGTTAACCTTAACTTTAGATGAAACTACACTCGAGAGCAATGAATCCGGGTCACTTAAAGAATGTTAAAAATCTCGGAAACTAAAAATGATAGGTTAATACAATAAATTGTATTTAATAGACAATGTAATACTCCTTAAATGAAAGTAAAAAAAATATGAGTCACCATACATTTTATTAACACAAAATTACATAAAGAAAAAAACGGTTTAGTCCACGTTCAACCACCACAATCTTTACCCCCGACCATGTTGAACCCCTAAACGTTGTCCATGTTCAACCCCCCAGGGGTTGAACATGGATTTTTATTTTTGAATGTCTTTAATCCACGTTCAACCCTCACTGGACAGTAAAACACAAAAGTTTTTCTCATCTTTAAAGTCACATTTTTAAAGCCTGCCTGCCTATCCTCTATTTGCCCTACTACTTTCAAATACAAATGAGTTTATTCTATCTCATTACTAGTTGGTCGGTTATTACAAGTGCATAACTTTATTAATGGTTATATTTAAAAAAAAATATTGAAGTGACTTTGAAAAAATAAAACCATCCCAAGCTCGAATCCAACGAAATTCACAGTTGATTTCAAAGCAGCTGTTATGTCAACAATCCAAAAGAAATTTCCTGAAACATCAATAAAAGGATGCTATTATCATTTTAATAGAGCGATTTGGAAGAAAGCAGAAGAACTTGAGTTATGTAAAAACAAAATTACTCGCAAACACGCAGCTTTACTGACAGTATTGGCTCATCTACCTCCGGAGGCTGTAAGCGACGGATTTCTCTATATTATGGAAGATACTCCTAGTGACGAAGCTGTAACTAAAATTAATAATTATTTTGTAAAACAGTGGGTTGGAGAATAAGCTAATGAAAGATAAATGGTGTTGTTTTGCTGAAAGGCATCGCACCACAAATAAGTTAGAAGGTTGGCACGCCATGTTAAATTGGATGTTAGGTAAATCCTCTAATCTAGTTAAATTTTTTAAAACTTTAGAAAAGGATTCTATTTACCAAAAAAAGTAAGCCAAAAAAAGAATGAAAGAAGATCAGAACATGTTGAAATTGACAGGAGGATAAATTATATTGTAAACCGTTTAATAAGTGGTGAAATAACGGTAGATCTTTGTCTGGAGAAATTTAGTCCATTTATTTTTTAAACTTTTCACACGCATGATGATTTATGGTATGTAAGCCGGCCACACTATTCCCAACCACTGCAACTCCTGAAAGCCAGAATCAACATTGGCGACCACCAAAAAAGCACCGAGGTAATGAAATTCGACGAGTCTCGGAGAAACGATTCAACTATCTTGGATCCCGCAAAAAAAAAAAACAGAAAAGGACAGCGTAGGAGTAAGAAAAAACATATTTCTCCTTCTACTAGAAGTAGGCCAATAGGCACAAAGGGACGTTTACAACTGGGAGAAGCTCAGACTGCCAAGAACCACGGATAATATTGCGTTCATTCTGCCAAAGCATACACTCTCATAATATATGAAGTGCAGATTGTTCGTACTCTCAGTCAGATGTAGAACATTGACACAAAGGCCAAACAATCCAAAATGATAAACCTCAAGTAACTCATCATCATGTTCACCAACAGCTACTCATACCTGTCAAAATGTGTAAAAGATTAATTTTAAAGAAAATAAATACACTTCTGCTCTCAGTATTACTTTACTGTCATTATTAGTTACCTAACAACAATGGGTTGAATACGGACAAAGAAAAGATGACCAATGTATTGAAATCCATGTTCAACCCCCCAGAGGTTGAACATGGACAACGTTTAGGGGTTCAACATGGTCTGGGGTAAAGATTGTGGTGGTTGAACGTGGACTAAACCAAAAAAACTGCTGATCTCTCCTTAAAACAAAAATAGGAAACATGAAATTTTTGAACTTTATTACGATTTTCTTGAATTTTAATACTTTGTATTGCCTCCTCGTGCTTCCATTACTGCGTTTACGCGGTTTGGCATGCTGTACACCAAGTTCCTTATACGATTTTGGGGAATATTCTCCCATTCCTCTGTGAGAGCAATTTTGAGCTCACGAAGCGTGATTGGGGGAGGGTTTCGTTGTTTTACGCATCTGCCTAGCTCGTCCCAAGCATGCTCGATCGGGTTGATATCCGGGCTGCGCGCTGGCCACTCCATACGAGTAATGTTCATCTCTTGAAGGTAGTCATTCACAATCCTACCTGTATGAGGTCGGGCATTGTCATGCATAAATATAGCATCCTCACCTAAATTGACCATAAATGGACCAACGTGATCATTGAGGATTTCTTCCACATATCTTACGCTAGTTAAAGAGCCGTTTTCTATGATCACCAGCTCTGTGCGACTTTCAGAAGAAATTCCGGCCCACACAAGTACAGACCCACCACCGTAGGCTACTTTTTCTTCGATGCATGCTTGCTTGAATCTTTCCCCTGGTCTTCGATACACTCTGTGTCTTCCATCGTGCTTGTAGAGCATAAATTTTGATTCGTCGGAGAACATAACTTTTGACCAATCTTCAATACTCCAATTTACGTGGCTCTGGGCATATCTTAGTCTTGAAATACGATGCCCACGCTCCAGTTTAGGGCCGTTTGCAGGTCTAAGGGGTTTTAAGTTAGATTCAGCAAGCCGACGTCTTACTGTCCATGCACTTGGGTTACTTCCTCCGAGGCGTCGAAACTGATTTGTGAGTTCAGTTCCTGTGAGAAAGTGATTTCGAAGCATGGTGTTCACCAAGTATCGGTCTTCTCGTGCTGTGGTACACCTGGTTCTGCCCGTTCCTGGTCTGCGTAGGTTAGAACCAGTTTCTTCGTAACGTCGGAGAACTCTTTGTACTGTTGACAGCGACACACCGACAGTCCTGGCTGTATCGCGCTGACTCCGGCCGGTTTCCAGCATTGTAAGTATTCTGGTGCATTCTTCAGGCGTAAGCGACATAATTTCAGCTTGAATAATGAATATAGAGCACTATCAACATGGTTTATGTACCCACATAAATGACAGATTACAAACAAAAGCAAAACCAAATGCTGTAATTTCGTAGTTCCATCTTCGAAAGTGGCCCTTTTTCAAATTTGATTTTTTTATGATATAACTTTACAATAACTAAGAAGTTTTAATACCTTCATTTAAGGAGTATTACATTGTCTATTAAATACAATTTATTGCATTAACCTAGCATTTTTAGTTTCCGAGATTTTTAGGATTCTTTAAGTGACCCGGATTCATTGCTCTCGAGTGTAGTTTGATCACAGATTTATCGACAATTACACACGATTAAAACTTACCCAATAAACAGCTTTAGCTAAGAACTAAAGCTAAGATTTAAATATGACTTTAATTTACAAATTCCCGAGAATTAATACTTTTGTTTATCGGCTTTGTTTACTTAATAAACAACACTGGAATTACAGTGTTATTTGTTAACTAAACTTCAATTAATTCTATGGACTTTGAAATGTCCCCGAAAGTTTGATTATGATAATCGCTTGGCAATTATTTTAGCAACTAGTAAATAATTGAAGTTGGAGTTGTTAATCTAGATTAAGTGTGACTGCAGCTGTCACTATTATAAACAAACTAGCTACCCGCCCTTGCTTCGCACGGTTTTTACGAAACATCGAGATTTTTAATCACATAAAAATGTCTAAGAATATGTAAAATTTAACAGAATTACCTAAAATAATAATAATGATTATGTAACCAACATCTCAGGAGGCCCTCATTGCGCGGCTGGGTCAAGGGCTTGATTCAGAAAGCAGTAATCCTAGACACGGCACGCATAGTGAGGAGGTTCCTCTCTCTAGAGCCCTGACCACCGGCAGCTTGGACCCAGTTCCTGATGCCAATGGGCGACTATTTTTTATATTTTTAAATGTTTTTTGAATCTTTTTTTTAAAAGAAATATTTAAAAATGCAAATTATATGTATTTAAATGAAATAAAAGAAGATAATAATGATATGTACAAGTATATAAAAAAGGGGGAAGCGATCATATGGCATAAACAAATTCGACCGCCTCGCTGTCTCGCTGTGTTTAGCTACCAATAGCTTGTCATATTTGCGCCGTTTGAGGTTTTCTGCACCTGCAGCAGCCGCCGCAGCACAGCCCGCTGTGCTGAGCAGATTTCTTAATTATGTCATCATCATCTGCCTAGCCTTTTCCCGACTATGTTGGAGTCGGCTTCCAGTCTAACCGGATGCAGCTGAATACCAGTATTTTACATGGAGCGGTTGCTATCTGACCTCCCAACCCATGTTACTGGGTAACACGAAACCCCTTGCTAAGAATAGATTTATATAAGACTAGCTGAAGCCCGCGGTTTCGCTCGCGTAAGTCTCGATCCCGTCGGAATATCGGGATAAAAAGTATCCTATGTCCAGGTCATGGTCTTACCATGTGCCAAATGTCATCCGGAAAGCGTGAAAGCGTAATAAACAAACAAACATACAATATTACATTAATTAAAATCAGTATTAATATTGGGCTTGAAAGTAATTATTTAATTAATCAATTAAGCCACCGTTGCTGAAATTATTTATAGATTCATTATTTATTCAAAATCATTTACATTTTCAAAATGGATCAGCTACCAATTTATTTTCAGTCCGCTTAATCGAAGTAATGATTCGATTTATCAATTACTTCTCGGATATAAATAATATTATAAACTATGAACATGGATTAAATTATTAATCTGATATAATATACCGCGTGGAATGCGGGACAAAATTCGCTGGCATCGATTGTGCCAACTATCTTGCAAGGGGGATGTTCAAACTAACGCGAAAATTTGCGTGGCTTCTTAATCATTAAAACACAACTCGTGCAGTCGCGTCCCGCATCCCGCGCGGGATTCCCCTTAGTGTGACCAGAACTTTATACCTATACATAAAAGGATTCGAGTGTATTTTTGTATTAAATTTAAAATTTATGTTGTAAAGCAATAACGTACAATAAAGACTACACGGCACAAATAAATTCTGATACATATGCGCCACCTGTGGTCCACTAAGCCAATTAATCGGGTTGTATGATAAGATTCTAGGTATTTTTTTCCTTCAGGACGCAATATAGGAGCGCCATCAATTTTTCGGAAGTAAAAGCCAATGCATGGCTTGAAAAGCTAGGTTTTCAAGCAATGCAATCACTTTGACGTTGGATTCGATTCAATTTGGTCGGGTAAAAAAAAATCAAAAACATTTACAGGATGTTTGCAAAAGTCCTGTCGATTTTAAAGGGGAGATGAAAGTCTGCTGAACTATGATAAATTTCGGTATTTGTTTCAATTTTTTTTGTTTAAATCTCAAGAAGATTCTTGTTTTTATATGTCTCTAGGATCTATTAACATTATGTTCGGTGCTATCATGGCAACCGGTGAAAGATACAGCATTTAAACCACATCCTACAAGGAACTTATGACGCGTGGCTAAAATCGGAACTAAGGGCGCCGTCTTGTTTTTTCAATACATTTCACAAATAAAAATAAAATTTATTTAATTCAGATAACTTAATCCATACAGTTCGATTTAAAATAAAATACTATTCAAATTACCCTCTTTACAAAGTATCTCCATAACGAAGAAGAGATCCTATCCGCCGCAGTCTTCAGAATTCCGTTGCAGCCATTACACAAATATTATTTACCAACAGCGCCCTCCTGATTACCGGCTTATTGGTGATTCATACGAATTTCCTCGCCCGAAAAGGGCGAATCCACACTATTAAATAGGTAACATAATTTTTTCTTCAGGCAATTCGCACGAAGTTAATTTATTTGTAAGTGAATCGACAACTCCATGATTTCACCTACAAATAAATACGTCGTGCGATTCACTAATAAGCCTCAGCGTCATTCGAGTGCCAGAAGACCATTGTAGTAGTACGTCTAATTATATTAGGTTAGTACCGAATAGACTTTAATATATCGCTTTGAAACATAACCTCCTAGTCTTCTACAAACGCAGTCAGTTAACAAAGCAGACAATACCAAATCAATATACTTTATCGAGTTTATGTAATAAATATCTAGTTTCATTTTAACACTAATTTTGACTAGACTAGTAGTTCTGCGAACAATAGACGCGAGGTCTACTGCAGCATAAACTTTTTTCCAATAATAATCTGCTCATCACGCCGAAGATCCTCATTAGATCTACACCAAATTTTTATGAAACCTATTTAAAGTTACTACCTTTCAAATAAAAAAAGAATCACCCAAATCGGATCTCATAAAGCGGAGATATCCAGTAGCCGACTTTTTGCCCTTTTTTAGAAGAAATACCCATTCGATCAAAAATCCCCGACGACAAAAAAAAAATATCTATAAATTCGTAAAACCTATATACCAAGTTTCGTCCAGATCGGTTGTAAAATACGACCTGTAGAGGAGTACCAACAAACTGACAAAGTAAAGCAAATTTTGTCAGACTTGAAGCAGAGACGCTTCGCTCGCTCGGTCTATAATAATGTGAATAGTTTCGTATTACATTAAAATTATGCCAAATTGTTGCTGAAATTTGATGTTGAATTTTCAGTTGCTAGATACCTATTCTAACGTAACTTTCGTCGTTTGATGCAATTATGTACGTGATTCTAATTTGATAAATACGGTGAAGCAAATAATGCTAAATTGCATGCTTAGTTGTTTAGTTTTCGCTTTCAGATAATTAGATAACAAGTGAAGAGTAACATAACATCACGCCTTGTATTCCCGGAAGGTAGGCAGAGGTGTATACATAGTACACCCACCTTTCACTATTATGCTTAGGTCCCATGTAATAGTAGAAGAGCCTATTGCCACTATCGGGCACAAATTCCAGACCAGGCTGCTACTGAGAAATTCCAGATGAAAAGCAAAATAACACTTTGCTCCACCTAGTAATCGAACCCAGAACCTCAGGCTCGCTTGCGACCAATAGACCAACGAGGCAGGAAGATAACAAGTACATTATGTGTAACCAAAAGTTAATAAATATTCAATAATATTATAAAGAGGTAAAATTTGTTTGTTTGTGCGTTTGTTTGTATGTAGGGGTTAATCTCCGAAACTAACGGTCGGATTTGAAAAATTCTTTTAGCATTAGATAGCCCAAATCTTGAGGAAGGTAATAGGCTCGCGGACAGAGTCGTGTGCAGAAGCAAGTAACATACATACATACATACATACATAAACTCACGCCTTCTTCCCATGGGGGTAGGCAACAACTACAGAACGCCACTTGCTACGATCCTTACATAATCCTTTTGCCTCGTTTACGTTCATACATCTGGTCATACACGCTCGCCGGTAGAAGCAAGTAACATAATTATTATATTTTTATACATGTCGAAATCAAACCCTAATAAAGAGTCCCACATTTTTATATCCATTCATAAGACGAACAAACCATTTTATTCATACTAATAAAAACATTAGGTACTAGAAAAACAGAGTGTCATGTCAGGGACATCAACGCACAACCTGTAACCATGAATTCAGCATAATGACCATAGCGTAGAAATTTTTCGCCGGTTACCAAAAAAAAACTGCTGTTTCATACAAAAGTGCAATACCTACGCAGTAAAAATGTATGGAACAGTTGTTTTTGAAAAGAATAGTTGAGCACTTTTTGGGTGAATAAAAATCATGGAACTCCCGTCATCGTCACCGCACGCTTTCCATGAGCTATAATAATTATGTATACTGTGTATATATGTGTACTTTTTGGGTGAACAAAAAGCGTGAAACTCGCGTCATTGTCACCGCACGCTTGTTTTCACTTCTATCGGCAGTCCCAAAGACTGCACAGCACTTTTTTTTTAAAATAACCGACGAAAATTTTTTAAGCAGGCTTCAGGAATCATATAATGAATCCACGACCGTAACAAATAACTACCTATTCACATCCAATATCTACCCAAAAGAAACGGAAAACAAAAGACGCAAGTTCAAAGAGCACTTCTCCACTATATCACTAGGTATATAAACGTGGACATTATTAACAGTGACCAGTGACAGAGTAAAACGAATGGGCCACATTAATCTAAGACTAGGGAACGAGAAAAGGTATTGAAACAAATTCGTGGGTGATATGTTATACCTAGTATTAGAATGGACTTTATTGCCTGTGTGAAACTTGGAATGTTACAGCACAGCGTGAGTGTGTGTGTTGGACTGTGAGATCTGGATAGAAAACCAGCGCTGGGGCTCTGACTGGAAGCAGCCGGGGGCAATGTTCTGAATTGAGCTACACGATAACAAACAAATGCGTGCACTGACTGGACAGGTCCACTCAAAAATGTGTGGTTCTTGCCTCAGAAGACCATCTCTGCATGGTCCTCATGCGGCCTCACCAAGATTATGTCTGGAATTTAAATGAGACTGTGAGCTCTGAGTTTGTTTCAGTTCTTCTTCTCAGAGTAGTCGGACCGGAAACACCGAACTCATCTAGTTTTAAAATAAGTTATTTTTGTCGTGTAAAAGTGTTTTTTGAACCAATTTACAGAAACAAATATTTTATCATTTATCATTCTTAGTAATACAGTATGGAGGTGATCTCATTACGTCCTTAGTTATGACTTTCATCGTAGTTGCCAATCATTCATTATGGCACATGCTTGATATAATACGAGCACACAATTTTACATACATAAACTTACGCCTTCTTCCCGTCGGGGTATAAGGCAGAACGCTACCTGCTACGATGTTTACATACCCTTTTTTCTTCGCATAGGATCATACCAGTTGCGAGTACTACGCACCTGACCTTTCTGAAGAACATCACCAATACGGTCACTCAATACACACAATATTAGGTAAGTACTTCTACTTTCCGTGTTTTTCTTTAAGCCCAACGAATATCTTGATATGTAGGTCATGTATTTTTAGTGACGAGGAAACATTTCAAACACCGTATTGGTACAGCAACGAACATATACCATTTTATTTAATCAGAAAAGTAATTCTGAGGCTTATCAAGCAAAACAAAATCATCAATTTGAAAACACAATTTTAGAATTACCTTTATGAAATATATTTTTTTAACAGATCTAAAAACAATTAATTTGATTGACGTCAAACGAGGCAATGAATAGAGATTAAAATTTCGATTAACGTCAGAATGGGATATGGTAGCTTAGTGGTGACGGGTTTGAGCCACGCTCGTGTCAGTTGTTTTTAAATCTCCCACAAAAACGATGAATTGATATTGATATTTTACATTTGTTTCTGGTTTAGCAACGCATCAGCGATGTCTGACGCCAGTAGCACATCTTCGCCGTGAAATCGTAGCAGCGAAACCGCTGGAGTTCAATTCAACTGACTCTCGTCATATTTCGCTACGAAAAATGTGAGAAGCGGAACTTGAGTAGCGGAACATGACGAGAGCCAGTCAAATTAAACTACTGCGGTTTCGCTGCTACGGTTTCGCGGCGGAGGTGTGCTACTGGGGTTAAGGGCAGTGCTGGCCCAGTGGTAACGGTCGCGACTTACGAGTTGTAGGTCGTGGGTTTGGATGAACCCAGGCAAGCGCTTTACTTTGAGTAAATAATTTCATCAGCATGCTCTCAAAACGGTGAAGGAAAACATCGTCGTGTGGAAACCGGCATGTCCTATAACCAGAAATTCGAAGACATATGACATCTACCAACCCGCACTGGGCCAGTGCGGTACCCTGTCGAAGAGATGAGGCCTGTGTGCCAGCAGTGGGAACATTATAGTCTGATTATGCATGCAATATGCGTAGGTTTTTGTGTTGTCTTAAACATGACATGTTACACACAAACAATGACATGTTACAGCCATTTTATCTACTTTTCTTTTATTTTAAAATAAAATGTAATGTGCCAAGCAAGGCCTTTTAAATTACCTGGAAGACGTAGACTAGTCTCATAACGTAAGTTCTTGATCTAGTACGATAAGGCGTTGAATACCTGGACGTGATGAGGAGCCTTGGAAAGTAATAAAGTCGAAGCTAGAAGACATGATGGAGATACTGTCTTGGCTCTGTTTGAACAAATAATGTTACATGAAAATATTGTGCTGGTAACATTATTATATATGTGGATATTACGACGGTTTTAGTGTTAAAAGTGACGTTAGCAAAAATAATCTTTAGAAACAAATGAAGTAACTATGATTTTTAAATTATTGCGAGAAATTAGTAAGGTGAAATGACGATGACTATTTTGATGGTCACATTAAAACATTTTTTTTTCTTTTAATGGTACAACTTTCATGTTTTAATAGTAGATTTTTAAACAAGGGTTGAAAGGAACCTATTTAGGCACGAGATGGTTTATTAGTACGAGTGCCTTTATCGGTCTTTCACCCAAGGTAAACACTGCTATTCATTTCAGTTAAGAGGAAAGTAAATAAAAACCTAATTAGTTAAACAAATCCGTATCTGAATCTGATGAACTCATTTAATACAAATATAGTAATAATATACGTACGTTTTATACAAGTATACGTAAATAATTAGCACTCGTCAAAACAACTGAAGATCGAATTGCCGCTTTCCCGCCTTTTTAGGGTTCCGTACCCGAAGGGTGACAAACGGAACCCTATTCATAAGCCTCCGCTGTCCGTCTGTCTGTCAGCGAGCTCTATCTCATGAACCGTAATAGGTAGGCAGTTGAAAATTTCACAGATTGAGCATTTCTATTGCCGCAAGAGCAACAAATAATAAAATTAAAAAATAAAGGGGGGTCGCCATACAATAAAATTAAATTTTGAAAAAAAAATTATCTGACCCTGGCATGTGGGGTATCATTTTCTAGAGCTCATCGAGTAGAGAATAAATATAATTTTTATTTGTTTTTATCTTCAAAAATGATGAATTAGGGGGCCGTAGAAGTTGTCTGTTTTAGACCATTTTTGTACGAGCTCTATCTCAACAACTAAACAAATTAGGAATTTGAAACTTGTGTGTATCATGTAACATAATACTGTTTATAATCAACAAATACTAAAAACGCCGATTCATAACGTATTTTATATAATATGGGCGATTTTCTGCAACTTAAAGTAATAATTTTGTATTTCATGCTAATATTATGCGATATAAATTCCACAGGTAACTATTTAATAGTCGGAGTAATGACATGGAATTAGTAAGTACCTACTATCATGGCAGCATATACCATTTCGATCATTTAAATTTCGGTCATCCAAAAAGGTCTACAAAATAAACTTTCTTCACAAGATTTTAAAACCGGCCAGTATTTTTTGAGTTCAAGAACTTTATCGACTTTTTTCAAAGTATCCCTAGACGGTGTTGATGTGTGTACCTCGTGTTAAAACTACACTCCAATAGACAATATATTCAGTAACATTGAAATGAATGCTGGCACATACAGTGTACTATTCAGTTACCTAGCTTAAACCGTTGTGGATACAATTTCATATTGAGAAAAATTATTGGTGTAAAAATATTCGGTCATGGCGGCCAATCTCAACGGAGACTGGCCTCCGGGCGGGAGATATTATAGTGCACAAGTGTGTGCGCAGACACGAGTGCACTCTCTCTTCCCTCACTCTCATAGTCCGATGGGATGTGTAAAAATAATAAGTAAGAAATAATAGATTTCTGTATGACTATCAAAAATAACGTAAATAAATACCTGTATTGTACCCGTGCGTTTGCACTGGCGAAACATCACGACAAAACATGTTGAAATCTCTAGTTCCTGTCAAACATTGTATGAAAAAGTGACAGAAAATAGAGATTCCAACATGTTTTGTTGTGAATGTTTCGCCAGTGCAAACGCACAGTTATAATTAAAATTTGGCGTACTACTTACATTCTATTTTGTACAATATAGTCTGATGTAGCAAGAGAAATCCTTTTATTTATAAGTAACTAGATTTACCCGGCCTGGCTTCGCACGGTTAGCACTAAGTACTTATCTACGGCGCATCTACCTTTCCTAATTACTTATTTCTACCTAATTACCTACCCTACCTACCTACCCTACCCTTCTTACCAGGGTAGGTAGGTACCTAACCTACCCTATCTACCCTACATATCTACCTGCTTACCTACCATATATACCTATTTATACCTACTAATACTATGTTAGTAGCAAATAAATAACTTTGACTTTAGTTAATGCATGTTACTGCATAAAGTTAACTTAATATTTTTCTCTTAAAATAAATGAAATATACTCCTACACCTATATTTTAACACAACAACATTTTCTCATTAAAATTAGACAATTTCTTTACAAATCTTTGTTTTTTTATAGCGCCTCTGTTGTTACCTTTACGAAAGTATTACAAAAATTCATAGTGTTAAATCTTGTACGACATGGTATGGAACCCTTCGTGTGCGAGTCCGACTCGCACTTGACAGATTTTATTTATGTTACTTTTTTTGTGGCATTCTACCCAGCCAGTTTTTCCTATCTTTGATGATGGTAAATATTTCGCTCAATTCTATGTAAATTAAATAATAATTTATTGAAAAGTAAATTATAAGTATAAAGTCATGTTACAAAATTGTAGTTTATTTTTTAAATTACAATTTTAAAGTTGGGAGATGGCTTGCATAGTTTTAAAATTTTTGACAGCAGGGAAAATCGTTTCTCGGGACGAAAAGTACTGTTTTCCCCCTTTAATCAGATAGCTTCAAGCGTACTTTCTAAGTATGAGAAATGTAAAATAGTTTGGAAAATCCAAAAGTGCACGCCTCATACTTATCACTCATTCATAAACGAAATTCAAAACATAGTTTAAAAATTAACAATTTATCACTTTTCATGAAGTCGTAATGTCAACGACTGACAAAGATATTTACTTGGCGGTTGCTAGGCAACTTCAAGTCAAAGGTTGGAAATATTTAGTTAAAGAAATGTCTTTAACTTTCTCTTTAACTAAAATATAATAATATTTTAGTTAGGGTTTTATTAATTATAATAAAACTACTTTGAATAAAAGAGCCATTTTCAATAGGGTTCCTTCTACGGCTGAAACGAATGTACAAAAAAAAATTGACTCAATTAATTGATTTTATCGCAAGCTACAATGTTTTCAGGGTTCATAAATTGACGGACAGGAATTTTTTTTCAACTATTTTTATGTTTTTTCCATTTCTGCTGCATTAAATCAATTGTTAAAAAGTACAGTATTAATCTCCATTTAATCATCTATACAATGGTATATAAATTAAGAAGGTTCTGTGTACTAGCAGGAGTGTAACAATAAAAACAGTTACAGAACTGGAGCAAAAAAAAAATTTCGATCGTAGAGCGCACTCTAATGCTTCGCATTACGAGTCGTGCAATATGTTATCGTACATGAAAAAGGCATGGCAAAAAACTAATTACATTCAAAATAATACCCCAGCAAAATATTTCACAAAAAGAACTCACCTCTAAATTCGACCACAAACACTCAAAACAATTCCTAAACAAGCTATCTTCAACATGAAAACCCGGTATCTGTCCGGGCATCAGCAACGCTACCGCCACATGTGACCGCCACACAACCGCAGTCATTTGCAGCAAACATTTCGCCATGTGGGTCGCTTCCGACCAACTTTGCCAATAATGTTATTGAATACGTTCGAAAGTTGGCAGGTAGCTATTGTGTTATGGTTCGGTTCAGCAGAAGTAGAGCGTTTGGGCTGGAGAACAGCTGTTTCTAGTGTCATCAGTTGGTATACAACTTGGTAGTTTCTTGAAAGTTAAAAGTGTTGGTCAGTTTTTAATTTAGGTATTTGCAAGTTCTACTAAGGTACTTGTATTTTTCGTCAAGGAAAAAAGACCTATTGCATCTAATGTTGGTTTGGGAATGAAAAACGTGCATTTATATATCTACCTACAAAAGAAAGCATAAAAGTTCTTGAATAATCTAGTACCTACCTAAAGGCGGTAAGCTTACATAACATCATCCAAAAAAAAAGGTAAATAAGATCATAAGAAAAACCTTTGTTTTAAAATAAGTCATGTCATGTTGGTAAAACTAAGATTTAATTAAATAAAGCCATGTTTTCTAAGCTCACAATACTAGGCACTTCAACAAAAATAAAAACATTAACATAGTCCCTAAACTGAAATTCTTTTATACATTTTTAGATACTACGTCGAGCTAAAATTGCAAATGTTTAATATATTTTCAAGTTTCAGGTATATTGAAATACTTGTGCTAAAAGAAATATTTCAACTCCTGGAAAAGTTCTTCACATGGAGTAAAATTAATAAACATATATATACCTATTTGTGAAAAACAAGGCATGATACTTTCATAATGTTTCGTGGCATGTGTTGTTGGGCACACGTAGCTGAAATATTTTTGTTCCTTTCCTTTGTCTTCCGCCATATTGAATTTTGAATTTCGTTTTGAAACCATATATTATGTGTCATTGTGTCACGGAAGGAATAGAAGAAATAATTGCAGTTGAAAAAGAGTGTGTAAATGATAAATTATTTACTTCTGTAAATCTAGTTAGTTGTAACAAAAATTTAATGCTGTTCGTTGGTCAGCAGATCACTTGAGAAGGGCTGAACCGATGTTTTATGTTGAAACCTGCTTCTCCTCGCGGTTTCACCCGCTTTTGTCGATCCTGCAAGAAAATCGGGATAAAAAGTATCCTTTGTCCCAATGCAGGTTATGGTCTATCCATGTGCCAAATTTCATCCAAATCCGTTAAGCCGTTTTGCCTTGAAAGCGTAACAAACAAACTCACTGTTACATTTATAATATTAGTATTATAGTTAGGATGTCCGTAAATGTCCGAATTAGGTTTCTAAGTAAAGAAAAATTAAAAAAAAAAACACCTGAAGTTTTCAAATTCGGGAAAAACTAAACGTTTTTTTTTTCGAAATGACGTGAATTATTGTTTCGACAGAACAATGACTGTCGCGTTAGCTAGTCGGTTATAAAAACACTTGTACGCGTCAAACCGGCCAAGTACGTACCACGCACAATGAAAGGATTGATTTATACCAAGAACAAATTTTTTACTTTCTAGTTGAAAAACATGATCTCCCATACATTCCTGCAAATGTAAATTGTACGCACAGTATTGGGAGATTTACCATGTTCTTTTAAGACCGTAAAGTTATTATAATTTTTCCTGTAATCTATAATTGTATAGGTTCTATTTTCTGTATGTTTTTCAAAATTTGAGTCTCTGTAGTTTCGGAGATAAGAACGGGGAATGGGCAATTTGCATCTATTTTCTTAAATAGATGCAAATTCTGACTATTCTGAGAAAAGACACAGAAACAATTTCAGGGGTAGTCTCTTTTAAAATCCAGACATAATCTTGGTCAGGTCATAATGAGAACCATGCAGATTAGTTCGTGCGTGCGAACAAAAATAAAGAAACAAAAAAAGTTGTAACTTTACTGCGACAAACAAAATTTATGAGCTACTTGGTCATTTTGGTATTACCCACCTATTATTATTATAAAACTTTATTTCGGGTAACATAGACCCATAGAAACTTTAACCTAGTACAAGTTGTTTTACATTTTTATATGACTGGCCACACTAACACCTATTGAGCAGTAAATAGTGCTATAACATTTATCTACCACTTCCATTACATGTAGAAACACAGTCCACAGATATAATAAGAAAAACACGAGACAAATCAAGAAAAGTAAACCGCGCATTACGTTCAGAACTACGCTATTTATTTCAGCTATTATCTGAACTCCAAGAAAATGATTCCTCCGAGTATTATAAACCTCAGAAGGAACGAATTACATCAATTTGTTATATTATTCAATGAAGTAAACACAATAAGACATCTGTATTCTGGGAAAGAAATATTTACTTTATATTGCTTCTTAACTTATAAATAGGTATGTTGACTAAAAATTTTTTTTTTGTCCGTCGGATATATTATTAAAAAATATTGTAAAAGTATTTTTTTCTTTTTTTACGTAAGCAAAAGATAACGGCAATACATTGAGTTAAAATATAGCATGGCGTCACTCTTCGGGAGATTCTCAAGTGACGTAGCGACCCCCTCTCCCCAACTTTAATGCGTTGATAAAGCAAAAAATACGTGTCTAATATTTTTTTACTGAATAAATAGTTTTCAAGATCCCTATTGTTGTGAGCTTATGAAACTGTGAAGTTTCACTAACGATATTTATTCTTTAATTATTTACTGCTCAATACCAGCAGAAGGGATATTATTTTAACATAATTGGCAAAATGTAGGTGTACTATAATATAGCACAAGTAACGTAACAAAACATGAGGTGTCATATTATGTTACGATATGCGTGAGTGTATAGAGGGATGAAGAACCGGTTGTAGAGTTCACTCTCAGACGGATGTCGTGCCTGGCGGGCAACTGCCCAACGATTGATGTAGGAAAGTTATATATATGCTGATCACCGTTAAACCCTGCTTGCACGATGCAGGATTTGTGTAACGTTTTTGATGCGTAGTTCGTATCTGGTGTTGTAGATTGTCGCCGCAAGTGTGTTATTTTTAAATTTTTTTTATCAGTAGGTACATGTCAAATGCATTTTCATTATTTATTTTATTTATTTACTAACGTGATCCATTTCAAAACTGGAAGTGGAGCAAGGTATATAGTTTTATTATTTCTTATTCTTAGTTGTACACATTATTACAAATTGTTACAAGGATAGCGTATGTTGGTATGTACAAAAGCGAGCTCAACTTCTCATAAAATAAAAGAATATCTACAGGATTTGTTACGATAGCAAATAAGGACAACGAAGCTATTCTGAAATTAGCACCAATACAAAATACCAATAGCACTGTCTCTACCTTCGCTATTCAAGAAAAATAATAAACATGAAAGGCATAATTTCTCATCGGTATTTTCATATTCCCAATAGATTTTACGTCAATAAAGCGATCAGCGACATAATGAAGAAATACCTCCGTCTTTAATAAAGTAGCAGATTTTCCCCGATTTGCGTCATCAAGAGGATTCTGGCGGCTTTTTATCAAATTCGGAAGCTAGTACCTATATATACGAATACAGTAAATTGAAAATCAATGTTTTCCGCAACGGTTCGTAGTCAGTTGTACCACATAATGTTACAGAAGGTTAGCTTCATACAATGAACGAACCTACGCTCACATAGATGTGTACGTACGGCGGCGATCTCAAACAAATGCTGGTCGTGAGTGCGCTTGCACTCACTGTACGTGAATCATGTCTGTGCGTGCGGTCTTCCTTGTTGTATGGAACCGACCTTCTGGACCTATCTATTCCGTGCTCATACGAACGTATTGGCACTTTATACCTTTTGTTGCGTGACTATTGTGATGTACAGGATTTGAAGGGAAACGGATTGGAGCTCGTATTGTATACGAGTATATGCATGTGAGTCACATAGCGTTTCGAATTGTACTGGTCAGGGATTTTTTTTTACTGAAATGTTGGGTACCAAATCTGACTTGATCCATGGAGGATTTATGTTGTCTATGTTGTTTAATAAATAGGAAATTCGTTATAAATTCGGTTTAACCGAACTTCCGCTAAACCGTGTGAAAACATAATTATTGTGTTGTGTGTGTCAAGCATCTGTTTTATGGATGAAAAGTATTTTAAATCAAATATTGTATGTTAGCAAATTATATATCGCGAGTGGGTTGACTAAAAAATTCCTGGCCAGACTGTGATTGACAAAAAATTCAAAAATGACTTTTTTTACACATATAATACTTATACTTTTTTATTCATTAAACAGATTGGTAAAGCTCGTTCCTCTGCGGATCTTAGACCAAAATTGTCGAGTCCGGTTTTAGAAAGAATTGTCATACAGGAATGAGTAATAACAGAGATGACGCTCGATAAAGTCAGGCTATTCAGGCAATATTAGGAGTGAGAAAAGGGGTGCTCCATAGGCTGTAGTTGGATTTGTTTCAGCAAGTTTCATATAGGTACGTAAAACAATGTTTACATCTTCAACAGTAGTACCCAGAAACGTGGCAACAACTTACTTTTGCCACCATAAAAGTGTCACTAAAAAACCTTTCGCTAAAAATAAACCAGTGATAAATGTGCGTGTCTAAACGCTCTTATAGCCCCAAGGGAGCGAAGTGTCCAACTGTACTTCGGCCTCGTAATGATATCGTTACGTGTTTCGGATAGATTTCCAAGTAAATTGGGCCACTTGTTACTTTCGTACTGAATGATTTTAATATTTGAACCGTGCTGTCGATGTCGTACTGAACGTTTTGAAGCTCGTTTTCATTATGATAAATTGGAATTCTGGAATGTAATATGCGAAATATGTGTTAATATTTATCTAGGTACGTGATTTTATTACTGACTGCATAATAAAGACTTTATATTTTATTGAGGCAACGTGTTTTCACATAAAGAATTAAGTGTGCGATAATCATCTATTGGGGTAATCAATGAGGATTACCCAACGGAAAAAAAAAGTTACAAAATCTTCATTCTGAAAGGTGACAAAGTCGCAAATAGATGTCAAATATTTCGTTGTTTTGATTAATTTGGCAATATTACTATATGGGAATAAGAAATGTGGCTAACTTGCGAACTAGAATATTGATTATGAAATGCAATTATTAATATCGTAATACCGCGAATATTTACCTACTTCTAAATGTAAAAAAAGTGTAAAATGTGTTTGGAAACTTTCCAAATACCTTTTTTACACCTAAAACGGGTATAATATCAAATTCAATGTTATAATTGCAATTCATTATTTCGCTAGTTAGCCACATTTCTTATTTCCATACATATATTGACAAATTAATCAAAACAGGTAAATTGTTAACAGCTATTTGCAACGTTGCCAACTTTTTAAGATAAACGCTATTAAATAAATTCTAATAGAAATATTTTTTCTGTTCAGTGATACGATTTGAGTAGCTTCAAATATTACAGCTACAGCTAGGTTACAGTAATCCCAAACTAGACAGTTAGTCTAATCTTGGGCACGAGATACGAATTTCAGAGTGAAGACTAGACAGGTGATTTCAGGTAGGAGAATTATGTGTATGTGATTGTGTAGGTTGTGTGTATGGTGAGTGCAGTGTTTGGTGTTAATTTTGTACTTTTCATCATCTGCCTAGCCTTTCCCTAATTATGTTGGAGTTGGCTTCCAGTCTAACCTCTGAGTTTGTTTCGGCCTTTCTTCTCAAAGAAGTCAGATAGGAAACACCGAACTCATCTAGCTAATTTAAAAAAAAATATTGATATGACGCGTAAAAGTGATTCTATTTACAAAATAAACAATTTAATTTCATTTCATAACCGGATACTGCTGAATCATTGACTTGTAATAAGTATCTTTAAAGATAGAACTGAACAGCATTTCATTTATCAAAATAAAGTATAGGATGAAACCTCGTCGTAACCCTTGAAAAGATTGAAATAATAAAAGAATAATATTTTCTTATAAGACTACACAAAATGCTTACTACAGTTTTATTTTACAACTTTGGAATTAAGCAAAAAAAGTTAGGTACCTACTAATAAAAAAAAGAAACGACAGGGCTTTCAAAAGTTTGATAAAATTATTTCAGGCATCTGGTGATTACGGAGATTAAACCAACTCCACGGGAACTTGCGTTTTTGTTTATTTATGCGGGGACAACCTTGATAAATGAAAAAGGTAGAATAGTCTATTCGTGACCACAATTGAAATAAAGGGAAACGCGGGGGAAATAAAGCAATCAAAGGATGAAAAGACACTATCGCGGCGTATTTCTAAAGATAATTTTTATATTTTATTTGAACTCTCTTAACTTGCCTTCTTTTCGAGAATAAATTAATGAAATTTATAAAAAAAATACTACATCTTCTTTAAAATATTCAAAAAGCAAGTTTCAAGTGTTAAAAGGAGAACATTCACGGTCCATACATTTTTGGGCTAAATGTGAAAGTGCCGGCCAAACAAAAAAAAAGTTATATTCCGTTAGAACATGTTATTCTCTTCACTTTTCACTATGGGACCAAATCTGTAGGGCCATTCCCTGCGCTGTTATACATCTTTGTAAAATACTGTTTTCAGTATGTTTTAAAATAGTTAAGAGAATAACAGTAATCAAATTATAATAATAGTTTTTTATGGCAGTAATAATTACAGTCATCATCTTTTATTGTGAAACTAAGGTTCTAGGGTTATTCTCCACATAACTACAGTATGGCAAATAAAGTTTTTTTTTTATAGTACTTGTCTAAGCTGATTGAAATAGGTATCACTAGTATTAACTGGTTTTATGTCCATAAAACGCCACCGGCATGGAACAGAGGTGTGGTGGTACTCTTCTTTTAAAAGGGCGACAATGCCCTGCTTAAGAACTATAGGCCCATCACACTTCTGACCCATATCTACAAGCTGTTTTCAAGAGTCATCACGAACCGTCTCGCGCGCAGTCTTGACGACTTGCAGCCTCCCGAACAAGCCGGATTCCGTAAAGCTTTTAGCACCGTGGACCACATACATACGCTGCGGCAGGTTATACCTACAGAAGACCGAAGAGTATAACCTGCCTCTCTGCTTAGCGTTTGTGGATTACGAGAAAGCCTTCGATTCGATCGAGACATGAGCTTCAACGGTGCCATATCGACTATCGGTACATCGAGGTGTTAAAATGCCTATACGAAAACGCCACTATGTCAGTCAGACTCCACGACCACACCTCGAAACCTATCCTTCTGCAGCGAGGTGTGAAACAAGGAGACGTTATCTCTCCGAAACTATTCAGCGCTGCACTGGAGGATGTCTTCAAGGTTCTGGACTGGAAAGAACTAGGCATCAACATCAATGGCGAGTATATCACTAACCTTAGGTTTGCCGACGATATAGTTATCATGGCTGAGACCATGGAGGACCTCAGTATACTGCTCGATGACCTCAGTAGAGCCTCCAAAAGAGTGAGTCTTAAAATGAACATGGACAAGACAAAGGTCATGTAACACCCACTCTCATAAAGATCGAAGACGCTATGCTCGAAGTTGTAGACGAGTATGTTTACCTAGGACAAACAGTCCAGCTAGGTAGGTCCAACTTCGAGAAAGAGGTCAAGCGTCGAATCCGACTCGGCTGGGCAGCGTTCGGGAAGCTACGCAATATCTTCTCGTCCCAGATACCACAGTGTCTCAAGACGAAAGTCTTTGACCAGTGCGTGTTGCCAGTGATGACTTATGACACTGAAACGTGGTCGCTCACAATGGACCTTATCAGAAGGCTAAAAGTCACCCAAAGAGCAATGGAGAGGGCTATGCTTGGAGTTTCCCTACGTGATCGAATCAGAAATGAAGAGATCTGCAGGAGAATCAAGGTAACCGACATAGCCCGAAGAATTCCTAAAATTAAGTGGCAATGGGCAGAACACATTGCTCGCAGACCAGATGGCCGATGGGGCTGAAAGATTCTGGAGGGGCGACCGCGTACCGGAAGACGTAGCGTTGGAAGGCCTCCCACAAGATGGACCAATGACCTAGTAAAAGCCGCAGGAATCCGCTGGATGCGGGAAGCACATAATCGATCGAAGTGGCGGGGCTTGAGGGTGGCCCAGCAGTGGACGTCTTTCGGCTGATATGATGAAATAGACCTAAAACCAGTTAATACTAGTGATAACTATTTCAATCAGCTAATATAGAACTGTCGAAAAAAAAAACTTTATTTCTCATACTGTAGGTATGTGGAAAACAACCCTAGAACCTTAGTTTCACAAAAGATGATGACTGTAATGATTACTGCCATAAAAAGCTATTATTATAATTAGATTACTGATATTCTCTTAACTAAAACATACTGAAAACAGTTTTCTACAAAGACGTATAAAAGCGCAGGGAATGGCCCTACAGATTTGGTCCCATAGTGAAAAGTGAAGAGAATAACATGTTCTAACGGAATATAACTTTTTTTTTGTTTGGCCGGCACTTTCACATTTAGCCCAAAAATGTATGGACCGTGAATGTTCTCCTTTTAACACTTGAAACTTGCTTTTTGAATATTTTAAAGAAGATGTAGTATTTTTTTTATAAATTTCATTAATTTATTCTCGAAAAGAAGGCAAGTTAAGAGAGTTCAAATAAAATATAAAAATTATCTTTAGAAATACGCCGCGATAGTGTCTTTTCATCCTATTCTTCGAACTAAGAAATCGAGTAAAAATTCTTCATTTATATGAAAAATTCTAAAGCCATTCTAACAATGCTTTTGTAAGATATCTCACTATCTTTGGTTCAGGAATGAATAAAAACTGACAAGCGTCTCTGGGCAATATAAATTATATTATCTTTTTACAAGCTTTATTCAGCTTGCAAGCTGAGTTAAAACCACTTCCTCAACTAAGGAGTTGAAACTTGACATGATTTGATTCGAAAACAATTGATTCTGTTTCGAATACATTTCATTTTTATGATGCATGACCTGATTCTACACCCAGGATTGGCTCCAGAAGAAGGAACTCCTTAACGGTCAACGGTACAAACAATATTTTTTTATTTTATTGTCTTAAAGGTCTAGTGGTTTCAAGAGCAACTATTGAGCGTGCGGTCCTGTAGTTATACCCAGGATGGGCGAAGTGTTATTGGTGTTTTTAGCTACGAAATTTTCAGTAGCAGCCTGGAGGATTCTTTGTTACTAGCTTTTTGAAATGAAAACTTCATTAGCGGCATTGTGTACTTTTTTAGGGATGGGTAAAAAATGTTAAAGTCGCGTCAGGACACGTGACCTGATCGAAAACTCGTAAGGCGGAGGGAGAGTAGAAATGCACAACGTTAATTTTCAAGTTTTTGTTGACAGCGCACTCTGTTTTATTATTTTGTTTTTTTTTTTATTTAATGGAACTACAGCTTTCGTTCTTGTACTGACAAAAAGCCCCATAAATTCCTGACATTTTCGTTACATGGCGTTACTTCATTCGGCAGTCCCAGACTGCCCCGTAATTTTTTTTTTTCACATTTGTTTAAAGGAGATCCGCCAAAAAGGCCCCAGGCCCGACACAAAAGAAATGTATCTCAGATTTCAGAGTAATAATAGGAGTAATAATTAATAGTAGAAATATTGTAAAGTATCGCTATTGCCAAATTCGATGGCTAACATAGTTTTATTGCCCGTTGAGCTTTCATAATCGCTACATGTAAAAATGACACTTTTCAAAGGAAAAACTGCATCTTTCTGTGTTCTATGCTTAACTAACATTGACAGCCTGAGTATATATTTTTATATGTGGCATACTTGTGTGTATATACGATTATACGTATAACCTGCTGTATAATTTTTGCTTATGTATGTATATTTAGAATAGCTAGAGGTGTGTGCGGACAACTGGGTTTTTTTCGTTTGAAACCTTTTATTCGGGTATTAAGTTCTGTGTTCGTTTAGTTTTTTTTGTTGGTATATATATTGGCGTGTGCTTGCTGACATTATGGTAAATAATTTTATTTAATGTTTTAAGTTGAGTAATGTAAATTATTTTGCATACTATTGTATAGAATCATTTTTTTTCAACTGAACAGACAGCTGTGCGGCTGGGGAGTTTGTTGCACCACTTCTTCATCCCAGCTAAAGCATTAGGAAGTGGTGAAGGGTGGGCGTTTTGGGGGACTGTCATATGTAATTTTGACGTTCGAAAAGTGCTGATTCTCAGCCTAATTTGAATAAATGACTTTTGACTTTTGAATTTGTTAGTTAAGTCCAAATGATGAAGTTTTTCCTTAAAAGTGTCATTTTTACATCTAGCGCTTAAGAAACTGCACCAGACAAAAAAACTATGTTAGCCACCGAATTTGGGAATAGCGATACTTTACAATATTTCTACTATTATTACTCTGAAATCTGAGATACATTTCTTTTGTGTCGGGCCTTGGGTTTTTTTGTATGGGATTTGGCGGATCTTTTTTTATTAATATGAATTTTCTAAAGAAATAATCATAAACAATCTTGCACTAGCAGAACACATTCAATAATTAACTTTGTGTAGTGTTTGTGTCGCCAAGATACAGGGTGTGCCTAGTTTGGGACGCGTTTTTATATCTGTCTAAGTTTTGTGTTGGTAAGAATTTCATGTCATGTTATTTGTTTATTTTTGAACTACATAATCATGTGTTAGTTCCATAACTGAATTTGAATTTGAGTTTGGAGTCTGAATTTGTTCCCGGTTGGTGGTAATTTGCTCGACCTCTATTTTATAGGAGTTATAACTACAGTTATGTGAGTGCATTCTTTTGCTCACTCCTTCGGGAAATACCGTCTCGAAATTCGAAAATTCCTAGTAGCAGACTAGTCTGGATTTGTCCCTGGTTGGTCGCAATATACTCCGCCCCTATTAGGTAACAATATTACTAGTGAGATGTGTGTTTTATATACATACCACTGGTGTATACAGGCGATACATACATCTTATTCTTATTCTTATCCTTACATATTATAAAACAAAGTCCCCCGCCACGTCAGTCTGTCTGTCTGAACGCGATAAACTCAAAAACTACTGAACAGATTTTCAAACAGTTTTCTTCAATGAACGGAACAATTCACAAGAAAGATTTTAGTGAATAATTCATCAATGTTTTGTATAAATTGGCTGAAATATGACGATTATTGTTGAAGATGTCGGAAAAAGTCATGCTTTACTGGAAGCTTTACTGGCGTGCGCCGCGTAAACCGTGAGAGATAAATAAAATGTATGTTCTACAGGATTGTATATTTAAAAAAAATCAATTAAAAAATCCGTAATGGCATATTATGTCTATCTCCAAAGGATGACCCACAGTAACCATTTTAATCTTTCAGAATTCGATGAAAAATTCATTGTTATTTCCGAAGCTATTTGACCGGTATTATATTAATCCTTATCCAATGAAATATGTTATTTAAATTGGGCATTTAATTAAGGTTAAAATATGCCTTGACATTATGTCATTTAAATGAATAGAAAAGATATCACAAAATTACAAAGTAATTATGGTTGACGGCAACGCGGGCGCACCGGTAGGAGTCAATGACCTCGGCTATTAGGTATGAAATCGCGGTACTGCGTTCCCGTGGGATATTTTCCGACATCTACGCGGGTGAAGCCGCGGGCAAAAGCCAGTAACATCATAAAAACTGATTTACTCAACTAATACTTTAACACCACAAGAAATCGTTGACCCCAGAAAAAAAGCATTTTTGTTTTGGTCGTGTTTATTAAATAATATAACCCATGACATTTGTGTCGCGAGTTTCGCTAGCTAGATTAAATTTGACCCTGTATACTTAGTTTCTATACCTACACCCCTGCCAACGACTTCAGGAAATAAAAGCAAAAAGTAATTATGTCATATTTTCGTCAATATCGATAACCTTCTATTCAGTCCAGTTCTTATAAGAATATTGCTAACTTTAATTAAGTCTTTGAGCACTAATTAACTGTCTTCAGTCTATTGGACGATAGAATTAAATGCTCAGAGGAATGCTGGCAGTCTGTAACTAGCTTTATCATTAAGTCTTGGGTCTCGAGGATAGTAATAACTGGTTATTAAAAAGTTCCAACCTTTATAGGGTGCATTTTCTAGTAAAAAGGTCGTTCTTAAATGAGTCTATCATATTTATGGCTAGGATAAAAATAAAAAAAACAAAAGACGAGCGTTTCTCACTTGTCAATGTCAATGTGATTGACAGTAAAAAAAAGTTTTCATAGTAATTATATATATAGAGAGGTGAATTAGATAAGTATTGATTTTATGGGCGAGTTCGATGGTAACTGCGGCTTTTAATGGCCAATTGCTATGATTTATAGACCGTTATTAGTTAACATTAAGACTCTTGTATCATCATCAATAATGAAGCAAGGACCTAATAGCTTGAGTTGTAGCTATCACAGTTAAAATTAGCTTAGGAATCTATTTATATGCCCAGTTTGGTAATAAGAAATGGTACTTTAGGGTAATGAGGAACAGGGTGTAAAGTTCACTCATCCACCATAGAAAAGGGAGGATCCTCCAACCAGACGGGTTGTTGTGTCTGGCGGGCAACTGCCCATATGTTGATTTCGGATAGTCTTATCTATGTTATTCGCTCAGTAAACTCTAACTGCGAGATGTAGGAATTGTGTGACGTCATGTCTTTTTGTTTCGTAGTTTTTGTATGTGGCGGTCTAACCGCTACAGTACCATTGAGAAGAAAAACGATTGTTTTGCTTGCCAAAACATTATTACTCTTTAAAAACACTCCTGATTTAAATAATTGGAATATTGACACCTCCAAAAAAATCACGAGTTTTCTGGCAAAATTCCTGGCAATAACCGATAATATCAATGAAAGCTAATTCAATAATAATAAGCGACGTTCACTAGAGAGCACTGATTTGTAAAATAATGAAACTAATAAAATTCTATTCTAGGATCTGAATAAAAAAGTTTCCAGGCTTAGAATAAATACCTAAAACAAAATAAGCAAAACGGATAAACACAAAACCAAATAAATCTCAAGCGTCTGCTGTACATAATTAATTGCTTGAAACATTTGTTGCAACTAGTTTTGTTTGATTAAAAGTTTCAAACAAGACTCACAAGGGATTAAACATTTTGATCACTGTTTTATGAAACGATTTATTAACGTAGAACTTTGAATATTTGTAGTAGATTTTCTGTTTGTATTTAAGTGTTATTTACATTCATATTTTGCATTGTTTTTCACAAGTTTATCAGTTAATCGAACCTGAATATTATAGGTACTTTGATTATTTATATGTCTAGATAGAGTGTTGCGCTACAAAAGAACTAAAACAAACTGGCCCACTTTTTTATTCTGGTGTCCGTGATAGCTACCGCATCTAAAAAACAACTATTCCATACATTTTGATAGCGTAGGTATTGCTTTTTGCTATGATAAAGTATCTTACCCAAATATACGGGGTGTCAGACTGTCAGACTCCGTATATTTGGGTAGATACTAAAATGCTAATATTGGAAAGATATGATAAAAATGATAGTCTATTCTATGCACAAGTACAATTTCATAAACTCAAAATACAAATAAAAGATAATCATGTACCGTTTTGTTTTTTGTTCGAAACATTAAAATAATAAATTGTCGTAATCGTCAATTTTACAAAAACTTTTTTGTACACGCTTAATTTTAGCTTTAAATAAACATGCCTCCAAGCAATTTCAACCTACATTTTTTCCTCTATTATTTAATGTTATATCTAGCATCTAAGCGGAGTTAATCCCCAAGATAAGTGTCGGCTTCCACGACTTGTGTGGCGTCGTTAAAGAGCGTTGACAGATGGATAAAAACTCTAAGCGACCTTGGCATTCAAGGTTTTACACTATTCAAACAAAAAACTAGGTATTGTGTTACCCAGTAACTGGGCTGTGGAGGTCAGATAGGCAGTCACTCCATGTCAAAAACGGGCATCCGGTTAGACTGGAAGCCGACCCGAAAAGGCTACCTAGGCTTATGATGGAGACGCAAAAAAAAACAGAGTTAGTATTCCTACCTATTGAATATAATTACTGCAGTGCTAAAGGCGATATTAGTCCTAAGTATCAGGGATGTTATGGATATGACATTTCGGATCTGGATGCGGATACGGATTTAGAAATAATATTGTACCGGTTTCGGATACGGAACGAAATATGCAATAGAAATAATACACAAACATGCAAGTGACGCGCGTGGCTAGTGTGCCGGGCCGTTCGGACAGAAAAACCTGTCATAGGGTGCCTCATTTAGACCCGCCCCTATCCGACACTATCCGAATCTTTAAATATCGAATTCATCTACGGTTACGGAGCTCCATAACATCCCTGCTTAGTATGTTCTTGAGGTACCTGAAGATATATTTATAATATAGTAATATGTTTCGTACAGACTTTATTGTTATTGAACAGTGAGAACGGTTTTGCCCGAGAGTGTCGGACTGTAATCGGACTCAACTAGAGCCCATATCCTCATGCGATGCGAGATTGCGAAAAAAATACGGAGAACTCCATTGAACCCAATCTACCTATCTATAAAGTCGCTTTTTGTGTTTGTCTGTGTGACCGCGATGTTATTCTAATATAAACTACGCAACGGATTTTGATGCGACGGACGGCAAAAAAAAAAACAAGCGATTTTCAAAAAAAAAACAATGTGAAGTGAAAAATTACTTTAATTTCGGAAGTAGGTGTCTTTGGATCCGTATTTTAGTTCTATGCCACCGACTTCCGAAAAAAAATTTTTTTTTTGTTGTTTTTTTTTGGAAGTCGGTTATATTTTTGTAAAAAGTTTTTTAATTTTCACTTTTAAGTTATTATACATACTCTCCAATTTGTAAACCACTCCTTGCTATGTAAACAACAGTGACAGGAAATATTATAGCATTATCGAGATACACCAAGTGGATTAAAATTGTTTATTATCGAAGCTTACTCAAAAAAAAACCCAAGCAAAGTTAATAAAAAAATTATGGGACCACAGCGCAAGTTTTTTCTTCCAAATCAACAAAAAAAATTGAAATTGTTCCACAATTGGCGAAAATATCGATGAACACACATCAAAACGAATTCTAAAGCCGGATTTCAAGACGGTTAACACATAGGATACTTTTTATCCCGGTAGTACGTTCCCGTGGGATAGTTTTCTACATCCACGCGGGTGAAGCCGCGGGCAAAAGCTAGTTTATAATAAAATCACACGAATAAAATAACTATTCCAAAATAAATTGCCATTCAATATCTGAAATCCATACTGTAAACATATTCGTTTAGAATTAATTTGCTGCGACATGTGTCAATAACAGCCGCTAGAAAATGTTTTGTTACGATTTTGAAATGCAAAACGTTTTCGATACAATTTTTTCTAAATGTTTCAATCAATCTGCCTAGCCTTTTCCCAACTATGTTGGGGTCAGCTTCCAGTCTAACCAGATGCAGCTGAATACCAATATTTTACTTGGAGTGACTGCCTATCTGACCACCACAACCCAGTGACTGTACGAAACCCCTTGGTAAGACTGGGTGTCAGACTTTCGGATTTCTCAGTACCCTTGACGACTGCCAAAGATCTACAAATCACAACAATAACTCAACGGATCTCGATGTGTAATGGATGGTCACCCATCCACATACCAACCGTGGCAATCTTAGCTTAACCTGTGATCGCCCCGTGTGGCTGTTATTATTAAGCCACGAGACCCTCTTTTGACAAAATTTTTACAGCAATAAAAAATATTGAAATTTAAAACTGCAGAGTCTTACAGGGTTAACTGCCCCTGAAAATTTTTCCTAAAACCATTTTGTAGTTAAGTGGTCAACGATTTTAGTTGAAAAAAGCCGATGTATTTTTTAACCCTGTTGCGTAGAGGCTTTTTACTGTAAAAACATTGAAACAAAGTGCCTTTACCGTACACCTGAAACTAGGAATAATAATATAGAACTGGAATCTATCTATCTTCCTGGAGTCCTACTCAAGGTTTTTTACTCGTAACATGGCTTGAGAAGTTGGTCCTGCAACCACTAGCACCCACGACACTTTGAAGAAATCTAAACATACATACATGCATACACTCACGCCTTCTTCCCATGGGGGTAGGCAGAAACTACAGAAAGCCACCTGCTACGATCCTTACGTACTCCTTTTGTCTCGTTTACGTTCAAACATCATCATACATGCACCCGGGTGCAAGCACTACGCACCTGACCTTACCTAAAAACTAAAGAGGTAATATTGTTTTTTGTTTTTTTCTATTGATCGGATTACAAAAATCCTTTCTTTCGCTATTGCCAAGTGCCTTAAGATACGTTATTTATAGTATAGTTAGCCTACGGAAGTCGTCGATATAGAAGCCATTATTCTTTACATACCTACATGGTCAATTCAACCTTCAGATCCGTTTAGTCTGATTCGAAATCCGTACCGTGTGTGGCTGATACCGTTCCGAGATCGATCACCAACTACCGGAACGCTTACTATTAGAAACAAATCGTTTGAACTTATCAGACTGAGCGTGTATGTGCACGCATGCCTTCAGACCGATCGGGTCAGATTCTTTTGTTCAGTTTTATCTCTCTATAGGTATATTGTGACCTTTAAATATATTGCATTCAGAATAAAACCCATTATTTATGATGAAAGGCACCATATCTGACACATGTCAATTTGTAACGACTGAACCACTATTACCGGGTTGCGTGAGTCAGTATGAACTTTAAATTGAACTCAAAACAAAAATAGCACAAACCAAACCTTTTTGCAATTTTTTTTTTGTATTAATGTATTCTATTGTTAACACCAACAATAGAGGAGCTACCTTGAACTTTTTTCGTTGAAGAAAATAAATAACGAAGATTTCAGGATTATTTTTAGGTATCTTTTAAGCCTAGGCGAGTGGTAATCGCTTTCAAGGCGTTTTTTTCCCACAGCACTATTCTACAGGATCGACATAAGATTTTCGGTAGCTTAGTGTGTCAATCCCAAACATTTCTGACTTTTCCGTGAACGACATCATTGATTCAATGTCACTTTGTCTAGGCCCTCTGAGTCACAACTATAAAATATTGCTCTGTAAAAACAACGGGCTACCCGTACACCTGCAAATAAAATAGTCTCACAGTCAAAGTCGTATTCAATGACAAAGTTATAATGCTACGACTGCGTAGCCGGTGCGGCGTAGAGATCTGCGTAGCAGCTACGCCGTAGCCCACATACTCGTACATCTATCTATATCGACTATAGTGTGCTATACCTATCCACTCGTATTACTGGGTTCCCTAAGAAAGCGTCGCCGTCAAAAAATTATATTATAAGCCTATTACAGTCCTACTGCGGAGTAAATACCTCTTCTTATGTGAAAGGCCATAACAATATTAATCACCACACTTGCTCAATGCGGATTGGCCATTTTAGATTTATACTTGACTTGACTTCCAATAGGGCCCTTATTGGAATACCAGCGCTGCAACACTTATTTTTAAATATCGCAGCATCATGCTGAGGTAGGAGCCTTTTGGCCTCGTAGATGACTTTCTGCTTTTATTTTCATTTTACTTTGTTTATTATTTTATTTTTACTAGCGACCCGCTCCTCCTTCGCACGGTTTTTACGACTTGACAAAACATCGAGATTTCTTGGTTTTACGTTACTTTAGTACTAACGTATTATACACATAAACCTTCCGGAATAAATTCTCTAAGCGATGGTGAAAACCTCATCAAAATCTGTTGCGTGGTTTAGAAGAACAACGCGGACATACAGACAAACACTAAAAGCGACTTTAATTTTTATTATGTATAGATTTTTGTTTATTTAAGTTGATGTTTAATGATAAGTTTAATTTGTGATCTCTCGTACGAGTCTCAATAAATACTTTTTTTTCTTTATTTCTATACTTAATGAGTCTTTATGTTTTATCACGATATTTTTTCTTCACCGTACGTCAAAGTGCTACCATTTGTTTGCCATAAAATTCCCCTTAAGTAATGCAACAAAAGTAAGCCTTGCGTTACCAGAGGTGCAATTCCCGTAATTTTTATTTTAAGAACGTTCGCATTCACATCTCATTCGCAATCTGTCAAAAATACAATCAATTTACCAACATTTTCGACAAGTTTGACAGATTGCGACTTGAATGTGAACGTTTTTTAAATACGAGAATTGGCCTTCAGCTATAAGCCACGCAACCAACCTCACTGACTCTAACCTTTTTGCCCCAGCATTAACTATATCCATATACACTTGCCACTAACTTCGCGACAGGAAAATACTCGTTTGTAAAAATCTGCGTGGGCTGTGTCTATCAAGTGATTTAAAAGTAATTAAGGATTTGCAAGCTTTTCCTGGCTTTATAGAGAATTTTATTTAAATTGGAGTTTCGAATTGATTGAAAATATTATCTCATGGTGCAGCGACGTATGAAATTGCATTGCGACCTACGCATAATATTGGGAAATTCCAAGAGTTCCAAATCCGATAGAAACCACCTCTATGGTTTAGTGGTTACCATCTGTCTTAGACCCAGAGGTTCGATTCACAGTGGGGGCAAAATTTTCTGCTTGGTTTGGTTGGTGGTGGGTTTGTTCTAAGTTTGCCTGGCTAGCTACCACCATCTTATTTAACTCTGTCGCCTTCACAACAACGTTAACAGCATGGTTGTGTTCCGGCATTTAGAGGTAAGATAGCCAGTTCCTCTGTGGTTGAGGATTCCGGGTGAAGCTCGCTTCCACCTTCGTCCTGACCATCACTTACCGTCAGGTGAGATGCAGGTTAAGAACTTCACCGTAGTGGTTAAAAATATAATTATCTTTGACACGACGTGTTTCAAGACTTAAAAATAAAAGTTCTTCTGCCATATTGTAATATGGCACAGTTATGTAGTTACAAACTAGTTGTTTCAGATTTTACGTCAGTATTTAGTCATTTTCCTGTTTTTTTATTGGAACTGAAATTTATTTGTAAACATAAATCCCGAATTTTTCCAAACTCAAAGATTCATGTTAAATATTTACTTGTAATTGACCCAATTTTTTGCTACTTAACTACATAGTAGGCAACCGTACTACAAAGAAAAAACCAGACGTAAAAAGAAAATTGTTAGAACGATTTACGTGGAATTCATTCTTATTCTTACTTACAAGTGGTATTTGAGATCAAAAAGTAATGGAGAGGACCTTACCTTTTTATTAGTATTACTTATGATTTCCTTTATAAATCCTTTCTTTTATATTGTTTCGGTATGTTCAATCAGTAGCAAGTGACTTTTCACAAAACATTAAATAAATAAAAAAATAAGTATGTTTTTCTTTGACTAGTTAGCATAATTTTTATAAGTACCCAGTTTTCCTCCATTTACATTTTTTTTCCAACTCTGTTGTTTTTTTCCAAGTCTTTGTTGGTATTAGTTTTTAGTGTTTCTATAAGTGTATATGTGAATTAGCCTACATAGTTTAAGATGGTCTGTATTAGTTTACTTAGCTATTATTATCATTTTTCGTTTACAATTTTCGGGATCATGGATCCCGGTCCTTTGGAAGGCGTACCGTCGAGGGGCCGAAGCCAACTCCCATTAGACAAATTTAAATGGAATAAAGCACCAAACGACGATTATTCCCGTACGCACTATGCAAGTGCACCCAAGAACAACCCCCAGTTGGTGCAGGACTATTGCAGGATATGGAAACAAAATTTTGGCTATGGGTTTGGTTGGCTATAGGATTAATTGTGTGTTTATTTCTTATCCGTACTATACATACAAATAAATAAAACTGAAGTGTCTGTTTGAATATCAAAGTAACAGCTTTTTACTGCTATATGAAAGTCTATCCGGTATTTATATATTTTTAAATTAATTTCTGCCTGTCCGTTTATTCCAGCTAATCTCCGAAACGGCTGAACCGATTTTGACAGAAATTTCACTGGCAGATAGCTGATGTTATAAGGAGTTACTTAGGCTAATTTTTGTTTTAGAAAAAGAATTAGGGTCCATGCGGGCAAAGCAGCGGGCAGCAGCTAGTAGTTGAGATTTTTTTTTAACCCTAATAATAATAATCATGTAAGTTTACGGTTCCCTATTGCAGGTCAATCAATCTGTATAGTCTTTTCCCAACTATGTTGGCTTCAAGTCTAACTGGATGCAGCTCAATACCAGTATTTTACATGGAGCGACTGCTTATCTGACCTCCACAACCCAGTAACTGGGTATCCCCTTGGTAAAACTGGTTGTCAGCCTTTCGGGCTTTTACGACCCGTAACGACTGTCAAAGATCCATGAATGACAACCGGAACCAACGGCTTAACGTGCTTTCCGAAACACGGAGGAGTCTCGATATGTAAAGATGGTCACCCATCCGCGGATGAACCCGGCAAGCGTAGCTTAACCTGATGGATCGACCCGTGCGGCTGTTATTTCTTAGTCACGACTTCACGAGCTCCTCACTATCCTCTCCTCTTGTTTTTGTACCTCTTATTGCAAGTAAAGAAACGTTAATAGAACTTCTGTTTTATAGACTTTCATATAAAAGGTACTGAAAAGGCTTTTCAGTAAAATATAAAAAGTTCGTAGCATTTCTATGCCGATATATTTCTGCAAGAAGAACATAGTACCGTTGAGCCTCATATCGTAATACTCGAGCTGCATCGGGACACGAAGAGAAATAGGTTAGTGTGTTGTACTGAAGTTCTTACTTATTATTTATGCATAGCCGTCGTAAACTCGACGAGTACCCCGGTAGGCTACTTTTGTTTACTACTTGGAAAATATAGTACCTACTTGTTGACTTATAGCAAAAACATAATCAGCTTACAATGGTCCCACTGCTGGGACACAGGCCTCCTCTCTATGAGAGGGAGTGGGTCGTAATCCACCACGCAGGCACAATGCGGGTTGATAGATGTCACATTGTCACATGTCTTCGATTTTTCGGTTCTAAGACATGCCGGTTTCCTCACGATGTTTTCCTTGTGACTTAGGCTAGTGCGAATGAAACGCTTGCTACACGGTTGCCAACCGAGTCCCCGACAGAGGTGACCATGGTTGGCAACCGGCAAAGTTGTTTCACCTTTTGGTCGTAAACATCATCTACACGGTTGTAAACCACCAAGGTCACCTCTGCCATAACGCGGTTGGCGACCGTATAGAAGGCGTTTTAGGGTGCGCCGCAACGCAACGCAAAAATCCTTCTTCATCACTTTCTTACAATTTCTATGAACCAACGCACACTACAAGCGGGCTGTACCACACTTTTATGTAAGAAAATGCGTTTCGTTGCGGGCGTTGCGGCTGTAATGTTTGCTTGACTATAAACCACATTATTATACAATCTTGAACTCATTGTATTCGACAATCGACATTCTCAAGGAAAAGTAAAAAAGTCCTGTCCTAAATGCATTTCGAAACCATAAAGGAGGGATTACATTATCTTCGTATGTTTCTATTATCAATAATTTAGGCTGTGTTGAGTTAACTGACGGGGTCCGCTAGGGCCGATGCCTGCCAGGGTTGCTAGAAGGTCCTAAAGGGTTACCGTGGCACCTGGTAACTAAAGGAACGCGGGTGGGTTTTTTTTTTAGGTTTGTTTTTTTATTTTTTTATTGGATTTCTATTTTTAATATTTTTGTGATTTTAATTCTAATTTTTATATTTTAATTAATGTGTTATTTTTTTTTATGGATCATGGTGGTCTGCAATAAAGATTTATTTTTATTTATTTATTTAGGAAGTAAGAGTCTGACACGCACTTCCGCTCCGCCCAGAGCGGGAGAAGCTATTTGTTAAAAAAAAGGCTGTGTGTTGTATGTCAAACAGTCAGTATTACAAGAACACCTTTGTGAAGGAGTTTGTCTGGAGTATTACCAATATTTTCCCATCGAAAAACATAAAAATGTCATGAGACTACTTCACTTAAACACATAGGCAGGAAAGGCACTTAAATAATAACCCAGTTCCTTATTATTGGAATCGTAAATACAATTTACACTGCTCCGATTCTTTTAAGACAGTTATTGGTTGACAATAATACTCGTATCTGCGCACAATTCGTTCTTAGTCTTCTTAGGAGACCTTTTTAGCCTTTAAAAGCATTCAGAAGTGAGAATTACCTTCAGAATCTTCAGTAAGACACATTTAAGTCCATCTATAACTGTTAGAAAGCAATAATATCTACGATTACTACAGATAAAAAATATCTGTGTTCAATTCTTCGAAATGATATCTTTTTGAACGACTAAGCAATAGAAAAAAGATTGGCTCATTCAGTATTTATAAATACAAGTGTTATGAGGGAAAAGATCACAAAATCATAATAACCAAGCTATTTTTTCGTTTGTTTTTTTTACGTTTGTATTTTTTACGTTTGTTGTGATTTGTTGACCAATATAAAAACAACCAATAATAATATTGATTGATATACATTACCTCCCACAGCACATTTAGGTACTGGTTAGCGAATTTAAAGCTTTGAATAATCGGGGATTTTTTTCATTGACTGAGTATCCAGTTAAAAACATGATTAATTTACATGTTTATTATCAATCTCATTAATTAAATTTTATTTCAAGTTTAAA
Organism: Conistra vaccinii; assembly: GCA_948150665.1. NCBI lineage: Eukaryota > Metazoa > Arthropoda > Insecta > Lepidoptera > Noctuidae > Conistra > Conistra vaccinii. Next base: position 10,127,524 of record OX411337.1, on the reverse strand, counting down.
CACATCCATATTGAAAACGAATATCGTAAATTTTGCCGAAACACATTTCAATTACAGATTTAATTGATTAATCACTTAATTGAATAGTAAAATAACCATAAAGCGTATTTGTTGTTAAATTAAACCACAATAAGACGAATGCGACGCCATTTTCTACGAACCCTAGACGGTATATTATTATTCTTGGCGTACCACGGTAATGGTAAACGTTTTCCCGTATTTTTTCTTTTAATTTTTCTCAATAAAATGTTTAACAATTCAGTTACCATTAGGTATTGTCATCGATTCAATATTTCTGCAGAAAATTGAGAATCCATTGAGCACAGAGTTAAATTACGCATAGCTTATGGTTTCGCCGTGAGATAAATAAATACCTACCTATTTATGTGTGATTTTTGTTGAAAGAAAACAATGTAAAATAAACCTTTTTTGTAAAACATTCACTCAAGAGACCGCACATAATTCACATACAAACTCATTTGTTTCTAAAGAAAATCATGGCAGTTTTGACTTCGTTCCAAATTAGAAGTGCGATGTTTTGAAATTTCAAAACCGTAGATACCATAATACTTTCAAACCTAGTTCTTTCTCTGTATGAAAGGAGGTGTTTTCCTTACAGAGGCTGGCAATAAGAAGAAAGGTAGTTAGTTAGCATTATGCTTAGCCAACATTCTGGACACACTAATCCGTCTGCCAATCGTGCTGAGTGCTCCATATTCCTTCTTGTCCAATTATTGTAACTGTCTATAAGACCGGACCTATGTTCAGCAATGGATTATATTCAGACCTATAACATTTTAATATATTATCATAAATATTTGGGATCCAGTATTTTCTCATTGCAAATGAAAATGAGAAGGAATATGTGGCCACGTCAAGCTGTAAGAGGAAATAATAGTTTAAGTGTTATATAAATAAGCCTGTTTTCGCAATTAAGTATGTATCAAAGCGATTGAGACAAACAAACTTAATTGGTTTTTATGAGAACTTCCAAGTATCGGATAATCCTAATTAGATAAAGTTCGTAGTAGGCTCTAAATTAATAATAATAAGATTGTGAATAAGTAATTTAAGAATATGAATATATTTATTAAAAGAAAAATAAGGATTACAGAATATGAATTAAAGCAAAAAAAAATCTTTTTTTTTATTTCTCTTCCTGGAAAATAGGTAGTTGTCGCAATTAAGTAAAGTCTGTATCAAATTGATTGCGACAAACAAACTTAATTGGTTTTATGAGAACTTCCAAGTATCGGATAATCCTAATTAGATAAAGTAGTTCGCAGGAGTAGCGTTATTAATAATAGTTAGATTGTGCATAAGTAATTTAAGAATAAGAATACATTTTAATAAAAAATAAAGGTTACAAAATATGTATTACAGCTGAAACATTTTAGTTTTCTTCGATTTTTATTTCTCTTCGCGGAAAAAAGCAGGTGATAAAGCCTTGCATTAATTAGACAACGAAAGTTAAATTCGCTAACATAATTATAAATCCGTAGTATGAATTACTATTACAATTATTACCGGCCAAATGATAATTATCATAATGCCTAAAATCGGCCATTCAAAACCGAATGATACAACAAATTACGAAATAATCGTCCATTCCGAAATAAAATGGGCGTCGAATTCCATTTTCAATTTCATTAAAAGCATGGATTACATGTCATTCAGTATTATGATAATTTATATTAATTGTTGCATCAGTAATTAGAATTCAGCCAGTTTCGCTTCAGGGAAATCGTGTTAACGCTTTACGTGTTAGACATAAATAATTGAATAGCGTAATTTAATTGTTTGGTGGTTAATGCAGTATGTATATTGAACTCGTTGATTTGTTGATTTTAAAATTAGTAACAGTGGTACAGAAGTACATAAATATATTTAAAGGTGTAATTTTTTGACGAAGACATCCTGTAAAACACGCTTAAATAATTAAGAAAATATAGGTACGCGGTAAACGAAACTAATTTATATGATACTTAATTAAGCCCTTAAGGCATTTCCGGAAATTCGGATCTCGTAAATTGTCAAATTGACCCTTAAATTAATTTCAAACAAAATTAAATTTACCTGCAAACTGCCAAATTCGTCCAAGCTTACAAAACTTCGCGGCGAACTGAAAAAAAAAGTTTTCTAACACTTTTTCGTAACCGTCACTAAAACACACTCACGAATTTCGCGTAAACAAAACAAATGAAGAATCGATTCTACTTTTAAAAGTTCGAATTTTAAATTGAATTTCGAATAATGTTTATTCGAACTTGAACTTGCGTTCGCACTCAACTGGTGGGCGTTCTGTTCGGCGCCTTTCTGTCTACTGACGGTCGGTAGGGCGCGCGTCGAACAACGCGCCGCCAAAGTTTCAGCTGCACCTCCCGTGTACTACTTGCATTGTCGGCCCCAACTATTATTGTGGCTCTACTGATTGTGATGAGCAATTTTGGTAGCCTTGTATTGGGGTGCGCGTTGATTTTAGGTCGGATTTCAGCGGTTAATTCGCTAAAGCGGCTTAATTGTACCGTCGTTTTGTCCTTTGAATGAAAGGTGCTACGTTGAAAGTGAGTTTGAAATGTAAGGTAATATGTTTTAGTCTCAGGAATTCTCCAACGGGTTTAGTTTAACCGAGCGTACCTATTTAATTAGTTTAGTGGATTGTTTAGCGTCTTATTTTATGCTTTTGCGTTGTAGGGTTTCAGTATTTAGTTATTCTGTAAATCGGGTATTACCTATAGCTAAGGATTTTTCCTTACGAATATGATAGATATTATTTTTGATTCAGAGGAACGAGGGTTTTATCGAGGCTGATCGTATTAGAGGTGACATCGACAGGTGGTCAGGTCATCAAAGCAAAATGTTTTCAGATGATTTCAACAACGGGTCTGCGTGAAATGAAATGAAATTGTTTATTCTGCAAATAGAATATTGAAATCACTTTTACATTACATATAAAAAAAGATGTGTTCGGTGTTTCCTAAGGCCAAAACAAACTCAGAGGTCGCAGTCTCTTTTAAAGTCCAGACATAATCTTGGTCAGGTCATATGAGGACCATGTAGATTAATGTCTGAGATGGTCTTTTGAGGAAATAACCACACAGATTTGAGTAGACCTGTCCAGTCAGTACGAGCATTTTTCAGTAATCGTGGAGCTCAACTCAGAACTTAAGAAGCTCAACGACTCGACGTACAATACCAAAAAAAGGACATTTGGGTAGGCCGCATAAACTACTCAAACTGCCATCATTAAACCTATCTAAGAAAGAAAAATAATTAAGAAAACAAAAAATATCCACTCCATTCACATTAATTAATTAAAATTATATAATACATTACAAAATACTATACAAATAAATAAAATACTTTACTAGTGATGAAAAGGTTATTAGTTAGACTTTTAAAGTAAAATTATGTACGTTTTTTCGCATATCAGAATTTAGGTTTATTTGTATTCATAGCAATAAATTATTCGTCTTCCTTATTACCATAGGATTTGATACTAATTTATTCTTGTTTTCTTTTTGTCGGTATTTGAAAAGGTATTACCAATTTCATATAGCAAACTGGGAAAATGAACGTTAGGCCTGGCTTTCCTGTGAGCGTGGAGGGGGTCAGTGATCACGGCGTGATTGCTGATCTCTTTAAAGACCATTTTAATATAGCCCCACATTGTGATTCTACGGAACAGAGGCGTCCCTCGACTCTTGGGTGTAATGGTGCTGAGACTGTTACTCAGAAGCGAGTTGTAAGATTTACAGCAAAACATGTGCAAAAAGTTATTAACAGCATGCAGCGAGGTAAGTCTCCTGGCTATGACAGTCTCAGCATTGAGCATCTAAGAGATGCAGGAGTTCATCTGCCGCGCGTACTCTCCATGTTTTACAATCTCTGTTTGTGTCATGGTTATTTGCCGGATGAACTTACCAGAACGATCGTTGTTCCGGTTGTAAAGAACAAGACCGGGGATCTGTCAGATAGGAGCAACTATCGGCCTATATCGCTGGCTACGGTAATGGCCAAGGTATTTGACAGCTTGCTTAATGACACCCTTAAGACTTACGTGGATTTACACGATGCCCAGTTCGGCTTTAGAGGTGGACTTTCTACGGAAAGTGCTATCTTGTGTGTTAAGCGGGCTGTCGGGTACTACACTGAGAGGAGAACGCCGGTATACGCGTGCTTTCTGGATTTATCCAGAGCCTTCGATACTGTTTTGTATGATAGACTGTGGATGAAGCTGGAGAGCGCTGGTGTGCCGGCTGAGGTTGTCTCAGTGTTAAGGCATTGGTATCGGTACCAGCGAAACCAAGTACGATGGGCTGGGGCTCTCTCCCAGGAATATGGCATGGAGTGTGGCGTGAGGCAGGGGGGCATTACCTCTCCTCTGTTGTTCAACCTGTACGTGAATGACCTCATCTGTGAGCTCAGCAGTACTCATGTGGGTTGTTTTGTGGATGGAGTTAGCGTCAATAACATCAGCTATGCCGACGACATGGTACTGCTGGGCCCATCGGTGGGCGCAGTTCGTAAACTTGTGGCGATTTGTGAGGCGTATGCGGCGGAGCATGGACTGAAATATAACTGTAAAAAGAGTGAAGTTCTGGTTTTTAAGAGTGGTAAACATGTTCCACTTCATGTTCCGCCTATTAAGCTTAATGGTGCAGCGCTAGCAGTGGTGAGCAGTTTCAGGTATCTGGGGCACATTGTGACAGACGATTTGCAGGATGACGCTGACATTGAGAGGGAGCGCAGAGTATTAGCAGTCAGGGGGAACATGGTTGCGCGTAGGTTTGCTCGCTGCTCGAGGGAAGTAAAGATAACTCTTTTTAAGGCGTATTGCCAGTCCTTTTACTCGAGCAGCTTGTGGATAAACTGCGGTCATAGGGCTGTTAATACTCTGCGTGTCCAATATAACAACATTTTCAGGATGCTGATGCGGCTGCCTCGCTATTGTAGTGCGTCTGGTATGTTTGCAGAGGCACGAACGGACGGCTTCCATGCGATTGTGCGCAAAAGAGTAGCTTCCTTGTCCCAGCGTGTGCGAGGCAGTAGCAACGGCATCCTGCAGATGATTGTATCTCGTTCGGACTGCCCTATCCAAAACAAATGGATGCGCATTGTTTTGGGCGCTCACTAACACATTGTTTTATGTCATATACTAACGCAATTTTTTGATTTTGATTTTATTGTAAATTATTGAATTTAATGTAATGTTAGTATTGTGTAAAATTCAAATTTAATTTAATGTAATGTTAGTATTGTGTAAAATTCAAATTTAATTTAATGTAATGTTAGTGTATATGTACCAATTGTTTTTAATTTAATTTAATGTATTGTATGGATTATGAATCTGAAATAAATGAATTAATAATAATATAGTTATAAACGCTTTAGGGGTACGCTTAGCGAGGTAGATCCGTAAATAGGTGACCATACATTACAAATCCAAGACCTCTCCTTATCTCGGAAAGCACGTTAAGCCGTTGTATTGAAAAATAACAACTGGAGTGGAAAAAAACATATTTTCTTTTTACGTAAAATTTTATACAAAACGATCAGCCAAATTGGATGAGAGGTTTTGTGATAAAATATATTTCTATGAAACGACGTAATAGTAGTTATGTCGACAGCCTTTCGACTGATATAACATGACGATTCGTTCATTATAATATTTTATTTCAACCGACTTCTTAAAAAAGGTTCTCGATTCGTCTGTACATTTTAATTTTTATGCATGTTCATCGATATTGTCGTCAATCGTGGACCAATTAAAAAAAAACTTTTTTCATTTGGTAGAGAAAATTGCGCGGTGGTCCCATATACATTTTATTAACTTTACTTGGATAATTTTTTAAATAGCGTTGTTAGGAATTTTTCCACTTCCTGTCACTGTTATTTACATAGCAAGTAGTGGTATACGAATTTGTACCAACAACCACAACTAAAACGTAATAAAATATAAAAGGGCTTATTGTCTATGAAGAATTTACGTTCACATTTATTAAGCTAATCGTACAATTCATGCGTGTAAATACGATAGTAAATAAGGGGTTTACGGAAAGAGAAAATAATTAACAAATCTTTTCGTCTGCAAGTCATTATAACTGCTTTTGTATGTATATGTCGGCGCATCATCGCCGTCGTCGCCGGAGTCACACATTGGTTGCACCAATATATCACACAAATAGGAAAGTATTTAAGAGAGTACAAAGAAAATACTTTACTTCAACTCAGGTTGTTTATTCTAGGAGCAGCGCACAAAGAATGTCTTTACATTCGTACAACAACAGTATTTAATACACAAAACTACCGCCAAACTTAACCGCGAAACTTTACCGCCAGAAATAATTTATATAAATCAAGCGGATATGTAAGTCAAAATAAGTTCATAATAATATAAACTCTAAAGGGAATTAAATTTTAAATAATTCAAGCGGATGTCAAGATAAATCCTTAAAACTAACATAGCAAACTAAACATAAACCGGAAACACATAATATTTTAAATAAATCAAAAGGTATTAAATAATAATATAATAAGGTAATACATAAGTAAGAAATACAAATATTAATTCAATAAATAACATGAAAGTCAGTTTAAGTACAAAATAATCAAAACAAGCTTAAAATTAAAATCAAATAATGGTTTGGTGCCCATATAATGTACTGATGTACTATGTTTATTTAAAATATGTATGATGTACTATTTAAAACTAATTATGATTGGTTAAAATAAATAAATTAAATACATTATTTGTGTTAAATATAATTTTCACTTTTTTATTTTGTATTTCACGAACTAGGCTGTGTCCAAATAAACATTATTCTTTCTTTATTTCTTTTCTTTACCTCCCGGAATAAATTCTATATAAGATTGTGAAAACCGCATCAAAATCCGTTGCGTAGTTTAAAAGAACATCGCCGTCAAACAGACAGACACGAAAAGCTACATTTATTTATAATAAATTAAGTTCTATAGTTGGTGTATATTAAGGTAAGTATAAGAATGGATTAAGTTCCTTTATAATAAAATTTGATCCAGTCTTTTTTTATTGTTATTGATTGTTGAATGCCCTAGGGTTTACGAATTATATGTAGAAAATAGGTCTTCTTGGATGTGACCTTTGTAAAGGAAAGTTCACGCAAAAACCTACGTAAGCAGTTCATTTGTATGTATGTGGGTAACGTCGCTTAATGCTTGTAAAGTGGTTCGATCTTCAGATTAGAGATTTCATTGGATTTTTCTTTTAGTTTCTTCTTTTGAATGGATGTCCCAGGACGTTTTGTGGTAATCAGTTTAAAGGAGTGAATGACAGTATTTTTTTAACCGACTTCAAAAAGGCGGAGGATTGGACTGTGTTGTTTTTTCTAGGGTTCCGTACCTCAAAAGGTAAAAACGGAACCCTTATAGGATCACTCGTGTGTCTGTCTGTCCGTCTGTCACAGCCAATTTGCTCCGAATCTAATAGACCGATTAACTTGAAATTTGGTACACATATGTATTTCTGTGACCCAAACACGGACGTGTAACGAAAATAAAATAATTTTGAATATGGGGTTCACTTTTGTGGAGCAAAGAAGAAAATTTAAAAAAAAAGTTTTGCAAATTGTACCGTGTGACATATCAAATGAAAGGAATTGTTACAATGATCTCAAATATATTTTTTTTTATAATTATTTAATATATGTTTTTAGAGATATTTACGAAAATAGATGAAAATTGACCATTCCCCCCCCTTATCTCCGAAACTACTGAGCCTAAAATTATGAAAAAAATACAGAGAATAGTTCTTTACTCATAGATTACAGGAAAACTTATAAGAAGTCTATGGTCTTAAAATAACATGGTAAATCTCTCAATATTGTATTTGCGGTTGGAGTGTATGGGAAAATATGTTTTGCAACTACAATGTTAAGTTAGTTCTTGGGATAATTTATTGCTACTGCTAGTTCGACTAAGGCCCCAGTACACGTTCAACGAGCTCGCCCAACATGTACTTAGGCGAGGCATCCTTCACTTCTCGTACCTTCCGCGATGCATTCTGTTTGCCGATTTCACGATGCGCTAGTACTTGTCGGTAGGCACTGCTAACACATTAGCCAGTGAGCTATGTAAAGTTCAATTAATCATTTTAGACGAAATATCTATGTTGGGAAGTAGGACATTCAATCATATTTATCGCAGATTACAGCAAATTTTCCATACAGACATCCCATTTGCTGGTAAATCTATTATTTCTGTAGGAGATTTTAACCAATTGCCGCCAGTTGGAGACAACTGGATTTTTCAGCCTAAAACAGGACGTAATCCGATGGCAGTTTTAGCTCGTGCACCATTGTGGGAACCATGTAGCCTGTTTCCAATGAGCAAAATAGTGCGTCAGAGGGATGATTCATTCGACATTTAAATTTTATTTCCTTTATTTTAAAGATACAAAGGTCTAAAAATTTTGTTAAGAACATTTTTGAAAAATAGTGTTACAGCCAAATTAGACCGATTTTCATAGAAACAGAGATTTCCAGTTATCAGTTCCTCTTCCTTTTCCGGTACGCGGTTGCCACTCCAGAACGTTTCGGCCCCAGGCCTATCGGCCATCTGTTCTGCAAGCAATGTGCCCTCCGGTGTCCAATGTGTCCTCCCACTGCCATATAAGTTTGGAAATTCTTCGGGTTATGTCGGCTACCTCCTGCCGATCTCTTAATTTCTGATTAGATCACGTCGTCATGGAAACTCTAAGCACAGCACCATTGCCCTTTGGGCGACTTTCAGCCTTCTAATGAGGCCCATTGCGAGCTATTACGTCGTGTTTCAGCTCCATAGGTCATCACTGGCAACACGCACTGGTCCCGACTGCGGTATGTGAGACGAGAAGATATTGCGTAGCTTCCCGAACACTGCCCAGTGAAGCCGGATTCCACGATTGACCCCATTCTTGAAATTGAACCTACCTCACTGGACAGTTTGTCCTAGGTAAACGTTTCATTCAAACTTTTTAGATTTATCGAGGTTCGATGACAATACAATAATTTAGTATCTCTTGGAGCTGATCTGATTATGAAGCCAGAAGGTGGATAGTGGAACTCTTCAGCGGCTTCTAGTAAACCCCTCGAGTTTGGGTTCATATGATTTGGTTTGACAAGTCAAATATATTGCAATTTGGTTTCGAGGGTCTGATGATGGAGCCAGCAGGTGGATAGTGGAACTCTTCAGTGGCTACTAGTTAACCTTTCAAGTTTGACCTCATATGATTTGGTTTGTCGAGTCCAATATATTGCACTTGGTCTCGAGGGCCTGATGATTGAGCCAGGAAGTGGATAGTGGAACTCTTCAATGGTTACTAGTAAACCCCTCGAGTTTGTGCTCATATGATTCGGTTTGACAAGTCCAATATATTGCACTTGGTGTCGAGGGTCTGGTGATGGAGCCAGGACGTGTATAGTGGAACTCTTTAGTGGTATTAGTAAACCCCTGGAATTTAGGCTCGTATGATTCGGTTTGAAGAGTCCAATATAGTACACTTGGTGTCGAGTGTCCGATGATGGAGCCAAGAGGCGGATAGTTAGAACTCTTAAGTGGCTATTAGTAAACTCTTCGAGTTTTAAGTCATATAATTCGGTTTAATGAGTCCAATATATTGCACTTGGTGTCGAGGGTCTGATGATGGAGCTAAAAGGTGGATAGTTAGAACTCTTAAGTGGCTATTAGTAAACTCTTCGAGTTTTAAGTCATATAAGTCGGTTTGATGATGGAGCTAGGAGGTGGATAGCTGATTTCTTTAGTGGCTCCTTATAGTAAACCGGGCAAGTCAAAACTTCGTTGTTTTTTTTTTAATTTAATGAATATGTAGGTATATTCATTTAATCAAAAAAAAAAACAACGAAGTAGACTTAAAAGTACAAAATAAAATAGAACTTACTTAGTGAAAAAAAAAAACCTAACGAAGGGAACAGCAGATTTTTTTTTCGCGATTTTAACTTTGGTCCCATAGTGAAAGTTGTTCATAATGATGAGTACAATGACCCCTTAAGAGGTTGCTGGTGTTTTACAAATAACCCTGTATATATAATATATTCATCGTACGGAACCCTCTCCACGCGAGTTCAACTCGCACTCCACCGGTTTTTTTTTTTAGGGTTCCGTACCTACCTCAAAAGGAAAAAAAACCGGTCAAGTGCGAGTTGAACTCGCGTGGACAGGGTTCCGAACGATGAATATGTTATAATATACAGGGTTATTTGTAAAACACCAGCAACCTCTTAAGGGGTACTCATCATTATGAACAACTTTCACTATGGGACCAAAGTTAAAATCGCGAAAAAAAAAATCTGCTGTTCCCTACATTTATGTTCTCATAATATCTTGTCAAAATGTGTGGAACAGCTGATTTTTATCGACACAACGTACGGAACCCTCTCCACGCGAGTTCAACTCGCACTCGACCGGTTTTTTTTTTAACTAAGTAAGTACTATTTTATTTTGTACTTTTAAGTCTAGTAGGTATATTCATTTAATTAAAAATAAAACAACGAAGTTTTGACTTGCCCGGTTTACTATAAAGAACCACTAAAGAAATCAGCTATCCACCTCCTAGCTCAATAATCAGACCCACGACACCAAGTGCAATATATTGGACTCATCAAACCGAATTATATGACTTAAAACTCGAAGAGTTTACTAATAGCCACTTAAGAGTTCTAACTATCCACCTCCTAGCTCCATTATCAGACCCTCGACACCAAGTGCAATATATTGGACTCATCAAACCGAATTATATGACATAAAACTCGAAGAGTTTACTAATATCAACTTAAGAGTTCTAACTATCCGCCTCTTGGGTCCATCATCGGGCACTCGACATCAAGTGTACTATATTGGACTCTTCAAACCGAATCATACGAGCCCAAATTCCAGGGGTTTACTAATACCACTAAAGAGTTCCACTATACACCTTCTGGCTCCATCACCAGACCCTCGAAACCAAGTGCAATGTATTGGACTCGTCAAACCGAATTATATGAGCTCAATTCGAGGGGTTTACTAGTAACCATTGAAGAGTTCCACTATTCACTTCCTGGCTCAATCATCAGGCCCTCGAGACCAAGTGCAATATATTGGACTCAACAAACCAAATCATATGAGGTCAAACATGAAAGGTTAACTAGTAGCCACTGAAGAGTTCCACTATCCACCTGCTGGCTCCATCATCAGACCCTCGAAACCAAATTGCAATATATTTGACTCGTCAAACCAAATCATATGAACCCAAACTCGAGGGGTTTACTAGAAGCCGCTGAAGAGTTCCACTATCCACCTTCTGGCTTCATAATCAGATCAGCTCCAAGAGATACTAAATTATTGTATTGTCATCGAACCTTGATAAATCTATAAAGTTTGAATGAAACGTTTACCTAGGACAAAATGTCCAGTAAGGTAGGTTCAATTTCGAGAATGGGGTCAATCGTGGAATCCGGCTCCACTGGGCAGTGTTCGCGAAGCTACGCAATATCTTCTCGTCTCACATACCGCAGTCGGGACCAGTGCGTGTTGCCAGTGATGACCTATGGAGCAGAAACACGACGTAATAGCTCGCAATAGGCCTCATTAGAAGGCTGAAAGTCGCCCAAAGGGCAATGGTGCTGTGCTTAGAGTTTCCATGACGTCGTGATCTAATCAGAAATTAAGAGATTGGCAGGAGAACCAAGGTAGCCGACATAACCCGAAGAATTGCCAAACTTATATGGCAGTGGGCAGGGCACATTGCTCGCAGAACAGATGGCCGATAGGCCTGGGGCCGAAACGTTTTGGAGTGGCAACCGCGTACCGGAAGATGAAGAGGAACTGATAACTGGAAATCTCTGTTTCTATGAAAATCGGTCTAATTTGGCTGTAACACTATTTTTCAAAAATGTTCTTAACAAAATTTTTAGACCTTTGTATCTTTGAAATAAAGGAAATAAAATAATTAAATGTCGAATGAATCATCCCTCTGACGCACTATTTTGCTCATTGGAAACAGGCTACATGGTTCCCACAATGGCGCACGAGCTAAAACTGCCATCGGATTACGTCCTGTTTTAGGCTGAAAAATCCAGTTGTCTCCAACTGACGGCAATTGGTTAAAATCTCCTACAAAAATAATAGATTTATCAGCAAATGGGATGTCTGTATGGAAAATTTGCTGTAATCTGCGATAAATATGATTGAATGTCCTACTTCCCAACATAGATATTTCGTCTAAAATGATTAATTGAACTTTACATAGCTGACTGGCTAATGTGTTAGCAGTGCCTACCGACAATGCCGGCATAGTACTAGCGCACCGTGAAATCGGCAAACAGGATGCATCGCGGAAGGTACGAGAAGTGAAGGATGCCTCGCCTAAGTACACGTTGGGCGAGCTCGTTAAACGTGTACTGGGGCCTTAGTCGAACTAGCAGTAGCAATAAATTATCCCAAGAACTAACTTAACATTGTAGTTGCAAAACATATTTTCCCATACATTCCAACCGCAAATACAATATTGAGAGATTTACCATGTTATTTTAAGACCATAGACTTCTTATAGGTTTTCCTGTAATCTATGAGTAAAGAACTATTCTCTGTATTTTTTCCATAATTTTAGGCTCAGTAGTTTCGGAGACAAGGTCTATGGTCAAGGGGGGAATGGTCAATTTTCATCTATTTTCGTAAATACAGACAGACAGACACACGAGTCATAAGTCATAAGTCATAAGTAATTTATTTCATAACAATATAGGTACATTGTGTTGAAAAATTAATAAATAACATTATAGGTACAATTGCAATTAAAATAAAATTCATTATATAGATTTAGAAAAGTCAATCAAAACAATAACTTTCAAATCAGAATTCAAGTACATTACATCTTATATAATAAATGTCAAAGTAATAATATCAATCATAAATTCATAAGTTACAATGTCATATGTCATCTAGGAATTCATTGATACTGTAATAGCCTTTCCTCAATAGAAAGGTCCTTAATTTGTTTTTAAATAAGTTAACACTGTTTATGGTTTTGAATTCTATAGGCAACCTGTTGTATAAAAATACAGACTGATACCTCGGGCTATGTTTGACAACTTTTAATTTCGGTTGAATAGTGTTGGGCAAATCTTTCCTACGCGTGCTAGCTCTAGTTTGTCTTTGCTTATCAGTCTCAATTTTGTGCAAATTTCTAACTAAGCGGGTTAGCAACACTAAAATGTAAAGGCATGGCACTGTCAAGATTTTTAGTTTAATTAAATGATCTTTACATGATTCTATCTGTTTTAAGCGCAGCATAGTCCTTAAAGCTCTTTTCTGAATCACGAATGCCATTTGTATGTTGTAGTTGTAGCTATTGCCCCAAAACTCGATGCTGTATCTTAGCCTGGACTCCACCAAGGCAAAGTACACACTTCTAAGTTGAGGCAAACTTAATTCTTCCCTCAGTGTTCTAATCGCATAGCATGCCGAGCTAATAGACTTCGTTATGGACAATGTCTCAACCTTCCAATTCAACAATGCATCAATGTGCACACCTAAGAACTTGACACTATCAACAATTTCGACCTTATTGCCACAAGATACAATCTCCAACTTAACGTTATTTCGTACCGTGGGCTTAAATAAGACACACTTTGTTTTATTTACATTAAGTGTCAGATTATTAGTACTGAACCAGTTTTCAAAAGCTTTCAAGAGAGCGTTGATCTTGGATTCTAATTCCAGTATATCGTCTGCAGCAACTATCGCATTTGTGTCGTCAGCAAAAATTATTAGTTTGGTGTCCTTTACACGTTTTTTGATATACTCAATTAAATCATTTAAAAATATAATAAAGAAGATTGGACCAAGAACGGATCCCTGAGGAACACCACGGCATACCGTAACTAGATTGGATCTATAGATTTTTTTTTCTTCATCTACCACCGACTTTATCTCTACATACTGCCGTCTGTTATGCAGATAAGAACTAAATAACTTCAACACATTTTCCCGTATGCCATAATGTGATCCTATAAGGGTTCCGTTTTTACATTTTGAGGTACGGAACCCTAAAAACGGAACCCGATCACTTCGTTGTCCGTCTCTCCGTTCGTCTGTCTGTCTGTCATTCTGTCAAGACCCTTCTTCTCAGGAACGCGTGGAGGTATCAAGTTGAAATTAATATCAAATAGCTACGTAGGTCTATCATGGTCCCTTTGAACTGTCAATCAAAATCAAGCTTCTAAGCCAACGCAATAAAAAAATACAGCAATTTATGCGACTTATTTTGGTGCTCGCAAATATATCAAAACCTACAGGGTACTTCCCGTTGACCTAGAATCATGAAAGGCAGGAAGCAAGGTCTTACAACACATGTAAAGGAAAAAGTCCGAAAATTTTTAATATGTAGTTTTATCACACAAAAAAAAAAGACTACGTATATTTGCAGTTGGAGAATTGACCGTGAAGTAATAGTAGTAGTAATAGTAATATTAATTTTCACTTCAAAGACACAAAAATCTGTGTAGCCCTGGCTCTTGTACTAGGAGTTCCTGTATCGCAAGAGCCAGACCTCTCAATTTACAGGGAATATGTAATACTGATATACATTATATCGATATGGGAGGACATGTTTTTCAACAAAAAAGTGGAGTTTGTTTTTGGGATAAATTCATCCCAACTACGGAACTCATCATTGTGCGTGGTCCGACACGCACTTGGTCGTTTTTGTAACATAGTTCTAGATTATCATGTATGACTTCAAAATTACATCCCGTAAGCTTTATTAATTCTGTGTAGTACGAATAAACTGTCGGTTTCAGCTAATTATTCAATCGGATGCTAATATTATGCGCATAAGTAATGTCGTACGAGTAACTTAGCGCTACTCGAGCGTATGGTCAGAATTAATGGAACGGACAATTTTGTAAATTGTAGTTATTACTTATATACATAAAATCAGACCTTCCCATGGGGCAGAAACTACAGAACGCCACAAACGCAGTGTCATAAACGCACGCTGGTTGCGAGTACTACGCACCTGACCTTTTAAGAACATCACCAATAAGGTGACTATTATGTCCTCCTAGGGCGTCCTCTCCCGGCGTTTTCAGTCACGTACAGGTATTAGTGGCCTGTTTATGTGGGTCCTTGGTCACGGCTGGCGAAACCTTTTCAGATATTGTGAGCCATATCGCCCTGCCGCCATCTTCGGGAGAGTCAAATGAATTTAAAACTATAATTTTTAGGTCCCGGAGTCTCGGAGCCGGACCAGCCAGGAGTCTGGATTTGTTCCCTGTTGATGGCAAAAGGACCTATTGCCATCAACCCCCTATTACATGGGACTTAAACATAACTGGCAAATGTGGGTGTACTTTAGTAATATGGTACACCTGTGCCAGACCCTTGGGGATAATAGGGCTGATGTTACGTTATGTGTGTGTGATTATTATGGCAGAATGTACTGGCAGGGTAGCTCTTATCAACATAGTTATCCTACTCTTATTATGATTGTATACATAGTTAATGCTAAAGTATGTTTGTTCGATTCCTTCTATCTTGCAGCAACTAAGCAATGGATCGACGTATTTTAGCATATACTGGGTGTAATTTTTGAACATTACTTTTTTTTCGTTCAATTTAAAATCATTTTATGGTTTTCCTTTCATTTTATTTATCATGTTTATTAGAGAGATTTGATCCTTATGATTGATCCTATCGATTGATGCCATAAAAATACAAGGTGTAATTTTTTCGAATTTTACCGGTTCAATTGTTTCTTTAAAAAACGTTTCCTTTGAGTAAAATTTTCTATCTCCTGTATTTAGAGAACTTTCCCTCCAGGTGAGGTTAAAAAATTCCAGCCTGTATAATATAGTTTATGGGCTAGAAAGTGACAATACCTCTTTTCTTAATTCTCTCAATGAAAAGGAAATGTAAATAAATAGTACAATGTCGTACGAAAATCAATACCGTGAAGGGAATTTTGTATCGCGTGCCACAGGTTCACCGTCCCTGTTCTACATTGATTGTGTATGTATGTATATGAACGCAAGGGAGGTTGGTACATTGGTGCGTGTAAGCCTTTCATTTAATTTCTATTTAGTTAATTTTTGCCACTTGGTAACTTTAGGGGGTGATGTTGATTGCGTGTTACATTTGTTGCTTTTTGTTAACAAATGAATTGTGTGGGACTTTAATGGGGTCCTAAAATATACGTGTGAAAGTTCATTTAAAATTGTATGTATAACCTTTATTTAAGTATAAATATGTGTAACGTAATTTAGCTTGCACGCAATATCGTTCGCATTCCTAAGTGTTTTTGCTTATTTTCTACCTGAAAAGTATTTTACATTAAATTCTCTTATTTTCGCAATGTGACAATTGAAGGTTCTCACTAGCAGCCTGGCGAAAATGGGATTTCGCCAGGCAAAATTTAGGCAGACTATATCGCTCTTCAGTACAAACATAATAATGTTTGTACTGAAGAGCGATATAGTCTGCCTCATGACAATCTTGTTAATCTCAGTTCCTACAGCCTTAGTGCGGATTTCACTAATGAAACTGAACGGGATCAGCACTTCGACAACGCGTTCAAGAACTGTCAGTGTCAATATTCCATAACAATTCTGACACTGACAGCTCTTGAACTCTATTTAGATGTGCTGAACGCGTTCAGTTGCGTTGGTGAAATTCGCCCGTAGGGTCGGGCCACACCTGCCATACGTTCCGCGGCGAAACGTTCGGTTGAATACGCTCCTAATTTTGTAGTAGTATGTTTTAGTAGTAGTAGTATAAGTTACCTATGACACATCAGCCGAACGTTACGTCCATAGAAATATGACGCGACGGAGCGTTCCGCCGCGGAACGTTCGGCAGGTGTGGCCCGACCCTTAGAGTGCGACCCCACTGAAGTGGAGACGACCGGAGCGGCGACATTTAGAAACTGATAAATCAAAGACGAGACAAGAGACTAGATTTTAAACAATATGACTTCGATCCGTTCATCTTCCCTTCAGTAGAAAACACCCTTAAGTATCTGCTGCACATTGCTTTATGTAACAGGATATCTGCCGCTACTAAATAACTGTTATTGTTGTTCCTACCTGAAACTCGAACCGTTCGAGTTGTGAATAATTTCAGTAACTTATGTTATGATATTTAAGTTGGCACTGTAATAATATTGTGTTTTTTACAATTCTGAGAACTTCTAGTTGGTGATTGAAATTATTGTATATCGTTCTAATAATCTATAGCTACTAATAATAAAATATTACGTAATGTATACCATAACATTGATCAGGCAGGGGACATAGATCTTCCATAGTTCTAAATAACCAATCCACTATAGCCACTCAAACCCATAGCCCAATAATTTTTGTTTTCATTTAAGCAATAGTCCTGCACCAACCGGGGATTGTCCTTGGGTGCACTAGCATAGTGCATACAGGGATAATCGTCGGTTGGTGCCTCATTTAATTTAACACGTCTAACGGGCCTCTGCGAGTTGGCTTCGGCCCCTCGTACGCCTTCCAAAGGTCCGGGACCCCAGGGTCCCGAGCAATCTCAATAAAATATTACGTAACACCACTGCTCTCAAAACATTAAAGGAAAACATCATGAGGAAACCTAGAACCAAAAATTCGAAGACATGTGACATTTACCAACCCGCACTGGGCCCGCGTGGTGGATTAAGGCCCACTCCCTCTCATCTAGATGAGGCCTGTGTGCCAGCAGTAGGAACATTGTAGGTTGATTACGCAATTCCCTTTAGAGAGTGATTGCGTAAGAATACAACGTAACTATGGTTTGTTTACACTTTTATCAGATACTTTTGAACAGACCATAGCCAGTTATATTTTCAAGTTCCCTGTAATAATCAGGATGAAAGACTATTGTATTACAACAGTTCTTAACACCTCTTGAAATATTGACGCGATTTTGACGACTTAATACTCCATTACCCGAACTACGAGCGTCTTATCATTTATGCACCGCTGCACTTTAGACGCGACACGCGACAGACATTAGCGCTTATGGAATAATGTGAGAAGCTCCAATAGTTTGGGTTCCGTATAATTCCGTATAATGTACTTAAGAGTTCTATTACGTTTTTAACGCAAATTCATGATATTTGACGTTGGTAATTTTCTGCACCAGTAAGATGTTTTAATTATTTGATAGTGAAAAACGATAGTGCTATTCTCTTTTTTGTATGTTGGAGTTACTCATTTTGATTTCTCTTTTCGTGTAATTTACTATAAATATTAACTCAGTTTACAAGAAAAATTGTCGGTGATGGAAGATTGACGCTCAAATTCCCATT
This sequence comes from Conistra vaccinii, assembly GCA_948150665.1. Taxonomy (NCBI): domain Eukaryota; kingdom Metazoa; phylum Arthropoda; class Insecta; order Lepidoptera; family Noctuidae; genus Conistra; species Conistra vaccinii. The sequence goes on along the minus strand of OX411337.1, from coordinate 10,109,208 downwards.
GTTTCATTCGGTTCTAATAAAAGCTAAAATGACTAAAGGAAAAATTGAATGTTTCACTTGTTTATTGGAGTTCTATAATTACTTTTAAATCCTTGAACTTTCACGAAAAAAATCGTAAAGAAAAGCAATAAATGTTTTGATTCAGCGTCCTTTATATTCCAAATAAACACAATTTTATCAAATAAACTAATATGATACAAAACTTCTATCTACAATGAATACGTTTCAATAGTTTTCATCTCTCAATATAATAAGACAAAATTACAATAAATAAAATTAAAGTACTATATATGCCGCATCAATTCAGCAAATTACACGAAAAGAATCTAAGAAGAAAGAAAATGGCACTATCGTTATTATAAACAAATAATTAAAATATCTTACTGCTGTTGAATATTACAGCCTCGAAAATCATGAATTTCCGTAAAAAAATATACCTATGGTATTGGTATCTATGGAGAAGAACGGGCAAGAAACTCCACGGACACTCTTTTAAATCAAAATATGGTTACAAAATATGGTTACATTATACATGTGAGAATGATGCAAAACGATAAAAGCGTCCGTAACAGAAATAATAGGTATATACGATAAAAATAATACGGATACATTTTAGCAGTCGTAAAGCTACTGGAATTTTGTCTGTGGAAAAACAGCTACCACCTTACATGTTTCTGCCGCTAAGTAGAGTTGCTGTGTTCCGATTAGAATAATAATATGAACTGCCAACGGAAGGCACATGAGACAATTCAGTTTTGTCTCTGGGATATTTAAGCGTCTGAGATGCTTCTTGTATTGTAATATCCGTTAATCTCAGCAGTGAAGTAACCCAAGACACGTTTGGGATGTAAAAAAGATCTATAAACTAAATAGAAATATAGGTATTCTTATTCCCCAGTGTGTTTTTTGATATCTTATCTTTTCTAGCAATATTTTGTCTACTAATTGGTACGATAAAGTACTCGTAAAGGCATCTCTTAGAAGCTGTAGGTCTTTCCGGTGGTTTGAGTGTGTAGGTATAATACCTAGAATAGACTATCATTTTATGTTGTTAGTAAGAATAGAACTAATACTATTCCTGTCAAGGTAGGTTCTCAAATTCATTCTTCTTAGTCTTTGTTCACATAATTTTGACCTTCCGGTGCAAAATTCTACAAAAAATAAATAACAACCGAACACCCTATAAGTTTGTGACGGCATCTACATCGCCAAAGACGTCACACAAAAATCCTGCATCGCACAATTACAGTTCGCGCGAAAGACAATAAATATGACTATCCGACATCAATCGTTGGGCAGTTGCCCGCCAGACACGACAGGAGGATCCTTCCTTTTCTATAGAGTATGAGTAAACTTTCCTACCTGTTCCTCATACTCATAACTTTATATAACAACTTAAACATCCTAACATGACCTAACCAAAATATTGCCCCGCAAGAACTCCACGTATTGACAAAAGTACTTCAATCTCAATTCACTCTTTTACAACAATCCATAGACTCTCATTCGACTCGCCCTTAGGGGTTCGGCAGCTCTTAACCTAAACTTAAAATATCTTGTTCTTACTCGGAAACTAACGAAAACAAATACCGGAAAATTGGGTTTAGAGTTCGGGTTCTGTAGGATATAAATAGATTTTCTAAAGGGTTGTGTTTTCAATTAGGTTTATAATATTTAGTTTGAAATAACTTTGATTTTGATATATTGATTAGCGTCGTAGCTCTTTGTTAAATTTTTACGTACTTAACTTGCCTTGTTAGTTAGTTAGTATGTATGGGTCAAATCTTGCAAGCTGAATTAAAACCACTTCCTCTTATCCTACGGATTTGAAATTTTACATGTTGGTTCAGTTCCGAAGACAATACATTTTTATTCTTAGTCCCACTTTTATCTAAATTAGCATGGCCTGCAGATAATTCTTGAAATATAAGTCATCATTATCATTTCAGCTGAAAGACGTGTCTTGAAAATTACCACAATGACCGGTTTTGCGCTGCCCGCATACAGCGGCTTTTTCGATTAAGTTCTTTGTTCCCCCTTGTTGGGAGCCAACTCACCCTGCCATTTCTGATAAAAATGCTAATATAGGGCAACGTTGTGGATCGATCGTTCAGGTTAAGCTATGCTTGCCGTAGTTGGGTCATGGATAGGTGACCATTTTTAGGGTTCCGTACCTCAATAGGTAAAAACGGAACTCTTATAGGATCACTCGTGTGTCTGTCTGTCCGTCTGTCACAGCCAATTTGCTCCGAATCTAATAGACCGATTAACTTGAAATTTGGTACACATATGTATTTTTGTGACCCAAACACGGACGTGTAACGAAAATAAAATAATTTCGAATATTCGGGTTCACTTTTGTGGGGTAAAGAAGAAAATTAAAAAAAAAAGTTTTGCAAATTGTACCGTGTGACATATCAAATTAAAGGAATTGTTACAAGGATCTCAAATATATTTTTTTTATAATTATTTAATATGTCGGAGACGGTCAATAGTACGGTCGCTAAACGAAGCGCGGCACGTGAATCGAGTGGCGGGAAAAATAACACTCGGCTTACTTCGTGCTATGACGGAGCCTAGCTACTGGGGCGCCGCCGCCGGGGCGAGGGTACTTGCCTTCCAACCGTTCTGGAGAACGGAGCCTCCAGTCTAGGAACTGTCCTTCGTTTCGTTTAGTTGTCGTATGGTATAGTTTCGGATAGCAATGGAGTTAAGACGTCGCGGAACTGTATTCGATACGTTGTGCTATGTACGTTGTAGTTAATGGTGTTAATTGTAATTTGTGATCATTGTGATAATTTGTAATTTTAATAAACAGCGTGTATCGTATCCAGTGTGTTGTCATTGCACGAAACCCATCTTCTGCCCACATGATATCTGAATCTAATGGAATAAATCCTGACCGATCCGACATCAGAACTGGGATCAAATCGTGCTAATGAGATCACACGCGGGACAGTGACAATAACAATCAGTGGCGGTTAATTTTTGAAATGCAAAACCAACAAATGCACGCGGTGTTACAAACTTTAAAAACGAAGCCAGTGAATAGCAAGTTAGGTACACCAGTGTGGCCAGAATTCGAGCCCGACAAACTTAATTCCGATGCTCGATCATAGTGCGCAACCGCTGACTTATGTTTCGACGGGAGGGCAGTGGAAGGAAGCCAGCTTATTTTGACAATAAGCAAGGAATTGAAGGACTCTGCATCTACATGGCTGACGCAGATAACCTATCCAGGTATGACATGGGACCAGTTTAAGGAGCTGTTCAAGGCCAGATTCTTCTTCATAGGCTAAAAGTGACCGTTGGCGAGCCGTTTTTTTGAAAAATAAAATTCGAGGGTAAGACAGAAAAATAATTTTTTTTTGTGAATTTAGCATTCTTATCACTTACGTGGGGTATCTAAAAGGGTATTAAAATTTGGTTATTTTTGAGCTCAGATGCACCGTTTCTGAGATATTAGCGAAATACCCTGCAAAAGTTTTCTTATGGATTTTTTAAATTTCTGTTTCATGAACCATGCCACGCGATCAAGGGACTAGCGCGCGGCGCCTGTCAATCCCAATTGGGGGTAAATTGCGCCACACAGCTGAAGTCAGATCGAGGGCGCGTAGCGGCGGCAGTGCAAGACGTCTTCGAAGTAGAAGTCACAGTCTGCGCCGGAGCCTGCGGCAGAGTCTGCGCCAGAGTCTGCGACAGAGTCTGCGACAGAGTCTGCGCACGAGTCTGCGCACAAGTCTGCGCACAAGTCTGCGCACGAGTCTAGGCCGGAGTCTAGGCCGGAGTCTAGGCCGGAGTCTAGGCCGGAGTCTAGGCCGGAGTCTAGGCCGGAGTCTAGGCCGGAGTCTAGGCCGGAGTCTAGGCCGGAGTCTAGGCCGGAGTCTAGGCCGGAGTCTAGGCCGGAGTCTAGGCCGGAGTCTTCGTCGAAGTCTTCACTGTTCGTGTGCTTCAAGTGTGGGAAACCAGGACATATCGCGGCCTGGTGCACGAACATGCAGTAGCAGCCAATCGGATGATGGAGTACGTGCTGCAGCAGTAAACGGCGAGTGGAAGTTTACATCGCACAACTCGAGCACGTTACAATAAAAGGTGAGCTGTATTGTTTTGTTTACAATTTCGGTGCTGAATGCTCGTTAGTAAAGGGGAGTTGTGTAGCCAAATTAAGTAGCAAACGAGTTAATAACGTTGTTGCGTTGACTGGTATTGGTCAAAGTAAGGACAATATTTCATGGGAAACGTAAACAAAATATTGTAACTTCAAAATGCACTAGTTAGTCAAGTGTTCATTTAAGTCCCGTTCGGATTTTGTGTAGTAGAAATTGACAATAGTACTATCAAAATGTTATGACATATTTTGCCTGACGTCTAGTAGATTTTACGAGAACGTGAAATTTTACAACTAGGAGTGTTAATATGACACAATATACCATTTCTAAGGTATGGTAAACAACATTACACTACCCACATTAGACTCCGCGAGTACCTTCGAAACCGATTTTAATTTCTGTTGATACAGACATTTCTCTGGAATGGAAACCCGAACTTTTAAAACTTTTGAAACAATACCCTAAACTAAAGGTTTCATAACCTGTATGTTAGCATCAGTTTTAAGCCAAGAACTTTTACTAAGAACATTGGCAGTCATAAATGCAGTCGAATAATTCAATGTCAATAATTACACAGTCAACAGTTTACAGTAGTAACAGACAGTTACTTTTTCAAATTCGTTACGTAAAAAGACCGATCTAACGCCGCGACTTCACAGATGCTGGGCCTATTTGTAATATTTTGATTTTAACGTTACTTATAACAAAGGGAAAACTCAATATTTTTTTTGGATGGGGTCATTGTCTTGATTCAAAATGAAGAGCGTAACAAAACGAAACTAGACCGAAAATATAATTTCAGGTTGTAGAGGTTCTAGTAGATCGTTATACCCTAAAAGCCTTAAAATTCAAGGCGCACTAACAAGTACGCTCATGTGAAGCTAAGACGCATGCCAGGGGATCAGAGTATTACTGACGAATTTGAGGGAGAGTCAAGTGAAAGTTTTGTTATTGAAACTGAGCAGATTAAGTTGTGTGTGTTGTGTGTGTGATGATAGTTTGGATCAGAGGTTGATTTGTAGCCGTAGCTCAGTAGAAATCGGTGTCTGCTGGAGACAGTAGTCCGTGAGTACGCGGTAGGCTGTCAACCCTGGTAAATGTGGGGTTTCGTGAGAAACCATAAAGTCCGGGAGTGACTTGGCGATCCGAGGGGGATGCGCAAATTAGTGATTGAGTAACTGGAGGTTACTAGAGACATCAACACATGCACCTTTGTTGATTATTTAGTTTGTGATCTTGAGATTTGGGAATCAAATAGTGAGTAATGCTCTGAACTCTGCAATGTTTTTGTTTATTTTGATTTTGTGATGTGCTTCCCGACACTAACTTGCAAAGTAATATTATGATAGGACACTGATGAAGACTGAAGTCGACATTGATGAAGTCCGCGAGATTGCGTCAGAGAATATTAAACGTAGTGCTGAATATGACAAGTCTTGATTTGATAGGATAAAAGCAGCTAGAACAAAATTATCGGTTGCGAATTTTGTGTTATTTTGTGTGTGGGAAAACAAAAAGCGAAATCAGATTAAGTTAAATCGAAAGTTCAGAGGTCCGTTTAAGATAGCGAAAGTTTTAGATGGTGATTGCTATACGTTAAAAGCTTCAAATTCTGACCGTACTTACAAATACACTTACAATATGTTAAGAAAGATGCCAGTAGGTCATGTACCAGTCGAAGTAGATGGTGAACACGGTGGTGATGAGCAAGCTTATATTATGGGAACCACGCGAGTAGGGTGCTCTATTGGCCGTATTGTGTGTGACCGTACCAGTAGTCGTATTACGTAGTCGTAGCCCGATAGAAATCGGTGTCTCTTGAGGCAACTCAAGAGTCCGTGGGTAAGCGATGGGCGTGTTTCTCTGGCGGAGGTCGGGGTCCGGAGAGACCATGTGTGAGAGCAATGTGATTGCTAGTCGGCTAGAGAGCCGTGGCGTTAGAGTGGTTTACTCGTGTGTGGGTTTCTAAGGCTCTTAGTAAAAATAAGACGACTGTTAGTTTGGAAAACGATGGTACATGGCCTTGGTTGATGATTTTTGCTATGATTAATCAAAGGTGGTTTAATTAATTGAGAAGTAGAAGTATTGTTTTGTTAAAACAATAAAGTGTTGAGGATTAAAGTTTCCTAATCTTAAAAGTTGGAACCCGTAAATGGTCAGAATTGGCCGAGTCGAACAGACACTGTTGTTGAGTTTTGGTTACAGGTTAACACACGAGGACGTGTGCACGCAGGATGGCCGTGTCGGAGACGGTCAATAGTACGGTCGCTAAACGAAGCGCGGCACGTGAATCGAGTGGCGGGAAAAATAACACTCGGCTTACTTCGTGCTATGACGGAGCCTAGCTACTGGGGCGCCGCCGCCGGGGCGAGGGTACTTGCCTTCCAACCGTTCTGGAGAACGGAGCCTCCAGTCTAGGAACTGTCCTTCGTTTCGTTTAGTTGTCGTATGGTATAGTTTCGGATAGCAATGGAGTTAAGACGTCGCGGAACTGTATTCGATACGTTGTGCTATGTACGTTGTAGTTAATGGTGTTAATTGTAATTTGTGATCATTGTGATAATTTGTAATTTTAATAAACAGCGTGTATCGTATCCAGTGTGTTGTCATTGCACGAAACCCATCTTCTGCCCACATGATATCTGAATCTAATGGAATAAATCCTGACCGATCCGACAAATATATATTTTAAGAGATATTTACGAAAATAGATGAAAATTGACCATTCCCCCCCCCCCTTATCTCCGAAACTACTGAGCCTAAAATTATGAAAAAAATACAGAGAATAGTTCTTTACTCATAGATTACAGGAAAACCTATAAGAAGTCTATGGTCTTAAAATAACATGGTAAATCTCTCAATATTGTATTTGCGGTTGGAATGTATGGGAAAATATGTTTTGCAACTACAATGTTAAGTTAGTTCTTGCGATAATTTATTGCTACTGCTAGTTCGACTAAGGCCCCAGTACACGTTCAACGAGCTCGCCCAACGTGTACTTAGGCGAGGCATCCTTCACTTCTCGTACCTTCCGCGATGCATTCTGTTTGCCGATTTCACGGTGCGCTAGTACTATGCCGTTGTCGTTATGCACTGCTAACACATTAGCCAGTGAGCTATGTAAAGTTCAATTAATCATTTTAGATGAAATATCTATGTTGGGAAGTAGGACATTCAATCATATTTATCGCAGATTACAGACAATTTTCCATACAGACATCCCATTTGCTGGTAAATCTATTATTTCTGTAGGAGATTTTAACCAATTGCCGCCAATTGGAGACAACTGGATTTTTCAGCCTAAAACAGGACGTAATCCGATGGCAGTTTTAGCTCGTGCGCCATTGTGGGAACCATGTAGCCTGTTTCCAATGAGAAAAATAGTGCGTCAGAGGGATGATTCATTCGATATTTAATTATTTTATTTCAAAGATACAAAGGTCTAAAAATTTGTTAAGAACATTTTTGAAAAATAGTGTTACAGCCAAATTAGACCGATTTTCATAGAAACAGAGATTTCCAGTTATCAGCAACACTGCCCAGTGGAGCCGGATTCCACGATTGACCCCATTCTCGAAATTGAACCTACCTCACTGGACAGTTTGTCCTAGGTAAACGTTTCATTCAAACTTTTTAGATTTATCGAGGTTCGATGACAATACAATAATTAAGTATCTCTTAGAGCTGATCTGGTTATGAAGCCAGAAGGTGGATAGCGGAACTCTTCAGCGGCTTCTAGTAAACCCCTCGAGTTTGGGTTCATATGATTTGGTTTGACGAGTCAAATATATTGCAATTCCGTTTCAAGGGTTTGATGATGGAGCCAGCAGGTGGATAGTGGAACTCTTCAGTGGCTACTAGTTAACCTTTCAAGTTTGACCTCATATGATTTGGTTTGTCGAGTCCAATATATTGCACTTGGTCTCGAGGGCCTGATGATTGAGCCAGAAAGTGGATAGTGGAACTCTTCAATGGTTACTAGTAAACCCCTGGAATTTGGGCTCGTATGATTCGGTTTGAAGAGTCCAATATATTGCACTTGGTGTCGAGGGTCTGGTGATGGAGCCAGGAGGTGTATAGTGGATTTCTTTAGTGGTATTAGTAAACCCCTGGAATTAGGGCTCGTATGATTCGGTTTGAAGAGTCCAATATAGTACACTTGGTGTCGAGTGCCCGATGATGGAGCCAAGAGGCGGATAGTTAGAACTCTTAAGTGGCTATTAGTAAACTCTTCGAGTTTTAAGTCATATAATTCGGTTTGATGAGTCCAATATATTGCACTTGGTGTCGAGGGTCTGATGATGGAGCTAGGAGGTGGATAGTTAGAACTCTTAAGTGGCTATTAGTAAACTCTTCGAGTTTTAAGTCATATAATTCGGTTTGATGAGTCCAATATATTGCACTTGGTGTCGTGGGTCTGATGATGGAGCTAGGATGTGGATAGCTGATTTCTTTAGTGGCTCCTTATAGTAAACCGGGCAAGTCAAAACTTCGTTGTTTTTTTTAAAATTAAATGAATATTCTTACTAGACTTAAAAGTACAAAATAAAATAGTACTTACTTAGTTTAAAAAAAAACCGGTCGAGTGCGAGTTGAACTCGTGTGCAGATCATTATGAACAACTTTCACTATGGGACCAAACCTGAAATCGCAAAATAAAAATCAGCTGTTCCACACATTTTGACAAGATAAGAGAACATAAATGTAGGGAACAGCAGATTTTTTTTTTCGCGATTTTAACTTTGGTCCCATAGTGAAAGTTGTTCATAATGATGAGTACAATGACCCCTTAAGAGGTTGCTGGTGTTTTACAAATAACCCTGTATATATAACATATTCATCGTACGGAACCCTGTCCACGCGAGTTCAACTCGCACTTGACCGGTTTTACGTACCAAGACCCCTCCGTGCCTCGGAAAGCACATTAAGCAGTTGATTCCGGCTGTCATTCGTGGATCTTTGACAGCCGTTAGGTCTACAAAAGCTAAAAAGTCTGACAACCAGTCTTACCAAGGGGTATCGTATTACCTAGTAACTGGGTTGTGGAGGTCAGATAGACAGTCGCTCCATATAAAATACTGGTATTCAGCGGCATCCGGTTAGACTGGAAGCCGACTCCACCATAGTTGGGAAAAAGGCTAGGCGGATAATATGAGGCAATGTTGTTATATAAACTGTGTATTATGAATTGAGTAATACTTTTTTGCACGACTCTTAATGCGAAGCATTAGAGTGTGCTCTACGATCGAAAAAAATTTTTTGCCCCATTTCTGTAACTGTTTATATTGTTACACTCCTGCTAGTACACAGAACCTACTTAATTTATATACCATTGTATAGATGATTAAATAGAGATTAATACTGTACTTTTTAACAATTGATTTTATGCAGCAAAAATGGAAAAAGCATCAAAATAGTTGAAAAAAAATTCCTGTCCGTCAATTTATGAACCCTGAAAACATTGTAGCTTGCGATAAAATCAATTAATCGAGTCAATTTTTTTTTTGTACATTCGTTTCAGCCGTAGAAGGAACCCTATTGAAAATGGCTCTTTTATTCAAAGTAGTTTAATTATAATTAATAAAATACTAACTAAAATATAATATCTTTATCTAAATATTTCCAACCGTTGTCCGTAAGTTGCCTAGCAACCGCCAAGTAAATATCTTTGTCAGTCTTTGACATTACGACTTCATGAAAAGTGATAAATTGTTCAATTTTGTTAAAAACTATGTTTTGAATTTCTTTTTCGTTTATGAATGAGTGTTATGTATGAGGCGTGCACTTTTGCATTTTCCAAACTATTTGTATTAACTAGCTCAGTCGAGCTCGAGTTTAACCTAATTATCACCTTGCTAATTAGATGTATGTTCCTACGTTGTCAAAGTCAACGATTTTATTTGTAAGTAGTTGCAGAAATGTTTTCACCATTTTCTAATTATCCGTGTTTTCGCAGTATCCCTAGGGTTTTGGCGAAAATTCGAATTATCAATTAATCATCCTACGATATAAACATAGGTTCTTTTTTCAAACATACATTCGTTCCGTTCTGTTGTCGCCATGGACCTTTATTTTCAAAAGCACTTCAAATGCACTGATTAGTTTGCAGAGCAGGAAACCAATCGATTGGAAACGCATTGAGCTCGAGTTGTTTTTAAATTCAAAGGGACATGTTGTTTTTTTTTTATATTTGAATAAAAATGCTTGCGGTATATTTTGAAAAGTTCGTTTTGTGATGTTATTTTGTGACACAAACTTTTTGAATTCCCTGTTATACGAAATATTACTATTAATCCACCCTAAATCTTCCACACATGTTTATATCTTTAGTTATTCAGTCAGTTTGTAAATCAGTCAGAGAGACAAACTAGCTATACCCAAACTTATCGTAAATCTAGCCAATAACAAAATATTTTACTTCTTTCTTCTTCAAACTGTTTGCAAAGCAAAACGCACAAAATAACTTATCCAGAGAACATAATTACCTACACTTAAATATGGTAAAAGGCTTTCGAGTTAGCACTCTATCGACCAGAAGTACAGACATACAAATAAACTTTGCATTTTATAACGTGTAAGGTTCATATTTCATTCACATTTCCATGCCTCAGGAACCCTAAACCGGAACAAAAACGGTGTATTCCCTAAAGAAGACCCTTTTTTCGGTCAACTATCCCCTTAAGTACTAAACTTGACATTCAAGCACACTTACTGTAATTGTATCCGAGATCTTGTGAGGCCAAATAAATCTGACAAGATTCAGGCTGTCTTAAAAACCCATTATCTAAAAAGATTAATTGTTTCCTATCTTTAAAACGATTTTATCATCAAAATTTTTGTAATTAAAAGAAAGTTTCCTGTCCTCGGAAGAAAGTTTGGAGAAAATATTTATGGTTTCTTGCCTTGGAAGTTAACTATTGTTGCTATAGTTTTCTTCGCCATTTGTTTTCGTGAACGTTTAATATTGTAACATAGTCTTTAAAATAAGTAATTATTTTGTAACAATAACAAGCTCTAAGTGTTGATTTTGACGTTTTTATATCTAGCTATTACCCAGGGTTTCGTCCGCATGGATGACGGAAATTATCCCACGGGAACGTACTACCAAGATACAAAGTATTCTTTGTGCTAATCCAGATCATAAACTATGTGTGTGCCAACTTTAATCCATATTTCATCGCCGTTTTTGCGTGATTAAGTAACAAAAATACGAACTTTCACATTTATAATATTAGTGGAATTAGTAGATACTACTTATTTCGTGAACTTCCAAATATGAAATCAAAATATGTGCCATTTTATAAGATAGACTTAATAATAGAGACAAGGATAGAATAAAAATGCCGCCTAAGTACGCAGAAGTTTCCGTACGGAGTTTGGCAGCTCGAACCGACACTTTCTTCTAGGTGTAATCGACCTTGTAAATGCTTAACCAAAGGTTGAATGTCATGTGAACGTCAACAAACGACAATGTCTATTTGTCTATGTGCAGTTAGATAGTTTGAATCTTCGTGAATTTTCAATTTACTGGTAATTATTGAAAGCAGTGGCAGCCCAGAGGTAATGGCCGCGATTTACGAGTTGTAGGTCGAACCTAGACAGCTCTATTTTATGTAAATTATTTTATCATCACTACTCTCAAAACGGTGAAGGAAAACATCGTAAGGAAACCGGCATGTCCTCGAAACAAATATTCGAAGACATAATTATGACATCTATCAACCCAATCGATCGGTAAACTTTACAGGTATTTCGCGTAAAATGATCTCTTAAATTCTTCTAAATAAGATTGCCATTTCCTCCACGAGGTGCTCGCATCCTCTAAGTTGATTAAATCAAGTAGGTATTATTCATCTTACTTATGCTGCACTCGCTTCTGTCCACACTGATCACAAGTCCGATCCCCGTGTTGAACAAATATTAGCATAGCCGATAGGTATTTGTTCGGAGTCTAGATCCCAATGTTTATCTGTATAACGACAATCCTAGGGAATTCTGTGTAGAATCTAAATGTTATTTTATAAAGCATGATCTGTTGTGTTTTGTTTGTGAAACAGATAATTTGGAGACTATCCTTTAGGCTTTATCCTGCGTATCCACCAAAGATGAGCGAGGATGCGTAGCGAGGAATGTCCATAAAATTTACCAATAATATCGCTACACTGCCATAGTGAAGCGATGTTATTGGTTAGTTTCACACACATCCCTCGCTCATCTCTGGTGGAAACTCAGCCTTCGGCCCTCATTTTTATTTAAATTACATTACATTTGTTGAATGAAATAATTTATTTTTTTGATCATTCGGAGCGCGAGTGAACGATGCAGAATGTCGAAATCCAACATCGTTGGATCGGTCACTAATGAATAATTTTTTTTCATTTTTTATTCATTCTGTGTTCAGACTTTTCACGTTCAGTGAAAGATACCGAGTAAAACATAAATGATCAAATTGGAAGCGTCTGGTTTTCAGCTTTAGAGAGCATGAAGGAACGACAATGCATTGCCGACTTTAGAAATAAAGTCGATTTAGGTCTGCTGGTTTCGAAATACTCATATGCACTAGTATTGTCAGTGTTTTTATTTATTGTCGTCCCCACATTGTAAACTTATATACCTACATTTTCAATTTAACTTATTTACTTATATTACCAAAAGGGTAGTATTTAAACGAGTGACTGTAAATTAATGTTTTAAGTGACAAAAATAATTAATTTAAGTTATAGTATTACTAAGTGAGCGACTGACTGCGAGTGACGAGAAATCAACATAACAGCAACTTACAAACACTAAATTTGAGTTACTTAAAATACAAAATAAGAAGCTACATAATATGTGAGTGACCTAATATTGTTTGAGTGTCAACGTTACGTCCTGCATTTTTTTCAATATTTGGCAAATGATTTATTTATTTTAAGCGGCATTATATCTTAAATGAAGTGTTTCGAATAGAAAAACCACTTTGAAAAATACTATAATGCGCAGAGTACTATGAGCTCACATTTTTTTTGAAAATTTTCTTATGAAATAACTATTTGAAGAAACACTATTGCCACATGCAGCAGGCATGGTTTCTGTCACGGCTCCGGCGCTGCGGGGCTCCGGCGGTCCCACGCGAGCTTACCGTCGCAGATGATTTTAACGCTCACCACCGCAGCTTCGGCTTGCTGGCCGGCCTTAGCCGGCCAGCCTCAGCCGCGGTGGCGGGCCTTGAAACCACCTGCTCCTCAGCTCGCGGGCCGCCTAGCCCCTCCGCGCCTACGCGGGTTTAAATTACACTCTAGGGGTAGGGCAGACAAGACTACGTGGAGTCGGTTTTGCAGCGATTCGTTTTTAATTTTTATACCTTACAAATATTTGTTTAATGAAGTTTATACCAAGTGTGTTATGCCAAATAAACTTCGGAGCATCAAAATTCTGCCAGATAGAGGGATACCCATCGTAAACACGCAACACCGGTCAGCAGCCCAACTCACCTGACTGCATCGATTCGTCGCTCCACCCCCATTCGGATCAAACAGTCTGTAGTTTTCATTAAACAATCGTATCAAAATAAAAAACATAAGACCTCAAATAGAATATCAGTAACCAATAATCATTAATAAAGCAGCTACCAAACGTTGCTTAAAATGAACTTTTTAGTAGTTCGTTATGTATAACCTCAATTGGAAAAATCGTCTCTATCATAATATTGAAGTTGTCCTCTCTGTATTTTTAGTCGCTCACTTAGTAATTTAGTCGCACGGCTAGAATTTTAATATCTGAAATGGATTAATCACAACCCACTTTTTGTAAGCTCGTTCTGGATTTTATTATTAATGAATATTCGTCGTTAGTTTAGTTAATTTTTCGCTTACTCAAATTCATACCGCTCAAGTTATTAAAACAGTATCTCATCATCAGTCGCTAAGTTTTTTTTTATTCGATCGTTTTATAATTCCCCTTACCAAAATATCTCCTGACTGTCTATTTTTTTGTAGGCCAAGAATTTTGTTAAATATAGGCACGATTATATAAATTTTACTGAAGGGTATTTAGTAAGACTCAAATTAGGCCTATTTAACTGGATTACAAATAACGACTTAAAAAAACTTTACCCAACAGTTTTAGAAAATTGCAGTATTTACTTCACCTATCATCATCATCAACCTACAGCAGTTCAGGGAACTGCTGTAAGCTGATGATGCTTCTCCAATTGCACGCCATTCAGCTCGATTCTCCGCAACTCTCATTAAGTTGCTTCCAGCCACCCTGCAAAAATCGGCGCTATACCTAGCCTAAGGGTATCCTACCTCACGATTGCCCCACTCGAGGACATGTCTACCTCAATGGTCATCGGCTCTACGGTTAATATGGCTAGCCCACTGCTACTTCAGCTTGCTGATTCTGTGAGCTATGTCGCAACTTTGGATCTCTTCCAGATCACCTCGATCCGGATTTTATCCCTTCTTTATCCATCACACACAGATAAACAAAACCGAAGATGTTATCAACGTAAAAAAATTGCTTTTATAATTTCGGCCGTCATTCAGCCCGTATGTCAGACCCGTTCTCTCGTTTTTAAATAAATCAAAAAAATCCTGACATGCAACGGTAGCACGTTGCTCGGTTGTACGCTGTATCAGGCAAACTAATATGGCTGCCTAACGAACTATCGGATTACAGAAGCTCTGCGTTGCAACATGCATTTTTATGTGCGGAAACATGTAGAGTAAGACTAGTTTTTTTATATATACTTTGGTTATTACTAGAATCATAAACTAACGTAGTGAATACGCTTTAATGGCTGAATTGATTTCCTTGTTTGACACACTGGTTGACAATGATCAGTGTAGAATCCTGTTGATCCAGTATTTAAGTTGATTATATCACTTCATCGGCTTACTATCATATCAAGCCTCTCGGTGCAAGACCACCTCACCTTCAACCTTAACCCGCCATTAATTCTGGTGACTGAGAGTTAAAATTATTTAGAACTAGCTGCGCCCCGCGGTCTCACCCGCATAAGTTCTCCTGTGGAAATATAGGGATAAAAAGTATTCTATGCCCTAAACCAGCTCATCGTTTACCCATGTGCCAAATTTCATCCAAATCCATTCAGCTGTTTTAGCGTCAAAGCGTAACAAACAAACATTAAGTAATACAAAAAATAAATCTTTTCTCTTTATAGTATATAGTTAGCTTTCTATTGGTGAAAAAATGTTTGAAATCGGTCCAGTAGTTTCGGAGTTTATTCAGTACAAACAAACACACAAAAAAAATCTTTCCTTTTTATAATATTTGTATGTCGGATCGTCAGGATTTATTCCATTAGATTCAGATATCATGTGGGCAGAAGATGGGTTTCGTGCAATGACAACACACTGGATACGATACACAGCGTTTATTAAAATTACAAATTATCACAATGATCACACTACGAAGCACAGAGCACAGAGCACAACGAATCGAATACAGTTCCGCGACGTCGTTAACTCCGATGCGATCAGACATGTATAATAATTATATAAGTTTAGATTAGTTTAGACAGTTATCATAAAAAAAACACGTAACCAGAATCTAACGTACTGCAACTTAAACTACCTATAAAATCATTTGTGCCGGTTCACTACCGGAACCATAATTAATTAAACCCTGTAACACTGTAGGTAAATTGTATTGATAATATCACTCATCTTTGTGTGGGATGACAGCTGTCACATTGATGATTTATTGTAGAGATAATAATCCACAGTGACTCGGTTTTCTTTTAGTTTCTGGAAATATAATACAGGATAATCTTGTCCCCATCGATCATATTAGGAGGGCCATGATAAATCTTGTGGGCTTTATTTTTTATTCAATCATCTGCGTAGCCTTTTTCCAACTATAGTTGGGGTTGGTTTCCAGTCTAACCGGATGAAGCTGAATAGCAGTATTTTACATTGAGCGACTGCCTATCAGACTTTCGGGCTTCTGACGACCCGTAACGACTGTCAAAGATCCTCGAATGACATCCGGGACCAACGGCATAACGTGCTTTCCGAGGCACGGTGGGGTCTTGTTACCAGCCGTGGCAAGCGTAGCTTAACCTATTGACCGCTTGGCTATATCAATTAGCGTGCCCCCAGCGCCCAGAGCATAAATCGACACATTTACAGTTCGCGTCAAATAACTTTGCCGCTCTGAAGTTAGGTTGCGCATGCGCGCTGGCATGCGCACTACTGTTTTATAAAGCAGATTGACTACTGCGCAGTCATTTGCAGCCTACTTCAGAGCGGCAAAGTTATTTGACGCGAACTGTAAGGGCCTACGTCTCGTTTAGTACCGTAAAACGGTCACTTTAAAAAGCTATCTTCTCCTTAACGGCTTAGTTAAATGATTTGAAAAAAATATATGTTTGCTATAGATTCATCTACAACATATCTGAAACCGGGTTTTTTCGTATGACTAATACTTTTGCCTTAAAAAAATATTTACCATAACGCAATTTTTGGCTAATATTCCTAACTACTTCTAAACGGCTTTGACGATTGGAAAAAAAATTACACTGAAAAATTGTTGATTAAAGGTACTACAAATTTGAAACTGCATTTGTAACTCAATCAATATTTGTTAAACAAAATGTCCCCATTTAGAGATAGAGGTTCAGAGGGGCTCTGCGCGGGACGCGGGCGGCAGTCGCCCGTGAGCATTGAGACGGGATGGCTGTGTCGCTCGCTGGTCCGCTCCGGCTATCGACCGAGTATGCGCATACGTATGTGTTAGTGCGAATATTTATGAACTTATTGTATTAGTGTGCGTTTATAGACGAGCTTGCTGCAGAGAGTCCAAATCGATTGTGCGCGTAGGCGCTTTATTGTTGAGTTGTTCTTTGATGTACAATTATTAATACTTTTTTACATTGACAATTACATACAAATTAACAATTTACAATATAAACTAAAAAAATGTAAATGTAAAATATAACATAACATCACGACTGTATTCCCCGAAGGGTTAGGCAGAGGTGTACCTATATAAGGTGTTAAAAACACCTTATATAGGTAGGTGGTAGGTAGGTGGTGGTGCTGATATGATGATGATAATGATGATATGCTGAGTTATAGGGGTTTGTGGATTTCATAAAGGGGGACGAAATTCACATTATTTTTGCGATAGGACGCACCATTTTGCGATAAGAAAAACCTTCTCCCATCACACATAAAGGCAATGCTTGTACAGTCCCTAATATTTCCCATAATTGACTATGATGATGTGTGTTACTATGACCTGAATGCAGATCTTCTCAATAACTAGACCGCCTTCTTAATAACTGCATTCTGCATGTTTCGTTTTCTCCTCTTCTGATCGTTATTTCTCCTCTACCGATCGTTATGTCTCCTGACAAAGTTTATTCTGTTTATTATGTATAATATGTATTTATTAATTATAATTTATTCTTGTATTTTTTTAGTTATTTTCGTGTTATCAATTGATTGATTGTGTATTACGTAATTAGGGTACGGGGCACGTGCCCCGGGTGACACCGTTAGGGGGCGCCAAATTCGAGCATGACAGACAAGTGCACCACCCAGCGCACCGCAACTTTGCAACAAATGAGACGCGCAACAATTATAATCTTTCTCTGAGGGTGGTGCACTGAGGAAATTACTGATTAGCGTAGGTTTAGGTCGTCAAACGGTCTGAGCGGGTTGTGAGTACTTGTGAGCGGGCGCAGTTGTATTCTACCAGGAACTCGATGAGCGTTTCTGTGGTCTATTTTTTAAGTTTTGCGGTGCCGGGCGTCTTGCTTCAACGCCGACGACGCCTGTGACACGACTTACTTTAACTTTTACCACAGTTTTGGCGCCCCTGTTGGATTGGCGCATTTTCGATCGATTTTTGATTAATATGTTTATTATTCCTAAATTTTCGAGCTCGCTTCGCTCGCTCTTGCAACCTAGTAAAGTAACTCCTAAAGCAAAAATCCAACTTATCTCAGGCAGAGTGAATAAGGCTAATCAAAATAAATGTCTGACACGTACTAGTATATTTAAAAAAAAAACGGTTTTTTTTTAAGAAAAAAAAAACGATTCGGGGTCAGGCGATAGGTTTTGCCCCGCCTCGAAAGATCCGTTCCGTTCTAGATCCGGGGCTGCCCCTACCAAATATCACTCAATGCGCTTAAAGAAGTTTTTCCTAAAAAAAAAAACTATGATACCTACAAAAAATTTCTACAGTCAAAGGCCGATTCTCTTGTACACCGAACTAAACTAACTACAATCACTAAAATTCCTTACTTTTGGCTATGAGAATCTTAAAGCCATTCTGACAAAAAAAATCTCTAAATGAAAAAAATATTTTGACACATCTAAAATCGAATTTGACAATCGCGTGACGACTCCACGTAGTACTTGTTTGCTCTACCCCGTGAATTTTTTTAGAGCCGGAGGCGCGCAGCGGTTGGCAGCCTCGACGTGTTTTATATGGAATTTTTCACTTTTTGTATGGAAAATATGAAAAATTATTACCAACATGTTGGGATATAGGGGTTTAAGAGTTTCCTAAAGGGGGTCGAAAATTTCATTATTTTTGCGATAGGACACACCATTTTCGAGATATAAGCAAAAGAAAAAAAAAATACAATACTGTTTTTGGACTGAGGTCGAAGTGTTGGGGTTTTAGTTCATGCCAACTTACTTTATTCCACACGTTTTTAATCGCGTTTAAAAATAGTCAGATTTAGTTGGATACACCAAATTTTTAGGTGAAAAACGTCAAACTCAGAATAGCAAAATTGCCATTTTCACTAAACTAATAACTCAGTGCAATCTATTTTTAGTCTAGTTTAGAGGCATTTGTGACAAGAGAATCGGCACCAAAATATAACTAGCAGACCCGGTAGGCAGACGTTGTCATGCAACAACAACAGCGCCTCCCAACAGCGCGTCCAACTATAGCTAAGAACCATCCAAGTGACACAAAAAGAATTGAAAAAAAAACATCTAAATCAGTCAAGCCATTTAGCATAAGAAGAATTACAAACACACGCACACCGATATTTTATTTATTGCCAGGAATGTTCTTAAAAAACAAACAAAGTATTTAAAATAATATGCGGGTCAAAATATGGTAGTCGGCGTACAATTTCAGATTTGCCTACGATTCCTTCTCTTAGGACTAGGAATCTTAGGCAAAAAATGCGACATACGTGCGCATGTCTGCGCCTTTGTCTAGTCTTTGATCGTCGTTTTAGTGTAGTGCGCCACCGTTGCACGTTTTACGTATTGGAGAGTAGGGCGTTTAGCTCCGCCCACATGCACAAGGTCAGTGAGCCTACTATACACCTTAATAAAATATCTACGAAGAATAGGGTCGTGCAATGAAATAAAAAATGAAAACGAACATAGACAACTGTTGCAGTATTTAAAAAAAGAAGAGTGAAAGAACACTATCTTTCCACTTTGTCATAGTTGCGTAGGTATTTATTTTGTATTTTTTGTTACATTAATTAATAATATCATAGTGATATTTATTTTAGAAATAGTCAATCTTCCTAGCCTTTTCCCAACTATCTTGGGGTCGGCTTCCAGTCTTACCGGTTGCAGCTGAATACCAGTATTTTACATGGAGCGACTGCCCATCTGACCTCCACAACCCAGCAACTGGGCAATACGATACCCCTATGGTAAGACTGGTGTCAGACTTTCGGGCTTCTGACGACTCGTAACGACTGTCAAAGATCCACAATTGACAGCCGGGACCAACGGCTTAACGTGCTTTCCGAGGCACGGAGGAGTCTCGGTATGTGAAGATGGTCACCCATCCACTGACCAGCCCTGGCAAGCGTAGCTTAACCTGATGGATCGATCCGTGCGGTTTGTTATTACTTAGCCACGAGCTCCTCTATTTTAGAAATAGTAAGTAGTATTATACCGGATGACTTTTTTTACCGTCTCGAAAAAAAATAGGTATATTAGGTGAACGGAGTAGAAGCTTATGGCATACCTAGTTTTTTTTACTTTTTTTATATCTATCATCAAAAAACGCTACAATTTTGAAGTAAACTTTTCATATTAGGACAAAGAAAGAGAAATTTTGAAAAAAAAACAATTTATTGATAAAAAATATTGAATTTCAAATCATACGCAAGTCGCGTATGCTTTTTATTTCGAGATTTTTTGAAAAAAAAAAAATTCTCGAAAAAAAAAAAAGAAAAAACTGAGTATGCCATTTGCTTCTACTCCGTTCACCTATTATACCCATTTTTTTTCGAGACGGTAAAAAAAGTCATCCGGTATATCTCATATATATCTCATATAGTTTTATTTTATTGAGTGAATTGTTTTGATTTTATGTATTTTACTTTCTCTCTACTCTTACACACGGTGTCTACATCTCTTTGTATCCTCTGTCCTATCGCAGGTATGCTGGAAGAGATTTCTTTAGAAATAAGCATCACCTTTGTACGTATTTTTTCTGTTCTTTTCTTCATGTGTGTACATAAATGTTTAAATAAATAGATTATCAGTTGTATTTAAATACGACTGAGAATCTATGTTCGTTTTCCTACGTTATGGTGGCACGGGCTCGAAAAAAATTGTCGTATTAATCCGACTGAGGAGGTCAATAAGGTTAATAAGAATTCATTTCAAATATTTCCCAGTCAGCAAAACGATAGCTGTCTATCTAGGGTGCCACGTGTGTTGTAGGTATTTTAAGTATTGCACCTCGTGAAGCCTATCTTATTCACCCGTAATGGACACCCCTGATTTACGTTGTAATAAAACATCGTGTAGAATTCTGAACTCAACAGCCTCAATACGTAATTCGTATTCCTTTTCACTGTATAATACCCACTTGCGAGTTAACAGCTAACTCGGACTTAACAGCTAAACTCAATAATTCTCTTTGGATTAACCCTGAGTTAGCTGTTAACTTCGAGTTATTTAGCTAACCTATGAACACGCAAGTGGGTCGAAGATGTGTATGTACTGGTATTAATGAAAATGTTTGTGATGGATCTGAACTGTTACCAATTAATCTGCGACATATTATAGTTCACCTTTAACTCGTTATTAATTATTTTGCATGCAATTGGTAAAATATTCTGTATTGATAAACATGTGGACGTTATATGAAAACAAGACTGTAACAACTTTATACCTATATCTTATCTGATCTAAGAATGGACCTCTGGCCTTTGCTTCGCAAGCGACCAATAAAGATTAATAGAAAAAAAGCTTTGAAAAAAAAAGGGCCTCGTGGCTAAGTAATAACAGCCGCACGGGTTGATCTATCAGTTTAATATAGAACGAAATAGTGTCAAGGATGTTTTTGGAAAATATAGCTGATACATTAGTTCGGAAACTTGTTGTAACGGTTTTGAAACATCAAACTTATCATTTTCATAAACCTACAGGACAAACTAATTGTCAAAACTTTGATCAATAATTCAAAGTAAAACAAAAGAGAGAAGATTTTTTGTGTATGTTTATGTTAATTAGAGCTGTCTTTCGAACTTCATGTAAATTCTCAGACATGTCTATACTTAACCCGCCAATTAGTCTGAACTTTATATTTATATTCATTTACAAACTACCAAAAAGTAACCTAAGTAGGTAATAGTACATTATGATACGAGTGTGCTGTATTGGTCATTACCCATGAGGCGGTATTATTCGCGCGAGCCAAAGGCGAGCGCGATAATTTAGCAGAGTGGGTAATGAACAATGCGCACGCGTTTCATACGACGTTTTTCAACACATTTGCGAGGAAAGAAACCGTCTTGTTGTAAGAACTTATGCTACAATAACGTAACTTTAGAGAAATGATACATTTAGATTTATAAAGTTCAACTGACCTTTGTTGCCAGGTACTGACTATCCACTTCCTGTAAAAACGTTTCTACGTCGGTTCGTATTTTTCTTAATATGTAACCTGCAGTAACCACACAACACATACGATAACAAATATTTATGAAAAATGGCGCGCTGGATTTTTTTTCGGGTAGCGATGCGCGCGCAAGGCACTGATAAAACCGCTGAACAGCCTACCATCACGTTCGGTCGGAGGTGGAGAAAAAATTTGAAACTTGAAAAAATTAGATTTCGCTGCTAATTATTACTAATAATTCTCTATCGAGAGA
The DNA here is from genome assembly GCA_948150665.1 of Conistra vaccinii. NCBI lineage: Eukaryota > Metazoa > Arthropoda > Insecta > Lepidoptera > Noctuidae > Conistra > Conistra vaccinii. The sequence continues at coordinate 10,086,993 of OX411337.1, read as the reverse complement.
GAGTGAGAGAGAAAGTGCGAATTTGGTCAAATAGAAAATACAGTACGGCGATTGTGAAAATTTTCTCATTTTTCGTCATGGGTCGCGTTTTCGTAATTTTCGATCATGCTAAAACCGATAGTGAGGTCAAAATGTTAATCCAAGATGGCGGCTGTGAAAATTTTCGTCATTGGTCTCGTTTTCGTAGTTTTCGATGGTTCTAAAGCTGATAGTGAGGTCAAAATCAAAATCTAAGATGGCGGCTGCGAAAGTTTTGTCATGTTTCATCATGGGTTTCGTTTTCGTAGCTTTCAATGGTTCTAAGGCTGATAGTGATGTCAAAATGTAAATCCAAGATGGCGGCTACCCATGACGAAAAATGAGAAAATTTTCGGAGCCGCCATCTTGGATTTCCATTTTGACCTCACTATCGGCTTTAGAACCATCGAAACCTACGAAAACGACACCCATGACGAAAAATGAGAAAATTTTTACAGCCGCCATCTTTGATTTACATTTTGACATCACTATCGGCTTTAGAACCATCGAAAACTACGAAAACGACACCCATGACGAAAATGAGAAAAATTTTGCAGCCGCCATCTTGGATTTCCATTTTGACCTCACTATCAGCCTTAGAACCATTGAAAGCTACGAAAACGATACCCGTGACGAAAAATGAGAAAATTTTCGGAGCCGCCATCTTGGATTTCCATTTTGACGAAATTCACACTTTCTCTTTCTCTCTCTATCGAATTAGAAAAAGACAGACGCAAGAATGAAGCCGCGTTAAAGAACTTCGTTCCAAAAACCTGTTTACTTTGTCACACTATATTAAGTCGCAATAAGAAAGACATGTCGTGTGATAGTACTTACTAATTCCATACTGCCAGACTGCCATGTCATTACTCCGACTAGTAAATAGTTATCTATGGCGCACATTACCGCACTAGTGCGATTATGTAAAGAAAAAAGCACGTGTCTATAATACACTGCATTATGAACCTAAAAGCGGTTAAATAAGAGCCACTTTACGAGCAACTGTGTTGAAAACTATGTTAAAGGACCGCTTGAAATATCATTCCTTTTACCAGAAGAACCATTTAGTTTTAACGCATGTTGATATGCTGATTATTATTACTGTTTACTCTTTTAAAGTACGGTACTCACTGAGCGTATTCGCTTCGTGAATTTCGTTTTGCGAACATTCGTTGCACGAGCTTTCGTTGCGCGATTAAAAGTCATTCGTTAAACGAACAGTTTGGTGATTACGTGAATCCAAACACAAAAAAACAAATTCTAATAACTGTGCTCGCAAACGAATGTTCGTTTTACGAATGAATGCTCATCCCAAAAGCTCGCGCAACGGCGGTGAGTACTTTATATAATCTAACCTAAACTTTTTTATATGATGGAAGAGGGTCCACTCAAAAGTGCTACGAGTGAGGATCGAACTCATTACCGCTTGTTGTTTATCCATTGGGTTTAAAATACCAATGTCTTATGTACACTTGGGGAAAACCCGCTTGGGGAGTCCAGCAGTGGACGTTTTTCGGCTCAAATTTGATAATGAAGCCTTATGCTGAGAGCCATACCTAATGTTAGAAAACTATAAATTATTCTGTCTCTATTATAAGCATTAACTCAACGTACCAAAATGAAGGCGATCAATTTTTTTTGTAAGTTCAACATAGCTTACAAAATCATTCATTGGAATTCAAGACAATGCTTCGTCTAAAGCGTAGGCGTCACAATATTATACGAAATTCACTCAGAAGCTTCACACGTAACAATACTAGTAGAAAAAAACAAATCTAAATAAAAAATATTTATTGCAGGCAACCCATAGAAATATACAGATTACAGAATTGAGCAAGACATTAAAATTAATGTTAAATTTATTAAATTAATTATTAGTAGGAACGTAGACAGCCATATACACAGAAATAATTAGCTTCATATAAAGGAGAAAATACACATGCCTGTACAATGAGTCGTAGCTTGCATGCTTGCATCGCTACAGCCTATTGCTAAATGAAACTTTTTAACTTTGTTTCTAAGATGTGCAATGCTCAGATAAACTTTCTTTCAAATACTTTTCTATATTTCAATTGTCTTGTTCCGCAAACTATGCAGTCATGCGTATCCTTATAACTTATGAACTCTACTGAAAATGCAATACTTTTAGCTCCTGACACACTCTGCTCGTCCTCTGTTTCTTGCCCGTTCTTTGCAATAGGTACGAATACATACTACGCTTTGGAATGGACATCTAGCTAGTTCTAGGAGAATAATAAAACCGTAATAAATCATTAATGAATATTTAATTGCTACGAACTAGTGAGAAAATTCTATACATGCTAAAGGCAGTGGCTTAGCCATGTCATTTCAGACTGACTGACTTCTTGACAATTCAAAAGTGCCTGTAAACGGTTTAATTGAAATAAATGCTTTGAATTTTTTTTAGCTCTAAATTGGAAAAGAATGCGCATTAACTTTTCCACCAATGCAATGACAATAATTATAATACTATTTCAACACACTTTCTCGAAAACTGGCACAGTATTTTAGGTTCACAATGCAGTGTATTTAACACAACATGTACTTTCTACTATGCATTTCAGCACTAGTTCGGTAAAGTCCCAAGCCTAAATCTTGTTAGGCTTGGGGCTTCCGACAAACTGCGAGCCATATTTCACAAATATTTGTTAATAAAATACACACACAAATATTGAATATTTACATTTCACAAATATTTGTTGTTAAAATACTGAAATTTTTTTTTATTAAAATATGTGAAATGAAATTTTATTTATTGTTACCTCGCAAGTGTGTTGAAAAATTACATTTGACACGCGGGATTATTTATTATATGCTATTAATTATAAACTTGATTGCATAAAATGCACAATTACATCAGAATATACTTTAGGTATGTCTTATTTTATGGTGGGTATTCTGATCTCGCCCGTCTAGTGGTAAGTAAGGGGCCGCCTCCACGAGCGAGAGAATCGCGACGGATCCGCGTTTCTACGTCAGGTAATCTCCATGAACAAGCGATTATTCCGCCAGTGTATCGTCGCGACTCGTAATAGAATCGCCGCGTGTCGGGACGCTTGCGTTAAGACAGCGCGCTCGCCACGCTCTCGCTGTGAGAGCGCCAAGTTCCACGGCTAGAGCCCGGCGGGCGTGCCGCCAGTTGGTGATGAGCGCGCAGCGATACGATGACGTTTTGCTCGCACTCAGCCACTCGTCGCATCGCCGCGATTCTCTCGCTCGTGGAGGCGGCCCCTTAGTGTAAGACGGTAACATGAAATAACATACATAGCCTTGTCTTTCACGACTTGCTAGAGAAAACATTACTGTTTAGACTGCCATTCAAAATCGTTCTTATACATAATATTACAGAGTAACGTTGTTCTTCATAAAATGTTATAACATTTACTTCTAGACACATAGTCTATGTCTATAAATAATATAAAATAAAGTTGCTTTTCATGTCTGCGACAGCTGAATTCTTTAGACTACATATTGTTGGATTTGATCCGGTGTATAATCTCAATGGATAACATCACGCCTGTATATTCCGAAGGGTTGGGCAGAGGTGTATCTGTCGCAGCCATTGGGTTAAATTTGCCAGATAATTGGACACCTAGGCCGTTCATTAATCGCCGACATTCAATTGGATGTCTAGACCGATAGTTATTTGAACTGGAATCATTCAACTTTTAACAACTTGGCGTATTGAAAGTCAGGCCTTTGAAGATTACTGACCAAGACAGCCAAGTGATTCAAATGGTGAAAAACATGAGGGTTGGGCAGAGGTGTATCTGTCGCAGCCATCAGGTTAAATTATCCAGCTAATTGGACACCTAGGCCGTTCATTAATCGCCGGCATCTAATTGGATGCCTAGGTCGATAGTTAATTGAACTAGAATCATTCAACTTGGCGTATTGAAAGTCAGGCCTTTGAAGATGGCTGACCAAGACAGCCAAGTGATTCAAATGGTGAACTTCTAACCTAACCAAACCTATTTCACCCAGTTTAACTACATGACTACACGACATTCAGCCATCTGGCTAAACGTAGCGCTCAATGACTTGGCTAGTTGTCCTTCAGCTATTTAATTGGATGCTAGCGTTAAATGAACGGCCTAGGCGTCCAATTCGCTAGCTAATTTAACCAGATAGCTGCGATATATCCATTACACCCACATTTAGCCAGTTATGTTTACGCTTGTCACCACATTAGTAGATTGCGTCTGTGAAGCAAGGGCGCGTCACTAATTCCAATATAAATATTGAAAGTTTGAGAAGATAATTTATTGGCAAATATTGTATAAATATAAATAAAGCCTGAAACGTATTCAATATTATAATAATATTTTATTACATAAGAAAGTGATTAGAAACTGTGTAAAGTCCCTGACACTTGTGCTAGGTAGTTAACCTGTGTTACAGTAATATAATATTGGCCTAAGCCCATAAATGCATAAAAGCCTCATAACAAGAATGGTATAAATTAGCTTGTGACGTGTTACTTTATTGACATGAAAAGCAGAAAAAACGGTAGCGTTTATAAACCGCGTGTGTAAGCCATACATTACCTACACTAGTTAACATGCTCAAATACCTTGCATTTACTTAGCACACACTACGGGCTTGCATTTACAGTATAAGCTGAACTCGCTTTCTATAGGATTTCCGTTAATGAGAGGTTTACTTATACTGGAAATGTATATGAATAGTTTTTAGGACATTTCGGGAAAGGGACATTTCGGGAAAGGGACATTTCAGGAAAGGGACATTTTGGGAAAGGGCCTATTTGAAACCGAAGGGCATTTTGGGAAAGGGAAATTCTGAGCCTGAACGCTTTTAAGTTATAACTACTTTATTTGGTGATAAATTACTTCAAACAAAGTTTATTTTAATTTAATGAATGAAAATTACTTGTTCATTGTTTCGTAGACAGCTGATACAGGTGAACTCAAACAATGTCTGGCCAGTGTCGTCGTATCAAGGTCAGGCCAAATTTATCACGTGTTAAATATTGCGCTGTCACCACTTGAGATAAATATATTGTACTGGATATACCTCCTACTATAAGTGTATTTGAGACCATTTTGTATGATAATGGCTGTTCATTCAATAAAAATCTCGTGGGCGTGAGTGTAATAAATTATTTTACCAATAGATATGATAATGCTTTTTCATTCATCTAATTGTTTATTTTGGGAAAATACAACTTTGATACGATGATTTAAGGCATCTACCAAGCTACGGCGTAGGCGCTACGTCGTAGCGGCTACGAAATTCCAAGCTGAGATTGTAGCACTACAGTCCATTCAATTATTTTACTTCTGATTTTGCTTTACTGTCAAAATCACAGTGATCCTTATTCCGTTACAATAAAGTTGCTGTTGCGTTGCTACTGTCAGAGGTCAAATATCTGTGAGAGGACTGTACACATGGATCGACAGCTGGATATTTACAGGACGCTCGACGAGATATCTTCATCTTCCTAGCCTTTTCCCAACTATTTCGGGGTCAGCTTCCTGTCCAACCAGATACAGCTGAACACCAGTATTTAGTTCAACGAGAAAAATTTATTTAATTTACTTCGGAAGTTAATATAACAATGGTAGACCCAAATTCCATGAACAACCTTCCAATTGAAAGGCCACGTGAGTTATTTATCACTATTTCCCATTATTGGGACGGATCTGACCTTGCGATCTATTGTCATGATTTTAATTAAAGGACTATAGGACGTGACTTTTCATTCTAAAGATATATGATTTGAATTATCGTTGTTAGGTATTTATAGACGATCATCCAATGATTAAGGTGAATTAAGGTCATAGCACACAATCATATCAATTCGGAAAGGGATCGGTACCGTATCGCCTTTCACAGCGCCGTCAAATAGGCGTCAACCTCACGTAACCAAACCGGATCAGCAGCTCCGATACGTCGCCTCGGCTACGACTAGGTTACGGCTCTGGCATATTGCTATTATATAAGAGACGTAAGATCGGGTACGAAGAGACGTAAGCGCGGGGACGACACGCCGTAAGCGCGGGGACGACGAGCCGTAAGCGCGGCGTCGCCTAACCGGCTTTGCCTAGCCGTAGCTGTTGACCACGCACGGCACCGCGGGTCGTGAGCTTGTACCGAGGCAAGACATTACGATTCCGATTACTGTGCGTTGCAGTAGGGAGTTTCATATAAAGAACACTGGACGGCTCGAGTGGATACGGTGACGATTCCGTTCCGAGTCGATATGTGTGCTGTGTCCTTTACGTATAGATATATACTTAACTTACCCAAAGGGCAATGGAGAGGGCTATGCTTGGAGTTTTCCTACGTGATCGAATCAGAAATGAAGAGATCCACCGGAGAACCAAGGTAACCGACATAGCCCGAAGAATTGCCAAAATGTGGCAATGGACAGGGCACATTGCTCGCAGAACAGATGGCCGATGAGGCCGAAAGTTTCTGGAGTGGCGACCGCGTACCGAAAAACGTAGTGTTGGAAGGCCTCCCACAAGATGGACCGATGACCTTGTGAAGGCCGCAGGAATCCGCTGGATGCGGGAAGCACAGAATCGGTTGAAGTGGCGGTGCTTGGGAGAGGCCTATGTACAGCAGTGGACGTCTTTCGTCTGAAATGATGATAAAGATGATGAGATAAAAATACTCCAGATATGGATCGATAGAATCAGAATATGGCTGCATATTTCTATCAATCATTGTTAACGTTACTTTGTAACTATAAAGTAACAAGTTTTGCTTCAACTTGAGACAACTTATGCCTTTGAGTATAAAACTTAATAACTTGTCGATTGTTACGAAGTTTCAACCAACGCGAACAGATTCTAACAAATTATATTATAAATGCAAAACCGAATGTGTCTCTTTAACTCATGAAGTCATGAGACATTTTCAGAAATTTCTGATTATCGAGAATTTCGCTACTCGATCGACGATTTTACCGGGGACTCCATTCCAAGTACAATCGCCAATACTTCAATATTTCCAGGAAAGGCACTTCAATTTTGTTTTAAGAGCTAATTAATAAATCCAATTCAACGAAAAGCTAAAAGTCCGGTTCTACAAAAAGATTTTATAAGATTCTTTTATTCGGGAACCTGGAAGAACTTGGTGGAGGCCTTTGCCCAGTAAAGGAACGGCAACGCCTATTAAAAAAAAAAAAACCGGGCAATAAAGGGTTCCGTAGTTGAGATGAATTTATCCCTAGAACAAACTTAACATTGACGTTGAAAAACATGTTCTCCCATGATCTTACAAGGGTTCTGTTTTTTCATTCAGACATACGAAAACCTAAAAAAAACTGTTCACTATCTCCACTCAATAACACGTCGAACCCCGAAATTTTAACAGTCTCTATAAATACAACAAACAGAAAACAAACTTGGTTTTGCGTGTGTACGTGTTTGATTTCTTTTTAATCCGATTTTCACCGTCAGAATTTATTCGGAGGGTATATGTATAATAAACTAACTTCTGCGTGAAATTTCGGCCTCTTCGACCACCCGCATCGCATCGCATTGCCCACCCCACGCTATAACTTCGTTTTCGCTTAGCGTTTTTTTCAGTTTTTTTGATTTTCTTTTTACTCGGTTCCTAAGGGTCGTAGCATGGCTACATCATAACATTTATAATATAGAGCAGTGGTGGCCCAGTGGTAACGGCCCCGACTTACGAGTTGTACCAGTTCGAACCCAAGTAGGCGCTTTACTATGTGTAAATAATTTCATCACCACTGCTCTCAAAACGGTGAAGGAAAACATCGTGAGGAAACCGGCATGTCTTAGAACCAAAAATTTGAAGATATGTGACATCTGCCAACCCGCACTGGGCCCGCGTGGTAGATTACAGCCCACTCCCTCTCACAGAGAGGAGGCCTGTGTCCAGGGCCGTAGGCAGGGGGTGAAAAACCAGAACCTAGATCGAGAGATCGACTCTCCTAGGATACCTCGTATTCTAATACATCTGATAATTGTAATCTATTTCGCATAGGAGTACCTTATAATCTTCAAAATGTGCAGTACGTCTGTATTTTTATCGAGTCTAACTTTGTATTGAATGAATTCCTGCAACTTCAGCCTTCTCTGAGAGAGTCTACCCTATCCAAGGCGGGTGCGGGTGTACTCGCTCGAAATCAGAAATACTTTATTTCTTCTAAAAAAAGTTGACAACCCAAACCCCCCCCCCGAAATGAATTCCTGGCTACGGCCCTGCCTGTGTCCCAGCAGTGGGAACATTAATAGGCTGATGATGATGATGATATACATAGCACAGATACACATCAACGCATTTTTCTTTCTTTCTAGGATGTCCTAACCGAAAGTAAATGTCGCGCGAGAAAGCGATCGTCGCACTTGTTTGTATGAATATGATGTACTCGCGGAATCAATCAAGTCCCGTTCGTACGTCATTAGTCATAGAAACGATCGCGTGATCGAGTATTGGCACGACCGTCTCTTTTGGTTAGGACACAGGGTGAAGCAGGGGCAGGTTGTTAGTAGTATAGCTTGTCCACTCTGAAATGACGGACCCCAGTACCACATTTTACGCACACGGTAATGCGGTAGTGCGGTGCGGTATCACCTCACACTTCAGGTCCAGTTGAAAACCAGCGTCAGGCACTATAGTTGTCTGGCATGAACTGGGACTATTTGGCGTAACCGCGAGGTACACATTCCTGCTAATATCTGACAACGCACTTTACAAATTTTATTTGTTTTCTTTCTTTATTTTTATGATATTTTACTTGTACTACAATATGTTGTGTTCAGTGCCTTTTAGTCTGTGCTAAATAAATGTATTCTTTTTCTTTTCTTTCTTTTCTTTCTTTTCTTTCTTTTCTTTCTTTTCTTTCTTTTCTTTCTTTTCTTTCTTTCTTTTCTTTCTTTTCTTTCTTTTCTTTCTTTTCTTTATTTTCTTTCTTTTCTTTCTTTTCATTCTTTTCTTTTCTTTCTTTCTTTTCTTTCTTTCTTTTCTTTCTCTTCTTTCTTTTCTCTCTTTTCTGTATTTCAGAGTGGACAAGCTATACCTACATAATGTAGAATATGCTTCTACCCCAACGTATTTTAGATTTGTTGATAAAACAAATCCTCCGGTGTTATTTCTCGCCTGGTCCCTCCCACACATAAATCCCACCCCAACATTGGTTGTTATCTCGTAAATCCATCTAATTCGACGACTTTGAATCTCAGACTTTAATTTTATGAGTTAAAGAGACTAAAGAACTAGATAGCTGAGTTATTGACTAGGGTGAGCAGCCCTGTCGTATGGTGTTGGTGAATAATTAAAAAAATTTAATAAACATTATAGTATATATATGCATTTCTTTTTTTTTCTTTTTTGTTTCCCAAATGTGACCCATTATTAATAAATTTTTTTACGTAACACGTCCGTATTTGCGTCACAAAAATTGTGTACCAAAATTTAACTTCGGTGCATTCGCTTCGGAGCAAATTGGCTATGACAGACGGACAGACAGATAGACACACGAGTGAAGCATCAATCGTGAAAAACGGAACCCTTATAGGAATAAGGATTCCTTTTTTTCAATCAGAAGTACTAAGCCCTAAAAATGGTACGTCCGTTATTCAAGTAATTGTCCATTATTAACATTATTAATTGTCTATTATTAAGAGGCCTTTGCCCTCAGGGAAAAAGATTCCCCTCATGTAGAGAAGTCATGTCTGATATTTTTATTAAAAAAAAAACAACTTTCCGTTCTTAATCAAGAGGAAAACTTAACAATTACCCGAATCATTAAAGTACAGACTCGTCTATTACTTTACAAAACAAAGTTGGTCAGACCATTAGCCGTTTCACCCTACATAGATTATATCCTGCTACCTAACTTTCTAATCCCAGCGATTCAAGTCTGAGACAAAGTTCACAGTTTCGGTCTAAGTTTAGTTTGTTTTACTTGCTACATCAAAACCGCTGCTGTCTAACAAAGTGCATGTAAAATGAACAACGGAGAAGTTTCAATGAGAATGTGTGAAGTGGTGAGCTTGGTTAAAGACCCTATTATCAGGGGACCACTCTAGATTTCGGTTTCATAGGTACTGTCTGTCTGGGAGCCGCGACTGTAGCTATAAGGATAGATCAAACTTATCGACGCGGAATCGGCTCGAGCCGATCACGTATGACCACATTTCGGTCACCGGGTATCGGAAATTCGGCACGAAGCAAGTACGATTCCGATCGGTGTCGAGTGGGGTCGCCCGAACCAAAACGATTCTAATTACTTTTTTTTTTTCGTTTTTATTGCAGGGACATAAAGCTCTTTAAAGAAAGAAAGAGAGAAAAAACGATTTATTGGAATTCGCACAGTAGATGACAAATTAAACTAAAACACACTCGTATAAAGATTAAAAAAACAAAGCCAAATACAGCAATATTTCTGACTGGCTCAAGCCGATTCCGCGTCGGTAAATTTATTTATTTATTTTGGGTCACCAAAAATTGTATTTATGCAAAGAAAACAGAAGCTACAAATCAGAATAAAATGTAACAATCACTTATAGGTAAACTTTGCATGCACACAAAACGTTGTAGTAACATACAAAAAAAAAATACTATGTTATTAGGTTGCAGATATAACTTAATAAATTAATTAAACTAAATTAAAACAAAATCAAAACAGAATTAAAACAGACAAATTATGAACAAAACAAACAAAAAAAAAACTAAAGTAGACAAAACTGGTTAATACAAAAAAAAGGAATTTGTAGCCTAAATCATCCACCCAGTTAGATAACGCAGAAACTCAATGTTCGGGGAGATACTTATAAAAGGTTGTTTTCAATTTGCCTCAATGTGTCACTCCCCTAAAAGAGCTATAAGGCTCACGCTAAACCGCGACTCGGTTTATAAAGAAAACAAAAATTGTTCATTCTGCATTCATGACGCAGATTACAAAATAAAAAAAGACTTAAAACACACTCATTAATAGAAAAATAAAACTGGCGAACCTGAAGTCGGACTCACATACGGAGGGTTCCGTACCATATTAAAATCGAGCAAAAAAACGTTGAAAAAACACATTTTTAGGGTTCCGTACCTCAAAAGGTAAAAACGGAACCCTTATAGGATCACTCGTGTGTCTGTCTGTCCTTCTGTCACAGCCAATTTGCTCCGAATCTAATGGACCGATTAACTTGAAATTTGGTACACATATGTATTTCTGTGACCCAAACACGGACGTGTAACGAAAATAAAATAATTTTGAATATGGGGTTCACTTTTGTGGAGCAAAGAAGAAAATTAAAAAAAAAAGTTTTGCTAATTGTACCGTGTGACATATCAAATGAAAGGAATTGTTACAAGGATCTCAAATATTTTTATTTCATAATTATTTAATATATGTTTTTAGAGATATTTACGAAAATAGATGAAAATTGACCATTCCCCCCCTTATCTCCGAAACTACTGAGACTAAAATTATGAAAAAAATACAGAGAATAGTTCTTTACTCATAGATTACAGGAAAACCTATAAGAAGTCTATGGTCTTAAAATAACATGGTAAATCTCTCAATATTGTATTTGCGGTTGGAATGTATGGGAAAATATGTTTTGCAACTACAATGTTAAGTTAGTTCTTGGGATAATTTATTGCTACTGCTAGTTCGACTAAGGCCCCAGTACACGTTCAACGAGCTCGCCCAACATGTACTTAGGCGAGGCATCCTTCACTTCTCGTACCTTCCGCGATGCATTCTGTTTGCCGATTTCACGATGCGCTAGTACTTGTCGGTAGGCACTGCTAACACATTAGCCAGTGAGCTATGTAAAGTTCAATTAATCATTTTAGACGAAATATCTATGTTGGGAAGTAGGACATTCAATCATATTTATCGCAGATTACAGTAAATTTTCCATACAGACATCCCATTTGCTGGTAAATCTATTATTTCTGTAGGAGATTTTAACCAATTGCCGTCAGTTGGAGACAACTGGACTTTTCAGCCTAAAACAGGACGTAATCCGATGGCAGTTTTAGCTCGTGCACCATTGTGGGAACCATGTAGCCTGTTTCCAATGAGCAAAATAGTGCGTCAGAGGGATGATTCATTCGACATTTAAATTTTATTTCCTTTATTTCAAAGATACAAAGGTCTAAAAATTTTGTTAAGAACATTTTTGAAAAATAGTGTTACAGCCAAATTAGACCGATTTTCATAGAAACAGAGATTTCCAGTTATCAGTTCCTCTTCCTTTTCCGGTACGCGGTTGCCACTCCAGAACGTTTCGGCCCCAGGCCTATCGGCCATCTGTTCTGCGAGCAATGTGCCCTCCGGTGTCCAATGTGTCCTCCCACTGCCATATAAGTGTGGAAATTCTTCGGGTTATGTCGGCTACCTTGGTTCTCCTGCCGATCTCATAATTTCTGATTAGATCACGTCGTCATGGAAACTCTAAGCACAGCACCATTGCCCTTTAGGCGACTTTCAGCCTTCTAATGAGGCTCATTGCGAGCTATTACGTCGTGTTTCAGCTCCATAGGTCATCACTGGCAACACGCACTGGTCCCGACTGCGGTATGTGAGACGAGAATATATTGCGTAGCTTCCCGAACACTGCCCAGTGAAGCCGGATTGACCCCATTCTTGAAATTGAACCTACCTCACTGGACAGTTTGTCCTAGGTAAACGTTTCATTCAAACTTTTTAGATTTATCGAGGTTCGATGACAATACAATAATTTAGTATCTCTTGGAGCTGATCTGATTATGAAGCCAGAAGGTGGATAGTGGAACTCTTCAGCGGCTTCTAGTAAACCCCTCGAGTTTGGGTTCATATGATTTGGTTTGACAAGTCAGCAGGTGGATAGTGGAACTCTTCAGTGGCTACTAATTAACTCTTCGAGTTTTAAGTCATATAATTCGATTTGATGAGTCCAATATATTGCACTTGGTGTCGTGGGTCTGATGATGGAGCTAGGAGGTGGATAGCTGATTTCTTTAGTGGCTCCTTATAGTAAACCGGGCAAGTCAAAACTACGTTGTTTTTTTTTTAATTTAATGAATATGTAGGTATATTCATTTAATAAAAAAAAAACTACGAAGTAGACTTAAAAGTACAAAATAAAATAGTACTTACTTAGTTAAAAAAAAAACCGGTGGAGTGCGAGTTGAACTCGCGTGGAGAGGGTTCCGTACGATGAATATGTTATATATGTCGCAGGCATATTGTATGATTCGTCATTTTACAAACGGCGCCGTCCGTTTACAAACGCTTGCGGTTTTGCAAAATGCCTTAGGCAAAATGTAAATTGCCTAGTCACTATACAATATGCCGCAACATTTGATGGACAATTCAAACGCCGTTTACAAAATGCCGCGGCAAATTGAAGAATTTAGTTCTATTTTTTACCACGAGCGCGAGCGCTGCTAATCAAAACAAGAAAAATGGCGTCGAGCAGTGGTTTTGTGACAGTGAATTATATTGAAAATAGTGCAATTCTACGTGTGCAAAGGACTTTCCACAAAAAAATATATATTTTATAAACATTAATTAAGAAAATTATACGATTCACGAACGGGAACAGTGGAAAATGCCGTGGACAAATTACAAAGTTTTTGAGGTTATCCAGGCACGTAAAAAACGCTCAGGTGTCCATGGAATCTGGTGCTCGCAGGACTAATGCGGAATAATATTATTGGTACAAACAGTATGAGAGTATTTTTGTTACTTAAATACTTTACAAGTATATGTAGCGGTTACACCGCCACATACGAACGACGCATCAAAGACATGATGGATCCTCCCTTTTCTATGGTGGATGAGTGAACTTTACACCCTGTTCCTCATACCTCTAAATTATTAAGCACATTTATTATAATTTACTCTTACGGAAGTCTTCATATGTAGTTTTTGTAGGTACCTGATTGCTCGAATAATATCTGTTTTGTCCAAGCTGTGTTTTTGTGATGGTCGCCCTACAATGACAATGAATGTCGAAATTATAACTATTGAACGAGTTGCCAATTTGCCTTAGGCATTTTGCAAAACCGCAAGCGTTTGTAAACGGACGGCGCCGTTTGTAAAATGACGAATCATACAATATGCCTGCGACATATATACAGGGTTATTTGTAAAACACCAGCAACCTCTTAAGGGGTCATTGTACTCATCATTATGAACAACTTTCACTATGGGACCAAAGTTAAAATCGCGAAAAAAATAATCTGCTGTTCATTTATGTTCTCATATCTTGTCAAAATGTGTGGTTTGGTCCCGTAGTAAAAGTTGTTCATAATGATGAGTACAATGACCCCTTAAGAGGTTGTTGGTGTTTTACAAATAACCCTGTATATATAACATATTCATCGTACGGAACCCTGTCCACGCGAGTTCAACTCGCACTTGACCGGTTTTTTGTAAGACCCCCTCTATCTATTAACTTTTAATTAATTATTATTGTTTGTTGTTACAGCTAATTTCTACACTGCTCATTTAAATTGTCTACCTATTACGATTAATGAGATACAGGCTGACAGATGGATGGACGGACAGCGGAGGCTTAGTTCGAATAAAGAACCCTAAAAATACGTGAGACATTCCATTCTACTTATACCGCATATAAGTACGTAATCCTGCAAAAAATGGGTCATATTCCGGCCGCCTTATATCCCGTTCCTAAGGTCTAAAAACGGATCGGTATGCTTACCAACCGTAATCTCCCGAAATGTAAGGGAAGACATTTTGAAAATTATTTTCAAAATATCAAACATGTGTGTATTGTGTTTCAAATGTTTTTTTTTTGTTTTTTTTTGAGGTTTGAGGAACAGGATGTAAAGTTCACTCATCCTCTTTAGAAAAGGGAGGATCCTACCGCCAGACAGGTGCCGTGTCTGGCGGGCAACTGCCCAACGATTGATATCGGATTGTCTTATAAATGTCGTTCATGCAGGATTTGTGTGACGACAGGTCATTGATGCGTAGTTCGTTTGTAGCTATGATGGCTAAAAACTAGACTTTGATTATCTATTCATTTTTAGATACACAATTCAGACGACAGACTTTTTGCCTTACAAGAAATGCTTTTAGTTCTGAAGTCTCGTCTCAGAGGCCTTATCACTAGGTTACTGATATACAAAAGAAAGAAAATTAAGTCTATTTTGTTAGAATTTGTACAATGTTTGTGTGTTTATAAAATACATAACAACCTCAGATTCTACGAATTGAAGTATACAAAAATGTCTGTTGAATATGAAACAACCATTTTTAACCGACTTCAAAAAATTAAAACATATTATTTTAGTAAATTCGAGATTTACTTTACAACCACTACTTTAAGGTTGAATGCTACTTGCACGCCATAAAACGGCGCCATAAGTCTTTCTGTCTATGTGACAGTTAGATATTTTCAACCTTTGGCCGGATTTCTCCAATTAAACTGAACACGTTCAGCACTTCTAAACCGCGTTCGAGAGCTGTCAGTGTCAATATTCCATGATAGTTTTGTCATTGACAGCTCGTGGTTTAGAAGAGCTGATCGCGTTCAGATTCATTGGTGAAATCTATGAAAACCATCGCTTTGGTCTTAACTTCAAAGGTACCACCAAAGTACGTCTGCGAAATTAATAATTAAGTCAGTTTAAACTGTGGGAATTGTTGTGAAAAGGGGTCGATTACGAGGTAGACTATATATATATGTAAATACAATGAAAACTAAACTTGTATTTACATCACACATTGCGACATATTGTCACCTTAAACAATTGTCCTCCCGTTGTTATTGAATGTCAATATTCTAAACACGCTTTCATTCTTCACGTACGAGAGCCAGAGTTGTAAAAATAGCTCACAGGATAAGTAAACTAAAGTGGCAGTAGGCCGGCCATATTAGTCGTAAAACTGATGAGCTTTGGGGTAGACGTGTTCATGATTGGAGACCGCGAATCGGCAAACGTAAGGTAGGGAGCCTTCAGGCAAGGTGGAACGATGATCTTCGCAGGGCTGGTAGCAGCGGGATGAGAGTTGCCGAAAATCGTGTTGAATGGCGTGCAATAGGAGAAGCCTAAGTCCAGCAGTGAACTGTTATAGGCTGATGTTGATGATGATGATGAAGCACACGAACCCATAGGATTATCAACTCTATGTACTTAGGTACATAATATAATATATAATGAATAGGGTATGTGTCTCTTCCGTTATTATCAGCCATATTTTAACTACTGTGGGCGTACTTTGGGTAGTGTTGGTTTTTGCGCAATAGAAAAACCGTTCGCAGTTCAAATCAAATTATAATTTACGATCACATTAATCACATTAGCAATTCACACACTGTAGGTACACGACAACTATTCGGAATGCGCGACAGTTTCTAAACGTGTTCACTGCTTGACCGCCACCCATGAACTCCACTTAGCTCCGGACGGTCCGAATGTTTTGTTGTAGACTCTGTTTGCGGGCCGATTAGTCAATTCAGTAACGTATTTCCGACAAATAAATAATAAAAGCATCAGTACAAAATCTAGTAACTACGTTGGGTCGACAACGTTGTCGACCCAACGTGCGTAACGTGGAATACGTATTCCATTGACTCGTGGTGTCAGAGCCTTCCGCGAAAATGCTCAAAATACGACACCCGTCGGCCAAAATTCCTCCTTCATACAAGGTTTCCAAATCATGACTTAGTTTTCTGCTTATCTCGATTTTATGTGGAGACTAAGTAAAAAAACTATAAAACTGCTTTTCAATTAAAAAGTTTAAGCGGACAGTACGTAGTGCATGCATAACACTTTAACTAGGAGAGCTGTTTATACGATCGACAACTAGATTAAAGTTTTATTTTCAATCGTGCTGTATAAACTGACTGCTTTGTTGGTCTATTGGTCGCAAGCGCTACGACTGAGTATGAGGTCCAGGGTTCGGTTCCCAGGTCGAGCAAACTGTTAATGGGTTTTTCAGAAAACACTATTTTATAAGCAACTACCTGTGCTCGGGGGTTTCACCCACATATGTCATGATCCCATGGGAATATCGGTGTTAAAAGTATCCTATGTAATAACTCAGGTCATGGTCTACCCATGTGCCATCCGTTATAAATAAATTAAAGTTTTTGAATTTTATTGTTCTTTTGTTTTTATCTCTTCATTACGGACGATTTTAACGTGCACGTCTTTTTACATTGTTCTCACATGTATAATTTCAACATGAATGATGTAACCAAAATATTGTAAAAAAAAATAATTAAAAGAGTGTCCGTGGAATTTCTTGCCCGATCCTACTACATTTTGGAATGGGCAACTAGCTTCATATGTCTGACTGACTGAGTCCTTGACAATTTAAAAGTGCCTGAATAATAATATGGTTTATTTGAAATAAATGCTTTCAGTTTGAGTTCAGTCGTTTTAGCGTGAAAGCATAACAAGCAAGCAAACAAACATACAAACGTACAAAAATCTAATCTTTTTCTCTATTATTAAGTTTTATATGAGTTAATTTAGACTACCACTAAAATAAAACGTGCTGCATAAAAACGATTGTATCCACAACCGCGATGTTAAGTGATTAAGTTATGTTCCAACTCTAACCGGAGCTATGAATCGAATCCGTTTAGTATAATATTTTATCGATACGGTTCAAGGATTCTTAAGTAATATTGTTGTGAATGAAGTTATCGAATCAAGTACAAACGCAATTGGTTATCTTTGAATTTCTGTGCTAAGCCTGGGTTTGATGGTACTAATATTTTTTTATGGTCTATGTCCAAGAGTAAATTTAATTATAAATAAGCTATTCGATAGTATATCATACAATAGAATAGTTTATTAATTTTAAACACTTTTTATTAACAATCGATGAAGAAAACGTGTTGCGCCAACCCCAAGTAACATGGGATAAGGACAGGAAGATGATATTGATTTATTTCTTAAGACAAACACTTATAGATGTAATTACCAAACCTAAATTGACAAAGTCGATTATGTCGAGAAAAGTATGCACCTATTTATGAAATGTAAATGTCGCAGGCAGATTGTATATTCATCATTTTACTATGGCGCCGTCCGTTTACAAACGCTGGCAGTTTTGCAAAATGCCCATGACAAAATGTAGATTGCCTAGTCACTTTATAATATGCCACAACATTAATTTGCTGGACAATTCAAACGCTGTTTTGCAAAATACCGAAGGCAAATTGGCAATTCGTTTAATTGTTATAATTTCGACATTGAATGTTATTGTAGGGTGACCATCATTAAACACAGGTTGGACAAATCATACTTTATTCCAGGAATCAGGTACCTATTATGTGTTCGTAAAATTGTGAGAACCGTTAGTTTATAATTTATCTATTTTCGTTAGATTATAAACAATTGAAAAATTGTGAACTGGGTGAAATAGGGGTTGGTAGGAACGAAATGCCAATTTGCCTTAGGCATTTTGCAAAACCACCATTGTTTGTAAATGGAAGGCGCCGTTTGTAGAATGACGAATCATACAATTTGCCTGCGATATATATATATCTAGGTATATATAGAGATAAATATATAGATAGGTCAAGCAAATTAGTTACGTACTGAGATTAGACGCAGTCTGAATATTGTCTCCATTTTATTTTATATCAGTATACCTACAGTGCACCACCAGTGTTACTAAAGAGTATCGTGTTACCCAGTAACTGGGCTGTAGAGGTCAGATACGCAGTCGCTACATGTAATATACTGGTATTCAGCAGTCCGGTTAGACTGAAAACCAACCCCAACAATCAATCTCCCTAGCCTTTTCCCAACTATGTTGGGGTCGGCTTCCAGTCTAACTGGATGCAGCTGAATCTGGATGCAGCTGAATAGCAGTATTTGGGGTTGCGGGAAGTCCTAAGAGGAAACCGTGGCCCCTGGCACAGGCGAGGGAAGGAACACTGGTGGGTTTTAGTCAGTAAGAGTCTTGACACGCTCTTTCGCTCCGCCCAGAGCGGGAGAAGTCATTTGATGATTTCCCACCAAAAAAAATAAAAAAGCTGTGTTTTACATGGAGCGACTGCCTATCTGACCTCCACAACGAAGTAACTGGGTAATACGATACCCCTTGGTAAGACTGGTGTCAGACTTTCGGGCTTCTGACGACTCGTAACGACTGTCAAATAGCGACCCCAACAAAGGTGGCAAAAGGCTTTGCAGATTGATTAGCTACCAACACTGCATGATTATTTTCGGCTCCTCACAAATTGCGCCTTCGCTACGTGTATGTCAAAACAAACAACGCTTCCGTGTGAACATGCTCACAATGATTAATTGTGTGTGAATAATGTGATTTAACCAAAATAAATTAGCTTTTACGATGTCCGGAACACGCCTTGACCTAAATTCCGGTTCCTTTGCTGTTAAGTAACCCAATATCTTTTATACAGTCTGTTGTCAAAAGTCTTTGTAATAAACTTTTCAAGTCGCAAGATTGTCGTTATGAATTATTTTTGTGGAAGGAAAACATTATTCTCTGCGGTATTTATAGACAGAAGAAGGCATAACATGAAAATGAACGGACAGTTGAATCTAGAAGGTGGTCTGTAACAGGTATAATTAATTTAATTTTACTGTTTCGATAAATACGCCCCACTCCTAGTAGAATCCTTTTGTACAGCCATGGTACCATAAACATAACAAAATCAGCCTATTAATAATTCTTTGTGAGAGGGAGTGGGCTATAATCTATCACGCGGGCCCAGTGCGAGTTGGTAGATGTCACATGTCCTCGTATTTTTGGTTCTAAGACATTCCGGTTTCCTCACGATGTTTTCCTTCACCATTTTCAGAGCTGTGGTGATGAATTTATTTACACAAAGTAAAGTGTCTACTTGGGTTCGAACCCATGATCTACAACTCGTAAGTCGGGGCCATTACCACCATCGTAATGTTTTGACTCGGTCGAATATATTTTTTTCGTCTCTGTCTAGTATCTCTCCTTACAACCTATTTACAGTTTCTCTTTAACTCCAAACATCTCCCTTGCAAGGTGCAACAGGTCAGCAAGACAAAGACAAAAACGATTTTCTCGCGCTATTGTTGCAAGGCCTAGCTTATCTTGATATGATAATATAACAATATTTTAATTTAAAAGAGTGTTCGTAGAGTTTCTTGCTCGTTCTTCTTCATAGGAACCTACTGCACTTTGGAATGGGAAACTAGCTTCATCTTTCTGACTGACAGACCCCTAGAAAATTCAAAAGTACCTGTAATTGGTTCATTTGTAATAAATAGAGAAAGGAACATTACTGTCTTGTTGTTGTGATCTTGTTCTCGTAGCTGTAATAATCTGTAGTCGTTATTTATTTTCGATGCTTCTATAAATATTCTTATGTATTTATTATGTATGTATTTATTTGAGTTTGATAATCATGATTAATTTGTAATAAGTAATAATTTCTGTTAAAGTACTAAGACTAAAAAGAAGCCAAACAAAGAAGGAGATGCACTCTGAAGAGTCTGCCACGCTATCAACTACTGACAAATCTTTCACAAATTATTTCCCTATAATTTGGCAACAGAAAAAATTATCCATCTGCCTAGTCTTTTCTCAACTATGTTGGAATCGGCTTCCAGTTTAACCGGATGCAGCTGAATACCAGTATTTTACATGAAGCGACTGCTTATTTGACCTCCACAACCAAGTTACTGGGTAACACGATACCTCTTGGTCAGACTGGTTGTCAGACTTTCGGGCTTATGACCCACCCATAACGACTGAACAGCTTAATGTGCTTTCCGTGTCACGGCGGGGTTTCGGTATGTAATGAATGGTCACCCATCCACGGACGGACCTCGGCAACCGTTGCTTAACCTTGAAGATCGACCAGTGCAGCTGTTTTTATTTACCCACGAGCGCCTCGAGAAAAAATAATGCCTTTCAATTCGCGTTTCACTGGAAATTTCTTTATTCTGTTTGCATTTCCATTTAATTTAATTTTTCATCAATCAAACTGAAATAAAGTGCATGTTTGTTCAAATAACAGCCGCAGACCACAATGCTGTCATTAGATTTAATTTATTACGGGATGTTTTAAAATTCATGCAGTATTATTATAATTGATGGTAGTGGTATAAATTAAATAAACAATTAATTTTAATTTATGATTTCAACAACTAATTTGTTTGTTTATGCAAAGGATTAATCATTATGATGGATGAAAATAGCACTTGGCGTGGTATTTTTTTATTTGCTCAGAAATTTATTATATCAACAATTCACACTAAGGGAACTGATGACCTTGTGAAACCTGCAGGAAAGCGTTAGTTGCAAGAAACACAGAACCGGTCGAAGTGGTGATTCTTGGGAGAGGCCTATGTCCAGTACTGGACGTCTTTCGGCTGAAATGATGACCCCAAGAGGATTACATTGGGTAAAAGTATGTTTGTAAATAGTAAACAGAAACTCAGTGCGTTATTTTTATTCATCTACATAGGGATTACCAACGAGATACATTACAATTCTCTTTTACAATCATAAAAAAACTTTTTATAAAAAAAGAACAACCGACTTCCAAAAAAGACACTACAAAGTCAAAAATAACTTTAATTTCGGAAGTCGGTGTATTTGGTTTTGAACTTTCGTTTTTTGCCACCGACTTCCGAAATTAAAGTTATTTTTGACTTTGTAGTGTCTTTTTTGGAAGTCGGTTATTCTTTTTTTATAAAAAGTTTTTATTTTGCACTTTTTAGTTGTGGTACCTACCCCATACAAATTCAAATACCACTAACCTGCTACGTAAATAACAGTGATTGGAAGTTATCATCATAATATCATCCATATAAACTAAGTGGGAAAAAAATACGTATTATTGAAGCTAACTCAAAAACTATCCAAGTAAAGTTAATCAAATTTATATGGGACCACCTCGGAAGCATACCCTTTCAAACAAAAAAAACAATTTTTAACATCGGTCCACAATTGAAGGAGAAATCGCGTAACAAACAATCAAAAAAAAAAAAACATTCAGACGAATTGAGAACCTCCTCCTTTTGGAAGTCGGTTAAAAACTTGTATAATATACATTATCCTATAATGCACACTCAATTACAGGTAACCACAGCTTACACATTATCGAGTACACAGTCATGCTCTGATTAAAATATTTTGAAATTGAATTATTAATAAAAAATTTGATATAAATGAAAAATATACATTATCTTGTTATTGGAATGATAAATTTAATGTCCTATAACCGAAAATGCTTAAATAATTTCTTTAATGTTGAATGAAGAGAAAATTGAATGAGTTATAGAAAAACACAAAACAAAACGAACATTCTAGTTGAGCGGAAGTAGTCATCAGTTCATCATAAATAAACTATTAACTTCAGTCTATGTCTTTCATACGAACGGAAGCCAATACATTAACCCGCCTAACTACATTATCACATTCGGGGACAGGAAGGCTTTGACTGAAGGGTTAATTAGCTCTAATTCTGTCTCTTTAATGACGGACGAAACAATTTAAAACCTTGTCCTTTCACTCCTGTTAATTTCTGTCTTTTGTATTTTTTTCTCTTTTTTTTTTGATCATAGCAGTATTTAATGTTATATTGTTTTTAAGTGTATGTGATTTTCTGTGTGGATTTAAGGTCCGTGGTTTGAACTACATTGGCAATAGCCTAGATTGTAGTATTTTTCCTATTCTCATTTGCATTAAGACTGCTGTTTCAAAATAGTAGCTTTATCTGCTGAATGTGTCGCACACACTTGCAGCTTGAAATGATAAGTTCCGGATACCCAAAGATGATGGTTTATTGATAGTTAACTACCACGTAACTAATGCTATATGAATGTTGTGTGAATGAGTACAGCTGACTATGAAGACTTATCGTGTACTGTCACGTTACACTATAATTTGTGCAAAGTGATGGAAAAGTGCTGATCTATGCAATGCGCGCGTGCCATGTACGGTACATGACTCCTATGGTACTTTGTTACTGCAGCGCTTCGGGTATGTTCGCATGGGCGCGCACGGACTGTTTTCATGCGACCATGCGGAAGCGCTGCGCATCTCTGGTGCGCAGGGTGCAGGCCAGCTCCAATATCGTTCTGAATATGATAGCTAATAGGTTGGACTGTCCTTATGTGCGACACTGCTGTGACAGACAAGTTACGTATAGTGTCGCACGTAAGAGACTATTGAATAATTTTTGATTATGAATTTGATTTATTTAATTATTTAATTTGTGTGTTTGATGTGTCATTTATCTTGTATTTATTTCGTTTGTATTTATTTTTATGTGATTGTATTCTGTTATGGGTTATGATACCTGAAATAAATGAATATTATTATTAGGTATTATTATTTTTTTTGTTAAAATTTTCTCATTTGGAGCTCGAAATACTACCGCCATACCTTTCTCTGCCGCCGAGAATCGTAGCTTTGTTACAGTTTGAAAGGCTTTTGATATCGGTATAATTACAGGCACATAAGATTCTGCTTTGTGACTCGGGTGGCATAACAGGCGGGATGATAACGCCTGTAATCCGTAACGATGATGTTGTGTGATTTTAAATCGGATGGCAAAAAGTTATTGCAAAAAATTCAACCGACTTACAAAAAAAAAGCTTTGTAGTGAAACACAACTTTAATTTCGGAAGTCGGTGTCTTTGGTTTTGAATTTTCGGTTTTTTGCCACCGACTTCTGAAATTAAAGTTACTTTTCACTTTGTTGTGTTTTTTTGGATGTCGGTTGTTTTGATTGGAAAATGTTTTTATTTTTCACTTTTTTGTTGTGGTACCCCACACAAATTCGAATAACATTAACTGCTACTTATTTGTAAATAACAATCACAGGAAGTTATTATAGGCGCGAGGAGATGAAGCGCCGGGGTGTAACTCCGCTGCCGCGAGAAATCACGGTACAGTGGACAGAGCTCCGGCGGGATCTCATGGCGGCTTGGAGTGTGCGATTGTCGCAACCCAGATTTGGGCACGCCACAATTACGGCGATAAGTCCCCTCTTTGAGGAGTGGCTTGAGAGGCGCCACGGCGTCCTCACCTTCCGCCTGACGCAGGTCCTCACCGGACACGGTTGTTTCGGGAGGTACCTGTTTCGCATAAGGCGGGAGGAAACGCCCGGGTGTCACCATTGTGTGGATCGTCCGGAGGACACGGTGGAGCATACGGTGGAGGTTTGCCCGGCTTGGGTGGACCACCGCCGTGTCCTCGTGGAGGCGATCGGCGGCAGTGACCTCTCGCGTCCGGCCCTGGTCCAGGCCATGGTGCGGAGCGAGAGGGCATGGCAAGCCGTCACCTCCTTCTGCGAAGCAGTAATGCTCGCGAAGGAGGAGGCGGAGCGCGCGAGGGAGTGGCAGAGGCCGCGCCCTACCAGCCCTAGCCGCCGCCGCCGTAGGAGACTTCCCGGGCGTCGGGAATTGATAGCCGATTTCCGGCCACCGTAGGCGCGGGCCTGCGGACGGAGAGCAGAGGGCAGCTCGCCGTCCGATAAGGACCAGGCCCGGGTCGACGGCGCGTCGTGTTCCACGCGCGCCTCAAAGAGATGTCAGCAAAACTGACGGGGTCCGTTAGGGCCGATGCCTGCCGGGGTTGCGGGTAGTCCCAAGGGGAAACCGTGGCAACTGGCATGGCAAGGGAAGGAACACGGGTGGGTTTTAGTCAGTAAAAGTCTGACACGCCCTTCCGCTCCGCCCAGAGCGGGAGAAGTCATTGGATGATTTCCCACCCAAAAAAAAAAAAAAAAGGAAGTTATTATAACATCATCCATAAATATAGTCTACTAAGTGGGAAAAAGACGTATTGAAGGTACTGTACCTCAAAAATTACCCAAAGTTAATAAAATGTATACGGGACCACCACGCCAGCTTCCTCTACCGAATGAAAAATAAATTTCAAAATCGGTCCACAGTTGACTAAAATATCGAAGAAAAAAAAATGTTCCAGGCGAACATAGAACCTTCTCCTTATTGGAAGACGTTTAAAAATGGCAACACACCCGCGATGCCTTGTATTGCAAAATATTCATACTCCAAAGACTTTCGTTTTATAAGAGAAAAAAGTCTTTTCAAAACTCATAAGCCAGACTTAAGAAATGTAGGTGCGTAGAAAGAATTGTTAAAACAAAATGTGTCTTATTTTTAATACTTTTTAATTACTTTGTTTTGAACCTAATACAAAAAGACATCGGGTCGCCTGTGTAATTATTATTTCAAAGGACAAAGAATATAAAAAGGACATCATTAAGGACAGGCCAGATATTAATAACCTAACGACAGGTTTGGAATATTTTCCAGATGGTATCAAAGTATGGCCTACCGACACGTCATGTCAGGATTAGAATTTATTTTGATCACTTCTCGATAACCTGCATCTCACGCTGCATAGGAAAATTGGTTAGATTTGATTCATTATTTATTATTATAGTTAATTCAGTCGAAATACGTTCACTGTAGGACAAACTCCTCATGTATTGCTGCGCCTTCACAGAGCCGTCGGTCGGTAGATTTAATTGGATCACCGTAGTTTGTAGCTATGTCACAGTACATACCTAGCTTTAGCAGTAAGACAATCTTTCTGACGAGCAAATCTTTTCACAGCGGTCACTATTAAAGCGCTGTAGGCCTAGCCAAGTTACAAACGTTTCGTATCGAATCTCTTTCTACAATCGTTAACGCCTCAGCGTAAGCGATTGTAGAAAACGATAACTTGGTAGCCAAGTTGACACGACTGAGTCGATCGCTCATTCTACAACGTCTTTAGAAAAAACCTATACTTTAGTCTATGGTGAGCGTTCCTACAAACGTCAAACTAACGTCAGAGTCGCAGATGTGTACTTATACTTTGTGCGCGGGCAGATAATTATTGTTTCAAAGTGATAAAGTGATACAAAATTAAGCGAATTAAGGTAAAGTTCTTCTTATAATTGGTTTATCATAATATCACCGTGTGGAATGTAATTAACATTACTGTGTCTTTAAATGTTATGATTATGATTCTGCATAATATGAATGAAAGATACTGATAACTTTTATAGGATGGAATCTAGATCTAGAGCAAGCCCAGAACAGTTCGCAGCTTTATTGGAATTCATGGAAAGGAACGTAAATTACTTATTACTTATTTCGTAAATATCTTCCTTTGTTATTTGAAAATCTATCATAGGTACTCAGGCACTTGAAATTTGAAACATAAACAATGACGTGATAAGCGCCATGAACTAATACGTAAGAAACAAACAAAATAATTGTGTTTGACCCTTTACTTAATCAATAGACCCTTTGTTTCTCTGAAATAGTTTTAAGTTATGTTCTAGTCATGGCGATATAACGAGACCCCAGCAAGGTCCGCAAGGCCGAATAAAAGCTGACCGACTAAATGCTAAATGGTAAATAATATAGTCCAATTTGGCGAATAAACAAACTCACTCACTTCTCGGTATCAACACAGCTGTATCATAAAGACGCCATGTTTTATCGTTTACTCTTGGGTCTCGGTGATCGCTTAGCTATCGTTCAAAAACTTCGACATCGTTTCGTTAGCGCTTGTCAAAACTGTAACTTGGCTACCATTTCTATGGGTGTAGCGATCAACGTTGTAGAAACGCTTACATTTCATTCTAACATTTTGAACGATTGTAAACTTGTCTACGAATTTTCTATTCGATTGTTCTGACCACGTGACTTAACGTTGTGATGATTTCATTCCTATACATTTGATTCGTTTTCTACTAGCGATAACGATTGTAGATTGTCAACTTGGCTAAGCCTGCTGGTCACACTGGGAACTAAGCTAAGTTCGTTTAGTTTCGCTTTACAGCTACCGCGTGTTTGTATACGGTCCACACCGCGAACTATGAACTGAAGTATGAAAAAACACGGTAGCTACATGAGCGAATCTAAACGAACATAGCTCCGCTCCCAGTGTGACCAGCGCTTATGATAAGCAAGTACAGGAAAATCTCTATTCTTTTTAGACCCTACTCGTTACGTGATTTTCGCGAAACGTAACGTAAGTTCTAGTGACTTCGAAGGCGCGTCACCTGTTTTGAAAACACGTGCCTTTAGTAACTAGTTACTCTTTTCAAATTCTATTCGGTGATTAAACATGTTGATTCCAACGAAATGTTACAGTTATTTGCGAAACAAAAATATAAAAAAATACCTTCATAATACGTACATATCACAAGCTTTAAGTTTTTGGAATGAATACATTTTTGTAGCTACAAATGCAGTTATATCATTAACGTAATACTAACAAAAATAAACTTCCCGTCATACTTTACTCTAGCTGATGACTGACTGCAACGAAAATGTAGCTATTTACAAAATAACGTTTTTACAGTCTGACTCAAAACTAGCTATTCGGCTACATGCCCCGTAACCAGTTATTGTAACTAGTGACGTGAAATAACGCCCATAACCAATTCTTTTGTCTTTCCTGGGGGCCTACCACCACCCCACCTCTAAAAGGAGTATTATTTTAATATTACTTTAGTGTGGGAAAGAGATGAAGCTCTACAGGACGTATAGCACCGTCTCATTCCCCCACTGAAGTAACATTAAAATAATACTGCTTTTAGTGGTTGTGGTAGGTTGACTGACGGAGTAATTTATAACAGGGGGCCTCCTGTTATAAATACTCTGTCAGTCACAAATTGAAAAAGCGTGGATTATCTAAACGAACCACAGGGATGAAACATACACGAATCCAGCTTAAATCTATAGAGCTTTAAGCTTTTTCAGGCTTACTGTGTTTTTGTAAAGCGATCCATGAAACTAGGTCGAAAGTAAAAGCCTGTCAGTCACTTTTCAGATACCTTGTCTTTTTTCGTTGAGTTGTTTGAAAAACAGGATCAAGTTACACTGACGTAATGTTTGTAGGAAAATACAACTTTGGAGGTAACGTCAAAATGAATGGTTTGCTTGGGTAGGGCCCCAAGCAAATCATTAATTATTGCAGCTAAAATAATTTGCAGGGCGGTTTAAGAGTGTTTATCCGAAAATTTGGCAACATCGCAAATAGCTGTCAAATATTTAACTGTTTTGATTAATTTGTCAATATTATTGTATGGAAATAAGAAATGTTGACAAACTAGAATATTGATTATTTACAATTTTTGGCAGTGCGAACTCCCATATGCGAACAATATTTTTGAATTCTCAATTATATAACCAAAAAATATACTTCTCGTCTCACAGATGAGCATTTAAGAACCATTTTAAGAATTTACCATTGTAATTTTTTTTTTTTTTTTTTTAACTAGGGCATCTCGTAGCTGGCCTCTGAGGCCATGACTACTTAACCGGTCATTCCTGCGGCTGCCTTAAGCTCCTAAAAACTTAAAGCCTCCAGCCAGGGGCATAAACTAAAGCTAATTACAAACTAGGCGAACGCTCGCTAAGGGCACCCCCTGTGGAGTACGAACCTCGGCTTAGGGCGTTCGCTGACGGGAGGACAGCAAGAGGGACAGGCTGGATCAGAATATCATTATTATTAATCGGGGAGTTTAAAGCTACAGGCTCAGCAACAACGCGGGCTGGCGCATCGTTATCGAGCAAGGGTCGGGGGGGAGTATCATTTACTCGGGTGGGACGCGATCGCGGACCTCTGCGGTGAGGTCGGAAAGTGTGTCGGTTTGTGCGTGTTTTCACTGTACTGGTCTCCCTACGGCTCTCCTGGAGGAGAGTTGTGGGATCGTCTGGATCTAACAGAATCTGCCTAGGGCGGCGGTTCGAGCTTAACTGACTAGGGACATAACTAGCCGCCTCGACAACCAGAGGGTTGCGGTGAGTGACGGCACTATCAAAGAAACGCTTGGAGTTGCGTTTGAGAAACTGATGGATTGTGGGGATTCTAAGGTCGACATGAAGGGCAACGTTCCTAACATACCATGGCGCACCGGTGGCCTTACGAAGGAATCGATTTTGGAGCGTTTGCAACCGATGGATATGATGGGGTTTCGCGTGTGCGAACGCGGCTCCCGCATAAGTCATAATGGGGCGAATGCACGCCGTATACGTACGCAATTTGCACTTAAGTGACATTTTGCTCTTATTATTAAGGATCGAATGGAGTCTACCGAGAACGAAAGCGGCTCGTGAACGAGCTTGCTTTATGTGCTCACCGAAGGAAAGATGTTGGTCTAGAACCACGCCTAAGTACTTGGCTTGCTTCTCCCAAGGGATAGGCTTGCCAAACATAGTGATTGGTCGGGGGAGTGGAATTTTCCAATTTGAGCGCTTTCTCACAAAGAGAACCGCTTGGCTCTTGTCAGGGTTAACCTCGATCCGCCACTTTCTGAACCAAGCGCCGAGCTTGTCGACTTCGGTTTGCAGAGTGCGGCGGATCGAGTCAGTGCCTGCTCCCTTGTAGTAGATGGCCGTATCGTCTGCGAACAGAGCCAACTGCGCCTTTCTACTCTTTGGGATATCGCTGGTGAAAAGGGTGAATATAAGAGGCGAGATCACGGAGCCCTGAGGGACTCCGGCGCGAATGGTACGAGGGGAGGAGACTGCTCCTTCGATTCGATAGCGGAAGGTGCGGTTCGACAAAAAGTCCCGTAGGATGAGCACGAGACGATCTGGCACACCGAGTTTGTAAAGCTTATACAATAAGCCGTTGTGCCAGACTTTGTCGAACGCTTTCGCAATGTCGAAAAATACCCCGCCGGTCATCATGCTGCGTTGGAAACCAACGTTTATGTGTTCAATGATCCGGTGGGCCTGATGCACGCTAGAGTGCTGCGATCTAAACCCAAACTGTTCGTTGGGGATGAGGCCCTTGGTCTCGGCATAGTCTCTGAGGCGCTTATAAATAAGCCTCTCATAGATTTTTGCCAAGACTTTGAGCAAACTAATAGGACGGTAGCTAGATGGGTCGGTTTTTGGCTTGCCAGGCTTTGGGATACCTATAACTATGGCCTCTTTCCACGCTTGTGGGAAAATATTATTCCTAAGGGCGCCATTGAAGATGGTGCACAGTAGTAATATGAGATGAGTGGGAAATAGTTGGACCACCCTATTGGTGATGCCATCTGAACCGGGGGCTTTGCGAATTTTTAGACCTTGAATGATGTCCTTCACCTCGTCTGGGGTGACGGGGGGCAAAGGGTCATCAGGGTCTTCAACGGGAGGGAGGGAGGCTCGACGTTCGACTTCCGCGTCAACCTCTAGGAGGTGAGCTTGGTCTACTGGTTGCAAGCTGGGAGAGCATTGAGCCTCGAGGCTGTCTGCTAGGCACTCGGCCTTGTCTATGTCATCGAAGGCGATAGACTTGTCGGGACGGGTCAAAGGGGGCATAGAAACGGTGTTCTGGGACTTGAGTTTCCTCTGAAGTTCCCAGAAGGCCAGATGAGTTGGTTCGAGTTCGCTGAGCATCTTATCCCAGTTCGCGTCCCGCAGCTCCGCTATGCGTGTCTTTACAGATCTCTGTAAATAGCGCATATGGGCTTTGTTAGCGTCACAGGGAAAGTTGCTATAGGCACGAACGGCCGCGTTCTTCTCAGTCAGCAGATCGCGTACATCGTCCGGAAGGCGCCAGCGAGGGTCATCCCCCACTGGAACCTCCCTTGAGCAGTCGCTCAGGACAGATTGTACGTGATCCGTGAGTGAGTCGATCGCGGCCGTCGTGTCTGCGACCGAATCAAACTTATCGGGAATTGAGTCTAATTGGGGAGACGTGTTAGATTTCAGCCGAGTGCTTACTTTCTTCCAGTCTGTAACCTTTTTTGTTATCGCGGGTTGGTCGGGGTCAGGGAGACCTATACTTACCATTGTAAGCAAATAGATAGATATATATATACTTGTTGGCGACGACAAACGACTGATTACGCCGTCGTGTCGCGATGGTCTGCGCGAGGCTTTATGTTGGCGGCAAATGTTTTTTGTTATTAATGAAAAAGTACCTGCGACATAATAATATAGGAAATTGTATATGGGAGCTACATCTGCCAACAAACTGCTTTGTAGTTTGGCAGACGTAAACTTTATTGTAACCTGATGTCACCACAAATAAACGCTTTTTAATTTTTTTTTTTTTTTTATTTTTTTTTTTTTTTTTTTTTTAGTAATAAGAATTTGATTAAATAATAAAAAACCATTTTTAATAGTCTTAGATATAAGTACCTAATATGTAAATAACATAGGGATAGTTTCATTTTCCCATAACTATAAGAAAACCCCGAATCGATACCTACATATATAAATTGTAACATGTAACATAATAAATAATAATAAGTAGATAGAAATAAAGATCGTAGTTAGCACCCTAACACAAAACCTAAGGTAAAGGCTTGGTAAAAGGTATAAGGTATTCACATAAGCAGGTGTTAGCTTATCAGAAACACAAGGTAAATACACGAACATTCACCTAAACACACATCAAAAGGTTTGGTATCACCCATGAACAAGTTTCGACTTGTTTGAGTAAATAGACTCGCCCACGAAACAAGTTTAAACTTGTCGAGATAATGGCCTCGCCCAACAAACGAGTCTCAACTTGCTCAACCAATCAGGGTATCGATCGGGGAGCAGGTTACAACCTGTCCAGAAAAAAGGGTCACGCTTGACCGAAATGTACGAGCCTAACTCACTAAGATTGGTTAAGAACCAAAAATTATAAATCACAAATGTCCAGACTAGCTGCTAATTGCGCTATGATAGAAAACTACTTAAGCGATAGTAAAATGTAAACTCTAGTTTTTTAGTGCGCGGCAATATATTCGTTAATTTAGTATCAACATACGTGGTGTTTCTCTCAGAATCCCCTACAATACTTATTATCAAAATTATGAACAAGTGCGGCCCGCCTGTTTCTCTTTTTCCCACTATGTGGCCCTTGCCTGCTATAAGGTTACCGACCGCTGATTTAGAACATTCATTGCGATAATTTACGTTGTTGAGCAGATGTTTTTTTTCGAAATATTGAAGCATTGGATAAGCAATCTGTTTCAAAATGATTCAGATTCTGATTGATCGTGTATTACGTAATAAGGCTACTGCTTTAATTGTGCATTAGTTAAATGCCGCCATGTTGCTTTTCAATACTATTTTGTAAAATAATTCCACAAATGCTTAATAACCACTCGACCTATAAATATCATTCAATCACCAAAATATCATTGTAGTAGAATCAGAGTGTATAAAACGAAAACAATTTCTGAGCACTCCACGCGAGTGTTCCACGCGCGCCTCTAAGAGAGGTCAGCAAAAATTGACGGGGTCCGTTAGGGCCGATGCCTACCGGAGTTGCGAGAAGTCCTAAGGGGAAACCGTGGCCCCTGGCAAGGCAAAGGAAGGAACACGGGTGGGTTTTAGTCAGTAAGAGTCTGACACGCGCTTCCGCTCCGCCCAGAGCGGGAGAAGCCATTTGATGATTTCCCACGCAAAAAAATAAAAATAAAACAAATAGCACTCTAAAATGGAATCCGATATTAACGCCATTTACAACCATTTCACGTAAACCAATCAATAGCAGGCTACACCTGTTACCTCCTTCTCTAATGAGTCTTATGAAAAATGTTACGTTTCATTGACTTGACGTAGATAAATATTCGAGTCAAACTTCATTATGGCAGTGGGAACTCTTGTGCCATATTTTGGAGGTCATAATTTGATTTATAGTGAATTATGTTGAGGTCGGAAGGTAATGGATTAAGTTCTACTGTTGTGGGGATATTTGTTACTAGTGGTTCATTTATAATTTCATGTGATCGAACCCAGCAGGAATTAATGCTAGTCATCAAAGCTTAACGTCAGGCCAGGGCAATTAATTGTTAAGCAAATTAACCCTACGATAATTTTGTTGTTTTGTAGAACTCAAATCAGCACAATAACCTTGCACAATTCATTAAGTTACAAATAAGCAGTAAAGGTATGTAACATTTTTGTTTTGAATAAATGCGAAAGTGAATATTATGTTACGCTTTCACGCTAAAACAGCTAAAGGGATTCGGATGAAATTTGACAGGTAGCCCGTAACCTAGAAAAGGACATAGCCTACTTTTCATCCTGTACCTCTAACGAAGTTGAAGGCAACATCTAATTAAGAACTAAAACGTACTACGTCACTGTACCCAGATATCGGCTTAATTCTCTGAATACCCGAGATTTCATTCGGATAATTAATTAAACCTGTTTTGTTATCGCTTATTAAAATAACGTTTCTTCTTAGTAGCCACACAGGAAATGCTGAAGCTATTAAATAAAAACATGACGTGTCAATCAAAACAGTAACTTTTTATTTGATTGCAGATATTATTTTATTATTCAGCCTTCAGAAGCCGTACTAGAAGAATATAAACAGCAACATTGACCTCAGATTGTTTTCATTATTTATAAAATGAAGCAACGAATAAGTGTATAAAATAAATCCCATAGCTGTTTATTTGTGGATGCTCATACCAATCGGCATTATCTATCCATTTCATTACGTGTCTGATAAAAAACAAAACACGCATTTCACCAATAATGTTTAATTAAGACTGTCGAACCTAGCTGCTTCTGATTATTATTCCAAAAACATGGACATAGTCTGCCGATTAAACGTGTAATCCTGTGAGATTTAAAACAACCGCAGAAAGGACCACTTTTTGTAATAATTATTGGTAAACAGGATATCTGCGGGTTTGAGGATTTTAAACAATTTTAAGTAGGTTAGGTAACTTCGCGAAAGTTCCAATGGTTTGAACTCTATACCTACTACTACTTATTGTATTTTTCGTACGGTAGCTACTGTAAGTAGTTAAAAATACTGTATACTTGTAAACAATAAAAAGATGGACAAAACTAAGAGGAATCATTTTTGCAAAGTACATTTAAAGCAAGTGTTTCCGCGACCACGAACACACTAAATAAAAGACACTTTACAAACAAACTTAGCATAAAATAATAGAACTCGCAACTAATTGTGTCCTTTTCGTCTGATACCGCTAGTTTATACCAAAGCGCAGTTCTAAAGCGATTATTTTGTTTGCCCGCCACCCCCCAAGCGCTTTACAAAGCGTGAAATACTACATTTTAGCGCTCTCTTGTACATTTCGAATGCGGTTGTAGCATTTTAGCGATCGTGTTCTGAGATACGATTTTAATTTGAGTTTACAGTGGAACTTAATATGCGTTTATTTACACCGATGCTAATGTAGATTTTGAATTTAGAGTAGTATTCGCCAGTTTGCTTGTTGCTTTTGTTTATATACAAATTGAAACTGTTGTTGCATTTCTACAGGTTATTAAAAATAGGTTTAATAGATTAAGAGATTAGTTTAATTAAGATAATAACATGCGAGAGCTTTATGTATGAGATAACGTAGATATTGATAACAAAATAATGTAAACACATTGTCATTATTTTCAGTTGTCAATATTATAGAACACAAAGACCGATATTTCAAATTCTTT
The DNA here is from genome assembly GCA_948150665.1 of Conistra vaccinii. Classification (NCBI taxonomy): domain Eukaryota; kingdom Metazoa; phylum Arthropoda; class Insecta; order Lepidoptera; family Noctuidae; genus Conistra; species Conistra vaccinii. The sequence continues at coordinate 10,052,634 of OX411337.1, read as the reverse complement.
TTGTCAGGTGAACATTTTTGACATATCTCGGAACCCTAAGGTCCCGGACCTTTGGAAGGCGAACGAGGGGCCAAAGCCAACTCGCAGAGGCCCCTTAGAAATTTTTAAGTATTGGGGCACCAACCGACGATAATCTCTGTATGTATGTAAGTGTATCCAAGGACCACTCCCGGTTGGTGTAGGACTATTGCAGGATATGGAAACAAAAATATTGGACTAAGGGTTTGGGTGGCTTAAGTTGACTGGTGACCTTATCAGGTGAATATTATTATTATAATTCAAATGATAAAAGAATGAAAGGAATACAAATTCACGAAAAAAGCGAGCGAACCTTACAGTAGTTGCAAACGATGTGTACAGTCACGAGCACCAATATGTATACATTAAGCAACTTTTAAAAGTGATTTGCTTCTACTGTGTTGATTAATATTTTATGATGTTACGAATATAATATTTTGGAACCCATATAAATATGAAATAGGCCTTATAACAAAGTTGCAGTTAATATTCCACGAGAAAATCGCTTTTGAATTTTGCTAAATGGATACATATTGGTGCTCGTGACTGTACCATCTGACGTCTCACTTTGCTAATAATTAACATTCATTATAATCCTGAATAAAAAATATTAAAGATTTTTTCGTAATGAAGAATAATTATTTTTAATGAAAATTGTATTTTATTTAATTAACACTAGGAGTAATGCAATTTTTTATTGAAGTCAGTATAATTATTTTTGTTTAGTTTGGGAGAGCTGAGACATTATACTGTAAAATTAATTAAAACACGTTGAAAAAATGGGTGATAATAACAACACTTGTTTTTATTGTAAACATGCTTGTTTTATTGTAAACCAAATTCTTAAAAGTCTAAATATTATACAGATTACCAAACAGTTACAGTTATCAGTTTTATATGGTGTTCATAGTTAAATAGCGATAAATCGGGGTTTAAACGCAAGTATTCCGAAAAGAGGTCTCGTCAATGTCGTTTCTGACAGTCAACACAGCGCACACGCTTTCCCGGTTTTCTGTTTTTTTTTTTTTAGATTTATTTATTTATCAACTCATCATCACTATCATTACAGGATTGTCCTAATTCAATAGTGTGGCTGCAATTACAGTTTTATTATTTATCATATTCATAACATATTCTGTACATAGTGATTTTTGTGAACTCACCCAGAGATCAAGTAAACTGTTACATACTTCCGTCCCTTTTCACAAAACCACTCCCACAGATTACAGCTTCTACTACAGGTCTGTAGATTGCAGGAAGAGGAAAGAAGTTACACATCAAAATTATTTTTATCTCGTGAATATTCCATACCTTTTACAACTAGCTGTTATCAAAATGAAAATCCTAACTACATACAAATATTATTCTTATTTAACGAGTGTTAAGGTCTACATCCAAGAATTTATTTGAGACCGTTTTTAGTAAAGCAAAGAGAAATAGGACCAAGCACAGAGCACGGAATCGCTGCGACGCGGACGGCAGTATCTATGAAAAAAAAATTGTGGAGCTCCGTAACTGCGTTGAGCGTTCAACTCCTGTTACGGGACCGACTTCAAAGACGTCAGTTTCTATGTCATTTGTGTCATAATACGAGTAAACGGTGATATACTAGCTGTGGCGTCCGAGGGATCTCCGAGCTCTGTGGGACCAAGCTTTGAACTTCAAATCACGTAGAGGGACTTTATATTTGTCCCAAGCGTTTATATAATTTAGTTATGAAAGTAAAATTGTTTAGTTTGCAGTCGTAATATTCTCAAAATGAAACTGCATATCTTTGTAGAGAATAATATTTGTGAGGTGATGTTTGTGAATTAATTTAGTCAGATTTTGTGTGAATATTTATAAGGTACTGTTTTTGGTTGCTCACTATGAATTTGAACATAGTGAATAGTTATAATTACAAATGGCTTATCGATTGAATTGTAACTAAAAAGGTTCCATTGTTCCAATAGTGAGAAAATGTTAATAAAATATTGTAGCAACGTACTACGAGTGATCCAATCTCCAGTCCAGTTTTTTTTTTTACCAGTTGAATAAAACATATTCAAAATAATCAAAAGTAAGCTTTGCCACAAACTAACTAATTATTTCAGAGTTTCCTCAAATTAAAACAGAATTCGTACTAATGAAATGCAGCTGCATTTCCGAATCCTACTAATGGAATTTAAATGCTCATTCCTTTTAGTTAAATAGTATTTCTCCTACAATTAATTCCTATTAAATGTAAGGAACAAATTATTCAGTATGAATTAATTCAGGAACACACTCTACCAGTCCTTCAATATCGGAAACTTGAACTAGAAATCTTAAATACTAAAACCACAGAACTTGGTTAAGTATATAAAGCGAATTTTCTTATCTAAAAGTGGGTTTTAATTCAACGGTTCAAGTTAGGGGGAGTCGATTCGATCGCAAAGAGCTAAGTTTGCGAGATAACACTTAGAAGTGAACGATTGTTTGTAACTTTGTTGTTTGTAAGTTTGGGTAAGTGAACGGGTATTTTGGCTGATTAGATATTTAGTTAATTTGATTAGGAAAGGAATTGATAATGATGTTATTATTGATACACTGCACATAATTAAATGTGATCCAGAATATATTTTATAGTGATGTTTCTTGTGGCAATAGGCAGGGCAAATTGCTCGCAGAACAGATGGCCGATGAGTCTGAAAGGTTCTGGAGTAGCGAGCGAAACGTAGCGTTGAAAGGGCCTCCCGCAAGGACCGATGACCTTGTGAACGCCGCAGGAATCCGCTGGATGCGGGAAGCACAGAACCGGTCCAAGTGGCGGTGCTTGGGGGAGGCCTTTGTCCAGCAGTGGCCGTCTTCGGGCTGAAATGATGATGATGACTTTTACTGGATTGGACTTCTACAAGTGGATTACTATACCAGGATTAAGTTTTATCTTATCAGAATGCAATGATTAAAAATACTCAAAATATTGCATGTTTGTAGTACGAATAGCTTTACTGATATACTTACTAACATATTTTGAGAATGTTTGATAATATTCGTTTTCACATAACCAGATTTATAAGCTTCTTACACGGCGACATTATAAGCCCAACCGTATTAACCTATTACACATTAACATATTACGAGTATTATCTCCATAATTTCCACATAGTCCTAGTCACAATACAAAGGTGGCAAAGCAATAAATTGCCTAACAGCCTCAAGTTTGCAAGCTATGCATCTCATCGCAGTAGTTAATCATACTGGCTTACAGTTCCCGGTCGAGATGGCGTTCGGTATTGTTTAGTGGGCTTGCTATGATAAATAGTAATAATAGTACATATTTGAGAATGTTTGTTTAGATTACTTTTCCAAACTGTTATTTATAAGCTCCTTACTAGTGAGCCCTTAGTTAGGTACATGGCGATATCACGAGCCGTGCAAGGAATTATTGTGCACACTAGAAAAATACTTTTAAGAAGGCCCCATAATCAACATATTATTCCTTGCTCCACATTTTCACAAGACAAAGGTGATAGGCAATAAATTGCCTAACAGCCTCAAGTTTGTGAGCTATGCATCGCAGCTGTGAATTACACTGGCTTACAGTTCCTGGTAGAGACGGCGCGGGTGGTAAGCTAGTAATGAGTCAATTCCAAATTTAGATATATTAATAAAACTAAAAAGCTTGAAATAAAGAAAAATATTCAAAAACCAAAAAACCCGATTGCAAAAACCGAGTATCGCAGGCGAGGACAAACTTATAACCGGATATATGGTGTAAGTTTTGTTTGTCCTCGCCTGCGATACCAAAATTCTATAGATTATAATGCTTGTTTTTCTCTTTTCAGTTGTATGTTTTTGCAATCGAATTTTTTGTTTTTTGAATAATTTTCTTTAATTCAAGCTTTTTAGTTTTATTAATATATATAAATTTGGAATTGACTCATTACTAGCTTTTATTTGATACCAATATTGTTATTTTTTTTATTTTTTTGTAAACTTTCGAATTCCTTTTTTTTGTATTTGCAGATGCAATATATAAATATTATATAGCCTATGACACTCCTACAATTAAGACGAATCTAACGACACCTCATATGTTAAAATCCATCAAGCCGTTTAGGCTACAGAGCGTGCCAAAGAAATAGACATACATACATACATACATACATACGTACATACTCTCGAAAAACATTACCCTTCTTCTGGGGCAGTCGGGTAAAAAGTGACTCTTAAAAGGTTAAATTTTAACTTCTAAGGTAACGTAACCCTTATATTATTTACTGTGTTCACATAGCTCGTAGCCCTAAACACAATATTAAGGTGGTAAAGCAATAAATTGTGTAACAGCCCCAAGTTTGGGAGCCATGCATCGCTGCAGTGATTCACACTGGCTTACAGTTCCCGGTTGAGATGGCGCGCTGTATTGTTTAGTGGGCACGCTATGACAAATGGTTGCTGCAGTTGCTGAGCTAAGACCCTGATAGTTTATAGACTGATTTTAGGGAATACTATCTTTAGTTTTAAAGGTCTTTTGGTTATTTTTAGGCATTTTGTGACTGGAAGTGTTTGTTAAATAACAATAAAATTGTAATTTGTTAATCCATAAAGAAAAACGCATGTTTTAATGGATTTAGAGCAGATTATAAAGAACAATTTTCTCTTCTATTCTATTACGCGTTCATCATTTCAGCCAAAATACGTCCACTGCTGGACATAGGCCTCCCCCAAACACCGCCACATCGACCGATTCTGCCTCCCACATCTAGCGGATTCCTGCGGCCTTTACAAGGTCATCGGTCCATCTTGTGGGACGCTTTCCAACGCTACGTCTTCCAGTACGCGGTCGTATTCTATTACGCGTTACAACTAATTAAATAACGTTAAGGTTTTTTTCATCACTCGGTGCACTGTTACTGTTAGGCTGTATCATCCTACTGGTCGGCAAAGTCCTTTCTTTCCCCATGACTTTCAGTGTTTGCGATTCAGACCCAATTTGAACCACTAATTGTTTGTTTTGTCCAACTCGTTACTCGTCGTCGTGCACTGCATTATAATAAAGTTTCCTAGCTCCCTTCGGTATTTCTCTTGATACTATCTACATAACCTACACTTATCCAAACGGCGAACCTAATCGGTTATGTGCGCTAGTGTACTTTACGTATTGCTGGAGTTGTCGATTTGTCACCAAATAAATTGAATTCGTGCGAATCGCCTCCAAAAAATTAATATTTATTAAAATGGTGGATTCGGGCGAGTTCATTCAGGCAAGTCACCAATACGCCAAAATATCTATACACGATTTTATAAGTAATTACCACAGTTCCACGTCTGAGAACCAAATATTTAAAAGCCCTGTAAACTTGAAATGAAACTATGTTATGCAGTAAGTAAAAATTGGGAACTTGGTACTTGAAGACATCGGGCATCACCCTAACAATACAAGACAGTATTTCCTTAGGTACCAGACTTAAGTCTGGTAACACATTTTCCAGGCCACTGGGCGAAAATCTATCCCGAATACAATCTTACTGATTTATTTAAACCGTTACAACACTTTGAACTTGTATTCAACAACACAATACTGTATCCATTGTGTGGGCTGTCAAAATGCCGCCGGCTCCGTTGATAAGTAATTCGTGGCCAGTGTTCGAATTGAGACCAACTGTTGGGACCAAAGTGCTAGGACCCATCGTGTTTACTTGGGACAGAAATGTAGGAATTAGGACCAGACAGTGCCAATTAGTGCTATTGTTTTGTCTGGCAAGTCTTACTAGTAGAAAATGGCACGTTTTGTCTGTAACTCTAAGAGGCTGTCTGGAGGAGATTGCCTAAACCAATAAGACCGTGAATTGTGTTTTCTTTTGTTGTTAGGTCCTTACTAGTTTCTGTGATTTTAGGGTTCCGTACTTCAAAAGGAAAAAAACGAAACCCTTATAGGATCACTCGTGTGTCTGTTTGTATGTCTGGCTGTTCGTCTGTCACAGCCAATTTGCTCCGAATCTACTAGACCAATTTAGTTGAAATATCGTACACATTTGAATTTCTGTGACCCAGAGACAAACACGGGCGTGTAACGTAAATAAATGAATTTTGTATATGGGGGTCAGTTTTCGGGGCAAACAAGAAAATTTTAAAAACGTTTTCAAATTGTACTGTGAGACATGTCAAATGAAAGGGCTTGTTGTGAGGATCTAAATATAATATTATTATAATTTTAAAATAAATACTTTTACAGATACTTTAGAAAATAGAAGGAAATCAACCACAAGGGTTCCTTATCTGTAAAACTATTGAGCCTAAAATTCTGAAAAAAAAATACAGAGAATGGTTTTAGATTACTGGAAAACCTATAAGAAATCTATGGTCACAACCCTTCATTGTGCGTGGTCCGATGACCGATGTCCAGGAGTGTACTTTTGTTTTGTACGTAAAGTATGTTACCCATGATATGGTTGATTCATATCTGATTTGATTCCTGATGTATCTGAATTAAAATTAACTTAAAACACATGTAGGTCGGTTCTCAAAAAACCCAAAAGTCATATATCGTTACGAATATCGTTACGTCAACTGTTACGTCAACATCCCAAGGGGGAGGCGCATTTCATTTAATGCAAAAGTCGCAGTAAAAATTCTCGACAGCCAGGAAATATTTTTAAATGCAAACTTTATACTAATCACATCTCACAGACGAAATACGACCGGTAAGGCCTTAAGCAACCGCATGCAGTAAAAAAAACCCGCGTTCCTTTCTCAAATATTTGTCCAATTTACATTCCATTAGGCGAGACGCGGATGTTGGGACCAAATAATTTCACTCGCATCCAACCAGACGTGAAAGTTAACGTTATTTTTTAAATTTTGTTATTTTTATTGACTTATCGTCACCTGGGAACCGTGGGCGAGGAATTGCATGTTGAATACTTTCAGTAGGTAATAAAATTGTAATAGTTACAACCCTAAGAAAAAAAAATTGAGTTTAAATAATATATATAACAATGCTTCTTTTAAAAGTAAGGTTGATAAACGCTACGCAACGCATACGTCCACGAGACTTGCGATGATGATAATAATGTGGCGACATCTTCTTCGCCAAATATGAACTACCCATCTCACTGACATCGCAGAAGCAGAGTTTACCGCGCAACCTGCATATACAACGACCCGACATCAATCGTCGGGTAGTAGCCCACCAGACACAACACCCGTCTGGTCGAAGGATCCTCCTTTACCTATGAAGGATGTGTGAACTTTACACCCTGTTCCTCATACCTCTATAATAATGTTATGTTGTAAACCTTATCGATATCCAACAACTCAACTGTACTCAGACTGTAAGGTACTAACAGTTCGTCAGCTCTTCGTGTTGCAATCTGTTCTCAGAAGACACTCCAGCGTCCCACCGTCTGATCCCAGCAAACGAATCAATATTCCCCCAGGTACACGACACAGAACCGCTTTTGCCAAACACCAATACTTCGCATTAAGTACACTAATCTACAAGAAAATTCATAAAGAACTAAATATACTCGACTGCAATAAATTTAAATTAAAAGCTAAGGTGATGGAATGGCTACTTGAACAGGACTATTCACAAACTGAATTACTCCTCAAATACATTGCCTAATATTGCATTATTTTAGCACTTTAATTTCCTCAAACTCGCTACTCTCATACACCAACTCACCACACATACATCATAAACACATCCCCACACACACTCACCCTTTCATATTACATAAGTATTTAAATCTTTGGGTCTAATAATTTAGGTCTCTACAATTTTTCCTTTTCTTAAAATATAATATCTATAATAGTAAATCTTAATTTAACTGTTAACACGAACAATAGGTATGGCACAGACCGCAGTTTTATAATCCCTATGTTTATGTAACCTCACAGCTGAACACTGTCTCTTAAGATACAGGTTATCCTAGTTTGAGAGGCAGGGCTCACAATATCTGTATACAAACTTCTGCAGCGTACCTAGTTAGTTTTCATTTTAAACAGTGTATACTAATGTATGTATATTTGTGACAATAAACTATTACTATTATTACTATAATGTATCTAAGCCTTCTCAAGTCATATCGTATACCCTTTACTTTTAACAAACAGTAATTTGGAGTAGGACCCACATATGTTTATATAATTTACAGGCGAATTAAATTAAATAAACAATGTCAGTTGCAAAAGCAACAAATCGATTGCATAAAAGAAAAAGCACAGTACTGTAATTCAACTATAGTTGCCGGCTCGAGAAGTTCAAAATATAGGTAACGCTCATATTTCTAAAAATTATTTACTTCCGTTCCACAAACTATTAAGGTACCTAAATCAAATACTAAAATATAAAACAAAAGTACCTATACAAATGTGGGACCAAAACTAATCCATTATCCAGTTGACAGTCTTTTGTTATTTTGGGAACATTCATAATGTTAAACCCCATCACTAGTAACAGATGAGCTGTCTTTGGAAACACGTGTTGCCTATCTATCTCGAATGCCGCACACAGAGCACGGAGACACCTCGACGGCTGCTGCTAGAGACGGTGATGTTAACACTTTTCATATAAGCTTGGTTTGTATGGAAAGTGTTAACATCACCGTCTCTGCCAGTCAGTGAGCGTCACCGTTTACTCAAAGGAACTGACAGCCCGTGACAATTTTGACAAAGCCTATGACCAAAGCTTGAAATACCGATAATAATTAAATTATTAGTTTTACCATTTTTTTGTATGTTACCAAAATTTTTCGCGTGTTCTTTTTTCACCTTGATCCGCATCAAGGTTTCCTGGAAAATGTTTATTTTTTATATTTTTTGAAGAGCTAGGTTCAAAAACACGATTCAAGAAAAAAAATTGTGAACGAAAATGTTAAATTTTTTTACCTACTTGTAATACCTAATCTCTTCGACAAACACTCTTTTCACTGTTTTCTTAAAAAAAAAACGTAATACGGGGTTAAAGTTTTCGCGGTTTAAACTTTAACATACGCCCTTGTCCATACCCTACATCTTAAATTAAGAAAATAGCTGTTTTAAATTAATGAAAAATTAGCTTAAAATTCGGCGTTTATTCCCCGGGCTAAAAGACCGGCTTCCCGGCACGATTCCCAACTCTGTGAGCGTGCGTGTCAACTATTCGTCATTTATGTCATGGGTGGAGTATTTTGTGTAGACGTGTGTATGTCATTGCTAGTCATGGCAGCTTTATTTCATACGAGATACGAGTTGGTTTCAGTGTTAGGGTTCAGTGTTTAACTTTTTCACGAGTGACTTTATGAGTGAGTTCGACATTTTAAAAAATTGGCTTTTTTTAATAAGAATTTGATTATACATTACTGCCAGAAGTAGACCTCAAATAAGGCCTAGACTCCTTCAGCAAAAACTGGTCCTTAGCAGCTTTAAGAGAGCCGTAGAAAGAGAGAAAATGGCTTCGTTGTCCGGTGGACAGTAGAAAAAAAGGTCTGGAATTGTAAGAGATCTGCACGCTACCATGATTATCATAGAAGCGGGTTCTCTACGGGTTTTGTCGACGGAAGAATAGACAAAATGATAGATTGAGATTGTTTATCTATCGTTTTGTTTCTAATGTTCCGTCGACATAACCCATTTCTATTATGTTCATTCTAAGCGTGCTGGACCATGTCTGATAACAGTAAATGAGTCAGAAATAATTATAGAACAGGGGTGAAAAAACAGGGGTAAAAATGTAAGCTTGCAATAAACTTCTTGATTTAATATCAAGTAATTTTTCACATCTTTGGCACTTTCGAAAGAAAGTTAATTTTGAACGTCAGTAAACACTTCTTTGTAGTCGAAGAACTCATAAACATCGTCTCGGAGCTCTTATTCAAACATCTTCTCAAATTCAATGCTACCAGTAAAACTTTTCCAGTAATACATAGGTACGTCGAAAGGATCTAAAACATTCTTCAAAAGATATTACTCGTCTGAATGTTCCTCATCTATAAGTTTTAACTTAACAAACACTTGTTCAATCACGAGCAAAAAGACGTACACATTCGGTGAAATTCGACAAAGATTTTTCCGAAAGTAGGTATTGTTAAAATTATGATTATGTTGCGCATTATGACGGCGTCAGACTTAGCTTCAAACATTTGATCACTTGTTTGAGAACTTTGTAAGGCAGAATGGTTAAATGCAAAATAATTTTATTATGTTAAAATTTTGCACACATGCTCAAATACCCGTGGCACACATTCACACAAACTTCTTTCGTTTTATGCAATTTGCAGGTCAGTTTCAGGTTGTATGTTGATTATGATATGTTTCGCGACCGTAAAAATATGGCTTTTCAGAATTATAATCATTAGAATCAGGAATACAATTGCAAATTGCATAAAACGAAAGAAATTTTGAATTTTGCGGGATGCCTTAGTGCATCGCCCTTAAATAAAAGCTTGTAATAAAAGTAGCTTTTGAATTTTGTGAAGTGCATACATCTTTTTGCAGGTTACTGTACGTAACCCACTAACCGACTCATGCTGGTGCATCCCTCAACTTTCTACCGAAAAATGTAAATGCGCGGAATGAAGAGGAATTTGTTGATTAAGCTTTCATAGCTGAGAGTATGAAAACGTTTTGTGGGTGTTATGAGATCCACTTTGAAACTAAAATTCTTGTGTTAGGTTTTCATTTTAGAAGAGAATATTTTTATTTGCATTTTTGGTCCAATAATGGTCTTAATAATATTATTATGATCTAGGTATATGTCTCGCCATGAATTGGCGTAAAAATATTTTAAAGAAAATAATTTATAATTATGTAGAATGTCACTATCTTACTCCAATACTTTTACTGTGTCTATTTAACCTAGATTTTAATCATAATTAAAACTACGAATGTCGTGTCTACGACCGAACCTTACTACATTTTGTCAGCGCGCTTAGTATATAATTTATAGAATGAAAATGTAGTGGGATCCTGGTGTCCTGAAACACAGGCCACGAGCCGAGCTTAGGCACCAGTTTCCCACAATATATAGGGTGACTGGTAATTAGTCACCGAAACTTAAACACGTGACTTTACTCATCATTATGAACACTTTTACTATGGGACCAACACAAAATCACGAAAAAAAAATCTGCTGTTGCGTATATTTTATGTTCGCATAACTCGTCTAAATGTAACAGCTGATTTTTTTTCGCGATTCGTGGTTTAGTCACATGTACCAGAATTGTGTATTATTAGCGAATCTGACTAATGTAAAATATTTTATGTAGGATCATGGTGAAAAAAAAAGTTGATTAAAGTTGAATTTTCAGGATTTTAAGTTTATAGTGACTATAAGAATATACAAATGAACTGTGTGAAAGATGATAATGGATAATGGTAAAATAAACGTGGCTGATAGAGATCGTTGGAAGAAAAGGACGTACGGCCCTGACATCAAGTTGGGAAAAAATATATTCACACCAAAGTACTCTTAAAGAAAATTCATTTATAAATACGGCATTTTGAAGGCAACTGCACACAAAAATTTAAATTTTAATTACCTTTGCTCATAATACTGTAGATCTTAGAATTAACGACACCTTTTTGTTTTTTTTTCATTACAATTTCTCAAAGCAAATTCATAATAAAATTTTATTAATGTTTAAAAACTACGCCCTCCAGTCAATGTCATTCAAGAGCCAAAAGATGCATATAGCACTGTACCTACGTACAGTCATGGACTTTAATGGATGAGCCACTTTACAATTTTGCAGTTTTATACATTCACGATATTACACGATTAAACACGAACTCAAACCGCATGCTCGTCAACTTGATGACAAATTACTAATAATCGAAAATAGTCTTAAACATAGAGGTTGAAGTTGTCAAAGATAAATCAATACAATTTTGCATACGCTTATTCAATCTATTTGATACTGACCTCCTTTGAGTTATAGCTCATTAAATACTCGTTATTTCTGAAAACCTGTCTGAAGACCAAAGAGTATAAATAACTATTTATCAGCTGCCCTATTTTCATGTCTAATTGTCATGAACGTCATCTTGGACGCTACGCGTTCGGATAAAATCGTGGGTCCGAGTTTTTCCGATTTCGAAATGACGAATCATAATTTCTCCGTACCGACAACGCTAACGTTACTATCGCTAAGCTAAAACAATTGTCGCTAGATTGCGGTTGCTAGACCTGCAATTGGTTGAATTTGGTGACTCTGCTAAGTTTGTAGTTCTGGCTCTCAGGTTAGCCAACCGTAAATATTGCATGAAAGTGTAACATTAATAACAAACGTTCCTAACCCAAATGATACGCCTGTCAAACACACAATGAAAAGATATTAGAAAAAAAAATCGAGACATGGAAAGTCCGAGTACTAGTAGGTATAAGTGGTATAACCGACTTATCCCGATTTGCATTACATGGCTAAAATAAGAACAGTGACAAGTAGCTCATCAATTAAAGTCCGTGACTGTACATTTCCCGATTACAATGTTACAATTTATGTTTTCAATTTAACTCACTATATTTTGCAATTTCAAACATTCAAATTAGCTCTAAATATTTTAGACAGCGTTGCCTACATTAATACCAGAGCTAAAGCGTAGTATTTTGAAAGGTTAATCAATAATTATGGGAATGACGTCACGAGTCGCGGCCCGTGTAAGCAATAATAGCGGTCGGGTGAGCATTCATTGATTTTAAAGATACATTAATTACGTCCGGTCCCTTGAAAGGTAAACAAGGGAATAAAGCGACAATACTGTTTTAAACAGTTTTGTTGTTGTTTACATTTGCATAAATGGTTTTAGATAGACATTTAATTGAAGATCAATCTGCCTAGCCTTTTCCCGACTATATTGGGGACGGCTTACAGTCTAACCGGATGCAGCAGAATACCAGTATTTTACATGGATCTGATCTCCACAACCCAGATTTTGGATAACATGAACTTCTTGGTAAGACTGGCATTAATTGACGATCTATAGCACAATTTTGTTTACTTGGATGTTCAAAAAACTTGATATAAAAAGAAGAACCATGGAGTTTCGTACCTGTTCTTCTCCTTATAAATCTACGCTTCGGAATATGTAACTTTTTGACTTCAACATTCTTTAACTGACCGTGGTTTTAACAAGACAAAATTTTGAGTTTGGATTTACAACAAAAGGAATACCCCTTACTTACTTTAGAAAATAATATCATAATATAATGCAGGGCGAAATAGAAATGTTATTTCTAATAGCGCACGAATAAAAAAAATCCAACTATAAAATATAAATAAGTTAATGCGTTAATATAGAGAGTTTACATTCAGATGCTAACAACGCACTGCGATCACTAATCCCTTTGAAAAGCGATTATAATAACTTGTCTTACAATAATTGCAAATAAGGTTTTCAAAGTAAAGCCCACGTGAAGCGTTGGACGTGTTATATGAGATTTGTCTTGCAGTGAGCTTCAAAATAAACTTATTATTTTGGGATTAGAGAAAAAATAATGCCAAAAGAAATATTTCATACATGTCTAAAATATTCAAATTCTAGTTTTAAGTTTGAAGACATGTAGGTATCTAAACTTTAGAGGTGCTACACACTTGTTCAGGCACAATGGCAGAGCCGGGCGGAAAAATCTAATAACATACCTATCTAGATATATTATATTCGGGGAAAAGCCGGTTGGCTTAGCTCGAATCGTACGAAGGCAACCCAAACATGATTCAGCGAGGGTAGATGCCAAATGAAAAGAAAAATGAACGAAAAATATTTTATGTGGGACATGTATAAGAAATACAAACAGTAAAAAAGGAACATTTAAATCTAACAAAACTAACATATTTTACGAATAGGTAAACGAAAACAAAAAAAAAATCTGAATGAATACTGGCGAATCGAATGTGCCGACCCGAATAAATGTGTAGCAACCCTTAATATTCAAATTCCAGTTTTCAGTTAGACCCTTCTCAATTTCTGACACTGAAACCTTGGCACAGGTGTGAAACAGTGACTATTAGCGATGTCAAAACGAGACCTAGACTCGAGATTACTTAGGTACTTATGTTTTGTTTGATTAATTAAGACGGATCGCCATCAAAAAACTAAAAGTTTTAGGTACTTTATCATTTCATTAGATTTATATAAACATTTAGAGTTTAGTATTGTGTATTTATTTTATTTTTATTTACTTTTATATCTCATTGTATGCTGCACCACGAGAGCAGTGGTGGCCCAGTGGTAACGACCCCGACTTACAAGTTGTAGGTCGTGGGTTCGAAACCAAGCAGGCGCTTTACTTTGTGTAAATAATTTCATGACCACTGTTATCAAAACGGTGAAGGAAAACAACGTGAGGAAACCGGCATGTCTTAGAACCAAAAAATTCGAAGACATGTGGCATGTAAATATGTCAACCTCCAGTTCCTAAGCAATCAAGGCGTTCAGCAGATTGATCGCCTGGGTTGTGGGAGCATATCGAGCAGTACGCACTGGTGGAGCCGCGAACGAGCACAGAAAAAATATTTGCCAGTCAGAAAGTTTACGTATAACGTAGAGACTATTTAAATGCACCCAATGATACAAACATATTTTTAGCCTTTTTAAATTGACAGTTCTTGTTTCGTATAACAATGAAGTGTAGCATCTGTTTCGTCACATCTAGCTGTCAATATTCACGGAAATTGATAAAAACCGCCATTGTAGAGTACACACATCAAAAAAAGTATGTGATCAGTTTGAAATATTTTTTGTTACTGTAGAATATAATTATTATATAATTTCTTCTTCTTTTTATATTATTTCAAGCAGTGTATTTCTATTTAAAAAAATATATAATGTAAACACTTTTTCTTGATAACGTAAATTTTTAAGAAGGTTTTGCTAGGGATTACAAACTTTTTTTAATGTGTGCGCCAGTGTATGGCGGTTACTATCAATTTCCGTAAGTGTCACGCCAGCCAGCTCAGTGCCCACAGTAGAATATAATATACTTGCGATTTTAGTCGTAGGAGATTAATCTAGGATTTCAAAAGACTGCAATGAAGCCTTAGTTAGAGGGATCTCGTTACATCGCATACGGAGTAAATGGCTCTCAGGACGCTTTATTTGAAATTAGATTCTCTTGGACGAGGCTTATGCGTCTCAGAGCAATTACTATCAAGGAAAACGTACCTATGTTTATTTTTAGTTTGTTTGATTTGGTCTGTATTTTTGTGTGTCACGAACTGTGTCCAAATAAACGTTTTTTCTTTCTTTCTTTTTCTTTCTTTACCTAAAGTACAAAAGCAACCCATCCGTTTATGATCTAAAACTACCCTAGGATAAGTTCTAGAATACGTAAGTATTCTACGTTCTTCTACCAGATATGTAGATATCTGGCAGATAATTTCATACAAAAAATAAAACATGCGGGGCAGTCTTTGGGGACTGCCGATAGAAGTGAAAACTAAGTAACGCCATCTAACGAAAATGTCAGGAATTTATGTGGCTTGCTGTCAGCACAAGAACGAAAGCTGTAGCTCCATTAAAAAAAATCCAAAAAATAAAACAGAGGGCGCAGTCAATAAAAAAGTGCTCAACAGTCTTTCGGTGAAGATGTCGTGAATTCCATGATTTTTGTTCGCCCGAAAAGTGCTCAACGCGACTAAAGAAGATTCACTTCAAAAATACACTATCTGTCAAACAAATTGACCAGTGATAGTTTATATTTTATTTATTTTTCAGACTACGAAATAAGTCTTTATTTTACTAGAAATACGTCTAGTAAAATAATATTTAAATTAAAATATTAATTTCATCATGTGCTTTTCACACCTATGTTGGAGTCGGCTTCTAGTTCAACCGCATGTTGCTGAATATCAATATTTTACATGGAGCCCCTGCGTATCTGAGTTCCATAACCCAGTTTATTGCAATGTTAAAATACTTTCTTACAAAAATAAACAACGCGAACGTCACAAAACACCTTACCTTACCGAGCACTCTTCCGCGAGCACTTTAATAAATATCCCCACTTCACTTACCTTCCCGTAATATTCCTTTAGAAATAAGAAGTTAAGTTCTTGCAATAGTAAACAGGATGTAATAAAAGCGATTAGGTTTGCCTAGACCAGCGCAATGGAATAACTTACGAGCCAAAGTGCTGGAAAATGGTTATGCAAAGGCATTATGTGAGGAATGTACTACGATATGGCCACTTAGTGTAAGGCGGTGGGCGAATGGACAGACTTTGCGGTTCAATATTTAATTTTTAATGGGTTTTAATTAAGAATACGACTAAAGGCTGATTTCACCAATGAAACTGAACGCGATCACCATTTCCAAAACGCATTCAAGAGCTGTCAGTGTCAAAATTGTTATGGAATATTGTACACTGACAACTCCTGAACTCGTTTAAATGTGCTGAACGCGTTCAATTTCATTGGTAAAATCCGCACTAAGATTCTTTTGAATCCTTCTTTTAAAACTAATTTGGCATTATTAATTTAATAATATATTTTCGTCTTTGACATTTCTCGGGACTCTGTTGTCCCAGACCTTTGGAAGGCATATGAGTTGCCGAAGCGGACTTGCAGAGGCCCGTTACACGTTTTTAGTGAAATGATTTTATTTTATTTATTCTTAAGTAGGTACGGACATACAGTCATGATTTTTTGGTCAAAATATCGCAATAAAACACCGTATCATTTGTGCGTAATTTTTTTAATAGATTTGTAATAATACAAACCGAAGCTTTTACAAGCACAATCACAATAGTTCCTTACTTTGGTCCTTCGACACGAAGTCGTAAGAAACATAAGATTTTTGTGTAGCGTGGTCTGTTTACAGCCTACAATATACGACAGAGTAAGGTTCAAACTTTCTGCGAACGGTAATATGCTGAAACGGTTAGAGGGAAAAACGCTTGCTACCATTTTTCCTTATTTCCATACTAAGCTAGAATTTTAAATATGGAATGGGTTAATTACATAGTAGGTAGCTTTTCCGAGCTTAGTTCTTTTTATAAATAATGGATCCTATTTTTGAATAATCAGAAAAAAAAAAACACGATTGCTTGATTGAGGTAGATGTGAGTGGAAACGCTGGGGGGGATGCCCTAGGAGGCCATAGACAATAGTGACCTTATTGATTATGTTCTTTAGAAAAGTCAAGTTAGTTGTAATCGCAACCGAAGTGCGGGTATGATCAGCTATATAATTACGCAACACTTTTTCGTAAACGATTCCGACTAATCTGTTTCAATTTGACAGTTCAAAAATATTCATTGCGCTATTTACGTTGTTGCGCAGATTTTTTTTTCGAACTTTTGAAGCTATGGACTATCAATCTGTTTCCTAACGATTCAAATTCTGTTGATCATGCATTACGTAATACTGATGTTTGAACATAAACGAAGCAAAAGTAATAGGTTTATTATAAGTGCAAGTGTCGTTCTTTAGTAGAATAAAACACGATTTCTTGATTGATTGCAAAACTTGCGAAATTAATAAAATGGAATCATGTTTTGAGTTGACTGATTAGGTACCAAAAATTCGATTTGAACCAATCGGCTCAAACTCGTAACAAAAAATGCAGGTACTTAATCAGTTCGCATGCTTGCATTGAATGACATGAATTATTGTTTGCTTGGATTTTTGAGAAGTAATTTTCATTTATCTTGTAACTCAGCTTCATTTATCTTGGCAGCTGTGACATGGACCAAATTCTTAAATTTTGTCTAGCCAGTGGTTAACAAGCATTCCTTAAACTACAGATAAAAGAGTAATCAGATTATTTCACATTTAAAACTCAATATGAACCATTTAGAGTAGTGGTGGCCCAGTGGTATCGGCCCTGACTAGTTGTAGGTCGTGGGTTCGAACCCAAGCAGGCGCTTTACTTTGTGTAAATAATTTCATCACCACTGCTCTCAAAACGGTGAAGGAAAACATCGTGAGGAAACTGGCATGTCTTAGAACCAAAAATTCGAAGACATGTGACATCTACCAACCCGCACTGGGCTCGCGTGGTAGATTACGGCCCATTCCCTCTAACAGACAGGCCTGAATCCCAGCAGTGGGAACATTAATAGGCTGATTATGTTTGTTATTATATGAACCATTTAGGTTTCACTCGCTTCCGCCTGCGGTTTTGCCCGCGTGCGTGTCGGAAATTATCCCACGGGAACGTAATGCCGGGATAAAAAGTAAGTAGTATATATTAGGATTAAATATTCAACAGGTACTCAGTTACGAAGTGTATAATTACACAAAAATAATTGATTTTATTAGTAGTTCATTTTTAGAAAATGTTCATCCTCGTTACTTATTTTTCGTTTCAAATATCGGACGGTACGTATAAACTTCATTTAATCAAGAGAACGTTAGAAATTCGAACCGAAGTGGACATTTTTATTAAGTTTTCACTACTTCCGAGCTTCTTTTAAAAAGTTTTAAAAACTGGATTGTTGGACTCGAACTTACTCCTTGGATGTTCTTTAAGCCTTTTCTTGACAGATTTTACTTTAACAGTATAAAAGTTGATGAAGAAACGCTGTCGTAAGTTCGTGTGATTTTTATTATGTCTATTAAGAACTGACAAAAGTTCTAACTAAGTGAAAGTTGTTACTTGTCAGTAGAATTACCATGAAAATTGCAGCAAAAATGTATTTTTAAACTACAGAAGGTAGATTTTGTGAAGGTAGGTTTCGCGATGAACTAAAATCATAGTTTTCACCAATTTACGGAGCGATGAAAGAGGAAGGTTTTGCTACTTACTCGATTTTTTTTTTACATTACACCTTAACGCGAGCGCCTCCAACCTAACTCCGCAAATCAGTACGCTATCAAAAACACGGAGTGGACCAATCAGAAGAGAGAAACCTCAAACTCCCTAGGGAGCAAAGTTGAATTTTGCTCCCGCTATCCTATAAAGGCAATTGTCGTTTTTCGAATAGGTGTGATGAAAAATATATTACGGAATTATTAAATTATTTACCTGGATTAACACACAGCGTGCTGTTAATCCCGGTAGTACTTTCCCGTGGGATGTTTTCCGACATCAACACGGGCTAAGCCGTGGGCAAAAAATTATATTAAATAATTATATCTGCAATATCTATGCTCTTATTATATATAATTCGATAAAGAAGGAATTAATAAAACCATGCCAATAAAACAAAGCCCACGGATAATAAAACAATTCCACCCACTTTATTTACCTATCGACAATAATGAGTGATAATCACCGGTGATTTATTCAATTAACTGCTTCAATTAAGTAGGTAATCGTAATGCAATCGTATCGCAAACAGACCCGTTAATAACTGTCGACAGAAACTCTCCGTTCTGAAAGAGGCTGTTTACTTGTGCCGAAAACGTTTCACTTTATACAAACGACAGTTTCGTTCAAAATATAGGGTTGGTGCTTCCATATCTTAGTAAAGATATCATGCTAGGTTTTAATTATCTGACCAAATTTTGCCTGGACTTTAAAAAATCTGACGTTTGAGTTGGTTTTGGTGTTTCTTCTCAAAGTAGTCGGATAGGAAACACCGACCTCATTTAGTTTTTAAGATAATAATGACGTGTAAAAGTGTTCAAGAACTGTCAGTGTCATCTATTTTATGTTTATTAAATGGCAAGCAAAGGCGTTGTTGCCTATTTTGAAAATGTCTAAAGCGCATTGGAAAAACAAGTGTGCTAGATTTTAAAATAAAATTAAGAAAAACAACAACTGAAGACAGAAGTAAAATTCTTCGATTGATACAGTTGAACACAGTCTAGATCTTGTTGGTTTAGTACGGGACTGAAACATGTCAATGTCATCATAGTTAAAGATTATTGACACTGGCAGCACTTGAATGTGGCTTTAGTTACGGTTTGCTAGAAAAGCGGCGGCCGCACTTAACGGGTGCTGTGTCGGCTGTCATGAAAATGATGACAGCGGCAAAGATTTAAATCTTTAGATTCGACCTACCGCGTCAAAAGGTAATCGGTTTTCTGTTTCGTTTTGACACCTCTGACACACAATGACGCAGTGACTACACTTGTTTGTCATGGAAACGCTGTTTATTAATTTGCAAGGTCACTCTTTTCAGTATGGACACGTTTTCTTGTGACTGAGTACGGTGAGGGCAAATCTAGTGATTTAAATCTCTTGGGGGCGGGCTTCGGTTTATTGTGAAATACTGGTGAAAATGACAGACTTTCTTGACGTCCGCTGTAATATGACGGAATCGCTAGGAACCCGTAGCTTAAGATGTGCTGTTAGCGTTTAGTTTCAGTGGTGTACCTTAATGCTTAATAATTATTCAAAGCAAGAGTGAACAGGCATCTTCTGGGCAGATCGTTTCATCGTAGACTTAATCTATCGCTTTTAATCAGGCGAGATCGAAGGCAAGAGCAAACCCATTCAATAATAAAAAGTAAAACACTAAAAGGTGGCAGAAAAATCTTTCGGTTCGAAGCAAGATAAAAGATTGCTGATCACTGTGGTCAGCAATCTTTTAGCTCTTTCTTTTCCTCTTTTATTTAATAGTGACAAAATATATTTCTGGTTGGTACACAATAAAATCTCAAGCAAAAGTAAAGTAAATACACAGAGTGGTGTTTTTGTTGGACGTGACCGCACATAATTATATTTACACAACAGATTTTTACCTCTGCCAGATGAAGTAATAAATTGTAGTATTCTTCTTTTTTTTCATTTTCGTGTGGTTTCGTAATTGTAATATTAACAAATATTGACGTGAAAAGAAACGTTTTATCGCTCGATGTATTGGTAGGTAGCCCATTTTACTATCGTGAACAACAAATTACCGTCTGGTTTCAAATTTTTGCGGGTTACCTAATAGTCAATTTGAATTCTATACCTACAACAAATGAATGCAAATGCTTTATTAGGTACCTTTGGAGTACTTCTTCAACTTTCTGAGTTTATCTTGGACATTGGTGAAGGAAAAATATCGTGAGAAAACTTTGACTTAAGACAATATAAGACTGAAATCGCCAACCCGTCTTGAACAAGTGTGGTGATCAATGCTCATATCTTCTCTGTATGAGAAGAGGCCTTTGTCCTGCAGATGAAAAGTAATTGGCTGGTAATAAGGAATAAGGGCATCATGCATGATGTTTTCATAAAACTCGTACTGACGACAAAGAAAAGAAGAAAATTAAACAAATCATTTTTCTATTTTTGATAATGTAGTTATGAATGAACAAGAGAGTTAAATTTTTGTGAGTCGTCTAGTACGTGAGACATGATAGGGTTGGGCTAGACTCCATCAAGTAATATATTGCATTTTCCATAAAGGGATTCCCATTTTTTCATATCTTAGTCGTCGATTCGAGATGGTTTTTTTTTTTTTGGATATCTTGGTAAAATAAGCAAGCAAAACAAACAAGTTAGAAGCAAAATTCAGGTTTAAAGGTAACTTCAACACTATCATAATCTAATATAGACACATGTCCCTAGTTGGCGTTCAATAAATTCACGTTACAATAAGAGCATGCTCCTCTATAGTGATGCATCGGGCCATCAGTTGTGGTTTTGGGACAAATGCTAACGTTAACACTATTATTGAATTTCTGCACGTAACACTCTCCATATAAATTGCAGTCTATTTTAAACATTTGCTTGTTCTAGCGAGGAAACCACACGAACTGTTAGTTATTTATAAGGTGGAAAATGCTGTTGTTTTTGCCGTAAATAATGGAGTTTTTCCCTTGAATGCATGAGCTGTGTAGCATGCACTTTGATTGCCTTAACATTATTATCGTTTAATAGTTTTACTTGGAACAATTTTCTCTTTTTAAGGTAAGTAGTTACTAAGAATTTAAAGCTTTTTCAACGAAAAGATGTTGAAATGTCAAAATAGTGTTTGTCTGATTACGAAGTAATGTGATATTTAGGAGTCCTAAGCTTCGGTCACACACAGTGAATAGTCGCTGCGAGTGAATTCGCTGCGAATACTACTCGCAGCGACAATTCGCTGCCTGTCTGTCACACACAGCGAGTTTTACACGAGAATTTCGACAGTCCGTTGGTGCCCCAAATACAAACAAGTTATATATTCATCGCACACATCTGAAACAGTGTATTCGGTTGGCATGTGCAGAATCAAACATACCAAATGCTGATTAAGCTCACAACTCACAAGAAGCGAAAATGGGTTCGTAAATGGATTGAATGCAGAGAACTGTTTGGGGCTTCTAGTACCCTTTTAAAAGAATTGGCTGCATAGGAATCAGGAGATTAACGACCTGTAGGCGCCCATGTAGTCTGGAGAGGGGCGCTCAGTGGAATGGCTATTCGCAGCGAGTACGGGTTGTCACATATAGCGAATTCTCGCAGCGAGTGTGCATTCGCAGAGAGTAAAATTGGACATGCTCAATTCAAATCGCAACTAATTCAAATCACGGCAAATGAATCTATTCGCAGTGAATATTCATACATAGCGAGTTCTCGCTGCGAGTGCCTAATCGCAAAAGAGAGTATTCGCTGTGTGTGACCGAGACTTTAGGAACATTGTGACTATTCGATGGATACTCGTGGATAACACTAGTAGACCTGTATTATTTTACATAGATAGCCTTAGGTAGAATTATATGTTCACCAATAAGTTACAGATATATACGTAGAAATTTTACATAGGGTGACACAATGCGCGAACTTATCGCTAAAAACAATCTTTTAATACAAATCTTTTTATTGCAAAAAACATTTCGAGGCAGCATAACTTAAAGTGCATATTAAGGCGAAAGCGTCAGGGTAGCCCGCGAAATTCAAATTTTCTTAAGTTTTTCGCAATTTGCAGGTCAGTATCAGGTTGTACGTTGAGTTAAATATGATTTGCGACCGTATCAAATGTTTATTTATAGAATTATAATCATAGAAATCATCAACACAACTCTATAAGTTCATGTAATCCCCAAATGTCATGATTTCATGAAATCATGACATTTGGGGGTTATTCTATCATACGGAGTTCTATTGCTGATTCTAATGATTATAATTCTGTAAAGCCATATTTGTTACGGTCGCAAATCATATTTTAATCAAGATACAACCTGACACTGACCTGCAAATTGCAAAAAACGTTAGAAAATTTGAATTTCGCGGGCTACCTTGGCACATCCTCCTTAACACAAAGTTCCCTCGCCGCGTCTATATTTCTGAACGTGATAAACAGCTCAAAGATTTCCATACGGTTTTTTACGACGAAATTCATTAAAGTTTTATGTAAATTCGCTGAAATATGACGATGACTGTTGAAGATGTCGGAAAAAATCATGTTTTGGAAGCTTTACTGGCGTGCGCGTCACGGTAGTACATTCTTTCCAACCTCAATGCGGGCAAAGCCGCGGGAAAAAGCTAGTCCTATCTAAATTAGGCAACCCTACTAGTAACGCGAAAATATCACCAAACTCTATGTAATATGAAACGGGGACTAAATGCTCGGCTCTCATTCCGTTTTAATATTAAACTTGTATTTCGTTCACAGTTTTAAACGACATGCCCGCTACAACGGACCAATTAAAAATTTTAGGACAAATTTTTGGTAGTTAACGTGATACGCGGAGTTTTGCACAGTTTTAATTAACCAGAGACAGAATTTTTCAGTGACTAAAAATGGACCGTCGAGTCTAAAATAATAGAATAACGTATATAGGGTGGCAGGGGGATCGACTCGAAAACTGATACCATGGATACAGTACATGATTCTGAACGCCCCAGCGTTGAAATTTTTCGTCGGTTATTAAAAAAAAATCTACTGTTACAGTACGACACAACTTAGATGTAGCATAGATTTGAAAATTTTCATTCATTCATTTCAATTTTACCAATGTATTTGGCTATAAGACGCAAGTTATTGCGTTATCGAATGATCATTTTCACCTGAAGCAGTAATAAAGTTGAAGTTAAATTAATTAAAAAAATTAATGTTGAAGTAATGAAGTTTTTTGAAGGCGAACTCAATTCGGATGGTGATCGGTTTTACGAATTTTGCCGATGCTACATCTAAGTTGTGTCGTACTATACCTACGCGCTCAAAATGTATGGAACAGCAGATTTTTTTAAATACCCGATGATAAATTGCAACGCTGGGGGGTTCAGAATCATGTACTGAATCCATGGTATTAGTTTTCGAATCGATGTCTCTGTCACGATGTATAACTAGGATATATCGTGAGTACTACAACTGGCTCGTGCGACTGTTTCGTTGATCTAGTTGAAGCAATCGGTAGCGCTTGATCCTGAGTTCGATTCCCAGGGCGCTCAAAGTGTTAATGGGGTTTTCTATAAGGAATGTAACAGTAGCAGCCCGGAGGCTCGCCCCCTATTACATGGGACTTAAACATAACTGGCGAAATGTGGGTGTACTATAGGTACACCTCTGCCTAACCCTTTGGGGATTCCAGTAGTGATGGTATGTTATGTTATATCGTGCATAGAGAATTATTTGAAAATCATCTGGCATTATTGCTGAAATGTTACTATTATTGCCGTGAGACACCTATACTTAAATGTTTGAATTTTTAGTTTTGTTTATATGTGTTCCTTGCATACGGTTCTGTAGCAAATAAAAGAAGAAGAAAGAAAGAAAATCCATTTATTTTCGGTAAACATGATGCCAAGAAAAAACAAAACACAAAAATAACGATTTGGCGGAAAATATCATCACCAAAATACGAGCAGTTGTGGCCCCAACCCAGTGGTGTGGTGACTGGGTCCATATTGGCTCACCTAAAGTTCTTTACCCGAAATTGTTCTTCCTAATGATTTGTAATCCGAATGATCACTCTTCCTAAAAATTTTCATCCTAAAGTTTTCATTTATACTATTTGTAGTGCTACCGGCGATGTTCATAACACTCATGTTTCCGAAAATTGTAATAATATCATTCATGTAAATATATTTAAACTCCTACTGTTTTTTATCATAACGCATTTATCCTACTGAGAGAACATAATCATGAACCAGATGCTTTGAAGGAAAAGGTTTGTTTTTAAACTATTTCTTGTGATTACAAAACAACTGTTCACATTTTTACATTTAAGCATTTTATTTTTGGTTATTGTTGTTACATACTTATTACTATAACTATACCTGAGATAATTATGTCTAAAAAACCAACTGTTTAGAATGATTTTAATCATTCTAAACAGATGGTTTTTAGACATAATTAAATGAATGAAATTCAGGTCACAGTGTCGTCTTGGGGGCACTATGAAAAAAATACTTAGAATAATTTCGCGACCAATTTCGAGGTAGCGCTCGCCGGCCGCTGCCGCGGCACCGCTCACTTCGCTCGCTCGGCTCGCGCGTAGTTGGTCACAGTTCTAACCTAACCTAATCCTAATCTAAACAAAAAAGATATGACTTTGAATAATAGTGTATAAAAGACGGTTATGTTGAGAAAATAAGTATAGGAAAACAAATGAAAGTATAATAGATGTTTATTGCTACTGACATTATGAAGTTGAATGCTTCGGAATTATGAACATTAGAGACAGAGTAGTTAGGAAATGTGATTGTTAGGATGAAAAATGTTAGGAAGAACATTTTCGGATTTTCAATTATCTGAGTAGCAAATTGAGGTGAACTTTGGCGCACCCGTAGTGACCATTATGTATTATAAAGAGGTAAAATTTGGTGTATTTTCGTTAGCAGATTTATTTTTCTTGTAAGTATCTAATGCCTTTTTCTTACAATTGTCCTTATTTTGGTGGTCTGAATGATTACTAAAAGTTTGTCCATCTATTTTAATGGACCTTATATAAATGTGTGTTTTTTTGCCATGTATTTTCTGGTGTACAATAAAGTATATATAAATAAATAAAATCATTTTTACACAAAATTATGTATTATATCCGCTACAGAGCTTTGTTTCCAGTACGCGCACTTTCGTAATCAAGAATTCTAAAACTAAAACATTTTAAACTAAACTAACCCGTGTAGGCCGTTATTCATAAATAGTCTAACAATATTTTAAAACTAATTGACGATGACGAACGAATACCCAAGTGGTCTAACTTAGGACAAAATATTCTAACCTGTGAAACTGCGAAGTAAAACATCTAAATATAGTTTCTAGGGAGCCCACGATGACGCCCTAGGGAGGGATTTATCAATTGAGAGCTAGCCTTAGAGGGAACTGGGTATAACGGATGGTATGGCGTGAAATGTTTGATTGTTGTATCTTATTTATTTATACTTTATTGTATGATTTGTTACAGATATGTGAGTGTGTAGACCCTATACAATGTGGCATTTTTTTTTCTCATTTAGTTTTAATGATGGTCTGGCAGTTTGTACTTTATGCGGCCTACCCAAATGTCCTTTTTTTGGTATGGTTCGTCGAGTTGTTGAGCTCCTTAAGTTCTGAGTTGAAGTCAACGATTACTGACAAATGCTTGCACTGACTGGACAGGTCCACTGAAATCAGTGTGTTCGTCAAAAGCAAGCGCAAGCGCGCAGCATCCATGGTGGCACGAGTCATGGCCAGCCCCAACAGGGTTCTGAAAATGATAGCGGACAGAGTGGACTGTCCTTATATAGTTCACTGTTGCCAGTTACATGTGTCACCGTATTGTGTTGTTTACTAACACGTAGTTTTAAGAACATTGTTACTAACCCTTTATGAGTCTTGGCTCGAAATAAAGTTTTATGAATTTGAATTTGAATTTGAAAAGACTATTTCAAACACCTGACCAAGATTATGTCTGGCTTAAAAGAGACTATTATGACCTCTGAGTTTATTTCGCCATGTCTTCCCAGGGGTAGGGGTAGTCAGATAGGAAATATTGACTCCACCGGCCATAAAAAAAAATATAACTAGTAAAAGTGTTTCCGATAAGGATAATATAAACATCGAAAAAGGAACATTACTTGTCGTTGTGATCTTGTTCTCGTAACTGTAAGTATCTATAGTCTTCATTTATTTTCGTTACTTATATATTTAGTATGTATGTATTTATGTATCTATTATTTAGGATATGTATTTATCTGTATATCTATTCTAGTAACATATTAATTAAGTAGGTAAATTAGTATTATTTGCACCAACGACAGCCCCATTTTATGTCCAGGCAGATCACTGTCCATTCCAAGGTTGCCTGGAAGAGATCGCGGAAAGCGATAAGGCCGCCAATTGTATATTTAGATATTTTTTTCTGTTATGTATTTTTGTGGTGTACAATAAAGAATATATAAATAAATAATAAACAATTTAATTTCATATCATTTTTTAGATGAAGCACCGTTTAAAAAAAAAATGGTTTTTATAACTTAACAAACCAAACAATCAATGGCATTTCACATCGGTAAAATTGTATTAACATTATAGATTGATTATTATGCTAGCCCATAGCGGTTTGAGCTGGACGTTATCTGTTAGGGAATGCATTTAAGGTGAAACAATAATATGATATTTTTTCCATACAAACTTAGGAGGGGTTTTACTCCACTGTTTGACATCGTACATTCAAAGTTTAAACATTATATCGTTAGGTCTCATTATTAATTTTGTCTGTACGGAAGCAGAATGGTAAAATAAAAAGCCATTAAAAAGTTATAAGCCAACAAAGATTCATTTTTCTTGCTAATTTTAACGCAACTTTGGGCGTAAATAAGTAATACAAGAAGTGTGAATTATCAAAGATTTCAATAAATTTTATTTGTAATTGATTTATGCAGTGGTTTTTTCAGAAAAACCTTTTTTCCAAAGGCCTTTTGGTAATTTTTGACGCCCTCGTTTTACTAAAATTGGTCGGTACGGTGTTTCTGTGCGTGCGAACTATACGTTGTCCATGTAGACCAGCTTCTAACTGCTCATCACTGATACTATCTCTGTTGGACACGATGCCAGGTGAGACAGCGTGTTTTTTGGCCATGCCCACCATTGATTTCGAGCCCGCGACTAGTTCCACCTTAAGATTTTTATTAGAAGAATATTGTAATATAGATTACGTTTAACGTAAAAATTACCTTGCCTTGGAAAACACGTAAATCTGAAAACACGTTGGCTGTCATTCTTGGATTTTTGACAGTCGTTACGGTTCGTCAGAAGCCCTAAAGTCTGACAACCAGTCTTAGGCTGCCTGTCCACTGGAGCGGAGAGGAGAGGAGTGGAGCGGAGATGTGCCAATATTAACCAATAGAATCTAAACCCCGCTCCAGAGTTGCGATTCTATTGGTTAATATTCGCACATCCACTCCTCTGCCCCTCTCCTTTCCGCTCCAGTTGACAGGCAGCCTTACCAAGAGGTATCGTGTCACCCAGTAGCTGCATCCGATAAGACTGGAAGCCGACCCTAACATAGTTGGGAAAAAGCTAGGCAGATGATCATGATGTATAACGTATTTGCAATTTATCAAGAACGTACTAAGTTACATGTTTTCGCTGACAGTTTCATATTCATTATTTTTTTTTTTCTAACTGAACAGACAGCTGTGCGCCACTTCTTCTTCCCAGCTAAAAGCACTAGGAAGTGGTGAAGGGCGGGCGTTTTTGGGGGACTGTCTTATGTAATTTTGACGTTCGAAAAGTGCTGATTCTCAGCCTAGTTTAAATAAATGACTTTTGAATTTTTGAATTTGAATTTGAATTTTAAGTTTCCATACTATGAAGTAATAATGTCTCAATCAATCAAACTAGCCTTTTCCCAACTATCTTTGGGTCGACTTCCAGTCTAACCGGATGCAGCTGAATATCAGTATTTCACATGGAGCGACTGCCTATCTGTCCTCCACAACCCACTAACTGGGTAATACGATACCCCTTGGTAAGACTGGTGTCAGACTTTAGGGCCTCTGACGGCTCGTAACGACTGTCAAAGATCCACAAATGACAGCCGGGACCAATGGCTTAACGTGCTTATGTCAATAATGTCTAATTTCAAATAACTATTTATGCTGACGTCGTAATGTTATTTACTTATAGGTACCTACTTTGTTGATGGGGACTCGATAATAATGATGTTATTTTGGTAGTTTCGGTTTTATATCTTTTAAATTTTCCTTGCTTTTATTATGTATCTCGTAGCGATCCTTATCGATCTTTAACTGGTTATCCTAATCAATCTTATATCTAATGTATTAGGGATCGCGACTGCAAAGAGGGTCTTCACCAGCAGGGGCGTTCTCTTGCCCGTTCTTCTCCACAGAGATCTACTTTTTGGAATGGGCGACTAGCTTCAACTTTCTGACTAACTGACCGACTCTTTGACAATTCAAAAGTGCCTGTAAATGGTTTAATTGAAATAAATGCTTTGAGTTTGAGTTTGAGTTTGAGTTTCAGGATTCTAAAAATATAGTCTAACACAGAGCATAAATACACGTTCTAAGTTTGATCCTCTATCTTAGAGTAATTCAATTTTAATTCTGTATTTTCTACAAATACCACCTTCTGTCCTTTTTTACCAAAATATTTATATCACAAAGCGGTAGTGAGTTACCTTTTTATTCCTACAAGATATTATTCTTTTTCTTTTCCTGTGGTTAGTGACTAACCTGGTGTCAGAATTTAAAGCCGCTCATTGGCCTTTGACTAGGCTTTACACGTCGCCGCCGCGCCCCGTCGAGAAATAGCTCCCAGGCACGCCGGTTTCCTCACGATGTTTTCCTTTACCGTTTTTGAAGCAAGTGATAAAAATAGTACAATACGCACATGAATCCGAAAAGTCAGAGGTGCGTACTTTGGGTTCGAACTCGAGACCAATGACTTGGCAGTCAGGCAGGTCACAAAAATAAGTGTAAACCTGAAAAGGGACATCATATTCCCTTTTCAGGTTTACAGTTATTTTAATTACACTTTGTATTAACAAGCCAACTTGATATAGGGAACGGTGTCATTACAAGCACATGAGACTCCTTTCTCTTTGGGACGGTGAGGCACCTATGATGCTTCTATTGATGACCATAATTATGCGGGAATGTTCTCATAGCATACTTGAATGACTCAAAAGACCATCTCAGAAACTAATCTGCATAGTCTTTAAATCTAACCAAGAAGAGTTGGCTTCTGAGTTTTTTTGGTATTCCTTCTCAGAGTGGTCGGATAAGAAATGCCGAACCGACACCTGTTTAGTTAAAAAAAAGTCTCTACAGTACCGTACTGATCAAACTCAAAAATCGATCTTCGCCCCAACATTACTTACTGACACAAATGCTCCTCGTAATTTCATTTTGCAGCACTTTAAAGAACTAATTTAGAACTGCTAGTAAATAGAGGCTGCTGTGCACATCTGTAACAAGTAATTACTGAGCATGACTGGTCAGTTGCAAGGAGTCTTGTTTCACTACGCAGGATGGTGCAGAAGGTTCATGGAAATTCTTCTTCTTTCTTTTTCGTGCGGTCTTTTATGCCGCCCATGGGCTTATGACTTGACTTGACATGCCGTCGAGAAATATCTCTCAGGCACGCCAGTTTCCTCACGATGTTTTCCTTCACCGTTATTGAAGCAAGTGATAAATATACAATACCTACGCACATGAATTCGAAAAGTTAAAAGTGTGTGCCTTGGGTTCGAGATTTAGACCTATGACTTGGTAGACGGTCACAGCACTAAGCTATCACTTCTATAACTATATCATGGCAATTGATAAATCATGATGTTTACTACAAGAAGACGCTGATCTCTCCTGGGTCGAATCGGATTGTCATCCTGTCGGACTATGAGAGCGAGGAAAGACGAAACGCATTATGTATTTGCCACACACTTGTGCGCTATAATATCTCCAATTGAAAGGGATAGTCTCTGTTGAGATCAGCCGTCGTAACCGAATTTCGGCCTGGAGTTGGACAAGAAGACAATACAATGCAATACCTTTTCAAACGGCTTTGTAATTACCGGATGTTAGACTGTGAGGCTTATTTTTGCCTTTTAAGACGGACTTTCGTCCGTCGTCGTGTCGTGTCGTCATCGTGTTACACACGTTGTCTACATCTCTT
This sequence comes from Conistra vaccinii, assembly GCA_948150665.1. NCBI lineage: Eukaryota > Metazoa > Arthropoda > Insecta > Lepidoptera > Noctuidae > Conistra > Conistra vaccinii. The sequence continues at coordinate 10,021,748 of OX411337.1, read as the reverse complement.
TTTTCCTATCGCTGGTATGCGAACAGATTTCTAAAGCGTCACGTTTATAAGTATTTTTCTGTTCCTTTATTCTTGCCTGTTTATATCTGTTTAAATAAACTGCTAAATAAATAAGAAAAGGGAAGCTTTGTTGTTCTACAAACATTTAGGTCAAGTGACCCTTTTGGTTTTTATCTATATGGTGCTTGTATGGTTTGTCGAAGACAAATTGAAAAGTGGTATCCGTTGTAGTGATTAAGTTCTTTCTTGTTCCATACTTGGAAAGATTCACTTTCTCTTCTAAAGTAAAAAGGTTTAAAGCACACAAGTTTTTTATTCGAAAAATGGTGCTTTTGTAAAGCTGTAAGCTCACTAAGTAGGTTTTATTTGTGGTAAAAATAGATTTGATAAAAGCTGGAATAATAAAACATTTTATTTCATGTGACTCACATTTTACTTACATAAATCTTCTGTGAGATTTCTCAACATAAGTACCACTTAAGAAGCCACGAAACGACCTTAAATATATTATTTTGGTCGTAGGAGTATTTTTATTTAAGTTTAATTAAAACTAAGGACTTATTATTTACAGTTACAAAAGGTAGATTCATAGTAAACATGCTTTGTTTTTAAAAGACAAAATCATACTCACAAACTTGAGATGCGATTAACATTGTAATTTATTTATGACTCCATCGTCATCATCTGCCTAGCCAACTTGTCAAATGTGATCTTTCAGGCTTCTGGCTGACCGTAAGGACTGGTCAAAGATCTAGGAACCACAACCGAAACCAACTGCTTAACGTGCTTTCCGAGGCACGGAGGGGTCTCAGTACCTATATATGTAATGAATGATCATCCATACACGGACGGACCTCAGCAGGCGTTGCTTAAGACGCAGATATATATGCCAGTGACCTTGAGTGGTTAGCTTAGCTTGCGTGTTTTGTACTGAGCTCACGCAACCCGTTGTACGTCCAGCCAGTAATAGGACTCGCCCATCCAGGAGCGCTGTCCCAAATTAGACGCATTATTAAATTATTATGCATAAAAAACGGTATTTAAATAAAAACCGTACACTTAAAGATCAATAATTAAATTATCTTTAAAATGATGAAGGTTTAAAAAAAAAACGCTTGATAGATTTTGCGTGATTCTCAGTTTTTTTTCCGCGTCAGACATAACTTTACAAATTAATTTCACTGTATAATATAAATATAATCAAAAATCTTCATATGTTAAGTTATTAAGAAAATGCTCTAATTTAGCACATATTTTTTTTCAAATCATTATCAATACTCGTTTAGACGTGATCTTCAGTATAAAATTATTAAACGTCGGTTATCTTCGCCTTTGTAAATCCACCCGACAGTGCCACCCGATCCATCCCTTAAGTTTTTTCTTTCCATCAAAGCTATATATTGAAAAATAAACACAAACCGATTAATAGCCTATCAAATAAATATCCGAACCAGAAGTTAGAATAAATTTGGTTAGCAGTTATAACCAAAACACGACTGTTTCCCGACTTTCATTGGTCCCTGAAGACAAACTTTATTTTGTAACTCTTCTTCAAAATACATCATTCGACCAAACTTTTTGTTTATCTCCATTCCGGTTCTTAAGGAGTTTCATATAACTTTTTGATAGATACAATTTCGTATGGCTTTATATGGGAGAGGATGCGTAAAAACTTGGCCACTTATGAGGATGACCCTTGTTGTAAGTATACATAAGTGCTGTAAGATAAAAGAGCTGGTTTTGATTTTCGATGATTGTTAAAATATTTATTATTAGATTTATGTTCGATAAATTTTCTCGTATCTACCACTGTTGCTGTAAGTAATTGCCCATTTGAATCCTTTCCAGAAATAATTCATCATCATCATTTCAGCCGAAAGACGTCACTGCTAGACATTTAGAGTTGCAACGGATAGTGATATGGCCGGATACCAGATAACCGGCGACTGCCAAAAGCCAGATAGCCGGATATAAGGCCAAAGCGAACGTCATGCATGTTAAAACTGCTCGCGGTCGCGGCGAAATAGGCGAGCGCGTTTATTATCTTTAAATGGCCGGCTAGGTCAGATACCGAATAGTAGCCGGATATCCGCTGCAACTCTTATATTATAAGAGTATGATCCATTTTCTTACTATACGGCACACGGCCGGATTGTAAATCTGTGCGGTGCTTTGGGGGGCCACCCCGAAGCACCGCAAATTTTTTTTTACCCATTAATATTATCATCTGAAGGTTCAGGAGCTGTGTCGTAAATGCCAATAACTATGTACTCACTGCTGTTGAGTTAACACCCCAGTAATCGAAATATTTATTTATTTAGGTTTCTTTGATGAATAACTTAATATTTTCCTAAGCGTTGTCATTTAGACAGGTTCTAATTAATTGCTCTTTTGAGAGCCCTTTAATACCTAGTTGAGGACTTGTTCTTACTTAAAATTCCGTTTATAGAAGAACTGAAAACTTATACCTAAAAGGTAATGTTGTCAAATACACAAAATAAATATACTGGAACTAGTTATTGCCCGCAACTTTGACTGCGTGTGTTTTTTATAGATACAACAATCCAGGATGGGAAGTAGCTTATGTCCTTCGCAAGGTCCCAGGCTACCAAAAAAGCTCGTGGCTAAGTAATAACAGCCGCACGGGTCGAACCGTGTTAAGCTACGCTCGCTGAGGTTGGTCTGTGGATGGGTGACTATCTTTACATACCGAGACTCCTCCGTGCGTCGGAAAGCACGTTAAGCCGGTCTGAAGAAGCCTTAAAGTTTGAGAACTATTCTTACAAAGGGGTATCGTATTACCCAGTTAATGGGTTGTGGAGGTCAGAGAGGTAGTCGCAGATCGAAAGCTGACCTCAACATGGTTGGGAAAAGGCAAGGCAGATTGATTGGATGTAAGAATGATAAAGTTTTAATATTTCTTTAAAGTGATCTACAAAGTAGAGTGTATTCTATTGCGGAGCTCGTGGCTAAGTAATAACAAGCCGCACGGGTCGATCCATCAGGTTAAGCTACGCTTGCCGGGGTTGGTCAGTGGATGGGTGACCATCTTTACATACCGAGACTCCTCCGTGCCTCGGAAAGCACGTTAAGCCGTTGGTCCCGGCTGTTATTTGTGGATCTTTGACAGTCGTTACGAGTCGTCAGAAGCCCGAAAGTCTGACACCAGTCTTACCAAGGGGTATCGTATTACCCAGTTACTGGGTTGTGGAGGTCAGATAGGCAGTCGCTCCATGTAAAATACTGGTATTCAGCTGCATCCGGTTAGACTGGAAGCCGACCCCAAGATAGTTGGGAAAAGGCTAGGAAGATTGATTGAAAGTAGAGTGTATTCTATACAAGAGTAACATTATATAGTGACCATAGAGAAAGTGTTTAGCATTCGACATTAACAGGGTCGTAAGATAAGGAATAATACCTCCTTTTACAGCAGTAAGTACACAGTACACCTCTTTGTTTATTAAAATTTCACATTCCAAGTTCTAGTAAAAACCGTCGCAAAGGGATTTATATTGTCCCTACCGTTGTTATTTTAATTAGTAATGAAAATTTTATGTTTTCTCTTTTAATTAACTTTCATTTTGTTTTGATTTACTTTGAATGCGCTCGTATAATTCATTGGATTTATTATATTAATAATAATGGTATTTGCGTGTTTAATTTCGTTTGTATTTCGCATTGGGAATTCTTTAGAGCTTGTCGTCTCGGTTAACTAAGATTATTAGATATTCTAAGTTTTTTAATAATTTTAACTTTGAATATTTGTATTATCTTTGTTGTATTCAGTGGTAAAAAACCGGTCAAGTGCGAGTTGAACTCGCGTGGACAGGGTTCCGTACGATGGATAATTCCGAAATGTAGGGAACAGCAGATTTTTTTTTTTCACGTTTTTACTTTGGTCCCATAGTGAAAGTTGTTCATAATGATGAGTACAATGACCCCTTAAGAGGTAGCTGGTGTTTTACAAATAACCCTGTATATAAATAACATATTCATCGTACGGAACCCTCTCCACGCGAGTTCAACTCGCACTCGACTGGTTTTTTTTTTAACTAAGTAAATACTATTTTATTTTGTACTTTTAAGTCTAGTAGGTATATTCATTTAATTTTAAAAAAAAACGACGAAGTTTTGACTTGCCCGGTTTACTATAAGGAGCCACTAAAGAAATCAGCTATCCACCTCCTAGCTCCATCAACAGACCCACGACACGAAGTGCAATATATTGCATTCATCAAACCGAATTATATGACTTAAAACTCGAAGAGTTTACTAATAGCCACTTAAGAGTTCTAACTATCCACCTCCTAGGTCCATCATCAGACCCTCGACACCAAGTGCAATATATTGGACTCATCAAACCGAATTATATGACTTAAAACTCGAAGAGTTTACTAATAACCACTTAAGAGTTCTAACTATCCACCTCCTAGCTCCATCATCAGACCCTCGACACCAAGTGCAATATATTGGACTCATCAAACCGAATTATATGACTTAAAACTCGAAGAGTTTACTAATAGCCACTTAAGAGTTCTAACTATCCACCTCCTAGCTCCATCATCAGACCCTTGACACCAAGTGCAATATATTGGACTCATCAAACCGAATTATATGACTTAAAACTCGAAGAGTTTACTAATAGCCACTTAAGAGTTCTAACTATCCGCCTCTTGGCTCCATCATCGGGCACTCGACACCAAGTGTACTATATTGGACTCTTCAAACCGAATCATACGAGCCCAAATTCCAGGGGTTTACTAATACCACTAAAGAGTTCCACTATACACCTCCTGGCTCCATCACCAGAACCTCGACACCAAGTGCAATATATTGGACTCGTCAAACCGAATCATATGAGCTCAAACTCGAGGGGTTTACTAGTAACCATTGAAGAGTTCCACTATCCACTTCCTGGCTCAATCATCAGGCCCTCGAGACCAAGTGCAATATATTGGACTCGACAAACCAAATCATATGAGAACAAACTTGAAAGGTTAACTAGAAGCCACTGAAGAGTTCCACTATCCACCTGCTGGCTCCATCATCAGACCCTCGAAACCAAATTGCAATATATTTGACTCGTCAAACCAAATCATATGAACCCAAACTCGAGGGGTTTACTAGAAGCCGCTGAAGAGTTCCACTATCCACCTTCTGGCTTCATAATCAGATCAGCTCCAAGAGATACTAAATTATTGTATTGTCATCGAACCTCGATAAATCTATAAAGTTTGAATGAAACGTTTACCTAGGACAAACTGTCCAGTGAGGTAGGTTCAATTTCGAGAATGGGGTCGATCGTGGAATCCGGCTCCACTGGGCAGTGTTCGGGAAGCTACGCAATATCTTCTCGTCTCACATACCGCAGTCGGGACCAGTGCGTGTTGCCAGTGATGACCTATGGAGCTGAAACACGACGTAATAGCTCGCAATGGGCCTCATTAGAAGGCTGAAAGTCGCCCAAAGGGCATTGGTGCTGTGCTTAGAGTTTCCATGACGACGTGATCTAATTAGAAATTAAGAGATCGACAGGAGAACCAAGGTAGCCGACATAACCCGAAGAATTGCCAAACTTAAATGGCAGTGGGCAGGGCACATTGCTCGCAGAACAGATGGCCGATAGGCCTGGGGCCGAAACGTTCTGGAGTGGCAACCGCATACCGGAAGAGGAAGAGGAACTGATAACTGGAAATCTCTGTTTCTATGAAAATCGGACTAATTTGGCTGTAACACTATTTTTCAAAAAAAATCTTAACAAAATTTTTAGACCTTTGTATCTTTGAAATAAAGGAAATAAAATAATTAAATGTCGAATGAATTATCCCTCTGACGCACTATTTTGCTCATTGGAAACAGGCTACATGGTTCCCATAATGGTGCACGAGCTAAACCTAAAACTGCCATCGGATTACGTCCTGTTTTAGGCTGAAAAATCCAGTTGTCTCCAACTGGCGGCAATTGGTTAAAATCTCCTACAGAAATAATAGATTTACCAGCAAATGGGATGTCTGTATGGAAAATTTGCTGTAATTTGCGATAAATATGATTGAATGTCCTACTTCCCAACATAGATATTTCGTCTAAAATGATTAATTGAACTTTACATAGCTCACTGGCTAATGTGTTAGCAGTGCCTACCGACAAGTACTAGCGCATCGTGAAATCGGCAAACAGAATGCATCGCGGAAGGTACGAGAAGTGAAGGATGCGTCGCCTATGTACATGTTGGGCGAGCTCGTTGAACGTGTACTGGGGCCTTAGTCGAACTAGCAGTAGCAATAAATTATCCCAAGAACTAACTTAACATTGTAGTTGTAAAACATATTTTCCCATACATTCCAACCGCAAATACAAGTACCGTGTGACATATCAAATGAAAGGAATTGTTACAAGGATCTCAAATATAATTTTTTTATAATTATTTAATATGTGTTTTTAGAGATATTTACGAAAATAGATGAAAATTTACCATTTCCCCCCCCTTATCTCCGAAACTACTGAGCCTAAAATTATGAAAAAAATACAGAGAATAGTTCTTTACTCATAGATTACAGGAAAACCTATAAGAAGTCTATGGTCTTAAAATAACATGGTAAATCTCTCAGTATTGTATTTGCGGTATCCAAGGTGTCCTCCCACTGCCATATAAGAGAAAAGGAAGACATTTAAGACCCGCCCTACTCCATGGATAACTGAAAACATCAGACTGATGTCGCCTTTGAGAGATGAAGCGAGGGACAAATTTCGTAAGTCTAAACTACCGGGCCACAAAGGGTATTATCTGGATCTGAAACACCAAGCAGTCACGGCACTAATTAACGAGAAGACGGCATACTTCGGCAAAAGCATTAATGACCAAATTAAGAACCCGAAACTGTTGTGGCGCAATTTAAAGTCGGATGTGCTTCCAGATCATAAGCAAAGACTGCTGCCAAGTCACTTCAACAACCCTGATGACATTAATGCGGCGTTTCTGGACGTCCCAGGTAATTGTCGTCACAACAACTTACAATTGTCACATTTTGAGTCTCATAGGTATGGCCCTGCCACATTTACACTCACAACAACTAATTCGGAGTCAATACTGAAAATAATTAAGAGTCTGGGGTCGAATGCACAGGGTGTCGACGGTATAAGTCTCGACATGATATCTCTCACGTTGCCAACTACCTTGCAAGCCATTACTGATATCATCAACCGGTCTATAGCCACGCGTACGTTCCCCGAACTCTGGCGATGCGCTATTGTACACCCTACACCTAAGAACAATAGCCCGGTTAACGTGAAAGACTTGAGACCAATCAGTATTCTACCTTGCCTGTCTAAGATCCTGGAACGCGTGATATATTCGCAGGTTATTCAATACCTCGAAACCAACAACATTCTCCCTGACCTTCAGTCGGGTTTCAGAAAGGGTAGAGGTACTGCAACGGCTCTGGCTGATGTTGTAGGTAGTATCCTTGAGGCACGTGACCGGGGGGAGGGAACAATTCTGGCTCTGCTGGACTTTTCCCGGGCTTTTGATGCTATTAATACCACCCTACTGCTTTCAAAGTTAGTTTTTTATGGGTTTGATAGTGATGCGGTGGAGTGGTTTAATAGCTATCTTACTAACAGGGCTCAATATGTGGAGATGCATAGGGAGGACGGGTCTTCGGTTTCATCCCCGCCCCTCCGGGTGTCGAGGGGTGTCCCTCAGGGATCGATTTTGGGGCCTCCGTTGTACATTCTGTACAGTGCAGATATAATAAAATCCTTTGTCAACTGCAAGTATCACATGTACGCCGATGATATTCAGCTGTACATATCCTTCAAAGGGGACGAAACATCTTTAGCAGTACAACGGATAAACGAGGACTTGCAAAGGGTGGTTGCATGGTCGGAGGAGAACTCTCTAGTTCTAAACCCCCTAAAATCAAAATTTATGGTGCTGGGTTCTAAGCAGCAGGTTGGCGCAATACTGTCTGCCAATCCTGAGATAGTTATCAAGGGAGAGAAAATTGAGAGAGTGGAGCAGGCGTGCAATCTAGGGCTAATTTTGGATCCAGAGCTGCGCTTTGAGGCCCATGTAACTAATGTTCTCCGTAATTGTTTTTACAGGCTTAAGGTTCTATATGGAATACGTAAATACCTAAGTATTCCAGTAAGGAAACAACTTGTTGATAGCATCATACTATCCAAGTTAAACTACTGTGACACAGTTTATGGTCCTTGCCTGCTTTCAAGAACGGAGCGTGTAATCCAACGTATCCAGAATGCCTGTGTTCGTTTTTGCATTAACATCCCACGGAGAAGTCATGTTACTCCATATATTAACCAACTAAAACTATTAAAGATGGCTGCCAGGAGGAAGCTTCATTTAGCCAACCTGATGTTTGGTATCGTTTCAACCCATAAACCGAGCTATCTATATGAAAAGCTTACTTGGAAACAAAACTACCTAAAGTATAGTCTTCGCTCCATGGTAAGTCCATTGTCGGTACCAATGCACAGAACTACAGCATTCAGGGGGTGTTTCAAGTTTGCAGCCACACGCTGTTGGAATGATCTTCCACCACCAATGCGACGCCTGGAAAAAATACAATCCTTTAAATTCCAATACAAAAAGTTACTATTACAAGAACAAATTTCCATTCAATCTTAACAAGTACTTTTGTGTTGGTTCACTGTACCGTAGGGGTCATGGCATTCAGGAATTGGTGGTTGGCATCTCCTGGGGGTGGGCGTGGGCTGCTTGGAACTCCCTCTTCCGTCTGTGGGGCTATATTGTGGTCTGTTTTTCGCTACCTGATCCATCCCATAAGCTTGGAAACGCCAGCGTTTTTCTGTAAATTACGGTTAAACCTAATTAATTTTATTTTATCGCGTCATGTTTATTGTGTACATGTTAATTTGCCAACAGGCACACTACGGCTTGTCAAGTTGGCTTAATTCCTTGATAACTTTATCCTAATCTATATAACTTCAATCTAATTACATCTAATTTAATTCAAAGCTCATTTATTCTTTTACTAATGAAATCCAATATAATCTCGTTGATGAATATAATTAATCTGCACTTACCTTACTCTCAATACTCTCATACAAGTCGCCGCGTTTGTCATCAACTCATCATCTACACCTTCTAACCAATGACGTATAGTTTTAAATATCATTGCTTCTAACAGTTTCTCAAACACTGTCTGCAAAAACCATAGCTACACATTCACCCAATGCACTATTGCACTCAATTCATCTAGTGTTAGCATTGCATCATACACATCACAACATTCGTTTCATAATTGCCATTGCGCCATTGCGCCATGATGTAATTATTACGTAACCAAATAATACCTTCGTCCAATGAAATAGTTTTATATGACAGCTGCGCACACAGACTGCATATGTCTTCGGCGCTTGAGTCGCTGACGGAACGAAATGTTGCCATTTTATAATGTATTTATACTTTTAGTACTAAGTATTATATTTTATTTTGTTTTTGATTTGTCATTATTATGTTATTTCACTATATTATATCCTGCACCGGTTGACGTCATCACGTCAACGCCGGCTGTCGCTGAAAACCAGCGCTGGGGCTCTGTCTCGCATAGGGTCGCAGCATTATGCTGAGCGATGGCCGTTTTGCGTGGATGTGACGCATATTTTTCCCCCAATTTGTTATTAATCGTGTTCTTTTTTTATTCTTTCCTTGCGTCATGTTTACCGCAAATAAACGTATTTTCTTTCTTTCTTTCTTTCTTTCTATAAGTTTGGAAATTCTTCGGGTTATGTCGGCTACCTTGGTTCTCCTGCCGATCTCTTAATTTCTGATTAGATCACGTCGTCATGGAAACTCTAAGCACAGCACCATTGCCCTTTGGGCGACTTTCAGCCTTCTAATGAGGCTCATTGCGAGCTATTACGTCGTGTTTCAGCTCCATAGGTCATCACTGGCAACACGCACTTGTCCCGACTGCGGTATATGAGACGAGAATATATTGCGTAGCTTCCCGAACACTGCCCAGTGAAGCCGGATTCCACGATTGACCCCATTCTTGAAATTGAACCTACCTCACTGGACAGTTTGTCCTAGGTAAACGTTTCATTCAAACTTTTAGATTTATCGAGGTTCGATGACAATACAATAATTTAGTATCTCTTGGAGCTGATCTGATTATGAAGCCAGAAGGTGGATAGTGGAACTCTTCAGCGGCTTCTAGTAAACCCCTCGAGTTTGGGTTCATATGATTTGGTTTTACAAGTCAAATATATTGCAATTTGGTTTCGAGGGTCTGATGATGGAGCCAGCAGGTGGATAGTGGAACTCTTCAGTGGCTACTAGTTAACTCTTCGAGTTTTAAGTCATATAATTCGATTTGATGAGTCCAATATATTGCACTTGGTGTCGTGGGTCTGATGATGGAGCTAGGAGGTGGATAGCTGATTTCTTTAGTTGCTCCTTATAGTAAACCGGGCAAGTCAAAACTTCGTTGTTTTTTTTTTAATTTAATGAATATGTAGGTATATTCATTTAATAAAAAAAAAAACAACGAAGTAGACTTAAAAGTACAAAATAAAATAGTACATACTTAGTTAAAAAAAAAACCGGTGGAGTGCGAGTTGAACTCGCGTGGAGAGGGTTCCGTACGATGAATATGTTATATATACAGGGTTATTTGTAAAACACCAGCAACCTCTTAAGAGGTCATTGTACTCGTCATTATGAACAACTTTCACTATGGGACCAAAGTTAAAATCGCGAAAAAAATAATCTGCTGTTCCCTTTATTTATGTTCTCATATCTTGTCAAAATGTGTGGAACAGCTGATTTTTATTTCAGGTTTGGTCCCATAGTAAAAGTTGTTCATAACGATGAGTACAATGACCCCTTAAGAGGTTGTTGGTGTTTTACAAATAACCCTGTATATATAACATATTCATCGTACGGAACCCTGTCCACGCGAGTTCAACTCGCACTTGACCGGTTTTTTTTCTTCTTTGCCCCACAAAAGTGAACCCATATTCAAAATTATTTTATTTTCGTTTCACGTCCGTGTTTGGGTCACAGAAATACATATGTGTACCAAATTTCAAGTTAATCGGTCCATTAGATTCGGAGCAAATTGGCTGTGACAGACGGACAGACAGACAGACACACGAGTGATCCTATAAGGGTTCCGTTTTTACCTTTTGAGGTACGGAACCCTAAAAAATATGCATTCTCGTTCTCATTAATTAAACCAATGTTTGATTTTAATATGAACCGCGCATAATTTTTATTTTCACCAAGTTTGTACAAAAATACTAACTAAAAACCGTTCACTATAACTTGTCCCTTGCCGTCATGTTGGCACCATTGCTTGTCAAGCTTAGTTTCAATACCAATAGAGTTCAAGATGGCGACTGACGGATTAGTGCTACCAATTGCGTCACGGGACAAGATATAATGAGCACATTGTAATTAACTTAAGAAAATAATTATGACAGCTTTTTTTTTTACCCTCAACGGAAAAGCTCTTGGCCTGCTCTCTGGTAAGTGATGATCAGGCCGAAGATGGAAGTGAGCTTCACCTGGAGTCCTCAACCACAGAGGAACTGGCTATCTTACCTCTAACTGCTTAAACACAACAATGCTGTTAACATTGTTGTTATGGCGATAAACTTAGATAAAATGGTGGTAGCTAGCCAGATGGACTTAGAACAAGTCACCAACCAAACCGAGCAGAAAATTTTGCTCCCACTGGGAATCGAACCACCTCTGGGCTGCTTCTCCAATGTTGTTAAAATTATGTTTTTACTGTATCTGCACTAAAATATGATCTAGTTTTAATATGCGTGTAAATTAAAAATAATAAAGGACCTAGAATTTTATCCTGCGGAACGCCCGTGGTGACCGCAATGGTTTTCTTATTGAGTGACTCAGATGCGTCCAAAATAAATCTAGTGTCGAGTTCAATCTGTATTTATGTCCGTCGACCTACTTCCCCTTTGTCTCTATCTGGGTGTACCCTCATTAGCACATATTTACATTATCACGTAAAAGCGATCCCTTACAACTTCAAAACTATGCAATATATGTATCAAAACACGTCATAGCCATAATTCAAAACTTCGATTATTAAATTTACATACTAGATTTTGCCAGCGGCTTCGACCACGTAGACGTCGGAAATAACACACGAGAACGTACTACCGGGATAAAAAGTATCCTGTGTGCTTATCTAGGTTATAAACTATCTGTGTGCTAAACATCCAAATCTGTTCAGCTGTTTTTGCGTGAAACATCGAAACATACAAACTTTCGCAATTATAATATTAGTAGGATTCACGCTCACACAGTTAATATTTATAAAGTACTTGTGCCATTAACTAATATAACTTTATATACATTTTGATTACATAATGTGCTGTTAAATACGTAATGGAAAACTCAAGCGTTTCACTGAATTGCCTAAAACAAACAAATAATGTTTTAATAATAATTAGATGACGTTTTTAGGCGTTTCTGGCGCAAGGTAACACTCTATTTTTCCAGTAAGAAAATTAAATGAAAATTCAGTAGAGGCCTATCTTTAGTAGAGTAATGCAATATTCTGAGATTACGGGGCCATATAAAATGTATAATATCTAACAAAAGTATCAACTATTAAAAACTTACTTCGCACATAACTAATATCATCCTTGTAATCTCTACAGGGATTACAAACATGATATAGGTAGGGATAGGCAGTGGTGTATCTATTATATTGCACGCGGAAATAGTTGGCCACTCATTTCATCTCAAATCATCTCGCTATTGCAATCTCATGTGCGTTTTGTCTAAACTAGCCGGAACTTTCACTTCGCGACGGCAACACGCGGCAACTTTTCATAGTTATAGGAAGGAAGGACGCACTTTCTACCTCCAGCCATGATAATAAAAAATATTTACATTTTACACCGTTCCCTTGCGTATTCAGTAACATTATTTTGGTGTACCGAGTTTACTCTGTACTTTAGTACCTCTTATGAGCCGAGCTTTCACTTAATGCCTTTACATACTGTCACGTACTGTGTAACCGTGTTTACATACAATTTAAGCTATATTTGTAACCCTAGCGATTATTTTCACTGTATCCTGTAGCTAATCTGTGAACAGCGTTGTGGGCTGCAATATTGTCTATATTTTAATGAATTTCTTGTTTCCATGTTTTATATTGTAGCTATTTGTTGTACCTTTTGTTTTTTTATTTTTTTGTAATACTGCGACTGTATTCGTGCTGTGTTAGTTAACCTTGAGCTGCTTCTTTGAACTACTCTCAACGAAATTAAAAGAAGGGAAGCATCTTTTTAATTTAATTTATATAACTTGGCTTTATTTTAAAATATGTTCCTAACTTTTGTAGTATTGTTTGTTTGTTTGTTTGTTTGTTTATTTTGCCAAAAATTGTTCTTTACATTTCCTTATAGTCTACATTAACTAGGTTTACATTCATTATTAAAAATAAGACGCAAAGGAAGAAGTCTGCTTATGAACTCCACACTAGGACGAGCCTGTCTCGTGGAGTCCTTGGGTGGTATTGCCATATGAAAATAATTCGTATTACATAATTAATTATTGTTACAATTGAGAAGCACATGAAAAAGTGTTATTTTTTATAGCAATCAAAACAATGTCCGGACTAAGAACAGTTAAATAAAAAACAAAACAAAAGAATACCACAACAAAAATAAAAAATAAAATAAAAATAAACACAAAATTACTTATAAAGACGGATACGAGAATATTATGAATTTTTTATCGAAATTAGCACTATGTGTAAATGTGTGTGAGCGGGTGCGTGTGTGTGTATGTGTTGGTGTTTTACGAAATTACCTTTAAGAGAGATTCGGATTCACTGTACGATTGGGCTAGCAGCCATTTGCGGACAATGTTTTTGACTAGGCTAGTTCTAGAATTAATGATGTCACACATCTTTACCACTTTGTTATATATGTGACTGAGCAAGAATTCCTGCATGTGTTGTGCGAAGGCTGTACGCGTCCTTACCGTAGCACACTTAAAAACTCGACGTTTGAGAAGTTGTGAGTATTCCGGGGTCTGTGTTACAATTTTATGTTGTTTCAGCACCATTTTCAAAATATATAGCTGTCGGACATTGAGTAAAGCGGCTTCCTTGTACAAAAGAACAGTCGAATATCTGAAAGGTTTCTTGAGCATGACCTTCAAAACCGAGCGTTGGGCTCGTTCGCATTGGATCATGGTGCTGCTTCCAACTCCACCCCAAATTGTTATACAGTAACATAGAATTGACTCACATAATGCCACATAAACCATATTTAGGGTTTTTTTGTTGGCGGAGTTACGCAAGAGTTTCATTAAATGAATCAATCTTCTGGTGCGTTTGGCCACCAGGTCAATATGGGGCTTGAAAGAGAGCCGCTGGTCTATTAAAACTCCCAGATATCTAATCCAATCTACCTTTTTTATTTTCTCACAGGTGCACAAGAGAGGGTCACAGGTTGCAGAGTGGATTTTGATGTCAAGTGGTAGTTTTGGCGCTGAGGCCTTGGTTTTGTAGAAACACAAGCAGTTGGTTTTGTCAATATTTAACGAAAGAAGATTGTAGTCGAGCCATCGTTTGATACTAATCAAACTGTTTTGAGCCTCTCTATGCACCGATTCCCAGGATTTGCCATGGAAAAGAATGACCGTGTCGTCAGCATAGCATATGATATCTGCATTTTGATTTAATGTACGGTGTATATCATTTATGTAGATGATGAATAAGGTCGGGCCAAGAACACTACCCTGCGGAACTCCAAATAACATATTTTTCCGACAACTGATGCTCTCACCCACCTTTACACACTGGCGTCTGTCAGTTAGATAGGTTTTAAACCAATCCAATGACAGTCCTCTGATTCCAATAACCTCCGGTTTTTTTAAAAGTATAGGTATTGCAACAGTATCGAAAGCTTTGGCAAGATCTAAGAACACTCCCAGGCACTTTTTGTTATTATCTAAGTAAGACGTTACTAGTTTGGTCAGACTGCTCACTGCATCTTCAGTAGATCTACCACTCCTGAAACCAAACTGTTTATTGGAGATCAGCTTGTTCGACTCTAAGAACGAAACTAAGCGTTTATTCGCTACCTTTTCCAGAATTTTAGAGAATATTCCTAAGATCGATATAGGTCTATAGTTCGCAGGATTTTGCTTTGAACCATTCTTGAATATAGGCGTGACTCTAGCCTCTTTCCATTTATCAGGGAAAATACCAGTACTAAGGCTTAGGTTGATAATGTGGGTTAGTGGAGTTAAGATTTCACTTCTTATTTCTTTAACTATTTTTGGCGTAAGACCATCAACGTCGGCAGCACTGTCACTGTTAAGGTTAACAATCAGTTTGTTAATCTCAAAAACATCAGTAGGTTGCATGAAAAACGTAATCCCTAATGGTTCTCCTAATTTTTGTTTAGAAACTACTGACTCCTGAGTTTCATTTATGCCAGTTAAAATTTGGCTTGCTAAGTGTGGGCCGACAGAGGCGAAGTATTCGTTGCAGTAGTCAACTGAATCTTGTGCAGTGGATTTACACTTTAGTAAGTCGCTAGAACTGCTTTTGTTATTGTGTTGCTCGGTGATTGTTTTTATAGTATTCCATAATGCTTTAGTATTCGATTTGTTTTCTTCTAACATTTTACTTTCATGTTCATGTTTTAACTTGTGCATCAGATTGGTAAAAAAGTTTCTGTAGCGGGTGTAAACGAGTCTTTTTGTTTCGTCTTTTGGGTGTTTATTTGACTCTTTATGGAGTTTGTCCCTGTGATTCATACATTTTATAAGGCCAGGTGTGATCCAGGGTTTCCATATGTATTTAGCACGGCTAATTGTCTTTTCAGTCGTGTGTTTCTTTATTTATTCACTCAAAATTATAGAAAGCGTCACATTTAATTTTTTAATCATATAAATAATACTATCATTGTCCTGATGCCATCTAACCTTGAATCAGCAACGACCATCTAGCATGCATTTATCTGCAATGGAAATACCAAAAACAACTGTAAATTTAAAAAAAAATCGAGCTGTCCTTCTAGTAGTCGCATAAGATGTGTAACATCTGACATGTCATCTTAGTAATAAGCAGCATTAAAGGGGTGGGGCGTCGTCAAAGTCGTTTCTGATGGCCAACTCTGGCACCGCGCCCGCTCATTGGTCAAATCAAATAGCGCGCGCTTTCCCGGCTTCCTGTTACACACTTCCGTCCCTTTTCACGAAATCACTCCCACAGATTAGATAGCTACAGATTGCAGAATAGCGAGAGGAAAAATTTTACACATCAAAAACTCATTTACTTTTAAACCCTTAGTTTATCGACAAAACAGCGACACTACATGACTCAGTACAAATACGACATAAAAACAGCGCTTAAAGCAGCTTAATAACGAATATTGTGGACAAAATAGGAGCGCTTTAAAGTGAAGAATAAATTAATTAGGGGCGCTTGAACCACGATATCGAGCTGAGTTTAATGAGGCGGCCTCGTGTTTATTCAATGAGCTTACTTTGTTCAACTTTACTACTAATGGGTAAGTTTATTTACAATACTAGTTGTTAGTTAGCTACCTACTTTCGACGACCACGACTTACGGGTTGTGGCTCGTAATTACAGGTTCGAACCTTGACAGGCGCTTTACTTTGTTTAAATTATTTCACCACCACTGTTCTCAAAACGGTGAAGGAAAGCATCGTGAAGAAACCGGCATGTTCTAGAACCAAAAATTCGAAGACATGTGACATCTAGGTACCAACCTGCACTGGGCCCGCGTGGTGGATTACGGCCCGTTCCCTCTCATCAAGATGAGGCCTGAGTCCCAGCAGTGGGAACATTATATAGGCTGATTATATGCTTATATGCTTCCTGCAGTTTCAACCGCATCCTAGGTGTCAAAACATCTTCTTCACAGGCATTCATCATCCGCCTAGGCTTTTCCCAACTATGTTGGGGTCGGCTTCCAGTCTAACCAGATGCAGCTGAATACCAGTATGCGTCTTTTAAACTATGAAACCCAGGTCAGTCACTAACCACGCGAAGGAAGAAGAAGACATGGCGACTGCCTTTATGACATCCACAACACGATACCTTGTTAAGAAAGTCCAAAACCCGAAAATCCCGTAAGTTTGACAACCAGTGTCACAGTTTCGGGCTTCCGACAACCCATAACAACTGTCAAAGATCCAAGAATGACAGCCGGACAACGCTTCGTATTGCAATTAGGTAATTGATAAGAAAGGAAAACTTTTAATTAGAAAAGTTTTATTTATAGTAGACTGGCACTCAGTAAAATCACAGTCACAGTGATTCCAGTTGCTGGGTTATAAGATAAAAATGCAGTCTCTAAAGTTGACCCATTGTTACAGTGATGAAAAATACAGAAAACTCACAAGTATATACAGTGTCTCAAAAAAAAACTAGAATTAATTTATTGATTGAATTGGATTGATTGAAGGTTAAGCTACACTTGCCGCGGTTAGTTCGTGGATGGGTGACCATCCATTACATATCGAGACCCCTCCGGACCTCGGAAAGCACGTTAAGTCGTTGGTCCCGGCTGTCATTCAAAGATCAGTCTTTACGGGTAGTCAGAAGTCTAAAAATCCTTATGTATTAATTATTTACTACTTACTACGGCTTTCGCCCACGGCTTCACCCGCGTAGTGGTTGGAAATTATCCCAAGAGAACGTACTACCGGGATAAAAAGTATACTATATGTTAATTCGGGCTATAAACTATATATATATGCCAAATTTCATCGAAATCCGTTCAGCCGTTTTTGCGTGATTGAGTAACAAACATCCAAACATACAAACTTTCGCATTTATAATATTTGTAGGATAGTAGGATTCAGGATGATGATGATGAGTAGGATTCAGTCTTACCATGAGGTATCGTGTTACCCAGTAACTGGACTGTGGCGATCAGATAGGCAGTAGCTCTATGTAAAAAAGCCACAAAAAAGTTAATAATTATATAGTTAGTAGGTAGGTAGTTACTTGTGTATAGTTGGGAAAAGGCCAGGCAGATTGATTAAATCTGTGTTCGATAATATTGTATCAAAAAGTAGCTGCAATTAAGAATTCAATGTGTAGCATGTTTTGTACACATTGATAAATTAACATTCAATAGTAATTTAATTGAAAATTCATTAAATAAAAATTGAATGATTTTCAATTAAATTACTTTTGTTTAAATCAATTCTTAGACATTAGTTATGTTATGTATTAGTTGAACAATCAAACTCATTACAATTTCAATTGAGATAATTCTACACAAGTAAAATACAGTAATATCTATACAAACAAACATAGTTACGTGCAAGTGACTTTAAATCGGTGAACGCGAAATTCATAAAATCAAACTATTTGTAGAAACATTAATTTAATTCTAGAATCTGCAGTTCCCGAACATGCAGAGCGTAGTTCGAAAGAAAAGCAATCCGGAAAGTTTCGGAGAAAACAGACGCCTGTCTGAAATCAATTTATATTGCAAGACGGAGATAAGAAATGTTATTGTAATATGGTTCGTTTCGAAAATGGTTTGATTTTGTTTTTTCTATAAGGCGAGAAATTGAATTATACAGATATAAATGTAATTATATGAAAGCGGTTCTTAACTGTCGGAGTGCCCTAATTTTGTTACTGCGACCAATTTCGATATAGCGCTCGCCGGCCGCTGCCGCGGCACGCTGCTCGGCTCGCGCGTATTTGTTCACAGTTCTAACCTAGCCTAAACTATTTGGTCGGAGTGCCCTATAGTGAGTGTACTATAGATTATTACTAGATCGTGCTCGGATCATAGTTATATTCCTAGTTAGACAGTTATGAACCGCTTTTATATAACTATATTACGGTATATAGCTATATCCCTAGGGATATAATTATATTATGTCTATATCTTACTGCCACATATACATCGACAAAAGCACATTTTTCACTGTCAGCGCTATGTGTAGCTACAAAATATACTACACATTGGTGACATAGTCGTAACTACATGGATACTTTATTATGGAACACAGATTGTAGACAATCAAATAATTTTTTGACGGTAACTGTACTTTATGAATCTGTGAAAAAAATAAATCTAACTAAACTAAAAATATTAATAATATTCAACTAATTTGGCAGTGAAAAATGGAAGGTGCTGATACCTAATGATTAGCTTAAAGCTAAATTTTAAGCTGACATAATTTTGATTTACAGACTTTTGACGTGCTAAGAAGAAGAGTAATGAATTTAAAACGCAACAATAGCCATCTCTTGGACTAAGTAGGTATTCTAAAAAGATCTTATCTGTATCCAATGAACTAGCACATTTAATTAATAGTACATAGGCTACCGAACTCTGCGTTGGTGAAAATAGAGAATGCTAATTTAATAGTATAGGACAGTTCATACTAATTCCATGTATAGGTAGGTACATAGTAATTCCATGCTGCCATTATGGTAGGTACTTACTAATTCCATGCTGTCATGATAATAGGTCCTTACTAATTCCATGCTGCCATGATAATAGGTCCTTACTAATTCCATGCTGCCATGATAATAGGTCCTTACTAATTCCATGCTGCCATGATAATAGGTCCTTACTAATTCCATTGATAGTAGGTACTTACTAATTCCATGCTGCCATGATAGTAGGTACTTACTAATTCCATGCTGCCATGATAGTAGGTACTTACTAATTCCATGCTGCCATGATAGTAGGTACTTACTAATTCCATGCTGCCATGATAGTAGGCACTTACTAATTCCATGCTGCCATGATAGTAGGTCCTTACTAATTCCATGTTGCCATGATAGTAGGTCCTTACTAATTCCATGCTGCCGTGATAGTAGGTCCTTACTAATTCAATGCTGACGTGATAGTAGGTACTTACTAATTCCATGCTGCCATGATAGCAGGTACTTACTAATTCCATGCTGTCATGATAATAGGTCCTTACTAATTCCATGCTGCCATGATAATATGTCCTTACTAATTCCATTGATAGTAGGTAGTTACTAATTCCATGCTGCCATGATAGTAGGTACTTACTAATTCCATGCTGCCATGATAGTAGGCACTTACTAATTCCATGCTGCCATGATAGTAGGGACTTACTAATTCCATGCTGTCATGATAATAGGTCCTTACTAATTTCATGCTGCCATGATAATAGGTCCTTACTAATTCCATGCTGCCATGAAAATAGGTCCTTACTAATTCCATGTTGCCATGATAGTAGGTCCTTACTAATTCCATGTTGCCATGATAGTAGGTTCTTACTAATTCCATGCTGACATGATAGTAGGTATTTAGGGGTATGAGGAACAGGGTGTAAAGTTCACTCATCCACCATAGAAAAGGGAGGATCCTCCAACCAGACGGGTTGTTATGTCTGGCGGGCAACTGCCCATATGTTGATTTCGGATAGTCTTATCTATGTTATTCGCTCAGTAAACTCTAACTGCGAGATGTAGGAATTGTATGACGTCATGTCTTTTTCTGCGTAGTTTTATGTCGCGGTGTAACCGCTACATCACTCCCCTCCGGAGACCGGAGGTCGATAGTGGGCTGAGTCTTGGATCTTGCGATGCTTCACAGTACCAGCTGTGGTTCCAGTGAGTCGGAACCGGGTGCCGCATAGTTCACGGTGAGTCGGAACTGTCTGCGGTGATTCCCCAGTGAGTCGGGGTGGCGCTGCGTCGTCATCCAGTGAGTCGGATGTGGTACAGCGCCGGGTTGTGGCTGACTGCTTGCGTCGACCAGGAGAGGGTAGAATATGCTCTGCTTGTGAGACCGGCCGGAAGTGCAGGTGCTGTGCCAAGGTTGCTGATGAGGCTGAGGGTGATGACCAGGAATGCGCGTTCGCTGCATGCTGGTGGTCAGGATACCCGTTGAAGCCGTGGTTGCTGGCTGGCTGTGTGACTCGCCTCACGAAAGCTTGCGGGAGTGATGATGATGTCGTCACGCTGAAGTAG
The DNA here is from genome assembly GCA_948150665.1 of Conistra vaccinii. Classification (NCBI taxonomy): domain Eukaryota; kingdom Metazoa; phylum Arthropoda; class Insecta; order Lepidoptera; family Noctuidae; genus Conistra; species Conistra vaccinii. Next base: position 10,000,758 of record OX411337.1, on the reverse strand, counting down.
TTGCACGAAGGCTGCGTTGACGTTCATCACGTCGGGGTCACCAATTTAGGTGTATGAGGAACAGGGTGTAAAGTTCACTCATCCACCATAGAAAAGGGAGGATCCTCCAACCAGACGGGTTGTTATGTCTGGCGGGCAACTGCCCATATGTTGATTTCGGATAGTCTTATCTATGTTATTCGCTCAGTAAACTCTAACTGCGAGATGTAGGAATTGTGTGACGTCATGTCTTTTTCTGCGTAGTTTTATGTCGCGGTGTAACCGCTACAGGTACTTCCTAATTCCATGCTGCCGTGATAGTAGGTACAGTGCCGGGCAAAAGTCGCTGAGCTATTTTATAAAGGACTCGCTTGACGTTTAGTTTGACTTACGACCTTCTATTTTCAAGAGACATGCATCATCTTCAAGTGATTGTAGTTCATAATTTCAACCTTACAATCTGAGTCAAGTTGACCTTGCGGTTAAGCGCGTTCAGATAGAATCGATGAGCCGTGAGTTCAAATCCCGCGTAGCATTAGACTTTTTGTAAGTTTTTACTTGATTGGAAGTAATGGGACAGAAATATAATGATATTATTCTTTATCTTGTTCGCCTTGTTCACACATTTCGTAAAGTTAGGAAGGTAGATCATATTAAATTAAATGAAGAATTTAGATTTCTGTGAGGTAGACATGAGTTTTAGGAATATTTAACTTGATCGGAATGAATGTTGTCGTTTGTAGTTGTTGGTTAGTGACGTGTGGTTTAATAGCAAAGAGAAATTAAACTACTACTCAAAATTTGCAAAATGTATGCAAATATTAATATTGAGACGAGGGCGACTATTATTGCGCTGCATAAAAGTGGTCTTAATAGAAGACAAATATCTGATGAAACCGGACTAAATGTGAGTGATTTTATTTATGAATTGTAACTTAAACTTTTATTTGAAAATACCTAAGATTATTTGGTGGCATATGGATTAATTGTTTCAATTATTTTTTAAATCCATCATGAGGCCGATAAATAATTAGTGTTTATTATTGGATTTATAAATGCAGAGTTTTAATATTTTAATGTTATATTGTTATCACATAACATAATCAGCCTATTAATGTTCCCACTGCTGGGACACAGGCCTTCTCTCTGTGAGAGGGATATTGTTATATTATAAATATTATTAAAAATAACAAGTGTTTGTTATTGGATTTATATATGCAGAGTTTTTATATTTTATTGTTACATTAAATAAATATTATTATATTTTATAAAAATGAAGTCTTGTTAGTAGTAGCATTTTGTTATAGCTACTTTATTATAACTAATATATATTTTTTTTTGTTTTAGAGGAATACTGTTAGTCTCTGGATTAAAAGATATGAGGAAGAGGGTAGCCTTGCTAGTCGACAGCGAAGTGGAAGGCCAACGCTTATTAGCGAGGCACAGCGACGATATATGGTGGGCGAGTATGAAACAAATGGTTTCACACCAACTAGACACTTTGCAAACTTATTCGACAGTTCAGTGCGAACTGTTTGCCGTGCCCTTCACGCTGTAGGCTTGCATAACAAAGTGCAAAGGTGGGAGTCACGGGATGAGAGATGTATAGAACAATTAAAAACCCATTGCAAGGAGGTATGGGAAAATTTAAGAGGAACCGAAATATGTGGTAATATTGTAGGGTCGATGCGCAAACGTCTACTTGACTGCATCGAAAATAATGGGAGTTATACAAAATATTAATACCTAGATGTTTGGTTATCATTATTAGACGGTGTCACTAAATATTTATATTAACATAACCGTAATTATTTAATGATCTTAAATTGAGGTTTAGTTTCAATCTTCTTTTCGTCAAGAAAATGAACACTTAAGCTATATAACCTCAATATAACATTCATTGTGACGTTACATAAAAATATGCATAAAGTCTAAAATATCATATAGGTAATAGTTTTCCATAAACTCTGCCGATACCTATAATAAGAGGGTATTAACAATATTATATTTGTGTTATTAAGTATTAGAATATCCATTCCTTGTTATATTATAATGAATTGACTAAGTGGGTAGTGGTACCCACTAACAAAAAATTTAAGAACGGTTAACAAGAGAACTTCTTTTATCTAAGTAGGAATGTGACGTCACAATTCTCATAAAAGTTTGTTAATTTTATAAATGAATAAAACGAATAAACATTTTTGTTATCATGACACAATTTTTTTATTTCCACCTTTCAACACCGAAAAGATAAATATTATTTAACTATTTAAAATAGTTAAATAATAATACAAAAACTAATATTTAGTTTCTTATAAATATTATGCATAAATACACTTTAAATAAATACAAATATCTAAAAGTTTTTGTTATAAATACAAATATGGTCTAACATTCACACATTTTATGTGGGATTCGAACTCAAGCCTCATTGATCGCGTATCCATTGCTTTACTCAAACAGCTACGGGCACATGTCAACTATAAGTGAATTTTATCAATGCAATGGTAAGAAAGGTCACCTCTATGACGCTTATTCTAAATGCAACAGAAATATAATGTTGTTTCGCGTTAGTGCGACGGTGTGTGTTACTGATGAGAATATAAATTATGAGATTATATGAAATAAGATATGAATACTCGTAACGAACAGGATCTGTACTCACAGAAATCAAAATGATTAGTAGGTAGACCACAAAAATCGAAGTAAAGTTTTTTTATGGGCTACCTACTAAACTTTATTATTTATGTGAACAAGACGAATGAAAGAAACAAAAAACGAATGATTATTATCGATCTACTACTAAATATTAAATATTAAAAACTAAAACAAATATTAAAAAGAAAAAGTGAACTATAAATAGTAATTATTTAAAAATAAAAAATGTAAAAAAATATCCGCAGGAGAGATTCGAACTGTCGGCTCGCTGAAAACACACAAGTATCAAAGGACGTAACCATTGAGCTAGCATGTCATACATTTTGCTGGTTGAAATTATGAACTACTATAAGTTATAAACCAAGTGAGTGTGTGTGCGTGTGGAACAACTTATAGAAGAAGGTCGTAAGTCAAACCGAACCGTTAGTCGATTACTCAAAAAAATGGCCTAGCGACTTAAGACCGCTACTGTACTTAGTAATTCCATGCTGCCATGATAGTAGGTACTTACTAATTCCATGCTGCCATGTCATTATTCTAATGTAGCTGTCTTGTTCTAAACTTTGGGCGATCGACCTTTGCTCGGGTGAAAGTACAGAGAAAACAAATTATCCCAGATATAACAACTAGTTAAATCGATTTTACGCCCCCGTAAACCCCTGTATTGCAACTTTCAACGAAATTATTAGAGCCGTTTTTCAGAATGTGTGTGACGGATGGGTTTACGTGGGGTAGAAATAAGACCACGTAACCTTGTCAGCATAAAAGTATATTAATAAATGGGGTAGGTAGGTCTATGGTCACAAGATTCCTTCAACTCCCTTGGGAGTAGCGCAGTACTCTCCTGGCTCAGCCTGGCGCGACGATGACCCCAGCGGGTGTGCCACGCTGCAGACGCCAGGAACGGTGTAGGTCGGCAGATGGTCGTGCCTGACCCGTAGACAGCTCGACGGCTACGCGGGTAAATATGAACCCGGCGCGGAACTTGTGCAGTATATGAGGTACCGGAAGCGTAGCCGGAAGTCGGACTTGCTAGCCGGAATTTTGGACCCTGGAACGTAACGTCCAGCGTGTCACAAAATGACTAAAATTGTCATCTCCGCTGATTGTGACACCAAAGCATAAGCAAAGCGAGATGTACTAGTGCGCTTAATGAAGGTGGTGTGTGGATGTCACAAATCAGTGCGGAGTTACAAAGATGGAAGTGAAAATACATGACATGACTTGCACATTTTGAGTGAATGAACATAGTATAAAAAAATGTGCAGAGCTAATGGCAAATAGTTTCAATGATAAGCTGAAGGCAATTAATTTAATACATAATGAAATGAGCAAAAAGGCACACGTCTTAAGTTGACCTAAATAGGTAGGTACACACAATATAAAACATAGTTAGCTGTTCAACACTTACCCAGTATGGGGTTACGAAAACACAGAATTTAATAGGGTTGACTACTATGAGTCAATTAAAACTGTTGCCTGCTTTAGGCTTTGAAAAATTGCGAAGAACACGTATGGTCACATGTGATCTAGGATCAAGTGAACGTGTGTCTTCGCCCGTAGCAGGAATTCGAATGTGCTGGTCATCCTGAGTGAAAATCACTGCGGTGTCGCTAAGGTTAAGCCAAGGTCAGCAATCCTCACTCACGCGTTCGGATACGCCGACCGCGCACATCACTATTGCGTTATCAGCTAACTAATTACGTTTAGTAACTTAAGACATCCCTAATATTATTACGTCTGTGGTTTGACTTGACGTTTTATTGTTGTGAATATGTTGGAACTTGATAATTTGGTTTTAAATATGTAATTTATGAATAATTAAAAAGAAAAGGGAACGTTACAACGTTACAATACCCCCCCACTTAGGTTAGGGTTTTTACCTGAGTAAAAATCCTTGCCTTAATGCACTTACTACCATCCGAAATACGGCCCTTTTATTCATCTTCATTTATCCATCATTCATTCATAATCCTTTTAACCTAGCAGACCACCTAAAAAGGGAGGTGCGTCCGCATCCTGACAAGTGTGCAAAAGTATTTTGTCCGTAGTTGACTAAATACTCGCGCAAATCAGAATGAGCTAGTAGCTACTTCTACTCAAAACCAAGTATATAAATATAAGTTACCATAGAAAATATATAAAATAAGGTATTGGATGAAGGCTTATTTAAGGAGTAACCATCCGCTCCTGCAAAGGCTTATTTTATGAGTCGCAACCCGCTCAAATAAAAATAAATAAAAACAAGAAATAAAGTTCTTTTTAGTTTTGGCTTTACTTAAGGAGTAACTATACCGCCCCTGCAATGGCTTATTTATTGAGTTGCAAACCGCTCAGATAAAATAATAAATAGCAACTACTGATAATAATATGACCAATAGTTATAAAAGGAAAAAAACAAAAAACTTGGTTAAAAGTAAAAGTAATGAAGTGTAGGTAGAACTAAAAAATCAAATTCTTTAATCTAACTAAAAGTTAGTAGTTAACCAAATTGTCAAACCCCAACTAGGATTAAAAATGTCGCTATATAAAGAGCGAGCAAGAAAAGTAGTCTACTGGGCTACTTTACTTATAACTGGATTAAGGCTTATTTAAGGAGTATCCACCCGCTCCGATTTGTTAATTAAATTTAATAAAATAAAAATACTACTGGTACAACGGCGACAACCGTGACTGAGAGACAGGACACGCATATGTAGGGTCATGCCGCTGATAAAGAACGACACGAATGCGTGTGCCCATCATGCCAGCCTAGAGACGGTCTATTTTGCCAACCGTGTGTGCGACAGCATAAATTTGATTGGATAAGCCATTTCCAAAGATGTGTCAGTTTAAATGTGATTACAATATAATTTAATAAAAAGGTAAGCGTTGAACAGCAATCAAACAAACGAAAAAATACTCCGACTGTTACAATTATAACTAAAAGAGAAACGTTTTGGTTGATGTCCTTAATTTATATTTAAATTAACCGAAATAATAAAAAAAATTGTTATGGGAAACAACACTGCAATAGCAACAGGTGCAACTGATGTGTACATGCGTAGCTAAAAATATAACAAAACAAAAAAAAAAAAAAAGTTTTGGTTTCCCTACCTGGAAACCAAATGTTTTTGTTGAGTGTACCCAGTAGTGAAAATATTTTTATATAAAAAAAGAAATGACAACTTTTAAATTTTAATTATTTAAGGTTTTAAAGCTGTCTAATAATAATGAGTGGTCACAAAAACAATATTGTTTTCCGTAAAAACATTTAGTGAACCAAGAATAATATTTACAATTTATAAGTCCGAGACCTTGCATAGTAACAACATAGAATACTTTTCTTTTACAGTAAATCATTATGTTATAATATAACTCTGCACAAAACTTGTTGTACAATTGTGAACAAAATTGAAGTTAAAAGGTTTTAAAAAAAACAAAAGGAATCTAAATTGAATAATAAAAAATAAAAAAGGTAAATTAACAATTACCAGCGATATAAGTTGAATATGCGCTTGGAAATGTAACCTTGGGACAAAGTTAAAATGTCCTATGTGCCAGTAATTACACCCGGCACCCAAACCCTTCAAACCGGCACACAGCAAAGCTGCTTACCGGAAGAAATAGGAATGGTGGTAGTACTTCCCCGGGGCGAGCTGTTCACAAAAGCTCTACTACTACGAGCTAGTACGCACACAATTATGGTACCAGTACCAGATGGTGTACAACAAGAAAATAAATGTTCCTTGTGTACCCACTATTAAAAAAAAATAAAAAAACAATTTCCTAAGAATAAATGTGTCGTCACGTACGCATCAGTTGCTAGCAACCATAAAAATGAAACGTCTTACAACACGACGAACACACACAAGAACACCAACAGGAAAAAAAAAATACCCACCAAGGAGAATTAAAAAAATTGTGACCATAAAACCACGTTTTTGGGCGCCAATGTGACGGATGGGTTTACGTGGGGTAGAAATAAGACCACGTAACCTTGTCAGCATAAAAGTATATTAATAAATGGGGTAGGTAGGTCTATGGTCACAAGATTCCTTCAACTCCCTTGGGAGTAGCGCAGTACTCTCCTGGCTCAGCCTGGCGCGACGATGACCCCAGCGGGTGTGCCACGCTGCAGACGCCAGGAACGGTGTAGGTCGGCAGATGGTCGTGCCTGACCCGTAGACAGCTCGACGGCTACGCGGGTAAATATGAACCCGGCGCGGAACTTGTGCAGTATATGAGGTACCGGAAGCGTAGCCGGAAGTCGGACTTGCTAGCCGGAATTTTGGACCCTGGAACGTAACGTCCAGCGTGTCACAAAATGACTAAAATTGTCATCTCGGCTGATTGTGACACCAAAGCATAAGCAAAGCGAGATGTACTAGTGCGCTTAATGAAGGTGGTGTGTGGATGTCACAAATCAGTGCGGAGTTACAAAGATGGAAGTGAAAATACATGACATGACTTGCACATTTTGAGTGAATGAACATAGTATAAAAAAATGTGCAGAGCTAATGGCAAATAGTTTCAATGATAAGCTGAAGGCAATTAATTTAATACATAATGAAATGAGCAAAAAGGCACACGTCTTAAGTTGACCTAAATAGGTAGGTACACACAATATAAAACATAGTTAGCTGTTCAACACTTACCCAGTATGGGGTTACGAAAACACAGAATTTAATAGGGTTGACTACTATGAGTCAATTAAAACTGTTGCCTGCTTTAGGCTTTGAAAAATTGCGAAGAACACGTATGGTCACATGTGATCTAGGATCAAGTGAACGTGTGTCTTCGCCCGTAGCAGGAATTCGAATGTGCTGGTCATCCTGAGTGAAAATCACTGCGGTGTCGCTAAGGTTAAGCCAAGGTCAGCAATCCTCACTCACGCGTTCGGATACGCCGACCGCGCACATCACTATTGCGTTATCAGCTAACTAATTACGTTTAGTAACTTAAGACATCCCTAATATTATTACGTCTGTGGTTTGACTTGACGTTTTATTGTTGTGAATATGTTGGAACTTGATAATTTGGTTTTAAATATGTAATTTATGAATAATTAAAAAGAAAAGGGAACGTTACAACGTTACAGTGATTACAAATATAATATACAAATATTGCTAATTATATATTTAAACCCCTCTATGAATTTAAGCAATCCCAATGTTAACCTAATTTAAACTTCAATGTATTTAATCCGAAAAAAAATACAATTGAAAACGTAATGTAAATATGAAACAAATTCTATTTGAATCACAGATTCGAACGTGCAAAACACAGTCAACAGGAGATTAAAATAAAACTAACAAACTTAATCTGTCCCCATAATTTTAAACATAAATATAAACACTGGGGTAGGTATAAAGATAAACATTAAACAGTGGTCGAAAACGCGAGAGTTTTCAAGTTTCGGATCCTTAATACTTTGTAGACTCACAAGTTTGTAAGGCTCTGTATGCACTGTTGAATACGAAAATAATTGTGAACCAGTATTCCGTAGTTGACTAACCTTTCGACCGTCTGTGCTTCAGAGAGCACATTAAACCGACGATTCCAGTAAGTTATCATACCTGCTATCATAAATTGTTACTTGTAATTTAAAAGTCAAAAGGTTTGATTTATTGGTCAAATTTTATATTATTGGTGCCCAGTAAATTGTGTTGGGACTTCATGACAGTTGCTTCAACTTCACTTATATTATAAAAAAGGTAAAATTATAAAACTGTTAAAAACTTTTTTTTTTCTTATTCGATAATATGTCTATGATTATCATAATTATACATGGTGATTTTTTGAGATGGGGCAGGTAAAACGGAGTCAATGGGTTAATCTTAAAATCAGCGTTTAGCAACCCGCTGGGACCTAAGCATAATGCTGAAGCTTAAACCTTTTGCTTCCGGTATTATAGTTTTGTTTAGGATGTACTACGGCTCCACTGTACAGTTATGCCCGCGTTTTTTTGGTTATAGATATCTTTATGTAAAACGCTTACGCAAAATTTCATACTGCGCAAACCCCTAGTTTTTAAGAAAAAAAATCCGAAAGTTTAAAAAAAAACAACTTTTTACGTAATTAATTTGAAATTTTACCAAAGATTTTGTACGAAATTCACTCATAGGTTGTTCCGTTTTGCGTTCAGACAAAGTGACAGCGGATTTTAATGGTTTTTAGTAGTATTAGTGTAAGTTTTTGAATTTTTGCAAACCGTATAGGGGCACCCCGCCTTTACGTAGTCTTTTGGCTCCTACCCCTAGAATGTATATAACGAAGGCAATTCACCCATTTGGGGTACCTCGTTATCAGAGTCCAAGTTCGACATGGTGTAGGTACGAAATAATAGTCTCAACACTGATTACAACCGTCTAATTAATCACTCGCGATCACAGAATATCAAAATCTCAAATAATCAGGCTGATGAAAACGGATTAAAGTACGGAAACGCGGTAAGTTCGATACAGGCTAGCAGAACGACCTCACGCGCTCGTCCGATCCAAAAGTCAAGTTCCCACTCCAATGTCCAACAACAACTGACAGCTCTCCCACCTGCCACGCCTGTATCGACCTCACCCAAGCACACTGCTTGACGTTTCCGACAAACGATAATAGATGGCGTTGTTCAAAATTAAGGATAATCAAAAGTAATTCTGCGACATATATAAAAACCGGAGGCGCGGAGGGAGAGCAAGCAACTTAGGCGACGAGAAAAAACTCGCCAATAAAGCTTTTGGCGATTTTGGCGATTTTATTTCGGCACCAATGAATTTGCCCACTTTGGGGTTTTCAAAAATACACGAGAAATGGTCTATCAAAAAAAAAATACCTACTATAAAAAAGCGCCGGGCATAACTGTACAGTGGTTCCTGTACTACTACCACTATACACTAGCTGTAATACTGGAGACAAACGTTATTCTATTCTATTATATTCTAGAGGTAATCTCTCGAAGTACTGATCCGAATATAAAAAAATCTTTCACTGACAGAAAACTACCCACTCGAGCGACCGGCCGGCGCTGTCAATTATCGAAACTTTTTCATAGACAAAAACGAGTTTAGTCGATTTTATAAGACATTTTTAAACTGTGTCGTGCGGGGTACCATGGTACACATTAGAGGACAACTCGTTTTTGATTCCAGGTACCATGTTCCCCCCCGGGCGCTTGAGTGAACTATGTGTTGCGAAGTGCCATAGAATATATTTCTTCAACGTGAATGCAGTCCCGAAGCTAGTGTCAAATATTAATATTCAATTGCATTTGTTCAGGTTTAATGACATACCCAACATAGTTGCGAAGTGGTCAGAGGGATGTTGTACTCAGCTTTCGTATTTTAAAACATGACATAACATAACATTACGCCTGTATTCCCCGAAGGGTTAGGCAGAGGTGTACTTGTAGTACACCCACATTTCACCAGTTATGTTTAAGTCTCACGTGACAGGGAGTGAGCTTATTGCCACAAACCGGGCACAAATCTACACTCCGGGCTGTTACAGAGAAATTACAGATGGAAAAACCCAATGCTCGACCCGGGACTCGAACCCCGGACCTCATTCTCAGCAGTAGCGTTTCCGACCACTAGACTAACGAGGCAGTTCCGAATAAAGACCACAGACCGGTAGTGCGAACACAACCTTACGATGTTTCACATTAAATTAAATAATGTTTCAAAAGAAGTTGATGCAGCCCAGATCCGGCGGAATTCATTTAATACTTCATCAGTGAACTCAGTTTGTAGAACGCGAAGACTCCGGCTCTTCTACATTGCATTTTCTCTCGTAATTTCACTATAACTATTTTATAAGTCTACATTTGGTGTGGTACAAGTAAAAACTTTTGTAGATTATTTAAACATCATTAAAAGTTTTTAAGTCCGGTATTGTGTACCTATCTGTACCAATCTTCCTAGCCTTTTTTCCCAACTATGTTGGGGTCGGCTTCCAGTCTAACCGGATGCAGCTGAATACCAGTATTTTACATGGAGCGACTGCCTATCTGACCTCCACAACCCAGTAACTGGGTAATACGATACCCCTTGGTAAGACTGGTGTCAGACTTTCGGGCTTCTGACGACTCGTAACGACTGTCAAAGATCCACGAATGACAGCCGGGACCAAAGGCTTTACGTGCTTTCCGAGGCCCGGAGGAGTCTCGGTATGTGAAGATGGTCACCCATCCACAGACCGACCCCGGTAAGCGTAGCTTAACCTGATGGATCGACCCTACCCGTGTACCTATCTGTACCATAATAGTTAATGTTTTGTTTTGTTTGAATTAATATTCTTTCAAAATTAGAAGACACAACAGAGCGACATTTCAACTGGAGTAAATTATCTCTAATAGACACCACGCAATGACCGATAGCTGGTGGAGCAGACGAGTCCTAGAGTGGAGACCGCGTATCGTGGAACGACCCCCAGGTAGATGGCTGGAACAGACTGGATGCAGAAGGCGGAGAACAGGGTGTTTTAGCGCAGCTTGTGAGAGGCCTATGTCCAGCAGTGGACTACGATAAGCTGAGTTGATTGATTGAATGAGCAAATATGGTGATCGATGATCTTTCCTTCTCTGTTTAAAACCCCTTTAAAAGTACCATTCCGTACCCGACCGCAGGAAGCAACTGCAGGCGACGTGTTGCAGCGTCATGTCGCTACAGTCATGATTCCGAACCCGACCGCAGGCGGCAGCAGCCCGTATTCCAGTCGGTAGATAGAAGATAGAAAAACGTGACTATCGCTCGAGCGTTGGCGACACTACTGGTCTGCGGTCGGGCTGCATGTGTCACCTGTCACTCGCCCGTAGCTGCCAACGACGTGTCGCTAGCTACAGAAGTTATTTCATAAAAATTCTTAGAAGCCAGTCGTGTCGCGGCGTCACGTGTCGCCTGCAGTTGCCTCCCGCGGTCGGGTTACCTTTGGTGGTTTTTATTTAACTAAATACGACGGCATAATGTAATATAGTCGAGCGCGTCGTTGGTAATACTTTGAGCTTGCGTTGGCCTAGCGAAGTACAAAGTTAAAAAAAAATAAGAGGCTCTCCTGGTTTTGTTACCACTGAAGTGCGGCCTAAACTGTACGTGATCGTGATATATGGCACTTGGGTCATCGATTTACATGTCGGAAATACGTCACTGATTCGACGAATCGGGGCGCCAGCGCTGCCAAGCGGCGCTCGACAAGTCTACAACATAACGCTCGACCGGAGTTAATTAGAGTTTGTCGGTGGCCGTCGAGCAGTGATGTGAACATGTTTAGAAACTGTCTCCCGTTCCGTAAAGTTGTGTCGTGTACTTACAATGTGTGGATTGCTAGTATGATTTTGGTCGTAAATTATAACTTGATCTGAACTGCAAACGGTTTTTCTATTGCGCAATAACTAACACTTCCCATAATACGCCCACAGCAGTCGAAATATGGCTGATAATAACGAGAGAGACGTACCTTCTTCGCCTTATACAAAAAGTTAGGCTTCGCCGACTCTGTCACACATACCTGTGACTGTCTCGGTGACGGGACGTGGTGACTGACCATTAAAGATGGAACCGCCACTCCCCGCGTGCGGGGGAAATAAGCCACACCCGTCAAACTACTATTTATTTTCGAAGTAGGCCCATAAGCCCGATGCTCCAAACGCCCGAATACTGCATTGATTAGAACATGTCACTTACGTTAATTAAATGTATTAGCTAGGAGCTACACTACGCTAAGCGTCAATCGTAATTCGACTGATTGCGTGATTGCCAAATAGTGAGCTTCACGCTACGTCGACTTTACACGCCCAGAGGAATTTGCTAATTAGCCAAAAGTACATAAATTAAATCAAATTAACTAATACTCAATTATCTAAAGACTATCGACCCGCCTCTGTTTCGCACAGTTTAACATCTCTGTGTGTAGTATCTAGTGCATATTAGATACTACACGGTCTGGAGGACTATTATTATTATTTATGCATACAAATAATAATAATAGTTCTCCAGACTGTGTTTCGGCCATGGCGACCAATCGCAGCAGAGACCAGCGCGGGAGACATTATAGCGCACATGTGTGTGCGCAGACACAGTCTCAGTGCACACTCTCTTCCCTCACTCTCATAGCCCGATGGGACGACAATCCGAAACGACCGGCGTAAGATCAGGCGCAGGGCGTGCTTTCCGAGACACGCACGGGGGTATCACACCGCCAACATCCAAACTCCGGGCCGTTACTAATAAGAAACTCCAAATGGAAAACCTTTAGAGGCATGAGGAACAGGGTGTAAAGTTCATTCATCCTTCATAGAAAAGGGAGGATCCTCCGACCAGAGCGGTGTCGTGTCTGGCGGGTAACTGTTCAACGATTGATGTCGGATAGTCTTATATAATATGTCGTTCGCGCGGTAAACTCTAATGCGCGATGCAGGATTTTTGTGACGTCAGGACTTTTGTGTGACGTCAGGTCTTTGATGCTTAGTTCGCTTGTGGTAGATGCCGCCACACCTTTACTGTTTAATAGGAGGTTAAATATGCCTCGTGAAAGGACAATTACAGGCTAGGATTATGTAAGTTTTAATTGTTTTTCTTGTTTTCGTTTTTCAGTTACTCACACCAAAGTATGTGCTCATAATTCATGCATAATACATGCTCTTAAATGAAATGAAATGGAATTGTTTATTTTGTAAATAGAAAGAAAAAAGAAAGAAAAATTAGTTTATTTGTCACAGAAACACGTGCATAAAAAAAAAGTTCGAGCAGAACAAGAAAATAAAAACAATAGGTAGATTTAAATATAATCTCAAGCTCAAAACAGAAATAGTCGGCAGCTGCTGGCACGTCATGACTGTGACAAGAAGGCTACTACTCAGCATGATGCTATGCTATGGGGACCCACAACACAGCGCTGATTTTCAGTGGTCACCCGAAATAGGATAACGGAATCACTTTACACGTAAATTATCCCATGATGCCCATGGGCTTTTATCCTATGGTGGTAGGCCAAAACCAGTACTAAACGCCACATTTCACCCACGGTCATAATAACGAACTTGAGGAGCTCGTGACTAAGTAATATTAGCCGCACGGGTCAATCCATCAGGTTAAGCTACGCTTGCCGGGGTTGGTCCGTGGTTGGTGACCATCGATATATACAGAGACTCCTCCATGCCTCGGAAAGCACGTTAAGCCGTTGGTTTCAGCTGTCATTCGTGGATCTTTGACAGTCGTTACGGGTCGTCAGAAGCCTGAAAGTCTGACAACCAGTCTAGTACCAAGGGGTATCGTATTACCCAGTAACTGGGTTGTGGAAGTTAGATTTGCAGTCGTTCCATGTAAAACACTGTCATTCTGCTGCATCCGGTGTGACTGGAAGCCGACCCCAACATAGTTGGGAAAAGGTTACTCGGATTTATTTTGGTCATAATAATGAATATAAAGATCACAGCAACACACGCTTTAAATTCCATATCAACATAATTCAATCAGTTAGTCAGTATCCCAATTTCGTCGCTAATGCGATTCATTAAGTCCCATGCACCTCATTACGGAACATAGTGTTACATGACGTCATGGCACGTGTTGGTTCACCCGGCCTACCCCTTAATCATATGTGTCAATAGCGCGGTGTTTGAACGAGAAATGACGTTTTAATTGAGTTCTAAGCGGAGATAAAGCTTGGGATTAATAGCTGTACACATAACACACATATAGTCACGCCTTCTCCCCGTAGGGGTAGGCAGAAACCACAGAAAGCCACTTGCTACTATCCTTACATTAATCATTTTGCTTTGATTACGTTCATACATCTGGTCATACACGCGAGCCGGTAGCGAGTCTGCACCTGATCTTTCTGACAAACATAACCAATAAGATCACTATAAATTTATGTACGTCCTTTTAAGGCGTCCCCTCTAGAAGAAACGACGGATGGATTGTGTGAAAGATGATATATTATGGCTAGAAAAGCGATGACTACCGAGATGACGACTAAAGGTCATCGCCCATTATAACAGTACCGCTACAGTACGGTAGCGCCCCGGCACCGCCTCGAAAAATTTAGTCGTCAACGCGCCGTAAGCCAGGCGACGGCTAGCCGCCAACGCGCCGTAAGCAAGGCGACCGCTCGCTGCCGGCACGCCACCGACGAGGGAACAGTTTATTGTTTATTCACAAGCAAGGCGTCACCATGCGGCCGGCCGGCGAGACGTCACCGCGCTTCGGCGAGGCGTCACCCCGCGGACGGTGAGACGCAAGCGAGCAGGTACCTCGCTTGAAGCGCGCTGTCGGCCCGACGTGTGACGGCTTGCGGGCCGCTCACTGCCGGCGAGCCGTCCATTATTTTGTATAGCCATAATAAAAACAGCCATAGCTATAGTATAATAAACTTTAATGCATTTGACTTAAAATCCTAACTTAATTGACAAGTTATTTGCCGTGCTGCTATAATGAGCGATGACCATTATAGAGAAATATGGAACAAAAGACATGTTACTCCGAACTCCAATAGATAGGAATGTTGACTAAAAATGTTTTATTTGTCCATCACGTAGATTAATAAAAAATATTGGACACGACACAGCACATGAAATGTGTTTACTGTCTCTCAAAGGTCATCGGGAAACCCTTCAATAACTTATTCCTACATAGCTTGAAAGTATATTTTGATTTAGAAAGCCCGTCTGGCTTTCTAAATCAAAAAAATACTTTCAAGCTATGTCGTGATGAGTGGTTAAGGCTTCGCCTCTCATACAAGAAGTTGTAGAATCAAATCCGAGTAAGTACCAATGTGACTTTTTCAATTCATATCTGCTTGCTGAGTTTATCTTGGACATTGACGTTGGTGAAGGAAAAACATCGTGAGAAAACCGGGACTTATAGATAAAGCACCTTTTTTTTTTTTTTTTTTTTTTTTTTTTTTTTTTTTTTTTTTTTTTTTTTTTTTTTTTTTTTTTTTTTTTTTTTTTTTTTTTTTGGGTGGGAAATCATCCAATGACTTCTCCCGCTCTGGGCGGAGCGGAAGGGCGTGTCAGACTTTTACTGACTAAAACCCACCCGTGTTCCTTCCCTTGCCATGCATCTAAGACTGAAATCGCCAACCCGTCTTGAGCAAGCGTGATGATCAATGCTCGTGCCTTCTCTGTATGAGAAGAGCCCTTTGCTCTGCTGTGGGACAGTAATGGGCTGGTACAATTTTTTTTTAAATTTTCCATAATCTTTCTCATGTCCTAACTTGGGCCATTCTTGGGAAACAGAACTCGCTAAAATCCTGTACTACAGATATAAACAGATTATTTAATAAAGTCAGGTGTTCCGAAAGTACTTCAAATGTACCAGTAATTTATTTTTAGTTTCTTTTTTCTTTGCTTTTTATGTTGATTTCGTTTGAATTCCGGATCGCATTATTCATCAAGGTTCCTGTAGTAATGTCATAGAATAAAATACTTGAGTCTGAATTCATGAAAAGCTGTATAATGAGACGGAGAAGTACCTACTGTAAAGAATAAACCACTTTCCTTTTTTATTTCCTTCAAAACTTATTTTAAACCGCTTTTATTCGCTGTGAAAACAGAATTTTAACAGAGAACGAGTTTTTTTTTAGTTAATAGGGCAATGTTCAATGGCTTTTTGAATATATTTCGGCATAAACCAATTATTAATATTGTCAGATCGGATTACTTTCGGTGCTACGGCGTAGCCGACGCTACGATATCGCCGCTACGACAGCTACGCTTTTGTAGCAGATTACCGTATTGGCCTTTTCAATGCTTCGAAGCTGTGAGAAATATCGTTATGGTTTTAACGTTTTGCGTTGTTGTCGGTACAGAAGAGGGCCATTTCCTGAAAACATTACAAAAACAATAATATTATTTTCTCCTACTACTACACCGTACAATACGAAAAAAAAAAATATTTGAATATCTGATATTTACTTTAATAAAACCTTTAAAACTTTGTCACTTAAAATTAGGTGAGCAATGCACAGATGTTGAAAATACGTAGTGTCGTGTGACGGTCGTTTTTCTCACTGAAATATTCCTTTGACACAAAATGCTTTGATATAAAAACTGCTGAATTCAACACCTTCAATTGTTTTTAGCATTTTTATTTGCTGTCTAATGGACTGCAAAATAAAGTCTTCCTTATATTAAGCAAGATTACTGACATCGGTGAAGAAAAACAAGTGGAAGTTTTTTTTTAGACTTAGTCTAATATCACCAACCCGTCTTGAGCAAGCAGGTGATCAATGCTCGTGCCTTCTCTGTATGAGAAGAGGTCTTTGCCCAGCAGTGGGACAATAACAGGCTGGTATTCTTATTTAATTTTATATGAACACATACGAATGTAGCAAGTTTATTAAAAATCTTGTAAACAACGACCAACTATCCAGTGATTTGAAATCAGTGAAGTTCCGTGTATGACATGTGTCACTTAACTGTCAGACAATGCACGGTCAAAACTCGGAAAATCAATCAATCTACCTAGCCTTTTCCCAACTACGTTGAGGTCAGCTCCTAGTCTAACTGAATACCAGTACATTATATGGAGAGACTGCCTATCTGACCTCCACAACCCTGTTACTGAATAACACGGTAAGGCTAAGAACTCACGGAGTGGTTTTCACCAACGCCCGCCGCGTTTGCGGGCCCGCAGCTTCTGTAGGATGTATATTTATGTACAAAAAGTAAGAGCACATTATTTCACGACGCGTTTTTGCGGGTCCCGCGGCACCGGCGGGCAACTTGTAGAATCGCGCGGGCGGCAGACATCCACCGCCTCGGCGGGTTGCGCCCGCGCGCTCTGCGATCACTTGGCGGGCGACCGCAGTAGCCAGTGGGGCGGGGGGTACAGAAATGCAACGCCGTCTTGCAATCATCGCCGCCAAGTTTGCGGGCGATGATCTCAACAGCGACGGCTGGGTGACCGCGCAAATCACCGGTCTCACGAGTTTAGAAATAAAACCGCAGCTCCACCACCGCGGCAGGCGCGGGTGAAAACCGCTCCGTGAGTTCTTAGCCTAAGACTGGTTATCAGACTTTTGGGCCTCTGACTGTAGCGACTGTCAGAGATATACGAAACTCCGGAACATTAAAACATGAATTTGGAAAAGAACGTGGAAGTTTAGTGTAAGTTAGTAAATCTATACCCTAGAGCAGTGGTTCCCAAAGTTTATTAGACCATAACTAACTTAACAAAAACTTCCGAATTCGGGACTCACCTCTTGGCCGTGTTGGTAAAAAAGGGGCATACCTAACTATTTATAAGAATGAAGGACTTTTTAAACAAGAAAAAGTTTTATTAGGCGAACGCGTTAAAAGTAATCTTTATTCATAAAAAAAAAAGAAAAATGATAAAAAGCTACTGCGGGCCTTCAAAATGGTGTGAGGGGGGCAAATTTTCTACTTTTGTAAATATTAAATAACTAGCTGCCCGTCCCGGCTTCGCACGGGTAGCACTAAGTACTTATCTACGGCGCACCTACCTACCCTACTCTGCCCTACCTACCTGCCTACCCTACCTGCCTACCCGCCTACCTTACCTGCCTACCCTACCTGCCTACCCTACCTGCCTACCCTACCTGCCTACCTTACCTTCCAACCCTACCTGCCTACCCTACCTGCCTACCCTACCCTACCTACCCTACCCTACCCTACCTACCCTACCTACCCTACCTTACTAGGGTAAGGTAGGGTAGGTAGGGTAGGTAGGGTAGGGTAGGGTAGGCCCTACCCTACCTACCCTACCCTACCTACCTACCCTACCCTGCCCTACCTTACCTGCCTACCCTACCTGCCTACCCTACCTGCCTACCCTACCTGCCTACCCTACCTGCCTACCCTACCTGCATACCCTACCTGCCTACCCTACCTGCCTACCCTACCTTCCAACCCTACCTGCCTATCCTACTTACCTACCCTACCTGCTTACCCTACCTGCCTACCCTACATATCGTGAATTCATGCAGACCTAGTACTTTTTGTTAGGTTACTGCTCAGAACGGTCGTGATAAATCTACTTTTTCAGTGGAATTTCAACAAAAAAAACGGTCGTGAATTCATGCAAGCCTAGTACTTTTTGTTAGGTTACTGCTCAGAACGGTCTTGCTTGATAAATATCTACTTTTCCAGTGGACTTTCCAAAAATACTGTCGTGAATTCATGCAAGCCTAGTACTTTTTGTTAGGATTTATGGCATTTATACCGGGATATCATAAGTGCAAAATTTATAAAAACATGATTTTTGTCCTTATTTTTTTTTTCGTGATTTTTTTGCGATGTTTTTTGAGATTTAAACTATCCTATCTCTCAAGTTGGATCGAACTGCACATGGTGTGCGAATTTTATTATAATTGGTTAAGTGGTTTAGGAGTCCATTGAGGACAAACATTGTGACACGAGATTTATATATATTAAGTGCCTTCTCTGTATGAGAAGAGGTCTTTGCCCAGCAGTGGGACAATAACAGGCTGGTATTTTTATTTAATTTAATATGAACACATACAAATGTAGCAAGTTTATTAAAAATCTTGTAAACAACGACCAACTATCCAGTGATTTGAAATCAGTGAAGTTCCGTGTATGACATGTGTCACTTAACTGTCAGACAATGCACGGTCAAAACTCGGAAAATCAATCAATCTACCTAGCCTTTTCCCAACTACGTTGAGGTCAGCTCCTAGTCTAACTGAATACCAGTACATTATATGGAGAGACTGCCTATCTGACCTCCACAACCCTGTTACTGAATAACACGGTAAGGCTAAGAACTCACGGAGTGGTTTTCACCAACGCCCGCCGCGTTTGCGGGCCCGCAGCTTCTGTAGGATGTATATTTATGTACAAAAAGTAAGAGCACATTATTTCACGACGCGTTTTTGCGGGTCCCGCGGCACCGGCGGGCAACTTGTAGAATCGCGCGGGCGGCAGACACCCACCGCCTCGGCGGGTTGCGCCCGCGCGCTCTGCGATCACTTGGCGGGCGACCGCAGTAGCCAGTGGGGCGGGGGGTACAGAAATGCAACGCCGTCTTGCAATCATCGCCGCCAAGTTTGCGGGCGATGATCTCAACAGCGACGGTTGGGTGACCGCGCAAATCACCGGTCTCACGAGTTTAGAAATAAAACCGCAGCTCCACCACCGCGGCAGGCGCGGGTGAAAACCGCTCCGTGAGTTCTTAGCCTAAGACTGGTTATCAGACTTTTGGGCCTCTGACTGTAGCGACTGTCAGAGATATACGAAACTCCGGAACATTAAAACATGAATTTGGAATAGAACGTGGAAGTTTAGTGTAAGTTAGTAAATCTATACCCTAGAGCAGTGGTTCCCAAAGTTTATTAGACCATAACTAACTTAACAAAAACTTCCGAATTCGGGACTCACCTCTTGGCCGTGTTGGTAAAAAAGGGGCATACCTAACTATTTATAAGAATGAAGGACTTTTTAAACAAGAAAAAGTTTTATTAGGCGAACGCGTTAAAAGTAATCTTTATTCATAAAAAAAAAAGAAAAATGATAAAAAGCTACTGCGGGCCTTCAAAATGGTGTGAGGGGGGCAAATTTTCTACTTTTGTAAATATTAAATAACTAGCTGCCCGTCCCGGCTTCGCACGGGTAGCACTAAGTACTTATCTACGGCGCACCTACCTACCCTACTCTGCCCTACCTACCTGCCTACCCTACCTGCCTACCCGCCTACCTTACCTGCCTACCCTACCTGCCTACCCTACCTGCCTACCCTACCTGCCTACCTTACCTTCCAACCCTACCTGCCTACCCTACCTGCCTACCCTACCCTACCTACCCTACCCTACCCTACCTACCCTACCTACCCTACCTACCCTACCTTACCCTACCCTACCCTACCTACCCTACCCTACCTACCTACCCTACCCTGCCCTACCTTACCTGCCTACCCTACCTGCCTACCCTACCTGCCTACCCTACCTGCCTACCCTACCTGCCTACCCTACCTGCATACCCTACCTGCCTACCCTACCTGCCTACCCTACCTTCCAACCCTACCTGCCTATCCTACTTACCTACCCTACCTGCTTACCCTACCTGCCTACCCTACATATCGTGAATTCATGCAGACCTAGTACTTTTTGTTAGGTTACTGCTCAGAACGGTCGTGATAAATCTACTTTTTCAGTGGAATTTCAACAAAAAAAACGGTCGTGAATTCATGCAAGCCTAGTACTTTTTGTTAGGTTACTGCTCAGAACGGTCTTGCTTGATAAATATCTACTTTTCCAGTGGACTTTCCAAAAATACTGTCGTGAATTCATGCAAGCCTAGTACTTTTTGTTAGGATTTATGGCATTTATACCGGGATATCATAAGTGCAAAATTTATAAAAACATGATTTTTGTCCTTATTTTTTTTTTCGTGATTTTTTTGCGATGTTTTTTGAGATTTAAACTATCCTATCTCTCAAGTTGGATCGAACTGCACATGGTGTGCGAATTTTATTATAATTGGTTAAGTGGTTTAGGAGTCCATTGAGGACAAACATTGTGACACGAGATTTATATATATTAAGATATGTAATACTTGTTCTTTGTTTATCATTGATCATCACTGTAAATGTCTACAGAAAAACCAAATCGTTATGAACTCACTACCTACGCAAGCCTATGTTCCAACACCAATATCTCTTAAACCAATTGTCATAGAATCGAGTTTTTGGTATCATTATTTAGGTAAACTAAACATCTGTTATACGAGTAGATAAAAAATATAGTTCCCGGGGGTAAATTTTGTAATAACCTTGATAAACTAAAAAAAGACGTGTGGCACTCGGGGACTGCCGCGGTAAAGCTATTGCATAGCATTTTTTATCAACTTATGCAATTATAATTATTTATTTATTTTATTTATGCAGTATTTTTTTTCCTTTGTTTTTTTTTCTTTGATATTAGTCAAGTTACACTTTTTGAGCGTAGTGACCGATAAGAAAACAATTATTTTTCTTTTATTAAATAAATGAGAAGTTAATATTGTTCAAAATATTTTTATTATCTTACAATACATGTAGGTTATTCAGGAATATTTATCATTGAAACTATAAGTTTATGGTAACTGAAATAAGAAACATAAGTTTGAGACTTGATATCTTCTAAATATCTGGAAAATACCGCGTTAATGGTGGTCCCATATTTTGTTGTGGATTCTTGTTGATCATTATTCATTTTCAAATTCAATATTTTCGAAAGAAAAGTTGTCAACCGCTCTGATTTTTTATCAGCGAAGTTGATGTTGAAATCGCCAGCCAAGATAAGTGGAAATTTATTACCATTTTTACCAAGTATTTTCGACCCTTCTTCAGTGTACTCCAGTAAAGTGCGATGAATAAAATGCTCTACCTCGTCTAATTTTGGATTCGGTGAAATGTAAATTGATACCATGACTCTATGTGTAGGCCATTTCTAAGTTTGCATAAGCACGCACAAATATCTCCAACAAATGAGCTCCTAACATTAACATCGCTAACGTGTGCAATATTTATTTGATTGAAGTACCTTGTCCAACATGCTTAAACGCAACGTTGACACATTTACTAACTCGCAACCTCATAATTTTAGCAGCGATGTATAAAAGTTGTTGTCAGTAGCACGCCTATCAGTACGCCGAAGTTCGCTGGTAGCTTGCATAAATGGAGTAACAATAACACCATCTCTGTATATTCGAAAATGACCGCCGTAGATTGCCGGAAAAGATAGTTCTTCCGCATGTGCATCCATTAAAATACTGACTGGCCTGTTATATTCACCGGGTGCTAGACTCAAAAAATAATCATCATTCCACAAAAGAGTTTGCTGCTGCGCAACTAAATTGTCTTCAATTGGCACATGTTCACTTATTTCATCCATATTCAATTGCGAAGTACGTTCATTGCCGGTGAAAAAAGATTCATCGATTTTAATATGATTTTAATTTCTCGGCATTGTAAAATATTAACCCGAATACAAAAATAGCAATGGTGACATTGACAGGAACTGTTATTCACATTTATAGTTTTTAAAACTTGACACAACGTAATGGGAACATCAAACTAATAAAAAGGTTTTAATTTAACTATTAATAGTTAAGGATCATTCGTCTAAGTAAATTTGAACTTTGTTGTCAAACAGTTAAACATAATTTTCAATACAACACTCTCGTTTGATCATTCGTCTAAGTTTTGAACTTTGTTGTCAAACAGTTAAACATAATTTTCAATACAAAAACACTCTCCTTAGGTACTCGTATTTTCGTTACGGAATTTCTGGATTAGGTCTCCACGCTCAAGGCCCGCGATAGAAGCTATGCAATAGCTTAAAAATAATGTTAATTTTAACGTGATATTGATCTTTTAGCATTTCTTTCAATATGATGCAGCATTTACTGTCAGTATTTGAGTTATTTAACCCATTGTTAACACTTTTCGCTTATAAAAAGTTTATTTTACCGATAATTGGACATTAAATTCCAAAGTTAAAGTACTTTTAGTATGCACGCTTCATAAAATTCGATCAAAATATAAAAATGGCTGCCATTTAGGGGGGGTTGGGTTCCGACCCCCCATGTAGAATAATTTTATTTATAAAATAGTGCAAACTACCTTCCCTTTAAGTTTGTACAGTCCGAGACCAAACACATTCTTTCTGTCCTAGCAATTTCAAATGATATTTTCTTCTCATTGCAACAAAGATCAGAACTGAGTTCAAAACAGTTTTCATCTGTCCTCCCTCTAGAACAATTAGATCTTTTGTTCGTTGACAATTAGTGAGGAATAAGAAAAAAATGCGAATCGTTCCTTTGAGGCCGCCATTTTGAATTCGAGTCGAGGCAGTTTGGAATCGCTCTGTTGCCTTTTCATACACGTTTTTAGAGTAGACGATGAACTTTTGAACGATTTGATTTTATAGAACTCTTTGTTAAGTAAATAAGAACATTAGGTATATTTATATCTATTAAGTAATAACGAGTCTTATGTTACTTTTAAACTAAGTGAAATCATATTCAGAATTTCATTTTTATTTCCTTAAAGTAAAAAAATTCTAGCTAACACTGTATAAAATGCCTATGGCATAAAGTCCGCCTCGGTAGACTTGTGTGCTTAAAGTATTTCATCAAACATAATTATCATACCTACATACATATATAATAATATGTATATCTTATGCCTAAAATTTTTGTCAGATTTTACTGTCGCATCTCTGTCGCGCTAGTACAAAAATACTATTGATAAGTGAAACTATTTAAAAAGATAAATAAAAAGTTAACAACATGCTTCTATTCCATAAACTTCATCCTTTGTCTAAGAACTTGTTACTGTAGTATATAATTTAATTTGGGCGGCTTCCAACTCGTCTTATAAACTTGTGAGCTCGCCAATGGCCGCCAGATGGCAGCACAAAACAACAATATTGCATTATATTAGGTAGTTGCAGATGGAACATTTCTTAGATGGGTGCAAGTTTTTTTGACTTTGAAAATTTTATGTAGTTATAATGATATTTTCTTCTCCTTTTACTTATCTCTTTCTTATTTTGGTGTACCTACTATAAAGCATATTTCTATCTATGTGTCTCAATCGTGTAAAGTTTCTTAAGAGACAGATACATGCCAGTGACTTTGAGTGGTTAGCTTGCGTGTTCTGTACTGAGCTCACGCAACGCGTCGTACATCCAGCCAGTAATAGAACTCGCGCATCAATGAGCGCTGTCACCAATTTGACGCATTAATAATTTATTATACATAAACCAGAAGGTATTTTAATCAAACTCGTATACTAAAAGATTAATATTTTAATTATCCTTAAAATGGTGAAGGTTTCAGAAAAATACGCTTGACAGCTTTTGAGTAATTATTAATTTTTTATCCGCGTTAGACACAACTTTACAAATTAATTTCAAATTTCCGGTATAAAATCATTAAAAGTAGCTTGTCGTCGCCTTAAGCCTCGGTCACACAAAGCGAATACTCGCGGCAAGTTCAATTCGCCGCGTGTAAAATTGAACATGTTCAATTCTAATCGCGGCGAATTCAACTCGCGGCGTGTTCTAGATGCGAATGCCTAATCACAGCGAGTATTAACTGCGTGTGACCGAGGTTTTAAGGTTCGTTTAAAGAGGATCATCTTTTTGACGTAACAGTGCTATATATATTATGTCGTAGGATGATTTTAGTTAGGAGCAACTTGGAAGTAGCGCTCGTCGACCGCTACCACGGCACCGCTCGCTACGGTCGCTCGGGTCGCGGGCGGTTAGTCAGTTCTAACCTAACCTATTTCAACCAAGTTGCTCGCAGAAATGTCAAAAATTTCGGAAATAACGAATATCCGTGTCTTTGGTTTTAGATTTTCGTTTTTGCCAACGACTTACGAAATTTTAGTTATTTTACACTTTATAGTGGAAGTTGGTGGTTTTTTTTTTGTGAATAAGATTTTTTCTCGCTTTTTAGTGGGTCGGTTTGTAATTTATCTAAGTTAGCCAAATTTCAACTGCTCATCACTTTTTACAATATATTGTTTTTTCCGATGCAGGGACGTTCATTGTTGAGGAGTTCTCCCGGTATTTCGCCATCAGCTGGACTTCACCCTATGCATTGTGACGAGCATAAATTACTTGGCAACCATATTAACTCTTCATGCCTGGCTTCATTACTGAACCGATCGTTATGAAAGACAGATAGGTAGCCTGGAACCTGGAGACAGACGGAAAAATTTTCATTCTGGATAAATCTGTAGGTATATGAACAAAATATGAAATACAATATACATAATCGAGGTCGTGGGCAACAGCTGGCATGTTTGTAAGACTAAGCCACGCCAATCATTTTTACTAAACAAGGCATATTTTTATGTACACAATTTCGCATAGGCCGTCACTTCTACCAGAACTCGGGTTTCCACTTTTCTCAAACCGTCGTCTCTAAACCCTGCTGTTTGTATTTATGTGGCTTCGATATAATTATAACAAACTAGTTTCTGCCCGCCACTTGAAATTTCTTGATCCCCTGACACACCCCGTCGCATGGCATCGCCTGCCCGCACTATTAATTCGTTTTCGCTTAGCGTTTTTTCAGACATTTTTTTATTTTTGCTTGACTTCTAAGTGTCCTAGCGTGATGTTAAATAACCTATAGCCTCCCTCAGAAATTGGGCTATTAAATACAAAAAGAGTTCCAGAGAACAGCGCGTTTGCGCTCTTCAGCTTTATGATTAATAAAGATTCATGAACAGAAGGCCAATTCTCGTAAAAAACGTTCACATTCAAGTCGCAATCTGTCAAACTTGATTGTATTTTTGACAGATTGCGAATGAGATGCGAATGCGAATGTTCTTAAAAATTACGGGAATTGCCCCTCTGATTAAGTAGCTTCAGTTCGATTGCCACGTCGTCGCTGTAATATTGATTTTTTTAGTATAGATATCATTTTAAGTGAGTAATTTTGGGGCCCACCTCTTGAAAATCCCTGTAATAATGTCAACATTTTGATTCACAACTCGTTGCGCTACCGATGTTAGCCGCTCCCGTGAAATCACAGCCTAGCTGGATTTTTCGGTGTCAATAAACATTTTTATCTAAACGTTTTTAGTGTACAAAATCTATTCGTGCAACATCAATGTCATCCGCGAGTAAACACGAACAGTTTGTTTTAGTTACAAAATAGGATTTGTAAACTATATAATATGAAGGGAAAATAGTTTTATTTAATTTTGTTACTGTTCCTTTTTAAACGGGATTCATTGGAAAAAGCAATTCATTTTTATGCTTAGGCACGCGATTTTCATTCCCATTTTTTTTTTTTTTGGTTTACTCTAAGGGACAAGGGACACAGATTAACTTTATAATATAGAATCGTGACTGCGTGATTCGACAATGTATAAAAGATAAGACTTATCTTTTAAACATTGTCGAGTAATAAAACTTTCTCTAAAAAACGTTTGGCGAAAAAATCTTAAATCTACATGACTTACGCAAAAAACCGGCCAAGTGCGAGTCGGACTCACACACGAAAGGTTCCGTACCACCGTACAAATATTTAGCAAATAACGCCGAAAAAAACACGTTACCTTTTTTACCTTCGTTTTGTTTTTATTTGGTAGAATAAGTTGTTATAGCGGGAATAGAAACAGACAATCTGTGAAATTTCAACTGTCTACCTATTACAGTTCATGTGAAACAACCCGCTGACAGACAGACCGACAGCGGAGGACTAGTAATGGTTCTATTTGGCACCCTTCGGATACGGAACCCTAAAAAATGGAGCCAATTTTCGTCAGATAATTAAAAGCAATAAGGAACATGAGTTTAATATTAAAATATCCTAATAAGTCTTCATATTACTCAGAAGTGTGTGAAGACAAGAGTATGTAATCAAAATACCAAGAGTTTGGAAAAGATAAGCACAAGAAACTTTCTCGAACGAGGTATCGTCTTGTAGCCAAATTGATAATACTGATTAATAGGTACAAGTTTTATCTTCTTTAGGTAATTTTTCTCTGTTGCAAATTACAACGTTACCTTGGCAGAATTGATGATAGAACTGAATGTTTTTAGTTTTTTATAAAGGTTTTATTTTTTGTAGGTATGAATTTTACCATTTAATATACTCAGCACGCGTAGCTTGACGTTCTATGTCTGCTCTGCGAAGAATATACAATATTCTTTACAAAGTAAGATTAATTTTCTTCATTTTTGATGTAGCGCCGTAAAAGCATTTCTGCCACTCTTTTCTGTATAAATCTCAACGTGAAAATGAAATCAAATGTCATTTTAAATTCATTTGGTTGAGAATCAGCGCTTTTCGAATGTCAAAATTACATAAGACAGAAACGACAGATACCAAAAACGACCATTCAGCACTTCCTAGTGCTTTAGCTGGGAAGAAGGAGTGGCGCAACGAACTCCCCAGCAGCACAACTGTCTGTTCAGGTCGAAAAACTTAATTCGATACGAATAGTATGCAAAATAATTTACAATCATAATCATCATCATTTCAGAAAATTCAAATAATTTAAACTAGGTAAAGTTAGTTGCAATAGTGTCAATTTATGCCAAATGTAAAAATCTCGATATGTGGCACTCAAAAGTTACGTGAAGTGAGTTAGCTTGAAGTGGGCTGCCAATAGCATCAGGTGGAATGACAGATCGAGTCATCAAAGTCTCGATGAGATTTAAAAAAAAGACTGGCTGCAGTCTATAATTTTTTGTTTCTTCTACATATTCCTGCAGATCATCGATCAGCATTCATAGTATGACAACTGTAGAACAGTTGAATGCTGGTATCATCAAAACTGGTGCCGAACTTTTTAATTTAAGGTGGATCTGAAAGTTGTATCTTGATCAAAATAATTATAATTCGCGACTATAACAGGTATTTATTTACGAAACTTTTGAACAAATCTCAGGAAAAGTTCATAATGGAATCAATCTTACTTGGAGAGATGTATTAATGATTCTAATGATTATAATTCTGTAAATACATATCTGGTATAGTCGCTGTAATCATATTTTGATCAACAATAACCTGACACTGAACTGCAAATTGCAAAAAACGTAAGAAAATTTTGTATTCCGCGGGCTACAACAACGGATCCACCTTAAATCAACAATTATTCAAAACACAACTCGTACATTTATTCGCATCTCCAACACAAACACAACACCAATCCTATTAAACCCGAAAGGATAATTATTTTTATATTTAAACGTTCAGTGGGTTGAGTTTCTAAAACAGATTTCAGTTAGGAAAAGTAATTGCTTAGATAAACTTTCAAAGCCCGTGAAAAGGGTGTAGACATAATGTGAAATGCTACAATATGTAAATTTGAACAAATATAGAAGAGATTTTTGGTGATTGAAGTTCAAAATTGTAAAGCTACGCTACGCTCACGCTATTTTCAACTTTAGTCATTATAAAACTATAATATTTATTTAGATAAGGTAGGTTACGCATATTATATTTAGGATAGGAGCCTTTCGGTCACGTAAAGGACTTTCTGGTTTTATTTTAATTTTACTTTGTTTTTATTTTATTTTGTATTTACGTTTAGTTAGTTCTTTTATCATCAATAAAAAAAAAACTTTATTTTTTTATTTATGGTTTATTCTAAACTAGCGATCCGCCCCTGCTTTGCATGGTTTTTTGGGGTTTGAAGATTTTGGCCCTAAAATCAGCCACCATTTTGATTTTTTTTCAAAATCGAGGTGCACAATAAATGTCATATATTTGGATAGGGGACACTTATACAAACATAAAACTTCATACAACATAATATCATAAAGTGTCACGTTTCTGAGATATTCAAAGATAAAAATAACAATTGTTATAACGAATTTATTTATTTATGTTGTAGTGACTTCATGTTGATTAAGTTATTTACACATGAATTAATTGACTTCACCTAGTGGATAAAACATAAGATTTTTTAATCATATTCGGTATAAATAATATCATCCAAGAAAGCAGCGGGAGGCTGAATAGGATTTTCTTGGTGTCGCGCCCATGCCATGCACCATATAATACATATACCATATAACACACGTCCTCATTCGTCCTCCACGGAGGGTAGATATATTTTTGTCTCTTTCGCTCTTAACTAAAATATTACCTATACATGATGCAATTATGTTTTCATAGTTCAATATACATACTTATCTGAAGGAAAAAAAAAACAAAAAAATCCTAGGTCTCAGGGTTCACTTTTCGACTTATATTTCGGTAAATAACTCCGAAACCTGACGCTTTAGGACATTTTTTGTTTATACAATGTGGAGACTACCATACCACAAAAAATTAAAATACTGGCACTACTAATGCTTAAGAGTATTTTGGAACTGTCAAAACAATCCTAGCTTCGAAAAAAAAACATGAGTTTTTCAAACAAATTAAATGTAATGTATGCCGGGATCCACCCTAAGCCTATAAATTCAGTTTATCCAACTAGGCATTGGGTGCATTCTCGGGCATTCATTTCAGAATATCCACCGTAGGGTGGATTTTTGGGGTGGATAAACGGAATAGCCCGACCCGACTATGGATTTTGCCGAGCTATAATGACTAAACTATTGAATATATTATTTTGAATTTTTTTATACAGTATGGGAACGTCATTAGGGACACGCCGTTTAATTTTTTGTTGTATTGTCGTCTCCACCTTGTATAAGTGTTTTCTATCTAAATATATAACTTTCGATTGTTTCCGCGATTCTGAAAAAAAAAACAAAATGGCGGCATCATGTTAGGGCCACCCTACATACAAAAATCTTCAAACCCCTTTACAAAACATTGAGTTTTCTTTATTATATTTAAGTTTAAGAGGCTGACAACAGTAAAGCATGGTCACTGTCAGACTGCATAGCAAAGAAAGAGAAGCGCGATGACCCAACGTTGGTAATTTACTGCAAAATATGAAGCAACTACCTGCACCCCGCGGTTTTACCCGCGTAAGTCTCATTGTCGTAGGAATATCGAGATAAAAGTTATCCTTTGTACTAACGCAGGTCACGGTTTATCTATATGCTGAATTTCATCCAAATCCGTTCAGCCGTTTTAACGCGAGACCGTAACAAACTAACAAACTTACCTTCGCATTTAAAATATTATAGTTAGGATTATCTATGTATTTACGAAAAATCTATCGATTGGAGTAAAACATTAAAACACTATTACGTTAATATGTTGCCTGTAGATAATTTGAAAAAAAACCAGAATGATTGCATGTATATTAATGGTTTTTTTAATCATTAAAAGACCGATACACGTATTTTCGCGATTTTTTCTATCGTATCCAATTAGTTTTATTACGATTTGAACACGCTATCTAACTAGTATCCAGGGTTTCAGGGACATCGACGCGAAGCCTGTTACAAAAATCAGCTGTTCCATACATTTTGACCTAAACCATTAAGACCTTGAAGAATATCATTATATTGGATGATTTTTTTGACTACAGTGGATCATGTACTTTTAGCATTATAAAACTTGTGTTTTACTCATGTAGTCCCCTTAATATGAATGTAATATACACATAAGCCTTCCGGAAATTCTTTAATGATGGAGAAAACCGCATCTAAATCCGTTGCGGAGTTAAGAATAATGAAGCGGTCATACAGACAGACATGAAAGGAGTTTTTGTTTTATACCATGTGATATTGATATCATAACTATTTGTGATATTAATAGGTGAACCAAACTCACACTCACTCACTCAACACTGCTCTCAAAACGGTGAAGGAAAACATCGTGAGAAAACCGGCATGTCTTAGAACCAAATATTCGAAGACATGTGACATCCACCAACCCGCACTGGACCCGCGTGGTGGATTACGGCCCACTCCCTCTCACAGAGAGGAGGCCTGTGTCCCAGCAGTGGGAACATTAATAGGCTGATGATGATGACCAGAAGTTTACAAAAAATTGTTTGAGTTCAAATTCATTATTAAATGCTATGTCTCCATCTTATTGTAAATACCTACATCCAAAGCAAAAGTCACATATTCTTTTCTATTCTATTATGTCAATTCTCAACAAAAATTGTAAATATCGAAATCTTTTTTATCTCGAGAACCGAATTTCTAAATTCTATGAAATAATAAGTTCTGCTAGTTTACACTCGGTTGCGCAAAAGTCACTTCGAGGTTTTAAAAATAAAATAATTATGACATTTACTATTCTTTTTTTCAACAAATTGTAAAATAGATTTATCATGGATAAGTACCAAAATAATGGAATCATTTTTTGAACACAATCTCATCGGTCGATGACTCAAACCCAGCAAGCGTATCGCTGCCAGTCCTATGTGTGTAACTATCCCTCAGAACTGACGGTTGGTGACACGTTGTCAGCAGAGAGGTTCAGTATCCAATCTCCCACGATCTGGAAGACCACGTTAGCTCAAAGCGTAGACAATATTCAACGAGTGCAGGTGATTGTACAAGAGAACCAGAAAATATCAACGCGTATGCGTTCGTCTCAGCTGGGAATCCATAGCAAATCCATAGCACTTCAAAAAAATTATATTACCTGGGTGACTAAGCTCTGCTCTGGTAGAGAACGCTTATTATTTTAACACTTGCTTTTTGGTACTTACTAATTCCATGCTGCCGTGTTAGTAGGTACTTACTAATTCCATGCCATGTCATTATTTTAAGCCATCTTGTTCTAAACTTTGGGCGACCGAGCTCTGGTCGGGTGAAAATACGGAGAAAACGTATTTTCCCGGATATGAGACCTAGAATCGATTTTTCGCCCCCATAAAGCCAAAGGGCTCTATTGCAACTTTCAACGAAATCGTGTGAGCCGTTTTCGAGAACGCGATTACAACAAATATATATAAATATGGTTATTCCTTTAACCGGTTAAGCCGCGCGGCTCGATTTCGCGACACCCCTCAAGCCGCGCGGCACGCCAGCGGCGCGTCAGAGATAAGAGCTCGCTAATATAAACAAAAACTGAGAGCTTTTTGTTACGTAAATAGTCTTATCGTTAATGGTTTTGGGTTCCTGATTAGACAAAGGATTTTTTATAATACTTAGAATCTTTGTAAGCGAACGCTAGTATTTATAAATAAACATTCTTATCAGATTCTTATAAGAAATTAACTTGTTCATTGTTTTGATTATTTATAATAAAAC
The DNA here is from genome assembly GCA_948150665.1 of Conistra vaccinii. Taxonomy (NCBI): domain Eukaryota; kingdom Metazoa; phylum Arthropoda; class Insecta; order Lepidoptera; family Noctuidae; genus Conistra; species Conistra vaccinii. The sequence goes on along the minus strand of OX411337.1, from coordinate 9,968,538 downwards.
TACTGGTTCGATTCACATGAAATTTCGCAGGATACATTATGAATACATATACTATCGGTCAAAACCATTATTTACGAACAAACACAATAAATAAAAACACCAATAATTAAAAAAGTTCAATAATAGGTATCCGTATCATTACGTAACATTACTTAGTTGATAAAAAATATTGAACTCTTATTTTTTTCTGAAAAATGGCATTTTTATTATGGACTAACTATTAAATAATATAAAATAAATGACTTACCAGCGATTACATGCACAAAACACACACAAAACTCAAAATTTCACATCAACACATTTTTTCACTACCGAGTTTGTTTACATTTTTTGATGGGTCCGTAATAGATAATTACGATGTTATTTTGTGCAAATTTTATCTATATACGATGACGACACTACTTAATTATTGAAATAACACCATTTCCCCTCGATTTACACTTAAAAAACAATAGAAAACAAATAAATAGAACGCGGAGTGCAGCGCGCTGAACGCATGCGCAGACGCCATTTTGCCGTGCCAAAAATGTCCAATTTTTACTTTTTTCTAGAATTGTTTCTGCATATTTTGACGTTATGGTCGATTTATTCGACAGGTATATTATCCTACCATAAATCAAAACCAACCACAGACCATATCAGCCCGTATATTACGTATAAATAGAGCTGCAATCTGCATGAACGTACTGTGTTCCCGGGGACGCAACGAGGCTTGACGGTATTGGGAGTTTTCGTGCGCCTGGGGCTTCGGTCCGGACTGACCGGTAGTAGGTATAGGATTTAAACAAGTTTTTTTTTTCTTTTTGTATCTGCAATCAGCTTTGTGTAAAATGTGCTGCTTGGTTCATGGCGTGGTTGTGCAGGGCTCCAGTGAGCACAGCACTTATAGTTATTATTTATTCAGCTCAAGGATGTGATGCCTTTTGAGGCGCCTTGGTGATATTTAGTTGAAGCAGGTCTACGGCCAACTGATTAAGATGGTTTTTAAGTCTGTCCTTGTATGTATTTTCTACCATATCAGTATATTCTCCTTTACTGTGTTTACATTGGTGATGAACCATGGGGCATTGGACTTCAGTATTGAGTTCTGTAATCGTTGCACTATATTGATGTTTGAATCCGAGGTACTACCCCATAGCTGTATCCCGTAGGTCCATATTGGCTTTATCACGGCTTTGTAAACCAGTAACTTGTTCTCAGGTGAGAGTTTGGACTTTCTTCCCAGCAACCAGTACAAATTCCTAAAACTGATAAAAACAAGATTTGAAAATGTTTCCATATATGAAGTGCAATTAGTCCAGGAATTGAAACCAGCAGATCATCAGCAGCGTTAGCTAACATAGAGTTACCTAGTTTATTTATAAACATAAACCGAATCGTATTTTGTAAACAAACAGAATATTCTTAACAAAAATAAAGAGTAATTATAGCGAAGTATGGAGTAAATAGCAAAAATTCATTCACTGTTTCAATATTTGTTCAGCTGCCTTGATACAAGTATTTGCACACCCGCCTCACCCGCCTCAGCGGTAAGATGTCTTTAGAGATGTAATAAACGCAAAAAACATTTAAAAAAGTGTCGAGTTGTGTATTTAGTGTATGTATTTGTGCTTAGGTATGTCGTTTTTAGCTTTAGAGATACCTTTTAAGTTCGGTAAGCTAAAGTTTTTTGTAATTTTGAAAACTAAGAGTAACGCCTAAACAGTTAGAAGCTGGAGACAAATAATTTTAAGTTGTCGCAAGTGTCGTATGTGTTTATTGGAATAAAAAATGTTCAACAAACAAAGTGAAACCTTGTCTCCTGCTGTCTCCTGCGCTACGTAAAACACCTTCGTTACAGGGGCCAGTGTCTTCTCCCAATCTCAATTGTCAAAACCCAAAATCAATATTGAATTTACTAGACAAACAAAAAATTTTAAATAAAAAAGCAAACAATTTGTTGCATTCACTATTATCGAGAGGGAACGGAGGGCGCTGGCAGTGCGGGCGAACATGATAGCTCGCAGGTTTGCACGTTGTTCGACAGAAGTCAAAATTACTCCTTTTTGGTCTTATTGTACATCATTCTACACGTGCAGCCTGTTGGCCGACTATACACAAAAGTCTTACAGTGCCCTCCAAGTCCAATTTAATAATGCGTTCAGGGTGCTGATGGGGCTGCGGCCATTCTGAAGTGCATCAGGGATGTTTGCTGAACATCGCGTAGACTGCTTGTACGCTACGATGCGTAAAAGATGCGCATACTCACCACGTACTCTACGCACCAGGGGTGCGTAGAGTACGTGGCAGCGCCAACAGCATTCTTAACATGATCGCCAGTCGGCTGGACTGTGCTTACATCAGTCATTGCTGCGTCATTTCTCATGGAATGGCACAGTAGTGATTGTTGGATTTTCTTTTATATGTTTTATTCTGTTTAATTTTAAGTATTACTAACACTAGTCTATAAGAACATTGTTACTAACATAAAAACTTTTTACAAAAAAAATTAAAACCGACTTCCAAAAAAAACCACTACAAAGTGAAAAATAACTTTAATTTCGGAAGTCGGTGTCTTTGTTTTTTAATTTTCGTTTTTTGCCACCGACTTCCGAAATTAAAGTAATTTTTCACTTTGTAGTGGTTTTTTTTGGAAGTCGGTTTTAATTTTTTTTGTAAAAAGTTTTTATTTTTCACTTTTTAGTTGTGGTACCTACCCCACACAATATCCAATACCACTAACTGCAATAAATAACAGTGACAGGAAGTTATCATCATATCGTCCATATAAACTAAGTGGGAAAAATATGTATTATTGAAGCTAACTCAAAAACTATCTAAGCAAAGTCAATAAAATTTATATGGGACCACCTCGGGAGCTTACCCTTTCAAACAAAAAAATAATTTTCAAAATCGGTCCACAAATGGCGGAGATATCGGTGAACATACATAAAAAAAAAAAAAAAAAAACATACATAAAGTCGAACATAGAACCTCCTCCTTTTTGGAAGTCGGTTAAAAATGGACACCATGGTCTGAAAATAAAGTATTTAATTTATTACATTTTTAAGATAATATTATTAAATACATGATAAAAAAGAGAAGTAAAAGTTATGAAGTATAGGGTCCCCCTTAGTAGCAGCGCAATTTTAGACGCGTTCGTAGAGCGCTTTTGTTTTTATGTAAATTAGCTATGTTTTTGTTTTTTTATACGCTTTTGTGTACAGTTTTAAAGTTTGCCTGCCTCGTAGGTCTAGTGGTCGCAAGCGCGACTGCTGGGCATGAGGTCCTGGGTTCGATTCCCGGGTCGGGCAAAGTGTTATTGGGTCTTTCTATATGGAATTTCTCAATAGCAGCCCGGAGTCTGGATTTGTGCCCGGTTGATGGCAATAGGGTCGCCCCCTTTTTTATGGGACTTAAAACATAACTGGCGAAATGTGGGTGTACCTGCTACAGATAAACCTCTGCCCAACCCTTAGGGGAAACAAAGCGTGATGTTATGTTATTGCCTTTGAGATTTTTTTTAAGTCGCCCATTGCACTGTTGGCATGAACCACAAACAATAAACAAGAATATTAGTAGCTAGTAAAACGTGGACTACATTATTATTATGCAATGCAAGAGCAGTGGTGGCCCAGTGGTATCGGCCCCGACTTACGAGTTGTAGGTCGTGGGTTCGAACCCAAGCAGGCGCTTTACTTTGTGTAAATAATTTCATCACCACTGCTCTCAAAAACGGTGAAGGAAAACATCGTGAGGAAACCGGCATGTCTTAGAACCAAAAATTCGAAGACATGTGACATCTACCAACCCGCACTGGGCCCGCGTGGTGGATTACGGCCCACTCCCTCTCACCGAGAGGAGGCCTGTGTCCCAGCAGTGGGAACATTAATAGGCTGATGATGATGATGCAATGCAATGTTCCATAATAATTTTATAATAAAACCTAAACTTGCCATAAAATTGGTATTGGTTCGTAAACCTGTTCTATGCCAACATATTTTGCAAACTAAAATATTATTTTTTTAAAACCTTGTACCTTCTAAAAAGTAAAATAATATTTCATGCTGTAACATGAAACATTTTCGTTCGAACCTTTTTTTATTACATGACTTGGAATGCAGTAAAATAAATCAAATATAGATTTATTTACATATTCCATATTTTTGGTTTTCTGTGACTTACATTCCAAACTTTATGAAACAAAATATGTATTGCATTTAGGAAAATTGATGAAAATAAAGGTCAATTTTCAAAACAATCTTATTTTCAAATAATTTGTCACCTTATTACAAGGACCTTTCGGTGCTTGAATGACTTTGATGGGAGAAGGGGGGTAAAGGTTGGTAAACATTTTTGTAATTTTTTGGTTGAAATGTATTAAAAATAATAATAATAGTCCTCCAGACCGAATTTCAGCCATGGCGACCAAGCTCAGCGGAGACACTGGTGCACTCTCTCTTCCCTCACTCTCACAGTCCGATGGGACGGCAATCCTACATGACCGGAGAGAAAACAGGCGCAGAGCCAACGGCATAACGTGTAACACACCGACCGCTTCCAAATTCCGGACTATTACTAAGAAACGACGTCCATGCGTCCAACGGGGCGGTCCAAACAGGTCGGAACGGTATGGTGGGGCTCCCGCGTTTTTGTAGCGCTTCGGGGATGATTGCTGAGGCGAGGATTGACGGCTTTCATTCCATCATCCGAAACCGGTGTGCCTCCATCCTCCGTAGAATGCGGGCCAGCTCCCACAACATCCTGAGCACGTTGTGCGTTAAGTGGGATTGTCCGATGCTTCAACACTGGATCGGACTTCATACGTCAAATGGTATGAACTACCTATTACGTGGATAGTGTGAGGTCCGACTCCAGACTTAGGCCGCTTGCCCATTGGTCGGTATTTTACCGCGCAGTACTGTACAGTACTGCGCGGTACTGCTTATGTTTCCTCACTGGTCGGTAAGCACTCTGTACCGAATCGGTACTGCACACAGATATAGATATACCTAGATAGCGCAAGAGCATCTACTTCGCGTGCCCGAACGTGGCTCAGTGTGTCTCATTTTATATAATACAGTATATGGTCTGCGCCTGTCCGCCGCGCTAGTCGGACATAAATAATAAAATAGAAAATGCCTATATTCGTAATACTTTATAGCTTTTTACTAGGAACGGTTGATGTGACGTTGAGTGTTAACAGGTTATGACAATCGAAACAAGTGATACTATCGTATATCGCTTCAGTTTCATGGTATAGGCGCTTTGATCATTTTTCAAAAATGCCACGCATGGATTTCATACAGATCGTGATACTTGCCTTATCTAGGTATTATTATATATCTATATCTGTGTACTGCACTGCTTTCATCTAGAATTCCAAATTCAAATTAATTCAATTAGTACGAGAGAGCATGACCAACATTTTTGCCTTATCGTTTTACGAACAAAATCGTATAAAAACGATAGATTTGGTTATTCTTAAATTCAAAAATCCTATTTTCAGAAATTTTCCGCGTCACATCTTCTGACCTGACCGCATTTTTAAATATGTCGGTAATTCTTTTTTATCATGTTTAAAAATTATAGATTTTACATACCGAAAACACCATTTTCAGAAACCAGTAGCTTCGAGTACGTACCCAAGAGACCATTTGAGAAAATTAAATTTGAGGCAAACAATAAAACCCATAAGCAATCCATCTGAAAATCTTGTTTTCTGGTGAACATTGGTCAGTTGATTCGAATAAGTCATTTTTGGAAATGTGCTCAGGCCACGTTTGACACGCAAAGTGACGCAACGGAAATATCTGAAAACAAACTTTTTAGTAATAAAATTACGAAATATTTGTATATTTTTATTATCAGACACATTGTGATGAAACCGTCTGCCAATTTTTTTTGACATAGCAGAAATAGGCTCCCATAAAACTGTAACGTTTCTGACCGGTACTGCCCACCGAGTCGGGTTCAGAATCATCAAAACGTAAAGATTTTTTTACAATTTTATTATTCCCGTAAAACGATGTGATATGGTTTTGGTCATGGGCTCTCGTACTATATAATTCACTTGTTTTTGGATTTTCCCCAGTTTCTGAATGAATTATCCCTAAATTTCCCTAAAAAATCTTCAAATTTTCTTGGTTTAGGGAGCATGATTATAAATAATAAGGTAATGGCACAATTAACATAGTAAATTAAAATTTGTTGAATTGCATTCATTATGAGTTTGGGTTGAGGGAATAAATCGGTGGTTGAATAAATCGAATCCTTTAATAAATCGGTGGTGCCATAGAGTCAAGTAATATATTGGGTGATGCCTACTATAAACAATAAGGTTACCAACTTAAATTCATATTAACCCCTAAATTCCCCAAATCCCTGTCAAAATAAAATATCCCTAAACCAAACTTAATATTGGTATTTTTTCCCTAAAACAGGGAGAAATCCCTAAAAGTGGAAACACTGCGCGGTAAGCTTCCAGTAGCTCTACCATGAGTTGCCATCGAAAATTTACTCGCTAGCGTTAAACTCGCTAGCGTATTAACGTTAATCAAATACATTTCGATAATGTCAAAACTTGCTAGCGTCCCCGTAAATGATTTATATGAAAAGATATTGTACAGCGCCCCTAGCGGTCACAGAAAGAATTAAAATTTGTTCCAAGAGCACTATAGTTTTCGATAGGTAAGAAACCTAACGTAATCTATTCGATAGTCGCTAACGTTACTAACGCAAAACGGCACCATGAGTCACTAAATCGACAGACGCTATCGAAAAATACGCTTGCGATAGTAGTTACGTTGCTCACTACCATTTTGACGTGTGAAACATGTTTACATTCAAATTATATACGTTTTTAGGTATATTAAAGGCAAAATAATGTCTGGAAGAGATTATTTAGCATGGAATATGTTAGTGGCCCCAAAATTTGGAGGCCAACGACTGGAAGAACGTAAATTTCAAGAAACTATCTTATTTAGTTCTCTTACAAAATATTCTATTTGCCGGCGACGCCGACGGGACCGATTTGTTCTAAAAGTTTTAACTACATAAGTTAATTAATTGTATAGTGTTTTATACGAATAATCTACAAAGATTGTAAGAAATTCTAATAAGAAATAAATAAATGCACAATTCCAAGAATTCGGCTTGCACCACAATATCCTAACGGATTTACTTACTATAAAAGGCGTAGGTACCATTTTGTGGGCAATTCAGTCGCAGTTCAGCCCTAGATAATACACTTAAATACGGAGCTCAGCCACCAAAGAAGAAACATACCAAGAAAAGCCGAATTCTCCGGAATCATTCAAGATAGTAAATCAGTGTTTTATTTCGCTGCCTCAAGATAGTCCTCATCGTGGTCACTGTGGGTTATGGTACCCAACCTAGGTACGTATTCAGGGGTCCGTGGTGGTTGTGCAGCCAGCGGATTCACCGAGGGTCAGTTAGCAGGGAGCGCACATCAAATATCAGTGGGAGATCGTCCCAGGTTGCCTGCGGTACTGTAGGTACCTCTGCCGTCCGCGACACTATTATTGTAAACATAGTTCATTTTAAATTTAAATAAATAACGCCGCGAATCACACATTGTCAACAAAATTACAAATTGAATAGAGGTAAATAATTATTACCTATAAGGAATAAAAATTCAACAACCCCTAAATACCATAAAAAGGTGCACTAACTGCCAACCTTTCTATTTAGTCGGATTGTTTCATGATATTTATTGACTGTCATAACATTGTTACCATAGCGATACCTTATGTGTAGTGATGGGCAATTCTCGAGAATATTCTCCTTGCGAGAACTTTGCTGTTAAATTCTCGAGAACATTCTTTTGGTAGGGAACTTATGAGAATTAAAAAATTGGATGACTGTATTGAATCGGTATTTTTTTTAGACTAATAGTTTTTAGTGCATTTGAACGTTTTACGAAGTTTGAGTTTAAAATAAACTACACCTCAACTTAAATTCTCAGTAAATTCTCCTGAGCCAGAACATTCCCGAGAATATTTTCGAGAAAATTCTCATAAATTCTCTTAAATTTAGTAGTAATGTTAAAGTAAGATTTCTGTATTAAAACGAACTTTATGGGTTTAAAATAATCAGCATTAATAAAATGAATAAGAAAACAACATTATAAGAAAGGTTTATGGTGCAAATAATTAAAAACAAAATAACAATCAAAAATAATTTTGACGCAACTAAAATCGAATTTGATAATCGCGACTCCATGTGGTACTTGTTTGCCCTACCTTGGGAATTTTTTTTAGAGCCGGAGGCGCGCAGGGGGGCAACGTCGACGTGTTTTGATATGGAATTTTTCACTTTTTGTATGGAAAATATCATCATCATCATCATATCAGCCGAAAGACGTCCACTGCTGGACATAGGCCTCCCCCAAGCACCGCCACTTCGACCGATTCTGTGCTTCTCGCATCCAGCGGATTCCTGCGGCCTTTACAAGGTCATCGGTCCATCTTGTGGGAGGCCTTCCAACGCTACGTCTTCCGGTACGCGGTCGCCACTCCAGAACCTTTCGGCCCCATCGGCCATCTGTTCTGCGGGCAATGTGTCCTGCCCATTGCCACTTAAGTTTGGCAATTCTTCGGGCTATGTCGGTTACCTTGGTTCTCCTGCGGATCTCTTCATTTCTGATTCGATCACGTAGGGAAACTCCAAGCATAGCCCTCTCCATTGCTCTTTGGGTGACTTTTAGCCTTCTAATAAGGCCCATTGTGAGCGACCACGTTTCAGTGCCGTAAGTCATCACTGGCAACACGCACTGGTCAAAGACTTTCGTCTTGAGACACTGTGGTATGTGGGACGAAAAGATATTGCGTAGCTTCCCGAACGCTGCCCAGCCGAGTCGGATTCGACGATTGACCTCTTTCTCGAAATTGGACCTACCTAGCTGGACAGTTTGTCCTAGGTAAACATACTCGTCTACAACTTCGAGCGTAGCGTCTCCGATCTTTATGAGTTACCTACATGTTGAGTTTTGGGGGTTTTTTCCGATGTGTTTTATATGAAATTTTTACTTTTTGTATGGAAAATATGAAAAATATCAAGGAAAATTTTAAAAATGATTACCTGCATGTTGAGTTTAAGGGTTTATGGGTTTTAAAAATCACACCAACACCTCGACTTCGGATGCAAAAACAGTACTGTCTTTTTTTTCTTTTCTTTTGCTAATATTTCGAAAAAAGTGTGCCCTATCGCAGAATAATGAAAATTTCGACCCCCTTTATGAAACTCATAAACCCTTAAAACTCATCATGTAAGCAAACATTTTTCATATTTTCCATACAAAAAGTGAAAACTTACGTATAAAACACGTCGAGAGTGCCCCCCAGCGCCCTTCCAACTCTAAAAAAAATCACGGGGTAGGACAAATAAGTACCACGTGGAGTCGCTATTGGTGCCGATTTTCTTGTCACAAATGCCTCTAAACTAGACTAAAAATCACCAAAATTTAGTTTAGTCCTGTCAAACGAGGATTTCCCATTCTGAAATAGACTAAAGTGACACAAGTGTGTCATAGTGTTTAGTGATAGTTTAGTTCGGTGTACAAGAGAATCGGCGCCATTTCCAGTCCGAAACATAATACAGTAACGTTTTTTCGAGTAAAGTATAAATAACAACAATAGAAGTTTACTTTAGACCTTGAAATCGAAACTTATTGTATTAAAATTTAGCAATTTTACTTCCATTTTTAAATTCTCGTATATTCTCCGTCGAAAAGAATATTCGAGAATATTGCAGAACATTCTCGATCCGAGAATATTCTCCGTGTGAGAATATTCTCCCGACACATCACTACTTATGTGACGTTTTGATCATATGAGCCGTTCCCTCTTCTTATTACTGAGAAAGATAGAAACAAAACATAAGAATGAAGTTAGCTAGACGACCAGTGTGGAAGATTTCTACCATTTTGGCAGATTTCGCTCCAAAATGTTGTCTGTGGCAGATCCTGCTGACGATTTACAAAAGTGGCAGATTTTGGCAGATTTAAAAGACTTCAAGGAAATTCACATAACCTTATTAGAATTTTCCTTTTTTTATTATTATTAGGTATAATAATGCATAAGAAAATTGTAAAATATTTTTGTTGATTAATGATATTTCATTGAATTTGTGTCTATTTTTTCCGTTTCCATGAAGGCATATTTTTGGCATTTTTGGCGCCAAGTGTGGCAGATTTTGGCAGTTTTTTTGCCCAGTCTGTGGCAGATTCGCCATTTATGAAATGGTCACACTGTAGGTGACACGATCTATCGAGCTTACCTTAGCGCCTGCATGAGACTCCGTAAAACTCATGGTGCGAGCATTATCGAAATCAGTTTGATCTACGTCAACACTTCCAACTCCACCCGCTTTTCATAGAGCTCATACGTCATGCCGCCATACATATTGGAAGTAAACCCTCCGGGAGGGTCACCGGCATTTCGTTTGCGCTAAAGTTAACCATCGCTGACGGTCTACGGCATTAGGTTTAAAACCGTATTATAAACCACTGTAAAACGAAGTTAATTTGTGTGAATATTTGTAACAGTGAGCAATTTTTTTATTGATACGAGTGTTTAAATTATAAATTATAATATCAGATTTTACTATCACAGTTTATAATGCCAGCTGTATTCGCTAAGAAAAAACAACATTTAAAATGAGCCCACCGCGAGGGCTCCCGGTATTCCATATGCGACTAGGTGAACCAGGAGGGCTCCCGGCACTGAACGGGTTAATACGCTAGCGCTAGCGAGTAAATTTCGATGGCAACTCATGGTAGAGGTACAGTACCGATGCAGTAAAATGCGTGACGTCACGCAGTACCGAAACGATATCGCCCCGCACACTTACCGACCAGTGGGCAAGCGGCCTTAGGATTAGGATACTAACATTTAGATTTAGTTTTTGTTTACTAACACTCTATGGATCTCTGTGGTCTGATAATAAAGATTTTAATAATAATTATTATTATTATTTGTGCCTGCGGTTTCTTTCGCATGACTTTGTACTTTTTTTGACTTACCAAATCAATGGAATCCACGAATGAATTAATTTGATTATTATGTCAAAAGACTCGACCCCATTTACAAAAAGACTCAAATCATAACAAGCGAAATGTAGCCAAACTATACACTTCTGCCAGTCCCTTGCGGGATTACAGCCGTTATGTTATGTTTCATTGTCAATCTACGCTCCAACGAGTTTCGGAAGCGTCCGTACATATTGCAGCATGTTTGACGTACACTCAAACATGGCCCAAGCGGTCAAGCTACACGATGTCTGGCAAACTCTTCAAACTTCTGTTTCTGTCTATGTATTTTCAGCGAGTTGAGTAGGTATGCTATTCATGAGACTTTCGTTTGATGAAACCATTTGAACTGAAAAACCGCGGTCCGATTAAATGGAAAGGTACAAATAGTTAGGTATGGTGAAAGAGCGAAAACGTTAATCAGTTTTCAAATACATATATTCCTTTATTACAAAAGCAGGTGCTTGTCACCTTTCCAAACTGTCATTCATTTTCATTTCAAAACGTTGGCAATACATAGACAAGTAAAAATTAAGCACTACCCCCTTACTAATAAACGTTGTATATCGTCTGTATACACAACGCTTTGTCTTCTTCTTTCGAATGTTAAATTACTAACGACTGAAAGAGAGATATCGGTGTGTAACTATACAGGCGATATACAACGTTTATTAGTAAGGGGGTAAGTGATTAATATTTTAATTACTTGCCTGTACATAGGGTGTTTTCTGCACCATTTTTAAAGTAATTTGTGTCAGGATTTCAAATAATATTTCCACACGAACGTATGTAGATGTTAATCAAGACCAGAAAATTAAATAAGTACCTTCAAAATTAAGCTCAGTGTAACCTCAGTTTTAATTATGACAAGAATATGGTTTAGACTTTAATTTTAAATGAACTTAGCTTTATTTTACTCGAAACTCTTAAATTGCACATAAATTCCCCACAGTTACTTTGTTTTAAAACGTTCTGTATTATAACTTTGAAATAAAGTGGGTAGGTACACTTTATACCGACGGTTTCAAATGGCGTGCCAAATAAACGCGTACACTTTTCATGGCGCGCACTGTTAAGCCAAGTGTTCTGTGACATGGCCCATTTTTGGTACACTGGGGTGGCGCACCTTGGGTGGTACAAGGCAGATACTTGAGACTAGAAAGAAATAAGTATTATAATTATTAGCTATTGTTTAGACATCATCAAATTGAAAATCAGTTATTATGTTACATAGATAGAATAGAATACAATAGAATACTCTTTATTATGTACACCATAAAAATTACAGACATAGGTTTAGACATTTTACGTAAGGTACTTCGTACTTCGAAGAACGTGAATACTTCGTATTCACCACTACGTGCATCGTTTACATGACACTAATTGCTATAGTTATCAAAAATAATAATAATTACCTACAGTCGATATTTTTTTTGGTATTATTTTATGAGTTTCGTTTTTTATCGTATAAAGCTATAGATAGACGTCATGTCTTTGCAAATTCACTAGTAAACACAATTTTATTAAATAAAGAAAACAGTTCCTAAGCCATCTGGAAGAAAAATCAATAACCCCCGAGAATACAAAGCTGCTTACTTAATTTACTCCTAATACTATCTTTTTGATGACTAACATCTATCCTCTAGTTTTTCTGCAATAGGTGTGTATGTTTTCAGGAAAAGGGACGGAAGTGTGCAACAGGAAGCCAGGGAAGTGCGCGCATTTTGATTTGACCAATGAGCGCGCGCGGTGCTAGAGTTGGCCCTCAGAAGGTACCAACCCATTTTCCGAGAAGTTGGTGCTGTCAGCCAAGATGACAGATTTTATACATCTTATGCGACTCGACTAGGCTAGTCAAAGTCAAAGTCAAAGTTATTTATTTTGCTTTAAATGCGGTAATACAAGGGTGTTATATGAGTATTCTTGAGCGATGACACGTTTGGCCATATTTTGGAATGCAAATATTAATAGTAAGGCACATTTAATTAAGCAATTATCTTTACATATGGTTGAAAATATTGACTAAACATGAAATTATTTAAATCAATCTTCTACCTATACAAACATTTGGCGCAACATAAAAATTAACAGAATAAAATTATATCTAAAATCACAGATTTTATATATTACAACTATCGTATCTTTAATTTGAATTTACTAGGCTAGGCTACAAGGCTCGCTCCTTTTTTTTATGCCTTTTTTATAATTAAGTTGCTGTTTGACTAAGAATCGTTGCCTCTTATAACTTGTACTACACAACAAACGTCACACGTCCACATAACCGTTCAATTTGGCGCCGAGCCGCGACTCTGAGACGTGATACAGTAACGTTATGACGAATTTAAACAAAAACTTTATCCAACTTGTTACTGAAGCAAAACGTGTGCTTTGACAAGCTTCAACAAACGCAAGCAGCGAAAACCTATGTTAGAGAAAGTCATACATAATCAGCCTATTAATGCCCACTGCTGGGACACAGGCCTCCTCTCTGTGAGAGGGAGTGGGCCGTAATCCACCACGCGGGCCCAGTGCGGGTTGGTAGATGTCACATGTCTTCGATATTTTGGTTCTAAGACATGCCGGTTTCCTTACGATGTTTTCCTTCACCGTTTTAAGAGCAGTGGTGATGAAATTATTTTCACAAAGTAAAGCGCCTCCTTGGGTACCCACGACCTGCAACTCGTAAGTCGGGGCCGATTCCACTGGGACACCACTGCTCTAGAAAGTCATAACTAGCTGAATATAATTTTTTTTTTATATGTAGTTGGTAGCCACAAACCCCTCTGTATACCAATACAGAGGGGCTTTTGGATAAGTAATAACAGCCGCAACGGTCGATAGATCAGGTTAAGCTACGCCTGCCGTGGTTGGTCCGTAGATGGGTGACCATATTTACATACCAAGCCCACTCCGTGCCTCGAAAAGCACGTTAAGCCGTTAGTCCACTTCTCATTCTGTTGATAAACGTGTAGCGGTTAGACCGCCACATACAAAAACTACGAAACAAAAAGACATGACGTCACACAATTCCTACATCTCGCAGTTAGAGTTTACTGAGCGAATAACATAGATAAGACTATCCGAAATCAACATATGGGCAGTTGCCCGCCAGACATAACAACCCGTCTGGTTGGAGGATCCTCCCTTTTCTATGGTGGATGAGTGAACTTTACACCCTGTTCCTCATACCTCTAAATTGGTGACCCCGAGAATGAACGTCAACGCAGCCTTCGTGCAACTACTTCAGCGTGACGTCATCATCATCACTCCCACAAGCTTTCGTGAGGCGAGTCACACAGCCAGCCAGCACCCACGGCTTCAACGGGTATCCTGACCACCAGCATGCAGCGAACGCGCATTCCTGGTCATCACCCTCAGCCTCATCAGCAACCTTGGCACAGCACCTGCACTTCCGGCCGGTCTCACAAGCAGAGCCTATTCTACCCTCTCCTGGTCGACGCAAGCAGTCAGCCAAAAACCCGGCGCTGTACCACATCCGACTCACTGGATGACGACGCAGCGCCACCCCGACTCACTGGGGAATCACCGCAGACAGTTCCGACTCACCGTGAACTATGCGGCACCCGGTTCCGACTCACTGGAACCACGGCTGGCACTGTGAAGCATCGCAAGATCCAAGACTCAGCCCACTATCGACCTCCGGTCTCCGGAGGGGAGTGATGTAGCGGTTAGACCGCCACATACAAAAACTACGAAACAAAAAGACATGACGTCACACAATTCCTACATCTCGCAGTTAGAGTTTACTGAGCGAATAACATAGATAAGACTATCCGAAATCAACATATGGGCAGTTGCCCGCCAGACATAACAACCCGTCTGGGTGGAGGATCCTCCCTTTTCTATGGTGGATGAGTGAACTTTACACCCTGTTCCTCATACCCCTAAAAACGTAACTTGTAGACTGGAATATCAATATATTCTTTACCAGGAAAATTACAAGAGAACCATCATTCTCTTTTCCTTTTGGCAATTTATTTGGGGTCCCCGCAACAAGTCTTCTTTTTCCATACGTCTCTATTAGTCACCATCTCAGTAGTCACTCCCTTTCTAGCCATACCATCGTTCACACAGTCCATCCACCGTTTCTTTGGTCTTCTCCTACTCATATAGCCATCGAAATTCCTACTCAAAACTCTCACGAAAACCTTATTCCTGCAAACATTACAAGTAAGTAAATATGAAAAGAAAAGTAAAGTTTGCTCCATTACAAAGTTAGCTCAATTACGTACAGACTTAACATACTCTACGTAAGTAGATAATAACCTTCCTACCTACTTAGTACACAAACGTATGTACACTCAAAGAATAGACCTGGAAGCCTTTGACGACGTTTTCAATATAAGTTAGAGACCTATTTCCGTGGCATCCCACTGCTTCTCGATTTATTTCCCATTCAAAGTAAAAACCTTTGATTTCTTTTCCATATTCTTTGATAAAAGATATCAAGTTTTCTTTCCAACACCATTATGTATTTCATCTGAATCGATTGGAGAAAATTACAAAACAATTTTCGTTTTGATTTAGAAATAAATGAAACATTGATGCCATTATTAAAGTCATTATTTTCTTTTGTGAAAATATTGGTTTTTGTTTACGTATTAAATGAAATTGACGTTAAGAATAAATGAGATATTAATATGTGATTATTGTTTATTCTTTTATCAGATGTTTGTAATTAAATATTAAGCAATTACTACTAAGACTGCTACATTAGATTTCCAAAAGTATTTAAGCAGTTGATTTTCTGAAAAGACAATACTCATGAATTAGATATTTTGCAATTTTCTCCGAAGAATAGAAGCAAAAGTTTCGTGAATTTTTCTTCAGAACCTACCTATACCTAAGTATTTTATTTGAACGAACGCTTGTTCCAATGTATTTAGACAAACTTTTCTTTAAATAAGTGACAAGGTAAATCAAGACAAATCATGACAAATTATGAACTTTTTTTATCTTCTCTTTATGAGTAAAATCTCATAGAACCATTATAAATCTCATCTTTCCACTGGCTTCGAGTTATTAAAGTTTTATTATGAAGCCTGGATGAAGTGTATATTATAAACATGATTTAAATGGCTATAAATAATAGTATCTGGGCGACAGAGCTCTGCTCTGGTGAAAATAGAGAATGCTCATTTAATAGTATAGGTAAGTTATAACCTGAGTAAAAAAAAAAAAAAGAGTATTTCCCTGTGTCCCATCACTTTTTATAATCCTTTGATGTGTCCTGCTAAGTCCGCAATAAATAGGAGGCTTTCTTCTAAAGCCCGACTCCCACCGTGCGCCATATTGCGGACGCACGCGCACCAGCCCGCACGACGCACCGTGGGAAACCTAACGTGCTGGTAGCGCAAGACGCGTGTGTGGCGGTGCGTCCTCGTGCGGGCTGGTGCGCGTGCGCGATATGGCGCACGGTGGCAGTCGAGCTTTACGTCTACAGTGTCAGATGGCTTAGAAATTGTACTGGCGAACAGACCACATCGGTCTGTGGACTGGTATGAAACAACTCTCTACAGACCGACGTGTAGTCTATGGACCTGTTAACCAAAAATCTGATTGCCGTATCACTGTCGATGGTTCGTCTGATTGACGGTTTGTCAAGCTGATTAGGTAAAAGAGGGTCATATTTACAATAATCGTTACCTGTAAGCACACTTTTCTTTGTTATTGTATGGAAAACAAACTGACTTCCCTCCTGAATCTAAGGGATCTCGTGCACTAGACGGCCATGGCCACGACCACGACGGGTTTTGTCGACGGAAAAATAGACAAAATGACAGATTCACAATCGCAATCTGTCATTTTGTCTATCCTTCCGTCGACCTAACCCGTTTCTATGGTGGTCATGCTGGTGCTGGTAAACTATAGAAACCGATACGAATCGCGGATTTTGGTCACAACGGCTAATCGGCCAACAAGCCACAGACCGGGCCATTAACTACGACTGACCGGAGTTGTGGCCGTCTAGTGTGCGAGATCCCTAAGTATAGTTACCACCGCCTACGGACGTCTGCAAAGAGGCATGACAGACGTATTGCCATCCTAGCGACAAAGCTGAAATATTTCATGTGCCTGTAAAACTACGTTGGCACCCATACCCTTTAAACCGGAACACAGCATAACTGCTTGACAGGTATAGGTAGGTAGTAGGTATTTCCACAAACGAGCTCCTTTACTCTACGACTCTCTTTATACTTTTATCCACTCATACACTCATTGAATTTTGTTCGGTTTGCTGCGAGCTCCTGTTATAAACAGGAGCTCGTGTGGCCTTCAGACTGCCAAGTCATAGGTCTCGAGTTCCAAGCCAAGGCACGTGTCTTGGGTTGAAACCCTTGACTTTTCAGAATCATGTGCGTATTATTTAATTATCATTTGCTACAAAAACGGTAAAGGTGTAGCGGTGAAGGAAAACATCGTGTGGAAACCCGGCATGTCTGAGAAATATTTCTCGACGACATGTGAAGCGAAGTCAGAGCCCCATGGGTGGCTTTAAAACTCTGACACCAGGTTAGTCACTAACCATACGAAAAGAAGAAGAAGAAGCTAAGTAATAACAGCCGCACGGTTCGATCCATCAGGTTAAGCTAATATGCTTGTCGGGGTTGGCCCGTGGATGAGTGACCATCGTTACATACCGAGACTCCTCCGTGCCTCGGAAAGCACGTTAAGCCGTTGGTCCCGGCTGTCATTCGTGGATCTTCGACAGTCGTCACGAGTCGTCAGAAGCCCGAAAGTCTGACAGCCAGTCTTACCAATGGGTATAGTATTACTTACTGGGTTGTGGAGGTCAGATAAGCAGTCGCTCCATGTAAAGTACTAGTATTCAGCTGCGTCCGGTTAGACTGAAAGCTGACCCCAACATAGTTGGGAAAAGGCTAGGCAGATTGATTGGTGCGATTATTACACTATTCAAGTTCAGTCAAGGAGCGAAAACATCAAGCAATAGGGTGGAATACATTTTGCGAATTGGCTGAGTAATATAACCTTTGCGCGACCGTAATAGGTGCGTCATCTGTTTTTGGCGCGAATATTGAATTTACAGAAGTTTTCTGTTAATGAGCCTATTCAAAACATGTTAATAATATTTGTTGAGGGAAAGTTTAAATTGTTTTAAGTTATAGTTATATCATGAAAATTAATAACATTATGTATAGTATTTTGTATGTGCGTTGGTGAAGTGGTAAACTGGGGTTGAACAATGTTAATGTTAAAGAATATTTCCACACCATATTGAAAGAAGTAGTTTAAGATAGATATACTTAAGGAAATAACATTCTATTGAGGGTATCACCCGGAATCCTCAACCACAGAGGAACTGGCTATCTTACCTCTAACTGCCGAAACACAACAACAAAACAGTTGTAATGGCGACAGACTTAGATAAGATGGTGGTAGCTAGCCAGGCGGACTTAGAACAAGCTCTACCTACCACCAATCAAATCGAGCAGAAAATGTTGTCCCCACTGATAATCGTACTCGGTACCTCTGGGTCTGAGCCAAATAGTATAACCACTACAAGGAATTTAAAAGAAGCAGTTTTTAATTGGTAAGTATATTAATGAGCTCCAGGTAAATAATATTCTGTTGGTTCAGCACTAAAATCGAAATCCTTAATAATTTTGAAGTGATAACCTGAATCCTGTTATCCGAGCTCACAAAAATAAAAAAAACAAGGTTTTAAAATATCCTACCTTTAAAATATCTTTATAAAATACGTAGAACAGTTGCTACTATCTTTGACTACAGCAAAAATGACAAGCATTTTTACACCGGTGACGTTAAGTTCGGGTATTTCACACCCAGCCAATGTTCTAAATATAAAATACAAGGCATACCACATGAATTCTTCACATGCATGTAATAAGAAGTCTTATTTCCTCAGCATTACGGTCGGGTATCTCGTACCCAACAATAACAATAGCAACGTGCCAGTATTCTCATGTTTTACCATGCAATAAGCATTCTAAATGCAGTAACGTTAAGGTTGGGTATTAGATACCCGGCCACAAGATGCAACGATCGTTCCATTAGCCGGAGTCGGTGACCTTGGAGTGACGCGCAGCTCATGTCCCCCTCGCTTGCTCCCAATCCCCTCAGTGTTACTGCGCACGCAGCAAAAGTAGGACGCGCGTAGTGTGGTGGGTAATTTATACCCGAGTGATTGTAGTATTACAATTTCTTTTATAGACAGTGTAGGATTCATGACGTAATCCCTTGTACGTCTTATATACGGCTGTAATAACTACCTAAGGTTAAATTTTGTCTTTGAAAAAGATTCTCAATTCGATGCGTTTAGTGTAGGTCAGGATACGCAGGCGCGGTGGTTTCCTTGTGTGGGTTTGCATTGGTACGTACCATACACGTGTGTTTGTTTTGTTTTGTTTGTAAGCGGCCAGTTACATTGGTAGCGTGAAAATATAGTGAAATGATGGTTAGTTGGTGAAATATGATGATTCAATTGCCAAACATGTAAAGAAACACGAGTTTTAGGAAAAAAAACTGTAATGCACACAAGGTTCACTTTGCGCTACAACTTCATATTTTTTTACTTTTTCAACAGTTCTAGTCAGTCTAAAATCAACTTTATTTACAGTTTCATAAAGTTGATGTTTGTCTAAGCCGAAAATTCGTGTTTGTTTATATGTTTAGCAAATACATTACGAATGCAGATTAGATAGCATCTCTAGTTATATCATCATTTTAATAAACTGTTTACTACTAGTTTACCTAATTACTTCTATGAATGTTCCTACTTCGGGCATTGTTTTGTTTGGAATCCAGTTCTGATATAATAATAATGAATTTATTTTTGATGATTTCAGTTATGGTTTTATAGGTAGGTACCATTATTCATTACGCGGTACAGTATAGATAAAGACGTTTGTAACATTTTGACTTCCATAAGGGTATTGTAAAAGATAATCCCGAGGGTATGGTTTAAGAGGCAACACATAAGGATTCTTAGATTCGCTACATTATAATATTATCAGAGGATGTACGAATACAATCTAGGTAGTTAGTTGAAGCCTTTTTTTGTGTACCTTCCTACAAAAACTTTTAACAATAAAGAAAATTATTCAAAAAACAAAAAACCCGACTGCAAAAACACATAACTGATAAAGAAAATTATTCAAAAAACAAAAAACCCGACTGCAAAAACACATAACTGAAAAGATAAAAACAAGCATTATAATCTATAGAATTTTAGTATCGCAGGCGGGGACAAACAAAACTTACACCGTATTTCCGGTTATTAGTTTGTCCCCGCCTGCGATACTAAAATTCTATAGATTATAATGCTTGTTTTTATCTTTTCAGTTATGTGTTTTTGCAGTCGGGTTTTTTGTTTTTTGAATAATTTTCTTTATCAGTTATGTGTTTTTGCAGTCGGGTTTTTTGTTTTTTGAATAATTTTCTTTATTTCAAGCTTTTTAGTTTTATTAATATATCGATATTTATTATCGATTTATTAATATATCATTTTTTTCTCCAGGAACGCCGTCCCTGGAGAAAAAAATGACAACTGCCATTATCTTAGTTTTAGTGTAAATTATGTCAATTTTGGGATCTGTGAGTGCTATAAATACATCTTCTCAAATTGTTTCGTAATTTTATACGTTATTTACGAATTTACTAAATATTACAATAGTACTTATTCAAGGATTTAACACAGGCCTTTAATTACGAGAATACCTAAAGTGTTAATATAATATTATCAAAATGTATTCCGATTTGTTAGTATGACAAACAGTCATAGAATTATGTTCTCGTGAAAACTCGGTCGGGAATTATACTCTCGTGAAAAAAATTACGACTAGATCATTATCTAGTCGATTTTAAAAAAAATGATAAATGCATTTATCATTATAAACGGAACGAGAATAAAATAATAAATGCATTTATCATTATAAACGGAACGAGAATAAAATAATAAATGCATTTATTATTATAAATGCATTTATTATTTTATTCTCGTTCAAAAAACCATTCAGTCGCTTCGTTGTGTTAGTAAAACGACTTTTATGGTTTTGAAAAGTAAGACATATTGTCATCCTCTTCCTTCACTTAGATTTTACACAAACGCAATATAAGCTAAGTTCCTGGATTCTGGTTCGTTACTTGCTTCTTTCATAGGGAGGCCTATGACTGGGTGCCTCCGAGTCCTCTATACATAGCTCATTAGGGTGCTAAAGTAGCACAAAATAGACGCAACTCTACCCATCTTCTTGATGTCGTGTATGGGGCAGTGGAGGATGGTCCTTCTGTATCCAAGATGTCGACAGATCCGGGGGATTGATGAAACGACCAGGACTGAGCGGGTTCAGGGCGATAGTTTGAGTCCGCTTTGGTTTTGCTTAGCCTTGAAACCTCTAAGCACAAGGCTAGAGTCTCAAGAGAGATACAAGTATCGGCTATCAGTTGAGAAGAGGTGGTTAGGTGATATCGGACCTCCTTTACATGAATGACTTGAAACTCTTTGCCCCCAATAATTTGCGACTGATGGAGCTGCTGAAGATAGCAGAAACGTTCAGTAGCGCCATCACGATGGAATATGGTGTGGAAAAATAAGCAGTCATGCATGTAAAGCGAGAGGGATTACGGAATCCGTGGGAATCCAACTCTTGGATTCCATTCATCTAAGATCACACTCCTCAACCGAAACCTACAAGTATTTGCGTGTGTGGTTGACTATCGAAAGCATAAGGCATCACTGCTGCGGACATGAAACCTTGAGGAAGCGCTTCTTTGCTTTGGCCGCCTGAATAAATGTTAAATAGGTAGTCTTTTATCAGACGGAAACTAGGTGCGTGCCTTAAACGGTGGCTCATGCTGGTTTTGATGTATTCTTTCGGCATACTAAAATAGATTCAGACGAATGGATAATTTAGATGCTCTGGATAGGAAGGTCCGTACATTGCTGACGGCATATCAGATGCATCACCCACGGTCATCAGTGATGAGACTGTACATCCCGTAAAAGTATGGGGGTTGAGGTTTAATAAACGCTGAAACCCTCCACAACCGCGCTCCACATGGCGCTGGCGCCAACCTACAGTATTTGATACTAACGATCGAAAGGAAGTATGGCAAGGTAAAGATTTTCACGGAAGCTTTTTCTGGGCTCTCCATGGGCCTGGTGTAGACATTTTGGCGTCTGTATCCTGGCTGCATTTCGGCGAACTCTTTGGGGAAACCAAAGGTTTTGTCTGTGCGATTATAGACGAGGTTATCATGATGAATAATTATCGGAAATACATTGTCAAGGACGGTACGCTTGACATCTGTCGGGCAGGCCACCGTCCCAGTGAATCAATCCGACATATTGTTTTCGGTGGTTCTCGTCTTGCTAACGGCAAGCCACCGTCCCGGTAAATCAATCCGACATATTGTTTCCGGTTGTACTCGTCTTGCTAACGGCGAGTACTTGCACAGACACAATCTATTCGCTACGATTATCCACCAGTAACTTGCCTTGCAGTACAATCTTGTGGAGTCCGAAGTACCATACTACAGAACACAATACATAATATAGTATGTGCCCGACCCTGTTTTAGAGAATGGTATTACTACATTGTACTGGAATCGATCTATCATCACTGACAGGACTATTGTAACCAATAAGCTTAATATTGTGGTGATAGATTGACGAGAGCACCGTGCAATGATTGTTGATATCACTATCCCTCATGACGAGAATCGCGTGATCGCGAAAATCAAGTATTGACTTAGCACACGAGGTTGTCGACATGTAGGACGTGGACTCTGCAATCATTGTATCGATAGCCGTTACGGTTAACGCTGCTCCCACATCTCCGCCGCGAAACCGTGGCAGCGGAACCGCAAAAATTCCGCCATGACTTGTCCGTTGTACGAAAGGCGAAACGGAAGCGAAACTGCCTGCTCTATCGTACAGATTTGATTATGATTTTATCTCTTTCTCGCGTGATTTCGCCGATCTGCTGGGAAGCCGTTTACACCTCCGCACGCAGTCCGCCGGTTTTTTGCGGTTCCGCGTTTGTTCCGCATAGATTTGCGACATAATGTGGACATGTTTCGCAGCGGAATTGGCAGCGGAATTGGTTCAGCGGTTCCGCTGCCACGGTTTCGCGGCGGAGATGTGGGAGCAGCGTAATGGCCTAATAGCGGAGAGCCTCGACCAACACCTCAGGAGGCTCTCATTGCGCGGCTGGGCTGGGCTTAACTCAGAAAACTGTTTTCCTGGACACGGCATGCATAGAGAGGAGGTTCCTCTCTAGAGACCTGATCACCGGTAGCTCGAACCCTGTTGCCGATACCGGTGGGCTGCTAATTTTAATAATTTTAAATGAAAAGAACATAAAAAAATAACCTTTTCTCAAAGCTGAAAATCGTCTCTCTAATAGCCAACTCCCACGGTGCGCCATATCGCGGACGCGCACCAGCCCGCACGAGGACGCACCGCCACGCACGCGTTCAACGCGCGTCTGCGCTACCACGCACGCTAGGTTTCCCACGGTGCGTCGTGCGCGTGCGTCCGCGATATGGCGCACCGTGGGAGGGCGGCTTACGACGTCCATTATTTATGGAGCAATTGACGAAAACATGTTTTTTATTTTTCCTGAAAAGTTGCGTTTTTGTAGTTATCGTTTTATTCTCCGGGGACGGCGATATCTAAATTTGTAATTGACTCATTACTAGCTTTTATTTGATACCAATATTGTTATAATTTATTTAAAAAAAAACCTTCCCCTCCTTTTTTTTTGTATTTGCAGATGCAATATACAGTATGTTAACTAACAGAGGGCGTTCCCGTTAACCCGCAATAGTATAGCGTCCATACATGCTAGAAAAAATATTGAAAGTGAAAAAAAAAAATTTTTTTTTAATTTTTTTCAAATAAAATTTTAATTTTTTTTTTTAAATTGGTATGTAAATGCAACACTCTGTACACGCTCACTTGTCTTTCAGCTTGGAAAGACAAGTGCGACAAGTACGCGTGTCCAGAGTGTTTGTTTTACGTATGAAATTAATATTTTTCGTGAAATTTTTATGATAAAAAAATAAAAAAAGTTTTTTTTTTTTCGATTTTAATATTTTTTCTAGCATGTATGGACGCTATACTATTGCGGGTTAACGGGAACGCCCTCTGTTAGTTAACATACTGTATAAATATTATATAGCCTATGACACTTCTACAATTAAGACAAATCTAACGACACCTCATATGTTAAAATCCATCAAGCCGTTTAGGCTACAGAGCGTGCCAAAGAAATAGACATACATACATACATACATACATACATACATACATACATATACATACTCTCGAAAAACATTACCCTCCTTCTGGGGCAGTCGGGTAAAAATAGACAACCGACTTCCAAAAAAACACAACAAAATGAAAAATTTCTTTAATTTCAGAAGTCGGTGTTTTTGGATCTGTATTTTATTTTTCTGCCACCGACCTCCAAAATTAAAGTTTGAAATTACAGTCCTTTCGAATTTTAAATTCGGAAGTTTGTGTAAGAACTAAGAAGGTAAGTATGTACCTAAGTATACAAAACAAGTTTACCTTTTTACAAAAAAAAAAAAAAAATGGGACTGCCGATTGAAGTGAAAACTAAGTAACGCCATCTAACGAAAATGTCAGGAATTTATGTGGCTTGCTGTCAGTATAAGGACGAAAGCTGTAACTCCATTAAAAAAATTCCAGTAAAATAAAACAGCGTGCGTTGTCAACAAAAACGTCTTACGAATTTTCGATCAGGTCATGTCCTGACGAGAGCTTAACATTTTTTACCCATCCCAAAACAAGTGCACAACGCCGCTAAAGAAGTTTTCACTTAAAAAAACAACAGACTTCCTTTTTTTTGTAAGTTGGTAGGTAGTTTTTTTGTAAATATTTTAATTTTTAATTTTTTTGCTATCGGGCCTACCCCACATAAATTCGTATACCACTACTTGATATATTAAATATTAGGGACAGGAAGTTATTATAACACCATCAATTTTTTTTTAATTCCGAAGAACTGAGACCTGTAGTCACTTGCACGCTCAGTGTACAATTCTACTTTGACAGCGTTTTTATATCGTAGCAGTACCTAATTGCCGTTTTCGTTGTTCAAGTGTAACCATAACCACATTCACCGCTGACATGTGGTTTACGCCAATTTATGATTCGATGGTGCTCGGTTTTGCTAGTCATGAATCGTTCGAGCGTAACGTTCCAAATGGTTAAATTATATCGCCCTATGATTTTACTACAATAATAATGAATTTGAATAAAAGCTTCAGCTTTGGAATAGGAATTAATCAAGTCAATCAATGAAGTCGTCAATGCAAAGAATATACGGTATTCTTTTTAAGAAAATAGAACGAAAGAAAAAAATATTCTGTACAAACAAAACGCACAACACCAAAAAAAAGAAATAAAATACACATACAAAATAGCCAAAAGCCTCGTATTCAAGCAGTAGAAGTTTGACAATTTGCCATTATTGTCTCACTGCTGGGCAAAGACCTCCCCCCTACTCTCTTTCCACCTCTCTCTGTCTAGAGCTGCCAAGGACCAATCGTTATTAAAGGTGTCCAGCTCATCCCGCCATCTCTGTCTGGGCCTGCCGCGATGTCGTAGGGAATAGTGTTCAATGATACAAAACCGAATTTTTATGTAGTTTATTGTTTATAGATTCAATTTATTATGTATCCCTATTTTTTCATTCTTTACAGATTTCATCAACATGGAAAATGAAGACCAGACAATGATGTTCGATTTCTGTGATGCGTTGTTAGGAGACGAATATGGGAGCGATGAAGAAAACGATCGTTTAACAATAATAACCGCAGGCAGTGACACAGAACAGGAAATAAGTGATGAAGAAGGACACGCAGTTGCAGAGAATGAGAAAGAAGATACTACTTACATGGGTAAAGACGAGACAAGTATATGGCATGCTAATCCAAACCAAGCCAAAATAACAAAAAAGCCTGCCGAAACAATCCAACCTGGTGCAAAACCTTGTGCTCAGAAAGCCAAAACAGAACTAGAATGTTGGAAATTATTCTTCAGTGATGACATGATTAAAGAAATACTTATTCATACTAACGTTGAAATAAACTCAAAAATGTTCCCTGATATTAATCCCCCTAGTAAACCTTGTAATACTAATACAAGAGCTCATATTGTCAAAGAGACAACTAAGGAAGAACTGATGGCTATATTCGGGTTAATGTATATCGCTGGAATAAATAATTCTACAGGCTACAATTTGACTGACTTGTGGAGATCTGATGGAACTGGCGTTGACATTTTTAGGATGACCATGTCAATACAACGGTTTAATTTCATACACAGTTGCTTGCGTTTTGATGACGCTTCCACTCGACAAGAAAGAAACAGATTAGATAATATTGCTCCAATGAGACCGATATTTAATGAGTTCATTAAAAACTGCCAGGAAGCTTATACACCAAGCCAATTTCTTACACTTGATCAAAAATATGTACCATTCCGTGGTGACTGCCCTTTTCGACAATTTATGCCAAACACATCTGCTGCATATGGAATAAAAATGTACGCGTTAGTAGATGCTAAAGTATTTTACACAGTTAACCTCGAAATACATGCAGGCGATCAACCTGATGGACCGTATACTACCAGTTACCAACCAACTGATATAGTAGAAAGATTGGTGAAGCCAGTCAGCAAAACAAACAGAAATGTGACGTTTGATAACCGGTTCACAAGTTTCACACTAGTCCAACATTTACTAAAGGAACACGGGTTGACGTCTACAGGAGCCCTTACAAAAAACAAAATTGGAATACCGCACAGTTTTTTGACTACGCGAGGAAGGACAGTACATAGCTCAAAATTCGGATTCCAGAAAGACATGACACTTGTTTCGTACATGCCAAAAAAGTCGAATGTTGTCCTTTTGGTATCCTCGTTTCATCATGACAAGACCATGGACCTCAAAAGCGCTGAAAAACCAAAGCCAGAAATGGTATCATTTTATAATTCAACAAAAACTGGTGTTCAGTTTGTTGATAAACTCAGCAGAAAGTACGACGTACGGAATTACTGTAGGAGCTGGCCCCATATAATACTTTACACTATGATGAATGTCGCTGTTATAAACGGCTTTATAATTTATCGTGAAAATAACAACTGTAGTAGAAAAGAAAGAAGATGTGAGTTTAATAGAAAACTAGGCTTATCGTTGCTTGAGCCACACCTTAAAATGAGGAAGAACAAAAATAACTTGCCTCGAGAACTGCGCAAACGAATCTATGAACAAATGGGAGAATCGTTGATCGATCCGCCACCCAATCCATCTGATCCCAAACCATACAAGCGGTGCAGAGATTGCCCTTCGGCCAAAGACAGGAAGACAAAATACTCCTGCCTTGAGTGCAAGAAGCCTATATGCTTGCAGCATGTTGTGGCAATGTGTGAGAATTGTATTTCACTTACGATTGAATAAAGAAATTAAGGAAAAATTAAGAAATTCTAATTCTTATTCTAATTGCAAAATAAAGAAATTCTAATTCTAATTCTAATTCTAACATAAACTAAAGCATACTGACTTGCTTTAGTTTATAATTTTAATATTAAAATTTCTATTAATTGAATTCAATCAATACTACAAATATTTAAAAAAACGTTTGTTTTTGTCTCTTCAAAACTTCTTATCGCCTTTTTTTAGGACCTACTTAATTAGAAATATTCCAGCCTTTAACTTTTACTTACGAGGATCAAATGACATAACTGAAACATCCTTTCATGTTGGCAGCCTTCTTTTTTTGTGGGTGGAAAATCATGAAATAACTTCTCCCGCTCTGGGCGGAGCGGCCGGCAGGGTGTGTCAGACTCTTACTGACTCCCGTGTTCCTTCAGTTGCCTGTACGTTGCCACGGTCCCCTTTAGAACTTTTCCGCATGTTGGTGGCCTACAAACTGTAAATAAAATACATTAACCAAACGTACGCCAGTTGTAAAGGTGTTCTGAGCCAGATTTAGCCAGATGTACGTCATTAAATGAAAGCGTTATGGTACAATTCCGTAGCCGCTTGCACGCTGAATTCTTGTATGAATTTCTATGACATACCTTTCGTAGCTAGCGACACGTCGTCTAAGAATACATAGAAACCAGTCTGTCGCGGCGACACGTCGTCTGCAGTTGCCGCTGGCTACTGAATGGTACTTTTAAGCGCTTACCTCATAATACAACCCAGTAATACCCAGTTCTAGTTTTAAAGTAAATAATTTCCTAACTAACACAGCTATAGCATCTTAAATATAATTTGTTAGATCCAGGAACAGTTTCAGACTAATTTGCATCGATAGCGAGGACTGTGTGACAAAGGTAGTTCTGTTCTAGTTACAGTAGCAGTTTATAGTTATATAGTGTCGCTTTTGAGTTACGGCTTCTTGATATTTGTAAATTAGGTGTGCTGAAGGAATTGTTAGTTGCTGCTCATGAATAAAACTCATAACGAAGTGTATTTGTTGGGATAGGAATTACAGATTTATCATTAGAATAATTTTGGTTGTAGACCTTCAACTTTAGAGTTTCAAATCCATTGGTACTAATATTATATACTAACTGCGCCCGGCGGTTTCTCCCGCATAAGTCTCAATTCCGAGGGAAAATCGGGTTAAAAAGTATTCCATGTTCTAACCCAGGTCATGGTCTACCCATGTGCCAAATTTAATCCAAATTCGTTCAGCTGTTTTAGCGTGAAAGTGTAACAGACAAACAAACTCACTTTCGCATTTGTAATACAGTTAGGCTTAGGATGCCAAAGTAACTCTGTCTGACTGTCTGTCTGTTACCTTTTCACGGCTGAACGGATTTGGATGTTTTACACATAAGTAGACTATGACCTAGGCTAGGACAAAGGATACTCTGTTTCTCTCTGTAGTACATTATGTTTCTGTGGGATAATTCCCGACGTTGCTGCGGGCGAAGCCGCAGGCAATTCTGGCCTACTGATATTCATATGGGAGTGGACCACTGGTAACGATGCTTGTAATCACCACGTCTTGAGATATTCTCTAACTAGCTTCTGTATGCGTCTTCGGGCGCATGTTTTAACATAAAACATCCTATAGAATTTGGCAGTATTGTAGCTTTCCATCACTGAAAGAATTTTTATAATCGGAGTACCTACTTCAAAGAGACAGTGTTCTTCTTTAAAAAAATCAGCCTAGCCTTGTCCCAACTTTATTGGGTTCGGCTTCCTATCTAACCGGATGCAGCTGAATACCAGTATTTTACATGGAGCGAGCGATCTGACCTCCACAATCCAGTAACTGGGTAATACGATACTCCTTGGTAAGACTGGTTGTCAGACTTTCGGATTTCTGACGACCCGTAACGATTGTCAAAGATCCACGAATGACAGCCGGGACCAAAAGCTTCGTGCTTTCCGAGGCACAGAGGAGTCTCGGTATGTAAAGATGGTCATCCCTCCATAGACCAACCCCGGCAAGCGTAGCTTAACCTGATGAATCGACCCGTGCGGCTGTTATTACTTAGCCACGAGCTCTCTCTTCTCGAGAGTTCTTCTTTTACGAACTTTTAGAAATGGTGTTAGTTTGCTATCAATATGGATAATATAGTCAGCTTTGACCGGTAAAACTATTTTACCTCTTTTTAATATAAGTTTAGATTTGTATTGGTACGAGAGTAGAAGACACACAAAGCGTTATTCACGTTCATCTAATATGCTAATACTTTAAGTTCCTTTGATGTTTAGAATGATCAAACATGTCTAGACTTGGAAATTCCGAAACATGTTAGTAGTATTCAAAGGCTTCGTTGTCAAAGGTATTTTACCAATAATCTTAGTTAATTTCTAAGCTACATTACATACGACTCATTATCATAAATTCCATACTCCTTTACATGCAAAAACGGTGTAAGTGAATTTTTTCGTACCTACTCCAGATTCCACTTAAACGCTTGCTCACCTCGCGAATTCACACCTACCCAACTGCGGTTAGAATACATGAACAGATGATTTGCATACCCCAAAACTCTCACGTGTCAACAATTTAGTAGTTGTTAACTTCGTACCACATCTGTAGGTACCACAGTGTACCTACTTACAGAGCTACAACTGTTTTTAGCAGTGATAGCCTAGTGATGTAATCGTTGGATTGTCAAGTCATAGGTCTCGGATTTGGTCCCAAGGCCAACCTCTGACTCTCCGACGTCAGACTTTTCGGATACATGTGTGTTTTATAATTATTACTTGCTTCAAAAATTCTGAAGGAAAACATCGTCAGAAAATCGGTATGCCTGAGAGATATAATAATATCTCGACGGCATGTGAAGCCAGTCAGAGGCCCGGGCGGCTTTAAAAGTCTGACACCACTACCCTAATTACGTAATACACGATCAATCAGAATCTGAATCGTTTTGAAACAGATTGCTACTCCATTGTTTCATAAG
Source organism: Conistra vaccinii (assembly GCA_948150665.1). NCBI lineage: Eukaryota > Metazoa > Arthropoda > Insecta > Lepidoptera > Noctuidae > Conistra > Conistra vaccinii. The sequence continues at coordinate 9,938,041 of OX411337.1, read as the reverse complement.
TTCCAAAAAAAAATCTGATCAACAACGTAAATTATAGCGCAATGAATGTTGTTGAACTGTCATAATGAAACAGATTAGTCGGAATCATTTACTAAAATGTGTTGCGTAATTAGATAGCTTGTTAGTCACTAACCACACGAAAATGAAAGCAAAAAGCACGTGGCTAAAATCGCTACTTAGGCTGCCTGTCCACCGAAGCGGAGAGGAGAGGAGAGGAGAGGAGCGGAGATGTGTCAATATTAACCAATAGAATCAAAACTCCGCTCCCGAGGTGCGATTCTATTGGTTAGTTTTGGCACATCTCCGCTCCTCTCCTCTCCTCTCCGCTCCAGTAGACAGGCAGCCTTACGCTGCCATGTTTTTTCAATACAATTTCCTAATTACTTCCTTGTCTACGCTTTTATTTTTTAAGTGCCCTGAATTAATAAGAAGGGACGTGAAGCTTGGAAAGTGCAGTAAGTCTATTTTTAATGTAAACACGTCAGGTTGCAAGCTGCAATGGTTTTCAATGCAGTGATGAGTCATCCAAAGCTTGATTTCCATTAAAGTTTTTCATATATGCAGCTAAAAAACTGCATCACTTTAAATAGCATGGTAGTTTTGTTTAAATCTAAAAACAACCAAAATAAAAAATTATGTGAAGACTATAATTTCAAGCAGCCGTTTTATTATTTAAAAACATTTCATAACTACGCTTCCCTGTCAGGGTCATTCAAGTACCAGAAGATCCTTGTAACACTTATATGTTCAAACGTATGAGCGGTACAGTCAACAAGACCTAAAAAAAAAATACTCCACCCTCCGCACGATTGCTCTGCGAATACGCTCTCGTTGAACCACTGAAGTAGTTACACAGTGCCTCACCCTGTATATTGAATCTGATGACATAATACAAGTTTAGCGTAGCAAGGGGCTCAAAACTAAGCCAAATGCATCAGACAGACTGACGATTTAGCTCATTTCAGTTCAGTTCCAGCTTCAAATTAATGGGCTAACTTTACACGGCGAGATATAGCCTGACAACTGTAATGAGAGCGCTGCCCTGGCGTTCTGTATTGTAAAGATTAGGGCTGGCAAGTAAGAAAGTTATGCAATTTAAAAACTCACATTACATCTACTTATAAAATAAAGTTAAAACATTATGCGTCCCGTTTTGGTTCACTTAAGGTACTTTTTCTTTATTATTTTTAAAATATTTTTTATATGTTGCTGAAATTAAGAAAATAAACCTTTTTATTATCTACCTTGCGGCAGTCTCAGACCAAAAGTACACCTCCGCTCTGTGCATACACGCTCACACGCACTCATTTACAACCATTTCCAATCAAATTACAATCAAACTACACCTCACTAAGTGCACACATGACATGATAACGAAACCGGCATCACGTTACTGTTGACAGCGCTGTCTTGGTTTTTTATTTGGTCTGAGGTGGCCGTATTTGTGTTCGATTGTATTGTCAACAAAACCAGTAGATAATCGAAATAGACCAATACGAAATGCAAAGAAACTGCCAACCCTAGACAGCGATGAACTCATAAAAAGGTAGTGCTGCTTCACCCCAATAAATTGTGCCGTCATCAAGATTTCAACACTATCCAATTTAGTTGGAACAAGCCTAGGATTTACGTCCAGTAGTTGAAATGGATGAATTTTAGAAGTACATACGTTTGAGTGGCACCTTGTGTATTCAATAAAATATTGATGCAGTTGCCAGATTTGAGACTTGACCCTCTTTTAGCCTGCATGTCCAATATGGCGGAGCGAGTAAGCCCAGAGTTAGGGAGCAGTGTTGTGTCCCTGTCACTGAAGCATAAGCTGAAATAAATTTAATTTCTTTCTTTCTTTCTTCTTGAAGCTGGGCTAAGCGAGCGGTATTGCTTTCAAAGTGGCGAATGTAAGAGGATTCAGCATGCTCTGCATACATCTTTTGATTGCAATGTATTTATTATTAAAGGCCTGTGGGGTTCCACTGCAGGCAAAGGCCTCCGATTGAAAGGTATAAGGTAGCGTGTTGAATGAAGCATGTATTACACAATTTTACTTAGTGAAATTCTTTGTATTAATGCTTCCCAAGCTACACTCCGATGACCATGTGAATGCCGCAGGAATCCGCTGGATGCGGGAAGCATAGAACCGGTAGAAGTGGCGGTGCTTGGGGGAGGCCTATGTTCAGCAGTGGACGTTTTTCAGCTGAAATGATGAAGCTACACACCCGAATGAACAGGCAGCTTTACAACGTATTCAATTTTATTTGGTGCCCATACTCGTAAGTTTTATTGGGTCAGTCGTAGCATTGGTCTAAAAAAAAAAATTGCGCATCGTTTACAAAATCACAGTGACCTCTATTGTCGTTATTATAAGGTTGCTGTTTGGTTGCAGCCACTGATAACTCTGTCAAAATCACAGTGATCTTTATTCCCGTTACAATAAAGTTGGTGTTGGATTGTTGCTATCAGAGGTAAAATAACTCAGAAAAGACTGTACCTATCTGTAATATTGAGTCAGTGCGGACAAACCCTTTTATAAAAAGTTGTGAATAACTTTTTGTGTATATACGTAGACAGATAGACAGCAGCTTCGGTCTAAAACATTGAGATTAAAAACTGATTAACTCCTAAATGAACCCATTTATCTATTGTCATGTCAGTCATAAATCTTGTTAACGCAAACACAAAAGTTAACGCCGTCATGTTAATTCGGAGAGACAAGATAAATTGTAATTTATGATCAAATTCCATGTATTGCTGCCATATATCATTCTATTTCTGTTTTGTTATATTTTGAAGTAGAGAACGATAGGTAAAGGTTTTAGGGCATTTACCTTTAGACGGATTAATTTTTCAATTTCAAAATCATCAATCGCTCACAAAGAATAAAGATATTAGGGGTACCAAGATCTATGCATGTGAATGAAAGTTCGTTCCTTGCGAGCTTGGCCTCTTTTCAAAGACAATTCCTCGTTGGACTAGTGATCACAAGCGCTGCTACTGAGTATGAGATCCTGGGTTGGATTCCCAGGTCGGGTAATTTGGATTGTTCAGTAGCAGTCTGGAAGTCTGGATTTGTGCCCGGTTGATGGTAATAGCTTCTTGCAATAAGTTGGTACTTATCAGTCGACTGCTTCGTTGGCCTAGTGGTCACAAGCGCTACTGCTGAGCATGTGGTCGTGGATTCTATTCTCAGGTCGGGCTAAGTGTTGTTGGATTTTTCCATCAGGATTTTCTTAGTAGCAGCCCGGAGTCTGAATTCGTGCCCAGTTGATGGCTATAGGTTCGGCCCCTATTCCATGGGACTTAAACATAACTGACGAAATGTGGGTGTACTATAGATACACCTCTGCCTAACCCTTCAGAGGGTAGCCTCTGAAGGGTTGGGCAGAGAGCCTGTAGAGGCGTGATGTTATGTTATGTTAATTTGTTGGTAACTATTAAAACTTTAGTTTTGTAAACTTGCCAAGTAGCATATTATTTAGTAGCAAGAAGGAAACTTTCTTTGACCTGCCTTTCTGAACTTGGCACCCATTTAGATCTCAATTCTATACTTCCTTTGTACTTGAACTTGGCCCCTTTTTCACGTTTGTTTTTGGTGGTTTAGATATTACTTACCTAACTTATAGCTACCCAGTGTCTCCTAAATAGACGCAATATTAATGTCTTCTGATGTGACGCTTGAAAGTCTTCAGCTGTTTTATGAACTAAGCAACTGGATAACTAACTCATCATCATCATCATTTCAGCTGAAATACGTCCACTGTAGCTGGACAGATGCTTCCAAGCACCGTCCCTACGACCTGTGCTTCTCGCATCCAGTGGATTCCCGCGGCTTTCACAAGCTCCAGTACACCTTGAGGGAGGCTTTCCACCGCTACGTCTTCCGGTACGCGGTCGTCACTCCAGAATCTTTCGGCCCCATCGGCCATCTGTTCTGCGGACTACGTGCCCTGTCCACTGCCACTTAAGTTCGGCAATTCTTCGTGCTTCGTCGGTTACCTTGGTTCTCCTGCGGATACTTACTTGATACAAAAAGTTCCTACAGGGTTTACTTTGTCAGGGCTCCTCGTCGATATTATGAAAGCATCATCCGCAAATATTTACAGTTTGTATGATGTGCTAGCAATCTTCCGTCTAGTTTAAATCCATGTGGGTAAATCGAATTATCTTCTAAGAAAAACCTATTCGAATGCAAAGAACTAAATGTCAGAGGTCACGACATTTATATAACGATGGCTTCCCTTCGCTATCGGAGCCTTTGTTATCTCAACCTGTCCTTTAGATATTATCCAACAATCCGAATCACGGGCGACCGTCACAAAAATCTAGAGTAAAATATAAGGCAGTTTAACTCTAGTACTTGTTGACAAACCTACAGCGTACTCCTATATTTTTCCTCCTCTCATTATTATTTTATTTATCTTTTATACGGGGTGGCAGGGACATCGACGCGAAGCCGGTTACCATGGATTCAGTACATGATTCTGAAACCCCCTGCGTTGAAATTTTTCGTCGGTTATTAAAAAAAAAATCTGCTGCTCCATACATTTTGACCGCGTAGGTATTGCACTTTTCTATGAAACAGCTGTTTTTTTTTTAAATAACCGACGAAAAATTTCAACGCAGGGGGGTTCAGGATCATGCACTGAATCCATGGTAAGCGGCTTCGCGTCGATGTCCCTGCCACCCTGTATAGATTTTTTTTATATTTTGTGAATGTGAGAACGTTAAACTGTAGATTTTTAGACCATTTTCTATTTTGTTAATTAAGTACATGGTACTTGTCGACAGGCCTGTACTGTCCTCTCATATCTATTAACACTGTAATTTGGAAACATTGTAAAAGCCAATTATTTTTAAAAGAGTAACCGTGGAGTTCCTTGCCGGCTCTTCTCCATAGGAAACGACCAATTGAAACCGTGCACCTAGATTCTGAAGTTTCATAAGTGCCTATGTAGGTTTATGTGAAATAAAATTGTTAAAATAAAGTTTAAATGTTGTTAGTTTAGGTTTCGAGTTAGACAAATCGTTTCGGCCTATTTTGCCACAATACGATAAAGAAGTTCTCCATCTACGTTGATTGTTTTGTGGATTTAAAACTGCCCCCGTACCTTTCTTATTTGTTTTTTTTTTCGGGGAGAAATCCTCATGGATACCCTCCATATGGGGAGAAAGAAGGGGTTATGTCGAACTCCTACCAACTAAAACCCCACTGTTTCTTCTACCACCATGAGTCGGAGGCCCGGGAGATACTTGTACATTTACCTACGTAACAGACGAATTTATGTAAAAGATGGGTCACATTCAACCTGATTCTTTCTTCATTTTTCTTCGTTTTCTGTTTATTTTTCGTATTTCAAATTATTACCTCATTCTGTCACAGTTTACTGGATCCAGAACCGCTTGTTCAAAAATCAACAGTATTACTATACTTACTACATTTTTTATTTAAATATTTAAAGCGAAATAATTTCAAGTGCCATCATCATCTGCCTAGCCTTTTCCCAAATATGTTGGGGTCGGCTTCCAGTCTAACCGGATGTAGCTGAATACCAGTATTTTATATGGAGCGACTGCATAGCTGACCTCCATATCCCAGTTACTGGGTAATACCATACCCCTTGGCAGGTACGACTGTTGTCAGACTTTTTTTCAAGTGAATTATAACTTGAAGATATTTAGCCTTTAAAATCTCACAGTCGAAAATGTCTTACAACACTTAGGTACAACTAATGAAGCCGGTAGGTACACGACTAACAAACATTAGGTATGAATGTCTTTGTTAGTCGAGTACCGGCTTACAAAGAACATGTTCGTCTAAAATTAATAATAAAACCCGACCGGAAGAACAAGTTACTAAGTAGGTACAGTGCAAAGTTTCTTAACTTCGAGTATTATAAAAACTTTTCAGACCATTATAGAACAAAAGTTTTAAATTCTACATCAGTATGAAAAGTTGAAGGAGTTAGAAAGCATATTATTCTCAACCCGTGCTCTAACCAAAGCGATCGGTAGATCATTAGATCTACCGATCGCTTTGGTGATACGTGATAGGATCACGTTCGTAAGTCAGAAAACCGGAAGGCACCCTTTGGCTCACCCGTTCGGGTTCGCCGAGCAAAATGAACGTGGCTTAGATTTTTATTAACAACAAAAAAAAAAACATCGGGCATTCTTTGGAGACTGCCGATAGAAGTGAAACTAAGTAACTTTTTGATACAACGTTGAGTTGATCTAACGAAACTGTCAGAAATGTATGTGGCTTGCTGTCAGTACAAGAACGAAAGCTGCAGTTCCATCAAAAAAGTCTCTCCGTCTTACGAATTTTCGATCAGGTCACGTGTCCTGATGCGAGTTTAACATTTTTCACCCATCCCAAAAAAATCAAAAAACCGTCTCTTGTAACACGCCAAAATAGTTTTCTATTACAGAAACAGAATTTTTATATTATATAATATGATTGAATTATGTTTTTTTATAATTATTAGATAGATAGATAGAATATTCTTTATTATGTACACCATAAAAAGTACAGGTATAAATGTAGAAATTTTACATAGGGTGACACAATGGGCGGTCTTATCGCTAAAAGCGATCTTTTACAGACAACCTTTGGATGGATTAAAGTAAAAAGGAGAGACAATACTGCAGGTAGTCAGTGGTGTACCATTTATGTACATATACAATAAATACAAACACACATAAAGCATATACTTATCTATCTATACATATAATAAAATCGTAGCGAGGTCAAAACTGTACATTGAATATTTTTGAAAAAAAGTAATTGCTACGAGGTCTGGGATCGATTCTAATGCCGAAAATATAGTTTTTAGAATTTTTGTCTGTTTGTCTGTATGTATGTTCCAGCATCACGCAAATTCTACTGGACAGATTCTGTTAAAATTTTGCATAGATATTCCCTATAAGTCTGGTCAAATGGTAGGGTACATAATATCACGCTCTTTGCTATGGGGGATGAGCAATATTACATTATGTTCGTATTCTTCTCCGGAAAATTGTAAATGGGTGTGCCAAAAGGTTAAGATATTGCAGGTAGTTACCGATTTAACATTTTAAATGATTATCATCACGCTATACCTTTATGGAGCTTAGCAGCCAATCATGAAATATAAGAACGGTTATTTTAACTGATTTCCAACAAAGCAAATAGCTAAGCGGCAGGACGATTGCTTTGTAAACTTGTGGTTATGAGTTCGAACCCCGATTATTGGTATTTTTTTTGCATGTTTTTAATCTTTTTTATTATTTTAAATTATATTTATATTGACAAGGATGAAATTAAGCCGAAAAATATTGAAAGAAAACCTAAAAACGACGCCGCTCGCCTTTGACAGTTTGTTTTTTTTAATAGTTAAACTATTTCACGAATTCCTTTTAGTTATTGCAATTTAAACATTATGATTAACGTCATAACGGCGACAAGATAGGAATTCGTCGACAAATATTTTAAATAAGTTACCTGGTGTTCATATAGTACATGTAGAGTACTCGCAAGATAACTGCGCACGGCTCAAATCGGAACTAATCGTATGCCGCCGTCTTTACGTTTATGTAAGGTCAAATTAAGTATAGAATTATAATATATATTAAATAATTAAGTTAAAGTCGACAGTCGTAGCAGGAGGCGTTCTGTAGTTTCTGCCTACCCTTATGGGAAGAAGGCATGAGTTTATGTATGTATGTAAATTAAAGTCACTGCGTGTGTACCTAGAATTATTCACCAGATGTTATAAAAATTTACTAAGGGCAGATTTTTACAACGCCAGATAAGTTTAACTTCTGAGGAATAATTTTGAATTACTGACAGTTTTTCCATAAAAAAAATCTGTTGTGGTAGAACTATGGGCATCATCTATCCGAGGCCTTTTTACGAACTTTCCGGCGCGTACTGAAGCTGACATTGAACAAAATGACGAACGCGTTCTAAACAGTTATCTTGATGCACTTCAAGACGTGGTAATTTCTGTCAATCCACTGATAGAGTATGGGTTACCGGCTCCACAATCATTGGCACATCAAGACCGTAGAAATCGGGAAAACGCCGCCGAAACTAATTACGATCCGGGCGCAATGAATACCATCGTGAATGACCACGTCTCTTTGTTCACCTCAGAGCAAAGGCACATTTTCAACACCGTTCTCCAAAGCGTTGGGCTCAGTCAGGGTAAAATGTTTTTCTTGGATGCTCCTGGCGGAACTGGAAAAACATTTATTACCACTGGTATCCTTGCAGAGGTCAGGAGGCAAGGCAAAATTGCAATCGCAGTAGCGTCTTCCGGAATCGCTGCCACACTGCTTCCTGGTGGCAAAACAGCGCACGCCATGTTTAAGATTCCAATCGACTTAGAGAGCAACGAAACGCCTGTTTGTGGGGTGTCACGCAACAGTGACAAGGGGCGCGCGCTTAGAGATTGCGCTTTCATCGTATGGGATGAATGTACTATGGCAAATAGGAAAGCAGTGGAAGCTGTAAACAGAACCCTGCAGGACATCTGCAGGAACCAAAACATGATGGGTGGTGTCACAATTCTTTTTAGTGGCGATTTCCGGCAAACACTACCTGTGGTGACGCGAGGAACTAGGGCTGACGAGGTGATTGCTTCGCTGAAAAGGTCGACTCTGTGGTCGCAAGTTCATAGACTGCGTTTGACCATCAACATGCGAGCTCGGCTTGGCGGGAATTCACATGCTCAAGAATTCTCCGATGTTTTTCTAAAACTTGGTGAAGGCACTCTGCCAGAGGAGAGCGGCCAGGTGGACTTACCAGAGACTCTTGGTAGAGTAGTTCCCAATTTAGAAGATCTGATTCGTCTGGTGTACGGGGACATCAGTCAAATACCGTACCAAGAGAATTCTTGGGTGTGTGAATGGGCTATTTTAACGCCCAAAAATGATCAAGCTGCAGCGATCAACTCTCGCAAATCGAAGGCAGTGAAGTGATATACACCTCCTTTAACACTGTTGTGGAGCAAAATGACGCCACACATTACCCCGTAGAATTTTTGAATTCGTTGACGGCAAGTGGACTTCCTGCGCACATAATCCAGCAGAAGGTCGGTGTCCCGATTATGCTCCTTCGGAACTTAGCTCCGCCGAAGCTGTGTAACGGAACCCGGCTCAAAGTCGTGTCTTTGCAGAGAAACATCATCGGGGCGGAAATTCTAACAGGTTGTGGCATTGGCGAGACAGTATTTATACCGCATATACCACTAATTCCCCACAATTACCCCTTCCAGTTTAAGCGCGTGCAGTTCCCTGTGAGAGTATGCTTTGCGATGACTATCAACAAGTCACAGGGGCAGACACTTAAGGCTGCGGGTGTCGACCTCAGGACAAGCTGCTTCTCACACGGACAACTGTACGTCGCTTGCTCCCGCGTCACCAGTCCTAACTCTCTATAATTATATTTTAGCTGCTGAAAACAAAACAACAAACGTAGTATACAGGGAAGTTTTATAAAAATGTGGCTGTTATTAAAGTATATTGTGGTGTCTTACGACTTCCACGCGAACGAAGTCGCGGGCAAAAGCTAGTATATATATATATATATATACATACAATAATGAACAAGAAACAAGAGCAAGGAACTACCTATAAGTAATGATGATTTAAGGAGAGAGGAAGTGTTTTTTTACAAGAATTTTAAAAGTGGACAAAGTTTGAGCACGCCTTATCGACACGGGCAAGGCATTCCATAACCGTACTGCTTGAACTGTAAAAGACTTGTTATTATTTTTACACTCTTATTTTAAGAAGTTAGTTTACACCATAATTATTATTTAATAGACAAGCTGCAATCATGCACTTAAACTCTCATTCTAGGCAAACTTAATTTTAGGAAACTTATACTACTGTGCTTAGGCACTTGCATCACCTTTTTGTTTTAGTTCATTTAGGGCTAAACGTGTTAAATGATTTATGGTGCAAGCGACCCTTAGGCCGCGCGCACTTTGCACACGAAGTTGTATCATACGTAAACGTGTTGCGAACTAGTTCGAACACATGACGAACACGCACGAACGATTCCGACCTTCCAAGTCCTAAGGGAACGCGCAGACTGAGTGCGAGTTAGTCGTACATAATATACGTATATGTACGACTAACTCGCACTCAGTCTGCGCAGTACAAAACTGGACTAATCTATTCAAAATTAGTTAGCTTATTATTTTAATAACGATTTCAACGATATAACTTGTAGGGAGGTAACTATCGTAATTTTTGAGATATGGTCTTTTTAAGGCTCGTATAGACCAGTGCGACGCGACACGAACAATACAATAACTAAGAAAACTTCACGGTTAACAATAGCCGTAGCCGGTGTCGCGTCGCGCTAGTCTGCACGAAGCTTTAATCACACGCGCCGTGAACGCTCCATACATGCACATAGGCGCGACACACGCCGCCACAGTCGAAGGGCCACGTTCGAAAATATTCCGATTTTTCGTGCGTTCAATGCATTCACCGGAACACTACCTATTCGAAGGAGAAAAACGTATTCAGTGTGCGCACTCAATTCGTACTGCCACGATCATACGATTACGTACGATACAAATTCGTGTCCAAACTGCGCGCGGCCTTATAATTTAAGTTTTCCAAAATATTTAAGTTTGTCTTGTATTACAATATTGTATCTTACTTTGAGAATACTGATAAAAGCAGCTGAAGCAACATTGCACAGAAATATTTAGTATAGAAACGTGATAGTCGTCTATCTCATAGATACGCAATATTTTAACTAAGGTCGATATTTCTAACGTCAAACGCCTGCTACACGGTCGCCAACCGCGTCCCGACAGAGGTGACCTTGGTGGTTTACAACCGTATAGATGATGATGGTTTACGAACAAACGTTGAACAACTTTGTCAGTCGCCAACTAAGGTCACTCTGTCGGGGAAGCGGTTGGCAACCGTGTAACAGGCACTCTACTTAGCACGTACTTTGGTTAAGCATTATTCTTGTCACTGTCACAGCTGTCAAACTATAGTGTCGGGAACATTTTTCAACTAAGTAAGTGATCGTGGCGACGCGACGACGACCGCGACGGTGTGGTGTCGTTAATAGATCTCGGAGAAAGACTTGCCCTAATAGGAACTTTATATTAACATACCAATATCGAGTTTTTCCATTGTTGAGTCCAGTTTGTAAGTCATCGCAAACACTTTTTCCTATCATTAACCATTAACCGATGATTAATTGATTTTACGCGTCAAAGCGTGATACTTACCATTGACATGCATGTAAAAATAAAATTATAACTAATTAATTATTTTTATTAAAAATAAATTTCATTGACATTATTTACTCGAACGTGACTTTGTATTATACAGGATGTTAAAGTAATTGCGTGCCATAGCTTCAGGGTGAGTTCAGTATCGATAAAGGAACCCGTAGTAAAAAATAAAAATAGTATACCTTTCAAAAAAGTTAAAAAAAAACGAAAATTATCATAAGATGAACCTAATGTAGTACCTAGTAATGAAATAGTGATCGTTTAGAATTGATTAGAAAATTGCTTAAAATATGTTTTTATTTTGTTTTAATGCTAATTCATAATTTCCTAGAGTTACCTACTATCGAACGCATGAAATACCTACGCCTGAACACTTCGATAACGCCGAGTGAACTTTAGCGTGCTTATCACCTGCAAAATTAAAACCTACAAATTAAAAAAGTTCTCGACATCAGAGGCATTAGGTCGGATGTATGGATCCGACCAAAATGACTTTTTAGTACAGCGATATTAAGGTTTTGTTTCTCTTTTTAACAAACTGACTTTGGTATTTCTATCTCGTACCGTTGACAAGATACACACATGCATAAAGACGGATTTGCAGACTTTTTTAAATGTCTGGGAGGCATAAACTTTTATTTTAACTTACACCCCTGTGCACCAAATAATTAATAGTTTTATGAGCCGTATTTAAGTTTAAGCTATTATGCATATAAAATGTTTGGTCTCACATGCTGGTCGCTTCAGCAGATAAGCCTTTATACATCTAAAGCTTACAATAAAATAATAGTACGTATCTTCAAATACAGCATTATGTTTAAAAAAATGTTGCTTAATGCTACAATGCATAAAGTCTGCTATCGATATGAGACGTTCTTGTTGTAATAACATCAATTTTGTAGTGGTTTTTTGTACTTTTAAGGAATTCCAACCTTATGCCTCCAAAAATGTATTCAATAATTTAAAATACTTGGTCGGTACTAAAGATAGTTTGAATATTTACGTATCACACCGTGTCGTAATGAGCTCTCGTGGCGCGTGAGTGCATGGCGCGCGACATAAACCAATCATTGATAAATGAATGTGAGTTTTGTTTTGTATAACAGTGGTAAAATTATATTGTTAGTATTTGCGTTTAATTACAGTCATGGAGGACAACAGATATAAAGTAAGTCCCTAAATCAGCCTATAATATTATACTTGTGATTGTTGCACTTGGCTGCACAATTAAAAAATATTTTCTAACGATCTTTTGAACCTAATATTTTTTATGTATTGTAGTTTAGACACCTAAAGATACTATTGTAAGCAAATTTGGATTGGGCAATAATAAATATTTTGTTATAGAAGTACCTATATGGGTGTGATTGATAATAACATACCTAATATAAATACGAGAGTAATTAACTATTTCGAACCTCCGACACAAAGAAGGGTGATTCAAGTTTAAAACGTCTGCTTGTCTATCTTAGGACAGACATTGGCTTCCAAATGCATGGACCGATTTTTAATGCAGTATTTTTTTCGAACGTCTTTCTTCTTAGAAAGTAAAAGTTAGCATAATAATGACCTAAGTAGGTACTTACAGGTATATTACTTGAGCAGAGGCTCCGATACCAGGATCTCTGTCCGCCTGGAAAAGGACTTTACCTTGCAAACGACCGTAGCTAAATCACGTTGCTCTTTGTAGCAATGTATTCATACGAGTGTGGAAGGTCGTGCACCTTGAGGAAATGGTGTGTTGGCAGTGCTGTGCAACGCTGTTGTATCCACTCTACTGCTGGTGCAGCGATTCCTGTCAAACCTACCGGGTTGGAAATGTGTAAATGATACCTTTGCTATTGCAAGCGCCTATAAGCAGCGGTAACCGCTTACGATCAGGCGAGCCGCATGCTTGTTTGTCACCTCAGGTGTTGTATTAGAAAATACTTAGGTACTTACTTGTTGTATTATTCTTGCAGAACACAGGGCCGTTGTAGATTACGGCAGTAATGACAGCGTTAAAGATAAAAATTATGAACCGAGGGAAGAGGATGACTCAAGTTTCCTAACATCACATAGCAAGATGCCTATTCTCACCAGAAAAGTCTAATAATGTTTTTATTAAAAACAATGCAAAGTTCCAATCAAGGTTAATATCATCACCTAATAAAAATTCAACTAAAGGTCAAGTACATGCAGAGAACGCTAGACTTCTGAATGAATAACAATTGAAGATCTTTGAGGGCTACATAGTTTATTCCTGATTTTTACAAATGTTTTTATTCACCCATCAAGAAAACATCACGTGTAGAGAGAATAATGATTTACATTCATGAAATTTGTGAATTGAGTGTTGATTTCGATGCACCATGCACTGACAATACAATATTTTTACCCAAAACCAAACAGTTCAAAAGCGGTGGTTTGCTATGAAAAAAAAAAAACGATTTTTGACTTGACCGTGACAAAAATACCAATATTGGTTTACGCGTTCGACAATAACCCTACGATGGCTGTTGCCTTATGTACATACTTGAATTATGATCATTGTTGTTATGAAATATAATATGAAATCATGTCTGTACAATGTCTAACTGCAAAGTTTGACTTATGCATGTACAATGCGGATAACAGATCAGAATGTTTTATATCTCTCGACATCAGATGCATAAGGTCGGATGTACAAAATTCTAACTTTACAGGAGAGCAAAAATAAAACTGACAATCTTTTTTGTTCATATTTTTATTAAAACATGAGTATTTAAATGTATTCTTTTTTTAATATTTGGTAGAAAATAGTACCTTTCGCTTCTTATTATAAGCATCACCCTAATTGTTAAAATAAATTTAGTACAATTTTTTATTTATTAAATCTCTTACATCCGATGTTATGTCTGAAATATAATAGATTTTTGATTAAAACTTCAAGCTTAAGATTCCATCCGACTTTATGCTTGCAATTTTGGGTGATGAACTTAGAGTTTTATATTGACATGTAGTATTAAGATCTTAGATATAAAACATTCTGATCTGTTATCCGCATTGTACTATGCATAAGTCAAACTTTGCAGTTAGACATTGTACAGACATGATTTCATATTATATTTCATAACAACAATGATCATAATTCAAGTATGTACATAAGGCAACAGCCATCGTAGGGTTATTGTCGAACGCTAAAACCAATATTGCTATTTTTGTCACGGTCAAGTCAAATATCGTTTTTTTTTTTTCATAGCAAACCACCGCTTTTGAACTGTTTGGTTTTGGGTAAAAATATTGTATTGTCAGTGCATGGTGCATCGAAATCAACACTCAATTCACAAATTTCATGAATGTAAATCATTGTTCTCTCTACACGTGATCTTTTCTTGATGGGTGAATAAAAACATTTGTAAAAATCAGGAATAAACTATGTAGCCCTCAAAGATCTTCAATTGTTATTCATTCAGAAGTCTAGCGTTCTCTGCATGTACTTGACCTTTAGTTGAATTTTCATTAGGTGATGATATTAAGTGTCTTTTGATTGGAACTTTGCATTGTTTTTAATAAAAACATCATTAGACTTTTCTGGTAAGAATAGGCATCTTGCTATGTGATGTTAGGAAACTTGAGTCATCCTCTTCCCTCGGTTCATAATTTTTATCTTTAACGCTGTCATTACTGCCGTAATCTACAACGGCCCTGTGTTCTGCAAGAATAATACAACAAGTAAGTACCTAAGTATTTTCTAATACAACACCTGAGGTGGCAAACAAGCATGCGGCTCGCCTGATCGTAAGCGGTTACCGCTGCTTATAGGCGCTTGCAATAGCAAAGGTATCATTTACACATTTCCAACCCGGTAGGTTTGACTGGAATCGCTGCACCAGCAGTAGAGTGTATACAACAGCGTTGCACAGCACTGCCAACACACCATTTCCTCAAGGTGCACGACCTTCCACACTCGTATGAATACATTGCTACAAAGAGCAACGTGATTTAGCTACGGTCGTTTGCAAGGTAAAGTCCTTTTCCAGGCGGACAGAGATCCTGGTATCGGAGCCTCTGCTCAAGTAATATACCTGTGAGTACCTACTTAGGTCATTATTATGCTAACTTTTACTTTCTAAGAAGAAAGACGTTCGAAAAAAATACTGCATTAAAAATCGGTCCATGCATTTGGATGCCAATGTCTGTCCTAAGATAGACAAGCAGACGTTTTAAACTTGAATCACCCTTCTTTGTGTTGGAGGTTCGAAATAGTTAATTACTCTCGTATTTATATTAGGTATGTTATTATCAATCACACCCATATAGGTACTTCTATAACAAAATATTTATTATTGCCCAATCCAAATTTGCTTACAATAGTATCTTTAGGTGTCTAAACTACAATACATAAAAAATATTAGGTTCAAAAGATCGTTAGAAAATATTTTTTAGTTGTGCAGCCAAGTGCAACAATCACAAGTATAATATTATAGGCTGATTTAGGGACTTACTTTATATCTGTTGTCCTCCATGACTGTAATTAAACGCAAATACTAACAATATAATTTTACCACTGTTATACAAAAAAAAACTCACATTCATTTATCAATGATTGGTTTATGTCCCGCGCCATGCGCTCACGCGCCTCGAGAGCTCATTACGACACGATGTGATACGAAAATATTCAAACTATCTTGAGTACCGACCAAGTATTTTAAATTATTGAATACATTTTTGGAGGCATAAGGTTGGAATTCCTTAAAAGTACAAAAAACCACTACAAAATTGGTGTTATTACAACAAGAACGTCTCATATCGATAGCAGACTTTATGCATTGTAGCATTAAGCAACATTTTTTTAAACATAATGCTGTATTTGAAGATACGTACTATTATTTTATTGTAAGCTTTAGATGTATAAAGGCTTATCTGCTGAAGCGACCAGCATGTGAGACCAAACATTTTATATGCATAATAGCTTAAACTTAAATACGGCTCATAAAACTATTAATTATTTGGTGCACAGGGGTGTAAGTTAAAATAAAAGTTTATGCCTCCCAGACATTTAAAAAAGTCTGCAAATCCGTCTTTATGCATGTGTGTATCTTGTCAACGGTACGAGATAGAAATACCAAAGTCAGTTTGTTAAAAAGAGAAACAAAACCTTAATATCGCTGTACTAAAAAGTCATTTTGGTCGGATCCATACATCCGACCTAATGCCTCTGATGTCGAGATCTAAGATCTTAATACTACATGTCAATATAAAACTCTAAGTTCATCACCCAAAATTGCAAGCATAAAGTCGGATGGAAACTTAAGCTTGAAGTTTTAATCAAAAATCTATTATATTTCAGGCATAACATCGGATGTAAGAGATTTAATAAATAAAAAATTGTACTAAATTTATTTTAACAATTAGGGTGATGCTTATAATAAGAAGCGAAAGGTACTATTTTCTACCAAATATTAAAAAAAGAATACATTTAAATACTCATGTTTTAATAAAAATATGAACAAAAAAGATTGTCAGTTTTATTTTTGCTCTCCTGTAAAGTTCGAATTTTGTACATCCGACCTTATGCATCTGATGTCGAGAGTTGATCATGCAATTTTTTTTCATTATATTTTTATTTTTCCTCGGTTCCTTTATCGATACTGAATCTACCCTGAAGCTATGGCACGCAATTACTTTAACACCCTGAATAGATTCAGAATTATTAAAATAAAAAATTTATATATTTATTTATACACCAATTCCATTGATAGGACATAGAGCTCAACTAAAATGTATACATGACCTTTATTTATAGAACCTGTGGTCACGAATAAAGATTGATTGATTACATAATAGTATAATTAATTATTCAATAAATTAAAAACAAATTAAACTATATCTAAATAAACACAGAATTCTGTTTAAAATAAAACCAAATCAAACAAACGAGAAATCGACCAGCAAGCATGACTTTACTTACCGAGTTGAACTTATCCGATTTTATTCGAAACATTAAATCGATATGCGTCGAAGATTAAATGTCAAGTGGGGACTCGAGCGCGTCAGAGTAAAGTCGAGAATCGAGAACTCGTGCTAAGAACACTCGAGCGATTGCGAGCGACAATCTAATACCAACAGTCGTCGCAGAGTTGGGTCTATTCAAATAGTTTTGATACTTGACGTCAGAGGCAGTGCTGATTTAAACAAGGTTTATAGTTAGTTTGATTACTTTCAATGTTCGAGATTTTGGGCGCGCTATACGATGAATGGCGGTTTATTTGAATTTTTGGAAGGTGACAAGCATTCGATTTTCCTTATCAATGTTTAGTATGTTTTGTACCCGTTGTGGATTTTTGTACTTCTGTATGTGTATACCTCCTTAGGGGTAGAATTTTTTTAGCACTTTACAGTAAAACCATACATGTCGATGTATGGTTTTACTGTAAAGTGCAAAAAAAAATTGCAGTGGTGGCCCAGTTGTAACAGCCGCGACTTACGAATTGTCGTAAGTTCGAACCCAGACTGTCGTTTATTTTGTGTAAATTATATCATCTCCACTGCTCTCAAAACTGTGAAAGAAAACATTCCAGAAGGTGAACCAAAAACTTCGAATCTGCCCCGGGCTCGCGTGGTGGATTACGGCCCACTCCACTGAGAGGAGGCCTGTGTCCCAGCAGTGGGAACATTATAGGCTGATTATGCAAAAAAAATGGTGCAGAAGAAAGCTTACGTGATATGGAATGCAATGAGCCTAAAAATGCTAGTGCCAAGCAAATACAATAGCAACGGCAGTATCAGAAACTGTTGCATCGTCTCATATCGGCCCTAACTCTACTCAGAACTGAAAAATTTCACAATCGATGAATGCTTCATCATTAGGAATGCAATGAACATACATTTTTGTAATTCGTTGTAAATATTAAATAACATCGTTAAAGAAATTTGTTATTATTTCACCACACGTTTCACGAAATTCTGCGGCGCGGGCTCAAACTGCACCTCAATTTTTTTTTGTTTCTATCAGAAAATTCCATTCAATCAATAATTTATTTGGTCTAAGGGATCTCGTGCACTAGACGGCTACGACTCCGGCCAGTCGTGGCCGTCTAGTGGTTTTGTATGGTCTGCGGCTAATAGTTGGCCGTTGCGACCAAGTGCTTCGTATCGGTTTCTATAGTTTACGTAGTCGCTGCAACCACTGGCCGTGGTCTTAGCCGTCTATTGTGCGAGATCCTTTAAACTTGTAACTTTATCTTTCTGTCTCCCTAAACAATTAATTTTATAGGTGCCTATCCAATATTTATTCTTCTATTGGCTCATCACGTCAAAAGGTTCTCAAGCAATAATATTACTAGGCAAATTAAATCCTGTGGTAAGGCAAGCAGACAATAGCTGAAATTGAATGAAACCACAACCCAGGTATCTAATTTGACTACGTACTAAAAATTTCTTTGAACTATTGTTACCTTGTTAGATAGATACCCATTCATTTCAAACGTGAATTTCAATTATCTTTGCAAATAATTTCTTTACCGCTTTCAAACTGTCTGAAATAATAATACAGGGTGGCATCCCACATCGACGCGAAGCCGGTTACCATGGATTCAGTACATGGTTCTGAACCCCCGTGCGTTGAAATTTTTCGTCGGTTATTAAAAAAAAAATATGCTGTTTCATAGAAAAGTGCAATACCTACGCGGTCAAAATGTATGGAGCAGCAGATTTTTTTTTTAATAACCGACGAAAAATTTCAACGCAGGGGGGTTCAGAATCATGTACTGAATCCATGGTATCAGGCTTCGCGTCGATGTCCCTGACACCCCGTATAATCTTTATTTGCCAAAAGAAATATTTCAATGTTTTAAGAAGAGACAGAAAAAAATAAAAGTAAAGGGGTAAAAGAACCTACAGGGAAATCAAGTAGAGCAAAGTAAATAATAGGCTTGATTGAAAAGTTTTCAGTAAAAAAGTATTTTTCATTCAACTTTTCAAATAGCCGTGAATTTAACAAAGGGAAAGAAAATGTACCTACCCAGAGTTTTACATTTTGTTCCCCTTTGGGACGATAATGGTTAAGATAATGTTATGATAACATACATAATCAGCCTATAATGTTCCCACTACTGGGACACAGGCCTCCTCTCAGAGACACGGACTGGGCCGTAATCCACCACGCGGGCCGCAGTGCGCGTTGGTAGATGTCGCATGTCTTCGAATTTTTGGTTCTACGACATGCCGGTTTTGCTCACGATGTTTTCCTTCACCGTTTCGAGAACAGGGAAAAACTCGTAAGTCGCAGCCGTTTCCACTGGGCCACCACTGCTCCTAAGTACCTATACATCATCATCATCATCATCAGCCTATTAATGTTCCCACTGCTGGGACACAGGCCTCCTCTCTGTGAGAAGGAGTGGGCTGTAATATACCACGCGGGCCCAGTGCGGGTTGGTAGATGTCGCATGTCTTCGAATTTTTGGTTCTACAACATGCCGGTTTCCTCACAATGTTTTCCTTCACCGTTTCGAGAGCAGTGAACAACTCGTAAGTCGCAGCCGTTTCCACTGGGCCACCACTGCTCCTAAGTACCTATACATAGAATGACGTAATTATATTTTCATCATCGCGCCTACAACAGCTCACTGCTGGACATAAGGCCTCTCCTGTTGCACGCCGAACAACTGGATTTCCTCTCCAGCAGCCTTCCTGCGAAGATTGTTGCTCCACCTAGCCCGAGGGCTTCCTACCTTACGTTTGCCGATTCACGATCGCCACTCGTGACCAACACGTCTACCCCAACGGCCATCGAACTCAGACCAAATACAAGACAGAGCGCTGCGAACAATACAGTGAAGAATGCCAAAACTACACCGTCACTCTGTGCATGTACGCTCACACGCACACATTTACAAACTTTTACAATGGCACTATAATTCAAATTCAAAAATTCAAATTCAAAAGTCATTTATTTTTTTATTTAATTCATCTAGCAATCTTTGCCGACGGCGATGTCGGTTTTACATAATATTTTCTTTAATAAAATATTATCTAGTGTTTTTGTAAATTATTTTGCTTAAAATAGTGGCATATTTTGTACCTATTTATTAAAATAAGAAACATTTGAATCATTCTTAAAAGAAAGCAAATGCTGCATCAACATTTTGAATTCCTCTGTCTGAATAAAAACAATTGAACGCAACTAGAAATATTATTCGAAGCTGCAGACCAGCTGCATGAAGTCATAAATAAAATAAAAAATAAAAAATAAAAAAGCCTTTATTATTCCTTAATTATAAAAAAATTAATAAAGTTTTTAAGTACTTAATAATATTAATAAACTAATTAAGGACCCCTCGACGGGTATAGGCCTCCTCCAGTAATTTCCAGTCTTGTCTGTTTTTTGCTTTTTCAAGCCATGATTTGCCAATCAATTTAACTATCTCGTCTTGCCAACGCTCTGCTGGTCTACCTCTTGTTCTCTTTCCGTGTGGGCCTTTCCAAGCGGTTGTTTTAAGGGTCCACCTGTCGTCTTCTGATCGAGCCAGGTGGCCCGCCCATCTCCACTTCAGTGCTTGAGCGTGTTGAAGGGCATCTATGACTTGTGTCTTTTTTCTGATAGATGTATTTCGTTGTTTGTCTCTTAGTCTGATGTTTAGAATGCTTCGCTCCATGGCTCTTTGGCAAACTTGTATTTTGTTTTTAGTTGTGCTATTAAAGATCCATGTCTGGCAAGCGTAAGTAAGGCATGGTAGCAGGCAAGAGTTTATGACTTTAGCTTTAAGTTTTACAGGTAAGCGTGATTTCAATATTTCCTTGTAATTCCAGAATTTATTCCAAGTTATGTTAATTCTGCGCTTGACTTCTTCTATGTTTCGATTTTTGTTGAAAGATAATTGTTTGCCGAGATATATATAATCATCTACATAGTCTATCGTTTCGTTGTTAATTCTTATTTCCTGTTTTGTCCTGTTTGTTAGTATTTTTGTTTTCAGGGTGTTCATTTCTAAACCGACATTTACACTTACTGTGTGCAGGTCGTTTAACATTTTTTCTAATTGTTTAGCAGATTCAGATACTAAAACAATGTCGTCTGCGAACCTTAAGTGGCTGAAGTATTTACCATCTATGAGAATACCTGCTCGGTACCAATCAAGCTTTGACATTGTGTGCTGTAGGACATTGATAAAAAGTTTAGGAGATAGGGGGTCTCCCTGCCTTACTCCTCTTCCTATTTTTATAGTATCCCCTGTTCTATCCAGTTTGACTCTACTTCTACTTTTACTGTAAATGTCTTTGATTATATTAGTGTACGTTTGCGGGAGTTCTATAGCTGAAAGCGAGCGTCACGAATTACAAAACAAAAAGAAATTGTCAAAAGAAGAAAAACACCAACTAAAAGTACTATATAAGAAAACAAACAAGAGTATTAAAAACGATTATAAGACACACAGAATGAAAATATTAGAAAATTTTCTTATAACAAAAGGAAGCACAAAAAAAGCCAACAAAATACTAAATAAGGAAAAAACATGGATTCCAAAACTAACCTCAAGTAAAAACAGCAATAAAATACAAACACGCACAGAAATTATAAAAATCGCTACAGATTACTATAGAACTTTGTATAGCACCCCTGAATCTATATCATCGGAAAGCAGACAAGACCTAAACTCACAGACAAACATAGAGGTAAAACCATTCGACGAACCTGAAATCATACACCACATACAAAAATTAAAATCTGATAAAAGCCCCGGACCAGACAATTTATCAAACGAAATGCTGAAACTATCCAAATATGTTCTTGCATCACCACTGACACAGCTGTTCAACAAAATCTTAAGACAAGAAATAGTCCCGAAATCATGGGTACTTTCAGACATAATACTCTTGTATAAGAAAGGAGATCCAGCCGACGTAGGAAATTACCGACCAATTAGCCTAATGCCAAATTTATATAAGCTGTTCGCTTCATGTCTGGAAAATAGAATAAAAGGAGACATAGATAAACATCAACCAACAGAACAAGCAGGCTTTCGCAAGGGATTCAGCACCGTGGACCATATATATGCCATAGAGCAAGTAATAGAGAAATACGAAGAGTTTAATGCACCTCTATACTTGGGATTTGTCGACTACAAAAAGGCATTTGATTCGGTTTTCCATCAAAGCATATGGGCATGAAGTCATGCTTCATTTTAATATCAATTTAGAATCACAGCAGTAACATTTGCATTTTCGGTGGCGAATGCAAATTGCTCTTTAGGCGTGAACATTGAACAGCGCGGGTTAGCGCTTCGTTGTTATTTAAATAACAAATCAGCAATTGCAGGTGCTTTAAAGATAAATATTATTTCAGAAAAAATTATACACTCGAATACTTTTACAACTTGTTGAATTGGTACTTAACACCTCACCACACCACACATTCGTCGTTTTTATTTGAGAATGGAAAACATTTTCCTCACGCCTTTTTAAGTTTTTCCTCGATCTGTCAAACAACATAAATAATTATGAAAAAAGGATAAAATATAAAAAAAAAAAAAAAAAAAAAAGTTGCTACCCACAAATATTATAAGTTAAACAATCGATTATTGTGTATGCTAACAAAAGTAATCACAAAAAAAATTGCTTCTCCATACATTTAGGAACATACGTACCTATGTTCACATGTAACCAAACAAAATTTAGAGAATACCTGGTTTCCTTTCTCGCGATATCCGTGCTAGTTCCATAGAAAAAGTGGTTGGTAATGTTGAGTGCAATGACCTCATTTCAGGTTTTCAGATATTTCAATTTCGTCTCTTTATTCAAGCTCTGCGTTAAAAGTCACTTTGCACAATTTGTTTTTGAACAATTTGTTTTAGCTCAATTTTAATGTAGCTTTATGTATTGACTTATGTACCTTTCTTGAAAAATATGTTACCTCGTTTTGTAATTAATGTTGTTTACACTCGGAGAATCAAAATCTATCAATCTGCCTTTTCCCAACTATTTTGGAGTCGGTTTCCAATCTAACCAGAGACGGAGCGACTGCCTATCTGACTTCCACAACCTATGTAGTTATCTACTGGGTTACACGATTCCCCTTGGTAAGACTGGTTGTCAGACTTTCGAGCTTCTGACAACCCCTAACGACTGTCAGAGAAATGTCGTGATGGCCTAGTTTTTAAAACCTTGTCTCTCATGTACGAGGTTGTGGGTTCAAATCCGAGTAATTCTACCAATATGACTTATTCAATTCATATGTTCTTTCTTAGTTTATCTTGGACACCATTGACGTCAGTAAAAGAAAACGTGAGGAAATCTGCAACCTTATTACGTTACACACTTTCAAGCATAATCTCACCATTTCGAACGAAATTCCTAATCCATTGCGTCATAAGTTTGAAAAATTCGTCTGCTCAGAAACGTAAATAAAGCAAAGAACGTGGCTGAACTGTCAAAAGTAATGGCATTGCAATCGATTGCCGTTTTATGTGTGTTACGAATTACCCCGTCGGACTTATATCTAACTCAGGTTTGAAATTTCTAATACGCCTCGAGCAAGCGTGGTGATCAATGCTCATGACTGCTCTGTACGAGAAGAGGCGTTTGCCCAGCAGTGGGACAATGATAGGCTGGTATTATTACCCCCGGGTAATACAGGCGTGTCACTTCAGCCGTAAGACGTACTGGACATAGACCTTCCCCAAGTACTGCCACTTCGACCGATTCTGTGCTTCCCCCATCCAGCGGATTCCTGCGGCCTTCACAAGGTCATCGGTCCATCTTGTGGTAGGCCTTTCAACGGTACGTTTTCCGGTACCCGGTCGCCGTAGTATGATGGCGTAATATGATGTAAAATTATCACTTTCAAATACCAGAGTGAACGACATCACTTAGGTACTCTAAACATGTACAATATTCAACTTATGCCACTAAATTCCCAACTCACGTTCTGTTTGGTGTGAAAATATTTGTCAGATCAAGTAAACAAGTTAGGCATTCATATTTCGAGAAAAGGTCCACAACAACGAATTTCCATGAAAACTGCAAGTACCAACATTCAGAAAGGGATAAGGGTTATTTGTATTCAATTGGATTTTGACAAATAATATATTCGGTATGTTAGTAAATAGACTCTCCCTAGATATTGAAAAAGTAATTCAATTTTGTTGTAAACTGGTAAATGCTTATTGTTCGATATTGTTGGGAACCAATCTAAAAGTTTTGATCGCTTAGGCGAGCAGTAGGAACGATGATTTTGAGTACGCACATTTGTTTGTTATTTTAGCAATCAGTTACCCATTTGATATCTATCAACTTGTTATTATTTTAAATTTTCCATTTTACGTTACGAGTCCTAACTTCAATTAAGACCTCAAAAAGAATATAATTGAAACTGCTTTTAGATTTTTTCTTCCAAGAACAATTGGCAAAAAATAATAATCATAAAAATCCCAAGACCAATAGCAAAAAATAATAATCGTACAAAATTAATTCAGCGCGAAATTAAAGTTGTCTGATTTTTCAATTTTGATGTCTTAATGATCTCCCAAGAATTTATTTTAATAAGAATGATTTGAGATTTCACAGGCTTTTTATTAAAACAAAATAATCTAAGGTAGGTTCATACGTAGTATTATATTATCTGTGGTTCAGTATTTAATTACGTCGCTAATATTCTAGCTTCCAAGATAATTAATGTCGCAGGCGCTAATAGGCAATACAAGTACCAATTATTATTACTGATTGAGTGTTTGGAACAACAATAATTATTGCGTAGATGTTAAACGTATCTGGTATGACGTGGTATATTGGGCAATCTGTTACATCTAGATAGAGGATATTTATCTATTTTTGTAAAATGTTTTTGTTTGAAACAAACAAAATAAAAATTCTGTTTTCAAAAGATGTGTTTTTCGAGGCTTGACAATGGGTATTAGTTCAAGGTAACAATAACGGCCCCGTTCCAAATAGGCGTTTTAACGACGTACGGTCTTATTCATAAAAAGTTATCGAACATCTAAACACTTGCTAAAGTCTGGTTTACAAAAAATGGTATTCATAAACGCATTTTAGCACCAAAACGTTCTATAAACCTACTATAAAGTTATAGAAGCCAGAACCCTACTTTAACAGTACTATAAGGAAAAAATGGCAGACTCAACAGCAGCTGATTACTAGAAAACGACATTTGACGTACAAATCTAACCTGTGTGTCTACTGTCTACAAAATGTCAGTTTTGTAAACAATCGTACATGTTTAATTTATTTTGCATTTCTGTTTAACTAATTTAGTTTATTATTGTATAAAATGCAAGCTTTGCAAAGCTTGGATACTATTGAAATAATTGTACGTCTTGAGAACCGTCCGCTTCGAAGAAAGGTTTACAGAAATAGAAGTGATCCATTTTCTTTGGACGACGACGATTGGAAGCATTGTCCTTATTAAATCTACAGCGACCTTCATAATTAACCTTGTTCGTGAGAGGATCTTATGTTAGAGGCATATCTCTTCACTCCTATTTTAACGCCTCAAAACAGAAGCGGGAAAACATATCACGAAGCACTGCAACAACATAATACTGTGGAACGCTGCTTTGGTGTGTGAAAAAAACGCTTTCAATGCCTTTTACAGGAATATTAGGAAATGTGAAAACAACCATAGTGGCAGTATACTTCACAACATTGCAGTTCACCATGGAGACATGCAGTTAGAGGGTAGTAATATCAATGAATATCATACAAGTGAAGTAATTCAAGAAGTTGCAAGGGGAAACGCAAATGCTAATGCTATTTTACAAACTTTTATAAGAAGACATTTTAGCGAGTAGTTAATTAATAAAAAACTTGTTTAATATATCAGTTTAATTTATTTTGTAATATTCTAATTTGACTTTTCGATTTTTTCTTAGAACAAAACATTTTTCTTTTTCGTTTGCCCTCTGTGCCTCATGTAATTCTTTTCTGCAGGCTGTTTCAGTTTCTGCTATTTGTAGCAGCGCCATCCTTACCATTCTAACCTGAAATACAAAATTAATGTAATAGTTTGTTTGTAAATTATAGTTATTACCAAATTAATTAAATCAGTAGGGGCATAAGAATAACTAATATTACGAGTCCTTAATACCTAGATATTCTTAGGGCCGCGGGTTTTTGTTACTATGAGTTTTGTAACAAAATTCTTGACATGCTTAGTTAGGAAGTATGTAATGTAAAAGATAGGTACCTACCTAATTCGTAAACCATGCCAGGCCGCCACTTTTTCGCGTTGGTGTTTGCGTCCGTATTTTGATTTTCCATTAAGGAGCCGGGCTCCACTGTACAAAAGGGACCGCGCGTGCGGAGCTTCATATTTTTATTGCGGGTAGATGTCTTCGTATGGAACACTTTTGCAAAATGCCACAGCTAGCAAACGCTTAGTTTTCGAGAAAAAAATTCCTAAAGTTTCAATAAATTCAATTAATTTACGTAATAAAATTGACGTTTTACCACAGATAATGTACGAACTTCACTCCTAGGTCGTTCCGTTTTACGTTCAGACTAAGTCTTAGCGGATTTTAATGGTTTTTTTTTATAAATTTGTGTTTTTTTTTTTTAAACCACCCAGTAGTAGGAGCCTCGCGAAGCGGGGCTCCGTCGACATAGCTTGACTTGGTAAAAAGGCAATAAGAACTTAGGATGCAAGAGCGAGTGAAGCGAGCTCGGGACTTGGGGCACCCCGACACGGACAGGTTAGGTTAGAAGGGGATGGTGGGGTCACAGACCCCGCCATCCCCTTCGTGGTTATTTTTTTTTAAACCACCCAGAAGTAGGAGCCCCGCGAAGCGGGGCTCCGTCGACATAGCTTGACTTAGTAAAAAGGCAATAAGAACTTAGGATGCAAGAGCGAGCGAAGCGAGCTCGGGACTTGGGGCACCCCGACACGGACAGGTTAGGTTAGAAGGGGATGGCGGGGTCTGTGACCCCGCCATCCCCTTCGTGGTTATTTTTTTTTAAACCACCCAGAAGTAGGAGCCCCGCGAAGCGGGGCTCCGTCGACAATGCTTTACAATTTTTTTTTGACCTTGAAAATATCCATCACCTGAGAGCTTGTTATAAGGAAATATACCAAGATTTTAGTATTTTTTGGTTTGACCTTGACTTTTGGTGTATTGACCTTGACCTTTGGAGTATTGACCTTGACCTTGAAGATGTCATTGACCTCATTATTGCTTGGAACCTAATTTAGACCCGCCACGTAAACTTCCCCACCCTTTATACTCCCACTATCCCACCAATCCCGAAAGAAACTTTTGGCGATTTTTTTCTCAGCACCTATGGTTTTGCTAGATTTGCCGTTTTCAAAATTACACTAAAAATGGTATAATCTACCAAAAAAAAAATACCTACTATAAAAAATCGCCGGTCCCTATTGTACAGTGCTTCCAGGAGCCGTCCTGAACCCTCTCCTGACTAATTCTTTCAAAACAATCTAAGGAACAGAAGCAAAAGCAAGCACGTAAGTATGAAAATGTATACAAAACAAAACTTACTTTGAATTTGTTCTAGCTGTAATGGTACAAACCTTATCCTCCTCCAACCAAGTTTTACTTCTTTGCCTTTTATTGGAACTAGTCTACGATATTGATTCCATTTGTTTATTTAGTACATGCATGTAATTATTCAAAAATTTTCGTCGCTTCAATACCAAATTCATTGACAAATACGTGTTTTGAAAGACGCGCCGTGTCAAAAGAGTCGAAACTGTAGACAATAAAATAGTTTACAGTACGTAATAATGTCTATGGTCACAATTATTTGGTGCGCAGACAGACATTCTCGTTTGACGACTCGATGTGTTGGTCAATTTGTTGGACGACTTCATTAAAATGGCAACATTTTGATTTATAACGACATATTAGTAATAGAAGGTTTATGAAACGTTTATGAATACAAAATTTTATCGAAGGTTTTATAGTAATGTCTAAAACCTTCGATAAGGTTTTTTTATGAATAAGACCGGTAGTATTTGGCATTATTATTCGGGTTGAGTTGACTCGGGCCGACCTGTCTCTGACCAGTTCAAAAGGCGATGATCCTACGATATTTTACGGTAGAAAGTTGGGAGCACATGTCAACATCCCACTGTTCATACGGTTAAAAACAAATGCAGTGTGAAACTGCCATGTGATGCCAAAATTAAAAAAAGTTAAATATCGTATTGACCACCGCCGGCCGTGTGAATGAGTCTTACCACTGAAAAATACATAAGTAGGTCATGAAACATGAGAAAACCATGCCAACAATAAAGATCAAAACTGTATGTAAACTTAAACAAATATTACGATTTTCACCGAACAAATTAATAATATTTCACTCACTGAATTCAGTAGAAGTAGTAGAAAAACACTGAATTTAGAACAAGAATTTATTACTAATTCAAATTGTTAACATGTAGATTTGTACCACGATTGGATTTAGTCAACGGAATGTTAGTTACCATAAAATATGGTCCTTATTAGGGATACAGTAACGGAGGCCGTCTTAGCGGAGCTGGAGGTGGATAAGTATTTTAAAAAATCAGCTTAGTTGAAATCGATTTTTTTTGTAAGAGCTCCGGGAACGAAGTTGCAACAACTCCTTTAAAACTTGCGAAAGCGGATGCAGAGATACGATTTCATGCGGAGATGCCTTCCGCATTTGCGGAAGCGAAGGCGAGGAACCGTGGCAACCCTAGTTTTTATTCATAAGACCACTCCGTAAAATACTTCAGGTGCATGATATAAATGAGAACCATTTACGTTAACGGGGCTAGGGTTGGTTCTTACCCACCAGGAGCCAATGGGAAGGTACTTTATTATTTGGCAGCCCAATACTTATAGCCACCATTAGCTTCCTGACTTTTAACCATACGTTTTATTTCGTCTGATTTATTAAACCAAAAAGCTTCTTTAGTTATGAAGTTTATAGGTATTCTGGAAAGTTTGTTTCGAACCTTATGTACCTACTTACTTTTTGACTCACGGAGTTACTAAATGTTACCTTATAATTGCATGATTTATTTGTATAATATCTCATATTTTAAGTGAACTATTTGTGTTATTTATGAACCTAATTCTTTAAACCGAAACCGACTTATGTGACTGTCAATTTTACTTACCTATTTATTCTAACAATTATTCATTACAGATTTAGGTAACACCTAGATATCCGCTTAGATTCCATTACAAGCGCTGTTTAGAAATTAATGGCTACTATACACATGCCGGCGGCATGGCCGCCGGCTTTTGCCGCGCGGCACGTGCCTCCGGCTTTTGCGCCTTCATTCTAGCGGTAGTTTATCACACCATCTTTATAGTGCAGATTTGAGTGGCAAAAACATGAAAAAATTTATGTAGGAAATGAGTAGAGCCTTTATGCTAATTTGCTTTTAATTAACTTTATTAATTTGATTTTGGAGAAGTCAGTTTTTTTGTTTTGCGGTGTGGCAGATGAAGTATGAGCCGAGACAGTTGTGTTTTCTATATTTTTTGCTTTTATGTATTTTAAAGTAATATACCGAGAGTTTTATTGAGATATGCTGAATTTTATTTGACTACCATTCCCACAATTTTTGGGGGCTCGTCCGGGATGGTAGCGGACAAATTCAGCTAAATAGTGGTGTTTTATTTTACGCAAGAGGCGACGAAAATTTTGCCATAAGGTGTCTTTGAGGTGTATGTAGCGGAGAAAGAATTAAGGAGTTGAGGTGATAAAGGTGAGGTGAAAGAAAAATAAAGATTGGTCCAAATTTCGGAAAAATGTCCAGATCAACGGAAACGGCGGCGGTCCCAGCTGCTGCGCCGTCACCGTGGTACGACGGTTTAGTGCCCAAGTTTGACGGGACGGACAAAACATACCCGTCGAGTAAATGGGCCCAAGACGTTGAGGACCATGCGGACATTATGCATTGGACACCGGCGCAAACACTGATTGTGGCAAGGCGCTCACTTGCTGGTGTTGCGGCTATGTGGTTAAGAACTGAAAAAATACATCGCACGTTCGATGAATTGAAGGCGGCAATCGCAAAGGAATTCCCAGACAGTATGAATTCCAAAGAAGCCCATGAGTTGCTGTCTTCAAGGAAGAAGCGTAAGGAGGAGTCTTTTTACGAGTACATGATTTCGATGAAGGAGATAGCGAAGCGTGCAAAGATTGCCGATTATGTGGCGGTGCAATACATTGTCGAGGGAATAACGGATTACGAGAATAATAAAACCATACTTTATGGCGCGAGTACATACAGTCAGTTAAAGGAGAAGCTGTTGTTTTACGAAGATATGAAAAAGAATGCGGCAAAGATGGCCAAGCGGAGTGTAGCCACAACTTCCTCGTCGTCTCGTGACGGGAAGGAATTAATGAAAACGCATGATCGGAGGTGCTACAAATGTGGGGATATGGATCACGTGGCACCATTCTGTAAAAAGGGAATCAAGTGTTTTAAATGTGGTGCGTTCGGTCACGTAGCGCCACAGTGCGCGTCTACCAACATAAGCGGGGGTAGTAGACATCCAAACTCTATTGTGTGCAAAGTTGACGTATGAGGTTGGCAGTACTGATGACGACGGCGGCCATTGTTGTGATGATGATCAAGACAATGTGAAACGTCAGACCGACAACATTCTGAATGTAAACAAAGTGCGGAAATCGGAAATAAGAGTTGAATTATGTGGTGTTTCTGTCGAATGTATAATTGACTCGGGTAGCGACCTCAACCTTGTAACGGAGGGCTTATATTTTAAACTTCCAAACTGTGGTTACACCAAGGAAAATAAAGTGTTAACGGGTTTAGGTTGTAGCAAGGTAATAGCGGCCGGAAAGTGTACAAGCGATGTGAAAATTGATGGTAACTTATATAATGTAACTTTCTATATTGTGCCCAGAGATTCAATGCCATACAAGATGATTTTAGGACAACCTTTTTTAGATTCGGTTAGAGTTGTTTTTGATAAAGGTGTTGTGAGCGTTATGCCTCACGGTGAGGGTGAAATATTGAGTTTGCTTTCAGATGATACTGGCTCGATCTCGACTGAATTGAGCCATATTCCTTTAAGCTTTCGAGCAGCTACGGCTAATTTAGTTGAAGGATACCAGCCCTCACAAATTAAGGAAGCACAGCTGGAGATGGTGATTGTGTTGAAGGACAATATACCGGTGGCACAGCGTCCTCGGCGCTTGTCAGCACAGGAGCAGAAGGAAGTCACTGAACAAGTAAAAGAGTGGTTACAGAAAGGTATTGTGAAACCAAGTTTATCTGAATATGCTAGTCCTTTGGTGTTAGTTAAAAAAAAGAATGGTAAAACGCGAGTTTGTGTTGACTATCGAAGGATAAACGAAAAAATGGTGAAGGATCACTTTCCTTTACCAATTATTGATGATCATTTGGACAAGTTGTCAGGAGCTACTATCTACAGTAAGTTGGATTTAAAAGATGCATTTTTTCATTTGAAGATTAGAGAAGACTGCATTAAATACACTTCTTTTGTTACCCAATCATGGCAATATGAATTCACAAAGTTTGTGTGGTTATTCCCAACTAAAACCACAAACGCCAAGGAGTCAATAGAGAAGTTAAAGGTGCATCAGCAGACCTGGGGCAATCCACGGAGGATAATATCAGACAGAGGTGCAGCCTTTACAAGTAACGATTTTGCTGAGCACTGTACAACGGAAAACATTCAGCACATCAAAATAACGACAGGAGTGCCTCATGGCAATGGTCAAGTGGAGCGAATCCATGGAATTGTGATTTCGGTATTAACCAAGCTATGTTTGCAAGATGACAAGCTGTGGTATCGTCAAGTAAGCAGAGTGCAAAGAGCAATAAACAGCACATATCAACGAGGTATTGGAATGTCGCCATTTGAACTATTTACAGGATGCAAAATGAATCAAAAGGAGGACGTAGAATTGATGTCTATGTTAGAAACAGAATATAGAGAAAGTTTTGTGCGAGAGAAAGAAGATTTGAGAGAAAAGGCTAAAATCCAAATATACAAAATACAAGAAGAAAATAGGAAGAATTACAACAAGAAAAGGAAAGACAGTACGAAATATTCAGTTGGGGATTATGTAGCCATTAGAAGGACTCAATTTGGTACTTACATGAAGTTAAGACCCAGGTTCCTCGGGCCGTATAAAATAATCAAAATATTGGGGCGGGATCGCTATGAGGTTGTGAAGTCAGACAGCTCAGCAGAGGGACCTACAAAGACAACTACTGCTGCTGACCATATGAAAAGCTGGCCGGATTAAGACAGCGCGAGCTGTCAGGACTGTAAACTGCTCAATCAAATAGGTTGCAAATTAAGTTAGTTGCGTTTATTAATGACTTGTCATTTTGTGTGATGTTGTTTCTCTGGCAGTTAGTGATTGTTTAGTATTTCATGTTGTTTAGATATAAGGTAGTTTGTTGTCAGTTGTTTTTAAAGTTAAATGTGTTTTTTTTTTTTTAAACTTCAAGTTAATAAGTGTGATGATATTTTGTTCCTTTTCTTTTAAATGTAACTAGGAGTCTGAGGACAGACTTATAATAGGATGGCCGAGCTGTAGGAAATGAGTAGAGCCTTTATGCTAATTTGCTTTTAATTAACTTTATTAATTTGATTTTGGAGAAGTCAGTTTTTTTGTTTTGCGGTGTGGCAGATGAAGTATGAGCCGAGACAGTTGTGTTTTCTATATTTTTTGCTTTTATGTATTTTAAAGTAATATACCGAGAGTTTTATTGAGATATGCTGAATTTTATTTGACTACCATTCCCACATGTATTGATCATATTTTTTTCGTGGTGATGATAAAACGATAAAAAGTTTTTTTTTTTTTTTTAATCTTTCCTAATTTTAATAAGTGCTGCATCCGGTTGGACTGGAAGCCGACCCCAAGATAGTTGGGAAAAGGCTAGGCAGATTGTTTTAATTTTAATAAGTGCATAGACCCCTATTATCGAAAAACAAGATATAATTTCTTAACATTATATTCGAAAATGACCCCAATAGCAACAGTATTTGTTGGAAATCTTTATGAGACATTATGAGATGTGGACTAAAAGCGATGTAGTCATTTTGCGACTTAGGTATTTTGAGATTTATACATTTTGAGATTTGGACTAAGAGCGATGTGGTCAATTTGCGATCCAGTCATTCTGATACCAACCCTTTCTGACAATCTTACAGGTACCTATTCAAGTTTATTATACTACTAGCTGTTGCCCGCGACTTCGTCTGCGATCCAGAATGAAAAGTAGCCTTTCTCCTTCTCCAGGTCTACCCAGGCTCTACCCATGTGCCAAGTTGCCAGTTTCATCCAAATCCGTTTAGCCGTTTTAGCGTCAAAGTGTAACAAACAAACAAACCAACAAATTCTTTCGCATTCATAATATCAGTTAGGATGGGTAAAACCCCACTGATTTCTTAAGAGATAAGGCTGCCGCAGACGGGTATGACTTGACTCTGGTGGAACAATTTCTATGAAAATTCTCGGAAATTGTTCTATCGGTGTCGCGTCTCGTCGTCGCGTCGCGCATGTGTGCAGGGGCCTTATTTTTGCAGGGGCCTTAGGCGTGACTGTAGTAATAATTTCACTGTTAACAATAAGCAGGAAAGTATTGACTGTAACCTAATTCATATTTATTGAAACCGTCTTAGCTGTCAGCATATAATAAATAACAACTTTCAACATGGGTATTGAAAACAGATTTCTGACAGGGGTTGGTGAAATGTAAACCGCCTATATTGTTTATACGTCATATTCATTTAAATCATGTTGGTAGCGATGTATCGCTTTATCGGCTTATTGGTGACTCACACGAATTTACTCATCCGAAACGGGTGAATCGACCCTTTAAAATAATTTTATTTTTTCTTGAGGCGCTTCGCAGGAAGTTAATTTATTTGTGGGTGAATTGACAACTCCAGAAATAAATATGAAGCAATTGGCACATTTTGAATTTTATGCAATTAGAAATGTGCAAATTTCCTAATACGTACTACGTCTATTCGTGCGAATCACCAATAAGCCGCTTTATATCAAATAAACGGAGGCCCGTTTATTTACCTAACCCGAGTATTTTAATTAAAAAAACTGGAACGAGTATCAAAAAATAAAATACTTCGGTTTGTATTTGGATTCACACAAAAATATTTTTCCTTTCTCCAATTTCTTTCCTTCTCACATTTCCACCGTATCATTTTACCATTACTATCTACAAAGGCAGTTTATTTACCGAAACAATTATTTTCCCCTTGACCCACCCTTTTACCCCTGGATCCCCATAATGGCCGCCGTAAGTTCCCCGAATTCCCCTTATTTTTGTCAGTGTTATCTGATCGTTGCGCTTCCGAGCCATCAAGAAATAATAGCAATGTTTTTTTTCTCATGACTCAAAATATTGGCCCCTTTTAGATTTTCTTTTGTTTTAGCTAACAATATTTTGAATTAAGAAGCTTGTTTCTTCTTTTGTTTTCAGGCAGTGTCGTTTCTTGAACCAAAATAAAACTCCATAGATTTTTGACATAATTCTTTCATTCAAATTCATTTAAGGTACAGTCAGCCTGAAAAAGATGTATATATTATCATTTACACGAATGTGAACAATTTATGATCCATACTGTAACAATATGTAGGTAGTTGCAATTAAGTACCCAATGTGTTACATGTTTTGTGGCTAATAATATAAAGGAACAATGATTAAATGAATTGTTGTCGAAGTACCTAATATACATCTTTTCGAGGAGAGACTCGAGGCTATAATTATTATAATAACAGCCGCACGGGTCTATCAAAGATTAAGGCACCGGAAGGTTTTGCTAAGGTCAGTCCGTGGATAGGTGACCATCCATTATTTATCAAAACCCTTCCGTGCCTTGGAAAGCACTTTAAACCGAAGCTCCCGGCTGGTATTTGTAGATCTTTGATAGTGATTTTCACCCTAGTCAGATCCCGAAAATCTAACAACCAGTTTTATCAAGGGGTTATCGTATCACCCACTGCGTTATAGAGGTCAACTGATAGGCAGTCGCTCTATGGTACTCAACTGCATCCGGTTAGCCTGGAAGCCAACCCAAACATAAGTAGTTGAAAAAAGGCTAGGGATACATCGCAGCCATCTGGATAAATTAGCCAGCTAATTGGACGTCGAGGCCGTTCATTAAACCAGATGGCTGCAACATGTATACATATTTTTCAAGCTGTCTGTACCTACTTATGTTACCAGTAACATTACTGCAAAACTTATTTGCAGCTGACGAAGTACTAAAAGTGGTCAACCACAAATTACGTAGTTTCTCCCTAACAGAGTTAGTAGTGTCGGCTTCCTAGATTAGTCGAGTTAGCATTGTAATCCAGAGTTCTGACGATGCAATCTAGAATACAATGGGTAAAAGCTTAGGTACACGTATGCTATGTGCTATTTGCTAAGCATCTGCTAATACATGTATGTATTGGATTTGCATGGATAGATTGCTGTTTGGGCACGTCGCGCGTCGGATCGTAATTATGTGCGTATTGTGACGTTGTGGGTGTTTGTCTATTGGTATGTTAATATTATACAGGGTGGCAGGGACATCGACGCGAAGCCTGTTACCATGGATTCAGTACATGATTCTGAACCCCCCTGAGTTTAAATTTTTCGTCGGTTATAAAAAAAAAATCTGCTGCAGCCATACATTTTGACCGCGTAGGTATTGCACTTTTCTATGAAACAGCAGATTTTTAATTATCATCACAATAAAGGACATTAATAATTTAATTTAAACATTTAAATAATCTTGTGCTACAATATTATAAGGTCCTAGTATTCATTATCATGTATTTATTTATTTATTTAAGGATTACCAACGAGATACATTACAATCATCTTTTACCATAACAAAAAATTAAACAATATAAATTAACCTGTAATGCACACTCAATATATTTCAAATTGTGGTCCCGTGTGTAATAAATTAAAAGCAGAAACAGAATCAATACCTTTCAGTAAAACCTCATTCATAATGTTCTGTATTTATTATTGTAAATGTCCACCGAGCTAGCCAACCGTCAGGTTCAGAATGATACGGTCTGGTACACATAAGCACAGCTCTAGTTTATTACGTTTTGTATCGCTTATGCTTTCATCTCATATATCTCTAATGGGATAAATGAAGATTAATGTGCTAGCTTTAATAACATAAGTAGGCAATGATGACGTATATTAATTGAGCTTTACTTATTCAATATAATGTAAATAGGTATTCCCCGAAATCCTAAGCAGACTCCACTTAGAAATAAATAATTTAGCCAGTGTATAGAGTGCCGCTAGCGGCATAATAGTGGTGCTGACTTGGCCCGGCTAAAGTGCCGTAAGTATTCAGTCACTGTCACTTGTTATTTTGTTAGATTGTTGAGGTTAGTTCGCTGTAAAACATCACATTCCTAAAACATTACATTCTCTTGTGCCTAAACGGACCCTGGTACTCGTCGGCAGCTGCCACAGCTTCGCTCGCTCGGTTCATGGGTTGTGTGGTCACAGTTCTAACCTAACCTACCTTTCAGCCATTTTCATTTGTTACTTAATTTTTCGTAAATTCAGTCATTTGATTTTTTTGATAATTATATCGCTTATCGCTTATTATATTACTAAATTATCAAAAACAAATACAATCAATCAATACAAAGTGTAGCGAGCTTGCCTCAACTCTCACTCACTCACACAGTGACAATGACTTTGCAATTCTTACGGTACTTTAGTTGGGCCGCGGCAGCACCACTATTATGCCACAAATACGGCACTTTACCCGATAGGCATTAAATGCCGCTAGCGGCACTCTATAGACTTCCAATAATTTATTTATACACGCTCTAAGACACAAATCGCAGACGACACTCCAAAAAGCAGTCTAGCTCAAATGGGGCTGGACCAGAAACGTTTGCCGCACGTTGGATGCAGTGTGGGCTAAAAACACCATAACATGAGTTTCTGAAAACGTCCAACGGCATCGTGGAAGACCGGCAGGCAGTACAAACATAACGCTTATAGGAGGGATTGGGCCGCATTGGCTCAAGATCAAGTTGTGTGGGAAAAGGAAAGGGAGGCCGTTGCCTAGCTGGACAATACATATTATACACATACACAATATACACATACGTAAACTCACGGCTTATTGGAGATTCACCCAAATTTACTCGCCCGAAGCGGGCAAATCGATACTTTTAAATCATCATCATCATATCAGCCGAAAGACGTCCACTGCTGGACATAGGCCTCCCCCAAGCACCGCCACTTCGACCGATTCTGTGCTTCCCGCATCCAGCGGATTCCTGCGGCCTTTACAAGATCATCGGTCCATCTTGTGGGAGGCCTTCCAACGCTACGTCTTCCGGTACGCGGTCGCCACTCCAGAACCTTTTACTTTTAAATAATATAATTTTTTCTTGAGGCGATTCGCACGAAGTTAATTTATTTGTAGATGAATCGACTACTCCAGAAATCGATTCGCCAATAAGCCAAACCCACGCCTTCTTTCTATAGGGGTAGGCAGAAACTACAGAACGCCACTTGCTGCGATCCTTACATACTCCTTTTGCCTCGTTTACGTTCATACATCTGGTCATACGCGAACGCCGGTTGCAAGTACCACGCACCTTGCCTTTGTGGTACAATACAGGGTGAGTATTATTATTTATACACTTTGTTGTACAGGTACTACTTATTTTTTACTACACATCATATTTAGAACAATAATAAACATATTTTTATTGTATAATGTACGGTTTAATGGCACATGTTGATCTCTTACGGACAAACTTTTACAGTACGTGTTTGAAGAGCGTGTAGTGGTTTAGATACCTCTCGGTACTTATTAACAACCGAAATTATACGTATACTACAAAGTTAGTCCACATAAAAACTTTCTACATATCCGCTTTAAAAATACCATTATTACTTTTAAATGAAGCTCCAACTGTAGAACACTCATAAAAACGTGTCATTGCTTCATAAAACATTACATGCATACACAAACTCGTGCAAACTCCCATGTTTAATGTTTATTCCATGCAAAACTGGCTTGTAATTCTGTAGCAGGAAATTATACGAAGCTAGTGCTAGAATGCTAGCATTTTAATTACTGGATGCCGTCGCCGAGTAACTGGTTATTAAAAGAAATAAGTTGGAACTTGGCACACCATCGACTGGGTTGATTGGAGAGTGTACGGGGTGACGATTTTTTGTCGCATGAAAAGTAATAACATAAATAAACCTCCGTTATAACTCCGCAAAAAAATTACGGAGGTGGAAGCGGAGGCGGAAGCGGGGGCGGAAGCGGAGGCGGAAGCGGAGGCGGACGCGGAGGCGGACGCGGAGGCGGACGGGGCGGAGGTACGATTTCTTGCGGAATTTCCGCACTTGCGGAGGCGGAGGTGAGGTTCAGTTACAACACTACTTGACATGTATTCAAAATACAAGATGGCGGCGTTCCAATTTTAGCCACGAGCCAAAACAACCTTGTAGCGCTATTAACTATACCTGTTCTTTAATAAAAAGCCACTTGTGTCAATTCCTTTCAAACAGAATCTGAATAAAAGCGCAGAGATTTTTAAAGGTGAATGTAATTTAATATGAGTAATGTAGGTACTTCTGATATTAATAGTATGATTGTGGTCAGTATTTGAATATTTAGTTCCTAACATACTTCTACCTCTCTCTCACAGAGAGGAGGCCTGTGTCCCAGCAGTGGGAACATTAATAGGCTGATAATGAACATACTTCTTAACGAAAATATGGACTGTGTCTGAATTAAATAAATAACAAAAAAAAATACAGTTGGGGTTACCTTCCAGTCTAACCAGATGCAGCTGAATACTAGTACTTTACATGAAGCGACTGCTTA
Source organism: Conistra vaccinii (assembly GCA_948150665.1). Lineage (NCBI taxonomy): Eukaryota > Metazoa > Arthropoda > Insecta > Lepidoptera > Noctuidae > Conistra > Conistra vaccinii. The sequence continues at coordinate 9,898,971 of OX411337.1, read as the reverse complement.
TTTGACCTCCACAACCCAGTAAGTAATACTATATATACCCCTTGGTAAGACTGGTTGTCAAACTTTCGGGCTTCTGACGACCCGCAACGACTGTCAAAGATTGACGAATGACAGCCGAGACCAACGGCGTAACGTGCTTTCCGAGGCACGGAGGAGTTTCGGTATGTAAAGATGGTCACCCATCCACGGTCCAACCGCGGCAAGCGTAGCTTAACCTGACCGACCCGCGCGGATATCATTACTTAGCCCCGAGTCCCTTCTAAAATTTGACAAACATGTCCAAACTATAATACTGTGTGTATAAAAATAAATATCTATTTATATTAATAATTTTTAATGTCTTCAGATGTTAAAGAACCCTATTAGCTTATTAAACCGGACGCTAAAGACAGTAATTACGTTACATTATGCCTCCTTCCTGTTTTCTCAATAATGTTGTTCCACTTTTCTTAAACGACGATGACAAGGGTCTGACGCTCGTTTCGTTAACGCGAGGTTAAAATGTTCACAAAGTAATATTGTTATGTCATCGTCTAATTAGCTCTGCAAAACATAAGATGCGGGGCTGTGAGTCTTTGGTTGGCCTATTTATTATTATGAAACTAGGCTTTTTCTTGGTTCTTCGTTATCGTTGAGACATCATAACTTACCATATATTTAGCCCATAAAAGATACTTGTTTTAGTGGATTGAAGGGGCAGTCGAGGAACTGTTTTATAATAGAAGTAAGCTCGTTTCACGTGGACTTCAACCATTATTTATTTATTTACTAAATATTACCACATACATTTGACATTTGTTTTTACAGGTGGGAACCCAATACAACAATGTAGTCACAATTTACCACAGAGGACAATGTACCACAGAGTGTTATACAGAGGACAATATGTTCAGTGTCACCCTCTGGAATTCTGCCAATGAGCATGTAAAAATATCTACTTGCAGTGAGACGCTGTTGAGTATCCTTATTGCCCACCCCACACTGGTGCAAACTTCAAACATTATATTTAACCTACTCAAACCATCGGATACATAATTATTATGAATCTTAATAAAATATGTAAATCGTATAGCGGCCATTGCGCAATGAACGCAATGACAGAAAAACGGAAAAATCATTTCGTTTTATGAATTGAATTAGGAAAGATAAATAAATTCTCCAATCAAAAGTATATCGTGCACGTAAGACCTTAGGCTCTCTATAGTCTTTTTAGTCGACCGATAGTCTGATCGGTCAGACAATGAGTGTGAATCTTTCGTACATGAAATCTCCGCGGCTGAATATTAACTTTGCCGATTCTAAATTAAAAACCGGCGGCTAAAAAGTCTCTACTTCACGCTAGCCTTATAGATTATTGAGCGATTGCCCTCTGGTAGTCATTTCGATGCACTTAGCTCAGTTGATTGGAGAGCTTTTAAAAATTGTTATAAACCTTTTAATTTCGTTCTGCGGATATTAAAACGTTGACTTCCAGTGTAATGCAGCTATCTGACTCGGTAATATTGAATGGAATTGAGAATGGTAGTTATTCTTATTAGTTATTTGAATGAATAATGTTGTTATCTATCAAAAAAATTGTTCCTGACATGCAATAGGGATCTTGACTGGGGAAAAAAATAAACAACGGGTGGCACTCCGGGAGTGCCGGCAGAAGTGAAAACTTGAACATTAACGGTGGGCTTTTTTGAATATTTTGTAATGGTTAGGGAATAATTTCGCACGAATTGCTTTATTTATTAATATTAAAGTACAATCATTTATGTGGTTAAATACAATATGCATTAGTAGTAGTAGACAAATAAACAATTTACTACCCCATCAATATGAGTAAAATTTCTTATTTCGCAATCTTTACGTAGTGTCAAAGACTAATTATTTTGATATTTACTTTGTCGGTTGCTAGGCAACGGATCTTACGGTCACGTCCTGACGCGAGTTTAACATTTTATACTCATCCCAAAAAAAGTGCACAACGCCGCTAAAGAAGATTTCACTTCAAAAAGCTATTTAGTCCGTCAGTCAAAAAATAAAAAAATATTATTCACCGATTTTTTGCTTTTTCATACTGATGAAAAATGGTTTAGATAAAACGCATTAAAGTTGGGGAGTGGGAGCTAGCTAAGTCACAAGTCAATATAAAATCTACCGGCTAGTGACGTCATGCCACATTTTAACTCAATGTATTGCCGTTATCTTTTGCGTTTTTTATGGCAGCAGGTCACGGGAACAATCTGCGACTCCCGCATTCCCCTTAAACTTAAGGGGAAGATTTATAAAACAATGGTTAGACCTGCTGTCTTGTATGGATCAGAATGTTAGGCCACCAAAGGGATGAATGAAAGGCAATTGCATGCAGCTGAGATGAAAATGCTAAGAGGGATATGTGTGGTGTTACACGAATGGATAGAGTAAGAAATGAGTACATAAGAGGAAGTCTGAAAGTGGCACCGGTGACCGAAAAGTTGTGCGGTAATCGGTTGTCATGGTATGGGCATGTGATGCGGAGGAATGAGGAAAATGTCGTGAAGAAAGTTTTGAGTATGAATGTCGATGGCTATAAGAGTAGGGGAAGACCAAAGAAACGATGGATGGACTGTGTGAAAGATGATATGGCTAGAAAGGGGGTAACTACTGAAATGACGACTAATAGAGAAGTATGAAAAAAAGGGACATGTTGCGCCGACCCCAAATAAAATTGGGATAAGGGCAGGAGAATGATGATGATTGCCGTTATCTTTTGATTACGTATAAAAACGTAAAAATACGTATCCAATATTTTTTAACAATCTACCTATGGGCCCTCGCCCACGGCGACTTTTTGTAGCGATGCTGTCGCGCGTTTTGTAAACGCGCTTCTGCATCGCTACTATCGCGCAGGATTCTTCATACATAATTACAGCATCGCGGCTGTATCGATACACATGCGCGACCGCATCGCTACTACATCGCTACAAGAAGTCGCCGTGGGCGAGGGCCCTTACGGACAAAAAAAACCATCCCGATTATTTTACGTTGAGCAAAATGAAAAAGACGGGAGGAATGAGGAAAATGTTATGAGAAAAGTTTTGAATATGAATGTGGATGAATATCAAATAGAGCAAGACCAAAGAAACAATGGATGCATTGTGTGAAAAATAATATGGCTAGAATGGAGTTGACAGCTTAAACAGGTTCAAAAAACTTACTAGCGAAACTCCAACGCGATGGGTATCGCTAAGTAAATACGACAAAATAAAAATAAATTACTTTCGATGATTTTTTGGTTAGGGTAACGACCGTCGAAGTGTATAGGTCCAAAAAACTGGCATCGACAAATGGGCATAAAAAAAAAAAAAATATCTCAGAATTTGTTGCTTTTTTGTTGCTAATTAGTTGCTAAAAAAAAAAATTTGTTGCTCGAACCGATCTCGAGAAATAACAAACATGCCAGCTTAACGTTAAGGTAGCAGGAAAAACAGTAATATATGAGATAGCCGAAAAAACAATAGGGCAAAATTTGTTGCTAATTTGTTGCTGCAAGTAACCATATTTTTTTTTTGATAATTGTTTTTTTTAAATTTTATTTTAGATATTAAAATTTTTACTGGTCATGCTAGCTTAACTCTCGATTTTTCTGTTTTAAATAAACAAAATAATTTTGTTGCTCATGGTAGCAATGATTGTTGATGCCCAGAGAGTCAGCAACAAAATAAACAAGCAAGATCGAATGACTTTCTGACCGGTATCATCTGAAACCGGCCTTGCTAGCTTAACACTCGATTTTTCGGCAGTAAATGAAAAAAACTATTTTGTTGCTCATGATAGCAATGATTGTTGATGCCCAGATAGTCAACAACAAAATAAACAAGCAAGATCGAATGACTTTCTCATCGGTATCATCCGAAACCGGCCTTGCTAGCTTAACTCTCGATTTTTCGGCAGTAAATGATAAAAACTATTTTGTTGCTCATGATAGCAATGATTGTTGATGCCCAGATAGTCAGCAACAAAATAAACAAGTAAGATCGAATGACTTTCTCATCGGTATCATCTGAAACCGGCCTTGCTAGCTTAAACAATCCAGGAAAAGTGCGGTCGGAATTGGTCCAAATGGCGTCGGCTGATGAAACCTAGTCCATTCAGTAGTTCATGGATGTAGGATATTTTTTCACTATGGACACCATAAAATTGACTATGGAGAAAAAAGTTAAACAATCTAGGAAAATGTTAGGTTAGGTTAGGTTAGGTTCGGTCGGAATTGGTCCAAATGGCGTCGGCTGATGAAACCTAGTCCATTTAGTAGTTCATGAATGTAGGATATTTTTTCACTATGGGCACCATAAAATTGGCTTATAGAGAAAAAAGTTAAACAATCCAGAAAAATGTTAGGTTAGGTCGGAAATGGTTCAAATGACGTTAGCTGATCAAACCTTGTCCAGTTCATGAATGTAGGATGTTTTTTTACTCTTGGCAACAGTAATTGACCCGCGGAGAAAAAGTTTTGCAATCCAGAAAAATTTTAGGTTAGGTTATGTTAGGTTTGGCTCGGGAGGAAATAAAATAAAATAATAATAATAAAAAAATATCGTATATTCATGAACTACTAAATGGACTAGGTTTCATCTGCCGACGCCATTTGGACCAATTCCAACCGAACCGAACCTAACCTAACCTAACATTTTGCTGGATTGTTTAACTTTTTTCTCCATAAGCCAATTTTATGGTGCCCATAGTGAAAAAATATCCTACATTCATGAACTACTAAATGGACTAGGGTTCATCAGCCGACGCCATTTGGACCAATTCCGACTGAACCTAACCTAACCTCAGCTAACATTTTCCTGGATTGTTTAACTTTTTTCTCCATAAGCCAATTGTATGGTGCCCATAGTGAAAAAATATCGTATATTCATGAACTACTAAATGGACTAGGTTTTTCATCTGCCGACGCCATTTGGACCAATTCCAACCGAACCTAACCTAACCTAACATTTTCCTGGATTGTTAACTTTTTTCTCCATAGCCAATTTTATGGTGCCCATAGTGAAAAAATATCCTACATTCATGAACTACTAAATGGACTAGGTTTCATCAGCCGACGCCATTTGGACCAATTCCAACCGAACTTAACCTAACCTAACATTTTTCTGGATTGTTTAACTTTTTTCTCCATAAGCCAATTTTATGGTGCCCATAGTGAAAAAATATCCTACATTCGTGAACTACTAAATGAACTAGGTTTCATCAGCCGACGCCATTTGGACCAATTCCGACCGAACTTTTCCTGGATTGTTTAAGCTAGCAAGGCCGGTTTCAGATGATACCGATGAGAAAGTCATTCGATCTTGCTTGTTTATTTTGTTGCTGACTATCTGGGCATCAACAATCATTGCTATCATGAGCAACAAAATAGTTTTTTTCATTTACTGCCGAAAAATCGAGTGTTAAGCTAGCAAGGCCGGTTTCAGATGATACCGGTCAGAAAGTCATTCGATCTTGCTTGTTTATTTTGTTGCTGACTCTCTGGGCATCAACAATCATTGCTACCATGAGCAACAAAATTATTTTGTTTATTTAAAACAGAAAAATCGAGAGTTAAGCTAGCATGACCAGTAAAAATTTTAATATCTAAAATAAAATTAAAAAAAAACAATTATCAAAAAAAAAATATGGTTACTTGCAGCAACAAATTAGCAACAAATTTTGCCCTATTGTTTTTTCGGCTATCTCATATATTACTGTTTTTCCTGCTACCTTAACGTTAAGCTGGCATGTTTGTTATTTCTCGAGATCGGTTCGAGCAACAAATTTTTTTTTTTAGCAACTTATTAGCAACAAAAAAGCAACAAATTCTGAGTTTTTTTTTTTTTTTTATGCCCATTTGTCGATGCCAGTTTTTTGGACCTGAAGTGTATTTTGATTGAAGTATGAGTTGAGATTTACCTGTTTTTTTTTTTTGTTTTTCGGGGTACACGTCTGTAAAGTTTTGACTAATAAAAAAATAAAAAATCTGATAACTACACTACTTAGTGCCGTGGTTCACGACGGATCCCAAAACAAAATTCCACAAACTAATATTTTTTTTGTTGTATCCTGTTGAGATATCGACACTCGTCACATCTGCAAAGTTTTGCTAGATAATTTAATTTGACCCTGTAGAGATGTGCGGAAGAGCAGGTGGATTATGAACGTGATAAGGACTGAATTGCAACATAAAAATATGTTGTAATTAAGTAAAACGCTAATGTAAGTATTTAGTGAGTGTTCCACATACCCTATTATTTTCATCTTATTTATTTATTTATTTAAACTTCTCGCACACATTGAGGTACAAAGGCGGACTTAATGCCTTAGGCATTCTCTACCAGTCAACCAAGGGTGGTGAAGAGATAAGATGGCAGGTGCTCTGAATAAGAGGAGAAACCGTAAAAAAAAATATTAAAAAGATATCTAAATGCCTTATAAATAAAATAGGCACACAAGTACATCAGTGTCTCCAGTAAAAAAGGGCACAACTCAAATTCGTCACTTTTCAGGAGAGGCAAAAAACAACACTTTTAATGTTTTTTAGTATTTCGCAATTAAAATCATAACTTCTTTCGAATTTGTATTGTAGATAAAAAATTGCCCTTTCATTTAATAGTAATCACTTCCACATTCAGTCACTCCTACTATATTTTTTTTTAGTTTTTCTCGAGTTGTTCCCTTGTTAACGAAGTGTTAAGGGAATAACGTTACTTATATAGTCAGATTGGTCGTATTTAAAGTAATATTGCGAGTTATTCCCTTATTTTATAAATGCCTAAGGGCCTATTTCACGATGTCCGAATAGCCACTACTTACCGAATAAATTCAAAAATGGAACAGAATTTGTATGAAAGTATCTGCCAAGTAAGTTAATAGGAACTTAATCGTAGGTGGTGAAACAGGCCCTAAGACAAATAAGGGCCTATTTCACGATGTCCGAATAGCCACTACTTACCGAATAAATTCAAAAATGGAACAGAATTTGTATGAAAGTATCTGCCAAGTAAGTTAATAGGAACTTAATCGTAGGTGGTGAAACAGGCCCTAAGACAAATATAGTAACAACTTATTTCCTTCTGCTATCGATATAAATCTAGAAAATCTTTTATTTATGTATTAAGTCTACACTTTAAATAAAACATCTAACAGTAAAAGAGATTGCAAAAATGAAAAAGGATGAAAAGGAAGAAAAGTGCCTATAACAGGAAATTCTCTGATAACTACAGGGCCAATGTGTTAAGCTGATCTGGAAACAGATAAGACTGGGTCACGGAGTGACAGGACCATCGAGAAGGATTCATCATCATCATGTCCATCATCATCATCAGCCTATTAATGTTCCCACTGCTGGGACACAGGCCTCTCTGTGAGAGGGAGTGGGCCGTAATCCACCACGCGGGCCCAGTGCGGGTTGGTAGATGTCACATGTCTTCGAATGTTTGGTTCTTAGACATGCCGGTTTCCTCACGATGTTTTCCTTCACCGTTTTGAGAGCAGTGGTGATGATATTATTTACACAAAGTAAAGCGCCTGCTTGGGTTCCACTACTGGTGGTGGACACTAGAAGGGATACTTTGGTATTTTATTCAGTTGTCAGGATAGTGTGCAAGGAGTGGGTAACTGGACAGAAGCAAGTTTTGAACACTCTAGCTCAGATGCACGTGATGGAAATGAAATAGAAATAGATGAGATTGTTAGAATGTTGAAAGGAATGAAAATTGGGAAGCTCAAGGAATGGCAGAGTGTCTGCTGAAATACTGAAGGCAGGTGACGGGGTGGGAGCAAGCCTGTTGTGACGGATCTTTAATATGTATTGGAGAAATGGCCGTGCGCCGGATGCAAGGTGTTTTTTTTGGTGCAAGGCTGTAATCGTACCACTTTATAAGAGAAAAGACTCTCAGCAGCAGTCCAAAAACTGTCACGGCATTAGTCTTTTGAGTGTTGTCCGCAGACTCTATGCGAAGGTTTTAATAAATAGAGTAATAAGAGCGATAGATGACATAATATTGGGTGTGCAGGCGGGATTTAGATAGAAAATGGGCTGTATGGATCAGATCTCTTTAAGGTGCATAGGCGAAAAACATCTGACAAAGAACAAGAAAGTCTAGTGTGTTTTCTTTGGCTTAGAGAAGGCCTATTACATGGTGTGGAGGGAAGAACTGTGGTCAACACTATCCGGGTACGGTGTGGACTGGCGCTTGGTACGGGCACTTTAATATTTCCACAAGGATACCAATGCTTGTGTTATGATAAATGGGGTATGCACAGACTGGTTTTGCATCTCAAGGGGTGTTAGGCAGGGCTGTCACGTCACCGTGGATGTTCAACATGCACACGGATAGCTTTTTGCTAAATTTGAAAGGGGGTGAGTGCGGATTGAGCATGAATGAGTTGCCTGTCAAATACCTTCGCTACGCAGATGATCAAGTTCTACTTGCATCGTAAGCTGAACGGTTGCAAGACATGGTGACTGTGATGGATGGAACATATAATTTGAAAGGGATGAATATATTATTATTCAGAACTTATTCACATTGAATAAGACGAAGCTTATGGTATTTGAAAGAGAAGAAGATGTATCGGTGTGTGATGTAAACATAAATGATAAGAGTATGGAGAAAGTAAGTACACTTACTTTCTCCATACTCTTATCATTTATAATGTATTTGGAGAGTCAGTTTACAAGGGATGGAAAGTGGAATGATGAGGATGTGGAAAGGAAAGTAAATGCGGGAAATAAAGTGAATAGTAGTAGTGGTAGTAGTAGTGTATACATGCGATTGTGATCAACCAGTCGATGCCCAAAAAGGCTCGACTAGCTGTTCACAATGGGGTGCTGGAGTGCTGGTGCCTACGTTTATGTATGAAGTGAATGTTGGGTGGTGCAGAAGAAGCATGAAAGTAGAATAAATGCTGTGGAAATGCGTTCCTTGCAAAGCATGTATGGCGTGACTACGAATGATAGGCAGTAAAATGGTGTGATAAGGCAACGGCGCGGTTTAAAAGAAGATGTAGTGACAAAAGTTGAAAAGAGTATGCTTAGATGGTTTGGTCATGTTGAGAGGATGAATGAAAGGCGAGTAACAAAAGGTATTAACAAAGCAGATGTGAGTGGAAATACCGGGAGGGGACGCCCTAGAAGGACACATAGTGACCTAATTGGTGATGTTCTTCAGAACGCTCAGGTACTCGTAACTCGTGCGTGTATGACCAGATGTATGAACGTAAACGAAACAAAAGGAGTATGTAAAGCTCAGTAAGTTTATATATGTATATACATATTTTAAAATAAATAATTTCAATTGTCCTCGCTGTCCTCTTCATTGCCCGGTACATAACTTAAGTCAGGATCGTCTTCTGCTCTTTGCGGTTCTGAAGTCAGCAAATTCTTATAGAAATCGAGATATTCTGTGTTTATAGATGGTAGAACTGTCATTATATATTTGAATACTAGCTTAATGATGTTATATCACTTTTAAAAGCTTGAAAATTAATACGCGTAACACTGATTTATTATTACAAAATAAATTAGCAAATTACAAATTAAGGAATAAAACGACTTATTTCTAAAAACAGTACACCACACGCTAATCCACCAATAGCGATAAAGTGTTTAGTGGGGATATACCGCTTGAGACTTCCTGAAGCAAACGCAACAAATGCAGTTGTTCCCTTTCAAACATGCTTACCAAATGGATTATCTACATTTATTTCTTACTATATTTAAAAAACTTTGGAACTACATGAGTTGTGTCTTTTTGTAATTAAGTTAACTGTATTTATGCCTTTTAGTTCGATTGTGTTTTGGGGTTTCTTGTAGTTATGTCTATTAAGCAGTAAAATTTACTTGATATCTAGAGATGTGCCTTCAGACGCAGTCGAGTTATGCCTTTGATATATTACAAAAAAGTATGTTAGGATGCAGCTAGAGTTATGTCCTTTTGATATGTTATGTAACAGAACACGTAGATCACAATGGTGCTATAAAAACAAAAGGGCATAACTCGACTTATGCCGTTTTTGACTGGAGGCACTGATATAGGTATGGTCATCTTCTTATCAGTATGTAGATAGCAATTTATATAGAGTCAGCCCAGAATTTGGCTACAACACATTCACTAGCGTCCATCAACACCTGCATCGTGCAAGCAACAGGACACGCTGGACACGACATTAAATGCCCCATTGTTTGTGGGACAGCACCACATTAACTCTCCAGGGCGGAGTCATCTGTGAATCTCCAGCTGCGCAGGTTTTCCTTGCTTTAGTAGGCTAAAGCAAGGAAAACGTGCTCAGGTGGAGATTGGGACCTCCTGGGAACGGAGTCTATTTAAAGACATCCGTGTAAGCCAAAGCCGTGCTTCTGCCGTCATTCGTGGATCTTTGACAGTCATTACAGGTCGTCAGAAGACTTCCGTGTAAGCCAATGCCGTACTTCTGCCGTCATTCGTGGATCTTTGACAGTCATTACAGGTCGTCAGAAGCCAGAAAGTCTGACAACCAGTCTTACCAAGGGGTGTCGTACTACCCGGTTACTGGTTTGTGGAGGTCAGATAGGCAGTCGCTCCTTGTAAGATACTGGTATTCAGCTGCATCCGGATAGACTGGAAGCCGACCCCAACTTAGTTGGGAAAAGGCTAGGCAGATTGATTGGAACGAATGGGTTGGATAGGGAAGCACTGTCTCGTCACAGCTTTAGCCTTTCGTTACTCAGTTCACCGGTGAATGGGAGGACATTTTTATTATATCAATAAAGTCAGTTGTTATTATAATGCTTCCGGTATAAAATTGCATCAATATAGTGTAGGACGAGAGCAGTGGTGGCCCAGTGGTAACGGCCCCGACTTACGAGTTGTAGGTCGTGGGTTCGAACCCAAGCAGGCGCTTTACTTTGTGTAAATAATTCCATCACCACTGCTCTCAAAATGGTGAAGGAAAACATCGTGAGGAAACCGGCATGTCTTAGAACCAAAAATTCGAAGACATGTGACATCTACCAACCCGCACTGGGCCCGCGTGGTAGATTACAGCCCACTCCCTCTCACAGAGAGGAGGCCTGTGTCCCAGCAGTGGGAACATTAATAGGCTGATGATGATGATGATAGTGTAGGACTATATTGATATCATTTATTAGCATTATTCACAGGATAATAGGTAAATAGGCCACCGCATTGTTTAATCATAGCAAACCTGCCAACTCAAATTAAATACACCAATACTTGCATTGTATATTCATAGCATAGGATTAATGTAATGAAACCGATGTTTTGAGGTTTGATGAGTAGCAATACCTACCTACAAGCGGTTCAGCCCGCAGTAGGCACTAAGTAATAAGGGCTTTTTTTACAGCACTGTGACGTCAGGTCCGGGCACCTGTCAAAAGCGTGAAAGCACCTACATTTTCTTTAGTCATCACTGAGTGATGAAAGAATGAATAAATAAAATATGAACGTCATCATTTATTATATACTAGCTGTTCCCGCGACTTCGTCTGCGATCCAGCATGAAAAGTAGCCTATATATTTTTCCAGATCATGATCTACCCAAGTGGCAAATTTCATCCAAATCAGTCCAGCCGTTTTAGCGTGAAACCGTAACAAACAAACAAACAAACTCAGTTTCGCATTTATATAGTTTTAGGATTCATTGTGGAAATGCAAGACCTCTTGTCAAAGTGGTGCCAACTGGTGGCGTTAATTTTCATGAAAACCCTCATTGACTTACCTTTGCACATATACCGTTTATTCTCGTATATCTCTAGCCCAGCGAAGAGAAATCAAAGAAAATTACACCGTGTTTTGTTTCGTGTTGTGAATAATTTTATTTGAATACCCAATCAATTGATTTGTTACCACATACGAGCTTCAATTTGCACATCCATTGACCCACAACTTTGCTATTTCGGTCACGTACCGTCAACCTGACATACATGACAACAGTTTGCATTTGACAGAGCCTTTATTTCATACCTAAGCCTCGATCACACTCAGCGAATAGTCAGTGCGAGTGAATTCGCTGCGAATTATACTCGCAGAGAGTACTCGCTGCCTGCCTGTCACACACAGCGATTTCTACACGCGAATTTCGACAGAGCGGCGCGCTGAGCGGAAAGGCTACTCGCAGCAAGTACCCTCTCACACACAGCGAATGCTCGCTGCGAGTTGAATTCGCCGCGAGTAAAATTGAACATGCATGCAATTCTAATCGCGGCGATTTCAACTCGCGGCGAATGAATCTATTCGCAGCGAATAGCCTGTCACACATAGCGAGTTTTCGCTGCAATTTGGCAGTCGCAGCGAGAACTCGCTGGTTTTAAAACTACCGTTTCCTAGAAGATCAGTGGCCGCTACATAACAACCGCAGTGACTGATGTCATGAAAATGAAGGTAGCGAAGTTAGACTCCACGGTGTCAAAAAACGCTCTCTAGGTAAACACACCAACTTAGTGTCCATTATACAGGGTGGTGATTTAGACACCTGCATCCGTCAAGGGGTGATTTTACTCGTCATACTAAACAACTGACACCATGAAACTCATATCTCCGATTCGTGAAAAAAAATTCAAATTCCTATAGAACCTACACAGACTATTTCGAATTTTCAATACACGTACCTTTTTTTTTACGAATCTTATTGATGTACGAGTATGGTGTTTCATAGCGAAAGTTGTTGAGTATGACAGGTAGAATCACCCCTTTGACGGATGCAGATCACTAAATCGCCACCCTGTATAACGTTTCAATGATGTCATTCGACGATAAATTGCGGACGGTGTGCAGCGGCCACCGCAGTCTTAAGAAACTATAGCTTAAGGCGACGATAGCCTACTTTTAATAATTTTATACAGAAAATTACATAGAAACGAGTAGTGTTAATGATTTGGAAAAAATATATGTTAAATTAGAGTATTTTCTTAATAACTTAATATACGAATATTTTTGATTATGTTTATATTACATAGTTATATTACATAGTGAAATTAATTTGTAAAGTATATCTAACGCGGATAAAAATCTGAAAATTACGCAAAAGCTGTCAAGCGTATTTTTCTGAAACCTTCACCATTTTAAGGATAATTAAAATATTAAACTTTTAATACACGTTTTTTATTAAAATACCTTTTTTTATGTATAATAAATTAATAATGCGTCAAATTGGTGACAGCACTCCTTGATGGACGAGTTCTATTACTGGCTGGACGTACGACGCGTTGCGTGAGCTCAGTACAGAACACGCAAGCTAACCACTCAGGCAAGGGAAGGAACACGGGTGGGTTTTAGTCAGTAAAAGTCTGACACGCCCTTCCGCTCCGCCCAGAGCGGGAGAAGTCATTAGATGATTTCCCCAAAAAAAAAAAAAAAAAAAAAACAAAAAAAAAAAAAAAAAAAGCTAACCACTCAAGGTCACTGGCATATATATATCTGCGTGTTAAAGGCGGTTTTCGTACTACAAGTGTACAGACGTGAGTGGTTAACCGTATAACTATCCTTCACAGGTAAATATTTGCATGTGTATTGAAGGTTCCAATCAGAGCCGCTTTGTGCAAGACGAAACACAAAGAGATGCTGACAGTACTTGTAAGCTTGCTTAAGTGATTGGAGCTGGTAGATTTCAGAGTATGTTGTTAGAGAAAGCTGTTGGTTAGGAAGATAAGAGGTTAGCAAAGATGTAGCTTTCTTAACGATGTCTTGACTATAATTGTGATTTCGAGAGCACTGCACTGTGTATTGATTAGCTACGAGTCGAATGCATGTTTGGCAAAAGACGTACCATACAAGTAAGAGTTGAAAGAAATTATAGTTTTTTATCGCTTACATTTTGAGGACAAAACATAAATATTTCTGCTTAGTGCGAGTTTTTGAAGAGTTTTAGCCTCAGTCCTACACATTGAAGGTTTTACTTATAATTGTTGCTTAAACTTAAGTTAAGATTAACGCATGGTTAACCATTCATTTTTTGAGGCTAATAAATAAACTCCAGAAAGACCAATATAATAAATATATGTATAAAACAGTGCTTAAAAATGGAACTAATGTTTTCAGTGTTTTTTTATTTTCATTGAAGCAATAATTAGTTATAGCTGCTTTTATAATTTTAGAGGAGTATAAAATAAACTGTTGATTAAACGCAAACAGTGCTATCACCAACCAAATATTTGAGCCAATGTTTGCCAATCAGCAGATAAATGATGCTTGTTTGTCTTTAGATTGATCATTGAATATTTTAGTTCATTGACTGAGCTTGATTAAAAACCCTTTAGTTTGTTGAAGTAACAAATTATTACTTTGATTCGTTCAATTAACGTTTTCAGGTTGAAATGTTTTACAAAAACATTTCAAGATCATTTTTAATAGTATGAAAGTGATTGTGACTTGTTTCTGAATGTATTAATTTATTTCTAAGTTTATTTAAGTCCTTCTCCTTCGAGAGCAGTGGTGGCCCAGTGGTAACGGCCGACTTACGAGTTGTAGGTCGTGGGTTCGAACCCAAGCAAGGCGCTTTACTTTGTGTAAATAATTTCATCACCACTGCTCTCAAAACGGTGAAGGAAAACATCGTAAGCAAACCAGCATGTCTTAGAACCAGAAATTCGTAGACATGTGACATCTTCCAACAGGCACTGGGCCCGCGTGGTAGATTACAGCCACTCCCTCTCACAGAGAGGAGGCCTGTGTCCCAGCAGTGGGAACATTAATAGGCTGATTATGTTATGTATGTTATTTAACTCCTTCTAGTCTAAGGCCGAGATCTATAAACGTTACTTAGACCTTACTTTAGTTAAGCGATATTCATGTCACTGTCAAACTACATGTACTCGTACAAATTAAGCCGTTGATCCTGCGCCTGATCTCTCGCCGGTCGTGTCGGATTGCGTACCATCCCATCGAGCTATGAGATTGAGGGAAGAGAGAGTGCAACTGTGTCTGCACCAAACACTTGTGCACTATAATATCTCCCACGCCAAAGGCCTCCATTGAGATTGGCCGCAATGGCTGAAATACGGTCTGGAGGACTGTACAAGTGCAGCAGAGACGGAAATATGTCTAAGCCAATGTGCTAACTGACGTCCATGATTTGGAACTAAAGTGTAAACAGTACACAAAAGTATTTATCCATCATTTGAGATTTAATAGTCTATGATACTTTGCGCAGTTTAATACTTTATTTATTACTGTTTTCCATAAGATTCAGGAAAGTAAGTAAAAGTAGCCCTATAAAGCTCCCACTGCTGGGACACACGCCTCTCTTCGAGAGGGAGTGGGCTGTAGTCCGTTCAGTCGCAGAATGTTCCTTTCGTCCACCACGTGGGATCTGTGCGGTTGTTAAAATCCTATGTTTTGAATTTTTGGTTCTAGGACATGCCAGTTTCCTCACCATGAGCCTCTGGGCCGCCACTGCTCAATAAAAGTAGGTACTGTTACGGCCCGGCCTCCAGGTGGCACACGGCGGGACTTACTGTAGCCATGCCGCTGCGCGCCGTCAGAGCCTCCGCGAGTTTTTGAAAAAAGAAGACATTTATCAAACATCGCATGGTGGACGTATCGCTGTTTCTGATCTTCAGATTTATTCAGAGAATAAAACAGATTTATTAACCGACTTCCAAAAGGAGGAGGTTATCAATTCGGATGTTTATTTATTTTTATGTATGTTCGGTCATAACTCCGCCATATATAGACGGATTTGCAAAATTATTTTTTTGTTTCAAAGGGTATGCTTTCGAGATGATCCCATTGTCATCAGGTCAGCACCTGATGGTGGGATCCTGAAGTAATCGAGGGAACTCTTCAAATATTATAGGCGCACCTATAGTGATTTGGGTATTTTTTTATATACACTAAAAAACGATAAATAAAAACTTTTTTACAAAAAAAACAACCGACTTCCAAAAAAACACTACAAAATGAAAAATAACTTTAATTTCGGAAGTCGGTGGCAAATAACGAAAATACAAATTCAGAGACACCGGCTTCTGAAATTTAGGCACGTTCATTATTTCATTCACTGAATTATTTTCGAAACGTCATATGCAGCACAGCGGCAACAGCTGGAATAGATACTATTTAAATTATTTCTCTCGATCCATAATACGATCCTTATAATCCATTCTAAATTCAATTTCAAGTACTTCGTATTCAAACGTTTGAAACATCACATCGCTCGGAGTTTTATCGACTTAACTCGTAGGACCACTGCAAGTAACAAGTTCTTCCGTATAACTAACATCACACAGTTTTCATGTCAACTTCCGACTTGAAATGGAAGTTTGTTATAAATAAGATAAACAGTTGACTATGTTTATCTGTGTCTTCGGACCGAGCAAGAACTTTGAAGCGTCTCTTGTTTTCCTCTCGGGGATTTGTTTTATTTCAGCGGATTACACTATCATCATAATTATAAGAAAAGAGATACGTTAACAATGAAGAAATGAACATCAGACATGTCTGTGAAATTCATTATTATTGCGTGAGTAATCTTGAAACGTAAGAAACCATCTGCCTAGCCTTTTGCCAGCTATATTGGGGATGGCTTCCAGTCTAACCAGATGCAGTTCAATATCAGTATTTTAGATGGAGTGACTGCCTATTTGACTTCCACAACCCAGTTATTGGGTAACACAATATCCTTTGGCAAGACTGGTGGTCTTACTTTCAGGCTTCCGACTATCCATAACGACTGTCAAAGACGTAGGTTTGTAGAAATGACCCCCGGGACCAACGGCTTAACGTGCTTACCGAGGCACGGAGTGGTCTCAGTATTAAACAAATGTTCACTGATCCACGGACCTATCTCGAAAATGGTTGCTTTGCATTGAAGATCGACCAGTGCGGCTGTTATTATGTAGCCACGAGTCCCCGTAAGCCACCCTTAGGGTAATATTACACTAACCTCTTTTGTTTGTTGAATTTAGGTGTACAATGAAGCATACATAATTATATTCTATCTTTTTACCTATGCATGGACAGAAAACCTGAAAAAGGAGGAGGGGCTTAGTAATAATCATCTGACGGTACGATCAAACAGGGTAATCTACGCCGCAGTCAGCCCATCCTGAACACAACATCACTCTCAGTCTAACATCACTTTCAGCATAAAAGTTTAATTCCTTGTCAGGCTAATCAATAATCAGATTTTATAATAAATCAGATTTTGCATGCACCCTTTACCGTTTTATTGAGTTTTTCTATCTGGAATACTCAGTAGCAGCCCGGAGTCAGAATTTGTGCCCGGTTGATAGTAATAAGCGTCATGGAACTAAAACAACTGGCGAAATGTGGTTGTACTATAGGTACACCTCTGCCTAACCCTCCGGGGAGTACAGGCGTAATGTTATGTTACTCGAATGGAAGAGAGTGCCTTGACTACAATAGTAGAAGATTAACTTAATTTGGAACTCGGGAATTTAATAAAAATGTACCTACATTACAGATGTGCATTTTTTTTTCTTTTTAAACCAAGAGGACTTTAATGACAACTTAATATGCTGTGTCGGAGCGGTGCTGTTATAATGAGTGATGATCTTTAAGCCCTCACACCTAGTCTAATTTATATAAACAGAAGGTTCATGTTGGTTTCAACACTTCAGTAGGACCAACAGAAATAACATGCCCTCGTGGACCTACTGGTAGGACAAAAATGTAGGTCCACGAGAAAGCACCCAGGAGAAGTAAATAAATTGTTACTCCTACTTGGAAGCAGGCGAGTGAATAAAACTGACAGGAAGATGTCCAATAACAGAAAGTTTCCATTTGCAATGAAACTCTGTTACGACTTAATGTCTCACGGCGAGTTTATTGTGTTTTATATCGGAATTCCTAGCTTTGTGACTTGTTTTGTTAGTGTTTAATTCGGATTATTTTACTAGCTGTTGCCCGTGACTTCGTCTGCGATCCAGAATGAAAAGTAGCCTATGTTTTTCTCCAGATCATAGTTTACCCATGTGCCAAATTTCATCTAAATTCGATCGGCCGTTTTAGCGTAAAAGCGTAACAAACAAATTCACTTTCGCATTTATAATTATTAAGTTAGGTAGGTAATGATTGTTACCTACTTATTCCTCTTCTTCGTGTTGATGGCACGAAAGTGTGGTCCATAACTTCGCCACTTCTACGGCTTCGTCGGTGGCAGCAAAGAGGTCGTTATGGCTGCATTTTTTGGGGCACAGAGGGCAGGACCTGTCCTGCCCCCTGTGGTCCCACCTCCCAAGGTGGGACATATTTTGCGCCACAGCTCCACATCCACATCCTGTTGTCGTACTGGCGAGCCCGGGAGCCCCACTGCGAGGTTGTAGTTGCATCTTTCCGCTAAACGGTTCAGAGACTTCCAACGGAAGGGCTACGCAAGGTTGGATCCTAAGGTAAGAACTTACTGATTAAAAGTTATTCAAGGTGCGTCTAGAAATCTTCTCTTAATAATTTTAGAATTTACAATAATGTATGAAATTAATCATTTCATATTCGTATTCTATTCTATTTTTATTTTATTTAAATGGCAAGAAGAGCCGATGTCGACTATTCTGCCACTGTCTAATTCATATACGTATATAAAGTCTCACTAACTATTCCGTTACTGTCGTTTATTGCGTCAGAAATCATTTTTTGACAGAATTGATTTACTTCAGTTTAATTTGACAGGTACAGTCACGAGCATAAATATCGTACACTTACGCAACATTCAAAAGCGATTTTCTCGTGAACTTACGATTGCAACTTTAAATAAAATCATATTTCATAAAACTATGGTTTTAAAAATAGTATATTCGTGACTCCATAAAATTTCTATCAAAACTTAAGGAGAAAATTGCAGAAACAGAAAATTAACCGTAACACCAAGTTTCGACGTAAAACCTTATAAAACTGCCAACATACAGCAACATCCGACAACTTGTGAACATTTCCATTCGCTGTGAAAGTTACTTCAGTTTAACCGAGCGTGAGTTAACCGCAAGTTACTCGGGTGTCGCAGACTGGATACAGTTTGACAGAAGTGGAACTTAAACTATTGTAACAGTGATGAACTCACTCGATATGTTAGTAGAAGAAAATAGTTTGCTTCGGGAGATTCTGTGATGGCATGGGGTCTCAATTCGAACAAATTATAATTAGTCTTGAAAAAAGATCATAGATGGCAGCATAGGTAACAATTATGAAATTAACAGCCACTAAAAAGCGATAAACGGAAGATTTTGGCTGAAGTAAGATTAGTAAAAATCAAAACTTCCTTGTTTAATGCCGATTTATCTATCTATTTATCTACACATAAATCTCGTATTTTCAACAAAAAAAGATAAAACTTTTTTGTTTAGGGCTCCTTGCAATAGATGGCGTTTTACTCAATTTGTCATAACTGTAGCACATTTAGCCAGTCAATAGCCAGACTAGGGAGGTGTCATTTCTTTGTATGGGATTGGGTATCTGTACGTAGTATTATATTATCTGTAGTGATGGTGACCGCTTATTAGAAGATGCAGCGTGGGTTGGCTACTATCCAGCGTATTCCCGCATTGTGGGAAAAGACCGATGACCTAGTGAAAGGTCGCAGGAATTCATGAAAGCAAGAAACTCAGGACCGGTCGATGGTTGGGAGAGGCCTATGTCCTGAGAAAGTTTGTTTCAACTACCTATCTGTCTCATTGGTCTAGTAGTTGAAAGCGCTACCGGTAAGCATGAGGTCCTTTGTGCGTTACCCAGGTCGGTCAAAATAACATAACATAACATCACGCCTACATTCTAAGGGTCTAGCAATTATGTATTGTACGTACAGGTACGCGAAAATTTCTCCAGTTATGTTAATATCTAATGTAATAGGGGCGAAGTTCCCTTGGATTTTTCTTAGACATTTCTTAGGAGCAGCCCGGGATCTGAATTTGTGGTTGATGGCAATAAGCTCGTCCCCTTTTATATTGGACTTAAATGAAATTTTGATGTACCTGATGTCTTAGCCTTTGGAGAATACAATTCTGTAATGTTATGTTATTTTCTTCTCGTGTGACGTCACAAGCTATACAAGAAAAGTTTATGTCGTGGTCAAAGAAAATAGCAAGTCAGCAGGGTTGTTAGCGGGGTGAGTTCCCTATGCACAGGATGTAATTAAGACAACGTCTCGCGGGGACATGTAAAGTATAGGAAATGCTCATCGTTTATCAAACTTGTTACTTATGTTGAAAAATATAGGAAACAAGTTTACAACAACCCTATATTTATTACTAGCTGTTGCCCGCGACTTCGAATACCTACGTGTATTTTGTATTTCATCATTTTTAAATCAATAATATACAGCATATGTTAGAAATGTGTGGTTAGCTTGAAGTATTAATAAAAAAAATTAAAAAAACATTCTTAGAAATACGGGAATTGCCCCTCTTATTCCTTCTTCGACTACGAACCCTACAAACGAATAAAAAAAAGTGAATTAATAAACTCTAAATCAAAAATACGCCGTAACTGTTTCATAATATGAATGAAAACCTCTCAAACGTTTTCCATCTGTTCGTCCAGAACTCATTATTAGGGTTCCGTAGCGTTCCGGGAGCCATTCCAATAAAGCCGGGCTTTTTGTGGCAATAAATTATTTGCAGCCGCCGAGACTTGAATATTCACTATGATAATAGACTTGGAACAAACATTTTATATTAGAATCGTGTTGCAAGACTGGAGATGTTTCAAACAGAGGTTAATATTTGAACGGATAAGTGCCCGGATAGCGTAAATACAAACGCGGATGCAACATAGACAGTAGCTGTTCTGTAATGCAGCTGCATTCGAATGATTAAAGTATTACAAACACGATTACAACACAGAAATTTGCAATCTGTCTGCAATGTGATCGATTCCGAAAGACATTGTTTTAACAAAAATACTCGCTCTGTCTACACTGCTGGTATCAAACTTTTTTGCGACGTAACGCACCTTCCGCTTATACTAAATAGCCTATAGAACTGCGCGCATTATTTTATAGTTGAATTTCCTCTCAAAACTTAAAACCACTAAGAGTTTTCCCAACTATGTTGGGGTCGGCTTTCAGTCTAACTGGATTCAGCTCACAGAGTACTTTTCATATAATGCAGCTGAATACCAGTATTTTACATGGAATGACTGCTTACCTGACCTACAACACACCCAGTTACTGGGTAATACCACATTTTCAACGATCCTATTAATACCGAGAACTCGCTTTATTCTGAAATGAAATTCATTTTACAATTTCAATTTTTCAAAGTATATTTTGGAACAATCCTTTTATGCAGAACCTGCCATATTCAGTGTTAAAATTTGTGAGCTTTTCCTTAATCCCTCCCGCTGTGTGCACGGATTTCAGCTTGTGTTTTAAGTCTCTAAAACTCCCGGGATTGCCCTCAAAATACTTTCAAAAATATCGGCTTTAGCCATTTGTTTCAGGAAATGTGTTTTCCTTCGGTTTTGTGTTTAAACTCTTACGTTTTAAGGGTTAAAATATTAATTCTGGAAATCAGCAATTATCATGAAGAACTTGCATTTATACAAACAATGATTAAGATATGTAACATTATCACATAGTGAAAAAAGTGTGTTTTTAATTAAGTAACAACTAAAGTGGAAATAAAACGCATCTCAAATTATACTAAATACCTAGTTTCAAAAGTCCATAATTCTACAACGATGGTATTTGAATAAACCCAGCCAAGAAATAAAGGAATGAACCCGATGTTCCATTATTAAAAAGACGTGTGGCACTCGGGGAATGCCGCGGTAAAGCTATTGCATAGCATTTTTTATCAACTTATGCAATTATAATTATTTATTATATGCAATTATAATTATTTATTTATTTGTGCAGTATTTTTTTTCCTTTGTTTTTTTTTTCTTTGATATTTATTCAAGTTACACTTTTTGAGCGTGGTGACCGATAAGAAAACATTTTTTTTTCTTTTATTAAATAAATGAGAAGTTAATATTGTTCAAAATATTTTTATTATCTTACAATAGATGCAGGTTATTCAGGAATATTTATCATTGAAACTATAGGTTTATGGTAACTGAAATAAGAAACTTGATATCTTCTAAAAATATCTGGAAAATACCGCGTCAATGGTGGTCCCATATTTTGTTGTGGATTCTTGTGGATCATTATTCATTTTCAAATTCAATATTTTCGTAAGAAAAGTTGTCAACCGCTCTGATTTTTTATCAGCGAAGTTGATGTTGAAATCGCCAGCCAAGATAAGTGGAAATTTATTACCATTTGTACCAAGTATTTTCGACCCTTCTTTAGTGTACTCCAGTAAAGTGCGATGAATAAAATGCTCTACCTCGTCTAATTTTGGATTCGGTGAAATGTAAATTGCTACCATGACTATGTGTAGGCCATTTCTAAGTTTGCATAAGCACGCACAAATATCTCCAACAAATGAGCTCCTAACATTAACATCGCTAACGTGTGCAATATTTATTTGATTGAAGTACCTTGTCCAACATGCTTAAACGCAACGTTGACACATTTTGGGCGCCAACTGTTACCCGGCGTTTTGGGTGGCCGTGCTAAAGTTAATTTATCAGGTATTGGGAAAGAAACAATTAAACAATTACCTTTTTACACATTACAAAGTTTATTGTATTATCAACAAGGTACACACAATTGTGGCAAGCCACTAAACTATAATAACCTTCCCAACCTTAATTAAGATGGTATCTGCCCTGACACGCTCTGTCTCCGTAACAATGCGTGTCGGAGGAGGTACAAACATGAGACTATAATTATAAGAACTCAAGGTCGCTTGTTAGGATCCGTGAGATGAACGCTTAGTAACCTTTAGCTCAATCGTATGTAAATGACCTATATGGTTGTGCTCCTATAAGAAATATAACACTTGGGGCAAAGCACCCAGAGACACAACCAAACACATTGACTTTACAACAACTGGTCTTATAAACTAATAAGTATTCTGAAAAGACCTTATCAAAATGGTCACATGTATATTCTCTCTCTAAGGTCCTACTACAATTAAACGTTAGGTAGTATGACTTCAGTTTATAACTCCCTCTCAGTTTCTGAATTAACCTCTCACTCAGTTTGTGAATTAACCTCTCACTCAGTTTGTGAATTAACCTCTAGACTCAGTTTGTGAATTAACCTCTAGACTCAGTTTGTGGAATGAAGACCCTTGGCATGGAACAACAGAGAGAACTCTGTGTTCCCACGAACGCGTGGCCTACGGGTCACCGTAAGGATGATGATGCAGAATCGTACCTGGATGCGGCGAGACTTTCCTGCACGAGGAACCAGATAGGTGTAAGGCCTTCCAATAGAAAGATGACCACACTGCCCACTCGGAACTCGTTGGGTCAAACCTCTTAACTGCCAACACCCCTGGTCAGACCAGCACTCTGCCCGCCTCTAGTCGGGACTGACTGCAAATTCACTAGACCACGGGATAGCACCAGGGCATCACGTCTCCACACGTTCGTATCAGTTTCAGGCTAGCCTAAACAGCCAGACAGGTTCAGCTACAACTGAAACAACGACACAGATATATTCCAATTAGATTATTGATCGGACACATCAGACGATCATCACTGAACCGGTGCCCGTCCAATAACCCACCTGTTCTATCACCATCATCGCGTAGCTTCACCAGGATCCGAGGATCAACGTCGCCGTCGCAGACGCCGTATCCAAGAACGCTATTGTTTTGGAAGCTTCGAGAAGTATCTAACCACAGACTAAACAGAATCGTCAGTAACTGTCCACTTTTGCTAATCTATGATTTATTTATTTATTGTTTATCAAACCCTGCATGACTATAAAATGTTGTTGATTAACATAAGTATGTCAATAAATGTGGAAAGCTCGAGCAACATAAATTTAATTATTAAAACCAACCACAACGCCATATATCTGCATTATTGATACAATCTGGAGCTTCAAGGTGTTACCGCTAGATGTCGCCTAAGATGTCATTTTGCAGCGTGACAACTAACTCGCAACCTCATAATTTTAGCAGCGATGTATAAAAGTTGTTTTCAGTAGCACGTCTATCAGTACGCCGAAGTTCGCTGGTAGCTTGCATAAATGGAGTAACAATAACACCATCTCTGTATATTCGAAAATGACCGCCGTAGATTGTCGGAAAAGATAGTTCTTCCGCATGTTCATCCATTAAAATACTGACTGGCCTGTTATATTCACCGGGTGCTAGACTCAAAAAATAATCATCATTCCACAAAAGAGTTTGCTGCTGCGCAACTAAATTGTCTTCAATTGGCACATGTTCACTTATTTCATCCATATTCAATTGCGAAGTACGTTCATTGCCGGTAAAAAAAGATTCATCGATTTTAATATGATTTTAATTTCTCGGCATTGTAAAATATTAACCCGAATACAAATATCAATGGTGACATTGACAGGAACTGTTATTCACATTTATAGTTTTTAAAACTTGACACAACGTAATGGCCGGGAACATCAAACTAATAAAAAGGTTTTAATTTAACTATTAATAGTCAAGGATCATTCGTCTAAGTAAATTTGAACTTTATTATCAAACAGTTAAACATAATTTCCAATACAACACTCTCGTATCATTCGTCTAAGTAAATTTGAACTTTGTTGTCAAACAGTAAAACATAATTTTCAATACAAAACACAAAGAGTGTTTTGTTTCTTATGTATTTTCGTTACGAAATTTCTGGATTAGGTCTCCACGCTCAAGGCCCGCGATAGAAGCTATGCAATAGCTTAAAACTTTTCATATTCATAAACAGTGTATTGCACATTTGCACTACACTGTTTATAAATAAGAAAAATTGTCGTTGTCATTTGTCTAGAATCTTGTTTTTATTTGAAAAAGTAAGAAATAGAGATAGATCTATGAAACAAAAATGCAATGGTATTGCAACCTACCTATAAGAACAAGTTACTGTTACACCCAATTAAAATGCTCTCCAGTAAACCTACAACCAAAGATCGGATATAGCCTTCAAAAGCAAGATTTCCACTAGCAGAGGCGCACAATCGTATCCATTGTCATTCAGCATCCATTGATAATAGCCAGCCATTGTTCCAACGCAGATGAACCAGCTTCAAATGCATTGCAGAGAGATGAAATGTAAAATATTCTATTTGCTTTTGTGATTTATGATGCTTTTAAAGTAATTATGCACTCTTGTATGAAGAGCATATTGTGCTCGTTTTTAATAATAGCCGCTTTCGTCCTGCTGTGTTCGCCTATTATTTTATATATTTTTTAAGAATAAATAAAAGTACATTATTACAAAATCTAGCGTCAATTCCAATTTCCAATTTACCTTTTAGTAACTGAGAATCATCATCATCATTTCAGCCGAAATACGTCCAAATGGCCCAAGCACTGCTACTTCGCCCGATTCTGTAACTGAGAATAGTGTTAACAAATTAGGCCGCGCTCACTTTGAACGCAAATTCGTATCGTGCGTAAACGTATGATCGTGATCGTACAAATTGAGTACACACACACACACACACACTGAATACGTTTTTCTCCGTCAAATAAGTAGTGTTCCGATGATATCGCATTGAACGCACAAAAAATCCCAACAAGTTCGGATTGTTTTCGGACGTCGGAACTATACGTACGTATACGTACGTCTAGCTCGCACCAAGTCTGCGCGCTGCCTTAGTACTTGGAAGGTCGGGATCGTTCGTGCGTGTCGCACGAGTTAAATTCGTATGAAAACGCGTCCAAAATGCGCACGGCCTTATGTTTCATTTCAACGCAAAATTAAGTACAATAAGCTCAAGTTATTAAGGTTTAAATAATAACACACAAAACATTACGCCTGTAATCCCCGAAGGGCTAGGCACAGATGTACTTATAGTACACCCATATTACGCCAGTTATGTTCAATATTCGTCATCACAAATGCACTCCTACAAAATTCCTGAATGAAAACAAATGATGAAATCACTAAATCCCAAAAGTCAGTGCTAAAACGTCGAGTCAGATCATCAGATGTCAAAAACTTTTATAAGGTACCTTCCCATGTTCGACTTGAGCATTAATTCTGACGTGGGTAGCACTGACTCCGAATTTTACTGTCGAGAAAAGAATTTCCTATTAAAATAAAATAAAGAAAAAAGTTTTTTTTTTTTAGATCTATTAATATCTTTACCATGCGCACGAAGGCATGACGCTTGCATTTTTTATCATAAGACACGCATCGATAAACGATCGACTGTAAGTAAGTAATCATTTAATTATATTTTGCCTTTTCCCAACTATGCTTCCATTTTAATCGGGCCGTTACCACTCGGCCAGCACTGCTCTCTACTAGGTACTGACTAGTCAATAATGTGTGCTTATTAATGGTACATGGATTATTTCTTGATTCCGTATGTTTCTAAAATGATTTAACTGTGAATTTTTCAACATGTTACTGCGTAAATCGCATAAGAAAAGATATCCTTTACTTCCATTTCCATTAAACCACGAGTATTATTTACTCCTACGTCGTTTCCTTACGTCACCAATTAATTCAGAATCCCGTATTAAAGTTCCTCTGTAATGAAAATGTACGCCACTTCGCTACAATAAAATTGAAATCAAACATTTGTTGTTGGGAACATACAAGTATACCTACAGTAAATGAATAGAGTTGTTCGTGAACATTTGTTGTTTCTCAGAAACTTGATTTTCTCTTTAATGAAAATTGGTAAATATTTCCTAGCATTTTCCGGTCACTTAGTTCGTGTTGATTTCTTATTTTGCTATAATTATACTATGTCTGTGTATTTTTACGCGACGATTTTTTATGGCGCACTGGATTTTCATCTCTCGGTGTTGAACCGAGCATTGAGAATACAACAGAGTACAACCAAGCGCGTCAAAAAAGTACAAAAAAAATTCGCGAAAAAAAATCTGACTAACTAACTTTAACACCCTATTTCTGTTCTTTGGGGTTTATTTATTAGGAGTTAGGACGAAAGAACCCTATATATATTTACAGCTAGTATCTTTCTAAAGAACTTAATAAGAATAATAGTCGTCGAGTCCGAATTTCGGCCATGGCGACCAATCTCAGCGAAGACCACCCTTGGTGCGGGAGAGATTATTATAGTGCAAAAGTGTGTACAGACACAGGTACACTCTCTCTTCCCTCACTCTCATAGTCCGATGGGACGACAATTCGACACGACCGGAGGGAGATCAGGTGCAGGGCCCATGGCTTAACGTGTTTTCCGAGGCACACGGGTATCAGACCGTGCACCCGGCATCTTTCAAACTCCGGGCTGTCACTAAGAAATTCCTAATGGAAAAACCCAATAACACTATCCCCGACCCGGGAATCGAACCCAGGACCCCAAACTCAGTAATCGCACTTGCGACCACGAGACCAACGGGGGAGTTAATAAGAATACAATGGACCCTGAACAGGCTCGTACAAGCTTCAAGTTGATGAGTCAGCATGTTCTATGCAAATTTTGCCAAACCCGACTGAAGCTTCTAAAACGCCACAATATGGCGACTAGGTCGATACTAACTATGATTTGATGCTCATTTTAATCGAACAGTAAATTAAAGATTTTGTTTACTATTGCAAAAGGCTGAAATAAAAGGAGCTTAATTAATTTATATTTGATAGAAAGCATGAAGAAAAAGTAGAAAAAGTATTTATTGACACAAACACAGGAGATATCAAATTAAACTAAAACACACATTGAAACATAAATAAGAATTAACAAATCTACAACAAAGTAAAATCAAAATAAAAGCAGAAAGTCCTGTGCGAGGCCAGGAGGCCATTATCTCAGCACGATGCTGCGACATTTAATAATAAATGTCGCAGCGCTTGATAGAGCCCGCAATGATTTTGCGGATATATAAATACAGAAATAAATACTAAATAAATAATTAATAATTAATGATGTATGAAATACATAAAAATATTAAATAAGCGTAGGGTGTCTGCACTTGACGTAACATCAATTACTTGTCTATGCCTTTAGTGTGGCGTGGCTTTAATGTGGTGTGGTAATCTATGGCATCGTTGTGATAAGTAAAGAGACGCAGGCGCCGCCACCGGCTAAAAATTGTATTTGTTTTCTTGCTACAGTAATAAAGTGAAAGCGTTGGAAGGCCTCCCACAAGACGGACCGATGAGCTAGTAAAGGCCCCAGGAATCCGCTGGATGCGGGGAGCACAGAATCGGTCAAAGTGGCGGTGCTTGGGGGAGGCCTATGTCCAGCAGTGGACGTCTTTCGGCTGGTATGATGATGATGAATAAAGTGAATATTATGATGAAAATTGTGTTTTGTGATAGAGGATCTCTATCTTGCATCGTGGTTTTTTTAGTTCAATTTATTTTGTAACTAAGTGTTTTTAGATGTTCATGCATAAACCACTTTAATTTGCAACTTTATACAATGATCATAACGTTTAATATTTACTATAAAAATAACCTTCTCCTTTGTTGATTCGGTTAGAAATAGCACAGTTCAGTATGCCACGTAGAAGGAATTCTTGGAATACCGTCGAGGTTTATTCGTTTCGGATAGAAAACGTATGTAAATTCCTGTGTTCTCATGTTTCAGTGGGGCAGCTAGTGTTCGGTACTAGATATTTGCATATTTTTGGTTCACATTGTGTAGGGACTGGCGTATTGTATAATCGTTTTTGTTGAGTTTAGAATGTTGACTTTTCGTAGATGTCGATATTTATTATGGCCCCTTTAAGTATATAAAGTAAAGCTTTGCAATGAAACTTCATCGACTCAAGATTTGGAACCAATCTTGCGTTTTCTATCAATGAGGTTTTAAAACGGCAGCACTCTTCCCCGTCCACCATGTCATGCAGCTTGCACTATTAAAAGTCGAGCTAAAGAAAAGGGAAACGTCTGATACTGGTAAAAAAAGCAACTGTAGTGGAAAAATTAATATGCACATTTTATAATTTAAAGGTACCCTTATAATTTCGCCATATCTGCCTGTCGTCCGCGGCTTAGTTTAGAGAGAGTTAGTACTAGAATGCTATATTTGGGACCTCAACAACCCTGACTGGGTTGTTGAGGTCAGATAGGCAGTCAATGGATAATGCGATGAAACGAATTGCTGAATGATAGCATGTGTATAGTAATAATTTATTGAATTTAAAAAAAATACTGCAGTATTTCAAAGAAAGTGCTTTAATACCACGTAAAAAGTTAATTTCACTGAAATCTCTTCTTCAGACTATTCAGACTATTTAAATAAACATTCGAGATCGTAAACTGAACGTTAAGAGTGTGCGGATGTTAAGTATTAAGGCACTGAAATAAAGCTGTTTATTTGTTTTTCTAACCTACATAACATGCAGAGGAGCTCGTGGCTAAGTAATAACAAGCCGCACGGGTCGATCCATCAGGTTAAGCTACGCTTGCCGGGGTTGGTCAGTGGATGGGTGGCCATCTTTACATACCGAGACTCCTCCGTGCCTCGGAAAGCACGTTAAGCCGTTGGTCCCGGCTGTCATTTGTGGATCTTTGACAGTCGTTACGAGTCGTCAGAAGCCCGAAAGTCTGACACCAGTCTTACCAAGGGGTATCGTATTACCCAGTTACTGGGTTGTGGAGGTCAGATAGGCAGTCGCTCCATGTAAAATACTGGTATTCAGCTGCATCCGGTTAGACTGGAAGCCGATCCCAAGATAGTTGGGAAAAAGGCTAGGAAGATTGATAACATGCAGAGGTAGGCAGAAGTAAGTAGGTAGCTGCCTATCTCTATAAATAAATTCGGCCAAGTGCGAGTCTGACTCGCAGACGAAGTGTTCCGTATCGTATCGAGCAAAAATCGCCGGAAAAACACGTTTTTTGTGTGTTGTTTGTTTCACGTCTATTGGACCCCCCTTAATTATTAACTTTATTTCAATGTTATTATTTGTAGTGTTGTTATAGTGGCAATACAAATACACAATCTGTGAAAATTTCAACTGTCTATCTATTACAGTTGATCAGGGGGCCAAATCTACTAATTTACAAACGTCATAATGGTCTCTCCATTGTTAGTTTTCGACAGATTTGCCGTAAAAAATCTGTCAAAAACTCACCATCGAGAGACCATTGTGACGTTTGTAAATTAGTAGACTTGGTCCCCAGATACAGCCCGCTGACAGACAGATGGACAGCGGCGTTTGGCACCCGTCGGGTACAGAGCCCTAAAAATTAAATACTGTTTGTTGGTAAGTACATCACTAGAGAACGGCTTAACCGATTTGGCTATTTTTTGTTTTTAAATGTTCGTAACAATCCGAATAAGGTTTTTAAGTATAGAAAAAATTTAAAGTTTCCCAGAAAATTAAATTTTTTAAGTGTATGTTCTATGAGACTTTTGTATGTAAATATTATTGAAAATTGGACAGGACATTATCTGTCGGGTCAACTAGTACATACTAAATTAGATTATAGAACGCTGTACCTAATAGGTTATCCTTCGCATTTCAACTGAATATATAGTAAATAAACAATTTTTATTTTTTAGTTTTAGGCAATAATAAAAAATCTTTTACCCCATTTCCTGTTATTTCGTGTTCTTCGGTCCTACATCTTTTCAAAGGAATAATTTTATAACTTTTAAAATTGTACGTGTATTATTTCAGTTCATTTGGGAATCAGGAAAAAGAAAAACTTTACCCTTAAAAAATTCATTATTGCAGTATTGTCCAAGTTTTTACCGCCGAGGCACCTTTTGGGCCGTACCAAAGGGGGCCTACGGGACCCTATTACTAATTCTCCGCCTGTCCGTACGTCCGTCCGTCCATCCGTCCGTCTGTCACAGGGCTGTATCTCTTGAACTGAAAACTTGAATTTTTCACAGAGTGTGTACTACTTTGGCCAGTATAATAATAAAATAAAATAAAATAAAAATAAAAAGCCTTATATTTCTTGCAAATTACATGATATTCTACTTACTACACTATTTTCTACTCATCTATTTATTAAAGGTAGGTACTTATATATATATTGTTTTCTTTTTTTTTTTTTGTACTAATCTGCAAGAACCCCTCCGCAGGTGAAGGCCTCCTCCAAAGAATTCCAATTAGTTCTGTCCTGGGCCTTTTGCATCCAGTGTGGGCCAGCTGTATCTCTTATATCGTGTTCCCACCTCATGTACGGTCTTCCTCTGTGCCGTTTCCCTTCCGGGCCTTTCCACGATGTGGCTCTTATGGTCCATCTGTCGTCTACCAGACGCGCTACGTGTCCCGCCCATTTCCATTTCAGCTTTTTAGCATATTTTAGAGCATCGGTGGCTTTTGATATGTTTCTTATTTTGGTGTGCCGTATCTTTTGAATTTTTCTAATTTTTAACATACTGCGCTCTAGTCCACGTTGGCATGTGATGATTTTGGCCAGTATAACAACAAATAATAACAAAAAAAAAGACGTGTGGCACTCGGGGACTGCAGCGGCAAATCTATTGCATAGCATTTTTTATCAACTTACGCAATTGTAAAATATTAACCCGAATACAAGAAATAGCAATGATGACATTGACAGGAACTGTTATTCACATTTATAGTTTTTAAAACTTGAAACAACGTAATGGGAACATCAAACTAATAAAAAGGTTTTAATTTAACTATTAATAGTCAAGGATCATTCGTCTAAGTAAATTTAAAGAAAGAAAGAAAGAAGAAAGAAAGAAAGAAAGAAAGAAAGAAAGAAAGAAAGAAAGAAAGAAAGAAAGAAAGAAAGAAAGAAAGAAAGAAAGAAATTTTCAATACAACACTCTCGTATCATTTGTCTAAGTAAATTTGAACTTTGTTGTCAAACAGTTAAACATAATTTTCAATACAACACTCTCGTATCATTCGTTTAAGTAAATTTGAACTTTGTTGTCAAGCAGTTAAACATAATTTTCAATACAAAACACTCTTTCTTAGGTACTCGTATTTTCGTTACGGAATTTCTGGATTAGGTCTCTCCACGCTCAAGGCCCGCGATAGAAGCTATGCAATAGCTTAAAAATAAAGTAAAAAATTCAAGAGCGTCACCATAACAGAAATGTTATTTTTTTCGGCGTTTTTTGCTCAGTGTCACTGTGGTACGGAACACGTGCAAGACCGACTCGTACTTGGTCGCTTTTTTAAATTCAATTGAATATTTCTAATTCTAAACACACCATCCTGAAACCTTATTAAACCCAGTACCTAAAGATTTTGGATACTTAATCTGTGATACTACAAATAATAATTATTATGATAAACTTAACTAACAAAAAAAAAGGGGTGAACCTTTTATTCCTCGATTTAATTCCGAAAAATGTAAAAATGCTGTAATTGCGGTTAGATTTGTAAAAGTATTTTACATTTTAAAATATTTTAACCCCAAAATAATATCATAAACCTTGAGCTACACTAAAACGTGCTAACTGCAAACGTGCACATAACCCTGTCCCCGCTCAAAGGGAAATTTTAAAAGTCGCCCCGATCGTCGAAACGACGCAAATTACATTTGTACTCTTCCCGCTCTGCTTGCTCCGTCCGCTCACTCCGCTCCGGCCGCCGGGAATCACATTCGTTTGCCACCTAGCCGATAGATTCAATTTGACAACGCTTTTATATTTACACAAGTTTGCCGCATTGTCGGCAAATCGGTTGGGATTGCTGTCTCACAAATCTTGCTTGCTTGGTTCATCTTTTGTGGATTTTCATGTCAAAAGTACTAAGGTTTCAATTATGCTGAAATATTAATTCATATGCCTGGATAAAGTGATTAATCTTTTTTAAATTTTGATGAACCAACTTGAATTTTTAATTACATCAAACTATTCTTTCATATTCATCCTCACGGCATATGAGCCACTGTGATGATTTAAAAAATATTTTTTCTTAGTTTATTTATTTATTAAATTTTATTGGATCTCCAAGTCTAGTTTAGACTCAATTTCACCATACTCTGTTAGATATAACAGATTGTTAAACACACATGTCAACTGCTGTGATTGGCTGTTGTCATGTCAGTGAGCCAATCAAAGCAGTAACCTGAGTTTAATGACCTGTTAGCTAATTTTTGTGTTTGGTGAAATTGGGTCTTAACCTTATAAAAGTGAATTAAAAATTGATTTTGCTCTTGATAAGCCAACGGTACCGAAATAAATAAAACTCCTGTTATAATTTATTTATCGCGTAATTATTTCATATTATGAGACATTCTATATTTTATATTATGAGAACCGCTTGTCAGCTAAACTGACTCTACTTCTTCTCTTCTCATTAGAAATCAATGTTTGTGTCGTGTATAAACACGCCCTCAAATTATAACCACAGATTTATTAGGTATATACCTACTACTACAAAGCTCATAACAGACTCGCAGAGGTTGTATATTAAAAAACCATGTTAGGTTTCAACCTCTACAGTTCTAGGTATTTTTGTATACGTATGCCTATCAATGAAAATATACCACATTATTAGTATTTATTTTCTTCTAAGCTATCGCTTACTGTAGGTACCAACAGTATTCGGTTTTATGTATGTACCTATTTACTGTGAAGGTGAATAAATTTCCATGTTGATTTATTATATCACGGAGCTTATTATTCATCCGTTGATCCAATGAATTAAAAGATGACGTATATTAAACGAACGTGAAGGCGTATAATCCCCCAGTATGAAAATTCACCCATCTACCTGTAGGTGCGCTATAAATATTCATCAGATTAATAATATCTGCGCCGTATCTATGCTAATTGTCTAGCGACGGATTAAGTGAGCGTTTCCCCTTTAAAATAATACTGAGAATTTATTTAATTAATTGGACTAGTTTTTTTAAACGAATTATGTGGTTATGGGTTTGGCTTTCTAAGTATTCCTGTGAGCTGAATATTCAGCTTAGTTTGTGAAGTCTGAGCTTAGCTAGAATTTTGATAGCAGAAGTGCAACGGGAAGCAATACACAGATAAAGCCAAGAATTACTCGAGGAGGCCTACAATGGCTTAATTTAATAATTTTATTACTGAAGTGTTACTTTTTAACCGACTTCCAAAAAGGAGGTTCTATGTTTGACTTTATGTATTTTTTTTAAATGTATGGTCACCGATTTCTCCGTCAATTGAGAACCGATTATGAAAATTGTTTTTTTGGTTTGAAAGGGTATGCTCCCGAGGTGGTCCCATGTAAATTTTATTAACTTCGCTTGGATACTTTTTGAGTTAGCTTCAATCATACGTATCTTTCTGCTGTTGGAAAGTAGAGCTGGCCCACATTCTACGAAGGATCAAGGCACACCGGTTTCGGATGATGGCATGGATGCCGTCAATCCTCAGCAAACATCCCCGAAGCGCTACAAAAACGTGGGAGGGACCAGCATCAGCAGATGACAACTTCTGCTAAAGGCTATCCCGCGCCGTTATACTTAATATTCCTGCTACCTATTCATAGGACACCCTCCGGGTCGCATGTCAACAAGTCTAAAATAAAAACCTCTAAAAGTAAAAAGGTCACCAGTAGGTCAACTAAAAATAAGACAGAACACTTTTCGTGAAAATAATACGCGAGGGAATACTAAGCCTTGCTTAAAGGAAATAAAAAAGAATTTTAGGCATGATATCTTTTTTCAGAAAGATATCAAATGATAAAAGTAATATCCGTTGAGTCTATTAATGGATTAAGATTATATCTAACATTATCTTTTACTGCAAATAAGTCCAAAATATATTTAAAAAAACCGGCCAAGTACGTATCGGACTCGCAAACGTTCCGTACCATCATACCTACAATATTTTTAACACTACTGTTTTTTTAAATACTCAACTTATTTTTTTTATACTCTACTTTTTTTAATACTCAAATCCTAAAACAAAAAAACACGTTTCCTGTATGGGGAATTGGGGACACTCTTTAAATCTTAACTTTTTTATATTTTTATGATGCTGTTATAGACCGGGAAAAGTGGAAAGAGGGAAGGGAGGCCTTTGCCCTGCAGTGGGACAACACAGGCTTATAATAATATAGCGGCAATAGATATACACAATCTGTGACAAATTCAACTGTCTACCTATTACGGTTCATGAGATACCCCTGACAGACAGACGGACGGACGAACAGCGGAGGCGTAGTAATAGGGTTCCGTTTGGCTCCATTCAGGTACGGAACCGTAAAAACAACACTCGTTTTTTTTTATCCTCGATGTTAAAGGAGGGGTGTTTTAAAATGCGTAGAAAGTCAATTTGTGTTGCTATCAAGTAAAAATTTTTGATGGTCGGAAAAGCGGTGCAAAATGTAAATATCATTTTCATTACCGATGCTGGAAACAGGTTACACTTTTTTTAATTTAATCCGGCTTTTATTTTATTAATTTTTCGGAAATGTTTCAGCTGATTTACACTACACATTTCTTGGGCACTTGAGATGATTTTTGAATTTTTTTGCGAAAACTGAAACTGCGATAAAATTGAGTATTTGACAGTAAGGTGTAAAAAACGCTCTGTATTTGAACAGCCGTTAATATTGTGTAACCTTACTGAAGAAATCAAAGCTCAAGAAAAATATGAAGAATGTGAATAATGTTTTTTTTTTTGCAAAAGTGAAATTCCTGGCTAAATTGGAAAAAAAAAGTCAGTTTAGGTTTCTCTAAAATCGAGCTTATAAAACGAAAAGGTCGCAACTTATTCCAGATTGGGTAAAGTTCAATAAGATTACAAACTCAACACCTTTCTACAAACAATACTTTATTTAAATGTTCACTCTACTGAACCTTTTCACCATTTGCTGTTCCAGGGACTGCGATGCATCAATCGTTTGTCAAACGAATGACGGTCCGCTGTCACGTCGCGTTGAGTAATGAAGAAGTACCTATTGTAGCATTTATGCGCTCAATATAGACTCGTTTTGTTGAGCATTTGGTTGCACCGCTGTTGTACCGACGAATTAAGGCAAGAGCTTAGGCAGAATGTTCAAACTCAAACTCAAACTCAAAGCATTCATTTCAATTAAACCATTTACAGGCACTTTTGAATTGTCAAAGATTCGGTCAGTTAGTCAGAAAGTTGAAGCTAGTTGCCCATTCCAAAAAATAGATCTCTGTGGAGAAGAACGGGGAAGAAACTCCCAGGACACTCTTTTAAATAAAGATATAACAAAATCCTGGGTACATTATTCTTCTTGCTTCTATATGTGAGAACAATGTGAAAAAAACAGAAACAATTCAAAAATATAAGATTTAAAATAAGCCTTGGCAGAAAAGAGATGACCATCCTCAACCGACGACGCCCGTTCACGAACGTGACGCGTGGATCATCACCATCCAGCTCAACCATTTTGTAGGGACCGAATGATCCAACACACTCGCCACCATCAGCGAGACATTTAAGTAAGCATGACAAACTCTCAACTGCCATGCTCTTCCAAGTCAACATAAAACATAATAACGAGAGTTCTTTTCTGTCCTGTTGGCTAAAGATAAAAACTCATGAATCAACTCAGCCTGCCAACCCGCACTCGGCCTACGTGGTGGATTACGGCCCACTCCCTCTTATCGAAAGGAGGCCTGTGCCTCAGCGGTGGGAAGATAATGGGCTGATTATGCTATGCAACTCAGCCTATCGCAGTTTACTGCTGACCACTGCAGAATCACTTCCAATCTGTCCTAGCCACCTTTTTAAGGTTGTCAGTAGGTACATCTAGCTAGTAGGTACGTCTTTTAGAGATTACATATTTTGATTATAAGTTCAGGATTCCTCACAAATGTTGTCTTCCATGGATGTCAGTGATGTTCAAGATGATTTTAGAAAGTATTATATGAATTGAAAGAGCCACATTGGCTTTTACCCACAACCGAGAGGGATAACACAAGAGAGCCGAGGCTGTAACCACTGGTCCATTACGAACACCGTGAATAATCACGATCATTACACAACGTTTTTTGTTTATACTAAACCTCTTAAGGGATCATTGTACCTACTCATCATATGAACAACTTTCACTATGGGACCAAAGCTGAAATCACGAAAAAAAAAACAGCTGTTCCCTACATTTTCACGAGATATTATGCGAACATAACTATAGGGAACAGCTGATTATTTTTGTCAAAAAAACGATGTATTTTTTTTTATTTAACCATTTACAGCACATAATTTATAAACAGACAATAAGAAAAGAACAGAAAATTGCGTACAAAATTGATTCTTATTTCCGGATGACAGCGACGCGGATGAATACTTCGACGCCTCAGTGTCCGTTTTTTTTTTTTTGTATTTATTTGTATAGTTAGTTAGTCATTGTATTTAGTACGTAGTGTAAATAGTTAATTTTGTGATAAATATAAGTTGGTTTATGTGTTTATATTACATAGTGTAATTAATCAATAAAATAAATACATTTCTAACGAAATCTCTTCCAGCATACGAAAGAAAGTAGATAATAAGATGTAGACACCAGAAGAGAGAAAGTAAAATACATAAAATCAAAAACATCACCCACGTTAAACTCTGCTTGTACGATGCAGGATTTTGCATGACGTCAGTGTGATGCGTAGCTCGCATGCGGCGATTTAGACACGCCACAGATTCAACGCCAATGCTGTGGTGATATAATGCTTACTGGAATTGGCAAACATAATAACCACTATGCTAGCAATAATATTATGATCCGTTCTACAATCGCGCTAATTCAACCAATCACACTAATGCCCTTGTGCTGATGCGGTAAACCAATGTGGTTTACTCGATTAATCTATATGCACTTGATTTGTAATCGGTGAACTATGCTTTGACGTTGGTGCATACCGTGAGTTCACATTGTAATGCGTGATATAGGTACCTGGTTTATTAATTAGTGGTTCAGTTTATGCTGAAGTCTTAGGGTAACGATTTCTTCATTTGTATTATTCGTTTTTTTTTGTTTTGTATTATTGGTATTTGTAAACATTTTGTTCTGTATTTTGTTTTTTTTTAATCCAAGAAATAATTTGTTGGGGAGACTCTATAAATATTTTCTTTCGTTATTTCTTTTTTTTCTTTTGATATTGTTACAAATTTTGAAAGATCTCTAGACTGTTTTTGCATAAGCTTGTATGCAAAAAGCTTAATCAAATTGGACTCTTCGTTCGATTATTTTTACGAAAAAGATTATTATAATAAATCCTTTATCGTATACTATGAAACAAACAATATTTGTATATA
Source organism: Conistra vaccinii (assembly GCA_948150665.1). Taxonomy (NCBI): domain Eukaryota; kingdom Metazoa; phylum Arthropoda; class Insecta; order Lepidoptera; family Noctuidae; genus Conistra; species Conistra vaccinii. Next base: position 9,860,859 of record OX411337.1, on the reverse strand, counting down.
TATTTGAGTGTATATATATATATATGTAATCACGTTCTCGAAAACGGCTCTAACGATTTCGAAAAAAGTTGTAATACAGGGGTTTACGGGAGCAAAAAATCGATCTAGCTAGGTCTCATATCTGGGAAAATTCGTTTTCTCCGTATTTTCCCCCAAGCAGAGCTCGGCCCAAATATTGGAACAAAATGGCTACCTTAGAATAATGAAATTACAGCATGGAATTAGTACGTACTTATAAAAGAGAATTAATAATTATGAACTTTCCTATACTATTAAAAATGAGCAATAATAACATGAACTAATTTATTGACAGAACATGATATTGACAAAATAAGTAAACCACACTCCCCTAATGTTTGCGATCTAACATGTCACGATCTTTCGATACGATATCCCTCGAAAATAAAAATCTAAATGGAAATATCTAAACATACTTGCGCTGAATAAGAAAACCCTTTACCTACTACAAAAATATACCAATAACTTACAACGGTAATAGAAAAATTTCTTCTTTAACATTAAACGGCTTTCAAAACCCATAATTACGACAGTAAAAGAAACTTTTATACCTACTCGATCGCAATTCGTGCGTAAACACTTTTTTATTCGAAAATTACCCGTATCAGAATAAGTAGCTGGAGACCGCGTAAGCATTTTTACGTGAATATCTGTTGTACCAAAAATGGGGTAAGGGTCACTATTGTCGTCCGTATTTATTGTGGTTTCCCTCGAGATTTTCATTAGGGATAAGACAAAATGGGTGACGTATTTAGGGAAAATGACGTATTTAGACAATTAACCTAATTTACTTTGTGAATACCGTACTTTTTATATTGAAATAATAAAGTGCCAGTTTATTGTTTATTGACATATAATTATTTTTACTGTGACCAAAAAACATCGGAGCTATTGAAAAGGTACTTAATGAAAAAAAATTCAATTAAAAAAATATTTATTGCCATTTTTTTCCAGGCAAGTATAAGAATTCTCTGACTCCTGCGCTAGTAATAACTGTGTTGCAGGAGCCAGTGTCCTCCCTTTAAATAAAACCACAATTTTAATAAATCCACGACGAGTTCCAAACTTATGGGTTCCAAACTTATGGGTTCCTAACTTATCCAAATACCTATACGCAACAAGCATGGACAATATTTGGTGTCTCTACCCACATCATTTCGGTAATCGGCTTTCACGAATGGCTGTTATGAGAAGCTGAAATCGTTTACATGGTTCAAAGTATGTAACAAGCTCTAATATAGCCTTATATGTAGTAGAAATGACTATTTTCTCAAATATCTTTACAAATTGCCTCACTATTGACGACTTTGTAGCCTTTAGAACACTGTACCTATTGGATTGGTTTTATGCGAATATTTTCTAGCTAAAATGGGATTCTAGAAAATCTAGTTTCTTTGTAGTAAGTAGTACCTATTTTGGTCTATATTCATAAATTACCTACTATTTCGACTGGTTGCGGGTTAAAAAAGACTTTTCAGAAATATACACAAATCTAAATCAATTTATAAAAAAAAAAAGATTTGATTTTTGTTTTTTTTTTTGTATGTTTATTTGTTACACTTTCACGGCTAAATGGCTAAACAGATTTTGATGAAATTTGATATGGAGATACTTTGAACCCTGGGAAAGGACATAGACTATATTTTATAGACATAATACGCGGGTGAAGCTGCGGACGGAAGCTAGTATTATCACTTGTTTAAAAAACGGTGAAGAAAAACCTCTTGAGGAAACCGGCATCCCTGAGAAATAATTCTCGACGGCATGACAAGCCAAGTCAGATGCCCATAGGCAGCTATAAAGCTCTGACACCAGGTATTAGTCACACAAAGAAAAGACAGGCATATATTCACATATAGAAAGAAAGAAAGAAAAATATTTTATTTGGGACACGCACAGGAAATACAAACAGTAATAAAAAACTAAAAGGAGCATCTAAAACTAACAATAAAAATAGTTCGTATAACAAAAAATAAAGAAAAATTTAAAACTATTAACGACCTGTGCGAGGCCAAAAAGGCCACTATCTCAGCATGTGCTGCGATATTTAAAAAATAAATACCGCAGCGCTGGTATTCTGATAGGGCCCGCTGTGATGCCACGGACATACCCACGGACACATAAATCCCACTAGGGGATTACAAAATAAATAAATAAACAACAATTATTTAATAAATACAAATAAATAAACAAATTTAAAAACCGTAAACTAACTAGCTATCGGCTCACGCACGACGCCGCCGGCGCTCCTACATCACTTATCCTAGACTAATTTGTCTATGTCATAGCGCATGACAAGTGAAGAGACGCAGGCGCACTGTATGATGCTATTATAGTCTGTGGTATAGAATACATATTATTTTATACATCTGTGCATTCGGCTGTCAATGTTTCTGTATTATTAAAATAAAATAGGAAAAAGATACGCGCGCGCTCCATACCGGATCCGATACTGTGATACTGTGGAGGACACGTAACACAGATCGTCCTATCGTTTTACCTTCGATTGATAGTATTGCAAATACACTACTCTGTACCGTATTGATACAAATAACAATGAGTGAATAATATTAGATACTGCAAGAAAGTGGTCCAAATAAATAATATTATAACGTATCGTTGTAAAAAGTATGACTTACTCTTGTGTTGTGTTGTGTAAAACGAATGAAAGAGTTACAATCAACGAGCAAAACAAAGCGATTGGAGCAGAAATCATGGCGCCAGGAACATAAGGCTCCGCCATGGTCACCAATACCAATTGCGTGCAGACCCCGGGTAAGTTAGAAACTGGTTTCCTTTTGTACTCGGATCAAATGTTGCTTATATGTAGTACTAAAAGTCCCAACCGTTTTTATAGCACGAAAAGGAGGTGGCAAGTCGTTCCAGCAGCGAGAGGCTGCGAATTTAAAGCTTCCACGGAATGCAGCAGTTTTATGCGTTGAGGCCAACAGAAGGTATGATGATGCTCTCGTCTTAACTTTATTAATGTCACGTGACCAAGTCAGTTTCCTATATAGATATTCTGGTTTTTTTGTGAGAATGGTGCCAAAGAGTAGGGTAGCCAGATGAAGTTTTCTGCGATCTGACATTCTCATCAAATTACCCTTATTTAAAAATGGAGTTATATGGGACCGGGGAGGAACATTGAAGCAAAATCTCGCACAAGCATTCTGCACTCGCTGGATCAACTTTTCGCTTCTACCAAGAATGCACGCACCATACACAGTGTCAGCGTAGTTCAGCTTGGATAAAACAAGTGACTCACACAGCATCACCCGCATATCCACACTTATGTAGGGCCGTATACGGTACAAAAGCTTTAAACGGTAAAAACAGTTGCGCACAGCCTCAATGATATGTGTCTCAAAATACAGATGCTCATCAAACACCACCCCAAGATTACGGGCTTCTTGCACCCTATCAACAGGACACCCATCAATCTTCAAGTCCAGATTGTACCCTAACATCTTGTTTAGAAAATCCCTTGATCCCATGAGAATGTACTTGGACTTAACTGGGTTCAGAACCAAACAGTTTCTTTTTGACCATGCTGAAATCCTACATAAATCTTCGTTCATACTTTTTACAGCATCAGCAGTGTGTTGAGGGCGGAACGAGAGATACATCTGCAGATCGTCAGCATATAAGTGGAACTTAGTGTTTATCAGACAGTTGATGATATCGGCACTGTACAGTATGAAGAGAAGCGGGCCAAGGATCGATCCCTGCGGTACGCCACGGTTCACATGTTTGGGACTAGAGGACTTAACATCTCCATCACTATCACTTGTTACCTGGACAAACTGAGAACGGTGACTCAGGTATCTCCGAAACCATTGAACTGTTTCTGGCTGACATCCATAATAAGACAGCTTGGAGAGGAGAAGAGAGGTATTGATGGAGTCGAAAGCACGCGAGAAATCCAGTAGCACAAGCATGGTACCCATGCCCTGCTCTCTGGCTTCCAGGATATTGCCAACCACGTCAAGAAGAGCTGTGGCTGTGCTGTGCCCCTTACGAAATCCTGATTGGGCTAGCGGCAAAATACTGTGCTGTTCAAGATATGCCCGAAGCTGGTTCGATACAACTTTCTCTAGAATCTTGGAGAGACATGGCAAAAGGCTAATAGGACGAAGATCTTTCTCACTGGTGGGATTAGATACCTTGGGGATGGGCCTAACTATAGCCAATTTCCATAGGTCGGGAAAAGAAGATGAGGCTATTGATCTGTTGATGATGGCAGTTATAGTAGCAAGCGTGCGAGGAAGAGTCATCATCAGCATCTCCAGGGAGACCTGATCAGAACCCTGAGCATTGGACTTAAGACCATGTAAAAGCCTCAGCACCATGTCTTCCCCCACTGGCGCGAGCTGAAAATGACCATTACTGAATCTATGGTGCTCAAAGTAAGATATACTCGTATCAGCATTACTGACCACACCACTGCCAGGCACATCCAAAAAATGGTCATTTATCTTCTCAGGGTAGTTACAAAAGTGCGGTAAACTGTGTTCTGGCTTTTTAGAAATAGCTATAGACGATTTTATATATTTCCATAATGTCTTAGGCTGTTTTATGTTTTTATTTATATAATTTTTATAATAAGCACACTTATATTACCGACTATATTTTATTTATTTCCAAAAAACTAATTTATAATTTGGTTTTAGCTACATAACGAAAACCTTTCAGGGTTTATCATATTTATGATGGCGTGCCGTCAATTTAAATCTTCAAAAAATAATGATTCGACTAGATTTTTTTTTCTTCCGGCCGATAAAAACCTCAAAAATACCTTAAATAAATATTGAATATTAATGAATACTAATTAATTCACCCACAGTTCACAATATTGATCGCGGCTGATAAAATGTAAAACATTATGGAAATGAGGGTAGCCATTAAAAGTGTGTTCGCACTTTGTCACCTCATTACGAACGCTGTTCGGCTTTCCTGATTCAATAATGGTTTTAGACGATACTTCAATTTTGTTAGAGAAAGGAATCGACCACGTAAAAGGTCGTTTTAGGAAGTTCTCTATTCTTTATAAGAGGTTATGATGTATAAGAACGTTGTTCTGGCTGTTGCCGCTGTGAATCTTCAAAAATAATGAACTAGGCCTGGTATTTGATGAATCCGTTCATAGACAAAAGAAAGATTATATTTCTATGTATCATTTTATTTTTCTGAATAATCTGAAAAGCGATGTCCGCCATGCGATCTTTGTTTTAGGGACTAGTTATAACAAGCACACGAGGCGCGCGCACAGAACGCTAAGTTTCGGGTGCTTGTCATATTTTCCGAGGCGCGCGCCTCGGTCGCTTGTTATGACTAGTCCTCTAGACATCTTTTTTTTCTTTTTTCAAAAACTCGCGGCACCCCTGACGGCGCGAAGAGCACAGGCTGGCGCACTGGTATGGCTACAGTAAGTCCCACCGTGCACCACCTGGCGGTGGTGGGGCCGTACAAACGTCGAGGATTCTGTGAAATAAAAGTACTAGTGTTTTTACTTAGTTTCTTTATATTTTGACAGACAAACAGTGTTTAATGTAAATGCAAAAATAAGGTAAAATTAATTAATTAATCAAGTCGAATTAGTGACTGTTCTAATTTGGCAAGTTTCAACCAGTTAAATATTCTGAACATACTTGTAATCGTTAGAAATCACTTAGCGATTGGTGGTCGTAACTTTTCTACTTATATGAAAACATACCTTTGAGCTGCAGTCAGACAGTTACAGAATAACATACGGTTGTGTTTTACCGTAAGAGTAGTGGTGGCCCAGCAAACGGCCTCGACTTACGACTTGCAGGTCGTTGGTTGTTGGAGTTCGAACCCAAGCAGGCGCTTTACTTTGTTTAAATAATTTCATCACCACTGCTCTCAAAACGGTGAAGGAAAACATCTTGAGGCCGTGATGTCTTAGAAACAAAAAAAAAATCGAAGACATGTGACATCTACCAACCCGCACTGGGCCCGCGTGGTAGATTAGGCCCACTCCCTCTCACAGAGAGGAGGTCTGTGTCCCAGCAGTGGGAACATTAATAGGCTGATTATATAATAATATGTTATGTATATGTATGTGTTTGACCGCTATCGCATCTACGATGATGCACGCTGGGATGAAAGTAACGTATCAAATGTGAATTGATGACATAATACTAAAGCTACGGTTTCGTAGAAGAGCGATAGCCACCACATAACGACCGCAGTGACGGCTGTCATGAAAATAACGGCTCCGGGGTTTGACTTTACGGTGTCAATAAACGCTCTCTAGGAAGACACACCAACTTAGGCCGCGCGCAGTTTGGATGCGTTTTCGCATGAATTTCACTCGTGCGTATACGTACGAATACGCACGAACGATCCCGACCTTTCAAGTACAAAGGGAGCGCACAGACTAGGTGGAACTTAGTCGTACCTATACGTACGTTTAGTTCCGAGACGTCCGAAAATAATACAAACTTGTTGGGATCCGTTCTATTTGACGGAGAAAAACGTATCCAGTGTACGCACTCAATTCCTATGACCATGGTATCATGTTGTACGCACGAATGAAATTCGTATGAAAACGCATCTAACGTACGCGCGGCCTTACTTTTATTAAATAACAATTCAGTGATGTTATTCGTAAATTACATACGCTATGATGAGTCCACCGCTTTTCTAAGAAACCGTAGCCTAACAAATACGACAGGACCTCTTTGGATATAACAAAAAATATGTAAATTTCAGTCCCTATTTACATACCGATTTTATGCAAACACGCGATGAAAGGTTTCCATAACATGATATAATTAAATCGGGTTTTCATTTCATGTTAAATCGAGTGTGTAAACAAAAGAGGTAGCTTGTCTGTGACTGGCATTGCGGGTAGCCAGATAAAATGTTACAATCTGTTTACATTATTATTCAGGGTGACTTGTTAAACGAAGGACATATAGCGCTAGCGCTATAAGACAATTTTACCGCGTGGCCAAAATTTTAACTAACGCCATCTTGTTTTTGAATGCTTTCAAATGACATTTCACAAAACAGGAAGGGAGGGGCTTGTGGCTAACTAACAACAGCCGCACGGGTCGATCGATCTGGTTAAGCTACGCTTGCCGCGGTTGGTCCGTAGATGGGTGACCATCTTTACATATACCACCCCTCCGTACCTCGGAAAGCATGTTAAGCCGTTGGTTCATTTGTAGATGTTTGACAGTTGTTACGAGTCGTCAGAAACTCTGACAACTAGTCTTACTCGGGGTTACCCAGTAACTGGGTTGTGGAGGTCAGATAGGCAGTCGCTCCATGTAAAATACTGGTATTCAGCTGCATCCGATTAGACTGAAAGCCGACCCCGACTTAGTTGGGAAAAGGCTAGGCAGATGATTTCACAAAACGATTGTCCAAATGCTTGCCAACAGCCTGTCAACGTCATTCGAGGGCCAAAAGATTTGAAGATCCGAGATCATAGCAGCTTAGTGTACTAAAGGACATGATAGTACTACAGGCCTACCATTTAGCTGAGACTGCCTGAGGCAGCTGCGTGCTGCGAAAGGTGTCGAAGCCCTTCAGCGGGAGAATGAGTCAGTCTCACCCCTCCCGCGTGGTTCGGCTACCTCAGGCACCGTCTCAGTTAACCGATAGGTCTGTAGTAGAGCTCTTTGTGAAGAAGCTCATCCACAGAAGTACTACCACCATCTTACGTCTTATAAGCCGTCAAGCAGCGTTTCTGTATTCCATCTTGCACATATAAAGAGGTAGGTATGGGTGCCAGTCCAATTTCAATAAGGTGCCTCATTTTCCCCCGTCAACTTTATCTTTGCATCTGCGGAGTTATTCCGTTTATCCACCCCTAAAAATCCACCCTAGGATACTCGGAAACGTATGTCCGAGAATCCAGCCTCCAGATCGTGCCTATAAATTCCGTTTATCCAATCAGGCCTAAGGTGGATTCTCGGACATACATTTCTGAGTATCCTAGGGTGGATTTTTAGGGGTGTACCTTTTTTTTTTGGGTGGGAAATTTTCAAATAACTTCTCCCGCTCTGTGTGGAGCGGGAGGGCATGTCAGACTCTGACTGAAACCCACCCGTTTTCCTTCAGTTGCCTGTACGTTGCCAGGGGACACAGTATCCTTTTCGGACTTTCCCGCAACCCCGGCAGGCATCGGCCCTGCGGACCCCATCAGTCCGAGTGGACCTTAGGGTGGATTTTTTGGGGTAGATAAATGGAATAACCTCATCTGCGATGTTTCTGGTATTGCAGAGATGGACCGTTGGTTTGTTTGCCATCTAAAAACAAATAACAAAATGTGTTCATGTGTAACGACCCTCCCGATCACAGAGAGGAGGGCTGTGTCCCAGCAGTGGGAATATTAAAAGTTTATTATGCTTATTCACGCGTCTACAACACCAAAGGTGGACGAAAAAGGTAACGGCATGGCTGGGCCCCCAAGGAACAAGCAAAAAGGGGAGACCCTACGCTAGACGGGCGACGATATTAAAAATAAAACTGGAACTGGTTTGAAAGTCAGTCTAGAGACGATTTTGATTTCTTTAGTGGAGGTCTTCACCTTTAGAGGGGTTCTTGCTGAATAATAGTATAATATAGTATACTTAAAAATTTAAACAGACTAATAGTTTAGAATATAATTAGGTACCTACTAACATTTAGTTTATATTGTGTTATTTAATTACGGATGGCAAGAAATAAAAATTTTATTTTATTTATTTATACTTAAATATTCATGTGTAGTGAATATTTAAATATATCCCTGGTTTACCCAGTCATCTTGTACAGATGATCCGTCGACAGTGATACAGCAATTTTATTTTGGGCTGCTAATGTATCCGTCACTGGCGTTTAGATTATATGGTGTTTGTGCTAAAAATGTAATCATTGTGAATGCGAGAAATACGGTGAAACATTTCATATACATTTATGCTAATCGAATCTTTCAAATACAGGTCTGTCAGAAGTGTTCATACAATTTCACACTTTCATAATTTCTTCTTTTTTACATACTTTCTTTGTAAAATCTAGATGAACGGCTAGCCGGCACACAGATAAACCCTGAGAGGTTTTCGTTATGTGGCTAAAACCACAGTTTAATATAGGTTAAGTGTTTTAGAAATAAATAAATAAAATAAATAATATCTGTTACATTTGGAATAAAAGTACCTATTTTATATAAACAATTCATTAAAATAAGCCAATAAAAAATCGACATAATATCTTAACAAGATGACTACTTTAAATAAAAACTACTGCTAATTCACCTAAAACGACGTAATGGAATAGACAATTTCGGTACTTTAAGTTTTGAGCCTGTAAGCTCAAACTCGAAAGATGCACACACAGACTTGAACTTGCGACCTCCACATTCACACCTTTGAAAACCGACCTCTCCATCCAACTAAGCTAATGTGCCATGTGTTACGTGTAGTTCACCTAATGCTAAGCAATCACCAATGCCACTGAATATTTTCTACACCAAGGGAATCAAGGGTTCTAATGCGTTGTTGAGCCTTTAAAAGCGTGCAATGAACTAAGTTCAATGGTTAGAGCTAGTGAGTAGGTTTCGTTGGGTTGTTATGATTGGTTATGGTGAGCAAAACTTGTACAATAAACATATTAAAATATAATAGAGGCTTGTGGCTATAGTGCGCGTGGAACATGTTGGCCGCTCATCTCATCACAAATCATCTCGCTATTGCAATCTCATGTGCGTTTTGTCTAAACTAGCCGGTACTTTCAACGCGTGTTGCCTTCGCGAAGTGAAAGTTCCGGCTAGTTTAGACAAAACGCACATGAGATTGCAATAGCGAGATGATTTGGAGATGAGCGGCCAACTAGTCGCACGCGGACTATTACTATAAATAATAACAGACGCACTGGTCAATCGATCAGGTTAAGCTACGCTTGCCGTGGTTGGGCCGTGGATGGATGACCATCTTTGCTTACCAAGACCGTGCTTCGGAAAGCACTTTAAGCCGTTGGTCCCGGCATTCGTGGATCTTTCACAGTCGTTACGGGTCGTCGGAAGCCCAAAAGTTTGACAACCAGTCTTACCAAAGGGGTATCGTATTACCCAGTAACTGGGTTGTGGCAGGCAGTCGTTCCATGTAAAAATACTGGTATTCAGCTGCATCCGGTTAGATTGGAAGCCGACCCCAACAGAGTTGAGAAAAGGCTAGGAAGATGATGAAACTCACTAAAATATAAAACCAGGATAGTATTCATCGAAGACAAGAAGGCTATGTTAGTCCCATGTATTATTCAATAACCGGGAACAATCTAGACTACAACCAAGCTGCAACCGAGAATTTCTTAGTAGAAAACCGCGACATCTATTAGATACAATATTCGTCATCAGTGAAGGAAAGGTTAACGGTGAAGGAAAACATCGTGAGGAAACCGGCATGTCTTCGAATTTAAAATTCGAAGACATGTGACATCTACCAACCCGCACTGGGCCCGCGTGGTGGATTACGGCCCGCTCCCTCTCACCGAGAGGAGGCCTGTGTCCCAGCAGTGGGAACATTATGCTAATTATGTTATGTATGTATTCATCATCATCTCAGTAATTCCCCTTTTCATGCTATAATATAATTATAGATCTCTGAAAATAATCTTTTAACAACAAGCAAATCCAGAGAGGATTTGTTTATTGTCAAAAGATTATTTTCTCTTTTTTATTTTGTTTGTATTTTGTGTTTCACGAAATATGTCCAAATAAAAGCTTTTGTTTCTTTCTTTCATTTATCAGCAAAGTTAGCAGTGGTGGCCCAGTGAGCAGTGGTGGCCCAGTGAGCAGTGGTGGCCCAGTGAGCAATGATGGCCCAGTGAGCAGTGATGGCCCAGTGAACAGTAGTGGCCCAGTGAGCAGTGGTGACCCAGTAAAAACAGCCGCGACTTAAGAGTTGTAGGTCGCAGTTCGAACTATTCTTTGTGTAAATTATTTCATCACCACTGCTCTTAAAACGGCGAAGGAAAACATTCGAGGAAACCATGTCTTAGAACTAAAAACTTCTATGTGACATCCACCAACCCGCACTGGGCCCGCGTGGTGGATTACGGTTCACTTCCTCCCACTGAGAGGAGGCCTGTGTCCTAGCAGTGAGAACGTTTTAGGCTGATTATGCTATAAGAAAGGTGTGAGACCATCAAACTGAACGAGTTTCTCCATGGGAACAGAATCGTAATCGCGAGAAAATAATCAGCCGTCCTATAGGATATTAAAGTTTTGTACACGCTGCATGTTTCACACGGTACATGACTATGATTTCAGACATTTATACTCAAAACACTTCAATAAATTACAAAATCTTCCTCAAAAATCATACTTATAAGACGATAAACGCTAAATAAAGGAACTGGGACTCGCCTTAACAATCCAATACTTAAGAGACTTCAATAAAGAAGTAAACACGGTTTCTCATTGTGATTCCTGATTTCCCTCGACTCATTATATATTTACTTTTAAATCGTATAACTTCTTTGCAAATTTTTTTGCCTCAAAATTCTTTTATTTCCTTTTCGATTCCATTGAAGCAGATTCTAAAAGTTTGGAGGCGAAGTTTTTTCCCATCGAAATTTTTCGGTATGGTTTGTTTTGATGTTCTGAAAACCAACAATTTACCTCATAATACAGGGTGGCAGGGACATCGACGCGAAGCCGGTTACCATGGATTCAGTACATGGTTCTGAACCCCCCTGCGTTGAAATTTTTCGTCGGTTATTTAAAAAAAAATCTGCTGTTTCATAGAAAAGTGCAATACCTACGCGGTCAAAATGTACCTATGGAGCAGCTGATTTTTTTTTTAATTACCGACGAAAAATTTCAACGCAGGGGGGTTCAGAATCGTGTACTGCATCCATGGCATCAGGCTTCGCGTCGATGTCCCGGACACCCCGTATAAAGAGTGGACTGTTGTTATATTTTTATGATGTTTGATTAACAAGACTTCTATGGGCGAATTTCATCTACTACCACCCAATGAAACTGAACGCGATCAGCACATTCATCATCATCATTCATCTAAACCCTGAGTCTAAACCGCTTTCAAAGAGCTGCTGTCAGTGTCATAATTATTGTGGAATATTGACACGACCAGTAGGTGACCCCGGTGGTTCCGACGTCCAACTCCAAATTGCCCCACTCGCAGTTCATCATCGTTTCGCTTGCCCAGTTTCGCGTTGAAGTCCCCCATGACAACGGTGAAGTGAGTTTTAGAGCCATGCATGGCTCTTGAAATATCCTCATACATGGTCTCCACCTCATCGTCGGGGTGTGACGAGGTCGGGGCGTAAACCTGTACGACCTTCAGCGAATATCTTGCGGATATTCTGAGTATAAGGTACGCCACCCTGGTCGACACACTCTCGATCTTCACCACGTTGCTCACAAGGGACTTGTGGACGATAAACCCGACACCACCCTGGGACTGCTGGTCGCCCTCCCGGAAATAGAGCAGGTTTCCGGATTTAAGGATTATCGAGTCCGAGGGCGACAATGCCCTGCTTAAGAACTACAGGCCCATCACACTTCTGACCCATATCTACAAGCTGTTTTCAAGAGTCATCACGAACCGTCTCGCGCGCAGGTTTGACGACTTCCAGCCTCCCGAACAAGCCGGATTCCGTAAAGGCTTTAGCACCGTGGACCACATACATACGCTGCGGCAGGTAATACAGAAGACCGAAGAGTATAATCTGCCTCTCTGCTTAGCGTTTGTGGATTACGAGAAAGCCTTCGATTCGATCGAGACATGGGCTGTACTGCAGTCTCTTCAACGGTGCCAGATCGACTATCGGTACATCGAGGTGTTAAAGTGTCTATACCAAAACGCCACTATGTCAGTCCGCCTCCACGACCAGACCTCGAAACCTATCCTTCTGCAGCGAGGTGTGAGACAAGGAGACGTTATCTCTCCGAAACTGTTCACCGCTGCACTGGAGGATGTCTTCAAGGTTCTGGACTGGAAAGGGCTAGGCATCAACATCAATGGCGAGTATGTCACTGACCTTCGGTTTGCCGACGACATAGTCATCATGGCTGAGACCATGGAGGACCTCAGTATAATGCTCGATGACCTCAGTAGAGCCTCCGAAAGAGTGGGTCTTAAAATGAACATGGACAAGACAAAGGTTATGTCAAACGCCCATGTAACACCCACTCTCATAAAGATCGGAGACGCTACGCTCGAAGTTGTAGACGAGTATGTTTACCTAGGACAAACTGTCCAGCTAGGTAGGTCCAATTTCGAGAAAGAGGTCAATCGTCGAATCCGACTCGGCTGGGCAGCGTTCGGGAAGCTACGCAATATCTTTTCGTCCCACATACCACAGTGTCTCAAGACCAAAGTCTTTGACCAGTGCGTGTTGCCAGTGATGACTTATGGCACTGAAACGTGGTCGCTCACAATGGGCCTTATTAGAAGGCTAAAAGTCACCCAAAGAGCAATGGAGAGGGCTATGCTTGGAGTTTCCCTACGTGATCGAATCAGAAATGAAGAGATCCGCAGGAGAACCAAGGTAACCGACATAGCCCGAAGAATTGCCAAACTTAAGTGGCAATGGGCAGGACACATTGCCCGCAGAACAGATGGCCGATGGGGCCGAAAGGTTCTGGAGTGGCGACCGCGTACCGGAAGACGTAGCGTTGGAAGGCCTCCCACAAGATGGACCGATGACCTTGTAAAGGCCGCAGGAATCCGCTGGATGCGGGAAGCACAGAATCGGTCGAAGTGGCGGTGCTTGGGGGAGGCCTATGTCCAGCAGTGGACGTCTTTCGGCTGATATGATGATGATGATGATGATTGACACGACAGCTCAGTTTATATAATATACTGGTCGCGTTCAGTTTAATTGGCGAAATTCGCCCGAAACCTACAATTCCTTAGCCAACCGGCGCCGGCGGCAAACGCAGGCGAGTCGCCACAACACGACTGGTTTCTGTGACTGTATTTCTATGAAGGCGACGTGTCACTAGCTACGGAAGGTATTTCATAGAAATTCATACACACAGAACTTATGTATATGACACCTACAGTTAAATGAGACTTTATTTACAGTTTTGTCTCTAGAATAGGAACAGACATTCGATGTCTTTGGTATCGCAAATGTCAATACGCTGCAGAGACTACTTGCCATCAGGATAACCAGCTTTGTTACCAGTTTGTTTGCCTACAAAAAATACAAAAAAGTTCATGTTTTAATTATATTTTTTTTAATGCAGCCAAAGTGTCCTCTGCGTCCACCGACGACGCCGCGGAACTGGCAAAGTTTGAGCCAACAAAATTTAATAAACTGTCGTGCCATCGGCACAAAGAAGAAGAAGAACTGACCGTGAAATTAACAAAGAGCTTGTCTGAACATAAACAGAAAAACTTTTAATTTCTTTAACATAGCATGAAATTCCACGTAAAAGCAATTACATTCTGACCTATCAGTAATTCAATACTTTTGATTAAACTGCACTCGCCCATGCGAGAAAAGGAGGGGCATGTATCAGATTTGTATTAGTTAGATATCCCTGCAATCTGATAAGATAAAGGTAGGAATATCTTCAGGAGATTTCAGATATCAGGCGAATAGTTTCCCAAAACTTTTTCATTATATATGGAATTTACAATTTAAGTAAGTTTTGCTTAACTTTTTTTATATATAATAGTAGGTACGTGTTTTACTTAAAACATGCATGCTAGATTCACATCTAACAGATGTCAATCAGAAATTTTGTGTTATTAAATTTTAGTAAAAGCTGTAATTTTGCTATTACCAACAGACACTTCAATTTTATTTATTTCTATAGATAAAAAACTAAATGACGTAATAAAATAAATAAACTGCAAAGCTGTTAATCCCAAACTCTAAATAAATACTACCTCTCGACACTATGTTTATATCCGTTCGACCTACTTCCGAACGATTAATAAATTAAGCAAAATGGCGTCGGTAGCGCACCCCAAATAAAGTTATCGGGGCTTGAAATTATAGCCCGTCCAGTACTGCTGATATTGAAATACAGGTAATTTTACGTTCAGACCGTAAAATTGTATCAACGTGAACGTTATTTTTTTTCTCTGAATCTAAAAATGACCACATAATTATTAAGGTAATATTATTTGACCCCTATTTTAAGGGTCGCCCCACACCTGCCGAACGTTCGGCGCGGAAGGTTCGGTTGAATACGCTCCTAATGTTTTTCAAGTTACATAAGACACATCAGCCGAACGTTACGTCGGTTCATGAGCAAGCGTCACATGACGCAACGGAACGTTCCGCGCCGAACGTTCCGCAGGAGTGCCGCTACACTAATATTGGGTCCCACTAAACGCACGACGACATCGTGGCAGGCCGAGACGAAGATGGCGGGACGAGCTGGACTCTTACCGAAAGGACTGGCCGATACTAGCAACAGACAGAATTGTGTGGAAGAGGGAGAGGGAGGCCTTGGCCCTGCAGTGGGACAATACAGGCTAATTAATTAGTTAGCTAGTTTAATATTATCTTCCTTCAGACAGATTTAATGTGATAGACAAGTAAAATATTTACGCCACACAAAATGGATTGCCGGCATTAGTACAACAATTAATATCATATTTACCACTGAACATTTAGTTGTAGATGTGACTACACCTACTCGTAACACAGTAGTTTGATTGCAATTCATAATCAATATGTTAGGGCACAGAGCAATATTTTAACAATAAAAAAAACCAATAAAACAGCATAATATCCGACAACTATTTGCGTTGTTGCCAACTTTCTCTTAAACAATATTGTTATTATACTGCAGTTTTTTCAAAATTACGCTCTTACTCAAAAATTTAAAATTAGTAATTCCTTGTTTTTGAAAAATATAAACATAAATAGTTTACGATAGGTATAAAGGTACTTGGAATTCAAAAGATAGTAAGAACTTTTTTGGAACGAAGTTCTTTAACGCGGCTTGCGGTAGGAGATAACTGTCAGAAATCGTCACAGAACGAAAAAGTCTGATGCCCGAAAAAGTCAGTTCCAGGTATAAGATTTTAGCAAGCTTCAAACTCATACTAGATGGGTCTGTATTGAAATAATAAAAAAATTTATAACCCTTGAAACTGACTTTTAACCTTCCAGAAACTTTCGAGCGTTCCAGAAAATTCTATAATATTTTAATACGCAAATAAGTACCTATGTTTGAAATAAAAGACCCAAAATTTGTCTAATTACACAAGTTTTGACTTTACCGCAGGACGGGTTCAACAAAAATATGTTTCGACATAACGTTAGTAAGTTTCCAAAACGTCTGTGGAGTTATAAAACTGAAATTGGGTCAGATAGGGGTCCTTTGAACATGTATCTTTTCATCTTATATTATTACAGGTTATTTTTTAAATGAAAGGGTTAAGTTTGAAGTACCTACATACATACTCGTAGACATACATACTTGCATTTTATTTGAACTTCTATTTATATTTGTTATAGTTTTCAGAAAGTCTCCTAGACTTTATTCGAAAATTGAAAATAATAAATTCAAACATTCAGCATGTTTGCAAAATTATTATTTTTTAGAAAGCGTATCTTACTAAGGCTTTACGTAGTTTCATCGACGACTCCGCATAGTTTATTCAGGCACTCTAAAATTATAGTTATGTTTCGTATGATATGAGGTCAGTTGTTTTCAGTCATCCTATCATGTAAAAGTATCTTTAAATAACCTTAAAATCCATGATAATGTTCGTTTGACCCAGTTCTCATTCCGAATTCAAAAGTAAAATATTAATGTACCAGCTGAATATATCGGCCAACCCCATGAAAATACATCTAAATCATGAAACATTTACAGCATATCAATTTCTGTCATATGTTCACATTATTCACCGTATTTATAAGGGGAGGTTTCAAATGAGCACGTATACGGAATAAGCAATATTTTCATGCTTCGCTACTCACCCCCGAAATTAGGAAGCCGTGAACAATTCCCGGTAATTTACGTTCGAACCTTCAAACGTTTCGGAAGTGTCCGATTTCACGTCGATTTTGTCAATAAAATCGTATTATTGTATACGGTTTTTTTTGGGATACTTTTTTTCTTTAAATGTGCTCGTACATATTTTGATTATTGTGATGTATTGTAAGATTACATTATCTATGGCTGTAGGCACTTTTATAGAGAATGTTTGTAAAGATTTTCTGTATATTTTCTTTTACTACTTTTTAGACCAAAATAGCAAGTAAGAACATACTTGCTATTTTGGTCTCAAAAGTAGTTATTCTCTTTTACAAAAAGGTAATTCATATCTCGCCAGACGATATTATTATCCACTATGAGAATAGTTCATACCAACCGTTGAACACAAATTAGACTGATTATTGGAAATTCCGAATTTCGATTTCAGTGATTCCAGTTTTGCACTCGCGCAAAATTGAAACGTTAGGAATAGAGCGAAACCCTTTGGCTAACGATTAGTGTAAGTACAACTCCAAATCAATAACTACCAAAACTATGTCAAAAAATAACTCGTCATTAAACTTTTAGAGGTATGAGGAACAGGGTGTAAAGTTCACTCGTCCCTTATAGAAAAGAGAGGATCCTCCGACGAGACGGGTGTCGTGTCTGGCGGGCAACTGCCCGACGATTGATGTCGGATAGTCATAATAATAATATGTCGTTCGCGCGGTAAACTATAATTGCGCGATGCAGGATTTTTGTGACGTCAGGAAGACCTGACGTCCCATCGAAGACGATTCGTCGTTTGCATATGGGGTTGTAGATGGCCGCCACATTACTCAACCAGAATAAAATATTCTGAAAACTTAATTCTTTACGTCGCGCTCTCACTTTGAGCATTATGTTCGAATTCCGGCTATTATTTCCAACTAACATTACACTTCGACGCTTTGACGTTCGAGCTCTTTGTAACTTAAACTACCAATTAGGCGTTCTTACACCTTTAGAGTACACCTTAGTGTTAGATTTACTAGGAAAGTCTGAAAAGTTACCTGCAATAGATTTAAAGTTGCAGTTAGAGCTTGCATCAGTGACGATACTTAATCGCGTCCGGTGCAGCCTTACTGACTGGCTTCTATACTAGCAAAGATTATTGTAAACTTGCAACACGACAAAAAAGGTTCTTTAATATTGAACTAAATAGTTATAGGAAAATCTAATTTACTCGGATAACTACATCCATACTTCCATATGATACCAAACCCCTGTATAAGTAAACAGTATGGAGTATGAAATACTCTGTACTTTCGATAAATACATGAATAACAGGGAGCCAATATACAAAAAAAAAAAAAAACGAAGCAAACAAGACATTGTGATAACACTATTGGCTAAGACATTTTAAAATAATGAAACATACAAAGTGTGCGTCTCAAAGTTGCAACAAATGGGAGTCCAACTCAGCATGTGTCAGGCAAATATACCTGACGCTGATATTCTGTTGATTTCGTTTCGTCTTTATGCTAGTACACTACTTAGATAGTAATAGATTTTTTATTCGTTGACTAGTATTTGTTTTAATCCTAAAAGTAGAATTCACTGTTCTACTAAGTCATGCCTCATTTTCCATTTTGATATCAAATAGTAGTTTGGGGACGTGTGCATGAAAATGTTAATGTCCACTTTTCTTGTTCAAAGAAAGACCGGTCTTGCTGGTAATATTTCTAACATGGAAATTGCTTTCAAAGCACATTGTGAATAGCAAAAATTTCTCACGGAGTTTGCTTAGTTTTCTTTCATAATCTTGACTTTTACGTACCTACTCTAGCAAGTATCTCATACCTGGAGGTATTGATTCTGCAATGTTGCAGACTTAAATATGTATTTTTTATTTTTTTATTTACTACTACATAATACCAATATTTTAGTGTTAGATTGTATATTGTATTTAAATATACAGTCAAAATCGTGTCTAATGACTTCACTTAAAACAATGTTCCGTTTATAAAAACGAAATTTTCGCATTTTCATAATACCAACTATCGGTTATATAACAAACGTAAACCGACGGTCCCTTCAAAGATGTTATAAATGGTTTTGACTGTATGTATATAAATAAATTAATATATACCTATCAACATGTGGTGGTCACTAGTCAATCATTATTATTTTATTTTAATTCAGAGGCATAAGCAGACAGATATACGGATTTTTTTTAACTGGTCCTCTAAAAAACTCACTGTCCTTCTAAAGATAAATAAGCTTTAAAATAATGAACCCCTAGTTTTTGGGGCTTCTATTATTGCACACTTTCTTTAATAAATGAGCATCTTTTTAACTCTATGGCCGTTTGTCACATTTCAATAACGACATAAACTAGCCCACCCCGACCAAACGAGCTAGGTTATGTTAGAACTATGACCAACCAAGCTTCATCCATGTTGATCGCAGTAAGTTGACTATTTAGCATTTTAGGTTCACAAAAAGAGGCGCATTTATTATATTAGAGTGATCAATAATCAAGAATATTTTTAGGAAAGCCAAATGAGTTTTGTTTTTAGGTTCGATTAAATACATGTCATTTAAATATACATGCCTTATGACATATTCTGAGATAACCTGGACACCTGGCCCTGTGATGCCTCTGGAATTGCAGATGTCAAAGGCCGTAAGGTGGCCTACTTGTTAGCCAACAGATAACATAAAAATACATCCTTCATTTTCTACAGGCCGGAGCTTATATTCATCATCGCCTTTTGCCAACTATGTTGGGGTCGGCTTCCAGTCGAACTGAATGTCGCTGAATACCAGTATTTTATATGTAGCGACTGCATATCAGACCTCTACAACCCAGATACTGGGTAACACGATTCCCTTTGGTAAGACTGGTTGTCAGCCGGGACCAACCAACGACTTGACATCCTTTCCGAGTCACGGTCTCGGAAATCCTGCAAATTCTGAAGCGTAGAAATACTAGCTGATAACAATTTGTCATTTACACATTTGGTTTAAATCGACAAGAATTTATTTGATTGTCTACAATCTAAGTTCCTTAATATTGTATTAATTTGAAGCTACAAGTAAGTAGCCAATGTGTAATATGTTTTGTGGCTACATAATGATACAATATTATGGAACAAAGATTGTAGCCAATTAAGAGAATTCTTGTCGATGATACATCTTTTTGAAAATGACGTGAATTTGAAATGTCTTAATAACTTTTAAGTTTTAAGCCGGGTCTGCTGCGCCAATGTTCTTAACAAAACACGTTAGTAAAACATGTTAAATAAACGTGTTTAGTAAACAGCCAGTCCGCTGCGACATGTTATGTTAAATGTTTGTGTTTAATATTAAGGCCACGCCCACAAATCGCTCATTTCAAAAATCGAATAAGAGTATGACGTATGTACGTCTATTTCTTTGGCACGCTCTGACAAAAAAAGGAGGGAAGGTTTTTTTGTAAAATAAATTACAACAATATTGGATTTAAATTCCAAATTATATTTAAAACTAAACAACTTGAAATAAAGAAAAAAAAAATGTTTTTTTAACAATTTGTGCATTATTCATGTTATTAATTAAAAATAATCATCACAGTATACGTACACACGGCTACACATCAAGCTATACATTTCCAGTATTAGCTGACCTCGCATTGTTCGGAAATCCTGTACAATGCGAGATCAGCATAAACTGGAAATGTATAGCTTGATGTGTAGCCGTGTGTACACTTTAGTTATAACAAATTTGCAGGTATTGAAAAGCTTGTTTTTTTTCTGCATCAGTGTCATGTGTGGTTTAAATTTGAGTAGATGTAGTTGCAGCAGGGCTTACTATGGTTTCATTTTGTAATATAATCACTCTTTGTGAATCTGGCAGATCAGAAGAATCAGTGGATGTAACATCATTTGTTTTTTTGTTGTTTTTACCGAACGCGGGTGATGTTATCCGTTCGTCGCGGCAAACACGTTAATGTTTCATGTTTCATGTTTTATCAAGTTTCATGTTAAACCACGCCCCCAAATCGGTTCAATTTTGATGTTTCATGATAATAAAACATTAAAACATGGCGCACCAGACCTGGCTATGTTTCATGTTGCATGTTTTATGTTAAACCACGCCCCCAAATCGGTAAAATTTTGGTGTTTCATGTTAGTAAAACACTAAAACATGGCGCAGCAGACCCGGCTTTAGGCTTTAATCCACGTTATCAGTCGATGCGTACACTTCAAATAATATTCGTGACATGCCTTTTAAAGAAGAGAATGCGAAGCGCTTATCCAAAGTCATTTAAATTATCTAGACTAGAGAAATAAAACTTGAATTTAAAGAGATAAGTGCATTTTGTTGAGCGGCCAGAAACCGTTGTTGAATTATGAAAATCCCTCTAAATCCAGTTTGGACCAGTGTTTATTATCACTTAAGATTAAGTGGATAAGGGGGGAGGGAATAACAAAACTGGGGATTTGACTTCTGCGAAAGTTAATTTTGTTTAGCAGTTTTTTTTTGTGTTTTGCGGGACTTCAATGGATTTACACTGAGATAAATTTGTGAATAAAAAGTGTGGCGCGTTTTTGTAATCTAACACAACTTGGCGTAAGATTTATTTTGTTCACAAGTTGCTGAAATCGTGTCCGTGCGGATTGAGGAGCCAGACTCATAATTAAACGCGGGTACTACCAATATTTAGTAGTAAATTAGCCGATTTTGTAGGCCCGATCCTGGAATTTGTAGTAACATCCTTTAGAAGTTACATGACTTTAAAGGTGGCTCCTCAATCCGCATGTGCGAATTGAGGAGCCACCTCAGAACTCGAAAACTAGACGACGGATGAAAATGAAAATTTGGTAGGATTTAGTAGTACTTATGCGTAATCTCTACAAAAAAAATGGGGTTTGTACGACTGGATTTGAGAGAGCTACAATGCTTTGATTTTTCATAAAAAAACGTAAATTTCACCGCGCTGTTTCTCGGAAAGTTATTAATCAATTACAACATATTTTCAGTATGATTTAGTAGTAAATTAGTTTTAATTTGTAGTATAAAAATAAAAAGGAAAAGCTATATAGTTTCGGTAATACAACACATTTTATGTGGCTCCTCACACCGCACGGTCTAGAGAAAATATATGTACGTAGCTACTAAAGTAGCTGATCAAATCGGATAAAAATAGCATCAATATTTAGTAGAAATTTCTACTAAATATTGGCGTACTCCAACATCCTGCGCATTCAGTATTTCAAAAGATATTAATAAAATAAACATTCCTTAACAAATTAGTGAATAGGGTGACCATAAATAATTCAAACAAGACCATTGTTTGAAATAAATAGTTTTATTTGCTTAAAAATCATCCTACGAGTACGATTACCTACGTGTTACTTATGTAATTGCAGTTTAAAATTTTATGAGATACTAGCTGCGCTCCGCGGTTTCACCCTCATAAGTCTGGATCCCGTGGGAATATCGGGATAAAAAGTATTCTATGTCCTTACCCAGGTTTAGGGTTAAAGGTTTTATTTTATACGATATTAAAATATAAAGTTAGTGTTACAGGATTGTACATTTTAAAAAGATCAAAAGAAAAGTCCGCGATAGCATAATATGTCTACCTCTACGGAGGATGACAGATGTGATACAGAATGCCCAGTAAACATGACGCAATGACAGAACATACAACACAAACCGAGCGCAGCGTATAATGAGATACAAAAACCGGCCAAGTGCCCAAGAACAAACATAACATTGTAAGTATGTAGTTGAAAAACACTTTCTCCCTTATAACGTTGAACTTCAAAGGATGATGCTTATTTTGGTACCCACCTCCAATAACCATGTGTCCTACATCGTTGGATAGCTCTTTTTAAACTGAATCGAAGTTACTATGGCGCCTAATTCCAAATCCTTGTCCGTTCGGAGTTATACTGTACCAAACATGTCTGTTTTAGCAATACCTAATTAAGGTTTTTTTTTAGATACTTCATAATTCACTGCCACTTTGAGCATCATTAGGGAAACGACGTCATCACAAGCTACACAGTAACCGATCATGAGTTCACTACTTCTCTCCCCCCTCCTTCTAACAGTTAATCTAGGGATTCTATCGGTATGCGGTGTCGTCAAATAAATCTTGCAGCATTTCAGCTTGGAACCGAATCAGCATCACCCAGAAACTTCATTCATAAAAGTATAAGTAGATACTACCTGGATGGCAGCGTGTCGATGAGGTTAGGTGGTGCTAATCTGATGCTGGGCTTAAAAATGTATTATACTGACCTTAACGGCCCCAAAATAACGGTTGTCCTGTAAAACCATCATTTACACTAATGTTTATTACGGTTTCAAATAAATATTAAATGACGGGGAAAAATGTCTGTCGATCGTTCGTATCATGTGTGACTGCGCTTCGTTTCTTACTAATCTGCGACTGTTTAGGTATTAGCACTCTGGACTCCGGTTATAGTTTTTCTTGTTGGCTCCGGCTATCTCGTGGATTTTATTACCTTTCGTTTGAATAGTAGCCTTCAGGTTTCAGGCGATTTGAATTTCCGAGCTGTCACATTAAAAAACAATATATTTGGGAAATACTAAATGAAGCTGGAAAGGTCTTCCTGCAGCGAGCATTAACACAACGGTATAATTATCCAATAGTTTAAAGGCAAAATGTGGAGATGTACCTGATTACGGGATTAGTGAAGATGCTTGGCTCTTACGTGGTCGCATCCAGTCTAGTCATGTAATAGCTAGAAAGTACCCTACCATTTTGCTACTTATTAATTAATAATGCTCAATACTCAATACTCAATTCTTTATTGCATTCCACAATGTAGGCTTAGGTGGTAAACATTTATTTGGTAGGTAACAATCGTGGACCCTGTCGGGCACAGCAAAAGATATAATAAATAAATGTGGAGAGGACTTATCATTATTACAATACAACTTATTCTAAAAACATAGACATAACATTAACATTAGAATTAAAATTGCAAAAGACTTTATTCTTCAAGTTTTAGAGACTTATCACTTAAATATTCATCGACACTATAGTAAGATTTTTTAAGTAATAACTTTTTTAATTTATTTACGAATAAATGGAGTTTTTTTTCTTTTCTTATTGTTTCTGGTAGCACATTATATATTTTTACTGACATTACCAGAGGACTTGTAGAATGTATTTTTAAGCGGGATGATGGTAGGTTGAGTCGTGTTTTGTGTCTGAGTGTGTACCTTGTTTGTATGTCTTCTCGTTTAGTGTAAAAGTCTTGGTGTTTGTGAGCAAATTTGCATATTTCAAGTATGTACATACAAGGCAGAGTTAAGATATTTTGTTCTATAAAATGGGGTCTGCAGCTATCTGTCTGTTGTATATTTACCAGGATACGGATAATTTTCTTTTGAACGGTGAATAGTGTTGGGGCATCTGTACTGTATCCCCACATAATGATGCCGTAGCTCAGCCACGCATAAGCATAGGCGTAGTACATAACCAGAGCAGTCTGTAAATTTGTGGTTTTTTTAACTTCCCGGAAAGCATATAAAAATTTCGATAGTTTTGATTTTATGTTTTGTATGTGTAACTTCCAATTTATATTTTTGTCTATGGTTATGCCTAATAGTTTGAATTCATTAACTGTTTCTATTATATGGTTATTGAAGGAAAAGAGTACATTTAGAGGAGTTTTTTGATGGGGATGGAAAGTTATGAGTTTAGTCTTTTGGAAGTTTATTTCAAGGTTGTGTTCATTCATCCAGGTTATTATTTTCCCGAGAATTTCATTAAGGGTACTGTTTAAGTTCGTATTGTCATGACATTGGGTGAGAATGGAGATGTCGTCCGCAAATAAAACGCAAGGTCCGGTTTCTGCAATAAATTTTGGGAGATCATTGATGTAAATGAGAAACAGAAGACATCCAATAACACTACCCTGTGGTATTGATGCGCTTATAGCCTTTAGGTCAGATCGAAACTTTTGAAGTTCGTTTATAGTGCTATTGAAGTATTCTATCTCTACTAGCTGTGCTCTATTTTCCAGATAAGATTTGAACCATTCGTATGCTTTACCGCGGATCCCTAATCTATATAATTTATTTAATAAAATATCATATTGCACTTTATCATAAGCTTTGGTCATGTCAAGCATTAACCCTACTGCGTATTTTTTATTATTTATTATGCTTAGGGCTCCCTGTATAAATTTATAAACTGCTAACGCTGTTGATCGATTTTTTCGAAAGCCGTTTTGGCATTCGTCAAATATTTGATATTTTTCGCAGAAAGTGTACACGCGATTGCACATTGCTTTCTCGAAGATCTTTGAAGCTGTAGGCAGTAAAGCTATTGGACGGTAATTACTTGGCTCTGTTTTGTCATTTTTCTTGTGTAGAGGCTTCACTAACGCTATTTTCAGCTGGTCTGGGAATACGCCATCTTCAAAAGACTGGTTTAGCAATTTATAGAAGGGTAGTGTAAGCTCATCAGCGCATTTTCTGAGTAGACAGGGTGGAAGTTCGTCTATGCCGTGGCTTTTTTTATTTTTTAGTGTTTTTAGCATACTATTGATTTCGTATGGTAATGCTAACAATATTACATACTTATACACTTAATTGAAAGCGTGCGTGCTGTGTACTGTAAGGTTTTATTATATTATCAACCATATGTTGTACTGGCTGTTATGAATATATCAGTTCGAACTATCTGATGAGTCACTTTCTAATTTAGAATAGGTTCGTAATAATTGTTTTATATAGAAAATAGCGGAAGGCTAGCTGTCACTTCGTAGGCGCGTATTCATGTTATAATATATTTTCTCTTCAAATATCTAATTAAAAACCTACTATAAATATAACGTATCACTGTATCATTGAAGAGAACCCGCACACTATAAACATACATATTTATCCAATACTAAAAGCGTCTCGGCGCCCCGCACAAACACGTACCCCTCACACATGGTGGATGGCGCCTAAAACCGGGTTTTAGAAGTAAGGCGTATGCAGAGCCAGTTAATACTGCACTAGAAAAAAAATATAATTTAGAAAAAAAAAACATAATTCGACACGTAACAGTTCGACACGTAGGTAATAGGCATTAACTCATATCGGTGCAAAGAAAGAGCTGAAGAAGATGCCAGCTCCTCACCGGAGCCGAAACTAAAGCTAAGTGGTTTTTATTAAAAGTGTTTTTTCTAACAAAAGTGCGACATGGAGTACTTCTCAGGTATAAACGGATGCCTAGAGAATTTCCTAGATGATTTCAGGATTACAGCCACCTTCAATGAATGGCAAGAGAGCAACTGGGCATTAATTTTACGCGCATTTCTTGTGAGTCCAGCTGAGATTGTCCACAAGTACACGTACCATGAAGGTATGAGCTTTGACTCGATGTGCAATGCACTAAGGAAAGAGTTTCCATGCAAATGTCATAGAAATATGAATACGTTGCAAGAAGAAGAGATGGTACAAATAATGTCCGAGGCAGGCGGACAGGAAGAGCTTGCAAACATAGATAATCATACCGATTTATTTTTTAGCGGAATACTGGATATTATCCCACTTGAAACTGAACAAAGCTGCCAGGAGCGCAGTGATGATGAAAATAATGATGATGACGAGTGCAGCTGCCTGGAACGCAGCCTTGCAAATGATGAAGACGGCTCAATCGAAAACGAAAATTTGGATGAAATTCACGAATCGGGTCAGTTCAGTCCAATTATTAAACAGTTTGAATATCAATCCGATAAATATGATATTGTTGAAAAATTTTCCGATTCAAAGGAGATTGCCCAAACCCCATTTTCGACTGAAATATTTTCCGATTCAAAGGAGATTGCCCAAACCCCAGTTTCGACTGAAATAATTAGCAATGAGCAACAAGTTAATATTTTGATTGATTTAAACTCAATTAAAGCCAACAAAGACTTAATCGAGTTTGACGTGGAGTCACCGTCAGTGACGAATGAAGATATTAGTAATGACTTTCGAGTGAAAGTTTATAACAACGAACATAAACATAGTGTGCCATCGCAAGGTTGCTTTGTCATAAAGTTATCATTCTTTTGGCCAACAAAGTTTATATTATTACTATTTTATATCATCATGTTACTATTATACTACATCATTATATTATTACAACAACAAAGTGCTAAAAGCAATTTAAGAAGTGCACCAATTAAAAACAAAACCATATTTGCTAGAAACAGTAAAATGAAATGCTTTGTGCCAAAAACAAGTAAATTAAAAAGGTCGAAAGCTTATAAACATTTTATAATAAAGTTTACCATTTTAGAATATGAGTTTTTAAAATTGAATAATAAGAAGTTTAGGAACATTATACATATTAGATTTTCTTATTTTGTGTCACCTCCTTTCATATCAATGTCACTTTAGAGTGTAATTATTTGTTATTTTATTTTTATTTTAAAAGAGTGTTCATATTATTATTAGGCTAATGTCATTTAGATGTAAACATCATAATAGAGCACATTATTTTAGTAATTAATTATATTATACTAATGCATTGTTATGTGTGTTTTCGTTACATATGCGGGGAATAAACATCGGACGCGGCCGGGAGCGAGTGAGGTGTCACTCCTCATGTCGCCAAGGAGCCTGAGGGAACGTGTCAACCTCATCGTCTTCAAATTATATTCTTGTTTTAGCTTAGCATGAACGCACTCCAGAATTTATCGTTGTGATTTAAGAGGGAAGTAAATAGTTTTGAAATACTGTGGTCCCTCCTGGGGGGGAATGGCACTCCGTCTGGGTTAACATCTATTTTGCTAAAAGGGGCATAGCCCTTGCAAAATGTGTTTGATAAACACAATTGGTTAACTCATGACTGAGGACCCACAGTTTAGTCAGGAGTGACTGACATTTAATGGGGATTGAGTTTTATACTAGGGGATGATGCTTGATCTAGGTTGATACCAACTTCGCTAAAGGGGCATAGCCTCGCGAAGTGTGTCGATTCGACACATTTGGTTTCTGCCGATGATTGAGGATCGACAGTTCAGTCAACATGAACTAATAATTTGGGATTTTGATATTATTGCGGTGTGATGAATTTTCGAGAATTATTCATCTGGAGTGTGGCCATGAGATAGTTATTTTGGTTGGACACTTACTTCTTGATCCTGAATTCCCTCTGGCTCAACATTGTCCGATGGGGTTAAGGTTTTAGATGTTAAGTTTCTTTCTTATCTCTTCTAAACCCCTTCTGGGTCGATGTGAATTGTCACATCAGTTTGTTTGTTTCCCGAGGCTTGCCGTACCTTTTACAGTGGTTTTGCTGCGGTATGGTTTAGGCATGACAGCGTTGAATTTTTGAAGTGCACATTGGCACATGCTATAGTTTAATTTGGCTGACACTTAGCGTAGTGTCAGGCCTTCGCGACTCGCTTGTCATGAACTAAGCCATCTCTTGTAAGAGAAAGACCTCAGCCGTGTAAATGATTTCCCACTGTTAGGTAGTTTTTCGCATAGGTATAGGTAGGGAAAGTCAGATTGTTCGAATGTTCTGAATAAAAGCAATTTTCCTGTGCTTTTATTCGAGGTGGGCGTAGCTCATGTAAGGTTTTATTATATTATCAACCTTATGTTGTACTGGCTGTTATGAATATATCAGTTCGAACTATCTGATGAGTCACTTTCTAATTTAGAATAGGTTCGTAATAATTGTTTTATATAGAAAATAGCGGAAGGCTAGCTGTCACTTCGTAGGCGCGTATTCATGTTATAATATATTTTCTCTTCAAATATCTAATTAAAAACCTACTATAAATATAACGTATCACTGTATCATTGAAGAGAACCCGCACACTATAAACATACATATTTATCCAATACTAAAAGCGTCTCGGCGCCCCGCACAAACACGTACCCCTCACAGTACACAGGTACCTGTACTCTTATAATATCAATTGTTTGGTACTTTTGCTAGCCAGCCCCTACCTTATTTCATAATTAAAGATGCCCTATAGTAGACCATGAATGATTTTATTTTAATTATAATGGATGAATGCATTTCTTGTATGGTATGGTTCGTGGCTAATTAATAACAGCCGCACGGGGCGACCGAAGGTTAAGTTACGCTTTCTGAGGTTGGCCCGTGGATGAATGACCATTCATTACTTACGAATACCCCTCCCTGCTTCGAAAAGCACTTGAATAGGGATGATGACAAAAAATGTTTTTTGTCCGGAATGTAGATTATGCAAAAATAACGTACACGTATTTTTTCTTATTTATACGACAAGACGGCGGCATACTTATTAGTTCCAATTTCATCCACGCGCAGACTTATCTTGCGAGCACTCTACCCCAGACTGCATTCCGAATTACGCTGTAATCCATTTTGGCGTGCTTACACCCGTCCAAATTAGTGTGTGCGCAATAAAAATATCCCGTGAATCGTCATAGATGACGTCATGACATGCGCCATCTTGCGATAACGCATGCTCTAAATTAATATCACCTCACGGTGATCAAAAATGACAGTTGTGCTGTTTTAGTTTGAATCGCATCCTATCTTTAAACTAAAGTTACCAATCCGTAGCCGACCGCAGGCAACTGCAGGCAATGTGTCGCCGCGACACAAAAAACCTTTCGTAGTTAGCGACACATCGCTTTCATAGAAATACATAAAAACCAGTCGTGTCGCGGCGACACGTTGCAGTTCGTAGTATCTATTAGATTTTCTAAATTGTACTTCTGGTAACAAACAAATATGATATGGTATAAGTTTAGACGTTAAGCTGGCACTGTAAGCACGTTCAAGAGCGTTTCGATTCAAATTGACAGCTCTTAGCTGTCATAATCGTGTTATCTAAATCGGAACATAAAATTATTATTGCACTTCATAATTAATATTCTAGTTCGCTAGTAACCCACATTTCTTATTTCGAAACAGTAATATTGTCAAAACAGGGTAATCATAACAGGGAAATATTTGACATCTATTTGCGACCTTTGCCCACTTTCAGAGCTCGTAATTCGGAATGCGGCCACAGACGTGAAGATGACTGACACTACTGACATTCGATTTTTTTTCTAAGCTGTTTGTCTGTTACATTCTTTACGTTACTATAGCAACAATGTTGTCAAAAATAACAGCGAAACAACAATGAATTTAAAATCATAACGTATGAATAAAAACTAATGTTTACTTTGACGAAGACAATTTATTTTACTATACACAAAGAGAACACGTTTCTACGGAGATCCCTATCACCGCGATTCACCGGAGAGTGCTAAATTTACAACGCCATCTATCGGTACATCAGGAACTAAAATATCGTTTAAATAATCAAACTAAACACATCGAGGTATTATTGTACTAACGTACCTAAACATAAGTTTGTACAAAATAAGTATTATTAAATTCATCACCGGTGACTGAATTTTAATTCATTTGTTAAACTTACTTTTGTTGTAGATACATAGTACATAACATAACTATACTAACTACATATAATAATAATATTATAATTGCGAAAGTGAGTTGGTTTTTCTATTGGTTTATTTGTTACGCTAAAACGGCCGAACGGATTTAGATGAAATTTGACATATGGGTAGTCAATGACCTAGGTAAGGACATAGAATACTTTTTATCCCGATATTTCCACGGGATCCAGACTTATGAGGGTGAAACCGTGGAGCGCAGCTAGTATCTCATAAAATTTTAAACTGCAATTACATAAGTAACACGTAGGTAATCGTACTCGTAGGATGATTTTTAAGCAAATAAAACTATTTATTTCAAACAATGGTCTTGTTTGAATTATTTATGGTCACCCTATTCACTAATTTGTTAAGGAATGTTTATTTTATTAATATCTTTTGAAATACTGAATGCGCAGGATGTTGGAGTACGCCAATATTTAGTAGAAATTTCTACT
Source organism: Conistra vaccinii (assembly GCA_948150665.1). Lineage (NCBI taxonomy): Eukaryota > Metazoa > Arthropoda > Insecta > Lepidoptera > Noctuidae > Conistra > Conistra vaccinii. Next base: position 9,830,016 of record OX411337.1, on the reverse strand, counting down.
AAATATTGATGCTATTTTTATCCGATTTGATCAGCTACTTTAGTAGCTACGTACATATATTTTCTCTAGACCGTGCGGTGTGAGGAGCCACATAAAATGTGTTGTATTACCGAAACTATATAGCTTTTCCTTTTTATTTTTATACTACAAATTAAAACTAATTTACTACTAAATCATACTGAAAATATGTTGTAATTGATTAATAACTTTCCGAGAAACAGCGCGGTGAAATTTACGTTTTTTTATGAAAAATCAAAGCATTGTAGCTCTCTCAAATCCAGTCGTACAAACCCCATTTTTTTTGTAGAGATTACGCATAAGTACTACTAAATCCTACCAAATTTTCATTTTCATCCGTCGTCTAGTTTTCGAGTTCTGAGGTGGCTCCTCAATCCGCATGTGCGAATTGAGGAGCCACCTTTAAAGTCATGTAACTTCTAAAGGATTTTACTACAAATTCCAGGATCGGGCCTACAAAATCGGCTAATTTACTACTAAATATTGGTAGTACCCGCGTTTAATTATGAGTCTGGCTCCTCAATCCGCACGGACACCTGAAATCAGCTACGCTTAATATAATATATTATATTCTGGAAGAATCTTGAACCGATTGTGTTGCGTATCTTTCAATATAGTCTTGTATCCATATTTCCATACGCGCCATTTTAAATAGCGAAAGTAAATCGGTCTATCTGTTCAATTTCACGTCTAAACTACTGAATCGATCATTCATTCTTGATATTTGTATTAAAAATTAAAATTGAGAATGTGGGTGCTGCCTTCACCCACATTCTCAATTTTAACAACCTTTATCAACGAAAACCTTTAATACCCTGTTTTTTTTTAATCAATTGAAACAAATTCCTCTGTATAAAATACTTCAGGTAAATTGCACTCTTACAGCTCTATTAAACGGCCAGTCCATTTATAACATCACTATCAGCTTCACAGGAAAGGGTCTGGCGAATAAGTTGTACGTCACCGCGCCATCGCTCGAGCATTAATAATTCTGGCCAGCGACGCCGTTTGCAACCGCCGTGCATCGGTGTCGGGTCACACTGACAGCGGGGCATTAACAATAATTACCTTTAAAAATGAGTACCTATAAAAAAGGAAGTTTGTAAGTGGCACCGGTAACTGAAAAGTTGAGTGGAAACCGGTTGTCATTGTATGGGCATGTGATGCGGAGGAATGAGGAAAATGTCGTGAAGAAAGTTTTGACTATGAATGTGGATGGCAAGTAGAGGATGTCCAAAGTAACTATTGATGGACTGTGTGAAAGATGATATGGCTAGAAACGGGGTGACTATCGAAATAACGACTAATAGAGAAGTATGGAGGGAAAAGACATGTTACGCCGACCCCAATTATATTAGGATAAGGGTAAGAGATTACCTTTAATGTAATACCATGCAGCCTATTATTGTCCAACTGCAGAGGCAAAGCTCTCTTTTCATGCAGAGAAGGTATAAACATTGATCATTACGCTTGAGCGCAGACAAATATTAAATTATAAGTCCAGATTCACTCACGTATTTCTGTTCTGTAGCGTGGGATGCGCCCAAACTTATTAGAATGATCGATGATCGAAAATGGCCTGGACTGAATCTGTAGCAGTGGACTGCGAGAAAATAAGTTGGTAATATTTCTGTAGTAATAAAAATCTAAAATTAATTAATTCACTGACAGACAACGCATATGCACAAGAGTTCTTTATAAACCTAAAATGAGCAATGAGAAAGATCATGTACGTTTGCCCAGCACGGCCCCCCAAAATTTGAGCACAAGATGTGCACCAATGCAATGTACTCGCCTCTAGGTGTATATGTACCGGTTTCTTTTTCAATGTACCTCTGCACTTTTGAAGAAATATGCAAAAATAGGGGGCCGTGCCAGTCAAACGTTTTCAGCACGGCCCCCGTGTAACTTGAAAAATATATAATGTATTAAAAAAAAACTTATACTCAAGGAATGTACCCTATTAACACGTTATAATATATGTGCCGCAACAGATATTGTGAATTCGTAATAACAAATAATACAAAGTGGATAGGGGGCCGTGCTGGATTTTTTTTTATAAGAAAATATCTAAAAAAGACAAAACAACCTTAGCCAAAAACTATTAAAAAGTAATTTATGTTTGGCGAGTAACATATGTACCGCATTGGTTTCTCACATAATTTGCTAAACTTGAAAAATAATGAAATTTTAGTTCATTCAGCACGGCCCCCTTTAGTTGCATAATTATATCTTTTTAAATATGACATGTTTGTTTACAACATTCGACTTCTTGAATTATGTATAGGAGTACATTCGTTCCAAATAAATTGCGATTCCGTTGTATTAGTACTTTATAAGATAAATTGGATCAAAAATATCATATATTACGTCTGATGGGGTGACCATGATTCCATACACGGGGGCCGTGCTGAAAACGTCTGGCTGGCACGGCCCCCTTTTTTTGCATATTTCTTCAAAAGTACAGAGGTACATTGAAATAGAAACTGGAACATATACTCCTAGAGGCGAGTACATTGCATTGGTGCACACCTTATACTCAAATTTTGGGGGCCGTGCTGGGCAAAGGTACATGAAAGATCGTTTAAAAAATCATCCCCTACAGGCCAGCGCACATCGGTGGACGGCGCGGCGGGGCAGAGTATTTTAAAACCGAAGTAGATTCGTCCGTATTTAATATAATTGTCCGACACCGTCCGCATATCCATGAATTTGCGGACGGTGTCGGACAATAACCTTTTTAATATTTGTTAAAGAAAATAACGTAATTTTTTTTTACTCGGTTTTTTATGTTTATTTTTAAGCCAACTGTGTTGGTGTTTACCCTTCCATCCTGTATAACTAATGTACTTATACAAAATATTGTAAAACATTATAAAAGAGTAACGGTGGAGTTTCTTGCCCATTCTTCTCCATACAAAAACTACCTTTCGTGAGAAATATTGATCTCCATTTAACATTTCTTTACAGGAGCTTCTTCATCGGAGATAGCATATAATAATTTTGCATTATACTCTAAGAGGCTCAATCTGTCACTTTTAAACTTTAGAACGTCTATTTTTGTAAGTAAAACACTGTTAATTTTAATATTTTGCTTGACGTTCAATATAAAATCAAAGTATTAAATGACGGCTTTGCTATATTATAACTACTCTTAATAAGTACCTTCTTAGGCACCACAATTTGTTACTCTCCAAAAAAACTAAAAACCTAAAATAATCCTTTCAGCCAATTCGGACCACAACCCAAAACAGTACTTTATTTTCTACCTTTTAACTTGAGGTAAAACTAAGAGAACGAAAAAGACGAACGGTGTAGGAAGGCAGGAATTTTTCAGTACACAAAGAATTGCAAAGTACATACCCATCTTAAAGTTTGAGCAGAGAGCAAGACCCGATCGAAGTACCTATGGTTCACTAAAATTGAAATTTTAAACAAACTTAAGTTGATATAGGTATACTATCTACGATTTGAAATATCGATCTTGAACACGTTCAGTGCCAAGAGCCCTCCTGGAGGGTTCACCTAGTCACATATGGGATGCCGGGAGCCCTCGCGGAGAGCTCATTTTAAATGTAGGTTTTTCTTAGCGAATACAGCATTATAAACCGTGAAAATAAAATCTGATGTATATTTTAACAAGATTTATTAGTCTATGCGTTGGTTTTAAATTTCAATTTTTTTGTTCTCGGTTACAAATATTCACTAAAAATTTAAAAGGTTGTAACTATATATAGCGACAAGACCCCCAGAAAACACTATTTCACTTCGTTTTACAGTGTTTTATAACACGGTTTTAAACCTAATGCCGTTGACCGTCCGCGATGGTTAACTTTAGCGCAAACGCTAACGCTACGCGATCTTGAATGTGAACGTTTTACACATACGAGAATTGGCCTTCTGATGTAAATTATAGGTATGTTATTTTTCAACAAAATTCTGTACTGGGACTCCTACTGACTTAAACCCCACGATGCTCCTTGCTTCCTAGAGGAAATAGCACACAAATGGATTGTCACCGTATCAATTCGAGCCATTCAGTATTCTTTGTATGAAACTCCCTACTGCAACGCACACTCATCGGAATCGTAATGTAATCGCCTCGCCTCGGGATAAGCACACGAACCGCGGCGATTCGGTGACGATCCCTTTCCAAGTTGATAGTGTACTATGATCATTCTTCAGGGAGTATGCTGGATCGTACTTTCTCGTTTCAGTTTGAATTATACGTAGCAACAAAGTGTAAATGTTATTTATTACAAACAAAAAAATATATTTGCATGTGTTAAAATTGTGACATCTACCAACCCGCACTGGGCCCGCGTGGTAGATTACAGCCCACTCCCTCTCACAGAGAGGAGGCCTGTGTCCCAGCAGTGGGAACATTAATAGGCTGATGATGATGATGATGAAGATTGTTAAAATTAACTGAAGCTTTCCTGGATTCAATAATTCATTTTATGCACTAATCCAGACTTTTTTGCTTAAAAGTCTTTGGCAAGAACATTTGTTCAATATCTAGACAATTTTTATAGTTATATCGTAAATCAGGGTAAAACCTTGTTGGGTGAAATGTCCCGTCCCGGTTTGAAAATTACATCCAAATCGTCCCAACTAACACCGTTTAACCCAAGAAATCGGCCCTTGGGTTAAACGGTGTTAGTTGGGACGTTATAAAGGTTATCAAAACATTTTGCAGCTCACTTGACATGGGACATAAGAATATTGGGTACTTAATGATGTAAGTAACCTATGCAAGCAATACGAATAGGAAGATTGTCTTAGTATTTTCGACGAGCTCGAAGCTAAGTAATAAGAGTCGCAAGGGTCGATCCATCAGGTTAAGCTACGCTTGCTGGGGTTGCTCCGTGAATGGGTGACCATCTTTACATACCGAGACTCCTCCGTGCCTCGAATATCACGTTAAGCCGTTGGTCCCGTCTGTCATTCGTGGATCTTTGACAGTCGTAACACGTCTTTAGAAGCGTGTCAGACAACCAGTCTTACCAAGGGGTATCGTATTACCCAGTTACTGAGTTGTGGAGGTCAGATAGGCAGCCGCTCCATAATAAATACTGGTATTGAGCTGCAATAGGTCAGACTGGAAGCCGACCCTTCCCGTCTTAGTATTTTTGAGTACAGGCTATCTATATGTACCTAAATCTGAAGCTAAAATTAAATATAAAAAAACAAAATTCAAACGTGATATTCAAGCTAGGCTGAGAATCAGCACTTTTAGAATGTCAAAATTACATAAGACAGTCCCCCAAAAACCCGCCCTTCACCACTTCCCAGTGCTTTAGCTGGGAAGAAGACGTGGCGCAAGAAACTCCCCAACAGCACAGCTGTCTGTTCAGTTAGAAAAACTTGATTCTATACAATAATACTTATGCAAAATAATATACATTACGAAACACAAAACATTAAATTAAATTATTTGCTATATGTCAGCTAGCACATGCCAATACATGTGAAATACCAGACGCGATTACAAGTACTTAGTACCCACTGAAAATTGAGGACTTCTCATCTCAAAATGATACTTAACACTTCAGTAAACGACAGAGGGTAGGAGAAATAAAATCTGTCAAATGCGAGTCGGACTCGCACACGAAGGGTTCCATACCATGTCGTACAAGATTTAACACTATGAATTTTTGTAATACTTTCGTGAAGGTAACAACAGAGGCGCTATATAAAAACAAAGAATTGTAAAGGAATTGTCTAATTTTAATGAAAAAATGTTGTTGTGTTAAAATATAGGTGTAGGAGTATATTTCATTTATTTTAAGAGAAAAATATTAAGTTAACTTTATCCAGTAACATGCATTAACTAAAGTCAAAGTTATTTATTTGCTACTAACATAGTATTAGTAGGTATAAATAGGTATATATGGTAGGTAAGCAGGTAGATATGTAGGGTAGGTAGCGTAGGTTAGGTACCTACCTACCCTGGTAAGTAGGGTAGGGTAGGTAGGTAGGGTAGGTAATTAGGTAGAAATAGGTAATTAGGATAGGTAGGTTCGCCGTAGATAAGTACTTAGTGCTAACCGTGCGAAGCCGGGCCGGGTAAAGCTAGTTACTTATAAATAAAAGGATTTCTCTTGCTACATCAGACTATATTGTACAAAATAGAATGTAAGTAGTACGCGAAATTTTAATTATAACTGTGCGTTTGCAGTGGCGAAACATTCACAACAAAACATGTTGGAATTTTTATTTTCTGTAATTTTTTCATACAATGTTTGACAGGAACTAGAGATTTCAACATGTTTGTCGTGATGTTTCGCCAGTGCAAACGCACGGGTCAATACAGGTATTTATTTACGTTATTTTTGATAGTCATACAGAAATCTATTATTTCTTACTTATTATTTTTACTCATCCCATCGGACTATGAGAGTGAGGGAAGAGAGAGTGCACTCGTGTCTGCGCACACACTTGTGCACTATAATATCTCCCGCGCCGAAGGCCAGTCTCCGTTGAGATTGGCCGCCGTGGCCGAATATTTTTACACCAATAATTTTTCTCAATATGAAATTGTATCCACAACGGTTGGTAACTGAATAGTACACTGTATGTGCCAGCATTCATTTCAATGTTACTGAATATATTGTCTATTGGAGTGTAGTTTTAACATGAGGTACACACATCAACACCGTCTAGGGATACTTTGAAAAAAGTCGATAAAGTTCTTAAACTCAAAAAATACTGGCCGGTTTTAAAATCTTGTGAAGAAAGTTTATTTTGTAGACCTTTTTGCATCATCGAAATTTAAATAATCGAAATAGTTTATGCTGCCATGATACTAGGTACTTACTTATTCCATATCATTACTCCGACTATTAAATAGTTATCTGTGGAATTTATATCACATAATATTAGCATGAAATACAAAATTATTTTTTTAAGTGCAGAAAATCGCCCATATTATATAAAATACGTTATGAATCGGCGTTTTTAGTATTTGTTGATTATAAACAGTATATGTTACATAATACACACAAGTTTCAAATTCCTAATTTGTTTAGTTGTTGAGATAGAGCTCGTACAAAAATGGTCTAAAACAGACAACTTCTACGGCCCCCTAATTCATCATTTTTGAAGATAAAAACAAATAAAAATTATATTTATTCTCTACTCAATGAGTTCTAGAAAATGATACCCCACATGCCAGGGTCAGATTTTTTTTTTTTTCAAAATTTAATTTTATTGTATGGCGACCCCCCTTTAATTTTTAATTTTATTATTTGTTGCTCTTGCGGCAATAGAAATGCTCAATCTGTGAAATTTTCAACTGCCTACCTATTACGGTTCATGAGATAGAGCTCGCTGACAGACAGACGGACAGCGGAGGCTTATGAATAGGGTTCCGTTTGTCACCCTTCGGGTACGGAACCCTAAAAATGAACGGTGTGTATGCATATGTGCAGATGTAACAAATAATTTTTGAAATACAATAGCCGACGTATATTTAGTAACCAAATCCGCGTAACTGTTCTTAAAGAGTCATAAAGAACCCTGTAATAAAAAAACACGTGTTTCACCTCTCAACGGGGCAACATCAGGATGACGATAGACTCGCTGCGAACCCAGACACGAGGTGTTGCCACGACAAGCGCCAAACACGGAGCGGTTCTTTATGACTCTTTAAGAACGGTTAAGTGGATTAGGTTTTTTTATGTGATTTATAAATCACTTTATTTAAATATTTTTTAGAGGTTTTAGGAACAGGGTGTAAAGTTCCTTCATACTCATTAGAAAAGGGAGGATTCTCCGGCCAGACGGGTGCTACTCGTATGTCTGGCGGGCAATTGCCCGTAAGTTGATTTCGGATAGTCTTATCTACGTCGTTCGCGGGGTAAACTCTAACTGCGCGATGCAGAAATTTTGTGACGTCATGTCTTTGCTGCGTAGTTCGTATGTCGCGGTTTAACCGCTACAAATTCATCACCTTTCTCCGTAATGCGAAGGGACATTATACAATGACATACAACACCCAATCAAAACTGACTTATGAATAAACAAAGGTTTCAATAATCCCGTAGATTTTTGTACCAAAAAACAAAACAGCAACAGTAACTGCACTAACTGCACTTCCACAAGAGAAGTTTGGAGCGCACTCAAATTAATGAACTTTTAAATTCCAGCGGCCGCGACTTTGAGCCATAACTAACGGAAAGTGCTGCCTTCTCTGTAAAACGCTCTGGCTTTTTATCCGAATGCTGTTGGAAAGAGGATAATGCTTTGAAAATGTGCATGTTGTTGTTTCCACCACTTTAGACTGCTTGCGTCAGATTAGGAATAAGTAGATTCACATTGTTTTCTGTTGTAAAGTTTGTGAATTCTGTGTGCTTCGTTTTGTGAACTTCTCTAGGCGCTTTGAGCACTTTTTGGGTGAACATGGAACTCGCGTCATCGTCACTGAATATGTTTACTTGTGGTAAGTAAGTGTACAAACATGCTGTGAATGTGCGCGTGAAGATGAGTAGCGTCAGCACATGACACACACACACTTCAGACTTAGCCATTGTCTCGGACGGTACGGTCTACTGAAAGCTTGCTACACTTGTTGCTTTCGCTACACTTATTGCTTTCCTAAACATGTGTGCGCTTTGTAGTTTCATTGTTAAATGTTGTAAATGTGTGCTCGGGCATGCACATAACGGCGGTGTTCTTTTGGCATGCTTCACTGTATTGTTCGTAGCGATCAGTCTTAATTTTTTATTTGGTCTGAGACTTTAGGTTAACAATTAAATATCTTCTACCTAGCCTTTTCGGCTTCCAGTCTTACCAGATGCAGCTCAATACCAGTATTTTACATATATCAGCTAAAAATGTAATAGTTAAAATAAAAATATTATTATGTTAGTTAGTAGGTATGTTAAGTTTATACTTGGGGTCATTATTTACATATTGTAAGCAATAAATCTTAAAAATAATTATACTTGCCGCCCATTGTATGTTTTGCAGTGTTAAATATATTTTTTGCTGTGTATTTTCTGGTGTACAATAAAGTATATATAAATAAATAAATACTTGTAATTTTTTACACCATAATTAGGTACGCGAGCCGCCCACCTTAGTTTGCAGTTTGTTTAGTGTAGCTTGCAAGTTTTTCATATAGGACGCACTTGTATGAAAAACTGGCAAGCTAAACTAAACTAAGTACAACTACATAACTTAGTTTATCTGGCGGTAGACGGCTAGCTTTATGTTGTATTAGAAAGTACAGAACTCAAAAAAATATTAACATCATACTATGTAAAACTACATTCTTCCAAACAAATAAATTCTGAAGTAGATTTTGATTCTGAAGATATTCTAAAACTTTAATAAAGGAGATTCAATTAGCAATTTCTTAACGCGAAGTTTACGGAAACAAATCTCCAAAGCGAGGTGACAGTTGCGGAAACAGAACCAACATGGCGGCTACTTATTTATTCTTTTAACACTGTATAATTAATGTGTAGTCCTGTTTTTATAATTTTTAGATAGCGGATTATTCTACGTAGTTGGTTTGGACTTTAAAAGAGACTGACCGTTAAGTTAGTTTCGGCCTTTCTTCTCAGAGTAGTCAGTAGACAGGAAACGCTGTTTTTCAAATTTTATTGACGTGTAAAAGTGTTTGTACAAACCTACTTAAACCGGGTTCAGGCGTTTCAATTTTAGTTGAACTACTTCTGTTATTCAACAAAAAATACTTTGAATATGAAATTTTTGATTGAAAGTCTGTTTAGGATGGATCAAAATCAAATCCCTTTCGACTTAGCTGTTGATCAACTAAAATCGAACTGTATGAACCCGGTATTACAGAAATAAAATCATTTATGATTTATTATTTTAGGTATCGAAAAAATGGCTATCGAAATTACTATGATGAAACTAACGCCCGGCTTCTGGTACGAAAATTATTGACGCATCAAAACTAACCGCAAGCCAATCGTAATTGGCGCGCGCTTGACAATTTTTTAGCTAATTTTTGTGTTTATTTTCGGTCTTTATGACGTATGAGAAACAGTGTGTAAAGTTCACTCATCCTCTTTAGAAAAAGGAGGATCTTCGGACCAGACGGGTGTCGTGTCTGGTGGGCAACGTGCCCAACGATTGATGTCGAGAGATCGTATACAATGTTAGATGTATATGTACCTACTCGTCGCGCGATAAACCTTGCTTGCGCGATTTATAATGTAGTTTTTTATAGTTTTTATTTAATTTAGTCTATTAGTGACTAGGAACTGTGGAAATTTATATGTACCTAGACTTAACTATCGCATTAGGGCAACCTGTAATTTAAGGTGCTGTTATAATAAATAAATAAATATAAATATAAAAGGATTTGTGTGACGTCAGGTCTTTGTTCCGTAGTTCACATGTGTCGTTGTAGATGGCGCCACAGGTTCAGAACCTGGGCATTATTTTCATCATTACAATTTCTCATTCATTCATTGCCTCACACAGGATTTGCATGTGAGTAATACCCATAACTGAGATCTGTTTCTGTGTGGAAATCCTCCTAGATCCCGAGTGTCTAAACCAACGTCAAAATGTAAAATTATATTTAAAAAATAAATGTGTCCTCGGTTTTATAAAAATTATTATAAATAGTTTGGAAAATCCAAAAGTGCACGCCTCATACATATTACTCATTCATAAACGAAAAAGAAATTCAAAACATAGTTTTTAACAAAAATGAACAATTTATCACTTTTCATGAAGTCGTAATGTCAAAGACTGACAAAGATATTTACTTGGCGGTTGCTAGGCAACATCAGTTCAAAGGTTGGAAATATTTAGATAAAGATATTATATTTTAGTTAGTATTTTATTAATTATAATTAAACTACTATGAATAAAAGTGCCAATTTCAAAAATTGACTCAATTAATTGATTTTATCGCAAGCTACAATGTTTTCAGGGTTCATAAATTGACGGACAGGATTTTTTTTTCAACTATTTTGATGCCGTTTCCATTTCTGCTGCATTAAATCAATTGTTAAAAAGTACAGTATTAAACTACATTTAATCATATATACAATGGTATATAAATTAAGTAGGTTCTGTGTACTAGCAGGAGTGTAACAATAAAAACACTTACAGAAATGGGGCAAAAAAAAATTTTCGATCGTAGAGCACACTCTAATGCTTCGCATTAAGAGTCGTGCAAAATTGCATTTTCACAAAGTTGGTACATACCTAGAGCATACTATTTCCGCAAAAACTACCCATATCTAAAACTTCATCATCGTCATCATCATATCAGCTGAAAGACGTTCACTGCTGGACTTAGGCCCCCCCCAAGAAAAGCCATCTAAAACGTAAGATAGATTATCGTTTATTTTGTGCACACAAAAAACATAGCACAACATACAAAAACACGATTCAATAATTATAGCTACAAGGTGCCAATATACAAAAAAATATTTAAGAAGATAACAAAATATTGTGATGACACTATTGGCTTAGACATTATTTTAATAATAAGTATTTACTTCTTCGCCACAAGATTAACAAGTCTAATAATACCAAAACATGCACCAAAAACATCAACAAACATAACATAAAAAAGTCTTATCCGTGTTAATCTTGCTGAACAAGATGAAAGGTCAATGAAAGAAATTAGGTCACCGGGATTAGTGGAATCGTCCCTCTGTAAGGTTGATAAGCAATCATTTTATGCCAGGCCATCGCTCTGACCTGCCTAGCCTTTGGCCTGGGTGCCACTGTAATTTGTTAATTGAATTAAGTAGGAGAGAGGCGAAAATCGTATGTCTTTTTTATGTTGGTAAACAGGCTCCGACTCATCTAGTGTTCACGATTTATTCCTAAAAAGTTTTAATAATTTTGAATGCATAATCAATTAATCAGCAAATAATATTCCCACTCCTGAGATAAGACACAGTCCTCCTCTCTTCGAGACTCGCCCGTGGATACCGGGAGACCGTGGTTGGTAGATGTCTTCGATATTTTGGATCTAGGACATGCCGGTTTCATCACGATGTTTTCGCTCACCGTTTTGAGAGCAGTGGTGATGAAACGCGCCAAACATACAAAGTAAAGCGCCTGCCTAGATTCCAACCTACCACTCGAAAGTCGGGGGGGGGGAGGTCGTTACCACTGAACCACCACCAAGTGTAGTAGTGGTAGAAATAGCCAGTCAGGTGTTAACGTGGTAGACTGAGTGTGTCGATATCGTCAAGACTACTTTAATGAAGCCCAGTTAGGTATTATAAGTGGTATGTCGGTGGATTGCCAAATTTAGCTAGAGCACTGATAGACTTTTCGGATTCAAGTGCGTATTGTATAATTATCACTTGCTTCAAAAACGGTGAAGGAAAACATCGTGCCTATCTAACCTCAATACCCCAGTTAGGCTGCGTATCCACCAGAGATGAGCGAGGATGCGAAGCGAGGAATGTCCGTAAAACGAACCAACAATAACAACGCTAGCTAAGCTCAAACTATGACAGTGAAGCGATGGTATTGGTTAGCTTACACACATCCTCGTTCATCTCTGGTGGAAACGCAGCCTTACTGGGTAACACGATACCCCTTGGAAGGCTGACACGGAAGCAGAGAGGAGAGGACCGGAGTTGCATAAAATCTCCGCTCCGCTTCAGTGGACAAGGATTTTCGAACTAGTTTAAAAATTCATACAAAAACGGGAAGCGGTGCGAGGGAGTGGAGCGGGGCGAGCGGAAAACCCACTCAAAAAACGCTCAAATTACTCGTCGCGTGAACTCATCCTAGATCTGCACCATCCGCAACATCGCTCCGCACTACCTCGCGCAGCAGCAATGAACAGACACAGTCCGCAACTCCGCTCCGCATTACTCACTCGCTCCTGTCCGCTTCCTCGCTCCACGTCAATGGACAGGCAGCCTTAGACTGGTTGTCAGACCCGGCCTGGTTAAGTACAAGAATCCCCAATTTCATAACTACTCCATGAAGTACTCATCAACATCCTCGATTATCGTTTACTAAGTGGCACAGTAATTCACTTTGAGGCTTAAGAGCGTCCATTTGATGGGTCGCGAAATGGCGGCCATTCGCATTCAATTCCACTGATTGATTGACGTATTTGGTTTATAGTCTTTTAGTATTATAGGTCCATTAAACTGTTTGTGAATTGCAATATTGATAAATACTGTTGAGAGATGGTAAAATGTATGAATAATGGAGTAATATTTGAAGTCTGTTCAATCGTCTTCACTTGGGGTTATATTTTTAATCGACTTGCATAAAGGAGGAGGTTCTATGTTTGAGTTAAGGTTTTTTCGTCGACATTTTCGCAGATGTGGATGTAATTTAGCACACAAATAGGCCATAAACTGGGTTAGGACAAAGGATACTTTTATACAGGTAGTAGGGGAAAGAGGGGGGAAACCGGACAGGGGGTCAAACCAGATAGTTGCTATTCCATTACTTCGGGTACAGCTGTCTCGTTCTAGCTAGTGGAGAAATATGCGCGAATGCTTGCTCAGTTTGGTTACAAATGGTGGTGACGGTCAAATCTCAGCGCGTGCGTCTATAAACGAAAATTGAAAACAAAGGTAAGTTATCTAATATTATGATTTCCGTAAAGTGTTGTCATTAAGTTTATATTTAAGCTATCATATACAGTTGTATTTTTTAAGAAGTAATATATATTTAACCTTTTAAAACTATATTTGTTGTTGCTATGAGTGTAAACATAAACTGTTACTTATTACAATTTCAAACGTGGTACCTGCGGGGTACAAGCGGACGGGGTGATTTCGTCTATCCGGTTTCACCCCGATTCAGGTATTGTGGACGTTTCTTTTATTCCTCTTTTAAGTTACTATTTTTTTTTACTTTATACAGAGTGCGAGCGTCAACATGCCACACAAAAAGACGAATATAAGAAGCTACCATGAGGATTCGGAGTGTTTGGTTTGTGGCGAAAAGTACAGTCAAACTAAGTCCACAGATGAATGATACCAATGCACTCTTTAGGTGCAGTTGTTCTGAAGAAAGACTTATTATTGTTTGTATGCAAAAATTGCGAATAATTTTAATATTTAGTTTTATTGTTAGTCATTTTATATTTACCCCTTGAATATAAAATACCTATCCGGTTTGACCCATAGGTATGGGGTGAATTCGGATTTATAATTTTCAGTAAAATCTGTTCTGTTGTATAATTATTAAGATTGATCTCAAACATTTTCATGCCGAAGTTATGCCTAAGGTATACTTAAGCATTTATGATATTGATTATGTCAATAAATAACATGGTGATTAATATATTGTGTCTTTATCTTAACTATCCGGTGTCCCCCCACCTTCCCCTACGTTCCCGTGGGATAATTTTCAACCTTCACACAAGCGAAGCCGCGGGCAAAAGGTAGTTCTGTATAATCAAGCGCTTTACATCGCTGAAGCATACTTCCCCTTAGAATGCAGCATCAACAAATTACAAGTTAGACCAAATATGAATTGCATTTTGCGTTATTGATTTTCTATACAAACTAGCCGCTGCAAGCAGTTAAAGTTTTAAGTTCAAGCTGAACCTAGCTTGAAGTTGTGCAACTCAATGGGGAACTTCTTGAATAGAGGCAAATGGGGCATAGCGCATGTAGAAATTTGTAACAAAGTTTATTAATATTTATTTTGTTTATTTGTTGGTCTAGTGGTAGGCAAAAAAAAAGTGGTAGGAAAACAAAATACTTAAAACTTGTATGGATATTGAGCCCTGAAAAGCATTATTTATATTGAAATGAATAATGAAATTTTTCGCCATTTTGCAGTGGAATAACTTGCAAAATTACAATACAAAGTGTTAATTTAGTTAAGGATTCTTTCATCAACCTTGGATGCAGTATAAAGCATCTTCTCTATTTATCGCAAATTTTGTTAATACGATTCAACCTGTCCCTTGCTGTCTTCCCTCAGTTACGCCCTAAGCCGAGGTCCGTATACCACAGGGGGTGACCATAGCGTGAAGTGGCTTAGTTTATAAGTTTTATGCCCGATGAAGCAGTCGACAACCTCCTAGGTTGACCTGTGAGAGGCCATTCCCACGCACATTTTGTAGCATTTTCTCTTTTCTGAATATTAATCACGTGTATATAATGATGAAAATATATCAATAAAACAAATTTATAATGCTAAATAAAAATAAGATTAAAGTAAATAATATTGTAAACCTCAAAGACCCTTAAATCAGCAGAGGCACTTGTCTGAAAAATGAATTCAGTTATTTAAACATTTCTATTTTTCATCAAATAAAATCACTACTTCGGTGTCTACTAGACCGATCTCCCCCAACCTCCTCTTCTAATAACAATTGCTGGTTGAACAAGTTATTCCAAGGGGTTATTATAATTCAAGTCTTGCATAACGTTCTGTCAAGTTTCTCTCTGTCTGTCGATCTTGAACGATTTCCTACGAGATGAGTGCGCGTCTACGAGTGTAGGGCTAGGAAAATAATAGGTATGATGGCTAAACATCTTTTTGTACTTCAGATTGATTATTAAAAAATATTGAACAGGTATGTTTTTTTTAAGTAATCAAAAGATTACGACAATACATTGAGTTAAAATGTGGCATGACATCACTCTTCGGTAGATTTGATACTAAATTGTGACGTAGAGAGCCCCCGACCCGCACTGGGCTTGCGTAGTGCATTACAGCCATAGATATAAGAAAGAAGATTACAGCCCACTCCCTTTCGAAGAGAGGAGGCATGTGTCACAGCAATGGGAACATTGTAGGTTGAATATGCTATACCAAAAAGTATGTAGGTACATATTCTCAGCCTAATTTGAATTATAACTATTAAAGTTTTCGTTAGAACATAAAAAGTTGTAGTTGCTAAGGCCCGCACGCACCACAAATTAACTTCAAACGATTGTCAGAAACAGAGGGTCAATTCCCGTAATTTTGAGAACGTTCACAGTGTGAACTCTGTCTCAATCTGTCAAAAATTCCTCTAATTTTCTTGACAACTTTTTGACATTGATTGTTACTGAAACGAGATCGCGACTAGATTTTGAACGTTTTTAATTACGGGAATAAGTGTTCAGAGCTATTTTATTAACGTTTAGTGGTAAACGTAAGTATTGGGAGATTTGTGATACAAGCGGGCCTAAATTGATTTTGAGACTGGAGCGGAAACAAAGAAGTAAGCAATAATAATAAAAATCCTGGTCTCTTGCATAGCGCACAGAGGAATTATTTTTTGGTTGGTACCTCATCATTTAAAATTGTGTAAGGGGGCCCCCTCTGCGAGTTGACTTCGGCCCCTCGTACGCCTTCCAAAAGTTCGAGACCCCAGGGTCCTGAGATATTTTTAATATAATAACAAAAAATTTATTTGCATAAAACATGGCAAGGTAAGTGGGTATCCCTATGGCAAAATTGAGTGAATATAAAAAGAAACATTTTGAAAGTGATTATAATAATTATGCTGTCTGTACTATCCTAACAATGTCAAACGCAGTGATTGCCACCACTCAAGTTTAACAGAATAACGAGCACTCACGAACGACTTCTGTCAAAGACATCTCGAACACTTTTAAGTCGTAGATTTTAGATTATCTGGTTTGAAACTAACTTGGAGACATGTTTACTTATCAAAATAAACGTGTTATCTTTTTGTTAGAGGTACCTGTATATTTTTATGTAATATTGTTTTGAAAGAAACATTAATTTTAATGAGTGCAAAAATCTTTAGGTGCTGTGTTTTTTACCCACTGCGGTGGAGCCCAAAATGAGGAAAACATTTTATCAGGTTAACCCAACTAGTTTGAACTCGAACTTGGTCATGATCTTACTGAGACGATTTCTTCGAAACTATTCGAGCATAAATGATTAGGGAATTCTACCTTAAGATTTAAGAATATTCCGTAGCATTTTGTGGCAGAAGAATTCAGTGTAGTTAACTTAATTCACCTGGGTTAACTATCTTAGGTCCATTAACACCCAGGTTTAATTTTAGTATACTTAATGCACCCAGGTAAATAATATTTTCGAAAAGTATTCTTAATGCCCCAGTCATTCTCGCGGTTACGCTCGTTCTAGTCGAATTCGAACTGCCGCTCGTCTTCCTAAGTCGCTTATAAAATGGTGACTTTCCGTATTCTAGTCATTCGTACAATAAACGAGTCGAAGGAAAAAATGTTGTCATTATACGTCGCGCGAAGCGATCCATTTCACAAAACGATGCTACTTTTCAAACGCAACCATAGATGTACTTCTTGAAGTATATTAAAAATGATAAGCGTATAAAAGGTATTGGGCAACTTTTTATTAGTTACATAAACGTTTATGAATCCTACCATCATAATTATTGATTTCGTAACTCCATTAATATTTTATTATTAACATTAAAATAAGTTCTCATGCAACGGAATGCATGGCTGATGTTTATTTGTCAATGTCAAAGATATTTGTCACGTCAAATTAAAGTTATAATTTCTGTTTGTTTACATTGGTAAACAAGTAATTAAATAAAAACAGGATAACTGCCAATGATATTATAAGTGATCTGAGGACTACCACAATAACATCAAGACTTATCAAGATGGAGAAAAAGAAGAGGAAGTATGGTTGTCGTAAAGAGTGCGGTACTGCAACAACTGGAGCGTCCTGCTGCTCTAACGACGCTGGTATAACTACGTGTCCCGGTTATATTACTTTAAAAAAGTCCAAAATATAGTTGGGAAATTTTGTGAAAACAAATTTCGCGTCGTCACAACACGAATTCAAATTTCTTTGTGGTCAAAGTACCGCACAAACATCTTTCGAAATTCATGAAGACTGGGCGAGAGGGGAAATGGTCCGGCGATTCCTAAGCTCCTGGACAGCTGGCGATACAGGACGCTGACTATTCGTGTAAACTTGTGATTATTATAATGTATTGTTTACGTATAGTATTTTTGTTAGATATATAACTTTTGCATTGAAAAAAATTAAATAAAAACATTAGAAATCTTATTGTTTGAAATGCTTTTGAAATACTGCATCATTTTAGTGGTACAATAATAATAGGGGCGTAGGTCATATCATTTCATTCTAGTGACAAAATAATCGACTCTGTAAATCCAGTATTGTATGCGCTGCTGAATGGGTCGCACCCACCTTGGATGATAGCTTGAAATGATAAGTCACGGATAGCCAAAGATGATGGTTTATTGAATATATTTAACTACCACGTAACTAATGCTATATGAATGAGTACAGCTGACTATGAATGCTGATCGTGTACTGTCACGTTACACTATAATTTGTGCAAAGTGACGGAAATGTGCTGATGTATGTAGTACGTGCGGGCCTAGTACGATACATGACTCGTACAAGTATACACTCAAGTAAAACCACAAAAAAATCGGCACAGATTAGACCTTAGCTCTTTTTCTCTCGATGTCTGTGGATCCAACCGGGAAATGTACAGGAGCAAGGTACGTAAGGACACCGCGTTTGTTGCGGCTGCATCGGGTTCGACTTTTCTTGCCCTCAACCAAAGTAAAACCCTCCTGGTCCACATGACTGGTTAAGGAGTCGACAATCTTGAAAAATGATTTTTAAGTAAAAAAAAATTCGAGCACCACTTTATACGTATTTCATAAACATTTATCGAAAAATAATTCTTTATAGATTTCGTAACAAGTTGTGTTATAAGTACTTAAAGTAAATAATGATATAATCATTTATATCTTGAACGTGTTTAGATGTGCTGAACGCGTTCAATTTCATTGGTGAAATCCGCCCTATTACTGAATGTTTTCTTTGTTCTTGGCTCTTAAGGCGCGGGACATACACAAAGGGCGAGTGGCGCGAGCGTTGTGTCGGACCAGCGGGCGCCGCCGCGCGGGCATTGCACCGCCCGTTTCATCATCATCATCATCATATCAGTCGAAAGACGTCCACTGCTGGACATAGACCAAGCACCGCCACTTCGACCGATTCTGTGCTTCCCGCATCCAGCGGATTCCTGCGGCCTTTACAAGGTCATTGGTCCATCTTGTGGGAGGCCTTCCAACGCTACGTCTTCCGGTACGCGGTCGCCACTCCAGAACCTTTCACCCCATCAGCCATCTGTTCTGCGAACAATGTGTCCTGCCCATTGCAAGTTAAGTTTGGCAATTCTTCTTCTTTGGTTTGGCGGATACGATCCTGTCATCATCGGTATTCAGTTTTGCAAGCTGACTCTGCCCAATAAACAGATCTCTAGCAAAGACCTTGGAGTCCTTATTCCGCTCTATAGCGTCCTTAGTGCGGTCTGCACTAAAACGGCGAATGTCACTTTTCAAGGACTTAGAGATCCGTCTACTGAGCTGCCGGGTACTTTAGCGCATCATCTGAAGACTGGAGGATCATCTCGCGCTTCTCCTTCATGAGCTGTATAGTAGGATCAGAGAGCTTCTTGTTTCTATTTGTACGACGGGTCTTAAAGATCTTGAACCCGACCGTATGGATAATTTCTAAAATCGTCCACGGAGCTCCCTAGGCACTTGAAACGATTCTGAAGTTTGAGCTGAAAGCTCTCGGGGTTTAGGACTTGGGTAGTTGCCGGGCGGAGCGTAGACTTCATCAGTCGAGATCTTTCCAACTTGACTTTTAAGTTCTATATGCCTCTTACTATGCGGTGATCACTTTCGGTTTTCACCGCATTGATCACAGAGACATAATTGAATACTTGCTTTTTGTCGACATTATGGAGTCAATCTCATTTTTGTTGCACCATCAGGGTTCTGCCAGGTCCACTTTCTGTGCTGACGTTTTCTGAAGAAGGAGTTCATCATAAAGAGGCTTTCCTTCTCCATAAAACTGGCAAGTAGGTGACCCCGGTGGTTCCGACGTCCAACTCCAAATTGCACTCGCAGCTCATCAACGTTTCGTTTGCCCAGTTTCGCGTTGACGTCCCCCATGACAACGGTGAAGTGAGTTTTAGACCCATGCATGACTCTAGAAATATCCTCATACATGGTCTCCACCTCATCGTCGGATGTGACGAGGTCGGGGCGTTTTTGGTGCTTGTCAATTTTTAGGCGGTTTGCCATTATCGCCACGCTTGGCAGGTGGGTTGGCGATCGCAGTATTGTGTTAAAAATGCATAGAGAAGACTGCTGCCCATTCTCTAGTAAGCCTGTTTCATATTTCATACAAAATGTATAGGAACGACACACAACTGACACAACGCCTGCGCCGCACCGTGAATAAAATAAATAAAATAAAAACTTTTTCATTCAGACTTATTAGAATATTTATATTTAATAAGCTCTCCTTTATATTTGCTACAACAGAATGCAATGCTGATTTGTCAATGTCATAGATAATAGCTATTAAAATATGTCAACGATTTTAGTCACGTCATAATTAAGTGTAATCAAATAATAAAAACAGATTTCCTACCAATGATTAAATTGAGTAAACTGATGAATACCGCAATAATATCAAAGCTTAAGAAGATAGAGAAGAGCAAGCGTGATTGCCGTAAAGACCGGACCGAATCACCGGCTCTCATAATACTCTCAGGATGGCGACCTACCATTCCAACGATGCAGCTGAGGGTCAAGCAGTAGAAGCATAGACATAAGAAGGCTCATTACAACACGATTTTTTTTTGTGGTGAAATTTCTGGACAACGTTTGTTGAAATTCATGAAGACTGGGCAAGAGGTGGTGTAATGATCCGGCGATTCCTAAGCTGGCTACTAAACAGCGCGATACACATGACGCCGACTAATCGCGTAAACTCAAAGAGATTTAAGATACTAAATAATTTAATGTCTTTGTGTAAACTAGTGATTCTTATAATGCAAAGTTATAATGTAAAAGCATAGTATTTTTGTTAATTATAAGTTTGATATTGAAAAACAATTATACATGTTTGAAATCTTTATTGTTTTTTTAATGTTTTTGAAATTCTGCATCATGTTTTTGGACCTGTTGTAAAGTTGTAATACAATAATAATAGCAATATGTATAATAATTTGGGTGGCAAAAGACCCTTTACATAAATATATCACAGACTAATTAGACTTGGGTTTATATTACACCACAAACACAATTATTATCACACCACACTTGGGTTTGGTAATGCTTCCCTGTAACATCTACATGCAACTCTCGCCTGCTGAAATTCGGGTGTTTGTATGCCAGCCTTTTGCAACCCGGGAACCTCGATGATGAAGGACTTAAAATTTATAGTACAGCTTCATTCTCGTCAGCTTCAGCAAAGCCCTTAATTCGGCACTGATTAGACCATGGCTCCTCTCTCAATGTCTGTAAGTACAACCGGGAAATATGCATGACGATGGTGAGCACTAGCGATGCAGCTCAAAAATTGCTCCGTGATCGACTTTTCTTGCCGTCAACTATAGTAAAGCCATCGTCGTCCACTTGACTGGTTTTAGAAGCCTTCCGTTTCAAAATATATCTCAGATGTTCTTATCAATCGACGCCACACAAGCAGTGGATAGTTGACAACTTTGGCGGACGCGTGAAGTATTTTTTCGTGTATTTTTCCTTGTTGTGGCGATCGCAACGTTTTCTAAGATGTTTATGAACTCGTAACGCATTTTGTAAAAAAACATTTATTATTTTCTTCCGCATTGACTAATTGTGAATGACACAACAACTGTTTGACGTTGGTACGCCGTTCGAAATGACGTCATGAACGTTTCGACTGGTACCGACCACTCTTTGCAAGTCGCATGTAAACTGTGGTGTAATTACTATTGCCACATTGTTTATAGTTGTCATAAGAAACTAGAATAATCTTTATAAAGATTATTCTTTGGTGACATCATCTGCTGTCATACCATCTGTAATTTTTTATGCAATAAAACCATATATCTCAAATGGTTTTCTCTTCTCTCGTATCAATTTATTGCATAAAGTAAAACGCAGTGAAGAAAGGCAATGGCTTCTATTGCGCGACTACTCAGGCCTGACAAGTTCGATGTAGATCCGGGGACTCCAACCGCCGACCTAAAATATCGTCATTGGAAGGAAACCTTTGTAAACTACATATTTTCAGAAGAAACGCAGGAGGTCAAGATTCCAGATGGAACAAAGCTAAAAATTCTTTTCAATAATGTTTCACCTAACGTTTACTCTTTCATCAGAGAAACAAAAGAATATTCGAACGCTATAAGCCTCTTAGATAAAATTTACCTGAAATCGAAGAATGAAATCCACGCACGGTATGTACTGTCTTCCACCAAACAAAAGCCTGAAGAAACAGTGGCAGACTATTTACGCACGTTACAACAACTAGCGTTTGAGTGCTCGTTCAAATCTGTTACTGCTGAAGAATATCGAAACGAATATGTCCGTGACGCTTTCATTGCGGGCTTAAGTTCACAAAAAATTCGTCAAAGGCTACTTGAAAATTTAGAAATAAGCCTGGAAGAAGCGTGCAACCAGGCCATGTCGCTCGAAATGGCCGTAAAGAATTCTAATGATTTTCAAACTGCAAAGGAACTCTATCAAATTGAAAACACAGATGAAGCGAGAAATAGTTTATTTATTTATTTTTTATTTTATTTATTTAACCATTTATGTACACACATTTAACAACAGACAAGAAGAAAAGAACAGAAAAATACGTACAAAGGTGATGCTTATTTCTAAAGAAATCTCTTCCAGCATACCTGCGATAGGACAGGGGATACAAAGAGATGTAGACACCGTGTGTAAGAGTAGAGAGAAAGTAAAATACATAAAATTAAAACAATTCATTACTTAATAGAATAAAACACATAATATGAGATAATACTTACTTACATACTTACATACATAAATACATACATACATACTTACATACATACTTACATACATACTTACATACATACTACTAAAATAAATATCACTAAGATGATGTTAATTGAAATGTAACAAAAAAAAGAAAAATACAAAATAAATACCTACGCAACTATGACATAGTGGAAAGATAGTGTTCCTTCACTCTTCTTTTAAATACTGCGACAGTTTGGCAGTCCCTGATGTCGGGCGGAAGTGAATTCCACAACCGCACCGCGTGCACAGTGAAGGAGTAGGAGTAGAAGTCAGTGGAGTGGGGAGGGGACTTAAGGAGGTTTCTTAGATGCGACCTGCAAGGTACATCAGAAGGACGGGCGTAGGAAAAGCGCTCCCGCAGATAGGATGGAGTTTTAGGATTGTGAAGTAGGTTAAATAGCAGACACAAAATGCGAGAGTTCCTGCGAAGTCGAATAGGGAGCCACTTGAGTATCTTGCGAAAGTTAGAAACGTGATCATACTTTTTAAGGTTAAAAACAAAACGAATACAAATATTTTGTAAACGCTCAAGTTTATTTAAAAGCTCCTCGGTAGCATCCAAATAACAGGCATCGGCGTAATCTATAATGGGCTGAATGAGAGTTTGAGCCAGGGAGATTTTGGTGTTCAAGGGCAAGAAGGTCTGGAGGCATTTCAACGAATGGAACGTGAAGTGCACTTTGCGACTGACTTGAGCAACATGGGCAGTCCACGAAAGATAGGAATCCATGGTCACCCCCAGGTTTTTAACCGTGTTTGCGTATACAATCTGAACTCCATTCAGACAGAGTGGAGACAGCGACGCAACATCGAGCCTATTCCGCATATACCTGCCGCCAATAATAATGGCCTGGGATTTACTGGGGTTGATTTGCAGTCCAAAGGACCGCGACCACTCGCCAATCAAATCCAGGTCGCTATTCATGGCAGACACGGCGGTTTCCGCATCTTCCCTTACGAAATGGTTGTAAAGCTGCAGGTCGTCGGCATAGAGATGGAAGTGAGAAGAGATGAATCTGGTGACAGAGTTAATAAAAATAGAAAAGAGAAGAGGAGAGAGAACGCCACCCTGAGGCACACCTGCGGTGAGAGAGCACCAATCAGAAGAAAACTCGTCGAGACGAACTCGCTGCGAGCGGCCTTTAAGATAGGAGTCGAACCAGGACACAGTTGACGGAGAGAAATTTAAAGATTTAAGAATCCCTAGAAGGATGTCAAAATCGACAGAGTTAAAGGCACTGCTAAAGTCCAGAAGTACAAGAAGGGTGAGAGATTTGTGGTCCATAGCCCAGCGGATGTCATCAGTAACCTTCAAAAGAGCCGTTACTGTGCTATGACCAGGTCGAAAACCAGATTGAAGAGGACTAAGTAGGTCATTCGTAGATAAAAAGGCGGACAGTTGCTGATGGACAATGTGCTCAAGAACTTTAGAGAGATATGGGAGAATAGAAATGGGACGGAAATCGGTCGGTGAGACCGGCTTAGGAATTTTGGGTAAGGGGATGATATGGGCTTGTTTCCAGGCCCCAGGAACAGTACAAGAAAACAAGGAGAAATTAAATATGTGAGTTAAGATGGGAAGTAGTGTCGGGAGGATAGGACAAATCATTCTTGAGCAAATATTATCATTACCGACCGCAGAAGAGGAGATAGCACAAATAGATTTTTTGACCTCAAGCTCACTCACTGGACTTAATTCGAAAGAAGAACACTGTGACACGGGTAAACAGGAAAGTTTATTGAGAGTAGCTGATTTGACGTGCGGATCCAAAGTAACAGGGGGGTGTGAGAAATGTTTGTTAAGAGCACACACGTCAGTGTCATTACTGGAAACGACTGGGGACTTGCCAATGCCGACAGTTTTTAGAAACTTCCAGACTTCAGAGGAGTTACGGTTATCGAGAGAGTTATGGAAGTAGCGTCTTTTTGCATCTCTACACATACGCCTGCAGCGATTACGCAGCACCTTATACGCATTCAGGTTGCGCTCGGAAGGACAGCGTTTTAACCTCCTTTTGGCTCTATCCCTACTTGCCATCGAATCCTTAATGGCAGGAGTAAGCCAAGGAGCCGGAACATATTTTACTTTTACTCTACGGACAGGGGCAAGACGATCGTATAAGCTGAGTATCGTCTTGTTAAAAATGTGAACCATATCGTTGATACATGAGCTCTCTATGACGTCCGTCCAGTCGATGCTACTGGCATCACGCAGCAATGCCTCCAGGTCAATGCCCTTGTAGTTCCGAAGGAAAATATACTGCGGCTTACGCTTGGGAGGGCGAATTCTGTAGGACATAAAGATGAGGTCGTGGTAAGAGAAACAAGCGGTGAGCTGTCCATGGACAGACACATTATTGGAATTAGAGATGATCATTAGGTCTAACAGAGAAGGGGTGCAATTAGGGAAATGATGCGTAGCTGAAAGAGGCAGAATACTAAGGTTAAAGGAAGATATAAGAGATTGAAGTTTGTGAGAACGACTGTCGTTTTTAAGAAGGCAAGTATTAAAATCGCCCATCAAGACGACGTGCTCATAAGAGGGACAGAAATTATTTAAAAGAGAATCAAAAGATTCAAAGTAATCGATAGTGAGGTTAGGGCTATAAACGACTCCAAGTAGCATTTTAGCGTGATGCAGGGAAATTTCTAGAAATAGATGCTCCGCTGACCCCGAGTAGGAAGATGGTGATGTGCTGATAACCTTGTAGGGAATATCAGTACGCAAGTAAATGGCAACACCCCCACCACCCTTCCCAGTTCTATCATTACGGATGAGGACAAAACCAGGAAGGGCATAATGGACAGATAAGAGAGAGGGTTTAAGGAAGGACTCGGAGATCAGTAAAGCATCTAAATGTGCACTGTTAATGGATGCCAGAAGATCAGAGTAATGGCAAGGAATACTCTGGGCATTAATGTGGGCTATGTTGAGATTGTTGGGGAGGTGGGACAACAAAGAGGAAATCTGATCGCTCAGGGTAATAGGAGAAGAAGAATCACTCGCTGCACTGAGGAAACTGCCAGAAGAGGAAGAACAAGAGAAAAAATCATCATCAAAATCGACATCAATCATAGTTTGCAAAAATAATAATATGTATAAATACTAATACCAAAATATTAATAATAATAAATATAAATCTAAACTACTTAGCATAAAAACAAAACAATAACAAAAATTAGAACGCTCAACTAATAAGACACCTATTCGCCATTGATGGAAGAGATTTTAACACAACTTATATAACAGAGGAAGAAAATAAAAAAAAAAAGTAAATAAATCAAAGCATGAATAGATTTTAACAGAAAACATTTAAAATAAAAATTATTTATTAACTACAAGTTGAACCACAACATTCGCATAGATAGTTCCAATCTGGCCGCGGCCCCATCACGTAGACGCTGCTTTTTCTGCGGGGGAAACGTTCATCAAAGATTAAAATGCCCGGCTTTTCAAACAACTTGTCAAAACTGCGGGAAGAAAGGCCATTTCGCCAAAGTATGCAGAAGCGGAAACACCACAGATAAGCCAGTTAGCAACGCTGTAGCACAACCAAAGGAGCCAGAAGTATCAGCAATTTCAGCAGCATCACCACCTAGCTTACATAAGACTACGGTTTCCATCACTGTCAACAACCATAAAGCTGATGCCTTGATTGACAGTGGAAGTTCTACAAGCTTTATCGACAAGAACTTTGCTCTATTGCTAAACTTGAAACGCCATCCATGGAAAGAAAAGGTAACACTAGCTTCAAATAAACGGACTTCACTTGTAGATGGATTTTACAATGCAACAATCAAGCTGAACGAGCACACCTACAAGGAGAAGCCTCTTTACGCCTTGGAAGATCTCTGTGCTGATGTGATAATTGGCCATGACATCTTAAGCGAACATTCATCAGTAGAAATCAATTTCGGAGGCACAGCAAAGCCCCTCAGGATATGTAACGCCATGGCAGCTACGGTGCCTCCTGTATCACTTTTTAGTAATCTTTCAAATAATATTAAACCCATTGCTATAAAGTCAAGAAAACATTCTGAGGATGACAACAAATTTATAAAAGATGAAATCGATAAACTTTTAAAAAATCGGGTTATAGAACCTAGTAACTCACCATGGCGAGCTCAAGTTTTGGTCACTGGAGGCACAACGCACCGCAAACGTCTCGTCATTGATTACTCATTAACGATCAACAAATTTACGGAACTGGATGCGTACCCTTTGCCAAACATAGAATCAATTGTATCAAAGGTAGCACAACACAACTTCTTCAGCCAAATTGATTTACAAAGTGCATATCACCAAGTATGTATCTTGCCGACTGAGAAAAAGTATACAGCTTTTGAAGCTTGCGGTAAATTATACCAATTTACGCGTATACCATTTGGGGTCACAAACGGAGTTGCTGCATTCCAAAGGACACTTCATTATATTATCAATAAAGAAAAACTGACAGGTACCTATTCATATTTGGATGACGTCACAATTTGTGGCAAAACAGCAGCAGAACATGATCAAAATTTGTCTCGATTCAGAGAGGTTGTGGCAAAATACAGTCTCACTCTTAATGAGGAAAAGTGTGTGTACAGACAAGAAAGTATAAAATTGTTGGGTTACAAAGTTGAAAAGAATACTATTCGACCAGATGAAGACCGCCTTAGTCCTCTATTGAACTTGCCCATTCCAACTGACTCGCGATCACTTAAAAGGACACTAGGCATGTTCGCCCATTACTCAAAATGGATTAAAAATTTCTCTGAAAAGATCAGCCCCTTGACTAAAGTTTCTGAATTTCCCCTCGAAAAGGACGCTGTCGATTCCTTTCAAAAACTAAAAGCAGATATAATGGGATCAGCCTTAACCGCAATCAATCAGAACGAGATATTCACCGTTGAAACTGATGCTTCAGAACACTCTATTGCAGCTTCCCTGTCTCAAAACGGTCGCCCAGTAGCTTTTTTCTCACGCACACTCAACATTTCTGAACGCCGACATTCCTCAATAGAAAAAGAAGCAAGCGCTATCGTGGAATCCTTAAGAAAATGGCGTCACTACCTCATGGGTAGACATTTCTTATTAATAACTGACCAACGATCTGTTTCTTTCATGTTCAACCAATCCCATAACAGCAAGATCAAAAATGAAAAGATAGAGAGGTGGCGTCTTGAGCTATCAAACTATAAATATGATATTATCTACCGTCCGGGAAAAGATAATATTACAGCTGATACCCTCTCCCGTGTGTGCTCAAGTATGACCATGGATAGACTGAATGAGTTACATAATATCTTGGGACATCCCGGTATCGTACGAATGTTTCACTGGGTAAGGTCTAAAAATCTGCCTTACTCTGTAGAAAATATCAAGAAAATGACATCTGAGTGTCGTATTTGCGCAGAAATCAAACCTAGGTTTGTTAAAAAGCAGGGAACGCTCATAAAAGCAACCACTCCATTCGAAAGACTCAACATTGATTTTAAAGGACCCCTACCTACCAACACTCAAAATCGCTACATCTTGACAATTATAGATGAATATTCAAGATTTCCATTTGCCTACCCGTGCAAAGATGTGTCTGCCAGCACCGTTATTAAATGTTTGAAGGACTTATTCCATACTTATGGGGTTCCACTATATATCCATTCAGATCGTGGAGCAGCCTTTATGTCTAGCGAATTACGGAACTATTTGTTAACAAATGGAATTGCATGTAGTCGAACCACGCCATATAATCCACAAGGAAATGGACAAGTAGAGCGTCTGAACGGAACCTTATGGAAAACAATAAAGCTATGCTTGAGAACCAAAAATCTTGAAACAGCTAGCTGGGAGCAAGTCTTACTATACGCTCTCCATTCAATTCGTTCATTGCTGTGCACGGCCACTAACGCCACACCCCATGAAAAACTTTTTATACATGCAAGACGGTCTGCAAACGGGGAATCTATGCCAACATGGCTCTTGGAGCAAGGACCTGTATTAATGCGTAAAAATCATAGAACATCAAAATACGATTCCGAGGTTGAAGAAGTGGAGCTTTTGGAAGGTAATCCATTATATTCTCACGTAAGATTACCGGATGGCCGTGAAACTACCATATCGAACAGACAGCTAGCACCTCTTCCGCTGCCGTCACTAGAGAGTGAACAATCTGAATCCGAAGATCAGTATGAGGATGCCGAGGGTGAAGTGGAGATACCTACTGCTCAGGTTCAAGAATTAACAACAGCTGAGAACTCTCAGCTACAGCCTACAGCAACCCGGCGCTCCACAAGAGAGAAGAGAGCTCCAGCTCGTCTTCAGGATTACGTTCTCTGACCCGGGGGTGAATGTGGTGTAATTACTATTGCCACATTGTTTATAGTTGTCATAAGAAACTAGAATAATCTTTATAAAGATTATTCTTTGGTGACATCATCTGCTGTCATACCATCTGTAATTTTTTATGCAATAAAACCATATATCTCAAATGGTTTTCTCTTCTCTCGTATCAATTTCCTGCGACAAATGCTCGAATCGATATGGCGAGAATAGCTGTACGAGTGAAAACATGATTTTTACGAGTGAAAACATGATTTTTACGAAGGAAAAGTACGAATCGAGCGACAATAACGAATGTAAGATGCGCGAGAATTGCCTTCCAGGTGAAAACTACATCAAGAATTCCGTATTATTTTGGTTTTATTTCGATATAGTTTAGTTTTGTTATGGTGAATAAAGTACCTATTCTGTACTTTTTTTATGATTTTGTGTTTTTTGGTGAGTAGCGAATTTGGTGAGTTGAGAATCTGGCGAGTAGAGAATCTGGTGACTTGTTAATACTCGTATGCGATAAATTATACCTAGTTACCTAATCATCTAGCAATTTATTTAGTCGATGAAATTAATTTATTGCTGGGATGAAGGATTTATGTTGGTAATGGAAATGCCCTCAACGCATAAAAATACCCATTAAAAATTACATCGATCCATGCTGAACGCCAAACTTTATTTTTTCTACATCTGCCACATTGGCAGTTTGGCACTGCTTAAAAATAATGCGGACAATTGCTTAGAAATGATGCAGGATGTTGACATTTAAAAAAAATGTCCGTTAGGTAGATTATTAAAAAATAATGGACACGTATTTTTTATTTTTTTATTTAATCAAAGATTACGGCAATACATTGAATTAAAATGTGGCATGACGTCACTCCCCGGTAGATTTTGTACTGACTTGTGACGCAGCGGGCCCCCTCTTTAATGTGTTTTACCTAAACCATATTTTATTAATATGATTTAAAAAAATACGTGTTTAAAGTTTTTTGTTTTCGTATCTGACTGACGGACAAATTTTTTTTTTTTTCTCAGTCAACATCCCTATTAACTTCTAAAAGTTAACTATGATGTCTTAAAATTACATTTTGTTAACATTTTTAAAAGAAAATCGAGAGCAAATTTTTCAATAACTCGCATCAGGGAATATTTGCAAATGAATGAGCCGACAACTGTAGTGTAATGAGCTATAAAATGAATATTTTAAAGAAAAAGTCTTCTTTGACTAATAAAAGAAAATTTTCAAGGACAAAAGAAAAAGAAAATTAGTTAGGTTGGTACTAGTTTAAAAAAAAAACAATATTTCTATTTTATGAAGTAAAATTTCTTGTGGCTATGTAATAACAGCCGCACAGGCTACGCTTGCCGCGGTTGTTTCGTGGATGGGTGGCCATCTTTATATACCAAGGTTTCCGAGGTCCATGCCTCGAAATGCACCTTAAGGCTGCCTGTCCACTGGAGCGGAGAGGAGAGGAGAGGAGCGGAGATGTGCCAAAATTAACCAATAGAATCGCTCCTCTTAGCGGAGTTTTGATTCAATTGGTTAATATTGACACATCTCCGCTACTCTCCTCTCCTCTCCGCTCCTGTGGACAGGCCTTAGCCTTTGGTCTCGGATGTCATTCGTGGAGGACAGTCGTTACGGGTCGTCAGAAACCCGAAAGTCTGTCAAATCATTCTTACGAAGGGTTATCGGATTACCCAGTAACTGGGCTGTGGAGGTCAGGTAGGCAATCGCCCCCATGTAAATACTGGTATTCAGCTGCATTCGGTTAGACTGGAAGCTGACCCCAACATAGTTGGGAAAAGACTTGCTATGTAGATTGAAACATGTAGTAAAAGGTCTGAAAATAATAAATATTTATAAAATTTAAAATAATTGGTTTAGTAATATTTTATGAAAGCATTCGTTGCTACTTTTACAAGTAAAAGTTAGCAGTAATGATTCGTTCACAATAATTACAAATTTTTATTAAACTCTTGTCTGCGTCGTTGGTCTAGTGGCCGCAAGCGCTACTGCTAAGCATGAGCTCCTGGCTTCCATTCCCGGGTCGGGCATATATTGGGTTTTTCCACCTGGAATTTCTCAGTAGCAGCCCGGAGTCTGAATTTATGCCCGGTTGATGGCAATAGGTTCTTCCACTATTACATGGGACTCAAACATAACAGGCGAATATGGGTGCACTAGATCCACATCTGCCCAACCCTTCGGGCAATGAACGCGTGATGTTATGTTATGTTCTGAAACCAGGATGAAACTCTGACACCAGGTTAGTCAGTACCACACGAAAAGAAGATGAAGTTATATCAGTTGCTTAAACCGTGGTATTATTTTTCGTACATTTTCTATCTAATTTGAATCAGATCTCTATGGAGACTAGCCGGCTAAGAAAATCCATGGACACTCTTTTAAATCAAATTAGGTATTACAAAATCTTAGACGTATTATTCTTGTTGCTTCTTTTAAGTGAACAATGTAAAAAGAAAGAATATAATATTAGTTACCTAGTTTAAGAAGGGTGTTATAAATGTTTTTTTGTATCTGATGACAGCCAAAGAGCTGAGACCAGTGGTGCGGCCCTGTGGTAAGTACGAGTTGTGTAGGTCATGGGATTCGAACGCAGGCAGGCGCTTTACTTTGCGATTAATAATTTCATCACCACTGCTCTCAGAGCAGTTACGGTGCAAAAAATAAAAAAACAGTACCTATTCGATTATTCTGTGGCTTTATTCCAACACTAAATTTAAATCAACATACAAGGTGGCAAAGGTGCCAGTATAACGCAGCTCCACATTATCGGGAACTGCAAATCCAGCCGACACGTCTACCTACCCAATTACGAGCGACGGCAGAATCCATTATTGCTAGTCTCCGTTCCAATCAAGACAGCGAATAGTTGCATAGAGGTAACATACTAGAAGTGAATTCTTGTGGCATTCACTTTTAGAATTCTCATTAAAAAACGTCTAAATCATGATGTGTTTCTCTTCATTGAAACTGGTACAGTTTTTGGCGTGTGACGCTTCCATTCTATCCCACTTCGTCAAAAATTAGCCGTAAAATTGAAATATTTCTCTGTTAAAATAGTTGTGCCTAGTAAAGCCTCTTGCGTTGATTGCCCTGTTTGCACGTAACCAAGTACGGGCAAGTACGTGTTAAGGCATATGTACCGTTAATCAAGGTTCTTTTAGATGTCAAATGAAGTCTCGACGGACAGAAGATGGCTAGTCTATGGCACGATGATCCATGAAATTCCATACAAAAACGCATTCTGGAAATTAACTTTTATGAATATTATCATTTACACCATTCTAAAGTACACAAAAATATATTTAAAGATTATTAAATATATTTTTGTCTAGTTTAGATGGCGTTTACGACTTGACAAAACATCGAGATTTCTCATAGATAAATTAAATATTAAATTATTATTATACACATTAATATAAATTATTGTTATATACACACATATTAAATTCTCTACGGGAAAACCGCATCGAAATCCATTGCATAGCTTAGAATAACGACGAAGTATGAAAGCGACTTTGTTTTTTACTATTTATAGATTCTCTTGTCAATTAATAATAATGAATTTATTCATAATGATAATACTCGAAGTCACTTCTATTCCAACTTTATATCAAACACCTACTTGTTATTTTGTCGCGTCGAGACGCCAGTCTATCTGCTATTTTATCATTATCATTGATATGCATCAACGTCAAGCTCAGTACTCATACAGAATAGAATCTGTATACTTATTATAAAATAAAGCCCCCGCCGCGTCTGTCTGTCTGTACGCGATAAACTCAAAAATTACCGAATGGACTTTCAATCAGTATTCACCAATGAACGCAGTGATTCATGAGGTAGTTGTATTATGTTGGTTGAAATTTATGACGGTTATTGTTGAAGATGTCGGAAAAAATCATCCCGACTTGGAGCTTTACTGGCGTGCGTCACGTAAACCGTTAGAGATACATAAAATTAATGTTCTACAGGATAGTAAAACTTAAAATTGCAGCAAAATATTCCGAGATAGCACGTTTATCTTCTAAAGATGACCCACAGCAACCACGTTTATCTTTCAGAATTTGATAATAAAAAATATATATAATACTTTATTTGTTTTTTGCCGAAGCTTTTTTGACCGGTATTATAATATTATTAATCCAAGTCGAGGAAAATATGCTATTTAAATTGGGCATTTAATTTAAAAAATCATTTAAACAATAAACTGTTATCTCGCCGGTCGCGTGCTGGCAGCGAGCGGTCGCTTTGCTGACGGCGCGTTGGCGACTAGCCGTCGCCTTGCTTCCGGCGCGTTGGCGACTAGCAGTCGCCTGGCTTACGGTGCGTTGACGACTAGATTTTTCGAGGCGGTGCTGTTATAATGGGCGATGAAAGGTCATCGCCCATTATAACAGCACAAGTCGCAAGTTGTAGGTCGTGGGTTCGATCCCAAGCAGGCGCTTAAAGGTAAGCGCCTGCTTGGGATCGAACCCACGACCTACAACTCGTAAGTCGGGGCCGATACCACTGAGCCACCACCGCTCTCACTTTACGAAGACGTAAATATTAGAGAGATTTTAATTGGCTAATAATTATTCCCCAATTTAATTAAATACTCTTCACCTGCCTACTGCAATAAAATAATACGTAATTAAAATTTCCGCTAATTATCACGTAAGAGAGAAGACTTCTTACAATAATTATTATTATTTCGTATATTTTGAAGATGGTAGAAGAATAACATGATTCTAATGTCTTATTTTAATAACACATAAAATAATATAACATTACAAAATTCACTTTCGACATTGGCAGAATAGTCGACATCGGCTTTGCTTGCCATTTAATAAAAATAGAATAGAATAGAACATTACAAAATAATTATAGCACTTCTATTCTTGAAAGATCACAGTAAGCAGGTTCTTCCTGGTGAAGGGCGCAGGAATCTGCTGAACGCGAGAAGCACAGAGCCGGTCGAAATGGTGGTGCTTGGGCCCAGATCTTTATCCAGCAGTGGACGTCTTTCAGCTGAAATGATGATGATTCTTGATATTCAGACTTTCAGAGCTTCGTACCTACTTTAATTTTTCGCCATTTTTATATTTCGTTATTTTTATATTAAATGTATTAGGTACCTTTTATTTCCACAATTATTATTTCAAAATATATTTACGTTGAAAAATATTTAAATACCTAAAATAAGTGAAATAATATAATTGAACTGCGTATTTTAATATTGAATCGTTCTAAAATAGGTACCTACCTCTAAATCTTACCAGAAAAGTTGTAAATCAATTTTTCCACTTAAATTAAAATCCGATTGAGTTCTGAGCCCGACCTTAAAATAGAAATATTGGTTTTCAACTAGCGATTTCTAATACGTTTATGTTAGCAATTTTATCTGAAATTGAAATCCTAACAGCTAGTCGCCGTCCAATACGGTTTAATTGTAGTTTGAGTTTCACGACTTTGGAATATACATATTTTTTGGTACTCTGAAATTTTGTTGAATGTTTCAACAGGTGTTTCTTTCTGTATTAATCCGTGAGATGCAGAACTTTGATGAAGTTATGGCTGGGTACCTACAGATAATTTTTCTCAATGTGGTTATTTCCTGTATATCAGATTTGTGCTGAAAACGCACCCTCAAACAGACTTAACATAAGAAGACCACTGTCTTTTGTAATCATTTCTGTATCATTACAACGCATTGTCAGAAAAGCATTGCACCGTTGCTACGACGTAGCCCTCGGCTACACATGCTACGCGTGCTACGCTGTCGTAGCAAATAAATCTCAAAAATGACGGTCGGACGGAGACGGACTTCGAATTCAAAATTATCAATCAAAACATCAAGAAAGAGTTTCATTAAAAAATAGAAATCTTTAACGTTCAAAAGTCCTGGTTATCAAAACTGTTTGGATCAAAACGACTTATAAAATACTTTG
Organism: Conistra vaccinii; assembly: GCA_948150665.1. NCBI lineage: Eukaryota > Metazoa > Arthropoda > Insecta > Lepidoptera > Noctuidae > Conistra > Conistra vaccinii. The sequence continues at coordinate 9,794,952 of OX411337.1, read as the reverse complement.
AAATTAATAAAGTAGAGGATATTAATTAACAACTGCCAATACCAGCCGCTGGACGAGAGCAACAAATATTATCGCATTTAAGAGGTTTCGGAATTAAATTAGGAACTCTTTTAAAAAAGGTTAACTTAAATAAAAAAATCTTGTTGTTTTAAGTATATTTTTCAGTCTTTCGGTGTTAAATGAGCTGTTTTGGTTCATTATGAAGTCAACTGCCAATTTATAGCTGTTACCTAATCTCAGTTTTTCACCTTAAGTAATATTAACCGGTCAGGTAGTTAAAGTATTAATATTGTGAAGAAAATGGCACTATAATAATATAGTGCCACGCAGGACGATACGACGCTAACGGCTCATTAAATTAACTGTACGTTTGTGAGTGTGATGCTAATGGAAATGAAAATGTTTTAAGAAATAACCCTCGTTTCTTGGCTTAGCCGCAGTCACCTAAGAAGATGTCATACGGTTATCTCAATAAATAGGTAAGAGAAAAGATATTTAATTGAGTTTCGTTATATTCCACAAAAAATCAAGTAAGTGTAATCATACCTCATTTACTTATATTCTGTAATAAAGTAAACTAAAATGTTGCATAAAAAACTAAATGAATATTTCAAAATAAGTACCTACCACTGCTAACAGGGTTCAAACAGGATCGTTAGCCGACCAAAATAGAGAGACCTCCGGCATATCTTCAGTATTCTATTATAAAAAGGGAGAGTGGTAAGCAGATGGGTCTATGTAAATTGGTCGCCTCATGTAAAGGAGACTTCCCTGTTGAGTTTCGTATAATGCGATCCATTAAACTTATAAAGTCAAGAACGATGTGCTCTCCAATTTACAAATTGCAAGTTAGTACATACGAGTAGATGAAGTTAGAATTGAATGAATGAGAATGATGAGAATGTGAATTGTATGAGAATGTGGTGTCGGTACTTAATTGCTTAATGTTTTAGAGTCTAGTTTGGTTAATCAATAATTGTCTGTAAGGTTATAAGTTTCTGAGGCTCCCTCGATTCTGCAGCGCGGGCGGCATTCTTGACGCAAGAGTCGATGACTTTTACGCCATTGTGCGTACGAAAACAGCTTCTCTGATGCGCCGGATTTGGGGGAGCGCGAACAGAATCCTAAGAATGATATGGCAGAGGCCAGAGTCTGCAGTGCTAGGTAGGTTCATCCAGCTTCACGTTGCGATATGACACTATTATAATATGACGTATTTTTTTGACATGAGTCATTTTATTATTTTTGTATTTTGAACTAGCTTCTGCCCGCGACTTCGTACGCGTGGAAGTCATAAGACACCAGTTGACACCGCAATATACTACAGTTTATAAAACTTTCGTGTATATTACGTTTGTAATATTGTTCTCAGCAGTTAAAATACACAGAGAGTCAGGACTGGTGACTCGGGAGCTAGCCGTACAGTGTCCGTGCGAGAAGCAGCTCGTCCTGAGGTCGACACCCGCAGCCTTCAGCATTTTTTTTTTCTTTTGCGTGGGGAATCATCAAATGACTTTTCCCGCGCTGGGCGGAGCGAAAGGACGTGTCAGACTCTTACTGACTAAAACCCACCCGTGTTACTTCCCTTGCCTGTGCCAGGGGCCACGGTTTCCCCTTAGCAACCCCAGCAGGCACCGGCCCTAGCGGACCCTTTCAGTTTTGCTGACATCTCTTTGAGGCGCACGTAGAACACGACGCGCCGTCGACCCGGGCCTGATCCTTATCGGACGGCGAGCTACCCATTGCTCTCCGTCCGCAGGCCCGCGCCTACGGTGGCCGGAAATTGGCTACCAATTCCCGACGCTCGGGGCGTCTCCTACGGCGGCGGCTTGGGGCGTAAGGGCGCGACATTCCTCGCGCGCCCCGCCTCCTCCTTCGCGAGCATTACTGCTTCGCAGAAGGAGGTGACGGCTTGCCTTGCCCTATCGCTCCGCACCATGGCCTTTACCAAGGTCGGACGAGAGAGGTCGCTGCCGCCGAGAGCCTCCACGAGGACACGGCGGTGCTTCGCCCAAGCCGGGCAGACATCCACCGTATGCTCCACCGTGTCCTCCGGGCGGTCCACACAGTGGTGACACCCGGGCCTTTCCTCCCGCCTTATGCGAAACAGGAACCTTACGAAACAACCGTGTCCGGTGAGGACCTGCGTCAGGCGGAAGAAGAGGACGCTGTGGCACCTCTCTAGCCACTCCTCAAAGAGGAGACTTATCGTCACAATTGTGGCGTGCCCAAATCTGGGTTGCGACAATCACACACTCCAAGCCGCCATGAGATCCCGCCGGAGCTCTGTTCGCTGTACCGTGATTTCTCGCGGCAGTGGAGCCTTCAGCCTTCAGTGACGGTCCTTGTGACTTATTGATAATTAGCCATCGCAAAGCATACGCTCACAGGGAACTGCACGCTCTTAAACTGGTAATTGTGGGGAATTTGTGGTATACGCGGTATATACACTGTCTCGCCAATGCCACAACCTATTAGAATTTCCGCATTGATGTCATTTCCTTGCAAAGACATGACTTTGAGCCGAATTCCGTTACAAAGCTTTGGCGGAGTTAAGTTCCGAAGGAGCATAATCGGGACACCGACCTTCAGCTGGATTTTCTGCGCCGGAAGTCCAGTTGCCATGAGCGAATTCAGAAATTCTACGGGGTAATGTGTGGCATCGTCTTCCTCCACATCAGCATAAATGGAGGTTTATATCACTTCGCTCCCTACAATTTGCGAGAGAATACCGTGGTTTATCGCTGCTGCTTGATCATTTTTGACGTTCAAATGGAACACGCCCAAGAATTCTCTTGGTACGGAATTCGACTGATGTCTTCGTACACCAGACGAATCGGATCTTCTAAAGTGGGAACTACTCTACTCTACCAAGAGTCTCTGGTAGGGCCACCTGACCACACTCCTCTGTTATAGTGCCTTCACCAACTTTTAGAAGAACATAGGAGAATTCTTGAGCATGTGGATTCCCGCCAAGCCGAGCTCGCATGTTGATGGTCAAGCGCAGTCTTAGAACTCTTGACCATAGAGTTGACCTTTTCAACAAAGCATTCACTTCGTCAGACAGAACTGTGGCACCACCCATAATGGCTTGGTTCTCGCGGATTTCCTGCAGGGTTCTGTTTATAGCTTCCACTGCTGTCTTATTTGCCATAATTCTTTCATCCCATACAATGAAGCGCTAACCCTAAGTACGCATCCCTTGTTACTGTTGCGTGATACCTCACAAACAGCGTTTCGTTGTTCTTTAAATTGATGGGAATCTTAAACATGAATGGCGCGCGATGTTTTCTCACCAGAAAGCAGTGTGGCAGCGATTCCAGAACATATTGGCGATTACACACAGATTTTAAAATCGCTAGCACAAATCGGCTGTCAAAATCTGTGTGTAAAGTCAAAAATTAAGCTAGTTTTTTTTTGTGCTGGTCAAGGCCTCCTCGAAGTCTTTCCAGGTAGGTACCTACTCTTTTCACATGGGCCGTCTCAATAAAGAATCTTAAGCTACGCTGTCACAGCAGACCAAGCAAGGAATTAATACCTATCTACTATACTCGTACATATATATAAACACCAGGTATAGTTAATTTATTTCGCACAAGTCCTGTCTTGTCGCCGTTATGACGTTAATCATAAGGTTTAAATTGCAATAACTAACAGGACTTCGTGAAATGGTTTAAGCAAACTGTAAAAGGCGAACATTTTTCGGCTTTTTTTCAATATTTTTCGGCTTAATGTTATCCTTGATACCAAAAGATGCATATTTTGCCATATTGAACTACTTTACAATATGCTTTTAAAAGTAAAAAGCGCTAAAATATTGTGTTTTTTTACATTCGGTTTATTCTATAATCCGTAAAAAAATCATTTTATTTTTATAGTTTTTGGCACTAAAATGATCAGAAGACAACCTTCAAACCTTGAATGTTTTGTGACTGTAAAGTGCTTGTGACGTAGCAGTTTCCCATAGATTACGAAGTTTTCCTTTTTTAGTGAATTTAATACATTCTACGAACTATTACTAACATAAAAAAATAAAAATAAACACATAAAAAATAAAAATCGTATTACAAAATGTAAAAAAGAGCATTACAAAAAAAAAAAAAAACAATAGATGGGATTCGAACTAACAAACTCGGGATTGCAAAGCAACCGTCTAACCGCTTAGATATTTGCTTACTTGAATGTTAGTTAAAATAGCCGTTCCTATATATTTCATGATTGACTGCTTAGTTCCATAAAGGTATAGCGTGATGATAATCATTTAAAAAATTAAATCGGTAACTAAACTATCTACAATATGCAAACCTTTTGGCGCATCTTTTTACAATTTGCGGAAAAAAATACGAACATAATGTAATATTGCTCATCCCCCTAAGCAAATAGCGTGATAGTTTATACCCTACCATTTGACCAGACTTATAGGGAATATCTATGCAAAATTTCAACAGAATCTGTCCAGTGTGTATTTGCGTGATGCTGGAACATACATACAGACAAACAGACAAACAGACAAACAGACAAACAGACAAACAGACAAACAGACAAACAGACAAACAGACAAACAGACAAACAGACAAACAGACAAAAATTCTAAAAACTATATTTTCGGCATTAGAATCGATCCCAGACCTCGTAGCAATTACTTTTTTTCAAAAATATTCAATGTACAGTTTTGACTTCGCTACGATTTTATTATATGTATAGAAGATGTTATAAATAATGGATGACTAACATAATTTTTACGACCTTTGTAACTAACAATTTATGGACATATCAATTAGCCTGAATTTAATGAATTTAATTAAATTTAATACGAAGTGTATAGAGTGCCGCGAGTATTCTTGTGGCACTCTAGTGTCGCTGCCTCGGCCCGGCTAGGGTGCCGTGAGCGTTGCATTGTCACTGTCACTTGTCATTTAGGTTAGGTTAGGTTAGAACTGTGACCAAACAACGCACGAGCCGAGCGAGCATAGCGAGCGGTGCCGCGGCAGCGGCCGGCGAAGTGCCAGGGTCCGTTTGGGCACAAGAGAATGCAATGTTTTTGGGAATGTGGTGTTTTACAGCGATCTAACCTCGACAATCAAACAAAATACCAAGTGACGTGACTTAGTGACAGTGACAATGACAATCCAATGCTTGCGGCACTTTGGCCGGGCCGAGGCGGTGTTACTAGGGTGCCTGTAGTGGCACTTTATCCGATAGGGATAGAGTGCCACTGGTGGCACTCTATACACTGCCACTTTAATAAGTGACTGGCTCGTTCGTCTAGTTCGCAAGCGCTACTGCTGAGCATGAGGTCTTGGGTTCGATTCTCGGGTTGAGCAGTGTTATTGAGTTTTTCTATCTGAAATTTCAATAGCAGCCCGGTGTCTGGATTTGTGCCCGGTTGATGGCAATAGGCTCGCCTTCTATTACATGGGACTTAAACATAACTGGCGAAATGTGGGTGTACTGGTGTGTATAGGTACACCTCTTCGGGATTACGCATGATGTTTTGTTATGGTAATTCAAATACATATTTTTTATTTATTTCTTATTACTCTATGGGACACCTACGTTCTGGGTCTGACGCCCGTTTTCACCAAAGTCAAAGTAAAACGGCGCTTTTGAACGTCAAAGTTTACAAAGAAATTGAATTGATTCTAGAATTGATATTTGGAAGGGACGCCAAAACGTAGTTTCGTATGGCGAAGAATGGGCAAGAAACTACTCCGTTCCTCTTTTAAAATGTTTTACAATATTTTGTATATGCACACACACGTTTTTCTTACCGTGAAAAATTACGGTAAGAAACCGTAGTTTTTCTATTAACCGTATATTTTGATAAGCAAATTTCGTACCTCTTTCCGCTCGCTCGCTCGCTTCAGTTTGGCTAGAACTTTACTTAGGTATGTTCTCGTCTCTATCTTAGGCACACACATTATTCTTGCCGTGAAGAAATACGGTTTATTTGCCGTGTGTAGGAACGGTCAGTGTTGTATGAAACTTGTTGACAGACACGTTTTTTCTACGACGTGGTTTATACGCCGTACCGTACAGAAACCTTGTCGTATAGAAAGGACCTTAATCCATCGACAATAACATGAATGAGTTTTCGAATCCTACACATCCCACTAATGCGTTTTAGTCTGATGTGTAGGATTCGAATTAACAACCACTATCTACTCAGTCTTTAAACTTAACCGCTTTTGATGTTTTTTTTTCTGAAGTCTGAGATTGTAAAAAATAAGTTTCTCAAATCTCATTAATATTTTCTACTACAAAACCAATTTAAATTTTCCAACAAACAAATTCGTTATCTCATTATAATATTATAGTAATTGAATTTTATATTAACGGTCCCCAAACAATTTGTTTGCTGCATACCAAAATTTATAAAAAAAAACACATTTTAAATATGTTTGTACTATTGAAGACGCTCTTAACTCATATTTAATTAAAACTTTTTTAAAGTAGAACCTAATTAATTATTTAAGCAATTTGGTTTTTTTATTTCAATTCAATTAAAGTAACTAACAAGAAAAAATAAAAATGTATTTTTGCACAACGCAGTTTCTCAGCAAAACCAAAATGCAAAGTTAACTTAATATTGTAAATGCACTGAACAAAAAAGCTGACACAATGATCATGTAGAAATGGCTGATGCCTGTTACTTGCACGAAAGTATGCAAGTAACTAGCATGCTATGTGGCATCTATCAAAGATTTTCTCGCTCAAGATACGTACAAAAGATTGTAGGTCCCGTGAAAGTTCAAGACAAACATTAATAGTTGATCGTTAACTGTTGACATGTCCGGCAAGGACTCACTTGTCGCAGCGGCAAGAGCTATCAAATAGAGTAGGTACTCGCTCAGCGACGCTCGTTTGGCGGACAGAAGAACACTTGCTGAAAGACTCATGCTTGGTTACGCATACCAGGGAGTAATCGGTTGCAGTAGCGCACTCGCTGCTGATTGCACGCCAACTCGCATTAGATACCAGTTATATTCGCTTCTCGTTAATTGCCTGAGGTGGGACAGGTGCTAGAATGTATTATGTCACAACTAGCTGCTGCCCGCAGCTCCACCCGCGTGAACCCTAATTATTTTTTCGAAAATAAAAGTAGTTTAACTTTCTCCTTATAACATCTGCCCGTGAAAGTTCCGACAACATCGGTCCAGCCGTTGTGGAGATTAACCGGAACAAACAGACAGACAATATTTTATTTAAATTGTTTTTTTTCTATGTACTGTAAATACTTTCTGCATTGCATTAAGTAAAAAGCTGTTATTTTGACATTACAAACAGACACTTCTATTTTATTTATTTGTTGCATGTTGTATTCTATGTATAGCAAGCAAGTAGCTTGCTTGTCATATAATTATGATGACATGCAAGCTACTTGCATACTTTTGTGCAAGTTAAAGGCATGTATGTGTATTTGCGGCTTTTGTCCAGTCATACGTTAAAAACCAAAGTTAACTTATAAAATGCAAGAAAACCAGTGTTATTCAATGAAATATACCATTTTTATTTCTTGAGTGACTGTCGTTTGGCGAGTGTGAGTGGCTCGTTGAATATCGGAAGGATAGGCAAGGGAAAATCGTTACCTGCGCCGCCGATTAGTGATGTGACTTGTATCGATAAAATTTTATCGGAGGTTATTATTGAGATTTGTGAATAATTCTGATGATCGTTTTAAAGATAATTAAGATAATTTGTAGTAACTTTTAGTTTAACCACAGAATACCTTTTATTATTATAAATAATACAAATACAAAACATTCACCCCGCAAAATCATTTAAATAAATAGCTACTGTTGCTACGACTCAATAAATTGAAATTCAGATAGCACCGCGCTAGATATCTAGGTACAGGTATATTTCATAAAATGGCCATTAAAAAGGTAATTAAAGCACTCATTAAATATAGTTTTCTATGCAATAGTCTGCTTAGTGCCATAACTTCAAAAGGTATTATGCTTCCTGACTGGATAAAGGCATGAATTTGAAATCTGACGAGGATACAAAATATTTGACTTTACTTAGGCACATCACTATGCAAGAAACGGCCCCTAACCTAGTTATGGAGCGATCTCGTTCGGTCAGCTCTTCAATCTCGTGTATAAATCTAGATCCTAGCTTGTTTGTGCTAGCACTGGTCATAGACAACTGGAGTTACTCTAGACCACACAGCTTTTATTATCTACACACTTGTCTGTGGTTCACAAACAGAATCTCAAAAGGCTATCGAGTAGATGATGGAAATTGAAAGGCTATGGATTTATCTTTTGTCATACATATTATGATCGTGTTTGGATAAGGCTGCTATATTTTAAAGAAAGAACAGTTGTTTATTTTTGTTGAGAAAAAACAGAATGTGTAATTTTTTTTTATATATAAAAAACGTAAAACTGGACAAAAAAATGTTATTTTGTTATTGATACCAAGTTTTATCTTAAGAACATTCTTTTATCTATTTACCTAGTTCCATAATAAAAACTAAAATACCTATGCCCACATAGATATTACTGCTCTAGGATTCCAGTGACGTTAAATTAATTATATTCATCGTTGTTGTTGTTGTATTCAATCGTTGTATTACTTATTATATTTTACTAGCTGCCCGCCCCGGCTTCGCACGGGTAGCACTAAATACTTATCTACGGCGCACCTACATAGGTAGGTACCCGAACTACCTACCTACCTGCATACATACCTACCTACATACATACCTATCTACCTACCTACCTACCTACATACATACCTACCTACGTTACCTATATATCTACCTACCTATCCTACGTACGTACATACCTACCTACCTACCGACCCTACCTTCACCTACCTATTCTAAGAACCTTCTCCTTACTATAACAAACACAACAAAAAAAGAATTAGCGAAATTGGTCCAGCCTTTCACGCGTGATGCCGTGACCAAGGAAATAGGGATTCATTTTTATATTATACTAGCTGACCCGGCGAACTTCGTATCGCCTAACAGTCGATTCTTTAATTTTTTATTTTTTTAAGTTATTTTTTTTTTTTTTTTTAGAATTTTTCTCTCCGTAAGAACCATCCTCGTACTTCCAGGAATATTAAAAAAAAATAATTAGCGAAATCGGTCCAACCGTTCTCGAGTTTTGCGCTTAGCAACACATTCAGCGACTCATTTTTATATTATAGAAGATAGATAGATTTATAGATTATTTTGTTTTATTGTGTTCATTTTACATGGAATGGTATCCATTAGGTATAATTGGATGAGACTCACACAGCAGGGGAGCATGGAACAAAAGGAAGGACGCCTATACTTAACAGTGGGCGGAACAAGGCTCCCAATGATGATGATCAGATGACTACATTAGGTACCCACTCATATTGCTGTTAATGATTACGTCATCAATTTCTAGTAAATACTTATTGAAGTCAGCTAGCAGCATTGATAAGAAATTTTAATAAAAGATGGGCAAAAAAAAGATAAAGCTGGATCTACGCGATAATCTAAAATTTCTCTCTTGTTTATAGATCATAATAATATTCAAAATCTAAAAAATAATCAATTTTCGACGCAATATTTTTAAAAGAAAAAGTAATCTTCCAGTTTTTAGAATATTTTTCTAAAAACAGAACTCAAACATTGACGAAAATATCTTTCGCAAAATATTTCAAAGATCAATCGAAGTAAAGTGGTTTCTGAATTATGTGTCCCCAGTGAACTTCACGAGTAAGTTATTGGTATAATAATATTAAGACTTTGGAGCTAACATAAAACTTTTTTATTATTTATGCGTTTGAATCACTATTAAAATTAAGGGTTTTGCAAAACGAGATGTTTTAATTTATTTATATAAATAAAAATGAAATGTTATTCGTTGGTAAGCGCATTGCTTTAGAACGGCTAGACCGGTTTGGCAGTTTTTTTTGTTTTGAAATGTTCATAGTTACGAATTAGGTTTTTATCGAAACAAAAATTGTAATAATTCCCGCAAAATTTTCAAATTCGGGAAAAACTGAACGTCCTTATTGCTATGGGATTTGTATGAATTATTCAAAATTGGACAGAACGTCTGTCGGTTCAGCTAGTTATATACAGGGGTGTAAAAATACTTTTTACGAAGCCGTCACTTGTTCTTCCCGTTATTATGATATTATTTTGTATTAACCAGATACCTGGGAAACCGGCATGTCTTAGAACCAAAAATTCGAAGTCATGTGACATCTACCAACCCGCACTGGGCCCGCGTGGTAGATTACAGCCCACTCCCTCTCACAGAGAGGTGGCCTGTGTCCCAGCAGTGGGAACATTAATAGGCTGATGATGATGATGATGAAGATGATACCTGGGAACCTTTTGGTTACGGAGATATTGAAGGTCAAAGTTCCAACTTTTTTCGAAGTTTTTTTACGAAGTCAAGTTATAAAATTTATAACTTAACTTTAAACACTCCAACGATCCCTGTACCGTTGCACCCATGAGCATAATGTTTTGCGAACATTACATTACGCACTACCTACAGCGAAACACCAAAAATTAAAGTCATTTCCATGCAATTATTTTTGCAGAAAGCAACATTATTTTGATGTACAGATGACGGATTCGTGAAGGATTTTACACCCTGTATAAGTCTATTAGATCATGTTGAAACACCTACTAATCAAAATTCGAAGAGAAATTTTAGCGTAATTGATTTTAAACATTGTTCTTACATTACTTTTAACATTGAATGATCTTGTGATATGTTTTTTATTATGCTCTAGCATAGTAGGTAGGTAGGATATTTAGAGACATGATAAAATTCTGTAGTTTCTTCAACACAAAGTCATGTTAATCTCGAGTTCTTCTGAGAAAACCTACCTAATTTATTCAAGCAAGTATACGAATACGTTCCTTTTTTATAACCAAAATCAGGTACCTATTTAAAGTCTTTGACATTTTTTTACAAGTCAGCACGTTGTTAAAAATAGGACAAAGGAATATTTCAATACGATTTTGTTAGTAATCATGCGAAAAGTCGAGGACCCGGCCATTTTATTATTATTAATCTTTATTTTTAGTTTTCCATCGTGTGTTCGTACAAAAGATGTTGGGTCTACAAAAGGTTTTTCACTCACCCTCGTCACGTTATCGACACTTGTCGATTTTATTGTCGGCCGTCTCATCAATCATGTGTGGGGAAAAAGATGATTTACGCTTCAGTCAAGTGGTTAAGGACTTAGGAAGATTTCATCGTTGTAGTTGTAGTCTAGTTACAAACAAACAGGCTTGGCCCACGCGTAGCATGACGCTTTCTATATCTACAAAGAATAGACACAGCTCTTTCTATACAAAGTGACATTTCCTTGCTCCATTTTTGACATCGCACCGTAGAAATCTTTCTACAATCTGTCATTTTGTCTTCCGTTTCTCACTATCTTTGTCTAGGTTCTTTTATATGTAGACTATTTCAGAAGAAACTTTTCTATCCCAAATTGTCAAAATCACACTGGCAACTGACAGTTGTCTAAGATAGTGAAACTTTCTACTCGACGGTCACAAAGTATATACGGTTATCTACAAAATCATGATTTTACAGAAGAGCGTTTTAAACGCAAAACTGTGATAACTAATAGAAGAACCAAGCTATCTTCTCCTATTTACCAAGGAAATGGTTAAAGCCAATAATACTGTAATATTTTTTTGTTCCAAAATACAGTACTTCGACACTTTGAGAAAAAATGTTGTAGTTGTCTGTATAATAATATACGTGACTTAATATCAGTAAAAATTGAGAACCAAACAGAAAAAATCCTATGACGAAACAAAGAATACCGAGTCAAATTAGGTAAAAGAGTGAATTTCGTAAAAAGTGCCGTTGGCTCTTTCTACTTTGCTGCCGTCGTACTGTCTACACGGAACGCCATTTTTGTCTTCTCTTCCGTCGACAAAGCGGTGCTCATGCTACGCATGGTCTATCCTAGATAGAAAGGATTTTTTTGTTACTTATTTTCAGACGCTGAAGTTGTTAGTGGAAACACCGGGACGAGACACCGTAGAAGCACATAATAATGATCTTATTGGTGATGTTCTTCAGAAAGGTCAGGAGCCCAGTACTCGCAACTGGCGTGTATGACCAGATATATGAACGTAAACGCGGCAAAATAAGTATGTAAGGATCGTAACAGGTGGCGTTCTGTAGTTTCTGCCTCCCTCTGAAAAAGGCGTGAGTATTTTATCATTATCATCATCATTACAGCCGAAAGACGTCCACTGCTGGACATAGGCCTCTCCCAAGCATCGCTATTTTGACTGATTCTGTGCTTCCCGCATTCAGCGGTTTCTTGCGGCCTTCACAAGATCATCGGCACAACACCCGTCTGGTTGGAGGATCCTCCCTTTTCTATGGTGGATGAGTGAACTTTACACCCTGTTCCTCATACCCCTAAAATGATTTATGAATGTTTATTTGGACATTTTGATTTAAAATGATATTAAAAAATATTACCTACTTGCGTCTGGCTGCGATTTCTACGTATTTGTTTTACCATAAAATGACCTCCTTACACTTTTAATACTTTAATTTTTACTATCTCTCTTCACGTCTGCAGAGTTTTGCTAGCAAATTTAACTTGACCCTGTTCATAAAGAAAAAGAAAGAAGAAAGAAAAATTGTTTATTCTGCACGAACTAAACGCACATACCAAAAAAAAAAACATAAAACTCCGTCACAAATCAGCCAAAAGCCTCGTATTCAATATTCAAAACAGAAAAGTTTCACTTTTGTCTTTTTGTAAAATAAAAAAAACAAAGTGACCGGACAAATCAGTCAAAAAAATATATTTTCAAGGTCCCTTCCCGTCCCATAGACGTATTAAGTATTAGGTGACCTTTCCCAAAGGAATGGTAAAAAATCTGGAGTCATAAGACGGATTGACCTGACGGTCCAACACAACACCTGTCTAGATCCGTACTACATTTGACGAGGGTAACTCCGTGATAGAAAATGAAAATGTTTTTCATTCATCATGTCCCTTTGTTGAACTGTGTCCTATACTTCTGAAGCGTGATCTTCATCGGATGGGGGATAAGATGCAAAATATTTTATTTCACATAAACCTACATGGGCACTTATGAAACGTCAGAAGCTAGGTGCATGGTTCCAATTGGTCGTTTCCTATGGAGAAGAGCCGGCAAGAAACTCCACGGTTACTCCGTAAAAATAATTGACTTTTACCTTTTACAATGTTTTCAAACACTGTTAAAAGGTAAGGACGGTGTAGGCTTTCGGATAGGATAGGATTCAGTATTGAATGATAATCTTGAGTAAAGTTAATGTTATTACCGTTGTTGTGTTCCGGTTTGAAGGGAATTGAAACAAATATTGCTCATTTAATAGTATGGGATATTAAAGAAATATAAATCATTTATTCGCTATAATGTATACAGATAAATTGTTTTTTTTTACTATGAATTTTTTTTTAATGACAACTCTTCTCTATAAGCGCTACATTCTGAAAGTGGGCAACATCGCAAATTGCTGTCAGATATTTCGCTGTTTTGATTAATAATTTGGCAATATTACTGTATGGAAATAAGAAATGTGGCTAACTAGCAAACAACACACACACAATTGCATATTTTCTTATCCAATATTCTATATTGGATAAGAAATGCAATAATTAATATCGTAACACCGAATATTTAGTTTTAGATGTAAATAAGTATTTGGAAACTCCAAATGCCTTTTTTACACCTAAAACGGGTACAAAATCAAATTCAATGTTACAATTTACTTAACAGCAACTTTGTTCATTGCTTTTTAAACATTTAAATAGGTTCTTTTAAATATTGAGGCAATTTAAGAAGCTGTATTTAATCTTCTTTCGGGAAGAACTCAACAGCTGCACCAATCTTGGTTAATACCAAGATTGGTGCAGCTGTTGAGTTATCAACTGCTGTAATAGTTGCTACGTGTCGTGAATTTCATTTCTATACGTATACAAAAAGTTTTTAAATGCACCCAGGTCGGAAATCTCTTCAATGTTGAACATAAGATATAAACTCATACACACGCACACAAGCAGAACAACACATAAAATCACAACACAACACTTTTTTTCAGGCAGACTATTCACCAGCCAACAATACTTAAAAGTTGTGAAGTATTTATTTATTTATTTATTTAAACTTTTCGCACTAAAGGTACAAAGGCGGACTTAATGCCTTAGGCATTCTCTACCAGTCAACCAAGGGTGGTGAAGAGATAAGATGGCAGGTGCTCTGTTTGAGAAGAACAAAGAAAAATTTAATTTATAAATATATCATAAATCATAATGCATTACAACTAAAATAGGTACAACAGTACATAAATAAGTTAAAACTACATACACATATATACATATCGACTATAATATATAACTATATTACCTAAATAAACTTCAAAAGGGGGGATCTATATATAACATTTTTCACTACTTTTTAAAAATAAATACACAATTTTTTACCGAAAAAATGACTTCGATTCCGTTTTTTTTTTCGTAGTCGATAATTTTTTGTAAAAATTTTAATTAACCTGTTAAAATAACTCATAAGCTTTTGGAAATAATAAACAGAATCCAAATCGACCCATAAACTTCGGAGATGTGTCAAAAAACAGAAAGCAAATCTTTAAAAAATTAAAAATTGAATAACATGAAAAATGTTATAGATAGACCCCCCCTTTTGAAGTTTATTTTCGATATATTTTCATGAATATTCAGAAAATTACGGGCGGTCACATGCGCATGGGCGACATTGTATATATTATAGGAATACAAGGGAAAGAGGTGTTGAGATGACTCTACTCTATTTATTTTGAAAATAGCTCCGCAATTAGTATCGCAATTAGTATTAGTATCGCACATAACTTAGGACAGTCAACAGCCCAATAGTCCCACGTTCATACAGGTCAACCTATAATTTCCCGACACTTTCCATAATTCTAACCACAGGACAAACTTCATTTCCAACATGCATCAACATAAGCGAACGTACGGCTATAATCACCTGTTTCACACCATTACTTTCACAAAGGAATTCGAGGTCTCTCTTCTAAGTTACAAGGTACAAAGTCGATTGTTTTGTGAAACTAAAAGCTTGCGATGCTGCGACAGTAATGCGTGATAAGATTCGACACTAATGCCTAATATGAATACCACAAAATCACATTAGTATTTCGTTAAAGTCATGAATTTAGATAAGTAACAATCTGTTTTGATTAATGGAACCTCGATTCACATTCCTATTAAAATAATGTTTAGCTCATGGCGTGGTATTAAAATCACAGGGCTGCGGGTTCGAGACGCAGCGAAATCGTAATTGCTATATCACCCTATGGTAGAATGATGGCTGCCAACCATACTGTTAAAAACAGTATTATACTTTTTTTCACTCTAAAATACTGTTTACTGTTCAACAAAAATCCATACTTCTATACTAATATTATAAATTCGAAAGTAACTCTATCTGTCTGTCTGTCTGTATGTCTGTATGTTACCTTTTCACGGCTAAATTACTGAACGGATTTTGATAAAATTTGGCAAGGAGATAGATGGCATCCTGGAGAAGGACATGTACTTTTGTCTCAAAATAACCCTTAAGGGGGTGATATAAGGGATGAAAGTTTGTATGGGAAACCCAGCATTTCTGATGTTAGCGATATGAAAATTTTAATTTATGCTTTTGGTAAGAAATAAGGAAAGGCGCGTATCAGAGTTTTTGTAAAATCAACCCCCAAAGGGGTAAAATAGGGGTTGAATTTAAAATTGCCATGTAATATTGTTTTTTTTTGTGTCTTATTTTTAAGATATTTAAGGGATTGTAAATATACTTCATAGTCCGTATCTTGAATTAACATTTAATCTTTATTTCATTACAATCGGCCCAGTCTATCAAAAGTTATTAAAATTCATAAACTTATAACCTTTCTAATGTCATGTACATACGTATTATGTGTTCAATGGCGGCACTAGAGTAGGTATTACAAATTAATGTTAATAGTAAAATGAATAATTAGTATTTTAAGTAAGGCAGAGAGAGTCATATAAACCAGTTTTTATTATTATTTTATAACCAAGCCATAGTGTGAGTATAACAACAATGTTAACAGCATTGGTGTGTTTCGGCAGTTAGAGATAAGATAGATAGATAGATAGGACCCAGGCCAGGGTCGACGGTGCGTTGTGTTCCACGCGCGCCTCAAAGAGATGTCAGCACAACTGACGGGGTCCGCTAGGGCTGATGCCTACCGGGGTCGCGGGAAAGTCCTAAGGGGAGACCGTGGCCCCTGGCAACGTACAGGCAACTGATGGAACACGGGTGGGTTTTAGTCAGTAATGCTAGCCACACACATAACGATTTGCTTGCGCAAATTTAGGCTTGCGCAAGCAAATTGTTACGTGTGTGGGAACAAATTTGCGCACTTTGAAAATATGTCACTTTAGATTTGCGAAAGCCTAAATTTGCATAAGCAAATCGTTACGGCATAAGAGTCTGACACGCCATTCCGCTCCACCCAGAGCGGGAGAAGTTACTTGACGATATCTCAAAAAAAAAAAAGGATTCCGTCTCAAAGCTGTGCTTGCTCGGCTGCCCGAATTTCCAAATCTGAATTGAGAACATAATGAATTTTTCAATTGAAAAAGAAGAAAGAAGGTATAAGGATAGGTCACGACCTGGGTTAGGACAAAGGATACTCTGAATCCCGGTAACACGTTCCTGTGAGATATTTTCCGACATCCACGCGGGCGAAGCCGCGGGCAAAAGCTAGTTAAACCATATATAGGTCCTTTTTTGCCTGCAAATGGTTTTATTGAAATAAGTGCTTCGATTACGACGAAACAATCACTTTAGCTCAGTATTCTATGGCTAGGTCAAAAATAGGCCGTAAGTACACACGTATCTAAACAAATACAAACACGCAACCGGGTGAGTGAAGTCAATCCGGTTACGTTTCTATTTCCTTTTGTGAATGACCGTTGCGCTAACGTTTTCGATTGCGTTTTGTCCGTTTTATATTCAGACTCGCTCCGCTTGTTTTTATGTGAAAGCTTTATTGAGATTTACTTGCGTTGCGTAATACTTAACTTGTTTGTTTTAAACAAAATTGTGGGAGAGTGGTGTAAATCACAGTTGTTTTTGAGTTTTTTTAAACTTCACTGTACCTATTCTATGCAATGTCACGTAATTATTTTTAGCGTATTCGCATCGCGAGTCCACACGTGGTTTATCGCTAACTAAAAGAATGAGTTTTTCAAAACTATTTTTTAATGATGTGCAGGCAGTAATGTTGCCTATGGCATAAAATGAAATTGAAGCAACAAAGCACTTGCATCGTCTGTGTACAGACGATTCAAGTCATTTGTTGCTTAAGTGTTTTGACTGTGAAACTTTTATTTTTTCTGCAAGATATGATACTCGCATATAATGTCGGAAATACGGCACTGATTGGACTAATCGGGGCGTCAGCGCTGACCGTAAACTTGTTGACAGAGTCTACAAGTTTACGGTCGGTGATGAGTAGAGTTTGTCGGTGGCGGTCAAGCAGTGAACACGTTTAGAAACACACTCCTCTTCCTTATAGCTGTATCATCTACCTACAGTATGATTAGCTTTTATCCTAAATTATAATATGATCTGAACTGCAAACGGTTTTTCTATTGCGCAATAACCAACACTACCCATAGTAGTTAAAATATGGCTGATAAGATAATAATGAGTGAGACGTACCCTCTCCATCATTTATATGCTAACTAATTAGTTAAAATTATAAATTGCACCATGTTAATCAGGCTCAATGAAACATTAATAACTAAAACCCAACTACTACAATAAGACACACATCACAGACAGGCAAATTAAAAATCCGGCGGGCAAACACGTGTGACTCTAGATTTTTAATTTGCCTGTCTGTGATGTGTGTGTCTTTTTGTCGTAGTTGGGTTTTAGTTTTATAATAACTTTTATTTTTTTTTCAACAATAATTGTATGAGCAACGTAATTAAATTGTAATTAAAATCATTGACAAAAATTGAGGTTACAAAATTAACCTCAATTATTAAATAAAAAACATATTTGGTGAGTATGTAGTGGTCTAAGTAATTACAAATTAGCATCCACAGGTACATTTTTTTAACTTAACTTTATTTATATTTTAAACAGATATTTTTGCACAGACAATAGAAATATCTTTACGTTAGGCATCATCATCATCATCAGCCTATTAATGTTCCCACTGCTGGAACACAGGCCTCCTCTCTGTGAGAGGGAGTGGGCTGCAATCTACCACGCGGGCCCAGTGCGGGTTGGTAGATGTCACATGTCTTCGAATTTCTTGGTTCTAAGACATGCCGGTTTCTTTACGTTAGTACTTCAAACATTTCAACAACGACCAACCAACATAGGTATCTACAGCTTTTTAAAAAACTCAGCAAAGCCAAATTAAACGCCCCAGGTGCGCAGGGAACTATTAAAAAGGATTTTTCTCTAATTGGGGATGAACCGGCAGATTTATGAATGAATGCAAATTACGTAGACATGCTGACACGACATTTAAAATATGAGATCTTTTATGCGCGAGAGATAAATTCAAGGCTTTGTGCGGTTTGCATCTGTTTTTTTATTCAATAAGCTATTTACACTACAGTGCATTCATTATAGCTTGTCCCGTTACACGATTGGTAGCACTGAATTTTGTAGTGTTATTTTCAATTCTTATAATGTTTTTACGAAATTGATTTTCCTTATTTTTTAATTAACCCATTCTGTTGTTCAAATTATGAATACTGCACCTGAAGTAGCCGCGCAAGCTGAGGCCCTTCTTCAGTTACCTTCATGTGGATGTAAATTCTACCGTTCAAAGAATTTATATTGGATATCTGGAGACTGGCGGCTTCGTGCGTCGTCCAGGAGGACTGCGAAACCGTGTCAATACAGCACGACAAGATCGGTTTATCTCTACCACCAGCCAATATCATCGTCACCTGAGCTCAGAACAGGTTCAAAAACAGCTTCGAGAATTTTATGGACTGACTTGTTTGCGCTCGAACTGTTAGAAGGAGGCTCGAAGAACGTGGCCTGAAACCTCATAAACCAGTCAATGGTCCCAAACTGACACGAGCTCACAGAATGGCGCGCCTTCAGTTTGCACGCGGACTTTTGCATTGGACTCAGCGTCAATGTAGCCTGGTTCTTTTTACGGATAAAACCAAGATTATGCTGTATGGTAATGAAGGACGTAAGAAAGTCTACCGAAGATAGGGACTACATTTTCAGCAATATTGCATTGAAGTGAAGGTGAGTTATGGCGTTGGGTCAAGGACAGTCTGGGACGGAATTTCCACCGAAGGAAAAACTGGTCCTGAGGTTGTGACGAGACTACGGTTGCCACCAAGACTACCGTCCAATACATTTGTCAATGCCTAGAAGCTCATGTGATGCCGTATGCTGAGTTTGTGGGCCGGAATTTTATTTTACATGACTTACTACGCCCCGCGGTTTCACCCGCGTAAGTTTCGATCCCGTAAGAATATCGGAATTTGAGGTATATTATGTATTTGTCCATGTCATGGTCTACCCATGTGCCAAATTTCATTAAAATCCGTTCAGCCGTTTTAGTGTAAAAGCGTAATAAACAAACTCACTTTCGAATTTAATAATATTAGTTAGGACAATGCAAGGGCGCACACTGCAAGAATTGTTCGAGATATCAGCTTGACGCTTAGTATCGCAGTAATGGAATAGCCAGCAAGAAGCCCTGATATGAATCAACGAGAGCACTTAAGGGATGAGCTAAAGATGCATATTAGAGTTAACCAACCGGTTCCAAAAAGTTTGAAATAATGACAACACAAAGAAAAAAAATTCAGGAACAATATCAAACGCAGTCCTTTAAAACCACTTTTTTTTCCCTTGTGTTGCCGTTATTTAAAAGATAGAGACCTTTAAACATATGCAGGGTGGCTCGATTCAGGTGTCCGGGAGTGTATATAGTATCTATTATACTGGCAAGGTTCAATAAAAACTGAACCATATACATATAGATAATTATCTATATGTATATGGTTCAGTTTTTATTGAACCTTGTCAGTTCAAAAGTTGGCTTTGAACCAAGGGATAGATACTGAATTTAGACTAATACAGCTTACCGGAATAAAAGTTACGCAACAGGCTTTACTGGTTTTTAGATAAAACTGTGTAGAATGTAGGTACCTATGTTGAAATTATAATGATATTATGCATTTTATTGCAGAGTAATACTTTTTTTAAATATTTCCATTACTTTGATAGTGAAGCTTTGTAAAATGAGTTACAATGTCGGACAAACAAAACATAGAAATAGTTAATATCTATGGTTTTCTTATGTGTTTGTTTCGGATTCAGCCAATCAGTTTTGAACTGGAACGGAGCTCTTATTTATGTGCTTTGAGGCAAGAAAAAGATCTCCTTTCGAGTTTAATCCAAGTTAAGGAAATTACGTAACAAACACATGAGTAAAATCGTAAAAAATAATAAACTGGAAAGTGTTACTTAGCCACCTCGTTTTGTTAATGCATCTACCATGTTTTGTCTCTGCATCACCGAAAAGTATGGTGGCAGAAAATGTGTATGGCATTACGTAAGTCCGCCTCTATAAATTATTTTGCGCATACCTACACGTCTAGCAAGATTATAATACTCATGTATCATGGATATATGTTAGGAATTACAATCTTGTTCGTACAACAATATATTCCTAAAATAGATGCTCCTGGTTAATTAATTAATAAAACAATTTACGTTACATATTGAACATTTGCAACAAACACATCAGGCTTCTCGTCCAATCAGTGCTGAGTAAACTTACTACACACCGATACACAAACAGCGGGACTAACTGGGGCAGCTTTGTTTGAGCGTGGACACAAATCCAATTTAAATTGTACAAGAAAATGGTTAAAATAATATTGTCTGGTTTAAACTTAAAAATAAATAAAATAAAATACCCAAATATGTGTAGAGTAGTGGTGGCCCAGTGGTAACGGCCCGGACTTACGAGTTGTTCCAGCCTAAGCAGGCGCTTTATTTTGTGTAAATAATTTCATCACCACTGCTCTCAAAACGGTGAAGGAAAATAATTATCGTGAAGAAACCGGCATGTCTTCGAATTGAGAGGGAGTGGGCTGGGTCCGCGTGGTAGATTACAGCCCACTCCCTCTCACAGAGAGGAGGCCTGTGTCCCAGCAGTGGGAACATTAATAGCCTTATTATATTAAATTATATTATGTATGTGTATACCAGTGTACCTATGTGTGTGTAATGATATTATGGTAAATACAGGGGGTGACAACCGAGATGAGAACTAAAAGAAAAGTATGTAGGTAAATCTGTAAGTATGCCATGTTTATCCTAAAAGTTGGCAACGTCGCAAATAGCTGTCAAAATTTTTCCTATTATGATTAATTTGGCAATACTACTGTATGGAAATAAGAAATGTGGCTAACTAGTTAACTAGATTATTAATAATGAATTGCAAATTATAACACTGAATTTGGTGTTTTATGTGTAAAATAGGCATTTGGAAAGTTTCCAAATACTTTTTTTACATCTAAAACTATGTATATAATCGATGTTAATATATTAATGATTGCATTTCATAATTCATATTCCAACTCGCTAGTTAGCCGTAGTTAAGCATTTAGCAAAAGCTTTTAAACCACAGTTAAATTTCTGCTAAGCCTCGTTCAGTATCTACACGCATCCGGGTTATCGAGTTCTTTATTGAATTTGTTTTCAATCTCAGCTTTATCAGTTATTATGTATATTTTCATCGAGGGATCGTTACCGATAGGCTCGAAGGTAAACTCAGTTTCAGTAGCTACACAAAGTTTTATGGATTTTATTTTGATTTTAATGTGTTCAACACAGAGCATGGGGCTTTCTCGGCGGCCGCAGTTACAGACAACTTCAATACAAACCAAGCGTTTTGACGGAAAAGGTGGAGATGGTGGAGATGATGAAATAAGACCTCGTAAAATATCAACATAATTTTATTTTTTATTTTTTATAAGTTTTATTTTTAGGTTACCTATTGTTTAAAAAAAAATATGTTTGTATGAGTGTGCCTGTTAATTTTGTGTTTTTGTTTTTTTGTGATTTTACTAAAAAAGTAAAATTATACAAAATAGCATTGTGGTGTTGATGGTCAAAGATAAACCGTAAAATTTAGAAGTACAAACAACTTGGCTAGATCCAACAAAATATACAGGGTAATTCATTTATCGCAAGAAAAAATACAGGTTAACGAGGAAATATTTTTGCATTTTTTGGTATCAATGTCGTTAAAAGTTACGTAGGTGGTTCCAGTCCAGTTAGTGGACACCCCAGGGGTCCCGAACTTTCCACACGGTTGTCCTAACAACCAACTCACATGGTACCCAACTTTTTGAATCCAATTATCAAATACATTTCTTTGGTTTATTTGTGATCCAAATTAGTGAAGGCACAGTAACCTTACGAAAGCTCACTTTTAAAGTTTGTCTCAGATTCGTTTGTTGGCAATTGATCGATGGCTTCGTATATAAGGTAGGTACGTCGTTTAGGTGTCATTTTGTGGTAGACTGTAATTATGACAAGGTTCTACGGCCTATAAAAACACTTGATAGAATCAGTAAAAAACTATGTATTCCATTTATTACCAGGCTTCAAAAAATATACAAAAGAATCGTGTCTTATCATCTTTCTGGCGAAATATTCCAGATAAAACGTTGCGCCCATCTTCAATCAATTTTACTATGGAATTTCTGAAGGCCTGTAATAACTTCGGCAAGCAACTTAAATAGCTTATCTGATGTTAACTTAGTACTGAAGATGACGGCAGAATTATAAGTTTTTGACAGGACCATTAATTGTTGACATAAAACAATCAGAAACTTAAAGGGGACGCTTTGATCTTTCGAACTTCAATCAAAATTTCAATCAGTATAAGTATGTTTTGATTGAGATTTTTTTGTTTCTTTTCTAAGTAAAATATCCTAGCCAAAATGTATTGTATTACTAGTGATTAAATTTCCATTTAATTTTACGGTTTTTATTTATTTTTGGCTTATTTCAATCATGAGGATTTGTCCTATCTAATCCAAATTTCCTAAAGTGAAATATTTAATTGCTTCTCTAAAAACGTACTTACCTTCATTCATATGAAGGTGAGTAAGTTTCAAAGTACATTAATAAAAAGCCAGCATCATTGTTCGCTTTTCATTCATGTGCTTGAATAAGTTTCTAGTCTTCTCAGAGAGGGCCGCAACCAACTAAGCTAAGGGCCTCGACCAAATGATTTAGGTTAGAACTGTGACGAAGCGAACGCGAGCAGCAGCAGGGGCCGGCGAGCGTTACATCCAAGTTGGTTTCATTTAATTGGCTATTTAGTATTTCAGGACCACAACATAGGAATAATTTTGAGTTTGATTAAATGCATACCTTTCCTTAATAAATTTTCGCTTCACTGCGCGACTGGAGATTAGAAATCAATGGAAGAAGCAGTCGCCCCTCTACACTAACGAAGCAGTCAACACGATACAAAATAATCAATACCGGCTAATTCCTTCCCAAAGGAGACAACCAACATTAGAATGTTTTGGGACTCTATGTTAGTTTGGGACGAAATCCACGTGTTTTACTTGGTATTTAAGCACTTTGAACATAATGCTTTCGGTTCCTTCGTTGTTTCGAAGTTGGTTCTTTAAGTCTCATTATAAACATGAGCAAAATTGAAAAAGGAAAATACACTTTTGAAGACGGTTCTTTTCCGATAACATAAAAAAACCGGCCATAATTGGGATGAATTTTGAAAAACATGTTCTCCTATACTTTTCAACTACAAATGTAAGTTTGTTGTACATGCAATATTGAGAGATTTACCGTGTTATTTTAAAAGACCTTTTGATTGAGATGGAAGGAAGAAACAGAATAAATAAGGAGTACTAAACGATGAAGGATGAAAAGAAAAAACATTAACCGGAAGGAGGCTAACCCGCTTCCGCCCACCTAGGCCGCTTAAGACTACTTTTACTAGTTTGTATGTAGAAATTTGGCACACAGATATTTTTATAACCTGGATTAACACATAGAATACTATTTATCTCGGTAGTACATTCCCGTGGGATAATTTCCGACCTCCAAGCGGGCAAAGCCGCGGGCGAATGCTAGTGATAAATAAAGTAGACTATTGAGTAGTTCTAATCTCATTCAATTTCAGAATTGATTTTCAAATATAGAAGCTATAATATTAATTTGAATAATTGGATCGGGATTCAAATTCCCGGAGTGAGTACCTATTCTAATCATGTCCGTAAACGATCAAGATAGACCGTTTTTACACTGCTTGGATCTTGATTTAGGATCGGTATTTTATGCACGTAATCGAGAGCTTGATGATTGATTTAGGCAGACGAAAATGAACTTTTTTCAACACCTTGTTACACTTCTCTTGTCATTTTAGATATTCTCACGTTTGACCAGGATATCCGATCTGCTGTAAACATAACTCAAATGATTTAAATTGAGACCCGTAACTGAAATGCGAACTGAAGGAAAATTTGGCTGAGATTGTGTCATCAAAATGAGAACATAATGAGACGATACAATTAGGTAGTGTTGGAACTTGGTGTGTGCGGTATGCGAGCCGCCTGTATCTGTATTATGTGTATATATTAGCTACACTACTACTGTCCCTTCGGAGAACAGGGTGTAAGTTGTAGTCTATCAAATTATAATAAATATGATCTTGAGATAGCGCCATCTATTGTGCTAACTTGTACTTATTACAAACATGATACTAAAGAACTTTGGTTTCAGTGCCTTCATTCCATAAAAAATTATTCACTATTGTACTACGAGTAGTCCCCAGTCGGGGGTGCCTAGTTTACTCGTAAAATAACAGATGGCGTTACGTGCTACCATAAATAGCGATAGCAACGATGTGGTTCATACTAGTTCATAATATTATGACATTTTTTGTTCGGAAAACCGGAAGGCGCCCTCTGTCAATGTGAACGCGATTATCGCATTCGCACGATGTGTTTCACAGACCGTATACGTAGCATCGATCCTGACGATAGGCATTAGCCGACAGACACTTTGTAGCGTTAAAGAAAGGTGGTTGAAAATTAATATAAGGTTTCGAGTTTTCACCAAAAGGGTAGACCAGGTATAGTATGTACAATTCCTCATTTTTTCTCTTGACTTGAAACCTTACTTGTCTCTTCCCCGCATTTGAGACCAACACTCGGATTCTTGAACCACATTTTTGTGTTTGTCATAGGTTACCCCTGTAATCCCTGTATCAAGATCCGGTTTTTCGTCCCGGAGTCCGGATGACTTGAGATCGTACGAGCACATCGCTCGCTTGCAGCCAGTAGCATAGCGTTCAGCATGACGCTAGAGACCCTCAATTGCTCCCAACCTTCGTCGTCGGCGGCTCAGCCGCAGCGCGACGTCCCTTAAAGGCTGTTGTTATTTTGCACACCATAGTTCTGGTGAAACAACCACATAATAAATACCTGGAGTTGAACGGATGATGGAGATGGAAGACAGTACATCGTGTTTGGGCATATTTCATTCGCCTTGATAAGAACTTTAGGCCTAACTGGGTATGACTGTCATTGAGGGTCTGATGATGGAGACGGAAGGCTATTGAGGGAATTTCTTACTTGAGGAAAACAATAAATGGTAACTCAATAGCAAAAAAATTAAAAAAACTTATTAATATAAGTAATTTTTTTAATAAATAATATTAAAAAAAAGTTTTAAACATAACATAACGCCTTGTTTCCCCGAAGGGTTGGACAGAGGTGTACCTGTAGCAGATACACCCACATTTCGCCAGTTATATTTTAAGTCCCAACGTAATAGGGGGCGAGCCTATTGCCATCAACCGGGCACAAATCCAGACTCCGGGCTGCTACTGAGAAATTCCAGATAGAAAAACCGAATAATACTTTGCCCGACCCGGGGATCGAACCCAAGACCTCGTGCTCAGCAGTAGCGCTTGCTACCACTAGACCAACGAGGCAGTAATATAAGTTTTATATGAATTATATCAATATACGTGTTATACTGGCATGTCCTAGAACCAAAAATTCGAAGACATGACATGTGACATCTACCAACCCGCACTGGGCCCGCGTGGTAGATTACGGCCCACTCCCTCTCACAGAGAGGAGGCCTGTGTCCCAGCAGTGGGAACATTAATAGGCTGATTGTTTGACGTGTTATACTAGCGACGATAGTGTTTCATTTCGCTATTTGATGCTATATTCTGGATTAACTCAAAAAAGGGATTGGTAGCAAGTGCGGTTTTGTTAGAAATAGAATACCTGGGATAAAGAATGAGATAATACAACATAACAATTGAATTAATAATAAACATTACTTATTTAATTTGCACAAGTACACACCGCTTAACAACTAAAAGTTTAGTTTAAGTATTTATAAATCGTTCAACAGACTCGTTGCCGCTGCTGTCGTAAAATTTTCGTCGTTTGATCTTTCGCCATCTTTACCAACATATTAAAACGCAATAATCTTTGCAATGCCTGGGGACTGTCCAAGTCCTTTCTTTCTTTTTCATGTTTTTCGTTTCCATTCCCTTGATTATATGCAGGCCTGAAAAATTACAATTAAAAAAATCATCTAACTCTCCCAGATTTAATAAAAATGAAATTGTTTATTCTGTAAATAGGTTTTCAGAATCTCTTTTACATGGCATATTAAAAAACTCCAAACACTGTTACTGAATGAACTACTAATGTTCTAATGAACTATGTTACTAATGAACAAAAAACTTTTAACTTTTAACGCCCAAAAATGATCAAGCTGCGCCTGCAACAACCACAGTATTGTCTCGCAAATTGAAGGGAGCGAAGTGTTATACACCACCATTATTACTGTTGTGGAGCAAGATGATGACATTAACCCGTAGAATTTCTGAATTAACGCTAACGGCAAGTGGACTTCCGCGGCATATCATCCAGCTGAAGGTCGGTGTAGCGATTATGCTCCTTCGGAACTTATTTCCGGTCGCCGCCGAAGCTGTGTAACTGAACCCGGCTCAAAATCGTGTCTTTGCAGAGAAACGTCATCGAGGCGGAAATTCTAACAGGTTGTGGCGTTGACGAGACAGTGTTTATACCGCGTATACCGCTGATTCCCCACAATTACCCCTTCCAGTTTAAACGCGTGCAGTTCCCTGAGAGGGTATGCTTTGCAATGACTATCAACAAGTCACATGGGCAGACACTGAAGGCTGCGAGTGTCGACCTCAGGACAAGCTGCTTCTCACACGGACAACTATACGTCGCGGTCGCTTGCTCTCGCATCACCAGTCCTGACTCTGTATATTTTGGTTTCTGAGAACAAAACTACAAACGTAGTATACAGGGAAGTTTTTATAAAATGTGGCTGTTATTGTAGTGTGTCTCACGACTTCCAGGCGAACGAACTCGCGAATATAATTATATTATTATCCGTATTGTGAGGGATTAATATAGTTACGTATTGACATCACACCATTTCCACCCGAGGGTGTCGTAAAAGGCAACTAGGGACTAAACTTGAGCAGACAAGATCACTTCAGGAACAAGTAAAATTCGTGAATTTTTTTTGTGTCGTTGAAAAATCAACCCGTCTGGCCAGAGTGATATTTATTGGGGTAGTTTGCCCTCACTATCTTGGAGTCCCCTGCCCAGCAGTGGGACGTTTATGGGTTGTAATTAACTGAATATTTGAGTTAAAAGTTTTGGTTTGTCAAACATAAGTACTGTATTTTTATTTCGAAAAAAGGACACTTCTTGTATTAATTACGCGCGGAGAAAGTCGCGGGAAAAATAAGTTTGAATAAAACTGAAGAGTTTGTTTGTCTGAACGCGCTAATCTCTGGAACTAGCAGTCGGATTTAAATAATTATTTTTACATTTGATAGCGTAATTCTTGAGGAAGGGTATTTAATATAACACTATGACCCTCAGAATGCGAGCAACAAGATGTTTTTTTTCTAATTGGTTAATGGCGCAATTTCATTAGTCGATAAATCGGTCGATATACAGCATGCGGGCCCCGCAGGCGAGATAACAACCAATGAAAGTTACAAGTCGATACGTGTTCGTTACACTGCCTGCAGGGATTCCCCGCATGCTTTATACCGACCGTGATATCGACCAATGAAATAAAAGCGGTGGATATACAGCTTGCGGGTCGTGCGTGAGTCAAATACTTTTTACTTTTTCATTATTCAATTTCATTCATGAGTGCTTGCTGGATTAGAAAGACGGTGCGCAAAATGGCTGATCGCTTTACGGATTCGCAAGTGTTAAAACTTGAGGAAATCTATCGAGATTACGATTGTTTATGGAATGTGACTAGTACGTTGTATAGAAACCGAAAATCAAGAGAAAGTACGTATAAACAAATTGCGGAAAGGCTAAAATAATATTACAGGATCTCAAATAAAGAAATACCAAAAAAAAACACCTACCACCAGACCCTATCGACTAATGAAAACGGTTCCCCGAATGCGGGCCCGGTGGCACGCGTTCTAGAAATCTCTGGCACCCTGCATGCGGGCCCTATCGACTAATGAAATTGCGCCATAATGGTTATTGAGTTTAGCCATTACAAACAAACAAACATACAAAAATATTTTTTTTTTTCTTTATAATACTAGTATAGATAAGTCCAGGTTTCCTCACGATGTTCTTCCTTCACCCATATCAGTAATGTCCAAGATAAACTTAGAAAGTAACTATGAATTGATTATGACACATTGGTCTAGCCAGGATTGGAACCCACAACCTCGTGCATGAGAAGCGAGGCCTTAACCACCGAGTCATCACGACAAAAAACAAAGGCTAATTGTAGGCCGTTTCGGACTTTCCGTGATTGTATTTAGGAACTTTGGAAATCAGCATAAAAATAACATGTGGGACAGTCTTTTCGAAAATGGCAGGAATTTGTGTTGTGGCTTGCTTTCAGTACAAGAACCAAAGCTCCATTAAAAAAAATCCAAGAAAATAAAACAGAGTGCGCTGTCAACAAAAAAGTGCTCAACGTGCCTTCGGTGACGATGACGCGAGTTCCATGATTTTTGTTCACCCAAAAAGTGCTCAACGTCTCTTCAAAAAAGTTTTGTGTTGGGGATTTTTTTTTTGACATGGTTCCTGATCCTGTAAGAAGCAAGTTCTTTTCTTCTTTTTCTGGCCCGGCAACTTTTTGATTATTACAAGCAAACTTTGACTATTCTTTTGACTTAATATTTTCAAACTAACTTACCCAGAAGGATGGTTTTCCCAAGATATGTATTTTTCAACTGTATCGTAGCCTCTTTGGATCGGTGGACTGTCGCATAAGACCCGTCTGTTGTATTAAATAACAAAATAAATGAGTATAACTGAGTTATATAGGTACTCGTCATTGTTGTAAAAAGAGGCACCATGGCCCCAATAATCCTTGAAATATCTGTAGTTCAAGTTCGCAATAGTGAACTTTGTCAACAACACTTTTAAACCTCTAGATATGCTACTCTTAAACTATGTAGGATTCCAGTTTCAAATAAATTGATAATATGAGGCAGTAAATACTTCCGAAGCCGATTTCCGGCCACTGTAGGCGGGGACCTGCGGACGGAGAGCAATGGGTAGCTCGCCGTCCGATAAGCATCAGTGTGTTCCTCGGCCGCCTTAAGGAGATGTCAGCACATCTGACGGGGTCCGCTAGGGCCGATGCCTGCCAGGGTTGCGGGAAAGTCTAAAAGGGATACCGTGGCCCCTGGCAACGTACAGGCAACTGAAGGAACACGGGTGGGTTTTAGACAGTAAGAGTCTGACACTCCCTCCCGCTCCGCCCGGAGCGGGAGAAGTCATTTGACCAATACCCAAAATGTTTCATAACTCACTGCTGGACAAACACCCCTCTCAAGTTGTGCAAGCACTTGACCAAATACTCATCATCATCTAGCCTTTACCCAATGTTGGGGCCGGCTTTCAGTCTAACCGGATGCAGCGGAATACCAGTACATGAACCGACTGCATCGCTGACCTCCACAACCCAGTTATTGAGTATCACATTACCACTTGGTAAGACTGTTTGTTAGACTTCGGTCTTCTGACTACCCATAAAGATTGGTCAACGATTACAAACGACAGCCGGGACCAGCGGCTCAAGCATTCTTTCCGAGGCACGGAGCGGTCTCGGTATGACCAAAAAGTACGTAACAGTAATATTTACGACTCACCTATTTGGGATGGATGAATCATTTAAGATACAATTTATAAAGGCTCCGTTACATTGTGTGCTCGTAAATAAATAGGGTCCTCTGCAATTTAATTCGTCATCTACTTTGAATACAGAAGCAACACCGATGAGTATCTCGTGGCCTCCAACCCAAGTGACAAGTGGTCCTCCGTGATCGTTCTGAAGACGTTAAAATAGAATAAGCACACTTTTTCTAAAGGGTTTCATCTGCAAAAGTCCTAACAACATACATATTTTTTACCCTATTGTTTATTTTGACTACCTTAATATACACGGTACAAAAAAAACAACGGGTTGCACTCCGGGAGTGCCGGCAGAAGTGAAAACTTGAACATTAACGTTGTGCATTTTTGAATATTTTGGAATGGTTAGGGAATAATTTCGCACGAATTGCTTTATTTATCAGTAAAAGTACAATAAATTATGTGGTTAAATACAATATTCATTAATAGTACGAGTTGTAGTATGTTTATTTATTTTCAAAATATAGTCTAACAAAAATAAACACTTTTCATGAAGTATGTTTTTACTGCTTTTTTTTATTTATTAATATGGGTAACCTTATCTCGCAATCTTTACGTAATGTTAAAGACTATTCAATTTTTTTTATATTTACTTTGACGGTTGCTAGGCAACAGATCTTACGGCACGTTCTGACGCGAGTTTTAAATTTTTTACCCATCCCAAAAAAAGTGCACAACGCCGAAGTTTTCACTAAAAAAATCTGCAGCCCATACCTTTTGATCGTACTTTTGTATAGAATAGTTGTTGTCTTTGTAAATACTGACGAAAAATTTCAATTCTGTCGGCTTTTGAGTAATGAACTGAATCTATGGCAAAAGTTTTCGTTAATATATCCTTTACACCGTGTAAACCAAAAAAAGCAAGTAGGTAATCACACAGCTTGCAGCTGACTCCTGGATATAAACATCTACGCTTCTACCAAGTCACACTACTACATCTGGTTTCCCGCCTTATGGTGGATAGTGAAAAATAAGTATGTTAGTTGCAGTACTTTTCCAAAATTCTTTACAAAAAGGTCGACATATATGGGACCTCGCGAGCTACGCGGCCACGGCTAAGCTCGGAAGCTCCAACCAAGAAGAAAGTGTGGCTGCTACTGGTCGGACGACCGGTCATCCGAGTGCACTACTACCAACCTGACAAATTCCATATCTCCGTCTGGTGGTTCTGTTAGAAACAGTTCTGTTCTTTTTTTGTAACGAAGCACTTGAAGTTTGATTTGTATTCTCATCCCCTCTGCGTGTGGCGTCTATCACCAAATCTTGATAATTTACGCCGACATCTTCATTCTTAATAAAAAAGACAGATTTTAAAACACTAGCTAGTGTGTGTGCTACGTCATTTATTAGATACTAATTGTTGCTTATAGGGCTATGGGGCGCGCCTTAAGATACTGGTAATTGGAACAGTAGTAATAAACTGGAGTATTAATAAATAAATCGAACATGGCTCAAAATAAGGTGACACTTTTCTAGATCAAGTGTCTAAAATTCAAATTAAAATGTTGCCATCCTGCTTTCTGTTAATAGGGTTTATTCTGAAAGCTGGCAACGTCGCAAATAGAAGTCAAATATTTCGCTGTTTTGATTAATCAGATAATATTTCTGTATGGATATAAAAAATGTGGCTAACTAGCGAACTAGAATATTGATTATGAAATGCAATAATTAATATCGTAACACCGAATAGTTAGTTTTAGATGTGAAAAAAGTATTTGGAAACTTTCCAGATGCCTTTTTTTCACCTAAAACGGGCACAACATCAAATTCAATGTTATAATTTATTGCAATTCATTATTAATATTCTAGTTAGTTAGTTAGCCACATTTCTTATTTCCATACAGTATTATTTTCAAATGAATCAAAACAGGTAACTATTTTACAGCTATTACGACGTTGCCAACTTTTAGGATGCACGCAAGAGCGTGCATTCTAAAAGTTGCACACTTAATACTTAATAAAGTATTAACTGCGCAACTCCCTTTTAAACCTCGTAGCAGCACGCGTAGCATGACCAATTCTCCCCAAAAGTGAGCAGCACCTCTCAAGAGATTTACAGGACGACCAAACTGAAGTAAGATTAAAATACTGCTTCAAGAAGCGAAATAGATATATCTCGTTCTATTCAACATATCATTTATTTTCTTAATTTTTGACACCGCTCCGTAGAAATTTTCCTACGATCAGTATTGTGTTTCGTTATACCGTATCTACGTTGCGCGTTGGTTAAACTACACATGCTGGCTTTGATTTCATTGAAACTAAATAAAATCGTTTTATACACGAACACTTACAACTAAACCATCATTGGTCACGAACGTATCCGGCGACGGTACTATTTCACCGTTTACAAGCGCCAATTGTTGTATGTTATCTTTACATCCCTCTAAAAATGCTGCTGGTTTGAGCATCACAAATTCTCCTTTATCAGTAATTTCGCCTTGGTTAAAAGTACAAATCATGTACTGATCTATTAATTCACTCATATTAGCAAAATTTTCATAGTGTGTTTTGCACATTGGTTTGTGAATTATTTTAGAGCCAGCAAATTGCATAAAATGTTGGTTGTAATTATTCTTGTCATCTGGCTGAAATCATGCAAGGGTTTTAATATTGTTTCGTATATTTTTATTCCTGAACTTCTTAACGGCGAGGGTTGTGGTATCAGTGTTCGGAATTGTTCACTTTTTAACTAGAAGTAATATGGCGCGACATATGCTCATTGTTCCGGCGTTCATGAGAGTAGAACTTTCCGAGTGGCTATGTCCGTTAAAATATACATTGGCATAGAATTGTTGGAGATCTACGGTAAAATATGGTAACCTATTAGTTTTTATTATAATTATTAGAATATTAAATAAATAGTGAAATTATGTGAAGAATATGAGTTGTGATTCATACAATCCCATCTCATGTGTAGAATATTGAATATCTGAGTGTTTCATATTATTTTTCTTATCCCTGAAACATTATAAATAGTTTCAATAGTCAGTTTATAGTTTGTAATTTTCGGGACTTTTAGATCCACCTAGGAATTAGTATTGAGGTCAAATATATTCGGAATTAAATTAGTTGTTTTAGAGCAAGGGTACTTGATACAACAAGCGGAATATAACAACTTTATTATACTCTTATTATGCTTCAACATTTATATTAAAAGAAATGTTAAATGTGAATGTGAAATGTTGTAAAAGTAATTCTTACCGCTCGCCAAGATTTAGGGTGTCCCCAACCGTATACCAAGGTATCTGTACCAGGTTTTTGAAATCTCTCGAAGTAGTTAATTTGTATTATAGCTGGTATGTACGAACACAATGTTTTGTACGTAGCGTCGTTGAAGTCATACTCCGATTCTACCTTGACCAAAGCTATGTCTATAAATGACCATTTTTCCACTTTATGATCTAATTCATATTCTACAAAAGAATAAGACATATTATAATATTATAAGTTCAGTTTTTCTTCATACTTAATTCTACGGCGATATATTTATACGAGTATATCTCATTGCTCTTATTATCTATCGGTGTGCAATGACTTGGTCAAAAGCATCGTAACTTCCCGAAGGTATTTCTAGGGAGGACCAAGTATTTGTAATTTTGTGGTAGGTATTTTCATCAAAAGCCGAACAATCGTACTAGTTTACTTAGTCGACCAAAACACGAGTATGCCACAGCAATGTAGTCAACTAGTAAATAGTCTATTACCTACTTAAAGTCCACGCCACGAGAAGCTATAAATTTTGTAAATAAAGAACCTCTACTAAATTACGTAGCGACAATTCAATCAACAACAAATAATCCCTAATTCCCAAAGTAACATACTTACGTGTAATACAAACAATTTCACTTGGTCGGGTTAAAATCTTTTGTACATTTATTGTGCCATTTAAGTGCGACGATCGCTTTTAATAGGACGCGGAATAAAAGTTTCGAAACGTGCCGCCTCGAGGGAGGGGAGAGGTTGGGACGGTAAGTAAACAGATTTGTTACTTTTAGTTGATGTAACGGGTCATTTACTTTACCAACTAACATTGGGTATTAGGGTCAGCGTACACTGAATTGCAAAAAGCTCGCGTCTAGTCGAGCAAAATTTTTACAGCTCGGCCAGGCGGCATGCTTGCCCCCCCGTGAGCAAGCTCCGTTGGAAATTTTCTGGGTTGTTCTAGACGCAGGTACATATGTAGAACGCAACCGCGTATTTAATTTTAACTATGTATGGAAATGCCATAACTCATGACATTTCCATTCCACTGAAAAATTTATCTTATGACTCACAAGATAAATTTTTCAGTAGTCTCAGAAAATGCTCTGCTCTTGGTGTGCGCTGACGCTTAGACGTAACTACAAGTTACTTAGTTGACCAAAACACACTCGTCCGTATGCTACAGCAATGTAGTCACTAGCTCCCCTTCTTCTTTCCGTATGGCTAGTGACTAATCTGGTATCAAAGTTTTAAAGCCGCGTAATGGGTCGTCGCCTAATGGGAAATCTGATTTGGCTTCACATGACGTCGAGAAATATCGCTCAGGCATGTTTTCTCACGATGTTTTCCTCCACCGTTTTTAAAGCAAGTGATAATTATACAATACGCACATGAATCCGAAAAGTCAGAGGTGCGTGCCTTGGGTTTGAACTCGAGACCTATGATTCACTAGTTAATAGTCTATAACCCACTTACTCAAAGGAACACACGTGTATATCACTTTTTTTTTCATGCCTTTTGTACATTGATTGGTTTCTATCTCATTGTCCTTGATGTATTCTTTGTATCCTGCTATAGCGTACATGAATTCAACATCAGCCACACATGCTGCTGATGTGATTATGAACCACGAAGATACTAAGGCGCCGCCACACAGCCATTCGTCGTATTTTTTATTTGAAGCTGGTGCTTTTACCAAGTACACCTGCAAATA
This sequence comes from Conistra vaccinii, assembly GCA_948150665.1. Taxonomy (NCBI): domain Eukaryota; kingdom Metazoa; phylum Arthropoda; class Insecta; order Lepidoptera; family Noctuidae; genus Conistra; species Conistra vaccinii. Next base: position 9,759,731 of record OX411337.1, on the reverse strand, counting down.
TATGGTCATTAGAAAAACAAACGAAGTGCAGGCTCGGGCATCGCGGCATAGCTGTGGCGGTGCGCGCGCCTTCAAATAAAACACGGAACACCGCACCTCCTAACAGAGTCGCAAAGCCGTGTATCAAGATTACCTACAGACGGTAAGTATAACATTTTGATCACCTCATTATGTTATTTGACTTAAGGCGTAAGCTTCAGGGTAGCCCGCAAAACGTTTTTTGCAATTTGCAGGTCAGTATCAGGTTGTATGTTGATTTAAATATGATTTGCGGCCGTATCAAATATTTATTTATAGAATTATAAACATATAACCATAAAAAATTATCAATACAACTCTCTTAATTCATGTTGAATGACTATTTCATGAAATAATAACATTTGAGGATTTCTCTAAGTAAAGGAGTTATATTGCTGATTTAATTGATTATAATTCTGGAAAGCCATATATATTTGTTACGGTCTCGAATCATATTATAATCAACATGCAACATGACACTAACCTACAAATTGCAAATAACGTAAGAAAATTTGAATTTCCCCTACAGCTAGCTAAGTCACAAAATCTTGCGGAGCGATAATTGACGGTTTTCATACAATATTTTGAATAGGACATAGCATACATTTTCACTACCGCTAAATGTACTGAAATTAGGACAAGTGCCTATCGCAAACCACTTACAGTTATCAGGAGTGTTTATATGAGAAAAATCGGATCGAGATGATGATGAGCGATGTTATCATTCAGACGCATGCGCTTACACAGTAAAGTTGCACAGTTGTATTAATTTATTAGTCTCTTACCACGTATCTTTTATCCGACTCTACTTTTTTGCCATCTGTAATTCGTCTTACGCCATCAGTCACTGAAACAAAATATTAGAGGCACATTTCTATAGTGTCACAAAATTGTGAAAAAAAAAACAACTGCAAAGGTCTCTATGTGTTTGTTACTACTAAGATCTTTTCGATTAAGGCCACCAACAGCCTTGTGCATCAGTTTGACCTTCTTCAAGATGTGTCTGACCATCAAAACAGGATGATGCTGTCATCCATTGAAGAGTTTCATTCTTTATACGGCTAGGAAGTGTTACGCACAACTAACTGAAATGCACGGATTCCGAACAACGACGGAGTCTAAGAGCGTCCACTTCCTTATTCTGTACCTACCTACATACTGCTAGGTAGATACGGTAGGCATAGGTACTATTAGAAGCGGTAGGCCCTTACTTCCCGAGCACCTAAACACCTGGCGGAGTGGCTCTGTCTCGCCACTGTACTCGTTACGTGTAAACAAACCATAATTATGGTCTAGAGTACCGCCTCTGTGGTCTTGTGGTTAAGCCACCTGTCTCAGACCCAGAGGTCGCGGGTTCGATTCCCAGTGGGAGCAAAATTTTCTGCTCGTTTTGTTTGGTGGTAGGGCTTGTTCTAAGTCCAATGTTAACAGCATTGTTGTGTTTCGGCAGTTAGAGATAAAATAGCCAGTTCCTCTGTGGTTGAGGATTCCGGGTGAAACACGCTTCCACCTTCGGCCTGATCATCACTTACCATCAGGTGAGATGCAGGCCAAGAGCTTCCCCGTTGGAGGTAAAAAAAAAAGATTAGGTACTCACCATACAAAATATTTAAAAATAATAAAAGCTCTAACTTTATCGCAACCATTGTAGAAACATTGTAAAACGAAATAATTGTACTTCGGTGGACTGTGACATGGTTATAATGGAATTTTAGTTGAATGAATACTTTTATTGTTTTCATTATGTTTCCCATTTTCTGATAAACTATTCAAGTATGAGCTATCTTAGTTACGGATTTTTTCTAAAATGTGGATTGATCCAAAAAACACCTTTACAACTCCAAAATACTTAAATTATGTTTAAAACTAGATGACTTCGGTGATACTTATTAATTGTATTTTTTATATATAAAATTATGTTGTGTGCTTTTTAGTCTGCACTAAATAAATGTATTTTCTTTCTTTTCTTTCTTTCTTTTCCTATCCGACTACCCTGAGAAGAAAGACCGAAACAAACTGAAAGGTCTCTTTTTCATACATCTTTGCCCAGTGCCACAACTGATGACATTTATTATTCGTAGGTTTCTGCCAATTGAAATAAGTTCAATTATTCTGCATGAGCCCAAAAAGGGAGCACGTACAATTTTCTTTAAAAAGAGGTTTTTTACATATAATATGGCTTAGAGGTTTATGGCCCCAATAAACCTTGGAATAGTTCAAGTTCGCAATAGTGAACTTTGCCAACAATATCCGTAGTTAAACTTAAACTATGTAATAATGGCAATTATTTCATTTAGTTTTATTATTTTATTTACCTTTTATATATAATAGAGGAGGGTATGTGTCTCTTCCGTTATTATCAGTCATATTTTAACTACTGTGGGCGTACTATGGGTAGTGTTGGTTATTGTGCAATAGAAAAACCGTTTACAGTTCAGATCAAATTATAATTCACGATCAAATTAATCACACTAGTAATACACACACTGTAGGTACACGACACAACTATTTCGAAACGCGGGACAGTTTCTAAACGTCTTCACTGCTTGACCGCCATCTATGAAGTAAGTTGCAGACTCCGTCGAGCAACGTCGCCACTAGGCGGCGATCCCGATTAGTCAACTCAGTAACGTATTTCCGACACGACCATCCTGCGTGCACATGACGTCCTCGTCGTTAACCTGCAACCAAAACTCAACAACAGTGCATGTTCGATTCGGCCAATTCTGACCATTTACGACTTCCGACTTTTGACATCAGAAAACTATAATCCTCAATATTTTTATCGTTTTAACAAAACAACAGGTACTTCTAAATTAACTAAACAAAGTTTCGACTAACCATAGTAAAAATCATCAACCAGAGCCATGTACCATCGTTTTTAACACAATCAGAGCCTTAGACACTTGGAAACCCACACACTCTAACGCCACGGCTCTCCAGCCGACTAGCAATCGCATTGCTCTCACATCCAGCGCGTGGATCAAAACTATGGTCTTTTCAGACCCCGACCTCCGCCAGTAACTACTGGTACGGTTGAACACAATACGGCCGATAGAGAACCCTACTCGCGTAGTTCTATAACTTCCCGAAATCAAACGTCGGGCAGTTGCCCACCAGACACGACACCCGTCTCTTCGGAGGGTCTTCCCTTTTCTATGGAGAATGAGTGGACTTTACACCCTGTTCCTTATACTTCTATATAGAAAGAAAGAAAGAAAGAAAGAAAAAATATTTATTGGGACAAACACAGGAGATCACAAACTAAACTAAAACACATTGAAACATCAATAAGAAATAAAAAACAATAAAAAATAAAACAAAGTAAAAAAGAAGCAGAGTCCTATGCGAGGCCAAAAGGCTCCTATCTCAGCACGATGCTGCGACATTTAATACTAAATGTCGCAGCGTTGGTATTCTGATAGGGCTCGCAGTGATGTCACGGATAGATAGGTACTTAACTAAATAATAATAAATAAATTATTATGCATCAAATAAAGAAAGACGGTTTGGAAAATTATCAATGACGAAACAAATAGGAATAAAAGACATAACAGTGATTTCACACTAGAAACTTCACGTGGTGTCATAAGCACTAACAAAGAAGTTGCTCAAGAATTTGTAAATTTCTTTACCAGTATCCCACTTAAAACTACTGAAACCTTAAATTCCTCGCCCTCGCGTTCTATTGATTTATTAAGAGCCAACGTTTCATCCTGCCCGATTGAATTTAAATTCAAGCATATAAACCCCATAACAGTATTAAAAGCTTTCAAGCAAATTAAGATCAAATTAACCGAAGATCTATGGGGAATGTCAATCAAAGTTTGTACCTCCATTATTGAGACTATAGCGCCGTACTTAGCCTTAATATTTAATTTGTGTGTGGATCAAGGAGTCTTCCCTGATCTAATGAAATATAGTAAGGTAATACCACTTTTCAAATCCGGGGACAGTAAAGATACCAATAATTATAGACCCGTGTCCGTGTTGCCAGTATTAAGCAAGGTGTTTGAAAAGGTAATGCTTAATCAAATGCTCAATCATTTTAATACCAATAAAATCTTACATGATCAACAGTATGGCTTCACCAAGGGACGTTGTACGACTGACGCCGGTGTCACCTTATTAAAAAAACACATATTTACGGCGTGGGAAGAGGCCCAAGACGCCATAGGAATTTTCTGTGACCTCTCCAAGGCTTTTGACTGCGTCGACCATGAAACCTTAATCTTGAAACTTGAGCATTACGGACTTGGAAAACTTGCGCTCAGTTTAGTTAAATCTTATTTAAATGATAGACAACAGCAAGTTCAAATAAATGGTGTCAATTCACTCGGTTTAAAAGTAAAAATGGGTGTACCACAAGGATCAATATTGGGTCCTTTTCTCTTTTTAGTATATATTAATGATCTACCCCATTTGTTAAAAACTCAACCACAAATGGTGTTATTTGCTGATGATACTTCATTAATTTTTAAAATGAATAGACGTGCATCAAATCTTGACGACGTAAATAACGCCCTGCAGCAGGTCCAAAATTGGTTCACTGCTAATAATTTAGTATTAAATGAGAAAAAAACTAAGTGCATAAGATTTTCTTTACCAAATGTCAAAAGTAGTAATTGTGAGATAGTATTAAATCAAGAGAAACTAGAATTCGTCGATCAAACTGTTTTCCTGGGGATCACGCTCGACTCTAGGCTTCAATGGGGTCCTCATTTAACATCCCTTTCAGGACGACTAAGTTCGGCAGCATATGCTGTGAGAAAAATCCGTCAATTTACGGATGTAGATACCGCGAGGCTAGTCTATTTTAGTTACTTTCATAGTATTATGTCGTACGGTATTCTACTATGGGGACGGGCTGCAGACATCGAGTCCATTTTTATTCTGCAGAAAAGAGCCATCAGAGCGATATATGGCCTCCGCAGGCGCGACTCTCTAAGGGAACTGTTTAAAGAGATTAACATCATGACGGTACCTTGTCAATATATCTATGAAAACATTATGTACGTAAGGAAAAATCTACATCTTTTTAGTAAAAGAGGTTCAAGACACAATTATATCACTAGGAATAGGGACCAATTAGTTCAACCGGGTTTCAGGCTGGCTAAAGTAGACTCATCATTCATGGGGTACTGTTTAAAATGCTACAATAAAATACCTCCCCACATACTTCAGCTGAATGAAACGAAATTTAAATCTTATATTAAACGCACACTATGCAGTCAGGCATATTATAAGTTGGGGGATTACATCGCTGATAAAAATGCTTGGGTCAACGCTGGTCCTGCTCCACAAGGGCACATAAACTAATTGTATAGCATCTGAAAATACTGTTGGAGCTGCGGAAGATTTTAAAAATTATCTTTGCATTGTATAAATTCAATCTCTTAGCATTGTATAATTGCATAGCACATGTGTGAGTACTATGTACAGACTATAAAGCTACCATTTAGGTACTGGGTATGTCTTTCATTGACTTGAATGTGCCCTGGCGGCTGAGAGTATGTCATGCTCACTCTAATGTCACGCTGACGGTGGCGTGTGTGTTGGATCATTTAGCTCCCTTCAAAATGGTTGAGCTGAATGGTGCTAATCCATGCGTCATGTTCGTGAACGGGCGCCGTCAGTTGTGACTGGTCATCTCATAGCTGCCATGGCTTATTTTAATTTGATTTAATTTTTTAATTGTTTTATTTTTGTTTTTATCTTTTATTACGGACGCTTTTAACGTTTTGCATCGTTCTCACATGTATAAGTTCAACATGAATGATGTAACCAATATTTTGTAACCAAATTTTTATTTAAAAGAGTGTCCGTGGAGTTTCTTGCCCGTTCTTCTCCATAGGTACCTACTACGCTTTGGAATGGGCATCTAGCTTCATCTTTTCTGACTGACCGACCCCTTGACAATTCAAAAGTGCCTGTAATTGGTTTATTTGAAATAAATGCTTTGAGTTTGAGTTTGAGTTTGAATACATTAATTAAAAAATAAATAAAATACGTAGTCCGTGTGTCTGCACCCGACGTAGCATCGATTACTAATTGTCTATGCCTTTTAGTACTTTATACTCACTTCTCTTTTCACTTCTCTTTATATACTCACTTCGCGCCAACACATTTCAGTATATAGCGGTACAAGGTTCTTTTGGCGCGTGGCCAGAATCAAAACTAACGTCGACATCTTATTTTCTCAAGACATATCACAAAACAATAGCATAAATATACATACTTATTCAGCTCCATTTGCGTTTCGTTGAACGATTTTGGTCACACTTATACAGTTCTGCTTCTATCAGCCGCGTACAGTGCTGAACAAAACAGCGCTGAACGCAGCAGAACTGCGCTGAACTCTATCTATAGCACTCGCATGATAATAACACATTTTGTCTTTATTTTATACTTGTTTGCCACGAAAGCTGAATATACGCGGAAATCTGTGTGTATGCGTCTCCATACAAAATCGTTGTTTTCTATGGGCATAAGCTGAATAGAGCTAAATAAGTGTGAGTAGTCCCTTCATATTACTCACTATAAAAAGTATTTGATAAAAGAAAAAGATCTAACTTTATCGCATCCATAGTAGAATCAAGGTTATACCAAATAATTGCATCTCGATGAACTGGAATATGGTTATAATAGAATTTTAATTCTACGTTTCGTCCGATTATTTTTTATTGTTTTCATTATTTTTCTGATAGCTAAGAATTCAAGGCAGAAAATAATGGTTTTCTGAAATTGACTGGTAACACGTTGGTAAAGTATTAAATACAGTAACAGGTATAAGTTACAGACTTCCCTGGCTGGCTAGAGGTACCGTCAGAATGGGAACAATGGCTTGGAAACAGTTTGTAGACACTTGTAACATTGACACCGAATGTAGGGATGATAGTACTGTGTTAGCAAAAGCGAGTGTGTGTGCGAGGTAGAAAGAGGAAGTAGGGGATGGTGGTGAGTACGTTGCTGTGAAAAAAAAGTTCGATGATTGTAAGATAAAAATGAAATAAAATGGTTATGTTACCCATCCTGGTGTTTAATTTCCCACAATTCACTTTATACAAACTGTTTGCAAGCCATTTGCAAGCAGAGCTACAATGGAGAAAACCAAACTCCATAGAAACTTGGGCCCAGCGTTACAGGGCTGAAATTTGGCCATAAATTAGAGCATTTAGGAAGGATTCACGACGCCAATTTTCACGTCTCCCAGCAATGGCCAAATTGGTAAAATCAGACAATGTTTACATTTTAGGTTATTTTTATTATTTGAGGTATTCAAATAAAAAATGATATTTTTGAGGCTTTGTTTGTTTCCTACGTTAATTGGGCAACCACATGCGCTGTGCTGCAGCACCTGCAGCCTATCACGATGCGGTTAAAACCTCCTGGTAGGTACCCACATCAAATGCGCTTAGCGGGTGATTTATCTGTATGATCTTACTGAAAACCTCAGCTGAAAACTATGTTTATTAGACAAGGCCCACTTAGAACACTACTGGCTTGCATTTGCTAATATTGTATGTATCATCTACTAGAGGATTTGATGCAATCACGGATTACAGTAATCTGAGATTGCAATAATATATTAAAGTAAAACACACCTATTTGTGATGAATCGTTTTATTAATCACCTTCTTCATTAGGACTATCATTATATAATACAGTATCCAGAAATTGTGCAGGAGGCAATTGAGTACCTACTGGTGCCGTGCCAACTAAGCCCAACTAAAATACCATAATTATGCTCATGGTGTGGGCACAGCAACCAACCGTTCTTTTGCCAACGATACAGGTGCAATTATATTGGACTATTATTATACCATCCCTCCCACTTAGAGAGCTGTCGAAGTGTTGACTAACATATAAACGAAATATATCCTATTAGTAATAGGATATATTAGGCTGGATTTTATTCTTCCTCTCAACATCCAGGTTGAGTCCGATGTTGACAGCCCTTGCAGCCACCGTTCACCTCTACACAGTTTTATTCATCGGTGTCTGTTCAGTCTGTTCTAGTCCATTTCTATCAAGAGATACAGCATTGGTATGATTTCAGCAAGCTTGGCAGATACTCATTTTCATTTAAGTACCTGAAGCAAACAATCATGTGTCATTAGGTCTAGCACTAGCATTTAGCAATAAACATCTGATTGGCACATTTGGGTACTTAAACATAAGCGGCCTTATTACATTCCCACTGCAGGGACACAGGCCTCCTCTCTGAGAGAGGGAAAAATCTGTAATTTAACAATGCAGGTTCAGTCCAGATTGGAGATGTCACATGTTTAGATTGAATATGAATTTGTTGCATGCGCTGGTATCATTTTATAAAATACAACTATCAACAGACAATTGAACATAAGCGATAACACTATTTAGTTTGATTACATGAAATAATTTCATAGTAAGTACGAAAATGTTGCGATATAGATTATCGGATACTAACCGTTTGATGCGCGACCCATTCCTGTACAATTGAAAGAATCATTTCATCTTTCAGTCTTCGCCTTCCCATTGTAATGCAGCGCGGTCCGTTGCTATTCCGCAATTAATGCACAGGCTCTTGATGTCGTTGTATCCAGTCATCCAGTCAAAAGAGCATTATACAGATCCAGTTTTCCAGCAAAGGTCAGCAGGAGTGGCAGGATACATACGGTGCCCAATGTTCAAGCGAGGGCAGTCTATGGCAATCAATTTCGGAGGCCAGTATTCGAGTAGAAGTCAGAAACAATAAATCCCGAGAAATACGGAAAATCATTAGCGTGGCGAATGACAACAATAACATGACATGACAGTACGAGTACAATCATGACAATTGACAGACGTTGACATTGACATTTGCCGTTTACTAGTGCAATCCGTGGTGCAATTGATTTTATCGATTATTTACTTCTTTGAATGATTTTTGGTGGTTACATTAAAAATCAATTAGATTCCAGATTTTTTTATTTTACATTGATTTTAATACCTAAAAACAATTATATCAAAACAATGTAGCATTATTTAAGGCAGTGTATAGAGTGCCACCAGTGGCACTCTATCCCTAGTAACACCGCCTCGGCCCGGCCAAAGTGCCGCAAGCATTGAATTGTCATTGTCACTGTCACTAAGTCACGTCACTTGGTATTTTGTTTGATTGTCGAGGTTAGATCGCTGTAAAACACTACATTCCCAAAACATTACATTCTCTTGTGCCTAAACGGACCCTGGCACTTCGCCGGCCGCTACCGCGGCACCGCTCGCTACGCTCGCTCGGCTCGTGCGTTGTGTGGTCACAGTTCTAACCTAACCTAACCTAAATAACAAGTGACAGTGACAATGCAACGCTTACGGCACCCTAGCCGGGCCGAGGCAGTGACACTAGAGTGCCACAAGAAACTCGTGGCACTCTATACACTTCGATTATTTAATTATTTGTAACAGTATCGATTTCTACGAACTCGATAATATTCTTAGGGTACGCTCTATTGATATAATGCCAGCGTTTGTGAAGTTAATGACGTTTAATGAAATAAGTGTTGTAACGGTTTACAAAGGTTGTTTAAAACTATAAAATAGAAATCTACTTATTTTCTACACTTGGCCATTGCTAATGAGGCTAAAATTAAAATGGGTTAATTAAGAAAAATAGAAGATTTTTTTGGTACATATCTCATTCGTGTAACGGTTGGGCCCAAAAACGGCTTTCTCCTTTGCAATGTTCTTAATATTCTTAAACATTTCAGGAGGTAAATAGTAATGACATAATGAACCAAAAATGAATTTGCGAAACCAAGCTTCGTCAAACGTACTCTTAAGGTAAGCGAAACCTCTACACTTATACCAATGGAAAAAATCTTAGAACAAAAGTTTAAATTCATTCTTTTCTATTATTTCCTTTATTGCATTTCTATAAATATTAATTCATTTTTTTTTTTTTACATTTGTCTAGTCTAGGCGTTCTGTTTTCTGAATCAAGCCCTTGACCCAGCCGCGCAATGAGAGCCTCCTGGAGGTGTTGTCGAGGCTCTCCGCTATTAGGCCATTAACCGTTACGATTATTGGTACAATGATTGCTTTTCATATTATTATTATAATACAATACAGTTATGTATATTCAGGTCTTTGTTACAAATGTTGTAACTAAGACCTGTAAAATTGGTGAAAAAAGTGTTTTTCCTTTTTCGGCTCGTTTACCCTATTAAGCTGTCGTAGAGAAACATAAAATTATAACAATTAAAACTAAAATGCCAACTGAGAAAGAATGATTCATTTATTTTATTTAACCAGGTAACGCCATGTGACAATAGAAACATAACAAAAATGAAGCTTTCATTCTTCCAGAAGCTGCTGCAGTTATTTATTTATTATTTATGTATGGGTTTTGGCCGTTCTTAATGACTCGTATAATATTATTTATTAAAAGGCGAAAGCGCTGGGGTCACTCGCGCAATTCAAAGGAGATGGTATCATTTTTACATCAGTAATCGATACGAACAAACTACGTATCTACTATAGATTCTTTATAATGACATAATCCTACCTAGGTTGCAAACCCCAAATCTATGGGGGATGGGAGATAGGGTGACATTTGTATAAAACATCTAAGATCGTAATCCGATAAACCGTATCTATTTATTGGTCCATACATACTGAAACTTCTCCTTTTGTTACGTTTTTTTGCAATGTGCAACTCAGTTTTAGGTTGTTTGGTAAATTAAAAAAATATATTATTATGTGATAGTAACGAATATGTACCTATCTATACCGGATAACTATTTTACCGTCTGGAAAATAATAAAGTGTGCTGTGTAAGATATAAAGAACAAGAGAATATTCGCTTAAACAACACACCATATTATTTTCCAGATAATATTTTTTTTATTACCAAACAACTTGCAAATTGCAAAAACGTAAGGTAAAGACTTCCGTGGGCTACCTTAGCGCATCCCCCTTAATTGCTTCATTTTACATTTTGTCGTTCCCAAAACGCCTTGGATATGCTTGTGGTCGCGTTTGTTATATTGTTTAGTGTATCGCCTACGTATTTTACTTTAGCTAACACATCATTATCTGCAGTCCTGTAAAATTAAATTAAATATTAAAAACGACTCATTGGTTTTATTGCAAATCAATATGAAGGAAGATGAAAGATCACATAGGTACAGTCACCGGCACGTTACTTTGCAAGAGTCGTAGTATGTACAGAATGCGTAGTTTTTGTTTTTATTAAACATGTTTAAAAATAAATGATGTCAATATCCATACAATAATGACAAGCAATAAAAGTGTTTTTTTTTTTACCTTGAGCGTATTGCGCAAACATACTCCCAATATGCCAAAACCTTGCCAAGTTGCGTGCCAGCGACTATACTTACTTGACGAACGATCTGCTATTAAATAATTGTTTCATTCAACTTTTGTTCATGATTGAGTGGCAAACAATCGGCCCATCTATTGTTACGAAGTTAGTAAAGTATAGAGACATGAGGAACAGGGTGGGAAGTTCCTCACCTTCCATAGAAAAGGTGCGATCCTCCGACCAGCACGCATGGCATAACCACAATAGAAATGGGTTTTGTCGACGGAAGAATAGACAAAATGACAGATAAACAATCACAATCTGTCATCTGTCAAAGTAGTGGTGGCCCAGTGGTAACGGCCCCGACTTACGAGTTGTAGGTCGTGGTTTCGCATCCAAGCAAGCGCTTTACTTTGCGTAAATATGTAATTTCATCACCACTGTTCTCAAAACGGTGAAGGAAAACATCGTGAGGAAACCGGCATGTCTCAGAACCAAAAATTCGAAGTCATGTGACATCTACCAACCTGCACTGGGCCCGCGTGGTAGATTACAGCCCACTCCTCACACAGAGAGGAGTGCTGTGTCCCAGCAGTGGGAACATTAATAGGCTGATTATGATGACGAAACTGTCATTTGTTCCGTCCACAAAACCCGTAGAAACCACGTTTCTATGGTTGACATGCTACGCGTGCTGACGAGTGTTTTGTCTGGTAGCCTACTGCCTGACAGTTGTTGTCGGATTTCTGATACGATAATCGCGCAGTGTGATATCAGTACCCTAACTGCGTAACACACTATCAATCAGAAACTGAATGATTTGGAAGGATATTGCTAATACATTGCTTCATATGTTCGAAAAACTTTGTCTGCTCAGTGACGTAAATGACGGAATAAATGGTGTTGAACTGTCAAAATTAAAGCCACTGCTACTGTAAGTGTGTTACGCAATTACTCCGCAGGTATAATACGTAGTTCGCATGTGGCGTTGCCACAAAGAATGCTGAATGGCTCGAGTTGTGGCGATGCCAATTCGGTTCCGAGCTGATATGTGGGCGTTGATCGAGTCAATTCGCTTGCTATTATGTTAAACAATCAAACTAACCCAATAGGATGATCACTCCAAGAGATGTATCTTTCAGTTATGTTGATGCCGCTTTGGCTCGGTAGACTGCCGCATAATATGCTCCGTGTATCGTACCTACTGAAATATTAGTTTGTATTCAGTCTGTTCATATTAGCCCCTATTACTGAGAGAAGAAAGTTCATGTAGCCAATGAATGACTATTTCATGAAATTATGACATTTGAGGATTATGCTAACTTAAGGAGTTGTACTTACCATGGTGAAGATTTGATCTAGGTCAATCAAATGTATTCCGAGTATAGGTATATAGAAAAACGGATAGACAGCTGACGTAGGCTTAATAATACTATAGGGATATATCTATATAATGCTTACGGAACCATAAGAAGTCTAAAGTTCCGTCTCTATGACCAATGAGTTCTGCCCACCATGATGTACGGTGCTGAGACGTGGACGCTCCATGCTTGGCATAAGACTTATATACCGAAATATCAAGATCCGCAGACGTACGAAGAATTATGATATCAGTATAGGAGTTATGGAACCTAAATGGAGTTGGGCAGGACACCTTCCTGGCAAGGCGCGGTGATGACTGGTGGAGTAAGGCAGTAACCGAGTGGCGTCCAAGGATTGGAAGATGAAGTGTCGGTCGTCTAGCGGTGAGGTGGGTGGACGACATTGTTTCCATCGCGAGTAGAACCTGGATGAGACTGGTACAGGCACGTGGGGATTGGCACATGATAAAAGAGGTTTTTGTTCAGCAGTGAATGCAGTCGGACTATGAATAATGATAATGATGATAAATAATAATGATAAATTCGTCTCACCTGTTTTTCATAGGTTGCCAACCTGAATGGTTTGTTAAAACACAATCTATAAAGGCAGCATTACGATGCGTGCTGGTGAACAAATAGGGCCCGATGCATTTGGCATCATTCGACACTTTGAATAGAGAAGAAATTCCGATGAGAACCTCCTGGGATCCCACCCAAGTGACAAATGGTCCTCCGTGGTCATTCTGCAAACGTTAAATAAAACGGCTCATTCCAATACACTATGAAAATAATACCTTTTAAACTGTATAACAAAGTGTTAAGCACTTTGTTATACAGGGGTATTGGCTATATGTCGGCAATCCGTTATGGGGATGTAGGAGAGGTCATTTGCATCAAAATGACCCCTCATGACCCTATGCTAATGTCAACCATTTTCGAGTAATTTGACATTTTATATTTTAAAATGTGTCAAATAAAAATATAAAATGTCCAATTACACAATTTTTTTTTTTTGCATATCTGTCGTAAGGCATAATTTGGTGGTAAATGACGTTTCCTACATTCCCTTAATGGATTGCCGCCATATACCCAATAACCCTGTATAAAACGAAGCAAATAACATCGTCAAAAATGTGATATTTTATAAATTACCAGCTGACCCACACATCTGGATCGAGTCCCACACAAAACATCAATTGATAATTTTTTCGCGATTACAATTTTGGTCCCAAGGAGAAAGTTTTTTAGTTTATTAAACGGTGTGGACCATCCACACCGTTTAATATGACCACACATTTCTGACACATGCTATACAGTATGTTAACTAACAGAGGGCGTTCCCGTTAACCCGCAATAGTATAGCGTCCATACATGCCAGAAAAAATATTAAAATTAATTTTTTTTTAATAAAATGTTCTCATTTTTTTTTAAATTGATGCTTAATTGTAACACTCTGTACACGGGCACTTGTCTTTCAACGTGGAAAGACAAGTGCGACAACTGCGCGTGTACAGAGTGTTTGATTTACGTATGAAATTAATATTTTTTGTGAATATTTTATGATAAAAAATAAAAAAAGTTTTTTTTTTTTTCGATTTTAATATTTTTTCTAGCATGTATGGACGCTATACTATTTCGGGTTAACGGGAACGCCCTCTGTTAGTTAACATACTGTATTTTTACATCAATTTGCTAGTATCAAGTTTAACGTGACAAAGTCCAAAGTCATTTCAGGTGACCACTGAAAATCAGCGCTGTGCTGTGGGTCCCCATAGCACAACATTATGCTGAGTGGTAGTGGGGCCTTCTTGTCATAGTCATGACGTGCCAGCAGCTGCCGACTATTTCTGTTTTGAACTCGATTTTTTTTAAATATATTGAGTTTTATTTTCTTGTTCTACTCAAGTTTATTATCTTTTATAAGCACATGTTTCGGTGACAAATAAACATATTTTTCTTTCTTTCTTTCAAAGTAAGCAACGTGTTCAACCTACCTGGCAAATTCCACTCGACGTCGACCTGCGTAATCTGCTTGTCTGGTTGACGAGAGTTTTGGTTCTGCTTTCAACCACAGAATCATTAGACGTTTCGTTTGATCCCAGAACACCTCTACGTGCTTCATATTCTGTACACTTAAAAAAAATACATTTTACTAACACGTAGGTGTTTACCTCAACCTGTTATTTAGCTAATTATTGATGGATTTCTGCCAACGTCCCAATAGGTGGCCATCGGTAAACACAATACTAACCCCGTGTCCTAACCAAAGCGATCGATCCCGCGGATACACGTAAGTCACATTCATATTTCACTCATTTGCGCAAAAAGCTGAAATGCACTCACGAAGCGGTCGGGTTCGCTAAAAAAAATTAATGTAACAGTTGCGTGTTCGCGCGACGATCGCTTTTGTTAGAACCTGGCTTCCCACGTACATTATCTTCGGTCCGAACTTTTGGTCCGTTACATCTAAGTTTTTTAGGTGATGGTGTTAGTGATATAATAATGTTCCCTTCTTCATTGAGCTGGCCGTCCTCCATAGTACATATCTTATATCTATCTATCACCTCACCCATCAAGGGATAGCGTGCATAATGTGATCTGCACTTGCTCTTTTCCATTATCCTTATGGGTGCATATCGCAACAATTTTTGATTGTAATTTCGTGAATCAAACGGCTGGAAAAAGCAAAACGAATTAAAAAGACAAATGTATGTAAGTTTTAAATGTCATGATTGTGTTTGCTGGAAATTCCATGCTGTTACGCCAAATACTAAGCATGTCGAGTGGTAAGCCATGCATGTGTTGCTGGCCTCAGAATTAAGCATCCGAGATAATGGCGCGGTGTCTGGACGCATCTTTATTGCCGTCTAAAGTCATAATAACAACTCCATACCAACTCGCCTCAAATTCAAACATTGAGAATTATTATAATATGCCTCTCCGTCTACAATTTTATCGATATTATTGTATATCATGACATCAAAATCATAAAATAAAAAGAAAATTAGATCAGTTTCATAGTGATCTCTCTCTGGTTTCTGCATCTTCGACCGCCATAGAACATATTCGCAAATCATTCTCGTCAATTATAGTTCAAATTGTTAACCGCTTGTTTTCCTATAAAATCATTATATTATACAGTCCACTATTGTCAAGTTACCGGTGTTTTAGTCCTCGTACCACCTGTAGGATATACCCATTTCTATTTATGGTACCATAAATATAATGATTTTATAGGAAAACAAGCGGTTGACAATTTGAACTATAATTGACGAGAATGATTTGCGAATATGTTCTATGGCGGTCGAAGACGCAGACGCCTATATATGTACTTGTGTGCCTATTTTATTTATAATGCATTTAGATATCTTTTTAATATATTTTTTACGGTTTCTCCTCTTATTCAGAGCACCTGCCATCTTATCTCTTCACCACCCTTGGTTGACTGGTAGAGAATGCCTAAGGCATTAAGTCCGCCTTTGTACCTCAATGTGTGCGAGAAGTTTAAATAAATAAATAGTGGATATTTCTTAAAATCTAACATGTACTATTTGTACAAAGTTACTTTTAAAAATCTAATCATATTATACATAATTTTAAATAATGGCGAATCAAAACCCTCGAAGAACGTGACCTTGTAAAAAGCAGGGCTCCTTCAACAATACTTCAATCCGGATACCCTTGCCCCGAGATAATAACACCTAACAATACTGTAATTTTCGGAATCAGATCAGTATTTCCGAAGATTACCATACAAACTTTACCTGTTTTTAATAAAAAAACAGGCATCAGGAACAGGGTCCAAGCTGCCGTGGTCAGGGCTCCAGAGAGGGGAACGTCCTCACTATACGTGCGTTGTCTAGGAGTTCTGCCACTGCTTTCTGAATCAAGCCCTTGACCCAGCCGCACAATCTGCAATCGACCCTCCTGAAGTGTTGGTCGAGGCTCTCCGCTATTAAGCCATTAACCGTTACGATTATCGATACAATGATTGCAGAGTCCACTTCCCTCATGCTGACAACCTCGTGTGCTAAGTCAAGTTGTTATTATTATTAATATTAAAATATTCATTAATAATTACCAGTCGCCAATTACTCCTATGTCCCCAACCCAATACAATGCCATCGGTACCAGGTTCTTCAAATCTTGGTTCGTAGTTAATAGGTATCAATGTTGGTATGTAGGAACATAACATTTTAAATGATTTATCCTTAAGATCATACGCCGATTCAACCTTGGCTAGAGCTATGTCTATTTGTAGCCTCTCTGTCTTGTTGTCATATTTTATTTCGGAACCTAAAAGTAGATAATGAATTTTAAATAAATGTTTATTTATTACCAAATTCAAAAAAGGAGGTTCTGTGTTCGTCTGTATGTATTTTTTTTATTTAAGTTCATCGATATTTTCATCAATTTAGGAGGGATTTTAAAATTTATCTTTTCATTTGGAAGCTCGTTAACTTTGCTTGGGTAGTTTATTATCAAATACGTATTTAAGCCACTTTGTGTATGTTCATGATGTTATAGAACGTCCTGTCACTGTTGTTTACAAAGCAAATAGTGGTACCTGATAGAATTAGTGTGAAGTAGGTAGCACAAGTAAAAATTAATAAATAAAACACATTTTTACACAAAAACAACTGCGAGTTGAACTCGCGTGGACAGGGTTCCGTACGATGAATATGTTATATTATATACAGGGTTATTTGTAAAACACCAGCAACCTCTTAAGGGGTCATTGTACTCATCATTATGAACAACTTTCACTATGGGACCAAAGTTAAAATCGCGAAAAAAAAAATCTGCTGTTCCCTACATTTATGTTCTCATATCTTGTCAAAATGTGTGGAACAGCTGATTTTTATTTTGCGATTTCAGGTTTGGTCCCATAGTGAAAGTTATTCATAATGATCTGCACGCGAGTTCAACTCGCACTCGACCGGTTTTTTTTTTAACTAAGTAAGTACTATTTTATTTTGTACTTTTAAGTCTAGTAGGTATATTCATTTAATTAAAAAAAAAATAACAAACTTTTGACTTGCCCGATTTACTATAAGGAGCCACTAAAGAAATCAACTATCCACCTCCTAGCTCCATCATCAGACCCACGACACCAAGTGCAATATATTGGACTCATCAAACCGAATTATACGACTTAAAACTCGAAGAGTTTACTAATAGCCACTTAAGAGTTCTAAGTATCCACCTCCTAGCTCCATCATCAGACCCTCGACACCAAGTGCAATATATTGGACTCATAAAACCGAATTATACGACTTAAAACTCGAAGAGTTTACTAATCTACTACCCACTTAAGAGTTCTAACTATCCGCCTCTTTTTTTTTTTTTTTTTTGGGTGGGAAATCATCAAATGACTTCTCCCGCTCTGGGCGGAGCGGAAGGGCGTGTCAGACTTTTACTGACTAAAACCCACCCGTGTTCCTTCCCTCGCCTAGACCAGGGCCACGGTTTCCCCTAAGGACTTATCCGCAACCCCAGTGGTAGGCATCGGCCCAAACGGACCCCTTCAGCTTCGCTGACGACTCTTTGAGGCGCGCGTGGAACACTACGCGCCGTCGACCCGGGCTTGGTCCTGATCGGACGGAGAGCTACCCATCACTCTCCGTCCGCAAGCCCACGCCTACGGTGGCCGGAAATCCGCGATGGATTCCCAACGCCCGGGGCGTCTACTACCGCGGCGGCTAGGGGCTCGAGGGAGCGACCTTAGTCTCTGCCTCTCGCGCCCCGCCTCCTCCTTCACGAGCATTACTGCTTCGCAGAAGGAGGTGACAGCCTGCCATGCCCTCTCGCTCCGCACCATGGCCTGGACCAGGGCCGGACGTGAGAGGTCACTGCCGCCGATCGCCTGCACGAGGACACGGCGGTGCTCCACCCAAGCCGGGCAGACCTCCACCGTATGCTCCACCGTGTCCTCCGGGCGATCCACGCAGTGGTGAAACCCGGGCGTTTCCTCCTGCCTGATCTGAAACAGGAACCTCCCGAAACTACCGTGTCCGGTGAGGACCTGCGTCAGGCGGTAGGTGAGGGCGCCGTGGCGCCTCTCTAGCCACTCCTCAAAGAGGGGACTTATCGCCGCAATTGTGGCGTGCCCAGATCTAGGTTGCGACAATCGCACTCTCCAAGCCGCCATGAGATCCTGCCGGAGCTCTGTCCGCTGTGCCGTGATTTGTCGCGGCAGCGGAGTTACACCCCGGCGCTTCATCTCCTCGCGCCACTCCCAGATGTGGGCGAGGACTTTCGCCTCCAGATCCCATGGCGGCGTTCCGGCAAGGAGGCTCGCCGCCTCGCCGGAGATCGTACGGTATCCCCGGACTATCCGGGTGGCCATGACCCTTTGGGCCGCGTGCAACCGGCGGGTTGGCTGCAGCCTCAAGGTTGGCGCCCACACCGGCGCCCCGTAAAGGGCCATGGACCGCACGACCCCCGCGTAGAGCCTCCGGCAGGAGGCGTTTGGACCCCTTAGATTGGGCAGAAGCCGCTTCAAAGCAGCCCCGGCCCGCTCCAGTTTGGGAGCCAAACGTCGGAAATGCTCCACGAAGTTCCATCGACTGTCGAGGACGAGTCCCAGGTACCTCATCGTCACCTCGACGTCGATGTGAACCCCTCCTACCGTTATTCCGGAACCCGACGGTGGCGCGTTCCGAGGGCCATGAAAGCACATGACCTCGGACTTGTGCAGCGCCACCTCGAGTCCCAACTGCCGGATCCTGTCGACGATTGTCGCAACCCCGCGTGTCGCCAATTCGGCCGCCGCCTCGTGCGACCTCCCCTGCGCCAGGACCAGCGTGTCGTCAGCGTAGCACACTACGCTGACGCCGCTAGGGAGGTCGGCGCGCAGCACCCAGTCGTAACCGATGTCCCACAGATATGGCCCCAGGACCGATCCCTGTGGGACACCGCACGACATCTCTCGCCGGTTCCATTCCCCCTGGTGACCGGGGTAGATGACGGCCCTGTCCGTCAGATAGGCCTCGACCAAACGACAGAGGTAGGTCGGCATCCGGTGATACCGGAGTGCCTCCTTGATGCAACTCCAGGGCAGGGTGTTAAAGGCGTTGGCGATGTCTAGAGACACCGCCAAGACGACCCCACCCCGGGCCACAGCATCCCCCGTCGTGAGGGCCCGCACGCGCATGATGGCGTCCACCGTAGAGCGCCCTTGGCGGAAGCCAAACTGGCCATCCGCCAAATCCGGCCCCACCCGCACCAGCTGCCCGACGAGGCGGTTTGCAATTACTCTTTCAAAGAGCTTGCCCACCTCGTCGAGCAGCACGATGGGCCGGTAAGCGGACGGAGAGTCCGCAGGGCGCCCCGGCTTCTTGATGAGGACCAGTTTCCCGGTCTTCCAACGAAGTGGGAACTGGCCCCTCTCCATGCATGCGCTAAGGAGCCCCCTTAGTCGAGGCCCGAGAGCCTCCATGGCCAGGACCCAGGCTTTCCCTGGTAAGCCGTCGGGTCCTGGGGCGGTATTCTTGGCACTCAGCCTACGTACCGCCACTCTCATTTCTGCCTCGGTCACCTCTGGGGCATCGTCGTCGTCGTCGGCGGTGTGGTCCGCATCGGGCACCGCAGCAGGCGGAGCCATAGGCGGGGCGGGATGTTCCCCTCTCGAGGGGAACAGAGCGCTCACCACGTCCTCCACAAGCTCGGGTCGGAGACTCTGCGTCAGCGGGGGAGCCCATGGGCGGAGTTTCTCCCGCACCATCTTATATGGGCGTCCCCACGGGTCCCCGTCCAGAGTCCCCAGAAACTCCTCGCGAGCCAGTCCCCTGGCCCGCAGGATCCCTGCTTGGAGGGCGTTCTTCGCCTCTCTGTACCTCTCGTACAGCTCCGCCTGAATGGCCTCCGTATCCGGAGGGCGGATACGGAGCCTGCGGTGCCTGGCGTACCGGCGTCGCGCCGCAACGCACGCGGTGCGCAGAGTCGTCAGCTCTGGCGACCACCAGTACACCTGGCGCCTAGCACGTCCGGGCTGGACCCGGGGCATTGCCACGTCACAAATTGCGGACATGGCCTCCCGGAACCACTCTGCCTCATTGTTGATGTCGGCAGGCCTGTCCGGTGATGACACCCAGGCCTGCACGATCGAGGCTTCCAGGAGGAGCTCCCGGTCCAGCTGCTTCAGCGCCCATCGCGGACCACTCCGGGCCTGTCGGACCGGCGCGCTCGAGGTCTGGGCGGAGACGTCAAACCGGATGTACCGGTGGTCGGAATACGTCTCCACCCCCTCCATGACGCGCCAGTCGACGACACGTGGCGACAGAGCAGGGCTGGCGAACGAGATGTCCACCACTGATTCGCCCTGCATCCGCACACACGTGGGGACAGAACCCCGGTTTAGGATGACCAGGCCTGTCTCCAGTGCCCAGTCCTCCACCATCCTGCCTCGTCTGTCCGTAAGCCGGGAACCCCAAGCCACATTCTTGGCATTGAAGTCCCCGAGAACAAGCACAGGGAGGGAACCGTATCCGACGACGACGTCTCTCAACTCCGCAAGGGAGTTGTGGAACTCGGCGAGAGTTCGGTTCGGGGAGAAGTATACCCCTACCACGACAATCTCCCCGAACCGTGCTGCCACGCAACCCCGTCCTCTCTTGACAGCCTCGAGGGACGGAGTACCGGCGGCGGCCGACGAAATTAGGGTCACTGAGCCGTTCAGGTCCTCCACTATCCGCCTCTTGGCTCCATCATCGGGCACTCGACATCAAGTGTACTATATTGGACTCTTCAAACCGAATCATACGAGCCCAAATTCCAGGGGTTAACTAATACCACTAAAGAGTTCCACTATACACCTCCTGGCTCCATCACCAGACCCTCGACACCAAGTGCAATATATTGGACTCTTCAAACCGAATCATACGAGCCCAAATTCCAGGGGTTTACTAGAAACCATTGAAGAGTTCCACTATCCACTTCCTGGCTCAATCATCAGGCCCTCGAGACCAAGTGCAATACATATATTGGACTCGACAAATCAAATCATATGAGGTCAAACTCGAAAGGTTAACTAGTAGCCACTGAAGAGTTCCACTATCCACCTGCTGGCTCCATCATCAGACCCTTGAAACCAAATTGCAATATATTTGACTCGTCAAACCAAATCATATGAACCCAAACTCGAGGGGTTTACTAGAAGCCACTGAAGAGTTCCACTATCCACCTTCTGGCTTCATAATCAGATCAGCTCCAAGAGATACTAAATTATTGTATTGTCATCGAACCTCGATAAATCTAAAAAGTTTGAATGAAACGTTTACCTAGGACAAACTGTCCAGTGAGGTAGGTTCAATTTCGAGAATGGGGTCAATCGTGGAATCCGGCTCCACTGGGCAGTGTTCGGGAAGCTACGCAATATCTTCTCGTCTCACATACCGCAGTCGGGACCAGTGTGTGCGTGACCTATGGAGCTGAAACACGACGTAATAGCTCGCAATGGGCCTCATTAGAAGGCTGAAAGTCGCCCAAAGGGCAATGGTGCTGTGCTTAGAGTTTCCATGACGACGTGATCTAATCAGAAATTAAGAAATCGGCAGGAGAACCAAGGTAGCCGACATAACCCGAATAATTGCCAAACTTATATGGCAGTGGGCAGGGCACATTGCTCGCTGAACAGATGGCCGATAGGCCTGGGGCCGAAACGTTCTGGAGTGGCAACCGCGTACCGGAAGAGGAAGAGGAACTGATAACTGGAAATCTCTGTTTGTATGTAAATCGGTCTAATTTGGCTGTAACACTATTTTTCAAAAATGTTCTTAACAAAATTTTTAGACCTTTGTATCTTTGAAATAAAGGAAATAAAATGATTAAATGTCGAATGAATCATCCCTCTGACGCACTATTTTGCTCATTGGAAACAAGCTACATGGTTCCCACAATGGCGCACGAGCTAAAACTGCCATCGGATTACGTCCTGTTTTAGGCTGAAAAATCCAGTTGTCTCCAACTGGTGGCAATTAGTTAAAATCTCCTACAGAAATAATAGATTTACCAGCAAATGGGATGTCTGTATGGAAAATGTTCTGTAATCTGCGATAAATATGATTGAATGTGCTACTCCCCAACATAGATATTTCATCTAAAATGATTAATTGAACTTTACATAGCTCACTGGCTAATGTGTTAGCAGTGCCTACCGACAATGCCGGCATAGTACTAGCGCACCGTGAAATCGGCAAACAGAATGCATCGCGGAAGGTACGAGAAGTGAAGGATGCCTCGCCTAAGTACACGTTGGGCGAGCTCGTTAAACGTGTACTGGAGCCTTAGTCGAACTAGCAGTAGCAATAAATTATCCCAAGAACTAACTTAACATTGTAGTTGCAAAACATATTTTCCCATACATTCCAACCGCAAATACAATATTGAGAGATTTACCATGTTATTTTAAGACCATAGACTTCTTATAGGTTTTCCTGTAATCTATGACTAAAGAACTATTCTCTGTATTTTTTTCATAATTTTAGGCTCAGTAGTTTCGGAGATAAGGGGGGGGGAATGGTCAATTTTCATCTATTTTCGTAAATATCTCTAAAAACGTATATTGAATAATTATAAAAAAAAAATATTTGAGATCCTTGTAACATTTTCTTTCATTTGATATGTCACACGGTACAATTTGCAAAACTTTTTTTTTTAATTTTCTTCTCTGCCCCACAAAAGTGAACCCCATATTCAAAATTATTTTATTTTCGTTACACGTTCGTATTTGGGTCACAGAAATACATATGTGTACCAAATTTCAAGTTAATCGGTCCATTAGATTCGGAGCAAATTGGCTGTGACAGACGGACAGACAGACACACGAGTGATCCTATAAGGGTTCCGTTTTTACCTTTTGAGGTACGGAACCCTAAAAACATCTGACTTCCAAAATAATACTATATAGGATTGATTTCGAAAGTCCGTGTCTTATAGTACACCCGCATTTCGCCAGTTATGTTAAGTCCCGTATAATATAGGGGGCGAGCCATTGCTATTAAGCGAGATATATCTAATTTGACTTGATGATGTGTCTAATTATATTGATGATATATCTAATATCAAATATGTATATCTAATTTGACTTGATGATATCCAATTTTTATAGCCTATAAATATAATAATTGGAAGATATGGATCTCACGGGTCACCGACATTTGATTCCATTTGGTCGACAAATTCGAAGGTATAGGTATTTGGGTTTGACGCAGAATGTGCACTTGACGCAGAATGTGCACTTCGTATTCACGTTTCGGCGAACATTCTATACCTTATTTGTGCAATTAATAATTTTTATTTGTAGGTGTAAACGATACACGAAAAAAGTAGACACAATATGTCTACATGCTTTACACCTTTGAGTAAACAACGGGTTGGTTCTTTACTTACCTTCTGGCACACAAAAGTAAACTATTTTCTTTTTCTTTTCTTTTGTACATAGATTTATTTCAATCTCTGCATCGGGAACGTATGTATCATATCCTGCTATCGCGTACATGTACTCAACATCATTCACACAGGCTTGAGCCGTGAGGATGAACGAAGTAGTGACTAAGGCGCCACCACACAGCCATTCGTCATATGGTTTGTCTGATTTTGGAGATTTAACCAAGTACACCTGTAATAAAGTGTAGTTTAATTATATGGCAGTCACAGTTGCCAGTGCTAGCAACTAATGCTATTGGCGAGCTTTCCATGTAACATAGCACAAGTACAAATCAACTTATAACGGTCCCGCTGCTGAGACTCAGGTCTCCTATTTGCGAGTGGGCCGAAATTCAAATGCCCGTTTCCTCACGTTGTGTTCCTTCACCGGTAGGAAAGTAAAGTTTATATACGTATATGTGTATTACCACTAGGCCACCACTGCTCTTCACATCATACCACACACCACATGTGAGTGTCCATATGGTGATGCAATTTTGCCTGAAGCAAGGTAGGGCACGGCCTTGCTCATCGTTCAAGACGGATGTGGCAACCCTGTTGCCTACGTTTTACTTAATTATTTATCGGATTCTTACCATGTAACTTTTGTCAGAATACACCTGATCGCCACCGCGAATTCTTCTTACGCAATCAGTCACTAAAATAAATATTACAGGCATATTTCAATAGTCAAAGATTTTTTTCTACTTCGTAGAATCTTCTTCTTAGAGTCATTATCATCTGCCTAACCTTTTCCCAACTATGTTGGGGTCAGCTTCCAGTCTAACATGTAGTGACTGCATATCTGACCTCCACCTGCTAATCTTCTCTTAGTGTCGATGGCAATCTAAATTGAGTTGGCTCAGAATTTGGCTACAAGTTTGGTGGTTTCAGTAGCGTCTATCATTTCCTGTAACATGCAGACAACAGGACACGCAGGATGATACGATTTTAAGGCTAACCGTATGCTGAGATGCAGGCGACGCAGGTCCACGCAGGGCAGATTTTATAACGCATGAACGTAGTGACAGCTGCGTACGCTGCGCCCGCAGGCAAGTGCGATACAGACATGTGTCTGTACTGCTCTGCGTCTCGTTGTAGAGCCGGCACAGATAAGTGCGCGACGCTTGCAGTACCACTGATTCATAATTTTGTTTCAATGACAGATTGTTTCTATTAATTAGTTAGGATGCGAATGTGTCTGAGTAGCTGCGTCGCAGCATGCGCTCGCAGCCTATCTTTGTCTCGTCTGCCCTACCCTGCAAAACCTGTGCTGTGCCGTGTTGCGTCACCTGCATCTCAGGATATGTTTAGTCTTAGTGTTCCGCCGTTTGTGGAACATCACATTTACACTCTAGACAATGCAAGTTTTGTGAAGAACAGAATGCTGGAAATCTTAGTATGAATGTTACTCACCATAAAAAATATTTAATAACAACAAAAGCTGCAACTTTTTCACATCCATTGTAAAATTATTGTTGTAAAACAAATAATTGTACTTCGATTTAATCTAACGTAATCACGTTACAGTCCATCGAAGTACAATCACTTGCTTACAATATCATGGAATTTTATTTAAATGGTTATTTTAATTGCTTTAGTTATTATTTTTGATAACTAATAAAAAATTGTGATTTTATGATCTATAAAATACCGCGGGATAAATCCAGCCAGTCTATTCGGTAAAAAGAAGTGAGCTGATGGCGAGCTGTGTTCCACGCGCGCCTCAAAGAGATGTCAGCACAACTTACGGGGTCCGCTAGGGCCGATGCCTGCCGGGGTTGCGGGAAAATCTTAAGGGGAGACCGTGGCCCCTGGCAACGTAACCCACCCGTGTTCCTTCAGTTGCCTGCTGAAGGAACACGGGTGGGTTTTAGTCAGTAAGAGTCTGACATGCCCTTCCGCTCCGCCCAGAGCGGGAGAAGTTATTCGATGATTTCCCAACAAAAAAAAAAAAAAAGCTGTCATTGCACTGGTGCTGTAATTAACACGATCGACAGCTTACTTCACGCTCACTTTCTGCCTAAGTTTCAACGGTGAGTTTCTTGTTGAATGGGTCGGCTGGATTAGACTCTTAAAAACCAGGGAAATATGGCATTAAAGGGTCCTCCCTTTTATGAATTTTATTAATTAAATGATTGAAGGATGACGGACTGATTTACAGCCACTTGCATCCGTCAAGAGTTCAATCAATCTTCCTAGCCTTTTTCCCAACTATCTTGGGGTCGGCTTCCAGTCTAACCGGATGCAGCTGAATACCAGTATTTTACATGGAGCGACTGCCTATCTGACCTCCTCAACCCAGTAACTGGGTAATACGGTACCCCTTGGTAAGACTGGTGTCAAACTTTCGGGTTTCTGACAACTCTTAACGACTGTCAAAGATCCACAAATGACAGCCGGGACCAACGGCTTAACGTGCTTTCCGAGGCACGGAGGAGTCTCGGTATGTAAAGATGGTCACCCATCCACTGACCAACCCCGGCAAGCGTAGCTTAACCTGATGGATCGACCCGTGCGGCTTGTTATTACTTAGCCACGAGCTCTGAGTTATTCGAGTAAAATCAAACTTCGTAAAAAAAAAACTCTTCATACGTGCATCTAAATAGTCTGTCTATTTGTTAGCGTGTGTGTGCTGTATAGGAATTTTGTTTTTTTTTCTGACGAATCAGATGTGAGTAACCTACAAAAAAATCGGGAATGATTCATGGTGATTGAATCACGAGCATAGCGAGTGTTTAGTATGACGGGTAGAATCACCCTTTAACGGATGCAGGTGACTAAACCACCACTCTGTATAATGTCAATTAGAAACAAAAATGCCAACTTATAACAATAAACTTATATAATTTGAACAGGTGTTAACACTGGTAACTAAAAGTAACAAAAATGGAGTTTATTTTTCTTTATCTTTTATTATTTAAGAGGCCGCTGCGGTCGAACTGCGATCATTTCATCGTCAAGTTTTATGACCCCTTCTAATGTTTTGGGTTGTCTCACGTTCATGTCGAGTCTATCGACTACGAACTTTTTATCAATGACCAAGACTTCATTATCAGCAGGTCTGAAAAAATAAAAATAAACTCGTCTTTTACTTGTCTCTTCAATAACAATGGTAAAGTCCTTTCATAGTTATTTAACGCCTGAGCACAGTGACTCAACAGCAACCTTATAACAAGAAACATCACTGTGATTTTGACAGTGATGCAAAATCAGAGGTAAAATAACTGAAAGGACTGTTGTACCCCATGTCAAACTCAATCAAACCGGCATTTCATCCTTATTCTTCTTAGTTTTATTAACAAAGTTTCTAAATAATAAAATAAAAATTTATTTATTTGTTACTTTATTGGGTGGGCATCAAACATACGGCCCATCAGCAGTTAGTAAAGTGGTCATCACCGCCCAAGACATCTTCTACATTTAATAGGACAAGACATCTAAATTATCTAAGATTTAAATCGTTAGATTTGCCCTCACCGTACTTAGATCACGTGAAATAAGAGTGAGCTCACACATCCCGCAGGGATCGATAGATACGATTTTCGGTATGAGCGAGTGAGACAAATGTCAATAAAAAATAAAAGAAATAGTGTTTTATTTCAAATATACAAAAAAATAGGATAAATAAGTAGTAAAAACATTAAAAAATATAATTCAAAAATTTTCTATAAAACTTATCATTAAAAATTACCATAAAAAATTATCATTAAGTCTTCAAAATAGTCTTGCAATTTTTTTTTTCTTCTATGTCATCTAAACATTTATATACCTTCTTTTGACGCGGTCGGGTGAATCTAACGATTTAAATCTTAGATCTACAATACCAGAGGCATCGCAGGTTTATTGCCATCACGGAGACAAAGCTGAGATGTCTTATAAGCCTGTAAATTAGTTCACTAGCTATCAACTTACCCAGCGGGATGGTCTTTCCAAGATATGTGTGTCTCAGTTATATCGTAACCTCGTTGGATCGGTGGACTGTCGCATATTTCCCGTCTGTTATATTGAATTATTATTACATTAAGTATCCAGTCTGTACATAAATTAGCCCTTATTAATCAAATTGTCATGCACAACCTTATAAAAAATACCTTATTATAAATCAAATTAAAATTGAATTAAATTAAAATTGAATTGAATTAAATTTTAAAAATAGTTTGTAAGTCTTATGTCTACTAATAACTTTATGGGCCAAATGTGTCTGAAATAAAAAGTTTTTTTTTTTTATAACTCTAAAGTTGTTTGACTCAATTGAAATACTGTGTCCGAACATAGAAATCCAGAGCTAAAAGGCAGGAAGTCTAGGGTATGCTACAAACACATAATTTTGCATTTTGTAGTTATTTCCGACATCCTCGCGGACGGAATAGCCTGTTCATGTTCAACTAGTAGGTCCCCAAAATAGCCTTTCTTTACTTCTCCTTCTTTCTCAACTTGGTTTTGTTGTACACATTGGTACACTTACACCACAAATAATACGTTTAACCCTTTAAAACATCATTCTATCGCCGCCATCTTCCAACGAAAGACACAAACAGAACTGTGTGCACACACACAGTATTTTAAGTACCGCCGTCTTCACTCATGCGTGAACTTCACGTAAAAACATGTTCCTCCACACTCACAAAGCTTTGCAGTTTCGTTCGCAATCTCAAAAAAAATTGACGATGATTGTTGCTGCTGCTGTGACGCTATGTACTGTAGAATACTACAATTATCGTTGTATTAAAAATAAAAAACAAATAAAAAGAGATGTCAAAAGAAAATAATGATGGTGGATGACGGAAATGGGGAACGGCGCGAAGCGCGATCGCGAAGACGCGAAACAATCTACGCTTGTGTTTCATGCAATGGCGTTCGCGCCGCGAGTGTAGAGCGCGCTTTAGAACAACAACAGAAAGCCAGAATTAAATAATAAATGTAAATACCTCTCACCTTGTCTTATTTGGCAAATCTAAATCATTTAATACACAATCTAGAAATACACCATTACACGCCGTGCTCGTAAATAAATAGGGTCCCATGCATTTTGAATCACTCGGCACTCCGAATACGGCAGCAACTCCGATCAGAACCTCTTTGGAACCCATCCAAGTAACAAAAGGTCCTCCGTGGTCATTCTGAAGACGTTAAAATGGGCTTATTCCAACGCACTGTATTTTCCTATGAATTCCAAAGATTCGTACTAAAAAAAAATATAAGCAAACTGAGCGGTGGCGTAGCGCTTCTTGCTATGGTGGTGCACAGTCGAGTGGATCAAAATCTTCTAGAGATCATCTTATTTAAAACGGTACGCTCCTTCACAAAAATGTCTACAAAATTATTTGAAATCTAGCAGTGGAGGGGCGTGCAATTGTCGGTGGCAGGCGTGTTCTGTTTTTGTCTATTATCTTTTTTTTATGCAAGTGTTTGTGTAACAAATAAACTTATTTTTCTTTCTTTCTTTCAATTTTAAATTAAACGATATCTACCCTCATAACCCTCATACCCACTGGCGATTTTATTCCCGCGACGATTTTTTTACGCGTACTGCATTTTCAACTGTCGGTGTGAAGCCGAACATTAAGGTGAAACAATTTGATATTTTTTCCATACAAACTTCGGAGGGGTTTTACTCCACTGTTTGACATTGTACATTCAAAGTTTAACATGATATCGTTAGGTCTCATTATTAATTTTGTCTGTACGGAAGCAGAATAGTAAAATAAAAAGCCATTAAAAAGTTATAAGCCAACAAAGATTCGTTTTTCTTGCTAATTTTAACGCAACTTTGGACGTAAATAAGTAATACAAGAAGTGTGAAATCTCGAAAACAAAATCCGTACCGACACAGAAAAATTATCGAAAATTTCAATAAATTTTATTTGTAATTGATTTATGCAGTGGTTTTTTCAGAAAAACCTTTTTTCCAAAGGCCTTTTCGTAATTTTTGACGCGCTCGTTTTACTAAAATTGGTCGGTACGGTGTTTCTGTGCGTGCGAAGTATACGTTGTCCATGTAGACCAGCTTCTAACTGCTCATCACTGATACTATCTCTGTCGGACACGATGCCAGGTGAGACAGCGTGGTTTTTGGCCATGCCCACCATTGAGTTCGAGCCCGCGACTAGTTCCACCTTAAGGATTCAACATAGAGCATACAAGCGCGTCAAAAAAAATATACACGGCGCTAAGTAGTGCGTTGAAAATCTGGCTATCAGTTGAATTTTGACACATGCCGCAGCAAATCCAAAAACCTAAAGATGAGGCGTAGTTAAATCAGCATAATATAATGCTACTGCCTTGGAGGTGTAGTGCGTCCGGCATGTTTGCCGAAAGCAGGGTAGATGACTTTTACGCAGTCATGAGAAAGTCGCAGGCCTCCTTTATGAAATCTGACAATGGAATATTGAGGGCCATATACGAGGTTAATTATTTCTTCGCATATGGCAATTAATATTCCAGCAAAAATATTAATAGCTTTGTTGTTGATTGTTTTGTGGTAATTTATAATTACTTAATTAATTTATGAATGAATTTGAATTTGTATTTTGTTTGAATTTATATTTGGTTTGAATTTGTATTTTGTTGTGTATTGCATATAGGTGCATGCCTGAATTAAAATTATTTGAATTTGAATTTAATGTTTCCACTGCTAGGACACAGGCCTGTTCTCAGTGAGAGATAGTGTGCTATAATCCACCAGGTGGGCCCAGTGTAGGTTGTTGACTGACACATGCCGTCGATCTTATGGTTCGGTTCGGAGATTATTGCATGATTTTGAACCGGTCGACCGCACACCATGTTTTGTATTGGCAAAATGTTTTACCTACCTGACAAATTCCACTCTTGCGTGATCCATTTGCCTGTTTCAAAAGAGTTCTGTTTTTGGTTTTAATATTAGAATCATTTTTGGTAATATTGGAATCATTCGTTGGGTTTGACCTCAAACCCACTCTACGTCGTTGTTGGTCCTCGTCGCACTTTGAAAAGAACAGAAAGCGGTTAGGTGTAAAATTTTGTTATAGATAACAGGACTCAAAAAGTTATAAGTAGTGTCTTCTCCCAATTACTAGATTAACGCTCTCTGCCTGACATATTCTGTTAACTCTACGTTTTAGAGTATTGCGATAACGGTCATTAAAAATATCTGTATGCTTACGTAATAATGTGCTTATCAGAAATGTTTAGCTTTTAAAAATATCCAGGGATAACCCTCTTACCCCAATCTGAGAGAAACTCGTGAGCAAAAGAGGGACAGAGATAGTGTCAAATGTCTTCGAGAGCCCGTTGTACCGTATGCACCATTGACCTGCACCATCAATGGTGCAGAAGAGACTAATTAGTTTCGTTTGCACCATTAATATTAATACAACTTTTTCACCATACTTTTGCCGTATGCACCTTTGCCCTGCACCATTAATGGTGCAGAGGAGAATAACTAGTTTCGTTTGCACCATGAACATTAATGCAACTACTTTACCATACTTTCCTAGTCATAGGAAAATTAAAAACCAATGATATGTCGTATTTTGTTTGTGTGCAGAACCACTTTTTCATATAAATAAACAACCAAAAAGCAACAAAAAAAATATGTTTTACAAATAAATTCCACAACTACTATAATGACCCACAAACAATTATATTTTAATGTTACCTAAAATAAAAAAGCGGCCAAGTGCTAGTCAGACTCGCCCATGAAGGGTAGCAGCAATTAAGTAACATAATATAAAAGTTCTTGTAGTTCGTTAAAGGTAAATTGCGGTTTACGATTTATGACGTATTAAAAAAAACTACTTACTAGATCTCGTTCAAACCAATTTTCGGTGGATACATGGTCATGAACATCATTTTTTTTTTAGTTTTATCATTCTCTTATTTTAGAAGTTACAGGGTGGAAGTTACCACTTTAGAATAGTCTCTCGCGCAAACTATTCAGTTTAGAAAAAAAATATATTAGAAACCTCAATATCATTTTTGAAGACCTATCCATAAATACCACACATAGGTATGGGTTTGATGAAAAAAAAAATTGAGTTTCTGTTCTAAGTATGGGGAACCCCCAAAATTTTTTGTTGTTTTTTCTATTTTTGTGTGAAAATCTTAATGCGGGTCACAGAATACATCTACTTACCAAGTTTCAACAGTATAGTTCTTATAGTTTCGGAAAAAAGTGGCTGTGACATACGGACGGACAGACAGACAGACATGACGAATCCATAAGGGTTCCGTTTAGTGCCATTTGGCTACGGAACCCTAAAAATGGCAACTTTATAACAAGATAACCCGAACCCTCCTAGCCAAGCCCCTCCCCTCCTCCTTCCTTAACTTTTCTAAAAATAACGGCACATCAATGTCGCCATTAATTACACTCGAGAGCAATGAATCCGGGTCACTTAAAGAATCCTAAAAATCTCGGAAACTAAAAATGCTAGGTTAATGCAATAAATTGTATTTAATAGACAATGTAATACTCCTTAAATGAAGGTATTAAAACTTCTTAGTTATTGTAAAGTTATATCATAAAAAAATCAAATTTGAAAAAGGGCCACTTTCGAAGATGGAACTACGAAATTACAGCATTTGGTTTTGCTTTTGTTTGTAATCTGTCATTTATGTGGGTACATAAACCATGTTGATAGTGCTCTATATTCATTATTCAAGCTGAAATTATGTCGCTTACGCCTGAAGAATGCACCAGAATACTTACAATGCTGGAAACCGGCCGGAGTCAGCGCGATACAGCCAGGACTGTCGGTGTGTCGCTGTCAACAGTACAAAGAGTTCTCCGACGTTACGAAGAAACTGGTTCTAACCTACGCAGACCAGGAACGGGCAGAACCAGGTGTACCACAGCACGAGAAGACCGATACTTGGTGAACACCATGCTTCGAAATCGCTTTCTCACAGGAACTGAACTCACAAATCAGTTTCGACGCCTCGGAGGAAGTAACCCAAGTGCATGGACAGTAAGACGTCGGCTTGCTGAATCTAATTTAAAACCCCTTAGACCTGCAAACGGCCCTAAACTGGAGCATGGGCATCGTATTTCAAGACTAAGATATGCCCAGAGCCACGTAAATTGGAGTATTGAAGATTGGTCAAAAGTTATGTTCTCCGACGAATCAAAATTTATGCTCTACAAGCACGATGGAAGACACAGAGTGTATCGAAGACCAGGGGAAAGATTCAAGCAAGCATGCATCGAAGAAAAAGTAGCCTACGGTGGTGGGTCTGTACTTGTGTGGGCCGGAATTTCTTCTGAAAGTTGCACAGAGCTGGTGATCATAGAAAACGGCTCTTTAACTAGCGTAAGATATGTGGAAGAAATCCTCAATGATCACGTTGGTCCATTTATGGTCAATTTAGGTGAGGATGCTATATTTATGCATGACAATGCCCGACCTCATACAGGTAGGATTGTGAATGACTACCTTCAAGAGATGAACATTACTCGTATGGAGTGGCCAGCGCGCAGCCCGGATATCAACCCGATCGAGCATGCTTGGGACGAGCTAGGCAGATGCGTAAAACAACGAAACCCTCCCCCAATCACGCTTCGTGAGCTCAAAATTGCTCTCACAGAGGAATGGGAGAATATTCCCCAAAATCGTATAAGGAACTTGGTGTACAGCATGCCAAACCGCGTAAACGCAGTAATGGAAGCACGAGGAGGCAATACGAAGTATTAAAATTCAAGAAAATCGTAATAAAGTTCAAAAATTTCATGTTTCCTATTTTTGTTTTAAGGAGAGATCAGCAGTTTTTTTCTTTATGTAATTTTGTGTTAATAAAATGTATGGTGACTCATATTTTTTTTACTTTCATTTAAGGAGTATTACATTGTCTATTAAATACAATTTATTGCATTAACCTATCATTTTTAGTTTCCGAGATTTTTAACATTCTTTAAGTGACCCGGATTCATTGCTCTCGAGTGTAATTGCATTTTTACATGTAATATATATTTATTACGTTTCTTGACGTGTTTTGCCCTGTTTTATATGGGTATGTTGTTAATGCGTTAACAGCATTAAAAGCGGCGTCCTGCTTAAGCACAGCTAAGTATTTATTTACAGTCGGAGGTCTTCTTTTGAAGCAGTTATTAATATATCCACAGACGTTGTTCGTACGATGCCGCTCACCGAAACAGCTCCACAGTGTCTTCTTGGGCATCCAAAATCTTTTTACGTAATTCAAACATTTTTGCATATTAACATCTCCTTCTACAACATCATTTTCCGAAACTATGTTATCCCATGCATCATCAATACTTGATACAGGCAGAAGAGGTAGGACAGCGCATAGAGATACAATTTTCCTAAATTTGTTATTGACACTTTCCTCCATAATTGGTTTTGGAAATGGTAATAACATCCATGATGCTTTGATAAAGGAAACACACTTCTTACGGCACCGATAAACGATTGTTCTTAGTCCTATATAAATTTAGAAGGGTTAAATTGTGGAATTTGCGACTTAATCATTTCCAACGTTTGCACCATTCTCAATGGTGCAGATGAGACCATACTATCAATGCGGTTTCGTTTGCACCATTCTCAATGGTGCAGATGAGACCGTTTCATTTGCACCATTAATGGTGCAAACGAAACTAATTAGTTTCCTCTGCACCATTGATGGTGCAGGTCAATGGTGCATACGGTACAACGGGTTCGAGAGATCTAGAAAAACACTTAGGGCCTATTTCACGATGTCCGAATAACCACTACTTACCGAATAAATTCAAAAATGGAACAGAATTTGTATGAAATTATCTGCCAAGTAAGTTAATAGGAACTTATTCGTAGGTGGTGCAACAGGCCCTTATTGTTTTAGATAGCTTGTGATTAAAAAATTTGCAACAGCTCCGGTTAAATGAACTTGTACAGATTATGAAATGCAATTATTAATATCGTAACACCGAATATTTAGTTTTAGATGTAAGAAAAGTATTTGGAAACTTTCCAAACGCCTCTTTTATATTTTTTTCCCATCCCAAAAAAAGTTCACAACGCCGCTAAAGAAATTTTCACTTCAAAAAAACTTACAGGTTCATTATCGTAGCTCAACAATCTGAGTCCTCCTGCACATCCATCTACTTTAGCTGGTGGATCGCCAACTAACACAATTTTCCCATTTTCATCAAGCTCACCTTTTTCTGCAGTACATATATTATTTTCAATAATGTTGATGTCCATATCCGGATATTGTTTAAAGTGTTGTATGCACACCTCTTTGTCCATTATTCTAATGGATGCATATCGCAAATGATTATTTTTATCACCTGGCTGGAAACATTAAAAATGTAAATAAGTAAATTAAGGATTTTCTGCATATTCCAAATGGTTACAAGCTATTCACACAAGAGGTAGTATTTTTTGTCTAATCTCAGCAAATGAGCAACAAAAAAAACCCAAAATTAAACAACCGACTTCCAAAAAAAAAACATTATAAAGTGAAAAATAACTTTAATTTCAGAATGTTGGTTCTGTATTTTCGTTTTTGGCCACCGACATAAACCCGGATAATCAGATTCACACGCTTGAGAATGAACAGACCTATTGAGTGCACACTATATCGACTCAACCCTAAACGTATTATTTCCAATATTAAAAGGCTGACATTTTCTTTTGGTTTATCTTTCTCAAGAAATGGATATTTCAGCGAATTATGACCATTAACAAAACTCATTTTTTATTTATATAACGTAATATATAACACAGGGTGTCAGGGACATCGACGCGAAGCCTGTTACCATGGATTCAGTACATGATTCTGAACCATGGATTCAGGGCATTGAAATTTTTCGTCGGTTATATGTATTTTGCGATGCTTCACAGTGCCAGCTGAGATTCCAGTGAGTCGGAACCGGGTGCCGTGATTCCTCAGTGACTCAGGGTGGCGCTGCGTCGTCATCCAGTGAGTCGGATGTGGTACAGCGCTGGGTTGTGGCTGACTGCTTGCGTCGATCAGGAAAGGGTAGAATAGGCTCTGCTTGTGAGACCGGCTGGAAGTGCAGGTGCTGTGCCAAGGTTGCTGATGAGGCTAAGGGTGATGACCAGGAATGCGTGTTCGCTGCATGCTGGTAGTCAGGATACCCGTTGAAGCCGTGGGTGCTGGCTGGCTGTGTGGCTCGCCTCACGAAAGCTTGCGGGAGTGACGATGATGATGACGTTACGCTGAAGTAGTTGCACGAAGGCTGCGTTGACGTTCATTCTCGGGGTCACCAATTTAGTGGTATGAGGAACAGGGTGTAAAGGTTCACTCAACCTTTTTAGAAAAGTGAGGATCCTCCGACCAGACGGGTGTTATGTCTGGTGGGCAACTGCCCGCAAGTTGATTTCGGATAGTCTAATAATATGTCGTTCGCACGGTAAACTCTAACGGCGCGATCCAGGATTTGTGTGACGTCATGTCTTTGCTGCGTAGCTCGTATGTGGCGGTGTAACAGTGTGTTTTTTAATTATCACTTGCTTTAAAAACGGTGAAGGAAAACATCGGCATGCCTGAGAGATATTTTCTCAACGGCATGTGAATGTGAAGCCAAGTCAGAGGCCCATGGGTAGCGTAAAACTTTCGGTCCTGTTATTTTTTGTGAAAATACTTCGAATCTTCTTTTTGAAATTCTTCTTGAATTTTTATTTTTTTATTTTGAATAAAACTTGATATCTTGCCCCCAGCCCTCGCGCGTATTTACGCTCGCACTTATCGAAATTTGTACAGAGCCGCACTCTATTGGCCAAAGAGCCACGGTTTGCCGTCCACTGGCCTAGACCAAATATGATCGAAGACTTAAGGCTTAATTAAGTAGAAGTAGATTAATAATTCAGACTGCAACATTGTGCGAGAGACACACTACCAATCAGTGTTGTTGCTTTCGAGATCATTACTTTCCTTCGCCTGTCGTTTTGGAGGAGCTCGTGGCTAAGTAATAACAAGCTGCACGCGTTGATCCATCAGGTTAAGCTACGCTTGCCGAGGATGGTCAGTGGATGTGGATGTGGATGATCAGTGGGGACCATCTTTACATGCCTCGGAAAGCACGTTACGCCGTTGGTCCCGGCTGTCATTTGTGGATCTTTGACAGTCGTCACGAATCGTTAGAAGCCCGAAAGTCTGACTCCAGTCTTACCAAGGGGTATCGTATTACCCAGTTACTGGGTTGTGGAGGTCAGATAGGCAGTCGCTCCATGTAAAATACTGGTATTCAGCTGCATCCGGTTAGACTGGAAGCCGACCCCAAGATAGTTGGGAAAAGGCTAGGAAGATGATTGACTTTCGTTCGCCTGTCGCTAGTAGAAAAGAAACTTAATGTCTGTAGTAAGCCAGGGGAACCTACCCTTCGCTTACTTTAGTAAGCCACTACTACGCAGCTAGTTATAATATCCAACACAAGGATAGATACAGTCATAAAATAGCCTGTAAAGGGTCAAAAAAGGTAATCATCATCATCAGCCTATTCATGTTCCCACTGCTGGGACACAGGCCTCCTCTCTGTGAGAGAGAGTGGGCCGTAATCTACCACGCGGGCCCAGTGCGGGTTGGTAGATGTCAAATGTCTTCGAATTTTTGGTTCTAAGACATGCCGGTTTCCTCACGATGTTTTCCTTCACCGTTTCGAGAGCAGCGGTGATGAAATTATTTACACAAAGTAAAGCGCCTGCTGGGGTTCGAACCCACGACCTACAACTCGTAAGTCGGGGCTGTTACCGCTGGGCCACCACTGCTCTCAAAAAAGGTAATAGGTACTTTTATTTAAATCATTACCTGTCCCTTGTCTTCCGTATGTCCCCAACCTAGTACCAAGCCATCCGTACCTGGCTTTTGAAATCTCTGATCGAAGTTAATAGGTATCGAAGATGGTATATACGAACAAAACTCTTTATATGTTTCGTCATTGAAATCATACGGCGATTCTACCTTCACCAAAGCGATGTCTATTTGTAACCACTTCTCAATATTTTTTTCGTATACTGTAAGCAAATATGTATACATTTAAGTGTGTGGTTATATGGCCCGCAGATTCGCACGGTGTACCACAGATTTAAAACTGTTACTTTTCAGAGCCTTCTGTCAGTCCTTTTACACGTGCAGTTTGTGGATCAACTTCACGCGGCGGGCTTACAACGCCCTGCGTGTTCAGTACAACGACGCTCTGAGGGCAGTGTTGAGAAACCCCCGGTACTGCAGTGCTTCCGCAATGTTTGCGGATGCGTCCATCGATAACTTCTTTGCCATTTTAAGGAAAAGAACTGCATCGATGATGAGCAGGGTCCGTGGTAGCACCAACACTGTCCTCAGAACGTTAGCGTGCAAGATCGACAGTCCTTTTAATGTGTACTGGGTAGGTGTACACCTGTAAAGAAATAGAAAGTAGGTAGTCTATTAATAATTGTGTAACTTCTTTTGTTTACTAACCAATTACTAACACCTTTTATTTGTTTTTTTGTGTATTAAATACTAACAACCCTTACTAACGCTTTTCTTTGTAAAAAAGAATGGACTGTATTTTCGCATACGTATGTCTGAAATAAAGATTAAATTAATATATATTTTGAAAAGTTCAAACACCCCCATTTTGAGCAATGTTTGAGGCCTATGTAATATATAAATAGGGAGTGGGCCTATGGCTATTAATCACACACAAATTCAGACAGCAGGCTACTGCGGGAAAGTCCGAAAGGGATACCGTGACATATTTTTAAAATTTAACTTTATCAAGAAAAATTGTTTACGTTATATATTTTTTTAAATAGAAATACACTGCCTAAAAGAATATAAAAAGAAGAAGAAATTATAATACATTCTACCGTAACCAAAAAGATTTCGAATTTTCAAACTGATCGCAAACTTTTTTTGATGTGTGTACAGGCAACTGAAGGAACACGGGTGGGTTTTAGTCAGTAAGAGTCTGACACGCCCACCCGCTCCACACAGAGCGGGAGAAGTTATTTGATAATTTCCAACCCAAAAACAAAATAATTCATATTCAAAATTATTTATTTTGAGACAACGAGATCCAAATGTTAGTACTTATACAAAAACTTAGACACTATTGTTAGTACTTAAATAAAACTACGAAGGACAACACTCATCATATACAGCATAAAAAATTCTATACACACATTACACATATGCACCTGTGATGAGACACCCCGCCCCGTCAAGATGACCTATAGTGAGACACCTCCCTAAGGATCACCAGACGAACGAAATGCCTCAATACAGGTGCACACTGAACGTACATCTTCAGCTACAGTTTTTAGGATGCTGTTGTGACTCCCCCGCACCCTCCTTATAATTGACACGACTTTTTTCCGGATGACGGCATGAAAATCGTCAGTACGAGCCTGCGCGAACATCTCACCTCAAAAATGCTGCTACTGAGAAGTTAAGGGAACACTCAGCAATGTCATCATATCTATTGTATCCTGCTACAACGTACATATTATATTTAACATCATATTCTAAACTAATATCTTAAAGAGAAAATATCTGATTTTTTGTTGACCTCGACAATTGATCATATTATTCTTTGCCTGAGCAACCAGCAGCAAGTTCGTTATGCTCCCTTAGATGTCACTGCTTGCGGTAGCGTCGGGAGTCGGGTCGCCTCCTTCCCTCTAATATGGCGAGAGGGGTGATGGCTGATCTTTGCGTTATACTCGTGAACGGGTGCTGCTTGTGGTGATTGGTTGTCTTGCTGATCATGGTTTTGTTATTGTTATTAGTAATTAACTGTTTACTTATAAAATACTTCGATGGTCCTAGTTTATCATTTATAACATCCAGTTACAGCTATATGTCAGCGGGCACTCCCTGAATGCCTGAAGGCTTTTATTTAGATCAATCAATCAATCTTCCTAGCCTTTTTCCCAACTATCTTGGGGTCGGCTTCCAGTCTAACCGGATGCAGCTGAATACCAGTATTTTACATGGAGCGACTGCCTATCTGACCTCCACAACCCAGTAACTGGGTAATACGATACCCCTTGGTAAGACTGGTGTCAGACTTTCGGGCTTCTGACGACTAGTAACGACTGTCAAAGATCCACGAATGACAGCCGGGACCAACGGCTTAACGTGCGTGAAGGCTTTTATTTAGATATTGTTTACATTTAGTTTTTATTTCTGTCTGAGTATAGTTCTCGATGTTTTTGGTTGGTATATTGGCGTGTGCTAGCTGACTTATGGCTATTAACTTATGGCTATTAATTTAAATAATGTTTGTGTTGCGTAGTCATTATTTTGCATACTATTATATAAAATCATTTTTTTTCTAACTGAACAGACAGCTGTGCTGCTGGGGAGTTTGTTGCGCCACTTCTTCCCAGCTAAAAGCACTAGGAAGTGGTGAAGGGCGGGCGTTTTTGGGGGACTGTCTTATGTAATTTTGACGTTCAAAAAGTGCTGATTCTCAGCCTAGTTTGAATAAATGACTTTTGAATTTGAATTTTTGAATTTGAATTTGATGTTTTTTTTTGTAATGAATAAACCCAAAAACTACTGGACCGATTAAAAAAATTCTTTCAACAGTAGTATGCTATACATTATCACTGAGTAACATGGTTATACTTTATAAAGACATCACGCGGGCGAAGCCGCTGGCGGAAGCTAGTATGTTATATGTCTACTATATAAATAGTAGACACATCAGCAGTCTACATATAACATTTTTTATTATTTTATATATTCAGGAAGACAAACAATTATTGTACAGTGAGGATTTCATAATTATAAAATTAAATTACTCTGGCTCCGTCTTACGAATTTTCGATCAAGTCACGTGTCCTGACGCGAGTTTAACATTTTTACCCATCCCAAAAAAAGTGCACAACGCCGATAAAACAGTTTTAAGTTCAAAAAAATAAACGCGATGTTCGCTAATATTAGGATTCGGTTTCATAGAAACAATATTTTGGTCACGTCACGCGTCGCTCCACTGTAACTGCAAGAAAATTTCGATGCGCGCTCTTACTTTTATCTCGAACTTATAATGATGTCGCATTGCTCTCGACACTAAGCTGACCTTTGAATATAATGATGATACAAAAACGTTGTTAAATTGCATATAAAGCAAGTCCTGCGGCAGTTTTGGTTACAGATGTAATGGCAATGTCATTTAGATAGATAGATATATAAATAGGTTTAATATAGATAGATTTATTTATTTGCCCATATAAAAAAGGAAGGGAAAGAATAATTGGGCATTAAAAAATTCGTCCGCATCGCTGTCAAAGGAAAAAGTGCGCAAAAGCTGGCACCATTGCTAGCGATGTCTTGAAAAACCAAGTGGGCACTCAGCCTTAGTGTTTCAACCCCAAGCATAACTCTCCCAATAAGGTTGAAAATTAATTTTGAGCCTTTCCTGGTGTTTTACACCTTTGTGTAAACGTGGGGTTAGATTGTTCTTTACTTACGTTTTGGAACACAATAGTAAACCACTTTCTTCTTTTTTTCTTTTGTACAGTTATCTACTTCAATCCCTGCATCCGGAACGTATGTATCGTATCCTGCTATAGCGTACATGTAGTCAGTGTTATCCACACAGCTGTGTGCCGTGATGATGTACCAAGGATTTACTAAGACCCCAACACACAACCAATCTCCAATATATTTGACTGATTCCGCTGTTTTAACCAGGTACACCTAGAAATAAAGTAACTAAAGAAATAAAGAGGAGCTCGTGGCTAAGTAATAACAAGCCGCACGGGTCGATCCATCAGGTTAAGCTACGCTTGCCGGGGTTGGTCAGTAGATGGGTGACCATCTTCACATACCGAGACTCCTCCGTGCCTCGGAAAGCACGTTAAGCCGTTGGTCCCGGCTGTCAATCGTGGATCTTTGATAGTCGTTACGAGTCGTTACAAGCCCGAAAGTCTGACACCAGTCTTACCAAGGGGTATCGTATTACCCAGTTACTGGGTTGTGGAGGTCAAATAGGCAGTCGCTCCATGTAAAATACTGGTATTCAGCTACATCCGGTTAGACTGGAAGCCGACCCCAAGATAGTTGGGAAAAGGCCAGGATGATTGAAGAGTGACACCTAGAAATAAAGTGTAGCTTGATTATATGTTCTACTGCTGCGATACAGGCCTCCTTGAAGCGAGAGGGAGCGGGCCGTAGCCCGCATGCCAGTTTCCTCACATTTTGTTCCTTCACGTTATGAAATAAATCACACAAAGTGCCTGCCTGGTTGCAGTGCACCACTACCACTGCCATTGGGTCACCACTGCTCTTCACATCAGATTTCCATTTGCAAGAGCATTTTTTTCCTCAAGCGAGACAGGGCACGGTAATTGAGATGCAGTCAGTGTCATCGTTGTCTCCCGGAACGGAGACATACGTGAGGCGCTAGAACATTGTTTCACAGCGACGCGGATTGGTACGTACGCGACCCAGACCCACTCCGAGTAGAGCCCGTCCAACGTATCGTTTCAGAGCACTGCGGACGCCACCCGTACAGGTCTCCCGTGTACGGACGGCCCGTACGGGTCTCCCGGAAAACTGTGAAACAGCCTTACTTAATTATTTATTGGTTTCTTACCATGTAACTTTTCTGAGAAGTAACCTTATCGCCACCTTGAATTCTTCTTACGTAATCAGATGTTGCTGATGATCAAATAAATGTTAGTGGTATATTTCAATAGCGTCAATTATATTGAGAAATGAATGTGTAAAGATTAGGAGCTTAGGATGGAAGATCTCATGGCTAAGTTATAACAGCCGCACGGGTTGATCCACCAGGTTAAGCTACGCTTGCCGGGGTTGGTCAGTGGATGGGTGACCATCATTACATACTCCTCCGTGCCTCGGAAAGTACGTTAAGCCGTTGGTCCCGGCTGCCATTCGTGGATATTTGACAGACGTTACGAGTCGTCAGAAACCTGAACTCTGACACCATTCTCTCCAAGGGGTATCATATTACCCAGTTACCGGGTTGCGGAGGTCGGATAGGCAGTCGCTCCATGTAAAATACTGGAATTCAGTTGCATCCGGTTAGACTGGAAGCCGACCCCAACATAGTTGGGTAAACGCTAGGCATAATTGAATGTGTAAAGATTATAC
This sequence comes from Conistra vaccinii, assembly GCA_948150665.1. Classification (NCBI taxonomy): domain Eukaryota; kingdom Metazoa; phylum Arthropoda; class Insecta; order Lepidoptera; family Noctuidae; genus Conistra; species Conistra vaccinii. The sequence goes on along the minus strand of OX411337.1, from coordinate 9,716,591 downwards.
TGGAAATTCAAGTAGTAAGTCTAAGAATGTCACTCACCATACAAAATATTAAATAGCAAAAAAAACTTTATCGTATTCATTGCTGTAAATTCAAATAATTGTACTTCGATGGAATGAAACGTAATCACGTCACAGCCCATCGAAGTACAATAGTTATTTGGTTAAACTATTATAATAGAGTTTTAGTTGAACGGTAATTTTAATTGTTTTAATAATTATTTTTGATAGCTTATCATGAATTATTGGTTTGTTATCTACAAAAGCCTGCGGGACCACACGCGTGGAGCCTGTCTTTTCTCGAAAATAGTTTTTTTTAAATTTAATTCCCCTACGTGTGCAAACTTTGTAGTCGAAAAAGTATTAAAATAATGATATTTTCGGAAAAAAAAAGTAAGTAACGAAAGATAAAAATAAAAATCCGTCTGAGGCTGCACTTCCCCCGAAATGAAATAAAATATTTAATTTTATGAGTTTATGACCAATTGTAGGTAATTGCGTTGAGTACGTAAATAAATGCGTTCTCTAATTGATATAAATTGCTGCATGTCTACGAGACACGTTATAGCTTTTGTATACTGCTTTATTTCAATTTAAATCTGGAACAGAGATGGCAGTAGCAGCCTCCGACGGATTCTTTATTTTTATCTTTCGTTACTTACTTCGTTTTAGTTGGGGGTTTTCGGAAAATTTTATTTGTTTTAATCGTTTGCTCAGCTTTGTGCCTGTAGAGATACATATTGAAATCAGAGCAACTGACATCTACGCTTCACCTTATAACCAAATTCCATCTATCCAAATCGATGGTAGCAAAGTAGAAACGGATATCTACAAAATCGCAATTTTACAGGAGAGCAGATTTAGTAAAAAATAGTGGTCATTTTGAGAGTTATGGACCGATTAATATAAAATTTTCTATATTGCATTAAAATAACCTTCTATAAGAATTATGTAACAGGTTTTATCACTATGTCGTTGTTTTGCTGAAATAATGTTGATGTTTTTTATTACTCTTAAACATCTTTGACGTAGAAGAAGACATCTGCCTAATATCCGTTATAAAAAATTGTGGTAATTTTGAGAGTTATGGACCGATATATATAAAATTTTCTATGATGCATTAAAATAACCTTCTTTATGAATTATGTAACAGGTTTTATCGCTATGTCATTATTTTATTGAAATAATGTACCTAGATGTATTTTTTACTCTGAAAAATCTTTGACGTAGAAGAAGACATCTGCCTGATATCCGTTTATACGTTGTGATAAAAAAGTGCCCATCTCATTTAAAATATCTAGTTAACTAAGATAATAATCTCCAGTAATACTTTTATGGATATTTAAAGAAAATCTAAGCAACATGCAAACAAGTGTTCCCAACATATCTAGTACACTTAGGCTGCCTGTCCACTGGAACGGAGAGGAGAAAAGAGGAGCGGAGATGTGCCAATATTAACCAATAGAATCTTGACTCATGATCACTGATCTAAACTCAGGGGCGGAGTCAAGATTCTATTGGTTAATATTGGCACATCTCCGCTCCTCTTTTCTCCTCTCCGCTCCAGTGGACAGGCAGCCTTAGGGCGGACAAATTCAAATGTCCGTTTTAACTACGATTTTTTTTTATCGAGTGCAGATGTCTTCATTTACGTGCCAGATTTTCTTCATTATTTAAAAATTTGAAATAATTTTAATACAAAATTGTAGATAGGGTTTTTATAAGCACATTTTTGCAAAAAAAAAGCATTTCCACAAAAAACGCAGATGTCCGTTTCTACTTTGCTGCCATCGAAATAGTTTACGGAAGTATGAGAACAGGTAAAAAAATACGCATGCCTCATATAGTTTCCGACGATGTTCTTCTGCTCTATCATCAGACCCTCAGCAGTTCATAAAAATAATCAAGAATCTTTATTAGAATCATTTTACAGAAAACCCGATTAAATCATTCAATCCGTTTTGGATATAAATGGGAACATTCTTTTTATGCACATCACGTTAAATAATCTTTAAAGTGGTGAAGGTTTCAGAAAAATACGCTTGATTGATTTTGCGTGATTCTCTAGATTTTTCCTCTCACCCTAAACACAAAGCCCACATTCTCCGATCCATCGTGAGTAAAATCTTCACTCTCTCTTCACTTAAGTTTTCAGGGAGAGTTTCGACTAAATGAGATTTGGACAGCATTGAGCCAAGCATTTTTATCAGCGATGTAATCCTCAAATTATATGCCTGCTTGCATAGTGTGCGTTCTATACAAGATTTTTTCGTCTCAATTTCTCTGTCTGAAACCGGTACCCTAATTACGTAATGCACGATCAATAATAAATTGAAATGAATTGAAACAGATTGCTAGTCCATTGCTTCATTAGTTCGACAAAAAATATTGAGCTGATTTTTTTCAATCTAGCAATCTGTTTCAATTCATTTCAATTTATTATTGATCGTGCATTACGTAATTAGGGTACCGGTTTCAGACAGAGAAATTGAGACGAAAAAATCTAGGGTACTGGTTGAACTAATAGGTCCCTATTTTATTAGTATTATAATTAGGTATGTATTTTACCTGTGTTACTAAAAAGATGCAGATTTTTTGTAACGCACATGATATTTTCATAGAAATATTGACAAGGTAACTCCATGATGTTAATATCCTTAATCCTTCCAGTTCCCTTAGAGAATCACCCCTGCGAAGATTATTATAAGGGTCAAATGGGTGTTTTCTGCAGTAAAAAGTAGACTCGCTGTCTGTTACCTACTATGAAAGTAGGTAACTAAAATCGGAAGCGGATAAGGTTAGGTTGTTTAGTATGACAGGTAGAATCACCCCGGATGCAGTTGACTAAATCACCACTCTGTATAATGTCAATTAGAAACAAAAATGCCAACTGATAATAATAAACTTATTTAATTTGAACAGGGTAAAATTGGCAACTAAAAGTAATAAAAATGGAGTTTATTTTTCTTTTCTGTTATTCTGTGAGAGGCCGCTGCGGTCGAATTGAGATCGTTTCGTTTCCCAAAAATTTTCCAAGTTCCATGAACCGTTCTAATGCTTTCGCCAGTCCTCCCCTCGTGTTGAGTCTATTGACTACGAATTTTGTTTCATTGACCGAGACTTCATTATCAGCAGCCCTAAAAAAATAAGTGGCACCCCGATCAAATGGGCTAGGTTAGGTTAGAACTGTGACCAACCACGAGCGAGCGACAGCGGCAGCGGCCGGCGAGCTCTACTCTCAAGTCGGTTACAGTTACTTGGCTATTTTTACTACACCTTACACCATGGATACCCTGCATTAATGATATGGCCAAACGCCGACTGACATATTATTAAATGTTGAAGTTTAAACGATATGGCCAATGTTAGCTGGCCATTTCACGTAATGGTCAATTCTAAGGTCTGGCCACGACATCTATACTCATAAGAGTATGCTCACACATTCGATTATAGATACGATTTTCAGTATTTGTGAGCGAGACAATACTAACTACAAACTATAAAATTGACCTTCTTTTGACGCAGTCGGGCGAATCTAACGATTTAAATCTTTTATCTACAATACCAGAGGCATCGCAGCTTGGTTGGCATCACAAAGACAAAGCTGTGATGTTTTATGGTAATTAATCCACTAGCTATCAACTTACCCAGCGGGATGTTTTTTCCAAGATATGTGTCTCTCAACTGTATCGTAGCCCCTTTGGATCGCTGGCCTGTCGCATATAGCCCGTCTGTTATATTGAATTATTAGTATGTATCCAGTCTGTTCATAAATTAGCACTTATTAATGAACTCGTTGTGCACAATCTTATAACTCGAACATTGTATGACTCAACTGAGTTACAAAATAGAAATTCAGCTCCTAGATGACGTTAGTAGGATATTACAAATCCGCTATGATTTCGATAAATGGCCAAGCTAATGTTGAATTAATTTATATGCTTTTCTCGTGATTACACTCGACTGGAGATCGGTAATCATCCCACGGGAACGTACTACTGGGATAAAAAGTATGGTATCTGGTTAAGAACTTAACTAAGAACTACGAACCAAATTTCGTGTAAAGGTAACAGACAGACAGACAGCGTTACTTTGGCACTTAATAATATTTGTACGGATATAGTAGGTACCAGATAGGAACGTACTACCAGGATTAAATGTACCCTGTACCCTATATATTAGTTCAGGTTATAAACAATCTCATCCAATTCCGTACAGCCGATTTTACTCCAATCCGGAGCATATACAAGGTGCCGTTTTGCATCCTCGTCAAATTTCAGGAGCCTGATAAGAAAGATATAAATAATCAAATAAAATTACGATACCTGCTCAACAATTAATACATACTTGTGTTTTTAATTATTTAAGTTTGACAGTATTTCAGAATACACCACTTTCAAAGAACAGAATCGCCCCGTTGCGTATGCGATACGCAGTGTCGCACAACTATGTCGCTGTGTGCGTGCGTGTCGACGACCGGCAGTGTAGGTACGAAATACGAATGCATAGCGCGCCACTATCAGCTGATTAATAAAATGTTACGTTTTGCATTACGTACAATTTATTTTATTTTTGATAAACGGGCAGTAAACTATGAAATTGTAAATCTTAGACCTTAGTAATAATAACGTGTAGGGTCGGTGGCTCGCCTTAGGGGCGGATTTGTAGGTACCAACAAATACGAACGCATGGCGCCCTCGGCGCGCGGTGTTTGATAGGTACGTAATAAAAGTAAGTAATACAAACATGAGGCGGTTATCAAGTAGGTATTCTAGGTATTTTTGGCGTAGTTAAAAATTTGAAATTAACTTATTTACTTACACCAATAATCCGCTAAAGTCCCACCGTACTCATCAATCACGTATTTAAAAAATAGTGTAGACTATGTACAAATAAATGATTACCTAAGCTAGCCAGAGGTATTGTTGTAAGTGTCCACCTTCACGTTCTAGACACAGTCTAGCTCGACGTTGCTGGTTTTTTTCAGCTTTCGCAACACAAACTATTTACAGTGTCGAAAGCACTAATCACTTTTTTCCTGTAACACTTCTTGTTATTTCGTCTCGATCGACAGGCTGACCTCAGTCTGCTGCCGCCAGCTTGAGCGTGTCGGAAACACTTCCGCGACACGACACGTGCACTGCTCGACGTAGGCTGTCTCCACACATCGCGTATAAACCAACCATCTCCACCAACACAACATTGGAGTAGTTTTCCGTCATTGTTCCGTATTTAAAACGAAATAAAGGAGCGCGGGACGGAAAACAGCGAACGTGAAGACGCGCTCACGATGCACGATGGTGTGACTGTGAGCGGAGCGAGCGTGTGGTGGGGTGCGGTGTGGGGATACTGGGATAGTACTAGGGAGGGAGGGTGCGCGGGCGCGCGCGGGGTAGACTGCGTGTTTATGTGTGCAAAAGAGAGTTTACAGTGCGGTATCGATTCACACAAGGCGCATTTTAACATGCATATCCACACAGGTCGATGTCCAAAAATACGAAAAATGAAAAAGAAAAAAACCTACTTATTTTATTATTGATTCGTGTCGAGAATCATTAGCATAGTTACCTCCTTGAATTTGACGAGGATGCAAAACGGCACCTTGTATAGAACAGACTAAAATTTTAAAAACTATATTTTCGGCACCAGATTCGTTCCCACACCTCGTAGCATATTTTGTTTTTTAATATTCATTGTACATTTTTGACTTTTTTATCTTCTTTTTTTTTTTTTTTTTAAAAACCTTGCCCCACACTAGGAATTTCATTACTATGGATATGGATTTTATCAATTATTGCTGGTCTCTTATTATTTGAATCGTGCATCGATATACTCGTATAGGTATACTCTTGTTGGTTTCAAAAGCCTCGCAGTCAGATCTCAGTTATAACCTTATTTGCATTATGATATTAATTTTTTGGTGCATTTATTTACTACTCCTCGAAAAAAACCTTTCTCAAGTTTGTCTTATTCTACACATATAACAATTACAGAAAGCTAGAAAATAATTATAATACGGCTCACCTGCTTTTATTATCTACCACAACTGAATTATGCAATATACAATCTAGAAAGGCACCATTACACTGTGTGCTCGTATATAAATAGGGTCCCATGCATTTTGATTCATTTGACACTTGAAATACTGAAGCAACTCCAATGAGAACCTCTTTGGCACCCAACCAAGTGACAAGTGGTCCTCCGTGGTCGTTCTGAAGACGTTAAAATGGGCTTATTCCAACGCACTGTAAAATTTTCTTATGAATTCCAAAGATAAAATAATAAAAGGTTATTAATAAGTAAAGTGAGCGATGCACAGTGTTTTATGAAGCCCATTTTTCGGACATCACATTTTTATTAAAAAAGCTGATAGAAACAATCATTTAAATGTTAGATTTCGTATCCCCATTTAGCTAACATGTCTAGTTTTTGAGTAATAATTTTTTGAAAATCGACTATTTTTCATCTCAATATTTAGAAAAAAATTAATTACACTTAAACTATGCATGATACGAAATAATGATGTTACATAGATGGCATGGCATGACCGCCCAAATCCATGGAAGTTAGAAGTTATTCCAATTTAACTATTTTTGTTAGGGTTGTCACATTTTTATCCGAATTTTGTTGGTCAAATTTTTATTCGATATTGATTATTGCAACATCATTTATATTTAAAATTTAACGCTTATACAATTTTTTAGGGTTTCGTAGTTACAATGACAAAAAAAACTTTATGTTACGTACGTTACGTAAAAAAAAATTACTCGCAGCCAGTACGTAGCCAGTACAAATATACTTAAATAACACATAATACCAGACTTGGCTGAATAAGTTTTTTTTTTGGAGACCAAGCTGGTTTCCTAGCATCGTGCATCAGATAATCCGAACCACTGATTTTACCAACAAGAATGCTACCAGGCAGATATAATTTTTTGGTAAAGTCAAATCAGATCCGGATATAATCATTATCTGAAATCGTGACATCCGACGACGTAAAATCCGGATAAAACTTAAAAACGATATGGTTTCTAACTTCCATGTGTTGGAAAAGTAAACAGAATTATTTCAGTATAAATAACTTTTCCCAATACGGCGGAATTTCCAAAAAAAAAAAAAACTAAAAACCAAAAAACTCGTATTTATCTGGATTTAACTAACTTACGAGGTTCATTTGTACTCCAAAATACTCAACATAAGAGATGCCATCTATGTACTTAACATCATTATTTCCTATCATGCATAGTTTAAGCGTAATAATTTTTTTTCTAAATATTGAGATGAAAAATGGTCGATTTTCAAAAAATTATTACTCATAAACTAGACATGTTAGCTAAATGGGAATACAAAATCTTGCATATAAATGACTAGCTTTTACCCGCGGCTTCGCCCGCGTAAAGGTCGGAAAATATCCCACAGGACCGTACTACCGGGATTCAGATTATCCTCTATCCTAACCCAGATCATGGCCTATACGGATTTAGTTAAAAGACCATACGCCTTTCAACTAAATCCGTTCAGCCCTTACGGCATGAAAAAGTAACAGGCACATTTTAGGGTTGCGTACCTCAAAATGAAAAAATGATCTCTTTCAGTCGTCAGTAATTTGACATTCGAAAGAAGAAGACAAAGCTTTGTAACTTTACTATATGTTTAACTATACAGACGCTATACAACGTTTATTAGTAAGGAGGTAATGTTTGTAGCGGTTACACCGCCACATACGAACTACGCATGAAAGACATGATGTCACACAAATCCTGCATCGCGCAGTTAGAATTTACCACGCGAACGACATAGATAAGACTATCCGAAATCAACTTATGAGCAGTTGCCCGCCCGACATAACACCCGTCTTGTCGGAGGATCCTCCCTTTTCTATGGTGGATGAGTGAACTTTACACCCTGTTCCTCATACCACTTAATTGGTGACCCTGAGACTGAACGTCAACGCAGCCTTCGTGCAACTACTTCAGCGTGACGTCATCATCATCAATCCCGCAAGCTTTCGTGAGGCGAGTTACACAGCCAGCCAGCACCCACGGCTCAGCGGGTATCCTGACCACCAGCATGCAGCGAACGCGCATTCCTGGTCAACACCCTTAGACTCATCACCCCGACTCACTGGGGAATCACCGAAATCACCTCAATCACCGCAATCACCGCAATCACCTCAATCACCGCAGACAGTTCCAACTCACTGTGAACTGTGCGGCACCCGGTTCCGACTCACTGGTAGCACAATCACCACAATCGCCACAATCACCGCAGACAGTTCCGACTCACCGTGAACTGTGCCGCACCCGGTTCCGACTCACTGGAACCACACCTTAAATCTCTTAAAAATAAGAGACAACAAAAATAATCACCGAAATCATCGCAATCACCGAAATCACCTCAATCACCGCAATCACCGCAATCACCTCAATCAGCTCAATCACCGCAATCACCACAATCACCAAAATCGCCGCAATCACCGCAGACAGTTCCAACTCACTGTGAACTGTGCGGCACCCGGTTCCGACTTACTGGAACCACAATCACCACAATCGCCACAATCACCGCAGACAGTTCCGACTCACCGTGAACTGTGCCGCAACCGGTTCCGACTCACTGGAACCACACCTTAAATCTCTTAAAAATAAGAGACAATAAAAAAAATCACCGATATCACCGAAATCACCGCAATCACCTCAATCAGCTCAATCACCGCAATCACCACAATCAACACAATCACCACAATCGCCGCAATCACTGCAGACAGTTCCAACTCACTGTGAACTGTGCGGCACTCGGTTCCGACTCACTGGAACCACAATCACCGCAGACAGTTCCGACTCACCGTGAACTGTGCCGCATCCGGTTCCGACTCACTGGAACCACACCTTAAATCTCTTAAAAATAAGAGACAACAAAAATAATCAATAATACATGTGAATTTTAAAATCAACCCCTATTTTACCCCTTTGGGGGATGATTTTACAAAAACGCTGGAAAGCGTAATTCTTTATTTCTTACCAAAAGCATAAATTTGAATTTCCATAGTCCCAACTTAGAAATATTGAGTTTCCCATACAAACTTTCATCCCTTATATCACCCCCTTGGGGGTTATTTTTGAGACAAAAAGTACCCTATGTCCTTCTCTAGGATGCCATCTATCTCCTTGCCAAATTTCATCGAAATCCGTTCAGTGGTTTAGCCGTGAAAAGGTAACATACAGACAGACAGACAGACAGACAGACAGACAGACAGACAGACAGAGTTACTTTCGAATTTATAATATTAGTATGGATTATTTCTATCAGCTGTTTTAATAAAAATGTGATGTCCGAAAAATGGGCTTCATAAAACACTGTGCGATGCGCAGTTCTCCTTGCTGCGGCGGTGCTGTGTCGATTGGGTCATCAGTTGAGTCTTGCCATATGGCACCACAAATCCGAACGAAGGCATAGCATAGCATAACAACAACAGCGTATACAAGGTGGAGACGACAATACAACAAAAAATTAAACGGCGTGTCCCTAATGACGTTCCCATTCTGCAAACAAAAATTCAATTGAATATATTCAATAGTTTAGTCTATATAGCTCGGTAAAATCCATAGTCGGCTCGGGTTTTTCCGTTTATCCATACCAAAAATCCATCCTAAGGTGGATATTCGGAAACGAATGCCCGAGAATACACCCTAGACCTAGTTGGATAAACGGAATTTATAGGCTTATGGTGGATCCGGCCGGCATACACTACATTTAATTTGTTTGAAAAACTCAATTTTTAATTCCGATGCTATTATTTCCGATGATTTATTTGACAATTCCAAAATACTCTTATGCATTAGTAGTGCCAGTATTTTCATTTATTGTTGTATTGAAGTCTCCACATTGTATTATGTCCCACTGCCAGGAAACAGGCCTCCTTTCTGTGAGAGGAGGTGAGCTGTAATCCACCAGATGGGCCCAGTGCGGGTTGGTGGATGTTACACGTCTTCGAAATTTTGGTTAGGTTCGGAGATTATTGCAGGATTTTGATATTCAGGACCGCACACCGCTTTTCGTATTTGGTAAAATTTACACCTACCTGGCAAATTCCACTCTTGCGTGACTCGCTTGTCTGGGTAACAAGAGTTTTGTTTTTCGTTTCAATACTGGAATCATTTTTGTTAATATTGAAATCCTTAGTTCGGTTTGACCTACGCAGATCATCGTTGCACTTTAAAAAAAACAGCTTATAATAAAAAAACATGGATAAAAAAATATCGAATAAAAAAACAAATAGAAATGGAATAATATAATCAGATATTTTATTTTAAACTAGGACCATTATTTGCAACCCTGGTATTTATTATTATTTAGTGGATTGTCTAGTAAAGGTTTTAAATATATATTTCTCAAACATGCTTGGAAATTCGAACATTAATTTGTCAACCTTCTTCGAGATAAATCAAAAGTGCTATACTGGCCGCATAAATGCGAGCGCTCGGCCGCCAATGTTTGTATAAAAATCCATATCTGTCCTACTTAGCGGCCAAATAAATTACTATGAAAACTTCTAACTGTCGTGTTATTTAATTAAAAATGGAACGAACTTTTTACTTCAACAACCAAGGAGGAAATTTATCAAAGATTTTATTTAAACGATTTGCCTTGCATACCGAGCTATTTAAAGTAAAGAAGAAACAAATGAACATATTGTTATATATATAGGGGAGACCGGGGCTACAATTAACAGAGGTAAGTATTAACAAGTGATTTTCTCCAAAACTATAAACACAACACCTACAGCGCGTGCTTCAATATGCCGACCAGATCACGCCGCATGGCTCGGGGTTGGTCAGCTGCGGTCTGCGCATCATCCGAATGTGCTATATACCGGACGACATTTTCACGCACGTAACGAACTTTTTTAACTTTTGAATTTTTTGATTTATTCTCGAAATATACGGTGTAATGATTATGTTTTTTGTTTTCCTAGAAGCATATTTTATACTTAATAATGCTACATTGCTGTATTGGTGTAATTATTTACCAATATTTTGTTATGTTATTTAATACTAAAAATTTACCTTTGGGGTTAAAATTAACAAATCGACGGGGTCAGTATTAACGTGTTAATACCTACCCCAGATGTGGTGATAGCGCAAATATCTTATGAACCGGTAGCTGAATCATCGACATGCAGAAAGATGCTAGTGATTTCTTGGTCCAAAACCATAAGACCTCTACTAAAAGCTCTAGCACGAGCTCAGTAAAAACGTATAAACGCAGTAAAAATGTAGTAGGTATCTATATGTATGTATTTTACTGTGTGTACTTATATAATAAAATACATCAATAAATACTTTTGTATTTTTAGGGCGTCTCCTGTAATAAAGATACATAGTGCTGACTAGATTCAATATACCTATCTCTTGCAATGACTGGGCCTAAGCTAGGTGTATCAAAGGCGACATCACATCATACATTTGCCTGAATTGTATTTGATATGTATTATAAATTAATAAGAAAATGTGTTCCATACAATTCCGTATTAATTTCACTTTTATTAATACTAAAAAATATTCTCTTTTTTCTTCTATATCAGTTGGCACAACATAATGTTAATTGTTGCCCCTTCTGTTAATACTTACCTCAGAGCTGTTAATTCTAGCCCCGAAGATGAGGTAAGAATTAACAACTGACTTTTTGGAGAAAAAGTGTTCTATTTAAGACATCATTTCTTTTATGTTGCATTTATGTGACTAACATGATACCTGAATAACTAAAGCATCATTTAATAAAAAAAATAAGTCTAAATGTTGAATCATTTCGAAGATACAACTAAAAGTATTTTTTTTGTTAATTGTGGCCCCGGTCTCCCCTACAGCTTGAAAATATATCGTTGTTCGTCAATGATTCTGGAATATTTAGTTAATTTGAATTTCCGCGCATTATTTGAGAAAAGTTTTATACAAGCCTTGGCCGCAACCAGGCATTGATGGACTCACATAATGTATACCTTGGCTTTGCCTCGGCCCACATTTTAACGATCGTCCATCAATGTTTCAGTTGCAAGCCACAATAGTAATGTACTATATTGAAAATTATTTCACCAATTTGTATGAAAGAAACATGAAAAAATTATTTCAACTTTCACATTTTTTATTTTTAATGTCTTGTTTTTACTAAAGCATTTTATAAAAGTGACCAAACATCGTCGAACGATATTCTATAACTTTCGAAACATTTCTGTACAGTAATTTCAACTCATCTTGACAACCGTTATTAAGGTTCATTAAAACATTATTCAACCTGCTGGAAGTTGTTTATAAAATTCCATATATTTTATTTCACATAAACCTACATAGGCACTTACGAAATGTCAGAAGGTAGGTGCACAGTTTCAATTGGTCGTTTCATATGGAGAAGAGCCGGAAAGAAATTCCACGGTTACTCTTTTAAAGCTGATTGGCTTTTACAATATTTTCAAATATCATGTTGTTTTGTGAAATCTATTGCTTCGTATTGGGTCCGTATTTTTCGAGGGGATTTAGTTTTTTTGAGTTCAACATATTATATTTGTTTGTGATCTGACATTGAAGAGTCAGCCATTGCCATATGGAAGTGATCGTCTTTAGTGTCGTCAGCAAATATAATTATTTTGGATAAGTTAGCCATCATGTAAGGAAGAATCAGGGCCGAGAATTGAACCTTGAGGAACGCCCATTTTAACTAGAGACCCCGAGGACGTCGCCCCATTAATGTTTACTTTTTGCTGCCTGTTTGATAGATAGGAAAGAACAAGGTCAGCAGCTTGTCCACGAATTTCGTAGTGGTGTAATTTACAGATCAGTGTATTATGGTCAACGCAGTCAAACGCTTTTGAGAGGTCACAGAAAATGCCAATTGCATCCTGGAACTTCTGTAACGGTTACGCCGCCACATACGAACTACGCAACATGGACATGACGTCACACAATTCCTGCATTGCGCAGTTAGAGTTTACCGAGCGAAAAACATAGATAAGACTATCCGAAATCAACTTACGGGGCAGTTGCCCGCCAGATATAACACCCGTCTGGTTGGAGGATCCTCCCTTTTCTATGGTGGATGAGTGAACTTTACACCCTGTTCCTCATATCCCTAAATTGATGACCCCGAGAATGAACGTCAACGCAGCCTTCGTGCAACTACTTCAGCGTGACGTCATCATCACCGTCACTCCCGCAAGCTTTCGTGAGGCGAGTCACACAGCCAGCCAGCACCCACGGCTTCAACGGGTATCCTGACCACAAGCATGCAGCGAACGCGCATTCCTGGTCATGACCCTCAGCCTCATCAGCAACCTTGGCACAGCACCTGCACTTCCGGCCGGTCTCACAAGCAGAGCCTACCCTCTCCTGGTCGACGCAAGCAGTCAGCCACAGCCCGGCGCTGTATCACATAAGACTCACTGGATGACGACGCAGCGCCCCACCTCGACTCACTGGGGAATCACCGCAGACAGTTCCGACTCACCGTGAACTATGCGGCACCCGGTTCCGACTCACTGGAACCACAGCTGGCACTGTGAAGCATCGCAAGATCCAAGACTCAGCCCACTATCGACCTCCGGTCTCCGGAGGGGAGTGATGTAGCCACATACGAACTACGCAACATAGACATGACGTCACACAATTCCTGCATCGCGCAGTTAGAGTTTACCGAGCGAAAAATATAGATACGACTATCCGAAATCAACTTACGGGGCAGTTGCCCGCCAGATATAACACCCGTCTGGTTGGAGGATCCTCCCTTTTCTATGGTGGATGAGTGAACTTTACACCCTGTTCCTCATATCCCTAAACTTCTCCCAGGATTCCAAAATGAGACTGATGAGTTTTACTCCTGCGTCAGTCGTCGACCTACCTTACGTGAAACCAAACTGGTGACTATGCAAAATCCCATTTGAATTTAAATGTGACAACATCTGGTCTAGCATGATTTTTTCATATATTTTACTCAATGCTGGTAGAACAGATAGAGGTCTATAATTAGAGAGATCACTCTTACTACCCGATTTGAAAATTGGATGTTTCGTTAAATCAGGAAACGTACCGCTATTTAAACATTGATTAAATATGCCTGTTAGGACAGGGACAATATTATGTCAATGATATCTCCAAGGACCTTAACGGAAATCCCCCATAAGTCTTCACCTTCAGTGTTTTTTATGTTAAGACTTTTGAAAATAATCTAATGTCATGAATAAACATTTTGGCAAGTCGTTGTCGAGTAGGTACAACATTTTTTTCAGAACTTACTTAATTTACTAGTTTACCAGAAATTAGGGTTTTGCCGATACTTCAAAACAAAGATTTCCCTCATTTAAGCGGATAAGCATTAATGTTTAAAAATTACTTACAAGTTCGTTATCGTAGCTAAACAATCTGAGTCCTTTTGCACACCCATCTAGTTTGGCTGGTTTCTCCCCAACCAAAACAAGGTTCCCATTTTCATCAAGCTCACCTTTTTCTAAAGTACATATCATATACTGATCAATTATGGTATTCATATCCTTATATTTTTCATAGTGTTGTTTGCACATCTCTTTATCGAATATTCTAACGGATGCATAGTGCAACAGTTTTTCGTTATAATTGGTTTCGTCACCTGGCTGGAAATATTTTAAAAAATTGTGACTGTCATAAGACGCCCCACAGACGTGAAACATGGCGGAAAGGGGGTGTGGCGGCATAAGAGAGCGTCATGCCGTCTGCCGTCAAGGCTCCTGCAAACAGGCGCGAAACGATAGCAAGACGCAACTCTAATAAAACAATTTCTAGGAAAACTTCAGGGTAGAACTAAACCGGTGTCGCATCACGCCTGTTTGCTACACGAGTCGGTGTTATTACCAAAGCACGCCTATGTTTCACATTAAAATGTAAATGAGTTATAAATTAAGGGATTTTTGCAAATTTCAAATGATTACAGGCCATTCTTACAAGTAGGTGTTTTTCTTCGGAAAAAAATGAACAATTACCCTCCTTCTGGGGCAGTCGGGTAAAAAAAACAACCTACTTTAAAAAAAAAAACACTGATAGTGAAAAATAACTTTAATTTCGGAAGTCGGTGTCTTTGGTTCTGTATTTTCGTTTTTTGCCACCGACAAAAACCCTGATAATCGTTTATACACGCTCAGGAATGAACAGACATATTGAGTGCACACTATATCGACTCAAATCCAATATGAATAGGTTAGCTGACGGTTTTTGGGAAACCAATTAGTAATGTTCTATTTGGTTAATCTTCCTCATAATGTGGATCATCATCATCATCAGCCTATTAATGTTCCCACTGCTGGGACACAGGCCTCCTCTCTGTGTGAGGGAGTGGGCTGTAATCTACCACGCGGGCCCAGTGCGGGTTGGTAGATGTCACATGTCTTCGAATTATTTGGTTCTAAGACATGCCGGTTTCCTCACGATGTTTTCCTTCACCGTTTTGAGAGCAGTGGTGAACCCACGACCTACAACTCGTAAGTCGGGGCCGTTACCACTGGGCCACCTCTGCTCATAACGTGGACATTTCAGCGAATTATGAATAATAACAAAACAAAATTATTTCTCAAATTCAAAAATTCGAAATTATTTATTTTGGGACAATTTGATTTTTATAAAGTAATTTAATTTTGATTAATAAAACGGTGTTTCTGTCATGGCGGCTCGAGTGATTTCATTTCTGTCAGTCTGTCAAACCTGCGAGTTCTTTCACAGTGTTGCTCGCACATGAGCTTTATTTATTACTTTTGTCAGAATATTATAATATTCGGTAATCTTAATTAACAAACAGTTTAAAAATAAAAAAATAATTCAAAGCAGACCCATAATAATTTGTAATGTTTACTTTGACAGTCGCAGGAAGATGAATTCCATTTACAAATTTTAATACGGCCTAAACCAAATACGACCGAAGACTACTAATTAAGTAGATTAATTATGAACACCTGTGCGCCACATTGTGAGAGAGGAACACACTACCATTCAGTGTTATTCCTTTCGTACGTCTATAGCAAAAAGAGGGTTTATTCTGAAAGTTGGCAACGTCGCAAGTAGATGTCAAATACTTCGCTGTTTTGATTAATTTGATCATATTTCTGTATGGAAATAAAAAATGTGGCTAACTAGCGAACTAGAATATTGTTTATGAAATGCAACAATTAATATCGTAACACCGAATAGATAGTTTAAGATATAAAAAAAGTATTTGGAAACTTTCCAAATGCCTTTTTTTCACCTAAAACAACAAATCTAAATCAATGTCATAATTGCAATTCATTATTAATATTCTAGTTAGTTAGTTAGCCACATTTCTTATTTCCATACAGTATTATTTCCAACTTAAGCAAAACAGGTAACTATTTGAAAGTTATTTACGACGTTGCCAACTTTTAGAATGCACCCTCTTAATGTCTGATGTATACAATTAAAAACAGTCGCCGGGAAGTTCTGACGTGCGCTCTCTATCTCGCGTTCAATGTCACGTGACCAAAAGTTTTATTTAATACGCAATTATTTGTCTAGTTTGGGGTACACTGGCAAATAATATTTTGTACCATAGCTATAGGTAATATTTTAAGTGCTTGTTTACGGACACGCGGGGCGTTGGGCGTGGCGTGCAGCGGGGCGGCCCGCACAAAATTCAAACATATGGCGTTGTATGAGAGTGTTTACGGAGAAGCGTTTTTATAGGCGTTTGCTTGAAATGCAGGCGGTGCCCGCGGCGTTGCACGCCGCGGGCAACACCGCGGGCAAAGCCGCGGGGAACGTCGCGGTCAACGCCGCGGGTCACGCGGCGGGACCTGCAGCGTCGTACGTACGCTCAATACCTACGAACTACGAACATCGGCGATATCCACATATAACATCAAATACGTTAATCTATGTTCCGTTGGAGCTCTAAAAAATTAAAGCTTCTAAGTGAACGAACGAACGAAAAATATGGCCATTTATGTGAAATATTTTGATACTCGCAAATTAATCAAAACCTACCGGGTACTTCCCGTTGACCTAGAATCATGTTTGGCAGGAAACAAGGTCTTACAGCACTAGTAAAGGAAAAAGTCCGAACTTTTTAATTTTTCGTTTTATCACATAAAAAAATATTTTTTGTGATAACAAACTTACATTTGCAGTTGGAGAATTGACCGTGACGTATATCGATGTATGAGAGAACATGTTTGTTAACTACTAAATTAAGTTTGTTCTTGGAATAAATCATCCCAACCACGGAACCCTTCATTGTGCGTGGTACGACACGCACTTGGCCGGTTTTTTTAATGGCTCGTTGGTCTAGTGGTCGCAAGCACTACTGCTGAGCATAAGGTCCTGGGTTCGTTACCCGGGTCGGGCAAAATATTATTGGTATTTTCCATCTGGTATTTCTCAGTAGTAGCCCGGAGTCTGGATTTGTGCCCGGTTGATGGCATTAGGCTCGCTCTCTATTACATGGGACTTACACATAACTGGCGAAATGTGGGTGTAGGTACTACTCGTATAATAGGAACACCTCTGCCTAACTTTTCGGAGAATATAGGCGTGATGTTATGCATCCTATGTATTTATTTATTGATTATCATGTCGAGCGCGCTTGAATATCAGCTCCCGCCCTTCGCTCCCGATGCACGCAGCGTGGACCGCCGCGTGCACCGCCGCGTGCAACGCCGCGTGCAATGCCGCGTGCGACGTGGCGTGCAACGCCGCGGGCACCGCTACTTTTCACGCCCCGCCGCACGCCCCGCGCTTCCATAAACAACATCGTATATTGCCATATGCTTGTGTTTACGCGTGTGATGACGCGGGCCGCTGCACGCCCCGCCTCTCTGTAAACAGAAAAAACGTCCGGCGCACCGCCGAACGCCACGCCGCACGCCACGCTCAACACCCCGCGTCTCCGTAAACAAGCACTAAGCTACTCATGTCGTCTCAACTTGGTGTTAACACGTAAACCTGCTTACTGTATTACCTGGTCAATAAAACTATTTTCTATTTCTTAAAAATATTGATTAAGTAATTTAAAATCGTTTACAAAGTCATTTTTATATATTTTTAGGTCACAACCATTCCACAGTACAATATTCATTAGGGAATTTTCTTACTGTCAACTAGCTTATTGTAAACTGTTATTGTATGTAGTGTTACGTATTGTTTGTTTTAATTCATAGGCTCCCTGGCTTACTTTAATAAATTATTTTGTTGTGCCCAATGTAGGCAATATCGGACACAACCGGTTTATAATATCCAACACAAAGATAAATACGCTCATTACAGCCTACAAAGGGTCAAAAAAGGTAACTACTTATATTTAAATTATTACCTTTCGCCACATTTTTGTATGTCCCCAACCTAGAACCAAGCCATCCGTACCTGGCTCTTGAAATCTTGATTCAAAGTTAATAGGTATCCAAGATGGTTTGTACGAACAAAACGTTTTATAAGTTTCGTCATTGAAATCATACGCCGATTCTACCTTTACCACAGCGATGTCTATGAGTGACCACTTCTCCAGTTTATCATATTCTAAGTTGTATTCTGTAAGCAAATACGTAAACATTATGGTGTGTAGGTACTTATATTTTTAATAGTTCAAGCACCCACATTTCGCCAAAGTCAAAGACAAAGCCACAAATTGAGACTCAAGGCTGTTACTGAGAAATTAAGGGAAAACCCAGTAACGATTTTTGATGTGTAACATTATTTCCTCTCGCTTTCCTGCAATCAGAATATAAATCTAAAAAAATCGAAATAATCAAATCTGTGAGAGTGATTTGGTAAAAAGGAACGGAAGTGTGTCACAGGAAGCCGCGGAAACGAGCGCTATTTGATTTGACCAATGAGCGTATGCGGTGCTAGAGTTGGCCGTCAGAAACGACCTTGAAAAGGTCCCGCCCCTTTAATGTTACTTATTATCAAGGTTATGTCAGATGTTACACATCATATGCGATTAGGGTCGGTTTTTCAGTAGATACCGTATCTACTAAAAAACCAGCGACCCTACAGCACGTATCGAGTTAATTACTCTAATTTGTTACTTACGC
Source organism: Conistra vaccinii (assembly GCA_948150665.1). Lineage (NCBI taxonomy): Eukaryota > Metazoa > Arthropoda > Insecta > Lepidoptera > Noctuidae > Conistra > Conistra vaccinii. The sequence continues at coordinate 9,697,543 of OX411337.1, read as the reverse complement.
CGAGGAACACAAGTGTATACAATTTTCTTTTTCTTTTCTTTCGTACATGCATCCGTTAAAATCTCATGATCATTAACGTATTTATTGTATCCTGCTATAGCGTACATAAATTCAACATCATCTACGCAAGCAGCTGATGTGATAATGAAGAACGAACTCACTATGGCGCCACCACAAACCCAGGCATCATATATTTTATCTGACGGTGGTGCTTTAACTAAATACACCTAAAAAAAAACATCTGCTTTAATATTATATTGAAAAATGTTGTAAAAGGTACATATAAATAATTTATGAAAACATATTAATTAAACAGATAATGAGATTTCACTGTAGAATACGGAGGAATATATCGATGCCATCTTTTAGTTTATAATTTTAAGTTATTGGGCTATATTATTGTATTTTTAGAGTTCCGTACGTCAAGAAGAAAAATCGGAACCCTTATAGGATCATTTCCTTGTCCGTCTGTCTGTCTGTCAAGACCCTTTTTTTCAAAAACGCGTGGGGGTATAAAGTTAAAATTTACATCAAATAAGTCTACGGTCCCTCATAGAGCTCTAAAACATAAACAAGCTTCTAAGTAAACGCAATAAAAAATACGGCCATTTATGCGTTATTAGATACTCGCAAATAAATCAAAACCTGTAGGATACTTCCCGTTGACCTAGAATCATGGAATTTGGCAAAAAAGGTTTCACAGCATAAGTAAACGAAAACGTCCGAAAATTTGTATGTTAATTTGTACTTCTCACCTAAAAATTTTTTTTTGCGATTACAAACTTACATTTGCAGTTGGAGAATTGACCGTGGCGTATATCGATGTACAGGAGAACATGTTTTTCAACTCGAATGTTAAGTTTGTTTTTGGGATAAATAATTCATCTCAACTTTTTTTTTAATTATAATTATAACTTAATAATAAGTTAGGGTAAAAGTCTAAAGAAATACGGTATCGCAATAGATTACCATGTAATGATAGATGTAAAAAATAAATAAATAAATACTAAGGAACCCTTCATTGTGCGTGGTCTGACACGCACTTGGCCGGTTTTTTTTTAAATATTATTTATACGTCTTTGAAATTTCTCGGGACCCTAGGGTCCCGGACCTTTGGAAGGCGTACGAGGGGCCGAAGCTAACTCGCAGAGGCCCGTTAGACGTGTTAAATGAAACGAGGCACCATATATTATTTATATTATTGTGAATATTGTAAACTCAAATAATAATATTGTATGGTTTCTTACCATATAACTTTTTTCCGTAGACACTGCTGCTCCATCTTTTATTCTTCTAGCGCAATCAGACACTGAAATTAATTGAAGTATCAAAATTATACATGCAGGCACGCGCTTTACTTTATGTAAATTACTTCATCACCACTGCTCTCAAAACGGTGAAGGAAAACATTCGTGAGGAAACCGGCATGTCCTAGAACCAAAAATTCGAAGATATGTGACATCTCCTGTGCCGGGCCCGCGTGGTTGATTACGGAGCCCACTCCGTCTCGAACAGAGGAGGTTTGTCATGTGTCCCAGCAGTGGGAATATTATAGGCTGATGATGATGAGAATTCAAGTATCAATTAAAAATGAATAAACAGACATTGCAATGTGTTGAAATGATAATCACAAGGCAAACGTTTTAGTGGTTATATCACAAGTTGGACCGGCAACTTGAAGGTCGCGGGACCTGGCTCGATGCAAGAGGTACAGGACCAGTAGTTATCGCGATGCTTGAAGCAGGACTATGTCCAGCTGTCTTCTTTTTTATAAATTATGATGATTCTAACGACTACCATCCATTAGCTGAGTATATTGAATGATTAATAATGATACTCACCATAAAAAATATTTAATAAAAACACTAGATCGAACTTTATAGTAACCATTGAAAAATCTTAAAATCTTTAACGAAGTATACAACCAAGTAAACTGTATCTTATCTTAATTGCATCCTTGAAATACTGAGACAGAATAATGAAGTTGCACTTGGGTGAAAAACTTTTATTGATTCAATTATTTTACTTCATTTTCTGATAAACTAATCAAGAATTTGTATTCTTGGTTCGCTGGTTTGTTATATTGTGAATTTATATTGGACTTGCGACTCACTAACTTTAAATGTAGTTATTTCATTCCCTGAAAAAATATGATGATTTTGATTGATGATTTACAGTAAAAACCGATTTTTTATATCGACATCGACATCGACATTACGAAATTCTGAGGACTCAGCATTTCTGTTAGTTTTTGGTTATAACGACTATCGGCTATAAGAACCGTATTCGATAAAAATGGTTTTTGCTGTAATTCTCTAGCTTGACACAGTTTCGTGTGTCTAGCTAGAGACATGTGTAATGTAGAAACAAAAGACGAACCGAACGAACGATCGAAATGTCTAAAATAAAGAAAAGAAATGTCACTTTTTTTTTAAAGAGCTGTCGATTTTCCGTAAAGTAGGGATAGAAGTGGGCATATTACATGTCCTGGTTTTGAAAAATACTTTGAATTTACCTTTGTAAAATTGAGTATTTTTCAGTCTATGGTTCCATCATATTAATCAATAACTATAATACTTTGTAATAGATAGACTCACCACTTGACAAAAGTATCACGGATACTAGTATCATGGTCATGAAAAATATAAAAACACATACAGTTAAGGTACAAAAATAACATTTAATTACGCTTTATAAATGTGAAAATACTGAAAATAACAAACTTAAAATAATAGACAACTTTAGACATAGCTTTTAAACATGGACATTTCCAGTCGCATTCGAAGCCTTCTTTCTTTATTTTGAGTAATCTCTATTTTTCTAGTTTGCATACTTGTTGTCGCGTTGTTGCGTACGTGGTTCGGGCCTGTCATTTTGTGCAGGCCAGTTATTTTGTGCAGGCCTGTTGTTTTGTGCAGGCCGGTTGTTTTGTGCAGGTCCATTGTTTTGTGCAGGTCCATGGTTCAGTGCAGGATTGTTGTTCGGTGCATGGTAGTTCATTTGGTCAGATCTGTAGTTTAGTGCAGGCCTGTTGTTCTGTGCAGGTTCGTTGTTTGGTGCACGTTTGTTGTTCTGTGCAGGTTTATTGTTTGGTGAAGGTTCATTGTTTGACGCAGGTCCGCTGTTTAATGCAGGTATGTTGTATGGTTTATAGTTATTATTTGCTACCATAGGTACGCCTGGCGCAAACTGGTAATTTGCCACATACTTGTTATTTGTAGCACCATTCTCATTGATATTAGGAGCATTATTCTCATTTGGTACATGCTTGTTATTTGCAGTGTATCTCTCATTTGGTGCATTATTAACATTTACTGAAGATTTTTTATTTAGTGGATTCCCTTTATTTGGTGGATTCATTTCTTCATTAATTCCTGGTGCTCGTTGCCTTTCATGATCTGCAGCCCTGCAAATAATTTTTACCATTTTTTATGTTGTTTTTTTTTTGCTTTAAATCATGTAAATAAATTGAATTAATGTCCTAAAATAAAACAATCAAGACACATTTTTTATGTTTAAATTGTAATGATATTGAATTTAATAATGGAGGTCAATGTGCCTCCATTAATTATCCTTCAATGTTTTTGACAATTTCGTTAAACTTTATAAAAGGCATAAAGTCATAAAGTCGAACTTACCCAGCCGGATGATATACCCACGATATATGTCTCTCAATCATAGGTTGGCTTTCATCATCTACAGATTTTCTGCAGAACGACCGTCTGTTTAAGAGAAAAAGAATTTTTAAGTAATCGTTAGCAGTTAACTGCTTCGTTAGTCCAGATGTTGCAAGCACTATTGCTGAGCATGAGGCCTTTGGTTCAATACCCCATGTCGGGTAAAGTGTTATTAGGTTTATCAATCAGGAATTTCTCAGTAGCAGCTCGAAGCCTGGATTTGTGCCCGGTTTATGGCAATGGGTTCGCTGCCTATTTCATGGGACTTACACATAACTGGCGAAATTAGGGTGGTGATAGTTACACCACTGCCGAACCCTTTGGGGATCACAGGCGTTATGGTAGGTTATTTATTATTTAGAAGTGGCTCCCTGTCTGTGAGGCCCTTTTTTATTGTGTAGGAAATCATCAAATAACGTCTCTCGCTCTGGGCGGAGCGGGACGGCGTGTCAGACTCTTACTGACTAAAACCCACCCGTGTTCCTTCAGTTGCCTGTGCGTTGCCAGAGACCACGGTTACTTTTAGACTTTCCCGCAACCCCGACGGCTGACTGTGTGTTTAGGACGTTAATATCAACGGTACAATTCTACGTCGACATCAAACGATAATGTGACGTGTAGAATTATAAAAACTCACACTGGAGAGAAAGGGAAATTAATAAAAAAAAATCAACTCACCTAGTGTTATTAAAAACAATCCCAGTGTCTGATGATCTTCGAAAGTCAAAGTTAGCTTTTGACAATATACAATCCAGAAAGGCACCATTACACTGCGTGCTGGTATATAAATAGGGTCCCGTGCATTTAAAACTGTCCGATACTTTGAACACAGAAGCCACCCCAATGAGAGTCTCGTGGGCTCCCACCCAAGTGACTAGTGGTCCTCCATGGTCGTTCTGTAGACGTTAACATAGAAATCTGAGTATCATAATATAGGACTCGTTTTCAATCATAATCCCTCTTATTTTAAAACTAAATTTTTTCAATTTTTATATTTTTTCTAGCATGTATGGACGCTATACTATTGCGGGTTAACGGGAACGCCCTCTGTTAGTTAACATACTGTATAATAATATAAGGTTCCATTAAAATAGATCCAAACTTTTAGTAGTCATTCAGACCACCAAAATATGGACACGTGTAAAAAAAAAAATAAGAAAAATGCATTAGATACTTACAAGAAAAATAAATCAGCTAACGAAAATACACTAAAAATGTTGGTTACCACTGCCATTTATTAATTTTGGTCAAAATAAAATCACTGTTTTTTTGCTTGGTTATCTTTGGTTAGACGTACTGAACGCTGTGTTATAATTTATCCATCTATTTTAGTGGGACCTTGTATACATAAATTCCAAATATACGAATATTAAAGTACATACCTGACAAATTCCATACCTTCGTGTATTTCTGACGGTTTCGTTAAAAACAACAGTGTTATTAGACATAAAGTATTTCTCAAACGTAGCAGTTCTATTGGTCAATTTTGATTTATTACTAAATCCAGTTCTATTAGGCACACTAGTTATATTAGGTACAGCTCTTGTTTTGTTACCATTATTTTTATTTCTAATTTCAATTATTGAGTTATTACTAGAATGGTTGGATTTTTTTATTGCTCGACGCGTTTCGTCATCTTTGTAATCTTCTTCACAGTCCTAAAATAAGTACAGAATATTATTTTTCTCATTTGTGTCTTTTCATTTCGAGATGAATCACATAGACGATGTAGTGCAAAACAACATTAGGTACATTATCATCATCACAAATCACTTTAAAGATCCATCTTAAGAGTAAGTTAAATTGCATCTTGACTGAACAATTTAATAATCAATAACACAAAGTGAAACGTAAGCATTTATGTACCCAACTAGTATAACTAAGAAGAAGACACTTGCTGTTCCAAAAGTAACAAACTACTTTGGTAAGAGCACAACAAGGTACTAAAGCACAACACTGATAATGGATGTCAAGTCTAAGGACCGACTTAAAAGAGTTCTACAGAGACATTATCTCTTATTGTCCATAGGTATGTTTGCAACAAACCTCACGTTTCTTAAAATGCCTTTTTGTTAAATGTGAGATTTTTAATCTCGACTGTGTAGGTATAATTATTATTTTATAGTTTACTTAGTTAAGTTTTTATAACACATTAATTTTCAAAAAGTTTAATCCATTGTTAGACGAAAACAACTGTCGACAAACAGTTATGCAGTTTGACAGACTTTTTAAGTAAGCTATTGTTAATACAGATTTTTAATAAATAAAATAAAAAACTTACCTCTAAAACTTCATCTGGATTCAAAGCCAATGATTTTCTTCTAGCACATCCTTCTATTAGCTTTATTGGTGTTTTTCCTGGCAGTCCCTCATGTCGCTCCCCAAAGTCATCTAAGTTGCCACCTTCTGACGTACATATCATGTGACTGTCTATAATATCATCCATTCTTCCATATTCTTCATATTGCTTTTTGCACTCCGTTTTGTTTATTATCATCACGGGGGCATAATTTAAATTTTCTTGATTGTAATTTGCTTTATCGTCTTGCTGAAAACGACATTATTATTGATTTTTATTATTATTTATTATTGATTTAGACATTGACTTTTTTTGGTTTTACTAGATTAGAAGTTAAATCATTGTCATTATAGCATTGATTCTAGCAACAATCAGTGTGGTTTTTACCTTTCAATATTAGTTTCTTTTAGATAATCTTAGACTTTACTGACAGCTAATCAAGCAGACATTACTTATATGAAAATCTAAACAATGAAGAACTGGAAAAAAGTTTCAGATGAAACTGCTTTTCCGTTGCTATGTAGTGTACCTACATGATTATAAAATAAGTTTATTATACCTTTCGCCATATAGATTTATGTCCCCATCCAAATACAACAGCATCCATGCCAGGCACTTGGTATTTAGCATCGTAACTAATTGGTATAACACCAGGTATGTAGGAACAAATCGTCTTAAACGATTGGTCGTCGAAATTGTACGGTGATTCCACTTTTGCTACACCTATATCAATAAGCGACCACACATCTAGTTGGTCATACCTCAGTTCATATCCTGAAAGTAAGTAAGAAAATAGATAAACAGATACTGGAATAACGCGTTCAGACGCGCGCTGGTTTATTAGTAGAACTTATGGAAGGAATATTATCACTAAGCAGTGTAACTGTATTCCAATTTTGAAGGGTACGGGAAATTAAGTCAAACTTGGCAAAACATGAGGGAAGCAATGAAAACGTGAAGAATGACAGAAAATACTGAAAGGTCACTCAGCAGTGACTGATTTCGGCTAGAAATGGTGATAAAGGCAGTGTATAGAGTGCCACTAGCGGCGCTCTATCCCTATTGGATAAAGTGCCGCTACCGGCACTTTATTAACACCACCTCAGCCCGGCTAAAGTGCCGTAAGCATTGCATTGTCACTGTCACTAAGTCACGTCACTTGGTATTTTGTTTGATTGTTGAGGTTAGATCGCTGTACTCGTAAAACATCACATTCCCAAAACATTACATTCTCTAGTGCCTAAATGGACCCTCGCACTCGCTGGCCGCTGTCGCGGCACCGCTCGCTTAGCTCGCTCAGCTCGTGCGTTGTGTGCTCACAGTTCTTACCTAACCTAATCTACCTTTCAGCCATTTTCATTTCCTAAGCCAAGGGATGCACTTAAAATAATGTAGATGAAAGATTCTAACCTCAACAATCAAACAAAATAACAAGTGACAATGCAATGCTTACGGCACTTTAGCCGGGCCGAGCCAATAATATGCCGTAAATATTCTTGCGGCTCTATACACTACCTTTACTAAAATTTGTTGTCACATAACTTTTAGTACTAACCATGAGGATAACAAGTATATATCACTTTCTTTTTCATCTTGCTAGTGCACGGGTTAGTTTCGATTTGATCATCAGTAACGTATTTTTTATATCCTGCTATGACATATAAGTAATCAACATCTTTAATGCAGGCGGCCGAAGTAACCACAAACTCACTTGTGACTAACGCACCGCCACATAGCCAGTAGTCGTAACCAATTCTTGATAGTGGTGCTTTCACAAAGTACACCTGCAAAAGGTATGTTTAATGTTATATAATTTATTCATCGAATAATGCAAAATTCCATACAAACTATTAACGCCTTTAGGTGCAAAAAAAAAAGACGTGTGGCACTCGGGGACTGCCCCGGCGAAGCTATTGCATAGCATTTTTTATCAACTTACGCAATTGTAAAATATTAACCCGAATACAAGAAATAGCAATGATGACATTGACAGGAACTGTTATTCACATTTATAGTTTTTAAAACTTGACACAACGTAATGGCCGGGAACATCAAACTAATAAAAAGGTTTTAATTTAACTATTAATAGTCAAGGATCATTCGTCTAAGTAAATTTGAACTTTATTGTCAAACAGTTAAACATAATTTTCAATACAACACTCTCGTATCATTCGTCTAAGTAAATTTGAACTTTGTTGTCAAACAGTTAAACATAATTTTCAATACAACACTCTCGTATCATTCGTTTAAGTAAATTTGAACTTTGTTGTCAAGCAGTTAAACATAATTTTCAATACAACACTCTCGTATCATTCGTTTAAGTAAATTTGAACTTTGTTGTAAAGCAGTTAAACATAATTTTCAATACAAAACACTCTTTTCTTAGGTAGTATTTTCGTTACGAAATTTCTGGATTAGGTCTCCACGCTCAAGGCCCGCGATAGAAGCTATGCAATAGCTTAAAAAAAATTATACATATAAGGAACTCTAATACAAAATTACATGATTCTCGACACAGTGGTTTAGGCTGTACGTAGCCTGTCAGTGAATGAATGAATCCTGATATAGGTAAAAGAAATTATACTGTCTTCCTTAGATAATCGACTCAGCAAGTATTTTAAAATACAATTAAGAACAGTTAAGCACATTAGGTTACTAAATATACGTCGATATTTAGTAACCTAATGTGCTTAACTGTTCTTAAAGAGACATAAAGAACCCTGTAAGAAATCATTGAATTGTCATTGATCGAATTGATTTCTTACAGGGTTCTTTATGACTCTTTAAGAACAGTTAAGCGGATTAGATTACTAAATATAAGTACGTCGTCTATTGTATTTTACAGTCTTGCTTGTCTATTTTATCTTTAGAAGTACCTAGGTTTTTTTTGTTACATTTTTGTGTTTCTGGACATTATTCAATTGCTAGTGCGCATTTCCATGAATACCTAATTTGATTAGGTAGGTATTACCTACATAGAAAAAAATATATAAATCTCAAAATAAAAATCTAACTAAAAAAAATACATATAAAAATATAATTTCTAATTATTACAATTATATTAAATGTCTAACATATCTCGGGGCCCTGGGATCCCGGACATTTGGATGGCGTACAAGGGGCCAAAGCCAACTCGCAGAGGCCCCTTGGACATTTTTAAGTGTTGAGGACTTTTATTATTCGTAGATGTTGAGGCTCCAACCGACGATTATCCCTGTGTGCACTAAGCACGTGCACCCAAGAACAACCCCCGGTCGGTGCAGAACTATTGCAGAACATAACAAAACATATTGGGCTATGGGTTTGGGTGGCTACAGTGGATTGGTTACTTAGACCTATGTCTTCTGCCCGGATCAAATGGCAGACGGTGACTTACACACTCATTAATGGCCCCCCGAAAACGGTCGCCAGTATATAGTGACGTAGCGACAAAAGGGCAACACTTCCTGAGGTGCTTGAGGAGTGGAGGAGTATTCCACGGCTATCAGAAAAATTCCAATTCCCTAAAAATGGTCAATATCCCTACCAGCACTTACTGGAATACTTCTTTCCTCTGAGCACGTCTGCTCTTACGAATCTTCACTCAAGCCGGCCAATAAAGGCAAGAATTAAGTGGGAGCTCTGTTCTTCGTCAGTCTTCACTCCAGCCGGTGAATAAAGGCAAGCCAGAGATGAGGAACAAGACTTCTCCCGGGAGATAGGGTCTGTGGGGTGGCTACTGCCCAACAGCTCGTCACGTGCTACTGTGCGGGTTTTTCAATCTCTCTTGGTCTGGCACCTCATCCTAGACCCGTTCCGGCAAAGTAAACTCTACTGGCACAGACCTAGAGTTTGGAGCGTGCAAGCTACACTACGTCGTTCGGAGCGTGCAAGCCTGCACTACGTCGTTCGGAGCGTGCAAGCCTGCATTACGTCAACGTAGAGATACGGCGGTTGTTTTTTTTTTTTTTTTTCTAATATTGTATTGTGTTTTTTTTTGTAATAGTGTTGTTATTGTGTAATTATTTATTTAATTGACAATGTTACATTTATAGTATTTAGATCTACTGATCCAAGCACTATATTTTTCATGAACTTACCACGTAGGGTTTTTCAGCTTTCGCTTCTGCACCGTCTTGAATTCTTCTTTCACACTTACACACTAAAACCATAATAATTCATTTAAGAAAAAGCTCCAACAAGCTACCCCTGTATCTTCACGCTCTTCGTTTTTGGGTTTTGAAGATATGCAGTAAATATCAGTAATATACACTCGCAAATCTCGCTTCGTTTACATCAAACAATCTGCCTAGCCTTTACCCAACTATGTTGGGGTTGGGTTCTAGTCTAACCGGATGCAGCTGAATATCAGTATTTTAAATATAGCGACTGTCTATCTGACCTACACAACCCAGTAACTCGGTAATACCCCTTGGTAAGACTGGTGTCAGACTTCCGGATTTCTGACGACTCGTAACAACTGCCAAAGATCCACGAATGATAGCCGGGACTAACGGTTTAAGGTGCTTTCGGAAGCACGGAGGAGTCGCGGTATGTAAAGATGGTCACGCATCCTCTGCCCAACCCCGGCAAACGTAGCTTAACGTGATGGATCGACCCGTGCGGCTGTTATTACTTAGCCACAAGCTCCTCCTCCTCCTACATAACGCACAATAGTGAGATAAAAAACAAGATTGCTTTTAAAAGTTATCCATACCATGTATAAAAATGAAAAACCACACAATATCTGGCTTAAACGCGAACATTTTAAAAACAGTCCTTGAATTATTGCAACGAGATTATAAAATTGTAATTTTAATTTAGCGAACCGTGTAAATTTTGTAATTTTATTGAGTTTTGACAATTGCTTGACTTTATGATAAACGAGATTTTGTATCTTAGAAAGAACACATACAATTTGCTTCCTATTTGCTGTTTATAAACAGTCAGGGCCCAGCCATATTACAGTCATTTTATACGGCTGAGAAAGAATGGCAGGTGTCAATAATTAATACAGGGTTATAAACAAAGACAGGGTTAGGATAAGGGTTCCGATTTTACCTTTTGAGGTACGGAACCCTAAAAATGAACTAAGTATGGAGCCATCTAGTGAATTTTTGGTGGCAACTCTTTATTCTATTATTGTAAGGAACAAATACAGCTAAAGCCCTTTAAATTACATTCAAAAATTGATTTTGGGATCAAATACAGCTAAGTCACAATCAAAGACAGCTAGATGATAAACCAACCAATCACAACGCTTGAATTCTCGAAAACAAAATGGCGATTTCTATACAACCGGCGCCCGTCATTATCAAAGACAGCTAGGTTCACTTGAGTAAAAATCAAAGATAGCTAAGTCGTTTGATTTGTTTTTTTTTTGCCTTATTATTTAGTACTCATAGATAAAGGTACCCAAAACCAATATAAAATCACGTACTCTAAAATCAAAACTCAGTAAACATGAAAACCCCTGACTCTTAAATTAGAAAAACGTTTTTTTCGGTTCCTGAAAATTTGACATGGAGGCACTTAGCTACCTTTGATTCTATATGCCTCAGTTAGCTTACGGCCCCGTACTTCTACCAAAGGATCGGGACCCCATGGTCCCGAGAAAAAAAAAACGAAACTGTATTTATTTTTTATTGCAAAATTATTATTTATTTAATAGAAATATAAACGTCAGGTAATGTTGCGGAGCTGAATTAACCACGAAGAGGACTTTGAGGTCGTATTTGTATCGTTCGCTGAACAACAGAGCTTGGTTGTTTGGCTTTGGGGTTTGGTTTACTTTCGGATCTTTTCTTCACAAATACTTCATCACTCTTAAAATTTAGTATGTCATCAAATGCTGGGGCCTCCATTGGAGGTTCAGGCCTTATTGTTGTTGAAGGCGGAGCCCATAATATTGGTGAAGGTACCCTATTGTCTAGAGGAGGTCTTATTATTGGTGGCCGTTTATTTTCAGTTGGAGGCCTTGTGATTGGTGGTGGTGGCAGTTCTGATGGTGGACTGTTTATTGGTGAAGGTCTTTTTCTTAGTGGATACCTTTTTCTTGGCCTGATTCCTGGTGGAACGCCTATTTTTAATGAAAACCTGTCGTTTGTAGCCTGCTCATGTGTTTTTGAATCTTCTTCTTTTACATTTGTTGCATACCGGTCTTTCTTCAAATTCGGTTCTAGTTGGTCACGCAAATGCTTTTCATTGTCTGCAGGCCTGTGAGTAGGTAAACATTTATAATTATAAATGGGGCACTTTACCAGCAGTGGGACATTACGGGATTATTCATCATCATCATTATTTGAGCCGAAAAACGTCCAGTGTTGGACAATGGACGTAGGCCTTCCCCAAACACTGCCACTTCGACCGGTTCTGTGCTTCTTTCATCCAGCGGCTAATTAGATAGTAGAATGAATTGTATTCCACTCTTTTATTAATGTTTGTCTGGAAAACACAAATATTATGTTTGGGTACCTAATGAGTCTTGTCTCTTATTAATCTCTAGTTATCTTTACTTTTGACAACTTGAACATCAATAGGAATATTTCCAACAGCATGATAATTATTTTGGCATGAATTTAATCGAACCCCAAATAATTCCCATATTGTGTTCCTAAAATAAAAATATAAATGCAACTCTAATAATGAATCCACCTCTTTTAATTAACCTTAAATAAAATCAATTTTGGTGTCCTAAAAATAGTCTATCTGCTATCAGTTCTGACCTAACCTAACCGTTCATTTTTTTTTTTTTTGTAGTACTCCGCACAAATTGGAATACCACTACCTGTTATGTAAATAATAGTGACAGGAACCTATTATAACATCATCCATATAGACTATGTGGGAAAACTACGTAGGTATTATTGAAGCTAACTCAAAAACTTCTCAAGCTATTTTAATAATTCGAAGTGTATAGAGTGCCGCGAGTTTCTTGTGGCACTCTAGTGTCACTGCGTCGGCCCGCCTAGGGTGCCGTGAGCGTTGCATTGTCACTGTCACTTGTTATTTAGGTTAGGTTAGGTTAGAACTGTGACCACACAACGCACGAGCCGAGCGAGCGTAGCGAGCGGTGCCGCGGTAGCGGCCGGCGAAGTGCCAGGGTCCGTTTAGGCACAAGAGAATGTAATGTTTTGGGAATGTGATGTTTTACAGCGATCTAACCTCGACAATCAAACAAAATACCAAGTGACGTGACTTAGTGACAGTGACAATGACAATCCAATGCTTGCGGCACTTGAGCCGGGCCGAGGCGGTGTTACTAGGGTGCCTGTAGTGGCACTTTATCCGATAGGTATAGAGTGCCAATGGTGGCACTCTATACACTGCCTAAAATTTATATGAGACCACCGCGCAAGCTTCTTCTTTCAAATGAAAACAAAGAACAAAACTTCAACGAAATAATTTTTAAAATCGGTTAACAATTGACGAAAATATCGATGAACATAATATAAAAAATTAAATACACAATGTCGAACCTCCTCCTTTTTGAAAGTCGATTGAGAAGACACTCATTAAAAGATTGTACATCAGTAGAAGGTCAATAAGTTTTTAGAGGATCAATTCGATATTTCCCAATTATTTTTATGCTATACTCACTCAAATGACAACGCCCGCATCCTCCATTCCTCCATCGTTGTCATTTGAGTGAGTACCTATAGAATAAAAAGGTCAAGTGCGTAGTACTCGCAACCGGCATGTGTGTATGACCAGACGTATGAACGGAGGCAAAAAGAGTATGTAAGGCTTGTAGCAGGTGGCGTTCTGTAGTTTCTGCCTACCCCCATGGGAAGAAGGCGTGAGTTTCTATATTTATGTATGTATGTCAAAATATACCAGATTATCCTTCTTTGATCATATCTATTTTTTTATTTAAAAGTACTTACCCAGAAGGGTGGTCCTTCCACGATATATAACTTTCAATTGTATCAAAGCCCTTTACGCTTGGAGGACTGTCGCAAAACAGTGCCTTACTGTGAAACAGAAATATAGGTTAGCTTTATATCCAGTAGTAGTAATTAAACTGCCAAGAATGAGGTAAGTTGTAAAAGAGTTCAAACTATGGGTGAATTTCACCAATAAAACTGAACGCGATCAGCCCATCATTCTAAACTGCGTTCAAGAGCTGTCAATGTCATCGTTATTGGGTAATATTATCACTGACTGTTCTTCAGGGATAGCCTATTAATATTATGTATATGTTTTACTTACACATGACCTACAGTGTTTTGTACATTTAGTCCAATAATCCAATAGAATTTATTTGAATACTTATGTACAAGGTGGGGCAAATATAATGTCATTATGTGAATATGCCATAATTTTTGCAATTGGCGTCATTATGTCATTGCAATGTGACACTTATGTTGTAGACAGATAAAGAAAAAAACCAATGCGAATTTTACTATAACCTAAATGTTATTTTATAATAATATTTAGGTTTTAGTAAAATTCCTAGCTTAGCTTAAACGAACGAGGAATAAGAGAGCAAAAAGCACAGGCAAGGCAAGGCATATAGGCATATAAGTGGGGTTGTCGGATTGTGTGGCTCACACTGCATTCGGCGCTAGACGCGGCAGCACGTCATGCCCGGGTTCGAAACAAGTCAATCGTCATTCTGAGGATGCGTTGTGGAGAGGTGAAATTCGTGCCGATTTCTTACAGGGTTCTTTATAACTCTTTAAGAACAGTTAAGCGGATTAGGTTACTAAATATACGTCGTCTATTGTATTATACGAAGTTTCTTGTATATGAAACCACACGCATATGCACAAGCTTGACTTTCCAGCGTCGCCTGTTCGACTGCTTCGACAGCATCAGCCAATAATACTTCAATATCATTTCAAATTATGTCTATTTTTCCTTGTATTAATGCCTATTCAGATATAAGCGATATTGCTGTCGCGGTCGGAAGCGATACTGGTCCAGAAGGGGGACCAGTATCGCTATCGAGTGTGACAACGATATCGCCTATACTTAAAATAGTTTAGTTTTCCTATCCGTCTTAGAATATTCTTTCTCTTCATTTTCCTATTATTGTACTTATATTAAGAACACGGTGTTAAGTTTACTCATCATCCATTGAAAAGAGAGGATCCTCCATAGCGGGTGTGGTGTCTGGTGGGGGACTGCCTAACGATTGATGTCAGGGCGTTGTATATATGCAAGTCGCGTGGAAAAGGCTGCTTGTGCGATGCAGGATTTTGCGTCACGTCAGTGGAATGCTTAGTTCGCATGTGGCAGTGTAGATGTCGCCACATACTCTCTAATGGTATGATAAAGAGACACTTTTGCAACAATAAGCAATATTCTGCGTATAGTCCCAGTCGCCCCCACATGGATTGCCACCAGGTGGCAATTGGGAGAAAAAAATAGGGTGGCGACTGGGACCTTATTGCCCCCACTTCAAATCGCTGTACATTGCGGCGTGGATCGCCAAACCCCCTCATCGCTATCTGTCTTACGGCTGCGATGACGGGGTTGGCGGTCACATTTCCGGCCACCTGGTGGCAATCCA
This sequence comes from Conistra vaccinii, assembly GCA_948150665.1. Lineage (NCBI taxonomy): Eukaryota > Metazoa > Arthropoda > Insecta > Lepidoptera > Noctuidae > Conistra > Conistra vaccinii. The sequence goes on along the minus strand of OX411337.1, from coordinate 9,682,071 downwards.
TGTGGGGGCGACTGGGACTATACGATATTCTGTTATATTCAGGATAATTACTTTAATCCAGTCATTCATATACATACATATTTGTATATCAGACAAAACCGAACACGATATTATGTGACTCACCTAGTACTTACACTCGCATCTTTCCCTCTTAGAACATTAGCTCTTCTATCGCCTAAAACACAACCTATAAAAGCTCCGCTACACACTGTACTGGTATACAAAAAAGGTCCAATGCATCTATTTTTGTCTGTTATTTTGAAAACGGAAGCTACACCAATAAGAACCTCTCTTTTTCCCACCCAAGTGACAAGTGGGCCTCCATGGTCGTTCTGAGAATGAAAAAAATTATCAAAATGTATAGCGCTGCAAGGTTTTGGCTTATGACCTAATGAATCGGAACTGATGACGCCATCTTGTTTTTTTAAACCAACAGCGCCCATGTCAACGTCATTCGAGCGCCACAAAAGATGACAGATGGCGCGCGTCTTGTACACTGCGTTTCGGGCGCTCAATAAAATTATAAGAATTTCTATGTAACGAATTACATCAAGTGCTGCCGTCCAAGGGCGCTTCATGTAATTCGTATCATAGAAATTCATAAAATTTTATTGACCGCCCAAAACGCAGCGTACGAGACGCGCGTCTCGGGCGCCTGTTATATTATGGGCCTTATAAACGATACGTATATTAAATAGCTAATGTGCTATATTAATTGTGGATAATTTTATTTTATCGTTTGATAATAAAAGTGTCGCACCGTTCAGGACAGGAACATCAACAGAAAAAAAAAAAAAACTAGCACGCTGTCAAATCCAAGTTATGTGCTGTCATGAATGAATTACTTAGTATCGGATTTGTCATCAGATTCAATTCAATGGACTTACAGAAACCGATTTAGTGTCCCTTAACCTAATTTAGAAGCAATTTTATGAAAATCTTACTTGACAAATTCCGTTTCTTCGAGTGAAAGTTCTGTTAAAGTAACCACTAATGTTACCAAAACTAGGTTTATAAATGAAATCAGTTCTGTCAATAGAATCAGTTTCATTAACAATATCAGTTCCATTAGCATTATCAGTTGCGTTAACAATATTAGGTCCGTTAGCAATATCAGTTCCGTTCACAATATCAGTTCCGTTATCATTATCAGTTCCGTGCACATTATCAGTTCTGTTATCATTATCAGTTCCTTTCAGAAAACCTGTTCCATTTACATTAAAGTTTGTAATATTTTTGCTTTTTTCGTTCATACGTTTCCGTGTTTCATCTCCATCGTGCAACAGGTGGTTCATTAGTGCTTGCTCTGGTTGTTCTGATGTAAGTTCAGCTTGACACTAAACAAAGAATTGATTTTATTACAAAAATTTTTTTTGGTAATACGTTCTACTTGGTGAATGATTGCCGCTGCCTGAGAACAACTGCACAACCTTCCAGGGACATAGCGGTTGCTTCGCCACCCCAGACAAAAATCAATGGTCTTGTTTTCCACTACACCGGCCCTCATACCCTTTAAACCGCAACACTGCAATGCTTGACGACAGAAACTATGTGTAAAGTCTCGTTTTTTCCCCTATTTTTAGTGATAATCATCATCTGCCTAGCCTTTGCCAACTATGTTGGAGTTGGCTTCCAGTCTAACCGGATGCAGCTAAATACCAGTATTTTATATGGAGTGACTGTCTATCAGACCTCTACCAACCAAGTTACTGGGTAACACGATACCCTTTAGTAAAAATGGTTCGAGCTTTCGGGCTTCTGACTATCAGTTCAGTCAAAGATCTACGAATGACAGACGGGACCAACGGCTATATCTAACCAATACTTATTTATTTACAAATTACTTACGAGTTCACCTTGCAAACCCATTGACTTCTGTTGCTGAGTAATACAACTATCTCTCCCAGGTATACGCTTCACCGAATACGGCACCCCGTGATCATTTAAGTGTCCACGGTCCATGGAGCATATCATATATTTCTCTATAATGTTTGTCAACTCCTGATAATCTTTATATGCACCCTGGCACTGAACTTTATCGAATAACGTTGTAGAAGCAAATCGTAAGTATTCCTGGTTGTAATTTACGTGATCCCCATGCTAAAAATAAATACGATATAATGAAGAAGAAAAAAAAAATTGGCACTCACTTAATTACAACTGCTAATGACAATAAAAACAAATTCTAGAACGGCCACACATCAGTGTATTATATTTTGCGTGTTGACGGTACTTTGGTTTGACTTCTTTACATTGTTTAACCCCAATAATGTAGGTGACCATCAGTATAATAGTATAATGGCAGTTGACAACACTAGGACAACAAAAGGCTTGGGAATAAAAGCTACTCCAATGTACTGAAGCAACAAACGTGTTTTTAGAATCAACGACTACATGACACTATAGGTCCTATAGTGTCATGTAGTTGTTGATTCTTACTTCTTACTACTAATAAACTTCTTTTTTTTTTTTCCCTTTTCCTAGGGTTCAACAAATACGATGGACCCTAATCTTATTACAATCTAGCCTTATAAATAGACTAATAAGTAATTTAATTATAACCTAAACTATTAAATTGTCTTTACTAAGAATGTGTCCAATAGCACTTTTCTTATTGTCTCTATTAAGGCGAATACACTTCGTTCTTGTGTTTGTTTAACTATTAAACTAAACAAATTATAATTATGAGATCCTATAGTATAGGATCTCATAATTATAATGTGTTTAGTTCATTTTATTTGACTCAATTTATTTTAATTTGCATTTATTGGTGACATATTCTACTCATTACAATGTTTTTATTTTATGAGTTCTATTGCTATAATATGGTAAAGTAAATATTTTTTTACATTATGTACTATTATATAGAATCAAGTTTTTCCAACTGAACAGACAGCTGTGCTGCTGGGGACTTTGTTGCGCTACTTCTTCCCGGCTAAAGCACTAGGAAGTGGTGAAGGGTTTTTGGAGGACTGTCTTATTACATTATGACAGTTTGTGACGTTCAAATTCTCAGCTTAGTTTAAATAAATGACTTGCGATTTTTGCACGACTCGTAATGCGAAGCACTCAGACCAATAAAGAAGTAGTAGAAGAAGTACTTTTTTATTGGTCTGAGGCGAAGCATTAGAGTGTGCTCTACGATCGAAAAATATTTTTTGCCCCATTTCTGCAACTGTTTTTATTGTTACACTCCTGCTAGTACACAGAACCTACTTAATTTATATACCATTGTATAGATGATTAAATGGAGATTAATACTGTACTTTTTACCAATTGATTTAATGCAGCAGAAATGAAAAAAACATCAAAATAGTTGAAAAAAAATTCCTGTCCGTCAATTTATGAACCTTGAAAACATTGTAGCTTGCGATAAAATCAATTAATTGCGTCAATTTTTTTTTAATACATTTGTTTCGGCCATAAAAGGAACCCTATTGAAAATGGCTCTTTTATTCATAGTAGTTTTATTATAATTAATAAAATACTAACTAAAATATAATATCTTTATCTAAATATTTCCAACCTTGACTTAAAGTGTTGCCTAGCAACCCACAACGTAAATATCTAAATAAATAGTCTTTGACATTAGGTAAGGGTTGCGAGGTTAGAAATTTACCCATATTGATGGGTAAAACAGCAGTCAAAACATACTTCATGAAAAGTGATAAATTGGTAATTTTTGTTAGAAACTATGTTTTGAATTTAATTTCGTGTATGAATGTGTTTTATGAGGCGTGCACTTTTGGAATTTCCAAACTATTTTTTTTTAATTGGTACTTTAGTGTGGCCATTAGTGCTGTGCACTCCCTGAGGTTTCGAGAATGGATGGAGAATCGGCTGCTGCGCTCTGTCAGTGCGCCGTCAACGCTCGTGGCGGCAGGTAGTGCTATCTGTATCGGACTGTCTATGTCAGACGCACATGGGATAAATATTCAAAGATGGGTCGTGCGTTATCTCGTGATATGAAGTGCACAGCACTAATGGCCACACTATACCTGACGCTGATTTTCAGCTACAACCCAAAGTTTGTTACCGATCATCATGATACTCCTGCCCTTACACCAATTTCTTTTGGGTCGGCGCGGCATGTCTTTTTCTTCCATACTTCTCTAGCCATCTTCTCAGTAGTCACCCCCTTTTTACCCGACTGCCCCAGAAGGAGGGTAATGTTGTTCGAGAGTATGTATGTATGTATGTATGTATGTATGTCTATTTCTTTGGCATGCTCTGTAGTCTAAACGGCTTGATGGATTTTAACATATGAGGTGTCGTTAGATTAGTCTTAATCGTAGAAGTGACATAGGCTATATAATATTTATATATTGCATCTGCAAATACAAATAACCCTTCCTTTTGGCTTTGCCGTAGTCGGGTAAAAAAGGGAGAGGAAGGTTTTTTTTTAAATAAATTAAAACAATATTGGTATCAAATAAAAGCTGCTAATGAGTCAATTCCAAATTAAGATCTATTAATAAAACTAAAAAACTTGAAATAAAGAACATTATTCAAAAAACAAAAAACCCGACTGCAAAAACACATAACTGAAAAGAGAAAAACAAGCATTATAATCTATAGAATTTTGGTATCGCAGGCGGGGACAATAATAATTATAACAATAATAACCGGAAATATGGTGTAACTTTTGTTTGTCCCCGCCTGCGATACCAAAATTCTATAGATTATAATGCTTGTTTTTCTCTTTTCAGTTACGTATTTTTGCAGTCGGGTTTTTTGTTTTTTGAATAATGTTCCGTATCATCTTTCACACAGTCCACCCACACTTTCTCTGGTCTTCCAGTACTCTTCCAACTACATTCATACTATCATCTATTTACCAACCCAACATTAGTATATTAGAGAAAAAAATATATTACCTGTCGCCAGTATTGTGCGTGTCCCCATCCTAATACCAGAGCATCCACATTGTTTGCCTGACGTTTGCGGTCATAATTTATAGGTATTATACTTGGTACGTACGAGCACATAAGTTGGTATCTAGCGTCATCAAAATTGTACGACGATTCCACTTTGACCAATGCTATATCTATGTGCGCCCACTTTTCTATTTTATTGAAGTTGAACTCGTAGGCTGAAAAGAGAATAAAGTGTAGTAAACGCCTTAACTCTCCGGCCGCACATTTTGGTAATGGTGGACCTATATCTTGGTCTAGTCAAAACAACCTTGTGTTGCCTTATCAACAACTGAAGCTGAATTTGTGGCTGGTTGTGAAGCTGCTAAAAATGTATGCTACTTGTTGTTTGCCTGTTTACTTTTATATTGTAATACCAGATGGCACCACTTTGTATGCGGTTTTACCTGCCATGGTGTTCGTTGTCGTAAAACTTTTATTATGTATTGTGTGAGCTATTTAATAAAAACGTTTATTAAGTTCAAGCTAAAAAAGTCTTGTTTATTAACCTAAACTCAATACAAATGAACACGGCAAACTATTTTCTCTCGGCAAATTTTTAAAAATGTCGAAAGTGACGTGGAGCGCGCGTCAAAGTCAAACCGCGGGGTACGACAGTTAAAACATTAGGGGCGTAGCTTGATTGGATCAAAGGAGAACATTCACGGTCCATAAATTTTTGGGCGAAATGTGAAAATGCCGGTCAAACAAAAAAAAAGTTATATTCCGTTAGAACATATTATTCTTTTCACTTTCCACTATGGGACCAAATCTGTAGGGCCATTCCCTGCGCTGTTATACGTCTTTGTAAAATACTGTTTTCAGTATGTTTTAGTCCCCGAAGACACAAATCCGTGCCAATAAAAAAATAAACATCCAAAACCGTCAGCCCCGATGACTCATATATGTGACGGTCCGGTCGGCCGGTCGGTACGGTCTTCAAGCTCCGATTTTACTCTATTTATGGTCTGTATCTAGTCTGTTTTCAGCTTTATTCTATGGTAGGATAATATACCTGTCAAATAAATCGATTATCCGGAAAAATATTAATAGGCAACATTATGACCGAAACCTTGGGGTTTCCGAGTGCCAACTCAGATACGCGGGAGGTTTGGACCCCTGATGGATGGTACAGAGCCGCACTCTATAGCCCAAAGAGATGCGGTTTTCGAGCCGCGGTTTGACGACCAGTGTGCTATATTGTATTATACACGATTATATACCGTGAAATTTGAATCACAGTTTTGCTAGAACAAACGTTGTTCAGACCATGGTGTACTACCATCCAATATGTTATTAAAACAAACTAAACTAGGCGTACTCAAATAAGTCTTATGTTGCTCAAACGTGTTCAACAGTAACCGTAACATCAAAGGACTCATCGCGGTAGCAATATGGCATTCAAAAGAGTTATGAGGAATCCACGTGGACTTCAAGGATGTCCGGCCAATGCGGGCCAAAATGAAAATAAATAAATCAGTATTTTTTGTGTTTTTTCAAATACCACATTGATATTTTTTTTATTATTGAATGGTAGTAGACCATGGTCTGAACAACGTTTGTTCTAGCAAAACTGTGATTCAAATTTCACTGTGTATAGTGTGTACTGTGTTCTATTAGTCAATACATACTCACAGATAGGAACACACGTATACACAATTTTCTTTTTCATTTGCTTGGTACAATCATCCCTTTCTAGTTGTTTGTCATTCACGTATTTCCTGTATCCTGCGATCGCGTACATATAGTGCACGTCTTCAACACAAGCTGCGGATGTGATGATGAAATCTTTGGTGACTATGGCACCCCCACACAGCCAAGAGTCGTAGTCTTTGTCTGACATTGTTGCTTTTACTAAGTACACCTGCAGTCATAAAAATAATGTAAATAATGATGCCACTTTTTGCTAAAAGTTTTAGTGCAGATTATTGCTACCTTTTAAAAGATGAGAACGTGATACGTTATTAAGGGGCTACTTACACTTATTCAGCTCTGTTCGCGTTTTGCTGAACGATTTTGGTCACACTTATACAGTTCTGGCTTCTATCAGCCGCGTACAGCGCTGAATGCGGCAGAACAACGCTGAACTCTATCTATAGCACTCGCATGATAATACTTTAGGGGTATGAAGAACAGGGTGTAAAGTTCACTCATCCACCATAGAAAAGGGAGGATCCTCCGACCAGACGGGTGTTATGTCTGGCGGGCAACTGCCCTTTTCTATGGTGGATAAGTGAAGTTTACACCCTGTTCCTCATACCCCTAAATTGGTGCCCCAGGACCAGGACAGGACAGGTTAGGACAGGTTCAGGACTTTGCTCATAGTCTGTCTGGCTGTACCGTCTTCTCTCAGATTGACCTGGTGAAAGCGTACAATCAGATTCCTTTGAATCCAGAGGACATCCCGAAGACCGCTATCACGTCGAGGTCACCAATTTAGTGGTATGAGGAACAGGGTGTAACGTTCACTCATCCTTTATTGAAAAGGGCAGTTGCCCGCCAGACAACACCGGTCTGGTCGGAGGATCCTCCCTTTTCAATAGAGGATGAGTGAGCTTTACACCCTGTTCCTCATACCACTAAAATACCACATTTGTCCTTATTTTTTAAGCTGAATAGACGCAGAAAGCGTCTCCATACAAAATCGTTGTTTTCTATGGGCATAAGCTGAATAGAGCTGAATAAGAGTGAGCAGTCGTAGCCAAAATTAGAACTAACGTTTCTCAATACATTTGACAAAACAATTGCACAAGTATCGCCAAAAGATCTTTGTAGTTTATCTTTCTACCCGTATTAGCATAATCAACCTATTCAAAATTCAAAATTCAAAAGTCATTTATTCAAACTAGGCTGAGAATCAGCACTTTTCGAACGTCAAAATTACATAAGACAGTCCCCCAAAAACGCCCGCCCTTCACCACTTCCTAGTGCTTTTGCTGGAGAGAAGAAGTGGCGCAACAAACTCCCCAGCAGCACAGCTGTCTGTTCAGTTAGAAAAAAAAACTTGATTCTATACAATAGTATGCAAATAATTTACATTACTCAACACAAAACATTCAATAAAATATATGCCATAATGACAGCTAGCACGCGCCAATGTACCAACAAAAAAATATCGAAATCTAAACTCAAGCAAAAATAAAAACTAAAAACGTAAACAGAACTTAATACCCGAATTATAAAGCCTCCAGGCATAAAGGGCGTGCCCGCTTACATATAGCTAATAAAGCTGTAACTCGAAGTCACATATTTATGATAAACTAGGACCATCGAAGTAAAAATAAATCAACAGTTAGGCAAGAATAATATAATGATCTACTGTCGAGGTCGCTAGCTAACCAAAGATTGCAATACAACTCATTAATAAACAAAAACATTGTAATTAGTCGATTATGTCAATTATAAATGAAAATTAAATTAAAATATTGACTTATACAGTCAAATAAAATAAACAATTATATAACTCATATAACCTGTCAGTAGGTAAGCTAATTCTGGAGAAAGAACATAAACATTGTCTTGAGTTAATCACAGCGACCAACTATAATATTCCCACTGCTGGGACACAGGCCTCCTCTATGTGAGAGGGAGTGGGCCGTAATCCACCACGCGGGTCCAGTGCAGGTTGGCAGATATGATATCACAGTCAAGTCTTCGAAGTTTTAGATAGCTACTGTGTGTGGTGGTTTGCTATAATATAGCATAATATATTAATATATATTATAGCTACGTCTGTGATGGGCTTTACTCTTAACTTATATAAACTTAACTACTTAGTAAGTCGAGCGTGTTTCTGTAAACTAACTGAACTTACAAACCTTCACGATAAATTGGTGTACGGAGTTAACTACTATAACCCGTAAAAGGCAAATAATAAAATAAAACACTATTTTGTTAGACGATAAAAACAATGACCGAATAGCCACTACTTACCGAATAAATTCAAAAACGGAACAGAATTTATATGAAATTATCGGCCAAGTAAGTTAATAGGAACTTAATCGTAGGTGGTAAAACAGGCCCCAACACTTACCACATATGGTTTTTCTGCAGTTACTTGTTCGCCTCCTACTATTCTTCGTTCGCAATGAGACACTAAAAATTTAATTGATTAACTTACTTTGTTGGTATCATATTAAATTAGTGCACTAGGGAAATCTTACAAAAAAAACTTATCAATATAGGTTCAATGCTTCCCAATCCACAAATAAAATGGCATATATTTTTATCACAATATTAAGTTGAATAATACAATTGTTTTACTTTTCAAAAATGTTATATAAATAATTTCACTTACTTACCATGAAAAGTTGTTATTAATAACAAAATATCAAAATTTATTATAATCATTTTTAAATCTACCTTTGATCATAAAACATTGTCAACTCTAGAAATTTCAATTTGACGGTCTGCGACTATGCTTATTGAAATGGTAAATGAATAATATTTTATTGTGTTTGTGTTTCCTGATTGTTGTGAATGTAGTTTTTTAATACTGACTACAGAATTATAACCTACAACGGTTTTTCTTGATGCTGAAAATAATTTTAATAACACACTAAACAGTATAATTCGATATTTTTGCCTTTGAAAAAGCTGAATTTAAAAAGACATATTCTCAAAAGTTTTCAGAAAATATATCTTTCTCTTTTAAAACTGGAAACAAAACTTTCTTTAATTACATTTTTAATTTTATTTATTCATCTATACACCGTGTTATTTTAGTCGTCTTACAAAAGCCGCCCACTTCATGTATCCAATCACTACTACACATCCATTAAAATAAAAACGTTTTCCATAAAAAAAAAAACGATGTGTAGTAGTGATTGGATACATGAAGTGGGCGGCTTTTGTAAGACGACTAAAATAACACGGTATATACAGATGGTTCACTCCGCACAATAATTAAAAAAAAAAGCGACTCTGGCTACGACAAAATAAAGTGCAATTCAGGTAATTACCTACATATTCACTTATAACTTGCCTCTCTTTCTATCTTGTAACTCTTGCATCTTCTGACTACGTTACGCTCATGGTATTGGTCTGACAAGACGAGCCCGCCGCATATTTGTAGCTTCATATCTAAAATGCGGATTACATCTCCTGACTATTCTATGCAAAAAATGTCAACCAAGGTTAGTGAAGAAATGATAGGCAGGTAAAAGGTCTGAACAAGAAGATAAAAAGGGTTTTATTACAGCACTTATACAATGTATTTTAAGTTTAACAATAAAGTTATACAAATATAACGCTTGTATTGTCATTTATAATCGATATGTATACATAAAGCTTATAGTTTATTGACATCCATGACGATAATACCCTTGAGTTTCGTTAATGCGGTCCAAACTTTGCTTCACGCAGCTCATTTTCTGCAGGACTGAAAAATAAAACTTAATTTGTTGATGACAATTAAGGTAACAATAGCGGTTGTTATCTTCAACCTCGGCTTTCATTGGATAGCGGTTCTATCATAATTATAACGGGTGTTATGAAAATCTGTAATTTTTTCCAGTATTTGACATTAAGGTATCATAAAAACGCTCTTTATTTGAAAAGCCGTTTGTGTGACCGCTAACTAACAACTATTACAGCAGGGCCACGACCCTGCCGCAATCAGCGGTAGCGGTGAGCGGCGCGGCGAGCGGTAAAAACAAATGCACAGAAATGTATGAAGCATGCCAAGGGGCGAGCCGCTCACAGCGGCAATTTTATAGTTCCCACGACTCCGTATCATAGTTGTGACAAACAAATGCGCGACAAATGCTCGGGCGACAGTACGATAGGTCGACCATCAGCGGTGCGACAGCACATCAGCTCGATGAACGTTAGTGCGACAGATTGTTTTCACGACAATCGACGGGACGACGAAACTTTTGATCGACGAACGATAGCGCGACACAATTTTCACGGTATAGATACGGAGTCAGTTCCCACATCGCACCGCTAACCGCGCCGCGCGCCGCCGCCCAAAGTCGTGTCCAGGCTCTTAGAAGGGCCGATAATTATGTTAAGTTAATTATTAAGTTCCCCGATTCTTCTTACATTTTTGAACTATTAATTATTATTGTTATAATAATATACAGAATTACACGTGAATATGTGGTGATATTTTATTTAGCTTCATTTTTCTATCCTACGGCGCGGCGTCCGGTGTTCGATTCCCGCCGCTGTCAGTCTATTACCAGCCATAATTACATTTTACTTAGATATACATTTCTATCTATACCAAACAAATGTAAAATACGACCTACACAAATTATAAGGTACCAATCCTAGTGGGGCAGAATCCAATAAGATATAAGACCAGTGTTCCCACTTAAGCCCCACTAAATCTAACCACTGGGGCAGATTCTACTGCAAAATTTTTGGCATTTTAGGCACTTTACCCCACCAAGCCAAAAATCCTGCTTGAGACAGTAACTCTTTATAAAATATAACTTACCCCGATGGATGGTCTTTCCACGATATTTGATTCTCAATCATATCAAAATATTTGGGATAATTACTTTTATCCAGTCATTCATATACATATTTGTATATCAGACAAAACCGAACACAATATTATGTGACTCACCTAGTACTTACACTCGCATCTTTCCCTCTTAGAACATTAGCTCTTCTATCGCCTAATACACAACCTATAAAGGCTCCGCTACACACTGTACTGGTATACAAAAAAGGTCCAATGCATCTATTTTTGTCTGTTATTTTGAAAACGGAAGCTACACCAATAAGAACCTCTCTTTTTCCCACCCAAGTGACAAGTGGGCCTCCATGGTCGTTCTGAGAATGAAAAAATTTATCAAAATGTATAGCGCTGCAAGGTTTTGGCTTATGACCTAATGAATCGGAACTGATGACGCCATCTTGTTTTTTTAAACCAACAGCGCCCATGTCACGTAATTCAAGCGCCACAAAAGATGACATATGGCGCGCGTCTTGTACACTGCGTTTCGGGCGCTCAATAAAATTATAAGAATTTCTATGTAACGAATTACATCAATTGCTGCCGTCCAAGGGCGCGTCATTTAATTCGTTACATAGATAAATTCATAAAATTTTATTGAGCACCCAAATCGCAGTGTAAAATACGCATGTCTCCTCGGGCGCCTGTTATTATATGGGCCTTATATGTATACGATACGTATAACAAATTGCTATAAATGTGCTATACTGATTCTGGATAATTTTACTTTATCGTTTGATAATAAAAGTGTCGCACCGTTCAGGACAGGCTGATCAACATAAAATAAAGTAACTAGCATGCTGTCAAATCCAAGTTAAGTGCTGTGATCGATTTTCCAAATAACAACAGCCAACTGAATTACTTAGCATTGAATTTGTCATCAGATAAAATTCAATGGACTTACAGAAACCCTTAACCTAATTTAGACAACATTTAAAAAAAATCTTACTTGACAAATTCCATTTCTTCGAGTGAAAGTTCTGTTAAAGTAACCACTAATGTTACCAAAACTAGGTTTATAAATGAAATCAGTTCTGTCAATGGAATCAGTTACATTAACAATATCAGTTCCATTAGCATTATCAGTTGCGTTAACAATATTAGGTCCGTTAGCAATATCAGTTCCGTTCACAATATCAGTTCCGTTATCATTATCAGTTCCGTGCACATTATCAGTTCTGTTATCATTATCAGTTCCTTTCAGAAAACCTGTTCCATTTACATTAAAGTTTGTAATATTTTTGCTTTTTTCGTTCATACGTTTCCGTGTTTCATCTACATCGTGCACCAGGTGGTTCATTAGTGCTTGCTCTGGTTGTTCTGATGTAAGTTCAGCTTGACACTAAACAGAGAATTGATTTTATTACAATAATTTTTTTTGGAAATACGTTCTACTTGGTGAATGATTGCCGCTGCCTGAGAACAATTGCACAACCTTCCAGGGACATAGCGGTTGCTTCGCCACCCCAGACAAAAATCAATGGTCTTGTTTTCCACTACACCGGCCCTCATACCCTTTAAACCGCAACACTGCAATGCTTGACGACAGAAACTATGTGTAAAGTCTCGTTTTTTCCCCTATTTTTTGTGATAATCATCATCTGCCTAGCCTTTGCCAACTATGTTGGGGTTGCCTTCCAGTCTAACCGGATGCAGCTAAATACCAGTATTTTATATGGTGTGTCTGTCTATCAGACCTCTACCAACCAAGTTACTGGGTAACACGATACCCTTTAGTAAAAATGGTTCGAGCTTTCTGGCTTCTGACTATCAGTTCAGTCAAAGATCTACGAATGACAGACGGGACCAACGGCTATATCTAACCAATACTTATTTATTTACAAATTACTTACGAGTTCACCTTGCAAACCCATTGACCTCTGTTGCTAAGTGATACAACTATCTCTCCCAGGTATACGCTTCACCGAATACGGCACCCCGTGATCATTTAAGTGTCCACGGTCCATGGAGCATATCATATATTTCTCTATAATGTTTGTCAACTCCTGATAATCTTTATATGCACCCTGACACTGAACTTTATCGAATAACGTTGTAGAAGCAAATCGTAAGTATTCCTGGTTGTAATTTACGTGATCCCCATGCTAAAAATAAATAAGACATTACGAAGAAGAAAAAAAATGATTGGCGCTCAATTAATTACAACTGCTAATGACAATAAAAACAAATTCTAGAACGGCCACACATCAGCGTATTATATTTTGCGTGTTGACGGTACTTTGGTTTGACTTCTTACATTGTTTAACCCCAATATGTAGGTGACCATCAGCATAATAGTATAATGGCAGTTGACAACACTAGGACAACAAAAGGCTTGGGAATAAAAGCTACTCCAATGTACTGAAGCAACAAACGTGTTTTTAGAATCAACGACTACATGACACTATAGGTCCTATAGTGTCATGTAGTCCGTTGATTCTTACTTCTTACTACTAATAAACTTTTTTTTTTTTTCCCTTTTCCTAGGGTTCAACAAATACGATGGACCCTAATCTTATTACAATCTAGCCTTATAAATAGACTAATAAGTAATTTAATTATAACCTAAACTATTAAATTGTCTTTACTAAGAATGTGTCCAATAGCACTTTTCTTATTGTCTCTATTAAGGCGAATACACTTCGTTCTTGTGTTTGTTTAACTATTAAACTAAACAAATTATAATTATGAGATCCTATAGTATAGGATCTCATAATTATAATGTGTTTAGTTTATTTTATTTGACTCAATTTATTTTTATTTTAATTTGCATTTATTGGTGACATATTCTACTCATTACAGTGTTTTTATTTTATGAGTTCTATTGCTATAATATGGTAAAGTAAATATTTTTTTACATTATGTACTATTATATAGAATCAAGTTTTTCCAACTGAACAGACAGCTGTGCTGCTGGGGACTTTGTTGCGCTACTTCTTCCCGGCTAAAGCACTAGGAAGTGGTGAAGGGTTTTTGGGGGACTGTCTTATTACATTATGACAGTTTGTGACGTTCAAATTCTCAGCTTAGTTTAAATAAATGACTTGCGATTTTTGCACGACTCGTAATGCGAAGCACTCAGACCAATAAAGAAGTAGTAGAAGAAGTACTTTTTTATTGGTCTGAGGCGAAGCATTAGAGTGTGCTCTACGATCGAAAAATATTTTTTGCCCCATTTCTGCAACTGTTTTTATTGTTACACTCCTGCTAGTACACAGAACCTACTTAATTTATATACCATTGTATAGATGATTAAATGGAGATTAATACTGTACTTTTTACCAATTGATTTAATGCAGCAGAAATGAAAAAAACATCAAAATAGTTGAAAAAAAATTCCTGTCCGTCAATTTATGAACCTTGAAAACATTGTAGCTTGCGATAAAATCAATTAATTGCGTCAATTTTTTTTTAATACATTTGTTTCGGCCATAAAAGGAACCCTATTGAAAATGGCTCTTTTATTCATAGTAGTTTTATTATAATTAATAAAATACTAACTAAAATATAATATCTTTATCTAAATATTTCCAACCTTGACTTAAAGTGTTGCCTAGCAACCCACAACGTAAATATCTAAATAAATAGTCTTTGACATTAGGTAAGGGTTGCGAGGTTAGAAATTTACCCATATTGATGGGTAAAACAGCAGTCAAAACATACTTCATGAAAAGTGATAAATTGGTAATTTTTGTTAGAAACTATGTTTTGAATTTTATTTCGTGTATGAATGTGTTTTATGAGGCGTGCACTTTTGGAATTTCCAAACTATTTTTTTTTAATTGGTACTTTAGTGTGGCCATTAGTGCTGTGCACTCCCTGAGGTTTCGAGAATGGATGGAGAATCGGCTGCTGCGCTCTGTCAGTGCGCCGTCAACGCTCGTGGCGGCAGGTAGTGCTATCTGTATCGGACTGTCTATGTCAGACGCACATGGGATAAATATTCAAAGATGGGTCGTGCGTTATCTCGTGATATGAAGTGCACAGCACTAATGGCCACACTATACCTGACGCTGATTTTCAGCTACAACCCAAAGTTTGTTACCGATCATCATGATACTCCTGCCCTTACACCAATTTCTTTTGGGTCGGCGCGGCATGTCTTTTTCTTCCATACTTCTCTAGCCATCTTCTCAGTAGTCACCCCCTTTTTACCCGACTGCCCCAGAAGGAGGGTAATGTTTTTCGAGAGTATTTATGTATGTATGTATGTATGTATGTATGTCTATTTCTTTGGCATGCTCTGTAGCCTAAACGGCTTGATGGATTTTAACATATGAGGTGTCGTTAGATTCGTCTTAATCGTAGAAGTGACATAGGCTATATAATATTTATGTATTGTATCTGCAAATACAAAAAAAAGGGAGAGGAAGGTTTTTTTTTAAAATAAATTAAAACAATATTGGTGTCAAATAAAAGCTGCTAATGAGTCAATTCCAAATTAAGATCTATTAATAAAACTAAAAAACTTGAAATAAAGAACATTATTCAAAAAACAAAAAACCCGACTGCAAAAACAAATAACTGAAAAGAGAAAAACAAGCATTATAATCTATAGAATTTTGGTATCGCAGGCGGGGACAATAATAATTATAACAATAATAACCGGAAATATGGTGTAACTTTTGTTTGTCCCCGCCTGCGATACCAAAATTCTATAGATTATAATGGTTGTTTTTCTCTTTTCAGTTACGTGTTTTTGCAGTAGGGTTTTTGGTTTTTTGAATAATGTTCTTTAACCGTATCATCTTTCACACAGTCCACCCACACTTTCTCTGGTCTTCCAGTACTCTTCCAACTACATTCATACTATCATCTATTTACCAACCCAACATTAGTATAATAGAGAAAAAAATATATTACCTGTCGCCAGTATTGTGCGTGTCCCCATCCTAATACCAGAGCATCCACATTGTTTGCCTGACGTTTGCGGTCATAATTTATAGGTATTATACTTGGTACGTACGAGCACATAAGTTGGTATCTAGCGTCATCAAAATTGTACGACGATTCCACTTTGACCAATGCTATATCTATGTGCGCCCACTTTTCTATTTTATTGAAGTTGAACTCGTAGGCTGAAAAGAGAATAAAGTGTAGTAAACGCCTTAACTCTCCGGCCGCACATTTTGGTAATGGTGGACCTATATCTTGGTCTAGTCAAAACAACCCTGTGTTGCCTTATCAACAACTGAAGCTGAATTTGTGGCTGGTTGTGAAGCTGCTAAAAATGTATGCTACTTGTTGCTTGCCTGTTTACTTTTATATTGTAATACCAGATGGCACCACTTTGTATGCGGTTTTACCTGCCATGGTGTTCGTTGTCGTAAAACTTTTATTATGCATTGTGTGAGCTATTTAATAAAAACGTTTATTAAGTTCAAGCTAAAAAAGTCTTGTTTATTAACCTAAACTCAATACAAATGAACACGGCAAACTACATATTTTCTCTCGGCAAATTTTGAAAAATGTCGAAAGTGACGTGGAGCGCGCGTCAAAGTCAAACCGCGGGGTACGACAGTTAAAACATTAGGGGCGTAGCTTGATCGGATCAAAGGAGAACATTCACGGTCCATACATTTTTGGGCTAAATGTGAAAATGCCGGTCAAACAAAAAAAAAGTTATATTCCGTTAGAACATATTATTCTTTTCACTTTCCACTATGGGACCAAATCTGTAGGGCCATTCCCTGCACTGTTATACGTCTTTGTAAAATACTGTTTTCAGTATGTTTTAGTTATGAGAATAACAGTAATCTAATTATAACAATAGCTTTTTATGGCAGTAATCAATACAGTCATCATCTTTTATTGTGAAACTAAGGTTCTAGGGTTATTCTCCACATAACGTCCGTCATATCCGTATGTATTATGTAATCAGAAGCTATGGACTAAAATTATGTCTGAAATAAATAAATAAATTAATTAAATAAGCTCACAGGGAACTGCACGAGCTTTAACTGGTAATTGAGGGGAGTTAGTGGTATACGCGGTATAAACACTGTCTCGCCAACGCAACAACTTGTTAGAATTTCCGCTTCGATGACGTTTCCCTGCATTTATTGTCTATATATCGAGATGAAGTATATAAACAAGCCCAGAATGGTTATAATATAGTGTCTAATTGGCTACATGAAAATCTCCTAACACTAAATGCAGAGAAAACCAAACACATTTTATTTATTATGAGAAACACTAACCTGCCAACTACTAACATAAACATTTATGCGCACAAGTGCGGCACGTATGCTGACGATGCATGTAACTGTCCTAGTTTAGCAAAAACCGATCATATGAAATATCTTGGTGTAACGATTGACACAAATCTGAATTTCCGTAAACACATTGATTTGTTATGCACTCGAATGCGTAAATTAATATACATTTTTAAGAATTTACGATATATATCGGACTACAAATTAATTAAACAGGTCTATTTAGCTTTGTGTCAATCCATTCTCACTTATTGTATAACTTCCTGGGGTGGGGCTGCCAAATCAATCCTACTGCCATTAGAACGTGCGCAGAGAGCTATCCTTAAGGTAGCCACCTTTCGCCCATTTAGATTTCCCACACATGAGCTTGCGGCATGCAAGGTTTTAACCGTGCGTCAACTATTTATATTGAATATAGTACTCACAGAACAGAAAAAACAGTAGAAGTCGTAAGTAGGCGGGGCCCGCGTACCCCGAGTTTTGCGGAGTTCCGCAAGCGTATGCTTCCGCGCGCACATCACGCAATCAGTCTCGTTACAACCATCACGGTGACAAAAACTTGAAAAAAAAATACAAAAATGCCCTATTGTGCTGTTTTGGAATGCAAACATGATAGCAGAACCAAAAATTTATCAAATGGAGGTATATCATACCATCGGTAAGTCTTATTTGATTCTATTTCGATAAATAATTGAAAAAAATATATTTTATTAAACAAGACAAGCAAAAATTGGCTTTATGCTGTTCAAATTAAGGTCTACTTTCTTTTAAACTCAAACATATTGTTCGCGAAGATTCCAACTAGTCACATGACACAGTCAGCTACTCAATTAGAGATTACCGTTATCGATAATGAGTTATCGATATTTTAATGGGAATGCCCTAAGGTAGCCCGCGAAATTCAAATAGTAGTAATATGGTGTTTTACAATTATTGTAGGTCAGTGTTAGGTTCTATGTTGATTAAAATATGATTCAAGTCATTCAAGACTGTAACAAATATGGCTCTAGAGAATTATAATCATTAGAATTATCAACACAACTCCTAATGTTAGAATTGTGGTTAGAATAATCCTAAAATGTCATGATTTCATGAAATAGTCATTCAATAGGATTTTATGAACTTAGAGGTGATTATAATTTACGGGGTGGCCGGGGCATCGACGCGAAAACTTTTCCATGGATTCAGTACATGATTCCGAACCACCTTGCGTTGAAATTTTTCGTCGGTTATTACAAAAATATCTGCTGTTTCATAGAAAAGTGTAATACCTACGCGCTCAAAATGTATGGAACAGCTGATTTTTTTTTAAATAACCGACGAAATATTTCAACGCAGTGGGATTCAGAATCACGTACTGAAACCATGGTAAGAGTTTTCGAGTCGATATCCCTGCCAACCTGTATTATATTGGTGTTTTTTTTTTGTTATAAGTCTGTAAATAAATATTTGATACGGCCGCAAATCATATTTAGATCAACATATACAACCTGATACTGACATGCAAATTGCAAAAAACGTAAGAAATTTTGAATCCAGTCTCTCACAAAGGATCATAATATAACATCACGCCTTGTTTCGCCGAAGGGTTGGGCAGGGGTGTACCTGTAGCAGCTACATCCACATTTCGCCAGTTATGTTTAAGTTCCCATGTAATCGGGGGCGAGCCTATTACCATCAACCGGGCACAAATCCAGACTCCGGGCTGCTACTGAGAAATTCCCACTATAAATTACTAATATTAGTAATCGAACACATATCCATGAATTTTTCAAACCTTTTTTTTCTAATTCTACATTATCCAAGTTTGAAATCAATAAAACATGTACCTAGGTAGGTATTCGTTCACAAAGTCTCAAACCTATAAAAAAGTGGGTTTCGTATTATTTTGTGACTTCAGATTTCCTAAGGATCCAGACAGAAAAGAAAAATGGATTGAAGCGACTGGAAGGCAAAGTTGGTTTCCTGCAAAATTTAGTACAATTTGCTCGGATCACTTCGTAGAACTAGATTTTTTGATTAAAAGCGGAAAAAAATACCTAGTCGACACAGCAGTACCAAAACATAAAATTATACATTTTCAAGTAGGTACATAATATTAATTATGTTATTATTTCTTTGTTGTCCTAAGGACTATTGTCTGTATCAAATGTATGCAATTTGGTAATTTTTACGGTTCCATAACATATCTTGTTGTATATAATAAATAAACATTTTATTGCTTTTCCCTTCCACAACGGCGCCTTAATCGCGATTCTTCTGAGGTTCGACTATAATAACAAATATATATTTATAGAATTATAATCATTAGAATCATTAATACATTTCTCTAAATTAGATTTGTTCTATTGAATGACTTTTTCATGAAATCACTTAATAAGTTTATATTGTTAATGTTTATGTATGTGAACTAATAATTGACATTATATTTACTCTTCTTATTTCGTACAGTCAGATGCGTCGCAAAATGTCGCTAAAAGTGATGTATCAATTTATGTGGGAGCAGGACCAAGTTTGGAAATATCCTCTCTACCTATGCAACATAAAAGAAAACACGATGATCTAACAAAATCTCCCCCTAGAAAAAAACAAATATTAGATACTACTTCACTAGCTTCCACACCTCGTAAAAGAAGGTTACAAGGAGTGCTACGGTGGAAGGAAACTAAAATTAAGAGACAGAACTTGATAATCGGTAGATTAAAAGCTAAAAACCGCAGACTAAAAAAAAAAGTAAACAAAATTGAAGACATTTTAAAGGTGTTAGAAGATAAATTCTCTATAGTTAATGAAAATATCAGCAATCTCAAAAACACTAATGTAAAGGTGAGTATCAATTTATTTTAGATTGCGTCTCTTTCACTGTTGTTAACTAGACAATTCAGTTAACAATATAATTGATAAAAATTGCATATTTGATTGATTTTTGTTAGAAATTTTAGGGTTGATGCCATTTTGTAAGCCTACGAATTAGCATGATTATGAAATGCGTGATCTGTCACGCACTTAACAATTAGTTTTAACTATAATCTTTTTTCATTTTATAGGTCAAAGATTTGGTTTCTCGACAATTAAGAAATCTAGAATCGGGGGCTATTTCAAAACAACTGTACTCACCAGAACTACGCAGTTTTGCCCTCACTCTCCATTATTACTCACCTAAAGCATATAAATACGTACGTAGTACATTTAACAGTTCTTTGCCTCATCCACAAACATAAAAAAAATGGTATGCAAATATAGGCGGCGACCCAGGTTTTACGAAAGAGTCCTTTGTAGCTTTAAAACATAAAGCAGATTCATCAAGCTATCCGTTATTAGCTACATTGGTAATTGATGAAATGGCTATACGTCGAAGGCTTGAATGGGATGGACAGAAATTTCATGGCTATATTGACATGGGTACAGGCTTACATGGTGACCACCTAGCAGAAGCCAAAGAAGTTTTAGTTTTTTTAATAACGGCCATAAACCATAATTTTAAGGTTCCAGTAGCCTTTTTCCTGGTAGATGGAGTCACAGGAGCACAACGCGGTGAGCTTGTTAAACAGTGCATTGAACGGGTCCACGACATAGGTATCAAAATTGTCGCATTGACATTTGATGGATGTGCAGCTAATCTATCAATGGCACATCACCTAGGTTGTTCTTTCCAGAACGGTAATGTGAAATTTGAACATCCTGTCACAAAAAAACTCATTGTCGTCATATTAGACCCATGCCATATGATAAAGCTAATACGAAATACATTGCAGACGTATGAAATATTGGTCGACAAAGAGGGAAACAAACTGCAGTGGCAATATTTTGTTGAACTTAATAAAATACAAGAAAATGAAAAGTTCCATCTGTCAAATAAACTTAGACACCGCCATATCAACTTCGAAAATCAACGAATGAAAGTTAAATTGGCAACACAGCTTTTTAGCTTAAGCGTGGCGGAGGCTATGCAATTTTGCCGTAAAGAGTTACGAATTGTGGCATTTAAAGAAAGTGAGGCCACTGAACAGTTTATATTGTTGATTAATAATATGTTTGACATCTTTAATTCACGAAATCTCCACCAGTATGGTTTTAAGAAGGCTTTAAATCAGCGCAACGCAACTCAGATTTTCGAATATTTGAATATGGCTTGTGATTACATTTCAAATTTGAAACTGGAAAATGGCGTTCTTGTAACAAATAGTCTCCGAAAAACCGGATTCCTTGGGTTCCTAGGATGCGCTGAAGCGTTAAAATATCTTTACTCAAGCCTCATCCAAGAAAGAATGATCATATACCTGCCATTTAACAAGTTAAGTCAGGATCACTTGGAACTACTATTCGGTAATATTAGGGCACACGGTGGATCAAATAATAATCCGACAGCAAGACAGTTTGTGGCAGCATATAAGAAACTTTTGGTTCATGTAGAATTGAAAGATTTCGGATCAGGAAATTGTACTGCGTTGGAACAATTGTCTATTCTGAACTGTTCATCCGCAGTAGGTCGTATAAATAAAACATCTACTGATTCAGGTTTAATACAGGACGATTGGACAGAAGACAACACAGAAGAGCAAGAAATCGGCGAACTTTTAAAAAACATTTCTGAATTTGGTTCTCAAGCAATAGCACATATTGCAGGTTACATTGCCCGAATCTTGACAAAAAAAATTAATTGCGACATCTGTGTTGGCGCTCTCATTTCAAATCAAACCAATTCATTGCATAAATTTATAGTAGCCAAAGACAAAGGTGGGCTTGTATATCCATCAAGCGACATGGTCAAGATTTGTAAAGTGGCTGAACTTGTCATTCGAACTATGGATGATAAACGATTTAAAAAAGAAGAAATAATGGCCAAAATATTAAGAAAATTTATCGGAGAAAAATTGTTCGAACATATAAATTTTCATCAAATTGGAGAATTCCCTACCTCAAACCATATAACTGACTTAATAAAAGCTATAACAGAACGCTACATCAATGTGCGGATACACCATTTACTTAAAATTAACATAAAACAAACAAAAAGGCAACTTCTTAATAAGTATGTGTTATTTCAAGGCCAATAATTGGTGTATGTTTTGTCTTTATCTAAACACATGCTATAAATCCTTTAAAAAAGTTTCTGAAACAGTTAGCTAATTGCCAACACTATAACAACCAGTGTCATTGTAGCCATAATATCAGCCAAACGAGTGTTATAATTTTATTCCATTATGAAACTCCTTTGCTTTTTCGATTCCTTCCAATTCATGGTATGTTTATGAATTAAAAAAAAAAACATTGTCAAGCCCGCGCGTTTCACGACCACAGAGAGAGATAATAAAAATAATAAAAACATTATACTTAATATTCGAATTCACATCGTATCCCGCTATTTTTGTTTCATATTAGTATTGCAATATTTGTCTATAGAGGATTCATATCATGGGTGTAGATAAAGTCTTGTAACTGTTGAGCTGCTCGCTCTGCTAAGTCTTATGATAAAACCATAAAACTTGATATTTTAATTATTATGTATTATCATCAAAATAAACCAGTTTTATACACGCATTGATATTGTTATACAAAATGACACGATTACTTTGTAAAGTATTCATCATCATCATCATCATCATCAGCCTATTAATGTTCCCACTGCTGGGACACAGGCCTCCTCTCTGTGAGAGGGAGTGGGCCGTAATCCACCACGCGGGCCCAGTGCGGGTTGGTAGATGTCACATGTCTTCGAATGTTTGTTGTAAAGTATTATATTATTTTAATTATTGTGACTGTGAGAACTATGTGGATTTTTTTCCTCTCCAGATTAGTCAGATAGGAAACGCCGAACACCTAAACTAGTTTATTTTTAACATTTCTTAATATGACGTGTAAAAGTGATTCCGATATCCTATTTACAGAATAAACAATTTAATTTCATTTTGTACATAATTAGGTATTAAAACATTCATGCGATACTATTATCACACTCGGCTTCAGCTCGTGTGATAAACCCGCATTCGTGTTTTGATATCCCTTATTATACAATAGCTGCATAAATAAGTATTAGCTGTTTTTTTTACTTATGTAATTAATTAAACCACTATTTCAGTTTAATTTGTATTAATTAAATCTCACACTCACCAGCTTTGATCGTTTTTCAACATCAAAAGGAGTTCTAAATTTGAAAAAACTTTTCGAATTTGTACATCGTCGTTGCGACGTCTTCTTATGTGTGAAAGTCGATTTTATGAGAAAATCGATAGAAAACCGTCTAATAGAATAATTTTCAAAATCGGATCAATAGTTTGACATAACAATTCTTAATACCTATACTTTCTATAATTCAATCAATCAATCAAAGTATGTATTAGAATAAAATATTAACACTTGATTTCAAATATATTATTATTTATCGACTCGTTTGAAAATAAAACGAAATGTCGATAAATAAGTCAACGACAGTGGTACACCCCTAGAGGACGACGAATAGCAATGACCTCGTTACTCAAATATAAATCTTATCGATAACGAAATACAGCTTTAAATTGAATGCATTTATTACAGTGACATCTAGCGGCGGGTAGCGAAACTTGCTCATTAAACTGTTTCGTGTGCGCTTTAAACGGAAAAAGCAATAAATACGTAAAAAGAGTAGACAATAAACAACTCTATCGTCAATATGCTATGGTTTATTTTCAAATAAGCGATGACTGACATTATTTCCTACTTTCATACGATATTAAATTACCAATCACACCAAGGATTTCTTAGTGTTACGAAATACAATTAACTTGCTTATGTGTGAGTTGGGGTACGCTGGTTCCGATACTAATGAAGCATTATACTACTTCTACTGTTGTAGTGGTTTTTTCTGTTCTGTGATAGTACTACACCAGCATAATAAACTTCCTTATATCCCAACACCTATTGATAAGAGAAGAAAAGACTTAGTTTGCATAAAGCCTCAAACCAGACATACTTTTATAAATAAATTTTATGTATTTTTAGGTCCGTTCTTATATAATAAAATCAATAAGTCTGTAAATATATATAGTGTAAATTATAAAAAGTGTAGTGAAATGTTGAGTGCATACCTACTGACATTTAATTACTCAGACACAGAAAAATTGCTAGAAGTTATGCAATGAGTTTATTAAATGTTAAGTTAATTTTTATTTAAAATATAATGTATCAATGATAGCTCTATGTACAGTAGAGTCTGGCTAACGAAAGTTGGCCCTGGAATTATTTGCGAACTTTTTATATAGCAACTCTGTATGAACGTGAACGTCAATTTGACAAGGTTGTCGTTCGGTATCTCTGGTGTATTTAGTGTTGTCATGCATGTATTTTTTAAATTTGCCGCCAATATTCTGGGGCCAACTTTCGTTAGCCAGACTCTAACATAATAGTCCACTGAATCACTCAGCGTTGTTAAGTGATGGCCTGAAACACAGGTTTGAATAAACCTACATGAGGCAGGTCGCTATTGTATTCATTGGGCCTTTAATCAATATTATATAAGTTATACACTAGATTTATTTTAGGCATAGTTAAATTTTTTCTACATTTCTACTATTAATATGTAACTTTGTTATGATGTAACTTTTATGTAATTTATATGTGAACTTATGAATAAATGATTGATTGATTGATACATACAACGCCTATGGTATAGCAGCTACGGATAGGCGGCGGTACTGCCGGTACTGCTGGCAATAGCCCAACCATGAGGTAGAATTACAGTCATGGATTTCCGTAAAGTCAGGCGTGACTTTACGGAAATCCATGATAAAATACTATTGACGACGTATATTTAGTAACTGAATCCGCTCACTTTGCGTGGCAACACGTCGTGTTCGGGTTCGCAACAAGTCAATCGTCATGCTGAGGACGCCTCGTTGAGAGAGTCATAAAGAACAGTTCAGTGGATTAGGTTACTAAATATACGTAGTCAATTGTATTTTATTTTTGTTTAATTACAGCTCTTTTCAAGTTCAATTCACCATATTTTTCAGGGTGTGATTTTCACATAATAGACCGGTAGGTGGGCCGTCAGTTTCTTTGTCATCCAGTAATTACTGCCACACCGGTATGACTAAGGAAGACGCATGAAGGTCATCGCCCATTATAACAGCACCGCTCCAGCACGGTAGCGCCCCGGCACCGGCGACTACTAGTCGCCAACGCGCCGGAAGCAAGGCGACGGCTAGTCGCCAACGCGCCGTCAGCAAGGCGACCGCTCGCTACCGGCACGCCACCGGCGAGGTAACAGTTTATTGTTTATTCACAAGCAAGGCGTCACCGTGCGGCCGGGGAGGTGTCACCGCGCTTAAGGCGAGGCGTCATCCCGCGGACGGTGAGGCGCCGCGCCGCCGGCGAGCGGGCTCCTCGCTCGAAGCGCGCTATCGGCCCGACGTGTGACTGCTCGTGGGCCGCTCACTGCCTGCGAGCCGTCCACTATTCTGTATCGCCATCGTAAAATATACTTTAATGGATTTGACTTAGAATCCTAACTTGAATGACAAGGTATTTGCCGTGACGGAGCCGTGCTGCTATAATGAGCGATGTCCTTAAGACAACTTTTACAACTTGATGTGCTTTCTATACAGTGGTCGACAAACTCATTAGTCAGTAGAGCCAAATATCAATACTATAACGACTAATATTTCTTATGAAACCCAATCCTTTCTGTGTGTCCAACCTGTATCAATACACCTTTCTTAATCCTCTAAAAAGAACTTGCTAAGTTGTAGGATGCTTTCATCATCATCATAATATCGGCTGATAATAATAATGATGAAGGCGCGTTACTTATTAACAAGTTAATCTTGGAAAACTTTGAAAGGTACAGTGAATGATTGATTTTCGATGTGTGTTGTGTGTGTGTGTCTGTTTTTTTGATGTGTGTGTTTTTGTGTTTATATTGTGTGTTTGGTGGTGAAAATACTTTCGGAAATAAATCTTTGAAATGAACAAAACTTGATATCTTGCTTAATGACCGAAACCTTGGGGTTTCCGAGTGCCAACTTAGATACGCGAGAGGGGGGACCCCTGATGGATGGTACAGAGCCGCACTCTATAGCCCAAAGAGATGCGGTTTTCGAGCCGCGGTTTGACGACCAGTGTGCTATATTGTATTGTACACGATTATATACCGTGAAATTTGAATCACAGTTTTGCTAGAACAAACGTTGTTTTTTGTGTTTTTTTAATCAGTTAATCAGTCTTTTTTGTGTTTTTTCAAATACCACATTGATTTTTTTTTTATTATTGAATGGTATAGAATGGTAGTAGACCATGGTCTGAACAACGTTTGTTCTAGCAAAACTGTGATTCAAATTTCACGGTGTATAGTGTGTTCTATTAGTCAATACATACTCACAGATAGGAACACACGTATACACAATTTTCTTTTTCATTTGCTTGGTACAATCATCCCTTTCTAGTTGTTTGTCATTCACGTATTTCCTGTATCCTGCGATCGCGTACATATAGTGCACGTCTTCAACACAAGCTGCGGATGTGATGATGAAATCTTTGGTGACTATGGCACCCCCACACAGCCAAGAGTCGTAGTCTTTGTCTGACATTGTTGCTTTTACTAAGTACACCTGCAGTCATAAAAATAATGTAAATAATGATGCTATTTTTTTATAAAAGCTTTAGTGCAGATTATTGCTTTTAAAAGATGAGAACGTGATACGTTATTAAGGGGCTACTTACAGTTATTCAGCTCTGTTCGCGTTTCGCTGAACGATGTTGGTCACACTTATACAGTTCTGGCTTCTATCAGCCGCGTACAGCGCTGAATGCGGCAGAACAACGCTGAACTCTATCTATAGCACTCGCATGATAATACTTTAGGGGTATGAAGAACAGGGTGTAAAGTTCACTCATCCACCATAGAAAAGGGAGGATCCTCCGACCAGACGGGTGTTATGTCTGGCGGGCAACTGCCCTTTTCTATGGTGGATAAGTGAACTTTACACCCTGTTCCTCATACCCCTAAATTGGTGCCCCAGGACCAGGACAGGACAGGTTAGGACAGGTTCAGGACTTTGCTCATAGTCTGTCTGGCTGTACCGTCTTCTCTCAGATTGACCTGGTGAAAGCGTACAATCAGATTCCTTTGAATCCAGAGGACATCCCGAAGACCGCTATCACGTCGAGGTCACCAATTTAGTGGTATGAGGAACAGGGTGTAACGTTCACTCATCCTTTATTGAAAAGGGCAGTTGCCCGCCAGACATAACACCGGTCTGGTCGGAGGATCCTCCCTTTTCAATAGAGGATGAGTGAGCTTTACACCCTGTTCCTCATACCACTAAAATACCACATTTGTCCTTATTTTTTAAGCTGAATAGACGCAGAAAGCGTCTCCATACAAAATCGTTGTTTTCTATGGGCATAAGCTGAATAGAGCTGAATAAGAGTGAGCAGTCGTAGCCAAAATTAGAACTAACGTTTCTCAATACATTTGACAAAACAATTGCACAAGTATCGCCAAAAGATCTTTGTAGTTTATCTTTCTACCCGTATTAGCATAATCAACCTATTCAAAATTCAAAATTCAAAAGTCATTTATTCAAACTAGGCTGAGAATCAGCACTTTTCGAACGTCAAAATTACATAAGACAATCCCCCAAAAACGCCCGCCCTTCACCACTTCCTAGTGCTTTTGCTGGAGAGAAGAAGTGGCGCAACAAACTCCCCAGCAGCACAGCTGTCTGTTCAGTTAGAAAAAAAAACTTGATTCTATACAATAGTATGCAAATAATTTACATTACTCAACACAAAACATTCAATAAAATATATGCCATAATGACAGCTAGCACGCGCCAATGTACCAACAAAAAAATATCGAAATCTAAACTCAAGCAAAAATAAAAACTAAAAACGTAAACAGAACTTAATACCCGAATTATAAAGCCTCCAGGCATAAAGGGCGTGCCCGCTTACATATAGCTAATAAAGCTGTAACTCGAAGTCACATATTTATGATAAACTAGGACCATCGAAGTAAAAATAAATCAACAGTTAGGCAAGAATAATATAATGATCTACTGTCGAGGTCGCTAGCTAACCAAAGATTGCAATACAACTCATTAATAAACAAAAACATTGTAATTAGTCGATTATGTCAATTATAAATAAAAATTAAATTAAAATAATTTGACTTATACAGTCAAATAAAATAAACAATTATATAACTCATATAACCTGTCAGTAGGTAAGCTAATTCTGGAGAAAGAACATAAACATTGTCTTGAGTTAATCACAGCGACCAACTATAATATTCCCACTGCTGGGACACAGGCCTCCTCTATGTGAGAGGGAGTGGGCCGTAATCCACCACGCGGGTCCAGTGCAGGTTGGCAGATATGATATCACAGTCAAGTCTTCGAAGTTTTAGATAGCTACTGTGTGTGGTGGTTTGCTATAATATAGCATAATATATTAATATATATTATAGCTACGTCTGTGACAGGCTTTACTCTTAACTTATATAAACTTAACTACTTAGTAAGTCGAGCGTGTTTCTGTAAACTAACTGAACTTACAAACCTTCACGATAAATTGGTGTACGGAGTTAACTACTATAACCCGTAAAAGGCAAATATTAAAATAAAACACTATTTTGTTAGACGATAAAAACAATGACCGAATAGCCACTACTTACCGAATAAATTCAAAAACGGAACAGAATTTATATGAAATTATCTGCCAAGTAAGTTAATAGGAACTTAATCGTAGGTGGTAAAACAGGCCCCAACACTTACCACATATGGTTTTTCTGCAGTTACTTGTTCGCCTCCTACTATTCTTCGTTCGCAATGAGACACTAAAAATTTAATTGATTAACTTACTTTGTTGGTATCATATTAAATTAGTGCACTAGGGAAATCTTACAAAAAAAACTTATCAATATAGGTTCAATGCTTCCCAATCCACAAATAAAATGGCATATATTTTTATCACAATATTAAGTTGAATAATACAATTGTTTTACTTTTCAAAAATGTTATATAAATAATTTCACTTACTTACCATGAAAAGTTGTTATTAATAACAAAATATCAAAATTTATTATAATCATTTTTAAATCTACCTTTGATCATAAAACATTGTCAACTCTAGAAATTTCAATTTGACGGTCTGCGACTATGCTTATTGAAATGGTAAATGAATAATATTTTATTGTGTTTGTGTTTCCTGATTGTTGTGAATGTAGTTTTTTAATACTGACTACAGAATTATAACCTACAACGGTTTTTCTTGATGCTGAAAATAATTTTAATAACACACTAAACAGTATAATTCGATATTTTTGCCTTTGAAAAAGCTGAATTTAAAAAGACATATTCTCAAAAGTTTTCAGAAAATATGTCTTTCTCTTTTAAAACTGGAAACAAAACTTTCTTTAATTACATTTTTAATTTTATTTATTCATCTAATACACCGTGTTATTTTAGTCGTCTTACAAAAGCCGCCCACTTCATGTATCCAATCACTACTACACATCCATTAAAATAAAAACGTTTTCCATAAAAAAAAAAAACGATGTGTAGTAGTGATTGGATACATGAAGTGGGCGGCTTTTGTAAGACGACTAAAATAACACGGTATATACAGATGGTTCACTCCGCACAATAATTAAAAAAAAAAGCGACTCTGGCTACGACAAAATAAAGTGCAATTCAGGTAATTACCTACATATTCACTTATAACTTGCCTCTCTTTCTATCTTGTAACTCTTGCATCTTCTGACTACGTTACGCTCATGGTATTGGTCTGACAAGACGAGCCCGCCGCATATTTGTAGCTTCATATCTAAAATGCGGATTACACCTCCTGACTATTCTATGCAAAAAATGTCAACCAAGGTTAGTGAAGAAATGATAGGCAGGTAAAAGGTCTGAACAAGAAGATAAAAAGGGTTTTATTACAGCACTTATACAATGTATTTTAAGTTTAACAATAAAGTTATACAAATATAACGCTTGTATTGTCATTTATAATCGATATGTATACATAAAGCTTATAGTTTATTGACATCCATGACGATAATACCCTCGAGTTTCGTTAATGTGGTCCAAACTTTGCTTCACGCAGCTCATTTTCTGCAGGACTGAAAAATAAAACTTAATTTGTTGATGACAATTAAGGTAACAATAGCGGTTGTTATCTTCAACCTCGGCTTTCATTGGATAGCGGTTCTATCATAATTATAACGGGTGTTATGAAAATCTGTAATTTTTTCCAGTATTTGACATTAAGGTATCATAAAAACGCTCTTTATTTGAAAAGCCGTTTGTGTGACCGCTAACTAACTACTATTACAGCAGGGCCACGACCCTGCCGCAATCAGCGGTAGCGGTGAGCGGCGCGGCGAGCGGTAAAAACAAATGCACAGAAATGTATGAAGCATGCCAAGGGGCGAGCCGCTCACAGCGGCAATTTTATAGTTCCCACGACTCCGTATCATAGTTGCGACAAACAAATGCGCGACAAATGCTCGGGCGACAGTACGATAGGTCGACCATCAGCGGTGCGATAGCACATCAGCTCGATGAACGTTAGTGCGACAGATTGTTTTCACGACAAACGATGGCACGACGAAACTTTTGATCGACGAACGTTAGTGCGACTGATTGTTTTCACGACAATCGACGGGACGACGAAACTTTTGATCGACGAACGATAGCGCGACACAATTTTCACGGTATAGATACGGAGTCAGTTCCCACATCGCACCGCTAACCGCGCCGCGCGCCGCCGCCCAAAGTCGTGTCCAGGCT
This sequence comes from Conistra vaccinii, assembly GCA_948150665.1. Taxonomy (NCBI): domain Eukaryota; kingdom Metazoa; phylum Arthropoda; class Insecta; order Lepidoptera; family Noctuidae; genus Conistra; species Conistra vaccinii. The sequence continues at coordinate 9,650,702 of OX411337.1, read as the reverse complement.
CTTAGAAGGGCCGATAATTATGTTAAGTTAATTATTAAGTTCCCCGATTCTTCTTACATTTTTGAACTATTAATTATTATTGTTATAATAATATACAGAATTACACGTGAATATGTGGTGATATTTTAGCTTCATTTTTCTATCCTACGGCGCGGCGTCCGGTGTTCGATTCCCGCCGCTGTCAGTCTATTACCAGCCATAATTACATTTTACTTAGATATACATTTCTATCTATACCAAACAAATGTAAAATACGACCTACACAAATTATAAGGTACCAATCCTAGTGGGGCAGAATCCAATAAGATATAAGACCAGTGTTCCCACTTAAGCCCAACTAAATCTAACCACTGGGGCAGATTCTACTGCAAAATTTTTGGCATTTTAGGCACTTTACCCCACCAAGCCAAAAATCCTGCTTGAGACAGTAACTCTTTATAAAATATAACTTACCCCGATGGATGGTCTTTCCACGATATTTGATTCTCAATCATATCAAAACCCCTCTCCTTTGGTGGACTGTCACATACCGCACTTCGCCTACAAAAAAAAATACAGGGTGTAAAAAGAAAATTATTCAAAAAACAAAAAACCCGACTGTAAAAACACATAACTGAAAAGAGAAAAACAAGCATTATAATCTATAGAATTTTGGTATCGCAGGCGGGGGACAAACAAAAGTTCCACCATATTTCCGGTTATTATTGTTATATTATTATTGTCCCCGCCTGCGATACCAAAATTCTATAGATTATAATGCTTGTTTTTCTCTTTTCAGTTGTGTTTTTGCAGTCGGGTTTTTTGTTTTTTGAATAATTTTCTTTATTTCAAGTTTTTTAGTTTTATTAATATATCTTAATTTGGAATTGACTCATTACCAGCTTTTATTTGATACCAATATTGTTGAAATCATTTTAAAAAAAACCTTCCTCTCCTTTTTTTTGTACTTGCAGATGCAATACATAAATATTATTGTCACTTCTACGATTAAGACGAATCTAACGACGGCTCCTATGTTAAAATCCATCAAGCCGTTTAGGCTACAGAGCGTGCCAAAGAAATAGACAGACATACATACATACATACATACATACATACATACTCTCGAAAAACATTACCCTCCTTCTGGGGCAGTCGGGTAAAAAGACCTGTCTCATAACCGTTATCTACACATTTTGTACATCAAACTAAGTAGGTAAGGACACAGATTTATTAGATTAACACAGATGGTTTACTCCGCCTATTTTAGGTATGAAGCTACAAGTACGCGGCGGGCTTGACTTGTTGGGCCAATTCAGTGAGTGTAACGTAGTCAGAAGATCTAAGAGTTACGTGATAGAAAGAGAGGCAACTTCTAGGTGAAACAAATTACTTAAGATAATGGCCAACAAATGTGCGGGTTGTATGAATGCAATTCAAAGCCAAGATTATCTTCGGTTCATATGTGGGGTGTAACCACTACAAATCTAAGCCCGGGTGAGCCACGTGACCGACCGTCGCCTTTTTGGCGACAGTGGGGCTTGACGGTAATGTCAATTTGGCAAAGTGTCGCTCTTTCTGCGACACTGGGGCTTTATCGGGAGATCACACTCACCTTGCTTTGTCTTTGTGCCAATCATTTAAAACACATTCTATGAAGGCTGCATTCTTCTGCGTACTGGTATGTAAGTAAGGGCCAACGCAATTAAAGTGCGGATCTATTTGGAATACAGAAGCAATACCGATAAGGTACTCGCTGGTCCCCACCCAAGTGACTAGTGGCCCGCCGTGGTCATTCTGAAAATAAGCTCAATGTCAATCATCATCAATCATAATCAGCCTATTAGTATTCCCACTGCTGGGACACAGGCCTCCTCTCTGCTAGAGGGAGGGGGCTGCAATCCACCATGCAGACCCAGTGCGGGTTGGTAGATGTCACATGTCTTCGAATTTTTGGTTCTAAAACATGCTGGTTTCGTCACGATGTTTTCCTTCACCGTTTTGAGAGCAGTGGTGATGAAATTATTTACACAAAGTAAAGCGCCTGCTTGAGTTCGAACCCATGACCTACATCTCGTAAGTCGGGGTCGTTACCACCGGGCCACCACTGCTCTCTTTAAAGGTACAAAGTTTAAATCCTTAAGCATTCTCCACCAGTCAACCAAGGGTGGTGGAGAGACAGCATAGTAGTTGTATTGTTTGAATGTGGAAAACAGCAATAATACAATGATTTGATAATATTATGGTTAAGTTTCGACCAAAACTATTTCAACTAACATTATCTCAAGGTCCTAGGGGATCCATACATTAAACGTCGCATCACCGCGATTCTCTCGCTCGTGGAGAGGGCCCCAAAGAAAGTGTATAGAAATACGTGGCAACGACGATAATATCACCACGATTTTATCGCTCGTGAAAGCGGCCCCTAAGTAACAATAAACGGCTGGGCACTATTAAAACCTACCTGACAAATTCCGTTCCTTCGTGTTCGGTAAGAACTTCTTTCACGAGCAGCTTTTTTTATATATTCACGCATTGTATAATTGTAATATGTTCTATTAGTCTTTGGAACCTCTCTTCGTGCATTCATATTAATGTCTGTATTTTGATGTCCATTGTTTTTTCTATAGCACTGAAAAGGACTGATATAATTAATGCATAGTTCACACGAGCATTGTAAATAATGCTTGGTATTTGGGACTTCGAACTAGTAAGTATGCTTCATAAAGACGCCGTCAGCTTCGCTTTGTTTGAAAATGTAGGCGGGATCGTCCGTCGATGGTGACGTCAGTGGACCGTCCACGCTACGCACTAAATCTACGGTTTCTTAGAAGGGTGGCGCCCGCTCACTGAAACGTTAATTATGAAAGTAAGTTGGTGTGGTTTTCTAGAGAGCGTTATTGACATCGTAAGTGCTCGTGTACACGGCACCGCAGCCGCACCGCCGCCGCGCAGCCGCCGTGCCGCCACCGTGCGGCCACCGCACCGCCGCCGCAACACCACCGCGCCGCAACGCCACCGCGCCGCCACCACACCGCTAGTATTGTGTAAGAGGTATGCGCCAAGGTAGCCCGCATAATTCAAATTTTCTTACGTTTTTAGCAATTTGCAGGTCAGTGTCAGGTTGAATATTGGGGGCTACCGTGGCGCATGCCCCTTAAACAATACTAGCGGTGTGAAGCGGTGAAAGAAGCAAACCCCGCCCCCCAAAGATTTAAAATCGCTAGATTTGCCCTCATCGTACTCAGTCACAAGAAAAGTATCCATACTGAGAAGAGTGAGCTCACACATAAGTTTAAATACTTATTCTCAAAAAAGACAATAGTGCCACTTATATGAGAACATAGGATAACACAGTGTACTAAACTTATTCTAGGTAACGGTCACCGATACAATACATTCGGCTTAAAATTATTTTGATTTTAAATTGGTTGGGTAAAGGCTCGTGCAGACCCATTGCGACGCGACGGCGCGATACGACACACTGTTCGTGTCAATTTCTAAGAAAACTTCACGGTATAACAATAGCCGGTGTCGCGTCGCGCTGTCGCGTCGAGCTAGTCTGCACGAAGCTTTACACGTTCAACGGTTTTATTCTCAACTAGTTTAAATTATATAATTCGATAGTTTTGATTTAAAACCGCTGAAAGAGTTTATATTTTATAGAAAGGATGGTAAATTATTATAAAATTGTGCTCCGTCATATGTGATATCCTTTTTAGCATATGTACGTGTCTAAAGCAGGTAACAAATTATTGGACGCGTCCGCGGACGTCCAGACTGTCAGGTCTGTCAGTTCCCTACGATCACGTCAATTCACGTCCGCGACTTACGACTTGCGACGGTAAGTCGCGAACGTTAACTGTCAGTTCGAATGTGAATTGACGTGATCGTAGGGAACTGACAGTTAACGTCCGCGGACGCGTCCGATAATTTGTTCTACTCTTTAGGCAGGACAAGTAAGCTATGTCGACGAAGACCGCATTTACTTATTTGAGATTTCTTGGTAAATGTTACATTTGTGTGAATGGTTCCATCCATAATTTTTCTAATTAAGATACAGGTTTTATACACATAAAGTTGCTTGACATGATTAAATAGCGTATCCCTTACAAAAAAGTAGTCACTGCGTGATTGTGTGTCAGAGGTGTCAAAACAAAACAGAAACGCGACTATCTTTTGACCCGGTAAGGCGAATCTAACGATTTAAATCTTTGCCGCTGTCATCATTTTCATGACAGCCGTCACTGCGGCCGTCAAGTGCGGCCACCGCTTTTCTAGGAAACCGTAGCTTTAGGAACTTCTCACACTTATTCAGCTCTATTCAGCTTATGCCCATAGAAAACAACGATTTTGTATGGAGACGCGTACACATCCGTTCAGCTTTCCGCGTCGATTCAGTTTTCCCGGCAAACAAGTATAAAATGAAGACAAATGTGTTATTATCATGCGAGTGCTATAGATTGAGTTCAGCGCTGTTCTGTCGCGTTCACCGCGGTTTTTTCAGCGCTGTACGCGGCTGATAGAAGCAGAACTGTATAAGTGGGAGTAAAATCGTTTAGCGAAACGCGAATGGAGCTGAATAAGTGTGAGTAGTCCCTTATTCTTGCAAACAAATGAACCGCGCATCTAACGTGCGCTCGACAGAGTCTAAAAAGCTGGGTACTCACTTAGCAGTGTAGCACGTAACGTATCAGATACGGTATCAAGTGAGTACTTAGGCACGAGCCCGCTGCGAGCCGCTCGCGCGTGGAGCGCTGTAAGCTCGCAGTGACCCGCCGAGTGGCGGTTTCACTGCGAACACAAAGGCGGCTCGCAGTGTGCTCGTGGACGGCGTCACGACCGCTTGTGTAGTGAGTACGTTAGCGCGAGCTTCAAACGAACTTACGTATTCAATTGCGTGACGTCGTTGCGAGCACTGCGGATCCGGCAGCTCGTAGCTAGATACGCGGAGGACCATGGACGAGTCGTACCCACTTGCAGGTTGATACCGTATCTGATACGTTACGTGCTACACTGCTAAGTGAGTACCCAGCTTAACATAACACTCGAGGACGGTCGACTTTAAAGCTCAGAACATACTTACAGATGAGTTTTGCTGATCCATTCTCCTTCCGGGTACACATCCGTCTAACATTGTATACGTAGATGGATCTAAAACCCCTTCTTTAGGCTCTCCTGCATCATCTATGACGCCCACACCTGAAGTGCATATCATATATTGGTCTATGATCGGTTCCATTTCGGGATAGTATTTATATTCCTCGATACATTTAGCTTTGTCTAAAACTAGTGTAGAGGTATACTTTAATATATCGGAATTGTTATTACTTGAATCAATTTTCTGAAAACATGAAACATTTCGGCTGTACATAGTGATATACTGCACATTGCGAGTATCATAAGTATAACTATAGATAGCTCCGTGTCCTAACACACGGTAATTTCGCGTGAATACGCAGTTGTCGTCCAGCTTATTTTGTTCGCCGAATCCGAACGCGTCCTCGCGCCGACAGAGGGCGTCTACCGGTTTCCCGAACAAAAAGACAGACAAATACATTGTGTATTCACGCGACGATTGCTACTGTTAGGACACGGCCTACGTGCTTACTGAGGCGTTGCCGTTTAAAATCTTAAAAGTTATTTTTAATATGAAATGTTATATATTATATTAAATATTGTTATTGAAATGTTATGTTATACCTACTTCATTTAAATGGTTTACAATAAAGAGTATGCTGTTTATTATTTCCAGAGCGTTTATTCTGAAAGTGGGCAACGTCGCAAATAGCTGTCAAATATTTTTCCCTGTTTTGATTAATTTGGCAATATTACTGTATAGAAATAAGAAATGTGGCTAATTAGCGAACTAGAATATTGATTATGTAATGCAATAATTAATATATCAACACCGAATATTTACTTTTAGATGTAAAAAAAGTACTTGGAAACTTTCCAAATGCCTTTTTTAGATCTATAACGGTTACAACATTAAATTCAGTGTTATAACTGCAATTCATATATTCTAGTTCACTAGTTACTCTAGTTAGCCACATTTCTTATTTGTATACAGTAATATTGCCAAATTAATCAAAACATTTAAATATTTGACAGCTATTTACGATGTTGCCAACTTTTAGAATAAGCGCTCTTAATTAAACAGTCATACATTTGTCTGCCACAAAAGTGAATAGGAATGTTGACAAAAAATTGTTTTTCACTTCTCTTGCTCAAAAAATCCGTCATTGTAGCGTACCAGAGCGAAGATAAAATAGCATTTTTATCACATCTATTCAAAAAGACGTAGTTTAATCCTCGTAAGCAGGGACCAAAATAGCGTTTTAATCCCTAGGGACTAAAAGTGATTTGAATTTGGAATGTGGAAATTGTTAGTAAAAGTTCTATTCACCAAAGAGATCGATCACGAACATTGTATGAATAAGTAACAGGCTGGCAAGAGAGAGAGATAGTGTGAATTTGATCAAAATTAAAATCCAAGATGGCGGATTAGTTTTTTTTTTTTCATCGTTTTCGACTGTGGTAAAGTCGATAGTGAGGTCAAAATTTAAATCCAAGATGGCGGATGCGAAAATTTTCAAATTTTTCGTCATGAGTATCGTTTTCGTAGTTTTTTACGGTGTTAAAGCCGATAGTGAGGTCAATATGTAAATCCAAGATGGCGGACGCGAAAGTTTTCAAATTTTTCGTCATGGGTATCGTTTTCATGGTTTTCGAGGGTGATAAAGCCGCTAGTGAGGTCAAAATTTAAATCCAAGATGGCGGATGCGAAAATTTTCAAATTTTTCGTCATGGGTATCGTTTTCGTAGTTTTTGACGGTGGTAAAGCCGATAGTGAGGTCAAAATTTAAATCCAAGATGGTGGATGCGAAAATTTAAAAAAAAATCGTCATGGGTATCGTTTTCATAGTTTTCGAGGGTGGTAAACCCGATAGTAAGGTCAAAATGTGAATCCAACATGGCGACTGCTATTTTTTTTATTTTGTGTAAATCAGTGAGTAGGAAATTCGTTCCTGATGGGAGTCGGACCGCACACGTTTGTTTTCTCATAGAGGGTGATAAAAAGTAGAGTGTTCACCTCGGGAGCAACACTATTTTAAGCTCGAGTGATGTACTTTGAATCCCTCGCTGCGCTCAGGATTCTACTTTAGAATCCCTCGCTAGGCTCGGGATTCTACTCTAGAATCCTTCGCTCCGCTTTGGATTCAAAGAAACACTCTCGCCTTAAAAATAGTTGTTTGCCCCCTTAGTAAACAATCTACTATTCATCCTCTAGGGGCTAAAGTATTTTTTTTTTTGTTTTGTTTGTTTCCAACGAGCCTACCACCCAAAGACGAAAAAGGTCTTTGTTCTTATTTATAGTATAAAAAGAATCCCTATTTCCTTGATCACGGCATCACGCGTGAACGGCTGGACTAATTTCGCTAATTCTTTTTTGGTTGTGTTTGTTATAGTAAGGAGAAGGTTCTTAGGATAGGTAGGATAGGTGGGATAGGTAAGATAGGTAAGATAGGTAAGATAGGTAAGATAGGTAAGATAGGTAAGATAGGTAAGATAGGTAAGATAGGTAAGATAGGTAAGATAGGTAAGATAGGTAAGATAGGTAAGATAGGTAAGATAGGTAAGATAGGTAAGATAGGTAAGATAGGTAAGATAGGTAAGATAGGTAAGATAGGTAAGATAGGTAAGATAGGTAAGATAGGTAAGATAGGTAAGATAGGTAAGATAGGTAAGATAGGTAAGATAGGTAAGATAGGTAAGATAGGTAAGATAGGTATGATAGGTAAGATAGGTAAGATTTATGATTTTCCTCCAATTATTATAAATTGCATTGGTGACCTTAATATAATTTACAACACTGAAAATGTCATCATCTAGTGAGAATGGAGACCCTAATTTGCAGATGGAAGAGAAAGGAAAATAAATAATTTTTATTAAATAATAATTATTTTATTTACTATTTAATTTTCTCGCAATCGTAGTGAAAAGTAGAGTGTAACACACGGCGCTAAAAACCCATTATACCTCGGTTTCTGTTTACTCCCTCGCTAAAGCTCGGGAGTAAAACTACCTCGTTATAATGGGTCATTTTAGCTCCTTGTATAACAATCTACTATTAGTCCGTCAGGTAGATTATGAAAAAATATTGAACACGTATTTTTCCGTTTTTACGTAATCACAAGATTACGGCAATACATTGAGCTAAAATGTGCCATGACGTCACTCCCCAGTAGATTTTATGTTGACTTGAAGCCGCTCCCCAACTTTAATGCGTTTTATCTAAAATATTTTTTTTATTAATATGATTAAGTAAAAAATACCTGTCTAATATTTTCTTATTATTTAACTGACTGACAATTTTTTTTTCTCCATTCAATATCCTTATTATATGTAATGTCTCTTAAAATTTTACCTGCCGCCATTTTTTATCATGTCCCCATCCCATAACCATACAATCAGTGTCAGGCATCTGATATTTAGCATCGTAATTAATAGCTATTCTAGTCGGGATGTATGTGCAATATTTCTCGAAATCAGCGTCTTGGAAGTCATAGGACGATTCCACCTTGACCAAAGCTATATCTATCTGCGACCATTTGTCTATTCGATCAAAGTCAAATGAGTAGGCTGTAAATAATAAAACATAATGTCAAAAAAGAGAAAACTACTATTATTATATTAACAGAAAATGTGTTTACTTTTTTTTGGGAAGTTTACAAATAACTTCTCCCGCTCTGGGCGGTGCGGGAGGGCGGATGTCAGACTCTTACTGACTAAAACCCACCCGTGTTCCTTCAGTTGCCTGTGTGTCAAGGAGCCACGGTTATCCCTTTGGACTTTCCCGCGACCCTGGCAGGCATCGGCCCTAGCGGACCCCGTCAGTTGAGCTGACATCTCTTTGAGGTGCGCGTGGAAGACGACGCGCCGACGACGCGGACCTGGTCCTTATCGGACGGCGTGCTACCCAGTGCTCATCGTCCGCAAGCCTACGGTGGCCGGGAATCGTCCTGGGATTCCCGGCTAGGGGCGTGAGAGCGCGAAATTTGCCTCTCCCTCACGCATTCCGCCTCCTCATTCGTGAGCATTACTGCTTCACAGAAGAAGGTGACGGCTTCCCATGCCCTCTCGCTCCGTACCACGGCCTGGACCAGGGGCCGAACGCGAAAGGTCACCAACCCATTTCTTTCTTTTGCACAACTATCTCAGTAACCCTTTCTTGCCGATAGCCCAATTTATTTTGGATTGGCGCAGCATTTCTTTTTCTTCCATTATTTTATTTATTTTTTATTATGTATTTATCAAAAACAAGGTTTATAAAGACTCTTAACTTAAAACTATTCCCCACAAAACCGTTTTCATGGTTTGTCTGCGGGAACAGAACACACAGTAATCAAAAAAGGTTTAATAGTGCGAACACTTAATTCCCACTTAAGTAATCTCAGTAATCACCCCCGTTCTAGCCGTATCATCTCTCACAGAGACCATCCAAAACTTTGCTGTTCCCCTACTCTTATAGGCATCCAAATTCATACTCAAAACTCCTCCTCCTCACGACATCTGTTCAACCGCATGCAAATAAAAATGTGTGTAGGTACTTACACTCGGGCACACAGGTGAATACAACTTTCTTCTTCATTCTACTAGTACATGGATCTTCTTCAAGTTGATCGTTATGGACGTATTTATTGTACCCCGCTACCACAAACATGTACTCCACATCTTCAACGCAAGCTGCTGATGTGATTACGAAGTCACTGTTTACTATAGCACCGCCACACAACCAGGAGTCGTAAACTCTTTGTGATAATGTTGCTTTCACTAAATACACCTAAAATTAAAGCTTAACATCATGCCGCTGTTCCCCGAAGAAGAGGTTTTTGCTATTTTCTAGCTTTGTAGAATACGGCCGATATAACTTGGCAGGTGTGAACATAGTCATAGTGTGTTTGACTACTATTGTGAACAGACGTACCGATCGTGCGCGCGTGCCTTAGTTAAGAGTATTTTGCAGACACATCACAACACTGTCATTGCGTTGTAAGTCGATCTATCGGGGCCACCGCGATGACTCAGTTACAAAGTGCGGAAATCGTCATCAAGTGTTTAAAATAATTGTTTAGGTGTCACGCTCGGCTTAAAACTAAATAATGGCTGAAAATTAGTCTATTAAAATAAAAACTGATCTGGAAAAACAGTTGTATGACTGTTACGTCCAGGAGAAAACGGACAGGGAAAACTTGCAGCAAATGGTTCGTCAACTGAACGGCCACATACAAAGCTTACAGGAAAAGTACGAAACTTCAAGGAGAATTAAAATGCCTGAAGGCACAAAAAAAAGAAGAGCCCTCAGATAAACAGGTCGGTGAGACCATAACACCTGCTCAGCCTACTAAAAGTGACGTTGAGTACTGCACGGATGAGGATGAACTCGCCAAAGAGACTGGGTGGATAAGGGCATAAAACAGGAAGAAAAGGAAGTTGAACACACCCCGTACTGCACCACCACTACAACAAACTGGAACTAGCGCTCAGCAGCAGCAAATAAACAACAAAGAATAGGCAACCACAAAAAAAAAAAACCAGCACCACCGTCAATCGTAGTGGACGGTGTTAACAATTATCAAACATTCTACGACTTATTGACTAAATCTCAGCCAGTAGAAACATGTACCGCCAAAATGTTAAGCGGTAATAGTGTGAAAATAAATGCCAGAACTGAAGAGTCCTACAGAGTGATTACTCGATGCTTAACAGAAAATAACTGTTTATCGCACTCGTACGTGGTTAAACAGACCAGGCCAGTAAGATTACAGGCGAAAACATTTAATTCTTCGTGCCTACCGGATCGGATTAAAGATGATTTTATGTCGCAAGGATTCCAGATAGAAAATGCAATTAACAAGTTAAGATGGAGAACAAAAGAACCACTGAACATGTTCAAGAGTGACGAAGATGTTGAAATAAACCCGATTAAAACGCCAAAAATAATATCGCAGTGTAAGAGATGCCAGGCTTATGGTCATAACCAAAGGTACTGCTCAAAAGAACCAAGGTGTGTCAAATGTTCAGGTAAACACCTCACAGCTCATTGCGACAAACCTGCACAAGAAAAACCTAAGTTTGTCCACTGTGGGTTTTCTCGCCCAGCCAAACTATCGAGGGTGTTTAGTTGCCAAGGAGATGCAAATTATTAAGAACAAAAACTCTAAACATTAATTATTAAATTTTCAAGTTTTTTTTCTAATATGTTTTGGTTACGTGACGAATTTGCCCTCGCTCAAGTCATTGAAGAATTTGCGAAAAGTAATCCGAGGAGGCATGTAAAATGTTGTGTGCTTTTTCAGTGTTTATTTTGCTAAAACTAACTGATTTGGTTCCTAAAAAATGTTATTAGCCTTCTGCGCAAAGTTCGGAACTGCCAAGTAATATCGGCCGTATTATACTTACCTAATAAGTTTGGATTTATAATGCAGGGTCAAATTAAAATAGCTAGCGAAACTTCGCACTCGTAATGGGTATCGATATCTAAACATGACAAAAAAATAAAGATTCGGTGATTTATTTTTGGGATCGCTGGTAATGTTTTTACTTGAAGTCATCATCTGCCAAGCGTTTTCCCAACTATGCTGGGGTTGGCTTCCAGTCTAACCGGATGCAGCTGAATGCCAATATTTTACATGGAGCGACTGCCTATCTGACCTCCACAAATCAGTTGCTGGGTAACATGATACTCCCTGATAAGGCTGGCTGTCAGAGTTTTGTGATTCTGACAACCCGTAACGACTGTCAAAGATCCACGAATGACAGCCAGGACCAACGGCTTAACGTGCTTTCCGAGGCACGTAGGAGGCTCGGTATGTAAAGATGTTCACCCATCCACGCACCAACCCCGGCAAGCGTAGCTTAACCTGATGGATCGACCCGTGCGGCTATTATTACTTAGCCACGAGCTCCTACTAATGTTTTTACTTGAAGTATGATTTGATTTATATAGTTTTTTTTGTTGTTTAATGTGTTTACATATCGATACCCTTCATGTATGTGCAGTTTACACAAAAAATGAATTACTTTTTTACCGACTTTAAAAAGGAGGAGGTTCTCAATTCGACTACATGTTTCTTTTTTTCGTATGTTTGATACGCGATTACTCCGCCAATTATGAATTAATTTTAATGTGATGATAAGTTCCTGTCACTGTTATTTACATAGCATATTGGTATTCGAATTTGTGTGGGGTAGGTACCACAACTAAAAAGTGAAACTAAAAAGTGAGACTTTTTACAAAAAAAACAACCGACTTCCAAAGAAGACACTGCAAAAAATAACTTTAATTTCGAAAGTCGGTGGCAAAAAATAAAAATTCAAAACCAAAGACATCGCCTTTCGAAATCAAAGTTGTTTTTGACCTTGTAATGTGTTTTTTGGATGTCAGTTGTTTTTTGTAATTGGTAATTTTATTGCGGTACCTATGCGTCCCCTCTCAGATCGGACAGGGTTTTTGTTATATGCATAATTACCAATTATTTTTTAACAGCTAAACCACTTACTACGTAAGGTTTATTGGCTGTCAGTTGAAGGCCACCTTGGATTCTTCTTTGGCAATAAGACACTAAAACGAAAAACATTTTTTAAACTTTAAAATTTTTTGTTTTATCTGCAAACAACTTAAAGTAATTATTGCAACTAATTATAAATAATTCGCTTCTTCTTTCTTTATTTCTAGAGCAGCCCCATTCCGTAGTATATAATTTTTTTTTTAAATCTCTTGTAGATGATCGTCTTTCGATATCAGAGCACTAACACTGAATTACCTACTTACCATAACAAATCATTAAAAACAACAAGACATTTAATTTTACAGTAAACATTTTCAAATCCAGCCTTGATTTTTAACCACAAACCTAAAGTAAATTGTGACTTGATGGCGTGTAACAGAGTAATAGAATTTCAATTCAATTAATTTTTTTTATTGTTTTCATTATTTCTTACGATTCTTATAAACTCATCTGGTATGCTGCAGTGTGATGCCGTTTAGCTGTGTTTCAAATATTCTTTCTAGATTAATTGAAGGTTTGAATAGGCATACTATTCAAACCTTCAATTAATCTAGAAAGAATATTTGAAACACAGCTAAACGCCCGCTTTTTGATTTCAGTTGCGATGTTAGGATCTGTTTTCAGTCTAACCGGATGCAGCAGAATACCATATTTACATGGATCACCCCTTTGTAAGATTAGTTGTCACACTTTTGGGCTCCGACTACCCGTAACGACTGTCAAATATACGGGGTGGCAGGGACATCGACGCGGAGCCGCTTACCATGGATTCAGTACATGATTCTGAACCCAGCTGCGTTGAAATTTTTCGTCGGTTATTAAAAAAAAAATCAGCTGCTCCATACATTTTGACCGCGTAGGTATTGCACTTTTCTATGAAACAGCTGTTTTTTTTTTAAATAACCGACGAAAAATTTTAACGCAGGGGGGTTCAGAATCATGTATTGAATCCATGGTAACCGGCTTCGCGTCGATGTCCCTGCCACCCTGTATACAAATGACAGTCGGGATGCTTTTGGAACCAAGGAGAGGTCTTGATACGTATTGGATGGTCACCCATCAACGAACCAGCCGCGGCAATCGTAGTTTAACCCTTCGATTTACCTGTATCTGTTGTTATCATTTAGCCACGAGTGAAAATAATGAATCTTGACAGAAACAAACATTCAATGGTAAAACGCATTTTAATCAAAGAAGTTCGTTGTGAAAGTTCGTTTACGTAATCATCTCAAAGTTGTTTCAAGCAATTTAAGTCCTTAATGTTTCTTACATAGTATAAAACAAAGTCGCGTTTCGTATTTGACTGTGTGACCGCTTAGATAATCTTTTAAACTACACAGTGGATTATGTTGGTTTTTACCATCATTTAGAACATTTATTCCGGGAGTTCTATTTGTGTATGATACATTAACCGGTCAGGTAGTCAAAGTATTAATATTGTAAAGAAAGTGGCACTATATAGTGCCAGCAGGACGATTAATATTCAAATTACTTATAGCACTTAGATGCCGATGTTATATCCGTGCAAAGCAGGGGTGGGTCGTTAGTTTTTTTTTTTTATAATGGAAAAATAACTTTGAATCATTCAGTAAAAACTTATCTATTCAACTTAAACAATAACAATAGACTTTTAATATAAAAGTGTTCAATTTCGGAGAGGATGTTGAGGTCGCACTGCAATTTTTGATGGAACCTGCATAGAATTTTTAAGAGTTCCCGTACTAACTGGATACCTTCCAGTTACTGGGTACTTTTGATTTACTGGTTGCCTTTGATTTGCTGGATATCTGTCATTTGCTGGGTACCTTTCATTTCCCGGGTACAATTGTTTTCCTGGGTACCTGTCATTCACTGGGAAACTTTGCTTTCCTGGGGACCGGTCATTTACTGGGAAACTTTCCATTCCTGATACGCTTTCGTTTTCTGGATACCTTTCCTTTATTTTAAACTTTTGATTAGTTGCATAACTAACAATAGCTGGACTATTAGCAGCTCGATACATTTTATTTGATTCGTGTTTTGATTCTTCCTGATGCCCGGTATTTACTGGGTAATTTTCGGCAGATACTCTTGTATTTTCTGGATACCTTTCCTTTATTTTAAACCTTTCTTTCGGTGCGTTACTTATTATTGCTGGATTTTTATTACCTGAATACATGTTATTTGAATCATATTTCGTATGTCCTTGATTTTTTGCATTTTCTATATACGATGGTTGATTATTAGTTAAGTACTTTAGACCTGCTGAAATTTTTGCTTTGGGCATCCTTCCGATGTTTTCTACCTTGTCAGATCTGTAAAATTCAATTTTTATTAGTTAGGATTAGCATAAAAGTGTAAATAAATAAATACTATATTATGTATTTTTCCTACCCGGCAGGATAATCGTTCCACGATATTGTTCGTTCGATAAGTTCATAGCCTCTTTCACTTGCTGGACTTTCACATAGATCCGCTCTGTTGAATAAAATCATAGGTTTTAATGTGTGTAACCTAAAAACCAGACAAGTACTGGTGTGGTGAGAGTGACGATAAATATGTTATCTACCATGTTTTTATCCCAAGAACAAACTTAATATTGTAGTTGGAAAATATGTTCTCCCATACATTCCAGCTTTAAATGTAAGTTTATACGCACAATATTGGGAGATTTACTGACCATAGATTACTTATACAATTCATATAAAAACCGTGCGTAATGTAGGCCATACACGCTACGGTCTACCGCACTATTACAGTTTCCCTATAAGGAAAACCCTTAATGATTAATAATAATCGATTACACACATTTCTTGGAAATTGGCTTGTCATCATCTATGAGCAGCACTGCCTCCCAGTCCCGCAGCGCGCCTGTCTCCTCCTGATCGCCGAACCTCTACCGTGTATCGTTGTGTCTACCAGTTTGACGATAGAGTTAGCCAAAAACAAGGTCAAACCAAAAACTAACCAATTTTTTTTCGTGTATTTCAATATAAAAAAAATAACGACTTAATAAAAAGGAGGTTATCTATTCGACACGTATGTATGTAATATTATTGAAACTGCTATACGTATAAGGTAATCTAATATTATGTCTTCCAAACAAATATACAAAATTTTATAGGTGTATGTATGTATGTTTGTATATATGTTTGTATTAATGTTTGTATGCATGTTTGTATCTATGTATGTTTGCATTTCTCCGAAACTATTAATCGATTGTGACCATTTTTTTATTGGTTTTCATTTATTTAAAACAATGTTTACATGGCTTCACGTAACAGTACGGTCTACCTGTGCAGTTGTGCCTCCGCAGTTCGAGCGGCGTCTCGTATGGTCCATTCCAAGAACTGCACAGGTCTATTCCAATACACGCTCCGGTCTGCCTGTGCACGCACACCTGTACAGGTAAACCTCTTCGGTATATCGTAGTGTGTATGAAAATACTTCTTTTTTTTTTATAAATATAAAATTACTAACTCACCTGCGTGATGGAAACTCCCCCAGGTTCAAAACACAATCCAAAAACAATCCCGTACATACGGTGCTTGTATATAAGTATGGTCCCATGCATTCATATGTATCTGACACTTTGAACACGGATGCAACCCCTATAAGGACCTCACGAGCACCAACCCATGTGACAAGCGGCCCACCGTGGTCGTTCTAAAGATTTAAAAAAAGAATCATCATTATCATTTGCCTAGCCTTTTCCAGTCTAACCGGATGCAGATGGATACCATTCGATACCCCTTGGTAAGACTGGTTGTGAGACTTTTAGGTATCTGACGACCCGCAACAACCGTGCTTTCCGAGCTACTGAGGGTCTCGATATTTGATTAAAAAAAAGAATATTATTAGCCTATAATGTTCCCACTGACACACTACAACTCGTAAGTCGCGGCCGTTACCACTGGGCCATCACTGCTGCCAACAACTGCCGTCAAAAAGAATTTCATGAATATAACCAAAGATTGCATACTGTTCGCTGATGACACGACATTAATCATTAAAGAGACAATAACAACAATTTGAAAACGACATTCTTAAAGCTTTAGACGATGCAATTAATTGGCTGGATAAAAATAACTTAAAAATAAACATGACGAAAACAAACATATTACAATTTCAGACATTTAACGCACACATAGATAATCTGGACATTCAACATAAAGATTCCCACTTAACTACTGTAAATGAATGTGTATTCCAAGGTATAACCGTTGACAAAAACTGCAGTTGGAAACCACACATAGATAAAATACTGCTAAAAATAGATCGTTTTGTATATGTCCTGAAAAAATGAGGCAAACTGTAGTTAACCTCGATACTGCGATGGCTGCTTACCATGCTTACGTTTATTCGTACTTAGATCAGATACAGTATTATAATTTAACTCAATGGTAATTGACAGAGTTTGCAAAGCACAGAAAAACGTGTCCGAGCAATATGGAGCTCACTTTTTAGATTGCCGTAAGCCACTGTTTAAGAAACTTAATATATCCTAATAATCCATACTAAGATTAAAATGCGAAAATAAAATCTGTATGTCTGTCTGTTTATCTTTTACCTTTTCTGACCTAAATGGCTGGAGTAGCATAACTAGCAAGCGAAGCTGCGCTTACTAGTTTACTAAAAATTGATTTTGTGAATATGACTATTTTGAAAAATATGTCTGTTGATTTTATTCTGCAAAACGGGTGAACGTATTTGACAGATTATTTATAACCTGGATAACACATTTAATAACACACTTTTTTTATCCCGGCAGTAAATTCCCGTGGGATAATTTCCAAACCCCACGCGGGTAAAACCGCGGACAAAAGCTAGTCATTAATAATATGTAAGTGTTTGTCATTATACCTCATTGTAATTACCTACCTGGCAAATACCGTTTCTTCTCGCCCGTGTTCCATTGAAGTCACTCGCAGAAACATTATTCGTTTTTTTAGACCTCCTGTTGTGTCTCCGTGTTTCGTCATCATAGTTTTCTTCTGAATTTCGCTGTTCACACTAAAACGGGGCAAATTTTATTTCTGTGTTCACAAAGGGAATAGATAGATAAATAATTACTCACTAACTATTATACAGGGTGGAATTTTAGAACGCCAGCCGGAGAGAAAGTGCTCTAAATACTGGAGATATTTAGATATTTAAATTTTACTCAAAGGAAACTCTCCTCTATTTTTAATAAAAAACAAATCTGCATTCAAAAATTTTCGAAAATTCACTTCCCATACTCGGGAATCGAACCGGCTCTGAAAAAATAACACCTGTATTTTTATGGGTTTCGGTAAATTTGATTCTAGACATATCCCCATAAAAAAAAAGAAAAAAAAAATCAAAAGATAATTGTTAATTAGGTACTTGCATAAGTAATCTGATGGACCTTTGAAGTAAAAGTGCTTTATAATCTTGTTCCATTGAATTTATAAGTTAAGATTTTATGGTTTTAATTTCATTTAATTTATCATGTTAGAGAGATGTGATCCTTATGATTGACCATATCGACTGATACCATAAAATTACAGGCTGTTATTTTTTCGGATTTATTTATTTATTTATTTAATACTTCAAGCACACAAATGTACAGAGGCGGACTTAATGCCATAGGCATTTTCTACCAGTCAACCTTAGCCGGATTTTAGCCGTTTCGATTCCCGTGTATCGCAAGCGAACTTTCGAGAATGTTTGAATACAGATGTTTCTTTAAAAAAAAAGAAATGCTTCCTATGAGTAGAATATGCTATCTGCAGTATTTAGAATACTTTCCCTCCAGGTGGCGTTCTAAAATTCCACCCTGTATATAATATAATAGTTTCCCTAAACTATTATTATGTATTATATAAAGGGTGGAATTTTTATTTTACTACGCGGCCACAAATTGGTCGCAGGAGCTTAGGCCAAGATTGCGGACATTCATACTAAAGTACCCAATTTGGCATCCGGGACGGCCGCTCGGCCGGTCATACGATCAAACTTTCTACTGCCGCCGGTCGTGCGGCTAGTTGTGTTCGTGGCCGCGTAGTGGTTTTACCACATTATTTTATTTGTATTTTGTATTTCACGAGCCCTTGCCAAATAAATAATAATATGATTCCTCCTTTCTTAGCGTGCAAAGTCCCTAAGTAAAACCTGGCACTTGGAATAGACGCTTGTCTGTTTAATAGAACAAGATATTTTAATGATGGCTTTTTTCTTTTTGGGTTAAGTCATCAAATAACTTCTCCCGCTCTGGGTGGAGCTGAAAGGCGTGTCAGACTCTTACTGACTAAAACCCGTGTTCCTTCAGTTGCCTGTACGTTGCCAGGGCCCACGGTAACCCTTTAGAACTTTCCCGCAACCCCGGCAGGCATCGGCCGTAGCGGTCCCCATCAGTTGTGCTGACATCTCTTTGGGCGCGTGTGGAACACAACGCGCCGTCGACCCGGGCCGGGGATCTACTCCCTAAGTCCGTCAACGAAAAGACGGGCCCGTCCGAAAGTACTCCGAAACGATGGCGTGTACCCTACTCCCTATTGATTTCGGATTCATGAGCTTCGAACGGAATCATAGACAATATTTGTGTGCGGTAGAGTTGCGCTATTTTACCGGTCGATTACCGGTTTACTTATTTTGTGGTTTTCATGCTTACTATACCAAAACTAATATTGTTATCGTCAGAAAACTACCACATTTTCAATAATTTAGTTTTTATTACGTCTTTAGACAGACAATTGAATTATTTTTGCCATTTTATGTCCGAATGGTGGCTTTATCGTGTTGATCTTTGCCTTTTTTCTTTTTGACGTTAAGTGTATCGTGTGTAGTATCTGTGACGGCAAAGTATTATGACGCGGCACGTCTTTCAATTTCAGATTTGTCTATGAATTTTGTATTGAAGCGCCGAAAACTTTTGATAATTACCTACATTTATACTAAATAAACAAATGGAATCAATACCGGAGACTAGTTCCAATAAAAGGCAAAGAAGTGAAACTTGGTTGGAGGAGGATAAGGTTTGTACCGTTACAGCTAGAATAAATTCAAAGTAAGTTTTGTTTTGTAAACATTCTCAATTTCTCATATTTACATGCTTGCTTTTGCTTCTGTTCCTTAGATTGTTTTGAAAGAACTGGTCAGGAGAGGGTCTCCTTAAATGGAAAATCTAAATACGGACGCAAACACCAACGCGAAAAAGGTGGTGGCCTGGCATGATGATACGAATTAGGTACCGATCCAATTTACTTTTACGTTACAAAGTTCCTAAGAAGGCATGTCAAGAATTTTGTTTGCCTGTACAAAACTCATAGTATCAAAAAAAAAAGCGCAATGCTAAGAAAATCTAATATTGACTCATAATATTACTTAGTTATAACTATAATTTGCAAACAAATTATTTCATTTATTTTGTATTTCAGGTTAGTAGGGCTAGTATGGATGGCGCTACACTACAAATAGCAGAAACTGAAACAGCCTGCAGAAAAGAATTACATGAGGCACAGAGGGCAAACGAAAAAGATATTATTATATGTTTGTTCTAAGAACAAGTTCTTAAAGTCAAATTAGAGTATTATAAAATAAATTAAACTGATAAAATAGACATGTTTTTAAGCTATTGCATAGCTTCTATCGCGGGCCTTGAGCGTGGAGACCTAATCCAGAAATTTCGTAACGAAAATACTACCTAAGAAAAGAGTGTTTTGTATTGAAAATTATGTTTAACTGCTTGACAACAAAGTTCAAATTTACTTAAACGAATGATACGAGAGTGTTGTATTGAAAATTATGTTTAACTGTTTGACAACAAAGTTCAAATTTACTTAGACGAATGATACGAGAGTGTTGTATTGAAAATTATGTTTAACTGTTTGACAATAAAGTTCAAATTTACTTAGACAAATGATCCTGGACTATTAATAGTTAAATTAAAACCTTTTTATTAGTTTGATGTTCCCGGCCATTACGTTGTGTCAAGTTTTAAAAACTATAAATGTGAATAACAGTTCCTGTCAATGTCATCATTGCTATTTCTTGTATTCGGGTTAATATTTTACAATTGCGTAAGTTGATAAAAAATGCTATGCAATAGCTTCGCCGGGGCAGTCCCCGAGTGCCACACGTCTTTTTTTTTTATTAATGAACTACTCGCTAAAATATCTTCTTATAAAAGTGTGAAAAATAGCATTTGCATTTCCCTTGCAACTTCTTGAGTTGCTTCTCTTGTACCCTCTAACTGCATGTCTCTATGGTGAACTGCAATGTTGTGAAGCACTGCCACTATGGTTGTTTTCACATTTTCTAGTTTGCATGTAATGGTCATAGGTTGTGCCATGTAAAAGGCATTGAAAGCTTGTGTTTCCACACACCAAAGCACCGTTCCACAGTATATGTCGAAAGTAAAGTAAACAAAGCCAAAAGGGGTATTATATCCTCACACAAGTCCTCAAAAATGTTATCGTGTGAGCCTATAGTTCCCAACGAACTCAACGTCGGAAATACTCGCCAACCGAAAATTTCGGCGGAACTATAACCAGCGTCGCCGCCGCTCTTCCTGTAGAGTTTTTTCGAGCAATTCCAGCATTAAAAAAGCAGCCATCGTTTGGATTATTAAATAAAAAAATTCTTTCGTCGACAGCACGACAACTATTGTGATGTCGTATCAACTGACATATATCTCCGTCAAAACAAGTGCCAAGTTCAACTTTTCGGACGGGCAAAAACACATCGGGAGTAGGGACAACTGTCAAATCATATCGTCATTCATTCTTAGGTCGGGCTTCCAACTAATCGTATGTCCGTAGGTGTTAGGGAGTAGGAAACGCCCGTAACTAAGCCCGAAATGACGGACTTCGTGCTTAGGGAGTAGACCCCCTGGTCCTTATCGGACGGCGAGCTACCCATTGCTCTCCGTCCGCAAGCCCGCGCCTGCGGTGGCCGGTAATCAGCTCGGGATTCCCGACGCCCAGGGCGTCTCCTGCGGCGGCTAGGGGCGTGAGGGCGCGAAATTTGCCTCTACCTCACACGCTCCGCCTTTTTATTTAATGAACATTTACAAAATCAATACTTACTGAAACACCTTCAAAACCTAATAACTTTTGTTGTATTGAGGTACATGAGGTTTGTACAGGTAGACTCTGCAGTATAGTTTCCCCAGCGTCATTTATGTTCCCTTTGCCTAACGAGCAGATCATGTAAGTTTTGATAACCTGGCTCATGTTCATGTATTCTTGATAATGCTCAATGCAAGTTTTTTTATTTAGTAACAGCGTTGGAGAATATTTTAATGTACCTTCATTGTAATTTGCAGGATCTCCTGGCTGGAAACATGGAACATTGCAAGTTATTAGTTAATAAATAAAAAAAACAATAAAATATCGTAACTTAACTAAAAGTATTAATTCCTCCGCATTATTCAATTTAGGTTTAAATTGTTATTTTATTGTTAATTCAATCAATCTGCCTAACCTTTTCACAACCATAATGGGGTCGTATTTTAGTCTAACTAACCGAATGCAGCTGAAAACTAGTATTTTACATGGAGCGACTGCCTATCTGACTTCCACAACCCAGTAACTGGGTAAAACGTACACCTTGGTAAGACTAGTTGTCAGACTTTCGGGCTTCTGACGACCCGTAACGACTGTCAAAACGACTGTCGTTAGTTACCCATCTCTAGATTTAAATACGCGTACTTGCTCTCTTGCTCGTCTACCGGGGCATTTAAATTGTTTTGTTGTTTTACATGTTATTACATATTTATTTATACAAAACAAATTATACAGCATGAATCAAAAAGGTGTAAATATTCTTACCTTACGCCAACTTGTCTTGTGACCCCATCCCAGCACCAAAGCATCAGTACCAGGCTCTTGATATTTCTCCTCATAGTTGATAGCTATCGTAGCAGGTTTGTACGAACATAATTGTTCGTATCGTACGTCTGTGAAGTCAAAAGGTGTATCCACCTTGACCAAAGCTATGTCTATGTATGACCAGTAATCTAATTCGTCATACTTTAGTTCGTAACCTGAAATAAAATCAATGTTAGGGAAAGCGGATTTGTTGTTATCACCTTAGCTAAACTAACTAGCCTGTATTGTCCCACTGCAGGGCAAAGGCCTCCCTCTCCCTCTTCCACATAATTCTGTCTGTTGCTAGTATCGTCCAGTCCTTTCGGTAAGAGTCAAGCTCGTCCCGCCATCTTCGTCTCGGCCTGCCGAGAGGCCTGCACTCAACGCACGACGATATCGTCGTGCGTTGAGTGCGACCCAATCGGTGGTTCTCTTAGCCCATTTGCCAACTGACATGTCCGGCCCAGTCCCACTTAAGCTTAGCGGCTTTCTGGGTAACGTCCGTGATCTTGGTTTTGGCGCACAGTGTTGTGTTCCTTATACGGTCCGATATTCGGACCCCTAGTATACTGCGCTCCATGGCTCGCATCACCTTAGCTACTTCGTGAATTTAGTGGTCGCAACTGCTGAACTTCGAGTTCAAAGTCAAAGTCAAATCATAAGTCAAATCATTTATTTCAAATAGGCCCTTGAAGGCACTTTTGAACGTCAAAATTTACAAAATATAGTATTGATTCTACCGCACCTTCCAAAAGGTAGTTTTCGTATGGAGAAGAATGTGCAAGAAACTCCACCGTTACTCTTTTAAAATGTTTTACAATATTTTGTATAGGTACATTATTTATATATTATAATTATATGTGAAGACGATGCACCTAGAATAAAATTACTGTATAAAGTAAAAAGAATTTAAAGTGGAGCAAACGATAGATAAATTAATTATGTGGTAGATACATGGTGTTCACATATTCACAAACATTGTAAAAATAGACGAATCTACTAAAAAAATACAATTAATAAGTCAGTGTGTGAGAAAGTAATCACAGGATGTACTCGTAAAATCAATGTCATATAATAAAAAATAAATACAATTAAGTAAGCAACCAGTTTGATTTTGTCTGTTCTGGGTTCGAACCCCAAGTGGGTAAAGTGCTATTAGGTTTTTCCATTGAAAATTGTTTAGAGCCCGTAGTCCGGATTGTGTCCGGTTGATGGCTATACGCTCGGCTGTCACCCTCACAGGCGAAATGTGGGTGAAATACACCTCTGCCCAACCCCTTCAAGGAACACAAGCGTTATTTTGTGTATAATAAAGAATAAGATATTAATGAAGCTTATTTATTAAATGATGAATTCTGGCAAAAATATTTAGGGTAAATTTTGAAATAAATTTTTGATTACTTACCCTTAGGGGAACAACTATAAACGGCTTTCTTTTTCATTTGTTTGGTACATTCATCTACTTCGATTTGATCGTCAGCAATATACTTCTTGTATCCAGCTATGACGTATATGAACTCCACATCCTGGACGCATGCCGCCGATGTTACAACAAACTCGCTAGTGACAATCGCACCTCCACACAGCCAGAAGTCATATGCCGCTGCTGACTTGGGCGCTTTGATTAAATATACCTGAAAATATTATTTACAGAAGTAGAAATGTTGTCAAATAATGTTGATAAGGCACGATGAAGTAGACGGCCATGGTTCCACCGTAAAAGATATTTTTCAATGGTTCTCCTCTTGTGGAAGGGGTTTACTACAAATTCCGGGATTGGGCCTACAAAATCGGCTAATTTACTACTAAATATTGGCCCGTGTTTAAATATGAGACTGGCTCCTCAATTCTCATGGACACGAAAACGTATATCACATTTTTTTCATAAAATATTATTAAAGTTTGTTTCTTACCATGTATTTTCTGTCTTTTGTTACTTCTAAACCATCTTGTATTCTTCTTTGGCAATGAGATACTAAAATTACGTAATATTTTAATAATAATTGTATTAAATCAAGATTTATCCGCATACTCAGCCATGTTATATAATACACAATGCTTACGTTTATCAATTTTATTTACAAACTGTACTGTACACTACGAAAGATTTAAGAAATGGTAGAAAAATCCAATTAAGTTTTTAATTGTCAACAGAAATTATAAATGCTCGCTTTGTCTAGGGCTAAGTGGTCACTAGCTATAAGGAATTAACTAAGTTTTATTACTTACCAGAAATAATCATAAAAAATAACGCTGTTACTGATTTTATTGCAAACATTTTAAACCCTGGTCATGATTGAGGAAGAGTGTAGCTACAATTTGACGGTATGTTTCAGAATAATTGAATTGCATTCGGACGATTATTTTTTATTGTGTATTTTCATTGTTTTCTAGCATTTACTGAAAACAAATCATGAATGTGTTTTCTAACTTTGCAATTTTTTGACGTATTTTTTAAATAGCTGAACGTATTTAAGAAGCTTCTAGTGCTTTTGTGGTTGTATCTACATCGCCACATGCGAACTATGCATCATAGACCTGACGTCACACAAAATCCTGACGTCACAAAAATCCTGCATCGCGCAATTAGAGTTTACCGCGCGAACACCATTATATAACTTCCCTGACATCAATCGTTGGGCAGTTGCCCGCCAGACACGACACCCGTCTGGCTGGAGGATCCTCCCTTTTCTATAATATAGAGGATGAGTGAACTTTACCCTGCTCCTCATACCTCTAAACTTTTAGAACGCTAAGAACTCCTGGCGCTACTTTTCAAAATCCTTTTAAGTAAGGCTAGGGCTTATTGATCCAATAGAGAATGATAAAACAGAAAGCAAGCGCCAATTACTTAATACATACAGTCCAGCCTATGTAAATGTCAAAAGTCATACAAAAATGTTTGTCTTGATGATGATTTTATTTCATATCCTGTTTTTATTCCTTCTTTTTTAATAAGCTGGTTTTAGTCTTTCTTCTTCTTAGCGTGTCGATGGCAATCTAAATGGACTCGGCCCAGAATTCGGCTACGTGTTTGGCGCCATCACTAGCGTCCATCAGTTCCTGTAACGTGCAGCTGACAGGACACGCAGGACATGAAATTAAGTGTCCCATCGTTTGTGAAACAACACCACATTTACACTCCAATGCGGAGTCGTCTATGAATCTCCACCTGAACAGATTGTCCTTGCTTCGGCCAACCTGGGTCCGGAGTCTGTTTAAAGACTTCCAGGCTATCCAAGGCAATTCATGTCCAGGCGGGAGACTTTCAGCAAGTGGAACGAATGGTTTGGGTAAGGAAGCACTGTCTCGCCACAGCTTCAGTCTCTCTTTTGGTCGTTCGCCAGTGAGTGGGACGACACACTTTAAAAAACTGTTTCGGCTTTTCAGCCTTTGTGGCACAAGGATGTTGTCGTGCAAAGGGTGTCGTTTGTCAGAGATCATTTTGGATCTTTCGCTGGAGCTAGCCACCGCTCTGCGAACCACTGGTGGCGCTATTCCTGCCAGTGGGTACAGCATTTGAACCGGGGTCGGTATTAGGCAACCAGTGATGATCCGGCACGTTTCATTCAATGCTGTATCCACCAATTTTGCATGGGCAGAACGACTCCACACGGGGCATGCGAATTCACCTGCAGAAAAAGATAGAGCCAGCCCAGTAGTTCGCATAACGTCAGGCGAAGCACCCCACTTCGATGAGACTAATCGCTGAAGAAGACTGTTGCGAGAGTGCGCCTTCTGCTTGATGTTCTTGCAGTTTTTGCTGAATGTTAAAGACCTGTCCAGAGTAACGCCAAGATATCTAGGGGAGTTGCTGTGTTCGATGGGGACCCCACCCAAAACGATGTTAAGCCTGCGGCGGGCCTCTCTATTGCGGAGATGGAATAAGCAAGACTGTGTTTTGCTCGGATTGGCCTTAAGTGAGTTAGCGAGGTAGTAGGAGGCTAAGTCACTAAGAGCGTCTGACAAGTGGACCTCAACTTCCTCAAAGGTGGTGGCTTGGGAGGTGAGGGCAAGGTCATCTGCATAGAGGAAGCGGGACGTGTTTGGGCTGGATGGTTGGTCGTTGGTATAAATATTAAAAAGGAGTGGTGCCAGGACACTACCTTGAGGTAGACCGTTTTTTTGCGCCCTCCAACGACTTTTTCCTGAAAGAAGATGGACCTGAAAACGGCGGTTGTGGAGAAGTTCTCGGAGTATTCGAACAAAATTCTGATCGCTGATCAATGTCTCCACCTTCCACAACAACCGTTTGAGGTTGACTGTATCGTAAGCTGCTGACAGGTCCACGAATACAGCACCTGTGACCATTCCTTTCATTGTTTTAGTCTTTAATCTGTTTGAAGGTTCCTAAAAGCAAATTATCTGAAATTATGTTGTAAAATTCCTTTAAAATAAATATTATGTCAAGTTTAGGACAGTACAAAGAAAAACATAAAAATTCTTAACGAAGCGTCGAGATCACGTGCTACGCTGTAGCTACGTAGCAGTGTTCGAGCTACGCCGTAGCTACGCGTAGCTGAGTGATTTGCTAGCTAAGTAAATAACATAAACTAGCTACGAAATCCTTTCCGTTTGTGCAATCAAGTCTTTATTTATCGATCAATCAATTCAACGGTTGAAGGCTCACTCGAAATTGTGCCTGATACTTTATATAATGGAAAAATGATTCAATGTCGCTACGATGCTGAAGTGTTTTCACATATTGATTTGGATAACTGCTTTCAAGTGTTAGTACTGTCTTCATTTTGTAATAATTAATGACTATGCCGTGTTTGTGTTTTTATTTTTATAATTCCTTCTTTTGTTTTATCAGTACGAAAGTTTACATCATGTCTGTATTCGACCCCTTCCGGACAAAAAAAAAAGATGATATGCAAACTTTCGATCCTTTCATTATCATTCTTCTAGGTTTATTCCAATATTTTACCGGTCATCACAACATGCCTGCTTCTTCTGCACATCTCTATTAGCCGTCATTTTAGTATTCACCCCCATTCTAGACATATCATCTTTCTAGCCATAATTATCATCTTTCTAGCCATATCATCTTTCACGCAATTCATCCATCGTTTCTTTGATCTGTCTTTCCTCTTAAATCTATCGCAATACATATGAAAGGGTACTCAAAACTTTGATATAATTTATGAACTGATAATAAATTTAATCGTTCGCTTCAGTGTGTTTCTGTCAACGAAGGATGGGACTCGGCAATGAAAGTGTGATGGGAAAGAAATACCTGGTATGTATCTATCATCTTAGATGAATTGCAACATAAAAGGATTGCCAAAATTTACCAAATACCTATGCCAAGCGGACGATCAACTAGTGAAGATCACGGGAATCCGCTGGATGCGAGATAAACAAACCCGGACGCTGTGGCGATAATTGAGGAGGCCTGTGTCCAGCAGAGGCCGCCTTAAGGCTCAATGATGATGACGATAAACCTCTGCTTACCTACTTGGGCATATGGCTTGATGTTATGTAATGTTTTCAGGTATACTTTGTCAAATCACCATATTCAAATTCCGATGACGACGCTTGGCTATGCGCGGGCGCCATTGTAACGCCAACGCAGATACTGACAGCGGCGGCGTGTCTTGTCGAGATGAATAGAATCTATGCAATAGCTGGCTACAAGAAGTATGTCCACGCCAGAGATATAGAAAAGGATAAGTGTGCCAACATGTCGAAGAAAAAAGTAGTCAAGATTTCGGTCCCGAAAGGTAACTAGAACGAGCACGCATTACGACTTTTTATTTGGTCACAGAAAGACAACGTATTGGTTTATATTGTGTATCCGTGCACACATACAGTTGTAGCGGATACACCGCCACATACGAACTACGCAGCAAAGACATGACGTCACACAATTCCTGCTTCGCGCAGTTAGAGTTTACCGCGCGGACGACATAGATAAGACTATCAGAAATCAACTTACGGGCAGTTGCCCGCCAGACACAACACCCGTCTGGTTGGAGGATCCTCCCTTTTCAATGGAGGATGGGTGAACTTTACACCCTGTTCCTCATCCCCCTAAAAGTCGCACTCGAAATACAGTCAAGCGTAGTAGGTACTTCGTCCATTTGGTTTGTTTTAACTGTACAGCGGTAGTGTGACTGTAATTTACGTAGTTTTAATTATTTTTGGGATAAAAAATTACCTATAGAACAGACAGAAATTGATTC
This sequence comes from Conistra vaccinii, assembly GCA_948150665.1. Classification (NCBI taxonomy): domain Eukaryota; kingdom Metazoa; phylum Arthropoda; class Insecta; order Lepidoptera; family Noctuidae; genus Conistra; species Conistra vaccinii. Next base: position 9,622,148 of record OX411337.1, on the reverse strand, counting down.
AGTAAATGATTCTGAACAAATTACTCTCAAAAAGTTCAGTAACACATTGTTTATGTAGGTGACATAGAGGACGCTTTACAAAGCACCAGTTTTTCGAAAACTCGGTGTTCCATTAATAGATGTAGATTCTGAAATAATTACAATTAGGTAAGTGACGATAACTCTACATAACATACATAATCAGCCTATTAATGTTCCCACTGCTGGGACACAGGCCTCCTCTCTGTGAGAGAGGGTGGGCCGTAATCCACCACGCGGGCCCAATGCGGGTTGGTGGATGTCACATGTCTTCGAATTTTTGGTTCTAGGACATGCCGGTTTCCTCACGATGTTTTCCTTCACCGTTTTGTGAGCAGCGGTGATGTATTTATTTTACACAAAGTAAAGCGCCTGCCTGGGTTCGAACCCACGACCTACAACTTGTAAGTCAGGGCCGTTACCACTGGGCCACCACTGATCCAATAAAATAATATATACACTAATAATATAATAAAGCTGAAGAATTTGTTCGGACGCGTCAATCTTTGGAACAACCAGCCGCTTTGAAAAATTCTTGACAGAAAGAACGCTAAGCGAAAACGAAGTGTATAATGGTGTCTTACGGCTTCCATCCGCACAAAGTCAAAGTCAAATAATTTGTTTTAATAAGGCACATACAATGCACTTTTGAACGTGAAAGAACGAAGTGAGAAGCCACGGTCAGAAGCTAGTAAATGTATACTTAATATTGAATATATTTGTTACAGAATACACAACATCTACCAACAAGGAGCTGGAATGGATGAATGTAGATATTGGTGTAGCGACTGTTCAGGAACCATACGATTTCAATGACCAGTCATATCTCAGTGATTGTTCTTACGTGCCGGAGAGTATTAAAATAAATTACGACAAAAATAATGAATTACAGAATACTCGTGCCGTAGCGTTAGGATGGGGTGGAAAGAAAGTTAAAGGCGTAAGCAAACTATATCTTTACGTTTCAGGGGACCATCCTATATGTATGCGTCCCTCAATCTTATTTTAGAGCCCAGGTACTATGTCTATAAGGGGTGGGTTTATGATAGGAACCAAATTTTTAGAACTCCTAATCCAAAATACACATACACATCAACTACATAGTTTAGATCTCTTTATCTGGTTACAATAGTATGAGTATATGTAGCAGCATGAAATGTATCGAATTAATAATTTTCACTACATTACAACGATATTCTATTGTTATCTTGTGAGATAGATGCAATTTTGTAATGACTTTTTTATTTCACATACTATGAAAATCTCTCAGCCCAAGGAGTTACCAGAAGAGACAATAAAACGGAAATTACTTCAAGAAGCAACCACAACTATTATCGAAAAAACATTTTGTGCCCATCTCGTGCCAAAAAATAGATCGAAAGAAATCGTAAATAAATATATACTGTGTGCATCTGGGAATGGTTTTTTGGGAGAAGACGGTGTAGAAACTACATTGGACCCCATCTTGGAAGAGCAGTCAAGCAATAGCAGTATTTTCCTAAGCAATTCTACAGAAAACATTAACCAAAGTGACGAGATGAGTTCAAGAAAGTCAGCATTGGTAGAAACATGTCAGGTAAATAAAAGTAAAAGTGGATAATACATTTATAGGCAATATGCGTCATAGTTTACACAATTCATCAGCCCGAGATATTGCATGAATTCAAAGTCAGATCGTATGTTTCGTAATATTGGTTTTATGCGCCAACTTGCCAATCATAGGAGGACCTCAGGCGGTCATCAGTTCAATTTGGTCAATCTGATTGAGACAAATCAAAGTGTATAGAGATTTTTTTTTTCTAATATTCTCCACATCATCCTATCCCACTCCGGACCCACCATACCCCTGGCCATACCCCTGGAGGTAGGGTGAGACTGAACCATACCACCTATTAAATTAGCAATGAAAGTTGCAATATAGGGGTTTATGGGGGCGAAAATTAGATCTCATGTCCGGAAAAAAAAAAAAAAACACCCGAGCGGAGCTCGGTCGACCAGGGGGCCAAGTCTCAAACTCACCATCGAGAGACCATTGTGACGTTTGTAAATTAGTAGACATGGCCCCCAAGTCTAATAGCTAATATTAGCTCAATATTTTTAAAGAATGATCATGGAGGGCCTCTTGTCTCGTGGGTCGGCAGCCAAGAGGTGATCTTAGGAGTGGCGCTGAACGGCATTTGCAACCCAAACTTTGACTGCGTGGGTCCTCGTATTTATGTCAGCACAGCAGCAACAGCCCAAATAATCGAATGCCTACTGGAAACTAACGATACAAGGTTGGTTTTATTCAAACATTTTTTCTATTAAGTGATTGGTCGATTCCTCACGTGACCTGTGGACTGGCCTATATTTCAACCATAGCTATTAAATAAGGCAATTTTAAACTACACTGTAGAGCAATATAAAAAGGCCACTAACTTGTGTAATCATGAAATATTATCGAAACCACGCACTCATTTTTGATGCGCTATGAAATACTCTTGAATGTTGCTTACATTCAAATTAATACGTATTTCATAGCGCATCAAAAATGAGTTTTGTTTGGTTCAGGAGATATTTACATTTTTTTGGCACTTTGCAAGTGGTTTTTTTATTTTGCTTGTAGGTGTATAACAAATGTGTGCTATTGGAGAGGCTTTTGTGCAACAGTGGAATGCTATAGAATAATGACGATAATGTTAATAATGATCTGGAAGTCTTTATTGAAAAATATAAACTAGAGGAGAGTTAAGAAAACTAACATGTAAAACATTTCACAGGCGTAAAAACTGCAATCAACAAATAAGTGATAAACTATATCAAGTCAACAATAAAGAAATTCAATGGCCCGAAGACTTAAAAAACAATTCCACATCCTCGATAAATATCCAACAAATTCCATCGTTTCGACGACAAAATAACGAAGAAGGTACACTTCATGTGCGACCAACCAAGGATCTAAGAACCTTTAATGATCAAAATAACCCAAAAGAAAACCCACAGGATAACCCATATGAGAAACTGCAAGAGAATCCACGTAAGAACCGGCAAGAGGACCCAAATCAACTTCCCTATAATGAGCAGGAGCAAAGATACATGAGTCAACAACAAATAGAATCACAAAGTCAACCAGAAATAGACCCTTTTAATCAACCACAAATGGAATCCCAAAATCAGCCAGAAATAGACTCTCTTAATCAACCAAAAATGGAATCATATAATCAACCCCCACTGGATCCTTATTATAATCAACCACCAATGGATTCTTATAATAATCCACCACAAATGGAGACAAAAAATCCACCAGAATCAGAGTCGTATAATCAGCCCCAATCACAATCAAATAATCAACCACCTCTCAAACTAAATAATCAAAAACTAATGGTTCCATATCAACCACAAATGGATTCGTTTAATAAACCGCATAAGGCATCACAAAATTACCCTCGACAACCAATCAACAAAGACGAATCAAAATCAAATCAACCAATACGATCAATGAATAATACACCACCACCAAAATCACCTCAAATGGAATCATTAATGCCATCGCAAGTACATTTATATAATCAACCACAAATAGAATCATTTCAGCAACCACAAGCAGAATCATTTAAGGAGGGACTAACAGATCAATTAAAAATTTCACCATTTAAAAAACTACCTTCTAAACCGTTCAATAGGCCTCAAGCAGAATCATTAAATAATTCTGAATTAGGATCACTGAAGTCACCGCAATCAAATGTAGATCCTTTAAGTCAATCACAGCATTCTTATAAGGAGCCACAATTATCATACAGTTATTCAAAAAAAGAATCAGTTGAAACGAAACCGACAGAATCATATAATCCACTAGATATTATCATGGCAGAAGACGATGACGCAATTAAACGTCCAATGGAAGAACCTCATATGTCACCGCCAGCGGCACTACGTAATCAACCAAGTGTTGATTTAGACATGGCACAACCATTTAACCCAGAACTGGATAAACCATTTGAGCAACCACCTTTGAGTCAAAAATATCAACCACAATCACCGCACCACGAGCAGCCTTTAGAGCAGCCAGTTGAACAGGCTACTGCGCAACCATTCGATCCAGGTCACACGCTGAACGAGCTGCGTAGCCGGCCGCAGGATCCTGTATCGAATCCTTCACAAGGCGACTCACAGACATTCGAGCAAATGTTTTCACAACTTCATGCAGGACCAGACCCATCAGCTTCGGCGCCGCCACCAAAAGAAGAAACTTTTGATGAACTGTATAGAAATTTACATGATGGGAGACCTGAGGGACCTCAAGATCAAGAATTTGAGCCACGACTTGACCAACCAATTGAGCAGGAGGTTGAACAAAAAGACACCAAGGTAGTGAATGAACCTACGGCAAATGACCCAAAGTAAGTATAATTTTGAAGAATGAACATTAGCCTGATCCTCTGCAGTTTTATCGAATGGATGCATTAAGTTCCCCAAAACTCCAAGTATATATTTTCGTGCTGACCTCTACAATTAACTTGATTATATGTAAAATACGTTTCTTTTTCAGCAATGATGTCCAGGTGCGTAATCAGGTGCCTTTAGAATATCGTAATTATTAAAACCGAAGAACCATTTAATCATAAACTTGTTTTCTTTTGTGTTGTATAAATGATTTGAATAAAGATAGAAAACGCTTTACTAAATATTAAACTTCACGCAAACAACGTCTTATTTAAAACGTTAAAACGAAAGATATGGTAATAAACTGTAAAAAGATTTAAAAAAATGTAATGAGTATTAACATAGATATTCATTAATTTGGCTAACTTGCAGTGGATTGAGCTGCATGCATCTTTTGTCTAAATGCTTTGTTTTGTAGATCTGACAGCATTGAGGGATTATAATATTATGTTTTTTTAATAATAAAATAATTTGTACATTATCGTTATTTTATACTCTTGTATCTAAAGAGTAAAAACCCCAAGTACTGCAACATCAGAAAACTTACGGAGTGACGACCTTCGCAGGGTGGCTGCCATGCTAGCAAAGGACGGAAGTAGCATGAGATCGAATTAACGACTTGCAATTGGAGCGGCGTATGTCCAGCAGTGGACTACCTATTATAGGGTGATGTTGAACAAAGAGTCCACGAACTCACGAACACATTTAAGTTGCCGTGTAGTGTTTAGAGATGTTCATCAATTAATTTTGTCGGAGATACCTTATAGAACTCACAACACATTCAAATCAGTACTCCCAAACCTGGCATTCTTCTTTTGTAAATAATAACTAGGTACGACTGTTTTTTCCAAAGAAGCAAAAATAAAAGTTATAAACAATATTTTTTTAAACATTTAATTGAAAATAAAAATATTAATAAAATAATGAAATTGATAATAATAACAATATCGTCGTAATAAGTAGTGCTATAAATTCTAAACATTGTTATGTAAATGCTTCGTAACTCGATCGGAGTCGATATGTGAAAGGAGATTATCACAGAGCATAGAGACGCTAATACTTTGCATACAAACCAAGCGCGTCACCAAATTCATACAAAATGACGGCCTGTGGCAGCCGAATTTGTGCTTTAATTGCACGGGCACGCAAATTATTAGTAACAGCGTCTTTAGACGCTGCCGGCACGGCGCGTTGAAGTGTGGTTTATAAGCAAAATAGTTTAGAATTCGCTTTTGAATTTTTGTGCGGTCACTTGGAGACTTGAATTTAATTTTTCAAAATAGCACCACTGTTTTCTTATCACGATTATACCCATTGCACTTTGTGCTTGGCAGTCAGGATGGCAGTCCGATAATTATGATAAAGGGCGTTTATATGCCAATCCAATATTTAAATTTGGTCGTGGCCGTACTGGTATCGGCCGTACCAGCTGTACGGGCCGCACCGACCGCACCAGCTGTACGGGCCACGACGGCCGTACCGTAAGTTGACCCACTCTGGAATAGGAAATTGATTATGTTAGATACGACATATCAAGAAAAAGCAAAACTTTTAAATCATAGCTAGAAAAAAACTCCTGACGAGTCTCGCATAACTTTATCATAGTTTTTTTTTTTCTTTACTAATTACTTAAATAACACGCATGGAAGCAGTGGTGACCACTTAGTAGCGGTCGCGACTTACGAGTTGTAGTTCGTGGGTTCGAATACTTTTTGAAGGGAAAACTTGTTTAGACGTGTTGGGCGATTTTTGATAAGAGGAAAACTTATGATTTGGTATCACCGACCTGCTCGTGCCAACATGCTCGCGCCCACATGTTGTAATAGCAGAAATTGACACGCGAAAAAGCGTTCATACTTGCAACTGTCTTTTTATAAATCACACTTTTTGAAAGTGTGAATTTGGGGAAAATGAAAACCCAAGATGGCAAATTCGAAAATTTTAAAATTTTTCGTCATGGGTGTCGTTTTCATAGTTTTTGAGGGTGTTAAAGCCAATAGTGAGGTTGAAATGTAAATCCAAAATGGCGGCTGCGAAAATATTCAAATTTTGCATCATGGGTGTCGTTTTCATAGTCTTCGAGGGTACTAATGCCGATAGTAATTTTTGTTTTTGTTTTAAATCATGCGTGTTTTTGGTAGAGGAAAATCTTATGGGCTTGCGTCACGGACATGCTAATATTATCAGTACCTACCCGTAGCTAGTGCCGATAGATGTGAAAACCAGACTATCAAGTAATGTAAATAATTTTATTTTTACAAATTATGATATAAAATTTTTTGATACCCACTACAATGAATTTAAAAGGAATAATAAAAAACACTGTTATTGTCAACCATTATTTTATTTAAAGTGCGGTCACCTATTGGTCCAGTTACGATGACCGGTGCCGAGTCCTGCCGTGAGGGAGTGGAACCGGTCATATTTTTCGGCTAAACAGGTCTGAGCTATAATTAAAAACATGAGTAGAGGCAAATCTCATTGGACTCGGCATCAATCATTTTAAGTACGCAGGTGTTCATATTCCAAGGATCCTGTCCTTGTTTTATTCATTGTGCATTAGTCACTTATACCTACCAGCTGAACGAATGAAAACTGTAGTAGTACCGATAGTCAAACATAATCAGCCTATAATGTTCCCATTGCTGGGCTGCACAGGCTTGGATAGTAAAAATGGGACAAGAAATATCTCGGACAAGGGAAACTATCGACCAATTTCTCTTGCGACGACCATTGCTTAAATGTTGGACAGCTTGCTTCGTGCTTGAAAATTCATCTATCCTTACACGATGCACAATTTGGGTTTAAACTTTCAATGGAAAGCCTGAAGAATACTGTTCTATATTACACTGCTCGTGAAACGTATAATATATGTAACAGACATATGGATCCTGGATCTTACCAGAGCCTTCGCCCTTATGTCATACGATGTGCTCTGGAAGAATGTCTCGGCTGAAGTTCGTAAAATCTTGCACTGTTGGTACGCGAACCAAACTAACAATTTAAAGTTTTCCAACACACTCTCTGTAGTGCGTCGGAAATGTTTACACAGAATCGAACTGACGGCTTATAAGCGATCATTAGAAAAAAATCACATCAGTAGTAACTTGAGCACGGGCCAGTATATACATATAGGAAAACATTGTGAGGAAATCGGCATGTCCAAGAACCAAAAATTCGATGACAAGTTATATCCACCAACCCGTACTGGGATCGCGTGATGGATATAGGTACGGCCCACACCCTCTCACAGGAAAGAGGCCTCTGTCCCAACAGTGCGAACATTATAAGCTTATTATGCTATGCGTTTAGTTAGTATTATCGGTCGGAGCACTTACACCGGCAAATAAAATTGTACAATAATTTTTGGCGTTAAACTATGACTATGACCATCGACAAGGAAGCGATTCTCTATCTCGATTCGATTCTCTATCAACGATTTTCTCGGTTAAGGAACGTACAAAAAATTACAATATTTTGTACGTTTCTAAAAGAGTTGAATACTCGTTTATCGCCGGCGGCAACGACAAGAGCTATCAAAGAGAGTACTCGCTCAACAACACTTGCTTGGCGGACCGAACACTCGCTGAGACTCACGCTTGGACAGGCAGTAGGTAAATAATTTGACTACAAATTACAAAGTCTTAAACAAAAACGTATCTTAGGAACTACTTAGGCTATATTTTGTTTAGTATTTTTTTAGAACGGTCATAAAGTCTATTATATTTTTAGATTATCCATTCTTTACCGGACACCCTGTATTTACACGACATTGAACCAAACCATAAATTCTTACCCATATGATTCATAGCTCTTACCGATTAGTTTCTTGTTCGGACGGCCAGTCGACAGAATGTTCTATTCTCTCATAATTCATTGAGTTGCATTTTTTGCGCCTGTAAAGGCACATAAAATATCATACATGTTACGGAAAAGGTGTACACGTATTTCACGGGATCAGCATCACCTGCCTATGATGGCCGGCGATTACTATTAGAAGCCAATCATTAAAAACATGTTTATACTCACGAATCCAGTCAGATCGATCGAATTCAGTTCTTCAGTTATATCTCTCCTTGTATGGTAAATAAAATTTGGTAAAGCTTTTTAGTATCTTCTAGTGACAATATCATGGCGTATTTTAGGCCAAGAACAGCTAATTATTGTGTCATCATTTGACCAGCCTTTTCCAAGTTAATGTTGGGGTCGGTTTCAAGTCTCATCAAATGCAGCTAAGCAGCCAGATGAACCAGTATTTTATATGGAGCGACTACCTATCTGACATTCACAACCCAGGTACTGGGTAACACGTAACTCCTTGTTACGACTGGCTACTGGTTGTTGTTAGTTGGTAAGTAGCAGCTTATTATTTATTATTCGGAAAAAAAAATAGCACTTACTTTTCCTTATCGTTAGTAAATAAACATTTGATGAGATTCCCAGATCGAGCCGTGCTGACGTACAAGAAAGGACCTTCACATTCGTATTTTTTATCATAAACGCTGTTTAAAGCGACTCCTACAACGATTTCTTGCTCGCCTGCAAATGCAATTAAGGGTCCACCATGGTCATTCTGCAATGTTAAAATCCTGCAGTAAAAAGAAATATAATGTGCAAATGATCAAGCCGAAATCTACGCATTTTTGTTACTGTAGGGATTTCCTAATGGAAACCGTCCGTCTGGGGAGATTGACGGGTTATATTGGATGAGATCCTAAACAAAACCGTCCGTCTGGGGAGATTGCAGGGTTATATTGGATGAGATCCTAATGAAAACCGTCCGTCTGGGGACATTGCAGGGTTATATTGGATGAGATCCTAATGAAAACCGTCCGTCGGGGGAGATTGCAGGGTTATATTGGATGAGATCCTAATGGAAACCGACCGTCTGGGGAGATTGCAGGGTTATATTGGATGAGATCATAATGGAAACCGACCGTCTGGGGAGATTGCAGGGTTATATTGGATGAGATCCTAATGGAAACCGTCCGTCTCCAGATTGGAGGGTTAATATCGGAATTCTACCGACTACAACCTCACTGTTTGCTCCCACTACCATAAATCAGGGGCCAGGAGATACTCCTACATTCAAGCACATACCCGACTATAGTCATCTCACCAAGTAATATTGAGTAAAAATAACCATTGACCTCAAACAAATATCTTACCTGACATATGCCTCCAAAATACTTTCCTGGTATTCCTTGTTTTCTCATTGAATCATTTATATCCAATTTATTCCCATTAAACGTTTTATTATTATCATTAATCTCGTCTAAGGACGTACCAGAGCTATTCAAGTGCAAAGCTTCCCAGCTAAGTGACTGTTCGGTGCTATCCATGTCCAGGCACTGAAATCGAATCCTGCAGTTTTATCTGTAACTTAGTAGGTTAATCAAAAGAAAAGAAACATAACCTAGTCTCACGCCTATGTTCCCCGAAGGGGTTAGGCAAAGGTGTACCAATAGTACACCCACATTTCCCATGTAAAAGGGGGTTAGCCTAGTGTCATCAACCGGGCACAAATCCAGGCTCCGGGCTGCTACTGAAAAATATCTGATCGAAAAACCCAATAAAACTTTGCCCGACTTGGGGTACTTGGGGATCGAACCCAGAACCTCAGGCTCAGCAGTAGCGCTTGCAAGCATTAGACCAACGAGGCAGTCAGAAGAACATGATCCTATTATTATTTTAATGTGATTGTTTAGATGTTTGCACGGCTTCACGGCTGAACTAATTTAGATGAACATGAGTAGACCATGGCCTGGATTAGAACAGAGGATACTTTTACCCAGGTTAGGTTCGTTACCCTGGGACATTGTTTTTAATTTTACTGACCACCTAACGAGTAAAACGTTACCATCTTACCACGGGCAAAAGTACAGGGCAAAAGCTGATATAATTTTTTTTTACTGACCTCTGCGGGTGTCTCTTTCGATGTTATTTGCTTGCCACCACACCTCCACCCAGTCAACATTCCCTTTGTATATCGTACCGGTTTTCCGGTTGACGAAGTACTCGATGAAATAATTTTTCTTTGATTCTTTAAGGTTGATGAAATAGTTCCTTTTTCTTTCTTTACAACTTTAATATTAACAACGTCATTGAGCCCGTGGGTGCACAAAAATAAATATTCTAAATTTTTTGGAAATTGTTTACGGCAATATGAAGTATTCGTTATTATTGCTTGCGCTTGCATTAGGTATTCTGAATTTATATCCGCAACCATTCCGGGCTGTAAATATCAAAACTTATTTTTGAATAATAATATAATAATTATGCAATCTTTCAGCAACTTTTATTATGCATTTTAGATCGCCGTGTTTGCAGAGAATCAGGAGCAATTCCCGTATCTATTTTATAAATCTATACTAATATTATAAAGAGGTAAAGTTTGTTTGTTTGTATGTAGGAGGTAATCTCCGGAACTGCCAGCCGGATGAGAATGATTATTTTTTGCGTTGGATAGCCCAATTCTTGGGAAAGGCGCTAGGCTCGCGGACGAAGGTGCGGGCAGAATGCAGTAATTTATAAACGTGCTGGCTTCTGCCCACGACTTCGTCCGCGTGCAATTTCTTGTTCCCCGACCCACCGCGTCGCATCGCATCGCCTGCCCACGCTATTACTTCATTTCACTTAGCGTTCTTTCTTTTTTTCCTTTTGCTCGTCTCCTAAGGGTCCTAGCATCATGTTAAATAACGTATAGTCTTCCTCAAGAATTGAGCTATCAAAAGCACAAACATTGTTTTTAATCCGACTCATAGTACCAGATACTAGCGCTTTCAAACAAACAAACTATTCAGGTTTATTATTGATTGATAATTATGGCTACGGATAAAACATCCGCACAAAGCATATTCTAGACTTGTATGGGTGAAAATTATGTTTCGTGAATGTTTTAGCGGCATTTTGCGTTTTAGTAATTTTATATTATCTCCGAAACTATAGATATAACCAACTGACATACAGTTAAGGGTAATTTTTGAATTGGATCATTAGATCCAACGATTACCCCTACATACAAACTTACAGCACTATTACCAACTGACTGAAGTATTGTCTCTCCTTCTTACTTTGATCCATCCAAAGGTTGTCTGTAAAAGATCGCAATAAGATCGCCCACTGTGTCACCCTATGTAAAGGGGTTTGAAGATTTTGGCCCTAAAATCAGCCACCATTTTGTTTTTTTTTTTCAAAATCGAGCTGCACAATAAATGTCATATTGGATAGGGGACAATTATACAAACATAAAACTTGATATAACATAACATCATAAAGCGTCACGTTTCTGAGATATTCAAAGATAAAAATAACAATTGTTTTATCGAATTTATTTATTTATGTTGTATGAATAAGTTTTTACTCATGAATTAATTGACTATACCTAGTGGATAAAACAAAACATTTTTAATCATATGCAGCGGGAGGCTCAATAGGATTTTCTTGGTGTCGCGCACATGCCATGCACCATATACATAATAATACATAATATATTTACCACATAACGCACGTCCTCATTCGGCAGGGGGTAGGTATACATATATTTTTGTCTCTTTCGCTCTTAACTAATATATTACCTATTCATGCTGCAATTATGTTTTCATAGTTCAATAAACTTACCTGAACGGAAATAAACAAAAAAATCCTTGTTTCAGGGTTCAGTTTTCGACTTATATTTTGGTGAATAACTCCGAAACCTGACGCTTTAGGTTATATTATGTTAGATGACATTTTTTGTTTGTATAAGTGTCCTCTATCTAAATATATAACTTTTGATTTTCACTGCGATTCTGGAAAAAAATCAAAATGGCGGACTCACGTTAGGGCCACCCTGCATACAAAAATCTTCAAACCCCTTTCTAAATCTATGTCTGTAATTTTTATGGTGTACATAATAAAGAGTCTATCTATCTTACAAACAAACAAATTTTACCTCTTTTATTTATAGATATACTTAGATAATTTATAGAATTGCGTAGATAGAGATTCTCTACCTACATTTCTGACAAGTTTTTGGCATTGATTGTCTCTGAGTTCCATAGAAATATAAAAATGCTGAGATCAGATAGCGACCTGAATTTGAGTACGAGAAGTGTCCATCAGATTGGCTTGGAAACTTACTTTAAGAGCTTTAGCTGTCCCCCAACCAAGAGCTACGACAAAAGAAATAGGTGCTTCCATTTTTGGATTATAATTAATTGAAATAGCCTTCGGTTCATAGGAGCAAACTGCACGGTAAGAAAAGTCAGAGAAGTTATATGGCTTCTCTACAACCCCAAGGCCGACGTCATATTGCATCCACGTTGATTGATTGTACGCTGTGAACGAAATGAAGTTATTTTTATAAAGACGTACCTAAATAATGTAAGCCAAACACGCTATGGTTCATCGGATGGGTCTATCAGTGCAGGTCGACCCAACTGAAGGGCAGTTTAATATCGGCTTTAATATCCTGCGCTGTTTCCAAAACTTCACAGGTCTCACAAAGCTTGCTGGACAAAGGCCTCCCCCAAGCCCGGCCACTTCGACCCCGTTCTGTGCTTCCCGCATCCAGCTGGTTTCTGCGGCTTTCACAAGGTTATCCGTCCACCTTGCGGTAGGCCAGCCAATGCTACGTCTTTCGGTACGCAGTCGCCACTCCAGAACGGCCCCATCGGCAATCTATTCTGCGAGCAATATGCCTGCCCACTGTCTCATAAGTTTGGAAATTCTTCGGGCTATGTCGGTTACCATGATTCTCCTGCTATCTGCAGGAGAATCTTCATTTCTATTTCGATCACGTAGGGAAACTCCAAGCATAGACCTCTCCATTGCCCTTTGGGTGAGTTTTAGCCTTCTTATAAGGCCCATTGTGAGCGACCACGTTTCATAGGTCATCACTGGCAACATTCACTGGTCAAAGACTTTCGTCTTGAGACACTACGGTGAGTACTACAGCTATTTAATTTAGATTTAGCACAAAAACAGTTCAATGTTTTGACATGTCGCCATTGGAGGCGAGTGAAGCAGGGGCGAGGATAAATTAATGAGCAGCAAATAAATTACGTGCTCACCTTTTGGAATAATAATCTTGACAATTCTTTGTTTCCTCGTCCAAGTGCACTCATCATCGTGAATTTGATCGCCACTGACGTACTTTTTGTAGCCAGCTATCACATATATGTGGCTGACCTCAGTCAGGCACGCTGCTGCCGTAAGGACATGTCTCGTAGTAACCAGAACTCCACCACATAGCCAAGCATTTGGTTGATTTTTAGAATAAGCCGAGTTGAGGAGGTACACCTGTATAAAACAATGGATTGATCTGCTGTCTTTGTATGGATCAGAATGTAATGTAGGGCCACAAAAGGGACGAAACAAAGAAAGAGGGATGTGTGGTGTTACGCGAATGGATAGAATAAGAAATGAGTATATAAGAGGAAGTCTGAAAGTGGCACCGGTAACTGAAAAGTTGTGTGGAAATCGGTAGTCATGGTGGAATGCGAAGGAGTGACGAATATATCGTGAGGAAAGTTTTGAGAATGAATGTGGATGGCTGTAAGAGTAGAGGTAGACCAAAGAAACGAAGGATGGACTGTGTGAAAGATGATATGGCTAGAAAGGGGGTGACTACCGAGATGACGACTAATAGAGAAATATGGAATGGATCCTAAATAAATTAAGATACGGATGAAAATATGATGAGGATACACACTACCTGCAAATAGAATTTCTTAAATAATTATGGAACTGTCGGGCTCTAACAAGCTAGGAGACGAACATAGGTATCGGATAACATAACATAACTCTTCTTTCCCCGAAGTGTTAGGCAAAGGTGTAAAACGGAACTAAGACGTAACTTATAAAATACTTACAACTTCAAACTTACCATATATTTTTTTTCGTTTTCAACGACCATTCCGTTTGTTATTCTTCGTCCACACAGACAAACTGTACGTTTATAAAAATTAATAAAATGGATCTGATATATGCACAGCTCGCAAATTTAAATGGAATGTTAAATGCTATTGTACTCATGGTACAGAACAAAACTAGCTACTTAGTACTTAAAACTAAGCCCAAGATATCGGTTTCATCATTAGCCTTTGGCAGTTCAATGCTGGTCATTGGCCTCTCCAATTGCCCACCATTCAACTCATTCCCAGCTGCTTATTGTTTTACCAAATCGGATTATAACTATGCGACTTGCGTCAAGCGATTCACGGCAGTTCCGTCGTCGCTCCGCAATTCGCGTCTTAGTGACTCGTGGCATGCCCTAAACAACTTCATTCATTTGTTTTCTCCGCAGTCGTTGTGGCAAGACGCGTATCACTCGAGGCCACGGGGTAAGAATATTCAAAAATTTAAATGTTGATAACTAATTTCTAATTCATAAATTCAAATAATACTTAACTTTAGAGCTCACTACACAAAGGACGAAGTATGTGAAACATTTATACAGCATGACTTTTTCCAATAATGCCGGCACAGTCACATAAAACTTTACTGAAGAAATATTTCTACACTCAATTTGACAGTGCAGTCAACCAACGAATGCAGTGATTACATATTCAAACATATTTCAATATTTTATTTGTTAGATACCTGCTTTGGTGCCGTGTTGGAGAAAACAAACAAATTAAATATTTAGGTAATGATAAAGCTATCAGATATCACTGTGTTCCAATAATGCAAAGTTAAGCAAATATATAGGTAGTGGTTGGGTGTGTGTGGTAGGCAGAGTAATAAATAAAACTCAGTCTGCTATAGTTAGGTACTCACGATTTTATTTAGCATTACACACAACCACTGGCGGACTACCTAAGGCATGACAGAGGCGGTCTACCCCGGGTCCCTGGTCCTGGGAAACCCCCAAATGTCTAGAAATACTTTGCAGTTAAATCCCAAACAAGACCAAAATATGTTCAGTGATTTACAGTTAGTTTATAGTTGGAAGCCTTCTACGCATACTAAATAGAGAGGGTGCAAAAAAATCGAGTTCGCTTCGCTCGCTCGTGCATTCTACTTTTTGTTTAATTCTCTGCGTAAGCCGATAAGTACATAGATAACTCCTATTTATGTATGAATGGGCCTTATTGAGGCAGGGTGCTAAAAATGAGGATGACCGCTCGCCTATATTGGCATACAATTACCACAACAATAAGGTACATAAGCTACATAATAATATGGTGCGTTTTAAAGTGCATTAGACCAATTTTTATCTCATTAATCATTGATTAACATCAGTTTTTTATTGACTATTTATTGAAACAAACACTTTCACTAGACACACACTAAATTAAATTACTTCAAAAACTGTTTCATGAAACGATCAAATATTTTCAGGCCGGGTTCGTTAATCTTCTGGTACCAACTTTGTCTCTTAAGTCGAGCCCACCACATTTGAAGCTTCACATATTTTTTATCAATGGGAATAATGCAGTGTAAAGAAGACAGGGTTGCCACACACGATACATCAGCTAGGGTCAATTCATCACCAGCTATATACTCCTTTCCTAGATACTTTTCAGCTACATCATAGCATTCTATAATATCAGCAACTTGCTCATCCGTTGGTCCTGGCGCTCTGAATTTCACTACACTGTAAATAACAGACCTTAATCTCGGAAAGAGAATTGACGCGTCGAAAAATAAGCGTTGATCGACTATCGCTCTTGCAGTCACATCCTTAGGGTACAAAGTCTGTTGTGCTTCTCCATATTTTGATACCAGGTACATGATGATTGCATGGCTGTCAGAAAGGACCAAGCCGTCGTCTTCTAACAGCGGTACGGAGTGTAGTGGGTTCTTCTTCAAATATTCAGGTTTGAATTGGTCTCTACTAGGTAGGTTCACTTCTCGAGTTTCGACTTCAAGCCCAAGTAGTTCCACAAGCATCAAAGTTGCTCGAGCTGGGGGACTGACATCAGTTTTGTGGATAACTATCGGCATGATACGGTTGACTATCGTTTACTATGGCTTATAATTTACTGGAGTTGTTGCCACTCTATTATCACTTCTGATACGCAGATATATTATCTACATTACAATCGCAATAGCGCTAGCCGTTTATTGATTACGTACGCCAGCACATCAACCTACTCCAATCTGTAAAATTTTCCCAATCAACATTGAACCTTATTCTTTAGCGATAAACTTGAAAATCTATTAAAGAAGGACAGATTGTAGTAACTTGGATGTGTTAGCGTCTGGTACCTTGCGAATGACGTCACTCAACACGAATTATATTTTTCTTAATTTTAATTCTCATTTTGTTTTCCTAGAAATATTATTGAACACTCTTAGAATTATAATGATTGTACCTCTTTTTGTGAACCTCAATTGACAAAACTCTATTTTGGAGTCCTAAAAATACTAAATAGCCAAGTAACTGCGACCAACTTGGATGTTGGGCCCGGTGGAAGCTGCCGCGGCACCACGGAATGTTCGGTTGAATACGCTCCTAAGGGTGGCGCCACACCTGCCGAACGTTCCGCGGCGGAACGTTCAGTCGCGTCATGTTTGCTTGCATTTCTATGGACGTAACGTTCGGCTGATGTGTCATAGGTAACTTGGGGTGGCGCCACACCTGCCGAACGTTCCGTCGCGGAAGGTTCAGCGACGGAACTATCGGTCGTAGATTCGGTTGGCATGACACACTATACGCGCCGAACGGTCGGCGGCGTTTAGTTCGGCGCGTTACGCGACGGAAAATTACGTTCCGTCGTCGTCACAGTGTTTCCACTTTTTGGGATTTCTCCCTTTTTTAGGGAAAAATGCCAATAATAAGCATGGTTTAGGGATATTTTATTAAAAAAAATTGAACTTGAGTTGGTAGCCCTTTGTTTAAAGTAGGTAGCACCCAATGTACTACTCAAGCGTATGGCACCACTGATTGATTAAAGGGGATTCCCTAAAACTCGTAAAGTCGTAATGAATGTAATTCGTCTAATTTTAGTTTACATTTGGTGCCGATTCTCTTGTTAAAAATGCCGCTAAACATAACCAAAATTTAGTTTAGTCCTGTCAAACGAGGATTTCCCATTCTGAAATAGACTAAAGTGACACAACGGGGATGCGCCAAGGTAGCCCGCGAAATTCAATTTGCAGGTCAGTGGTGCCGATTCTCTTGTACACCGAACTAAACTAACTAAACTATCACTAAAAGTCTAAAATTCCTTACTTTTGTCTATGAGAATCTAAAAGCTATTCTGCGGAAAAATATCTCTAAATTAAAAAATAATTGACTCATCTAAAATTGAATTTGACAATCGCGTCGCGACACCACATGGTACTTGTTTGCTCTACTCCGTGAATTTCTATAGAGCCAGAGGCGCGCTGGGGGGCAGCCTTGACGTGTTTTGTATGGAATTTTTAACTTTTTGTACGGAAAATATAAAAAAAATATTACTTATGTGTAGAGGTACATGGGTTTACGGGTTGCAAAGGGGGTCGAAATTTCCATTATTTTTGCGCTAGGACGCACCGTTTTCGAGATATAAGCAATTGTATGGAATTTTTTACTTTTTATACGGAAAACTAGCTCTACTCCGTGAATTTCTATAGAGCCAGAGGCGCGCTGGGGGGCAGCCTTGACGTGTTTTGTATGGAATTTTTAACTTTTTGTACGGAAAATATAAAAAAAAATATTACCTATGTGTAGAGGTACATAGGTTTACTGGATGCTAGGGGGTCGAAATTTCCATTATTTTTGTGCTAGGACGCACCGTTTTCGAGATATAAGCAAAATAAAAAAGTACTGTTTTTGCAGCTGAAGTGTGTGAATTTTAGTTCATGCCAACTAATTTTATTCAACTCCTTTTTAATCGCGTTAGCGCGCAGGGCCACGCCAGGGCGGGGGGCCGGCGGCGCCGGGCAGGCAGGTAGGCAGGAACGCGATGTTGCCACTCTTCTCTTGCCACGCCGCGCCGCGCCGCCGCCGAGATCAGTGTCTCCACTTAAGTTTTTAATTTTTCCCCAGTTTCTTAATGAATTATCCCTCAAATTCCCAAAAAAAAAAATGGTTTAAGGATTTTTTTTAAATTTTATAGCACTAAACACCTACAAAACTTCCATTAATTGACGAGATTACAAAATATTCATTAATTTCCGATGTCGTTTTTAGCCACGGTAAAAGTACAATTAACGATGACATGGTAAACTAAAATTAGACGAATTACATTCATTACGAGTTTGAGGGAATCCCCTGAAAAGTACAATTAACGATGACATGGTAAACTAAAATTAGACGAATTACATTCATTACGAGTTTGAGGGAATCAATCGGTGAAGCCATAAGTAGGTATATTGGTTGCTACTATAAACAAAGGGCTATCAACTCAAGTTCAATTTTTCCCCAAAATTCCCAAAATCCCTGTCAAAATAAAATATCCCTAAACCATATTTATTGTTTGCAATTTTTTTCTAAAAATGGGTCAAAATTCCTTTATAGTGGAAACACTGGCCGAGATCCACCGACCGAACGTTCCACTACGCCCGCGGAACTTTCCGTCGCCGAACTTTCGGTCGCATTCCGTCGCGTCTTGTGACGCTTGTTCATGAACCGACGTAACGTTCGGCTGATGTGTCATAGGTAACTTGAAAAACATTAGGAGCGTATCAACCGAACGTTCCGCCGCGGAACGTTCGGCAAGTGTGCCCCGACCCTAATGTTTTTCAAGTTACCTATGACACATCAGGGTCGGTCCATAGAAATATGACGCGACGGAGCGTTCCGCCGCGGAACGTTCGGCAGGTGTGGCGCTAGGCTTAGTGTTCTAACTTAAGGTGGAACTAGCCGCGGGCTCGAACTCAATGGTGGGCATGGCCAAAAACCACGCTGTCTCACCTGGCATCGTGTCCGACAGAGATAGTATCAGTGATGAGCAGTTAGAAGCTGGTCTACATGGACAACGTATAAGTTCGCACGCACAGAAACACCGTACCGACCAATTTTAGTAAAACGAGCGCGTCAAAAATTACGAAAAGGCCTTTGGAAAAAAGGTTTTTCTGAAAAAACCACTGCATAAATCAAATTGAAATCATCGAGATTTTTCTGTGTCGGTACGGATTTTGTTTTCGAGATTTCACACTTCTTGTATTACTTATTTACGCCCAAAGTTGCGTTAAAATTAGCAAGAAAAACGAATCTTTGTTGGCTTATAACTTTTTAATGGCTTTTTATTTTACTATTCTGCTTCCGTACAGACAAAATTAATAATGAGACCTAACGATATCATGTTAAACTTTGAATGTACGATGTCAAACAGTGGAGTAAAACCCCTCCGAAGTTTGTATGGAAAAAATATCAAATTGTTTCACCATAGAGCTTTTACAATGTACGGCATTTCATACAAACTTTCAAGCCCTTGTTTTTCGAAATTACTGAACTGATTTTAATGGAACTTCATACGCATAAGCAGCATACAAAGGTCTAAAAAGTTAGTTAAGAACATTTTCTTAAAATAGTGTTACAGCGCACTTACAGCCAAATTAGACCGATTTAAAATTTTCTATGGAAACAGAGATTTCCAGTTATCTGTTTTTAAATAACACATTAATTTCGATGTTTTGCATTATTAGAGGCACAAACAGCTTTTAGAGAATCAGTTAGTTCTTCGGCCAGGATGGATGGATGTTTGTTACACTTTCACGCAAAAACTACTGAACGGATTAGGATGAAATTTGGCATACAGATAGTCTAAAAAATAAAACGATTGATAGCTAATAACGAAATTTATTTACACGTTAAAATATCATATACCTATCACTTATAACATTTTTTGAAAATAGCTATCATTATTCACCATTTGCAATATACAAAATCTATGGGTATGTGGGTACACTCATTACCTTTACAAAATTTACAAACATTCAACGTTATACCTTATCATTAAAAGAATGCTTAAAAATCTAAAGTGTTGGATATAAAAATTATGGAATCTTTTTAAAGTTTTATTTTTTATTTAAAGTCATAGATTAATATTAAGGGTAGGGTGGGGACAGAGATGTGGTATAGACAAGGCAACGAATTGTCAGTATCATAGACTACATTTCTGTCACAACGCTACGCCATACTCAATAAAGTAATGACCTAAAAATTCAATCAGGCAATAGTATTCTTAAAAATATACTTTTCGAATGTCCCTAACTAATCTATAAACAAAACGATTTCCATTATTTATTTTGGGGCGTCAAAGTTTTGCTTGCAGATGCCAATAACTTTATTATAATGCCGCAATTATTTTATACTAGTATTAAAAATGCCATGTTCATTCAACAATTAAAATAACGAACGACGAGGCGGATTGTGATGGTCAAATTTCTTAAAAAGTATGAGGAATTAGGAAGACAATGATTTTTAAACTCAGAAGCATATATTTTTGATGCGACGTGATAGTAACAGACGATTCAAGGTCTCTGAGCGCTTTTTATAACAAGCGAACATTTACAAAACTCACACTAAAATCGACTTATATTCTGCGATTGGAAGACAGATTCTTCGATGACGTAATTACTTCCTTCCGACACAGATAAAAAAAAGCTAGTATTTTTATTCATAATGGCGTCTGCAAGCATTACAACATGTTATAATAAAACATGTAGCAACAACATTATTAATATTTAGAGAGCTACCTAACAAAATATGGAAATTCCTTACACGAAAATTTATATCAGTCAATATGAAACAAACCATACATATTTTTATTTAACACCGCTATCAACAAGTTTGGTGTATGTACGCAGTGTATATTTGAATTCAGAGCCATTTTAAATTATGTTTATATCCCAAAAACAGTATAAAATGGTTTACTTGGCAAAATATCGGTACTGTTACAGGATAATAAACAAAAGAGTATTCAAGCTAACTTCTATTCAAATATAAACCTTGTACGAAAGTTATAAAGTGTATTTTAGAATAACATTTCAAGTATAACACGGGTGATTATAAAAATACACTATATAAGGTGCAATAAAAATATCTGCCACGGCTTTAATGGGAGGTAGTATTGTGTTTAAAGATTACAATAGTGAAGAAATTTTGTACCCCGGCACAGTTAAATCGATTTCAGAAAATAAAGTAGTTAAATAAACATTGACTCTACTTTGCATAACGTGGTTCACAAAATACGCGCGATGTGTCGCTTTGTCAATGAAAACAACTGCTATCTCTTTCCATCTGTTCTGTGAATGAAAACTGAAATCAGCTGACTAGTTCGTCAGTATCTAATCTAGTAGGTACGCAATAATACGCAGGCAAACAAGTGTTTTAAAAGTGCAATTACTTACCAGCTACCGCATTCTTCCAAAAAACTGACGTAAATAAGATGATAAACTTCCTATCACACTTAAAAGAAGAAGAAGAAGTCCAACACTTCTTCTTCGAGTTCGGCAGAGAATGGAGGCCTGCCTGCGTCAACCGGAGGCGGGTCAAAGCGGCCGTGTTCTCTAAATCTGAACACTGCATCCAGAATGGTATGATGACTCACTCGCACACCAAACCTCTGCTGGTATAAGTTTACTGCATGTGCAGTTATGGAGTTACACTCGCGATAGCACAATACCATTTCAAGATATTCTTGATTGGAATACCGTCGTCTGGGAGGCATTTTTAAAGAAAGCGCGCGCGATATTCCCGACGCTGCACGCTGACCGCAAAACTAACTTCCGAGCGGGCGGGCGGGCGACTGGCGGGCGGGAGGTCGCGGTCGGCTAGCGCGTGCGACGTACGGGGTAGTGCGGGTGAGGGTGGGGGCGCGCGGGGCTGCGCTTTGACGAGCGAGTGGCCGGCGCGCAGCGGCATTGTTTGATAAGAATGGCAACAGTGTAGAACGGCGTCGGCGTTTTGCGAATTGAATTCGGTGCTGTGCGGCAACGTCTACGGGATGGTTTTATGCCAATAAATCAATACCAATATTTTTTGTATGAAAAAAAAAATGACATATTATCAATAATTTATCTTTACTATTGTGATCTATAAACACAATACTATCTCCCATTGCAGCCGTGGCAGATATTTTTATAGCACCTTATATTGGACGAAAAATTGAATATAAAGGGTTGAATGTTAATGTCATAATATATTTCGAAGACAATAACACATTCTGTCTGATAAATTAATTGCTATAAGTATAAAACAAATCAGACGAGGAAATTCACCTTTATACGTAAGAATATAGAAGTTTCTGGTGTTAACTTCGTTTTTATAGTGGAAAGACTTGATGGAAGAATGGCATCACGGAAAATAAAATACTTAGAACACATTGCGCGGTTTCTACAGTAAAGCGGAGCGAGGAAAGCGACTAATTCAATTTCAATGTCTTTATTCAGTAACAATTCACATTATATCCAGCATTAAATATAAGTATTAGATGTACAAACATATTATAAAAGAATACATTTAAATAAAAATTAGAAAATATTATCCAGATTTCAAAAAAATATTAAAATTAGAAAATATTATTCAGATTTCAAAAAATATTAAAATTAGAAAATATTATGAAGATTTCAAAAAATATTGAAATTGTCAACAAATTAATAGCAATTTAAACCTTAATGGTAGATTGGCCGATACCTGCATGTCTTCGCTCCTTTTCACTTCAGTAGAAACTCTTACGCGGTCTGACGAAATACCCCATATCGACTATATACATACTCGTACTTGTCCTGTCGTTATATCACGAAGTTAACACCAGACGAAGTATTGTGATAACAACTTGTGTTACTATAGTATATTCGTAGACTTGCTGGATGCATAGCTATGGAACGAATAGAGGAGCAAGACACACCCTTACCAGTTTCTGAAAAGCCAATGCCAATGAGGGATCAGGCCGCCCATTGTATGCTTTGTAATGTTAAATTTTACTATGTATTTTCTGGTGTATATATAAATAAATATCAAATCTCAAGTTCAATAATACCAGCCAATTTTGAAATGAAATTAGACCAGTTGTTTTTTACGGGATTCCATTTTTTTTTAAATCTCTCTCTAATCGTTTTCTGGCTCAAATCATAATTAAAGCGTTGTTTTCGATCATGATGTCTTACTCCATTTATGCTGCACATTCAGCAAGTCATAGTCTACACTATAGTAAAAGATTATTGTACAGATCAACTCCAGCTACCCTAAACAAAGTTACTTACTGTGACCATTAATGAGTATAAACGTCAATTATTGTAAGATTTAAATTTTATTTATTGCTTTATTTTTCAACTCGTCTGGCTTCCCCGAGGAGAGGTGTATCGTTGTAAATTATACCAGCATTTCACCAGTTATGCTCATGTTCCATGTATATAGCCAGCGCGGGTCGGACGCGGAGCGGGTCGGGAGCGGGAACCTCGCACGCTATTTGTGTGGTGACATCCATATAATACAACGAATTACAATATAATACAAGCTCGCCGTACTCCCGTCCCGACCCGCGCCCGCCACGCCCCCGCTTTGATCTTTATCATTCTCAACCTGAATATTTTTCTTTGCGGGATCCTCGTCAATCACATACATTGACGTTTCTACTCGTTAACGACACTCACAAGTAACTTTAAACGGAGTAAGCGAGTATGGTACAAAGTTTCACCGCAGTTGTTGCGAGGTCTGCGGCCGGCGACAGTGGGTGGCAATAGATCGGAAGCATTCGTCACAAACACGAACGGGTTTCAGTTGGCCGTAGCGCGGCAGTGGGATTGAGTTTGAGCTGCACGATGCACAGAATACTTTGCCTGAAAAGTAAATGTTTGGCGTTAATTTGGTTGTTACTGTAATATTTATTGCTGTGGTGAGATTGTCACCAATATTTTCAGTATGGCTCGTCAGAGTATTGCAAGAACATTTATGGTGTATTGATGTTACGGACGATGTTTCTCACATCGAATAAATTGCAAGAGTAGAATATTGTCGTTACTTAGGTATATCTATCTATATAAATAAATTTATTTTTGGCGTTACGTCTTTTATTGAGAGGGACGTCGCAATGTGTTGTCGTAGTAATTTGTAGGTTTTTTTTAGCCATCGCTGCTTTGGCAGTATTCCGTGATAGAGATGATTCTCTATTTAGCAAAGTTTGGCTAGGTATCACAGGAATCAGTTGTGATGATACCTAGCCAAAATTAAAAATATTATTGCTGCATGACCTGTTCAAAAACCCCGTTATGGAAAATGTTGCAACATGAATTTCGCTTATACGATTTATTGGAACGAAGTTCTTTATTGCGGCTTGCGGTAGGAGTTGACTGGTAGAAATCGTCACGTAATGAAAAAGCGTTATTCCCCTTAAGTTTCGAGGGTCAACAGTTTTTTGTTTAAAATCATATGTGAGAAAGAATATGGTAGGCAAATAGAAACCTTCGAACTTCGCTAAAGTTATGCCACGCAAAAGTTTTGTTTTTAATTAATTTAGTTCCTGATGAGGGTACCGCACTCGTTTTTTTATTCCACGGCTATGTCAAAGTATAAATATGGACAGTACAGAGAGTACGTAGTAAACGTTGTAAACAGTACACACACAGACGCACTCATTGAAGACTCCAAGCGACTATCGCGGTGGTCGCCTGATCTTTAAAAAAATGGAGCGTCGGTAATTTTCAATAAACGGGTGTAGTTTCCATACTGGCCATAAGAATATAGTAGCTATGTACGAACCACAGTTGCGACAGTGGTGGCGGCGCCGGAAGGCCGTGAAGTGCGCGGCGCAGCGCATGCAGGCGGGCGCCGCGATGTCGGGCACCCAGTCCGGCGCGCGCTCCGGGCTGGCGCGCGGCGAGCTGCAGTAGAGGGGAGGGTTAGGTAACGTCGCGCTAGTACTACTAGGAAGGATAGCAGTGGTTCTATTCTGTAATAATCTCACCGTGCAAAGTTAGGTGAAACGAGCTGTCAGCCAGCACCAGCGCTGGAGTTCAGATAGAACTCCAGCGCTGGTGCTGGCTGACAGCTCGTTTAGGATCGCAGCATTATGGCCTGCGCAGACGACAAATTGTTGTCTGACTGCCTGATCCAGGCTCTTCTGATGCTTACGCGAGATCGATTGAGCGCGATCCGCGGACTCGTTACGCCTGTCTCAATAAAAAGTCCGCGGACAAAAATCCGTCGTCTGCGCAGGCCATTATGCTGAGCGATTACCGTTTAGCGTGGATGTGAAGCATATTTGCCCCTAACTTGCTTTTTTTTTGTTTTGATTTCTTTTTTGGCGTCATGTTTACCGCAAATAAACGTATTTACTTTCTTTCTGTCAATCTCTAACATCGTGGAATGACAGTTCACTTCACCTAAGTTTGCACGGTGAGATTTTTACAGAATACACCGGTTCCAAAAGTATCTGACGAAAATATAAACAAAATCAAAAAATACTTCTATGGATATCTTTTTATACCAATTACAAATTGAGAGCTTTAATTTGAATATTTACTTAAAATTATTTTTAATTTAAATCATCTTTAAGATGATGATGATTCACAGGTTCAATTTTCTATTTTATTCAACTATTTGATTTATCAATTACAATTTAAAAATATTATTCAAACAATTATTGTTGGAAAAAGTGGTGAGATTTAAAATTCAATCCCTCTATAAGTAAACATGAATGTGTTTCTAATTTATTTTAGTGGATGAAGACCTAAACATAGTTTGTTTACAAATTCAGGAAAAGTAAGTGTTTTATCGACTCTTGTAACTTTGACGTTAAAAAGTGCTGATTCAATGATTTTATTTACAAATTATTTTGATTTATTAATTTTATGCTTTCATCATTTACGTAAAGTGCAACATACCTATAGGTGAGGTCCCCAGTGGACACGGACGCCTGCAGGTTGCCGGGCGCGTCGTGCGACTTGCGACGCGCTTCAGTCGCGACTGGCTGGTCGCGCGCGTTCACAGTGTTGCGTCTCGCCAGTCGCGTGGACCCGTCTGATGTGGAGTCCGAAGTACTGTCCGCGTACACTTCCTCTGCCGAATACACGCTGTCGAATGAGCTGCCTGCAAACGTTACATCGATTTTGAGGACCACCATTTGCTCTTGGAGGAGTCTCACGTGGTCGAGGAATCAGTATTGGGGCTTTATGGCCGAGGCCTTGCCCGAGGGATTGTTCTCTCGGTCCCTAAAATTGGGGATCAGTCATTGGGTGCCCCTCCCCATCAGGAGGGGAGTGCCTTACTGCACACCTAGTTGCTGAGGGGTTTGCCTCCCCTCAGAGTTCTGAAGTGTGTTTCTGAGGTGTGATTGTAGGAGCGCCCGAAGTGTTTCACGACACCCGTTCAACCAGCCTCCCCCGGGTGAGATCCCTAGTTCTTTTGGAGGAGGTTTGAATGCGTTCATCTTATAATATGCACAAACGCTAAGAACAACTTCTTTAAACTAATTTTTAAAAATCCCCCGTACGAGGTTCGAACCCGCTAGAAAGGGATCGAGGGAATACAAGGTCAAATTAAACAAGCTAGCGAAACTATTATAAACTCATTTTAGTGAGTACGCAACGGGACGCGAGCAATTCTACACACCGCACAACGCCGCTTTAGCGTGCGGTGTCTGATGTCTATGCGCAGACGTATTCCGCAGATACTTTTTTCAAGAATCTGCCCGCTACGTCGGCTCTCGTGTACACTGTCCGGTGCATAATTATGCTCCCTATATTTTCTTTTAAGCCAAATCTCAACTTACCGTTCTGTATAACCTGATCCTCAGTCACCTCATACTCGATCGCAGGCGGTTTATCTTCCTCTGGCTCTGGTGGGTCGGGCGACTGGTTCATAAGGAATACGGACTTCAGAATGTTCCGGAGATCTGCTGCGAAGTTCGTCTGTAGCTGGTCTGCTACGCCGGCGATGCAGACGAACAGGCGGTGGATTAGGTCTTCACTTGATCTGGAAGGTTTAAGCACATTCACATTTCACTAGTTACGTTGAAGTCTCATGTAGTTACAATAGGTGGCGAGCCTATTGCCATCAACAGGGCACATATCCAGAATCCGGACCTGGAATGCCCGACCTGGGAATCGAAGCCAGGACCTCGTGCTCAGCAGTAGCGCTTGCAAAAACATTGCACATAACGACCTTTATGGCGTTAGCTTAAAGGTCGTAGTTTCGAACCTTGGCAGGCGCTTTACTTTTAAGTAAATTATTTCATCACCACTGCTTTCAAAACGGTGAAGGAAAACATCGTGAGGAAACCGGCTTGTCCTAGAACCAAAAATTCGAAAACATGTGACATCTACCAACCCGCACTGGGCCCGCGTGGTGGATTACGGCCCACTCCCTCTCACATAGAGGAGGCCTGTGTCCCAGCAGTGGGAACATTATAGGCTAATCACGCTATGTTGCTGACGATGGCACAGACAAGTAGATATACGTACTTGAACTTCCCGCGCGCGTGTTGCCTGGCCGCGAGCTCCTGCGCCTGTAACGCGAGCGCTATTTGTTCGTCATCCGCGCATTCTGACGCTCCGCAAGATGTTCCGCTGAAACCATACAATACATTATAACATCTTTTAATAATGGGTTGGAAAAAACTGGATGAGAGCATGGAGTAAAATGGCGTCTGATTGCCAAATGAAACTTAACGTTCCAAATATAACTCATATCGCAAAACTGTCACAAATATTTTAAAGAGACATTTGTTTGAATGTTTTGAGAAACCTTATTTCGCTTTGATTCGACTGAAAGTCAATTTCAATCAATTTATCAGCTAAAAGGAAAGTGGTCAACGACGAATATTCTCGGCATGAAATGGAAATAAAAGCGAACTCACCTCTCATCAACTAAATGATCTAAATTCAATCTCAACGGACTGTTCTGGTTTTGCGCCGACCGGTTATCGAGTATCACCATACCAGGCGACCATTTCTTATTCTTTTTCTTTTTACTCTTAGTATTAGTCTTCCTGATTTTCTTCGGCCGGCTTGACTGCGACGGCCCCACATCAGCGTTAGAACTGACGTTATTGTCTTCTTCAACTAGCGAACTAATCTTCTTATCAGCTTCTCTATGCCTCCTCAGCTCAGTGATAACTTCGTCAATAGTTCTGTACTCCTCATCGCCGGCATTCGCTCCCCAATCTTGCAACACTCGCCTCGCTTCACTATTTACATTGGTCGCCTCATTCAACCCATCCTCGTCAGAACTTAACCTATTTATAACCTTATCCATAACGGACGACGATCCCGCCTCACTCTTCGTACTATCATCTTCTACGTAATTAATATTTACAGTAACGTCATTATTTACATCGGAAAAGGAACTTTCTAAAGTGTTTTTGGTGTGTTTATCATCGTCTGTTTCTGCATCCGGACTTTTTAGTACCCTGTTTTGTTGCATGAAGTGATTGTCTCTGATATCTTTGTCTATGTCTTTGTTTTGGTCGGTGTCGGGCGATCTATCTAAGCTAGTGTTTTCAGTACTGACGCCCGAATCGACCGCGGATTCATGCTCGCTTTCATAACCTAACATAAACTTAACTCTCTCATCCTCTCTATCTAGCGTCATCTTTGCCGAATGGAAGCTTGTGTTATCACCGTCTGCCGTTTCTTCTGCTAAATCATTGTATTCCTCATTGGTTAGTAGCAGTGAGCTTAGATTGGCGTTAGCTATTGATATATTAGTGTTTACTATGTCCGCGTCAATATTGTCGGGGATAATGAGCGGGAGATCTGTTGAGTTGAGCATTGCACTGTTGATTTCACTGCCTGCATCATCTTCTTGGTTGAAGACAGCGGAATTATTGTGGGATAAAGAGGAGAGTACTGCAGGGTCGTGACTAATCGCGTTTGGTATCAAATACCCGTGACTTGTCGAAGGCAGACAACTTAACTGTTCATTCCTTGGTCCTGAAAACCCGTACGCTTCCGAATCATCAGTCGATATCAACGTAGGCACATCGTTTGTTGAGAACGAGTGTATTTGGTGATCTATGATATCCACATCGCTGGCGGCGATAGACGAAAGACGATCGGCTATTTCCGTGACTTGTTCGTTCAGTGACGTCACTAGATCATGATCAGGTATCTGTCTGTTTGAGTCGCTTGTTGAGGCGTTGATGACAAGCGGATCAAACATCATCAAACCGTTCGTTGATAAGTTTCTCAACGACGAAAGGTCAGAACTCTCAGTTTTGCTTGTTTTTCTGGCTCTTTCGATGTATTCTCTGCTATCATTGGTCTGGAATGTGTCAGTGCTTGCCGTATCTGTGGAGTAGTGTCGGGAGGTTGTCTTTATGGTGTCGTGTTCGGATTCGTGTCCTTCGGTGTCGACCGTTCCTTCGGACAGACGGCGCAGTCCGTCTATTATCGGAGTCATCACCTCGATGTTGTCTGGGAGGTAGTCGCCGTCTGTTATTATTGGTTCTGTTGAACTGTGGGGAGAAAAAAGTCAAATATTACTGTAAATTAACGTCAAGATAATAAATTTACCTGAGGGCTGATTTCTGAATCCTCAGATAACTTATATCTGGGGAATAAAAATTGTGGCAATTTTTTGGCAGGTTTTTTTTCTTCTGATACATATTTAGCTGACCAATGAAAAATCGGCCCTAAAAGGACAAAAGTTATTGTATTTATGTGACACAGTGTCCGCATTATTTACTACCTTCTACTAGATAAATTAGAAAAGAAACTGATTTTTAAGTAATTATCTGCCAGGTAAGTTGACATATGGCTTATAATTTAATTTAATGTTTTGTGTTGCGTAATGGTAAATCATTTTGCATACTATTGTATAGAATCAAGTTTTGCTGCTGCTGGGCAGTTTGTTGCGCCACTTCTTCCCAGCTAAAGCACTAGGAAGTGGTGAAGGGCGGGCGTGCCGGGGGACTGTCCTATTTTGACGTTCGAAAAGTGTTGATTCTCAGCCTAGTGTGAATAAATAATATTGGATTTTGATTTTACAATATCAAGTCAATGTGTGAACCACTTGCCACTTGCATATAAGTTTTTATAACCTCTTATTTTTTATTGATCTGATAATTTACCTTTGGTGTGAGTATAAATCCCGGCAGTTGGCGTGGTCCGCGTAGAACCTTGACACAAACTCTCCCAGGTCTGGGTACGGACACGACCAGTCGTTTGGCGATTCATTCGTGTCTGGAAAATAACAACAACTATAAAGTTTAATTCAAGAACATTTGTGATATCACTAGGAATATTATTCATCTCATAATCAGCCTATAATGTTCCCACTGCTGGGACACAGGCCTCCTCTCTTCGAGAGAGAGTGGGCCGTAATCCACCACGCAGGCCCAGTGCGGGTTGGTAGATGTCACATGTCTTCGAATTTCTGGTTCTAAGACATGCCGGTTTCCTCACGATGTTTTTCTTCATCGTTTTGAGAGCAGTGGTGATGAAATTATTTACACAAAGTAAAGCGCCTGCTTGGGTTGGAACCCACGACCTACAACTCGGAAAGTCGAGGTCGTTAGCTCTGGGCCATATCACTGCTCTCCATCTTATTCATTTGAAGTCTGACAAATGTCGATGGGTATCTGTATATGTTCAGTAAGGATTTTCTGGTGACCAGAATGAAGTCGTATCATGGGCTTGAAAGCAAACAAATTGGATCTTGCAGCGAGTTACAAGTGCTTTTAGTTTATGACCGTCTTTTCAAGTTAAGACACTGGCGCCAGTAAACGTCGAAAGTGCCAATCTTTATACCTTATGTTGAACGAGCTGTGTTACAATTTTGAAGTACAATAAAATTCATTTATTTCAAATAGGTACTTATATAAGTACCATCAAAGAAGTTCATAACTAACCAGCGTAAAGACTATTCTTGCTTGCAGCGCTCGGCGACTATAGCACCGGTAAAAGATGTGCCTATCGTGTTCACGGGAATTTGTTTTCAAATTGGTTAGATATGAACTTCTTTCTTACATTTTTTTTTCAATTCATTTTTGATGTTTTATTCTTTACGTACCAGCGGGCAGATGTCGCGTGAGGTTGGAGATGTCCTCGTTGGTGCACAGCAGCCGCTCGAGAGCCATCAGCTCGCGCCGGTCGAGCGTCCACAGGAGGGAGCGGATCTTGTGGAGCAACGTGCGGAATGGACGGAACATATCCGACATCTCTTCTGAGGATCATCAAAGCGAAAATGTTAGTTTAAAACTGATAAGTATCAGCCATAGAAGCACGGAATCGTGACTTATTTAAGATAGTTAATGGATTCAGGCGTGGCCTTGCGGAAATCCATTATAAAATACAATAGACGTAGATATAATATTTAGTAACCAATTCCGCTTAACTATTCCTAAAGAGTCATAAAAAACCCTGTAAGCAATCGACACGTGTTACACCTCTCAACAAAGCAGCCTCAGGATGACGATTGACTTGTCGCGAACCCGAACACGGCATGTTACCACGACGAGCGCCGAACGCAGCGCGCGTGACATATTGCAATAATTAATATCGTACCACTGAATATTTTTAGGTTTAGTTTAAAAAAAGTATAATAATATGGAAATTTTCCAAATACTTCAACATCTAATTCAGTGTTATTATATCAATATTTGAGTATTTTTAGTGCAGATGGAAATTTCATCATTTCTTTTAATAATATTGATAAATTAATAAAAACAACACAGCTATTTGCGAGGTTACTTACCAATTTTTAGAATGCACACTCTTTAGACTAAAACAAATCAGACAATCCTGAAAAACGTACAGGTGAGAAGCGTCGTGAAAAACCTTAAACAAGAAACGAATAAAAATAATAAAGTACCAGGTGGCTTATCAATGCTGAGCGGTCCGCTGGAGTATATCAGCAATCCGCTGACGATAGCCAGCCGCGGCACCGCGAACATTAGCGCCGGGTCGTAGGAATCCACCTGGAATTACACAAAGGGAATGTTTAGAAGATATTTATGCGCCAAGGTGTTTTTTAATGTATTTATGTAAGGTGAATTTTGATTAAAATATGATTGGCGACCGTAACAAATATATATTTACTTACAGAATTATAATCATAAGAATCAGCAACACAACTTTTTACGTTAGAATTGGCCTCAAATTTCATGATTTCAAGAAATAGTCATTCAATAGGGTAATAAAATAAACCTAGAGAGATGTATTGATTTTAATGATTATAATTATGTTAACACATATTTGTTACGGTCGCGAATTATACTCAGATCAACATACAAAAAACGTAAGAAAAATTTAATTTTGCAGTCTACCCTGGCGTTTTCGCTGGCGCTTTCGAGTGTGATACAGACTGAACTACTTACTCAATGGGAGCAACATCGTGGAAAAAGAATTGGCCATCCCATTCATCTGGGTCGAGTAGGTATTAGTTTAACTACTACGAGCAAGAGAAGACTACTAACCTGTTCCTGTGTGAGCAAGTTCTGTTTGAGCGCCCTCCACAAACTCTCCGAGAACAGCACGCAGATGAGTTGTTGAGCTTCAAACTCATGCGGCGTCTTCACGTTCACCATAGCACTGACATAGCATAGCTCGAACTCGGCGAACAACCTGAAATGAAAGTAAATGTATGTTTAGACCAGGCTTTATTTAAACTAGGGACGGGACAGGTAAATGAAGTGTGGTGCTGTAGAGGTTTTGTTTGCATGGCTTTGCAAACTGACCTCCACGATTGTTTCAGAAGTTAATGGCATGTGTTAGAGATAAACACTATTTCGTATTTAGAAGAATACGAGAAGAAGACAGGGTCCACTCGGAGAGCTGACAGCGCCCGTCATCATCTGTCTTTTCCCGTCGATTTTCGGTCTAACCGGATGCAGCTGAATACCAATATTTTATATGGAGCGACTGCCTGTCTGACACCCAGTAACTGGGTAATACGATACCCCTTTGGTAAGACCCGAACCGACTCTCAAAGATCCAGGAATGACAGCCGGGACCTACGGCTTAACGTGCTTTCCGAGGCACGAAGAGGTCTTGGTATGTAAAGATGGTCACCCATTCACGGACCAACGGCGACAAGAGTAGCTTATCCTTATCGATCGCCCCGTGCGGCTATTATTACTAAGCCATAAGACAGCGCCCGACTAGATGTAAAAAAAGTAATTATTCAGGAATCCGTCTTTCTTTCTTCTCTTTGTAGTATTTATGGGTCAGTTTGATAGACTAGCGAACTAAAGAGTGGTGTTTTTGGATGCAAGTGTTTGTCGGCCTTTTGTAGCCGCAAATGTTTGACCAGTCTCATTCCGTGGCCTCGGGTTATGCTGAGAAATTTAATTCAATTAAAAATACAAAAACAGAGCTCGTATTTTCCATTTTCCGTTGTATGAAGGTTATTCTCATACCGTGGTCAAGGTAGCCCTTTACACGCGATGCATAGACACCTGTCCCACTGCCAGCGATTAACGAGAAGCGTGTAGAGCTAGCAAGCTAGCGAGTTGGTGAGCAACGAGCAGCGAGTGCGCGACGGCGACGAGAGCGATTACTATGTTATGCGTATGTACCAAGCGTACATGTACCATCTGCCAAAATGCTCTTCGAGTTGAGTAATGAAAACACAATTTTTTAGAACTGCTGCTATGCGATCTGGAGCAGGTGCAGACGATATAATATTTCATCCGATATGGTTTGCATTCGATGTTATGGAGAGGATCCACCATCTTCTACCACAACAACTCTTGAGTTGTGAGGGTAAGTATTTAAATTTAAAACTTGTTTTCGTGAAAAAAGTAAAAAAAAAGTTGGATAGTTGACCTTCAATACTTCCGTAACCAGAAAGTTCCCAGTTATGGTTCAGTACAATAAAATGATCATAATAACAGGAAGAACATATGAATCTCGGCTTCGTTAAGAGTCTTTTTACACCCGTTAAACCGTATGTCCTGTAAGCTTCACTTTCGCTTTGAAATAAATAATAGCTGACGTCATCACCTGTCGAATATCCGGAGGCTTTCGTGTAGCATGTCGTCGTGCTGCGACAGCGCCATGCCCCGCGGTCTGAGGCACTGCTCCCGTAGCAACGAGCGAACAGTCTCGAGGCTGCGTGTGAGCGCCTTTGCCAGCGGACGCATGGCCGCCGATTCCTCCTCGCGATTCATTATCGAGGAGCCCGCGGCTAGGCACTGAAAAAGTAGAAAAGGGATTCGTTTTACTCAACCATATTAAGCTATATGTATCTGTATATGCTCTACTGCAGGACATAAATTACTCTCTCCTCTCTCTCGTTTTATCACATTAGTAGGGGACAGAGGTAGGTAAAGGTAATCCTAACTAATATTATAAATGCGAAAGTGAGTTTGTTTGTTTGTTACGCTTTCACGCTAAAACGGCTGAACGGATTTGGATGAAATTTGGCACATGGGTAGACTATGACCTGGGTTAGGACATAGAATACTTTTCATCCCGATATTCTTACGGGATCGAGACTCATGCGGGTAAAACCACGGGGAGCGGCTAGTTACAATAAAAATATCAAGAGAAAATGGACGCGAGAGCAAACAGTTGAAATCGTTTTCATGAGTCATTTTTCTTTCAGAAAAGTTTGGCTGTATTCATAGCCGAGACTTTTAATGTGAGCTAGGATGAGTAGTGATAAAGAAAGTATCTAAGCTTCATATCCATAATTATGTGAAAGATTATAAGCGAGCCGACGATGTTACTGTTCCGAAAATTTTCAAAAGGCTTAACGTTAACATTGTGCCTACAATGCCTACATCTATTGAAGAAGGCACAGCTGTTTTCACTCACTGCTGTGTATGTCAAATATTATCATAGCAAATATTCTGCAAACGGTTTGAGTCACGTAATCACGTTCGTCCTAAAAATAAATGTATTCTAACCTAAACATGAGAAAATAAAAATCAATCAGTAGGGAATACAAATTTTATTTTCTTCTCAACCTACACGTAGTGCCTTCAGGTCATAAATTATAAGAATAAGTATCTATTGTGGGCAAATACAATGGATGACCAAAGGTTGGCTCTTTGAGAACTTTTGCATAACCTTTCTATGCTAAGCTAGGCTCAGCACGGACGCGTTTTTATCACTGTCAGTAGTCTAGTACCAAATAATTTAAAAAAATCGTCACTATACAGGGTGGAACCAGCCCTGAGTGTTATGTTACATTGTATAGTCAAGGAATGAAAATGTTTTTTACTTTAATAAACTTTATTATTTGTTCGTAATATGTAAGTATCGGAAAATGCGGAGAAATGAGAAAAATGCGGAGGAATGAGGAAAATCTCGTGAGGGAAGTTTTGTGTATGAATGTCGATGGCTATTGGCTAGTACATATAATGGCCATAATAGGAGAAGACCAAAGAAACAATGGATGGACTGTGTGAAATGTGTATGATATGGCTAGAAGAACGACTAAGGCTGTTTTCAGACCAGCGCGATTTGTCGCGCGACGCGACACCGGTTATTGTTATACCGTGAAGTTTTTTATTGTTCGTGTCGCGTCTGAAAACAGCTTAATAGAGAAGTAACTATGGAAGAAAAAAACATGTTAGCCCACCACAAATAAATTGCGATGAGGGCAGCAGAATAATGATGATGATGATATATATATATTATGCTAACATTTTGAATGTAAATGACAGTTCGAAATGTAATTTTTTCAAATTTCATTTTCTCTCCTTGACCGACGCCCCACCGTAGGTACCTACCATACGTGTTAGCAGGCAGTTCTAAATACATATTATGTAAAATATTATAATTGCGTGTTTGTACACCTAAGCGTACCTATTCGCACAAAGTTTTCGTGACTCATATATTAATTACCTACCTACCTACCAACAAATCAACTTATTTGTAACGCCGCCATTCTCTTGCAGCGTAAAGAATCGGAAGCCTATAAGGTTAAGCAGCGTTCCAGTTGATGGGTCATCAATGTTATGGTTATTATATGATAGTACAAGAAACAACATTACATCTAACCTTGGATAAACATTCCATAGGTACCTATTCACCTACTAGTCATTAACCAACCAAGAAATATTTTTCTACGGCATTGTTCGACGTCACCCAAAACTATGTTGGAGACTTCCAGTCTTACTGGATGCAGCTGCGTACCCGGATTTTACATGGAGCGACTGCCTATCTGACCTCCACAACCCAGTAGGAGTAATACGATACCCCTTCGAAAGACTTGTTGTCAGACTTTCGGGCTTCTGACGACCCGTAACGACTGTCAAAGATCCACGAATGACAGCCGGGACCAACGGCTAACTTGATTTCCGAGGCACGGAGGAGTCTCGGTATGTAAAGATGGTCACCCGTCCACGGACCAACCCCGGCTTTACACGTTTGCCGCATGTCGGATACATTATGGGCTAAGACCACCATAACATAGGTTCCTGAAAACGTCTAAAGGTATCGCGGAAGACCCAGGCGTAGATGGCGGGACCAAATTGACACTTATAGAAGAGATTGGTCCATATTTGCTCAGGATTCGCGTTGAGTGGGAAAAGGAGACCTTTCGCCTTCAGTGGGACAATACAGGCTTATTATTATTATTGTTCGTATAAAGCTTCGTGCAAACTGGCGCGACGCGAAACTAAAAAAACAATTTCTAAGCAAACTTCACGGTAGAACAATGAGCGGTGTCGCGTCAGTCTGCACGAGGCATACATGGTAATCAATATTTACATAGGAACTAAGTGTGATTCATTTTAATGTTTGTATTGTTTTTTTGATTATTTGATTTCACTAAAGGCCGCCGTATATGGAATGGCTGACCTGCCACAATTTAGGCTGAATGGGTACGTTAACATACATTATGTCGCTATAATACCCGCACGTAAAAGTAACAGATTTAATAGCCACTTAAAAATTGAGACTTCAGTCGTTAAAGGTTTATATGGACTTTTATCCACAAAGCACAGAAAATCATAAATCCCAGTATTTATGATCCTTCAAATTCCAACACAAGTGTTGGAAACATGTTGGAACAGTTATGGCTGAAAGCTTCGTAAAGGCACTAATCAGTTTATCTGTTGGTATTGGTTAACCAGACGCCATAACTTATTGCTTGCTTAATGTAACTGGCTTGCAGTTAAGTTAAGACCTAAATAAACTACTTAAAACTAAAACCAAAAATATTTAGTAAGTGACATGAACTACTTCACTGTTAGAAATTTATATTTACTAAATATTTTGGATGGAATTAAATATTAACAAGTTTTAGCTTCCAGAGGGCTTAGTGTGAGTTTCATTTTACCATCTCGATCAAACGCATCGACCGCGTTCGTCGCTCCGATTGGCAGTTGGCCGGCCTTCACCGGTGAAGGGCCAATCGGAACGCCGAACGCGCTCGATGCGTATAATCGAGAAGGCTAAATGAAACTCACACTAGGGCCCTCAGAAACCGATATCTGGAGTCAAATTATGCCCTGCCTTTCAGTCATAAAATGAAGGAGGAATCAAACCTCCATAGTACCAATTTTAAGTTACCAACCTCAGCACCGAACCAGAGCTGTCCCGCGAGGTTATCTTGCAGCACATCCTCGGGGAACTTGACTCGGAAGCCGCGCGCCACTCGCTCGTCACCCAGCAGCTGGTCCATTATCTGACTTGTGATGTTCAGTACGCGGTCCTGCGGAGAAAGAAATATGGGGTTGAGGAAACTCTTAAGAAATTGTTTCAAATAAACCTTTTACAGGCACTTTTGAATAGTTAAGGCGGTTTATACACGGCACCACGCTCCGCCGCGCCGCGGAGGGCGGTGGTGGCAAAGGGATTAGCACCACTCGACTGCGCGGTCGGGCGCTGTACGTGTGTTAGGCATCAACGGATTTATTAGAAGCCAATGCGACATGAGATCCGGTTTACCGCCTGCCGCGGCGGTGCGCGGTGCCGTGTGTAAACCGCCTAAGGGGTCGGTCAGTCAGAAAGATGAAGCTAGTTGCCCATTCCAAAGCGTAGTAGGTTACTATGGCGAAGAACGGGTAAGAAAATACAGAAAATAGAACTTCAGTAAAAAGAACCTAAACAAGTATGGTATTACAGTTACGGTTGGTTGTGTTTGTTTATTTCATTATGAGGCAGGAAAGTTAACATCATGAAAGCGTGACTCGAACATTTCTGCCTCTCAGGAAAAACCTTTTCGGTATATCTACAAAAGGTTTTCCTTTAAAGACAGTTGATTCTCAAAGACGCACACGGTGAGTGAATGAAATATAAGGTAAGTACTAAGTAAGCGTACTTGATGGAAAAGAGGAAAAAGTCACAAATAAAGTAATCGTATCGGACAATCATGTGTAGGTAGGTACAAAAACAGTGTAAAATTAAATTACCTAGTGAAACCCCGCAGACGTGATGGGTATTCAGGGTATATCAATAATTATCTTAACACGACAAAAAAAAAAGTATTTTTTGGGTTCATAGACCGCTTGTGGTCTTGTTACTTAAGGATTTGATAAATTGATATTGATACTCACAAGTTCACAAAATCACAACGTCTAAACAATATACAAAAAAAAAACTTAACTGATAATTCAAGTGACACTAGGTACTTGCGTTTGGTGACCCCAAAAAAAACTCATCAAATAAATTTATTTTTTGTTTTATCGTGTTTAATTTAAATATCGATAACCCGTCACGTCTGTGTAGTTTCGCTAACTAATTCATTTAGAACCTGTAGATGAATACTGAGCTAATCCTTAGTTTGTAAGAAGATAATAATAATATGACAAACTAAACAAAGTTACTATGCAACAATTTATGTAAACAATAATGATCTGAAGATCAACGGGTCGGTTCAGCGGTCTTCGGGTCATTACAAACATGATTTCACGTTTTTATGCGCAAAATTTCAGAAAAACTAGACACGCGAATAAAGAGAAGTTTATCGGTCAAATAAAATTAAGTGCTAAGGTTACATCGTCTAGGTGGTAGGGTAACAACCCGCCACCATGCAGTGTGCACGCGACATTAGCACGGATAGGGCGTCGCGGTAAAGGTCAGGCGTCAAATCCGGTCACACGTGGAATGGAACATGATGTGTTTTGATCCAGTGTGATAAACAGTAAAAAAAATCAATTGAACTCATTTTGGCGTGGTACCAGGGACCTTTCTAAAAAATATGTTCGTAAACGAGAGAAAAAGTAGTTTCCATGAATGTGGTGTGAATGGTCGTGAATGAGTGAATGAATTAAATGCACCGATCCCAGCGTGGTTTAACCAGACTCGATAAATCGAATGAACCCCAAGATTTGCACTAGCTTCTGGAAAGGATATTCCATAGTAATACAGAGGTTCATTGCATATCAGGGAGTAGACCGGGTGGCGTGGTAATGGTGGGGAAGTCGTGCCCTCAGGATATGGAAGGATATGCGAGCTGTACCGGATATGCATCCTTGAGTAGGTAGGCAATGGACTAGTGGAGAGACGGGTTATCTGTGTGGTGTGAACTGGTCGTTACAAAATTAAATATTTGTTCATTTTTATCAGTGTGCTAATTGCCAAACTTAAGGGGCAATGGGCGGGGCACATTGTGCATCCCTCGCAAAACTGACTGCTGTTAAAAAAAAACTACATCAACGATCCAACGATACCTCATTCGTCAAATTATGATGAGTAGTTTAGAAGTTATGAGGGAACAGATGAACATTCATACATACGTACCGGTCAAAATCATAACCCTCCGCCGTAGTCGGGTAAAAAATAGAGCAATAGTTCAACGAGACTAGTTGTATTTACAGCATTGTACGAACAGTCAAGGAATTAAAATGTTAGGCACCAAAATGTGATTACTTTATTATTTTTATTCTGTCTTAATAGCCGTAATAAATATTAAAACAATTTATTATCGTAGATTTCGCTCGCTGTTCTATGGAAAATAATCAGAAAAATGAATGAAACAAAGAAATCGAACTAATGACTGACATAACCAAGGAAGTGAAATTAATATGCACAACATAGATACACATGCAAACACTACAATAGTCATACAAACACGTGTTTTGCGAACCGAATCCTACACAGAATACTTTAAAGACCTGTCCGACGCAAACGGATTAGCAACAGTCGATAAAACGAACATAACAAGCCCTAACTAACATTATTATGTTTTGTCCTTTCCGGAGAACGTTCAACGACTTAAGTAGGTATTTACTATCTAAATGTTAAGGACAAACGTGGACATAGGGTTACCATCCGTCCGGTTTTGTCTGGACATATCCGACTTTTTGGCCCCCCATCCGGACTATATCCGCCCTTCTCATTTGTCCAGACTTTTGTATTAAAGGGGATTTTCTTTAAAAAATATATACCTATATGATTAGATTACTAACTGATAAAAATAAGATTATAAAGAAAAACATCCGGACTTTTTTGCAAATGTCAGGCTTTTTGTCAGGACTTTTCAAATTTTGAAATGGTAATTCTACGTGAACACCAGTTACGTACTATTATAATTGTATTGCAGTAACAACAGTGTGCTTCGGACATGCACAGACAGCGAATCTGATTGTTATGCAGGCAGGTAGTGCATTTACATATTAATCACTTACGTCAAGCATTAGTATTTATA
Source organism: Conistra vaccinii (assembly GCA_948150665.1). NCBI lineage: Eukaryota > Metazoa > Arthropoda > Insecta > Lepidoptera > Noctuidae > Conistra > Conistra vaccinii. The sequence goes on along the minus strand of OX411337.1, from coordinate 9,581,305 downwards.
ATATAAAGGTCTATTCTGATATAAGCTATATCGCTGTCGCGCTCGGTAGCAAATGTAGCGATACTACTAAGCATGTGTCACAGATAAAAAAAAATCGGGCTGACTTTGGGGACAGCCGATACAAGTTAAAACCAAGTAACTTTTTGATTCTCGCGATGATGTCTTTCGTTCGATCTTTAGGTGACGATGACGCGAGTTTCACGATTTTAGTTCACCCAAAAAGTGCTCAACGCGCCTAAAGAAGTGTTCACTTCAAAAAGAACTGTAGATAAACAAACGTAGTTACAGTACGACACAACTTAGATGTAGCATAGATTTGAAAATTTTCATTCATTAATTTCAATTTTACGAATGTATTTGGACACGAGACTTTACAAGTTATTGCTTTTTCGAAAGATCATTTTCACCTGAAGCAGTAATAAAGATTGGTGATTTTGAAGGCGCACTCAGTTCGGATGGTGATCGGTTTTACGAATTTTGCCGATGTTACATCTAAGTTGTGTCGTACTGTACCAATAACTAACAACCTACCCCACCGCCCGCACCGATGAGGAAGCGACTAGCTATGAACGATTTACTCCCTCAAGAAACGTACAAAAGATTGTGGGTTCCGTGCAAGTAAAAGAGAAATAGTTGATCGTTCACACAGGCGGCAAGTAAGCTCGTTTGTCGCTATCAAAATGATTACTCGCTCAGCGACGCTCGCTTGGCGTGCAGAGCGAGCACACTCATTAGACTCACGTTTGGTATGCTTCTATGTATACCAGCATTACCAGCGAGTAATCGCTCGTCGGATCAGTGGTGCTTGTAGCCCAGTGGTATCGGCCCCGAATTACCTAGTTGTAGGTCGTGGATTCGAACCCAAGCAGGCGCTTTACTTTGTGTAAATAATTTTATCACCACTGCTCTCAAAACGGTGAAGGAAAACATCGTGAGGAAACCGGCATATCTTAGAACCAAAAATTCGAAGACATGTGACATCTACCAACCCGCACTGAAAGGAGGCCTGAGCAGTGGGAACACTAATACCTAGGCTGATTATGTAATCGCTCGTCGCCGCCCGTCGCGCACTCGCTGCTAGTTCCTCGCCAACTCGTTCTAAGTTCCTACCTCTACTCGCTTCACGTTGATCACCAGCGGTAGGACAGGTGCCTTAGTCTAAAATTGGTTGTAGCAGGTTTTTAATTTGTTCTGAGGTAGCAAGCTGCCTGCATTCCAATTTGTCTACAGTACCCACATGACACGCATAGTAATTAGAAGCTAGAACACACGTGGTTGCAGATAACAGCTGTACTGATTAACGTTGTATTTGTTTTGCCTAAAATACAGCGGTATTTTCCACGTTTCGTCTGTTCGGTGATAAAATTATTGTCTGATATAGTGTAATAGCCTTTGTAAATTATTTTAACGTGCAGATAGCGAGTCGGGTGAGCGTTCCAGATCGTAAGTGCTGCTAATCACGCAAATAACTTCATTCGGCTATTCTGTTCGTGATCCAACCGCAGTTTCTAATAGATTCGTGTTAATGTTATAGAATTATGGAATTAGTGTTGGAGTCCAGTCGCTGGTTTAAAATGAGAATAACTGAACGAGAATCACCTAAGGATATAACAAGTAAAACAGTGCGATATACATGTGGAATGCAGGACGTATCCTAGACTAAAATAAACAAAAATATGCCAAGTTTTCAGTGATCTTAAGTTCTACTCCAAACGGTATCTAAATTGGAATAATAACTTTTACCGACAAACACAACTTTATTTTCCCTTCTTTCTTTTTCGTGTGGTTATAAGTGACTAAACTGGTGTCAGAGTTTTAATACCGCGCATGGGTTCTGACTTGACTTCACGTACCGTCGAAAAATATCTCTCAGGCATGCCGGTTTTCTCACGATATTTTCCTTTGCCGTTTTTGAAGCAAGTGATAATTATGGTTGTACGTTGTTTTATAGAAAATAGTTTTATAGAATTTCGTTTCACATAAAATTTTTCATATATTATCATTTCACAGAATAATCAATACCCAGAATACTTACTTTGAATAAACTTTAATCATTGATTTTTGTTACAAATAAAATTAAAAGTTTCGATATTCATATCATAGAATAACAAATCAAATATTCTTTATTCTCATACTGTTTAGTTAGTATAAAGCTTATTACCAAGAAAATGCCCAGTGCCCTATATTTTTGATACTGCAACCAATTTCGATGTGGCGCTCGCCGGCCGCTGCCGCGGCACCGCTGGCTTCGCTCGCTCGGCTCGCGCGTAGTTGGTCACAATTCTAACCTAACCTAACCTATATGGTCGGAGTGCCCTAATAGTTATATTAAAAGACAATACACTACACACTCACACACACACACTATATACCGTAGTATAGTTATATGAAAGCGGTTCATCTGTTGGAGTGCCCTAATCTTGATACTGCGACCAAATCCGATGTAGCGCTCGCCGGCCGCTGCCGCGGCACCGCTCGCTTCGCTCGCTCGGCTCGCGCGTATTTGGTCACAGTTCTAACCTAACCTAACCTATATGGTCGGAGTGCCCTAATAGTTATTACTAGACACTACACTACACACACACACACACACACACTATTGTTGTTTATAGCTTAACGTCTATTCTTACATTTTCGTTGAAATAACTGAACAAACAATATTCGTTAAAAAATAATTCTACTGTTTGATAAATTTGTTACTTAAATAAAAAAATGTGATTAAAAATATTCATTGAATTGTGTTTCTGTGAAATAATGTTTCATCCAAGTAAATAGTTGTTGAAACAATAATATTCGAAATAAAAATATAAGAACTAAATAAATATGAAACATTTTGGTGCGAAACGAAATTCTATGTAATTTCTGTCTGCGAAACAAGGTGACACCGATAATTATACAATACGCACATGAATCCGAAAAGTCGATGCCTTGGGCTCCAACTCAAGACCTATGACTTGGCAGTCCGATAGATGGTCATACACCACTAGGCTATCACTGCTATTTTATTGTCCCAATTAAAATACAGAAACAACTTATAAGTAACTAGTTATAACATTAAGAAGAAGTGGCACAGACATTAAAATTCTTTGTAACCCAGTGGGTCGAGGAGCAGGATATTGTGTACACATACATAGAAATCGATGTAAACAAGGCAATTAGCAAGCTGAACGACAGTTCAAATTATACCCGTATGCTTCGGTAGTAACCGGCTAGTAACTTTACACTTAACTCAGCAAAAATAAGGTTGAAAATAGAACAAAATGTATGAAATCATTATTATTCAACATCAACAGTAGATATGGAGTGGAAGAGGGAAAAATGGGTGGTTCGTGTGATTTGGAGGAAACGAGTGAATGATACGTGAAGGCTGACAGGAGAGAATGAAAGAGAAAACCATTTCGACACCACGTACAGCCCGATTCAAACTTAATGGCGGCTCGGAACATGAGGCGAGTCACTGCGCAGTAACGAATTTATGGGTCTGCGGGGGTGAGGGGTGGGGTACTGCGCAGCGATTAACTAACTTCCGAGCCGCCATTAAGTTTGAATCGAACTATAACATGTAATAATGGCAAGCTGAATAAAATGAGCACCCTAACAGAACATCAGTCGGGTAAAAATGTCAATGATGATCATCATTCATCATTTTCCTGCCCTTATCCCAATTTATTTGTGGTCGGCGCAACATGTCCCTTTCTTCCGTGCTTCTCTACTAGTCGTCATCTCGGTAGTCACCCCCTTTCTAGCCATAATCATCTTTCACACAGTCCATCCATCGTTTCTTTGGTCTTCCCCTACTCTTATAGCCATCGACATTCATACTCAAAACTTTCCTCACGACATTTTCGTCATTCCTCCGCATGTCATGCCCATACTAGTAAAAAATGTCAACGATCCGTATAAAAAAAAATAACACACGTATTTTGTATTATTTCTTTTGCCTATCGATCAGATCTTGAAAGAATCCTACTTGAGAAGCACAAAAGGAGCTTCATGTTAACCGTCGACCTTTCGAAAACGAAGGTATTCCATTTATAACTCCACTTCACCAAGTCCCATAAAATGTCCCGCTAGTTAATTACCTTGCAAATCAAAACGATCTCCATATTTAAATTGAGTGGCAGCAATTAAAGCTAAACATAGTAACACAGTGGCATAGTCGTGTGTCCACAACACAAAATAAAGGGGGGAAAGAAGTTTCATTCTGTGACGTACTCGAAATACCAATTCAAGAAGAGTCTTAGAATTTTGGGATAGGATAGGAAGGTGGAGCATGGTTTTTGACACTCCCATACCCTGCCGCCGTTCCGTCGTCACTTTACCAGGTTGGAGTCACATCTTCCCACTTGTGTCCGGAGTCGGTTCAGGGACTTTCAAGTGGAACACGGAAGGTTACACCCTGCAGGAAAACATCTACTATCCTGCCTTTTGTGTCCCAAAACATGCAGACCTCTGCGCTACCACCGCACCTACGACGCCGTGGAAGTACCCAAGTTTTGGGCCAAGAAGATTTAGAACACTGTCATGCCAGCGACACGAAGAAGAATGTTCCAAGTGCTCCAACAGCCGCTGACTGGCTAATTTATTTACTAGAGCATAAGCTGTTTTCATATATTATACTCGATACGAGAGAAGAAAACAATAGTAATCGTTTAGCCTCAATATGAGCTGGAGATGGCAAAGATAGTTTTCTGGTTTCTGTAGCCGATGGGAAAATCCTTTACCCCCTAGGTAAGGGGTTATTCCATCGGCGGCTGTTCGAAATATTATCCCTCCGTCTTTCGAATAAGGAGCGTGTGTCGCTGAGCAACTTCAGCATAAGGCAACTGGATCGGTTGATCGGCGGTTGTAAAGCCAGTTTTCTCAAACGACTCCCCATCATCACAGCTGGATCAGTACTACCTACCTACATAGTCGAATGTTCTCAAGTTCAGATCAGGATGAAGTAAACTACCCCAGTTAACCTAAAACTTTGGTGAACCAATGCATTAACAACTGCAGGGGTATAATTTTGACTAAGTTTTTCTGTCTACGACTGTACACCCACGAATTGTCACAGATGAAGAATACAGATCCAATGGGTCATTCCGCTTTTCCTGTATGCACGTACATGTATGTACGCGGCGGGCTCGACTTGTCGAATTCAGTGGGCGTAACGTTCGTTAGTCAGAAGATATAAGAGTTACCTACGCGATAGAAAGAGAGGCAAATTCTAGGTGAATATAACTGTAGGTAATTAGCGCTGTGCTGCGCTGAATTGCACTGTATTGTGTCGTGGCAAGAGTTGTTTTTTGTTTAAATGATTTTGCGGCGTGACCCATCTGTACTAAAGACCGTGCTCAAGCAGTCCTTCTGTGTCAATCTATTTAGTGACGTTCCATTGCGGTCACGTTGCTATTCGATCGGTTTTCGTAACAACTAATTAGGTCTGAACCCGCCCGTTACGCATGCACATTTACTTGACCGACATTGTGTTTATGAAATTATGATTTGGGATAAAAATGTTGTTTTTATTATTACACATTAGTACAATTAATTACCAACCCGACTATGGCGAAGCAAAAAGGAGGTTTATGATTTAGGCCGGTATGTATACAAAAATAAAAAGACGTGTGGCACTCGGGGACTGCCCCGGCGCGGCGGCGAAGCTATTGCATAGCATTTTTTATCAACTTACGCAATTGTAAAATATTAACCCGAATACAAGAAATAGCAATGATGACATTGACAGGAACTGTTATTCACATTTATAGTTTTTAAAACTTGACACAACGTAATGGGTGCGTCTCATATCATATAAAGTTATTTGGTATATTTTCATTTCAATAACGTTCACAAGATATAATAAACGTGAGATATACCAACTGTTGATATAATTTCTTTACATATAACATTTATATACTCTAAAACTTATTTCGTATAACGTTATTGGATATAACGTTTATTTAATCGAAAATCATTAGGTCTATCGTTTAAAATATATATTGATACCATCATTATGGTTAACACCCCGATTAGGGCATGCAATTATCCGCCCATTTTAATATTCGGATATTTCGGATACTGCCAGACAACTATTCGAATATATCCGGATAATATGGATATTTTGGATACCACTGTAAAAGAGGTAAATCAAACTTAAATTAGTTTACAATCGACATTTTTATTACAAAAACTCTCCAACAATCGTATACTAAAGTATTTCAGTTCGCACTAAAAGCAAAATCTGTTCGATCTGTCATTGACAGATACGAGAAATCCACGGGTTATCTACCAATGGTATAATAGATCGTGAGCTGGTCAAATGCTATCTTTGTTAAGATGGCTAGAACAATTGAAAGCACATTAGATGAAGACTGGAAGTCTTACAAAGTAGTGCTTGGTAATAAATGAGACAAAATCACACCACTGACATTGCTTGATGTCAAAGTATCTGATATATAAGTTGGATCAGCACAAACTAGTAGCCGCGAATGACATGTACTTTCATCGATTCCCTGAATATGAACTATCCTCTGTGCGTTTCGGGTCATTCAGTTCTCGTTATCGCGATTGTGCAGACCTATCTTCCGTTGGTTATATGTGAAACTTTAGGTATTCCTAAAGAGGACTTTCCGGATTGGGTTTTTACGGTCCAGGCAGGAAACGTATGAATGCAAATCATGAATGACGAGAATCATGTTGAGGCCTCTGCTCCACATTCCTACTTCCCATATCAATCTGATTTTGGGTTGGCTACCAAAACAGCTTATTCAAGTGTAGCAAATCCTAACCTTTTCTTTATGTTGCATTTACCAGGAACTCTATTTTGGTTCTGTGAGATCTTGTCAAGCAAGACACAATACCGACATGAATCTAGAGAACAACACTACTAATCAAAGCCATCATTCTTGCCAATGCCTTTAAAGTAAATGTCATGCTTGTCAAAGCATTAACTGTTGATGGTCAACTTGCAGTGTCCTTTCGATATCTTTGCTTATTTTTCTCTGTTAAAGTAAATTATATTTCAGTTTCTGCTGCTTGTAATCACTGAGTGCTACGTCATCACCATCGCTGTCGTAAACTGAAGTCGAGCTCTGTGCAAAAGCACTTTAAATTTTTCTCTATGATGAACCTACATAGTAATTGTGTCATTAGATGGATTTTTGAAGATATAGCATGAATTGTCACGATTGCGAATACCTATTTTATTAAAATACAACGTTAAATGTTATATTATCAAAAGGAAAATGGAACAAAAGTAACTATCCGTATTATCCGTTTTATTCGGATACTACAACAAATGATATTCGGATAATATTTTCGACGGATATCCGGATAATTCGGATATCTGGATATCCGAATAGCATGCCCTAACCCCGATTCAAAGCAATCCGACTCTGATATTTTAGGTTAGAAGGCTAAGGCGTGAGCGGCCGCCGAGCGTCAGATGGTCTTTTGTTGTTGAATCATTTGGGTTAGGTTAGAACAGTGACCATTAACGCGCGAAGGCAAGCGACCGCAGGGAGCGTGCCGCGGCAGCGGCCGCCGAGTGCCAGATCCCCTCTCTTGTTGGTGAATCATTTGGGTTAGGTTAGGTTAGAACAGTGACCAATAACGCGCGAAGGCGAGCGACCGTAGGGAGCGTGCCGCGGCAGCGGCCGCCGAGTGCCAGATCCCCTCTCTTGTTGGTGAATCATTTGGGTTAGGTTAGGTTAGAACAGTGACCAATAACGCGCGAAGGCGAGCGACCGTAGGGAGCGTGCCGCGGCAGCGGCCGCCGAGTGCCAGATCCCCTCTTTTGTTGGTGAACCATTTTGGTTAGGTTAGAACAGTGATCATTAACGCGCGAAGGCGAGCGACCGCAGGGAGCGTGCCGCGGCAGCGGCCGCCGAGTGCCTCTTGTTGGTGAACCATTTGGGTTTTGGTTAGGTTAGAACAGTGACCATTAACGCGCGAAGGCGAGCGACCGTAGTGAGCGTGCCACGGCAGCGGCCGCCGAGTGCCAGATCGCCTCTATTGTTGGTGAACCATTTGGGTTAGGTTAGGTTAGAACAGTAACCATTAACAAGTGAAACAAGCGTAGCGAGTGACCATCTTGGCAGGTAATCAGTTAGGTATATCTACTCAGGTTACTAACTGTGATAGAAATTACATATTAGACTAAATATGTTTTATGTCTTTTGAGTGGTATTATCAAACGATTTTATATTCAATGTATGTTATGATTATAAAAAATTGTTATTTTAAAATTATATCAATCGTTTATTATATTAACTGATGATTATATCAAATAAAATTATGGGTTCAGTTGTTATATCTTGTAAATATTAGTCATTTTGTAATTATACCCTATATTACTTACCCCAACGTAATGGCCGGGAACATCAAACTAATAAAAAGGTTTTAATTTAACTATTAATAGTCAAGGATCATTCGTCTAAGTAAATTTGAACTTTATTGTCAAACAGTTAAACATAATTTTCAATACAACACTCTCGTATCATTCGTCTAAGTAAATTTTAACTTTGTTGTCAAACAGTTAAACATAATTTTCAATACAACACTCTCGTATCATTCGTTTAAGTAAATTTGAACTTTGTTGTCAAGCAGTTAAACATAATTTTCAATACAACACTCTCGTATCATTCGTTTAAGTAAATTTGAACTTTGTTGTCAAGCAGTTAAACATAATTTTCAATACAACACTCTCGTATCATTCGTTTAAGTAAATTTGAACTTTGTTGTCAAGCAGTTAAACATAATTTTCAATACAACACTCTCGTATCATTCGTTTAAGTAAATTTGAACTTTGTTGTCAAGGTAGTATTTTCGTTACGTTTCTGGATTAGGTCTCCACGCTCAAGGCCCGCGATAGAAGCTATGCAATAGCTTAAAACAAACAAGTCACAAAAAGAAACAAAAACCATAAAAATCCGGAGTCACACGTACTCTGCCCCGATTTATGCCCTAACTCCAGATTTTTTATTTTCGTCTTGATTAAACATTTTTAGTTGATTTTTTTTGTCGTAATTAGTTGGGTTATAGTTTTTTAATAGGTAAGTATAAGGCTGCCTGTCCACTGGAGCGGAGAGGAGAAAAGAGGAGCGGAGATGTGCCAATATTAACCAATAGAATCTTGACTCAGGATCACTGATCTAAACTCAGGGGCGGAATCAAGATTCTATTGGTTAATTGGCACATCTCCGCTCCTCTTTTCTCCTCTCCGCTCCAGTGGACAGGCAGCCTAAGTGTGGGTTTAATTATTACTTCCTGCGATTATATTATCATAAACCTTAACTGTGTATGCATAATTTAGTACTTAATAGACTTCCTCATTAAATCACAAGCCCCGAAATTGGCAACAAGTTATAAAAGAACAGTTGTCAAAAATGTTAAAATTACCGATACAAATTCCAGTAGTATATTTCTGTGTGATTTACGTTTTCTTTAAGTGTCATGACGTCATAACAACGGAAGTGGACCATAACCTATACAATAAATAGACAAGTAAATACACCTTTCGAGTTCTTTACCATTTATCTAAAAAAATATGTTTCTTCAAGGTTCTTATACGTGTCGGTAAACTAATCTAAATAGTGTCAAAACTGACAGTAAAATTACTTGTAAACTAAACAGTTTATTTTACGTAAGTAAACTATTTATGTTTTCTAACACTTCTCACAATATTAGGAGGAAGAGTGGCAAATAAATTATGAGAGGAAATCAGTTAAGGTCGAGTTGCTCCTTGGCCTTAATTAGGTAAGTAGGTAACTAAGTTGTACGTCCTTACTTTGGTAAGAATTTGCCCTAGAAACTATTACTCAAGTACTTAGAAAGCACCAGGGTGTTGAATGAATCCTAACCAATATTATAAATGCGAAATTGAGTTTATTTGATGTTTGTTTATTACGCTTCCACGCTAAAACGGTTAAACAGATTTGGATGAAATTTGGCACAAGGGTAGACCGTAATCTGGATTAGGACATAGGATGCTTTTTATCCCGATATTCCCTCGGGATCGAGAGTTACGCGGGTGAAATCGCGGGGTGCAGCTAGTTACTTATAGTAATCGGTTGATGGCAATAGGCAAGTCCTCTATTAAGTACATGGGCATGAGTTGTTTAGTGTTATTCGGATTTTCCATTCTTCTTCTTCTTAGCGTGTCGATAGAAACATAGTATGATAGCACCAAAAAACGTATTACCTAATTTTTTTTAATTTGTTTGGCCCAAAACTCAGCAACGCGAATACCGTTCGCTGATGCTGATATTAGGTCCTCACATGTGCAGGTGACAGGGCATGCGGTGCAAGACGGAAGGTGAGCCATTGTCTGTGGAGAGATGCCGCATACTCACCGGAGATATGACCCGTCCAGGAACCCCCACTTAGTTAGGGGGTTCTTGGACGATCTCCGGTGTCATATCAAGTGAGGTCCACTTGTGGAGGTTGTCCTTGCTGCGACCTACTTGGGTACGAAGTCTATTAAAGGTTTTCCAAGTAGGCAACGGTAACTTGTACCCGGAAGGGAGACTCTCTGATGGTTCGGGGAAGAAATCAGGGGGCTTAAGCAGTTCTTGCCAAAGATCACATCTTTCTGTGGAGGGGTTAGCATCGGCTGGACTCACGCACCTAATAAAAATTTTGCGGCTTTTAAGCCTGTGTGGCACTGGGTTAAGGTTGTGCATTGGATGGCGAGGGTCATCTTGTAGCTTCGCTCGTTCGATACGGCTGGCTATAGTCCTGCGAATTCCTGGAGGCGCGATGCCAGTTTTTCTATTAGGAATTTCTTACAACCCGGAGTTTCGAAGTTAGCGGTGAGATACTTCAGAGCCTCGGCCCTGCGCCTGATCTCTCTGTTCGTGTCGGATTGCCGTCCCATCGGATTATGAGAGTGAGGGAAGAGAGAGTGCACCTGTGTCTACGCACACACTTGTGCACCAACATCTCCTGCGCCGAAGGCTTGTCTTCGCTGAGATTGGTCGCCATGGCCGTATCTCGGTCTGGAGGACTATTATTATTATTAAGTATGTACATGGGACTTAAAACATAACTGGTGAAATCTGGGTGTACTATAGGTACACCCCTGCCCAACCCAACCCTTCGGAGATTAAAGGCGTGATGTTATGTTATAATAATCTGATACTGAGCATGAAAGAAATTATAATAGACTTGACAGCCTTCAACAATTGACATGATTGCTAAAATGCCAATCTTCGCAACAACAACCTGTCTGTTTGTATGAAGAAGTTTGATATAGTACAAGCTATTAGAAAGGGCAAGACCAGAATGAAATAATGAACTTTCTACACAAGGAAGGCTAGCAGGTACTCGGACTCATTGCATTGCAACGAACAGAAGATCCACTCCATGCAAACTGGACTCAACAAGAATGATGCTTTCTCTGTTAGGAATCATTACAGTTAAGATTATTTTTTCGCGATTACGATATTGGTCTGTGGCGGCATACTGACATCTACATCACCACATGCGAACTACGCATCAAAGACCTGACGTCACACAAAATCGAGACGTCACACAAATCCTGCATCGCGCAATTAGAGTTTACCGCGCGCACTGCATATACTAACTTCCTTTAGATTTAACTTCCACGACATCAATCGTTGGTAAATTGCCCACCAGAAACGACACCTGGGGGCCAAGTCTACTAATTTACAAACGTCATAATGGTGTCACGATGTTGAGTTTTTGACAGATTTGCCATACAAAATCTGTCAAAAACTCACCATCGTGACACCATTATGACGTTTGTAAATTAGTAGACTTGGCCCCCTGTCTCATTGCATGTCAAGATCAGCTATAATTACGCAACATATTTTCGTAAGCGATTACGACTAATCTGTTTCATTTTGACAGTTCGACAACATTCATTGCGTTATTTACGTTGGTGAGCAGATATTCTTTCGAACTTATGAAGCAATGGATTAGCAATCTGTTTCAAAACGATTCAGATTCTGATTGATCGTGTATTACGCAATTAGGGTACAGGGGTGTGTGCTTCACTGTCGTATCCGCTAAACTGTTACGCCTTCTTTGCCTTCTGTCACTTCTCTGTGCTCTAACCAGAAAGCTGATACACAAGAGGCAGTGGTCTATTTGTCGCCGTCGAAAGTGGTGCAACAAGACAAGTCTATATAATATCATAATTGTAGTTAAGTTAACTTCTACAATTGCTAAGCCAAAACCTGGAATTAGATCAATTTTCTGCGCTATAAATATTTTTGCAAGAATTGCTAATTGAATTCAAGTACATTATGGCATAGCTGTGAGGTTATTTCCATCGTTTTGAAAGAGTTGCAAATGATACCGCTCGTTAAATGTATACCAAATGCAGCCTTATTGCACTAAATAGATGAAGGTAAGGTGCCTCTTTGCAAACCACGTTTAGAAGACGGGTTAATAAAAACATGGCATTGATGCATGTGCAACAACATCCTATTTACTCGACTATGGCGAAGCAAAAAGAAGGGTTATGAGTTTGACCGGTATGTAACTAAGTATATATGTGATGAATATGTATGTAAGTACATCTGTTCCCTCACAAATTCTAAACTACTCATAGTAATTTTACAAATGAGTTATTGTTGGAAGCGTTTTGATTTTGATCGTCCGCTGGATATAGGCTATGTGACGTCACATTGAATATGGCGCCCACTAGAGGACATAAAGTCGTGAACATAAAAAAAAACTTTATTTAATTATGCCATGTTGGGTATCAAATGAGAGGGCTTAGCTAGCAGTGCTAAGTAAGCCCTCTCATTGCTAACTAAATTCTCCCATTTGAAATGTGCTAACCTCAAAATAATTTATAAAAATAAAAGTTATAAACTAAAACCCAACTACGACAGAAAAGTCATCTAAAAAGGTACTAGTTTATAAATAAGCAAGACATCACAAACAGACAAATTAAAAATCCAGAGTCACAGTAATCTGTTAGATTTAGCCCTAACACGTGTGACACCGGATTTTTAATTTGTCTGTCTGTGATGTCCTGTTGACTCAATACTCAATACGATAATATATGTTTATACCTTTTTAGATGAAATTTTTGTCGTAGTTGGGTTTTACCTACAAAGGTCACCGGGAAGCACATTTTGAACCACAAACAAGGGAAAATCGTTCGGAAAATAATTTTCCCAACTCGCGAATTTTTGTTACAAGGTGGGGTACTTCTCACGTATTTACGTGACCCCCTTTTTGGTGTGACGTCGGGTAGACTGTGTACGGTTGTGACAATCGCAATATCCCTATGTATTGCATCAATCGCTCTAGCGTCTGTAATCCGTAAATGGAATCTCGATGTCCTAGTGACCGCACTGTGCAATCCACTGGATTTGCTCAAGGAACTAGCCTTTCCTGTTAGGAGGTATATAAGGACTATAATCCTGTAATGTTGCATACCTATAATGTAGCTATACGTACTTGTTCAGGTATTTATTGCCAGGTATTAAGTAATGCTGGGCACGCTAGTTAAAGATCCGGAGTTAACAGCGTGCATCCTAAAAGTTGGCAACGTGTCGTAAATAGCTGTCCAATACTTACCTGTTTCGATTATTTTGGAAATAATACTGTAAATATGGAAATAAAAAATGTGGCTAACTAGCGAACTAGAATATTGATTATGAAATGCAATAATTAATATCGTAGGTAATACCGAATATTTAGTAGTAGGTAGGTGGGTAGGTTTAGTGGTGGGTATTATGGAATTATCCCAAGTACAAAATTATATTACTGCACATAATATTGTAAATCAATCCTATCAAACCCGACTGAGACCAGTTTTTTTTTTATGTAAGAAGAATAGAAAAAATTAAAAAACATTTTAATCGTCGGTAAAGGACATTGACCATCCATGTATGGAAGTTGGACCAAGTGCTGCCCAGAATGGAGACATAGTGCATTATGTTCCTTGGATTTATACTAGTCTCTAAACCAAAGCTCTTCAAAATCTATCCACGGAGTTTTGAGAAAAACGATCTTTTGTTGAGTATTTTTGATTGATGATTATGGACAATCAATGGCGCATTTTATTAATTAATGACAGCAATTATGTTAAACAACACATTATTATTTCCTTTATTTCATTTAAATGCATATCATCAACATTTTTAAATATTTTAATTAAAAAACATTTAAAACAACATTAAAAAATACGAAGTGTATAGAGTGCCGCGAGTTTCTTGTGGCACTCTAGTGTCACTGCCTCGGCTCGGCTAGGGTGCCGTGAGCGTTGCATTGTCACTGTCACTTGTTATTTAGGTTAGGTTAGAACTGTGACCACACAACGCACGAGCCGAGCGAGCGTAGCGAGCGGTGCCGCGGTAGCGGCCGGCGAAGTGCCAGGGTCCGTTTAGGCACAAGAGAATGTAATGTTTTGGGAATGTGGTGCTTTACAGCGATCTAACCTCGCCAATCAAACAAAATACCAAGTGACGTGACTTTGTGACAGTGACAATCCAATGGTTGCGGCACTTTAGCCGGGCCGAGGCGGTGTTACTAGGGTGCCTGTAGTGGCACTTTATCTGATAGGGATAGAGTGCCAATGGTGGCACTCTATACACTGCCTAAAAATATAAATGTAGCCCACCGGTATCGGGAACAAGAGTCCAAGACAACACCTGCGATATATTTTCACTGTACTGGGGTATCGAATGATTGACCATCCATAAATGGGAGTTGGACTAGGTGCTGCCCAGAATGGACACATAGTGCATTATGTTCCTTGGGTTTTTACTAGTCTCTAAACCAAAGCTCTTCAAAATCTATCCACGGAGTTTTGAGAAAAACTATCTTTCGCTGAGTATTTTTGATTGATGAATAAGGACAACCAATGGCGCATTTTATTAATTAATGACAGTAATTATGTTAAATCACACAATATTATTTCTTTTAAATGCTTAACATTTACACTTCTAAATATTTTTATTTATTAAAAACAACATTAAAAATAATAATGTAGCCCACCGGTATCGGGAACAAGGGTCCAAGACAACACCTGGGATGATATTTTCACTGCATTGGGCTATCTTCTTTAGTTGAGGAGTGCCCGTGACTACTTTTCGGTTCCATCATTAGACCCTGAATACAACCTTTGGCTATACTACTATGCTACTTGTCAAGACAAAGCCAACGAGTCCAAAAACGATGCTAGGTATCTTGTTTGGTTGAGGAGTTCCTATGACCACCTTCCGACTCCATCATCAGACTCTAGACATCACCTCGTGTAAAGCACTTGTATATTTAATGAGTCCAAACACGATGGTGCTATCTTGTTTGGTTGAGGAGTTCCTATGGCTACCTGCCGGCTCCATCATCAGACCCTGGATACAACCTTGCGCTATACTACTTGTCGGGACAAAACCAAAGAGTACAAACACGATCGTCTTATTTTGTTTGGTTGAGGAGTTCCTATGGCCACCTTCCGATTCCATCATCAGACCCTGGACACCACCTAGTGTAATAGCACTTGTCAATACGTATCCAATGAAACCACATACGACGGGGCTATCTTTTTTACTTGAGAAGTGCCCGTTACCACCTTCCAACTCCATCATCAGACCTTGGACGCCATCTGAAGCTAAAGCACTTGTCACGATAAAACCAACAAGCTCAAACTCAACAAAGTTATCATAAAGATTTCGAATAATAAAATAAAATGAATGAATAAGCAAAACATTATAAAATCTTTTTAACCCGGGGACCAATATTTTTTTTTGTATTTTTGTTTTGTATTATTTGATGAAAGGAACCATTTGGAAGTACTCCCATGTCTGGGCAGCATTTGGTCCACAACCGGTCAATGTCCTTTCACCAATGAAACTGAACGCAATCAGCTCATCTAAACCGTGATCACGAGCTGTCACAGTCAGTGTCAATATTCCACAACAATGATGATGACACTGACAGCTCTTGAACACGGTTTAGATATGCAAATGAATTTTATCTTATTGGCGAAATTCGCTCATAATCGTGTTAAAATTATATGCAAAGGAGGAAGAAAGGAGGAAGACTTATTACGTAGGCCTAGGTCATCATAACATAACATTGAGACAGTTTAAGTACCCGGTACAAGGTATTTTTTTGCCTGTATCCCTAACTATTTTATTGATTGTACTTTTCAATAATATATGGGATTCTAAAACCAAACTCTGGATCATAATTATGCTGTTTTCCTTCTATTAAGTAAGTACCTCTTATAACAAGTATTAAAGATCATAAGTACTTAATAGAATTTATTTATTTTATACCTTAAACGTTCTGCAGCCTGCAGGCGTAGCATGAGCACCGCTTTGTCGACGGAAGAGTAGACAAAAATGACGTTCCGTGTAGACAGTACGACGGCAGCAAAGTAAAAAGAGGCAACTGGACTTTTTACGAAATTCACTCTTTAATATAATTCGACTCAGAATTCTTTGTTTCGTCATAGGATGTTTTTACTGTTTGATTGTCAATTTTTACTGATATTAAGTCACATTAAACACAACTAAGTACAGCTTATTTTTTTCAGTGTGTCGAAGTACCGTGTTTTGGAACAAATAACATTACAGTAATATTGGCCTTAACCATTTCCTTGGTAATATTAACTAAATGATGTAAAATAGGAGAAGATAGCTTTCTTCTTCTATTAGTTATCACAGTTTTGCGTTTAAAACGCTCTTATGTAAAATCATGATTTTGCAGATAACCCTGTATACTTTGTGACCGTCGAGTATAATATTTCACTACCATAGACAACTGTCAGTCGTCAGAGTGATTTTGACAATTTGGTATAGAAAACTTTCTTCTGAAATAGTCTACATATAAAATGACCTAGACAAAGATAGTTAGAAACGAAAGACAAAGTGACAGATTGAAGAAAGATTTCTACGGTGCGATGTCAAAAATGAAGAAAGGAAATGTCACTTTGTATAGAAACAGCTGTGTCTACTCTTCTTAGACATAGAAAGCGCATGCTACGCGTGCTGTACGTCAATATTCTTTGTAAGTAAAATGGTACCTACCGATTATTAAGGTACAAGTCCACTGCAGGCAGCAAGCAGCAGACGACGACGTGTCGCGAAAGCTGGCGACACTACTGGTTTTACTACTGGTATTTCTATAAAATCGACGTTTTGCTAGCTACGGAAGGTATTTCATAGAAATATGTAGGTACATAGAAACCTCAGACTAAATAAAAAACCAAGACATAGCGCTGCGAACAATACAGTGAAGCATGCAAACACTATACATACACCTCGCTCTGTGCATACACGCTCACACACACGCACGAATTTACAACCAAACTACACCTCACCGCACAGAAAAGTAAGTGTTTACGAAACCAGCGCTATGTCTTGGTTTTTTTTTTGGTATGAGATAGAAACCAGTATTGTCGCGACGACACGTCGTCTGCCGCTGCTGCCTGCAGTCGGCTACGAAATAGTACCTTTACCGAACTCTTTCACAAATGAGTTATTTGGGTCAGCAGACGTTCATCATAATTGACTTGTTTGTTGTCCTTGAATGAATCATACTTGCATCGCGACCGCAGAAAGATGAGCTGAAGAAAAAACTGAATTTCAAATGAGTCACATGACTATTGTTAACTCGAAAGAATAATTTACTTGGTGCAAACTAAAATTTTGTTAAATTATTTATAGAATACAGACGAAATAGGTAAGTAAGTAGGTATAAATAATTACAGAGTGGTCCAAATTGTGACATCATATTTTTTTATTGATTCCTCATGCCCAGGGGTATCGGTATCGCGATTCTTGATAGAATAATTTATTAAAATTCAAAAAACTTTTGGGTACAAATGAGGCTCAAAAAAAATTCTATGTACTTATATATATATACCTTTATTTTTTACATATTTTTTTTTGCAATAAAGAGAAAAGAATTATAAGCGGTCCCCAAAAAATTTTTATAAAAAAGTTGTTACCTACTCGAAAACTATCGGAAAATACATGGGGTATTTTCGGATACACCCGGGCATGAGCAATCTAATTTTTGTCTTATGACTTCACTATTTGGACCATCCTGTAAAGTAATATCTAAAATAAAATAATACCACGTACGTCCAACAAAATATTGTGAAAGAGGAAAATTTTAGAGATAAATACAGAGATAACACCTTGGAAAACCAGGTAAAGTTCGTTCAGTAGCGAATTAAATATGAACTAAAAACGCTCTAAATATTCAACGCTCTAAATATTCAAAGGTAATCGTAATACTAGTTCAAGGTTACAAAAACCTGAATTCAATACAGCAGACGCTAATTAAAATTCACCCAATGTTACTGAAACAAAACAATGAAATAAGTAAGTATACTTTATCAAATTCCGGTAACAGCCGACAGAACCGATATAAATAATACTTGAGTTGATAATAAATATGCAACCAAGTGCTCTCATTCCGATAGCATATCAGCCTAGATATAATAATGTTCCCACTGCTGGGACTGCGATACAAGTCTCATCTCTGTGACGGACCGGCTTCACGTCACTGTTGACAGCGCTGTCTTGGTTTTTTATTTGGTCAAAGGATCTCGCGGCAGTTGCGAGTACTTCGCTGTACACACGGCTATATTTCAAGCTATAAAGGAGATGTTTCAAAATGTATGGAGCCTGGGCCAGGTCCTTGTACACTATACAAAAAAATAGGGAAATTCATTTAAAACAGTTCTTAATTGTCCAATTACTTTAAAATGGCTTGGTTTGCTGGTAAAAACAAGAAATTACACTTGAAATTGCAACACAACAAAAACCCGTCATGGCGGTAAGCTGTCATTTTGATTGACGTTTGTCACGTTTGATGTTTATTTCACACTGTTGTGACAGCTGACAGTTCTGTTTCTATGATCTGCTGTCATTTTGATTGACGTTTGTCACGTTTGACATGTTTATTTCACACTGTTGTGACAGCTGACAGTTCTGTTTCTATGATCTGCTGTCATTTTGATTGACGTTTGTCACGTTTGACATGTTTATTTCACACTGTTGTGACAGCTGACAGTTCTGTTTCTATGATCTATGGTTTACTGTCAATGTTTTTAAGCATAGAGTAACTAAATCCGTGAGACGCCATGTTGAAAGTCGATAAAAATTGATAATAAATATCAATTTACTACCACAACAGTAAACATTTAATTGAATTATCTGTATTTTTCCTGAATTCTACGGATTTTTCTCTTTTTTTTGAGATACTGTACATAGACCTGGCCCATTTTGAAACATCTCCTTTCGAGTATAAGCTGATCTCGCATTATATAAGATTTCCGTACAATGAGAGGTCAGCTTATACTGGAAATGTATAGCTTGATATGTACCCGTATGAACACTCTCGTGTGATCGTGTCTCCAGTGTTGCTTGCGCCGATTGTATATGTCATCTTCTATTTTGTTAAGTACATACTTGGTACTTGTTGAAAGACCTACACTGTCCTCGCATACCTAATAATACTGTATTTTTTATATTTTTTTTGTTGTAAATATTGTAAAACCCAATTATTTTTAAAAGAGTAACCGTGGAGTTTCTTGCCGGCTCTTCTCCATAGGAAACGACCAATTGGAACCGTGCGTAGCTTCTGACGTTTCATAAGTGCCCATGTAGGTTTATATGAAATAAAATATTTTGAATTTTGAATTTTTTGAATTGACAGAGAAGACGTTCAATGTCTGCGTCCATCCTCTCGGGGTTCACAACTTCAACTAAACTAGGCGAGAGTGTACTGTACATGGCCGCACTCGGGCTGAAGCTAATCGCTCGAGAATTTTACGCGAGATCTCTCGGACAGGAGTGTACAGCCGCTATAAGGAATTCGTTTGATGACTAATTTAGGTTGTAAAAACACTGGTTTTAATTTGAGAGGTTCATTTAATATCAGTTATGGGTCACGAACGTATGTAGATATCGTGCTGAATACTGACAAAAAGGAAAAACTAGAGGAATATTTTAATTATCTGAAACCGAGATAATATGAGGAAAAAGTATTACCACCACCAACCTCTTAAAACGTTTAGTTTCTTTTTGCAGAAATATCGTGGTATCGTCATGGCATTGCGTACAACAATGACGCTATTATAGGCGTCCATGCCCGGAGCGCGTGAGTCATATGATTCATGCGCACAATAAAAACTACGCAAAACCCCACTCGGTGCGCTCAAGGTACAAACGGATTGCGTATTACACACACCGTAGCTTATTATTAATTGTAACAATTTATGGTAATTGACTTAGGTTCCATATATCTACTGTGCTTAGGTACTGGGTTCTCTGAATTCGATGCAAATTGTTGCACGATTTGGAAAATGATTGGTTTATTTCAAATCATTAACAGAAAATAATTATTTCCGCATAGGAACTATAATTATTAATTCGTCTAATATTATTAATTTTAATATGAAATGAAATGATTTCATAACTGTAAAATGCCTCAACATGAAGAGAAAGGTAATAAAACCCAATAAAGACAATAATAATTGAAAACGAATGATTCATTTGAAATTTTACTTCATAAGATATTTTTGCAGTTATTTACTATATTAAAATAAATCGCAAACCTTGTCAATTATACTGACTGAAGTTAGTTTGTTTCTTATTATGAATTTATGACATACGGAACATCATAATCTAATTATAATTTGTTTTTTATTAAGTTGCCATATTATTTATTTTTGTAAGTATTATTATACGCCATAAATGGCCTTCAAGACAAGGCACATCGGCTTTTAAAATGAACGAACGTTTTAACATTTTGTGTTTATTTATACATGTAAGTACCTTTATGAAGTTATAAGTATTTTGAATTTATGTAAATTCATTTATTTATTAATGACACCAACAGCATTTAAACAAAATTAAACATGGGTTTAAAACAGTACTTATTATTTAGAAATTTAGAATGTTAGGTACTCCTGTTATCACGAATACCTAATGTTCGTCTTCAAGCTTAATTTAACAATGTTTTATTATTCCTTTCCTATGTAAAATATTTCTACTGATCATTGGTCAGTTAAATTAAAAGCTATTTATTGGAATGAAAAAAGCAAAGTACTGCTTTTTTCATTCATAATGCTGCGGTTCCACGGCCCGCTTTCTCACAGGCCTGCCCCCCAATTACGCAATGCATATGTGTGTATAATGTTCGACAAAAAAAATTGAGCAGATCTTCTTTGTCGAACTTATGAAGCAATGGACTAGCAATCTTTTTCAATTGGTTTAAATTTAAAATTGATCGTGCATTGCGTAATTAGGGATCGATGATCTGATCGTGCCAGGCTAGGCCGACAGGCTGTGACGATTCGATGAGGCTTGTGGTGGGAATGCTCGGTACAGGCCGCGACATGCCTCGAAAGGCATGGCCGCGCGCCAGATCGCGACAGTCCTCGACAGGCCGTGGGACCGCGTCTTTAGAAAAGCCGTGGGATTTCCTATTAGCAAAAATGACGAACTTCCACACAAACTTTTATCCACTATTGAACCCCTTTAGGGTGAATATTCAAAAATCCTTCCTTATTGCTTACACTGTACGTTGTGTAAGGATCTCTTGTGACATGTATAAATTATGAATAATTCAATTTATATTTTATATATCAACATATTATGTGATAAACGTGATGAGTATGTATTTATAAAATACCTAACTGTAACAAATGTAACTAATTAATTCGTATTAAAATTATGAAAAATATATTAATAATAGCAAGACCTCGACATTAATAATTTGTCCTTCAAATCCATTAGTATTACAAACGCACATTGGCAAAGTATTATGTATTTAAAGCACAAACACATTTATTTATTTAATGAAATAAAATGCTACTCAAAGTTGATACGAAAATTAAATTTATTACTTCCCACCGTTTTATTTTCTGGGTTAACGATTGTTTCTTATTATAATAACTGTGTAAGTATTACTATTACGTCACGGCACAATGCTTATTTAAATAATGCTCGATTATGGAAATTTTATTTTTACGTCACACTTGTTATGAGAACCACTACCGGGTGGGGAAGTTGATGGATAAATAACATAACATCACGCCTGTATTCCCCGAAGGATTAAGCAGAGGTGTACCTATAGTACACCAACATTTCGCAAATTGTGTTTAAGTCCCATGTAAAGCCGCGGTCTCATGGCCTGTCGCGGCCTGGCACGCGGCCACGCCTGTCGAGACCTATCGCGGCCCGTACCGAGTATTCCCACCACAGGCCTCATCGGATCGACGGTTCCCACGGCCATGGCACGATCGGCCTGGCCTGGCACGATCTGGCGTTGAGAAAGCTAGCCGTGGGACCGCAGCATAATAGGGGGCGACCCTATTGCCATTAGCCGGGGACAAATTAGCAATTCAATTCCTACGTTATTGCTTGCTTTAGACTTTCTAACAATAACAGTGTAAAATAGTTTTAAGGGTTAATTAATGGTATAGCTTGTCCACTCTGAAATGACGCACCACACTACCTCATTACCAAGACAAGCTATAAACTGTACGTACTCATGATTCAAATGAACTATATAAGTATAACTATATGTATAGGTATAACTGATATTGATAGTTCAATATTACATCGAAAAAATACCAGACGGTATAATCCTGTAAAATTCTCACCGTGACAACTTAGGTGAAGTGAGCTGTCCATAGTGTCAATCCCCGCCTTGTGTGCCAAGAATTTACGTCTAGGCACACAAGGCACTGGCCTAGGGGCCTGGTCAGCCTAGACGGGACATCAGCCTCCCAGCTAACCCGACGGTATTTGTCACTGTCACTTTTTAAGCGAACATTGGGCAATGGTAAAATACGACCTGGACCTTGGCCCGTATAGGTATTAGAAGAGCGAGGGTACCGTGTTTTGCGCCCCTCGTAAGATATTTTGAAAATCAGGATCGCTAGCTAATGAAGGGTACAACGACTGGAAAAACGCAATTCAAAGAATGAAGGAAAAATGGCTTCGGAATGGGGGGCTCAAATGTCGAAGTGCTTTGGGGCCCAGGGTCTCGTAAGTCCGGGGGGCCAAGTCTACTAATTTACAAACGTCACAATGGTCTCTCGATGGTGAGTTTTTGACAATTTGCCATACAAAATCTGTCAAAAACTCACCATCGTATAAATTAGTAGACTTGGCCCCCGGGCCTGGCAACAGGATATGACAGCTCCCGAAAAAAATCTGCTGTTCAATGATGAATGACATAATTATATAATTAATTATGAACATTTTATTTCTAAGGCTCCGTTCATATAGGCCAACGAAGCTCCTCACACGTTTTAAAAACGCGCCAGCTATATGACACAATATTCCCAATTTCTCAGAAATTATTTTTAGTAAATTGCTCTTATGACAGCCAGCAAGTTAATAATTAATGTTGTATGTTCAAACATAATAAATACCTATTATACGTAAGTAATTAACTTCATACGAATCGCATGTAACACGGCATAGCCCGTCACGATAACATAAAAAATTGGTAGCAACGAGCTCAAATTCACACTGTGATATATCTTACATAATTAATAACACATTAACAATGTTGATTTTAAACTCAGTAGGAATAAGTGAACCCATTTAAGATAATAAATTGGTTATTTTGAGTACATCATAATGACTTTTGCTTCGTTATCAGTTGTACCGAAATGGTAGCGCATAGGTACATAACATTGTGACATAACTCTAAAATATCCAAGGTCGATTCCGTTTGGATAACATAAGTAATGTATGGACCCCTGCAGTGAAGGTAGATAATCAGCATAGGTATGGGAGCGCCTACGGATCGGACATTCGGGATGTTTCGAATATTGATTTAGTATGTAGGTCTGTACAAATAGCTCAGCCTATCGCAGTCCACTGCTGGACCTGTCCTCCGCCTTGCGAATCAAGCCCATCTGTCCCAGCAACCTTTTTAAGGTCGTCAGTTCATCTAGGGAGGGGAGTGTCCCACATTACGCTTGCTGATACGCAGTGTAGGGCGACGTCGCGTCGGTCTGTACAAATATCACAGACCACTAAAATAATAAACAACGTTCCGAGTAAGCACTAAGGAACTGATAAAGTGATAATGCAGCAATCAAATTATCTATTGTTCCTTCTGATAGTGGGAACGTCTTGAAGAAATATCATATCAAATCACAATTTCATAGTTAAGTATGTTTACAACTCGCAATCTTATATTATAAGGATTCCGGACCTGGCTGTCTATAATTTTCTGCTAAAGCCATTCAACCTTATGGCTTAGGTTAGTAAGAGTTAGTTTGTAGTGCACACCTTTGGGCTATTAACAGTTCGATACAACCATTTTATGCACCGATATCAACTAACTTAAATGCTTTCACCGAGCACCTGTTGATCTAATTCGTAACAACAACTTTGTCTGAGGCTTTCAGGTTTTACAGCGTTTGGGAAGAGTGGCAAATAAACTAAGTAAAAAAAATGAACTTATAACTAAATGAACTTAATTAACTTATAGTCGCAAATAAACTACAATAATTAACAAACCTGTGCATGTCTAAGCTGGTTGACGAGCGTGGAGCATCTCTCCGGGTCTTTCCGGCCGTCAAACGAGTCCAACTCGGCCGCGACCATGTTTAGTGCGTCGTCGGCGAAGAAGAACTGCGCTAGAAGCGACCGGTCGTCCCTCTGCAACAAGAGAAAATAATTTTACTATATTTTTTCAATCAACACGTCTTCATTGAGGAGCATTAGGGAGTGAGTAACTACCAAACCACACTTATTAACGCGAAATCGGCTTGAGCCGAGCATAAAGAGCGTTATGTCCATGCCATAAAAGCAAAAAAAGAAGTCTTTCGCCTCGTAACGGCTCGGACGACGCGACTCGCCACCGCTTCGAACTTAATGCGACAAGTGGGATGATTATACGTGAATCGTGATTGTCTCAAGCCAATTCTGCGTTGATAAATGTGATCACACCCTCCCTTTAGGAGCTTGAGCAGTCAGGCCTAAGTAAAACTTTAGATATCTGGCTATCAGCAACACGCGCGTTAAGCGCTAGACATCTGAACGCAGCCTTAAAGCGCCTACACACGGCCCTAAAATCAGAGGCAATATCGGGAGAGTGGTGGTGGGGATGAAATCGGCGGCTACTCTACAAACGTCCCTGCCAGTTAGTACGTAACCGTACTAAGTATTTAACTGTCACCCAGTTACAAATCTTCAGTTTTAATAACAAAAAAAAAAACAACCGACTTCCAAAAAAAACACTACAAAGTGCAAAATAACTTTAATTTCGGAAGTCGGTGTCTTTTGTTTAGAATTTTCGTTTTTTTGCCACCGACTTCCGAAATTAAAGTTATTTTGCACTTTGTAGTGTTTTTTTTGGAAGTCGGTTGTTTTTTTTTTTGTTAAAAGTTTTTATTTTTCACTTTTTAGTTTTGGTACCTACCTACTTCACACAAATTCGAATAACACTACCAGCGACGCAATTAACAGTGACAGGAAGTTATCATCGTATCATCCTTAAAATGAATTAAGTCCAAACACAAGGTAGCTACTGTAAAACGTTGAGGAGTTTCCTTGATTGTCCTTCGTCTTCATCATCAAACCCCTAATGACAGTCACAACCCATCTAGGTGCAAAGTTCTCATCAATACAAATTAATCAAGCCCAAACACCAGGTAATTGCTGTAAATCGTTGAGGAGTTCCTTCGACTGTTTTTCGGCTCCATCATCAGATCGACTCCAGACCTTCATTAAATAGTAGTGCTTTAAAATGCTTAATGAAAAATAATAACAAACGCACTAGTCGCCACTACGATTTTGGAAGATTCCCCTCGATTTGTCTGGGATGCCATCAGCAGATCCTGGTTTCCTTATCATGGTACCACCCTTGGGATATCTCCTTTCCAACAAAAAAGTATTATACGTATTCCCTACCTATTTTTCCTTTTTTATTTTTCGTGGTCCTATTTTTTTTGAGGAGTTCCCTCAAGTCGTCATGGATTTCTTCATCAGAACTGAATTTTGATCAAAATAGGACCAATCTGGAAGTATACCTTTCAGATACGAAAATAATTTTCTAAATCGGTTCATAAATGACGCCACCCGTGAAATACTTATCATTGAGAAGTTCCAGTGGCCATCTGTGGACTTCTTCATCAATTCCACTTCACCAAATGATACTTTCTGAATGCAAATGCTTAACTGGTTGCTGAAAATACCGAAATCGCTATGTGTATGCCTATAATATTTGAGGAGTTCCCTCAATTTGTCATGGATTCCATCATCAGAACTGAATTTTGATAAAAATGGGACCAATCGGGAAGTATATCCTTTCAAATAAAAAAAGAATTTTCCAAATCGGTTCATAAATGACGGAGAAATGAGGTAACACACATAAAAAAAAAAAAAAAAAAAAAAAAATACAACCGAATTGAGAACCTCCTCCTTTTGGGGAAGTCGGTTAAAAACAGAACAGTGAACAACACAGCACTGACCACAAAAAAAAAGAAAAAAACAGAATATCAAAGCTAAAACTTAAAATAATGTAACGTTATGTTATAGTATCATATATTGCTATGCAAGTTAATTAATTATTTGATTAATTGTTGTATCAGACAATGGTTTTATCTCATCATTACATTACATTGCAATTTGCAAAATTGCAACTACAGAAACATACACCATCCCATTGCCATGGGGGAAGTACAAAGTGACGATGCAGCGTCTGCGATGCGATGAAGATTTGTTAACAATGAACACATAATCCATGGTTCGCATCACGTCATTAAAGCACCATTCATGTAAATTAGCATTATAACTAACTTCAGTGTAGTGACAACAATGTGTAGTAATAAATGAATGATTTGACAGCTAAATTAAGGTCTTAGGAGCCAGGTGGTTACGTTGGCCAGTCATTGTGAATGTGATAAACTTACAAGTCATGGTTGGTAGGTACGTACTAGGGCTTCCAATATTTTTTGTCATTTTTCAATACCGGTATTGAAATATCCAATACCGGGATACCGGTATTGGTAATTTTATTTTATTATCAGTAGACACCTACATTGAAACAATTTATTTTTATTACACATTATATTTCAAACCAATTTTTATCCGGTTCAGTTTTAAAAACCGCGTATTGATTATCTCGTGGTTAATTTTGACAGTTAGTTTTACTACTTGCCCCACTGTTGACGGCTGATGCTTGCCTTAAATTCATGCTGCAAAAACTAAATCAAGCAGACATCGTCATTAGCCGAAACCTTGCCTCCGCCCTTCGAATGCGCATAAACCAGAGATACTGCTGGCTGGTAATATCTGGTGTTATTTAACTGTGCGTTTGCACTGGCGAAACATGATGACAAAACATGTTGAAATCTCTAGTTACTGTCAAACATTGTATGGAAAAATGACAGAAAGTAGAGATCCCAACATGTTTTGTTGGGAATGTTTCGCCTTACACGATGCTGAAACTTTTTTTGCTGAAGAAGAGATTTTTTTTTTATAAAGCTCGCCTCTAATGATATACACCATGTCATCGTGAGATTAAAGCGAGTTACAATCTCAAAGAAACTTACAGAATGGGAATCCGTTTTTGATGATAGTGATAGAACTCCTTTGTCACGCCAGCATCCCAATGTTGAATTTGAAAAACAACCAGTGGCAGAAATAGAAGCTAAAACTCAAAGGAAAGTTAAGAGTAAGACCCAAGCTTCTTTCAGCACTGATATAGTCTATTGCAAGAGTTGAAATGGGCATTTATGGTAGCACTGGAGGCGACCGAGAGATACATATCTCGGCATTGATATGGCGTATAATTATTTACTTAGCATTCCACCTATGAGCGTACATGCAGAGAAAACTTTTTCCTGGGTTACATATATTATTTGTGCAACCGTTTAAGAAGCTCGCTCTCAGAGTTTAGATGCTCTTTCCTGCTTACGAACTCATTTTCAGGAAGAAAGAACCGAAACAATTATGAATTTGTGACTGATTTATTTGATTTTAGTTTAAAAAATATTATTTAATTGTTTATACACCCCTCTAAATTACTGTTTCGGGACAACCTTCTGGAATCTGCTGTTGGCTGTCAACAAGGTGACCCCCTCGGGCCAGTGATTTTTAGTTTAGCCATCCACCCAATTATTCGACAGTTAAATTCAAAATTTAATGTTTGGTACCTCGATGATGGTACCCTGGGAGGCGATGTAGAAACTGTTTTAAATGACCTTCAATTCCTTAAAAACGAACTTCATTCCATTGGCCTTGAACTCAACCTTTCAAAATGTGAACTTTACCTAGCGGACAGTACAGACAGACATCACACACTTTCCAAATTTAATGCAATAGCCCCAGAAATCAAAATTATCGAAAAAAGCTCTCTCCGCCTGCTTGGGTCACCAATCTTCGAGGATTCCTTTCCTGTTTTTATTGAGGAAAAAATCAAAAATTTCAATGACGTTTCGGAAAGATTGCTCCAAATTAACATGCATTCGGCCATAACCCTAATCCGTTACTGCTGTTTCGGCCCTAAATTAACATATTTCCTTCGCGCTTCCCATTTATGGACACAAACCCCTCTTTTAGACAAAATGGACCAAATTATCCGACAAACATTAACTTCGATCTTAAATGTGGCCTTGGACGACCGAGCTTGGGCACAAGCTACACTTCCCATTCGTATGGGAGGCCTCGGCGTCCGCAAAATTTCTAGTATTAGTTTACCGGCTTTCATATCTTCGGTCCACGGTACTGAAAGATTAATCAGGAAAATCCTAGCCCCTACACTGGTTAATTTTGATGTGCCGTGCCTCACCGAGGCTATGGATGCCTGGAGACTCGCTTGCCCGAATTCAGATCCGCCCAACCACCCTTTTTCCCAGAGACGGTGGGATGAGCCGCTCTGCAGAGTAGTACAGAACAATTTACTTGACACGTCTGCTACTCCTGCGGAGCGTGCGCGCCTGCTGGCTGTGGGGAAGTGGGAGTCGGGCCTCTGGCTTCATGCACTACCGTCGTCGAACTTAGGTACTTTGCTCGACGACACTACTTTCCGCATCGCTGCTTCCTTGCGACTAGGAGCTCCCTGTTGTTCTCCTCATCGCTGTCACTGTGGCGAAGTTGTCAACAGCCTCGGACACCACGGCCTGTCTTGCAGCCGAAGTGCGGGCCGCTTAGCGCGGCACGCGAACATTAATGGCATCATCCGACGAGCTCTTGTCGCCGTCGGCGTTCCAGCTGTATTAGAACCCAATGGCTTGGCACGCGACGATGGCAAGAGACCGGACGGTATGTCTTTATTTCCATGGAAGATGGGTAGGCCTTTAGTGTGGGACGCAACGTGTGTCGATACTCTTGCGCCATCCCATCTTCCTGGCTCAGCGTGCTGTGCTGGCGCTGCCGCTGCGGCTGCAGAAAACCTCAAGCGGCGAAAGTATAATAACCTCATAGGTAACTATATTTTCGAGCCGTTTGGGGTTGAAACCCTAGGGCCGTGGGGTCCGAGTGCTCATGATCTGTTCAATGACATTTCCAAACGACTGGTTGACACTTCCCGTGACCCAAGGGCTGGTTTTTACCTGGGCCAGAGGCTAAGCATTGCCATACAACGTGGCAATGCCGCCAGTCTCTTGGGTACATTACCAGTCGACAGCGATGCGGAGGAATTTTTCGATGCCTTATTGTTTGTTTCCTAATAGTTTTAGTTACCTAAGTTAGGTTAATTATTTTTAGTTTTGGAAGTTCATGTTAGTTGTTAATTTAAAATGTTACTGAATAAATTTAATTGTTAATTTTAAAGAGATTGTATGCATTCTATTACGTTATAGCTCAAGATGCTATGTTCCACTCCACAGTAACTTTAGTAAGTCAGGAAGAAAGAGCCTTAAAAGCACCGTGCATGAACAATTTTGACAGATTTTAAAGAGATTGATTTTACAAAAATCATAAAGATAAATATATCGCTAAATTGTAATAACATAGATACTGATTATTCGAAATTAAACGTTTTATTTAAAAATATAACCTAGTTTTTTGTTAAGAGATTCTGTTTGCAACTTAAAGTTATATTAAAAAGTGATTTTATATTAAAAAAATTGTTTTTCTGTA
This sequence comes from Conistra vaccinii, assembly GCA_948150665.1. Taxonomy (NCBI): domain Eukaryota; kingdom Metazoa; phylum Arthropoda; class Insecta; order Lepidoptera; family Noctuidae; genus Conistra; species Conistra vaccinii. Next base: position 9,551,264 of record OX411337.1, on the reverse strand, counting down.
TTTGTAGTGAAACTTATTAGTGGTTGAATAAAAATAAACAATATTAAGTAAAAAAAAATTTCTGTCCAATATTACCAATACCGGGATCCCGGGATCCCGGTATTGGAAATTTTCTAAACGGAATTAATACCGGTATTGAAAAAATCCGGTATTCGAAACCCCTAGTACGTACTTATTACAGTTTCAAAGTGTACATAAAATGTAGGAGTCAAACATTTTCGACTCCTGAACTTTATGTTGGTCGTGTTGTCGACTTTGTAGTTGATACTTAGCTAAGGTTGAAAATACCTAACTGTCACATAGGTCTTAAAGTAAAAATCGACTTTTTATTTTATTTATTCGGGAAGACAAACATATTTTGTACAGTGAGGATTTCATAATTATAAAATAAAATTAATAAGGATGGTTACAACACAATCCACTACGTTTCCACGGATAACAAGAATCAATTAAGTAAAGATACAATAATTATTAACAAAATCAAATCAATTTTTTTTTAATTAAAATGAAAAGAAAAAAAAAATTCAATTATTAATTGACATTTTATGACGTGCAGCGGGGCTAGCACAGGGCGTACCCAAGACGTTTGTGACAAGACATGATAATTTTTATCGTGTCTTACAATTTGTCTTAAATGCTAGCACAGGTCAACCATGTGATACAATCTGAGGCGCGACATGCCTTTCTTGTTGCTAACTTCATAGTGTGACACAGTAAATTTAAAAAATTAAAATGTCTATGATCAGTGAATATGCGACCAAATAAAATAATACGTTTTTATAGTGCAGGTTCATACATTTTTACAACTTTTTAATTTTGTTGTGAACTAATTCACTTTTGACGTACGGACGTCAGTCATTATGTGGCATTTGTGACAAAATTGGTGCGCCCATAGTAGCAATTATGACATATTGAATCCCAAATAAACGTCAAGAAGTTATGTCACAAGTCAAGAGATTATCTCACGCCACCGTGCTAGCATTTGTGACAAAACTGTTTTATCACCAAAATTGTGATAAAATGTGTGACTCAAGCTATCTCACAGTACGCCATGCTCGCTGCGCAGCAAGCGACATTGAACCTGCACCCTAATTACGTAACGCAAACTCAATTTTAAATTGAAACAATTGAAAAAGATTGCCAGTCCATTGCTTCATAAGTTCGACAAAAAAATCTGCTCAATTTTTTTTTTCGAACTTATGAAGCAATGGACTGGCAATCTTTTTCAATTGGTTTCAATTTAAAATTGAGTTTGCGTTACGTAATTAGGGTGCTGAAGTTTATAAAGCAAGTACGAGATCGACTATAATGTTTGACAAGTTGCGTCACAAAATCGCGTCGCGCCAGTGTGTTTTAGCCTAAGGTAGGACATTCACGATCGATGTAAAACCGTTATTAAGTCATTGCAATGTAATTCTTATCTCGGTAGGGTAAGATATAAATTCGAATGATTGCCAAGAGTTTTCTCAAACTCACGGCAATCTTTCTAATTCTTTATTACAATGAGATAAGAGTTACAATGCAATGACTTACTAATGGCACATGCATGAAGAATATTCAGTCATGATATGCTAAGGATCAAATTTGACCGTGAATGTGCAACAGAGGGGGATTTGCTTTAATTTTTATCCAATAAAATATGTTATTTAATTTGAGCATTTAATTTCTAAGATTAAAATAAGTCATGACATCATATCATTAAAATGAATACTTTAAAAGACATCGCAGATTCAAAGGGCCTTGCCCAATTTTGGTGCCTTTTTTTTTTTGATCGCACACTCGCCGCCTTGTTAGATGTGTAGAGCACTTTCAAACAAACAATAGTTACTATGGCAGCTCAGCTCTAAAGTACATCCGTCTCGAGTTATTCGCCCTAATCTGTAACGCGTATTTAATTAAGAAAACTGAAAATATGAGTTACTTTAAATGGTCCTACAGTTCATAGTACAAACTCTAATGGACACAAGTTGCATCATATCGGCGTAAGTGGCATAGTGTGACATCAAGTTACACTTCACCGTAACAATGTCGTGAGTATTTTATTAAAAAAACTGAAAATATTTGTGTTTCTTACGCCCTTATCTTGTGTATTTTCTAGTTTAAACACTATCTGGATGCAAGTTACGTCACGTTGACGTAAGTGGGATAGTGTGACATCAAGTCACACTTCACTATAGCACAACACATAACATTAATTAAATTATTAGCCATATATCAGCTAGTACACGCCAATATACCAACTAAAAACATCGAGAACTATACTCAAGCAGAAATAAAAAGAAAAAAGGAAACATAAACAGAACTTAATGTCGTCGTCGCATTCACCACTGAACTAGTGATCCACACCACTCATCGCTAGCCGTTCTTACTACCGCTTGCAGCGAATTCATCGTGGCCAGGACGTAATAATACAATGTGAATATTCTCAACCATTTTTCGTTGTAGAGCTACAAATAGTACTGAAACCGTGAAAAAAAAACAAAAGAAGACTGTTTTGTATTGCTTTATTTCAGCCAGTCCATCCATCGTTAAAAAGTAGGTTGGAGTCTCATTTTTCCTACAAAATGTATGGGAAAAGATTTTTTGCGATTTCTGACTTTTCTAGTACTCAAACTTCAGTTGGTCCAATAGTTTTTTGATTCTTATATGAAACAGTATCGATTGGCATCATACAGAGTTTATGTGTGAAAACTGCCTTTTTTCTTGCAATTTTTTCAAAATCTGTAAATGCAGATCAAAATATCTCTTACCTCTAAAAGTTATGGACAGTCTCCTAGACCATTTTCTTGTAGCAACGGCGGTTAAGGTGCCTGCCTTAAGATGGGGCAAAAGTCCCATCTTAAAAATCTACCCATAAACCAATAACAATAATAATATTGACAGCTAAGCATTGAAAATGCTTTTTCGATCGAAGCATTGAAAATGCTTTTTCGATCGCTTCAGTAGGGTACCCGTTTTCAATAAAAATAAGACCGGGGGGGCTAGCGTCCTCAATTATAAAAAACAAGGCCGTGAAAAAACTCATTTTTTCTTTTTTATTGGAAAAAATAGTCGTAACAATGCTATGGTGAAGTGTGACTTGATGTCACACTATGCCACTTACGCCAACGTGAGGTAACTTGAGTAGACCAGAGTAACCAGATAGTGTTTAAACTATAAAATAGACAAGATACGGGCGTAAGTAGCACGAATATATTCAGTTTTGTTAATAAAATACTCATGACATTGTTACGGTGAAGTGTAACTTGATGTCACACTATGCCACTTACTCCAATATGATGCAACTTGAGTCCATTCGAGTTTGTACTATGAAATAAATAGTATAAGACCATTAAAAGTAACTCATATTTTCAGTTTTCTTAATTAAATACGCGTTACAGATTAGGGCGAATAACTCGAGACGGATGTACTTTAGAGCTGAGCTGTCATAGTAACTATTGTTTGTATGGAAGTACTCTACACATCTAACAAGGTGGCGATAGTGTGCGATCAAAAAAAAAAGGCACCAGTGGCCCATACATTTCAGGCAAAGCCCTTACTCGTAACAAAATAATTATGGTTGACGACAACGCGGGCGCAGCGGTAGGAGTCAATTACCTTTTCCTCGTCTATTAGGTATCTAATCCCGGTAGTATTTACCCGTGGGATATTTTCCGACATCCACGCGGGCGAAGCCGCGGGCAAAAGCTAGTTTATTGTAGTTTTGTCTAATTATATTGAGAAACGAAAACGAATGAAACGTCGTTGTAGATAAGTTTATTGGATAAAATTGAATTTATTTGAAATATAATGGACGCTGAATCAAGACATTTATTGCTTTTCTTAACGATATTTCCGTGAAAACTCAAGGAATTTAAAGAAATTCTAGAACTCCAATAAACAAGTAAAACACTCAACTTATCTTTTAGTATTTAGCTTTTATTAGAATTGCATGAAACAATGTCCATTTGAGCGTCAAACTTCCATCGCCGACGGTTTTTCTTGTAAACTGAGTTCGTAAAATATTTATAGTAAATTACACGAAAAGAAAAATTGAAATGTCTAACTCTAACTTACAAGATAGAGAATCGCACTATGGTTATTCATAATCAAATAATTAAAATATATCTTAATGCTGCTGAAAATTACAACGTCAGACATGAATTTGCATAATAAATGTAATAGGACTCTTAACAGGAGAAAAAGAACTTCTGGGACGAGTTGGAGGGCAGACAATACAACATCCTTAAAAACTAGCAACAGAGGATCATAGGTAGGTACGTACGATAAAGCTGTTTTCAGACCAGCGCGATTTGTCGCGCGACGCGACACCGGTTATTGTTATACCGTGAAGTTTTGTATTGTTCGTGTCGCGTCGCGCGACAAATCGCGCTGGTCTGAAAACAGCTTAAAAGTTGAAGCTTCTTCGGCAACCACAATAATATTATGATCGCATATTAAAAAGGTAAAACAAGTATGGCGTTATACTCAGTATTCATTAGTATTTGACCCCATATTTAATGGGTGCAAAGACCTTCTGTCATGTTGGCGCAGAACATAAATATACTTATTTAAATAAAAACATACGAATTTGGGCTCATTATATTATACGTTCTAATTCTAAGTTTAGATGAAAATACCTAATAATAAAATAAAACAACATTATACCAATTTATATTATAAAAAGAACGAAACGATAGGTCTTCGGCAGGACAAAGCTAGGACATTCGCGCCGCAGTTCGAGAAACCAAGTTCGAATTCGTTTAGACGTACCAGCGGACTTGCTACAATAATGGCTAAGATTTAAAACTTAAAATAATACTTTTACTTTAGAACTACTACTACTTAATTATACTGTAAATACGATAGTGGGGCGCGTCATTTCAGTTTGGACGAGCTCCACAAGGTTATTTTGGCACGTGGCCAAAATTGGAACTAACGCCGTCATCATGTTTTGTCACTACACAATGACAGTGACAATTTCAGAAATGTTTACCAACAACGCCTCCCTGTCAATGTCATTCAGGCACCAAAAGATTCTTTGTAGCACTCGACCTACCCATTTGAATGCGTTATTGATTAAAATGTTAACTTATTAATAAATAAATTATATTTTTCTAAATAATTTCAAAGGTCAATTAAGTAAACATTATTCATCTTCTCTAGGTAAGTACTACAAGCTGCGGCATATTGTGGATTTTTCCTTGAGAACATTATAAAATAAAATTATTATGACGCCATGTTCTACCTTCTACGTAACGACTACCGGTTCGTTAAAATGATAAATAAACTAGTTAAAACTCACTTAGAAAAATCATATAATAGAAACTATAATTTACCTCTATGACGACACTACAAGATGAATCATTACAAGTACACAAGTATGAATGCTTTTAGAAAATAATGTAATCGTTTTACTAGTCAACAGTCTGATTCTGATGTAAACAAGCATGCGGCCCTTAGTCGAACGACTTCCAATGTGACATCTCCAAAAATTATGGAACAGCAATTTTTGAAAATGGAATTAAGTACTAAATAAATCATGGCAACGTTTAGTGGTTCTAATCTATGCATATTATAAATAATTAAAGTCACTTTTAGTGTATGTCTGTGTGCGCGTTATTTTTCGAAACTGAGTTGTTGCGCAGTTTTTTTACACTTAGTAGGGGTGGATTTCAGTTTTCAATTTCACATGGGACCAACTTCGAGATATACCCTCCCCAATAAATAAATAAATGGCATATTATTACGTTTTGGAGACTTAAGGGCTTATTTTTTCAACGTCAGATATCTTTTATCCGCGGAAAAAAAAATTGACGTCTGACAGTTTTTGGTATAGTGGGACATCCTAGGGTAAAAATATCTAGCGTTGGAAAATCGGCCTTTAATAATGGTTATGTACACGCTCACCCACGTTTAGGTCAAATGTGAACGAAGCATCCGTTGAGGTTTTGACTTTCAAAATAAAGTTGAAGAAATATCTCTGTCTTCATCATCATCATCAGCCTAGCCTTGTGTCGGCTTCCAGTCTAACTGGATCTAGCTGAATACCAGTATTAACAAGGAGCGACTGCCTATTTGACCTCCACAACCCATTTACTGGGAAATACGCATACCCCTGTTACCCCTGTTAGACTGGTTGTCAGACTTTCAGAGCTTCTGACGACCCGTAACGACTGTCAAAGATCCACAAATGACAGCCGAGAGTACCGGCACCAACAGCTTTACGTGATTTCCGATGCACGAAGAAATTCTTGGTATGTAAAGATTGTCACCCATCCACGGACCAACCGCGGAAAACGTAGCTTAACCTGATCGATCGACCCGTGCAGCTGTTATTTGGCCACAAGCCCCTCCTGTCTTCATCATACATCTGGACAGTAAATAATATCAACATACAGGGCCGTATACAGGGGGTGTGTTTTGGGGGTTCAAACCCCCCTCGAAATGTGAGAAACCAGAATCTAAATCCAGAGATCGACCCTCCTAGGGTACCTCCGTACTCTAATTAATACATGATGTGATAATTGTAATCTATTTCGCAGAGGAGTACTTTATGATCTACGAAAAGAACAGTATGTCTGTATTTTTATCGAGTCTGAATTTGTATTGAATGAATTCCTGCAACTTCAGCATTCTCTGAGATAGTCTAACCTATCCAAGGTAGGGTGCAAAATTTTCGAGCTCGCTTCGCTCGCTTTCTCACATCCTATATTCTCTTATATCTCTAACTTTTCTGTTTAAGTCGATAAACTTACTTCTATTTCTGTACGAACGGTCAATGACAAAGAAAACCTAACTTGCTCGAGCGGGATGCTAAAAATTGGGGGAGGCAGGTGTGGTCCGCAAGGACCTCCTATGTATACTAAATATAAATGTAGAGTGAAAAATTTTCGTGCTCGCTCCGCTCGCTCTTACTATTCTTCTGGTTCTTAAAGTTTTCTGCATACCTGGGCCCCGGGCCCCCATTTAGATTGCCGGGCCTCCGATAATACTATTTTTTATAAATCTACACTCTTTATTTACCCTCTCAAAATCAGAAATACTGTAGGTATTTCTTCTAAAAAAAGTTGTCAACCCAAACCCCCCTCGAAATGAATTCCTGGCTACGGCCCTGTCAACATAGCAGGATATACGTATGAATTGCAGTTTCCACGGATGTAAGTATCTACTTAATCAATTCTGAGACCAACACTGGTATAATCACATTAATTAACGTTTTTCTGCCTAGCGTGAGTCTGTTACGTAAACAGACTGAAGATGTCAAGTTATCTAACCACATTATCTCAATTAGCTGTCTAGTCTCTTTTAATTTTAAGTGAAAACATTTCTGTATAAATAAACCAAAGCCTAGGATTAAGTGAATGGCATGAGATCAAGGTGACAGACGTCACACGCTGGGTTTGTCGCCTCCTTCACTTTCATCAACTCGATTTATGTAACCGAAACTTATGCCAATGTCAACCTTACCACCTTGTTATAGAGTCCCAAAAATAAACAAAATCCATGTTTTCATTTGATGTTTTGTAAACGTAAATGAACCTCGATAAACAAAAAACTGTGCAAATAAACAAACTTGTTTCATTTTAATGGTCTCTCTGACGCAAGCTTTATTAAGATATTTTTTTTTTATTAAGATAAAATTAAATGCAATAATAGTCGTCGAAACGTATCTGATTATGATTAGATTCGTTTATTTCTAACGTAGGTATATAGACGATAACGAAAATCTGATAGAATCAGAATCATCATTGTGATATTCATGAACATCATAATCATAGTGGAAATTCTTGTCACGTTTTTATCATTGTATTTTTATGACGGTTTTGAAAACGTAGGTAATCTAGGTATGACAAAACAATGCAGAATAGAATTAAAAAACACAATGGAAATATAATGCGTGCAATATGCAAAGCATAATAAACACACTAAACACGATAATATCCGAGGAAAACGGGCAAAGAAATAGTTTTCCATATTTATTTATACAAAATGCTGCGAATGCAGTTTTCAAACTTCTATAAATTGAATGTTACATCTCATGATCGAAACTAGATTCGATTATAAATCTGAAGCTGTATTATCAGTTATCGAGCATCATTTGACAAGGGTTCCGTACTAGGTCAAGTCGATTGGACCACGGCCAAGCGAGCCAGCATCGGGAAATTGAGAAAATCGAATACGTAGTCCGAACTGCACCAAACAAATATTTCAGATTAAATTGACCGCGAAACGGATTTAATTAGAGTCAATTATATATGAATTAGAGCAAATCATCGTCCTGAGTATCTGTGGCGATTCAATGCAATGACTCATTTCAGTTGTAAACACACATTGGTGTCGAAACACGCAGACCGAGCCAGCTTGTTGAAACTGACATCTGCCAGCAGACGGGTTTTTGTTGAGTGAAATCTTGCAAATATGGCAACTTGTCCATAATTGAGTTTGGCATTGAGAAGATCAGTAAACACATTAGTCGAAGAATTTTTCAAGCTGAAATAGTCAATAGGAGTGAAAGAAACATTCGACTGCTTATCATCCTGCGCAGGCGCAACTATTTGACGAGTTCTTGCTCAATTCAAATGCTGAAAATGGGTCATGGTTTTGTTGCGTGCTGTAAACAATCAGATTTTACTTTAACTGGCTTCACTTTACTGTGAATGGTAACCGTATACCGTGTCACAGAATTGTGTTTCGACGTATTTAAGGGGGATGCGCCAAGGTAACCCGCGAAATTCAAATTTTCTTACGTTTTTTGAAATTTGCAGCTGTGTCAGGTTGTATGTTGATTAAAATATGATTCGCAACCGTAACAAATATGGCTTTACAGAATTATAATCATTAGAATTAACAATACAACTTCTTAAGTTAGCAAAGGTGTCAAATGTCATGATTTAATGAAATAGTCATTCAATACACTTTCATGAACTTAGAGAGTTGTATTGATGAATTTTATGATTATAATTCTATAAATAAACATTTGATACGACTACGATAACTTAAATAATTGTGTAGTAGACAAAGTAAATAATTACCTAGAAGATACAGCGACAGAACAACCAGAAAATCTGACAACCCGTCTTACCAAAAGATATTGTGTTACCCAGTTACTGTGTTGTGGGGGTTAAATAGGCAGTCTCTCCATGTAAAATACTGGTATTCAGCTGCATCCGGTTAGACTGGAAGCCGACCCCAACATAGTTGGAAAAGGATAGGCAGATGATGATGATACAGCTACTGAACTTGAAGCAATAAGGCAAGTCGTGAAACATTTGCCGGGAAGTTCCAAGTAGTTGGAACTCCATCTGGACATGTTATCATTCACCTGCCCTTATCCCAATTTAAGGTCATCATAGCACACATTATCAACTCTGAAAGGGATCGTCACCGTATCGCCGCGGTTCGTGAGCTTTTCCCGAAGCGAGGCGATTACGTTACGATTGATTAGTGTGCGTTGCAGTAGGGAGTTTCATAAAAAGAATACTGAATGGCTCGAGTTGATACGACGATCCCTTTCCGAGTTGATATGTGTGCTATTTCCTTTATGGTGTCGATGCAACATGTATTTTTCTTCTATACTTCTCTATTAGTCGTCATCTCTGTAGTCACTCCCTTTCTAACCATATCATCTTTCACACAGCCCATATCGTTTCTTTGGTCTTCCCCTGCTCTTATAGCCATCCACATTCATGCTCAAAAAATTTCTCACGGCCTTTTTCTCATTCCTCTGGAGTGGCCGTGTATCAGACCAATTTTCCGATATACAGTTAACAGCGACACCTTGAATCATCCAGCCCCGCAGATGTAGCCGCAGATAGCTCTATTGTGATTTGTGTCTATTAAATTCATTGCAATTTACCAATTTGTGACGTAGTTCTGTCGTTGGGGTTCGAGAGTAGCTGGATGCATTAGTTACAATGCAACGTAGATGCAATCATTTTGTTGAGTAGTTAGAAATACGCATTTTTTTCAGTCTGGGACTTTATAGTTGCCAAGACGGGCTTGTGGCTAAGTAATAACAGCCGCACCTGTCGACCCTGTCCACCTTGCCGCTGTTGGGCCGTGGATGGGTTACCTCCTTTTCATACAAAGACCCCTCCGTGTCTGTTAAGCTGTTGCTCTCGGTTATCCTTCGTGGATCTTTAACAGTTGTTACGTGTCGTCAGAAGCCCGAAAGTCTGTCGACCAGTCTTACCACAGCAGGGGTATCGTCATTACCCAGTTACTGGGTTGTGGAGGTCAGATACTCAGAATGCAATCGCTCCATGTAAAATACTGGTATTCAGATGCATTCGGTTAGACTGGAAGCCGACCCCAACATAGTTAGGAAAAGGCTAGGCAGATGATGACTTTAGTTCTAAGAAACCACCAAAAACTACCCTACTCTTGTAAATTATATCCAAATTGTGAGAAAATTTGAAAGAAAGAAAGAAAATACGTTTATTTGCGGTAAACATGACGCAAGGAAATCAAGGAATTTGTGATCATCAACACGCATTTTGTTTACGGGAAAGTTTGTTGGCAACCTAAACAAAGTTTGTGTACGTATTGCAATTTGTTCTAAATAGATTTATGAACGAAGAGGCATGAAATTATAGCGATGAGGAAAACTCTTGGGATTCCCCCATACAAGTGAACTGAGGTATAGAGAAAAAGGCCGACATTAAATGTTTCAAAGAGTGATGATAAACTATGAGCCAAATAATGGATTCGACAAAATGAGTTTCGAAGTATTAAATGTATTCGTAGAATTGTTTCGTAAACACATAGCAAGTTAGTATTTATTATCCTTAAGTAAATAAATCTGCGTTATTATTAAACACTGTCTGACCACAAAAACCTACGCGCTACGCCCAATCAGTCTTTATTTGGCTCCAAAATTAATGGAACGAATTGAACATAAGCCAAAAATTATTATTGTAACTTCGTCTGTCCATCTTCAAACTAAAGGCTCTATAACACGTACCACAACCACACCACAAGGAAACACGTGGACGGGCGCTTATTTGTATGAAAATAAATAGTTTATTCTCTCACACGGGCCGCCACATTTGGTCGTCAAAATCAACCGTGTGGATGGCCTACCACATCAATGGCACGTCGCAGCAACATCGCAACTACTAGCGACAAGGCATTCCCAACGCAACTGCAAGAAGCTGCGGCGACACAATTCGCACGTCACCACTGCTTGCTCACATTTTGTGGTTGCAATGTGGTGTGGTTGTAGTACGTCTGAACGAGCCCTTATTAAATACCTATTATGAATGCGAAAGTTATTGTCTGTATTTCTGTTACTTTTTCACGAATATAACACTGAACCGATCGCTATGAAATTTGACAGATATTGGGACCTGGAGAAGGACATCACTAATTATGAAACATTAATTACTTACACGCAGAGAAATCGCGGGCAACAACTAGTAAAGTAAAGTAAAACAACTCCTAGAACGAATCGGCCTCGACATTGGCATTCACATTCAAAGCACCTACATTCGTTTCGAAATCAGTTTTTTTTATAATCATCTCTACTCAGACAAACATACTGAGTCATACCTTAATTGAATCGATTACAGACAACTCGGCTAGGCCATCTGTATCTTCTAGATTCATCTTTGGCGGCCCAGTGTATATAATATTATTATGGTTTGGGTATTGGGGTTAATTTAAGACAAAATGTTATGTCAAACTACAGTCCATGAAACAGCAATACCTTCAGCTGAGACACAATAGAATTTTAATTGTTATGCCCACCTGATGTCCACTTGAACGGTCAAACAGATAAGAACGAAATCAAAACAGAATGATAGTGGTTTATTTACTGATATGGAAAATCTGGTCATGAGGATGGCCTGGATCCTACATAATAATGTAATAAGTAGTACCTATAAAATCTCCGGGAATCTCTGAATAGTGATCCATAACAGAACATAATAAAATATACTGTATGAAGAATATTAAACGAAAAAAAAAGAATACTTACATATTTCTTATGCTAGACCTCATAGGGTTTTCATAATACCCAAATACGTGTATTTTTATTACAAAAAATACGTGATTACTAAGCGTACAATAAACCCGACCCGTATTTCGATAAAATCTCTAAACCTTGCTTTAGTACATTCGTCTTTTATGTAAAATATAACGTATTTCTATGGCCACAGTTTAGTGTACGTTACCTAGCAATACTAGTTACAAAGAACGTTTTTAATACGTCTCAGACGAATACTATTTTGAAGAAATTCTAAATGTCATGTCTTGTCGTCATCGATATCTTGATTCTGACACAGTAACCTAGGTACTTTCGAAACGTAGATTGGAGCGATTTCACTATCTATAGAAGAAGAATGAGATCATACAAACGGATGTAATACTGGGTTCAAACTATTATCTATCGTAGTTTAAAGAACACTGCTTCTATGGTCCACCTTAGATTACACACACTTGCCTACCTTCAACGAGTGAGCTATTTATACCTTAACTATTGATTCATGATTATTATATGGAGCCATGAATAAAGAAACAATACTGTTGTTATAAAATTTTCCATTAACAAACATTTATTTCTTTCAACGTCATTCAGCGGCATTGAAATCCATCGGAACTTCGTAAGACGGCCACAATTTTTGACAACCGTGAAACATCGCCCTCGTTTCCAGCTATTTACGAAACAAACTGACATGCACATCTTATCTTAATAAAACATGGAAAGGAATGAAATAGCGACAATGAGATCACATGACGGTTCGGCTCCGAACGAAGACCTTGACGAAACGCAAATAGTGGGCAACGGCCGACAATCTGTATTGAAGATTAATTCTTCCGGCAATTAGATCCTAATGAGTACCCGACTCATCAATTAGATGCTCTTGGAGATCATAAAACATCGGAAACGGAAAATTACATCTAAATAATATCATCGAGGTTACAAGGAACGGGGTGCCGACGTCATACGTCTCAATTGTCAATATCTCTCTATCGACAAAGTCTTTATGAAAGCTATGACACTTCAGGACAATGTTAGGGCATTACTCCTAGACACAAAAGTTGTGGGAGAATGACAGTGGTCGTTAAACGTCATCTGACTGTAGCCAGATTACACATCATTCAACAAAAATTACGAAAATTACTGTCATGCGCTTTCCAAGTCTCTAGAAGTCAAAATCAGTACCGTTTAATAGTAACCGTTTTGGAAGTACACAATGTTTAGGAAAATGGTAGGTAATGGTTAACCACTTCCACCCATAACGAGTTGCAATATTGCAATAATAGGCTAATAAATACTTGCAATAATATAGACGACATATCCTACGTAGATTATGATAAACGTAGAATTGAATTCAATTTCCAACTATTACTTAAGAGTCGATGACATAATAGGTGCATTGGATGCGCGTGTCAACTGTGGAATTCCTTTATTACTCACAACACATAACGACAAGCATTGAAGCAAATAACTGTACCGCTAGGCAAGGCATTCATTGAACATGGTATAACGATGCAGAATCTTATCGCACTATATTTATAAGAAACTTGATACAGGAAGTAAATAATTGGTTAGTTTACAATGACTTCATCTCGTGGGCATTCTCGGAGATTTTAATCTAAATCTGATTGTACAATTCGAAACTTTTAATTGTGTTGTTTCCTGGCAAAACTATTCATTATTATTGCAGTATAAAGACTGCATTCATCATCATCAGCAACCTCTACAATTGCACGCTATTCAAGTCTCATCCAGCTGCTACCAGCCACCCTGCGAAGATAGCCGGTATTACAAGAACTGAACTTGGTGCTGAAGCTCTGAGATTCGAGGTGCATCAGCACCTCCAATCTCAGAGCTGTCAAAATTTAAATGCCTGTATTTCTTACCGTCGTTAATCATTTGTTTTTTCAGGGCATCTCATTCATTCAACACTTAAAAGAGGTGTTCTCAAATTAGAGTTGTTTATTTATAAACACGGGCTCAAGCTCCATATAAGCTGTGAATTATTTAAGGCTAACACTCCTGACATTCGAGTGTGATAATTAGTAAAACAGAGCAACCGTATTAAGGTGGGTCCACAGTTGTAGTGTTTTTTGCAATTTGCACGTCAGTGTTGGGTTGAATCTTGATGAAAATATGATTTGCGCAAAAGACAACCTGCCTGACACTGACCTGCAAATTGCAAAAAACGTAAGAAAATTGGAAATGCGCGGGTTACAACTGCGGATTTACCTTAAGTATATCTAGCAAGTAGATAGATAGTAAAATCGTCATTTACCATCGGGCAATTGTCTGTTTTCAATGCTTTTCTCTAGACACACGATAGCCTGCAAGTTTTTTGAAATGCTATTCAATTTTGTTCTGTTTTCAAATCTCATAGAAAGTGATAAAATAATTATGAGTTGCCGATACCATAGATATGTGTTTTTTTTTTATTTCTATGATCGATACACTTTTGGCAAAACAATTAATCTCTTAGCGTGTGGATGGCAATCAAGATACGAGTCAGTCCAGATTTTGGCTACAAGTTTGACACCTTCAGTAGCGTCCATCAGTTCCTGTACCGTGCAGGCAACCTGATATGCTGGACACCATATAAAGTGCCCCATTGTTTGTGGAACAGCACCACGTTTACACCCCAGGGCGGAGTCAACTGTGAATCTCCACCTGAGCAGTATTTCCTTGCTTTGGCCCTCCTGGGTCCGGAGTCAATTTAAAGACTTCCAAGTAAGCCAAGGCAACTCATGTTGGGTGGGAGATATTCAGTAGGAGGAACCTATGTTGGGTTGGGAAGCACTTTCTCGCCACAGCTATAATAGCCTTTTTTTCAGTGAGTGGCAGCAGGACACACTTTAAGAAGCTGTTGCGGGTTTTCCAAACAATTTGTCAATAACCGATCAATGATTAGGATAATATTTATGGTCGGCATAAGATTAATTTAATTTAACTTTCAGCAGTTATCAGAAACCGATGGCAATGTTTCTAAATGAAAGACATACTTATTAAACAAACTTAAGATCGACTAACCCCGATGTCTAAATACTTTCAAACAAAAATATAAACAACACTAGTGCCAAGTATTTCGGTAGGAGATCAAAGGCAAATGAACTTAGAACATTATTAGCGACAGTACAGTTGTATTCAAGGAAAACAATATTATCTTATCAACATTACAAACGGATGTCTATGGTCAACCATCCATAGTCAAGTCACGCATATTTTTGTTTTGTCAATGCAATGCTATGTTGATAATAGGTATTTGAGGTTTTATTCAGGGGTTTTAATAAGATAAGGATAAAATTATGTAGATTTTATGTACGTTTGTTGAATAAATATTAAGCTAGTGGTTTTATTTTAAACGCTAAATATATTTGGTCTAAAAATAATAAACCTGTAGCCAATTCTAGGCCGAATCTATTAAAAGCTAAAATTCTAAGAACATGCGGAACTAGTTGCCCCAGGAAACTGATAAGACTGAAAGAACTTTTTAATCTAGGTAGTTGAGTAGATTATGAATATTTTGCAAAACGTCTAGAATCGAAGGAAGCCTCACTCCGTCTCATTAAACCTTCCAACCATTTTTTCTTTCAGTTCTTTGATTCATGTAGTGGCATGGACACATAGATGGCAACTAGCACTCTTGGTGGGTCATGGACATAATAATAATAACAATGCCAGCCTATTATTGCCCCACTGTAGGATAAATGGATAAAGGCTTCTTCTCATACAGAGAAGGCACGAGCATTGACCACCACCATGGGGTCTCAATTCGAACAAATTATAATTAGTCTTGAAAAAAGATCATAGATGGCAGCATAGGTAACAATTATGAAATTAACAGTCACTAAAAAGCGATAAACGGAAGATTTTGACTGAAGTAAGATTAGTAAAAATCAAAACTTCCTTGTTTAATGCTGATTTATCTATTGTAACGCATAAATCTCGTATTTTCAACAAAAAAATATAATTAACTTTTTTGTTTAAGGCTCTTTGCAATAGATGGCGTTTTACATCACTGTACCACATTTATGCTGTAGCCAGACAATAGCCCGACTTAGGAAGGTCGCATTTCTTTGTATGGGATTGGGTATCTGTACGTAGTATTATATTATCTGTGCCACCACGCTTGCTCAACGCGGACTTCTTGCAGTTTCCTTTACAGATATCAGTAATGGAGCAGTTATCGAACTATTGAGTTTCAATAAGCAACCCTTTTCTAAAATATGGTATGAATAATAAAAATCATGGACAGACTATTTTGCAAGTCGGTCATAAAAAGATGGCACGAAGTTCATGCGTGACGAGTTGCCAGCTTGTTGCCTGTCTGCCAGACAGGGGACCCAGTGACCTTTCCATAGTTATGCGAACTTTTACGAAGTAGAGCAGCTGAAATAACGACCTTGTATGAATAGATTATGCCAACGTGTGGTCTAGGAATAAACTTTTCTATAATAAAACTATCAAATTGCGTGTTGGATCTTCCTCCATGTAGAGCCGTATGGCCATAAAGTCATTTGTGCGAATTGTATAATATTAAGTACAGCTAAAATTTTGATATTATTGAAAGTTAAATGTGGAAATATGATGAAATAATTCCTATTCACAAATTTAATCAAATCAGCACTAAAGATAGCACCTTGCTAACTGGCTAATATTTTCTTACTGACATGAGCTTTTGTTATTGGTGCCGAAACGAGAGGAGAAGAAGAAGCACTGCACTGCATCTGTTTTTATTTTTCTTTATTATTAGAGTTAATTAATTATGTTTTTGCAAGTACCTACGTGTTTCTGTGATAAATAAACCAAGACTTGTAGGTTTTTTTCTTTTCTTTCTTTCTCTGTAGATTGTATAAGTACCCAGTTACCTACTATTGTTTGTTAGGGGTCTGATGGACACACGACAGTGGTAAGTAAAGGTCGGGAACACACAAGTGGTCCCATTATTGTCCCTTGTGGAAATCTATGGGAACTGTCCTGGAAATAATGATGATAATGACGAATACGAATTACAGTTAGAAAGTTGTTCATCTTGTAACAGGCAGACATAAGAACTAAAACTTAAGACGCACTACTGTACTGAAAAGTATGACCGTATTAGCAATGTTTACAAATAGTTCACGCGCAGTTTAAATTGAGTTTACTAGAGTTGTAATGCGATGACCCACAGTCAGCGGGTGTGTGTTTTACGTCAATTATCTCTCGAGCTGATAACCGTAATGGCCATACCAGAACAGGCCATGCCATTTACAAGGATTTTATTGAATTGACGATTTACTACTTAACCAATTATACAGAGTTAAATGGCAATAGAACGGTTTACATCAGCGACATAGTGTCTTGAGGATAGCGAAGAAACGTGACTCGGAAATATTTTTAGAAATACTGAGTGTAACTGAGTTCTACTTGTAATATAAATCTAGAGCAAAGATCAAAATATAGTCACCGTCCTAGTTGAACAGTGTAAAATGAGCTTACGGTAAAAAGTTTTGTGCCAAAAATGAACTGTTTATCAACAACACAATACTTAACGGTTGCCACGATCAAGAACAATGGACCTAAAAAAGTCAAAACAATGCCAACAGAAATCCGTTCTTAAGACACCCACAAACTTTAATCGTTGAATGGCCAGCAGACTGCATCCATTCGCGAAACATTTGGCAAAGACGACCGAGTTTCGCCATTGGGAAAGCGGTGAAAAAAAAGTGAAAGTGTGCAAGCGAGACGAACGAATAAATTGGCATTGTTAAAACGAGACGCAAGGTGTGACGTCACAATCCGATAACGCGGATTATAGATGTCAATATTATAATAAAGTGATGGTGAATAAAATTGTGTATGCTTGCAAAATTGTTGTTGTGGAGTTCTTGGAGTCTGCGATAAGCTGTTATGAAATGACTTGTTCAATTGAATGATGGAGTCTCTCATCTTTATTGCCTGTTGTTCTCCGTAGAAACATTTACATTGTTATTGGACGTTTATTTTATTACTATATTTCATGCAGCTCTTCGCTTGGACTTCCGTATGTTCGACACAATACAACGTCTGTCTTATCTCGTGATGGCCATGTAAGGTCGCACTGCGATTCCTTCTAAGTCATCTTGCATTGTTGGTAACAACCTTTCTATGAAATAAACTTATTAGGCCAAGTCTAAGCATGTAGAAGGTGGTCATTTTGATTACAAGATTGGCGTAAAAGCAAGGAGGCTTAGCGATAGGACAAAAAGGCTGACAATGATGATTCGATTTTAATTGACTAGGGCAGTGGTCGGCAAATCGCGGCTCGCGAGCCACATGCGGCTCTTTGGCCTATACTAGTACTAATAGAGTGCGGCTCTGTACAAAATATCGATGAGTACGCGCGTAGATACGCGCAGGGGTCCAATACCTATATCAAGTTTTATTCAAAATTCAAACTATATTTCAAAGATTTATTTCCGAGATATTTTCACCAAAAACAGGACATCGAAATTTTTTCATTGTAAGTACTCCTTTCAAGGTTTTCCAAGGTTAAATTGTTAAAAGTAAAATGCCTTATCATATTATTATCAGCCGATGATGCTGATGAAGGCATCCTAATTATTAAGTTAATTTTAGGAACCATTGCGGAATTAAATAGGACGATTGAAACAGTTTGGACATAGAAAGGATTGGCTCTCATAAGAAATCTTAGTCGTTATAACTTATAGTATTGACATTTGGCTCTATTGACTAATGAGTTTGCCGACCACTGGACTAGGGTATAAACAAGCGTATAGGTAGTATGTTTGTTCTCTATCACCAATGAAATGACGTCATAGAACCAAAACTCACAAACGGCTTGAATGGTACCGGTGTGAATCGGTCCACTAATCCGTATTCGTCATCTAATTGTACTATAATTGTGTCACGGTGGGACAAAGGCCTTTGTGCACGGAGCAATTCGTCAATACTAAAAGAGGCGGAACTTAACTGTAGTCATAAAATAAAAATATTACCCTCTGCCCGTGTCTTCGTCCTCGTAGAGGAAACATCTATGGCAGTTCCATCAGTGAAAGAATTTTTGCTATCGAATTAGAACTTCCAGAGATTACCTTTTTATACATAGGTACTGCTACTACTGAATAGAATCAAGCACATCATACTATTGTACACAATCAAGTTTTTTCTAACTGAACAGACAGCTGTGCTGCTGGGGAGATGGTTGCGCCACTTCTTCCCATGTTTATGGGGGACTGTCTAAATGTAATTTTGAAAGTGCTGATTCTCAGCCTAGTTTGAATAAATGACTTTTAAATAATATTAGTTTAGATCGATTGGAGTAACTAACAATGATTCAGTGGTTTGTCAACAGTTATCAAGCTATTTTGGCACCTTTCTGATTAATCAAGGCATCCAAACTATGTATTCAACAGGTGGAAATGTATAGGTACAGCATGCGGTTTCGGAATTGGTACTCGCGGCTTTTCAAAATTAAGGCGTGCTTGCACCGAGTTGCACAAATCACTAATGTGTTTAGCGCTAAAAATATTTCAAACATCGTTCTGTTTCTGTTAATCGTTTGAAAATGACAGAGACACAAAAGACTGCAGCCACCACAGATATAGATAGACATAGATAACGCAAGTATCACGATCTGTATGAAAACCAAGCGTGCCATTTTTTGACTACCTACTATGACGTCACAAGCATTATTTAGTGATGGGAAAATAAAATCCGCCGCACGCGGCAGCGTCTTTGAATCGATTTTATTATCTTTGAATCGATACTGCTCGCTCACCCAGCCAGCAGTACGCTAACTAAAAGTCTTCGCATTCTGAGGTTGTGTGCTCGTGCGCGTTCCGTCGACGTTCACACGTCGTTTTTGGATACCTTTTCCAAAATTTCAAGTAAGTTTACTATTATAAATACGTGAATATTCGATTGAAATACCTTATATTCAATTTAGTTCTAATGTTTACAAAAGCAACGAGATTCTACCCTTTTTCATCTCAATTTTGAATAAAGATCGCCTTTTTATTATACCATTTCTCTATTTATTGAGTAACCGTGTACAGTAAAGAATTATTGAGAATCGCTTAAATAGATTAATTAATCGATTTTGTGACATAGTAATGATATAGACAGAAGAATGAGATAGACAGAGGAATGAGATATACAGAGGAATGAGATAGACAGAGGAATGAGATAAACAGAGGAAAATAAAAATTTCTGATCTGCTTAGTAGGCAGTTAGGGATTAATAATTTCTTTAAATTGTTAGTATTTCCCTACTTATTCCTTGTAATTGTTGTAGATTATCTTTCAGAAACAAAAAAAAAACCAGAGAAATTTTAGAAGGTAAACGAAAACCCAGTAAAATACGATATAATAAAATTAAAATGGATGCAAAATTACTTGAGCTACAACAGCAAAAAGATAAAGAAAGTTGTGATCTTCAGTACATCAATAGTCGGATATGCTGCTTTTGTTAATATTCGTTACTTTTTCCCTTCAACAAAGCATTCTTCTCAAAATGTATTTAACAAATATTATAGTGCTATGCTTTGTTGGGAACCAATCTTTATTTCCCGTCGCCTCAATCCATTTTTCTTTTAAATTGGGTTCATGTAGGAAACTAAAAAAATCACTAAACGTTACGATAATTTATTAAAATTGTCTACATAATTACTACCTATAAAATACAAAATCATTCCTCTGTTTCCGAAATCGATTCTTGAGAATCGATTTGTGTTGCATACGATGAACAGCACTAATCGCTAAAATTGACAGAAAAATGATAAAAGCTCCTGTACTACGAAACCGATGCGATATACGATAGTATCACTTGCTTCGATATTCATCACTTGTTAAAACAAAACGTCGCATCAATCGCTTCAAGTAAAAGCCGCAATGTAATACGAATATTCAGTTTACGTTTGATGACCTATGTTTTTCTCAAATTTGGTATTACAGAGAGTATTAGATTAAAAATAATTGATTTTAATATTAAATACGCATAATATTAATCACAAAATGACTTATCGATGGAAGGAATCGTTTCCTTTATTTTTTCTCCTCACATTTGTAAAGTTTTTACAATGTATAACTGAGCAATTAACCATTTTAAATTATTTTACTGACGTCCGTCTAGCGTGGCACAACGATGCAGACTGAGCGCGAAAGTGGCAGCTTACGATTATTGTACGTAAGCTGGGCACGCGAAGTAGTTGCTCTTGCGTTATCTATGTCTATCTATATCTGTGGCAGCCACCTTTTTCACCGGCGGCGGTAGAGGCTCTTATTATGTGCTCTGAGGAGGTCCGTTTTTTTGTTCCTGCCTGATAATATTATTGACAGTCGAACCGAACCGATATTAGCAGTTTCAAATAGGAGAAGTTTGGGACAACGATAGTCCATCACTTTGGGCTCTAAAATTTGATTAAAGCGCACGGATTATGATATCGACCTTCTCGTGGTTACACTAATTAAGCCTCAGTGTCAAATTGCTCATAAGTTCATAACAGTCTAGACAGACTAAATCACGCGTTTGCGTCCAAACGAAACCCGCCTAAAATAGGCACTGAGGCAATCGGCATTAATGCCCATTGTCCCTA
This sequence comes from Conistra vaccinii, assembly GCA_948150665.1. Taxonomy (NCBI): domain Eukaryota; kingdom Metazoa; phylum Arthropoda; class Insecta; order Lepidoptera; family Noctuidae; genus Conistra; species Conistra vaccinii. The sequence goes on along the minus strand of OX411337.1, from coordinate 9,529,731 downwards.
ACTCTATGTAACACCAAAATGAACACTTTGTCGAATAAAAGCGCTTTTTTGGATTTTCAACGCTAGGCTTAGCGCCGAGAGTCTAAACTTCAACAGTAACAGTGCGCTTTTATAAGGCACTAGCTTCTGCCCGCGACTTCGTCCGCGAACCTATAACGTTCCTCAAGAATTGTGCTCAATGCAAAAAGAATTTTTCAAATCGGATCAGATTTCAAAAATGATTGAAAAAATTGAAATGAATGAAAACCTTTTTTAATATTAGTATAGATTTAGTACTTTTAGCAGTCAGTACAGTACTTTAGTGGCATAGGATCTTCAATATCTCTTTTCTTTATCATAGTATTTTAAATAATCTAAAAAAAGACAAAGTTCTACAAGTCATCATCATTTAGAAATGGAAATTAACTTATGACGACATTATGAATCATTTGAAAGATAACTTATCAGAAATAAAGATAAAGACAATACATTTTATGTAAAATGAAGTTTTAGATACATCTATGTTTAACGTCTGATAAAGGGGACAATCTTAAACGATACTATTTGTAAAGAGATTTATTTTAGCTCAAACTTGCACAGCTTTATTGCGTAATAAGGGATCGCAAAAATTTTTTTTTTTTTTAAAAGCAATATTTTTGGATGTCGAACAAATGGATTCAATTTTAGTCACATTACCATTACTTATTTTTGCCATAACAAAGTAAGTAATTAATTGGTAAAAGTGTAAACCAACAGCAGGATTGTCTTCAAAAAAATAATATAAGTTCAAGTTTCTATTATTGTAACTGTACTGGGTATAAGTAATAAGTTAATATTATATACAAAACAGTTTTTCTCAGACTATTAAAACACCTAAATAAATTCTACTAATAATCCTACTAATATTATAAATGTGTTTTTGGACAGATTGGCATGAAATTTGGCACACAGATAGTTTATAACCTGGATTAACACATTTATGATACTTTTAATCCCAGCTTAGTATGTTCCCGAGGGATACTTCCAACATCCATGCAGGCAAAGCCGCAGGAAAAAGCTAATTCAAATAAATAAAATTCCATAACACACTATACAATTTCTGCCACCATTTATATGCGATAGTGGATTTAAAAAGGTAAACCAACCATTCGTTTCATAATATTACATACAAAATGAGTGATAACGGCACATTACCTGATTCATAATATGTATAACAATAACATATTATTATTACATGAGTAATAATAATTATACGTTAGGAAATAAATAAATAATAATATATAACTCTACTAGAGACCCGCCCCCGCTTGTCATGGATTTTATGACTTGACCAAACATCAAGATTTATTAATATGTATGAAGGAATGAATGGATGAAATGTTCCGACCCCAGCGTGGTTAACTAGACTCGATAAATCGAATCAAGATTTATTAATATGTAACTTTAATATTAATGTAACTATGGGTAATATAACCGTCCGGAATAAAAAAATTATCTAAATGATGGTGAAAACCCCATCAAATTCTGTTATGCCTTAAATTTATAATAATATATTAAATTTATAATTATAAATATAGAGATTTAGAGGGGTTGTTCCCAGAGGTCCATGATTCTATTGTTCTCCTTTTCCCACCTGGACCATGAAAAATGATAATAAGCCATTTGTTACATAATTTTTCATTCAAAATGATTGATAACAGCACATTATCTGATACATTACATGTATACTTAACAATAACATATTAACTACAGGAGTATAATAATATTTATACCTCTGTGTTACATAACATGTAACATAATCAACATGTTCCCACTTCTGGGACACAGGCCTCCTCTCTGTGAGAGGGAGTGGGCCGTAATCCACCACGGGCCCAGTGTGGGTTGGTAGATGTCACGTCTTCGAGTTTGTAATTCTAAGACATGCCGGTTTCCTCACAATGTTTTCCTTGACCGTCTTGAGAGCAATGGTGATGAAATTATTTACATAAAGTAAAGCGCCTGCTTGGGCTCGAACCCATGACCTACAACTCGTAAGTCGGGGCCAATACCACTGGGCCACCACTGCTCTCCCCTCCCCTCCCCTGTTACTCAGCACTAATAGGTCATACTAATTGTGGTTTAGTACTTTTGTATGATTGTTTACTGTATAATTTAAAATGTAAAGTACTATTTACTCTTTTAATTATGAATGTTGCGTTGCATTCAAAAACATTATGTTTGCACGAAACACAGTGGAATAGAGTATACAACTGAGAGCAACATTCTGTTTTCTATTTACTAATTCATAATAATTCTTTGGTATTTTAATAATTACAGGAATACATGAAGTATTTACACATTATGAGGAAAATCATAAGGAAATGTTTTATTTTATAACATTTTAAATATTTACACCACCATTTGGGAATCCCTAAGTAGTACAACAATAGGCTATAGGCTACCAAGATTATGTTTTGAATTCAAAAGTAAGTTTTTTCGTTGTGTTATTAATCCTCAAAACTTGACAGTGGTAAATACTGTATCTTCAATATTACCATGTCAATATACCTCACATATTTCTGTTTTTCATATCAAATAATATGAGACAGCAATAGTGCTAGGCTCCAATACAAATACTATGGTGAGTAAGTTTTGCTATGACCAAGCAAGTCTGTGTTTTGAATATTTCAATATTGACTATCAAGTATTGATAGCGATATCAACTCATAAATATAAAGTTTAATCACATTTTACAACACATACATTATCAATTATTGACCGACGAATTGCTCTTAACATTATCATACAGCAAATGACCTTCATAAGTAATATTCTGTTATGGATTCAAACTTTTAACATCAAAACTTATCAACAAATCAAAAACTTGACAGATGGCATTACACAAAAAAGGAACGTAATTAATTTATGACGACGTCTTTACGAGTGTGAAGATCAAAACACAGACGTCGCAAAACAAACCAGTATGGCAAGCTAATCTAAGCAACTATTTAACATAACAACTCTGTGTTTGCTTCAGCATCACATTATGCGCGGCCACCGAGGCGCTCACTACATAACATTTTCATACTAACATTATTTACTATTATTTTGTACACTGATTTGCTGTCGCTCTGGCCAGACAATGCAAAACTTCGAGTAAATTGACGTACGGACCTACAATCGTACCCTAGTGATTAATTGACTACTAGAGTAATAGGAAATAGTACTGGAGGCTTTAACAATCAGAACAATGGTAGGTACTAGGAAAATCAAACAGAAACATCGACTGAATCATCCCAATACATGCCAACAAAGAATGACAACTTCTACAACGCGATTCATAAATACCACGCCTACCAAACAGATATTTACCATCTGTATATCATTAAATAGACATAATAGCAGGTCAGAGTTAAAGTTATCAAGTAAAATAGCACAGCTAAAAGGATTATTAACGAAATATGCTGTTGACGTACCTTCGGTTTATAGAACCACTTTCTTAGTGACTCCATTGGACCTGTCTTGTATAGCAGCCTCATATGAACGGATCACTGCACATCCACACACATTATAAAAATGAAATAGCACCAATAATCACTACGCAAATGAAAACAGAAACTTGATTTTCGTCAATATTTACGTCAAATAACACAAACGGCAGACATGTTGCCACTAGCCGCGTTCCGTTCACGTTACGGAGTGAATGACATGATGAAACTTATGGGCACAGAGAATGAATGAAAGAATAGTGATGTGCGCTACAAATGATACTATACTCATTTAGTCATTTCAATACGATTATCGATTCTTCGCTTTTGAAGTGAAAACTTCTTTAGGCGCGTTGAGCACTTTTTGGGTGAACAAAATTCACGAGGTCCATGATTTTTGTCTAACCTAACCTAGCCTAACGCTCGAACGAAAGACATTAACGCGAGAATCAAAAAGTTACATAACGAAAGACATCAACACGAAAATCAATAAGTTACTTAGTTTTCACTTCTATCGGCAGTCCCCAAAGTCTGCCCAATTTTTTAAAGTGAAAACTTATTCAGCGGCGTTGTGCACTTTTTTTGGATGGGTAAAAAATGTTAAACTCGCGTCAGGACGTGACAGTAAGATCCGTTGCATAGCAACCGACAAAGTAAATGTCTTTGACATTACGTATAGATTGCGAAGTAAGAAATTTTACCCATATTGTTGGGTAAAAAAAGCAGTCAAAACATACTTCATGAAAAGTGTTTAAATAAATTGTTTATTTTTGTGAGACAATTTTTTGAAAATAAAGAAATATAATATTTATTTATTTATTTGCTCTCATGCACATCACACATTTTACAATAATTAACTGTCGGTTTTTGTACATGAACCCTGTCAGGGCACTGCAAAGCACAATGTTGGTTTGCTGTTGAGATTATGAACAATACCCTAATAATTAACACAATACATTTCAGAAATAAAGTTAAATACTACTACTAATGAATATTGTATTTAACCACATAAATTAAAGTACTTTTATACTGATAAACAAAGCAATTCGTGTGAAATTATTCCCTAACCATTCAAAAATGCACAACGTTCAAGTTTTCACTTCTGCCGGCACTCCCGGAGTGTCGGCATAAATACGTTTCGTTTTACAAACCACCACCTTGTACAACAACTGCATTTTTTTTAAAGTGTAGCAACCTCCAATGCCTTTTATTTCAAAAGAGCTGTCAAGTATATCAAGAATTATAATTATAGTTTTACATTTTTATGTTATTCGATAATCCTACGTATCTCCCTAAAAGCATTTATACGTTTGCGCTAAACTTCTTAAACACAGTGATGCTCAGTAATTATTGGTGCACATTGCTTGTGGAAGGGTTTTCTTTCAGGAGGTTACACTAAACTTATTTTGTACTAGCTTCTGCCCGCGACTTCGTTCGCGTGGAAGTCGTAAGACACCACAATATACTTTAATAACAGCCACATTTTTATAAAACTTCCCTGTATACTACGTTTGTTGTTTTGTTTTCAGCAGCTAAAATATAATTATAGAGAGTCAGGACTGGTGACGCAGGAGCCAGCGACGTACAGTTGTCCGTGTGAGAAGCAGCTTGTCCTGAGGTCGACACCCGCAGCCTTAAGTGTCTGCCCCTGTGACTTGTTGATAGTCATCGCAAAGCATACGCTCACAGGGAACTGCACGCGCTTAAACTGGAAGGATAAATACTGTGTCGCCAATGCCACAACCTGTTAGAATTTCCGCCCCGATGATGTTTCTCTGCAAAGACACGACTTTGAGCCGGGTTCCGTTACACAGCTTCGGCGGAGCTAAGTTCCGAAGGAGCATAATCGGAACACCGACCTTCTGCTGGATTATGTGCGCAGGAAGTCCACTTGCCGTTAACGAATTCAAAAATTCGACGGGGTAATGTGTGGCGTCATTTTGCTCCACAACAGTACGTGTTAATGGAGGTGTATATCACTTCACTGCCTTCGATTTGCGAGAGAATACTGTGGTTGATCGCTGCAGCTTGATCATTTTTGGGCGTTAAAATGGCCCATTCACATACCCAAGAATTCTCTTGGTATGGTATTTGACTGATGTCCCCGTACACCAGACGAATCAGATCTTCTAAATTGGGAACTACTCTACCAAGAGTCTCTGGTAAGTTTACCTGGCCGCTCTCCTCTGGCAGAGTGCCTTCACCAAGTTTTAGAAGAACATCGGAGAATTCTTGAGCATGTGAATTCCCGCCAAGCCGAGCTCGCATGTTGATGGTCAAACGCAGTCTATGAACTTGCGACCATAGAGTCGACCTTTTCAGCGAAGCAATCACCTCGTCAGCCCTAGTTCCTCGCGTCACCACAGGTAGTGTTTGCCGGAAATCGCCACTAAAAAGAATTGTGACACCACCCATCATGTTTTGGTTCCTGCAGATGTCCTGCAGGGTTCTGTTTACAGCTTCCACTGCTTTCCTCTTTGCCATAGTACATTCATCCCATACGATGAAAGCGCAATCTCTACAAACGCTCCTTGTCACTGTTGCGTGACACCCCACAAACAGGCGTTTCGTTGCTCTCTAAATAGATGGGAATCTTAAACATGGCGTGCGCTGTTTTGCCACCAGGAAGCAGTGTGGCAGCGATTCCGGAAGACGCTACTGCCAGGTGTAATAAATGTTTTTCCTGTTCCGCCAGGAGCATCCAAGAAAAACATTTTACCCTGACTAAGCCCAACGCTTAGGAGAACGGTGTTGAAAATGTGCCTTTGCTCTGAGGTGAACAAAGAGACGTGGTCATTCACAATGGTATTCATTGCGCCCGGATCGTAATTAGTTTCGGCGGCGTTTTTCCGATTTCTACGGTCTTGATGTGCCAATGATTGCGGAGCCGGTAACCCATACTCTATCAGTGGATTGACACCAATGGAAATTACCACGTCTTGAAGTGAATCAAGACAACTGTTTAGAACGCGTTCGTCATTTTGTTCAATGTCAGCTTCAGTACGCGCCGCAAAGTTCGTAAAAAGTCCTCGGATAGATGATGCCCATATTTCTACCATAACAGATTTTTTTAATGGAAAAACTGTCCGTAATTCAAAATTATTCCTCAGAAGTTAAACTTATCTGGCGTTGGAAAAATCTGCCCTTAGTAAATTTTTATAACATTGGTGAATAATTCTAGGTACACAAGCAGTGACTTTAATTTACATACATACATAAACTCACGCCTTCTTCCCATAAGGGTAGGCAGAAACTACAGAACGCCTCCTGCTACGACTGTCGACTTTAACTTAATTATTTAATATATATTATAATTCTATACTTAATTTGACCTCACATAAACGAAAAGACGGCGGCATACGATTAGTTCCAATTTGAGCCGTGCGCAGAATTATCTTGCGAGTACTCTATGTACTATATGAACACCAGGCAACTTATTTAAAATATTTGACGAAGTCCTATCTTGTCGCCGTTATGACGTTAATCATAAGGTTTACATTGCAATAACTAAAAGGAATTCGTGAAATAGTTTAACTATTAAAAAAACCAAACTGTCAAAGGCAAGCGGCGTCGTTTTTAGGTTTTCTTTCAATATTTTTCGGCTTCATTTCAAATATAAGTTAAAATAATAAAAAAAGATTAAAAACATACTTGTGCATTACAAAAAATAAAAAAAATGATATTAAAAAAAAATACCAATAATCGGGGTTTGAACTCATAACCACAGGTTTACAAAGCAATCGTCCTGCCGCTTAGCTATATGCTTTGTTGGAAATCAGTTAAAATAGCCGTTCTTATATTTCATGATTGGCTGCTAAGCTCCATAAAGGTATAGCGTGATGATAATCATTTAAAATGTTAAATCGGTAACTACCTGCAATATCCTAACCTTTTGGCGCACCCATTTACAATTTTGCGGAGAAGAATACGAACATAATGTAATATTGCTCAGCCCCCATAGCAAAGAGCGTGATATTATATACCCTACCATTTGACCAGACTTATAGGGAATATCTATGCAAAATTTTAACAGAATCTGTCCAGTAGAATTTGCGTGATGCTGGAACATACATACAGACAAACAGACAAACAGACAAACAGACAAAAATTCTAAAAACTATATTTTCGGCATTAGAATCGATCCCAGACCTCGTAGCAATTACTTTTTTTCAAAAATATTCAATGTACAGTTTTGACCTCGCTACGATTTTATTATATGTATAGAAGAAGATATAGAAGATTTTCGAACACCCACAAATAAAATGCAGAAAATTATTTAAAAAATACTTACTCCCGAATACTGAAACGCCACTCAAGACTCAAGCATTACTTAATTAAAACTCTTTTGTAGCCTTTTGATTGGTTGAAACTATTTTTATTTTAAGTAGTATTGAGTCTTAGATATTGAGTGGCGTTTCAGTAATCGACTGTTAGTCGACTAACTAGATTCCGTAACTATTTACATTCATTCACACCTCATTCCATTAAACATTTATCAGCTGTGGTGATGATTGACATTTGACAGAATGAGTTAGATCTAAAACGCGGGAAATACAACAATGCAATATTTTTTGTATTTTGCTCTTGGAGTTCTTCAAAAATATTTGCCATCGATTTGTCACTGTTTAGTTTTTACATTATTCAGCGGTAGGTTACAGCGCTTGTATAACATTTGTTTGTCTGAAATAAACTAGCCCCCCAGTTCTTAGAATTACCTTTTATCTAGGTTTTTGTTCGTTTTATAGTCCCGTAGACGTTGAAATAAATAGTTGATGGAAATAAATACAAACCGTAAAAGTTGATGGAAATTTAAAGCGTAACTAATAAAAGAAAACTTGAAAGTGCATCTCTATTTGGCTCGGACTCCACCAAAGCGGAGACCAAACGAGAGAGAGGAGAGGAGAGATGTGTTTTAAACAACCAATAGAATTTCGTTATTCACACATCTCATCTCCACTCAGCTTCATTGGATAACACTGAGCGTATATGTATCATATTTGTATGGCGCGATCGAAGCGGACATGTGAGCTGTGCCACGCCGAAATTGAGCTGGGCGGCGGACCGGGCGGTAGGACAAAGTGGAGATGTGAGCTGTGCCTCGCAAGCTGGCGCTGGCGCGCATAGGAGGCGAGAAGTGATGTGAGCGGCGTGCAGTGAGTGCTCAATATCCAATGTTCGCCGCACGCCGCTCAGTTTCGCTCTAGCCAGCACATATCTCCGCTCCAGTATAACCAGTAGGATCTCCACACAGCTTCGGTGGATGCCCTAGCTAAAAACATCTTCGCTTTGGTGGAGTCTGGGCCTTATTGTCTGTTTGGTACCATAGGTAGTAGCACTCGCAGCACGGTACAGTCAACCGCACGTGTTACCACCTTACATTTGCTGGGGACTAGTATTATCTATTCTATGACCATACGTGGTCTAGAAATTGAACATAGTAGAACTAAAGTCTATAGCGAACCATAAATAAAATATAAGTAAAAATCTTTATATAACAAGCTTTTATTGAACTAAAAAGTACAAAATAAAACTTACGTAAACAGATAACTTTAATGTTTTCTTAAAAGGTTGAGGCTTATCTTTATGTTTAAGAAGGACGTTCACGCCTCAAGCTTTGAAGAAAACATTAAAGTTATCTGTTTGAAAATGGTGAACGGACTATCATAATTAAGGCTTATATAAAAATTTCTGTTTGTACTGTTAACCGTTGAGGAGTTCCCTCGTCTGGAGCCAATCATAAAAATGTATTGTCATCGGAATTGAACCAACATGTAAAATGTCAACTCCGTGGGATAAGAGGAAGTGGTCATTCTGCTTGCAAGAATCCACCTAAACAAACATACTAACAAACAAACATTGCAAGTTGAATAAAAGCTTAAAATAGTTTGGAAAATCCAAAAGTGCACGCCTCATACTTATCACTCATTCATAAACGAAAAAGAAATTCAAAACATAGTTTAAAAATTAAAAATGAACAATTTATCACTTTTCATGAAGTCGTAATGTCAACGTTTGACAAAGATGTTTACTTGGCGGTTGCTAGGCAACTTACTCAAAGGTTGGAAATATTTAGTTAAAGATATTTATATTTTAGTTAGTATTTTATTAATTATAATTAAACTACTTTGCATAAAAGAGCCATTTTCAATAGGGTTCCTTCTACGGCTGAAACGAATGTATAAAAAAAATTGACTCAATTAATTGATTTTATCGCAAGCTACAATGTTTTCAGGGTTCATAAATTGACGGACAGGAATTTTTTTTTCAACTATTTTTATGCTTTTTCCATTTCTGCTGCATTAAATCAATTGTTAAAAAGTACAGTATTAATCTCCATTTAATCATCTATACAATGGTATATAAATTAAGTAGGTTCTGTGTACTAGCAGGAGTGTAACAATAAAAACAGTTACAGAAATGGGGCAAAAAAAATTTTTCGATCGTAGAGCACACTAATGCTTCGCATTACGAGTCGTGCAAAATGTAGTTCATCCGAAAATGAGCAGAGCAGATAAAAATCTAACCCACTGATGTGGCGCCATCTGTGATCGTGTCAATGAACGAAGCAATAGAGGTTGTATGGTGGTTGTATGCGATGTTATGATAACGTGTGAATGTTTGCTCGCCTCATAGCATAGCCTGTTTATTAGTTCTCACGACTGCCACGAGGGTTTATGGTTTTGCGTTGGGAAATATACACGTAGGTATGTTGGTGTCTGGCGCCTACGATTGTGTAGGTATAAAGCGTATAAAGTTACCGAGAGGGTTTAAAAAAAAATGGTTTACTATCTGCGCCCCGCGGTTTCACCCGCATAAATGTCCGATCCCGTGGGAATATCTGGATAAAAAGTCCTAATCCAGCTCATGGTTACACCAACCTATGTGCCAAATTTCATCCAAATCGGTTAAGTCGTTTTAGCTTGAAAGCGTAGCACATAAAAAACAAACAATAACAAACTCACTTTCACATTTATAATAATATGTTTCGATTTCTCATTCAAATGTTTCTTTCTTTTTCATGTGGTTAGTGACTGACCGCTTGACCGTTCCAGTGGACATCACAGGTGGGCATAACAATTAAAATTCTATTGTGTCTCGTTAATGACAGGGAGCTGTACTTATTGTGATTTGAATGTTTGGCACATGGGTAGACCATGACCTGGAGAATTGCTAAGAATAGGCTACTTTTCATCTTGGATCGCATTACAGACGAATTCGCGGGCAACAGCTAGTAAAAAAATAAAATTTAAAATTACTCCAAAATGGTGATTATAACGGGATCATTTGTTTGTAAATGAACTCTCCTCAGCTACATCCAGACAGACGCTGTCACCTTCCCAAGCCGACTCTATTCTTTCTTTTTTTCCTTCTTAATATAAAACAGCGTTTACCTGTGTCTTAATATATGCAATTAACTCATATTAATTTATGTTTTAAAATAAATAATTCTCCCGAACCTAGAGTGTGGGATGAGAAAGCAATTCAAGAGAAAATAATTATCTTCAGTAACTTTCTATGGACATAGATACCTACCTACTGCCGAAATAGTACCATTCCGAACCCGACAGCAGGAGGCAACTGCAGGCGACGTGTGTACGGAATGGTACCCCTACCCTCATCCCAAAGCTTTTTGTTCAGGAGAGATATATACCAATACCAAATACGTACCTACTTTTTCTTTAGGTACCTTATCTATTTCCTTAAGCAAGTAGGTCGACTGATTGACCCTTTTAAATAGGTACCTACCCTAGGTAGGTACCCTGCCTAGTTTGAAAAAATGACTTTTGAATTTTGAGTTATGTCATACCCAAAACAAGCAGACTAGCGGCTTGAGAAAAAAATGCTTCTTTGCTTCATGCTTCTCATTATATAGGTTTTTGTTTTAAGTTCCGTACCTTTAATCTGTCAATTCAATAACCCGATATCTCATGCAGTCGCAAGCATCTTTTAACCGCGGACAGTCGGATGATAATACACCGTTTTAATCTTCAAGCCCCGTGGTTTGACACTGACGCGCGTATTACGTCACTTTTGAAATTTTTCTACATGTTACCTGTAATTTTTTGGTAATTTTACTTCTAATTGACGAGAATATCCGTCAGGCCATACAGAGAAACAGCCCACAGACGATATTAGTCATTATATAGCAGTAAAAATAGTGATATAGGCCGCGTGAACCTGTTGTGGCCATATGGCCATATGGCCACGGTGTGATTTCAAGGAGGGCGCATTTTTTGTGGCCGTATGGCCACGGTGGGGCATGAGCGGATTTAACCAGAAATACCTACTATTATATTGTATCCGACTGCATGAGATTGTAAATAGTATTTTAAATGGGATTGGCGACAAATAAATTTTTTTTTCTATCTTTTTATACTTTTTAGTATTACATGTAAACATATTATACCTAATTTATTAATATTTTTGCAGTCACCTTTTTAAACCCTTCATTTTGATACCTCACTCAATAGGTTCGGGAGAATTATTTATTTTAAAACATACATTTTGGCGCCAAATATCCGCCTAATAGTTTTTTAAATATAATTTTAATATACCCAGTGACACACGCGCAATAAAGAAAAGGCAGTGTATAGAGTGCCACCATTGGCACTCTATCCCTATCGGATAAAGTGCCACTATAGGCACCCTAGTAACACCGCCTCGGCCCGGCTAAAGTGCCGCAAGCATTGGATTGTCATTGTCACTGTCACTAAGTCACGTCACTTGGTATTTTGTTTGATTGTCGAGGTTAGATCGCTGTAAAACACCACATTCCCAAAACATTACATTCTCTTGTGCCTAAACGGACCCTGGCACTTCGCCGGCCGCTACCGCGGCACCGCTCGCTACGCTCGCTCGGCTCGTGCGTTGTGTGGTCACAGTTCTAACCTAACCTAACCTAAATAACAAGTGACAGTGACAATGCAACGCTCACGGCACCCTAGCCGGGCCGAGGCAGTGACACTAGAGTGCCACAAGAAACTCGCGGCACTCTATACACTTCGTAAAGAAAAATGTAACGACATATCGATACCAAAATCGGTTCAGCCGTTTAGTACCTACTTATGAGGGAATATAGAGACAGTTGTGATAAATCTACTTTTCCAGTGGAATTTCTAAAAAAAGAAACTGTCGTGAATTCATGCAAGCCTAGTACTTTTTGTTAGGTTACTGCTCAGAACGGTCTTGATAAATATCTACTTTTCCAGTGGATTTTCCAAAAATTTAAATAATGGACTCGGACGTAACTTTTGATCGACATCGTTTGTCGTGAAAACCATCTGTTGCGCTAACGTTCGTCGAGCTGATGTGCTGTCGCACCGCTGATGGTTGACCTATCGTACTGTCGCTCTAGCATTTGTCGCGCATTTGTTTGTTGCAACTTTAATACGGAGTCTAAATACTGACGTGAATTCATGCCAGCCTAGTACTTTTTGTTAGTCTAAATGGCATTTATACCAGGATATTGTGTAAAATTTATAAAAACATGATTTTTCTTCATATCTTTTTTTTTCGTGATATTTTCCAATGTTTTAATAGTTGTTCTGCTATTCGGGGCGGAGACAAATCCAACAAATTCAAAACCATGAAAATCAGTTCAGCCGTTCTTGAGTTACCTATAAGTGTTCGAACAAACCCGACTTTGTTTTATTTAAATAGATATGTATAGATTACACACATACCTACATACAGGTCAAACACATAACCCTCCCTTTTTGGCTTCGCTGCAGTCGGGTAAATAGCTCTTATTTTAACATTACAAACAGACAATTCAATTTTATTTATTTTTTTATAAAAATTAGTATCAAACTTGCATTTCATGAAGAAATCTCGACGTTTGGTTAGTCGTAAAAACCGTGCCAAGAGGTGAGCGGTACCCTAATTACGTAATACACAATCAATTTGTTTTGAAACAGATTACTAATCCTTTGCTTCATAAGTTCGAAATTTAATTCTGCTCTGCAACGTAATTATCGCATTGAATGTTGTTGAACTGTCAAAATTAAACAAATGATCGCTATCGCATTGCTTCTGCAAGATAGGTAATAGCCCTGCGGGTCGATCTCTAGTGGAAAGTTCATTCGTGGAACCGCAGCATAATTTTGTTCCCAAGGACCATTTAACAAACCCCTGTGCTACTGTACCTAAGTACTTTGAGTTTCTTATTCCTTAGGTACTGAAGACGCATTCCCTCTGTCTTTCGAGACCAAGTTAGGTACATCTATCACGTGCTAAAGGGTAATGTAGATTTAAATTATGAAAAAGGGTCAATGGAACACATTTTCTTTGCTATTGAGATTTAGTTTGCCAGTATACTATAGTAGTCTTTGGATTTAGTAATAGGTAAGTACCAATTAATTTATTTTCAGACAAAGTCCATTAAATTAAAATTTAAACATAAAACTGATATAAAATTCAAAAATTTCAAAGTAATGAAAACGCAGCGAAGCTTAAAAAAAATGTACTAAATAAAAACAAAAAAAATACTTAAAATAAATAATTAATTTACTGACAGGCAACGCACAGTCTAAATCTTTGGGTCGGGAAGCATGATATCATGCACGAGAGTTCCTTATATAACGAAGGTATAAGGAAGGATTCTTGAAAATTCATCCCTAAAGGGGTTAAATAGGGGATGAATAATGTGATGTTCTTATAATTTTAGCCCAGGAAATATTATATACAAAAGAACTCAAAAGTATAAAGATTTGCCCTCAAAGTCATCTTTCCTCAAAACCTTCTATCCCAATATAAAAAAGTTTTTAGATAATACTACACAAACCAATATTAAACTTACAAAAAAGACATTTAAAATACCTATTAACACACTACACACATAACCTAAGAAATAGAAACGAAAAAGTTCTGGGATTTCCTACAACAGTAAATTATGGGAAAAAATAACTTTTTTATGAAGGGGTCCAATTATATAATAAATTGCCAAATGAAATCAAAGAGTGCAAAAGTATTAATATTTACAAAAGAAAACCAAAGAGGGTTTATTCTGAAAGTTGGCAACGTCGCAAATATAAATGTCAAATATTTCGCTGTTTTGATTAATTTGATAATATTTCTGTATGGAAATAAAAAATGTGGCTAACTAGCGAACTAGAATATTGATTATGAAATGCAACAATTAATATCGTTACACCGAATAGTTAGTTTTAGATGTAAAAAAAGTGTTTGGAAACTTTTCAAATGACTTTTTTACACCTAAAACGGGTACAATATCAAATTCAATGTTATAATTGCAATTCATTATTAATATTCTAGTTAGTTAGTTAGCCACATTTCTTATTTTCATACAGTATTATTTCCAAATTAATCAAAACAGGTAACTATTTGACAGCTATTTACGAGACGTTGCCAACTTTTAGGATGCACCCTCTTAAATTATGCAAAAAAGTAACTTCTAGATAAATACCTACCCTTACAACACATTATAAAATACTTACGTAATAATACAAAATGCACACATAATTCTGGTTTTATGTGGTCTTATTTTGTATATTATGTATTTTTTACACAAGTAATATTCAACAATATAAAATCAAAATTATAAATAGGTAATCAGCGATCTCCGAGATTATATTCGTCGCACACAAGCAAACAAGCACGTGCATGCACTATACTAGCACACAAAAACACATTCACACAATAGTTCGCTTCTAAATCGTTGTTTGTGTTCCTCATAAAGTGAATAATTAGTACTTATGAGGGTACCTTCTTGGTGTCAAATTGGCCAGTTGTATTAACTTTTTCTAATGCAGCTACCTACACTTTTGCTTTGTTTGCTGTTTATCTTACGCCCCCTTTACATGTTGGCCCAACATGCGCAAATATAAGCTACAGAATCTTTATATTACAACAATAAGTATACGCAACTGACGGTAGTTCAATATACTGATAATAGTTTCAGTATACTGTGGCGTAAATTGGCTTACGTTGGCCCAACATGTAAATGAGGCTTTATAGATAGATTTACTTATTCTACATTTGCATGCTTCGTCATTAGACGACGATATTCTATGTTAAAAGTTTTTTTCTTAATTTTTTTTTATTTCATATATTTAAGTGAACTGTTTCATGTTCTTATGAAATAAAGATTCTTTAAACCTATGAAAGTTTCTAAGGAAGTTCGTTATAATAAATCCTTCTAAAAAGTTTCAGTTTCGAAGGAAAAATGAGGACTGTCGATGTTCATGTATCGCAAGCATTATTTCTTTAAATTCTTGCCATCGCAGTCTTTTACAAAACCCAGAATTATTATGTTTACAACACATACTTACCTACGTTGGTCAATCAATCAATGTGCCTAGCCTTTACCCAACTATTTTGGGGTCGGCCTCCATCTAACCGAATGCAACTCAATACCAGTTTTTACAAGGAACGACATCCTATTTTAAATGAAATGAAATAGTTTATTCTGGAAATAGGATATCAGAATCACTTTTACACCATTTCAGCATTTGCTAAATGTAAGCCAGCTATCTAATTACGCAACACATTTTCGTAAACAATTACGAGAAATTTGTTTCATTTTGACAGTTCAACAACATTAATTGCGTTATTTAGGTACCTACGTTGTTGAGCACATTTTTTTTTCGAGCTTATGAAGCATTGGATTAGCAATCTGTTTCAAACCGATTCAGATTCTGATTACGTAATTAGGGTACAGATAAACGTATGGGAAAGCTGGAGTCAAGAAGATAAAGCTTATTGTTTGATGTGATGCCGTTTAGTTGTAAACAACAATATTGATAGGCAAGGTGTAAGCTTCGAGTATACTAGTTTACTGTGCATAAGATTACAGTCTGCATATGATTGGTTGAGTAAGTGACATAAAGTCTCTATTTGGAAAAACTCGTGAGGTCTTTTCAGCCTAGCCTTTTGTTTGCCATGGGTTTTCGTTTTTTTTGGGTGGGAAATCATCCAATTACTTCTCCCGCTCTGGGCGGAGCGGAAGGGCGTGTCAGACTCTTACTGACTAAAAACCACCCGTGTTCCTTCCCTTGCCTAGCCAGGGGCCATGGTTTCCCCTTAGGACTATCCGCAACCCCGGTGGTAGTCATCGGCCCGGGCCCCTTCAGTTTCGCTGACAACTCTTTGAGGCGCGCGTGGAACACGACGCGCTGTCGACCCGGGCTTGGTCCTTATCGGACGGCGAGCTACCCATTACTCTCCGTCCGCAAGCCCGCGCCTACGGTGGCCGGAAATCGGCTATCGATTCCCGATGCCCGGGGCGTCTCCTACGGTGTTTGCCATGGGTAGGCTTCTATTCTCATTAGATGCATCGGAATTTCATCATATATTCGCTGAGTTTTTCCTACAGATTGGTAAAAACAACACTCACACTCACAAAGGCACGCACAGTGCCGGCGGCATGAACCGCCGGTTTTTGCCGAGCGGCAGTCTTTTGTTTGGAAAACCTTTTTGCTGCAAGCCGGGTGCAGCGCGGCTTGCCCGGCGGCAATGTCGGCGTCATCGCCCGCCGACACTGTGTGTCGTCATCACGTCTGTATTCCCCGAAGCGTAAGGCACCTACAGTGAGGTTTTACTGTAGATAGGTGTCGCCAGTCATGTTTAGTTAAGTTCCATTAAAATGTTCATGTACAAAGTATCATGATATTTGATACTGTGTTTATTCCTTTCTAAACTTTACTAACGTCATTCCTCGTCGTTCCAACGTCACACCTATGATCTGTGGGAGTACAAACAGCAATTCGATGAATTCCTTTTAAAAAGGGGCAGAGTGTTTATGCTCACCGTATAGGGACATTACACCTGATGGTATTTTACACCTCCCACACATGCCAACGTGTAGGTGTCGATGTCGTTTGTATTATGCGAATGAGTTTTTAACACACATTGGGAAAAATGGGTCGATTACAGACCTATTTTGTTTTAGTAGCAGACTTAAAGGTGAGGCTCTTTAGAGCATTTTGTACCACCTTCTACACATGCAGCCCGTGGGAGAAGTATTCGCGAGCATCGTATGGAGCCCTTCGTGTCCAATTTAATAACGCGTTCAGAAAACTGATGGGTTTGCCATGGCGCTGCAGAGCGTCAGGGATGTTTGCGGCGGCGCGTGTAGATTGTTTTTATACTATAATGCGCAAGCGCGCAGCATCGATGGTGGCACGCATAGAAATATAAATAACAGGTGGCACGAGTCATGGCCAGCCCCAACAGGGTTCTGAAAATGATAGCGGACAGAGTGGACTGTCCTTATATAGTTCACTGTTGTCAGTTACATGTGTCACCGTATTGTGTTGTTTACTAACACGTAGTTTTAAGAACATTGTTACTAACCCTTATGAGTCTTGGCTCGAAATAAAGTTTTTGAATTTGAATTTAGTGCTGAGCTTATATCCTTCCACCCAGCTCTTTATGTTGTTAACTTCAGTCCCCTAATCAGTTTATTTGGTACACTTTGCAAGTGATGAATTTTGGTCTTCAAATATTTTGCAACTGTGAATGTTGGTCTAACTAAATCTACAATGTTCTACGGTCTTACGGTGGCACTTCACATCGCTATTCGTGTTCGGGTATTCGTCTTATTTGCCCAAATACGACGATGTGATTGCCTATATTTGCATATTTTTACGAATAAAGGCTCGTGCAGACTAGCTTGACTTTTCGCGGGATGCGACACAAGTAATAGTTCTACCGTGAAATATTCTTAGAAATTGTTTTGTTAGAGTCGCGTCGCGCTGATCTTCACGTCGAATACACGAGCACTCGTATCTGCCGGTTTTTGGTCACATATCAAAGGATTGAGACCAAATAAGTTCGTTTACCGTCCACACATGGCTTGCTCAGTAGAGTGCGGTGTTTTATGTACGCACAACATGTATTGGTTATAAACACAGACGAAATAATAAGTAGCTGCTGCCGTCAACGCGTCCATCTTTGCCTTCAGATTAGCAAAAATTTAGTAAAAATATTCTTGAATGTTGGGCATATTCGCTGTTCATCACGATGTATTCGAGTTATTCGGACTTCTACACTCTACAGCCGAATAAAACACAGTCATCATCATCATCATCATCATCATATCAGCCGAAAGACGTCCACTGCTGGACATAGGCCTCCCCCAAGCACCGCCACTTCGACTGATTCTGTGCTTCCCGCATCCACCGAACTCCTGCGGCCTTTACTAAGTCATCGGTCCATCTTGTGGGAGGCCTTCCGACGCTACGTCTTCCAGTACGTGGTCGCCACTCCAGAACCTTTCGGCCCCATCGGCCATCTGTTCTGCGAGCAATATGTCCTGCCCATTGCCACTTAAGTTTGGCAATTCTTCGGGCTATGTCGGTTACCTTGGTTCTCCTGCGGATCTCTTCATTTCTGATTCGATCACGTAGGGAAACTCCAAGCATAGCCCTCTCCATTGCTCTTTGGGTGACTTTTAGCCTTCTGATAAGGCCCATTGTGAGCGACCACGTTTCAGTGCCATAAGTCATCACTGGCAACACGCACTGGTCAAAGACTTTCGTCTTGAGACACTGTGGTATGTGGGACGAGAAGATATTGCGTAGCTTCCCGAACGCTGCCCAGCCGAGTCGGATTCGACGATTGACCTCTTTCTCGAAGTTGGACCTACCTAGCTGGACAGTTTGTCCTAGGTAAACATACTCGTCTACAACTTCGAGCGTAGCGTCTCCGATCTTTATGAGGGCGGGTGTTACATGGGCATTTGACATGACCTTTGTCTTGTCCATGTTCATTTTAAGACCCACTCTTTTGGAGGCTCTACTGAGGTCATCGAGCATTATACTGAGGTCCTCCATGGTCTCAGCCATGATAACTATATCGTCGGCAAACCGAAGGTTAGTGATATACTCGCCATTGATGTTGATGCCTAGCCCTTTCCAGTCCAGAACCTTGAAGACGTCCTCCAGTGCAGCGGTGAACAGTTTCGGAGAGATAACGTCTCCTTGTCTCACACCTCGCTGCAGAAGGATAGGTTTCGAGGTCCGGTCGTGGAGTCGGACTGACATAGTGGCGTCTTTGTATAGGCACTTTAACACCTCGATGTACCGATAGTCGATCTGGCACCGTTGAAGAGACTGCAGTACAGCCCATGTCTCGATCGAATCGAAGGCTTTCTCGTAATCCACGAACGCTAAGCAGAGAGGCAGGTTATACTCTTCGGTCTTCTGTATAACCTGCCGCAGCGTATGTATGTGGTCCACGGTGCTAAAGCCTTTACGGAATCCGGCTTGTTCGGGAGGCTGGAAGTCGTCAAACCTGCGCGCGAGACGGTTCGTGATGACTCTTGAAAACAGCTTGTAGACATGGGTCAGAAGTGTGATGGGCCTATAGTTCTTAAGCAGGGCATTGTCGCCCTTTTTAAAGAAGAGTACCACCACACCTCTGTTCCATGCCTGTGGCGTTTTACCCTCGAGTATGACGGAATCGAACAGCTTCTTGAGGGCCTTCAGAACGGGTTTCCCACCGGCCTTTAAGAGTTCGGCCGTAATTCCGTCATCACCTGGCGCCTTGTTGTTTTTAAGTTGCTTTAGAGCCATCCTAATCTCGTACAAGCTGACGTCCGGGATATCTTCGGTATAATGTCGGGTTAATCTAGCTCTTGGGTCGTTTGCCAGATTCGTAACGGGGTTACTGGATGACGTGTATAACTGTCCATAGAACCTCTCGATCTCTCTCAATACTTCAGGTTTGGCGGATACGATCCTGCCATCATCGGTCTTCAGCTTTGTAAGCTGGCTCTGCCCAATAGACAGATCTCTTGCAAAGACCTTGGAGCCCTTATTCCGCTCTATCGCGTCCTTAATGCGGTCCGTACTAAAGCGACGAAGGTCGCTTTTCAAGGACTTGGAGATCCGTCTATTGAGCTGCCGGTACTTGAACGCATCGTCTGGAGACTGGAGGATCATCTCGCGCCTCTCCTTCATGAGCTGTATAGTAGGATCAGAGAGCTTCTTGTTTCTACTTGTACGACGGGTCTTAAAGATCTTGGACCCGACCGTATGGACAGTTTCCACGAACCCATCGTTAAAATCGTCCACGGAGCTCCCTAGGCACTCGAAACGATTCTGAAGTTCGAGCTGAAAGCTCTCGGGGTTTTGGACTTGGATCGGTGCTGGACGGAGCGTAGACTTCACCAGTCGAGATCTTTCCAGCTTAATATTTAAGTTCAATGTGCCTCTTACCATGCGGTGATCGCTTCCGGTTTTCACAGCGTTGATCACAGAGACATCATTGAACACTTGCTTCTTCGTCGACATAATGAAGTCAATCTCATTTTTTGTTGCACCATCAGGGCTCTGCCAGGTCCACTTTCTGTGCTCGCGTTTTCTGAAGAAGGAGTTCATCATAAAGAGGCCTTCCTTCTCCATAATACTGGCCAGTAGGTGACCCCGGTGGTTCCGACGTCCAACTCCAAATTGCCCCACTCGCAGCTCATCATCGTTACGTTTGCCCAGTTTCGCGTTGAAGTCCCCCATGACAACGGTGAAGTGAGTTTTAGAGGCATGCATGGCTCTAGAAATATCCTCATACATGGTCTCCACCTCATCGTCGGGGTGTGACGAGGTCGGGGCGTAAACCTGTACGACCTTCAGCGAATATCTTGCGGATATTCTGAGTATAAGGTACGCCACCCTGGTCGACACACTCTCGATCTTCACCACGTTGCTCACAAGGGACTTGTGGACAATAAACCCGACACCACCCTGGGACTGCTGGTCGCCCTCCCGGAAATAGAGCAAGTTTCCGGATTTAAGGATTATCGAGTCCTCCCCCTCTCTTCGGACCTCAGATAATCCTACTATACCCCATCGTAACCTGCTCAATTCTTCCTCGAGTTCGATGATCTTCTCGTCGGTCCGGAGTGTACGCGTGTTATACGTTGCCAGGTCCAGTTTCCGGTGGTTGTGGTAGCCGGATCTCTTCCGGGGATTCTTAGCACCCCTTGCCTCACCGTGACCTTGACCGCTACCGTAGCCAAGGGTAGGTAGGCCGCCGGGCACTAGGGGCCGTTTCTTTGTGGTGCTTGTCATTTTTGGGGGGGGTTTGCCATAATCGCCACGCTTGGCAAGCGGGTTGGCGATCGCAGTATGGTGTTAATAGTGCATAGAGAACGCTGCTGCCCATTCTCTAGTGATCCCTTAGTCGCCTTTTACGACACCCATGGGAAGAAATAGGGTGGTGCGATTCTTTAAGTCCGGCACCACACGGACAACAACAACAAATAAAACACAGTAAAAAACGCGAATACCGAATAGCGATGTCAAGTGCCACCATAAGGCTGCCTGTCCACTGGAGCGGAGAGGAGAGGAGAGGAGCGGAGATGTGCCAAAATTAACCAATAGAATCGCACCTCTGGAGCGGAGTTTTGATTCTATTGGTTAATATTGACACATCTCCGCTCCTCTCCTCTCCTCTCCGCTCCGATGGACAGGCAGCCTTATAGCCCGTGTGTTGTCTGCAACTAGATATTTACTATAACGTAGGTGGTAGACGCCAAAATAATGACAACAGATTCAACCAATGCGAAGCTTAGAGATTCGGTGCTCCCTTTGAACGTTACAGCGATATCTATTTCAAATAGAAGTTATTTCTCTCGTTTGTCAACGTCTTTGTTTCTCTTTTATTGCCGAATTGTTGCTTTCCTTTGACTAGCCTAAAACGATGCTATTTTTGGAGAGCATCAAACAAAACATACCTTAAGTAAGAAGGTAGATAATTCACTTTGTTCGTCGTCTCTGTTTTCCTCTAATCATTAATTATTGGCGGACTGCTCTCACTTATTAGTGTTCCTTTTGATTAAATTTTCAGGATTTTCGATTATGCTAAAAGTAATAGCTAGCTAACTCATCTAGCTAATTTTTAACATACATTTTAATATGACGTGTAAAAGTGATTCCAATATCCTATTTACAGAATAAACAATTTCATTTCATTTCATTTCATTTCATT